>CM038672.1:427601584-430180693 GCA_021605145.1 Aegilops bicornis | reverse complement strand
TCCCTCGGTTCGAGCATGGCAAGACTAAAATTTGAGTACACAACATTGATGCCATTTCCAATGAAGATTTCCGTTGCACCATAGACCAAGAGAAAATTCGTGACTACAATGGTCCTCCCTTGCCCGAGCATTTGACGTTTGATAATCAGACTCTATAACACATGCTCACTTATACCATTTGTCCTCTGGCCAGGATGAATTCCGACAATGTTATATCTGATGTTCTTCGAAACACCATTCATGCTGTCTCCCAAGGATATATCTTTGATGTCGAAGAGATGTTTCTACGCATACTAATGGACTCTGCTCAGCATCCAGAAACCATCAAAGTCTTGTGCCTTGGATTCAGAAAGTGGTTGATTATGCAATGCACACCAAATATTTGGCAAAAGTCAGTCACAAAAGCTTCATTCCTCTTATACGTGATACGATGCGAGTCATGGAAGATTTTTCGTCGGGCAAAGTACTAGTGTCAAGCCCTCCAGATTATCACAATACTTTTGATGGGCCACAGCTACCTCAGCATGATAGACAATCAACTACTCAACATCCTTCACACCTTTAAGTGAGTTTGCATACTCAACAACTGTTGTTACAGCATATGGCTGAGGATCACCAAGAGAAAGAACATCTGGCTGCCGAACTGAATGCCATCAACAACCATACAAAGTTGTGCACATGATCACAACTGAAAATAAGAAGCGCCTATGGACATTGTTTTGAAAGTTCTTCTCCAAGAAACAACTTCTTAACTCTGATTTTAAAGAACTCTATGAGAAATTGATCAAGGTTTCTCTACTGAAGATTTTCAAGATCGTATCACTCCACCTCTGCCAGCTCGTGAGCCAACAATTGATATACTTCAGTTTCAGTTGCGCAAGTTGCTTAACGAATCAGAAGCTACCTCACTAACTGACAAACCACTTGAAGGAAATGTGTTGTCTCACAAGAATAAACAAGCTGATCCCAATGTGCCCTCATCTTCTCAGCCTCAAGCCAGTCTTGAATGAACATCTACTACTGCTGACGATGAAGATATACCAACAACTTCCGAATCCAAAACATCTTTGCCCAGTTCTTCTGGAGATGCCTCAGAGTGAATCAAGTTCACCTCTTTTACACTCATGTTCTTCATCACCTTTTTGACACTAGTTAACAAAAAGGGGGAGAATTACATCGAGTTTCAATAGATTTGCTTTGATAGATTTGGTCTCTGTGTCGCTTTATGAGACTTTTGAGCTCTATGCTTTAACGACTATTTGTGCTCTGATGTAAAACTTCTGTGCTGTAATATTAATAACCCCGCCTGCCGCATTATTTCTCTCGAAGCATTTGTTTTGCAGGTGGAATTATTATCATAAGTTATGAACGATTGCACTACATTCTTGATGGATTATATATCATCAGTGCGAAGAATCATCACCTCAAATGATTGAACAATCCTCCACATACTTCAATGAATTGCAGAGAATATTATCTCATATTCCAGACCCTGCATACATCTAGGGGGATTATATTTGATCATCAAGACAAGTAACGCAAATTCACTCTTGTTTGATTTACATTTCACTTATCTATATTCACTTTGATGATTATCTGCTTTGTCAACAGCCGTCCAAAAAGGGGAAGATTGTTGGTGCAATGATAGGCCCCTTATGTTTTGGAGTTTGTTGACATAAACCATATGGGACTTATGTGTTTGCTAGTGCATACAGAGTAACGGGTCCCTGAGATATCGAGGAGTTTGATGCAAACGACGAAGATAATCTCCCTGCGTTGCAGCAAAGGTCATCACCAAAGATGATGTTAACAAGAGTGACCCCAAAAAATTGCTGAAGTGAAGCAATTGGTTTGATGTCTGTCCGAAGAAAATTACTATGTCCTAGGAGAATGAAGACGAAGTGAAGACGTGGCATTTGTTTCGTTCTTCTTCTTCTTTTTATTGAGTCATAGGACCACCGTACTATTAAGAGGGGTGTAGCGTTTGAAACTTTGATTCTCTGATGATAAACCCAAATACTATGAAAGTTGTGAGAGAAATCTCTTTGTGTTCCGAGAAAATACTTTCTAGCAAGAGATTGTGATCTTCTTCGCTATGAGAGATTTGGCTCAGACCAAGGAGTTACATTACTTGTTCCTCAAGTAATGTTACCGTTGCTCCAAAATCTGACCATTGTGAATGTTTCGGTTTGCCATTGGCTAGACCACGTGTCCAAAATGGTCATTTCCCATCTGGAAAGGCTGCGGCTATAAATAGCCACCCCGTGCCGGCTTTGTCCGGTGGCTGCTCCGTTTGATTCTCAGAAGATTGTTGAGCAACCCACTGAGCGATTGGAGTTTAAAATCCACCGAGAGAAAACCCCTAGAGCCGAAGAATTAGACAGTGGTTCAACATCACTCAAATCTAAGTCTAGTCGCTCTGCCTATTACTCTTGAGAGCTACAAACTCTCTAGACGGTTAGGTGTCAATTCCTTCAAAGACCAAGAGTGATTGTGGTTCTCGAAGAAGAGGTCTGTAAAGGTTCGGAGACCGCCTTCAAGTATGTACCACGAGTAATTGGCATCGGTTGATGAATCGATTGTCGATGAGAATAGGATGAGGAGATTTTTATCTTCCGTGTTAAGTCACAGCCCCTCCAACCAAATGTAGTCCTTGTGCAGAAGGACGAACTAGTCGAACAAATACCCTGTCACCATCGAGCACCACTGGTTATCTCTGTTACCCATGTTTCCATTCGACATGTTTTCCATCATGTGATTTGTTTCAATGCATGTTTAATTTCTATTCGTTACTTAGTTTTAGCTCGTTGAAGTTTGTTTTTCATTCGTTTCCGCTGCTGGGTTCTGAGAGCTTTGAGTTTCCAAAGAAAGTTTAAAACTCCCATTCACCCCCTCTGTCGGTGTCAAAACCGGCAGATCTCGGGTAGGGGGTCCCGAACTGTGCGTCTAAGGCGGATGGTAACAGGAGGCGGGGGACACGATGTTTACCCAGGTTCGGGCCCTCTCGATGGAGGTAATACCCTACTTCTGCTTGATTGATCTTGCTGATATGAGTATTACAAGAGTTGATCTACCACGAGATCGTAGAGGCTAAACCCTAGAGGCTAGCCTATGGTATGATTGTTGTTGTCCTACGGACTAAACCCTCTGGTTTATATAGACATCGGAGGGGGCTAGGGTTACACAAAGTCGGTTACAAGGGAGAAGATCTACATATCCGTATTGCCAAGCTTGCCTTCCACGCCAAGGAGAGTCCCATCCGGACACGAGACGAAGTCTTCAATCTTGTATCTTCATAGTCCAACAGTCCGGCAAAGGATATAGTCCGGCTGTCCGAGGACCCCCTAATCCAGGACACCCTCAGTAGCCCCTGAACCAGGCTTCAATGACGATAAGTCCAGTGCGCAGATTGTCTTCGGCATTGCAAGGCGGGTTCCACCTCCAAATACTCCATAGAAGATTTTGAACACAAGGATAGTGTCCGGCTCTACAAAACAAGTTCCACATACCACCGTAGAGAGAATAATATTTCCACACATCTAATCTGCTGACACGTTTGACAGCATGACATCATATCACGGCCCGGTCATTATTCGAACCGTTTTTCTCAACCAGCTACTGCATGCATTGCGAGGCGGTTTTCTTGGCACATATTGTCGAAACAGAGATCGTGTCCCCTTATCACGGGATTCTCATCAATGCGGATGTGGGTAACCCAATCGTGCCCGTTGGTATGACTCCTCGATTTTAGGCAAGTCCCAAACGGCCACGAGGAGTACGCTTGATATTCACCCTATTTATAAAGAGGCCAAGGCCCGTCCTTTTTCCTCTCAAGACTCAATCGAATCCTTCCCCGCCTCGAGTTCCAACACCCAAGGCTCAGGTCAGCGCCGGACCTTCAACCATGTCCGGATCCAACCTTCAAGGTCAGTGGGTGCCTTCCTCATCATAGAGGAAGACATCAAGAAGCTAAGAGAGGCCAGGTATTTGACCGCGAAATCTCGCCAGGTTGCTGCCGAGGCAGGTCATTCCCACTCCCGAACCCGGCGAGAGCGTTGTATTCATCTCTCACTTCCTCTGAGGGCTAGGCCTTGCTCTAGTTCCCTTTGTCAGAGGGCTCATGTTCTATTATGGGCTGGATTTCCATGACCTAGCCCCGGATTCCATCCTTAACATCTCGTCGTTCATCGTCGTGTGTGAGGCCTTCCTCCGCATTACCCCACACTTCGTCCTGTGGCTCAAAACTTTCAATGTGAAGCCGAAGATGATTGAGGGGCGACACGCAGAGTGCGGAGGTGCCGTAATAAGAAAAGGCGCCGATGTTCAATGGCCAAAGGGTTCCTTCCCGAAGGTGTCCAGTTTATGGCAACGGGACTGGTTTTATATCACAGCTTCCCGGGGTACCAAGTGGGTGGCCGCCCCTGCCTTTCGCTCTGGACCCCCACCACAACTGACGTCATGGATCAACAAGGGGCTGGACTGGGGGCCAGTAAATGATGTACCGATATTGCAAAGTCGCATCTGAGATCTCCTCGAGAGAAATGTCGGCCTGGTCACGGTAATGCAAGTCATGCTAGTTCGTCGAGTCTCTGCCTTGCAAACATCGACCCCTCCGTATGTGGGAGTTCAACCCGGAAGGACCGTGAGCTATTCAGCACTTCCTCGGCATGACGCTCGAAGAGATGTACAAATTGTTCTTCGAACCACAAGTAAGGTGTCCAGACATCACCGAGGATGCGGGTCTGAGCTGCAATCGTCCAGATACCTAAGTAAGTAATCCCGTGGCTGAATACGCTGTCTTTTTACTTATCACAACATCATTCTGAAAAGTCGCTCTTTGACCAGGACTGGGTAACAAAGGCGAAGATGATCAGGTGTTCAGCCCCCCTTCTCAAAGGCTCAGCAGATCCAGTAATGGCCAGAATGCTCGAGCTGGCGCATTATCAGGTGCCCTCAGGGGAAGATAAAGGGGGGAATAAAGAGGCTGAAAGCGGGCCTCACTCATTATTCATCCAAACCGGGGGAATTAGCGCCTCCGCGAAGGAGGATAACCGGGGAGAAGGATCTGAAATTCCCTCTCCCCAAGGAAGGAAGAGGACCACCTTTGAAGACCCGGAAACAAAGGTTTCCAAACGGGGGAAGAAATCTTCGCCAGAGGGTCCTGCCTCGGAGGGTACCCTTGCCGCAAGGGGATCAGCCCTCCACCAAGCTGTAAGTAAACAAGAAGTACTTAATAGTAAAAATATCGTGCTTTACCTCTGAGGACAATAACCGAAGCATATATCTTGTAGTTTGGATCGTAGCCCTTCTCGACAGGGTTCATCTTCGGGGGATCTTCTTCCGGAGATGATGGAGAGCGAAATACCTCCCCATGCCTCCCCGCCTCATGAGGCGAGCGGCCCTAAGGTGTCGTCACGGAGGATTTATCCTGATCCGCCGAGGCCAGAGGGTAATTCTTCGGCCACCCGAAGTCCGGACTATTCGGCTCCTAAGGAGATTAATAGAAAGAGTCCGGGACTGTCCGGTGCGTGACCCGACGCACTGAAGGATCTTCTGGAGCAAGCGGCTATCTCAGAAGCGCATCGTACGCTAATGGGTACGGTGGTTGAGAGGATTTCATCCGCCGAAAGCAGGCTGTATGAAGCTTTTATGAGCCTGCTGAGAGGCTTTGAGGTATGCAAAGTAGTATATGTTTTTGATGGTACCACACACATTAGGTGTGCCCTATGCAGATAGTAGCCCCTGAGACTCTGGTTGTCGTCGAGAACGGCGGCAATCAGAGGATCATAGTCCCAGGTAGTAATCAGGCTGCCTTCATGTGCAGGTGGCGGAGGGTCCGGTGGCTAGCCGAACTTGTGAGTTTGCCGAGCTAAAGCGGCAACTTGATGCGGCAGATGCCGACATCGTGCTTGCCAACAAGCGGCTCGACGAGGCACAGGGTATGTGATTTCTTCGGTGATCAACACATAGTAAGAGGAGCATGATGCTAGTATTTTTAATATGTTGTGACTGCAGATGGAGCTGCCACCGTGGAGATCCTTCGGGTGGAACTTGCCCGGGCCAAGGAACAAGCTAGGAATAGTGATGCAGCCGCTCTGAAGGCGGTCGAAGAGCTGAGAGCCGAACAGGCTGCGCATTGCCAGAGCAAGGAAAAAATAGCCAAGATGGCCGTTGAGTTGAAAGATGCCGCCGACCGTTACCAGCTTCTTGAAAAGGAAAGCCGAGCGAAGGCAACGGACCTGGAGAAGGCCATGGTAGCAGCCAAGGAAGCCCACTCTAAAATCAGAGCGGAGAAGGAGGAGCTGCATCAAGCTGGAGATATCGTGGCTGGGAAGCCCTTTTTGTTGCGGACGAAGTTCGGAGATCCGAAGTATGCCCCTCTTGATCAACTATGGAGTTCCGCATACGCATACGTGGACTTGGCAGCCAGTGCTGCTGATGCGGCCGAGTACTTCAAGGATCAAAAAGATCGTGAAGTGGAAAAGCTATTCTGGTCACAGTTCAATGTTCCAGTGCGTCCGTTGCTATTGAATGAGCGAATGGCCGAGTGGGCCGAGCTCCATAGGTTGTCCGGGCTTGCCATGAGGTCTGTGTGGATCATCTGTGGCCGGAAGGGCCAAGGCTGAATAATTATTTTAGTTTGGTGCAACAGTTCCTTGGTGCTGTGCTGCACATCGACGCTATGAAGAGGTCAGCATGCATAGAGGGTGCGCGGATGGCACTTGCCCGTGTCAAGACATACTGGGCAGAGATGGAGGCCACCGCTATTGCAACCCAGAGTTCGGCCGTGGGCCGGGTATCTGCCGAGCACTACTTTGAAGAAGTCCTTGAAGGCGCTCGTTCAATAGAGGCTCAGTGCTCGAAGAATATTATGTTCTAGTGACATGTATTCCCATTGTAAAACAATGTTTTATTGAATTATAAAGGTTGTGTTTATACTTTTGCCTGAAAGTATTATGATGCCTCCTGTGCGGCCGTTCATGTATATATGTATATAACCTGAAAGTTTGCAGTCGTCGGCTTCAGCCCCCATGCATATAATGTGCGGGTGTTCGCAAAAAACGTGTATTCACACTTGATCCAACGTCTTGGTCCATTAAGGAGGTGGTAGCGCAGCGAACGAGGCAATCGGACTATATTGCTTTAACACTTTCACTAGCCATAGGAGTTTGACGGTGGGACTACTATATAGCCCCTGGTACCTCCGCGCTCGTTCGAATATGGGGCACGTACGTACATGACCGAGAAACGGCCCTTCGTTAATGTGGAGGAATCCCGAAGATTCCGCTAAGTCATCGAGTGGTTGACCAGTCTCGCGCTTTATCATGACATCGGTTTTGGCTTTCTCTCTTGAGGTGCTCATCCGGATGAACGAGGGCTGTCGCGATAGTTCTCCGGTGCCACCTTAGACGATAGAGCGGGCGTAAGGTAGCAAACCATGGGAGCCGGGAAAACCCAACATTTGACCAAAGACATGATTCGGAGCTGATGCATATAAGGCCAAACTCGCGACGCCGAACACTCCCTAAGGTATTCGGTCTTTATAACATATGTCGGGCTGAGCGATGCCCTTGATAATGAACCCCGAGTGTCCAGGTACGTGCAATGCACTGATGTGGCGACATGCCAATAACGTCAGCATCCTTCTCGGTTATACTAAGTATCCGGAGGATGTGAACAACAAGAGACAGTGAAAAAGGTTTACGCAGGGTCTTAATCTAAAAAGAAACCTTTGAGCGGGCCCCTGCTGCACGTCTGCGCTTGTGTCTCTGTTGTGCCGTATCCTGGACTGGTGTGGCATGATTGTCATCTGTAAAAGAGAAGAACTTAGGTAAGAGTTGGCATGCCAAAAAATTGGTTATTCTCAATAAACCATTAAAATTCAAGATAAGTCAGGTTGAGCCGAACTAGCCCTGATTACACGCGGGAAGCCCCTGGTGCCGTCTATGGGGGTATAACCATCAAACCAATCCCAGGTTTATCTAAGCTGTTATATCTAGTAATGCGCCGGACTCGTCTAGCCGTGTCTGCGATCTTGACGACCGATCCTTTATTCTGGTTGGAGGGGCCATTTAGTGTTCGGCTATTAAAGCCGTCGCACATTCTTCCGCTCGTAAGGAACGTTCAATGTTTCCGCTAATGGTGATGATGCCATGTGGACCGGGCATCTTAAGCTTGAGAGAAGCGTAATGCGGTAATCGCATTAAAACGAAGCGAAAGCCACTCTTCCAGTAGTGCTTGTTAGCCACTTCGGAATGGAGCGATGTCGAAGGTTAACTTTTCGCTTCGGAAGTTGTCGGGAGAACCTAATACAGCCTCTAGTAATAGAGAGCCCGTGCAGTGGGCCTCTGGGCATGGTATTACTCCCTTGAAGTTAGTATTACTGTGGTTGATTTTTTGTCGGGTCTATCCCCATTTTGCAGACTGTGTCCCGATATATCAGATTTAGACTACTGCCGCCGTCCATAAGGACTCGTGTGAGATGGTATCCATTTATTATTGGATCTAACACCAAGGCAGCCAATCCTTCGTGTCGGATGCTTGTCGGGCTATCCCTACGATCAAAAGTGATCGGGCAGGCCAACCAGGGGTTGAACTTAGGGGTGACGGGCTCTACGGCGCGTGTGTCTCGGAGTGCATGTTTGCTTCTCCTCTTCGTCACGTGGATCATGCTTACTGTTTTAACCTCTGTGGGAATTTTTCTGTCCCGAAGTGCTATCTTTGGCGAGGTTCGTCCTCGTCTTCGCTTGGTGTCTCCCTCCCCTTGTGTTCGGCGTTTAGCTTACCGGCCTGCTTGAAGACCCAGCATTCTCTATGGGTGTGATTTGCAGGTTTATCGGGGGTGCCATGAATCTGACATAGTTTGTCTAGAATCTTGTTTAGGCTGGACGGTCCATCTCTGCTGCCTTTGAAAGGCTTTTTCCGCTGACCCGGGCGAGAGCCCCTGAATCCGGCGTTTACCGCCATGCTATCTGGGTTGTCTTCTTTATTTTGACACTTGCTTTTACTGCGTCGTGGTTTTCCATTGCCATCCCTGACTTCGGATGTGCCTGGGTCGCTGGAGCTACTATGGGCTAGCCAGCTATCTTCGCCCGCGCAAAAGCGGGTCATGAGGCTTGTCAGGGCTACCATTGTTCTCGGTTTTTCTTGGCCGAGATGTCTAGCGAGCCATTCGTCTCGGACGCTATGCTTGAAAGCTGCTAAGGCTTCTGCGTCCGGGCAATCGACGATTTGGTTCTTCTTAGTGAGAAACCTATTCCAAAGCTTTCGGGCTGACTCTCCGGGCTGTTGTATTATATGACTTAAATAAATGCGCATCCGGAGGTCGGACATAGGTCCCTTGAAAATTAGCCCGAAAAGCATCCTTGAGCTCCTCCCAACTTCCAATTGAGTTTTCGGGGAGGCTTTTCAGCCAGTGCCGAGTTGGTCCTTTAAGATTGAGGGGCAAGTACTTGATGGCGTGGAGATCGTCTCCGCGAGCCATATGGATATGGAGGATAAAGTCCTCAATCCAGACCCCAGGGTTTGTAGTCCCGTCGTATGCCTCTATGTTCACTGGTTTGAATCCTTCTAGAAATTCATGGTACAGCATTGGTGAAACATAGGGGGTGTGCGGCACCCCTGTATTTGGATGTATCATGGCGTTCGGACAGTTGTAGTATTCGGTTTTGATTTTTGTGTCGGAGCATGCTTTCTAGATCCATAGATGGATCTGGTCGCGCCGGTCTTCTGATGCAAGTCGTCATCTGAAGCGTGTGCTAACTTATGTGCGGCCTTGTTAGCTGCTCTATAGCGGCCACAAGGTGGTTGATCCGACCGGTCGGCCGTTTTATTTTTCGGCTGTGTGGGCTCTAAGGCCTCATCGTCAAATTCAGGCAACAGCTTGCGCTTTGGATAGCTCTTTGTGTGGTAACTACCACCATACTTTTCTTCATTGTCAAGCACTTTGTTCCATCTATTGTTGAGCGTATTCTGCACGGCCTTAAGCCTTTGCTTCTGCTTCTTCAGACTCCTCGCGGTGGCAATAAGCCTTCTGCGGAGGTTCTCTTGTTCCAAGTGCCTTTTCGGGATGATGTGTGCATCTTCGTCCGGACTGTTTTCCTCTCCGGAGGGAGGTTGATGAGCTTTATCCTCGGTGTCGCCGTGTTCGGGCAGCGGGTCCGTACTATGTTCGCTATTTGCTAGTTCATCCTGCTCTGCCACTGGGTCAATGTGGTCGTCGTTTCATCTGGAGTCGACTGGGGTGTTATTTTCTCTTTCGCTGTTATCGTTGTTTTTGCCGAGGCGGGATTTGGAGCGGCGCCTAAGCCGACGCTTTGTTTGCTTCTTGATGGAGCTGTTCTTCGTTGCTTCCTTCCGTTCCTCGTCATTGTTTTCTTTGGGTGTATCCACCATGTATATGTCATGTGATGAATCAAGCTGTCCAGTATACATGGGCGATGGTTCATGTTCTTCTCCTGCATCGTCGTCCATGCCATCGATGTCTTTGGAGTCGAAATCGAGCATGTCGGTTAAATCGTCGACAGTGGCTACTAAGTGGGTGGTGGGTGGGCAGCGAATTTCTTCGTCGTCCGCATCCCATTCTAGCCGGACATAGTTCGGCCAAGGTTCTCCTGACAAGGAGAGAGACCTTAACGAATTCAGCACGTCGCCGAAAGGCGAGTGCTGAAAGATACCCGCGGAGGGAAACTCCGTGATCGGCGCCCAACTGGATTCGATTGGGACGGACACAGGCGACTTGGAGTCCATGGCCAGAGACGAATCCAGTGGTTCGGCAACACGGCTCTCGTAAGGGGTGAAGTCAGTATCCGGCTCTATCGCCACTGAGAGTGCGGCCTCCATGGCGGGGTCTATCCACCCGTCCTCGAATGGCGCAATTTGCTCCGGATTGAGGGCCGGGGTAGTTGCAGGTGTGATCTCCCGAACACTGTCCGACGGCAGAGCTAAATCATGCTCGTCGTGATCGTGCGGCACACCTGGCATGGGCTTGAATCCGATGAAGATCAAGCCTCCGCGGGTGTTGACAGTGTAGTTCAAGTTTTTGAATCTGACCTGATGGCTAGGGGCGTAGCTTTCGATCTGCTCCAGATGGCCAAGCGAATTGGCCCGCAGTACGAAGCTGCCGAATACAAAGATCTGTCCGGGGAGGAAAACCTCACCCTGGATCGCATCGTTACCGATGATCAAAGGAGCCATCAAGCCTTATGGTGACGGCACAGTGGAACTCTTAATGAAAGCACCAATGTCGGTGTCAAAACCGGCGGATCTCGGGTAGGGGTCCCGAATCGTGCGTCTAAGGCGGATGGTAACAGGAGGCGGGGACATGATGTTTACCTGTGTTCGGGCCCTCTCGATGGAGGTAATACCCTACTTCCTGCTTGATTGATCTTGATGATATGAGTATTACAAGAGTTGATCTACCTAGAGATCGTAGAGGCTAAACCCTAGAGGCTAGCCTATGGTATGATTGTTGTTGTCCTACGGACTAAACCCTCCGGTTTATATAGACACCGGAGGGGGCTAGGGTTACACAGAGTCGGTTACAAGGGAGAAGATCTACATATCCGTATTGCCAAGCTTGTCTTCCACGCCAAGGAGAGTCCCATCCGGACACGAGACAAAGTCTTCAATCTTGTATCTTCATAGTCCAACAGTCCGGCCAAAGGATATAGTCCGGCTGTCCGAGGACCCCCTAATCCAGGACTCCCTCACCCTCTGGTAGACATACTTCGTTCCTACATTGCCGATGACAATGGATTCGATTTCCCCCTCCCAGGGGGAAGTTTCCACGGCAGAATAGCTTCGTCGGAGTCCTAGATTGCTTGTGCCGAGGTTCGGCCTCGAGACAGCGGCGCTTCATCCCAAAGGCTTCCTTCTGATATTTTTTCTAGGTCAAAACCCTCCATATAGCAGAAGATGGGCACCGGGAGCTGGCCGGGTGGCCCACAAGCTCAAGGGGCGCGCCCTGGGGAGTAGGGCGTGGCCCCCAAGCTTGTGGCCACCTGGTGGGTCCCCTTTTCGCAACTCACGCCACCTAGAACACCACAGCGAAATGGTGTGTCCGAATGTCGTAATCGTACTTTATTAGATATGGTGCAATATATGATGTCTCTTACTGATTTACCCCTATCGTTTTGGGGTTATGCTTTAGAGATGGTTGCATTCACGTTAAATAGGGCACCATCTAAATCTGTTGAGACGACAACATATGAAATGTGGTTTGGCAAGAAACCCAAGTTGTCGTTTCTTAAAGTTTGGGGCTGCAATGCTTATGTGAAAAAGCTTCAACCTGATTAGCTCGAACCCAAATCGGAGAAATGTGTCTTCATAGGATACCCAAAGGAGATTGTTCGGTACACCTTCTATCACAGATCCGTAGGCAAGATATTCGTTGCTAAAAATGGATCATTTCTAGAGAAGGAGTTTATCTCGAAAGAAGTGAGTGGGAGGAAAGTAGAACTTGATGAGGTAATTGTACCTTCTCCCAAATTGGAAAGTAGTTCATCCCAGAAATCAGTTCCAGTGATTCCTACACCAATTAGTGAGGATGCTAATGATGATGATCATGAAACTTCTGATCAAGTTACTACCGAACCTCGTAGGTCAACCAGAGTAAGATCCGCACCAGAGTGGTACGGTAATCCTGTTCTGGAGGTCATGTTACTTGACCATGACGAACCTGCGAACTACGAGGAAGCGATGATGAGCATAGATTCCACAAAATGGCTTGAGGCCATGAAATCTGAGATGGGATCCATGTATGAAGAACAAAGTGTGGACTTTGGTTGACTTGCCCGATGATCGGCAAGCCATTGAGAATAAATGGATCTTCAAGAGGAAGACGGACGCTAATAGTAGTGTTACTATCTACAAAGCTCGAATTATCGCAAAAGGTTTTCAACAAGTTCAAGGTGTTGACTATGATGAATTTTTCTCACTCGTAGCGATGCTTAAGTCTGTCCAAATCATGTTAGCAATTGCCACATTTTATGAAATCTAGCAAATGGATGTCAAAACTGCATTCCTTAATGGATTTCTTAAAGAAGAGTTGTATATGATACAACAAGAAGGTTTTGTCAATCCTAAAAGGTGCTAACAAAGTGTGCAAGCTCCAGCGATCCATCTATGGACTGGTGCAAGCATCTCGGAGTTGGAATGTATGCTTTGATAGTGTGATAAAAGCATATGGTTTTATACAGACTTTTGGAGAAGCCTGTATTTACAATAAAGTGAGTGGGAGCTTTGTAGCATTTCTCATATTATATGTGGATGGCATATTGTTGATCGGAAATAATACAGAATTCCTGGATGGCATAAAAGGATACTTGAATAAGAATTTTTCAATGAAAGACCTCACTGAAGCTACTTACATGAATCAAGATCTATAAAGATAGATCAAGACGCTTGATAAGATTTTTCAATGAGTATATACCTTGACAAGATTTTGAAGTAGTTCAAAATTGAATAGTTAAAGAAGGAGTTCTTGCCTATGTTGCAAGGTCTAAAGTTGAGTAAGACTCAAAACCCGACCACGGCAGAAAATAGAAAGAGAATGGAAGTCATTCCCTATGCCTCGGTCATAGGTTCTATGAAGTATGCTATGATGTGTACCAGACCTATTGTGTACCTTGCCATGAGTTTGGCAAGGAGGTATGATAGTAATCCAGGAGTGGATCTCTGGACAGCGGTCAAAGTTATCCTTAGTTACCTAAGAGGACTAAGGAAATATTTCTTGGTTATGGAGGTGATAAAGAGTTCGTCGTAAAGAGTTACCTCAATGCAAGCTTTTACATCAATCCAGATGATTCTAAGTCTCAATCTGGATACATATTGAAAGTGAGAGCAATTAGCTAAAGTAGCTCCCTACAGAGCATTTTAGATATAGAAATTTGCAAAATACATACGTATCTGAATGTGACAGACCCGTTGACTAAACCTCTCTCACAAGCAAAACATGATCACACCTTAGTACTCTTTGGGTGTTAATCACATGGCGATGTGAACTAGATTACTGACTCTAGTAAACCCTTTGGGTGTTGGTCACATGGCGATGTGAACTATGGGTGTTAATCACATAAAAGATGTGAATTATTAGTGTTAAATCACATGGCGATGTGAACTAGATTATTGACTCTAGTGCAAGTGGGAGACTGAAGGAAATATGCCCTAGAGGCAATAATAAAGTTGTTATTTATATTTCCTTATATCATGATAAATGTTTATTATTCATGCTAGAATTGTATTATCTGGAAACTTAGTACATGTGTGAATACATAGACAAACAGAGTGTCCCATGTGTGAATACATATACAACACACTTGACGAAAAATCGTTGTGGTTTTGATGCGTAGGCAAGAACGGTTCTTGCTAGATGCCCGTAGCAGCCACGTAAAACTTGCAACAACAAAGTAGATGACGTCTAACTTGTTTTTGCAGGGCTTGTTGTGATGTGATACGGCCAATACGTGATGATATATAAATTCTTGTATGATATGATCATGATTTGTAAAAGTTATCGGCAACTGGCAGGAGCCTTATGGTTGTCGCTTTATTGTATGAAATGCAATCGCCATGTAATTGCTTTACTTTATCAAGCGGTAGCGATAGTCGTAGAAGCAATAGTTGGCGAGACGACAACGATGCTACGAGGGAGATCAAGGTGTCAAGCCAATGACGATGGTGATCATGGCAGTGCTTTGGAGATGGAGATCAAAGGCAGAAGATGATGATGACCATATCGTATCACTTATTTTGATTGCATGTGATGTTTATCTTTTATGCATATTATTTTGTTTAGTACGGCGGTAGCATTATAAGATGATCTCTCACTAAATTTCAAGGTATAAATGTTCTCCCTGAGTATGCACCGTTGCTACAATTCGTCATGCCGAGACACCACGTGATGATCGGGTGTGATAAGCTCTACGTTCACATACAACGGGTGCAAGCCAGTTTTGCACACGCAGAATACTCGATTTAAACTTGACGAGCCTAGCATATGTAGATATGGCCTCGGAACACTGAGACCGAAAGTTCAGCGTGAATCATATAGTAGATATGATCAACATAGTGATGTTCACCATTGGAAACTACTCCATCTCACGTGATGATCGAACATGGTTTAGTTGATATGGATCACGTGATCACTTAGATGATTAGAGGGATGTCTATCTAATTGGGAGTTCTTAAGTAATATGATTAATTGAACTTTAATTTATCATGAACTTAGTACCTGATAGTATTTTGCATGTGTATGTTGTTGTAGATAAATGGCCTGTGTTGTTGTTCCGTTGAATTTTAATGCGTTCCTAGAGAAAGATAAGTTGAAAAATGATGGTAGCAATTACACGGACTGGGTCCGTAACTTGAGGATTATCCTCATTGCTGCACAGAAGAATTACGTCCTGGAAGCACTGCTAGGTGCCAAACCCGCTGCAGGAGCAACGCCAGATGTTATGAACGTCTGGCAGAGCAAAGCTGATGACTACTCAATAGTTCACTGTCCCATGCTTTACGGTTTAGAACCAGGACTTCAATGACGTTTTGAACGTCACGGAGCATATGAGATGTTCCAGGAGTTGAAGTTAATATTTCAAGCAAATGCCTGGATTGAAACATATGATGTCTCCAATAAGTTCTATAGCTGCAAAATGGAGGAGAATAGTTCTGTCAGTGAGCATATACTCAGAATGTCTGGTACCACAATCACTTGACTCAGTTGGGAGTTAATCTTCCAGTTGATAGTGTCATTGACAGAGTTCTTCAATCACTGCCACCAAGCTACAAGAGCTTTGTGATGAACTATAATATGCAAGGGATGGATAAGACGATTCCCGAGCTGTTCGCAATGCTAAAGGCTACAGAGGTAGAAATCAAGAAGGAGCATCAAGTGTTGATGGTCAATAAGACCACTAGTTTCAATAAGAAGGGCAAAGGGAAGAAGGGGAACTTCAAGAAGAACAGCAAACAAGTTGCTGCTCAAGTGAAGAAACCCAAGTCTGGACCTAAGCCCGAGACTGAGTGCTTCTACTGCAAAGGGACTGGTCACTGGAAGCGGAACTGCCCCAAGTATTTGGCAGAGAAGAAGGATGGCAAAGTGAAAGGTATATTTGATATACATGTTATTGATGTGTACCTTACTGATGCTCGCAGTAGCGCCTGGGTATTTGATACTGGTTCTATTGCTAATATTTGCAACTCGAAATAGGGGCTACAGATTAAGCGAAGATTGGCTAAGGACGAGGTGACGATGCGCATGGGAAATGGTTCCAAAGTCGATGTGATCGTCATCGGTACGCTACCTCTACATCTACCTTCGGGATTAGTTTTAGACCTGAATAATTGTTATTTGGTGCCAGCATTAAGCATGAACATTATATCTGGATCTTGTTTGATGCGAGACAGTTATTCATTTAAATCATAGAATAATGGTTGTTCTATTTATATGAGTAATATCTTTTATGGTGATGCACCCTTGATGACTGGTCTATTTTTACTAAATCTTGATAGTAGTGATACACATATTCATAGTATTGAAGCCAAAAGATATAAGTTTAATAATGATAGTGCAACTTATTTGTGGCACTGCCATTTAGGTCATATTGGTGTAAAACTCATGAACAAACTCCATGCTGATGGGCTTTTGGAATCACTTGATTATGAATCACTTGATGCTTGCGAACCATGCCTCATGGGCAAGATGGCTAAGACTTCGTTCTCGGAACAATGGAGCGAGCAACAGACTTGTTGGAAATAATACATACTAATGTATGCGGTCCGATGAGTGTTGATGCTCACGGCGGGTATCGTTAGTTTTTGACCTTCACAGATGATTTGAGCAGATATGGGTATATTACTTGATGAAACATAAGTCTGAGACATTTGAAAAGTTCAAAGAATTTTAGAGTGAAGTGGAAAATCATCGTAACAAGAAAATAAAGTTTCTACGATCTGATCGTGCAGGAGAATATTTGAGTTACGAGTTTGGTCTTCATTTGAAACAATGCGGAATAGTTTCGCAACTCATGCCATCCAAAACACCACAGCGTAATGGTGTGTCCAGACGTCATAATCGTACATTATTAGATATGGTGCGAGGTATGATGTCTCTTTCTGATTTACCGCTATCGTTTTGGGGTTATGCTTTAGAGACGGCTGCATTCATGTTAAATAGGGCACCATCTAAATCCGTTGAGACAACAACATATGAACTGTGGTTTGGCAAGAAACCCAAGTTGTCATTTCTTAAAGTTTAGGGCTGCAATGCTTATGTGAAAAAGCTTCAACCTGATAAGCTCGAACCCAAATCGGAGAAATGTGTCTTCATAGGATACCCAAAGGAGACTGTTGGGTACACCTTCTATCACAGATCCGAAGGCAAGATATTCGTTGCTAAAAATGGATCCTTTCTAGAGAAGGAGTTTCTCTCGAAAGAAGTGAGTGGGAGGAAAGTAGAACTTGATGAGGTAATTGTACCTTCTCCCGAATTGGAAAGTAGTTCATATCAGAAATCAGTTCCAGTGATTCCTACACCAATTAGTGAGGAAGCTAATGATGATGATCATGAAACTTTTGATCAAGTTACTACCAAACCTCGTAGGTCAACTAGAGTAAGATCTGCATGAGAGTGGTACGATAATCCTGTTCTAGAGGTCATGTTACTTGACCATGACGAACCTGACAACTATGAGGAAGCGATGATGAGCCCAGATTTCGGAAACTGGCTTGAGGCCATGAAATCTGAGATGGGATCCATGTATGAAGAACAAAGTGTGGACTTTGGTTGACTTGCCCGATGATTGGCAAGCCATTGAGAATAAATGGATCTTCAAGAAGAAGACGGACGCTGATAGTAGTGTTACTATCTACAAAGCTCGAATTGTCGCAAAAGGTTTTTGACAAGTTCAAGGTGTTGACTACGATGAATTTTTCTCACTCGTAGCGATGCTTAAGTCTGTCCGATTCATGTTAGCAATTGCCACATTTTTTGAAATCTGGCAAATGGATGTCAAAACTGCATTCCTTAATGGATTTCTTAAAGAAGAGTTGTATATGATACAACAAGAAGGTTTTGTCAATCCTAAAAGGTGCTAACAAAGTGTGCAAGCTCCAGCGATCCATCTATGGACTGGTGCAAGCATCTCGGAGTTGGAATGTACGCTTTGATAGTGTGATCAAAGCATATGGTTTTATACATACTTTTGGAGAAGCCTGTATTTACAATAAAGTGAGTGGGAGCTCTGTACCATTTTATATATTATATGTGGATGACATATTGTTGATCAGAAATAATACAGAATTTCTGGATAGCATAAAAGGATACTTGAATAAGAATTTTTCAATGAAAGACCTTGGTGAAGATACTTACATATTGAGCATCAAGATCTATAGAGATAGATCAAGACGCTTGATAAGATTTTTCAATGAGTATATACCTTGACAAGATTTTGAAGTAGTTCAAAATGGAATAGTCAAAGAAGGAGTTCTTGCCTGTGTTGCAAGGTGTGAAGTTGAGTAAGACTCCAAACCCGACCACAGCAGAAAATAGGAAGAGAATGAAAGTCATTCCCTATGCCTCAGTTATACGTTCTATGAAGTATGCTATGCTGTGTACCAGACCTATTGTGTACTTTGCCATGAGTTTGGCAAGGGGGTACGTTAGTAATCCAAGAGTGGATCACTGGACAGCGGTCAAAGTTATCCTTAGTTACCTAAGAGGACTAAGGAAATATTTCTCGGTTAAGGAGGTGATAAAGAGTTCGTCGTACAGAGTTACGTCAATGCAAGCTTTTACATCAATCCAGATGACTCTAAGTCTCAATCTGGATACATATTGAAAGTGTGAGCAATTAGCTAAAGTAGCTCCGTACAGAGCATTGTAGACATAGAAATTTGCAAAATACATAAGGATCTGAATGTGACAGACCCGTTGACTAAACCTCTCTCACAAGCAAAACATGATCACACATTAGTACTCTTTGGGTGTTAATCACATGGCGATGTGAACTAGATTACTGACTCTAGTAAACCCTTTGGGTGTTGGTCACATGGCGATGTGAACTATGGGTGTTAATCACATAAAGATGTGAATTATTAGTGTTAAATCACATGGCGATGTGAACTCGATTATTGACTCTAATGCAAGTGGGAGACTGAAGGAAATAGGCCCTAGAGGCAATAATAAAGTTGTTATTTATATTTCCTTATATCATATAAATGTTTATTATTCATGCTAGAATTGTATTAACCGGAAACTTAGTACATGTGTGAATACATAGACAAACAGAGTTTCCCTAGTATGCCTCTACTTGACTAGCTCGTTAATCAAAGATGGTTAAGTTTCCTAACCATAGACATGTATTTTCATTTGATGAACGGGATCACATCATTAGAGAATGATGTGATGGACAAGACCCATCTGTTAGCTTAGCATAAATGATCGTTTAGTTTTATTGCTAGTGCTTTCATCATGACTTATACATGATCCTCTGACTATGAGATTATGCAACTCCCGAATACCGGAGGAACACCTTGTGTGCTATCAAACGTCACAACATAACTGGGTGATTATAAAGATGCTTTACAGGTGTCTCCAATGGTGTTTGTTGAGTTGGCATAGATCGAGATTAGCATTTGTCATTCTGTGTATCGGAGAGGTATCTCTGGGTCCTCTTGGTAATGATCATCACTATAAGCCTTGCAAGCAATGTGACTAATGAGTTAGTTGCGGGATGATGCATTACGGAACAAGTAAAGAGACTTGTCGGTAATGAGATTGAACTAGGTATGATGATACCGACGATTGAATCTCGGGCAAGTAACATACCGATGACAAAGGGAACAATGTATGTCGTTATGCGGTTTGATCGATAAAGATCTTCGTAGAATATGTAGGAGCCAATATGAGCATCCAGGTTCTCGAACCCGTAGGGTCCGCACGCTTAACGTTCGATGACGATTTGTATTATGAGTTATGTGATTTGATGACCAAAGTTTGTTCGGAGTCCCGGATGAGATCACGGACATGACAAGGAGTTTCGAAATGGTCGAGACATAAATATTGATAAATTGGAAGGTTATGTTTGGACACCGGAATGGTTTCGGAAAGGTTCGGACATTTGTTGGAGTACCAGGGGTTACTGGAACCCCCCCCCTCGGGGGAGTTAATGGGCCTTCATGGGCCCTAGTGGAGAGAGGAGGTGGCGCCCCCCCCCCCCAAGCCCAAACCGAATTGGGCTAGGGTTGGGGGGGTGGCCCTCTTTCCTTCTCTCCTCCTCCTCCTTCCCTCCTCCTGCTAGTGGGAATAGGGAAGGGGGTGAATCCTACTTGGACTGGGAGTCCAAGTAGGACTCCCCCTCCCCCCATGGGGCGCCCCCCTTTGGGCCGGCCACCTCTCCTCCCCCTTTATATACATGGGAGGGGGCACCCCAAAGGCACACCAAGCCTTCTCTTAGCCGTGTGTGGTGCCCCCCTCCACAGTTACACACCTCGGTCATATCGTCGTAGTGCTTAGGCGAAGCCCTGCGTCGGTAACTTCGTTATCATTGTCGCCACGCCGTCGTGCTGACGAAGCTCTCCCTCATCCTCAACTGGATCAAGAGATCGAGGGACGTCATCGAGCTGAATGTGTGCTTGCTACCTCTTGAGCATGTGTTGGTTTTCCCTTGAAAAGGAAAGGGTGATGCAGAAAAGTAGCGTATTTCCCTCAGTTTTTGAGAACCAAGGTATCAATCTAGTAGGGGGCCACACGCAAGTCCCTCGTACCTACACAAACAATTAAGAACCTTGCAACCAATGCGATAAAGGGGTTGTCAATCCCTTCACGGCCACTTGCAAAAGTGAGATCTGATAGAGATGATAAGATAATATTTTTGGTATTTTTATGATAAAGATTGAAAGTAAAGATTGCAGAATAAACGGCGACAGAAATAGCTAGTTGACGGAAGATTAATACGATGGAAGATAGACCCGAGGACCATAGGTTTCACTAGTGGCTTCTCTCAATATAGCATAAGTATTACGGTGGGTGAACAAATTATTGTCGAGCAATTGATAGAAAAAGTGCATGATTATGAGAATATCTAGGCATGATCATGTATATAGGCATCACGTCCACAACAAGTAGACCGACTCCTGCCTGCATCTACTATTGTTACTCCACACATCGACCGCTATCCAGCATGCATCTAGAGTATTAAGTTCATAAGAACAGAGTAACGCATTAGGTAAAATGACATGATGTAGAGGGATAAACTCAAGCAATATGATATAAACCCCATCTTTTTATCCTCGATGGCAACAATACAATACGTGTCGTTTCCCCTACTATCACTAGGATCGAGCACCGCATGATTGAATCGAAAGCTAAGCACTTATCCCATTGCAAGAAAGATCAATCTAGTAGGCCAAACCAAACTGATAATTCGAAGAGACTTGCAAAGATAACAATCATACATAAAAGAATTCAGAGAAGATTCAAATATTGTTCATAGATAATCTTGATCATAAACCCACAGTTCATCGGATCTCGACAAACACACCGCAAAAAGAGTTACATGAAATTGATTTCCAAGAACATCGAGGAGAACTTTCTATTGAGATCCAAAGAGAGAGAAGAAGCCATCTAGCTAATAACTATGGACCCGAAGGTCTGTGGTAAACTAATCACACATCATCGGAGAGGCTATGGTGTTGATGTAGAAGCCCTCCATGATCGAAGCCCCTCCCGTGAAACACCTAAAAGGCCCCAAGATGGGACCTCACGGGTACAGAAGGTTGCGGCGGTGGAAATAGGGATTCATGGTGCTCCTGGGTGGTTTCGGGGTATGTAGGTATATATAGGAGGAAGAGGTAGGTCGGTGGAGCCACGAGGGGCCCACTAGGGTGGGGGGCGCGCCCAGGGGGGGCAGGTGTGCCTCCCTGCCTCATGGCCTCCTTGGTTGTTTCTTGACGTCCACTCCAAGTCCTCTTGATCACGTTTGTTCCAAAAATCACGCTCCCAAAGGTTTCATTCCGTTTGGACTCCGTTTGATATTCCTTTTCTTCGAAACACTGAAATAGGCAAGAAAACAGCAATTTGCACTGGGCCTTGGGTTAATAGGTTAGTCCCAAAAATAATATAAAAGTGTATAAATAAGCCCACTAAACATCCAAAACAGAATATATAATAGCATGGAGCAATCAAAAATTATAGATACGTTGGAGACGTATCAAGCATCCCCAAGCTTAATTCCTGCTCGTCCTCGAGTTTGTAAATGATAAAAACAGAATTTTTGATGTGGAATGCTACTTAGCATATTGTTCAATGTAATTCTCTTTATTGTGGCATGAATGTTCAGATCCGAAAGATTCAAGATAAAAGTTTAATATTGGAATAAAAATAATAATACTCAAACATACTAACCAAGCAATTATGTCTTCTCAAAATAACATAGCCAAAGAAAGCTCATCCCTACAAAATCATATAGTTTGGCCATGCTTCATTTTCGTCACACAAGATGCTCTCATCTTGCACAACCCCGATGACAAGCCAAGCAATTGTTTCATACTTTAGTAATCTCAAACTTTTTTCAACTTTCACGCAGTACATGAGTGTGAGCCATGGATATAGCACTATGGGTGGAATAGAATATGATGATGGGGGTTGTGTGGAGAAGACAAAGAAGGAGAAAGTCTCACATTGATGCGGCTAATCAACGGGCTAGGGAGATGCCCATCAATTGATGTCAATGCAAGGAGTAGGGATTGCCATGCAACGGATGCACTAGAGCTATAAATGTATATAAGCTCAACAAAATAAACTAAGTGGGTGTGCATCCAACTTGCTTGCTCACGAAGACCTAGGATATTTGAGGAAGCCCATTGTTGGAATATACAAGCCAAGTTCTATAATGAAAAATTCCCACTAGTATATGAAAGTGACAAAACAAGAGACTCTCTATCATAAAGATCATGGTGCTACTTTGAAGCACAAGTGTGGAAAAAGGATAGTAGCATTGTCCCTTTTTATTTCTCTTCTTTTTTCTCTTTTTTTGGGCCTTCCTTTTTTTTATTTGGCCTTTCTCTTCTCTTTTTTTTTATTTGGGACAATGCTCTATTAATGATTATCATAACACTTCTATTTATTTACAACTCGATGATTACAACTCGATACTATAACAAAGTATGACTCTATATGAATGCCTCCGGTGTATGCAGGAAGAAGGGCAAATCAAGAGTGACATGTATGAAATAATATGCATGGTGGCTTTGCCACAAATACGATGTCAACTACATGATCATGCAAGGCAATATGACGATGATGAAGCATGTCATAATAAACGGAACGGTGTAAAGTTGCATGGCAATATATCTCGGAATGGCTATGGAAATGCCATAATAGGTAGGTATGGTGGCTGTTTTGAGGAATATATAAGGAGGTTTATGTGTGATAGAGCGTATCGTATCATGGGGTTTGGATGCACCGGCAAAGTTTGCACCAACTCTCAAGGTGAGAAAGGGCAATGTACGGTACCGAAGAGGCTAGCAATGATGGAAGGTTGAGAGTGCGTATAATCCATGGACTCAACATTAGTCATAAAGAACTCACATACTTATTGAAAAATCTACAAGTCATCAAAAACCAAGCACTACGCGCATGCTCCTAGGGGGATGGATTGGTAGGAAAATACCATCGCTCATCCCCGATCGCCACTCATAAGGATGACAATCAAAGAACACCTCATGTTTCAAATTTGTCACACAACGTTTACCATACGTGCATGCTACGGGACTTGCAAACTTAAACAGAAGTATTTCTCAATTTCACAACTACTCAACTAGCACAACTTTAATATCACTATCTCCATATCTCAAAACAACTACTATCAAACTTCTCTTAGTATTCAATGCACTTTAAAGTTTTTATCTTGGATGCCTATCATATTAGGACTAATTTTATAACCAAAGCAAATTACCATGCTGTTATAAAGGACTCTCGAAATAATATAAGTGAAGCATGATAGATCAATAATTTCTATAAAATATAACCACCACCGTGCTCAAAAAGATATAAGTGAAGCCCTAAAGCAAAATTGTTTAGCTCAAAAGATATAAGTGAGGCACATAGAGTATTCTAATAAATTCCGAATAATATGTGTCTCTCTCAAAAGGTGTGTAAAGCAAGATTATTGTGGTGAACTAAAAAGCAAAGACTCAAATCATACAAGACGCTCCAAGCAAAACACATATCATGTGAATAAAAATATAGCTCCAAGTAAAGTTACTGATGGACGAAGACAAAAGAGGGATGCCTTTTGGGGCATCCCCAAGCTTAGGCTTTTTGGTTTTCCTTAGATTTTACCTTGGGGTGCCTTGGGCATCCCCAAGCTTAGGCTCTTGCCACTCCTTGGTCCATAATCCATCAAATCTTTACCCAAAACTTGAAAACTTCACAACACAAAACTTAACAGAAAATCTCGTGAGCTCTGTTAGCGAAAGAAAACAAAACACCACTTCAAGGTACTGTAATGAACTCATTATTTATTTATATTGGTGTTAAACCTACTGTATTCCAACTTCTCTATGGTTCATAACCTCCGATACTAGCCATAGATTCATCAAAATAAGCAAACAACACACGAAAAACAGAATCTGTCAAAAACAGAACAATCTGTAGTAATCTGTACCTAACGCAAACTTCTAGAACTCCAAAAATTCTAAAATAAATTGATGGACGTGAGTAATTTATCTAATAATTATCTTCAAAAATAATCAACTAAATATCACTCTCCAGTAAAAATGTGTAACTAATCTTGTGAGCGCTGAAGTTTCTGTTATTTTTACAGCAAGATCAAAAAGACTTCACCCAAGTCTTCCCAAAGGTTCTACTTGGCACAAACACTAAATAAAACACAAAAGACATCTAACCAGAAGCTAGATGGATTATTTATTCCTAAACAGAACCAAAAAGCAAGAAACAAAAATAAAATTGGGTTGCCTCCCAACAAGCGCTATCGTTTAACACCCCTAGCTAGGCATAAAGGCAAGGATAGATCTAGGTATTGCCATCTTTGGAATGCAATCCATAAGTGGCTCTCATAATAGATTCATAAGGTAGTTTGATTTTATTTCTAGGAAATTGTTCCATGCCTTTCCTTAACGGAAATTGCAATCTAATATTCCCTTCCTTCATATCAATAATTGCACCAATCGTTCTAAGGAAAGGTCTACCAAGAATAATAGGACATGAAGGATTGCAATCTATATCAAGAACAATGAAATGGGCACATAATTCCTATTTGCAACAATAAGAACATCATTAATGCTTCCCATAGGTTTATTAATGGTGGAATCCGCAAGGTGCAAGTTTAAAGAACAATCATCAAATTCATGGAAACCAAACAAATCACACAATGCTTTTGGGATAGTGGAAACACTAGCACCCAAATCACACAAAGCATAGCATTCATGATCTTCAATTTTAAATTTAATAGTAGGTTCCCACTCATATAAGTTTTCTAGGGATAGAAACTTCCAATTCAAGCTTTTCTTCATAAGATTGCATTAAAGCATCAACGATATGTTTAGTAAAAGCCTTATTTTGGCTATAAGCATGCCGAGAATTTAGCACGGATTGCAACAAGGAAATACAATCTATTAAAGAAAAATTATCATAATTAAATTCCTTGAAATCCAAGATAGTGGGTTAATTGCTATCTAAAGTTTTGACCTCTTCAATCCCACTTTTACCAATTTTTGTATCAAGATCTAAAAACTCTGAATCATTGGGACGCCTTTTAACAAAAGTTGATTCATCTCCAGTCCGTTCATTATCAAGATTCATATTGAAAAACAAAGATTTAATAGGGGACACATCAATTACTTTTAGATCTTCATCCTTATTATCATGAAAACTAGAAGAACACGCTTTCACGAAGCAATCTTTCTTAGCACGCATCCTAGCGGTTCTTTCTTTGTACTCATCAATGGAAATTCTCATAGCCTTCAGAGACTCATTGATATCATGCTTAGTTGGAATAGATCTAAGTTTCAAATAATCAAAATCAAGAGAAATTCTATCCACATTCCTAGCCAACTCGTCAATCTTAGGCAATTTTTCCTCAAGCAAAGCATTGAAATTCTTTTGGGAAATCATAAATTATTTAACACAAGTCTCAAAATCAGAGGGAACCTTATTAAAATTTCCATAAGAGTTGTTGTAGGAATTACCATAATTATTAGAGGAATTACTAGGATACGGCCTAGGATTAAAGTTTCCTCTATATGCGTTGTTACCAAAATTATTCCTACAAACAAAATTCACATCCATAGATTCATTATTATTCTCAATCAAGATAGACAAAGGCATATCATTGGGATCAGAAGAAACACTCTTATTAGCAAACAATTTCATAAGTTCATCCATCTTTCCACTCAAAACATTAATCTCTTCAATTGCATGCACCTTTTTACTAGTAGATTTACTAGTAGATCTTTCAGTGTGCCATTGAGAATAATTAACCATAATATTATCTAGGAGTTTAGTAGTTTGTCCTAAGGTGATTTCCATAAAAGTGCCTCCCGCGGCCGAATCTAAAAGATTTCTAGAAGCAAAATTCAATCCGGCATAATTTTTTTGTATAATCATCCATAAATTCAAACCATGTGTAGGGTAATTACGTATCATTAATTTCATCCTCTCCCAAGCTTGTGCAACATGTTCATGATCAAGTTGCTTAAAATTCATAATATCGTTTCTAAGAGAGATGATCTTAGCGGGAGGAAAATACTTAGAGATAAAAGCATCTTTACACTTATTCCAAGAATCAATACTATTTTTAGGCAAAGACAAAAACCAAGTTTTAGCACGATCTCTAAGCGAAAATGGAAATAGCTTCAGTTAACAATATCATTGTCCATATCTTTCTTCTTTTGCATATCATACAAATCAATAAAGCTGTTTAGGATGGGTAGCAGCATCTTCACTAGGAAGGCCGGCGAATTGATCTGGCATGACAAGATTCAGCAAAGAAGCATTAATTTCACAAGATTCAGCATCAGTAAGAGGAGCAATCGGAGTGCTAAGAAAATCATTGTTGTTGGTATTGGCAAAGTCACACAATTTAGTATTATCTTGAGCCATGGTGAAAAGTAAGCAAACAAGAAGCAAGCGAAAAAGAGGCGACGGAAAAAGAGGGCGAATAAAGCGGCAAGGGTGAAGTGGGGGAGAGGAAAACGAGAGGCAAATGGCAAATAATGTAATGCGAGGGATAAGAGTTTGTGATGGGTACTTGGTATGTCTTGACTTGTGCGTAGACTCCTCGGCAACGGCGCCAGAAATCCTTCTTGCTACCTCTTGAGCATGCGTTGGTTTTCCCTTGAAGAGGAAAGGGTGATGTAGCAAAGTAGCATAAGTATTTCCCTCAGTTTTTGAGAACCAAGGTATCAATCCAGTAGGAGGCCACACGCAAGTCCCTCGTACCTACACAAACAATTAAGAACCTTGCAACCAACGCGATAAAGGGGTTGTCAATCCCTACACGGCCACTTGCAAAACTGAGATCTGATAGAGATGATAAGATGCTTTTTTTGGTATTTTTATGATAAAGATTGAAAGTAAAGATTGCAAAATAAACGGCGACAGAAATAGCTAGTTGACGGAAGATTAATATGATGGAAGATAGACCCGGGGGCCATAGGTTTCACTAGTGGCTTCTCTCAAGATAGCATAAGTATTACGGTGGGTGGGTGAACAAATTACTGTCGAGCAATTGATAGAAAAGTGCATAATTATGAGAATATCTAGGCATGATCATGTATATAGGCATCACGTCCGCAACAAGTAGACCGACTCCTGCCTGCATCTACTACTATCACTCCACACATCGACCGCTATCCAGCATGCATCTAGAGTATTAAGTTCATAAGAACAGAGTAACGCAATAGGTAAGATGACATGATGTAGAGGGATAAACTCATGCAATATGATATAAACCCCATCTTTATCCTCGATGGCAACAATACAATACGTGTCGTTTCCCCTACTGTCACTGGGATCGAGGACCGCATGATTGAACCCAAAGCTAAGCACTTCTCCCATTGCAAGAAAGATCAATCTAGTAGGCCAAAACAAACTGATAATTCGAAGAGACTTGCAAAGATAACCAATCATACATAAAAGAATTTAGAGAAGATTCAAATATTGTTCATAGATAATCTTAATCATAAACCCACAATTCATCGGATCTCGACAAACACACTGCAAAAAGATTTACATCAAATAGATCTCCAAGAAGATCGAGGAGAACTTTGTATTGAGATGCAAAGAGAGAGAAGAAGCCATCTAGCTAATAACTATGGACCCGAAGGTCTGTGGTAAACTAGTCACACATCATCGGAGAGGCTATGGTGTTGATGTAGAAGCCCTCCGTGATTGATGCCCCCTTCGGCAGAGCGCCGGAAAAGGCCCCAAGATGCGATATCACGGGGTACAGAAGGTTGCGGCGGTGGAAATAGGGTTTCGTGGTGCTCCTGGATGGTTTTGGGGTACGTAGGTATATATAGGAGGAAGAAGTAGGTCGGTGGAGCCACAAGGGGCCCACGAGGGTGGGGGCGCGCCCAGGGGGGCAGGCGCGCCTCCCTGCCTCGTGGCCTCCTTGGTTGTTTCTTGACGTCCACTCCAAGTCCTTTGGATCACGTTTGTTCCAAAAATCACGCTCCCGAAGGTTTCATTCCGTTTGATATTCCTTTTCTACGAAACACTGAAATAGGCAAAAAAACAGCAATTTGCACTAGGCCTTGGGTTAATAGGTTAGTCCCAAAAATAATATAAAAGTGTATAAATAAGCCCATTAAACATCCAAAACAGAATATATAATAGCATGGAGCAATCAAAAATTATAGATACGTTGGATATGTATCAGTAATGAACGCGGAGGTGTCGTACGTTCGGTGCTTGGATCGGTTGGATCGCGAAGACGTTCGACTGCATCAACCGCGTTACTAAACACTTCCGCTTTCGGTCTATGAGGGTACGTGGACACACTCTCCCCGCTCGTTCCCATGCTTCTCCTAGATAGATCTTGCGTGGTCATAGGAAATGTTTTGAAATACTACGTTCCCCAACAACATGTCCCCAAAGAATTGAAGATTTGCAATAAATTTCCAAGGATTTTTCTCCCCTAAACATAAACTTCCTCTCCTCTTGAATCTAGCATTGGATAATGGGAGTAGGTAGGGTGAGATAAATTAGAGCAACTTAAAAAATGAGCAAAATAGACTCAAATAAAATAATTAAGATGTATCTCCCCTCTTAGAGACATGTGAATTCTCTCCTCTATGATAGTGCATCTCTCTCTTCCTTTCTTAGAAGAGCTTAAAATATGATAAGCTTTTGATGTGCATCTCTCTATGAAGATAAGCTTTGATGTGCATCTGTCTCTCTCCCCCTTCTACATCAATTTCCAAGAAGGGTAGGATTCAAGGGTATGAGTCAACCGAGTGTGGTCCTGGAGAAGCACAGCTAGGCAGAATGCAACTTTAGATGCAGATAGAAGGAAAGAATCATTGAGTGGAGCTGGAAAGAATAGATAGTAAATTTGGCAAAATGCTTTCTCAGCAGTGAAATCGGTGGCGCAGATTTGTGTCGATCGGTGACCCCAAGATGGTGAAATCATAGATAGGGCATATCAGTGAAGCTGAATTAGTCCTATTCGGTGGAACCGATGAACTATGTACACGATTGACTTGCACTTCGGTCCGACCGATAAGCTTTTGATCGAAGTGACCGAGTTCAACGCAAAGGAAATTTTGTCAACTCAGCTCACTTGCAATAGAATATTCACAAATATTTTCAAGGAATTTAAATAGAATTTGCAATGAATTCGACTAGAGAAAATGAAAAGAAATACAGAGAATAGAAAAAGATCTAGATGAAGTTTTTTTTTTGATAAAAGGAAAACACTCTAGCAAAAGAAATGCAAAAGAAATGCAGCTAAGGAAAGGAAAACACTAGAGAACTTCATCTAGAGGGGGTCGGTGACAAAGGCACATATGTTAAAGTATATTAACTTAGGAGTCATATGAGATCACTTGATCATAGGTCATACTCATTGTTAAGCTCAAAATGGGGTTGCCATTTTTCATTTAAGCATCTTAATGTATTCACATATTCTTGAGTTGCTTTAACTCATGACTTGGAGCAAAGCGTCTCTAAGATGGAAGGACATACCTTGGGTTTATTGTTGTACTTGATCATGTAGTTGAATTTGTGGTGGATGTCGGTGTCAAAACCGGCGGATCTCGAGTAGGGGGTCTCGAACTGTGCGTCTAAGGCGGATGGTAACAGGAGGCGGGGGACACGATGTTTACCCAGGTTCAGGCCCTCTCGATGGAGGTAATACCCTACTTCACCTTGATTGATCTTAATGATATGAGTATTACAAGAGTTGATCTACCACGAGATCATAGAGGCTAAACCCTAGAAGCTAGCCTATGGTATGATTGTTGTCCTTGTCCTACGGACTAAACCCTCCTGGTTTATATAGACACCGGAGGGGCTAGGGTTACAGTAGTCGGTTACAAGGAGGAGATCTACATATCCAGATAGCCAAGCTTGCCGTCCACGCCAAGGAGAGTCCCATCCGGACATGGGACAAAGTCTTCAATCTTGTATCTTCATAGTCCAACAGTCCGGCCAAAGGATATAGTCCGGCTGTCCGGTGACCCCCTAATCCAGGACTCCCTCAGTAGCCCCTGAACCAGGCTTCAATGACGATGAGTCCGGCGCGCAGATTGTCTTCGGCATTGCAAGGCGGGTTCCTCCTCCGAATACTCCATAGAAGATTTTGAACACAAGAATAGTGTCCGGCTCTGCAAAACAAATTCCACATACCACCGTAGAGAGAATAATATTTCCACACATCTAATCTGCCGACTGTTTTTTCATAATGTGGCGTATTGCCACGGTCTGGCCATGATGAACCGTCTTTCTCAACCAGCCTGCCACTGCACATTTTGTGAGGCGATTTTATTGGCACGTCTTGTCGAAGCAGAGATCGTGTCCCCCTTATTGCGGGATTCTAATCAATACGGATGTGGGTAACCCAATCATGCCCGTCGGTTTGACTCCTCATTTTTAGGCAAGTCCCAAATGGCCACGCGGAGGACGCTTGATATTCATCCCCTTTATAAAGAGGCCAAGGCATGTCCCTTTTCTTCTTGCGCTCAGTCGAATCCTTCCCCCACCTCGAATTCCAACACCCAAGGTTCAGGTCAGGCGCTTCGGACCTTCAACCATGTCCGGACCCAACCTTCAAGGATGGTGGATGCCTTCCTCTGTCACAGAGGAAGACATCAAGAAGCTAAGAGAGGCCAGGTATTTGACCGGCGAAATCCCGCACAGGTTGCCTGCTCGAGGGCAGGTTATTCCCACTCCCGAACCCGGCGAGAGCGTTGTATTCATCCCTCACTTCCTCCGAGGGCTAGGCCTTGCTCTAGATCCCTTTGTAAGGGGGCTCATGTTCTATTACGGGCAGGAATTCCATGACCTGGCCCCGGATTCCATCCTTCACATCTCGTCGTTCATCGTCATGTGTGAAGCTTTCCTTCGCATTACCCCACACTTCGGCCTGTGGCTCAACACTTTCAATGTGGAGCCGAAGATGATTGAGGGGCGACATGCAGAGTGCGGGTGTGCCACAATAAGCAAAGGCGCCGAAGTTCCATGGCCAAAAGGTTCCTTCCCGGAGGTGTCCAATTTATGGCAACGGGAGTGGTTCTATATCACAGCTCCCCGGGGTACCAAGTGGGTGGCCGCCCCTGCCTTTCGCTCGGGCCCCCCGCCACAATGACTTCGTGGATCAACAAGGGGCTAGACTGGGGGCCAGTAAATGATGTGCCAATATTGCAAAGTCGCATCCGAGATCTCCTCGAGAGAGATGTCGGCCTGGTCACGGTAATGCAAGTCATGCTAGTTCGTCGGGTCCTGCCTTGCAAACGTCGACCCCTCCGAATGTGGGAGTTCAACCCGGAAGGACCGCGAGCTATTCAGCACTTCTTTGGCATGACGCTCGAAGAGATGTACAAATTGTTCTTCGGACCACAAATATGGTGTCCGGACCTCACTGAGGATGCGGGTCTGGGCTGCAATCACCCAGTCACCCAAGTAAGTAATCCCATGGCCAAATACGCTGTCTTTTTATTTTTCACAACATCATTCTGAAAAGTCACTCTTTGACCAGGACTGGGTAACAAAGGCGAAGATGATCAGGTGTTCGGCTCCCCTTCCCGAAGGCACAACAGATCCAGTACTAGCCAGAATGCTCGAGTCGGCGCCTTATCAGGCGCCCTCAGGGGAAGATAAAGGGGGGAATAAAGAGGCTAGAAGCAGGCCTCACTCGTTATCCATCCAAACCGGGGGAATTAGTGCCTCCGCGAAGGAGGACAACTGGGGAGAAGGATCTGAAATCCCCTCTCCCCAAGGAAGGAAGAGGACCACCTCTGAAGACCCGGAAACCAAGGTTTCCAAACGGGGGAAGAAATCTTCGCCAGAGGGTCCTGCCTCGGAGGGTACCCTTGCCGCACAGTGTCCGCAAGGGGGTCAGCCTCCCACCGAGGTGTAAGTAAACGAAAAGTGCTTAATAGTAAAAATATCCTGCTTTACCTCTGAGGACAATAACCGAAACATATATCTTGTAGTTCGGATCATAGCCCTTCTCGATAGATTTCGTCTTCGGGGGATCTTCTTCCGGAGATGATGGAGAGCGAAACTAAAAGTGCAACTATCCCTAGATGGTTTTGGTAATTCATAACAACATATAGCTCATTGAGCTAATGCTATTCCAAGACTATTATTTCAGGAAAGCTCAATGAATGGCATGGCATGGATGATGAAAGTTGATCCCTCAAAATACTAAGGACAAAGGATTGGCTCAAGCTCAAAAGCTCAAGACTCTTCATTTTACATTTTAGTGATCCAAGATCACATTGAGTCTAGAGGAAAAGCCAATACTATCAAGAAGGGATGAGGTGTTGCTTAATGAGCCTCTTGCTTCATGTGCTTAGTGATATGCTCCAAAACCCTCAACTACTTTCCCACATCCACATATGACCTAAACCTAAAGCCAAAATCGGTCACACCGATTCTTTCTATCCGCGCCACCGATTCCAAAATTCATAGCCACCGCCACAAACCCTAAGCAAATCGGTCTTACCGATAGGGATCTCGGTCTCATCGAGATGGGGTTGCAATCTCTCTGTTTCCCTTCGTAACGCTTTTTGGTCTAACCGAAGTGAGCGATCGGTCCCACCGAGATTGCAATGTAAACTCTCTGTTTCCTTTTGTAACATCTCGGTCTCACCGAAAAGAGCAAATCGGTCCCACCGAGTTTACTGACCAACTCTCCGGAAAGCTTATTACCAAATCGGTCTCACCGAAGTTTGTGTAATCGGTCTCACCGAGATTACGTTATGCCCTAACCCTAACCGAATCGGCCTCACCGAGATGCATGTCACCCCACCAAAATCACTAACGGTCACTAGGTTTACTCAATCGGTCAGATCGAGTTTAACGATTCGGTCCCACCGAGTTTGGTAAATTGTGTGTAACGGTTAGATTTTGTGTGGAGGCTATATATACCCCTCCACCTCCTCTTCATTCATGGAGAGAGCCATCATAACGAACCTACACTTCCAACTTACCATTTCTGTGAGAGAACCACCTACTCATGTGTTGAGGCCAAGATATTCCATTCCTACCATATGAATCTTGATCTCTAGCCTTCCCCAAGTTGCTTTCCACTCAAACCCTCTTTCCACCAGATCCAAATCCTATGAGAGAGAGTTGAGTGTTGGGGAGACTATCATTTGAAGCACAAGAGCAAGGAGTTCATCAATAACACACCATTTGTTACTTCTTGGAGAGTGGTGTCTCCTAGATTGGCTAGGTGTCACTTGGGAGCCTCCGACAAGATTGTGGAGTCGAACCAAGGAGTTTGTAAGGGCAAGGAGATCGCCTACTTCGTGAAGATCTACCGCTAGTGAGGCAAGTCCTTCGTGGGCGACGGCCATGGTGGGATAGACAAGGTTGCTTCTTCGTGGACCCTTTGTGGGTGGAGCCCTCCGTGGACTCGCACAGTCATTACCCTTCATGGGTTGAAGTCTCCATCAACGTGGATGTACGATAGCACCACCTATCGGAACCACGCCAAAAACATCTGTGTCTCCAATTGCGTTTGAATCCTCCAAACCCTTCCCCTTACTTTCTTGCAAGTTGCATGCTTTATTTTCCGCTGCCTATATACTCTTTGCATGCTTGCTTGAATTGTGTGATGATTGCTTGACTTGTCCTAAAATAGCTAAAATCTGCCAAACTATGAAATTGGGAAAAGGTTAAGTTTTTATTGGTCAAGTAGTCTAATCACCCCTCTAGACATACTTCAAGGTCCTACAAGTGGTATCGAGCTTTGGTCTCCATTTGCTTTGATTTCCATAGCTTTTGGTGGTCATAGCCTTGGTTTCACAACCTAGGAGAGTATGGCGTCTAGCGAGGGAAATTATCACCGTAGAGGTCCTTACTTTGATGGTACTAATTTTGCTAGATGGAAGCATAAGATGAAAATGCATATTCTTGGACATAACCCCTACTGCTTGGGCAATTATTTGTATTGGCTTGCAAGGTGAATTCTTTGATGGGAGAGAACCGAACCGTGAAGCTAATTCGGAAGAATTGAAGATGCTACAATACAACGCTCAAGCATGTGACATCATCTTCAACGGATTGTGCTTCAACAAAATCAGCCGTCTTGAGAATGCAAAGGAAATTGGGATACTTTATTGATATGCATGAAGGTACCGAATCCGTCAAGGAATCCAAGTTGGATGTGCTCCAAAGTCAGCTTGACAAGTTCAAAATGAAGGATGGTGAAGGTGTCGCTGAAATGTACTCTAGGCTTGCTCTTATCACAAATGAGATTGTCGGCTTAGGGAGTGAAGAGATGACCGACAAATTCATCATCAAGAAAATCCTAAGAGCATTGGATGGAAAGTATGATACTGTGTGCACATTGATCCAAATGATGCCAAACTACAAAGATCTCAAGCCAACGGAAGTCATTGGAAGGATTGTTGCTCATGAGATGTCACTCAAGGATAAGGAGGAACTTCACAACAAGTCAAGTGGTGCTTACAAAGCCTCAAGTGAAGCCCCCACATCATCAAGTGAGAAACCAACCTTCAATGAATAATTAAGCTTAATGGTGAAGAACTTCAACAAATTCTACAAAAGTAGAAGCAAAGAAAGAAGCTCCAAGTCAAGGTCTTACAATGACAAGAGATCTTCTAGTCGAGAGCGCAATTGCTACAATTGTGGGAGACCCGGACACCACTCCAATGAGTGTACGGCACCCTACAAAAGAAGAGAAGATTCTCCAAGAAGAAGGAGCAAAAGAGAAGAATCACCACCAAGAGAGAGGAGGAGTAGAGATGATCGTTATGAACGAAGACCCTCACGGAGAAGTAAGGATTCGGAAAGAAAGGACAAGTCATCAAGGAGCTACACAAAACAAATACATCAAGCTCATATTGGTGAATGGGTTTCCGGCTCCGACTCCGACAATCACTCCGACTCCGAATATACTCAAGATGAAGGTGTTGCCGGTCTAGCACTTGTGTCAACCAACTCCTACGACATATTTGAATCACCAAATGAAGGAATTGGTAGATGCTTCATGGCCAAAGGTCCTAAGGTAACACACCCAGTATGTTGATTTTGATATTGATGAAGATGACTTGCTAGGTGATGATGATTTACTTGTTGACAACTCTAGTGATGAATACTATGATGAAACGTCAATTAATCATGCTAATCAAACTAATGACAATGATAAGGAGAAAATTGAGCTTCTAACTAAAGAACTATACACTCTTAAGTTGGCTCATGAAACTATCTTCGAAGATCATCGAGAACTTTTAAGGGCTCATGAAAAGTTACGCTTTGAAAAGCTCAATCTTGAGCAAGAGCATGAGTTCTTAAAGGCAATCAATGATGATCTCCGCAAGAAAAGTTCTTCTTACATTGCCAAGCGTTTACTCTTATCTACTTACATGCCTCAAGTCAAGTCTAGTAACAAGTACAAGAAAGATACTTCCTCTAGTAGTAACAATAATAATGTCAAATCCAATGTTGTTGCTTCTAGTAGTTCTCTTGATTCCACTAATGATTCTCTTAGCCAAGTTACACTTGTGCAAGAAAATAGTTTATTGAAGGGAATTATAGAGAAAGGTGTTTACAAGAGCCTTGCCGGAGTAAGCAATTCGAGGAAATTGTACGCAAGCAAGGAAGGCACCGGAAGAATCAAGGTGTTGGTTTTGAACGAAAGTTCAACGCCAATGGAGTTGAGTGGGAAGAAGATCAATACCCCAAGACAAAGTTTGTTCCTCAACAAGAGAAGTATGATCCTACTTCCTTCAAGGGGACACAAGCTCAAGATGATCTTCCACCACAAGACCACAAGAACAAAGGCAAGGACAAGCTTCAAGAAGAGATTGATGCATTTGAACAAGCACCTAAAGCCTCGTTCAAGTGGGTTCCCAAGACTACGTCAAGTTCTACTTCATCAAGTACAACTACAACTCCAAGGATTCCCATCAAGATGATGTGGATCCCAAGAAGAAGAACTAGAGAGTTCTTGAGGGTGACTCCGCCAACATTCTTCACTCATATCATTTTGGCAAGAACAAGTGCAATCAACTTTCACATCTTGCACTAGTTCAAGGAGTCACAAACCCTCATGTTGGTAAGGCAAGGGACAAGGTAACCTAATGTTTTCATGGACATCATCTTGTGTGTGCATCACTCTATGTCTATGGATATTCTTGTTTGTTCCTTGTGGGACTAACCCATGTAGGTAAGTTGAAAGTGCAACTCACTCCAAAGGATTGCTCCAAATGATCTACATCAACATTGAGCATCTACATCTTCAACACCTACATGAAGTCATCATCGACAAAACCCAAGGTTAGTTCATCCCTCTAAGGGGGATCTCACATCTAGCGCGAGCTTCACTCTAAGAATTGAGTCAAAGCAACTCTAATGGTGTGAACACATTAATGCATTATGTAAAAGTGGTAACCCCACTTGAGCTTAAACGATGAGTATGACCTATGATCAAATGTTCTCATTTGACTCCTAAGTCAATATACTCATATATAGATGACCTAGTCATCGCCAATTGTTTGATAGTTGCTAAAATTGGTTGTGCATGCTTTGCCACATATTTCAATTGCCATCTTATTGTGTGAGCATGTTGGTGCATATTTTACTCATTCAAGGACATCCACTTGTTGTTTTGTTTGTTTGGATTCTTTTCTTTGTGCCAAGTGAATGGACAAGAATGCCTAAGAACCTTCTTTAGCTATCTATGCTTTTCTCGTCTCAAACTCTATTCATGCTACATCACAAAATTTGATCAAGTCAGATTCGAACCACTCAGTGTGAGGAGCACTCGGAGTCCCCGATTCGTCATAGACTTAAACTTCCAAAACCTCTTAGTGATTCTCGGTCTGACCGATCCTTCCATTTCGGTCCTACCGAGATCATCAAGTTGATCTAAGTTTTCAATCTCGGTGCAACCGATTTGAACTTTTCGGTCTCACTGATTTGTTGTAACTGTACACAATTATGCATCTCGGTGCCACCGAGTTGTTCCACTCGGTCACACCGACAGGGTCGAGCTATATATAGCCACGGGCAAAATTTTGGAAATTTCTCCGAAACCCTTCGCCCGCGCAACAGCTCGCTCTGCCATTGTGGTCTCCGGATCGTCTCCTCGTCGCCAGCAGCCTCCTGTCGTTGGTCTCCGCCACCGTCAACGGATTTCGTCCCCACCGTTGCCGCCGTAGCAAGTCCACCGCCAAGTTAGGGTATGGACTTAATCTTTGTGCTATCACGTCTGATTCCTGGCACATTGTTCTCATATTGATTCTTGCCATGATTGAAACTCATCTATCCAGCCAAAGTAGATCATAGATTAGGTATGATTCAAATTTTAAGGTTTAGGTTTCTGCCGAAACCATCTCGGACCCACTGAGTTGAAAAACTCGGTCTCACCGCTTTGGCTTATGTCATTGCACTAGTGACTCTCGGTCTGACCGAGAATTACTAATCGGTGCAACCGATTTTAGGATTCTGTGACACCCCAGCAGATTCGGTGCCACCGAACTGTGACTCAGTCCAACCGAGTTCATCAGTTTAGGTTCCAAAAACTGCTTCGGTATCGCCGAGTTTGAAAATCGGTGGATCCGAAATGCTTTCTGTGGAAAACTAAGACTAAACTTTTGATTCGTTCTTTTGCAAAAACCTCTGCATTTTGTGATGCTCATCTTTTCTATCTAATCTATAACTCTTCACAGTGGTCAGTCAGCTTTTTGCGGTATGTCCGATCAAAGTGACAGCGAACAGGTCGGAAGAGCAGATGGACTTGAGTGAGGGCACTAGTCCCTCAACTTTAGATGAAGGGAGCGTAAGTACTCCTAGCAATTTGCCTAAGGCTGAAACTAGGAATAGGAGGAAAAGAACTTCTGTTTAAGAGGATGAAGATTACTAATCTGAGTTAGATGAGGCATCTTCCATGAAAGTGGTGCTCAAGAAGGAATATGGCTCAACAAAGGATACAAAGCCAGGCATGAAGACCAAAAGGCCTGCAGGAAGACAACCAATGTCCAAAGCCAGAGTGTCTACACAAGCTTCTTTGGAAACCCAACCCAAAGAACCAGCTACTGCAGAAGGGAAGAAAAGAAAGGAAAGGGTCAAGATGACCATGGACAAAGTTATTGGGAAGCCTTCCATGATGGAAGAGGAAGAAGAGCTTGCTGCACCAGCTCCAAAGGCAGCTAAGCTTATGGGTGATGCTATTAGATCAGGGGCTGCAACATCTAAGCCCAAGGAAGCACCCAAAGCTGCCCCCAAGGCCAAGTCTGCACCAAAGAGGAATACCAGGAGTATTCCAAATTCCGAGAAGAACAAGGCCCCAAAGGCTCGAGGATGCCGATGAGGAAGATGAAGAAGGATGTGTTCGAGGAAGTTCAAGCCCAAGATACCAGACCACAATGATGCCCATCCTGTGGCTGAGGACATGAGAATCAGGAAAGACTCGGGATTGAGGATATGGAGGATGGCAGATCCATATGCTTCAAGAAGAAGAACTGTTGTTGACTACAGGTTCCATACAAAGGAACAGCAGGACTTCTATGAAACAATTCTGTTGGACAAGAAGCCCATAGTTTGTGATATGAGGTGGGTCGACTGGACCTACATGAAGGAGAATGAAGAGCACTATCCTGGAGTGCAAGATAGCTTTGTTGCTTGTGGAGTTGCAGATTTTGTTGGGCAAAAGCTCACAAATTGGAATCATGAACTTATCATGCAGTTCTACTCCACAACACATTTTTACCTAGATGGAAGAATTGTTTGGATGTCTGAAGGTACAAGGTACCAGTCAACTGTTGAGGAATGGGCAAAGCTGATAAATGCCCCAGAGGAAAATGAGGATGACCTAGACATTTATTCAAAGAAGAAGATGGGTCACAGTTCAATGGCTCACATGTACAAGGAAATTCCAGACAAGGCATTAGGAACTCACAAGTTTGGATTAGTTCACTTTCTGCTGTCAGGGTTGCCAACCATAAATTGTATTCTGAGGCACACTTTGTTGCCCAAGTCTGGTGACCACAACATGATCAGAGGGCATGCCATCAACATGTTGCATGTGTTTGATGTGCCACAAAAGTTCAAAGTCATGAGCCTGCTCATTGAAACAATCAAGAGGACTGCAGCAGATCAGAAGAGGAGTTGTGGATATGCACCTCAGATTCAAGAATTGATAAACTCAAAAATGGGCACAGGAAAATATCAGTTGGATAAGGAACACTTTCCACTTTATCCAGACTTTGAGGACAATGAGGTTGTCATGAATGAAGATGATCCACAATCAGTTCGAGCTCAGGAGAAGAAGAAGAAGGCAAAGAGGGAGAAGGCTGCCAAGATGCCAACTCAAGAGGAGGCATCTGAGTATTTCTTGAAGAACAAGCAGGAGCATCTTGGTTACTTGATAGCATCAACCCTGAGGATAGAGAAGGGATTGGCCACCCTCACTCAAAATCAGGAGAGCTTGGAGAGAATCATAGAACAAAAGTTCTATAACTTAGATGTGAAAGTAACTGAGGTTCAGTCTGAAGTGGAGGAACTACAAGATGACATGCAGGAGAGGAAGGGCAAGACTACCACCAATGTGTTTGCCAGAGTGCCTAGAGCCCAGAGGTCATCTGTTGTGCCAGTTCCTGATACAAGAGCAACATCATCTGCACCAGCTACAGCCTCAGTGCCACCAGCACCAGCATCTACATCAGCTCCAGCTCCATCTACTTCAACTGAAGCTTTCGTCCTCGGCGTTATCCGGACTCCACCACCTGAAGATCAAGCCTGAGAGTCGATCTAGCACAATGCATTTTCTATGAACATTTTGGTAACTTGTTGCCAAAGGGGGAGAAAAATGTATAGATCATAGGCTTCGAGAGAGAGTGTGTTGCTTTTGTTCTCTCTTGATTTATTTGGTGGTTTTTCAATCTTTGTTTGCTTTTGGTTGAAATACTATGCTTGTGAGACATTGATGATCATGTGTTTGATCATAAGCTACACTTATGCATGCTTGATATTATCCTATCTATCTTATGTGATCACTCACTATGCTTGGTGATGAGTGCATGTATTCATTGTTTATTATTTTGAGCGCTCCACCAAGATGTATGTGACATGGAAGAGTAACCCATGACCCTAATTCATTGTGCATTTGCAGTCCAAAGCAAATCTAAAACTATGCACAAATTTAGGGGGAGCTCTTGCTTATCACATACTTCTCAAAGCGACGATGTTATTTAAATCTTATTATCCTTTGTCGAAGCTTTGATCTATATGTTGTCATCATTTACCAAAAAGGGGGAGACTGAAAGTGCAACTATCCCTAGGTGGTTTTGGTAATTCATAACAACATATAGCTCATTGAGCTAATGCTATCCCAAGACTATTATTTCAGGAAAGCTCAATGAATGGCATGGCATGGATGATGAAAGTGGATCCCTCAAAATACTAAGGACAAAGGATTGGCTCAAGCTCAAAAGCTCAAGACTCTTCATTTTACATTTTAGTGATCCAAGATCACATTGAGTCTATAGGAAAAGCCAAAACTATCAAGAAGGGATGAGGTGTTGCTTAATGAGCCTCTTGCTTCATGTGCTTAGTGATATGCTCCAAAACCCTCAACTACTTTCCCACATCCACATATGACCTAAACCTAAAGCCAAAATCGGTCACACTGATTCTTTCTATCTGGCGCCACCGATTCCAAAAGTCATAGCCACTACCACAAACCCTAAGCAAATCGGTCTTACCGATAGGGATCTCGGTCTCACCGAGATGGGGTTGCAATCTCACCGCTTCCCTTCATAACGCTTCGGTCTAACCAAGTGAGCGATCGTCCCACCGAGATTGCAATGTAAACTCTCTGTTTCCTTTTGTAACATTTCGGTCTCACCGAAAAGAGCAAATCGGTCCCATCGAGTTTACTCCGACCAACTTTCTGGAAAGCTTATTACCAAATCGGTCTCACCGAGTTTGTGTAATCGGTCTCACCGAGATTACGTTATGCCCTAACCCTAACCGAATCGGCCTCACCGAGATGCATGTCAGTCCCACCGAAAATAACTAACGGTCACTAGGTTTACTGAATCGGTCGGACCGAGTTTAACGATTCGGTCCCACCGAGTTTGGTAAATTGTGTGTAACGGTTAGATTTTGTGTGGAGGCTATATATACCCCTCCACCTCCTCTTCATTCATGGAGAGAGCCATCGAATCTAACCTACACTTCCAACTTACCATTTCTGAGAGAGAACCACCTACTCATGTGTTGAGGCCAAGATATTCCATTCCTACCATATGAATCTTGATATCTAGCCTTCCCCAAGTTGCTTTCCACTCAAACCCTCTTTCCACCAGATCCAAATCCTATGAGAGAGAGTTGAGTGTTGGGGAGACTATCATTTGAAGCACAAGAGGAAGGAGTTCATCATCAACACACCATTTGTTACTTCTTGGAGAGTGGTGTCTCCTAGATTGTCTAGGTGTCACTTGGGAGCCTCACACAAGATTGTGGAGTTGAACCAAGGAGTTTGTAAGGGCAAGGAGATCGCCTACTTCGTGAAGATCTACCGCTAGTGAGGCAAGTCCTTCGTGGGAGACGGCCATGGTGGGATAGACAAGGTTGTTTCTTTGTGGACCCTTCGTGGGTGGAGCCCTCCGTGGACTCAAGGCACTGCTACCCTTCGTGGGTTGAAGTCTCCATCAACGTGGATGTACGATAGCACCACCTATCGAAACCACGCCAAAAACATCTGTGTCTCCAATTGCGTTTGAATCCTCCAAACCCTTCCCCTTACTTTCTTGCAAGTTGCATGCTTTATTTTCCGCTGCCTATATACTCTTTGCTTGCTTGCTTGAATTATGTGATGATTGCTTGACTTGTCCTAAAATAGCTAAAATCTGCCAAACTATAAAATTGGGAAAAGGTTAAGTTTTTATTGGTCAAGTAGTCTAATCACCCCCCCCCCTCTAGACATACTTCAAGGTCCTACAGAAACACCTCCCCATGCAACCCCGCCTCACGAGGCGGGCGACGCTGAAGTGTCGTCGCGAAGGGCTTCTCCTGATCCGCCAAGGCCAGAGGTTAATCCCTCGGCTACCAGAAGCCCTCAGCATTCGGCTCCTAAGGAGAGCAACAGAAAGAGTCCGGAACCGTCTGGTGTGCAATCGGACGCACTGAAGGATCTTATGGAGCAAGCGGCTATCTTAGAGGCGCATCGTATGCTAATGGGTACGGTGATTCAGAGAATTTCATCGGCCGAAAGCGGGTTGCATGAAGCATTGATGACCCATAAGTATAGGGGATCTATCGTAGTCCTTTCGATAAGTAAGAGTGTCGAACCCAACGAGGAGCAGAAGGAAATGATAAGCGGTTTTCAGCAAGGTATTCTCTGCAAAATCTTGAAATAAGTGGTAACAGATAGTTTTGTGATAACATAATTTGTAACGAGCAACAAGTAACAAAAGTAAATAAGGTGCAGCAAGGTGGCCCAATCCTTTTTGTCGCAAAGGACAAGCCTGGACAAACTCTTATATAAGGAAAAGCGCTCCCAAGGACACATGGGAATTATCGTCAAGCTAGTTTTCATCACGTTCATATGATTCGCGTTAGGTACTTTGATAATTTGATATGTGGGTGGACCGGTGCTTGGGTGCTGTTCTTACTTGAACAAGCATCCCACTTATGATTAAGCTCTATTGCAAGCATCCGCAACTACAACAAAAGTATTAAGGTAAACCTAACCATAGCATGAAACATATGGATCCAAATCAGCCCCTTACGAAGCAACGCATAAACTAGGGTTTAAGCTTACATCACTCTAGCAACCCATCATCTACTTATTACTTCCCAATGCCTTCCTCTAGGCCCAAATAATGGTGAAGTGTTATGTAGTCGACGCTCACATAACACCACTAGAGGCTAGACAACATACATCTCATCAAAATATCGAACGAATACCAAATTCACATGACTACTAATAGCAAGACTTCTCCCATGTCCTCAGGAACAAACGTAACTACTCACAAATCATATTCATGTTCATAATCAGAGGGGTAATAATATGCATATAAGATCTGAACATATGATCTTCCACCAAATAAACCAACTAGCATCAACTACAAGGAGTAATCAACACTACTAGCAACCTACTAGTACCAATCCCGGACTTGGAAACAAGAATAGGATACAAGAGATGAACTAGGGTTTTGAGATGAGATGGTGCTGGTGAAGATGTCGATGGAGATTGCCCTCTCCCGATGAGAGGAGCATTGGTGATGACGATGGCGATGATTTCCTCCCGAGGGAAGTGTCCCCTAGAACAGCTTGAGCCCTAGATTGGTTCCGCCAAGGTTCCGCCTCGTGGCGGCGGAGTTTCGTCCAAAGGTTGCTTATGACTTTTCCTCGATGAAAGACCTCATATAGCAGAAGATGGCCATCGGAGAGCCAACGGGGCCCACGAGGTAGGGGAACGCCTGGGGTAGGGCGCCCCACCCTCGTGGCTGTGTGGGTCCCCTCCGTGAACTTCTTCCATCGGATATTTTTATTATTTCCCAAAATGACTTTCGTGGAGTTTCAGGACTTACGAGTTGTGCGTAATAGGTCTCTAATATTTGCTCCTTTTCCAGCCGAATTCCAGCCATTCTCCCTCCTTATGTAAACCTTGTAAAATAAGAGAGAATAGGCATAAGTATTATGACATAACGTGTAATAACAGCCCATAATGCATTAAATATCGATATAAAAGCATGATGCAAAATGGATGTATCAAGCATTTATGAGTCTGCTGAAAGGCTTTGAGGTACATGAAATAGTGTGTGTTTTTGGCAGTACCGCACACGTTAGGTGTGCCCTATGCAGACAGTAGCCCTTGAGACTCTGGTTGCTGTCCAGAAAGGCGGCAAAGAGATGATCATAACCCCAGGTAATAATCAGTCTGCCTTCATGTGCAGGTGGCGGGGGGTCCGATGGCTAGCTGGACCGGTGAGTTTGCCGAGCTAAAGCGGCAACTTGATGCGGCAGATGCCGACATCACGCTTGTCAACAAGCGGCTCGACGAGGCACAAGGTACGTGATTTCTCCAGTGACCAACACATAGTAAGAGGAGCATGATGCTAGTATCTTTTAATATGTGTGACTGCAGATGGAGCTGCCGCCGTGGAGACCCTTCGGGCGGAACTTACCCGAGCCAAGGAACAAGCCAGGAATAGTGATGCGGCCGCTCTTTAGGCGGTCGAAGAGCTGAGAGCCGAACAGGCTGCGCATTGCCAAAGCAAGGAAAAAATGGCCAAGATGGCCGTTGAGTTGAAAGATGCCGTCGACCGTTATCAGCTTCTTGAAAAAGAAAACCGAGCGAAGGCGACGGACCTGGAGAAGGCCATGGTAGCAGCCAAGGAAGCTAGCTCTAAAATCAGAGCGGCGAAAGAGGAGCTGCGTCAAGCTGGAGATATCGCGGCTGGGAAGCCCTTTTTGTTGCGGACGAAGTTCGGAGATCCGAAGTATGCCCCTCTTGATCAACTATGGAGTTCCGCAAACGCATACGTGGATTTGGCAGCTAGTGCTGCTGACACGGCCGAGTACTTCAAGGATCAAAGAGATCGTGATGTGGAAAAGTTGTTCTGGTCGCAGTTCGACAGTCCAGTGCATCCGCTGCTATTGAATGAGCGAATTTCCGAATGGGCCGAGCTCCATAGGTTGTCTGGGCTTGCCATGAGGTCTGTTGTGGATCATCTGTGGCCGAAAGGGCCAAGGCCGAATAGTTATTTTAGTTTAGTGCAACAGTTCCTTGGTGTCGTGGCGCACATCGACGTTATGAAGAGGTCGGCATGCATAGAGGGTGCACGGATGGCACTTGCCCGTGTCAAGACATACTGGGCAGAGATGGATGCCACCGCTATTGCAACCCAGAGTTCGGCCGTGGGCCGAGTAGCTGTCGAGCACTACTTTGAAGAAGTCCCTGAAGGCGCTCGTTCAATAGAGGCTCAATGCTCGAAGAATATTATGTTCTAGTGACATGTATTCCCATTGTAAAAATAACATTTTATTGAATTATAAAGGCTCTGTTTATACATTTTCCTGAAAGTATTATGATGCCTCTTGTGCGGCCGTTTACGTATATATGTATATAACCTGAAAGTTTGCGTTAAATCGGCTTATTTACGCATATAATGCGGGGGTGTTCGCAAAAAACACGTATTCACACTTGATCCAACGTCTTGGTCCATTAAGGAGGTGGTAGCGCAGCGAACAAGGCAATCAGACTATATTGCTTTAACACTTTCACTTACTTTCACTTAGCCATAGGATTTTGACGGTGGGACTACTATATAGCCCCTGGTACCTCCACGCTCGTCCGAATACGGAGCGCGTACGTACATGACCGGGAAATGGCCCTTCATTAATGTGGAGGAATCCCGAAGATTCCAGTAAGTCATCGAGTGGTTGACCAGTCTCGCGCTTTATCATGACAGTCAGTTTTTGGCTTTCTCTACCGAGGTGCTCATCCGGATGAACCAGGGCACAATCGCAGTAGTTCTCCCGGTGCCACCTTAGCCGATAGAGCGGAACGTAAGGTAGCAAAACACGGGAGCCGCAAACCCAACATTTGACCAAAGACATGATTCGAGCTGATGCATGTAAGGCCAAACTTCATAGCGCCGAACACTCCCTAAGGTATTCGGTCCTTTAAACATATGCCGGTGAGCAATGCCCTTGATAATGAACCCCGAGTGTCCACGTGACGCAATGATCTCGACGTGGCGAAATACCAATAACGCCGGCATCCTTCTCGGTTATATTAAGTATCCGGAGGATGTGAACAACAAGAGACAAGAAAAAGGTTTACGCAGGTCTTAATCTAAAAAGAAACCTTTGAGCGGGTCCTCGCCGCACGCCCTGCGGCTCGTGTCTCCGCGCAGCCGTATCATGGACGGGTGTGGCGCGATTGTCATCTGTAAAAGAGAAGAACTTAGGTGAAATTTTGTCGTGCCAAAAAATTGGTTATTCTCAATAAACCATTAAAATTCAAGATAAGTCAAGTTGAGTCAAACTAGACTCGATTACACGCGGGAAGCCCCTGGTGCCGTCTATGGGGGTATAACCATTAAACCAACCTCGGGTTTATCCAAGCTGTTATAGCTAGTAATGTCTTTGGACTCGTCTAGCGTACTGCAGCGATCTTGACGACCGATCCTTTATTCTGGTTGGAGGGGCCATTTAGTGTTCGGCTGTTAAAGCCGTCGCACATTCTTCCGCTTGTAAGGAACGTTCAACGTTTCTGCTAATGGTGATGATGCCACGTGGACCGGGCATCTTAAGCTTCAGAGAAGCGTAGTGCGGTATTGCATTAAAACAAGCGAAAGCCGTTCTTCCGAGTAGTGCTTGATAGCCACTTCGGAATGGAGCGATGTCGAAGGTTAACCTTTCGCTTCGGAAGTTTTCGGGAAAACCGAATACAACCTCTAATAATAGAGAGCCCATGCAGCGGGCCTCTAGGCCTGGTATTACTCCCTTGAAGGTAGTATTACTATGGCTGATTTTTGTTGGGTCTATCCCCATTTTGCGGACTGTGTCCTAATATATCAGGTTTAGACTACTGCCGCCGTCCATAAGGACTCGTGTGAGATGGTATCCATTTATTATTGGGTATAACACCAAGGCAGCCAGTCCTTCGTGTCAGATGCTTGTCGGGTGATCCCTAAGATCCAAAGTGATCGGGCAGGCCAACCAGGGGTTGAACTTAGGGGTGACGGGATCTACGGCGCGTGTGTCTCGGAGTGCATGTTTGCTTCTCCTCTTTGTCATGTGGATCACGTTTACTGTTTTAACCTCTGGTGGGAATTTTTTCTATCCCCCAGTGCTTTGCTGGCTTGGCTCGTCCTCATCTTCACTTGGTGTCTCCTTCCCCTTGTGTTCGGCGTTTAGCTTACCGGCCTGCTTGAAGACCCAGCATTCTCTGTGGGTGTGATTTGCAGGTTTATCGGGGGTGCCATGAATCTGACATAGTTTGTCTAGAATTTTGTTTTGGCTGGACGGTCCATCCATGCTGCCTTTGGCAGGCTTTTTCCTCTGACCTTGTCGAGAGCCCCTGAATCCGGCGTTTACCGCCGTATTATCCGGGTTGTCTTCTGTATTTTGACGCTTGCTTTTACTGTGTCATGGTTTTCCATTGCCATCCCTGACTTCGGATGTGCTTGGGTCGCTGGCGCTACTGCGCGCTAACCAGCTATCTTCGCCCGCGCAAAAGCGGGTCATGAGGCTTGTCAGGGCTGCCATTGTTCTCGGTTTTTCTTGGCCGAGGTGTCTGGCAAGCCATTCGTCTCGGACGCTGTGCTTGAAAGTTACTAAGGCTTCGGCGTCCGGGCATTCAACGATTTGGTTCTTCTTAGTGAGAAACTTGTTCCAAAGATTTCGGGCTGACTCTCCGGGCTTTGAATCATATGACTCAAATCGTCTGCATTCGGAGGTTGGACATAGGTCCCTTGAAAATTAGCCCGAAAAGCATCCTCGAGCTCCTCCCAACATCCAATTGAGTTTTCGGGGAGGCTTTTCAACCTGTGCCGAGCTGGTCCTTTAAGCTTGAGGTGCAAGTACTTGATGGCGTGGAGATCGTCCACGCGAGCCATATGGATATGGAGGATAAAGTCCTCAATCCAGACCCCAGGGTCTGTTGTCCCATCGTACGCCTCTATGTTCACTGGTTTGAATCCTTCTGGAAATTCGTGGTCCAGCACCTCATCGGTGAAACATAGGGGGGTGCGGCACCCCTGTATTTAGATGTATCATGGCGTTATGACGGTTGTAGTGTTCGGTTTTGATTTTGTGCCGTAGCGCGCTTCCTAGATCCATAGATGGATCTGGTCATGCTGGATTTTTGGCGCAAGTCCTCATGTAGATTGTGTGTTGACTTATGTGCGGCCTTGTTAGCCACTCTATCGCGGCCACGAGGTGGTTGATCCGACCGGTTGGCCGTTTTGTTTTTCGGTTGGGTGGGCTCTAAGGCCTCATCGTCGAATTCGGGCAATAGCTTGCGCTTTGGAAAGCACTTTGTGTGGTAACTTCCACCATACTTTTCTTCGTTGTCGAGCACTTTGTTCCATCTGCTGTTGAGCGTATTTTGTGCGGCCTTAAGCCTTTGCTTCTGCTTCTTTAGACTCCTCGTTGTGGCAATAAGCCTTCAAGGAGGTTCTCTTGTTCCAAGTGCCTTTCCGGGATGATGTGTACATCTTCGTCCGGACTGTTTTCCTCCTCGGAGGGAGGTTGGTGAGCTTTATCCTCGGCGTCGCCGTGTTCGGACATTGGATCTGTACTATGTTCGCCGTTTGCAGCTTCATTGTGCTCTGTCGCTGGGTCAGTGTGGTCGTCGTTTCCTCTGGAGTCGACCGGGGTGTTGTTTTCTCTTTTGTTGTTATCGCTGTTTTTGCCGACATGGGATTTAAAGCGGCGCCTACGTTGACGCTTTGTTTGCTTCTCGATGGATCTGTTCTTCGTTACTTCTTTCCTTTCCTCGTCATTATTTTCTTTGGGTGTATCCACCATGTATATGGCATGTGATGAAGTGGAGGTCCAGCGCCCTGTGGGCGGTGGTTCCTGTTCGTCTCCTGCATCGTCGTCCATACCATCGATGTCTTGGAGTCGAAGTCGAGCATCTCGGTTAAATCATCGACAGTTGCTACTAAGTGGGTGGTGGGTGGGGAGCGAATTTCTTCGTCATCCGCATCCCATTCTAGCCGGACATAGTTCGGCCAAGGTTCTCCTGACAAAGAGAGAGACCTTAACGAATTTAGCACATCGCCGAAAGGCGAGTGCTGAAAGATATCCGCGGAGGTAAACTCCACGATCGGCGCCCAATCGGATTCGATAGGCACGAATGCAGGCGGCTCAGAGTCCGTGGCCGGAAACGAATCCAGTGGTCCGGCATCACGGCTCTCGTGAGGGGTGAAGTCAGTATCCGGCTCTATCACCGCTGAGAGTGCGGCGTCCATGGCGGGGTCTATCCACCCGTCTTCGGATGGCGCAATTTGCTCCGGATTGAAGGCCGGAGTAGTTGCAGGTGCGATCTCCCGAACACTGTCCGACGGCAGAGCTAAATCATGCTCGTCGTGATCGTGCGGTGCACCTGGCATGGGCTCGAATCCGTCGAAGATTAAGTCTCCGCGGATGTTGGCAGTGTAGTCCAAGTTTCCGAACCTAACATGGTGGCCAGGGGCGTAGCTTTCGACCTGCTCAAGATGGCCAAGCGAGTTGGCCCGCAGTGCGAAGCCGCCGAATACGAAGATCTGTCCGGGGAGGAAGACCTCACCCTGGACTGCATCGTTACCGATGATCGAAGGAGCCATCAGGCCTTATGGTGACGACACAGTGGAACTCTCAATGAAAGCACCAATGTCGGTGTCAAAACCGGCGGATCTCGGTAGGGGGTCCCGAATCGCGTCGTCTAAGGCGGATGGTAACAGGAGGCGGGGGACACGATGTTTACCTGTGTTCGTGCCCTCTCGATGGAGGTAATACCCTACTTCCTGCTTGATTGATCTTAATGATATGAGTATTACAAGAGTTGATCTACCACGCGATCGTAGAGGCTAAACCCTAGAAGCTAGCCTATGGTATGATTGTTGTCCTTGTCCTACGCACTAAACCCTCCGGTTTATATAGACATCGGATGGGGCTAGGGTTACATAGAGTCGGTTACAAGGGAGGAGATCTACATATATGTATAGCCAAGCTTGCCTTCCACGCCAAGGAGAGTCCCATTCGGACACGGGACGAAGTCTTCAATCTTGTATCTTCATAGTCCAACAGTCCGGCCAAAGGATATAGTCCGGCTGTCCGGAGACCCCCTAATCTAGGACTCCCTCAGTGGATGCTCATATGTATTGAGTTGGGAGCATCTCTTTTGTATTTGAAGCTCATCTTCCTACATGCATGGGTTAGTCTTGCAAGGAATAACACTTATGTATCCAAATTGACAATAGTGAATTACATCATATGAATATTTTCAAAGGATATGCAGAGTGTAGTCTTGTCCCTTGATTACAACAACCAAAGCATAGATACTTGGTCATGACAAGATTGCTCAAGATACGAGTGATTTGCAATCTTATGGAATGAGGCTCGTCCAAGCACCTACTAGGTTGCAAATGTATCCAAGATAAATGATCATCATCACAAGAGAACTATCAAGGATTAGTCACATAGGCTCATGCCTTGCATGTATCCAAAAATGAGTCTCTACTCAAAATTTGAGGCATCAATGATGTTCAACTCACGCCCCAATCGACAAAATATCTTCTCATCAAGAGGTTTGGTGAAGATATCCGCCAATTGTTTATCGGTACGAACATGCTTAAGGTTAATGTCACTTTTAGCAACATGATCACGAATGAAATGGTGACGAACTCCAATATGCTTAGTTCGAGAATGTTGCATGGGATTGTGTGCAATCTTAATGGCACTCTCATTGTCACAAAGCAATGAAACATGTTTCACATGTATCCCATAATCTTTGAGAGTTTGGGTCATCCAGAGTAATTGAGCACAACATGACCTCGCTGCAATGTATTCCGCTTCGGCGGTGGATAATGATACTGATTTTTGTTTGTTGGAGGTCCAAGAGACAAGGGATCTACCAAGAAGTTGACATGTACCCGAAGTGGATTTTCTATCAATCTTGTCACTGGCATAGTCCGAGTCGGAGTAGCCAACAAGATCAAAAGATGACCTCTTAAGGTATCAAATGCCAAAGTTTGGTGTATGAATCAAATATATCACTATCCTTTTCACATCCTTAAGATGACATTCTTTTGGAGCAGCTTGATACCATGCACACATGCACACACTTAGCATGATATCGGGACGGGAGTGATACGTCTCCAACGTATCTATAATTTATGAAGTATTCATGCCATGTTTACAACAATTTTATATGGCTTGGGTGCAATTTTATGTGATTTAAATGAAACTAACCTGGACTAACGTTGTTTTCAGCAGAACTACCATGGTGTTGTTTTTTGTGCAGAAATCAAAGTTCTCCAAATGCAGCGGAACTTTTTGATATTTTTTGGAAGAAAAGAGGCACTAGAAGCTTCGTGGGTGTAACAACCCAAATTTTCGATTTGGAATGTTATGCATTAGATCATCATTGCATATCATATTTTATTGCATTTTGGTTGATCCTAGAAATTCTAAGCAACTCAAGGATCCACGGAGAGAGTTGGGGATTTCGTTATTTTCATATTTGAGTTTTCTCTCAATTATGAAAAATGATCGTTTGATTTAATTTTATTTCTCTGAAATATTTCTTTTATTAAAAATAAAAGAGAGAGGATAAAATGACTTCCTCAAAATAAAGAAATATCAGAGATTTAATATTAAAATCAAATAATATTTTATTCGGAGTTTTATCGCTATTTTATTTGAATTAGGAAAAATATGCGTTTTTCAAAATTGCATTTTAGGCCCAAATAAATGTTCATCTTGTCCGGCTTATTTTTAGAGGACGGGGAAAATTTATTTCGGGATTTTTGGAGTCCGTTTAGTATTTCTTTTCTTTATTTTTCTACATGTCCGAATTAAAAAAACGCGCAACCGACTTAGGGCCGTATTCGGCCAGGACTTCTCGGGCCAGGCCTTTAAAAGCCGCCGCGCCCAGCCCATTAAGCCCGCCACCAAACCCTAGTCACCTACCACGCCGCCGCCGCCAGCCACCATTCACCAGCCACCTTGCCGTCAATCAGCACCACCGCCACCGCGCCGCCCACGCTTGCCGCCGCCGAGCCAGCCGCCGACCACCGACCCGAGAAGCCGCCTCGGTTGTCGTGAGAAAACCGTATGGTTTTTTTCGAAAACCCTAGATCCGTTTGATTATTAGATACGGTTCGGTTTTTTTCGGTTTAGTTACTTAGCGGACGTTTGTCCGTACGTTCGTTTTTACGAACGGTTTTCACTGTTTAGCCGCAGACAACGAACGTTCATTTGTTAGCCTGTTCGTTGGTTTTTCTTTTTCTCGGATTTTCCGTGATTATTTTCGATCGCGATTTCTGATCCGATTTTCGTTCTAGTATAACTTTTCGCTCGTTTATCGGAAGAAGGCGATTCAAGCGCCTAGAGTTTTGTCTCGAAACCCTCTTGTCGTTTAACCAACTTAAACAAATTTTTGCTACTGTAAAATTTTACTTTAGTCCAGAATAGTAAATGGAGTTTGTTTCTTTCGCTGTTTGAGTTTTGTTGCTTCGTTTGATTTGATTCTTTTTTCAAACCGGAGTTCTTAAGATGAACTTTCTGGTTAGATTTATTATTTGAGTTTTACCCGTGCCCTTGTTTGATTGCTTATTTTATGCTTGTTTGTTTGCGATAGAGTACCCGTAGTGTGAAGCTTGCTTCTACGAGTCTCTAGGTTTCGCGGATCATCAGCAAGCCAAGTAACACTTTGATCATACCTCTTACTACCCAGTTTTGTTGCATTAGATCAATCCTCAAACAATTGCATGGTTAGGATCTGAATTAAATTGTGGGTTGGGAAGTAGTTGAGGTAGTACCTATTCACCTGTTTATTATCAAACCCTGGGAGTTACTTCTACGTTATGCTTATACTGCTATGCTATGCTCGTAGACGTGGTTTGGGTTTGAGTGTATTTCATGACAGATGTGAGATTGTTAATTAATGGTTAACTTAAGGTGGCAACTTAAATACACATCTTGGTGGATTGAGGCACCTGGGTTTTCCAGTGATTGCCTGTATATTTGGAAATCCTGGGGTACCGTGTGTTTCTCCTATGGACCGCCACCCAGGCTCTAAGGGATCATAAGATTATTCATACTGGAAACTTCCGTGTGCAGCCACAAGATATTATGGGCTCTAGCATAGTTGATTAAGTCGTGTGAACTCTTACAGTGGTAGACTAGCAGATGTAGAGGATGTAGGTGGTACTGTCTACCCATCGTAAGGTGCAAACGCTTCTGAAAGACTGAGTCTCGGTCATCCGTTTCTCAAACATCATGTAGTGCGAGAAAGCAAAATGAGGAGATTGAGTCTTGTGGGAAAAGTGCACAAACCTTTGCAGAGTGTACAAACTAATCATGGTTAGCTGTGTCCCCGATTATGGACAATTTGAGTATCTAGTTCTCGGATTATCATGTGGATCTCATCACTCTTAATTTAATTTGATGGGTTATTGTTAATTACTTTTAATTTGGGATTGAGTTGGGTGAACCTTCTCAATGTTTATCAACCACCATGATAGTTAAATAAAACTTATTCCTTTGTAGTAGGGAAAATTGGCTTTTCGCAAAACATATTAATCCTACAACCTCCACCAGCCACATATGCATATAGTGATAGCATTATTCTGTTCAATATCTTTTGGTGTTACATTGCCAGCATATTCCATGTGCTGACCCGTTTTCGGGCTGCAACGTATCATGTTGCAGACTTTTCAGACGACGAGTAAGGAGCCTTAGGTCGTGGTCTTTCACTCGGTGATGCCGTTGGAGTTGATGGACTCACTTTATCTTCCAAGCCTTCCGCTGTTATCGTATTAGATGGCCTTAAGCCATATTTATTGTAATAAGTTCTCTTTTGAGACTTTCGATGTAATAAGTGTGTGATTGCTACTCTGTTATAAATCCTTCGAGTACTGTGTGTGTCAGCATTACCGATCCAGGGATGACACTTATGCACAGAGATCAAACTGTTTGAGGTCTGGTCGCTACAAAGATGGTATCAGAGCACACGCTGACTGTAGGACACGACCATTAAGCTAAGGCCCTAGATCACTACTCTCTTCTCATTTCTAACTCCTCTCCATTTTCTACTCTTTAGGATGGCGGAAGCAAGGATAAAGTTCATGCAACCGGATGAAGACACCCCTTTTGGACGCCACTTGAAGGAAGTTACTAGGTACCTGAACATTGGAATACCAAGCTTCACCGGGACCTACAATGCCACCTTACCAGAAGAAGAGCGCTGGATGATTCAAGTTCAAGTTCCAGGAAGGACATTCACGCCAGTCACTGAGCCCATAGAGTTTTCTTTCGATGCACCCACCTGGAGTCTAGGGAAGAGTATGGCATCTCACATCACCATGGGACGCATTGGAGAAGTCTATCACAATGATCTCAATGACACTATCTACCAGATTTGTGGGCGCCGAGATGAGCAATGGGAGGTGATCAGCACCAGGAAGGATAGATCGATTGCCTCTTTCATCTAGGAGTTAAACCAGCACATTCGTCACCAGGAGAACCAGATGTGCGCAGGCATGATGGATTTGAATAAAGCAATGACAAGAATCTCGGAACTAGAGGAAGAACTCAAGGCTACACGCGAGGATTATATGGAGGAAATCGTCGCACTAGTGGAGAAGAATGGCGACCTGACCAAGAAGCTAGGAGTTTTCATGGGAGACCCTGCGCCAGGAGGAGAAGATAACAGTTCCACTTGCCCGGAGAACTACATCATCATCGACGACACCGACTCGGACCCTAATGATAGTGATGATGATTATGTTGATGAAGCTGGAGCGGATATCATGGAGTCTTCGACCGATCAATTTTTCTAGTAGACCACCAAATCAGTAGTAGAATTTCACCATGTATATAGCATAGTCCAAGCACTTTTGTAATGATAGTTCTAGACCGATTGTATGCTTTGTTTGATTGATTGAGTGATATGTATGTGTTTGTCTCATGTGCATATGGGTAGTGTTTTCCCTCTAGACCTCATTTCTATTCTGTTTTCTCATCTTTTCTAAACCCAGCAGATGCCTCCGAGATGCGACAATGGATTTGCTTTCCCACCGGAACACTCAGTTGATCCAGCAGCAGAATGCATTGATGCAGATACTAGTCCAGAATCAAAACCAGGGGAACAACAACAACAACCCACCACCACCACCACCAGTTGACCACTTAGCCCGTTTTCTTAGGCTGAATCCGCCGGTGTTCTCCAGTAGCACCGAGCCGATTGTTGCAGATGATTGGCTCCGCAAGATTGAGAGGGAGTTGACTACATCGGGATGCACAGATGCGGAGAGAGTGCATTTTGCCGCACATCAACTTGATGGACCCGCAGCATCTTGGTGGGAGAATTTCATAGTCACTTACCCTATTGACACTGTGACATGGGACCAGTTCCCAAGCAGCTTTTCAACCGCCCATGTTTCGGCAGGAGCTATGGCCATGAATAAGTGTGAGTTTCGCAACTTACGCCAAGGAGGGCGCCTTGGTCAATACGTGGATGAGTTTAGTAAGTTAGCACGTTATGCCCCGGATGACGCGTTACTCTGATGTCTTGCTAAGAAGGAGAAGTTTTTGGAGGGACTGAATGATGAGCTGAGCATGCAGTTGATGGTGGCAAATTTCAATAACTACCAGGAATTGGTAGATAGATCTCTCATGCTTGAAGGGAAGCAGCAGCAGATTGACAACCGCAAGAGGAAGTATGGACAGGGGAAGTATAATTACGAGCCCAGAGACCCGTTACACCCAGAACACGGGAGGACTTGTTCGTAACCATGGAGGCCACACTCATAATGGAGGAAGTTTGCACAACCATAGTGGCCCCAAGAATGGTAATGGTAATGGAGGAAGCAGCGGACAGAACTGTTCCAACCCGGCAACACCCGCCAAGAAGGATCTAAGCCACGTTACTTTCTACAAGTGCCAGAAGACCGGACATTACGCTAATGAATGTCCTGAAGCTAAGAATGGAAATGGCAATGGAAGCTACGGGAAGAAGCCCAACCCTTTCAACAGGGGATGTGAACCACGTTAACGTGGAGGAGGTTGAATCACAACCAGATGCGATAATAGGTAAGTTTTTGGTTAAGTCATTTACTGCAGCTTGTACTTTTTTGATCTTTGGTGCATCGCATTCATACATATCAAGGGATTCGTGGATAAGTTTAAACTACCAACCCAAGCCCTTAGGTCACCCATGTTAGTAACCTCGCCAGGAGCAGAGTATATGGCTAGCTTATGGTGTGATCGGTTACCATTAAGGATTGGTAACTACTTGTTCCCCTCGGACCTAATAGTATTGGAGTCACAAGGATTGGATGTGATATTAGGCATGGATTGGGTGTCAAAGTATGGAGGGAACATTGATTGCGCTAGTAAGTCAATTTTACTCACCACCCCAGAGGGAAGAAGGATCAAGTATGTATCCCGGCATGTGCCGAATAGGACTCAAGTAAATTCCTTATTAGGAGTTGTACAGGAGGAAGTACCGGTGGTAAAGGATTTTCTGGATGTATTTCCAGAAGAGTTGCCAGGCATGCCACCGGATAGAGACATCGAGTTTTTGATTGATATTTTGCCAGGCATAGGGCCAATATCTAAGAGAATGTACAGAATGCCTGCAAATGATTTAGAGGAGATTAAGAAGCAGATTAAGGAGTTATTGGATAAGGGTATAATCGCCCAAGTTCGTCACCTTGGGATCACCAGTACTTCTAGTGGAAAAGAAGGATGGATCATTAAGGATGGTTGTTGATTATCTTTTTTTTCGAGAGTACGCAAATTGCGTACCTTAGCTTTATAGAAGAGAGAAAGCAATGTACAAGAGTTTGTGATGCCTAGCCCATGGCCACAAGCCGACCAAGGCTACGTTAGAACTCCGACTCCACACGCTACGTTAACTCCTCACAAGATGGTGTCAACTCCACGTCCGCCCGCCGCCCAAATGCGAAGTTCGTCAAGAATCCTGTTTGCAAGATCAGCCACCGAGATGGGCGCGTCCACCGAGCGGAAAACCCGTTCATTCCTTTGCTTCCAAAGATGCCAACACACTAGCATCACTAAGCTATCAAAAGCTTTGCGTGTCTCCTTGTCGATTCGTTTTCGGGTACCGCCCCACCATGACTCCAAAGTATCGCTCACCACCGGTGCTAGGGCCGGGGCAACCCTCGTGCTGGAAAGAATGGTGTGCCATACTTGGCGTGAGTAGACGCACTGAATCAACAGATGATCAACGTTATCCTCTTCCTGACCACAAAGATAGCACGGTGAGGGACTATCCTGCAGCCCATGCCGCAGCCTCCTATCGGATGTCCATATTCTATCTTTGCATCGCGAGCCACATGAAGATCTTGCAGGTGAGAGGTGCCCAACACTTCCAAATCCAATGTGCATAGGTCACACTGATCGCACCCTTGAAGAGCATTAGGTACGCAGAGGCCAAAGTGTACACCTGCTTGGAGCTCCAGGGCCAAACAGCCTCATCCCTCGCGGTGGGAGTAAGTTGCGTCGTGATGGCAATCTCCCAAAGGCTGATCAATTGAACGAGATCATCCGTGGAGAGCTCACCAGAGATGTCTGAGGCCCAGCGATGGTTGAGCAATCCATCATACGCTGACCACTTGTTCACCGCTTATGCGTCTGAACCTTGCCCCTGGATGCTCGGAGCAATCTCCCTTGCTGTGGCACCTCTCATCCATCTGTCTTTCCAAAACAACACCTTGTGGCCGTCCCCAAGTTTCCAATGGACCAGGATGTCAAAAGCCAACTGCACTTGCGGATCCGTGTTCATCGAGAGCCCATACCACGGTCGCACTTTGGGTCCGTACGTCTAAGCCATTCCCAACGCAATCTTAAAGCCAGGCCTTGGCGGTTTAAGTCGAGAATACCAAGGCCACCTAGCTCCTTTGGCCTGCACACTCTTTGCCAGGCAACAATACACTTCCCTCCGTGGATTTCCTCTGATCCGTCCCAGAAGAACGCCCTGCAACGCTTGTTCACTTGCTCGATAGCCCACTTGGGTGCGTCCGAAATGATAAGATGGTGAGTGGGGCGTGCCATCACCACATCATGAACAAGCACCAATCTTCCAGCTCTAGTGATTAAACCTTTTTGCCATCCAGGCATGAACTTAAGCACGTTGTCCACTATCGGTTGCCATTCAGAGCGCGTCAGCTGCCAAATGGAGAGCTGCAGCCCCAAGTACTTGCAGGGAAAAGATTCCGAGCTCCACGACATTGCTTCCTGGACCAATTCCTTGTCGCCAATCTCATCTCTGATCATGATGGCCATGGATTTTGTGTAATTGATGTGCAATCCAGAGGCGGTCCCGAAGATGTGTAGGGCCTCTTTAACAAACCTAAGATCCGAGACCGTGGGTCTAATGAAAAGCACCACATCATCGGCATATATAGAGAGCCGTTGCATGGGTGTACATCCCGGCATTCTACTCAGCACACCACACTCCTGGGCTTTGGTGATGAGGGATGTGAGGACATCCATGGCGATGACGAACAAAAGTGGCGAGGCCGGGTCTCCTTGCCGTAGCCCTTGAGCGTGTGTGAATTTCTGTCCCGCGTGACCATTAACCACCACTCGAGAAGATGCCGTGGAGAGTAAGATCGCTATCCAAGATAGCCAAGTTTCCGAGAATCATTTGGCGCGGAGAACCTCAAAGAGGAATGGCCAAGAAAGAGTGTCAAACGCACGCGAGATGTCCAGTTTAAGCATAACTCCCTTCGCTTTTCTGCGATGGAGTGAGCGAGCCACCTGTCTGACGAGCATAAAATTGTCGTGAAGGTTCCTCCCCTTAATGAAAGCCGATTGGTTTGATTGGACGAGCTCATTCATTCGCGGCCGTAGTCTGTTAGCGAGAAGCTTGGATCCTATCTTGGGCAGGCTGTGGACCAGGCTAATGGGTCGAAAGTCTCCCCTGCACGCATACCGGCCTTTTTGGGAATGAGCGTGATAAGCGCTGATTAAGCCTTCCAAACCCGCGACCATTGCCAAGAAACAGATGGTGGAGGGCTGCCAACAAGTCGCCTTTGATGATACTCCAAGCTTTTTGGAAGAAGAGACCAATGAACCCGTCCGGCCCTGGTGCGTGATCCGCAGGCATCTCCTTAACCGTGGCCCACACCTCATCCTCAGAGAACATCACATCCTGGTCCATCAAATTTATGCGGGGGATCTCGAGGAAGTCCAGATCGATTGTGTTCTCCCGTGCTCTTGCCATGCCCAGCAAGTCTTTGTATGTTTGGAAGAAGATTTGCTCCTTGCCTAACTGGCCCGTGATCGTATTGCCTTCATGCAGAATAGCCGGAATAAAAATTTTCGTCTTCCTTCCATTGGCCACTAGATGAAACAGTTTGGAGCTGGCATCGCCCTCCTGGAGCCATCTTATGCGCGACCTTTGCCTTGCGATCGTGCGCTCAAGCGAGGCCAGGCCTAATGCCACAATTTTAAGTGTTCTGCGCAACCACCTCTCCCCATCCGAAAGCAAGCGTCGTTCCTACGCCACGTCAAGCTGGAATATGATCCAGTTGGCCGTCGCAATTTGCAACTTGACGTTGCCAATCCTTTTCTGGCCCCAAGCAGTTAGATAGCGAGTTGCGTTCCTGAGTAGCGCGTCGAGCCGCTTTGAACGGGTCATGTATGCTGGGATCACAGTCCGAGCCTCCCTAACCGCATCTTCAAAGCCATCAAGTCTAGTCCAGAACACCTCAAATCGAAAGCGCCGCTGCGGGTGTATGTGCTCGTTCAAGGCAAGGTGCAGCGGGCAGTGATCCGAGGTGGACGTTGACATATCTTGGAGCAAGCAGTCCGGGTAAGCAAGCTCCCAATCCACCGAGACAAGCGCCTTATCAATTTTAGTGAGCGTGGGGACCTCACGTTCGTTGCTCCAAGTAAATGCCCGACCGTGCATGTACAACTCTTTGAGCCCATTGCCATCGACAAACTGACGGAATCTATGCATGGTCCTCCTGTCCAGAAGCGAGTTATTCTTGTCTGAGGCTTGGAGAATCATATTGAAGTCACCAATGATCATCCAGGGGCCCGGGCACAGCTCCCTCCTGGCTGCTAGCTCCTCAAGGAACGACAACTTATCCTGGTCCTCCTGCGGTCCATAGACTGTAGTAAGCCACCATGGCGTACCATCAAGCGGCAATATGTATCCAGTGATGCAATGAGTGTCTCGAACACAGTTCGAAATGTTGATCAGCGCCGTATTCCAAGCTAGAAGAATCCCACCCCTCGTATCCGTAGCCGGCAAGTAGTAATACCCATCGTAAGATGGGCCGAGACATTGCATAACGGTAAAATTGTCAATACAAGCAAGTTTAGTCTCCTGGATACAAAAAATAGCTGGATGCACCGAGTCCACAAATTCACGCAGCGCCTTCTTCTTGGCCGGGCTGTTCAAGCCGCGCACGTTCCAACTCACCAACTCCAACTTGATCGTCGACATGATGTCGAAGAAAACTCCAGCGCTTGCCATTTAGGCAAGCAGGGTCACCCTCGGTGTGTCCTCCTGGCCAAGGTCAATGGGAATGGCCTTACCAAAGATGGACGCGATCGCACGTAGCTGCGGCTCTTGGATGGGTGAGTCAAACATTTGCCGTAACTGTCCCAGGGCCTCATCAGTAACAGCCAAGCCCTCCGGAGATATGCCAAGGGCTTTGAGTAGAACCGTCTCAGCCGCAGTCGCCTTGGTCTTCCTCGGCGCATTTACAGATGCAGATCGTGTATTACGACGGGGCGTGCACTCCGGCCCTGTGTTCCTCCCATGTACCGCTTCGATTTCCTTAAGCAGCGGCGGAGCCAGTTTCTTAAGCAGACCCGCGCAGAAGGCCTTAATATTCGCAGTCGCGATTTGCTCTTTAGGCAGAAGCAAAACCTCATTTGGGGCGAGGGGTACGTGCATGCGCACGTCAACATCCATGCAAGCTACACGGTCCATGATGCGCGGCCCCACTATTCAGTCTGCCCCCTCGCAGTCCACCTCTCCCAACCTCCTGTCGCTATCTCCAGCTGGGCCCGCAAGCCCTACCTCCACCGGCGTGGTGGTGGGAGGCAGCAATTCTTCCACCAGGTCCCAGCCAGGTGCTGTTGCCTGATCCAAAGATCCCGCCGATCCTCGCGCCTCGCTAGCTGGCCCACTCCGGGGCTCCGCTTGACCGGTCTCCGCGACAGCCCGTTCGCCCGTATTCTGTCCCACAGGGCCCGCGGCAGGCGTGGTAGCTGCAACCACAGTCTGCACCATCTCCGCATTGGCTGTCTCACTCTCCACAGGTGCGTCCCAAACCGAGTCGATCCCAACGCCCTGTCCCAGCACTGCCCCAATGGACACATCCTGCCTGTCAAAAGCAGCTACCTCGGGGTCCGTGAAACCTTCGCGACAGCTTCTGTCGCCACATCCTGCGCGCCAATGGGAGGAGGGGGCGACTGGTCCGGCCTATGGGAAGGCGACCGTGGGCCATCAGCAGCCACCCAATCCTGACCCAAAGTGGCGATCACCGGATCCTCTGCGGCCGAGCGCCCCGGATCCACAGGCTCCTCCAGACGGCCCAGCATAGTCCCCACCGCCGCCACTGGGTGCACCGGCGCCGGAGCAGAAGGTTGGACTGCTGGCGGTGCAGGAAACCCCAGCCTCGACGACACTGCCACCCGGGCACCCGCCATGATTGGCGGGATGCGCCAATCCGAGGGCCCCACGCCCCAAGAATGCTGTCGTCTGACAGCCGCCGCCATCCCTCCCGCCGGCGCACTGCCTCTGGCATCCCGAACTCCACGCGTCCAAGGTAGCACGCGCCATTCTCCACTGCCTGAGAAGCTATCCGAGTCTTCTAGCAGACCGCTTTGACCGCTCCCATCTGAGCTTGGCGGCCGCAGCCACCCTTCCGGACCGGCGTGCTCTCTGACCCGGCCAATATGGATGAGCGTCTTATACTCGAGCAGCTGACGGGAAGTTGGCCGACGAGCCGCCGGGTTGAACTCCACCTCTGGTTCCGCCACCCACAACCTTCTCGCCACCGGAACCTCGTCGGGATCAATGCACCAAGCCCGCAGCTTGAACAGGGAGAGGTCTTCGCGGCTGGCTGTCTCTGGTGCCAAGCTCTCCACCAGGCAGCCCGAACCCAAGAGCTCCGCCGCCGTGTCCCTCGTCCAAACGTGGGAAGGCACTCCCTCAATCATCAGATCCACCTGAGAACGCATCACTTTTGTCACTGCTTGTGCTTGCCGCAGCCAAGGCCTAAAGAACAACTTGAAGAATCCATGCTCAATGAAGTCCGTCAAAAGGGCCTGGTTCTTGAGCTCCGGCGTCGCAAAGACCACAAGAAAATCCTCCGGGAAGAACTTATGCACGGAAAACTTGTGTCTGGGGACGTCCAGCTGAGCCGCGATAGCCTCAGCCGCCTCCACCGATGAAACCGCCGGCCTGGGGCCGCCAATGTACGCGACCACAGCAGTTTTGAGTCTACGCTCCATGTCGTCCATCTCATGTGTCCGCGAGATGATGCAGACATCCATGGCTGCTGGAGCCGCGTCCATCGCAGGCAGCGCCAGCCAAGCCCCCGCAGGTACGGTGTCGGCCGGGACTGATGAGGGCCTCCCCTGAGGAGAGACCTACCGAGTCGGCGGCGGCCGCTGAGCCCTGGCGGCCGGTAGTGCAGACTCATCCGCGCCACATTGGCCATGGCATCACGCCGGAGCTCCTCTTCCGGCCGCGGGCTCCGAGGACGCGAGCACCCAGACGAGATGTGTCCCTCCTGCCCGCATCGGAAGCAGAGGGGCAGAAAGGTGCAATCTTCCCTGCGATGCCCATCCCGGAAACACTTGAAACAAAGGCCGAAAAGATCCCGCGGGACCTCACGTCTCTCCTGCGACGAGGCCGGCGACCGCGACCTGGGACACTCTGCCGCCGCGAGCTGCCTTTGCCTGAGCTCCCACTTCCGGCGACGCCAGAGCGCCTTCTTGCGAGGGGCTCGGCCTTCTCCGCACGGGCCGCTGACGCCAGCCTGGCGGATCCGCGGCCACCGAGCCGTCTGGGGCGCGCTCGCGGAGGAGCCCGCAGATCCCGGCGACCCGGAAAGGCCGAGGTCGGACACCACGGGCTGCAAGCGGGAGGAGATCGAGTCCGGGCTGCCGGGGCTGGGAGGGATCGAAGCCATGGACAGAGGGTGGCCACCGGTGACCGGAGTGGTCATTAGCGCGAGGGGGTGGACGCCGGGGCTGGAGTGGCCGCCGGCGGAGAAGGGGAGCGGGGGAGCGGGTTCCTGGCGGCTCGAGTAACTGCTTTGTTGTTGATTATCAAAGATTGAATGAGGTGACGATCAAGAATAAGTACCCACTACCGATGATCAATGATTTGTTTGATCAATTGCAAGGAGCTAAGGTGTTTTCCAAGATCGATTTGTGATCAGGGTATCACCAGTTTAAGATTCGAGAGCAGGACATACCTAAGACAGCTTTTACCACAAGGTATGGGCTGTATGAGTATACCGTTATGTCATCTGGTCTGACTAACGCACCTGCCTATTTTATGAACATGATGAACAAAGTGTTTATGGAGTTTTGGATAAGTTCGTCATAGTGTTCATTGATGATATTCTGGTTTACTTGAAGAATGAGGAAGAAGAAAAAGAACATTTGCGTTTGGTACTTGGGAAGCTCGGAGAACACCAGTTATACACCAAATTTAGCAAGTGTGAGTTTTGGCTGAAGGAAGTTGGATTTCTTGGACACGTTATATCCGGAGAAGGAATATCAGTAGACCCCACCAAGGTTGTCACTGTGACAAATTGGGAATCACCCACGACATTTGGAGAGATCCGGAGTTTTCTTGGACACGCAGGATACTACCGGAGGTTCATTGAGAATTTCTCAAAGATCGCAAAACCCATGACGGAGTTGTTGAAGAAGGACGCCAAATTCAATTGGACTGAGGAATGTGAGGCCAGTTTTCAGGAGTTAAAGAGACGCTTGGTTACATCGCCAGTGTTGATTCTTCCAGATCAACGCAAGGATTATGAAGTGTATTGCGACGCTTCACGACGAGGACTTGGAGCAGTGCTTATGCAGGAGGGAAGAGTTGTTTCATATTCCTCACGACATCTTAAACCCCATGAGTTAAATTACGATACGCATGATTTGGAGTTAGCAGCCGTAGTGCATGCGTTTAAAACATGGAGACATTTTCTCATCGGAAACCATTGTGAGGTATACACGGATCACAAGAGTTTGAAGTATATCTTCACGCAGAAGGAGTTGAATCTCAGACATAGGAGATGGTTGGAGCTAATCAAGGATTATGATATGAGATTGCACTATCATCCCGGAAAGGCTAACGTAGTAGCTGATGCATTAAGCCGCAAAAGTCATGTAAATACTCTCATGACCGGAGAGTTGCCCAAGGAGTTAGCAGAAGACCTTCGCGAGCTATGTTTGGAGATAGTTCCGAGAGGCTATGTAACATCATTGGAAATTCAGTCTACCTTGATGTATAAGATCAGAGAAGCTCAGAAGACGGACAAGGAGGTTGCCGAGATAAAGGAAAGGATGAGTAAAGGAAAAGCCAAGGGATTTCGTGAGGATGAGCACGATACTTTATGGTTTGAGGACCGCGTATATGTGCCCAATGATCAGGAGATCAGGAAGTTAATTATGCAAGAGGCCCATGATTCGCCATATTCGATTCACCCAGGAAATACCAAGATGTATCCGGATTTGAAGGACAGTTTCTGGTGGACCGGTATGAAGAAGGATATTGCGGAGTATGTAGCAGTTTGTGACGTATGTCAGAGAGTGAAGGCAGAACATCAGAAGCCAGCAGGATTGCTACAGCCATTGCCAATACCCGAATGGAAGTGGAATAACTAGGCATGGATTTTATCACGGGATTGCCCAGAACTCGTTCAGGCTATGACTCGATATGGGTTGTAGTCGAACGACTGATCAAAGTAGCTCATTTCATTCCAGTGAAGACCGCTTACACCAGTGCTAAGTTGGCAAAGATATATATGACCAGGATCGTATGTCTGCATGGAGTTCCAAGGACCATAGTATCAGATAGAGGAACCCAGTTTACCTCAAAGTTTTGGAATTAGTTGCATGAAACTTTGGGAACCAGGCTAGAATTTAGTACAGCTTTCCACCCGCAGATAGATGGACAGACTGAGAGAGTCAATCAGATTCTGGAGGACATGTTGAGAGCTTGTGTGCTAGACTATGGATCTAGTTGGGACGATAATTTGCCTTATGCAGAGTTCTCTTATAACAACAGTTATCAAGCTAGTTTGAAGATGGCCCCTTTCGAAGCACTGTACGGAAGGAAGTGTAGAACACCATTATTGTGGGATGAAGTTGGAGACCGACAATTGTTTGGACCAGGTTTGATTAAAGAATCTAAAGAGAAGGTTAAGCTGATTCGTGATAGGCTCAAGGTAGCACAGTCCAGGCAGAAGAGCTATACGGATTCTAAACGCAAGGAGACAGTCTACGAAGTCGGAGACAAAGTGTACCTTCGAGTATCACCACTTCGAGGAGTGAAACATTTTGGAGTTAAGGGAAAGTTAGCACCACGTTTTGTGGGACCATACAGAGTTTTGGAACATATGGGAGAAGTGGCTTACAAGTTGGAATTACCCGAAGGATTGTCTGGTGTTCACGACGTGTTCCACATTTCTTAGTTGAAGAAGTGCCACGCGGAGATGGCTGATATTCCTCTGAGAGATACAGTGCCGCTAGAAGCGATATAGTTGGATAGTGATTTGACGTATGAGGAGAAACCAGTCAAGATACTCGAGTTTGCCAGCCGAGTTACTCGCAACAAGGTTATCAAGTTTTGCAAGGTTCAGTGGAGTCACCATACTGAGGATGAAGCCACTTGGGAACGAGAGGAAGACTTATGGAAGGACCACTCCCACCTATTTTCTAGCCAACCCGAATCTCGAGGGCGAGATTCATCTTAAGTGGGATAGGTTTGTAACATCCCAAATTTTCAATTTGGAATGTTATGCATTAGATCATCATTGCATATCATATTTTATTGCATTTTGGTTGATCCTAGAAATTCTAAGCAACTCAAGGATCCACAGAGAGAGTTGGGGATTTCGTTATTTTCATATTTGAGTTTTTCTCGAATTATGAAAAAAGGATCGTTTGATTTAATTTTATTTCTCTGAAATATTTCTTTTATTAAAAATAAAAGAGAGAGGATAAAATGACTTCCTTAAAATAAATAAATATCAAAGATTTAATATTAAAATCAAATAATATTTTATTCAGTGTTTTATCGCTATTTTTTATTTGAATTAGGAAAAATATGCGTTTTTCAAAATTGCATTTTAGGCCCAAATAAATGTACATCTTGTCCGGCTTATTTCTAGAGGACGGGGAAAATTTATTTCGGGATTTTTGGAGCCCGTTTAGTCTTTCTTTTCTTTCTTTTTTTGCACGTCCGAATTTAAAAAAACGCGCAACCAACTTAGGGTCGTATTCGGCCAGGACTTCTGTAACATCCCAAATTTCCCATTTGGAATGTTTTACAATTATAGCTAAGCATGTATGCATATTTTTTGAATTGAGTGACATTTGAATTATTTCAGAGGCTTTTGAGTTTGTTGGAATTTGAATTCAAATTGGCAGTTGAATTTATTTCAAAACAATGCCTGACAAATACTTGAGAAAAAGTATGAGAGGAGTAAACATGACACTCCAAAAATGTCAAATGAAATTTTTTTGCCAAAAAGTTTGAATTCAAATTTGATTTTAATTGGGATTTCTAAAAAAATGTTTTTTTAGTTTGAGTTTTGCCCCTGGAAAAATGTCCAAGTTGTAGGGTAATTTCCCCTGATCATTTTGATATATATATATGTCCTATATAAAAATATATATATATTATATATTCCCCTTCTCCCAAATTCAAAAAAGGAAAAAACCCAGTGCCCGGCCAATAAGCCCAGTAGCCGAGGCAGCCCACCAGTAGTGACCACAGCGCCTGCCAGGCAGCCTGCCTGCGCCCGAACCCCTCCTCGGTGCCCGCTCGCTCACCTCTCCCCTCTCTCACCGACATGGCCCCACCCCACCTTTCCTCGCCCACGCCACGCCCACGCCACGCCACCGGGCCCGTCACGGAATCGCGGGGATCTCGGGATCACCTCCCGATTCGCCCCCCTCCAAGTCGCCCCTATAAATACCCCCTCTCACCCCGTTCAGCCCCCTCGCAAACCCTCTCCCCTCGCAATCGCTCATGGGGCAGCGCCCCAGCCATGCCATTGCCGCCACCGCTCGTCTTGACCCCCGAGCTCCAACGACACCACCTCCGATCCTCGCTCGTCTGCACCCACCGGACGTCTCCGCCGTCGTCCCCGACCACCGAGCCACCAGCGCCGCCAACACCCGAAAGCCGCCGACCACCGCGGTAACCCACCGGAGCCCCCTCCGTCGTCCGATCTGAAATCTAGGGTTTAGATTAGATCTACGAAGGGGTACGGTTTTTTTTAAAGGCCGGTTTAGTTACGGGTTTTATTGGTTTAGTTAGCGGTTTAGTTTGGACCGGCCCGATCGCCGACCACCGCGGTAACCCACCGGAGCCCCCTCCGTCGTCCGATCTGAAATCTAGGGTTTAGATTAGATCTACGAAGGGGTACGGTTTTTTTAAAGGCCGGTTTAGTTACGGGTTTTATTGGTTTAGTTAGCGGTTTAGTTTGGACCGGCCCGATCGGTTTATTTTCTGTTAACCGCGGGCACGCTTTTAGTTTTTGGCGCTGGCGTTAGATAGGCCGTTAGCGCTAGTTTTTTTCTTTTAGTTTTATTTTTCGTTTCTGTTTTTAACGAGAATAGTTTCAGCTTTTGTAAAATCCATATCTTTTAGGTTACTTAATATTTTTAGTTGATCCTTTTTTTTAGTTTGCACATTCGTTGTAGTTTCTGTAGAAAATATGTTTGGCCATGTTTAAATTATTAGAAATTGTTTTATTTTAGTTTTAGACAGATTAGTATTTCTGCTATAAAATGAGTTAGGATTATTTTATTTTAGTGATTCTTTTTGCCACTGTTTTATTTTGACTTTACCTAGCAGTAGGAATTTATTTGGGTATTTTTGATAAAAAAATAGTTTTAGCCGAAATCATGTGTTTCTTGTTTATTTAACTAGCTACTGTTTTCCTATTGTTTTATTTAGTAAATAATTTTATTTTTACTATGTTATAGTTTATTTTAGATTAGTTTCTGTAGCTACAGAGGATAAACTTTTATTTACAGTAGAATAAAATTTTTATTTTATTTTTCCTTGCTAGGATTGTTATAGACATAATAGGAGTTCTATAATAGCTTTTGATGTGATTCTTTTTGCTCCTAGTTTGTATGATGTTTTCCCTTCTGTTAGTTAGCAAAACCCATGCTTAGGTTCTGTTAAGAAAAGTTTTAGTTGTGTAAAACTATTTCTTAGTTGTTGCTTGATGTGGTGAAAACCTTGATTTGCTTTCTCCGAGTTTTCTTTGGATTTTGGTTTGAGTGCTTGGGTGTTTTACTTCCAACTTGTTGTTATGTTATATTGTGCCATACTTATTTGTGCTATTGTTTGATTCGATAGAATTTCTGGAGTGCGAAGCCTGCTATCACGAGTCCCTAGCTTCCGAAGACCGTCAGCCAGGCAAGTCATTTGATCATGTTTTATTTCACAATACCTATGATTTTATTGCATTAGAATAATACCTCCCCACCATGCATGCAGTAGGAGAATTTTTAAATTATGTTCTTGAGTAGTATCATGAGGTAGGATGAAACCAATTCCCCTTGTTACCATGGCCCGGGACGAAGTAGTTTATTTTGCTATGCTCGTGAAGCGGGGTTGGTTGAGTGATTCATAAGGGAGATGTGAGAGTCAAGATGATGACAACCCCATGACTTCAAGCTCAAGATGGACTTCAAAATTCACTATTGGGTGGAGGGCGGTTGGCGGGCACCACTGGAGAAACCAGCGGATGGCGGGATGCATGGGGAAGCGCCATGACATCTTGCGGAAAGCTTCACCCAGCCACGAAGAGACGGATGGATACCCCATTGGCCGGAAGCTTACACTGTGCAGCCGCAAGCCATTATGGGCTCTGGCTTGGTCGACCCTAGGTGTGACTCTGGCGGGACGGTGCTACGAGATGTAGAAGAACGGTAGGATTGGATGGGCACCGGCGGTGGACCGGAAGGAACTCTTGGAAGACCTGTTTCGTTCATCCGTCTTCAAACACCGGGAAGTGCAAAGACTTAAAGGAGGGAGCGATTCTTGCGAGTAAAGTCATGCAAACCTCTGCAGTGAAGATCTAATCGGTTAGCCGTGTCCCGATTCACGGACAATTTGAGCCTCTGGAACTTGGAGTATTTGGATATCTCAACACCGAACTTAATAATTTAATTGAGGGGTTATTTAATAATTGAATGAGACATTGGTTGGCGGAACGATCTCAATAACTACCAACATTTTGTAGTATTTGCAAACAAGTCCTTGTTGTAGGGAAAAAAGCGGCTTTTTCAAGAAAACAATGAAACTTAGAGCCCCACAGCCAAATTGCATATAGTGTTAGTAATTTTATTGTTGTTCTCTCTTTGACTTGCGGCATATTCAAAATGTCGACCTACACGGCTACAACGTCTTATGTTGCGAGGTGTCTTCCGATCGAGAGTGAGGCTACGATCCACGCTTGGCGATTGCCCTATGGAGTCGGATGGACTCGCTATTAAATCTCACGCTTCGCAGCTTTATTTAGTTTATTTCTCATGAGTTGGCCTTTGGCCGAATTTATTCTATTGTAATAAAGACTCGATATGAGAATCGTGTAATAAATTCAGGTGTGATTGAACTTTGATTCTTTTCATCAATGTACTTTGTGTGTGCCAAAGATGATCTTGGGATGGTACAGCTACACGTAGACTTGACCGATTTTGGGTCGGGTCGCTACAAAGATGGTATCGAGCACCACGCCGACCGTGGGGCGTAATCCCTAGGATCGTAAAGCCATAGGAAGAGACTTTTTATTTTATGTCCTTATCATTCCGTAATTCTCCCTTGTTCATTTACGACTTTCCTCCGGTTTTCAACATTCTAGATGGCCGCCGAAGTTCACCCCAGTTACGCTACGGAGTTTTGCCGGCCAGATGAGACGATGCCTCTCGGCAAGAAGCTGGTTCAAATCGTGAAGAAGCTGAAGATTGATCTGCCCTCAATCACCGGAAGCCTACCAATGCACTCCCGACGGATACCCGCCTGAGATTAAGGTGCACATTCCAGGAGGACCTTGGAGGACATTCAAAGCCCATTGACTTTGAGTTTACCGATTTCAGTTGGATCCTCGGAAGGGACATGGCGATTTATCGTGCACTTGGACATCTCGAGAAGAGTACAGGGCCGAGCTCGACCCATCGACCTCGCCATGATTTCTCGCAAAGCTAGGAATGGGGATATCATCCGCATCTGTGAGGACGACTCCATTCTCTCATATGTCCAAGACTTGGAGAGTCTCCTCGAGAAGCGGAAATCCGGACTTCGCCGTAACTTCGAAGGTACACAGGAGGCTGTTGTTCCGTGAATCGAACTGGAGGAGAAAGCACACGCGGACTTCCTTGACCATGAAGAAGAAATCAAGGATTTCATGGAGAGAGTCGACAAGCTGAAGATGGATGTTGCCGCATTAGAGGAAAAGATGGACCTGGGTGAAGACCTTTTTCCAAGTGGAGATGACGGACCCCTCGTGAGCAATGACCAGGATTATAAAGGGAGCTCCACCGAAGAAAGCCGCAAGAGGAGGCGCCGCACCAGAGGACGCCACACCGGAGGACGCCGCACCAGAGGACGCAAGGATAATTGATGAAGACATTTAGTCGACTGCCATGTTATTCTATTTTTTCCGTCGATCAGTTAGGCCGTTATTTTCGATTAGTCGTGAGAAATTTGTAATCCGAGATTGAACCATGTTTGAGTTGATTGAATAAATGATTGGTGTGATTATGATTGTGCATTCATATGGGTAGTGATATTTTCTCATTAGACCCTTGTTCTATTCTAATTTTCTCATCCACTCCAAAACATCAGATGCCTCCGAGACGTGACCCCGGTTTCAACTTTCCGCCGGAGCTCACCCAGCTGATCCGGCCAGAATGCCCTCATGCGGATGCTCATCCGTAACCGTAACAACAACAACAACAACAACAACAACAACAACAACAACAACAACAACAACAACAACAACAACAACAACAACAACAACAACAACAACAACAACAACAACAACAACAACACTCCACCGCCACCACCCCCTGTTGACAACTTGACCCGCTTTCTAAGGCTGAATCCGCGGTGTTCTCTAGCGACCGAGGCGATTGTGGCTGATGATTGGCTCCGCAAGGTCGGAAGGGAGTTAGCCACTGCTGGATGCACAGATCTGCGAGAAGGTGCGCTTTGCCTTTGTCGACTTGATGGACCTGCAGCCTCTTGGTGGGAGAACTACACCGCCACTTATCCCATCGCCACCATTACGTGGGATCGGTTCCATCAGCCTTCCGCACCGCTCATGTCTCATTTGGAGCCATGAGTCTCAAGAAGCGTGAGTTCCGCAACTTACGCCCAGGGAACCGTGGTGGGCAATGCGTGGATGAATTCAGCAAGTTAGCTCGCTATGCCCCGGATGATGTGGCCACAGATGCCGCAGCAGGAAAAAGTTTCTCGAGGACTCAATGACGAGCTGGGAATGCAGCTAATGGTGGCTACCTTCAACAACTACCAGAGCTGGTAGACAAGGCCACCATACTTGAAGGCAAGCAGCGGCAGATTGATAGCCGCATGGCGGAAGTATGGCGTGGGAAGTACAACTCGAGCTCAAGAAGCCCGTTATGCCCCATACTTGGGAGGGCATAACCATCACACCCATGGAGGACATAACCATGGAGGGAATGGGAACAACCGCAACCACGACAACAAGTCGTGCAATGGAAATGGCAATGGCAACCAAAGATCGCCCCGCCTACCGTAGGATCTGAGTCACATCACACTGCTTCAAGTGCCGTAAAACAGGGCACTATGCCACCGACTGCCCGGAGGCCAAGCGGAGGAATGGAAACGGCAATGGAAGCTCAACAAAAAGCCCAACCCTTTTCCTCGTGCTCAGTGAACCACATTGACGTGGAGGGCGTCTATGATCAGCTGACAATCGTGGTTGGTAAGTTTTTATTAAATTCACATCCGGTGTTGGTACTCTTTGATTACGGTGCAACGCATTCATTTATATCAAGGGTAGTTGTGGAAAAGTACGGGTTGCCCACTAGAACCCTTAGAAGCCCTCTTCACGCCGGGCCGCAGGAGGAGAAATGATGGCGAGCTTAGGGTCATCATGCAACCCTTAACATCGGAAACCATAAATTTCCCTTGAGACCTCATAGTATTGGAAACCCGGACCTTGGATGTAATCCTAGGCATGGATTGGTTGACGAAGTTTGAAGGAAACATAGGCGTGCTCAAGAAGACGATTCTCGCTCACCACTCCGGAGCGAAGAGGATCAAGTATGTATCTAGACGTATCCCGATGAAGAATCGGTGAATTCCCTCACGGGAGTTGTTCAGAGGAAGTGCCGATGGTGCAAGATTTTCGATGTGTTTTAGGAGGAATTACCGTGAATGCCACCGGACGTAGACATTGAATTTCTGATTGAGTTATTGCGGCACAGCCCCAATATCCAAGAGACCCTATCGGATGCCCCGAGCGAATTGGAAGAGATCAAAAGCAAATTAATGAGCTATTGGAGAAGGGATATATTCGGCCAAGCTCGTCACCTTGGGGAGCCCTAGTTCTTTTGGTAGAGAAGAAGGATGGAACCCTGAGAATGGTTGTGGATTATCGTTCGTTGAACGACGTGACCATCAAGAACAAGTACCCTCTGCCGATGATTAATGATCTATTTGATCGGCTAGTTGGAGCCAAGGTATTCTCCAAGATCGATCTTCGATCGAGGTATCATCGATTGAAGATCCGTGAAAAGGATATACCCAAAACAACATTTACCACCGTGTATGGTTTATATGAGTATACCGTCATGTCATTCGGATTGACTAATGCCCTGCATACTTCATGAATTTGATGAACAAAGGTATTTATGGAATATCTGGACAAGTTTGTCGTGGTGTTCATCGATGATATCTTGATTTTCTCCAAGAGCGAGGAAGAGCATAAGGAACATTTGCGTCTAGTTACGGAGAAACTCCGAGAACATCGATTGTATGCCAAGTTCAGCAAATGTGAATTTTGGTGAAGGAAGTCGGATTCCTCGGACATGTTATTTCGTGGAGAAGGAATAGCGATTGACCCCACCAAGGTTGTATCGATCACCGATTGGCAGTCACCCACCTCAGTCAAGGAGATCCGCGGTTTTCTCGGACTCGCAGGATATTATCGAAGGTTTATTGAGAACTTCTCGAAGATTGCCAAGCCCATGACTGAGCTGCTGAAGAAGGATGCCAAGTACGTTTGGACCGAGGATTGTGAAGCCAGTTCCTGTGAATTGAAGAAACTTTTGGTTACAGACCCGGTACTGATTTTCTTGGGACATACACAAGGATTACGGTATATTGTGGCGCTTCTCGCCAGGGACACGGAGGAGTACTCATGCAGGAAGGAAAAGTTGTAGCTTATACCTCCGCATACCACTGACCTCACAAGATGAATTATGCCACACATGATTTGGAGTTAGCAGTAGTAGTGCATGCACTCAAGACACAGAGACATTTCCTTATCGGAAATAGTTGTGATGTTTACACAGATCATAAGAGCTTGAAGTATATTTTCACGCAGAAAGAGTTGAACCTCGAGCGGAGTAGATGGCTAGAGTTAATCAAGGACTATGACATGAGATTGCATTACCACCCAGGAAAGGCTAATGTTGTAGCAGATGCCTTGAGCCGTAAGAGTTATGTGAATACTCTTATAGCGGGAGGATTACCCCAGGAGTTAGTCGATGGCCTCGGAGATCTCCGACTGGAGATAGTTCCGAGAGGATATGTTGCAGCTCACGGAAGTTCAGTCCACTTTGGCCGAAAGAATTCGTGAAGCCCAGAAGTCGGACAAGGAAATTGATGAGATAAAGAAAAGGATGAATGAAGGAAAAGCTAAAGGGTTTCGTAAGGATGAATACGGAACTATATGGTACGAGGATCGTATTTATGTACCCAATGATCCCGAACTCGTGAAGCTAATTCTTCAGAGGCTCATGATTCACCGTACTCGATTCACCCGGTAACACCAAGATGTATCTGGATTTGAAGGAAAGTTTACGGTGGGCAGGTATGAAGAAGGATATTCTTTGAGTACGTAGCAATATGCGATGTTTGCCACGGTAGTAAAGGCGGAACATCGGAAGCCAGCTGGTTACTTCAACCCTTGCCAATTCCCGAGTGGAAATGGGAAAAACTTGGAATGGATTTTATCACAGGATTACCCAGACCCGTTAAGTTATGATTCCATCTGGGTAGTGGTTGATCGATTGACCAAGGTAGCTCATTTCATTCCCGTGAAGACTACCTATACCGGCGCTAAGTTAGCCAGGATATACATGACCAGGATCGTATGTCTGCATGGAGTTCTGAGGAGTATCGTGTCAGATAGAGCAACACAATTTACCTCAAAGTTTTGGAATCAGTTGCATGAAACTTTGGGTACGAGGTCGAGTTCAAGATGTGACTTTTCATCCGCAGCAGATGGATGACCGAGAGAGTCAACCAGATCCTGGAGGACATGTTGAGAGCTTGCGCTAGACTATGGGTCTAGCTGGGATGATAATTTGCCATACGGAGTTCTCGTACAATAACGCTTATCGAGACCGATCTGAAGATGGCCCCTTCGAAGCCCTATACGGAAGGAGGTGCGAACACCATTGTTGTGGGATGGTGTTGGAGATCGAAAACTTTTCGGTCCCGATCTTATCGAGAGATTACGAAGAGAAAGTCAAGCTGATTCGAGATAGACTCAAGGTAGCTCGATCGAAGCGGAAGAGTTATGCCGACGATGCGCAAGGAAGTAACATACGAAGCGGGAGACCGGGCATATCTTCGTGTGTCCCCGCTGCGTGGAATCAAGAGGTTTGGTGTTAAAGGAAAGTTAGCACCCGGTTCATTGGCCCTACAAAATCCTCGAACATCGTGGAGAAGTTGCTTACAAGTTGGAATTGCGGAAGGATTGTTCGGAGTTCACGATGTCTTCCATGTTTCTCGGTGAAGAAATGCCATGCCGAGATGGCCGATATTCCGTTGAGAGACACACGGTGCCCTAGAGGCCATACAGCTCGACAATGATCGACTTATGAGGAGAAACCCGTCCGAATTCTCGAGGCTATGACAGAGTCACCCGCAAAGAAGATCATCAAGTTTTGCAAGGTCTTTGTGGAGTCATCATTCGAGGAGGAAGCCACACAGGGCGAGAAGAAGACCTCATGAGACTACCGCACCTATTTGCTAGCCAACCCGAATCTCGAGGGCGAGATTCATCTTAAGGTGGGTAGGTTTGTAACATCCCAAATTTCCCATTTGGAATGTTTTACAATTATAGCTAAGCATCTATGCATATTGTTTGAATTGAGTGACATTTGAATTATTTCGAGGCTTTTGAGTTTGTTGGAATTTGAATTCAAATTGGCAGTTGAATTTATTTCAAAACAATGCCTGACAAATACTTGAGAAAAAGTATGAGAGGAGTAAACATGACACTCCAAAAATGTCAGATGAATTTTTTTTGCCAAAAAGTTTGAATTCAAATTTGATTTTAATTGGGATTTCTAAAAAATGTTTTTTTTAAGTTTGAGTTTTGCCCCTGGAAAAATGTCCAAGTTGTAGGGTAATTTCCCCTGATCATTTTGATATATATATATATATATATATATATATATATATATATATATGTCCTATATAAAAATATATATATTATATATATTCCCCCCCTCTCCCAAATTCAAAAAAAAAGGAAAAGAAAACCCCAGGCGCCAGCCAGTTAACTGCCCAGCCAAAGGCAGCCCACCAGTAGCGCAGCCACCAGCGCCCAGCCCGAACCCCCTCCCCTCGGTCAGCTCGCTCACCTCTCCCCTCTCTCACCGACGCCACCCACCCCACCTTTCCTCGCCCATGCCACGCCCACGCCACGCCACCGCCTTGGGAATCCGGGATCTCGGGATCACGTCCCCGATTCGCCTCCTCCAAGTCGCCCCTATAAATACCCCCTCTCACCCCGTTCCGCCCCCTCGCCTTGAAACCCTCTCCCCTCGCCGCTCGCTCATGAAGCGCCCCTTGTCATTGCCGCCCAGCTCGTCTCGGCCCCCCCCAGGCTCCAACGACACCACCTCAGGACTCCTCGCTCGTCACCCAGAACGTCTCCGCCGTCGTCCCCGACCACGAGCCACAGCGCCGCCAACACCCGTGCCGTCGCCGCCCGACCACCATGATAAGCCACGGAGCCCCCTCGTCGTCCGATCTGAAATCTAGGGTTTAGATTAGATCTCTGAAGAATGCAGTTTTTAAAAGGCGGTTTAATTCACGGGTTTTATTGGTTTAGTTAGCGGTTTAGTTTGGACCGCCCGATCGGTTTATTTTCTGTTAACATGAGCACGCTTTAGTTATTTGGCGCTTTGGCGTTAGATAGGCCGTTAGCGCTAGTTTTTTTTCTTTTAGTTTTATTTTTCGTTTCTGTTTTTAGCAGAATAGTTTCAGTTTTGTAAAATCCATATCTTTTAGGTTACTTAATATTTTTAGTTGATTCTTTTTTTGTTAGTTTGCAAATTTGTTGTAGTTTCTGTAGAAAATATGTTTGTCCATGTTTAAATTATTAGAAATTGTTTTATTTTAGTTTTAGACAGATTAGTATTTCTGCTATAAATGAGTTAGGACTATTTTATTTTAGTGATTCTTTTTGTCACTGTTTTATTTTGACTTTACCTAGCAGTAGGAATTTATTTGGGTATTTTTGATAAAAAAAGATAGTTTTAGCCGAAATCATGTGTTTCTTGTTTATTTAACTAGCTACTGTTTTCCTATTGTTTTATTTAGTAAATAATTTTATTTTTACTATGTTATAGTTTATTTTAAATTAATTTCTGTAGCTACAGAGGATGAACTTTTATTTACAGTAGAATAAAATTTTTATTTTATTTTTCCTTGCTAGGATTGTTATAGACATAATAGGAGTTCTATAATAGCTTTTGATGTGATTCTTTTTGCTCCTAGTTTGTATGATGTTTTCCCTTACATTAGTTAGCAAAACCCATGCTTAGGTTCTGTTAAGAAAAGTTTTAGTTGTGTAAAACTATTTCTTAGTTGTTGCTTGATGTGGTGAAAACCTTGATTTGCTTTCTCCGAGTTTTCTTTGGATTTTGGTTTGAGTGCTTGGGTGTTTTACTTCCAACTTGTTGTTATGTTATATTGTGCCATACTTATTTGTGCTATTGTTTGATTCTATAGAATTTACGGAGTCTGAAGCCTGCTATCACGAGTCTCTAGCTTTCGAAGACCGTCAGCCAGGCAAGTCATTTGATCATGTTTTATTTCACAATACCTATGATTTTATTGCATTAGAATAATACCTCCCCACCATGCATGCAGTAGGAGAATTTTTAAGTTATGTTCTTGAGTAGTATCATGAGGTAGGATGAAACCAATTCCCCTTGTTACCATGGCCGGGGCGAAGTAGTTTATTTTGCTATGCTCGTGAAGCGGGGTTGGTTGAGTGATTCATAAGGGAGATGTGAGAGTCAAGATGATGACAACCCCATGACTTCAAGCTCAAGATGGACTTCAAAATTCACTCTTTGGGTGGAGGGCGGTTGTGGGCACCCTGGAGAAACCAGCGGATGGCCGGGATGCATGGGGAAGCGCCATGACATCTTGCGGAAAGCTTCACCCAGCCATGAAGAGACGGATGGATACCCCATTGACCGGAAGCTTACATGTGCAGCCGCAAGCCATTATGGGCTCTGGCTTGGTCGACCCTAGGTGTGACTGGCCGGACGGTGCTACGAGATGTAGAAGAACGGTAGGATTGGATGGGCACCGCGGTGGACCGGAGGAACTCTTGGAAGACCTTGTTTTCGTTCATCCCGTTTTCAAACACCGTGAAGTGCGAAGACTTAAAGGAGGAGCGATTCTTGCGGGTAAAGTGCAAACATCTGCAGAGTGAAGATCTAATCGGTTAGCCGTGTCCCCGGTTACAGACAATTTGAGCCTCTGGAACTTGGAGTATTTCGGATATCTCAACACCGAACTTAATAATTTAATTGAGGGGGTTATTTAATAATTGGGAATGAGACATTGGTTGGCGGAACCATCTCAATAACTACCAACATTTTGTAGTATTTGCAAACAAGTCCTTGTTGTAGGGAAAAAACTGGCTTTTTCGCAAAACAATGAAACTTAGAGCCCCACAGCCAAATTGCATATAGTGTTAGTAATTTTATTGTTGTTCTCTCTTTGACTTGCCGGCATATTCAAAATGCTGACCTACGGCTGCAACGTCTTATGTTGCGTAGGTGTCTTCCGATCGAGAGTGAGGCTACGATCCACGCTTGGCGATTGCCCTATGGAGTCGGATGGACTCGCTATTCGTCTCACGCTTCCGCAGCTTTATTTAGTTTATTTCTCATGAGTTGGCCTTGACGAATTTATTCTATTGTAATAAAGACTCGATATGAGAATCGTGTAATAAATTCAGGTGTGATTGAACTTTGATCCTTTTCATCAATGTACTGTGTGTGCCAGCATGATCTTGGGATGGTACAGCTACACAGAGACTTGACCGATTTTGGGTCGGGTCGCTACAACTTCTCGGGCCAGGCCTTTAAAAGCCCCCGCCACCAGCCCGTTAAGCCCCGCCAGCCGAAACCCTAGCCGCCCGACCGCCGCCACCCACCCGCCCGCCCACCGCCGCCTTGCCGCGCCATTGCGCGCCGCCTCGCCAGCGTCGCCTTGATGCCAGCGCCCGCCCACCCGCCACCCGCGCCGCCCCACACCGCCGCCTCGCCGGAGCCCGCCACCGCCGACTAGCTGGACCCGAGGTAGCCGCCTCGGTTTTCATGAGAAAACCGTATGGTTTTTTTTGAAAACCCTAGATCCGTTTGTTTATTAGATACGGTTCGGTTTTTTCGGTTTAGTTACTTAGCAGAAGTTTGTCCGTACGTTCGTTTTTACGAACGGTTTTCACCGTTTAGCCGCAGACAGCGAATGTTCGTTCGTTAGCCTATTCGTCAGTTTTTCTTTTTCTCGGATTTTCCGCGATTATTTTCGATCGCGATTTCTGATCCGATTTTCGTTCTAGTATAACTTTTCGCTCGTTTATCGGAATAAGGCGATTCAAGCGCCTAGAGTTTCGTCTCGAAACCCTCTTGCCGTTTAACCAACTTAAACAAGTTTTTGCTACTGTAAAATTTTACTTTAGTCCAGAATAGTAAATGGAGTTTGTTTCTTTCACCGTTTGAGTTTTGTTGCTTCGTTTGATTTGATTCTTTTTGCAAACCGGAGTTCTTAAGATGAACTTTCTGGTTAGATCTATTATTTGAGTTTTACCCGTGCCCTTGTTTGATTGCTTATTGTATGCTTGTCTGTTTGCGATAGAGTACCCGGAGTGCGAAGCTTGCTTCTACGAGTCTCTAGGTTTCGCGGATCATCAGCAAGGCAAGTAACACTTTGATCATACCTCTTACTACCCAGTTTTATTGCATTAGATCAATCCTCAAACAATTGCATGGTTAGGATCTGAATTAAATTGTGGGTTGGGAAGTAGTTGAGGTAGTACCTATTCACCTGTTTATTATCAAACCCTGGGAGTTACTTCTACGTTATGCTTATACTGCTATGTTATGCTCGTAGACGTGGTTTGGGTTTGAGTGTATTTCATGACAGATGTGAGATTGTTAATTAATGGTTAACTTAAGGTGGCAACTTAAATACACATCTGGGTGGATTGAGGCACCTGGGTTTTCCAGTGATTGCCTGTATATTTGGAAATCCTGGGGTACCGTGTGATTCTCCTATGAACCGCCACCCAGGCTCAAAGGGATCATAAGATTATTCATACTGGAAACTTCTGTGTGCAGCCACAAGCTATTATGGGCTCTAGCATAGTGGATTAAGTCGTGTGAACTCTTACAGTGGTAGACTAGCAGATGTAGGGGATGTAGGTGGTACTGTCTACCCATCGTAAGGTGCAAACGCTTCTGAAAGACTATGTCTCGGTCATCCATTTCTCAAACATCATGTAGTGCGAGAAAGCAAATGGGGGAGATCGAGTCTTGTGGGAAAAGTGCACAAACCTCTGCAGAGTGTACAAACTAATCATGGTTAGCTGTGTCCCCGGTTATGGACAGTTTGAGTATCTAGTTCTTGGATTATCATGTGGATCTCATCACTCTTAATTTAATTTGATGGGTTATTGTTAGTTACTTTTAATTTGGGATTGAGTTGGGTGAACCTTCTCAATGTTTATCAACCACCATGATAGTTAAATAAAACTTATTCCTTTGCAGTAGGGAAAAATTGACTTTTCACAAAACATATTAACCCTACTGCCTCCACCAGCCACATATGCATATAGTGATAGCATTATTCTGTTCATTATCTTTTGGTGTTACATTGCCAGCATATTCCATGTGCTGACCCGTTTTCGGGCTGCAACGTATCATGTTGCAGACTTTTCAGATGACGAGTAAGGAGCCTTAGGTCGTGGTCTTTCACTCAGTGATGCCGTTGGAGTTGATGGACTCACTTTATCTTCCAAGCCTTCCGTTGTTATCATATTAGATGGCCTTAAGCCATATTTATTGTAATAAGTTCTCTTTTGAGACATTCGATGTAATAAGAGTGTGATTGCTACTCTGTTATAAATCCTTCGAGTACTGTGTGTGTCAGCATTACCGATCCAGGGATGACACTTATGCACAGAGATCAGACTGTATGAGGTCTAGTCACTACAAAGAAGGGCCAGAAGAGCCACGAGGACCCCACTAGGCACCAGGGCACGCCAAGGGGGCTGGCTCACCCTGGTGGGTAGTGGGCCCCTCGAAGCCCATCTGTACATGAGACCGACGCCAAAAATCCTATAAATACAAAAGGCCCAGAAATAACCCTAGATCAGAAGTTCCGTTGCTGCAAGCCTTTGTAGCCACGAAAAACCAATCTAGACCTTGTTCCGGCACCCTGCCGGAGGGGGAAATCATCACCGGAGGCCATCTTCATCATCCCGACGGCCACCATGATGAGGAGGGAGTAGTCCACCCTCGGGGATGAGGAGGGAGTAGGCCACCATGATGTGTTTGATCTCTCTCTCTCTCTCTCTCTCTCTCTCTCTCTCTCTCTCTCTCGTGTTCTTGATTTGGCGCGATCTTGATGCATCGCGAGCTTTGTTTATATAATTGGATCATATGGTGTTTCTCCCTTTCTATCTTGTTGTGATGAATTGAGTTTTCCCTTTGAGATTTCGTTATTATCAGATTGAATACTTTTATGGATTTGAGAGCACTTGATGTATGTCTTGCTATGAATACCCGTGGTGACAATGGGTATCATATTGATTCACTTGATATATGTTTTGGCACTCAAATCACGGATTCCCGAGGTGGCATTTGGGTAATCTATGCATAGGGGTTGATGCACGTTTTCGTCCTTGTTTCTCCGGTAGAAATCTTGGCACACTCTTTGAAGTTCTTTGTGTTGGATTGAGTATTATGAATCTGATTTGTTTGATGCATATCGTATAATTAACTCACGGATACTCATGGTGACATTGGAGTATCTAGGTGACATTAGAGTTGGTTGATGTGTATCATATGGTGTTATTTTAGTACGAACTCTTGGGCTATTTGTGACACCTATAGGAATAGCTCTATAGATTGATCGGAAAGGATAACTTTGAGGTGGTTTCATACCGTAAAAATAGTTTATTCTTATGTTCTCCGCTAGATAAGAACTTTGGAGTGATTCTTCATCGCACGTTGAGGGATTGTTATATGATCCAATTACATTAGCATTGTTGAGAGATTGCACTAGCGAAAGTATGAACCCTAGGCCTTGTTTTCAAGCATTGCAATACCGTTTGTGCTCACCTTTGTTACTTGCTACCTTGCTGTTTTTATTGTTACTATTACAAAAATCAATATCTACTATCATTACTACACTTGTATCACCATCTCTTCACCGAACTAGTGCACGTATACAATTTACCATTGTATTTGGTGTGCTGGGGCACAAGAGACTCTTTGTTATTTGATTGCAGAGTTGTTTGAGAGAGACCATCTTCATCCTACGCCTCCCACAGATCGATAAACCTTAGGTCATCTACTTGAGGAAAATTGCTACTGTCCTACAAAACTCTGCGCTTGGAGGCCCAACACGAGTCTACAAGAATAAAGTTGCATAGTAGACATCAGGGAGGCACAAAGATATAATAGATAACCAATCGTAGAACGATAAACCTTTTGATCAACCGGATTGCCATCCTTAGTCAAGTCAAGATATCCACTAGTAGGCATGGGCATTTTCATACCTTTGCTTTCTTGCATGTTGAACCTTTTGAATATATCCTTGGTATACTTTGATTTGGAGACAAAGGTACCTTCCTTAGTTTGCTTGATTTGCAAGCCAAGGAAAAATTTGAGTTCACACATCATAGACATCTCAAACTTCTCACTAAAATGAGGGTTGGTAGAACCAAATATGATATCGTCAACATAGATTTAGCACACAAATAATTCTCCATAAACCCATTTAGTGAAGAGAGTTGAATCAATTTTCCCAATATCAAATCCTTTCTTAGTAGGAAACTTTGTCAAGCATTGTACCAAGCTCTAGGGGCTTGCTTAAGACCATAAAGAGCTCTGTGAAGTTTATAAACATGGTCAGATTTCTTGGCATTAACATAGCCGGGAGGTTGTTTAACATAAACTTCCTCCTCAATTTCACCATTTAGAAAAGCACTTTTAATATCCATTTGGTATAGAGTTCATAGTGATTGACATAAGCAAGTAAAATGTGAATAGACTCAAGTCTAGCAATGGGGGCATATGTCTCACCATAGTCCATACCTTTGACTTGTCTGTAGCCTTGATCAACGAGACGAGCCTTGTTGCGTACCATTTGTCCACCATCATCTTGCTTATTCTGAAACACCCTTTTTGTTCCAATGATTTTTTTATCATCCTTGGGCTTCTCAACCAATGTCCACACTTGGTTTCTCTCAAAGTTGTATAGCTCTTCGTGCATAGCATTTATCCAATCCGTGTCTTCAAGGGCTTCTTCTACCTTCATAGGTTCAATGCTAGAGGTGAATGAGTAATGTTCACTAAAATTAGCCAAACGAGTTTTAGAGCGAGTGATTATCCCAGTGTTAATGTTGCCGAGGATTTATTCAACGGGATGATTCTTTGAGACTCTTGCTCTAACTCGTGAGAGCTTTTGCTTGAGTTGCGGAACCTCATTTCCTTCGTCTTGACGTGTTCCACTTGTGGATGCCTCCATGTCAACTTGTGGTTCACCTTGATGTGAAGTAGAGGCTCCCACTTGAATGCACGAAGTGCTATCCTTCACCTCCGTTGGACGGATCTTGCTGATAGACAAGTCCTGAATTGCTTCCGAGGGATCTCTGCCTCCTACATCAATTGACAATTGCTCTACTTGCGAGCCGTTAGATTCATCAAACTTTACATCTACCGTCTCTTCAACCTTTCGTGTGAAATTTTTGTAGACATGGTAAGTGTGAGAGTTTGAGCAATAACCGAGTAGACAACCTTCATGAGATTTAGGAGAAATTTTTTAATGACAATGCTTATCAAGAATGTACCAGTTTGAACCAAATACTCGAAAGTATCCAAATTGGGGTTTGTTACCGGTGAGTAGCTCATATGCCATTTTACCAAGAAGCTTGTGAAGATATAGTCGATTTGTAGCATGACAAGCTATCTCAAACGCTTCAGCCCAAAAGTGTCTTGGTGTCTTGTATTCATCTAGCATCGTTCTCGTCATCTCAATAAGAGTCCAGTTCTTCCTCTCCACAACTCCATTTTGTTGAGGTGTGTACATAGCCAAGAACTCATGTGAGGTACCTTCTTCGTCAAGAAAGGTATCCACATTGGCGTTCTTCAACTCCATTCCATTATTGCTCCGAACCTTCTTGATCTTCTATTCAAATTGATTTTAGGCCTTCCTAGCAAAGTTCTTGAAGATATTTTGAACCTGTGACTTGTCATCAAGAAAGAACACCCACGTAAATCTAAAAAAGTCATTAACAATGACCAAACCGGAAGAGTTACCACCAAGACTCTTGTAAGAATTGGGACCAAAGAGATCCATATGAAGTAGCTCAACTGGTCCTCTCGTGGTCATGATGTTCTTCACGGGATGACTTCCTCCAACTTGTTTTCCTTCTTGGCAAGCACTACAAGGTCTATCCTTGTCAAATATTACATCTTTAACACCAAGGATATGCTCACCTTTAATGAGTTTATCATGATTTCACATGCCAACATGTCCTAATCTTCTATGCCGTAACCAACCTTTAGAAGATTTTGCAATTAAACAAGTACGAGGTTGGGCTCTCTTAGTGAAATCAACAATGTATAGATCACCTCTACGAATACGGGTAAAGACCATATAATGATTATCTCGAGGAAACACTTGACAATCTACTTCGTTAAATAGAACATTGAAACAAAAATGGCTAGTCTAGATACGGAAAGAAGATTGTAACCAAGAGACTCAACGAGCATACCATTTTGAATAGAGCTATCATTGCATATGGCAACCTTACCGAGGCCAAGTACCTTACCTTGGAGTTATCTCCAAAAGTCACATACTTGCGTGGACCATCATTTTTAGCAAGCTCACGGAACATGTCTTTATCTCCGGTCATGTGATCGGTACACCTACTATCAAGAATCCATTCTTTTCCTCTGGATATGTAATTTCAAAGATTTGCCATGAGGCTAAGATTCCTCATAGTCTTCTCATATTCGATGTCGAATTCTTCGTCCTCATCATAATTGCCATGCTCAATATCATCATCATCATCATCATCATGGGTATGATCATCACCTAGTTCAAGTGATTTGTTAGATTTGTGACCATGATAATGTGCAATTTTATGAATTCTAATGGTTTCCATGATAGTGTTGCTAATAGTTCCAAAATCACCCTTAGCACGCATAAGATCATGGAGCTCAGATAGACATTCATCAAACTCAGGATCACTAGGCTTCATCTTATGAAAGGCAATGTACTTATGAAGAATTTCATTGAGATTTTTCGAAGAATAAATCGTAAAGCGTTCGTCAAAATAATTCCATATAGTGTATGCGCATTCAAAGTTTTGCAAGCAAACAAGCACATTTCTAGGTAATCCTCTAATGATAAGATTAAAAGTTCTAAGATTGCAAACCATGTCAAGGTACTCATCGGGGGTAGGATGCAAAGGATCAATGGGAGGCACATACGGGCTAAGAGTATACTTTCTCAAATTATATTCATTGAAGATCTAGAGCATTTCAGTTTTCCAAGAACCATAAAACTCCCCATCAAGAATAGGCACTCTATGTCTAATACTCCCGAACATAGACTCATCCATCTTCCTCCAATGGTGATTAAACCAGAGCAATGGAGACCAAAGCTCTGATGACAATTGAAAGATCGAGAAGAGGGGTCTAGAGGGGGGTGATTAGACCCTTAACAAGTAAAAGTGACAGTTTTTGGAATTCTTCAAATTGAGGTTGAGTTTAACATATGTTAATAGGCACACAATACATTTTACACAAGCATAGCAAGAGTATGGGCAGCGGAAATGAGTAAAGCATGCAAGTGCAAGAATGTAAAGGGATGGGAATTGGAAAGTGCAAACGTAATGGAGACGCAAATATTTTTGGCGTGGTTCCAATAGGTGGTGCTATAGTATGTCCATGTTGATGGATACTTCAAACCGCGAAGGGTAACAACTACGTGAGTCCACAGAGGGCTCCACCAACGAAGGGTCCACGAACAAGCAACCTTGTCTATACCACCGTGGCCATCGTCCATGAAGGACTTGCCTCACTTGGGTAGATCTTCACGAAGTAAGCGATCTCCTTGCCCTTACAAACTTCTTGGTTCAACTCCACATCATGTCGGAGGCTCCCAAGCGACACCTAACCAATGTAGGATACACCACTCTCCAAAAGGTAATAGACGATGTGAGGATGATGAACTCCTTGCTCTTGTGCTTCAAATGATAGTCTCCCCAACACTCAACTCTCTCTCACAGATTTGGTTATGGTGGAAGATGGATTTGAGTGGAAAGCAACTTGGGAAAGGTTAGAAATCAAGGTTCAAATGGTAGGAATGGAATATCTTGATCTCAACACATGAGTAGGTACTTGTCTCTCAGAAAATGAGTAGCGGAAGTGTAGGCATGTTCTGATGTCCCTCTTACTGAGTAAGAGGGGTGGAGGGGTATATATAGCCTCCACACGAAATCCAACCATTACACACTTTTGACTCAACCCTGTGGCACCGATCAATTTTCGTTGGCACTGACCTGTGTAAAAGATATGAACGTTGGAGGTCTCGGTGGGACCTGGAAACATCTCGGAGTGACCGATGTGTAATGGTAGGGAAGAACCTCGCTTCGGTGGCACCGATTGCATCATCTCGGTAAGACCGAAATAAGCAATAAGGCAATAGAAGGTTGGCAAGCCATCTCGGTGGCACCGATTGCAAAACTCGATAAGACCGAAATAATTGCAACACGTAACAGAGAGTTGTCAAGGCCATTTCGGTGAGACCGAGATCCATATCGGTGGATCCGATTTGTTAGGGTTTGGCTGTGGCAGTATCCAGATGAACTCGGTTGGTCCAGATGGGTAAGTTTCGGTTTGACTGAGTTGGAATGTAGGGCTTTGGACAGATTTGGATAGAGAAAGTGGCTGAGGGTTTTGGAGCAATATCACTAAGCACAACAGACCATTATCAAAATCTCATCCCCTTTTAATAGTATTGGCTTTCCTGTGGACTCAATGTGATCTTGGATCACTTAACCAAAAATGTAGAGTCTTGAGCTTTTGCCAATCCATGTCCTTAACATTTTGAAGGGGTCCACGTCCTCTTGTCCTTGCAATGCCACTGTTGAATTTGTCTGAAATATACAAGATAGAACTGTTAGTCCAACAAAAGATATGTTGACATCGATTACCAAAACCACCAAGGGAGCACTTGTGCTTTCACGCGACCACTGGGGTTGCGCCACTGTAGCTTATGGCCCCCCTCGATCATCATTTGGTGCCTCCCCGAAGCTTCTAGGGTCTATCCTGGTCCAGAAAAAATCACCGTAAAGTTTCGTCATGTTTGGATTTTGTTTAGTATGGTTACGAAACAAAGAAATAGGCAAAAAAATAGGAACTCGCACTGGGCACTAAGTTAATACGCTAGTCCACAAAAAATAATATAAAATGACACATAAAGCACACAAGAATGATAATATAATAGCATGAAATAATCAACGTATCACTACACGCGGAGCACAACTAAGCTAACGCTGAGAGTACAAGATTGGTACGGGGGAAGTACCCACTTAGTATATATAGTAGAAAGCACAATTTACATAAAAAAAGTTATTTGAAATATATCTCTATGAAATCTAGTTACATATATCTCGCTGAGAGGAACACAATAACAAAAATGGTTTCTGAAATCTAGTTACAAACATCTCGATGAGAGGAACACAACAACAAAAATGGTTCACTATTTGCACGCACGGTTTAGGAGATACTTTATTTAAAAAACGGATCTACAAAAGAAAGCACATACAACTAGCCCTCCAATCCCCTCAGGTGGGAAACAACCCACGAAAATTCTCCGGTGGAGATAAGCGACCCATATGTGTTGTACCACTTGTCATTACTAGAGACATTCGGAGGTAACTTTTGCAAAATATGACACTTAATTAGTCATTTCAAAAGTTTATTTATCACCTTTTTTTTGCCATAAGCGCTCGCCTCAAGCGTAACGTAACATGGGTTGATCCAGTAGTAGGCGAGCAGAGAGCGATTTCTACCATTTTTCTTGCGTTTTCATTTGGCTTTTCAGTCTCATTTTCGGTCTAGCATCTATCCATTTCTCCCTTCTATTAATTTTCTTCTTATTTTGATTCTTTTCTTTCTTTTTGGTTCCTTGCCTTTTCATTTTTCTTGTTATTTTCAAGTTCCTTTCGTTTTACCTAAATGAACATTTTTTAATACATAATGATTTTGTAAAATGAGTTGAACACTTTTCTATATTTTTCTTCCTTTTCTGGTTTTGTTTCTTTCCATCACTTTTCATTTTTTTTTATTTTTGTTGTTCTAATCATGTTCCTTACATATTTAATGTTTTTTTATAAATACATAGTATTTTTTGTAACATGATTTTAACCATTTTCTATTTTTATTCTTACAAATTTTATCTCATTTTATTTTCCATTTTCCCCTTTCTTTACTTTTTTATCATTTATTTATAATATGTGCAACGTGTTTTAAATTATGCATCGTATATTTCAGAAAAAACACCTTTTGAAATGGTAACGGTGTTTTCAAAAAATATTCATCATGTATTTAAAATATTGTTCAGCATGTATAAAAAATGTCATTCTAATTTTAGGAAAGGCTCGTTGTGCATTTAATTTTTTACCTATATTTAAAAAATGTTTGGGGGTGTCTTTATATTTTTTTATCATGTTTAAAAACCTGTTCATTATGTATTTCAATAATGCTCTTTGAGTAATTTTTATGAATATTCATCATATATTTTATAAATGACATCATGTTTCTAGAAATGTTCAACTGTTTTCGAAAAGCATTCATCAAGATTTTCAAAAGGTTCATCTTGTTTATAAAATATGAACAATTTTATTTACACAAAAATACTTTTAAATTACACGACCATTTTTTGGAATGCGTGAACCCTTATTTAAACTACGCAATCAAAACACATGAATGCTTAAAGAAAATATTTAGCCAAATATATCTTCTAGAACATTTATGAAAACACAAGAAAATGAAACAAAATGTGAGAAGGAAAAACCGAAGGAGAAATAGAGACAGATAAAAGGAAAAAAATTGTGTGTTAACCTACAACTCGTGCGCTGGAACTATGCACCCCAGGCGCTGCTGCTACAGGCAGTGGTGGAGCCAGCACCCGACGAGCTGGGGCAGCTGCCCGGACTCCCATGTTGCATGTCCATGGAACTGTAGTAGAGAAAATTAGATTAGTGAAGAGTTTGCTTGGGCAAAACCTTATTAACATGACCGCACATCAATCTTGCCCGGGCTCTAAACTTGAGCTAGCTCCGCCACTGGTTGCAGGAGCCTTTCTCGCTGGCGAGAGTCAAGATCCACCGCGCCTCCATAGTCTAAGGCCACATAAGGCGGGGCAGATCGACCACGGCATTGACAGGAGACGTAGAAATCCTGGTTTTTGTAATAGCTTGTGGGAGGAGACACACACCCAGTTTACGATGCTCGCGGCCGGTTTCCGGCCGTCACCGTCAATGCACGACACGTGACTAGAACACGCAGTCATAGGACGCTTCATTCTCCCCTCAAGACGCTTCATTCTCCCCTCAAGACACTTCATCAAGACGCTTCATTCTCGCATAAAGAAAAAAGATGCAGGATTAGAATTTAGAAGGTTTCAACCCTTTAAAAAAATAGCGTTCAGTGATATCTCAGCCCGCCAGGGTTCAAGTCCTGGTGCTCGCATTTATCCTGCATTTATTTCAGGATTTCCGGGAATGAGCGTTCAGTGGGAGGAGACGTCCCCATCGACTACGAGGCGTCTATGGTGACTTCGTAAAATCTCAAGATAATATACCGGTTCAGTCTCTTGGAGGTGCTCATAGTGGTATGATGTGCGTGTGTACGTTCATAGGAGTGAGTGTATGTATTGTATATGTAATCGCTTGCGTCTGTACTGTGTTAAAAAAGCCTTAAAAAATAGCGTTGAACATGAAAAGGTACACCTAGCCGCCTTTTGTGATAGCGGTAATGTCGCACGTCTGGCTTAGTCTTAGCACAAGAGATCACTTTCCACCCTGAACTTTTCTGAAGAACAACTGCGGCACGTTATTATTAACTTTTTTACAAAATTAGTCAAATGGAGCGCAAATCGCCGCATACTGTTTGGTTCACGTCTGCGCATGCAGTAGTATGAAGGCATATTGCAACCAGCAGTATTTTGTAAGAAAGTCAAATGAATGATTCATGTTGAGCAGCATGCATCAATAATAGCAAAGGATCGGCATGATCATGCTCGGCATGAATCAGGGCAAGACGTGCATATTTTTTAATCACAAATCACTGCTTGCTTAGCATGTTAGTGCTGGAATCCCTGCATCTGAAGATGAAGTTTACTTTCATCACCTTACGTGTTGCGCTTCCAGTTTTCAGACGCCCTATAACCCTTTTTTTTCAAGACGCCAGCTATTTCCTGCTGTATGCAAAGCAGTATTGTTTTCCTGTTCCTTCACTCTTGGGCCCGAACGATGTCGGTATTTTTTAATTAAAAGCTGATACGTATGACTATAATAAACGTGGTAATGCCGTGTGGAGACGCTGTCCTGTGATGCAGATTTGAACACTTCAGCGATTCGGACCGTGTCATCATCAGTTTTCCCTTGTACACCAAAAATACAATTCCAGCAACCCCCCTGGATGAACGTTGCCTACCTAAAACACGGCGTTTGCTGTTCCACGCAAGAACCAACCTCAGACGAGCAAAGTCTTCATCCCGCTTAAACAAACCAACGGTTGTGCGTGCCAGTAATGTTACCTCTGCTCAGTCAGCTGCGAAATGAACGTCTTGAACAGGTTCGAAGGAGAAAGTTGCAGGTAGAAGTTTCTGACCTCTGTAAAAAAATCGTAATATTGCAGGATGTGATGTTTCCTCCAATCCAACCAAAGAACTACCGCGAGTGGCTTTCAAAAAAGAAAGCAAAAGGTCTATCTGTTCAGGCCTCGGCTCCAGACATGAACGTTGCAAACGGTTTGAAACATGGTGGTACTGAAGTGGACCCCTGGTACCCCAACGTACACTTAACCGCCAAAGATCTTTCGAATTTGAATGGAACGAGCATGTCAACATCCATATATTTCGTGTTCAATACTAGGCGCCTTAATACTATTGTAGATCTGACGAGCATCCAATGTTTCTTTACACGCCTTGCAAGTGGCAAACAACATTTATCTTATATATCATGGACAGTACTTGTTCTATGTACGACTGAAACTCCGGTGCAGAGAATTAACTAGTTCCACTGTATGCACAAATCCTCAGAGGACAGCTTCAGAATCAGAAATGAGACATGGTTTGATGAGCAGCCAAGTGAACAAATTTAACATGGTATATTCTGTATATGACACAAGCTAAACACGAGAAATTTCCTACAATTGCACCAACATTGGTGCAAGCATGCAGTACATAGCTAAATATCATCATCTCAAAGGGAACCTATGTCGATGTTGCGAGCCTGCAACAACAGCTATAGCTCCCTGCATCTCTTGCGGTTCATCTCATGGTTGCTGCTTGATTCTGCTACATAGCAGCTACACAAGATCTTCTAGTGGTAGATCACCGGAAACAAAAAGGTTTCTTACAAATGGCGCTGATGGAACCACCTGAAGGAATCAAAGAATCGGAGCAACAGCAACAAGATTATTGCTGAAGCAACAGCAAGGCCGAGGCAGCCATGAGCAATACCAAAGCAAAGGCACTGCTTAGATGGGTCCTGAATCCACCACTCTTGATCGGTAACCTCTGCGGCATAGCACATTCGTCGCCATTGAAGAAGACCTTTGTTGGGAACCCATCTCCAGCGACAACATCGATATCAGGAGTCAGCTTCTTGGTGAATGAGAGCACTGATTGCTGCTTTCCCGGCACGAGGTAATCCGATCCGCTCATGTTGGTCTGCTTCACAAGGTAATTGAGCCCCTCAAGGCCCTGCATAAAGATGGTGTTATTGCCCTCTGCTGTTGCATTGAAAGAGTATGCCTTCTCAAATCCTTCATACGCCTTGTCCATGACCATGGCAGCAAACCAGTTGGCCATGTCGACATCACCCCAATTGAACAATGTCACCCGAGCACTCCAGCCCTTGTTGAAGTCTGTTGAGACATGCCAATTGATGCTCACACCACAAAAATCACCACAAGGCATTGGCCTAGGCACATTGTAGTGCTTCAACTGAGCCCATGCCTGTGCCTTCTGTGTACGGTTATCGAACGGCACAAGCAGCGCCTCCGGTGGCAAGATCATGGATGGAGCAGTCGTGCTGCAGGTAGGACCCCGGCGGTTCAGAGGACAGCCGCATGCACAAGTGTTGCAGGGAATGACTGAGTCATTGTAGTGAGCCGAGAAGGTCACACAGCACTTGGGCTTGGCCCCCTTGGCCGTGGTAATGTTGCACACCACCTGCCAGGTCGCAACCGCCAGCGTTGTAGAGTCAAGCCCGCTGGGATTAGGGAACCCGGTGGGGCTGACAGGCACTGGCTGGCCACAGCTATAGTCTGGGTTCAGCGATGAGCCGCCAGAGATCTTGAAATTGGCCGGTGGGAAGAGCTTTGTCCGGTTGGTATCCGGTGGCATCTTGAACACCTGCATTTGGAACGCCGATTTTGACTGAGCCGCGTCCATGGACTTGGGCAGGATGGTGCCATTCCTGCAGCAATGCTCGATCTTCCCCATCTGGGTGTCATTGTACCGGGAGAGCGGCAGGTCAAGGATGACCGGCTTCTTCTCGCAGTTAAGCACCTGGGAGAAATCCAGGCTCTGATAGTACTGGCCTGGTGCGCCATAGATGCACTCATTGACGTCCACCTCCAATGGGTGCGCGCCCTTCATCGAGTAAATGAACTCGCCGCGGCGCCACTCCCACGACAGCCTCCAGTTGTCGAGGCGGCCGAGCTTGGCGTTGTTCTCGAGCGTGACGAGCGCCAGGTAGCTGGTCGGGTATGCCTGGACGACGTCGTAGGTGATGACGAGGTCGCCGGTGCGGCGCGGGAGGAAGCTCTTGGTGGGATCGGTGGCGTTGGCCTCGGGGACCGTGGCATTGGCCTCGGCCTCGGGGGTGAGGAGGCAGCAGGTGGTGAGCATGGTGGCGGTGACATTGGTCGCCGCCGGGCAGTTGTAGTCCGGGTCGTCGAGCGTCAAGGCGGTGGGGAGCGGCTCCGGCACGAGGCCGCGCGGGCCGGCGAAGAGCGTGCCGACCAATCCGACCGAGGCCTGGATCTGTGTGATGTCCCCGGCGGTGGCAATCGGCGTGAGGAGGTCCGTCTGCGGGTAGCCGGAGAAAGAGGTGGCGTTGCCGGCGTCCTCGGTGGTGTTGTAGGGCAGCTCGGCCCCGCCGGTGAGCACGGCGCCGCCGACGCCGACGAGGATCTCGTCGTGGCCGAAGGTGACGAGCATCGACCAGGACCTGAGCGGGCGGGTGCCGCCGTTGAGCACGGAGGCGTTGGCCTTGAAGGAGTAAGGCTGCTTGCTCCTGTCGGGGACGAAGGGGCGGATCTTCTCGCGGCCCTGGAGGTTGTAGGTGAGCTGGATGCCGTTGCAGCCGGGGTCGGGCGCGGGCGCCGCCGCCGCCGCGGGCGCCCTCGGCGTCTGCTGGGCGGCCGCGAGCCCCGCGAGCAGCAGGATGGCTCCGAGGACCACGGCCTGGGAGGCAATCGAGCCGACCATGGCTGGATCGGCAAGGGAGTAGGCGATTTGGGGGGAACGAGGCGAGGCGGGGCAGCAGATAGATGAAGCGATTGGAAAGCGCGTGGCACAGCTGGGGAAGGGGAAGACGAGAGGGGGTGAGGTGGTGGGTTTGAACTGGCGGAGCGGCGTGCGTGCGACCGCAGCTTGCTTGCTGCTTCCTCCCTCCGTCCGTGTCCGCGTTGTTTTATTTTCGTTTCGGGAAGGAGAGATGGACGGGTTTTTCTCGGTTTGAACAAAAGGGCGTGGAAAGCGACGCCGGCCGGAGAGACGAGACGAGGTCGAGGAGAGGGGAGGAGCGTCTCCCGATGATTGATTGGGGGGCCCGGCTAGTACCCGTGACGTCCTGACGCGCGGTGGCGGAGACTGTGCGAACGGTAGGGTTTCCACGGGCATTCGCGTGCGTGCTGGCCGTCCGATTGTGGCGTGTGCGGGGATGGATGGCTCGGGTTCTGTCGTTTCGTTTTGTGGGGGTGGAGTGAGATGGGGCCCGCGCATGTGTCTCATGTGAGGTTTGCGCAGGTCGGTCGTAACCAGAGCTGATCAGGGGAACTGGATTTCAGGATGCTTCCGGGCCTCCGTTGAGTGGAGAGCGCTTCATGTATGGAAACTGCAAAATAGGTAGGAAATCAGTTTTCTTTTACACAAGGTAGGAAATCAGATGATTGATCGTGAACATACGGATCGTCGCAACACGTTTGTATGGTTTGATGACGGTACTCTTTTGTGAGTAAAATTTTGAAATATTTCGAAATGCAAGTCAAATTTCAGGATGCTTCCACGTTCAAGTGCTTCATGTTGTTGGAGTTGTGTCGAATATAGTGTACAAGGTGGTTACAGTTAGACTCTAAGTAGTATTGTGTTTAGATAGGATATGGAGTCGTGTCAAGTAGGACACTCAGATCCTGCGCCTCATATATAGCGAGGGTAGACACACGATGTAACATATGCCAACATAATAGCACCAGAACGCAGGGGAAGCCGGCGACATGTGCCGGTGTCTAGGACGACCGGATGCGGTATTGTAGCGATGTCATGGGGAGGAGCGCCCATAGTCAAGCCCGGGGATGTAGCCATATCGGTGAACCTCGTTAACAAATCTCGGTGTCGTGCTCGTGTGATTGTTTGATTTTCGGATGATCGACGGTGTGCCTCAGATTTATTCTAACAAATGATATCATGAGCAAGGTTACGAAGAGGCTGTGGATTATTGATCTAGAGGTAAAAATATCGCGGAAGAATTATCGTCGGCGAGATCAGAAGAATCGGTGTGGGTCACGACCGCGTGGACGCCGAATTGAATACTCGGAGTCGGCGAGATTGATACGTGGCCCGCACGGCAAGGCGGACAGGCCCAAGTGGCGGATGACATGCGCAGGGGGCAGCTGAGCGTGGACTCGATCGGTCACGGGGCGTGCAGATTCTAGTGAGATGTGTGGTGCAATTGGAAACAGCCGTACATACGAGATTTTTTTTTGACCAAAAAGAGGACCGGGTCCTCGTATGCGACGCGAAGGAAGACTGAGACAGATCGATTCAAGCGAAGAAAATCTATCGTACTACGCATCCATCGGGGAGAGCAGGGGCTATTGGCAGCAACAACGACGCATCAGGTTGTGTCCAGCGGCAAGTAGAGTAACAATGGCAATTCCAAGGCTGGAGTCAGCGAAGCATCAACTAGTACAGGAGCTATTCATGAGTAGCAGGATTCAATCAAGTGATCTGGTTTTGCTGCTTGCACACGAGAAGTGAACTAAGGATTTGGGGTTTTGCTAAGTGCATGCGAATTGCAAGGCATTCTCTTGAAGCTTGAGTATGTTTTCTCTAGCTCGGCCGTACAAACAACAAGGTGAAAAAGTTCAACGGAACTGAAAACCTTGGGTTATGGCAGATAAGGATGAAATATTTGGTGGCACGACATGGATGTTTGAAAGCGTTGCGGGAAGTCATTCCAGCTAAGATGGAATTATCATGCGATGGATGGAAATTCGCGAAAAATGATTTGGGAGCCTCGAGCGTGTCATATAGCCGGACAAGTTCGGCTGGGTCGGACTGGACAGGCTGACGGATCGACGTGAGTCGGTTGGTACAGAAGACGGTGGTGGGATCAACGATGACGACATAGGAGCGTGATGTTGATGGTGACCGAATTCTGGGGCGTGGAAACACGTGGCGCAGGCCCGAGGGCTTGTGCGGCTTCAACAAGACTATGGCGCGGGGTTGATTCAAGGTGGTGTATACACGGAGCTTGAAGTTGACGGGGCAAGTGGGTGGACTGATCATCTACCATGAAGTCATGTTGAAGGTGGAGCTGGAGTCTGGAAGACTTCACTAGGTGCTGATTGAGGGGCTACGGCGTAAGAGCTCAGAGAGTCGAAGCCTATTCAACGGGAAAAGCGAGTGACATGCAGTTCGGACTGGAGCCCAGTGGTTTGATGGAAGCGTGAAACTCGTCATCGGTCGGTGATGATCGATGGTACTCTGCAGTTGGGGTTGAGTGGTGTGGTTTAGCGACCCTTGAGACTTGACCGGGACAACGGAGGCTCGACGCGGTAACAGCGGCGTGGCGTGCGGTTATGCACGAGGCATGAAGACGGGCCAAGGCTCTGGTGGTCATACATGTGGTGAGACAACTGCGAATTTGACTCGGGATGACTACAAGCAATGGTGAAATTCCTTCAAGTTTCAGACAGGGCGGTCAAGGAAGAGCGGTGATGTTGAGTTCAGGTAACTCTTATGTGTGACACCCAATATGTGAGTTGTTCACTTTCACGCAGGTCAGTGATCAGTGTGTGATGGCGTTGGACTGATACTCTGGAAGTTGGGAGCGCAAACTAGAGTAATGTGGAACTTAATTTTGCTCTAGTGTTGACTGTGGTCAAGAAAAGGAGGGACTACAAGTTGCAGGTGGAGTCATATGGAGTCTTTGGAGTAGCAGCGGTGCTCATGGGATAAACTCAAGTTCAATGTACATGGAAGTTTGACGCATGGATGAATCTAGGATGGTGGAGAATATTCGCCGAGGTGGAGTTTATTGGAGTTGTGTCGAATATAGTGTACAAGGTGGTTACAGTTGGACTCTGAGTAGTATTGTGTTTAGATAGGATATGGAGTCATGTCCTAGTAGGACACTTGTATCCTAGGCCTCTCATATATAGCGAGGGTAGACACATGATATAACCTATGCCAACATAATAGCACCAGAACGCAGGGGAAGCCGGCGGCATGTGCCGGTGTCCAAGGCAACCGGTTGCAGTATTGTAGCGGTGTCATGGAGAGTAGCGCCCATAGTCAGGCCCCGGGGATGTAGCCATATCAGTGAACCTCGTTAACAAATCTCGGTGTCGTGCTCATGTGATTGCTTGGTCCTCGGATGATCGACGGTGTGCCTAGGTTTTATTCTAACACATGTATGGTTTGATCCAACGCTCCATGAGCTCTCGTATCATGGGAGTGTGATAGGCGTGGGAGCACCTGATATTCTCTCAAGAGTTAATATCACCATTATTACACGAACTTGCACAGCGTTAACAAATCCATACACAAACTTGAAAAATGGTCACTAAACTCACGATGCAGCAACAGTTTCGTACAAAACACTCAAGCAACTGCCAGATCAGACACCACGTCAGCGAATGGCACACGTGAGCGCTTGGTTATTAGAAAAACCCTAATTATACGTCATATATTTTTGAAAAATCATCATCGACGGGTGGAATGAAATCTTGTAAAACGACCAGATGTTGCCATGAAATAGGGCATAGGTCAAATAACCGTTCTTAAACCCCTTCGTGTGTTCGTCTGCTCGTCTTCACGGTGAGCGTAGGGCGACAACACATCTGAGAGTTCTCTGGCGGCGATAGAGGCGGTAAAGAAAATGAGAGAGATAAAGAAAGTTAAAAGGAATGTAATGTGTTTATGTACAGAGGTTGCTACACTAGATGAAGAAAAGAGTTCTTCAACAAGATTACACAAAGCACCATCAACATTGTAGTACAAAATACCACCAAATTTCAATCAAACAAATATACTCACTATACAAAAATCCTGCTCCAACGGTTGTCCACAGTGCAATTGTCATATGGGTCTAATGTATTTTGATGGAATCTACATGAGAATGGAGAACTCTCAGTGGAGTATACGTATAGAAGATTAATCCAGTCTGGTGTGCCAGTTGATAATAACAAGAAGATCTGAAAGATAGAGATACCTCTTAAGAATAAAATATTCACATGGTATCTTCGTCGCAGAGTCATTCTTACTAAGACTACCTCTACTGGGAGTTGAAGGAAATATGCCCTAGAGGCAATAATAAAGTTGTTATTTATATTTCCTTATATCATGATAAATGTTTATTATTCATGCTAGAATTGTATTAACCAGAAACTTAATACATGTGTGAATACATAGGCAAAAACAGAGTGTCCCTAGTATGCCTCTACTTGACTAGCTCGTTAATCAAAGATGGTTAAGTTTCCTAGCCATAGACATGCGTTATCATTTGATGAACGGGATCACATCATTAGAGAATGATGTGATGGACAAGACCCATCCGTTAGCTTAGCATTATGATCTTTTAGTTTTATTGCTATTGCTTTCTTCATGACTTATACATGTTCCTCTGACTATGAGATTATGCAACTCCCGAATACCGGAGGAACACCTTGTGTACTATCAAACGTCACAACATAAATGGGTGATTATAAAGATGCTCTAAAGGTGTCTCCATAGGTGTTTGTTGAGTTGGCATAGATCAAGATTAGGATTTGTCACTCCGTGTATCGGAGAGGTATCTCCGGGCCCTCTCGGTAATGCACATCACTATAAGCCTTGCCAGCAATGTGACTAATGAGTTAGTTACGGGATGGTGCATTGCGAAATGAGTAAAGAGACTTGCCAATAACGAGATTGAACTAGGTATGTTGATACCGACGATCGAATCTCGGGCAAGTAACATACCGATGACAAAGGGAATGACGTATGTTGTTATGCCGTTTAACCGATAAAGATCTTGGTAGAATATGTAGGAGCCAATATGAGCATCTAGGTTCCGCTATTGGTTATTGACCGGAGATGTGTCTCGGTCATGTCTACATAGTTCTCGAACCCGTAGGGTCCGCATGCTTAGCGTTCGATGACGATTTGTATTATGAGTTATGTGATTTGATGACCGGAGTTTGTTCGGATTCCCAGATGAGATTACGGACATGACGAGGAGTTTTGAAATGGTCGAGACATAAAGAATGATATATTGGACGATGTTATTCGTGAAGGAAATATGCCCTAGAGGCAATAATAAAGTTATTATTTATTTCCTTATATCATGATAAATGTTTATTATTCATGCTAGAATTGTATTAACCGGAAACATAATACATGTGTGAATATATAGACAAACAAAGATGTCACTAGTATGCCTCTACTTGACTAGCTTGTTAATCAAAGATGGTTATGTTTCCTAACCATGAACAAGGAGTTGTTATTTGATTAACAAGGTCACATCATTAGTTGAATGATCTGATTGACATGACCCATTCCGTTAGCTTAACACTTGATCGTTTAGTATGTTAATGCTTTCTTCATGACCCATACATGTTCCTATAACTATGAGATTATGCAACTCCCGTTTACCGGAGGAACACTTTGGTGCTACCAAACGTCACAACGAATCGGGTGATTATAAAGGAGTACTACAGGTGTCTCCAAAGGTACTTGTTGGGTTGGCGATTTCGAGATTAGGTTTTGTCACTCCGATTGCTCTGGAGAGGTATCTCTAGGCCTTCTCGTAATACACATCACTTAAGCCTTGCAAGCATTACAACTAATGAGTTAGTTGTGAGATGATGTATTACTTAACGAGTAAAGAGACTTCACCGTGCAACGAGATTGAACTAGGTATTGGATACCGACGATCGAATCTCGGGTAAGTAACATACCGATGACAAAGGGAACAACGTATGTCGTTATGCGGTTTGACCGATAAAGATCTTCGTAGAATATGTAGGAACCAATATGGGCATCCGTGTTCCGCTATTGGTTATTGACCGAGAATGGTTCTAGGTCATGTCTACATAGTTCTCGAACCCGTAGGGTCCGCACGCTTAACGCTTCGATGACAGTTCATTATGAGTTTATAAGTATTGATGCACGAAGTTTGTTCGAGTCCCGGATGTGATCACGGACATGACGAGGAGTCTCGAAATGGTCGAGACATAAAGATTGATATATTGGAAGCCTATGTTTGGACTTGGAAGGGTTCCGAGTGAAAACAGATGTTATTCTTAACACCGGGGTTACGGAACCCCGGGGGTATATGGGCCTTCATGGGCCACAAGGGAGAAGAGGAAGGGCGGCCGGTGGGCTGCGCGCCCCTCCCCTCTAGTCCGAATAGGACAAGGAGAGGCGGCGCCTTCCCTCTTCCCTCCCCAATCCTACTCCAACTAGGACAAGGGGAGTCCTACTCGGTGGGAGTAGGACTCCTCCAAGCAGCGCCTCCCAAGGCTGGCCGCACCCCCTTGGCTCCTTTATATCTGAGGGGCAGGGGCACCCCATGACACACAAGTTGATCTACGGATCGTTCCTTAATCGTGTGCGGTGCCCCTCCACCATATTCCACTTCGTCATATCGTCATGAGCTTAGGCGAAGCCTCGCGCCGGAGAAGTCATATCGTCAGCGAGCTTAGGCGAAGCCTGCGTCGGTGGAGCATCATCATCGCCACCACGCCGTCGTCTGACGGAACTCATCCCCGACACTTTGCTGGATCGAGTCCGGGATCGCCATCGAAAGGAACGTGCGTAACTCGGAGGTGCCGTGACGTTCGGTGCTTGGATCGGTCGGATCGTGAAGACGCATTTACTACATCAACCGCGTTGTTATAACGCTTCCGCTTTCGGTCTACGAGGGTACGTGGACGGACACTCTTCCCTCTCATTGCTATGCCATCACCATGGTCTTGCGTGATCGTAGGAAAATTTTTGAAATTACTACGCTCCCCAACAAAGGCATCCGAGCCTGGTTTTATGCGTTGATGTCATATGCACGAGTAGAACACAAGTGAGTTGTGGACGATACAAGTCATACCGCCTACCAAAGCATGTCATACTTTGGTTCAGCGGTATTGTGAGATGAAGCGGCCGGACCGACATTACGCCAGACGCTTACGCGAGATCGGGTTTCACCGCCCGAGCACTCGTTGCTTAAAGGTGACCGGCGGTGTCTCTGCTCTCTCACTTTAGTTGAACTGAAAAGTGGCTACGCCCGGTCCTTGAGAAGGTTAAAATGGAGTCTATTTGACGAAGTATCGCTGTGGTTTTGATGCGTAGGTAAGAACGGTTCTTGCTCAGCCCGTAGCAGCCACGTAAAACTTGCAACAACAAAGTAGAGGACGCCTAACTTGTTTTTGCAGGCATGTTGTGATGTGATGTGGTCAAGACGTGATGCTATATTTTATTGTATGAGATGATCATGTTTTGTAACCGAAGTTATCGACAACCGGCGAGAGCCATATGGTTGTCGCTTTATTGTATGAAATGCAACGCCATGTAATTGCTTTACTTTATCACTAAGGAGTAGCGATAGTCGTAGAAACAATACAAGGCGAGACGACAACGATGCTACGATGTAGATCAAGGTGTCTCGCAGCTGACGATGGTGATCATGACGGTGCTTCGGCGATGGAGATCACAAGCACAAGATGATGATGACCATATCATATCACTTATATTGATTGCATGTGATGTTTATCCTTTATGCATCTTATCTTGCTTTGATTGACGGTAGCATTATAAGATGATCTCTCACTAAAAATTATCAAGAAGTGTTCTCCCCGAGTATGCACCGCTATGAAAGTTCTTCGTCTTTGAGACACCACGTGATGATCGGGTGTGATAGGCTCTACGCTCAAATACAACGGGTGCAAAAGCAGTTGCGCACGCTGAATACTCGAGTTGATCTTGACGAGCCTAGCATATACTGATATGGCCTCGGAACACGGAGACCGAAAGGTCGAGCGTGAATCATATAGTAGATATGATCAACATAGTGATGTTCACCATTGAAACTACTCCATCTCACGTGATGATCGGACATGGTTTAGTTGATATGGATCACGTGATCACTTAGATGACTAGAGAGATGTCTATCTAAGTGGGAGTTCTTAAGTAATATGATTAATTGAACTTTAATTTATCATGAACCTAGTCCTGGTAGTATTTTGCAAATTATGTTGTAGATCAATAGCTCGCATTGTTGCTTCCCTATGTTTTTATATGTGTTCCTAGAGAAAATTGTATTGAAAAATGTAAGTAGCAATGATGCGGATTGGATCCGTGATCTGAGGTTTATCCTCATTGCTGCACAGAAGAATTATGTCCTTAATGCACCGCTAGGTGACAGACCTATTGCAGGAGCAAAAGCAGACGTTATGAACGCTTTGGCTAGCTCAATATGATGACTACTTGATAGTTTAGTGCACCATACTTAACGGCTTAGAATCGGGACTTCAAAGACGTTTTGAACGTCATGGACCATATGAGATGTTCCAGGAATTGAAGTTAATATTTCAAGCAAATACCGAGTTGAGAGATATGAAGTCTCCAACAAGTTCTATAGCTAAAAGATGGAAGAGAATCGCTCAACTAGTGAGCATGTTCTCGATTGTCCGGGTACTTCAATCGCTTGAATCAAGTGGGAGTTAATCTTCCGGATAAGATAGTGATTGACAGAATTCTCTAGTCACCATCACTAAGTTACTAGAACTTCGTGATGAACTATAGTATGCAAGGGATGACGAAAACGATTCCCGAGCTCTTCGTGATGTTGAAATCGACGAAGGTAGAAATCAAGAAAGAGCATCAAGTGTTGATGATTGACAAGACCACTAGTCTCAAGGAAAAGGGCAAAGGGAAGAAGGGGAACTTCAAGAAGAACGGCAAGCAAGTTGCTGCTCGAGTGAAGAAGCCCAAGTCAGGACCTAAGCCTGAGACTAAGTGCTTTGCCGCAATGGAACTGGTCACTAGAAGCGGAACTACCCCAAGTATTTGGCGGATAAGAAGGATGGCAAAGTGAACAAAGGTATATTTGATATACAGATTATTGATGTGTGCTTTACTAGTGTTTATAGTAGCCCCGAGTATTTGATACTTGTTCGATTGCTAAGATTAGTAACTCAAAGCAGAGTTACGTGAATAAAATGTAAACTAGTTGAAGGGGAAGTGACGATGAATGTTTGAAATAGTTCCAAGATTGATATGATCATCATCTCACACTCCCTATACTTTCGGGATTAGTGTGGAACCTAAATAAGTGTTATTTGGTGTTGAGCATAAATATGATTTGATCATGTTTATTGCAATACGGTTATTCATTTAAGTAAGAGAATAAATTGTTGTTACGCTTACATGAATAAAACCTTATATGGTTACACACCCAATGAAAATGGTTCAACTGGATCTCGATCATAGTGATACACATATTCATAATATTGAAACCAAAAGATGCAAAGTTAATAATGATAGTGCAACTTATTTGTGGCAATCGCCGCTTAGGTCATATTGGTGTAAAGCGCATAAAGAAAAATCCATGCCGATGGACTTTTGGAATCACTTGATTATGAATCATTTGATGCTTATGCGAACCGTGCCTTTTGGGCAAGATGACTAAAACTCCGCTTCTCCTAACAATGGAACAAGCTACTGACTTATTGGAAATAATACATACCGATGTATGCGATTCAATGAGTGTTGATGCTCGTGGCAAGTATCGTTATTTTCTGACCTTCACAAAATGATTTGAGCAGATATGGGTATATCTACTTGATGAAACATAAGTCTGAAATAATTGAAAAGTTCAAAGAATTTCAGAGTGAAGTGGAAAATCATCGTAACAAGAAAATAAAGTTTCTGCGATCTGATCGTGGAGATAAATATTTGAGTTACGAGTTTGGTCTTCATTTGAAACAATGTGAAATAGTTTCGCAACTCACGCCACATGGAACACCACAACATAATGGTGTGTCCGAACATCGTAAACGCACTTTATTGGATATGGTGCGATCTATGATGTATCTTACCGATTTACCACTATCGTTTTGGGGTTATGCATTAGAGACAGCTGCATTCACGTTTAATAGGGCACCATCTAAATCCGTTGAGGCGACACCGTATGAACTATGGTTTAACAAAGAAACCTAAGTCGTCGTTTCTTAAAGTTTGGAGCTGCGATGCTTATGTGAAAAAGTTTCATCCTGATAAGCTCGAACCCAAATCGGAGAAGTACGTCTTCATAGAATACCCAAAGGAAATAGTTGGGTACACCTTCTATCACAGATCCGAAGGCAAGATATTCGTTGCTAAAATGGATCCTTTCTAAAGAAGGAGTTTCTCTCGAAAGAAGTGAGTGGGAGGAAAGTAGAACTTGATGAGGTAAATGTGTACCTGTATCCTTATTGGAAAGTAGTTCATCACATAAATCAGTTCCAGAGAAAAATACACCAATTAGTGAGGAATCTAATGATATTGATCATGAAACTTCAGATCAAGTTACTACAGAACCTCGTAGGTCTTCCAGAGTAAGATCCGCACCAGAGTGGTGTAGTAATCATGTTCTGGAAGTCATGTTACTAGACCATGATGAACCTACGGACTATGAGGAAGCGAAGATGAGCCCAGATTCATGAAATGGCTTGAGGCCATGAAATCTGAGATAGGATCCATGTATGAGAACAAAGTATGGACTTTGATTGACTTGCTCGATGATCAGCAAGCCATGTTAAATAAATGGATCTTCAAGAGGAAGACGGACATTGATAGTAGTGTTACTATCTACAAAGCTCGACTTGTCACAAAAGGTTTTCGACAAGTTCAAGGTGTTGACTACAATGAGATTTTCTCAAACTGTAGCGATTCTTAAGTCTGTCCAAATCATGTTAGCAATTGCCACATTTTATGAAATCGGCAAATGGATGTCAAAACTACATTCTTTAATGGATTTATTAAAGAAGAGTTGTATATGATGCAACCGTAAGGTTTTGTCAATCCTAAAGGAGCTAACAAAATGTGCAAGCTCCAAATGATCCATCTATGGACCGGTGCAAGCATCTCGGAGTTGGAATAAACGCTTTGATAGTGTGATCAAAGCATATGGTTTTATATGCACTTTTGGAGAAGCCCGTATTTACAAGAAAGTGAGTGGGAGCACTACAACATTTCTGATAAGTATATGTGAATGACATATTGTTGATCGGAAATAATGTAGAATTATTCTGCAAAGCATAAAGGAGTATTTGAAAGGAGTTTTTCAAAGAAAGACCTAAGTGAAGCTGCTTACATATTGAGCATCAAGATCTATAGAGATAGATCAAGACGCTTGATAAGTTTTTTCAAGAAGTACATACCTTGTCAAGATTTTGAAGTAGTTCAAAATGGAACAGCCAAAGAAAGAGTTCTTGCCTGTGTTACAAGGTGTGAGATTGAGTAAGACTCAAAACCCGACCACGGCATAAGATAGAAAGAGAATGAAAGTCATTCCCTATGCATCAGCCATAGGTTCTATAAAGTATGTCATCTTTGTGTACCAAGATCTATTGCATACCCTACCACTATGCTTGGCAAGGAGTGCAATAGTGATCTAGGAGTAGATCAATGGACAATTGGTCAAAATTATCCTTAGTAGAATAAGGATATATTTCTCGATTATGGAGGTGATAAAAGAGCCCGTCAGAAAGAGTTACATCGGTGCAAGCTTACACCGATCCGTATGACTCTAAGTCTCAATCTGGATACATATTGTAAGTGGGAGCAATTAGCTAGAGTAGCCCCGTGCAGAGCATTGTAGACATAGAATATTTGCAAAATACATACGGCTCTGAATATGAAAGACCCGTTGACTAAGATTCTCTCACAAGCAAAACATGATCACACCTTAGTACTCTTTGGGTGTTAATCACATAGCGATGTGAACTAGATTATTGACTCTAGTAAACCCTTTGGGTGTTGGTCACATGTCGATGTGAACTATGGGTGTTAACCACATATAGATGTGAACTATTGATGTTAAATCACATGGCGATGTGAACTAGATTATTGACTCTAGTGCAAGTGGGAGATCAAGGAAATATGCCCTAGAGGCAATAATAAAGTTATTATTTATTTCCTTATATCATGATAAATGTTTATTATTCATGCTAGAATTGTATTAACCGGAAACATAATACATGTGTGAATATATAGACAAACAAGATGTCACTAGTATGCCTCTACTTGACTAGCTTGTTAATCAAAGATGGTTATGTTTCCTAACCATGAACAAGGAGTTGTTATTTGATTAACAAGGTCACATCATTAGTTGAATGATCTGATTGACATGACCCATTCCGTTAGCTTAACACTTGATCGCTTAGTATGTTAATGCTTTCTTCATGACCCATACATGTTCCTATAACTATGAGATTATGCAACTCCTGCCATCGGAGGAACACTTTGGTGCTACCAAACGTCTACAACGTAATCGGGTGATTATAAAGGAGTACTACAGTGTCTCCAAAGGTACTTGTTGGGTTGGCGATTTTGAGATTAGGTTTTGTCACTCCGATTGTCGGAGAGGTATCTCTAGGCCTTCTCGGTAATACACATCACTTAAGCCTTGCAAGCATTACAACTAATGAGTTAGTTGTGAGATGATGTATTACGGAACGAGTAAAGAGACTTACTGCAACGAGATTGAACTAGGTATTGGATACCGACGATCGAATCTCGGGTAAGTAACATACCGATGACAAAGGGAACAACGTATGTCGTTATGCGGTTTGACCGATAAAGATCTTCAGAGAATATGTAGGAACCAATATGGGCATCCAGGTTCCGCTATTGGTTATTGACCGAGAATGGTTCTAGGTCATGTCTACATAGTTCTCGAACCCGTAGGGTCCGCACGCTTAACGCTTCGATGACAGTTCATTATGAGTTTATAAGTATTGATGCACCGAAGTTTGTTCGAGTCCCGGATGTGATCACGGACATGACGAGGAGTCTCGAAATGGTCGAGACATAAAGATTGATATATTGGAAGCCTATGTTTGGACTTCGAAGGGTTCCGAGTGAAAACAGATGTTAGGAACACCGGTTACTGAACCCCGGGGTATATGGGCCTTCATGGGCCACAAGGGAGAAGAGGAAGGGCCGGCCAGGTGGGCTGCGCGCCTCCCCCTCTAGTCCGAATAGGACAAGGAGAGGGGGCGGCGCCTTCCCTCTTCCCTCCCCAATCCTACTCCAACTAGGACAGGGGGAGTCCTACTCCCGGTGGGAGTAGGACTCTCCAAGCGCCTCCCAAGGCTGGCCGCACCCCCTTGGCTCCTTTATATCTGAGGCGGGGGCACCCCATGACACACAAGTTGATCTACGGATCGTTCCTTAGCCGCAGCGGTGCCCCCTCCACCATATTCCACTTCGTCATATCGTCATGAGCTTAGCGAAGCCTCGCGCCGGAGAAGTCATATCGTCATGAGCTTAGGCGAAGCCCTGCGTCGGTGGAGCATCATCATCGCCACCACGCCGTCGTCTTGACGGAACTCATCCCCGACACTTTGCCGGATCGGAGTCCGGGATCGCCATCGAGCTGAACGTGTGCGTAACTCGGAGGTGCCGTCGTTAGGTGCTTGGATCGGTCGGATCGTGAAGACGCACGACTACATCAACCGCGTTGTTATAACGCCCGCTTTCGGTCTCACGAGTGCGTGGGCGGACACTCTTCCCTCTCGTTGCTATGCCATCACCATGGTCTTGCGTGATCGTAGGAAATTTTTTGAAATTACTACGTTCCCCAACAATTCGGACACCAGAAGAGTTCCGAGAGGTACCGGGTAAAAACAGAGTGCCAGAGGGGTTACCGGAACCCCCCGGGGTAGTAGTGGGCCAACATGGGCCTTAGGGGAGAGAGAGGGCAGGCCACGAGGAGGTGGCGCCCCCCCCCTTGGGGAGGCCGAATAGGACTCCTCTCTCTTGGCGCGCCCTATAGGGGCCGGCCGGCCTCCCCCTCTCATCCTTTATATACGGAGGCAGGGGGCACCCTAGAACACACAAGATCAATTGTCTTAGCCGTGTGCGTTGCCCCCCTCCACAGTTTAACACCTTTTTCATATCGTCGTAGTGCTTAGGCGAAGCCCTGCGCCGGTAACTTCATCATCACCATCGCCACGCCGTCGTGCTGACGGAACTCTCCCTCAACCTCAACTAGACCAAGAGCTCGAGGGACGTCATCATGCTGAATGTGCGCTGAACACGGAGGTGCCGTACATTTTGCTGCTTGATCGGTTGGATCGTGAAGACGGTCGACTACATCAACCGCATTACTAAACGCTTCCGCTTTCGGTCTACGAGGGTACGCGTGGACACACTCTCCCCGCTCGTTGCTATGCATCTCCTAGATAGATCTTGCGTGATCATTGGAAAATTTTGAAATAATGTGTTCCCCAACAGTGGTATCAGATCCAGGTCTATGCGTAGATGATATGCACGAGTAGAACACAAAGAGTTGTGGGCAATAATAGTCATACTGCTTACCACCAACGTCTTACTTTGATTCGGCGGGATTGTTGGATGAAGCGGCCCGGACCGACAATACATGACCGCGTTCATGAGACTGGTTCTACCGACATGCTTCACACACAGGTGGTTGGTGGGTGTCTGTTTCTCCAACTTTAGTTGAATCGAGTTTGACAACGACCGGTCCTTGTTGAATGTTAAAACAGCACACTTGATGAAAAATTGTTGTGGTTTTGATGCGTAGGTAAGAACGGTTCTTGCTAGAAGCCCGTAGCAGCCACGTAAAACTTGCAACAACAAAGTAGAGGACGTCTAACTTGTTTTTGCAGGGCATGTTGTGATGTGATGTGGTCAAGGCGTGATGAGATATAAATTGTTGTATGAGATGATCATGTTTTGTAACCGTTATCAGCAACTGGCAGGAGCCTTATGGTTGTCGCTTTATTGTATGAAATACAATCGCCATGTAATTGCTTTACTTTATCACTAAGCGGTAGCGATAGTCGTAGAAGCAATAGTTGGCGAGACGACAACGATGCTACGATGGAGATCAAGGTGTCAAGCCGGTGACGATGGAGATCATGACGGTGCTTTGGAGATGGAGATCAAAGGCACAAGATGATGATGGCCATATCATGTCACATATTTAGGTTGCATGTGATGTTTATCTTTTATGCATTTTATTTTGCTTAGTACGGCGGTAGCATTATAAGATGATCCCTCACTAAATTTCAAGGTATAAGTGTTCTCCCTGAGTATGCACCGTTGCTACAGTTCGTCGTGCCGAGACACCACGTGATGATCGGGTGTGATAAGCTCTACGTTCACATACAATGGGTGCAAGCCAGTTTTGCACACGCAGAATACTCAGGTTAAACTTGATGAGCCTAGCATATGCAGATATGGCCTCGGAACACTGAGACCGAAAGGTCGAACATGAATCATATAGTAGATATGATCAACATATTGATGTTCACCATTGAAAGCTACTCCATCTCACATGATGATCGGACATGGTTTAGTTGATATGGATCACGTGATCATTTAGATGACTAGAGGGATGTCTATCTAAGTGGGAGTTCTTAAGTAATATGATTAATTGAACTTTAATTTATCATGAACTTAGTACCTTATAGTATTTTGCATGTCTATGTTGTTGTAGATCAATGGCCCATGCTACCGTTCATTTGAATTTTAATGCATTCCTAGAGAAAGCTAAGTTGAAAGATGATGGTAGCAACTACACGGACTGGGTCCGTAACTTGAGGATTATCCTCATTGCTGCACAGAAGAATTACGTCCTGGAAGCACCGCTAGGTGCAAGACCCGTTGCAGGAGCAACTCCGGACGTTATGAATGTCTGGCAGAGCAAAGCTAATGGCTACTCGATAGTTTAGCGTACCATGCTTTACGACTTAGAATCGGGACTTCAACGACGTTTTGAACGTCATGGAGCATATGAGATGTTCCAGGAGTTGAAGTTAATATTTCAAGCAAATTCCCAAATTGAGAGATATGAAGTCTCCAATAAGTTCTATAGTTGCAAGATGGAGGAGAAAAGTTCTGTTAGTGAACATATACTCAGAATGTCTGGGTACCACAAACACTTGACTCAACTACGAGTTAATCTTCCTGATGATAGTGTCATTGACAGAGATCTTCAATCACTGCCACCAAGCTACAAAAGCTTCGTGATGGACTATAATATGCAAGGGATGGATAAGACAATTCCCGAACTCTTCGCGATGCTAAAGGCTGCGGAGGTAGAAATCAAGAAGGAGCATCAAGTGTTGATGGTTAACAAGACCACTAGTTTCAAGAAAAGGGGCAAAGGGAAGAAGGGGAACTTCAAGAAGAACGACAAGCAAGTTGCTGCTCAAGTGAAGAAGCCCAAGTCTGGACCTAAGCCTGAGACTGAGTGCTTCTACTGCAAAGGGACTGGTCACTGGAAGCGGAACTGCCCCAAGTATTTGGCGGATAAGAAGTATGGCAAAGTGAAAGGTATATTTGATATACATGTTATTGATGTGTACCTTACAAATGCTCATAATAGTGCCTGGGTATTTGATACTGGTTCAGTTGCTCATATTTGCAACTCGAAATAGGGGCTACGGATTAAACGAAGATTGGCTAAGTACGAGGTGACGATGTGCATGGGAAATGGTTCCAAAGTCGATGTGATCGCCGTCGGCACGCTACCTCTACATCTACCATCAGGATTAGTTTTAGACCTGAATACTTGTTATTTGGTGCCAGCGTTGAGAATGAACATTATATCTGGATCTTGTTTGATGCAAGACGGGTATTCATTTAAATCAGAGAATAATGGTTGTTCTATTTATATGAGTAATATCTTTTATGGTCATGCACCCTTGATGAGTGGTCTATTTCTGTTGAATCTTCATTGTAGTGATACACATATTCATAATATTGAAGCCAAAAGATGCAAGGTTAATAATGATAGTGCAACTTATTTGTGGCAATGCGGTTTAGGTCATATTGGTGTAAAGCGCATGAAGAAACTCCATGTTGATGGGCTTTTGGAATCACTTGATTCTTGCGAGCCATGCCTCATGGGCAAGATGACTAAGACTCCGTTCTCCGGAACAACGGAGTGAGCAACTGACTTATTGGAAATAATACATACTGATATATGTGGTCCGATGAGTGTTGAGGCTCGCGGTGGGTATCGTTATTTTCTGACCTTCACAGATGATTTGAGCAGATATGGGTATATCTACTTAATGAAACATAAGTCTGAAACATTTGAAAAGTTCAAAGAATTTCAGAGTGAAGTGGAAAATCATCGTAACAAGAAAATAAAGTTTCTAGGATCTGATCGTGGAGGAGAATATTTGAGTTATGAGTTTGGTCTTCATGGAATAGTTTCACAACTCACGCCACCTGGAACACCATAGCGTAATGGTGTGTCCGAACATCGTAACCGTACTTTATTAGATATAGTGCGATCTATGATGTCTCTTACTGATTTACTGCTACCATTTTGGGGTTATGCTCTAGAGACGGCTGCATTCACGTTACATAGGGCACCATCTAAATCCGTTGAGACGACACCATATGAACTGTGGTTTGGCAAGAAACCCAAGTTGTCATTTCTTAAAGTTTGGGGCTGCGATGCTTATGTGAAAAAGCTTCAACCTGATAAGCTCGAATCCAAATCGGAGAAATGTGTCTTCATAGGATACCCAAAGGAGACTGTTGGGTACACCTTCTATCACATATCCGAAGGCAAGATATTCGTTGCTAAGAATGGATCCTTTCTAGAGAAGGAGTTTCTCTCGAAAGAAGTGAGTGGGATGAAAGTAGAACTTGATGAGGTAATTGTACCTTCTCCCGAACTGGAAAGTAGTTTATCACAGAAATCAGTTCCAGTGATGCCTACACCAATTAGTGAGGAAGTTAATGATGATGATCATGAAACTTCAGATCAAGTTACTACCAAACCTCATAGGTTAACGAGAGTACGTTCCGCACCAGAGTGGAATGGTAAACCTGTTCTAGAAGTCATGTTACTAGACCATGATGAACCTACGAACTATGTGGAAGCGATGATGAGCCCAGATTCCGCGAAATGGCTTGAGGCCATGAATTATGAGATGGGATCCATGTATGAGAACAAAGTGTGGACTTTGGTTGACTTGCCCGATGATCGGCAAGCCATAGAGAATAAATGGATCTTCAAGAAGAAGACTGACGCTGATGGTAATTTTACTGTCTACAAAGCTCGACTTGTTGCGAAAGATTTTTGACAAGTTCAAGGAGTTGACTACGATGAGGCCTTCTCACCCATAGCGATGCTTAAGTCTATCCGAATCATGTTAGCAATTGCCGCAATTTATGATTATGAAATTTGGCAAATGGATGTCAAAACTGCATTCCTTAATGGATTTCTTAAGGAAGAGTTGTATATGATGCAACCAGAAGGTTTTGTCGATCCTAAAGGTGCTAACAAAGTGTGCAAGCTCCAGCGATCCATTTATGGACTGGTGCAAGCCTCTCGGGTTTGGAATATATGCTTTGATAGTGTGATCAAAGCATATGGTTTTATACAGACTTTTGGAGAAGCCTGTATTTACAAGAAAGTGAGTGGGAGCTCTGTAGCATTTCTAATATTATATGTGGATGACATATTGTTGATTGGAAATGATACAAAATTTCTGGATAGCATAAAAGGATACTTGAATAAAAAAATTCAATGAAAGACCTCGGTGAAGCTGCTTATATATTGGGCATCAAGATCTATAGAGATAGATCAAGACGCTTAATTGGACTTTCACAAAGCACATACCTTGATAAAATTTTGAAGAAGTTCAAAATGGATCAGTCAAAGAAAGGGTTCTTACATGTGTTATAAGGTGTGAAGTTGAGTGAGAGTCAATGCCCGACCACTACAGAAGATAGAGAGAAAATGAAAGTCATTCCCTATGCTTCAGCCATAGGTTCTATCATGTATGCAATGTCATGTACTGCACCTGATGTGTGCCTTGCTATAAGTATAGTAGGGAGGCACCAAAGTAATCCAGGAGTGGATCACTGGACAACGGTCAACAACATCATGAAATGCCTCAAAAGGACTAAGGATATGTTTCTCGTTTATGGAGGTGACAAAGAGCTCGTCGTAAATGGTTACGTCGACCCAAGCTTTGACTCTGATCCGGATGACTCTAATTTGCAAACCGGATACGTATTTATATTGAATGGTGGAGCTGTCAGTTGGTGCAGTTCCGAGCAGAGCGTCGTGGCGGGATCTACGTGTGAAGCGGAGTACATAGCGGCTTCGGAAGCAGCAAATGAAGGAGTCTGGATGAAGGAGTTCATATCCGATCTAGGTGTTATACCTAGTGCATCGGGACCAATGAAAATCTTTTGTGACAATACTGGAGCAATTGCCTTGGCGAAGGAATCCAGATTTCACAAGAGAACCAAGCACATCAAGAGACGCTTCAATTCCATCCGCGATCTAGTCAAGGAGGGAGACATAGAAGTTTGTAAAATACATACGGATCTGAATGTTGCAGACCCATTGACTAAGCCTCTTCCACGAGCAAAACATGATCAGCACCAAGACTCCGTGGGTGTTAGAATCATTACTATGTAATCTAGATAATTGACTCTAGTGCAAGTGGGAGACTGAAGGACATATGCCCTAGAGGCAATAATAAAGTTTTTGTTTATATTTCCTTATATCACAATAAATGTTTATTATTCATGCTAGAATTGTATTAACCGGAAACTTAGTACATGTGTGAATACATAGACAAAAACAGGGTGTCCCTAGTATGCCTCTACTTGACTAGCTCGTTAATCAAAGATGGTTAAGCTTCCTAGCCATAGACATGTGTTGTCATTTGATGAACGGGATCACATCATTAGAGAATGAAGTGATGGACAAGACCCATCCGTTAGCTTAGCATTATGATCGTTTAGTTTTATTGCTATGCTTTCTTCATGACTTATACATGTTCCTCTGACTATGAAATTATGCAACTCCCGAATACCGGAGGAACACCTTGTGTGCTATCAAACGTCACAACGTAAATGGGTGATTATAAAGATGCTCTACAGGTGTCTCCAAAGGTGTTTGTTGGGTTGGCATAGATCAAGATTAGGATTTGTCACTCTGTGTATCGGAGAGGTATCTCCGGGCCCTCTCGGTAATGCACATCACTATAAGCCTTGCAAGCAATGTGATTAATGAGCTAGTTACGGGATGATGCATTGTGGAACGAGTAAAGAGACTTGCCGGTAATGAGATTGAACTAGGTATGATGATACCGACGATCGAATCTCGGGTAAGTAACATACCGATGACAAAAGGGAATGACGTATGTTGTTATGCGGTTTGGCCGATAAAGATCTTCGTAGAATATGTAGGAGCCAATATGAGCATCCAGGTTCCGCTATTGGTTATTGACCGGAGATGTGTCTCAGTCATGTCTACATAGTTCTCGAACCCGTAGGGTAGACACGCTTAACGTCCGATGACGATTTGTATTATGAGTTATGTGATTTGATGAACGAAGTTTGTTCGGAGTCCCAGCTGAGATTACAGACATGACGAGGAGTCTTGAAATGGCTGAGACATAAAAAATAATATATTGGACGATGTTATTCGGACACCGAAAGAGTTCCGAGAGGTACCGAGTAAAAACGGAGTGCCGGAGGGGTTACCGGAACCCCCCGGGGAAGTAGTGGGCCAACATGGGCCTTAGGGGAGAGAGAGGGCAGGCCATGAGGAGGTGGCGCCCCCCCCTTGGGGAGACTGAATAGGACTAGGGGAGGGGGCGGGGCCCCCTTTCCCTTTCCCTTTCCCTCTCCCTCTCCCTCTCCCTTCCTTCTTTCCCCTTCCACCTAGTAGGACTCCTCTCTCTTGGTGCGCCCTACAGGGGCCGGCCGGCCTCCCCCTCTCCTCCTTTATATACGGAGTCAGGGGCACCCTAGAACACACAAGATAAATTGTCTTAGCTGTGTGCGGTGCCCCCTCCACAGTTTAACATCTCAGTCATATCGTCGTAGTGCTTAGGCGAAGCCCTGCGCCAGTAACTTCATCATCACCGTCGCCACGCCGTTGTGTTGACGGAACTCTCCCTCAACCTCAACTGGATCAAGAGCTCGAGGGACGTCATCATGCTAAACGTGTGCTGAACACGCAAGTGCCATACGTTCGGTGCTTGGATCGGTTGGATCATGAAGACGTTCGACTACATCAACCGTGTTACTAAACGCTTTTACTTTTGGTCTACGAGGGTACGTGGACACACTCTCCCCGCTCGTTGCTATGCATCTCCTAGATAGATCTTGCGTGGTCGTAGGAAAATTTTGAAATACTGCGTTCCCCAACTGGAGTAACATAGGTGGTAACATCACACATATCTATATAAAATAGATGTTGTGGCAAGCAATTAATGAAGAAAGAGAGGCATGTAGTAACATAGCTAGTTACTGGTACTATGAGTAACGTCACACATACCAATGCAAGATGAGTCTATAACCTAATAAATGAAGTGTTGCATGACACCACACATATGTTACTCCCCATTGTAGAGGTAGTAACATAGACTAGTAACATATGCATGTTACTAGTCTATGTTACTACCCACTGTGGTTAGTCTAAAGATAACCTTATCAAGAGGAATTGACATGGAAGTCCGCAATGTGTTTTTTGTCATCATGATGAGACAATAAAACATTTATTCTTCCAATGCAAATTGGCCGGGTCTATATGGTCAGTCATCCAGATAACTTCTGGCTTGTATCCTCCTTGTAGTGTTGCCAATGTATTTGGCAATCTTCTTAGGGTGGGAGCGCTTTCTTTTGTTTGGTTGCTTTGGCTATGTAAAAATGATAAGGTTTTTAACAATAAAAGTACTTCTCTAATGCAGGTTATCTACATATATACTGGGACTCTTCGTTTATGGTCCTCTCTACAACGCATGGAGAATCGAGACCTATTTACGGAGGTGTGTACATGATTGGAGGATATAGCAAGGGATACTTTTACCCAACATGGGTGGCAGCATGATCTGAGGATTGGCCCACCTCTGCTTTAGGCATTATACAGACTCTACATGTTTCTTTGTATTTCGGCTGTTTATTTTTCGTTTGTTCGAGAGAACTTTGTTTGGCTGTGTGCATCTTAGTTATGCAGAGGCCGGGTATAATCCTTAAAACTTTTAAGTAATAAAGCGCCCCTTTTCGAAAAATTCAACAACATATACATCAGTTTAGTCATACACATAAGATGCACAACAGTGATTGATTTTGGGTCGAATCACACTGCTCACTGTCGTTCCTCAAGCGGCCGCCACCACCCATGTCGTCGGCGCCGCTGTCTGGAAGAGCTTCATGCCGCCGCCGCTGCTTGGGAGAGCTTCACAGCGTCATCGCCTGGGAGACCTGGGATGTCGCCACCACTGTTGCCGCTACTTGCGAGAGCTTCACATCGGCCCTATCGCCTGGGAGACCTGGGATGTCGCCACCGCCGCCTGGGAGACCTGGGACGCCACGGCCACCACCCTCTTTTGTTACACTGGAAGCCAGGTACCATCTTGTTGTGCGACCATCGGTAGCCCTCTACGGTGGGAGTGCAACTACAGTTAGAGATGTGGGATTGGGGTTGAGAATTGGGGAAGCCAAGACATTGTAACACATTTACAAAATGGCATGGTGTTTTCTAAAAAAGAACCGACCGCTGGTGCGTGCCATCGCTGACGTGGCGTCTGATCTGGTAGTTACTTGCTTCTTTTGTACCAAACTGTCACCACATCATGAGTTTAGTGACCACTTTTATGGTTTTTTTCAAGTTTATGTATGGATCTATTAATGTAGTGCAAGTTCGTGCACTACTGATGATATTAACTCTCCTTTCAAATTATGACAGGGTTGACATGATCGGAGGGTGGGTCGGCAAAACAGTATAGATGAGAGCTAAAAGTTCATGTTCACCCCCTAAGTGCATTTTGATAATTAATAACAATATATATCAAAGATTAATGAACATTTAAGCGTATTTCAGATTATCTCTATCTGTACTACTTCAAAAGAAGGTAAGGGCGTCCCCAACGTAGATTCTTAAATTGCCCACAACCGTCCGGAGTTCGTGGTCCATACGTGTTTTGTCATCCAACACATTCTTGTATCTATCCGCTCGGCGGTCAGGGCGTCATTTTCACGGGAGCGCGGCCTCTCAATCTATCAAAGGGCCCATGAAGCCCATGTGGATAAGAAAACCTAGGAGGACATCGGAGACCTTCTTGCCCTCCAAGGCAAGGGCGGCAGCAGTTTAGATCACATCTACCCTCCTTGTAAACCCTAGGCCTCCATCGTCAATATAAGGGGAGGCCAAGGGACCTTCAACTCATCTAATCTCAGATAGAAACTCTTGGAAGCAACATCAAACACCATTGTAACCTCTCACACGTGGTATCCCTCCACCATGAATAATCAAAGCAATCAGGATGTAGGGTATTACTCTACGAAGACCCGAACCCGGGTAAAACCCTCGTGTGCGCTTGGATCCCTATCGAGGGATGTGACAGTATTTTGCAACACCGGTTGGCGCACCAGGCATGGGCGGCGTTGGCTGGAGACCGAGCTTAGATCGGATCCTTCCAGTCTCCCTGTGGTCTCTCGGCGGGGGACATCCTAACTTTTAGCTCCCCCACGTTCACCGCCGACGGGGTGGGCCGGGTCAACATCAACCCATCGGCCCACCCTACACGCACGATCTAACATATGTCTCTTTTGGACGAAAGGTTATTATTGTTGGTGTGAAGGTCGGTTGAGGAGGTAGGTTAGTGACAGGGTTTATCTTTCTTCTTGGATCATTGCAATAGGGGACAAACGGAAACCAGTTTCGATGTGCATACGGGAAACCCTTAATTACCATTCGGTAACCGTAGTGAGGATGAATTGTAGTGGTGTATGTGCTATGGGGCTGCTCCATTTTATCCACGTATCTATACTTGGCTCCTCCCACAAAGAGAAACATATAAAGTGGCTTAGAAATCTGACGCAGAAATATGCTTAGGCATTGGTCGTGTTAGATATACTAGTGGGAATCCGGACACTGTGGGAATGTTCTAGTTCTATCGATGTCAACAATTGTTACTCACATCTCGCGCTACTTTATTTTACTTTTGTAGTTTGCATTTCCATTCACTCCAACCACTCATGTGGGATCGATCACTACAAAAAAATAAACTTCCGTGACGATACGTGTTTGTCACAGTAGGTCGCGTTTTTTGTCATGCATGTACATCCATGACAAATTTATGACATAATCAAGATAGTCATACCTGTGCTGTTCTTAGAAGTGTTACATGACATTACCAAAATTATCATCACGGAAGTGTCCACTTCCATGATGATAAATCGTCATCCTGAAGTGCTTTCGTCAAGGGTGACCGACACGTGGCATCCACCGTAACGGAACACCGTTAAACTATCGGGTCGGATTTTGGATCCGATAACCCGTTAATGTACCCGACCAATGGGAAATTTCCACGTGTAAAATCATCAATGGCGGAGGAAACACGTGTCGGCTCGTCGTTGGGACAGTATGTCATCAACTCATTGGATGTATACGCCTATGATACGTCGACACGTGGCACGGCCCATCAAGTTTAAATGGGCCGACCCAACTAAAGGCCCACAAGATTTTGCGGACCATAATGGGCTGGCCCAGTTAAAGGCCCACGAGATTTTGCGGACTATAATGGGCTGGCCCAGCTAAAGGCCCACAAGATTTCGCGGGCCACATTTGGCCGGCCCAGTAAAGGCCCACAAGATTTTTGTCTGCCATAATGGGCCGCCTGTAAAGGCCCACAAAATTCTTGCGGATCATAATGGGCCGGCCCAGCTAAAGGCCTACGAGATTTCGCCGACACTAATGGGCCGGCCCAGTTGTAGGCCCACAAGATTTTGAGGACCCTAGTAGGCCGACCCATTAACTGGCTGCCATGTTTTAGGCCAAATGCTGGCCCATATTTGATCCGGTCCATTAATGGCCTGCCACGTTCCGGGCCTAATAATGGCCCATATAAGATCCGACCCGTTAAAAGCCTCCCACTTTATGGGCCAAATCACGACCCAGATCAGGTCCGACGCTTTAAGAGGCTTTGGGCTCAATTATGGCCCATATCAGATTCGGTCCGTTGACTGGACGCTATGCTTTTGGGCCCACTTGCTAAAGGCCCATTTACTAATTCGGCCTGATATTAGTTTCGGCCTATTAAGGGCCCATTTAACATTTCGGCCCTATATTAATTTAGGCCTGTTAAAAGCCCGTCATATAGTTGGGCCTAACTACGACCCGGTTTGCATCCGCCCGCCGCACCGATATCTCGATTGGGCCAAACAAGGACCGAGACAACTTTGGCCTGTTAAAAGCCCGTGAATTGATTCGCACAATCATGGGCGGGTCCATTTCGGGCTGCTGCCGGCCCGTGAGCTATTCGGCACGTTTCAGGTCCAGCCTACTTCTCAGCCTCCTAAAAGCCCATTGAGTTTTCTTGCGAAAAGAGGGCCGGGGGTTACTCGGCCTATTAAAGGCCCGAATCTACTAGTGGGCCAGTTTGACCTGGCCCATGATGCGGATCATACATCGTGATTGCATGACGGCCCGATTATGTACCGTAATTTTACGGTTTGGCCGGTTTACTGCGAAGACAGGATATATATACAAGATAAAATAACTGCAGCATCGTGAATAAGAAAAAACCTAGACTATACAATAAAGAAATTACGGCATATTACATCCAATGGGCATCAAAGTTCGGCACTATGATAATAAAGCACAAGAAGACTGCAGATTACATACACTGGGCATCAAATATCCCCACCAGTGCAAATAAACACGCCGACAAACTAATATACAAAACCGACAACACTTCAATAGAGTTCAAGAAAGGTTAGCCTCATTGGGAGTCGCAGCAAGCAAATGAGCAAGATGATGAGATTGCGCTTGTTCAACACTTATATCTTCCTCATTCAAAGATAAACAAGCGAAGACGGATGATGTGTTTTGCACATAAAAGTATCGGTCTTGACAATTCATCACATTTCTTCTTGATTTAATAAAGTGACACAGTTTAAAATTGCATTCACACAATATGGTATTGTTCAGGTCAAGACATGGCAGGAAATGACATTGTGAAGGAGTTGGCAGCTTCACGACACCACCGGATTACGATCAAGAACTCATAAGTATCAATGGTTAGTGTCTTTGTCAATTTATCCCATTTCAGATTGGCAAATAAAGAGACGGTTTAAATAATACTCCCTCCGTCGAATTACTTGTCATCAAAATGGATGTGTCTAGAACTAAAATACATCTATATACATCCATTTCAATGACAAGTATTTTGACGGAGGGAGTAGTAGATTTTTTTATGGGTGATATGACATTGTTCATAGTTAAGACATTGCGAATATGACATTGTGTCAGTAGTGGGTAGGTTCACCACACCACCGGATTACGGATGAAGAATGAAGCATACATGCAAAGTGCAAAAGAAGATCACTTGTCAGGTATAGTTTCATTTACATGGTATGAAGAAGGAACTTGGTTGTACAACTGAAAACTTAAATTGAGAAGGACAAACTTTTGTTTATGAACTACATAATAAACTTTAAACATGCAATTTGATGCAAACACCAAAAATAAACAGCTATTGCAGTCATGCCTAACCAAATATACACAACAAAGTTTGAAGGCTTGAGAAGGACAAACTTACATTACTGGTGAAGACAGGCTCTATAAAGCCCTTGTCCATGCTGATGGGGGGGCAATTCAAGAAGTTTAGCACAGAATGTTCTTCATAAGCATTCCCTTTATTCTACATTTTGTTAAGAGTAAATATAGATGTGATAATATACGAAAAAATGGAGAATATTTAAGATAAGATGAAGAGTGATGCTACATAACCAAGTAGCTATAAATGTATGTGCATGACAGTAAAAAGGCACGACCAAGAGCAATGCACAACTAAACTTCTTCAAGACCAACCTTATGGTAAGAGTAAATATAGATCGATGTGTAGAAAATGGAGGGCAAAGGAAAATAAGCTGCGAGTGATGGTACATGAACAACTACTCACAATATAAGTACACCGATAAAGGACAACATGTACTTACAAGAACAATGCAGAGCTAAAAAAATTCATTGGCATTGGATATATTCTACACTAATGTAACCATTCATACAGATCGATAATTTGGAGCGAACAATTGATAAGCAAGCTATCATGCATACCGTTGTCACATAATGAACCGTGTATGTATGCAAGTACAGTGATACAGACAACAGTACTAACAAGAGCAAAGCAAAGGCAGCATATTTGCGATATCCTGTCGTTCTTTTCAAACCGAATTCTTCTTCGAGCAGATTTCCTGCAAAAAGATCCGTAAGGCACATGCGGAAAAGTAAAAGTTCAAATTGTCATGTGATTTCATAGACAGATTACCTCATCCCGAACGAGACCAGTGCATAACAAGGTTTTTCCATTCAATGTCTTCTAAATTTAGCACAAGAGACTTCACCGGAAATTCGCTTATAGACTTGCCATCAAAGTGTGATTTCCTCGTGTAACACCGACATCGCTGCAATGCTTCCTTGAAAAGCACAAGCAAGCTTTGCTCGTCATGACTATCCAGATTGACCCTCACCTAGTTACAACAATGTAATGTAAATCATTGATGTGTTCGATCAGCGTAAAACAGGAAAATAATGACCATGAATAATAGCACTTACACGTAAGTTGGATAGGAAGATGTGAAAATGGTGTTTGTCTTCACTATAATCTTCCCATGATGGGAATATATGCACGTAGTCCCTAACAACATTGAAAGCATTGTCTTTTAAATTGGGAATAAACGGAATGGGGTTCCAATCTGCAGGAATTGGCCGTCTCTGCAGTTGGGATAAGTCTTGACGGTGGACTTCTTTGTACTTTTTTCTTTGGAGTGGGATTTTTACGTGAATGCGGCTGGTGCTATGGCAAATGAAATTGGTATACCTTTTCTTTGGAGTGCAGGTCCCTGTGTGGTGGGGCTAGTGGTGTGGCCGATTAAGTATGGGTACAGTCTGCTGAGTCGGTCCTATGTTTTGTGTCACCGTTGTACAACCAATATAAGTAGGGCGCTGTCGATTTCTCCGGCACCACCACGTTTTCAAGGACTTTCTTGGTGCTCCTTCAGATTCGGCAATCACCCTCTTCCTTTTTGACGCCCGATGCACAAGAACAACATTTGAGTGGAGAAACATGGTATGACGACAGATGGAATATGTATTGATAATGGATGGGCATGGCATCTCGAGTTATATGATGAGTAAACTAAGCATATGGTGGTGCAACAAAGTAGAAGAAATGCAAGACAACATATGCAAGATACACACAATCAATAAAACCTTGCCAAATTAGAACAGGCACCTTGATGGGTGAACAGGACAGGCCATCTGCCTTTGACTCCTCGAGGTTAGAATAGTCATTAGGATGATATTCTCAACAAGAATCAACAGTGGGGAGCGTACGAGTTTCATTGCTTCCAGAATGGCACTCAATGCCTTGGTGCCAATTTTGTAAGTCATTGCAGTGTTCCACAATATTCTTCTGATGCGCGGATTCTGATATTCGCTGTAATTGCGTATAATATCTAAGAACCATGAAAACATAAATAGTTGTGAGATTATCTTTGTAATGCATATGATATTCTAATATAGGGGCGCCCCTGTAAACACTTATGTGCTATCACTGGATTCTGATGAGAGAGCTCATGTGTGCTGTAATATCGTGCGTGCATTTATATAATCTGACACAAGTACACAAAAATAGGCTCCAAGTAAGGATAGTCTGGCGGATGATAGGTTCATAATATCGTATATAGAGTTTATTGCCAAACCATGATAACAAGAGCACACAGCAACTAGGCGGATCATAGTGTACATAACAGGGGTACACCATAACCACGATATATAAATCGGGAAAGTGGAACTGGCTTGAAAATACGGTGTTGTATTGCCGCTAGTAATTGAAAGCCTATCGATCACGTACATGCCAGCACTATCGAACATGGTAAAGAAGAGCAAGCAGATTCTGGATAATAAAATGTTGGTTGTGCAGTGCCCACACAAGATGAACTAGAGCGCATTAAGAATGCAACTCCTAGCTTTCTCTCGACCATTTCGGGCGGTTGGATGAAGATCCTACGTCTCCTAACCCTTCTTCTTCCTCGTCTCTTAATTCTTCCCATACAGAATCAACGACGGGCACGGCCGGGACCACCGCCCCACCACCGGTGTTCCTCCGCCACCCCACCCCCACCAGCGTCGAGTTTTCTTTGTTCATGAGGCCCCACAACCACCGAGCCCCTTGGATCCCACCGCGAACTCCAGTGAGCTCAAAATCGTCGACCCAATTTTGAAATTTAGTCTCATGTGATTTAACTAGTGTGGAATATAAAAGGGGAAACCATAAGCATTGGGAGTATAGTGTTGAGCGTGCCATGGCGGATCTGAAGGTGCAAACCGGACAAAGGAAACTTCGCAACCAAGACAAGAAATCAGAGTAAAGCAGTGGCGATCTATTTTCTTGCTGCGATATATAAGTTGAGCAGATACGAAAGAGTACCGCCTCTGGTGCGGCGCCGTGTACCCATCTATTGAGAATTTGACGGTGCTGCGGTAGCGATGGCTGTCGGCGGCGTGGAAGCAGATCTAGGAGGGTAGATGGTGGCGGCGGGGCGCGGTGGACGAGACGGTCATAGGAGCGGCGCCGGCAAGGTGGACGATGGCGGGGATGAAGCGAGAGGACGGGATGCAAGGATCCCGGTCCGAAGGCGTGGATGAGAGAGGTCGATCTCTTGTAATGGACGACGGTGTCGGGGTATCAGCTCCGGCATGGTGGAGGAGGACGACAGTGGATGGGGTGGCGAACGGCGGCAGACGGAGGAGGGTGGGGTGGAGAGGGTGTTTTGGCGCCCACGGAGTATGAATGGGGAAAAGGGAGGTAGAGAGGAAGGGCGCGCTTGTCTCAAATGCGAGGAAATTTACAAACTTAGCCCCCGTTTCAAATTTCTACTACATCACAGCAACATTAGTCGGTTGGGGATAGGACGGTAATCTCGCATACACCGAATATTTGCCGACGAGAGTTTGTTTTTGGCACCCATCGTGTATGAATATGAATCGGGGAGGGAGTCGATTTCGGCCGAGGGCACACTGTGTTTTGGCGCCCACCGTGTATGAATCCGGGTGAGAGGTGGTTACGTCACGTTTGGGTGAAATTACAAACCTACCCCTATCGAAACCTATAGAAATCCAGTAGATAGGCTTTGTGTGGCAGGGATAGGCAGTAGTGATTTCCATCTCGCAGATTTTGGTTTCGGGCGGGGTTACTGCGACTTTCCCCGCTTCGTTCAAATTTTGCACAGTGCACGTTTACCGTGCCAACTCAATTCGAATCCCGTTTGTATTCTACTTTTTTTTCGGGCGGGATCCATTTTCAATTGGAATTACATTCTACATACATCATTTTTTATATATACTTTCAAAAGCACAACACCATTTATACATAAATATGGTTTACAAATGGCATGATCTCGGATTCATAAGGTTGTATCCATCAATTTGGATTTTCAAATATTTGAAACCACTTTATGTTGAAATCCAATGTATGCATTCCTCGCTAACTGTCTCCAATCAATTTGTGTTTCATGCGGGTTTTTTTTTACTTCTCAAACATGTATAATGTGTTTCACACACGCAACATATAGTTTAATCCCGTTTAGACATTAATTGCATATAAACCATGCATTGCTTGTAATTGAAGAATCTATGGATCACCAATATTGATAAACTATATAACATTACACGTGTGCCCAAATTCAAATGAATATGCATGTTTGATACACCAATTTGCGTTATGATATTATCGATGTCGTGATCTCTAGTTTAAATATTTGAATCCCCTTTAATCCAGATATTCATCTCATATAGCTATCACTCATGCTTATATAGGACTATCTCTCTGGACCTATACGTGTTCATCGTCTCTCAGGCATCTCTCGTGCTACCTGTATGTTGACAATGATCTTTTATCTTCGTAACACACTGACGGTACTCTCTCCTTCGACCTTCATCACTCTATCTCTCTCTAAGTATATCTCGCTCCCTGCTATGTGTCTCTAGCTATGATTCTCCATGTGGAATCTCTTTCTCTCACACAAACACAAACCTTTGTCTCCTGGGTTCTCATTTCTCTCAACTATTCCCATGTGTGCCACTCGCACACCCCTCATACAGAGATGTCTTTCGCTCCTTAGATATGAGAACCTGCGACTCTTCCTCTTCAATATTTCTTTCTCACACACAAACACAAACTCTGTCTCCCAGGGTCTCATATTTCTCCATTGTTCTCTTGTATGTCGCTCAAACACACCCTCTCTCCCTAGAGATATCTTGTGTTCCCTCATATGTCTCTCTAGCTATCACTCTCGTTGTGAAATATCTTTCTCCCTCATGAGACACAAAACTCCGTCTCTCTGGATCTCATTTCTCTCACGATATCTGTTTGTATGTGACTCACATGCACCCTCTCTCTATCTCTCTCACACCCACACACATAACCCAACCTTCTGATCCACTCGACTCCTATCTCTAACGCACACTAGCTAGCATCTTTATCTTTCTATTTATCTGTTTCTCCATCAACCTTCTTTCTTGCCCTCACTCTTGATTCCTATTACGCACACTACATATGTTTATCTCTACATGCAGTCAAGTGCCCTCTCACACACATATATAACTTCACCCTTTGAACCACCCGACGGTCATCTCCAACACCCAAACTAACGGATGTCCCTCTAGCTAGCATCTCCATCTCTGTATCTATCTCAGAAGTTTCTCCGTCAACATTTCTTTCTCGCACGGAGTCTTGCTTCCTATCACCCACACTATATATGTCTCTCCATACATATGCATTTATAGGTTGATCTCTTTTGCACAATCGTTCGCCTCACCCCTCTGCTCGCCATAGATGCATGCTCCAGCCCACGCCACTATCTCTTAAAGACAAAAACACATGCTCAATTGTCGAGCCTTCTTCCCTGCATTCTCACATGCATGCATATTGTCATACCGACCTGTCTCTCCCATGTCGTTGATCTTATGACTTATGTCTTCTTTCTTTTATCTCGATCATGCCAAGACACACACACCCCACGTATACATGTATACCTCTCACACATGCACGTTCAAGGTCTCTATGTCTCCATACGTAGTTAATTACCCTCAATCCTAATGCCACATCGAATCGTTCTCATCTTTTGTGCACATAACTTCCGCCTGGATGGGCAAAACACACACTCACACTTAACAATCTCCTTCTAGCTACCCCCCCCCCCGCGCCTCTCACTCTTCCCCTGTATCCCCGAAACCAATAAGACCATCCCTTTGTTTAATTCCCGCCTACATGCACCATTGATATATAGTAGTCTTCCTTAGTGTCTCTCGAACAAACACGTTCTCTCAATGTCGACTCCTCTCACGCGCACGCACCTTCTCTTCCCTCTCTACGGGCATTTTCTCTCTCGCACCCCATCGTTGGTGGCCTCAGCCATACACATCACCTCTCTATGATGAAGCCATGCACACTTAAATTACATCTGCCACAGAGGACCCCACACACACACACACACACACGCACGCATACACGCACGCACCCCCCACACACACTAAGACTCCATCTCTCTCTCACACACACACACAAACACACGTACACGCACGCACCCCTCCCCCACACACTAAGACTCCATATCTCTCTCTCTCACACACACAAACTAAGACTCCATCTCTCTCTCCTCTCTCTCTCTCTCTCACACACACACACCCCACACACACACTAAGACTCCATCTCACACACACATGCTCTAGGCAGAGCATTTGTTCCTACCACCCTTCATCCAACCTTACCCGTATGATAAAAAATCACCTTTATTTACTTGCATAACATGGAGAGATTCCACTTTACTTTAGTACTAGTCAGCAAACTTATCATCTGTACCCTTATAAAAAATGAGTTGGCGATGATGGTGTGCCTGCCATCTTGTAATGTCTGAATCGCATGATCTATATCGATGGATAGAAAGCAAACTATGATAATTTTACAAAAGATACCCGCACCTCTCTCCACATCATTATCTCCGCAACCTCATTGCTCAGCAATTAAAAAGGAATAAGTCTCGAACAATCTAGCATGCATGGTGGCCGGTGCACTTTGCCGGCGCCGTCCATCCCCATGCCTCCGCCCATTCCGACCACCAGTCACCACCACGCTCCACTCCTCCTCGCCTTATCTCTCATCTTTCATTTTTTGATGACATTCTCGAGATACCAGTTTTCCGATAAAATTCTCGAGATATCATTAGTTTTTACACATGGGATTACTCCTGCATGGGTCAATCACAACAGGTGTTTTGTAAAAGAATGCATATTGATGTTCCGTGCAATGCACGAGAATCTTGCTTGTAATTATATAACGCAAATCACGAGCAGGAAGTGACATTTTTTGACACAACCACGTTAACATGGCCACGTAAATCACGAAAGCAGGAAGGAGAAGGAAAGCGGGCTGTGGAGTAACGTTTTTACCACAATTTCTTAGGAAACCGAGTGCAATAATTGAGTAGTTTTGCAATCCCTTGCTAAGCGCTTCCTTCCGTGAAAGCGGTCGATGTCGCCACTGGGCGTCGATTGCCGCATTAATGCCGGCCAGAGCGAGGCGACCTCTCACCGCGCCGGCTTTGAAGTGGCGCTGACGGCCGAGAGAGCACCGCTTCCGGTGCACGCGATCGCTCCGCCGAGACTGGTCATAGGCCCTGTTTGGATCCATGGGTTAGAGTTAGTTTGAGCTAGTTGGGGCTCAAATAGCCCTAAAGTATCCAAGCATGAGGGTTTAAATTGGAGCAAGTTGCACCGAACCCACCAAAAAAAACTATCCCTCCCAAGAGGTGCTAACTGGAGATAGTTCTCATTGGGAGCACTGAAAAATCACTTTTCTCTCTCCATGAAGTGCATTTATTGTCAATCTAACCCTGTCACCCAAACACCTCTTTGGCTACAGTTAGTTCAGGGTTAGTCATGAGTTAGTCTAACCTGTAGCTAAGTTAGAGTATCAAACAGGAGCAGTATAGGACATGCAAGTTGCTCAAAGCATACATGCAAATTCGTACGTGAAAAGTTTTTTTTATTTTTGAAAACGGAACGGGAAAGGAATTTTTTTAGAATGCTCTTGGCATGTCGCTAACATGTGATAGTTAACCGACCTCAATAGACGGCAGAAACACCAGCCTGCCGCACTTTGATAGAGACGAGGAGGGAGAAGCGATACAAATTTCTTTGGATTACTAGAGATAGGTGTCGCACGAAGCCAAGAAATATGGTGATAAGCGTGGGTTAGCCATGTACTAGTATGATGTAACTACACTTTGGGCTACCGTGTTTCAGTACTCTTCCAAATCCCTTTGTGGAGATGATTGGTTAATTTTATATCGTTGAATAATATTAAATATTATGAGTGCAGACGCTCCACCACGAGGTTCCTTGCTCCTTCTCGGTCGTCCGGAATATATTGTTCTTCCACTCTATTTTTTACGTGAGCTTTGTTCATCCTTTTGCCAACACGCGAGACATCTAGCATCAAGGTGCACGTGTTACGCAACGATCGTTCAATCTATATGAAGAACACGTGGGACTGGAACTACGAGACAGACATGTACCCAGGAGTGGACGTACGAATCTGAGTAATGTAGTGCAGTAAGTGAAGTAGAAAGGCACAAATGGTATGAACATGCGTGGCATACAGGGTGTGTTTGGTTGCGTTCTCGTCTCAAAGCATAGTTGTTCCCTCTTCATGCATGCTCAACTCAACACCCCTCTTCATGCATGCTCTCTTCATGCATGCTTCTAGTGTATTTGTGCTAAACTAGTGTGGACTCATGCACCCTCCATACACTCTACCAAACACCCAAAAGTAGGTCGAGAAGGGAACTCTTGGCGGCATTTGTTATCACGCCCAATATGCGATACTATCCTAAAGAGACTCAAGGTCCCACCAAGGATAGAACCGCATATTGAAACGCTTTTGCAAGGTGGATATCATTACATCAACATTACATAATAGTGGGGATACATCCAATACATACAAAGATACAAAGTCACATGAAAACATCAAGATACATGAGAACAACATCCGACTACGGTTGAAACATAAACAGAAACTCAAACGACATCCACCCTGCTAGCCCAGGCTGACGACCTGGAACCTATCCCCTGAACGACGAAGAAGAAGAAGAACTCCAACACAAGAAACATCGCTCTCACGTCATGATCATCGCATAACCTGTACCTGCAATTGTTGGTGTAGTAATCTGTGAGCCACGAGGACTCAGCAACCCCATTACCATGGGTATCAAGACTAGCAAAGCTTAAAAGGAAAGGAAGGGGTAAAGTGGTGAGGTTGCAGCAACGACTAAGCATGTATGGTGGCTAACTTACGCAAATGAGAGCGAGAAGAGAAGCAAAGCAAACGGTCGTCAACTAGTAATGATCAAGAAGTGATCCTGAACTCCTACTTACGTCAGACAAAACCCAGAAACCGTGTTCTCCTCTCGATCAACCCCGAAAAGAGACACTCACGCATTACGCATGCAGTTGGTGTATTTTAGAAGAGTTTACTTCAAGTTTACTACAACCGAACATTAACAAATTCCCATCTCGCCACATAAACGCGGGCACGGCTTTTGAAAGTTCAAACCCTGCAGGGTGTCCCAACAACCCATGATAATCTCTCGCGATCAACGAAGGATATTCCTTCTCCGGGAAGACCCGATCAGTCTCGGAATCCCGGCTACAAGACATTTCGACAATGGTAAAACAAGACCAGCAAGACCGCCCGATGCGCCGACAATCCCGATAGGAGCTGCACATATCTCGTTCTCAGGGCAACACCGGATAAGCTAAGCGTACGAATGCAAGCGTAACCCAAGTTGCCAAGGGATGGTCCCACACGGTGCTCTAGTTTGGACCAACACTTAGATAAGCATTGGCCCGGGGGGCTGAATAAAGATGACCCTTGGGCTGGCCGACCCAAGGGAAAGGGAGGTGGTGGTGAGGCAAATGGTAAAACCAAGGTTGGGCCTTCTTTGGAGGAGTCTTATTCAAAGCGAACTGTCAAGGGGGTCCCATAAATCACCCAACCGCGTTAGGGACGCAAAATCCGGGAACATAATACCGATATGACGGAAACTAGAGGCGGCAAGAGTGGAACAAAACACCAGGCATAAGGCCGAGCCTTCCACCCTTTACCAAGTATATAGATGCATTAATAATATAAGAAATATTGTGATATCCCAACAATAAACATAATCCAACATGGAGCAATCTTCATCTTCACCTGCAACTAGCAACGCTATAAGAGGGGCTGAGCAAAGCGGTAACATAGCCAAACAACGGTTTGCTAGGAAGGGTGACAAAAGTTAGGGGCTATCATGCAATTTGGGAGGCTTGAGCAGCAAGTGGTAGGTAACACAGCATAGCGATAGAACGAAGCAACTAGCATAGCAATGATAGTAATGAGATCCAAGGTGACGGTCATCTTGCCTGAAATCCCGCAAGGAAGAAGAACGAGTCCATGAAGAAGATGAAGCCATGAAGACGAACCAAGCGTAGATAAACGAATCCTCACGATCGCATAGCATGCTTGGGAACTATCGAGAAGAAGCACACAACATGGTAAACACACCACACATGAACAAGGCATGATGCTCAACCAAGTATGATGCATGACAAGGCTACAAGAAGCTACTCATGGCAAGAGATGATGCATACAAGAGCAACACAACCAAACAAGTTTAAATGAGGCCGGAAAGAACATGGAACAATTCCGATAAGTCCTCATATGCAAATTTCGAAATTGGTTCAGATCTGAATAAACCGTATGTTCAAGTTGTTAAACAGCAAGTTAAGATACACCAAGATGATCATATAAAGTTCATTAGATTCGGAGCTACAGCCTAGAAGATATGAGCAAAACAAGATAAACATGGCATTGATGCAAAATGCATTCAAACATCCAGCAAACACCTCAAAACAAGGATGTAACATGATAATATGAAGCTACATGCAATTCTAAGCAAGTTTCATATAGAGCATGCTCAAAACGGAGCAACAGTCCAACACATACACCCTATACAAGACATAACAACAATCTGTCCAAAACAGCAACCAGGCATCTTGCAAGCATCAAAACAACATGCTACAAGACATCAACATGAAAACAAAAGGTATGGGCATGATGTACAGGTAAAGCATTACAAAACATGAACACTGAGCTATCTCCAGAAATCACTAGAACAAGCTCAAAAGGACATGGCAAGATTGCAAATAATAACATGTTCACAGACTTGGTGGAATTCACAGGTCATGGCAGAAATAACATCAGGTTACCAAGTTTAGAGCTATCAAACAACATGTCACAGCAAGATATCAAGTCAAACTAGAGCAAGGGATGAATCTACTCACAGCATATAACAAAAGTCCCTTAGTGACCATAAGCCAAAAGGGATCAGAAAAAACAGTTGCAAGCATGTGAATATAGCAAAAACATAAACAAATTTGGACTTAGTGAAAAACTGGAGCATGGCATATACAGATAATAAGTAGGAACGTATACGAGCTCGATGCACTCACTACGAGGCATTGCATGACAAACTAAGAATACACCCAGCAACTAGACATGGCATAGAAGTTAGACATGGCAAGATCAACAACATAGCATGCTTGGATCAACTACAACAACCTTGGCCAAATTGCTAAACATGTTAACAATCTGCCAGGAACATTTTATAGTAAAAGTAGAGCTCGATTGGGTCAAGCTAGGTTGCTCCATAATTGCAACAAGGGGCATGTATGAGTAGAGCATAACCATATCTACAAAACATCCTTACTTATCATCCTCAAAAGAGGCATGGATCTCACTATAGTAACATGAATACATGGCATAAAAATAACAGCAGACAAAGACTGAAATTCTAAGTCTCTGAAAACAGCAACATCATGGAGGCTACTTTGCAAGCTTGAAACAAACAATACATGGCATATCATGAATAACGGGTTGCACCACAGCAAAGATGGCATGTTGTAGCACATAACACGTGTGGACCTCATGCTCAAAAGAAAATCGCAGAAAAAGATACAAAAATCATAAATGAGCATGTTCTGATAACAGACAGCAGTTAACATTACATAGCACTCTTGCAACGACGATTATGGCATCAAGATTAACTCTAATTAACATGGCACAATGGAACAAATTTGAGAGCACAACCAGATAAACATTTCGATATATCATGCGCGCAAAACGAAGCACTATGCAGAGAGTTATGATGCGATGAACAGAGGCACGTGATGCTGAAATCCTGGGACTTAGCCAAATTTCTCACCCCGGGAGAAAGTCAACGGCGGCGTGGATCTCGCCGGAATCCCACCGGAGTCGAGGAAGAACTCGCCGGAGATGGAGAGGAGGTGGCCAGAGCTCGGGGAAGACGTCGGGGAGGCCAGGGTGGATGGATCCGGGCCGGATCTCACCTGATCCGGCCGGTTCCCGGCGTGGGACGGCGCGGGGCGGCTTGCCGGCGAGGGGCGGCGGCCGGCTTCGGCGTGGCCACGGGGCGAGGCCGACGAAGGCGCCCGGCGGGCGGCGGCAGCAAGGCGGCCGGGCGGGCCATGGAGGCGAAGCGCCTCAGGCGGGCCGGCGGGCGGAGAGGCGCCAGCCGAGGCGCTGCCGACGACGGAACCGGAGGCGGGAGCCGGGGCGAAACGGCGGCCAGCACGGCCCTCCAGCAGGTGAGCGGGCGGCGGGCAGCAGGCTCAACTTCGGGCCCCATGGTGCCGTGAGGAGAGAGAGAGAGGGGCCGGCGGCGTTGACGTGGTGAGGTGGGATAGGAGGAGAGCGGCGGCGGGCTGAGGTGGCGCGCTCCTATTGGTTGGAGTGAGGTGGCAGGCGGACATGTCCGTGGCGGGGATTTTTGTCCGTGGCGAGGTAGGGGAAGGCTAGGGTTAGACCGCAAATTTCGGAGGGGATCACTTATTTATAGGTAGAAGGAGCTAGGAAGCTCCAAATGAGGTGTGTTTTTCGCCCACACGATCGTGATCGAACGACCGAGATGATGGAAAGGGTTAGGATGGGTTATTGGGCCACTTTAGAGGGGTGTTGGGCTGCACACAAAAGAGGCATTTGTGGTTACCCGGTTAACCGTTGGAGCATCAAACAACCTCCAAATGACCCGAAACTTGACAGGCGGTCTACCGGTGCTATACCAAGGCCGCTTGACAAACCTCACTCCATTCCGAGACTGTTTAATATCCACACATGAAAAGAGGTCAAAGGGGGCGTCGGGGGACATAGGAGTGCCGGATTGCAAAACGGACAAAGGGGAAAAAGCTCGGATACATGAGACGAACACGTATGCAACATGAGATGCACATGACGACATGATATGAAATGCAGATGATGACATGGCAAAGTGCGACACACAAGCAATTGACATGGAAATGACGGCAAATAACTGGCGTACACCTGGCGCATCGAATCCGGGGCGTTACAACTCTCCTCCACTAACAAGAGATCTCGTCCCGAGATCTTAGGACCGAGACAGGGGGGAAAGAGGATGAGGTGAAACAAGAATGCAAGAGAGAGGATGAACAAAGTCGAGAACACTCGAGTAGGAAAGAGGAACGACGATTACGACGGGAATAAAAAACTCAATGAATAAGATAGAATCTGAAACCACTCCGGTTAGAACAAGATGGAAAAGGAATAATAACGAAGGAATTTAGACAGCACTCCGGGTTAACAAGGAAAGAATAGAGCATGAACTTAACAAGATGCCACTACACTTGACGAGAGGAACAACACAACGCCTCTGGAAGAATTGAAATAGTTGAACGAAAAGGAACGGAGAAGAAGATGACAACTTCTGCCAAGAATGACATAGAGAGCATCCTTAGAAGAAAGGATTGAACGGAGTTGTTGGAGATTCAACAACAAAAGAATTGCTTGTTGTGGACTTATGGAAAACATCTCAAAATTATGAGGTGATAATCAACCACAAGCGGAAAAGATTGCATAGCTGAGAGGAATGAAGAAATGCAAAACTCCATTTTTAAAAGAAAATGGAGAATTAATTGCACCTCGCGAAGCAAGAAGAAGAATACTTGAACTCCTCCAACAAGAATCTTGATGAGAACTAGAAGAATGAATTAAATCATGACGAACCACCGTGAAGAACTCCGGTAACAAAAGGATGACAAGATACGATTGAAGGATGAAAGGAAATAAGATTAAAGCCTTGCGATGATTCGGATGGAGCTTCGCGACGAGACAAGCGAGAAGACTTGGAACTCCGGAAAAGAAAAGATGAACAACTTGGAACCAAGAGATTATTCATCAAGAACAATCTCCGAAGAAAAGAATTTATCCGCTTGACCACGATGAAATGAGAAAAAGAATTATGTTATGCTTATCCTTCATCAATTAAATTGATGAGAAGCAATGGATTTGCATACTACTTATTCGCGTTGGAAAAGATTAAAGGGAAATATAGCACGAAAATTTGGGAAGGTCTTCATGAGCCACCGGTAGGACTGAAAAGAATGAATGAATTGATATGATGAGAACCGAAAAGGAATCTTCAACGAACCACCATGAAAATGAAAATGAACGAAAAGAAGAGAATTGATCGCCGGAAAGAATTAGAAAATGAATGAAGATACTTGAGAGAATTTTGATACCGCGGAATGAAGAGGTCTTGACTTTATTAGAGATTACTTGAACAAAGCACCGGAAGAATATTGAGACGAACGAAGGGGCACGGATATAGAATAATTGAGAGAACGAATCTGAAACTTAGAACAAAGAAATCTTCCGAAAAGATGGCCTCCGGATGATCGAGACGGAAAACAACTCCTGAAATACTCCGGATGGATGAAAAGAATTTCACAATTGGAAACAATTAGATAGGGTAACATCGAGCTAGCACCGCGAATCTTTGGGAGAACGGACGAGATTTAAGAGAAAAATCTTCTTCGGTCGACGAGAAACACCACCAAAATTGTTGAAAAACTCCGGGAGAATGAAAAGAGGAAAGATTTACCTGAACATGAAAGAAATTTGGAAACCATCCTGGAGAAGGCATGTGACTGATGAAATTCATACTTATGCCAAACCCCGAAAAGAATTTGAGAATACCTCCGGGCAATTAGAAGAGTCGGGTAAGATCACTCGAAAAGACACATGGGTTAGGGCCCACTGAAAAGAAACAACGTTGGAAAAGGATTGTTGAACGAGAAATGATGCAGCGAAACGATTGAAAGATTTGAATGACGTGACAACCTCGAAATGCAAACACGAATCTTCTGGGATGACTTCAGCACTCCGGAAGGATTAAATGGTGAGAGGCGAATGATCAGAGGGAAATATTTGAGTTGAGGGAAAGAATACAATCGACAATGAAAAACTTGAATTTGGATCCACCGAAAAGAAAACAAGACGAACATTGATGAACCAGATGAGACTTCACCGGTTGAGACAATTGAGGAAAGGCTGAAGATACTCTACACGAATGAAATAGATTGCTCGATTAAAGGCTCAGAGTCCGGGGATAAAATGGGTGGTAGGGCGGGAAAACACAGGCAACTTGGAACGGGGAATCGACGAATAACTTGAAGAGAAAAGCTCCGGTTGAAAAGATTGAGGAAAGAAAGCAAAGGCTTCGCACGAGTAGAATGGGAACTCGATTACAGACTCCGGTTCCGAGAAGAAGAAGGGTGGGTGGGTGGGAAAAACAAGGACAACTTCAGACAGGGAAACAACGTTGATAGAAAAGAGCTGAGGATTGATCTCTCAAAGGACAAAGAGGTTTGAGTCGACTTGACGAGAGATGCACCGGATAAAAGAGGAAGGACAACGAACGAAAACTAACCGCGTGATCCTAAAGAAAAAATTGAATGGGAAGAGGAGTAGTTCAAAACACCTACGTCAAGATTTCTCACCAGAGCGACGAAGGGGCAGAGAAGTAAAAACAAGTCCTACTCTCCGATATAACTAGACTCCAAAAAAAAATTATTCTAGACTCAACTGTGACCAAACTACACGATCAATCAAGGGGGCTCCTAGGGTCGGTCGAGGCTCTGATACCAACTTGTCACGCCCAATATGCGATACTATCCTAAAGAGACTCGAAGGTCCCACCAAGGATAGAACCGCATATTGAAACGCTTTTGCAAGGTGGATATCATTACATCAACATTACATAATAGTGGGGATACATCCAATACATACAAAGATACAAAGTCACATGAAAACATCAAGATACATGAGAACAACATTCGACTACGGTTGAAACATAAAGCGAAACTCAAAGCGACATCCACCACGCTAGCCCAGTGCCGACCTTGAACCTATCCCCTGAACGACGAAGAAGAAGAAGAACTCCAACACAAGAAACATCGCTCTCGCGTCATGATCATTGCATAACCTGTACCTGCAACTGTTGGTGTAGTAATCCGTGAGCCACGAGGACTCAGCAATCCCATTACCATGGGTATCAAGACTAGCAAAGCTTAAAAGGAAAGGAAGGGGTAAAGTGGTGAGGTTGCAGCAACGACTAAGCATGTATGGTGGCTAACTACGCAAATGAGAGCGAGAAGAGAAGCAAAGCAAGCGGTCGTCAACTAGTAATGATCAAGAAGTGATCACGAACTCCTACTTACGCCGACATAACCCGAAACTGTGTTCTCCTCTCGATCAACCCGAAAAGAGACACTCACGATTCACGCATACGGTTGGTGTATTTTAGAAGAGTTTACTTCAAGTTTACTACAACCGGATATTAACAAATTCCCATCTCGCCACATAACCGCAGGCACGGCTTTCGAAAGTTCAAACCCTACAGGGGTGTCCCAACTTAGCCCATGATAAGCTCTTGCGATCAACGAAGGATATTCCTTCTCCCCGGGAAGACCCGATCAGTCTCGGAATCCCGGCCACAAGACATTTCGACAATGGTAAAACAGGACCAGCAAGACCGCCCGATGCGCCGACAATCCCGATAGGAGCTGCACATATCTCGTTCTCAGGGCAACACCGGATAAGCTAAGCGTCACAGTACCGGCGTAACCCAAGTTGCCAAGGGATGGTCCCAAGCGGTGCTCTAATTTGGACCAACACTTAGACAAGCATTGGCGGGGGGCTGAATAAAAGATGACCCTTGGTCTGGCCGTCCCAAGGGAAAGGTAGGTGGTGGTTAGGCAAATGGTAAAACCAAGGTTGGTCCTTGCTGGAGGAGTCTTTTTCAAAGCGAACTGTCAAGGGGGTCCCATAAATGACCCAACCGCGTTAGGGACGCAAAATCCGGGAACATAATACCGATATGGCGGAAACTAGAGGCGGCAAGAGTGGAACAAAACACCGGGCATAAGGCCGATCCTTCCACCCTTTACCAAGTATATAGATGCATTAATAATATAAGAAATATTGTGATATCCCAACAATAAACATAATCCAACATGGAGCAATCTTCATCTTCACCTGCAACTAGCAACGCTATATGCTAGGAAGGGTGACAAAGGTTAGGGGCTTTCATGCAATTTGGGAGGCTTGAGCAGCAAGTGGTAGGTAACGCAGCATAGCGATAGAACGAAGCAACTAGCATAGCAATGATAATAATGAGATCCAAGGTGATGGTCATCTTGCCTGAAATCCCTCAAGGAAGAAGAACGAGTCCATGAAGAATATGAAGCCATGAAAGGCAGACCAAGCGTGAGCGAGCGAATCCTCACGATCGCAACGTAACGGGAACTATCGAGAAGAAGCACACAACATGGTAAACACACCACACATGAACAAGGCATGATGCTCAACCAAGTATGATGCATGACAAGGCTACAAGAAGCTACTCATGGCAAGAGATGATGCATACAAGAGCAACACAACCAAACAAGTTTAAATGAGCCCGGAAACAACAGGGAACAATTCCGATAAGTCCTCATATGCAAATTTCGAAATTAGTACAGATCTGAATAAACCTTATGTTCAAGTTGTTAAACAGCAAGTTAAGATGCACCAAGATGATCTACACGAAATTCTAGTCAAGTTACATATAAAGTTCATTAGATTCGGAGCTACAGCCTAGAAGATGAGCAAAACAAGATAAACATGGCATTGATGCAAAATGCATTCAAACATCCAGCAAACACCTCAAAATAAGGATGCAACATGATAATATTAAACTACATGCAATTCTAAGCAAGTTTCATATAGAGCATGCTCAAAACGGAGCAACAGTCCAACACATACACCCTATACAAGACATAACGACAATCTGTCCAAAACATCAACCAGGCATCTTGCAAGCGTCAAAACAACATGCTACAGGACATTAACATGAAAACAAAAGGCATGGACATTATGTACAGGTAAAGCACTACAAGACATGAACACTGAGCTATCTCTAGAAATCACTAGAACAAGCTCAAAAGGACATGACAAGATTGCAAATAATAACAGGTTCACAGACTTAGTGGAATTCACAGGTCATTGCAGAAATAACATCAGGTTACCAAGTTTAGAGCTATCAAAAAACATGTTACAGCAAGATATCAAGTCAAACTAGAGCAAGGAATGAATCTACGCAAAGTATATAACAAAAGTCCCTTAGTGACCATAAGCCAAAAGGGATCAGAAAATACAGTTGCAAGCATGTGAATATAGCAAAAACATAAACAGATTCAGACTTGGTGAAAAACTGGAGAATGACATATACAAATAACAAGTAGGCATGTTTATGAGCTCGATGCACTCACTACAAGGCATTGCATGACAAACTAAGAATACACCCAGCAACTAGACATGGCATAGAAGCTAGAAATGGCAGGATCAACAACATAGCATGCTTGGATCAACTACAACATCCTTGGCAAAATTGCTAAACATGTTAACAATCTGCCAGGAACATTTTATAGTAAAAGTAGAGCTCGATTGAGTCAAGCTAGGTTGCTCCATAATTGCAACCAGGGGAATGTATGAGTAGAGCATAACCATATCTACAAAACATCCTTACTTATCATCCTCAAAAGAGGCATGGATCTCACTGTAGCAACATGAATACATGGCATAAAAATAACAGCAGACAAAGACTGAAATTCTAAGTCTCTGAAAACAACAACATAATGGAGGCTACTTTGCGAGCTTGAAACAAACAATACATGGCATATCATGAATAATGGGTTTCACCACAGCAAAGATGGCATGTTGTAGCACATAACACATGTAGACCTCATGCTCAAAAGAAAATCACACAAAAAGATACAAAAATAACAAATGAGCAAGTTCTGATAACAGACAACAGTTAACATCACATAGCACTTCTGCAACAACGATTAGGGCATCAAGATGAACTCTAATTAACATGGAATGATGGAACAAAATGAAGAGCACGACCAGATAAACATTTCGATATATCATGCACGCAAAACGGACCACTATGCAGAGAGTTATGATGCGATGAACAGAGGCTCGTGATGCTGAAATCCTGGGACTTGGCCAAATTTCTCACAACGGGATAAAGTCAACGGCGGCGTGGATCTCGCCGGAATCCCACCGGAGTCGAGGAAGAACTTCATGGGAGATGGAGAGGAGGTGGCGGAGCTCGGGGAAGGCGTCGGGGAGGCAGGCGGATGGATCCGGGCGGATCTCACCGGATCCGGCCGGTTCGGCGTGGGGCAGTCTTGAAGCGGCTTGGCGGCGGCCAGCTCAGCGTGGCTGCGGGCAGCAAGGCGCCCGTAGGCGGCAGCGGCGGAAGCGGCGGCCGGCCGGAGGCGCTTGGCCAGGCGCCTCGGCGGAGGCGAAGCGCCAGCGGCGAGGAGGCACGGCGACCGGGCTCGAGACGGGCGCGCGCGAGCAGTGGTGGGCGCTGGCCCTCCAGCTGGCCAGCGGCAGCGTGGCGGGCCTGCGGCCCAACTCGGCCCATGGCCGGGCAGTCTGGAGGAGAGAGAGGGGCCGGCGGCGTTGACGTGGCGAGGTGGGATAGGAGGAGAGCGGCGGCGGGCTGAGGTGGCGTGCTCCTATTGGTTGGAGTGAGGTGGCCGGGCGGACATGTCCGGCGGCGGGGATTTTTGTCCGGTGGCGCGAGGTAGGGGAAGGCTAGGGTTAGACCGCAAATTTCGGAGGGGATCAATTATTTATAGGTAGAAGGAGATAGGAAGCTCCAAATGACGTGTGATTTTCGCCCACACGATCGTGATCGAACGACCGAGATGATGGAAGGGGTTAGGATGGGTTATTGGGCCACTTTAGAGGGGTGTTGGGCTGCACACAAAAGAGGCATTTGCGGTTACCCGGTTAACCGTTGGAGCATCAAACGACCTCCAAATGACCCGAAACTTGACAGGCGGTCTACCGGTGCTATACCAAGGCCGCTTGACAAACCTCGGTGCATTCCGAGACCGTTTAATATCCGCACACTAAAAGAGGTAAAAGGGGGCGTCGGGGGACATAGGAGAGCCGGATTGCAAAACGGACAACGGGGAAAAACCTCGGATACATGAGACGAACACGTATGCAACATGAGATGCACATGACGACATGATATGAAATGCAGATGATGACATGGCAAAGTGCGACACACAAGCAATTGACATGACAATGACGGCGAATAACTGGCGGACACCTGGCGCATTGAATCCGGGGCGTTACATTTGTCTCTTACTACGTACTACCACTAAATGTTGTACGTGCAATGCACGGTGATGTTATGGTGTACGTGCCTAAGTACTCTACTACTACTATATTAGTTGGAGGCACATATTAAATTTTATATTTGTTTACGTGTATGCCCCGAGACCTTCCAACTAGACGTGTCTTTCTCTCCAGGTCACACTTTGTATCGTTCATACCACTAAGTACTACTACTACGTTTGGTCTCCGACCCAGAAGTGGAAGAAGTGGAGACGCTCTACCACGCTATTTTTTTACGCTGGGCTCTACCACGTTGTTCATGTCCCACTCCTTTCGCTGACGTGTGGGACATCCGGCACGTGCCGTGTTTTGCACCCTTCGTCGTAAGAGTTGAAACGCTAGCATTCATCAGAAATAAAAAATAATTATAAATCGGAAGTGATACTATTTTTTTGCGAACCAATCAGCAGTGATACTATACCACGCGGTTTCCTCACTCCTCGATATCGGAAAGAATACTTCCGTTCGCCAACATGTGGGACGTCGACCATCCTGGTCCACTTGCCATGCACGCAGAACTCCAAGGGAGAGTCACCCAGGTCGTCGCGCCGCAATAACAATGACTAATGAGCCGTCAAATCACAGGCACACTTCCCACTTTGAAGTTGCTCGGACGAAGGAACCATCATGACTTCGTTGAATTCCGCTTCTCGAAGAAAACTACTGTACCAGCAGTACTGCTAGCTACATTATTTACTCCAACAGAGGCCTCCTTTCATTCATAGGATAGGAATATGAAAATCATAGGAAGTGAGATGACATGCATCTCAATTCCTATAGAGAAAGAGATGACATTTGATGCATAGGATAGGAATGTTTCCATTTAGTCTAGGCTAATGTATTGGTAATTTGCTCTAAAAACTACAGTAGTAACTAGTAGTACTGGTACATGCTCGTACTCAGACACAGACACACACACTAACTACTACTAGTACTACTACTTCTCACATGCTGGCCAGACGCCGTCGTTCTCCATCCCGGCTTTGTTGGCGACACCCCACCCTGCTTGGATCTCCGCCGGCCTCTCCGCAGCAGGGCGTGCATCCTTTTCTTTCTTGCGGCGGCGGGCCTCTCTTTTCTTGAGTGCTTTCTGACTTTTCCGCTCCCTTTGTGCGGCTTTGGCCGCCTCTTTCTCTACCGCCCATTCGGCCTTGGCATCTTCAAATTCCTCCCACATAGTTGTGAGGTCGCGAGCGGCGATGAACTCGGCACGGCGGGATGCCATCGCTTCCCTACCATTTTGCGTGCGTTCATGGGCAGCGAGGAACTCGACGCGGCGGGATGCCATCGCTGCCTTACCGGTTAGTGTCTTGGTAGCGATGGCATGAACGACGGCAGCTTGGTGAGAGCTCTGGGTGGAGTGGCCGGACAACCGTGATAGTGCATTGGTTTGTCAAGAGCTCAAGGACGTAAGACGAAGCAAATTAGGATTCCCCTTCAATCCTGGTCATTTATTACTGAGTAAAATGCATTCGCGGTCATCGAACTTGTCTTGATAGCTCACTTTGATCATTGTATACGAGATATGGTGATTATACGGTCACTGGCTCAGCGTATAGCTCCGTATTTGTATGGTTGACCTGTCAAACAGTCCGCATGGGCCTCATCAGCTCGTGTTCTTTATCTATCTCTACGGGCCTACCTGTGAATGGAGAAAGAAATACCGTAAAACCAAAATTATGCGTATGTGGGGAATCAAACCACGGACTCGTCGGCAACGCACCCTCGTCAGCCAAATGAAAATGAAATACTTCGCGTCAGACACTCACGCTCACGCTGTCAAAGCATGCTAATGCATGCACGTCACCCTCTAAATCAAAGTCCTGCTTATGGCGCAACGCAAACAGCGAGCCCATCACCTGCGCGCCCCGGCGTTGCCTGACATTACTGTTTAGACGTTTGATGGAGGCCTACGCGAATGCCGAGCATGAATTCACCTGGCTCAACACCAACGGTCATACTCGGACCGCCTTGCTCATGTATATCGTCCATCACAATGACAATCTATAAAACAACCTAAGCTAGAGAGGGTACTATGGTAGTATGGTACGGAGTATGTACTATCGTGAGCGACCGATCTTAGTGCCACTGCACAATCAAACCCCTTCCATCGCTAAGCGCCGCTTCCGCTGAAAGCGTTCACCGTCTCTCCAGAATGTCAATGCCGCATTCACCGGACTTAACTGCGGTGCAATTGGTGTGTCAGCGACATGCGGGCGGGCAGCCTGCTCGCCCACATGTCAAGAACCCAAACGCATCTGTAGTTAAGTCACTGATGCAGCGTCCCCATTCACGCCCGACGAACCTACTCCGGCGCCAGTTGTCCATCCGTCTGCCGCGGCTCATTGCCATTCGCCTGCTATATTAACTTGAGCCCTAGCTCCCATCCATAGCCAAAGACCCACACTTATTCTCCTCCGGTCCCTTCCTTCTGTCGACACCACTTCAACCATGGCATCCTGGCGCTCCAAGCTCTCTTGGACGTACTGTCGCAGGAGCAGACGAGGGACATCAGCGGCTCCGCTCCGGGCGCGCTCCAAAGCTCTCTTCGACGTACTGTCGCAGGAGCAAACGAAGGAGATCGCCGGCTCCCCCCCCCCCCGTCCGCCTTCCGCCGCCATGACCACGAAGCCGGCGCGCGTGCGCGGGCGCAGCCGACAGCAAGGAAGAGTAGTAGACGGTAGGTCACCACCGCTCTGGTCCTAGGGAGGCCACCGCTCCTCCACTCAGTCGACGCCAAGCTTGGTGGGATAAAAATCGGCGGCCGATTAGCCGCTTGATGGTGACGTGGAGGCGGAAATCTTCATAACCTTGTGCTCCGGAGGAGGAGGTTATCGAGGCGGATAAGGAGGAGGCAAAGGCAATGGCCTGCTTTCTCGGGTTCATGGCCGGACATGGTGGTCGGGGCCCGGCGATCGCTTAGATTAGGTTTCTGATGGGTTTTAGTACGGTTTGTGCGAAATATGTAATGAATTTCATCCAGTTTATAGGAAAAGTTCTCGAAATGTAATGAATTTCATCCGGTCAATTTGAAATTTCCTTTGTTTGCACGAATTTCGTCCGGTTAGTTCATATAGTTGTCGAAAGGTATGCAGGCAGCATCGGATGGCATCCATCAGTGTCCTCGGACGAATCTTTGGTGTAAATTTGTATTAGCGCTGGAGATGCCCTAACTATCATGCTATAATCGCTAACAATCCTCCATTATTTGGCAGGGAACAATTATCCCTCGATCAAAATCAGATCCGCGGTGTTTCACACTCCTCCCGCGTAAGAGTGTAAACTCTTGCTTACATAAAAATGGAGCAAGTGGACGCATCAGAGCCGTCATATCACTTGAACTAGCGCGCCTAACAAGCGGGAAAGCACCACCCTCGTCATTTTGTTCTGGATTTCTATCGATCGATCGCGCGAAAATGTTACGCTTCGCAAGTTCTAAAGGGAAAGGCGGCACACTTACGACTCGTACGCATCGCAACCCCGACAGTCCGGCTCGCACGCCGCTCACCAGAGGGGACATGGGTTGTCTTGCAATTTCACTGACACGTGGGACCATAATTGAATAAACCGTCGATAGCCGAAATCTAGTCGTCAAGCGTCTGAGAAGAGAGAAACGGGAGGGAGAAGAGATCGCCTGGCCACAAGCATGGACTCCAAGAAATATACGGTGATAATGTGAGGTGGGCCATGCTGGAGTCTGGACCGCTTCCAGAGCCCGCTCTCACCGCCCTGGCCCCTCAAGATGCCAGCTGCCCACTGCATGCACAGCAAGTACTCCCTCCGTTCCTAAATAATTGTCTTTCTAGAGATTTCAACAAATGACTACATATGGAGCAAAATGAGTGAATCTACAATTTAAAACATGTCTACATACATTCGTATGTTGTAGTCCATTTGAGATGGCTAGAAAGACAAATATTTGGGAACGGAGGGAGTAGTCCCCGCTTATGTGGAGGAGAGAGAGGCATTGACAAAGTCAAGGAGTAACAAAGGAGACAATAGCTTTCATAAAAATAAACAATGAATACTCGTTGCTCGTCCTCTATATCGGAAAGAATACTTTCATTCACCGACATGTGGGATGTCGACCATCTGGTCCACCGCCATGCACAAAATTATCCTGGTCTACCCCGACCGTATCGCAGCCCAACCTTTCCCTTTGTAAGTTGTTGGACGAAGGAACCATCATGACTTTGTTGAATTCCGCTTCTTCAAGGAAACTTACTGTACCGCAATATCGCTACCACCTTGAAGACTGGACAACACTGTACCACGTCATATCACTGAAACCCACTAGGCCAAACTAGCCCGCCTAGGTCATCTATTTTGGAATGGAGGGAGTACGTCTCTGCACTGCTACGATTTTGTGTTGCACGTTCTCTGTACTTTTGCTACAATTTTCCTGCCCTATGAACCAAATGAGGCCTGAATGTATGTCGACTATTGTCTGATCGATCGCTAAGCCTACAATTTTAGGAGCTAGGGCTATTGGTCGATCGACGAGGGATAAGTATAAGCGTACCACGAGCTCATCGGCCCCAACGTTTCTCTTCGGTGAGTGTTTTGCAAGTACTATAGCTCGCATAGTAGCTAGCCTACTAACACCAAGAATCATCGAACAAGCCTGGCGATATGATAAACAGTTCAAAATTACATCTAAGCATGCCATATATTACATCAAAAGTCGATGAGGATACATACATTTCCATAACTTCGGAGAGGGTTCGCATGATTCATCGCATGATTCACTATCAAACAAAAGTAGCAAGATTCGCCCACACAAGGCGATTACCTTTGGCCCTAAGATGGTTTGATAACATGCATCGTTACGGTAATTAAACACGTGGCAATGCAAACTACCACGAAGGATTAAGCGCGACCAACTATTTCTTGTCATCGATCTCTCGGGCAATGACCACAAAGACGGACAACGGCATGGGAATCGATTTACGGGCGATGTCCCCGGGATCGACCGCGACATCGGAATCGATCTGCGGGCGATGTCCACAGGATGGACAACGGCATCGAGAATCAATCTCCGGTGATGCCAGCAGGGGCCAGGCCACGACATCGGAATCTTCAAGGACAACCACCGGCTCTGCACAACCCTAACATATTAGCAAGCACATTGCAAATAATCAAAAAGCAAGCACATTGCAAATAATCAAAAACCACAACTATGGTAATAAGCCATTATTTTTTACCTTGTGCAGCTCACCGAGGATCTCATCCTCCGGGGCCATCTCCTCGTCCTCGATGGGGGCCATCACCTTGCCAGGAATACCGCTTCTCAACGGCGACTATCTCCTCAAACTCAGTCTTGAGCCTCACATAGGTGGCAATCAGAGTTCCCGGGTAGGCATGGTGGGGCCCTTGCTGTTCTTCCAACTTTCTTTGAGGAGTTCGTCCGCCAACGTCCTCAACTCTTTGGCGGTGCTTGTTTCTTGGAGTTCTTCGTCTCCATGGGTTGGCCCGCCAACATGGTCAACTCGTTGGTCGGTGCTCGCTTCACGGAGATCTCTGTCTCCGATGGGTTGTCCGCCGGCAACTCTTTGCCTAGTGCTCCGAGGATCCATCAATGAACCGACAAACAAAAAGCAATCGAAAGGAAACCACAATCGCAATGAAAACGGGAAAAGAATAGGATGTGATAATCGGTCGGTGCTTCGCAAAAAGAAGATTATTGAGAGGGGCAGAAAGAGGCATCCCAAGTAGGAGTAATCCTACTTGGGCGCCTCCTACAAGTCGGCCTCCCCCCTTCCATAAGTGTCGGAGGGGAAGGAAAGAGAGAGGGGGGAAGGGGAGAGAAGGAAAGGGGGAGGCCGAATCCCCCCCTTTCCTTCTCCCTTCCCCTCCTTCCTTCTCCTCCTATTTCGGCCTATATACACTACAAAAAAATACACTTCCGTGATGATACGTGTTTGTCACAGTAGGTCGCGTTTTTTGTCATGCATGTACATCCATGACAAATTTATGACAGAATCAAGATAGTCATACACATGTGTCGTAGAAGTGTTCCATGACATTACCAAAATTATCATCACGGAAGTGTCCACTTCCATGATGATAAATCGCGTCCTGAAGTGCTTTACGTCAAGGGTGACCCGACATGTGGCATCCACCATAACGGAACGCCGTTAAGCTATCGGGTCGGGTTTTGGATCCGATAACCCATTAACAGCCCCGACCAATGGGGATTTTCCACATGTAAAATCATCATTGGCTGGAGGAAACACGTGTCGGCTCACCATTGGGACAGATGTCATCCACTCATTGGACAGAAGGCGCCTATGATACATCGACATCTGGCACGGCCCAACAGAGGTCCATTCCTGTGAAAAGGCCGGCCCGTTTGACTTGGTCAAAAGGTGGCGGGCCGGCCCATGTAACGCATGTTAACGGCTTGTTCGCATATAGCCCATTTACAACCCGCTAACCCAAGGCCCGTTACGCCCTATCTGAATTAGGCCAGTAGCGTCATCTGGGCCATCCAATATGATTCCAGCCCGTTTTCACTTCTGGCCCATGTATGGCCCATGACGTCTTTCGGCCCATATGAGGCCCTATGTAACTCCTGGCCTATTAACGGCCCGTGGTGAAACTGGCCCGCAATGAACAGTGTATTACTTTACACCGATTAACGGCCCGTGGTGAAACTGGCCAGTAATGAACAATGTATCACTTTATACCCATTAAGGGCCCGTTATTACATTGGGCGTTTCCGGCCCATGTTATCTTCGGCCTTCTCGAGCCCATTTATTCTTGGGCTCATTTCCCGATTCGTTTACTTACGGCCCGTTCTTGTCATTTTTACGCTTATGGGCCAAATTCAACCCGTGGTTACAGTCGGCCCGTTTGTGGTCCGTTAACACGTTGGGCCGTTTTCATAGCGTCATGAAATACGGCCTATTAACGATGGCCCGTTATGGTCGGACCATGAACAGACAATTCCAAATCTAGCCCGTTTACGGCCATAATGCGGCCTGTTATTGGCCCATGTTTGGCCAATCGATCATACTGCCCATAGAAGGCCCATTGATGATATGGCCCGTAGAAGGCCCATTGTTTCTACGGCCCGTAGAAGGCCCACTATTTATAAGGCCCATAGAAGGCCCACTGTTTATACGACCCGTAGAAGGCCCACTGTTTCTACGACCCGTAGGTCCAGTGTCACTACAGTAAATATTAGCCCATGGCTATTGTGGCCTAGTTTTAAAAAATAGGTTATTGCAGCCACTAGCAAACCACAGAAAAAGAACTGCACTGACTACAAGCAAACAAATAAACAAGACAACAAGGAAATAAATAAGCAAGCAACTTACACTAGGCTATCACGGCTATTACACATATTACATCCACTTTGGGCATCAAAGTTCGCCACCGATTGCAAATATAGGGAACACGACAACATATAAACGCCAAGACAAAACAAGTCCATAACTGAAACCACTTGGAAGAGCTCAAGAAACAATATCACAGGTACCCATAATGCGGCAAGATGCTTAGCAAGCTTATTAACTTTCTCTTGTTTGGCGCTTAAGTCCTCCAGTAACTTTGTTGCACCAGAAAGTATGCATCTGAATTCTGCAGGGACTTCCTCAGTCGTTCGGCTTCCTATCGCATAACATCTGATCGATCTCTTTCAACTTGAAGTTGAGACTCAAGAAGTTGAACTGATTCAGGCAACGAGTTCGAAGAGCTGGTGCCAGCAGTGGTAGCTAGTAAGTCGAACACTACATCAAGACAGGACTTTGGGGTTGTCTCAGTGTCCTCAATATAGTTTTATCGACTTTCTTGGAGACCAACGAGGATGTCTCACTATCTTGAACCTTATCTACATTACTTCCTTTACCATTGCATAACAGGTACTCTTCTCCAATATTTTATCCGCGTTCTAAAAGAGAAACAAACAAACACATCTCAGGTTTACAATGTAGTATATGAAACTCATTTTGGTAAATCAGTTCGGTAGTAAAGGTGGACATGATAACGACATGAAACAAACATATATCTATGTAGTATGGTCACTTTGTATGGTCTATATCATTCTAGTTTATGTTGCCAAATCAAGATAGATATAGTTCAAATCATATCTATTTAAGACAAAGCAGCATAGACAAAATATAAGTGTGGGAAACTACACAAAGAATAACAACACTTGTAATGTGCATGGCATGAGAACATAACTGTTTATTCAATTGAAACTGAAATCAACATAGAGCAAGTTACAACAAGAAACAACCAAACACGTTGAAGAAACAGGTTTAAAACATACCTGTTGCGCCATTGGAGTTTCAATTGCATCCTTCAAATTTGAAATTGGTTGGTATCAGTAAATACAGTGATGCAAGAGCAAAGTAGTATGAACTATAGCTACGGAACCTGACCTGAGAACAATTCTTCTTCTGCTTTAAGTGTTTACTTCGGGTTCGGAGTGGTGGTCCTCGTGATTTGGGCACTGCAGTTGCCTTACTAACTGCTCGTGTTTGGGTGCTCTGTGGTGGAGACGGTGCTGTGTCAACGGGAACTGGGTGTCAATCTGCTGGGGTTGGGGTTAGAAGGTGTGTAGCTGGTTCTCTGTCCAACTGGGTAGGGGTACAATCTGCATGAGTGTGGGTTATGTGTGGTGGGGTTGATTCTTGGGCAAGTACAACCGTGGTTCTATGTGCATCGACAGGTAGCACGATCTTTTCTGAAGACTGTGTTTTTACTCCCACAGACATCGCCATCACTCCCTCCAATTGAAATGGCTGATAAACAAGAAAAGTAATTGAATGTACGTACATTGTAAGATAGACAGGTGCAATGGATAGTAGGGAAGAAAACAGGGCATGAAATAATTCACATTTATGTTGTCTAAGCAAGCAGAATAGCGAGGACATAATTTCACATATATGATGGCTAATTAAATAGGATAGCATGACACAATTTCACATGTATGATGGCTAACTAAACAGGATAGAATGACATACTTCAAAATATGATGACTATGTAAACAGGATGACATGATATAACTATACGATGTGTCTATTAAAGTGGTTGGCATGCCATAAATCACAAACATGTCGTCGATGGAAACATGATGGCATGATATAATTCACGGATAGAATGACATAATTTAAAATATGATGACTATGTAAACAGGATGAGATGATATAACTATATTATGTCTTTAGAAAATGGGTTGGCATGCCATAATTCAGATACATGCTGTCTATGTAAACATCATGGCATGACATAATTCAAATATATGATTTATATACTAAGGAAGTGAGCAGAGGGCAATTGCATATATGATGTGTCAACTAAGGAGATGACATTCAATATTGTGTATATGATGTAAAAACTAAGCATTGCAATACAACATATGCATTATAGAGTAATATAACCCTGCCAAGTTTGAGCATACACCTCAGGGAGATAATAGGACTGGTCATCTGCCTCTGAATCCTACTCTGAAGAGCTATCTGTAACCAACAAGATATCTGCTTCAGCAGGTAGCATTGTCTACTTTGAAGACCTTGTTTTCGCTCCAGATTTCTCCATCACCAATTCAAATGGCGGATGCACAGGAAGAGCAGTTGAATATACAAACATTGTCGACAAAAGCAATGAGAAATACAAAAAAAGGATGGCATGATATAATTCACATATATGACGCTTGCCTAAACATCATGGCATTGCATAATTCACATACATAATGCCTTGCAACAAGATAACATTGCATAATTCACATATATAATGCCTTGCAACAAGATGGCATTGCATAATTCACATATATGGTAATTAGCCACTAAACAGGTGGCATTCACACAAAGCATGTCTAAACTAAGCAAATGACATAGTAATGCAAGATACCATACGCACGATATGAGTAACATAACCCTGCCAAGTTAGGGCATGCACCTCGTGGGGAAATATGACCGGTCATCTGCTCTGCAATCCTCCTCCGAGGAGCTATCGGTAACCAAAGCAAGACATGCGCTTGTCAGATAGCATTATGCGCTCTGAAGACCTTGTTTCCACTCCAGATTTTTCCATGACCGTGCCGAATGGTCGATGCATAGGAAGAGTAATTGAATGTACTAAAATTGTTGACAAATTTAACACATAATAAAAAATGATGGCATGATATAATTCACATATAAGATGGTGGCTAACTGGGTGGCATTGCAAAATTCACACATATGATGCCTGGCTAGACAAGATGGCATTGCATGATTCACATATACGATAAAGAAACTAAACAGATGGCATTGACACAAAGCATGTCTAAACTAAGCAGATGACATCTTTAATGTATACAGTAGGCAATGCAAGGCACCATATGCTTGATATTACCAACATCAGCATGCCAAGTTAGAGCGAAGACCTCGTGGGGTAAATAGGAGTGGTCTTCTCCTTGTGAATCCCCCTCAGAACAGTTATCTTCCTCTTGATTACGATCCGAAATGGGTGGGGGGGGGGGCTGCCTTTGCGCCCACCATGGAACGACGTCTGCATGAAATTTTATTGCCACGCAAGGCTCGTCTCTTTTGCTCTACATGATCAGTTCCATTGTGTACAATAACCGCATGCATAGGAATACAACATAGTGAGATTATGTAAGGAGTGCATGCACAAATCCAGTGATGGTAGCAAACTTTGGATAGACCCAAAACCAATGATAGCGAGCGGATAATAGCTTTAGTTAAAAAATACAGATAATGGATCCTTTAATGTTTGTTTGCACCCAACATGAAACTCATAGTAGACACCGAGATTAACCGGATAGTAGATGATAGTCTTGATTGCTGCCCCAATATGTACCCCACAACCATTTAAAAACTCAAGTTTCAGCATTAGTTTGGACCTGACTCGGAGTCTAATAGGTGAACACGATGATAATGTAGCATGTCAGCATATTAAGCGACGAATAACGTAAGCAGACATAGAAGAGTGCAACCTCTCTTGCGGACCCGTGTAGTCCTCAAGGTCATCTTCTCAGTTGATGATGGTAATGCAGTTGTCGTGGCTGCCGTTGGCGGGGAAGAAGATCTGAGGCGTCGAAAGACAGTCTGGAGAGCGGATCCCTGCTGTGGTGAACCCTTCCATCGTTGGAAGCGGTGGTGAGGTGGAACATGATCTTGAGGAGCAGGACAAACCACACAAGGTTTTCTTTGACACATATCTGTAATGAAGTAATTGAGTAAGGGCTTGTTTGAATTTGAGGATTCTAACAATGCAGGGATAGGAAATAGTCGAGAATATGATAGGAATGCATGTGCAAAAGCAGATAATTTAAAACACAGGTTTTACGCTAACTGGGTGTTTGATTCACAACAATTGGAAGATCACAGATGCAAAAAAGCATGGTGAGATTAAGTCAAACCACAAGAAAATGTACGGTTATAATGCTATTATGCTACTATCTCTTAGTCTTGTGCTTGATGAATAGGATTATGAAAAGGAGGAGAAGTGGAAATTAGAATTCCTACAGTTTTTCTTTCAAGGAGACACTAAAGGAACAAATCCTACTGATTTTCCTTTGCTCCATTCCTTTGCACCAAATTCATGAAAAGTAGTACCATAGGAAACTTTCCAATTCCTATGTTTTTCATTCACTTTTCCTTTCAAGCACTGGCGATTCTAGTAGGCAGGCTTGAGCAAGGAAAATCCTACACTAAAAAAATGTTTTTGTGCTACTTCTATTACTTTGGACCCAGGCCACTGCCATACTAGCTCAACTCCCAGGCCCATCGACAAATGCATAGCTCAAACGCGTAGAGATAAATAATGATGGCGTTCAAGAGAGTCCATCGCGGATAGCTAAGTTGCCTGGTACCTCACTGCTTGTCATATAGTAGGACAAAATAATCGTATTTCCCGTTACTACGAGTGCTCAGTGGACAATATATATAACATGTAGAGTAAAAAAGAGATGCAACAAGTGTACAACCTCTTTGGCGAAGCCATGTCGATCTCGGCGTGATTGGGTTGAGCGGTGAGGGTGCTCCGGCCGACTTTGCTGTCGGAGGAGGAATAAGATCTTAGGCGTCACGGAGATGGAGCCGAGGTACTGCTCATTGTGATGGAGGGTTTAAATCGTTGTAGCAGCTCTATGGAGTCTGTCTGACGCCGAGGTGAAGCAGACAAGAGAGACAACGAACAACGTTAACTTTGAGTGGAATTCTAATAGCATCTCCGATTACATGACGTAAAATACATAACCACAAAGTGCTAGATGTAAAATACATCAGCCGCTCATCTCTGAACTTAACCGTCAAACCGAACTTAATCGTCAAACCGAACTTAACCGTCAAACTGAACCTAACCGTCAAACTGAATTTTGTCAGTCAAACTGAATTTCTTTGTCAAAACTGAACGCACTAGCAAGGTGAGGCTACACGTCGGTCGACCGACTTTTTCATCTCTGGTCACTCGATTTTGCAGCCGTTGGATACGAAATCAAGGGCCCGCGGTTCATCTTCAACCTCCACCCCCACTGAGCCGTCGGCCACCACCGGCCAAACAGCAGCCCCCGCCGCCCAAGAAGCGGGCGTGCCGCTCACTTCGAAACACTCCCACCGCTGGTCCGCCGCCGCCCCGGCCATCCCTCTAGGCCCCGCCGTGCCGATCTTTTTCTCCGGCAAGCCCCACACCACGCCCCGCCAACGCCCCTCCATCGCCGGCGACCAACGCCCCCATCCTGAACCCTAAGATAGATAGTGGGGTACCTCTCCGGCGAGCCCCCTCCCCGCTGCGGCTGGTTCTTCCTTCACCCCGGTGAGCCCACCCCTTGAAAATCGACTGACCCAAAAGTCGATTCAGTCGACTGAAGGGTAGCCAAATCGGAGCAGCATCGCAAGCAAGAGCAAGAGCGAGAGCAGCAGCGCGAGCAAGAGCAATAGCAAGAGCAGACCAGGTAGGGGACCGAGAGCAAGAGCAGAGCAGCAGCGCGAGCGAGAGCTAAAGCAGCAGCAGCTCCTACTGATGTGGACGTCGCTGCCGAGGGAGCGATGTCGTGGAGGAAGTGGCCGGCGATGCCGCCGTGGATGGAGCCGCGCTGTGTCAGCTCAGAACCGAGCGCCGGCAGCATCGTGAGATCGAATCAAGAAGAAAATGCGGCGATTAGTGTACAACCTCTTTGGTGGCTCCGATTAGGCCACAGCTTCATCCGAGGAAACGGTGATGATGATGCTCTTCCGGTGGTGTAGGTGAAGACGGCGGTGTGGGAATTTAGGTGGCGCAAAAGATGAGGGGAACATCGGGGCAACTCCTTGGAGGTGGAGGACGGGGTGGCTGAACCGGCGGGACGATGAGATCGATGATGGATCATCATCCGGTACGGTGGATGAGGGACGTCGCGGTGCTGCTGTGGACGACGTATTCGGGGAAGAGGCTCCGGCTGGGTGGCGGATGGAGCAGGGTGTGGGGTTTCGTCGCGGGTTTTCGCGGCCTCGGTGTACGAATGGGTGGGCGGATGGGATGGCAGTGGGGAACCATGGCTTAGAGACGCGCTTGTCCGAAATGTGGGGTAAGTTACGAAAGTACCCCCACCAATTTGAGGCGGTTCTTTCCGTTCAGGGGTACCACGGGCATTTCACGTGTCGGGATTTCATAGGAGGTGGGAGTTTTCGCGCGCGTTGTAATTTCGGAATAGCAAGGTGCAAGTTGAGATGGAGGGAGTTGTTGGAGCACAACAAGACAAAGATATATCTTAAATATTTCGGGCTAACAAAGTAGCGGGTTGAAGAGGCGGGAGTTTCAGCACGACGATGACAGAGACGCTTAGCTTCAATTTTCGGCATAACAAAGGCGACTTGAAATTTCGGAAGAACAAGCTTAACGTGTACCAAAAAAGACAATTTGCACCTCAACACGCACAACACACACACACAAACACCATTTAGACTAGAGTAAAGGTACACGTGCATTGCACGCATGAGATTTGGCAACCAAATTATGAATAAATACCACATTATAGCATGCAAGCTTTGAGTCATATATGCATGATGTAGATATTTGTTTAATTCTTATAGTTCATTTCATTCAAAATCATCTAGTTTTTATAAGAAAGCTAATCTATTTCAAGATTCATGAAATTGTGCGTTGTAAGACATAAAGTAAAAACAAATAATGGCAAATCATGTAGAAAAACATTTGGGCAATTTTGATACGGAAGATTCTAGAACAAATAAGAAGTGCTTGTGTTTTGATATTTGTGCATTATGCTTAAGTTCGACCATGGAGTCTTCTAGATTATACATGTGGCGAAATCTTGTGGAATCTAGATGATATCCAACGGCCAATAGTGCTCAAATTTGCCATCTTTGGACCATCGGATTCGCCTCATCCAACGACCATGTTTCATAGTTAAAGTTACCCGCACACAATAAAAAAAATATAATATAATATATATATATATATAGGGGTATAGATATAGATATGTGATGCGAAAGCCGCCCATCATCTCCAATTAGAATAGTGTGTCCATGCACGGATGCGATGTGGGCAAATGATGTCTGCCATCGGTATCTCAAATTCAAATCGGTCTGACCTTGTTCAATGTGTATACATTACAACATGCTCGTTTCCAAACCACACCGCTACAGATCTCCGTTATATTCATGCATGCATGGGTTTCAAACATCAGGATCTCTTATTCAAATATTTGAATTCAACTTTACATTGATTATGACCTCACCTACTCTTTTACACCCACACAGTAGTCTTCTCTTTATAATTGTACCACTAACTTTCTCTCGTGCATGCATGCACACACACTACTAGTCGTCATTATCCATCGCACACATGCAATCTTTTGTTCAGGTCGGTCTCCCATGAAGGCACACACCCACACACATGCCCCTCTCCATCATATCGGGCATTCTTTATCTCTCACGCGTGCATGCACACCGATCGATGTTCCTCTATGTATGTGTGTATATAGCTAGGTCTTTCATAGTTTTCCACACAAACCGATCAATCGATATATCCACTGAGGTCTCACCCTCTTTCCCACGTCCACATTGATCAATCTATACCTCTCTATATAGGATTAAAATATATATAGCTAATACACCCACATTAATTATATATCCAACGTCCCCCTCTCATCATCCATGCTTTCCGCTTCATCTCTCAGACGCGTGCACAATGGCGAAGACAAAGCGATAAGGGCCCCTGCCCGCTAACATCACTATATATCGAGGCTAATATGAATGTGATCATTAGACAATTGCTGCTAAAAAAGGTTTAATTTCATGAATTGGCCCTCCTCGTAAAGGATTAGCAATGCTTGGCCCCCTAGCTCATTTATTTTTCATGGCTCCGTCACTGCGTGTGTAGCGACCAGACCTCAACCAGTCTGATCTCTGTGCTCAGTGTCATCCCTGGATCAGTAATGCTGACACCACACAGTACTCGGAGGATTTATAACAGAGTAGCAATCACACACTTATTACAATCGAATGTCTCAAGAGAGAACTTAATAAAAATAAATATGGCTTAAGGCCATCTAATACGATAACAACGGAAGGCTTGGAAGAATAAGCGAGTCCATCAACTCCAACGGCATCACCGAGTATAGAACCACGACCTAAGCACCTTACTGTAAATGCGAAAAGTCTGCAACATGAAATGTTGCAGCCAACAATTGACACATGGAATATGCTGGCAAAATAACACATAGAGAATAATGGAATAATAAGCCTATACTACATGCATATATGGCTGGTGGAAAAGCTCTATGGTTACAGTTTTGCATAAAGCCAATTTTTCCCTACTGCAAAGGAATAAATTTATTTAACTATCATGGTGGTTGTGAAACAATGAGAATGGTTGACAGCATTCTCAATCCCAATTAAAAGTACTCATTAACAAACCCAACAATATTAATTAGAAGTAACATGATGAGATTCACATGATATCCAACTACTAGATACTCAAGATGTCCATAACCGGGGACACGACTAACCATGATTAGTTTATACACTCTGCAGAGGTTTGCGCACTTTTCCCCACAAGAATCGATCGCCTCCGTTTGATTTCTCGCACTACATGGTGTTTGAGAGATGGATGACTGAGACATAGTCTTTCAGAAGCGCTAGCACCTTACATGTGGGTAGACCGTACCATCCTACAACCCCTACATCTGCTAGTCTACCCGTAAGAGTTCGCACAACTTAGTCAACTACGCCAGAGCCCATAATGGCTTGTGGCTGCACACGGAAGTTTCTAGTTTGAATAATCTCATGATCCCATTGAGCCTGGGTGGCGGTCCGAAGAAACACATGCAAGTCCTGATGGAAACCAGGTGCCTCAATCCACCCAGATGTGTGTTTAAGTTGCCACCTTAAATAAACCATTGTATAACAATCTCACATCTGTCATGGATACACTCACCCAATCCACGTCCACTAGCATAGCATAGCATAATAAGCAAACGTAGAAGTAACTCCTAAGGGTTTGATAATAAATCAAGTAATAGGTACTACCTCAATCTACTGCCCAAAACCCACAATTTAATTAGATCCTAATCATGCAAGTGTTTGAAGATAGATCTAATGCATAAAACTGGGTATGAGAAGAGGTATGATCAAAGTGTTACTTGCCTTCTTGATGATCCATGAAACCTAGAGACTCGAAGTAACAGGCGGCGCACTCCGGGTATTCTATCGCAGACAAACAAACAAGCATACAATACATACTCATCTAATGCACAGGTAAAACTCAAATAGATCTAACCAGATAGTTCAACTTAAGAACTCCGGTTTGCAAAAACAATCAAATCAAACGAAGCAACGAAAGTCAAACGGCGGAAGAAAACAGCTTCGTTTTACTAATCTGGATCTAAGTCAAATTTTAAAGAAGCAAAAACTTGTTTAAGTAGGTTATTCAGAAAGAGGGTTTCGAGACGAAACTCTAGGCGCTTGAATCGCCTGATTCCGATACACGAGCGAAAAGTTATACTAAAACGAAAATCGGATCAGAAATCACGATCAGAAAAATCATGAATTAAATCCGAGAAAAAGAAAAACGACGAACGGGTTAACGAACGGACGTTCGTTAACTAAACTAATCTGACGAAGGCGTTCGTTAAAAACGAACGAACGAATGAATGTTCGCTATTTAACCTAAACCGGAAAAAAAACCGAAACTAAAAAAAACGAAACTAAAAAAAAACAAAAAAAACCGAAATAAAAACCGCCCGGTTTTGTTAAAAAAACGGCGGCACGCGGATCGAGGCGGCGGCGAACCTCGTCGGCGGCGCCGGAGTCCGACGAGTCCGGCGGGCAGTGGCGGCCGGTCCGTGAAGTGGGCGGCGGCACAAGTGGTCCATGGAGTTTGAGCAAGCGGCGAACCTCAAGCAAGGCGGTTAGGGTTTGCCCGGGTGGGCTGCCCCGGCTTATAAAGCCTGCCGGGCCAGAGTCTCGGACGGACACAGCCCGGTTAGGTCGGTGGCGCGTTTTTTTTAAATAATTACATGCAGAAAAAAAAACAAAAAGAAATACTAAACGGACTCCAAAAATCCCGAAATAAATTTTCCCCGGCTTCTAAAATCAAGCCGGACAAGATGAACTTTTATTTGGGGCCTAAATGCAATTTTGAAAAATGCGTATTTTTCCTAAATTCAAATAAAAAGGCGAAAAACTCCAAAATAAAATGTTATTTGATTTTATTATTAAATCTTCGTTTTTTATTTATTTTGGGAAAGTCATTTTATTCCCTCTCTCATATTTTGATAGTAGAAATAATTGGAGATAAAATAATTAAAATCAAATGATCCTATTTTAGAAATTTGAGAAAACTCAAATATGAAAATAACGAAAATCCCCAACTCTCTTCGTGGGTCCTTGAGTTGTGTAGAATTTCTAGGATCGAGCAAAATGCAACGAAAAAATATGATATGCAATGATGCTCTATGTATAACATTCCAAATTGAAAATTTGGGATGTTACAAACCTACCCCCTTAAGATGAATCTCGCCCTCGAGATTTGGGTTGGCTAGAAAATAGGTGAGGGTGGTCCTTAAGTAAATATTCCTCTCGCTCCCAGGTGGCTTCTTCCTCGGTGCGGTGGCTCCACTGAACTTTGCAAAACTTAATGACCTTGCTGCGAGTGACTCGGCTGGCATACTCCAGAATCTTAACTGGTTTCTCCTCGTAGGTCAAATCATCATTCAACTGAATCGCTTCGGTGTAATCGTATCTCTCAGTGGTATATCAGCCATGTCTGCGTGACACTTCTTCAACTGAGAAACATGAAACACATCATGGACTCCTGACAATCCTTCGGGTACTTCCAACTTGTATGCAACTTCTCCCATGCATTCCAAAACACGATAAGGTCCTACAAATCGGGGTGCTAACTTTCCCTTAACTCCAAAACGCTTAACTCCTCGAAGCGGCGATACTCGAAGATAAACTCTGTCTCGACTTTGTATTACATCTCCTTGCGTTTTGAGTCCGCATAACTTTTCTGTCTTGGCCCGGGCTACCTAGATCCTATCACGAATCAACTTTACTTTCCGTTCAGACTCCTTAATCAAATCCGGTCCAAACAACTGGCGGTCTCCAACTTCATCCCACAACAACGGGGTCCTGCACCTCCTTCCGTACAAGGCTTCGAAAGGAGCCATCTTCAAACTAGATTGATAACTGTTGTTGTAAGAAAACTCTGCATATGGCAAGTTGTCATCAGACTCCTTAATCAAATCCGGTCCAAACAACTGGCAGTCTCCAACTTCATCCCACAACAACGGGGTCCTGCACCTCCTTCCGTACAAGGCTTCGAAAGGAGCCATCTTCAAACTAGATTGATAATTGTTGTTGTAAGAAAACTCTGCATATGGCAAGTTGTCATCCCAACTTGATCCATAATCCAAAGCACAAGCTCTAAGCATATCCTCCAAAATCTGGTTGACTCTCTCGGTTTGTCCATCCATGCATGGATGAAAAGTCTGTGATAAACTCCACTGGTTCCCAAAGTTTCGTGCAACCGCTTCCGAACTTTGAGGTGAATTGGGTTCCTCTATCTGATATGATACTCCTCGGAACTCCATGCAAGCATACAATCCTGGTCATGTATATCTTAGCCAATTTGGCACTGGTGTAGGTAGTCTTTACTGGAATGAAATGAGATACCTTCATCAAACGATCGACTACAACCCAAATCGAGTCATAGCCTGAACGAGTCCTGGGCAATCCTGTGATGAAATCCATGCCTAGTTTATCCCACTTCCATTCGGGTATAGGCAATGGTTGTAACAATCCTGCTGGCTTCTGATGTTCTGCCTTCACCCTCTGACATACATCACAAACTCGCCACGTACTGCAATGTCCTTCTTCATTCCGGTCCACCGTAAAGTATTCTTCAAATCCAAATACATCTTGGTATTTCCTGGGTGAATCGAATATGGTGAATCATGTGCCTCTTGTAGAATCAACTTCCTGATCTCCGGATCATTGGGCACATAAACACGGTCTTCAAACCATAGGGTATCGTGCTCATCCTCACGAAATCCCTTTGCTTTTCCTTCGCTCATTTTCTACTTTATAGAGGCAACCTCATTGTCAGTCTTCTGAGCTTCCCTGATCTTGTCCATCAAAGTTGACTGAATCTCCAATGCTGCTATATAGCCTCTCAGAACTATTTCCAAACATAGCTCTCGAAGATCCTCGGCTAACTCCTTTGGTATTTCTCCCGTCATTAGTGTGTGGACGTCACTCTTACGGCTCAACGCGTCTGCTACAATGTTAGCCTTTCCGGGGTGATAATGTAATCTCATATCATAATCCTTGATGAGCTCCAACCATCTTCTCTGCCTGGGATTTAGCTCCTTCTGTGTGAAGATGTACTTCAAACTCTTGTGATCCGTATACACCTCACAATGGTTTCCAATGAGGAAATGTCTCCATGTTTTCAACGCATGTACAACGGCTGCTAACTCCAAATCATGCGTAGCATAATTTAGCTCATGAGGCTTAAGCTGTCGTGAAGCATACGAAACAACTCTTCCCTCCTGCATAAGCACTGCTCCAAGTCCTCTACGTGAGCGTGCAATACACCTCATAATCCTTGGTCTGATCTGGCAGAATTAACACTGGTGAGGTAACCAAACGTTTCTTCAACTCTTGGAAACTAGCTTCACACTCCTCAGTCCAAATAAACTTGGTCTCCTTCTTCAATAATTCTGTCATAGGCTTCACAATCCTTGAGAAATTCTCAATGAATCTCCGGCAGTATCCTGCGAGTCCAAGGAAACTCCGGATCTCCACAACTGTTGTTGGCGCTTCCCAGTTTGTCACAGTGACAACTTTAGTGGGGTCTACTGCTATACCCTCTCCGGATATAACATGTCTGAGAAATCCAACTTCCTTCAACCAAAACTCACACTTGCTGAACTTGGCATATAACTGGTGTTCTCTGAGCTTCTCGAGTACCAAACGCAAATGCTCCTTATGTTCTTCTTCATTCTTCGAGTAAACCAAAATATCATCAATGAACACCACGACAAACTTATCCAAAAACTCCATAAACACTTTGTTCATCATGTTCATAAAATAGGCAGGTCGTTAGTCGGACCAAATGACATAACGGTGTACTCATACAGCCCGTACCTGGTGGTAAAAGCCGTCTTAGGTATATCCTGCTCTCGAATCTTCAACTGATGGTACCCTGATCGCAAATCGATCTTGGAAAACACCTTAGCTCCTTGCAATTGGTCAAACAAGTCATTGATCATCGGCAGTGGGTACTTGTTCTTAATGGTCACTTCATTCAATCCTCGATAATCAACAACCATTCTTAATGATCCATCCTTCTTCTCCACTAGAAGTACTGGTGACCCCCAAGGCGAAGAACTTGGGCGAATAAAACCTTTATCCAGTAACTCATTAATCTGCTTCTTAATTTCCTCCAAATCTTGGGCTGGCATCCTATACGGTCTCTTATATATCTGCACAGTGCCTGCAAGTAGTTCAATCGGAAACTCGATGTCTCTGTCCGGTGGCATGCCTGGCAACTCTTCTGGAAACACGTCCGGGTAATCCCTTACCACTGGTACTTCCTCCTGCACAACTCCTGATAAGGAATTTACATGTGCTCTCCTCGGCTCATGCCGTGATACAAACTTGATTCTCCTCCCTTCTGGGATGGTAAGAAAAATTGACTTGCTGGCGCAATCTATGTTCCCTCCATACTTCGATAACCAATCCATGCCTAATATCATATCCAATCCTTGGGATTCCAGAACTATTAGGTCCGAGGGAAATACATAGTGTCCAATCCTTAATGGCAGTCGATCACACCATATACTAGCCATGTATTCTGCTCCAGGTGAGGTTACTAGCGTGGGTGACCTAAGGGTTGGGTTTGTAGTTTATACTTATCCACAAATCCCCTTGATATGTATGAATGCAATGCACCAGTATCAAAAAGAACAACTGCAGTAAAAGTCTTAACCAAAAACTTACCTATTACTGCGTCTGGCTGATCTTCAACCTCCTCCACGGTAACGTGGTTCACTTGTCCCCTGTTGAAAGGGTTCGGCTTCTTTCCTGAGCTTCCATTGCCATTTCCATTTTGGCCTTCTGGACAATCATTTGCGTAATGCCCGGTCTTGCGGCAATTAAAACAAGTGATGTGGCTCAGGTATACCTTGGATGGTGTTGACGGGTTGGTGCGGTTTTGTCCATTGCTTCCTCCATTCCCGTTCCTGTTCTTGGTGCCATTATGGTTGTGCGAGCTACCTCATCCGTGGGTATGCTGAAATTTTCCTCCTGTCTTCGGGGTAAAGCGAAGTTTCTGCTGAGCTCTAGAGTTATTCTTCCCTTGTCCATACTTTCTCTTGCGATAGTCAATCTGCTGCTGCTTACCTTCAATCATAAGCGCACGATCTACCAACTCCTGGTAGTTATTGAAGGTGGCTACCATCAACTGCATGCTCAACTCATCATTCAGTCCTTCTAGAAACTTCTCACCTTAGTGCATCCGTAGCAACGTCATGTGGGGCATAACGTGCTAACTTACCAAATCATCCACATCTTGTGGCCAATCGTCCGTCCTCCTTGGCGTAAGTTGCGAAACTCACGCTTCTTCATGGCCATCGCTCCTGCTGAAACATGGGCGACGGAAAGCTTGCTAAAACTGATCCCATGTGACAGTGTCTACAGGGTAAGTGGCTGTAAAATTCTCCCACCATGCTGCTGCGGGTCCTTCGAGCTGATGTGCGGTAAATTTCACCCTTTCTCCATCTGTACATCCTGCAGCGGTCAACTCCCTCCCTGTCTTACGGAGCCAATCATCTGCAAGAATCGGCTCGGTGCTACTGGAAAACACCGGTGGATTCAGCCTTCAGAAACGGGTCAAATGGTCAACTGGTGGTGGTGGTGGTGGGTTGTTGTTGTTGTTGTTGTTGTTGTTGTTGTTGTTGTTTTTGTTGTTGTTTTTGTTGTTGTTGTTGTTGCCTTGGTTCTGTACCAATGTTTGAATCAAGGCATTCTACTGCTGAATCAACTGAGTGATCTCTGGCGGGAAAACAAATCCATGGTCGCGTCTCGGAGGCATCTGAGGGGTTTAAGAAAAGACGAGAGTTAAGAATAGAATGAGGTCTAGGGAGAAAACACTACCCATATGCACATGAGACAAAAATCACACAATATCACTCCAATCAATTCAAACAAGGGCATACAACGGTCTATCTATTGTTACAAAGTGCTGGAACTAAAACTGACTTAAAATGGGGGTAATCTACTACTGTTATGGTGGTCAACTAGAAAAACTGCTCCGATGAAGACTCCATGATATCTGCTCCAGCTTCATCTTCGTAATCATCATCGCTAGGATCGGAATCGGTGTCGTCGATGATGATGTAGTTCTCTGGACAGGTGCAATCTTCATCTTCTCCTCCGGGTGCTGAATTTCCCATGAGTTCTTCAATCTTCTCCTTAAGATCGTTGTTTTGTCTCACTAGAGCTACAATGTCCTCCATGTAGTCCTTGCGAGTGGCCTTCAGTTCTCCTTCTAGTTCGATAATCTTGGCATTTGCTGTCTTCAACTCTATCATGTCTGCGCACATCTGGTTCTCCTGGGGTCGAATGTGCTGGTTTAAGTCCTGGATAAAAGCTGCAATGGATCGATCCTTCTTAGTGCCAACTATCTCCCATTGTTCATCTCGGCGTCCACAAATCTGGTAGATAGTATCCTAGAGGTCTTCTTTGTAAACTTCTCCAATGCGTCCCATGGTTATGTGAGCTGCCATGCTCTTTCCCAGGCTCCAGGTTGGTGCATTGAAAACACACTCTATGGGCTCCGTGATTGGCGCAAACATCCTTCCGGGAACTTGAGCTTGAATCTTCCAGCGCTCTTCTTCGGGTAAAGTGGAATTGTAGGTCCCGGTGAAGCTTGGTAATCCGATGTTTAGGTACTTAGTGACTTCCTTCAGGTGTCGTCCAAAGGGTGTATCTTCATCCGGCTGGGTGAACTTGATCCTCGCTTCCGTCATCCTAAAAGAGTAGAAAAGATGAGGAGTTAGAAATGAGAAGAGAGAGAGAGAGAGAGAGAGTAGTGATCTAGGGCTTTATCTTAATGGTCATGTCCAACAGTAAGCGTGTGCTCTGATACCATCTTTGTAGTGACCAGACCTCAACTAGTCTGATCTCTATGCTCAGTGTCATCCCTGGATCAGTAATGCTGACACCACACAGTACTCGGAGGATTTATAACAGAGTAGCAATCACACACTTATTATATTCGAATGTCTCAAGAGAGAACTTAATAAAAATAAATATGGCTTAAGGCCATCTAATACGATAACAGCGGAAGGCTTGGAAGAATAAGCGAGTCCATCAACTCCAACGGCATCACTGAGTATAGAACCACGACCTAAGCACCTTACTCGTCATTTGAAAAGTCTGCAACATGAAACGTTGCAGCCCGAAAACGGGTCAGCACATGGAATATGCTGGCAAAATAACACATAGAGAATAATGGAATAATAAGCCTATACTACATGCATATATGGCTGGTGGAAAGCTCTACGGTTACAGTTTTTGCATAAAGCCAATTTTTCCCTATTGCAAAGGAATAAATTTATTTAACTATCATGGTGGTTGTGAAACATTGAGAATGGTTGACAGCATTCTCAATCCCAATTAAAAGTACTCATTAACAAACCCAACAATATTAATTAGAAGTAACATGATGAGATTCACATGATATCCAAGTACTAGATACTCAAGATGTCCATAACCGGGGACACGGCTAACCATGATTAGTTTATACACTCTGCAGAGGTTTGCGCACTTTTCCCCACAAGACTAGATCGCCTCCGTTTGATTTCTCGCACTACATGGTGTTTGAGAGACGGATGACCGAGACATAGTCTTTCAGAAGCGCTAGCACCTTACATGTGGGTAGACCGTACCAACCTACAACCCCTACATTTGCTAGTCTACCCATAAGAGTTCGCACAACTTAGTCAACTACGCCAGAGCCCATAATGGCTTGTGGCTGCACACAGAAATTTCTAGTTTGAATAATCTCATGATCCCTTTGAGCCTGGGTGGCGGTCCGAAGAAATACAGGCAAGTCCTGATGGAAACCAGGTGCCTCAATCCACCCAGATGTGTGTTTAAGTTGCCACCTTAAATAAACCATTGAATAACAATCTCACATCTGTCATGGATACACTCACCCAATCCACGTCTACTAGCATAGCATAGCATAATAAGCAAACGTAGAAGTAACTCCCAAGGGTTTGATAATAAAAGCAGTAATAGGTACTACCTCAATCTACTGCCCAAAACCCACAATTTAATTAGATCCTAATCATGCAAGTGTTTGAGGATAGATCTAATGCATAAAACTGGGTATGAGAAGAGGTATGATCAAAGTGTTACTTGCCTTGCTGATGATCCGCGAAACCTAGAGACTCAAGTAACAGCGGCGACTCCGGGTATTCTATCTCAGACAAACAAACAAGCATACAATAAGTACTCATCTAATGCACAGGTAAAACTCAAATAGATCTAACCAGATAGTTCAACTTAAGAACTCCGGTTTGCAAAAAGGATCAAATCAAACGAAGCAACGAAAGTCAAACGGCGGAAGAAAACAACTTCGTTTTAATAATCTGGATCTAAGTCAAATTTTACAGAAGTAAAAACTTGTTTAAGTAGGTTATTCGGAAAGAGGTTTTCGAGACGAAACTCTAGGCGCTTGAATCGCCTGATTCCGATAAACGAGCGAAAAGTTATACTAAAATGAAAATCGGATCAGAAATCGCGATAAAAAAATCACGAATTAAATCCGAGAAAAAGAAAAACGACGAACGGGTTAACGAACGCACGTTCGTTAACTAAACTAATGTGACGAACGCGTTCGTTAAAACGAACGAACGAACGTTCGCTATTTAACCTAAACCGGAAAAAACCGAAGCGTTCGTTAACTAACTAATCTGACGAACGCGTTCGTTAAAATGAACGAACGAACGTTCGCTATTTAACCTAAACCGGAAAAAAAACCGAAACTAAAAAACGAAACCAAAAAAACCGAAAAAATCGAAATAAAAACCACCCGGTTGTTAGAAAAACCGGCGGCACGTGGATCGAGGCAGCGGCGAACCTCGTCGGCGGCGGTAGAGTCCGGAGAGTCCGGCGGCGCGGTCCGGCTGGTCAAGCGGCGGCGGCGGGCGTGATCCGGCGGAGTCGGCGGGCGCGGCGAACCTCGGCGTCAGGCGTGGCAATGGATGGCGGCGGCGCGGGGCGCGAGGCGGCTCGGGCGGGTCGGGGCTAGGGTTTGCGTGGGTGGGCTGCCCCGATTTATAAAGCCTGCCGGGCCAGAGTCCCGGACGGACACGGCCCGGTTAGGTCGGTGGCGCGTTTTTTTTAAATAATTATGCGCAGAAAAAATTTAAAAAGAAATACTAAACGGAGTCCAAAAATCCCGAAATAAATTTTCCCCGGCTTCTAAAATCAAGCCGGACAAGATGAACTTTTATTTGGGGCCTAAATGCAAATTTGAAAAACGCGTATTTTTCCTAAATTCAAGTAAAAAGGCGAAAAACTACAAAATAAAATCTTATTTGATTTTATTATTAAATCTTCATTATTTCTTTATTTTGGGAAAGTCATTTTATTCCCTCTCTCTTATTTTGATAGTAGAAATAATTGGAGATAAAATAATTAAAATCAAATGATCCTATTTTCAAAATTTGAGAAAACTCAAATAGGAAAATAACGAAAATCCCCAACTCTCTCCGTGGGTCCTTGAGTTGTGTAGAATTTCTAGGATCGAGCAAAATGCAACGAAAAAATATGATATGCAATGATGCTCTATGTATAACATTCCAAATTGAAAATTTGGGATGTTACTGACAGTCTGATTGCGTGTTCGCCCCCTCTCTCTAAATATCGATCTCGCACTTGTGCATTCCTTCATAGTCTCCCTCCACTCGGCCCCTCGCACCATCTTCTAGCCCCCCACCGGATTTTGCCACATGTGCAATCTAGCAGACTCCATGGTTTAACTTAAGCATAATGCACAAATCTCAAAACAACAGTGGTTCTCTTTTGTTCTAGAATCTTCCGTATCATAACTGCCCAAACTTTTTTTCTAGTTGAATTGCAATTATTTGTTTTTACTTTATGCTTTACAATGCACAATTCCATGAATCATAAAATAGATTAAGGGTTTCTTTGATTCAAAGGATTCTCAAAGGAATTTTGGAGGATTCTAATCATTAGGAATTTTTCCTATCTTGGTTGTTTGATTCGTAGGATTGTAAACCATAGGATTTTTTTCCATATGATTCATTTGCACTAGATTTCATAGGAATAATCCCATCCACTCAAACCTCTTTGAAAGAATTATGTGTTTTTTCTATGCACAATCAAACACTCGTACAATCCTGTAGGATTCAAGACGACATTCCACTATAATCCCATGTTTTTCCTATTCACGCGTTCTTAGCTTTTCTATAAAAATTAATTGATTTTGAATGAGATGAACTATAAGAATTAAACGAAGGGCTACATCACGCATATATGACTCAGAGATTACATGCTATAGTGTGGTATTTATTCATAATTTGGTTGCATTTCTTATGCATGCAATGCACGTGTACCTTACTAGTACTTCGAGTATGTGCAAAACACGTAAATTAGAATACCAATGGCACGCTACACAGTGTCTCTCTTACAGTTCATGAAGCCACGTGTCACATGTGGAGGCGTTGTCACGACCTCCTTGCGTGGATTGATCACGGTGACGTCTGCTGGTTCCGGAAGAATGTACTCGTCCTCCACGAGCCATAGTGGCGGTACATGCACGGTTTAAGATGTGCACGCGCACGCCACGCGCACGCACTCAATCCCTCATGACGCTGCAGCGTACACGGGCGGATGCAATTTTTTACCAAGATCCACCCCATGTGATAATTTGACGCGTGTAAAGTCGTTCACTTCATTGATGGTCAATTAATACAGCGCATGCAAATTGAGTGGACGTGAGGGCGGAAGAACGACATTATTACTCCACTGCGCGCATACGAGTAGTTAAATCGTGGGTTGCTAGTACTTCCATTGGTCTCCTTCGTATTTTGTGCCAATTTTTGACAGTAACATAATACTTACGCATTTGAGCAGTGTAGTACTTGAAATTTATGTTTCGCTAAACTCATCGGGAGCCGTTTGGGCCTCGAAACCAAAACCATCAATTAATCTTTACCTTGTTCCCATCACATTCGAAGCTCGCTCCACACCTACTAGTACGTACCAAACCCGAACGTGTTCCCACTATGCAGGTATTAGTATTACTAGTGCTAGTACTTAGGTTATAAAAAGGGGAACTACCTAACCGAAAATTACTCTACCTTTCCTCCACATAAGTGCTTCTTCTTCGTCCGTCGTTGCCATGGTCGGTGAGCAGAGCTCTAGGTCGAGAACTACTCGTAACAAGGGAGCGGCAACCAAGGTTGCGGGAAAAAAGAGAGGGCTCGCCGCCACACAGAGACCTCGAAAGATCTCTCACGGGCAGGCGATGGCTCCCAGGAGCGCCCTAGCCGCTGAGGCAAACATGCCGAGCCGATGGACCTGGAGTCGTTATCCCTCGACGGCATGCCCGATCAGCTCAATAAGCACCTCAATAAGCAGAAGGAGTTCATCCAAGGCTTGACGGAGTTCTTTGAAGGAGAGCCTCGACGACATGCCCGCCGAGCTCAATCAGCGAGGGAGTTGACCGCCGGCTTGGTGATCTTCTTTGAAGAAGAGCATTGCCTCGGAGAAGAAGGCGACCAGCGAAATCCTGCGACCCGGGAGGACAAGGCGAAGCTCTGCCACGAGATCGACCTGTTGAAGGAGAAGAACGCTGGCTGGAAGAAGCTGCATGAGAATAGTAGTTCCTCGATGAAGATGCTGCGGGCCCTCGTCATGGAGCGAAGGAGGAGTTGGCGAAGCTCGCGCCGAGCACCCGCTACTGTCAAGGTACGTAATGTGGCCGTGGAGCAGATGATGAAGGCTTGCGTCGAGAAATCCCGCGTCATGGATGTAATGAAGAAGATGGCGGAGGAGACGCGCACGGAGATGGAGGTCCTGGAGGCGATGAAGAAGGGTTTGTGACTCCACGGTGAATTAGATCATTTGGGGTGATAATCTTCCTTCTTCTTTTGCTGCTGTGTTTCATCTTTTGCTTCGGGTGTTTCGCCGCACGTGTCACATTCTCTGCGAGGCATGAATAGAACAATGGTTTTTGTTTTTTGAGGGAATGAATAGAACAATGCTAACAATGAGATGACTAGCAAATTAGATCATTTTTTATCGCCATATGGCACTTTGGGCTGCCGTGTTTTGCTCCTCCGTCAGCAAAGTACTACTCTAGTGGAAAACTTGAGTATACCGTGCAGTTCTTTGCTCCTCCTTGATCAGGTCGTCAACGCATTTATACAAGCAGTCAAATCACAAGGCCCCGCCTTCCAGCAGTAATGAGCCATCAAATCACAAAGGCCCCCGCCTCTCGTGAAACGACCAAGCTAGACTGCCCCTCCCTCTAGCATTTTAAAAAATGTATACTTTTGTACAGCAATAGTATCGATGGATTGCGCCATGGTGCAAAACTTGAAATTAAAAAAAAGTTGGTACTACCTCCGTCCAGGTTTATTGGTCCCCATTATATTTCGTGCCAAATTTTTACCATATATTAAACTAACAAAATGTCTACGCATGTCACCAAACATTATATTTTTGAAAACTATGTTCAAGTACGAATCCAATGAGATAATTTTTCTTGACATGCATTAACATTTTGTTAGTTAAATCTTTAGTCAAAATTTGACACAAACTACAAAGGGGACCTATAAACCAAGACGGAGGTAGTACATATAGAGAGCGCTCATCGCCAAATTATGCATATAGTACTATTAAAAAGGCTAGTCACAATAATGGTGTCCAGCACAACCCACCCGTCAAATAAAACTAAGCACCCTGGAATTCTTTGACAAAACTAAGCACCCTGAAATTCTTTGACAACTAAACTGCTGGCTATATGATGTTGGCCATATATATTGTACGTATATAATGTGAAGAAACGAGTGGTAGTACTATACCAACTAAAAGATGAAATGTAAGAAATACTAGTATGTACGTACTGAAGAGTTAAAGTAACAAGAAGAAACGTAACATAGTTCTGCTGGGGGCTCAGCACAACACACCCCTCAAATTAAACTAAGCACACCTGAAATTAAACTACGCAACTAATCTGGTAGACACTGCATTAGAAGTTTAGAACCGCCACGAGCAACGACACTGCCACCTTACTCGGAGTCCTCGTCCACGCCCTCTTCCTCTTGGCTGATACTTCTTTGCTTGAACCGCCAACTTGGCTGTTGCTCTTCATCCAACCCTTGTAGATATTCAAACAAAGTTAGCCATCCATTGCAGCGTACTGGATGTGGTCTATTTCTAGTACATTCCGCTGCCATGCATGACGATGAAACATGTATGGAGGTTTCTCCGTTTACGTCTGAAGGATGAACCATGGCTCTGCCGGTCAGCGTGAAGGCTGACGAGAGGACACCAGACGATTCTTTTGTAGGTCGAAGGTGTTGCCTACAACGAGGCCTATCCGACGAGGACTTCTTTGTCGTTACCAAAGTCTCTGATGTGAATTTGACTAGGTTGCTCTCGAGGAAGTCCTTAAAATCCTGGCACTCAACATCGGCATGGCATATGTGGTAGACCAAGCATAAGTCATGCACGCAAACCTGGATCACGGCGGGCTTCTTCCTCTCTTCGTCCTTTAAATCCTTTTCTCGTCCCACGCACCGTGGTGTACTCAACATCTAGCCCAGCGACCCACTCATCATCTCGAGTCTTGAACATGCGCAGGCGAGAAAGGCATCCTTTCACCGTCGCGGAAGTACGGGTGTAGTGACGGCGAACTCATCGCCGGTGATAGTTCTAACCTTGTACTCACTGCCGATCGGGGAGATTTGGGACGCCATGGATTTGGGAGGAGGGTTAGGATTAGTGGAACTGCCGTAATGTGAATGGATGGGACGACAAGGAGCGAACCGCCGTAGTATTAAAGGACGTGCGGGGACGAGAACGAGCGAACTGCCAGCGTGTGAACGGCAGGGTGATGGATTTCCATTCTCCCATGATACGGGCTTCCGAGAGCCCTTGGATCTGAGATCGAACGGTTGCACGGCGTGAATCTAGACCTATGGGTGAATATCCTATCCTGGAGGGTTATTCTGCAAATTTTCAGCAACTTAGCATGCGACCGAGTGATCTCAGATCCAAGGGCTGCCAAAGAGCCCGTATTATGGTCGCGCCTACCACGACCGTCAGCGTCGCTCGCATGATCGCGCCTTTGAGATTTAACACGGTGCGTTAGGGCTATCTGATGTTGGCATGTCATACATAGTCATCACTTAGTCACTCATACTACAACAAGGTTGGCTATAAGGTTGGCTATAAGTGTATATTTTTTTACTCCTCTCTATCTCTTTCTTCATACTCCCTCCGTCCCATAATATAAGAACGTTTTTGACACTAGTGTAGTGTCAAAAACGTTCTTATATAATGGGACACAAGGAGTACTAGTATTTATTGCATTTGCCAAGGAGTGACCTCTTCCAATGAAATGGTGTTGCTAAGTTTGCTTCATTTAATTAGCTATAGACTCAAAATTGTCTTTTCACCTAAGTACACGCGCTTAGCACCGTTTCTTCCTTGGGTCACCAAACTAGTCTCTCTCTCTTCTTGATTAACTTGCTACATCAGACTTTATGCCTATGTGGCAAGCTTAAGCACACAAGAGGAACAAGTAAGTACAATAGTGCGCTTTACATGGCCTTTTTGCATATGTGGAGGAAAGAGAGGCAAGGAAAAAGTGGAGAAGTGGGCTCTCATGCAAGAGCCAACCTCTACTACATGGCGGAGCATTGGGAGAGGCACCTGTATGGAGGTGGTCAGGAATCGGGAGACTCACGCCGGTCGTAGCGCCGTAGTTAAAATGATAATGGCAAGTCAAATCACGGGGCCCCACCTGTCCAGCAGTAACTCACTGTCAAATCACACAACCCTACGTTTCAGCAGCCTACTCCCTCGTCTTCTCGCGTCTTTGTCGACCTGACTAGGCGGAACTGTCCCGCCGCCTACCGGGCAGGAAAAGCCCCGCCCTTGACTTTTAAATAGTATACAGTATACTAATTTTGTATCCATGGATTGCGCCCGCGCCATGGAGCAAAGCGTCTAGAAACGGCGGTACACATGTACGGCGCATACAAGACGCCTGTCACGCATTGTCGCACCAGGTCGGTCGGTCTGGCACGCCGCTCTTCGAATGGAACGTGCGTCATATTGCATTCGCACACACATGTGGGACGACAATTGAGAACCGACCATAGGCAAACTCCCCGTCCCCGCAAGCCGGGTGACTTAATAGAAGAGGGAGACGAGCGATAGTACTAGAGAACTGTTGTACTATGTTGGTGCCTGGACGATCCCTGCAAGACACGTAAGATCAGTTCGTCCATGCATGTGACCAGACTCCACCGGAACACGCCTGGATTGGCTATAAATCTACATATCGTGCGAGGCTGTGTTGTACATGGCTGTAGTTGTGGTGAGAAATCTTTAAAAAGGTTTCTTGTCATCTCGCAAAATTAGGTGTCATGTGCTTCGGATCACTGCGAGGGTTAAACAGCGACAACTGAGTTGGGCTAGTCATTGGGGGCACATGCATGAACAGTGACTACTCGGCTGCCATCTAGGCCAAGTCGGCTATGTTAATTAGGACATCTATCGACGGACCCCTTTTCTACGAGTTTATCTTTAATTTGAGCTTTGTTCCTCGTCTAGTTTGTCCGTCAGGATTCATGTTATTTCCTTTGGGCAGTGAGGTTATGATTTCTTGTCATGTGGCATTTTTTCGTGTTATATGTTATAATCCGCGCTCAGATCAAAATGACGACAAGCTGCGCCTCCGCCACGTGCATGAACACTTCTCGACAGTCATTGGCGAGGTCAAGCCCGGCTCCGTGAGACAAAACAAAACTAAGTACTACTCCACTATATAGGCAGGAGCCTCCGCGCATGCTTGCTAGTGTTGCTCTCTTCACACTGTCTCGGCCTCTCCAGATCTAAACACGACAGCGGTGGCCACACACACACACACACTCTCTCTCTCTCTCTCTGCTCACCGCTGGTCACAGATCTAGCCGGATCCTCTCCGCCGGGGAAGGTGAGAAGGTGCAACGTTCACGCGGTCGTCCTCGGCGACGGCTCTTACCCACTGCTGGGCGCGTCCCGATCAGCCTGCCTTGCCGTTCTCTCCCAAGCACCGCTGGCGAGGGAGGGCCTCCCACCCCTTCTTCCTTGCTGCCGTAGTGTGGGCAGATCCGGCCTCCCGCCGCCCACCTAGCGACATCCCGGCGACCATCAGGTATAACTTCCTTTGAAACCGGCTTTGCTCTACTTCCCAAGCTCCTGACATCGCTGCATTTGTAACTTTTACTCTTTCTCAGGCCCCCTCGTAGATAGGATCGATCGGCTGTTCGAAAACCACCTAATTTTTTTTACATTTAAGAGGTAAAACTAGTTCATGCACTCGAATCTAGTACTACTTGGTTCAAACAAGGAAGAAAGGGGGTGGGGTGGGGGAGGATTTGTTACCTGAATCTAGGACTTGGTCGAAAGAGGAAATAATGGGGGCGAAAAGTAGCGTAGAACCTGCTATCCAACTGGTCTCTAGGTCTAATAGGGAAATAAAGGAAGCATAATACAAACTCAATATAAACCTGATCTATTGGTTGAAAAAAAGGAAAGAAAGTGGGGACTGGGGACAAGTCAATGAGTAAGTCCAAGACTACATTTGCTAGCCTCACACAAGATAAGGTGGCTATACCGAACAAAATGGGACCAACCTGGATATCCTGTTACGATGTTTGTTGCCCCGAGCCACTCTTATGTAATGCCACTTTGGTAAAATGTAGCAATCGCCTTTGTTAAAAGTAAGGACATGTTAAACCAATGTTGTTTTCAATGTAATGCCTCCGGAATATGAATCAATGGCACTTCTTTACATGTCCTACTAAAATTTCCCATTAAGATAAGTTGGTTCTTTTTGTTAGAAATGCAACTGTCCTGGTCTGCCTACTCTCCTGTGCCCAAAGTAATGTCGTATTTAACAGTTATCATAGTTAGTCCTAATGCCCACACTAATATCTAGCAATGCCACTGCTTTAGAAATTGCTACTGTCCTTGTAGGATTGCCATTCAGATAAGGAACATGCCTCTTTTCATTTGATGCATGTTTCATCACTTGTTAGTCACCCTCCTTTCCACCTTTTTTGTGCAAACAGAGATATACATTTCACGCTTGATCTTAGTTGAACCGCACAAATGATATCCAAATTATAGTTGAGCATTCCAGGAGCTTCACAACCAACCTTGATGTTGCTCAATTTTATCGCAACTAATGAAGAAGAAGCTCTGTGGGTTTCTTTTTCTGATGGAAATGGAACCGGGCTGGAGCCCTTTTCTTAAAAAATTGAAGAAGAAGCTGCTAGCTCACGGGACATTGCTTCATTTTAGGTGAATCGCACCAAAAGGTCCCATGAATTGAATCATCCATGTTGGTGACAGAAAGAGCCGACTTGACATCCCGATCTAAGCACCCCGGCCTCCATCCTTGTGACGCCTTGCGGTACACCTCGTTTGCCACACCTTTCGACCCTAGTGTCACTGATAAAATGAAGTAATAATACAGTTAAAATAGAGCGAGTGTCATCTCTATCATTTCATTTCCATTGTAGATAAAGAAAGTGCTTCTCTTTGTTAAAGTATGTTTCATCAACTAGTCCCATTGTTAATGTTTAAGCGTTTCTGCAAACTAGGGTGCTTAATTTTAGTTGATATGTACAATAATAGAGATCTGAATGTCTCAAGGCGCCTCCTTGTACTACTGCTATACACTGATGTTCATCACTGGCAGAAGGTGTATCTAGGAGTCTTGGGACGATGTCCAGTATGAGGCGTCGCAGGGCCCATCTCGCCCTCGCAGCATGGCATACTATGATACTATCGCAATATTTTCTTCTATTTATTTTGTGTTTTTCATCAACTAGTGCCACTATAATGTAATCACGCTTTTTCATTATCTCAGGCAAACAGGGTTATTCAACTGCATTTTGGTGGAACTGCACAAATGTACGTATGGAACCGGCATATATGCAGAGTGCGAGGTGTGCCAAGTAAAATTACCGACACCAACCATGCTGCATGCACGCATTGGCATCCACCACCACCATTGGGATGGGTGGCGCTCTCGTGGGACGGATCTTTCTCGGCAAAGAAATCCTCTAACCAAATACTAGTAGCTTATATTGGCAGTTTTCTAGGGAGTACTCTTTTCTAAAAGAAGCACCAATCTATTTTTCTTTATTTGTACACTGTGTCACAACTTTGAACCAAAGGTCCATAGCTATTTTAGGGTGATTGGCGTAGTACTCAGAGACTGATTGTAAGCATGATTTTCATTAGTCATCCTGCGATTGTAAGCATGAGCAGGTGGAAGATTAGGTTAGTGCGAAGCTTACCTTAAACCCTACCACCGCCGTTGAAACGAGGCGAGCGTCGAGGGAACCTTGGAGAACGGCGGGGAAGCGACGTCGCGCCATCCGGCCTCCTCTTGTGGTGGGAGAACGAATACTCATGTGGCTCCGGCTGGCTTTGCACCCTCACGAACGGCACACCATACTCGATCGATTCGTTATCCTCTGGGTGCTCGACCTTCGACCTGTACGCCCACCACCTCTACCTGACTGTTGCCTCGGACGAATCTGTCTGCTCCATTGCCCATAGGAGATACTCGATGAACTCGGAGGACTACGGCGTGACTGCCGCCGAGGAGTACATGTACATCGCCGCCCTCATCGCCTCCGTCTCGCTCTTTCGCATACATTGCCACATGGCCCGCACCGTCCTCGAAATCTCCCACTCATTGTCAAACCAACTAAGGATCTCCTTCAACCTGGCTAACTTTGCCTGGTCGCCGCCGGCGATCTGCCTGATTCGCTACTGCATCCTCTCCATAGATGTCCTTCTGAGTGGTCCGGTGCTAGCTTTGGAAGATGGAAGGAGAGACGGTGGTCTTGCAATAGAGAAGAGGGAGAGAGAGGAGGTGGTTTTGGAATGGAGATGATGGAGAGGAGAGGAGGTGGTTTTGCAATGGAGAGAAGATCAGAAGAGGGAGAGGCGAGACGGTGGTTTTGGAATGGAGATAATGGAGAGGAGAGCAGGTGGTTTTAGAATGGAGATGATGGAGAGGGGATGAGGTGGTTTTGCAATGGAGAAGAGGGAGAGGAGCGTGCGGCAGCGATTTAGGATTAGGCGAGAGGGCAAGGCCTGTGTGTTGGATCAAAATCAAAATCAATTTACCCTTCAATTAAGAAAGCGACCCCACATTAACTAGTCTCCCTTTTATTCGGGTCATAATTGACCATGATTTTCACACATAAAATATATGTTATACGTTGCAAAAATAATATAATTTGAAAGTACATTCAGATACGAACCAAACGATACAATTTTTGGTGACATGCATTCACATTTTGCTTGTCAAATACAGTACGTGGTCAAACTTTGACCCAAAATATGCAAAACAACAAAAAAATACTTCCAAGACCAGCGCCGCTCTTCCGCTCTTCTCCTCTTAAACCATCGCCACTCCTCTCCTGTTCAAATCTAAATCCAGCGCCGCTCGTCTCGTCTTCTATTTCAAAACCACCGCCCCTCCTCTCCTGTTCCAGTCCAAAACCAGCGTCGCTCCTCTCCCGTTCTAATCCAAAACCAGCGCTGCTCCTCTCCTCTTCCATTCAAAAACCACCGCCGGCGAGTGAAGGTGCTGTGGAGAAGTAGATCGATGGAGGAGTACAACCGATACGTGAGGATCGCAGACGGCGACCCTGTGAAGCTAGCTAGGATGTTGGAGATACAGTCTTGGTTTGACAACAAGGACCAACTAGCGGCGACGGCGACATCCATGGCCAAATATCTGCAATAGAGCGAAAAGGCAGCGATACTCCCAAAGGGAGTCGCGCTGGAGTACATAGAGCTGCTCCTCTGGGCCATGGAGCAAACAGATTCACCGAACCCGATCGTGAGGGAGCGGTGGTGGGAGTATCGATCCCAGATGGAGCATCCACCAGACATTGAAGGATCGAGCATCTACAAGGTGCAGTTTGTAAGGGTGTCCTGCCAGAGCGAGCCGGTGAAGTCTTTGTCGACCGAACCCAACTACAAGAGGAGAAAAGCAGTTGGCCCGACGATGCTTCCCCGCCATCATCTCCCTCGCCGTTCACATCGTCTCACGGGGCGGCTGTCTGCCGCCGAGGAATAGGAGGGGCTGCCTCACCCCCCAGCCCAATAGTCGGGCAGGTTGTGAATTGTCGAGGAGCTTAGGGTTGTCGGTATTTGCGGGTTGTGAATTGTGTTTTGTGTTGTGTATTTTGAGAGTACTTTCAGATATGAATGTCTTTTGAATTTCAGATTTGCGATATTGAGCATATGAAGAATTTTATGAATTCTAGAGATCTATTTTTAGCACTTAAAAAAATGTAGTTTCTTAGGAGTATAAAAGTGCAGACGAGAAGAAACTGCAAGTTTCAGTTTCAGATAAGAAACTGCAAGTTCAGTTTGAGATAAGAAACTGCAACTTTCAGAGGCAGAGCATTTATATTAGACGGCCTTTTCAAACAGGGTTAACATCATGTTGGAAGTTTTATTCATGGTCGAAAATGGAACCACCAACCAGTTAACATCATGCTGATCAACATTTATGCATAGCACATCTTCATATGATGCACAGTCAAAATGCCCACATAATGTCGAGTGTGCGAAACACAGAGAAAACGAGGGACGGAGTTTTGGCAAGTGTTGGACGTGGTTTTGGGCTGCCCCGTCTAGGCTTTCATTTTTAACATGCGCAGCCCACGACCTCGGATGGAAGGGCCTGTTTGTATTTTCTTAGGGCCGTCATGTATCGACCGACCTATGGACCTCCCATGCGAGGTTTTATTTTTGGTAGCCCAATTTATGTATTTTTTTGAAGAAAACGCAGAGGTATGTTCTATTTTCCTATATAAGAATAGGAACGCCAGGTACAACTTATGTTTCCCTTCTAACTATATTATATATATTTAAATTATTTTATATGTTATTATATATTATTTTTATTGTCATCATATATTTAATGAGATACTTACATATGTAAGAAAACAATATCCCACATCTTATTAACTTATACAAATAATTTCTTAACAAATAAAATCCTCGAGTGTTTTGGCACGAAAATCCTAGTGATTGTGTACAAAAGCTTGGTAAGATTTAAGGACGAATGTTATAATATCACTTATTATTTAAATACATTTATAACAAAATGCTCAGCCCTTTTTTATTTTTTGATAACATTGCTGGCCCAACCCAACATTATAATTAGAATCAGCCCAGCAAAATCGTGTATTTCGAGAAAGTGCAAATGGCCTGTAATTTTTTAGGAAATAAAATAAATGGGCCGCATGGATGCTACATTAATTCTTCACCCAGCCCAGCTAATGGCTGTAATTCAGAAAAAAAAGATCAAATTGACTGTAAATTCTACCGCGCAAAAAAAGACTGTAAATTCTAAAAAATGGGTTGAATACGTGCCACATTTTTGGAGGCTAAAATGTGGGCCAATAGGTCGAAGCCAAATCAAGTCATTGTCGATTTAGTCAACAAATGATTTTACATGTTAGCCGTTGGATTTACATCCAACGACCGGCATCCATCTTCAATCTCTCGTCTTCTTCTCCAGCGCCACCGGGACAACCTCCCGCCTCCTGCTGCTAGCAGCTCTACTTAGCACGCTTCGCTATGAAGCGCTACTCCACCGTTGGCCAGGCCATCCTTCCACCCCTCCACACCTCCTGTTCTTCTCCACCGACTGCCGAACCACACCGCACTAGAACCACTTAACCCTCATACACCTCTCCGTCCGTGACTCTACTCCCACGTCTTCCCATCTCCAGCTCGTTGCTGTCCGGGGCCTCGCCGTCGTCCACCACCTTGGATGCGCTCGGCGCGGCGTGGTCAACATGGTCAACGAACGACACCATCGGAAGTAGACTGTGCATGGAGAGGCTGACAGCTGGGTCCACGGCCGCACACAAGGAAATGCCTCCTTATTACGCGCAAAATAATGATTCCTCCACCTGACTTTTGGGACCCACCGGAAGGGCCTCTATATTTCTCAAAGAAAACATGCCCCCCGCTGACTTGTCGGACCCACCAGCTATCTTCGCACGCAAGGAAGTGCCTCCTTATTACGCACAAAAAAAATGAATACTCCCCCTGCCAGCTGGAACCCAGCATACTGGGAGGCTGACTTGTGGGCCTACCAAGTTGACGGGGACGGAGGGCTTTGTCAACTTAGTCAATATGAATGATTCGAGCTCCTGTTACTCTACGATGTTCATCCAACGGTTGTAGTGCTTCTTCAACCTTTGGTCTTCTTGCTCCAGCCGCCCAAACCAGTGTCGGTCGTGCCGCGTGCTCCTGCCTCCCGTGGCCGGTTGTGATGCCGCGGAGGCCTCACCGCCCACTACTACTCCCACCGGGCCAGGCCATCCCTCTACTCACCCACACCCCATGTTATTCTGCTGCGACAACAGCCTCACACCGCAGCCGAACCAGTGAACCCTCGTACTCCTCTTCGCGTGGGCATCCACTGCTGCGTCTTCCCCGGCTCCGAGTCGTCCCCTTCCTAGGCCTCGCCGTCGTCCACCACCGTGGTGCTCTCGGCGCGGCGTGGTCAATGTGGTCAAGGAATGACTTCCATCGGACGTGGACTGTACATGGAGAGGATGACAGCTGGGTCCACGGCCGCAGCAAGGAAGTGCCTACTTATTACGCGGAAAATAATGATTGCTCCACCTGACAGCGGGGACCCATCGGACGGGCCACCGTATTTCATGAAAAAAAGTTTCCCCCTGACTGCTGAGACCCACTAGCTACATCTTTGCACGCAAGGAAGTGCGTCCGGGCAAAAAAAACGATTCGCCCCCTGACTGCTGAGACCCACCAACTACATCTTCGCACGCAAGGAAGTGCGTCCGGGCAAAAAAAAAACGATTCGCCCCCCTGACTGCTGGGACCCACCACCTACATCTTCGCACGCAAAGGAAGTGCGTCCGGCAAAAAATGATTCACCCTCCGATCATTGGGACCCACCAGCTACATTTTCGCACGCAAGGAACCTCCTGACAGTCGGGATCCACCTGGTCGAAGCGTACGTATCGTTGTCATTCTGGTCGCGAACGTGTACGTACATATATACTGGTCGATGTAGAGGCGCGCACGTGTCATAGTAGAGGCGCGTATGTGTCGTAGTAGAGGCGTGCACGTAGCATGTACACGTACGTACAACGGCCAGGGTGCAAGAAAGAAAATACGCCACGCGTCACGTATATCTGATGGGTCTCGAACGCCTACTCGGCGCATACGTACATGGCTGGGTCGAACGGAGAAACAGAGTCGACGGCGTGTTCATGGGGAGGCAACGGAATGCGTCGTGTTCATGGGGAGGCAACGGAATGCGTCGTGTTCATCTGGAGGCAACGGAACGCGTGGGAGCTAACCGGCTTGGACGGAACACGCGATGGAAACGAGGCCTGGCATACCGCAGAACGGAGGAAACGGCCTTGTGTTCGACCGGTCACGTTCGAAACGGGGTCCTGTTGATCGGGAGGGGTGTGGCGTACCACAAAACGGAGGAAACGGACCTCCTACGGTCGAACAGGGGTCCTGTTGATCTGGAGGGGTGTGGCGTACCGCAAAACGGACGAAACGGAACTCCTACTGTTGAAACGGGGGTCCTGTTGATCGGGAGGGGTGTGGCATACCGCAAAACGGACGAAACAGACTTGTCTTTGGAGCGCCACGGTAGAAACGGGGTCCCTGTTCATCGGGAGGGTTTGGCGTACCGCAGAACGGACTCCACGGATCTTGTTCATCTCCACCGTCGACCTCCTCCAGCCTCCACGGGCTACCGTCGACCTCCTCCAGCCTCCACGGGCTCATGTTCATCCAGCCTCCACCGCGCGCTACTCCACCGTCTACTGTTCAACCACCCCTCCACCGTCTACTGTTCATCCAGCCCTCCACAACACGGGTCCTGTTCAACCACCCTCCACGGCCACCCTTCTAACGTCTCATCGCTCATCCAACCCTCCACACCACGGGTCCTGTTCATCCAGTAGGCAACGCCGCCGCTCCTGCTCATCCAACCCCCGCAACACTCACTTTGTTCATCCAATCGATCGGCTTGATTAGCGGTAGCAAAGGAATCACTCCATCGGGTTCGCATTAACAGCCATCGATCGGTCGCTCGGGTTCAAGAACGCCGTAGTTCGCAGGTAATCGCCGGGTTCGATTAGAGCCCAAGGCCTCGCCGGGTTCGATTAGAGCCAACGCCTCGCACACACGCCAGCGTCGTGTACGAGAAACGCGCATCGCTCGCCCCGACCTCCCACCGTAACCGCAACTCCCCGAAATTTTCCTCGCCCTCGCTTCTACCACGGTTTTTTCCGTCATGGACGGCCCAAAGAATGTCATGCAGCTGCGTCTCCGGCCCGCCCAGGACGAAAAGCCCATTTTCTGTCATGATTTTTTTGTCATAGAAGTAGGATCCCAGCACATCTATGATGATACCGGGTTTTATCACAATTATCGTCATAGAAGTGTCATACGTATGACAGAAAAAAATTTCGTTCGGCCCAAAATGTCACAGATGTGTCTTTTTTTTTGTAGTGATAGGGGCACACCAACCCACCAGGGGCTGGTCTGTCCCTCTCTTGGCCCATTAGGCCCATATCTTTGCCGGGGGTGCCCGGAACCCCTTTCCGGTGACCCGATACGTACCCGGTACCCCCGGAACACTTTCGGTGTCCGAATACTATTGTCCTATATATCAATATTTACCTCTCGACCATTACGAGACTCCTCGTCATGTACGTGATCTCATTCGGGACTCCAAACAATATTCGGTCACCAAATCACATAACTCATATAATACAAAATTGTCATCGAACATTAAGCGTGCGGAGCCTACGGGTTCGAGAACTATGTAGACATGACCGAGACATGTCTCCGGTGAATAACCAATAGCGGAACCTGGATGCTCATATTGATTCCCACATACTCTATGAAGATCTTTATCAGTCGTACCGTAATGACAACATACATTATTCCCTTTGTCATCGGTATGTTACTTGCCCGAGATTCGATCGTCGGTATCTTTTACCTAGTTAAATCTCGTTACCAGCATGTAGCAACCAGACCTCAAACAGTCTGATCTCTGTGCTTTAGTGTCATCCCTGGATCAGTAATGCTGACACGCACAGTACTTGAAGGATTTATAACAGAGTAGCAATCACACACTTATTGCATCGAATGTCTGAAAAGAGAACTTACTACAGTAAATATGTCTTAAGGCCATCTAGTAACGATAACAGCGGAAGGCTTGGAACATAAGCGAGTCCATCAACTCCAACGACATCACTGAGTATAGAACCACGACCTACAGCACCTTATTCATCGTCTGAAAATTCTGCAACATGAACGTTGCAGCCCGAAAACGGGCCAGCACATGGAATATGCTGGCAATGTAACACATAGAGAGTAATGAACAGAAATAGGCTATACTACATGCATATATGGCTGGTGGAAAGCTCTATGGTTACAGTTTTGCATAAAGCCAATTTTTCCCTACTGCAAAGGAATAAATTTTATTTAACTATCATGGTGGTTGTTAAACATTGAGAAGATAGACATCCCCTCAATCCCAATTAAGCATCATCATTAAACCCAACAATATTAATTAAAGTAACATGATGAGATTCACATGATAATCCAAGTACTAGATACTCAAGATGTCCATAACCGGGGACACGACTAACCATGCTTAGTTTATACACTCTGAAGAGGTTTGTGCACTTTTCCCCACAAGACTCGATCTCCTCCATTGGGATTCTCGCACTACATGGTGTTTGAGAAACGGATGACGGAGACATAGTCTTTCAGAAGCGCTAGCACCTTACGATCGGGTAGACAGTTACACCTACTTTCCCCTACATCTCCTAGTCTACCACTGTAAGAGTTCGCACGACTTAATCAACTATGCTAGAGCCCATAGTAGCTTGTGGCTGCACATAGAAGTTTCTAGCATGAATAATCTCATGATCCCTTTGAGCACAGGTGGCGGTCCATAAAGAAAAAGCAGTAATCATTTGGAATAACCAGGTGCCTCAATCCACCCAGATGTGTGTTTAATTTGCCACCTTAAATAAACCATTAAATAACCATCTCACATCTGTCATGGATACACTCACCCAATCCACGTCTACTGGCATAGCATGGCATAAGCAAACGTAGAAGTAACTCCCAAGGGTTTGATAATAAAACAGGTAATAGGTACTACCTCATCTACTTCCCAAAACCCACATATTAATCAGATCCTATTCATGCAAATGTTTGAGGATTGATCTAATGCAATAAAACTGGGTAGTAAAGAGGTATGATCAAAGTGTTACTTGCCTTGCTGATGATCCGTGAAACCTAGAGACTTGAAGTAGCAAGCGGCGCACTCCGGGTACTCTATCGCAAAAAAACAAGCATACAATAAGCACTCATCTAATGCGTAGGTAAAACTCAAATAAGAGATCTAACCAGAAAGTTCAACTTAAGAACTCCGGTCTGCAAAAAGAATCAAATCAAACGAAGCAACGAAAGTCAAACGGCGAAAGAAACAAGCTTCGTTTACTAATCTGGACCTAAGTCAAATTTTACAGTAGCAAAAACTTGTTTGAGTTGGTTAAACGGAAAGAGGGTTTCGAGTGGAAACTCTAGGCGCTTGAATCGCCTGATTCTGATAAATGAGCGAAAAGTTATACTAAAACGAAAATCGGATCAGAAATCGTGATCGAAAATAATCGCGGAAAATCCAAGAAAAAGAAAAATGGACGAATAGGCTAACGAACGAACGTTCGCTGTCTGCGGCTAAACCACAAAAACCGTTTGTTAAAACGAACGTACGGACGAACGTCCGCTAAATAAACTAAACCGAAAAAAACCGATCTAAAAAAATAAACCGGGTTCCTAAAAAAACCGACGGTTTTCTCTCGAAAACCGCGGCGGCGACGGGGTCTACCTCCGGCGGGTCAACGGCGGCGGCGGTGGGTCAAAGGGAGGTGGCGGCGGTCGGCTCCGGCGGGGCGGGTGGCTCCGGCGGCGGTGGCGGAACAGGGCTGCCGCGACTCGCGGGGCTCCGGCGGCGAGGCGGCGGCGCCGACGGATCGGGAGCGGCAGCTAGGGTTTCGGGTGGGCTCGGGGTGGCCTCCCGGCGCTTATAAAGGCTGGCCGGGCCAAGTGTCCTAGTCGGACACGACCCGGTAAGGTCGGGTCGCGTTTTTTTAGAAAACATTACACGCAGAAAAACAAATAAAAGAAATACTAGACGGACTCCAAAAATCCCGAAATAAATTTTCCCCGACTTCTAAAATCAAGCCGGACGATGAACATTTATTTGGGGCGTAAATGCAATTTCGAAAAACACGCATTTTTCGTAAATTCAAATAAAATAGCAATAAACTCCAAAATAAAATCTTATTTGATTTTATTATTAAATCCTCAATATTTCTTTATTTTGGGAAAGTCATTTTATTCCCTCTCTCATATTTTTATAATAGAAATAATTGAAGATAAAATAATAAAAAATCAAATGATCCTATTTTCAAAATTTGAGAAGACTCAAATATGAAAATAACGAAATCCCCAACTCTCTCCGTGGGTCCTTGAGTTCTGTAGAATTTCTGGATCAGGCCAAAAGCAATAAAATATAATATGCAATGATGAACTAGTGTATAACATTCCAAATTGAAAATTTGGGATGTTAGATAGCAAGTCTCTTACTCGTTCCCTAATACATCATCCCGCAACTAACTCATTAGTCACATTGCTTGCAAGGATTAATATGATGTGCATTACCGAGAGGGCCCAGAGATACCTCTCTGATACTCGGAGTGACAAATCCTAATCTCAATCTATGCCAACCCAACAAACACCTTCGGAGATACCTGTAGAGCATCTTTATAATCACCCAGTTATGTTGTGACGTTTGATAGCACGCTAGGTATTCCTCTGGTATCCGGGAGTTTCATAATCTCATAGTCAAAGGAATATGTATATGACATGAAGAAAGCAATAGCAATAAAACTGAGTGATCATTATGCTAAGCTAACAGATGGGTCGTGTCCATCACATCATTCTCCTAATGATATGATCCCGTTCATCAAATGACAACACATGTCTATGGTTAAGAAACTTAACCATCTTTGATGAACGAGCTAGTCCAGTAGAGGCTTACTAGGGACATTGTGTTTTGTCTATGTATCCACACATGTATCAAGTTTCCGGTTAATACAATTCAAGCATGAATAATAAACATTTATCATGATATAAGGAAATATAAAATAACAACTTAATTATTGCCTCTAGCGCATATTTCCTTCAGTATCCCACTTGCACTAGAGTCAATAATCTAGTTCACATCGCCATGTGATTTAACACCAATAGTTCACATCTTTATGTGGTTAAGACCCATAGTTCACATCGCCATGTGACCAACACCCAAAGGGTTTAGTAGAGTCAATAATCTAGTTCACATCGCTATGTTATTAACACCCAAAGAGTACTAAGGTGTGATCATGTTTTGCTTGTGAGAGAAGTTTAGTCAACGGGTCTGCCACATTCAGATCCGCATGTATCTTGCAAATTTCTGTGTCTACAATGCTCTGCATGGAGCTACTCTAGATAATTTCTTCCACTTTCAATACGTATCCAAATTGAGACAAAGTCATCTGGATAGGTGTAAAATCTTGCATCGACGTAACTCTTTACGACGAACTCTTTGTCACCTCCATAACCGAGAAGTATTTCCTTAGTCCTCTAAGGATAATTTTGACCGCTATCCAGTGATCTACTCCCAGATCACTATTGTACCCCCTTGCCAAACTCATGGCAAGGTACACAATAGGTCTGGTATACAGCATGGCATACTTTATAGAACCTATGGCTGAGGCATAGGGAATGACTTTCATTCTCTCTCTATCTTCTGTTGTGTTCGAGTTTTGAGTCTTACTCAACTTCATACCTTACAACTCAGGCAAGAACTCCTTCTTTGGCTGATCCATTTTGAACTCCTTCAAAATCTTATCAAGGTATGTACTCATCGAAAGTCTTATCAAGCGTCATGATCTATCTCTATAGATCTTGATGCCCAATCTGTAAGCAGCTTCACCGACGTATTTCTTTGAAAAACTCCTTTCAAACACTCCTTTATGCTTTCCAAGAAATTTTACATCATTTTCGATCAACAATATGTCATTCACATAATTTGTCAGAAAGGCTGTAGTGCTCCCACTCACTTTCTTGTAAATACAGGCTTCACCGCAAGTCTGTATAAAACTATGTGCTTTGATCAACTCATCAAAGCGTATACCACTCACTTTCCAAGAAATTTTACATCATTTTCGATCAACAATATGTCATTCACATATCTTGTCAGAAAGGTTGTAGTGCTCCCACTCACTTTCTTGTAAATACAGGCTTCACCGCAAGTCTGTATAAAACTATGTGCTTTGATCAACTCATCAAAGCGTATACCAACTCCAAGATGCTTGCACCAGTCCATAGAAGGATCGCTGGAGCTTGCACATTTTGGTAGCACCTTTAGGATTGACAAAACCTTCTGGTTGCATCATATACAACTCTTCTTTAATAAATCCATTAAGGAATGTAGTTTTGATATCCATTTGCCAGATTTCATAAAATAAGGCAATTGTTAACATGATTCGGACAGACTTAAGCATCGAGACGAGTGAGGAAAACTCATCATAGTCAACACCTTGAACTTGTCTAAAACCTTTTGCGACAATTCGAGCTTTGTTAACACTACCATCATCGTCCATCTTCCTCTTGAAGATCCATTTATTCTCAATGGCTTGCTGATCATTAGGCAAGTCCACCAAAGTCCACACTTTGTTCTTATATATATGGATCCTGTCTCAGATTTCATGGCCTCAAGCCATTTATCGGAATCTAGGCTCATCATAGCTTCTCCATAGTTCGTAGGTTCATCATGGTCTATTAACATGACTTCCAGAATAGGATTACAGTACAACTCTGGTGCGGAACGTGCTCTGGTTGACCTACGAGGTTTGATAGTAACTTGATCTGAAGTTTCATGATCATCATCATTAGCTTCATCTCTAGTTGGTGTAGGCATCACGAGAACGGTTTTCTATGATGAGCTTCTTTCCAATTCAAGATAAGGTACAAGTACCTCATCAAATTCTACTTTCCTCCCACTCACTTCTTTCGAGAGAAACTCCTTCTCTAGAAAGGACCCATTCTTAGCAACAAAGATCTTGCCTTCGGATCTGTGGTAGAAGGTCTACCCAATTGTTTCCTTAGGGTATCCTATGAAGACGCACTTCTCCGATTTAGGTTCGAGCTTATCATGCTGAAGCCTTTTAACATAAGTGTCGCATCCCCAAACTTTTAAGAAACGACAGCTTAGGGTTTCTTGCCAAACAATAGTTCATACGGTGTCGTCTCAACAGATTTAGACGGTGCTCTATTTAACGTGAATGCAAATGTCTCTAATGCATAACCCCAAAACGATAGTGGTAAATCGGTAAGAGACATCATAGATTGCACTATATCTAATAAAGTACGATTACAACGTTCGGACACACCATTACGATGTGGTGTTCCAGGTGGCGTGAGTTGTGAAACTATTCCACATTGTTTTAAATGAAGGCCAAACTCGTAACTCAAATATTCGCCTCCGCGATCAGATTGTAGAAACTTTATTTTCTTGTTACGATGATTCTCCACTTCACTCTGAAATTCTTTGAAATTTTCAAATGTTTCAGACTTGTGTTTCATTAAGTATATATACCCATATCTGCTTAAATCATGTGTGAAGGTCAAAAAATAACGATACCCACCGCGTGCCTCAACACTCATTGGACCGCATACATCGGTATGTGTTATTTCCAATAAGTCATTGGCTCGCTCCATTGTTCCGGAGAACAGAGTTTTAGTTATCTTTCCCATAAGGCATGGTTCGCAAGTATCAAATAATTCATAATCAAGTGATTCCAAAAATCCATCTGTATGGAGTTTCTTCATGCGCTTTACACCAGTATGACCTAAACGGCAGTGCCACAAATACGTTGCACTATCATTAATCAACTTTGCATCTTTTGGCATCAATATTATGAATATGTGTATCACTACGATCGAGATTCAATAAACTATTTACATTGGGTGTATGACCATAGAAGGTTTTATTCATGTAAACAGAACAACAATTATTCTCTGACTTAAATGAATAACGGTATCATAATAAACATGATCCAATCATATTCATGCTCAACGCAAACACCAAATAACATTTATTTAGGTCCAACACTAATCCCGAAGGTAGAGGGAGTGTGCGATGGTGATCTGATAAACCTTGGAATCACTTCCAACACACATCGTCACCTCGCCCTTAACTAGTCTCTGTTCATTTTGCAACTCCCGTTTTGAGTTACTAATCTTAGCAACTGAACCGGTATCAAATACCCTAGGGTTACTATGAACACTAGTAAAATACACATCAATAACATGTATATCAAATATACCTTTGTTTACTTTGCCATCCTTCTTATCTGCCAAGTATTTGGGGTAATTCTGCTTCCAGTGACCATTTCCTTTGCAATATAAGCACTCAGTTTCAGGCTCAGGTCTAGCTTTGGGCTTCTTCACGGGAGCGGCAACTTGCTTGCCATTCTTCTTGAAGTTCTATCTCTTTCCCTTGCCCTTTTTTCTTGAAACTAGTGGTCTTGTTAACCATCAACACTTTATGCTCTTTCTTGATTTCTACCATCGTTGATTTCAGCATCGCGAAGAGCTCGGGAATCATTTTCGTCATCCCTTGCATATTATAGTTCATCACAAAGTTCTAGTAGCTTGGGGATAGTGACTAGAGAACTTTGTCAATCACTATCTTATCTGGAAGATTAACTCCCACTTGACTCAAGCGATTGTAATACACAGACATTCTGAGTACATGCTCACTGGTTGAAATATTCTCCTCCATCTTGTAGGCAAAGTACTTGTCAGAGGTCTCATACCTCTCGACACGGGCATAAGTCTGAAATGCCAATTTCAGCTCTTGGAACATCTCATATGCTCAGTTGTGTTCAAAACGTTTTTGAAGTCCCGGTTCTAGGCCGTAAAGCATGGTGCACTAAACTATAAAGTAGTCATCATACCGAGCTTTGTCAAACGTTCATAACGTCTATATCTGCTCTTGCAATAGGTCTGTCACCTAGTGGTGCATCAAGGACATAATTCTTATGTGCAGCAATGAGGATAATCCTCAGATCACGGACCCAGTCCGCACCATTGCTACTATCATCTTTCAACTTAGTGTTCTCTAGGAAAATATCAAAAAACATGGGGAGCTATAATGTGAGCTATTGATCTACAACATAATTTGCAAATACTATCAGGACTAAGTTCATGATAAATTAAAGTTCAATTAATCATATTACTTAAGAACTCCCACTTATTGACATCCCTCAAGTCATCTAAATGATAGGTGATCCAAATCAACTAAACGATGTCCGATCATCACGTGAGATGGAGTAGTCATGAATGGTGAACATCTCTATGTTGATCATATCTACTATGTGATTCACGTTCGACCTTTCGGTCCCCAGTGTTCCGAGTCCATGTCTATACATGCTAGGCTCGTCAAGTTTAACCCGAGTATTCCGCATGTGCAAAACTGTCTTGCACCTGTTGTATATGAACATAGAGCCTATCACACCCGATCATCATGTGGTGTCTCAGCACGAAGAACTTTCGCAATGGTGCATACTCAGGGAGAACACTTATACCTTGAAATTTAGTTAAGGGATCTTCTTATAATGCTACCGCCGTACTAAGCAAAATAAGATGCATAAAAGATAAACATCACATGCAATCAAAATATGTGACATGATATGGCCATCATCATCTTGTGCCTTTGATCTCTATCTCCAAAGCACCGTCATGATCTCCATTGTCACTGGCTTGACACCTTGATCTCCATCGAAGCATCGTGGTCGTCTCGCCAACTATTGCTTCTACAACTATCGCTAACATATAGTGATAAGGTAAAGCAATTACACGACGTTTGCATTTCATACAATAAAGCGACAACCATAAGGCTCCTGCCAGTTGCCGGTAACTTTTACAAAACATGATCATCTCATACAACAATGTATATCACATCATGTATTGACCATATCACATCACAACATGCCCTGCAAAAACAGGTTAGACGTCCTCTACTCTGTTGTTGCAAGTTTTACATGGCTCCTACGGGCTTTTAGCAAGAACCGTTCTTACCTACGCATCAAAACCGCAATGGTGATTTATTAAGTTTGTTGTTTTAACCTTTAACAAGGACCGGCCGCAGTCAAATTCGATTCAACTAAAGTGGAGAAACAGACACTCGCCAGTCACCTTTATGTTAAACTAGTTGCATGTCTGTCGGTGGAACCGGTCTCATGAACGTGGTCATGTAAGGTTGGTCCGGGCCACTTCATCCAACAATACCGTCGAATAAAAATAAGACTTTGGTGGTAAGCAGTATGATGATCAGCGCCCACAACTCTTTGTGTTCTACTCGTGCATATCATCTACGCATAGACCTAGCTCGGATGCCACTGTTGGGAAACATAGCATGCAATTTCAAAAAAATTCCTACGCTCACGCAAGATCTATCTAGGTGATGCATAGCAACGAGAGGGGGAGAGTGTAGACCGAAAGCGGAAGCGTTTGACAACGCGGTTGATGTAGTCGAACTTCTTTCGTTCCAACCGATCAAGCACCGAACGTATGGCACCTCCGAGTTCTGCACACGTTCAGCTCAATGACGTCCCTCAAACTCTTGATCCAGCAAAGTGTCGAGGGAGAGTTCCGTCAGCATGATGGCATGGTGACGGTGATGGTGAAGTGATCCGCGCAGGGCTTAGCCTAAGCACTACGTGAATATGACCGGAGGCGTAAACTGTGGAGGGGGGCGCCGCACACGGCTAGGTATCAATGTTGTGTGTTCTAGCGGTGCCCCCCACATATATATAGGTGGGAGAGGGAGAGGGGCAACAAGGGCCGCCCACTTAGGCGCCTCCCACAAGTCGGCCTCCCCCCTTCCATAAGTGTCGGAGGGGGAAGGAAAGAGAGGGGGAGAGAAGGAAAGGGGGAGGCCGAACCCTCCCCTTTCCTTCTCCCTTCCCCTCCTTCCTTCTCCTCCTATTTCGGACTATATGGGGGCGCACCAGCCCACCAGGGGCTGATCTGTCCCTCTCTTGGCCCATTAGGCCCATAACTTCTGGTGTCTGAATACTATCGTCCTATATATCAATCTTTATCTCTCGACCATTTAGAGACTCCTCGTCATGTCCTTGATCTCATTTGGGACTCCGAACAACATTCGGTCACCAAATCACATAACTCACATAATACAAAATCGTCATCAAACGTTAAGCGTGCGGACCCTACGAGGTCGAGAACTATGTAGGCATGACCGAGACACCTCTCCGGTCAATAACCAACAGCGGAACCTGGATGCTCATATTGGTTCCCACATATTCTACGAAGATCTTTATCGGTCGTACCGTAATGACAACATACGTTATTTCCTTCGTCATCGGTATGTTACTTGCCCGAGATTCGATCGTCGGTATCTTCATACCTAGTTCAATATCGTTACAGGAAAGTCTCTTTACTCGTTCCGTAATACATCATCCCGCAACTAGCTCATTAGTCACATTGCTTGCAAGGCTTATTATGATGTGCATTACCGAGAGGGCCCAGAGATACCTCTCCGATACTCGGAGTGACAAATCCTAATCTTGATCTATGCCAACCCAACAAACACCTTCGGAGATACCTGTAGAGCATCTTTATAATCACCCAGTTACGTTGTGATGTTTGATAGCACACAAGGTATTGCTCCAGTATCCAGGAGTTGCATAATCTCATAGTTAATGGAATATGTATATGACATGAAGAAAGCAATAGCAATAAAACTGAACGATCATTATGCTAAGCTAACGTATGGGTCTTGTCCATCACATCATTCTCCTAATGATGTGATCCTGATCATCAAATGACAACACATGTCTACGGTTAGGAAACTTAACCATCTTTGATGAACGAGCTAGTCTAGTAGAGGCTTACTAGGGACACTGTGTTTTGTCTATGTATCCACACATGTATCAAGTTTCCGGTTAATACAATTCTAGCATGAATAATAAACATTTATCATGATATAAGGAAATATAAAATAACAACTTAATTATTTCCTCTAGGGCATATTTCCTTCAGTTTGAGATATGGAGACATGACAAGTAACATGGTGGAATGCTTCAACAATGTGCTCAAGGGTGTCCGTTCATTGCAGGTGACCGACATTGTGAAATATAATTTCTTTAAGATCAATTAGTATTTCCTAAGACATAAATGGATAGGTGAAAAGAAAGACTAGCCTTTAAAGGTTGATGACTGGTTGAAGTATCAACATCGCAAGTCTACGCATCAACATATCATTAGATTCAATGAAAAAGAAATGATCTACCAAGTCGACGAGTAGGGTGGCACAACAAGGGACGACATGACGTACGGTGGTGTTCGTACGTGGTGCACCTCAAGAACCAGTGGTGTCAGCGCGAGAGGTCTCATAAGTACCATTGACCTTGCTCGCATTTGATGACCGCGGCTTTGGCGAGAAACTTGCCCATATCACATGGTACCACCGTGCGGAAGCATGAGTTCACATTCGAACAAACGAGGTTGGCATGGGCGGATCGGTTCCATCCCTTTCTCGAGCAGTAACAATGTCCTGGATATGATGGGCCACATATCATTCCTGATCCCGAACTCAAGGTGCCTACCTAGGGAAGGAGAAGAAGGAAGAGGTTTAGGAGTGACATGGATAATCTAGCTGGATACACCGGAATGAAATAATTTGGTAGCATCCATTTCATGGAGCCAACTGACATCAATAATTGTGGACAATGTGACGACCCAGGACACAATGCTAGGAAATGCACCAAAAGGCCAAGGACCGATGCCAGCACTCCCACTAGTCAAACTGTGAAGAGGAGAGGGCAAGAAAGCTTGCAAGGGCTCGTGATGCTCAAGAGGGGGATGCGGCACGTGGCAAGAAAGAGAAATGGCCTCGTGTGACCAAATAAGGCCTTCTCTATCGCGGCTTGTCATGCACTATGTCATGAACTATGTCTTTCATTCATGAACTTGTCATGAACTATGTCTTTCTTGCAAACTTGTGATGAACTATGAAATATGTATTTATCACGAACTTGCCATGAACTATGAACTATGAGTGGCCTCATGAACTATGTCGTAGCCCTAAATTTTCCATGACTATGTATTTAATTTATTGTGTTGTTCCTATTGTTGTGCATGATGTCAATGATGGGTACAAATCATGAAAATCAAAAAAATTCCGACGAGACACCCAAGATCCAATCTAGGAGATGCGTAGCTACAAGAGGGGAGTGTGTCTACATACCCTTGTAGACTGAAAACGGAAGCGTATATAACGCGGTTGATGTAGTCGTACTCTTCGTGATTCAATCATGATCCAAACCAATCTGGCGCCGAACAGACAGCACCTCAGAGTTTAGCACATGTATGGCTCGGTGACGTCCTATCCTTCTTGATCCAGCAAGCAAGGAAGAGGTGGTACATGAGATTGGAACCATCCCAACAGCTAGGTGGTGGCAGCGGAATTCCGGCAGGGCTTCGCCAAGCGCGTACTGGAGGGACGTGGGAGGAATTGGGAGCGGGAATAGGCAAGGGTGAAGGGTTGGCTACCCACATGCGCCCCCATCTATATATAGGCTAGGGGCAGGGGAGGGCATCCAAAACCCATCTAGGGCCGGCCACCAGGTTGAAATCCCTTTAAACTTGGACATAACATATTATCTCTAGATTCAACCCTTTAAATTTAGAGATAAGACCTTATCTCTAGATTTAAACAACATGTGCCTTGGGGAACATGGCGGCCAACCTACGTGGGCAGTAGCCCCACCCCTCGGTCCATGTGGGCCCTTACTAGGTCCTTGGGCCCCACAGTGGAACCCCTGGAACCTTCTAGAACCTTCCCAGTACAATACCAAAAAAACCAAACTTTTTCCGGAACCCAAAATATGACTTCCCATATATAAATCTTTACCTCCAGACCATTCTGGGGATCCTCGTGATGTCCTAGATCCCATCCGGGACTCCGAACAAGCTTCAGACTTTCCACTATTATGATCTTAAGACTACCCTAGCGACATCGAACGTTAAGCGTGCGACCCTGCGGGTTCGAGAGCTATGCAGACATGACCGAGACTCCTCTTCGGCCAATAATCAACAGCGGAACCTGGATGCTCATATTGATTCCTACATATTCTATGAAGATCTTCATTAGTTGAACCACGATGTCAAGGATTCAGTCAATCCCGTATTCAGTTCCCTTTGTCCGGTGATATGTTACTTGTGTGAGATTTGATTGTCGGTATCTTGATACGTCTCCATCCTATCTACTTTTCCTAACGCTTTTGCTCTTTTTTGGACTCTAATTTGCATGACTTGAATGGAACTAACCCGGAATGACGCTGTTTTCAGCAGAACTACCATGGTGTTGTTTTTGTGCAGAAATAAAAGTTCTCGAAATTGGACGAAACTTTTTGGAGAATTATTTCGGAATATATATAATTTCTGGAACCAAGACCCACTGGAGGGGGGCCAGGCTGCCCACAAGACACCAGGGCACCCCCCTTTGGCACGCCCTGGTGGTTGGTGGGGCCCTCGGGCCTTCGCTGACCCAACTCCCAACTCTATAAATTATTATTTTTTGAGAGAGAAAAATAAGAGAGGAAGTTTCATCATGTTTTACGATGCAGAGCCGCTGCCACCTCCTGTTCTTCATCGGGAGGCCAGATCTGGAGCCCGTTCGGGGCTCCGGAAAGGGGGATCTTCGGTCTTCGTCATCACGAACCATCCTCCATCACCAATTCCATGATGCTCCCCAGTGGGAGTGGTAATTTCTTTGTAGGCTCGCTGGTCGGTGAGGAGTTAGATGAGATTCATCATGTAATTGAGTTAGTTTTGTTAGGGCTTGATCCCTATTATCCACTATGTTCTAAGATTGATATTGATATGACTTTGCTATGTTTAATGCTTGTCACTATGGCCCGAGTGCCATGATTTCTCTGAACCATTTATGTTTTCGTCATTATATCCATGTTCTAGATTTGTTCTTGCAAGTCATATGCACCTATTACGTGTTATGATCTGTAAACCCCAGGGTGACAGTAGTTGGGATACTTTCCGGTGATGACTGTAGTTTGAGGAGTTCATGTATTCACTATGTGATAATGCTTTGTTCCGGTTCTCTATTAAAAGGATGCCTTAATATCCCTTAGTTTCCTTATGGACCCTGCTACCATGGGAGGGTAGGATAAAAGATGTCATGCACGTTCTTTTCCATAAGCACGTATGACTATTTACGGAATACATGCCTACATTATATTTATGAACTTGAGCTAGTTCTGTGTCGCGCTAGGTTATGACTGTTATATGATGAATATTATCCAACGAATTCATCGGTCCAATGCCTATGAGTTTTCTACATATTTCTCTTGCTAAGTTACTATTGCTCTTGCTACTGTTACAACTGCTACAAAATTGTTGCTGCTGTTACCGTTATCATTGCTACTGTTACCACTGCTATCAAAACTATCATACTACTGTGCTACTGATCACTTTGCTGCAGATATTTAATCTCTATGTGTGGTTGAATTGACAACTCAACTGCTAATACTTATAAATATTCTTTGGCTCACCTTGTGTCGAATCAATAAATTTGGGTTGAATACTCTACCCTCGAAAACTGTTGCGATCCCATATACTTGTCGGTTATCAAGACCTTTTTCTAGCGCCTTTGTCGGGGAGCATAGCTATATTGGTTGAGTTACTTGGGATTTATATCTATTTATCACTATGAAGAACCAAGATCGTTCCCTCTAAGACGAGGGGAGGTAAGGAACCGCCATCTAGCTCTGCACTTGATTCACCTTCGGTTTTGAATAGACTTGCAACACCACGACATGCTATTAATCCTGATATGTCGCAAGTTATTGATGATGTTACTTCTGCTATGGATGATGCTCTTGCTTGATGATAATGTGCCACTAGGTGAATTTCTTGATGAACAACTTGCTAGAGCTAAAGATATTGAGAATGCTGAAACTGATGAAATCTTTGAAACTGAAAACTATGAAACACCTATTAGAACTAGTTCTCCTAGATTTGAATTGCCTAAGATACCTGAAGGTCATATTATGGATGGAGAGGTAGCTAGAGACTTTCTTGCTTGTAAGGATAGAGATGATCTTAAGAAATTATTATGCAAGTTGAAAGAAAAATCTTTGAATGCTAGAATGAAATGTGATCCTAAATTTGCTACTTCACCTATCTTTGTTATTGATAAGGATTATGAACTCTCTATCAACCCAGAGTTAATTACTTTGGTTGAATCTGATCCTTTCCATGGCTATGAACTGGAAGTATAGTGGCACATCTTACTAAATTAAATGATATAACCACCCTATTTGCTCATGATGAGAAAATTCACTATTATTATATCCTCAAGTTATTTGATACGTCTCCATCGTATCTACTTTTCCTAACGGTTTTCCTCTTGTTTTGGACTCTAATTTGCATGATTTGAATGAAACTAACCCGGACTGACGCTGTTTTCAGCAGAACTACCATGGTGTTGTTTTTTGTGCAGAAATAAAAGTTCTTGGATTGGAACGAAACTTTGCGAGGAATTTTTATATAATAAAAGATAATTTCCAGAGGTAAGAACCACCGGAGGGGGGCACCTGGGTAGGAACAACCCACCAGGGCGCGCCCCCCTCCAGGCGCGCCCAAGTGGGTTGTCCCCACCTGGTGGACCCGCAGACTCCAACCTTGATACTATAAAATCACATATTTAGAGAAAAAATCAGGGAGAAAGAATTATCACGTTTTACGAGATAGAGCCGCCGCCACCTCCTGTTCTTCATCGGGGCCAGATCTGGAGTCCGTTTGGGGCTCCGGGGAGGGGGATCTTCGATCTTCATCATCACCAACCCTTCTCCATCGCCAATTCCATGATGCTCCCCCCGAGAGTGAGTAATACCTTTGTAGGCTCGCTGGTCGGTGAGGAGTTGGATGAGATTCATCATGTAATCAAGTTAGTTTTGTTAGGGATTGATCCCTAGTATCCATTATGTTGTAAGACTGATGTTGCTATGACTTTGCCATGCTTAATGGTTGTCACTTTGGGCCCGGGTGCCATGATTTCAGATCTGAACCGTTTATGTTATCACCATTATATCTATGTTCTAGATCTGATCTTTTAAGTTATAGTCACCTAGTACGTGTTATGATCCGGCAAACCCGGAGTGATAGAAGGCGGGACACTTCCCAGTGATGACCGTAGTTTGAGGAGTTCATGTATTCACCGTGTGTTAATGCTTTGTTCCAGTTCTCTATTAAAAGGAGGCCTTAATATCCCTTAGTTTCCAATAGGACCCCGCTGCCACGGGAGGGTAGGACAAAAGATCTCATGCAAGTTCTTTCCATAAGCACGTATGACTATTTACGGAATACATGCCTACATTATATTTATGAACTGGAGCTAGTGCCATGTCGACCTAGGTTATGACTGTTATATTATTTTAGGTGACGTATCTTTCTCTCTGATGTTCTCCGTTGTCTCAAAGGATGATCAATCGGATAGTGACATTGGTAAATAAAAAGAAGAAGTTTACACACCGGAATATCATCCAACGAATTCACCGATCCAATGCCTACAAATTTCTCTCATATTGTTCTTGCTAAATTGCTACTGCTTTTGTTACTATTGCACTTGCTACAAAATCGTTGCTATCACTGTTACCGTTACTATTGCTGTCGCTGCTACTATCAAAACTATCATACTACTTTCCTACTAATCACTTTGCTATAGATAATTAATCTCCAGGTGTGGTTGAATTGACAACTCAGCTGCTAATATTTGCTAATGTTCTTTGGTTCCCCTTGTGTCGAATCAATAAATTTGGGTTGAATACTGTACCCTCAAAAACTGTTGTGATCCCCTATACTTGTGGGTTATCAAGACCTTTTTCTGGCGCCGTTGACGGGGAGCATAGCTATATTTGTTGAGTCACTTGGGACTATTATCAAATTATCACTATGAAGAATCTGAAGGATGCTAAGACTAAGATTTTTCCCTCTAAGACGAGGGGAGGTAAGCAACTGCCATCCAGCTCAGCTTTAGATTCACCTTCTGTTATAAGTAGACTTGCAACACCACCACATGCTATCAATTCTGATATGTTGCAAGTTATTGATGATGCTAATTCTGCTATGAATGCTACTCATGATGATGCTAGTAACTTTCTTAATGATAATGTGCCACTAGGTGAATTTCTTGATGAACAAATTGCTAGAGTAAGACAGAATGAGATTATTGAAACTGATGAAGAGCTTGAAACTGAAAATCATGAAACACTTGTTACACCTAGTTCTCCTAGATATGAATTGCCAAAGGTACCAAAAGTTTATGTTATGGATGAGGAGACAACTAGAGACATTCTTGCTTGTAAGGATAGAGATGATTTGGAAAAAATATTATGCAAGTATAAAGAAAAGACTTTGAATGCTAAAATGAAATGCGATCCTCAGTTTGTTACTTCACCTATCTCTGTTGATGATAAGGATTATGAATTCTCTATCGATCCAGAGATAATTACTATGGTTGAATCTGATCCTTTCGATGGTTATGAAACTGAAATTGTTGTGGCACATCTTACTAAATTGAATGACATAGCCACCCTTTTTTCTCAGGATGAGAAGATTCACTATTATTATTTTCTCAAATTATTTCCGTTCTCATTAAAGGGTGATGCTAAGGCTTGGTATAATACTCTTGCTCCTGGTTGTCTGCGTAGTCCCCAGGATATGATTTATTACTTCTCTGAAAAATATTTTCCTGCTCATAAGAAACAAGTTTCCTTACATGAAATATTTAACTTTGCGCAAATTGAAGAAGAGAGTCTCCCACAAGCTTGGGGGAGGCTTCTCCAATTTCTTAATGCTTTGGCTAATCATCCTGAAAAATGAAATACTTGATATCTTCTATAATGGACTAACCGATGCTTCTAGGGATTTCCTAGATAGTTGTGCTGGTTGTGTTTTAAGGGAACAAACTGTTGAACAAGCTGAAGAATTATTGAATAACATATTGAAAAATTATGATGATTCGATCCTTCCTGAACCACCACTTAAACCTACTCCAAAGAAGAGGGGGTATCTTATATCTCAGTCCTGAAGTTATGCAAGAGGCAAAGAAATCTATGAAGGAAAAAGGTATTAAAGAAGAGGATGTTAAAAATTTACCACCTATCGAAGAAATACATGGGCTTGAAACACCATCACCACCTAAGGTGGTAGAGGTAAATTCTTTACTAAAATTCCATGAAGGTGATATTCCTTATAATAAACATCCTAGTAAATGCCTTTATAAGTTTGATAATTACATTAGAAAGCAAGATCAATTCAATGCAAATGTTATTAAACAATTGAAATATAATTCTGATATGATTGCTCGCTTGAGTGAATTGTTATTTAGAATCTCAAATGATGTTAGAGGTGTAGGGAAGCATGACTCCATGATTCAAACACAATTAGAACAAGTTGCTAAATCTCAAAGAGAGTTGTTAGATGAAATGAGTAATAATATTGATGATCATGCTGTTAGAGTAATGACTAGAGGAGGTAGAATGACTCAGGAACCACTTTATCCTGAGGGACACCCAAAAATAATTGAACAAGACTCTCAAAGAGTTAACACTGATGCACCTAGTCCTTCTAAAAATAAAAAGATGAAGAAAAATGATAGGACTTTGCATGACTCTAGTGAACTTGAAGTAGAAAAACCTCCTGATAACGATAATGAAGTCTCTATTTCTGATGCTGAAACTCAATTTGGTAATGAACACTCACCTTCTGATGATGAAAAAGACAATGATGAGGTTCATGAAGATACTCAAATAAATAATAAAGAACCAGACAATGATGTTGAAATAGAACCACCAGTTGATCTTGATAACCCACAACCCAAGAATAAAAGATATGATAAAAGAGACTTTGTTGCTAGAAAACACGGTAAGGAAAGAGAACCGTGGGTTCAAAAACCTATGCCCTTTCCACATAAGTCAACCAAACAGAAAGATGATGAAGAATTTGAATGCTTTGCTGAAATGCTGAGGCCAGTCTTTTTGCGTACTCGCTTGACTGATATCTTAAAAATGCCTCCTTATGCAAAAACATGAAAGACATCATCACCAATAAGAGAAAAATACCGGAAGCTGAAATCTCCACCATGCTTGCTAATTATACTTTTAAGGATGGAGTGCCAAAAAAACTAGGATATCCATCAAAAGATGTCAGCTTCACCATGTTTCTAATTATCCTTTTAAGGATGAAGTGCACTTTCCGAAGAAACAATTCCAAGTGAATGGTATTAATGTTATTGAAAAATCTCTGACAATCACTATTGGAAGTTTTCAACTACCTCTACCTACTCTCAAAAAGAAATATGAAATGCTTATTGTTGGGGACATTCATATCCCCATTGAGGTAACTTAGTTTTTCACAAAAGTTCTTCGGTTTCAGGCCAATCAGAAGTGGTTGTTAATAGGGATTTTTATTTATGTGCCCCTGGTTCCTTAGTTCTACTCATTCATCCCCACATTCTTCACTTTTGATCACTTTTCCCCACTCCCTTGGCCGAAACCCTCAGAACTGGTCACAGCGGACGTTGCCGTCGGGTTAATGGCTTGACAGTTAACTCTGACGAGTGGGGCCGCATAGGGCCGAGTCCACATTTTGACCGTTACGTGCTAACGAGTGGGGCCGTGAAACTGACACTCATTGTAACCTGAATCAGATCGATTCGCTTCCGTGCTACCCCCTTTGCCGCCATCGTGCCGCCTCCGCCGCCGTCGTGCCGCCTCCGAAGCATCTACCCTCTCTCCCCATCTAGGATTAGGAAGCGATGTCGGGGGAGCACCCTGTCCAGTCCATCGACCGTGGAGATGATTGGGTCGAATCAGAGGCGGATAATGTCGGATTTCGGGTTCCGGCAGACCCTAGAGGTTCAAACACTGGGGTGCGCACGGAGATCTTTCCCCTACCAGCTCATGCATGCATGGATTGCGAGGGATCTAAACTATGAACGATGAACAACACAAGAGACACAAGGTTTATACTAGTTCGGGCCACCGTTGTGGTGTAATACCCTACTCTAGTTTGTGGTGTGGTGGATTGCCTCAGGGGCTGATGATGAACAATACAAAGGGAGGACAGCCTCGCGAGGGGCTGTTCTTGAGCTGGGCAATGAACTGCTTGGATGAGTCCAGTCGCTTCTCTCTCTCTCTCTCTCTAGGGGGTTCGACTTGTCTCTGGTTCGTCCTCTCTCTTTGCGGTGGCCAGTCCTATTTGTAGAGGGAGGCCCTGGGCCTCTTCCCAAATAATGAGCGGGAAGGGCGCCAATAGTTGGCCATTTTGAAGGGGAACATCTAGTACACTTATCCTGACTAAAGTTGGTCTTCGGTTGCCAAAGGCTCTAACGGCGACGCCGTCCTGGGCTCCATGATGACCTCCATCCTACCGTTCTGCTGGTCTTGGTCTTGTTGCACCGAAGCGGTAACCTTTGTCTGATGCCTTGGCCTGTGCTTGCCTCCTTTGCACCAAAGGGGAAATGAGGACACTGCGCGGGCTAGCGCCCGCCTGGCCTTGATCGTCATGGCTTGCGTCACGGGGCACCCTCGGGAGGTACCCTGCCTTGATCTCTCCGCCTCCTCGTGAGCCTGCCTGACGAGGCTGTTCCTGAGGGTGGTTCCTGTCTTCCGCCTCACGAGGCTTGGCCCCTCGCGAGGGTCTTGAGCTTGAGCTGATGAAGCTGGGCCGCGTTGGGCCCCCACTTGAGCCACGCCGCAGGCAGGCAAGTCTGGGGACCCCCGTTCCCAGAACGCCGACAGTAGCCCCCGGGCCCAAGGCGCGCCCGGACTTGGCTTAGCAGAGAAGCGAAGGGGCAAATGCGAAGCGCCGCGGGCCCCAATAGCCTGCGGCCTTGGGCGCCGCGTGGCGATTGATTGGTCGTGGGCGCCTCCATTTCCCCATGATGCCTCATTACGCGCCCGGCTAAGCGGACCCGGGGTTGCACACAGCCATTCCCCCTTCGCCATCCGTACACTCCCGGTCCTTCCTTCTTCCTCTGGCTCCAACCTCCGCCCTCAATCCAACTCGGACTTTCACCCTTCCTACCGTCATGGCGCCAACGAAGAAGGAAAAGGGGAAGAAGCCCGCGTCTTCGTCCCGTTCGCCTCCGGCGGTGCCCCCGTCGTCGATCGATCTATCATACCCAACCCCGGGGTCTTGGGCAAGGTCCGCTCTGCTTTTGTCACCATCTTCAACGAGTGCGGCAGGACCACGGCATGGCCGGCGTCCCATTTCTCCCCCTACAGGATTGTCACGGAGGTCCAGTTTTTCGCTGATGCCTTGTGGGCGGGTCTGGTTCCCCCCTTTTCTGCTTTCTTCAATGCGGTGCTCTCCCACTATCAGATCCACATGATGCATCTCGGGCCGGAGTCCATTACCCTCCCGGCTGTCTTCGCTTTTCATTTGCGAGGCAATGGTGGGCATCCCGCCTTCCGTTGCTCTGCTGCGTCACTTCTTCTCCTTGCGCCTGAGTGATCCCACTCAATGCTCGGGGTGCGTGAGCTTCCTTGCGGTGCCAGAGATGGCTGCTTTAGGGATTGATTTCGGACTCCCTCCCTCTGAGGCCAAGTTCAGAGAGCGATGGTTGTACGTGGATGTTGGGGTGTTCAGCCCCTGCTCTCGCATCCTACCTCTCCTGCTGTTCCCAACTCCGGTTGGGGTCACGAGACGCTCGCAGACAGCCAACTTGCATTCGTCTGGCGCCACTTCAAGAGCTTGAGGGCGCTCAATGTGACGGCGCCCAAGGTGGTGAAGGAGTTCCTCCAATGTTGCATTGCCACTCTCCAGTGCCACTCTCACCGGTTGTGGGACTTTGCGGGGCACAAAGACCGCATGCGGCTTCAGGAGGAGGACTTGGCGCCTGAGGTGCTGAAGACGGTGCTCAGGGTCTTGGTTGGTGACCCCTCCCCAGGCAGCCTTCGCCGTGATGGTGCCCTCTTGTATCTCTATTCGGGCAGGGCCGATTTCACGAGGCAGATGTCCAGCTTCGACGAGTGGGGGCTGCGTCCGGTTGGCGTCAGGGGACCTCGCGAGAACCCAATTGTTGTGGTAGCTCTTCCGGTCGCCCAAAGTGGCTCTGTCTCAGGTGATGAAACAGGGAGACGAGAACCGTCGGGAGTTGAAGGAGATGACGTTGAGGTGGTGACGCCACGCGAAACCCCGAGGGCGGCATCCCCCGGAGCTCGTTCTGAAATAGTGACGGGTGAGGTGTCACGGCCTCCGGCTCCCGAGGTTGGGGCTCCTGAGGCTGGGGCTCCCGAGGCCCCGGTCGTCCCTCATGAAGTGGCGCCTGGGGGCGTCCCCCAGGCTGGTCCCGCTGGCGCTGATCATCTTGCCGCCTCCTCCATGCCACGAACCGACCCCTGCGCCGAGCGCTTAGGCCGGTTCCGCGTAGACTTCGTGGCCCTCCGTAAGAGGAAGGAGGCCTCGGGCGGCCACGATCGCCCTTGCCGCTTGCTGAAGTGCAGGAAGTACTTCACCATGGACGAGTAAGTCCTCTTCTCTCCCTGCTCCTCTACTTCTTGGTTCTTGCAGCTGATCGTGACCTTTCAAGGCCCTTCCTGCCGAATTCACGGAGACGGCCAAGGAGCCATCTCCCCAGGCTCCGCCCTCATTGCCGGTCCTTGGTGCGTCGGGCTCAAGCAGCGCCCTCATCGCTCAGCCGGTCGGGGAGGTGATCCATTCGGCTGAGTGTCCCGAGCCTGTGCGCCTGCTATCTTCCCTTCACGACTTCCTCCGGGGCACAGCCATCTTGCCCCGTGCTCCTTCCTTGGTCGTGGACGAAAATTGGTTGAGGTCAATCTTGAGCTCTTCTTCTGGGGACGGATCGGCGCCAGGCCCTGCTCCTGGCGAGGCCTGTCCAGCGATTGTTGGGGCGCCAGCCCCTGCCCCGCGGGAGGAGGCGCGTCACCTCCGGGTCCTCTGCATTCACCAGCAGCAGAGGGTGACGAGGGAGACGTGCTTAGGCGTGCTCGCGAACGCTATGCCCTTTGGCAAGAGCTTCTCCAAGGGGCGACGGCCGCGGTGAACCGGCTCGGGGCGGAGCTCGCTGGCGAAGATGCGCGTCTTGAGGCAGAAGGTTTGCGCCTTGCTGAGGAGAGGCGCAAGCTGAAGGTGGCCGTTGCCTTCGCGCGTCACCAGCGTGACCTTGACGATGCGAAGGATGAGGCGTCGCTGGCAGCCTCGCGAGAGGCGTGCTCCCGAGCCGTCGAGGAGGCCCTGGAGGCAGATCGGCGGCGCATGGACGCGGAGGAGCGTGCGTGGGAGCTCCAAGCCTGGAGCAACTCTCTGGAGGAGCAGGTGGAATTGCGCCAGGCTGCTCTTGCGTCGTTGAAGGGGGCTTCCGTCGACTAGGCGGAGCTTCAGAAGCGCGAGGAAGCGCTGTTGCTGGAGGCCGCCGATCGAAACCTCGACCTTGAGCGGTTGGAGACGAGGGAGCGCCTGGTGGCTTGGGCGGAGGATGATGTCGCCGCGCGCGAAGCCCGAGCCAAGAAGAGGTCGATCGCCGCGTAGCGGAAGCCCGCTCAGGCTTCGAGTGCCAGTACGAGCTGAAGTTGGAGTTGGTCAGGGCGGAAGCTGAGGGCAGGACCGTGGCCCTCAAGGCCAAGCTAGATGAAGTGATGCGGGGTGCGGATGCCTCCGCAGCCGCCCTTGACGCAGCACAGGAGGAGCTGACCTCCTCTCGCGCCGAACTGCTTCTTCTCCGGCACAGGGTTGACGGCGCCGAGGCTATTGCACGGTAGAACGAGGACGAGATCCGCCGAAGGCGGGTTCTGGAGCACGAGCACGCCCCCATGCTCCGTACACTGAGGGAACGGGAAAACACGGCCCTTGGCAACATCTGCGAGGCCGCTACTGAGGAGCCGCACGAGACCAACTACGCCGGCAACCTCCAGTATTTTGCTGATGTGGTGACACTACTGGAGAACCGCGCCGAGAGGTCTCGTTTGCTTGTTGAGGAGAGGAGCCGAGCCTTGCTTGGGCGCGCTTTCTCCCGTGTCTTCAGTTATCCGCGGGACATCGATAACCACTTCGACTTTGATGCCGCCATTGCACCGGTGACCATAGCCGTCCGGGGCGACCTGGCGCAATGGGTGGACGGCGCAGCAAGCGACATGTCTGACTGATCGCTTGTCTCCGTTGTTTACCCTGTACAAAAGAAGTTGGGGCTTGGCCCTAAAGACTGTGAGAGCATTTTGGGAGGGGAAGCCCCTCATGTAAGGATTTGCGATAGATGCATTTGTAACCTTGATGCTGCGCGAGAGCTTAACAGTCGGCCCGGTGGTGGGTCGGCTGGCTCATTTACCTTTTGGCCGTGGTGAGCCCCGAGCGGGGCTGCGGGGGCCATAGCGCCATGTGTGTCTTCTGGGCGGACCCATTGATCCTGCGATAAGAACCTCCGGAGAGGGAGTGGCGACAATCGTCCGAGTTAATGGACACGATTGGCTAGCCCGGCTCGCGAGGGGCTCATGAGGGGGGGCCGACGCTAGCTTTGGACGCAAAGCCGTAACCAGAACACGAGAGATTGCTCAAACGAGACTAAACACCCCTTCCCCAAACGTACGCAAGGCTCGAATCCAAATCCAACTTAAATTCAAATCGAATAAACTTGCCAACAGAAGAAAAGGGAAAAAAGCAAAAGGCCGCGTCCGACACCTAGTCTAGTCTTCAACGTCTTCTCACCAAATAAGCAGAGCTAAGTGTCATCCTTTGGGCGTGGGAGGGAGCCCTGTGGCCCGAGGCCGCGCGCCTCGAGACTCCGGGGCGTGTACAACCCCACTCATTATTACGTGAGAGTGTCACGGGGCGGCGAGCTTCACAGGCACTGGGCCTTCTTCATACGTACCGGCCTTGCTTCATATCGCCAGACGAGGGCCCCGCCTTGCGCCACACTCTACCACCACTGACGGCGGCCGGAGACCAAGAACGACGCCAATGGGGTAGAGCGTTCGCCAGCGGTTCCCCTGACGACCACGGGTCCTCCGCCGGGGGCAGGCCCTGAGGCACCTGCCCGGCAAAGGGCCTACCTCCTGAGAACATCTTGTGCCGAGCGCCGCGGGGACGAACCCGGATCTCGACCCCTCTCCTGCAGCCCCTGATGCCCTCCTCCTGAGGGGTAAGAGGCTGCAGAGTTGGGGCAGCCGCCTGTTGCACCGACCTGTTCCTCCTGTGGCACATGGTTAGCATAAGCTTGCTCCTGAGGAATTAACGGTACCAGATAGTTGCTGCAGCCGGTGCGGTCGTCGAGGCCCTCTTGGGGTTCCTGAAAGAGCTCTGCTTGCGGTGTCTCCTCGCCCCAGCTTGGCCCAAGGAACGAGCCATGGTCTTCTTCCCGTGCGCACTCTTGATCCATCATGCGGGGCACATAAGCTTCTGGGGACGCCGCCCCGTAGGCCTCGCTGTAGTGCCCCACATGCCACGCAGTCCGGCCCGGGCCGTCGTCTTGAGAGTGGTGGCGCGGTGGTCCGCCGAGGCCAAAGGTCATGGCGTGCGCTCCTTCGCTGGCCGGAGATGGGGTTTGCGTGCCTTGCCGCATGGTGCTGCTGGCCAGGTTGGCGTCGAGTACGCCTTGGAGCCCGCTTGAGGTTGCGTGGGCGCGCATGGGGCCGCCATACGGCGCGCTCTGGGCCAGAGGTGGTAGCCTGACGCAGAAAGGAGGTGCTCCTGAGGCGGCGGCGTCCAGGAGCTCGGCCACCCGCTCAACAGCACGTCGCGGCCGCCCTCTAGAAGCCGGAACCGTAACAGCTCTCGGGCCACCGTGAGCACGGCCCTGGAGTTCGCCTGCTCCCATCGGGTGTGCGGCGCCATGGCCACGGCATGGCTTGGGGCTCTGGCCACCGACCGCACTCGCCAGCGTGAGGGCAGCGGCGTCACGGGCTGCGCCGCCCGCTTCCAGCGCCTTTGCGAGCGCGGGCTGCCTGAGGTGCAAGGTTGGGGTCGCCCTGGGCTGGCGGCACGGCGTGGGCGGGCCACGTCGCCCAGCGGTCGGTGTTGGCTGCCGGGTCACTTGACATGGAACGACGAGGCGACGAAACGCGAGGCGGCGGGGGAAGGATTCCGGCGCACCCCCTACCTGGCGCGCCAAATGTCGGATTTCGGGTTCCGGCAGACCCTAGAGGTTCGAACACCGGGGTGCGCGCGGAGATCTTTCCCCTACCAGCTCATGCGTGCATGGATTGCGAGGGATCTAAACTATGAACGATAAACAACACAAGAAACACAAGGTTTATACTAGTTCGGGCCACCGTTGTGGTGTAATACCCTACTCTAGTTTGTTGTGTGGTGGATTGCCTCAGGGGCTGATGATGAACAATACAAAGGGAGGACAGCCTCGCGAGGGGCTGTTCTTGAGCTGGGCGATGAACTGCTTGGGTGAGTCCAGTCGCTTCTCTCTCTCTCTCTCTCTCTAGGGGGTTCGACTTGTCTCCGGTCCGTCCCCTCTCTTTGCGGTGGCCATTCCTATTTGTAGAGGGAGGCCCTGGGCCTCTTCCCAAATAATGAGCGGGAAGGGCGCCAACAGTTGGCCATTTTGAAGGGGAACATCTAGTACACTTATCCTGACTAAAGTTGGTCTTGGCTGCCAAAGGCTCGACGGTGACGCCCCCCTGGCTCCATGATGACCTCCATCCTGCCGTTCTGCTGGTCTTGGTCTTGTTGCACCGAAGCGGTAACCTTTGCGTGATGCCTTGGCCTGTGCTTGCCTCCTTTGCACCAAAGGGGACATGAGGATGACTGCTGGCTGGCGCCCGCCTGGCCTTGATCGTCATGGCTTGCGTCACGGGACACCCTCGGGAGGTACCCTGCCTTGATCTCTCCGCCTCCTCGCGAGCCTGCATGACGAGGCTCTTCCTGAGGGTGGTTCCTGTCGTCTGCCCCTCGAGGCTTGGCCCCTCGCGAGGGTCTTGAGCTTGAGCTGATGAAGCTGGGCCGCGCTAGCCCCCCACTTGAGCCACGCCGCAGGCCGCAGGCAGGCAAGTCTGGGGACCCCTGTTCCCAGAACGCCGACAGATAATTCATGGATTCCACCTGGGTAAGCATCATTTTCCTCTCAAATTGATTAGGACATTCGTAAATTAGGGTCTATTTGACCACCGTTGGCGTGAGTCAGTGCAATTTTTTAGATTTTTTTTGGCATAACTGCGCCCTTTATTTCAATCGAATAGGGTTGATCTTGCACTCGCTTTTCGGCTCGCGGTTAGAATGGAAATTGGCGAGCTACGTGTAACTAAACTGTATCTGATTTTTGGATTTTTCTATGCGAAAGTGGTAGAAACCAGCATTTTGTTCACAGATTTCCGCGAGGCACTCTGTTGTGAGTATCCGTGGAGTCCTGCCAATGTTGTTGAACTGAGATATTTCGACAGTACCGAGCAGAGATTTGTCCCATTAACTTGTGATGAGCATCTGGGATTGCTATTTAGTTTGAATGCTGACAACCCTTTTGGTAAAATTCGTATCGGTGTGCTTCAGGCACGCAAACAACGTATCCCGAAGGGGAAGGGTGTTCAGACATCATCTGTCTCTGCTAATAGCGAGCATCCTCGCACTCCTTGTAGGTCGAGACCAAGTAAACCTAGTGGTTCTGAAAGACACAACATGTCGGCTGCCGCTAATTATGCCACTTCTCCTCTCCCTTCTGCACCTAATGTAGAAGTAGATGCAGAGCCTGACTAGGAAGTTCCTCGACATGATGATGAGGATGAGATTCTATTCCCTGAACTGGTTGATAGAGTCAGTAACCTGCAATGGAAGATGAATATCTAGAGGAGCCCAGCAGTCGTGCTAGATTTGATGACACTGATGATGAAGAGAGGGAGGAGAACATCGAATCCTTAGTTTTACAAGAATATGATGGTGAGGACATGCCAACAATTGAGTGGAACAGGGAGAATCCTCAGCTTAGTCCAGGAACCGTATTCGAATCGATGGTGGACTGTCGTAATGCAGTGACTACATATTGCATTCTCACTAGAAACTCCTATGAGGTTTCTATGAGTGAGCCAGGAAGATTCACTGTTCATTGCCCTTATGATAGGTGTAGGTGGAGGTTGCATGCATCCACTATGCTAAAGAGAAAATTGATTCAGGTATTACAATTGAATCTTTTTTCAGATTATTTATCCATTCTATATTCAGATCATGTGTAATGTTTCTTAATTGTACTTGACATCATTTTTCATTTTGTTTCAGATAAAAACAACCCACACGGGCACACTTTCCCACCTAGAGGGGAAGGGGGAAAGGACAAATCAAAGCTTGCAAAGACTAGGTGGGTGGCAGATGCAATCTTGGATTGGGTGAGGGAAACACCAACAATTGGTCGAACAGCACTCCATGGGAAGCTATTTGAGAAGTACAAGATTAATATACCTTACATGAGGATTTTCTATGCTAACACTACAAAAAAATACACTTCCGTGATGATACGTGTTTGTCAAACTAGGTCACATTTTCTGTCATGCATGTACATCCATGACGATTTTATGACAGAATCAAGATAGCCATACCTGTGCTGTCGTAGAAGTGTTCCATGACTTTACCAAAATTATCATCATGGAAGTGTCCACTTCCATGACAATAAATGGCGCATCATGGAAGTGCTTTCGTCAATGGTAACCGACATGTGGCATCCACCGTAACGGGTCACCGTTAAGCTATCGGGTCCGGTTTTGGATCCGGTAACCCGTTAACAGCCCAGACCAATGGGGATTTTCCACGTGTAAAATTCTCAATGGCCAGAGGAACCATGTGTCGGCTCACCGTTGGGACAGATGTCATCCACTTATTGGACATGAGGCTCCTATGATACATCGACATGTGGCACGACCCAATAGAGGACCATTCCGGTGAAAAGGCTAGCCTGTTTGACTGGGTCAAAAGGCAGCGGGCCAGCCCACGTAAAGCATGTTAACGGACTGTTCGTATATAGCCCATTTACGGCCCGCTAACTCATGGCCCGTTACGGCCTATCCGAATTAAGCCCAGTAGCTTCATCTGAGCCGTCCAATATGATTCTATCCCGTTGTAACTTCCGGCCCATGTATGGCCCATGACGTCTTTCAGCCCATATGAGGCCCTTTGTAACTCTTGGCCCATTAAGGGCCCGTGGTGAAACTGGCCCGTAATGAACAATGTACCGCTTTATACCCAGTAACGACCCATTATTCTATTGGTCTGTTTCCAACCCGTGTTATCTTTCGGCCTTCTCAGGGCCCACTTATTCTTGGGCTCATTTCTAGCATTCGGTTACTTACGACCCATTACTGGCCTTTTCTACTTGTGGGCTAAATTCAGCCCGTGGTTATAGTCGGCCCGTTAATCCGTTGGGCCGTTTTCATAGCATCATCAAATACGGTCGATTAATGACGGCCCGTTATGGTCGGCCCATGAACGGATGATTCCAACTCTAGCCCGTTTACGACCCATAATGCGGTCTGTTATTGGCCCATGTTTGGCCAATCGATCATACGGCCCGTAGAAGGCCCATTGATGATACGGCCCGTAGAAGGCCCATTGTTTCTACGGCCCATAGAAGGCCCATTGTTTCTACGGCCCTTAGGAGGCCCATGGTCACTACAGTAAATATGTAGCCCATGGTTATTGTGGCCTAGTTCTAAAAAAATGGGTTATTGCGGCCACTAGCAAACCGCGAAAAAAGAACTTCACTGACTACAAGCAAACAAATAAACAAGACAACAAGGAAATAAATAAGCAAGCAACTTATGCTAGGCTATCACGGCTATTACACATATTACATCCACTAGGCATCAAAGTTCACCACCAGTGCAAATATTGGGAACAAAGCAGCATATCACATACACTGGTTGCCAAAGTTGGCGACCAGTGCAAATAAACAACATAGCAAAACAAGTCTAGAACTGAAACCACTTCAGAAGAGCTCAAGAAACAATATCCTGGGTACCCATAATGCAGGCAAGATGGTTATCAAGCTTATTAACTTTCTCTTGTTTGGCGCTTAAATCCTCTAGCGCTTGCTGTTGCACCAGAAAGTATGCATCTGAATTCTGCAGGGACTTCCTCAGTCCTTCGACTTCGTGTCGCAGCACATCTGATCGATGTCTTCCAACTTGAAGTTGAGACTCAAGAAGACGAACTGATTCAGGCAACGAGTTCGAAGAGCTTGTGCCAGCAGTAGTGGCCAGTAACTCGAACACTACATCAAGACATGACTTTTGGTTTGTCTCACTGTCTTCAAGATAGTTCTTATCAGCTTTCTTGGAGACCAACAGGGACGATGTCTCGCTATCTTGAACCTTATCTGCATTACTTCCTTTACATTGCATAACGGGGTACTCTTCTCCAATATTTTGTCTGCATTCTAAAAGAGAAACGAGCAGACATATCACAAGTTTACCATGTTGTATATGAAACTCATTTTGGTAAATCAGTTTAGTAGTAAAGTGGACAGGATAACAACATGAAACAAACATATATCTATGTACCATGGTCACTGTATGGTCTATATCATTCTAGTTTTTGTTGCCAAATCAAGATGGAGACACAGTTCAAATAATATCCATTTAAGACAAAGCAGAATAGACAAAATATAAGTGTGGAAAACTACAGAGTAATAACAACACTTGTAATGTGCATGACATGAGAACATAACTGTTTATTCAATTGAAACTGAAATCAACATAGAGCAAGTTACAACAGCAAATTAGTTAAAGAAACAAGTTTAAAACATACCTATTGCGCCATTGGAGTTTCAATTCCATCCTTCAAATTGGAAAATAGTTGGTATGAGTAAGTACAGTGATGCAAGAGCAAAGGAGTCTGAACCATAGCTACAGAACCTAACTGAGAACAATACTTCTTCTGCTTTAAGCATTGAGTTGGGATTTGGAGTGGTGGTCCTCGTGCTTTGGGCACTGCAGTTCCCTTACTAACTGCTCGTGTTTGGGTGCTCTGTGGTGGACACAGTGCCGTGTCAACTAGAACTGGGTTACTATTTGCTGGGGTTGGGGTTAGAAGGGGTGTAGCTGGTTCTCTGTCCAACTGGTAGGGGTAGAATATGCGAGAGTCTGTGTTATGTGTGGTGGGGCTAGTTCTTGGGCAAGTACAAATGTGGTTCTATCTGCATCGACTAGTAGCACTATCTTTTTTGAAGACCGTGTTGTTACTCCCTTAGATACTACCATCACCCTCTCCAATTCAAATGGTTGATAAACAAGAAAAGTAATTGAATGTACATACATTGTATGATAGTCAGGTGCAATGGATAGTGGGGAATAAAAGAGGGCACAAAATAATTCACATTTATGTTGTCTAACCAAACAGGATAGCATGACACAATTTCACTTATATGATGGCTAACTAAACAGGATATCATGACACAATTTCACATATATGATGGCTAACTAAAAAGAATGGAAAGACATAGTTCAAAATATGATGACTATGTAAACAGGATGACATGATATAACTATATAATGTATTTATTAAATAGGTTGGAATGCCATAATTCACATACATGCCGCCTATGAAAACATGATAGCATGATATAATTCATGGATAGAATGACATAATTCAAAATATGATGAATGTAGACACTAAACAGGATGAGATGATATAACTATATGATGTCTTTATTAAATGGGTTGGCATGCCATAATTCAGATAGATGCTGTCTATGTAAACATGATGGCATGATATAATTCAAATATATGATTTATATACTAAGCAAGTAAGCATATGTCAATCACATATATGATGTAAAAACTAAGCAATGCAAGACAACATGCATGACATGAGTAATATAACCATGCCAAGTTTGAGCATAGACCTCAGGGGGGAAATAGGACTGGTCATCTGTCTCTGAATCCTCCTCCGAGGAGCTATATGTAACCAGCAATATATCTGCTTCAGTAGGTAGCATTGTCTGCTCTAAATACCTTGTTATCACTCTAGATACTTCCATCACTGCTTCAAATGGCTGATGCACGGGAAGAGTAGTTGAATATACAAACATTGTCGACAAATGGAACACGTAATACAAAAAACAGATAGCATGATATAATTCACATATATGATGATTGGCTAAACAACATGGCATTGCATAATTCACATATATAATGCCTTGCAACAAGATAGCATTGCATAATTCACATATATAATGTCTTGCAACAAGATGGCATTGCATAATTCACATATATGGTAATTAGACACTAAATAGGTGGCATTCACACAAAGCATGTCTAAACTAAGCAAATCACATAACAATGCAAGACACAATACGCACGATATGAGCAACATAACCCTGTCAAGTTAGAGCATACACCTCGGGGCGGGGGGGGGGGGGAATAGGACTGGTCATCTGTCTCTGAATCCTCCTCTGAGGAGCTATCCGTAACCAGCAAGATATGTGCTTTGTCAGATAGCTTAGTCTGCTCTGAAGACCTTGTTTTCACTCCAGAATTTTCCATCACCGTGTCAAATGGCTGATGCACACAAAGAGTAGTTGAATGTACTAACATTGTTGACAAATGTAATACGTAATAAAAAAGGATGGCATGATATATTTCACATATAAGATGACTGGCTAAGTAGGATGGCATTGCAAAATTCACATATATGATGCCCGACTAAACAAGATGGCGTTGCATTATTCACATACACGATAAAGAAACTAAATAGATGGCATTCACACAAAGCATGTCTACACTAAGCAAATGACATATTTGTTGTATAAAGTAAGCAATGCAAGGCACCATATGCATGATATTACCAACATCAGCATGCCAAGTTAGAGCGAAGGTCTCAGGGGGTAAATAGGTGTGGTCTTCTCCTTCTGAATCCACCTTAGAACAATTATCTTCCTCTTGATTACAATCCAAAATGGGTGGAGGGGGGATGCCTTTGCGCCCACCATGGAGCTACATCTGCATGACATTTTATTGCCACGCAAGGCTTGTCTCTACATGTTCAGCTCCATTGTGTACCCTAACTCACATGCGTAGGAATAAAACATAGTGATATTTATGGAAGGAGTGCATGCAGAAATCCAGAGTGATGGTAGAAACCTGTGGATAGACCCAAAACCAATGATAGCAGGCTGATAATGGCTTCAGTTAAAAAATACTATTGATACTATTGATTGCGACCCCGATATGTACCCCACAACCATTTAAAAACTCAAGTTTGAGCATTAGGTTGGAGCCGACTCAAAGTCTAATCGGTGAACAGGACGATAAAGTAGCATGTAATATTAAGCGATGCATAACGTAAGCAGACACGAAAGAGTGCGACCTCTCTTGCAGACCCGTGTAGTCCTCGAGGTCATCTGCTCAGTTGATGATCCTAATGCAATTGTCGTGGCTGCCAGCAGCGAGGAAGAAGATCTGAGGCGACGAAAGGTAGTCTAGAGGCCGGATCCCTGCTGTGGTGGACCCTTCTGTCATTGGAGTAGCTGAGCTGGGGTGGACGACGGCGCAGCAGGAGCGGGAAAAACCACACAAGGTTTTCTTTTACAACTATCTTTAATAGAAGTAATTCTGTAAGGGCTCGTTTGAATTGGAGGATTCTAACAACGCAGGGATAGGAAATACATAGTAATAGGATAGGAATGCATGTGCAAAACAAAGAATTTAAAAGCACAGGATTTTTGCCAATGTGGGTGTTTGGTTCACAAGAATTGGAAGATCACAGTATGCAAAGAAGCATGGTGAGATTAAGTCAAACCACAAGAAAATGTACGGTTATAATGCTATTATGCTACTATCCCTTAGTCTTGTGCTTCATGTATAGGAATTTGAAAAGGAGGACAAGTGGATATTAAAATTCCTACGGTTTTTCTTTGAAGGAGACACTAAAGGAACAAATCCTATAGTTTTACTTTGCTCCAATCCTTTGAACTAAATGCATGAATAGTAGTACCATAGGAAACTTTGCAATTCCTATGTTTTTCCTTCACTTTTCCTTTCAAGCACTGGCGATTCTAGTAGGCAGGCTTGAGCAGGGAAAAGCCTACACTCAGAAAATGTTTTTGTGCTACTTCTACTACTTTGGACCCAGGCCACTGCCCTACTAGCTCAACTCCCAGGCCCATCTACAAATGCACAGCTCAAACGCGCAGGGATAAACAATGATGGCGTTCAAGAGAGTCCATCACGGATAGCTAAGTTGCCTGGTACCTCACTGCTTGTCATATAGTAGGAGAAACTAATCGTATTTCACACTACTACGTGTGCTCAGTGGACAATATATATAACATGTAGAGTAAAAAAGCGATGCAACAAGTGTACAATCTCTTTGGCGAAGCCATGTCGATCACAGCGTGATTGGGTTGGTCGGTGAGGATGCTCCGACTGATTTGGCTGTCAGAGGAGGGGAAGAAGATCTTAGGTGTCTGGAGATGGAACCCGGGGTACTGCTCCACTGTGTAGGACCTTGAAGTATGTCTAGAGGGGGGTGATTAGACTACTTGACCAATTAAAAACTTAACCTTTTCCCAATTTTAGACTTTGGCAGATTTTAGCTATCTTTGAACAAGTCAAGCAATCTTCACACAATTCAAGCAAGCATGCAAAGAGTATACAGGCAGCGGAAAATAAAGCATGCAACTTGCAAGAATGTAAAGGGAAGGGTTTGGAGGATTCAAACGCAATTGGAGACACGGATGTTTTTGTCGTGGTTCCGATAGGTGGTGCTATCGTACATCCACGTTGATGGAGACTTCAACCCACGAAGGGTAATGGTTGCGTGAGTCCACGGAGGGCTCCACCCACGAAGGGTCCACGAAGAAGCAACCTTGTCTATCCCACCATGGCCGTCGCCCACGAAGGACTTGCCTCACTAGCGGTAGATCTTCACGAAGTAGGCGATCTCCTTTCCCTTACAAACTCCTTGGTTCAACTCCACAATCTTGTCTGAGGCTCCCAAGTGACACCTAACCAATCTAGGAGACACCACTCTCCAAGAAGTAACAAATGGTGTGTTGATGATGAACTCCTTGCTCTTGTGCTTCAAATGATAGTCTCCCCAACACTCAAATCTCTCTCACAGGATTTGGATTTGGTGGAAAGAAGATTTGAGTGGAAAGCAACTTGGGGAAGGCTAGAGATAAAGATTCATGTGGTTGGAATGGAATATCTTGGCCTCAACACATGAGTAGGTGGTTCTCTCTCAAAACTGGTAAGTTGGAAGTGTAGGTTTGTTCTGATGGCTCTCTCCACGAATGAAGAGGAGGTGGAGGGGTATATATAGCCTCCACACAAAATCTAACCGTTACACACAATTTACCAAACTCGGTGTGACCGAATCAACAAACTCGGTCGGACCGATTCAGTAAACCTAGTGACCGTTAGGGTTTTCGGTGGGACCGATATGCAACTCGGTAGGACCGATATGGTTAGGGTTAGGGCATAACGTAATCTTAGTGAGACCGATTACACAAACTCGGTGAGACCAATTTTGGTAATTAGCTAACCAGAGAGTTGGTCAGGTAAACTCGGTGGGACCGATTCGCTCTTTCAGTGAGACTGAAAAGTTACAAAAGGGAAACAAAGAGTTTACATTGCAATCTCGGTGGGACCGATCGCTCACTTCGGTTAGACCGAAACGTTACGAAGGGAAACAGAGAGATTACAATCCCATCTAAGTGAGACCGAGATCCCTATCGGTGAAACCGATTTGCCTAGGGTTTGTGGCAGTGGCTACGACATTTGAACTCGGTGGCGCCGGATAGAAAGAATCGGTAGGACCGATTTTGACTTTAGGTTTAGGTCATATGTGGATGTGAGAAAGTAGTGGAGGGTTTTGGAGCATATCACTAAGCACATGAAGCAAGAGGCTCATCAAGCAACACCTCATCCCTCCTTGATAGTATTGGCTTTTCCTATAGACTCAATGTGATCTTGGATCACTAAAATGTAAAATGTAGAGTCTTGAGCTTTTGAGCTTGAGCCAATCCTTTGTCCTTAATATTTTGAGGGATCCACTTTCATCATCCATGCCATGCCATTCATTGAGCTTTCCTGAAATATTTTTCTTGGAATAGCATTAGCTCAATGAGCTATATGTTGTTATGAATTACCAAAACCACCTAGGGATAGTTGCACTTTCAATCTCCCCCTTTTTGGTAATTGATGACAACATATAGATCAAAGCTTCGACAAATGATAATAAGATTAAAAAACATCGTCGCTTTGAGAAGTATGTGATAAGCAAGAGCTCCCCCTAAATTTGTGCATATTTTAAGATTTGCTTTGGACTGCAAATGCACAAGGAATTAGGCTCATGGGTTACTCTTCCATGTCACATACATCTTGGTGGAGGGCTCAAAATAATAAGGATTGAATACATGCACTCATCACCAAGCAAAGTGAATGATCATATAAGGGTAAGTAAGATAATATTATAACAAGCATAAGTGTAGCTTATGATCAAACACGTGATCATCAATGTCTCACAGGTAATAGCATACTATCTCAAGCAATCAAAAGCAAAGAAAGTTCAACCAAGAAGACAAGAGAGAACAAAAGCAAACTCTCTCTCTCTCAAAGCTCTATGATCTATACATTTTTCTCCCCCTTTGGCAACAAGTTACCAAAAAGTTCCTAGAAAATGCATAGGACTATATCGTCTCTCAGACTTGGTCTTATGCTGGTGGCGTAGAGATGGCTCCTTGGCCGAAGACTTCAGTTGATGTGGAAGGAGTCAAGGAGTTGGTCTTTGGAGCTGGTTCTTGTTGGAGCTGTAGCTGGAGCAGATGAAGTGACTCTAGTGTCTGGTACTGGCTCTGCAGCTGATATCTGAGCTCGAGGCACTCTGGCAAATGCATTAGTTGTTGCCCTGCCCTTCCTCTCCTGCATGTCATCATGTAGCTGCTCCACAACTGACTGAATCTCAGTTACTTTGACATCAAGATCATCGAATTTTTGTTCCATGATTCTTTCCAGGCTCTCCTGGTTTTGAGTTAGGATGGCCAACCCCTTCTCAATCCGCAGTGTTGATGCTATCAAGTAACCAAGCTGGTCCTGCTTGTTCTTCAAAAAGTACTCAAATGCCTCTGCTAGAGTTGGCATCTTGGCAGCCTTCTCTTTCCTTGCTTTCTCCTTCTTCTCTTAAGCTTGTACTGATGATGGTTCATTCTCAGTCATGACAACTTGATTGTCCTCAAAGTCAGGATAGAGAACTAAGTGTTCCTTATCCAACAGATACTTCCCTGTGCCCATCTTTGAGTTAATCAACTCCTGAATTTGTGGGGCATATCCACAACTTCTGTTTTAGTTTGCTGCTATCCTCTTGATAGTCTCAACTATGAGGCTCATGACCTTGAATTTCTGGGGCACATAAAAAATGTGTAGCAAATTAATTGCATGCCCTCTGATCATGTTGTGGTCACCTGATTTGGGCAACAGAGTGTGCCTTAGGATCCAGTTGATCGTTGGCAGCCCTGACAGAAGAAAATGAACTGATCCAAACTTGAAAGTCTCAAGTGCATCATCTGGGATTTCCTTGTACATCTGTGACATTGAGTTGTGATCCATCTTCTTCCTTGTCCTAGTGGCAGCTTTGGGCAAATTGCTGGGAGTGCTTCTGCTCCCCTCATCTGAGCTGCTAGAGGGACTAGTGCCCTCACTCATGTGAATCTGCTCTTCTGACTTGTTCTCGCTGTCACTTTGGTCCGACAAGCTGCACCCACCGACCACATGAATAGTTATAGCTGAGGTAGAATGGATGAGCATCACAAAATGCAGAGATTTTTGCAAAAGAATGATTCAAAAAACTTAGTTTTAGTTTTCCACGGAAAGCATTTCGGATTTACCGATTTTCAAACTCGGTAATACCAAAGCAGTTTTGGAACCTAAACTAGTGAACTCGGTCAGACCGAGTCACAGTTTGGTGGCACCGAGACTGCTAGGGTTTTACAAAGTTTTAAAATCGGTCACACCGATTTGTAATTCTCGGTCAGACCGAGAGTTACTAGTGCAATGGCGTTAGCCAAATCGGTGGGACCGAGTTTTTCAACTTGGTGGGTCCGAGATGGTTTCAAGTGAAACCTAACCCTAAATTTTCAAATCACACCTATTCTAAGGATTGTTTTGACTGGATAGAGGTGTTTCAATCGTGGCAAGAAGCATTATGAACACAATGTGCTGAGAATCAGACGAGGATAGCACTGTGATCGAGTTCATACCCTAATTCGGCGGTGAACTCACTACGGAGGCAACGACGGAGATGAAATCCGTTGACGGCGGCGGAGACCAGCGACAGGAGGCGGCTGGCGACGAAGTCGACGATCCGGAGACCTAGTAGGCAGAGCGAGCTATGCGCGGGCGAAGAGTTTCGGAGAAAGTTTTCCAAAATTTGCCCGTGTGAATATATAGCCCGACACTGTCGGTGTGACCGAGTGGAACAACTCGGTGGCACCGAGATGCATAATTGTTAACAGTTACAGCAACTCGGTGCGACCGAAAAGTTTAAATCGGTTGCACCGAGATGAAAACCTAGATCGACTTAGTGATCTCGGTATGACCGAAATGGATGAATCGGTCAGACCGAAAATCACAAAGAAGTTTTGGAAGTTTTAAGTCTATGACGAATCGGGACTCCGAGTGCTCCTCACACAGAGTGGTTCGAATCTGACTTGATCAAATTTTGCGATGTAGCATGAATAGAGTTTGAGACGAGAAAAGCACAGATAGCTAGAGAAGGTTCTTAGGCATTCTTGTCCATCCACTTGGCCAAATAAGAAGAAACCAATCAATCAAAACAACAAGTGGATGTCCTCGAATGAGTAAATTATGCAACCATCATGCTCACACAATAAAATGACAAATGAAATATGTGGCAAAGCATGTACAACCAATTCTAGCATCTATCAAACAATTGGCGATGACTAGGTCATCTATATATGAGTATATTGACTTAGGAGTCAAATGAGAACATTTGATCATAGGTCATACTCATCGTTTAAGCTCAAGTGGGGTTACCACTTTTACATAAAGCATTTATGTGTTCACATCATTAGAGTTGCTTTGACTCAATTCTTAGAGTTAAGCTCCCCTAGATGTGAGATCCCCTTTAGAGGGATGAACTAACCTTGGGTTTTGTCGATGATGACTTCATGTAGGTGTTGAAGATGTGGATGCATAATGTTGATGTAGATCTTTTGGAGCAATCCTTTGGAGTGAGTTGCACTTTCAATACCTACATGGGTTAGTCCCACAAGGAACAAACAAGTATATCCATAGACATAGAGTGATGCACACACAAAATGATGTCCATGAGAACATTAAGTTACCTTGTCCCTTGCCTTACCAACATGAGGGTTTGTGACTCCTTGAACTAGTGCAAGATATGGAAGATGATTGCACTTGTCCTTGCCATAATGATAGTGGTGAAGAATGTTGGCGGAGTCACCCTCAAGAACTCTCTAGTTCTTCTTCTTCGGGATCCACATCATCTTGATGGGAATCCTTGGTGTAGTAGTTGTACTCGATGAAGTAGAACTTGACGTAGTCTTGGGAACCCACTTGACAAAGGCCTTAGGTGCTTCTTCAAATGCATCAATCTCCTCTTGAAGCGTGTCCTTGCCTTTGTTCTTGTGGTCTTGTGGTGGAAGATCATCTTGTGCTTGTGTTCCCTTGAAGGAAGTAGGATCATACTTCTCTTGTTGAGGAACAACCTTCGTCTTGGGGTGTTGATCTTCTTCCCACTCAACTCCATTGGCATTGACCTTTCGTTCAAAACTAACACCTTGATTCTTCCGGTGCCTTCCTTGCTTGCGTACAATTTCCTCAAATTGCTTACTCCCGGCAAGGCTCTTGTATACACCTTTCTCTATAATTCCCTTCAATAAGTTGTTTTCTTGCTCAAGAGTAACTTGGCTAAGAGAATCATTAGTGGAATCAAGAGAACTACTAGAAGCAACAATATTGGATTTAGCATTGTTATTGTTACTACTAGAGAAAGAATCTTTCTTGTTCTTGTTACTAGACTTGACTTGAGGCATGTAAGTAGATAAGAGTAAACGCTTGGAAATGTAAGAAGAACTTTTCTTACGGAGATCATCATTGATTACTTTTAGGAACTCATGCTCTTGCTCAATATTGAGCTTTTCAAAGCGTAACTTCTCATGAGCCCTTAAATGTTCTTGATGATCTTCGAAGGTAGTTTCATGAGCTAACTTTAGAGTGTTTAGTTCTTTAGTTAGAAGCTCAATCTTCTCCTTATCATTGTCATTCGTTTCATCTTGATTAGCATGATTAATTGACGTTTCATCATAGTATTCATCACTAGAGTTGTCAACAAGTAAATCATCATCACCTAACAAGTCATCTTCATCACTATTAAAATCAACATACTCGGGTGTGTTACCTTAGGACCTTTGGCCATGAAGCATCTTCCAATTCCTTCATTTGGTGAATCAAATATGTCGTAGGAGTTGGTTGACACAAGTGCTAGACCGGCAACACCTTCATCTTGAGTGAATTCGGAGTCGGAGTGATAGCTTCTCTCGGAGTGATTGTCGGAGTCGGAGCCGGATACCCATTCACCAACGAGAGCTTGATGTATTCGTTTTGTGTAGCTCTTTGATGACTTGTCCTTCCTTTCCAAATCCTTGCTTCTCCATGAGGGTCTTCATTCATAACGATCATCTCTACTCCTTCTCTCTCTTGGTGGTGATTCTTCTCTTCTACTTCTTCTCTTGGGAGAATCTTATCTTCTTTTGTAGGGTGCCGTACACTCATTGGAATAGTGTCCGGGTCTCCCACAATTGTAGCAATTTCGCTCTCGACTAGAAGATATTTTGTCATTGTAGGACCTTGCCTTAGAGCTTCTTTCTTTGCTTCTGCTCTTGTAGAATTTGTTGAAGTTCTTCACCATTAAGCTCAATTCTTCATTGAAGGTTTGCTTCTCACTTGATGATGTGGGGGCTTCACATGAGGCTTTGTAAGCACCACTTGACTTGTTGTGAAGTTCCTCCTTATCCTTGAGTGACATCTCATGAGCAACAATTCTTCCAATGACTACCGTTGGCTTGAGATCTTTGTAATTTGGCATCATTTGGATCAATGTGCACACGGTATCATATTTTCCATCCAATGCTCTTAGGATCTTCTTGATGATGAATCTGTCGGTCATCTCTTCACTTCCTAAGCCGGCAATCTCATTTGTGATAAGTGCAAGCCTAGAGTACATTTCAGCGACACCTTCACTATCCTTCATTTTGAACTTGTCAAGCTGACTTTGGAGCACATCCAACTTGGATTCCTTGACGGAGTCGGTACCTTCATGCATATCAATCAAAGTATCCCAAATTTACTTTGCATTCTCAAGACGGCTGATTTTGTTGAATTCTTCGGGGCACAAGCAATTGAAGAGGATATCACAAGCTTGAGCGTTGTATTGCAGCATCTTCAACTCTTCCGCGCTAGCTTCACTGTTCGGTTCTCTCCCATCAAAGAATTCACCTTGCAAGCCAATACACACAATAGCCCAAACGGCGGGGTTACGTCCGAGAATATGCATTTTCATCTTATGCTTCCAACTAGCAAAATTAGTGCCATCAAAGTAATGACCTCTACGGTGATAATTTCCCTCGTTAGACGCCATACTCTCCTAGGTTGTGAAACCCAGGCTATGACCACCAAAAGCTATGGAAATCAAAGCAAATGGAGTTCAAAGCTCTGATACCACTTGTAGGACCTTGAAGTATGTCTAGAGGGGGGGGGTGATTAGACTACTTGACCAATTAAAACTTAACCTTTTCCCAATTTTAGACTTTGGCAGATTTTAGCTATCTTTGAACAAGTCAAGAAATCTTCACACAATTCAAGCAAGCATCCAAAGAGTATATAGGCAGCGGAAAATAAAGCATGCAACTTGCAAGAATGTAAAGGGAAGGGTTTGGAGGAATCAAACGCAATTGAAGACACGGATGTTTTTGTCGTGGTTCCGATGGGTGGTGCTATCGTACATCCACGTTGATGGAGAATTCAACCCACGAAGGGTAACGGTTGCGTGAGTCCACGGAGGGCTCCACCCACGAAGGTTCCACGAAGAAGCAACCTTGTCTATCCCACCATGGCCGTCGCCCACGAAGGACTTGCCTCACTAGCAGTAGATCTTCACGAAGTAGGCGATCTCCTTGCCCTTACAAACTCCTTGGTTCAACTCCACAATCTTGTCGGAGGCTCTCAAGTGACACCTAGCCAATCTAGGAGACACCACTCTCCAAGAAGTAACAAATGGTGTGTTGATGATGAACTCCTTACTCTTGTGCTTCAAATGATAGTCTCCCCAACACTCAACTCTCTCTCACAGGATTTGGATTTGGTGGAAAGATGATTTGAGTGGAAAGCAACTCGGGGAAGGCTAGAGATCAAGATTCATGTGGTTGGAATGGAATATCTTGGCCTCAACACATGAGTAGGTGGTTCTCTCTCAGAACTGGTGAGTTGGAAGTGTAGGTTTGTTCTGATGGCTCTCTCCATGAATGAAGAGGAGGTGCAGGGGTATATATAGCCTCCACACAAAATCTAACCGTTACACACAATTTACCAAACTCGGTGGGACCGAATCAACAAACTCGGTCAGGCCGATTTAGTAAACCTAGTGACCGTTAGGGTTTTCGGTGGGACCGATATACAACTCGGTAGGACCGATATGGTTAGGGTTAGGGCATAACGTAATCTCTGTGAGACCGATTACACAAACTCGGTGAGACCGATTTTGGTAATTAGCTAACCAGAGAGTTGGTCAGGTAAACTCGGTGGGACCGATTCGCTCTTTCAGTGAGACTGAAAAGTTATGAAAGGGAAACAGAGAGTTTACATTGCAATCTCGGTGGGAACGATCGCTCACTTCGGTTAGACCAAAACGTTACCAAGGGAAACAGAGAGATTACAATCCCATCTCAGTGAGACCGAGATCCCTATCGGTGAAACCGATTTTCCTAGGGTTTGTGGCAGTGGCTACGACATTTGAACTCTGTGGCGCCGGATAGAAAGAATCGGTAGGACCGATTTTGACTTTAGGTTTAGGTCATATGTGGATGTGAGAAAGTAGTGGAGGGTTTTGGAGCATATCACTAAGCACATGAAGCAAGAGGCTCATCAAGCAACACCTCATCCCTCCTTAATAGTATTGGCGTTTCCTATACACTCAATGTGATCTTGGATCACTAAAATGTAAAATGTAGAGTCTTGAGCTTTTCAGCTTGAGCCAATCCTTTGTCCTTAATATTTTGAGGGATCCACTTTCATCATCCATGCCATGCCATTCATCGAGCTTTCCTGGAATATTTGTCTTGGAATAGCATTAGCTCAATGAGCTATATGTTGTTATGAATTACCAAAACCACCTAGGGATAGTTGCACTTTCAATCTCCCCCTTTTTGGTAATTGATGACAACATATAGTAGCAGCAGCGCCCGGAGCAGCAGCGCATGCGAGAGCCGGGGCAGCTGGTCGAGTAGCAGCATCTTGGGTAGCAGCTGCAGGGGCTCGAGGGAGAGCAGTATCTGCTGCTCCTGCAGCAGCAGCATGCGCAAGAGTGGAGCAACAACACGCGCAAGAGTGGAGCAGCAGCACACGCAAGAGCAAGAGCGAGAGCAGCAACGCAAGCAAGAGCAAGAGCGAGAGCAGCAGCGCGAGCGCGAGCAAGAGCAAGAGCAGACCAGGCAGGGGAGCGAGAGCAAGAGCAGGGCAGTAGCGCAATCGAGAGCGAAAGCAACAACTACTGATGTGGACGTCACCACCGAGGGAGCGACGCCATGGAGGAAGTGGCCGGCGATGCCGCCGTGGATTGAGCCACGCCATGTCAGCTTTGGACCGAGCGCCAGCAGCACCGAGATCGAATCAAGAAGAAAATGCGGTGATTAGTGTAGAACCTCTTTGGTGGCACCGATTAGGCCTCAGCTTCATCCGAGGAATCGGTGATGATGCTGCTCTTCCGGTGGTCTAGGTGGAGACAGCGGTGTGGGAATGCATGTGGCGCGAAAGATGAGGGAACGTCGGGGAAGCTGCTTGAAGGTGGAGGACGGGGGTGGCTGAACCGGCGGGACAACGACAGATCCTCATCCGGTGCGGTGGGTGAGGGACGTCAAGGTGTTGCTGTGGACGACGTCGTCGGGGAAGAGGCTCTGGCTGGGTGACAGACGGAGGAGGGTGTGAGGCTTCGTGGGTTTTCGCAGCCTCGGTGTATGAATGGGTGGGCGGATGGGAGGGGAGGGGGGAACCATGGCTTAGGGAGGCGCTTGTGCGAAATGTGGGGTAAGTTACAAAAGTACGCCCACCGATTTGAATTAGGTGGTTCTTTTGGTTCAGGGGTATCACGGACATTTCGCGTGTCGGGATTTCGCAGGAGGTGGGAGTTTTCGCGCGCATTGTAATTTAGGGATAGCAAGGCACGAGTTGAGACGGAGGGAGTTTTTGGAGCACAACAAGATAAAGATATATCTTAAATATTTCGGGGTAACAAGGCGTGGGTTGAAATTTCCGAACAAGCCTAACGTGTACTGTACCAAATCAATTCGCACTTCCCTCGATGAAAAAACAAAAAGAAATCAATTCGCACCACACAAGAGAGTCTAGTACTGTGCACTGTACCAAATCAATTTGCACTACAAATTCCATTCAAAACTTTGAATTCATGCTATGTTCAATTAAAATATTTCACTACGTGTATAATGCATGCAACCTGCTACTCAAATGAACGTTTTAGTGCATTCCAAACCTATATACTACCGCTTCAATATGAACTAAATTTGAATTTGTTTCGCTATTTGAATAAGATCTACAATCATGATTGTTGTCAAGTTAAACCATTTGAATTCGTTTCTCTATTTTATAAGATCTACAATCATCATTATTGTCAAGTTAAACCATCGTTTGTATATTATCTTCACAACACACCACATGATTACTGTCGAGTTAGATATGAACTATGTGTACTATATGAACTCGACATCGATTTTTTGAATCCACTTTATGTTGATTTCAAATCACAGTACATTTCAAGCTCTAGCTAGATCTTCATAATCTAAACCATGTCTCATATGTATAATGTGTTTATGACATAATGTATGGTGCCCCGCCCCCTACGCCTACATGTATTTAGATGTCAGTTGCAAACGCCACACATTATCAAAAATTCAAATAAAATGTGAGATTGTTCGATATGTAGTACGGTTTATATTGTTTGATATTTAGTTGTGAGCTGGAAACGCCACACATTATCACAAATTCAAATATAATGTGAGATTGTTCGATGTATAGTATGGTTTAGATTGTTCGATACTTAGCTATGAGTTGCAAACGCCAAACATTATCACATTATGGTATAACATGTCCAAAACCACACCACGCGTATCACCGCTATATTCATGCATGCATATGTTTATAACACTATGATCTCCTATTCAAATATATGAATCCACTTTCATATCGAATTATGATCTTTGTTAGTCTCTTACACCCACACAATGCTCTAACCTTTGTAGCTAGCACTAACTTTCTCTCGTGCATGCATACGCCCTCCTCGCCCTCCCCCTCCCTCAGCATTCTATCCATCGCACACATTCATTTTTTTATTTAGGTCGTTTTCCCACACTCTCCACAACTCCTTTCTGACACACACCGATCGATAAACCTCTCCAGCGATGTCTGCCTACCACATACACACGCACCTTCCATCTCCTCCTTTCTGTGTCCATGCCTCGTGTCTCTCATACGGTCCCACACACGTGTAAACTCTCGCCCCTCTTTTCATCGATCTCACAATCGCACACTCCTCCCTCTATCTAGCTAGTAGGCCTCTCACACCATCTCCTAGATCCATTCTCTCTGTCTATCCGTCTCGCTGGGCCTTATTTTCCTCTAACAAATGGATGTACACCGACCGATCTCCCGCTATACATATAGCTAGCTAGGTCATTATAACTCGTTTTCCCCACGCGCCGATCGATCTACCTCATTAGTTATGTCTCTCCCTTCCTCCGACACACAACAATTGATCTACCGATCTAGTTAGGTCTGCTTACCAAACACATGCCCCCCTTCATCATCCCTGCATGCCTCCCGACACATCTATCACGCACACGCACACACAGAAACACATCCCCACTCTTATTGATAATATTGCAGTTCTACCCTCAGTTTATCTAGTAGGCCTCTCCCACCATCTTCGAGAAGCAACTCCACCACCCATCCAGCACTCTACCCATGTCCCTCCCTCTCTCTCTCTCCTCTCTCTCTCCCTCTCTCTCTTTCTGTCTCTCTCTCACTCTGTCCCAGCCTATTTCCCGTCCTTCACTTATTTATGGATGTCAATCGATCTCCGTCAAGACATAGCTGGGTCTCTCCTTCTCAACACATATACGAGTCGATCTACCTCTCTAGTTAGGTCTCTGCCTCCCCCTCTCCCCTCCACACACCAATACATCGAGCGCTCTAGTCGTGTCTCCCTGCCACACACAAACTTGCCATGTGCCCTCTGACATTCCGGTAGGTCCGTCGCCCTATATCTTTGACTTGCACACACACAATTTCGATGGCTCTCTTCATCGATCTCGCACCCACCCAGTTGATCCTCTCTTCGACTTTATCGATATCTATGACCCCTCCCTATCTTCTCGTGGATCACCCCCTCTATATATGATATAGATAGGCCTCTATTTCGCACACATTGCATGTGTCAAATTTTTGTTTGATATATCATGGACACATATTCCCACAAATACATTCACAAAATCACCCCCAACAAAAAAACGCACATGCCATCTGTCTAGGTTTGTATATCTCTCACACACACCCATGTAGGTGGGGAACGTGCACGAAGAGAAGAGGTGCACGCACGGCGCACGTACTCCTGTCTCTTTCCCAACCACGCCTGCGTGGGTACACGGTGGAGCTCATTTTTGTACGAAAAGGCAGCCCACGTGGTAATTTGACACGTGTATTGGTTGTCCACTTGATGGAGGATCGTGTACAACGGGTGAACAAACAAATTGCGACTTGACGCGTTATGTTAAAAAAGAGACAAACCATGTGGGGCCTACCTTAGAGGCAAGGCTCTATACACTGGAGATGCCATGTACGTATTACTTTTGACGTGTCCCGTCAACTTGCAGAACGAGGAGAAGCTTGCTTAGTATGCCGTCTCCCCCCGCCCACGGGTGCGGTGGCTCGCAGAGTCGGGGGACGAGGAGAAGCTTGCTTACTACGCCTACGCCCGCTCCCTCGCCCACGCGCGCGGTAGCTCGCAGGACGAGGAGAAAATTTTACAACTCCCTCCGTTACTCCTCGTCCCTACCTTGGTTAGAGAGATTATTATATTGTTTGAAATATATGTCTTTTTGTATATTTCAATATGAACTACTAGTACATATTCCAAACACTGATGTATATAGACATATTTTAGAGTGTAGATTCAATCATTTTGCTCCGTTGTAGTCCATATTGAAAGAGACGTACTAGTACGCACTCTCTCTCGCCCCTCGCCCCTCAACCCTCGCCCACGTGGTGGACGTGCAACAATTCATTCGGTCTCAGATAGCCAGAACGATATAATGTAGTACCATTATTGCTCGATTTCCCCAAGAGGCGAAGAGCCAAGCGCAAGGTTAACATTTTTTAGATGCCAAGCGCAAGGTTTATAGGAGAACGACTAGTAGTACTAGTACTAGTAGTACGTACCAGTGGTGCGTACTGTATGAGGAAGAAGGCGACAAGATGTATGTTTTGCTTGACAGTCTCTTCTTACAGGACGTGGTTGACCTAGTGGACCTCATTGTTGCAATGGGAGTACTATCATAGATGGCACGATTCATAGTGGTGGGCAGCGGGAATAATTCGGAGCTGATTAGTCTTAAACCCCATGAAGAAGTCCCATTGAAAGGAATAGCCATCCTCTACATGTGCTCCTATGTAAAATGAGTAAATGAGACAAAAAGAGAAAGAGACAAAGTAAAAAAAATCGCCAGCCTTTAGTCAGCCCTATTGTATCAGTGAATGATATTTATACGTCGTGATTGACATGGCTATATTATTAACCATGCTGCGGAGGTAGAAGCAAATTTTTTTTATTTGCGGAGGTAGCAACAGATGGATATTTAACGAGGAGTGAAATGATGGCTGCTTCCTCGGTCAAACATAGAGAAAGGTGGGCCTCATGATTTGACGGCTTATTATTCAGAATTACGGCCTATACTCTTTGCCCATATAATAACCGCGTTGTAGAGTAGTGGGATATACTTTTAATAACCATGCTCAAAGAGAAGAGGTGCACGCACCCATGCATGTAGTACTAGTAACACTCTTTGCGTCTTTTGCGTCTTCCCCAACCACACACGTGACACGGTGGAGCTCATTTCTGTATGATAATGGAGCCCATGTGATAATTTTACGCGTCTAGTAATAGTTTCTCACTTATTAATAATGGAGGGCCGGGAACCACGCATGAACCATGCCGCATCATTTATAAATAAAGTTTTTTTCTTCAGTGGCACGTACACAATATAAATAGGTTCATATGGAGAGAAAAAGAAACCGCTCCACTATATACATAGCCAGGACGAGCCTACACGGTTGCTTGCTGGGGTTGCTCTCTTCACACTCTCTCGCACAAAACGACCACATCTCTAACATCCGGGCGGATCACGTCCGCCAGGGGAAGGGGTGGATGCTTTGTGTAGATGCGGTCGCCGTCGCCGACGGCGAAAACCTACTGTCGGCACGTCTCGATCAGGGGTCCCTGCCGTTGCATTCGTCCCTTGCTCACTACCGTGACGAGGGAAGTAGCCGTCTCCCACCGCCCTCCTCTAGGTTGAGCTATGTCCCGACATCCCTCAGGTACAACTTCCTTTACAGCCGGCTTGCACCACTGCCCCAGCTGCCCATGTCCCTCCATGTGGATATTTCTCTACTTCTTTGTCCCGCACGTACCTCTACTGGCCTCTATTGTATTTGTGATGAGTTTATGTCTCATCAACTAGTCCCAGTAATCTTATTCTAATCACGCCTTTTCAATTTCTTTGCCACATGGATGCTCATACCGATTTTAGTGAAACTGCACAAAATGATCCAATGGTCAAAGGGTTGCAAACTTCATTTCTTCGGAAGGTTCAACGTCGCCAGCAAATTAAAGCCTGGTTAGGGTTTAGGGTTCAAGGGCTAGGGACTGCATGGATCATTTTTTCCTATAGTTGTCTCTATTCCAAAATAAGTGTCAACTTTAGTAGTAGTACGACTTGAACGGAGGGATTACATATTGGCTATGATCTGATAATCATTGAGATGCAATAGCATGCATGTTAGTCTCCTTTGTATTTGATGAAATGTTGCAACAGGGCAAACTTGGACGCAAGATACATGAAACAAAAGCTGGAAGCTTCATAGCATTGTACAAATTTATCTCGCTGAGAAATTACAGTACATACTATACTACTATGTAAAGAGTTAGGTGTCGCACGGTGTCCAGAAAATATGGTGATAGTGTGAGGTGGGCCATGTAATCACTGAGCTTGCATGTTTTCACTGCTTTCGCACTCCTCAACTGTAAGAATGGAGAAAATTGTAATCTAGTACCTCCTTTCATCGAAACATCGACATCCAGCAGTCGTACCACCTCAATAATAATGACCAATGAGCCGTCAAATCACATAGACCCAGCAGTAAGTTGGACGGATGAAGCAACCATCACTCTTGAATCCGCTTCTCCCTTCAACGCAGGCGCCAGTGAGAGGTCGCGTCCGCTCTTCCGGGCATGAATGTGGCACCGATTCTCTGGAGCAGTGTTGACCGTTTCGGGCAGGAAGCGCACGCGGGCGATGGAGGGGCTTTGTGTGGGCCGGGTTGGTCAGGAGCGGGCGTGGCAGCTGTCCCGACCAGACGCCTGGAAACGAGAGGATGCACCAACTCTCGCGGCTAAATCATACACTACACACCATCTCTCTGTAGGAGTAGGTTGATGTGTCGCTCTCTCTAACACACACACACTGTTAAAACACACACACACGCGCGCGTGCGCACCCACACACACACAAGTTCATAGAATAGGAATATCGTGCGAGTGGGAAGCCACAAGAAGTGAGATAAATGGAGTACTTACAAGAAGAGAAGAGGTGATGAATATTCCATCAAACCTGGACTAAGGAGTAGTACTCCCTCCGTCTAGGTGTTAAGTCATCTTACGAAAATCAGATATTCCCAAAATGTTTAGGCATCGTCCATTAACTTCACATCTCAATCCCTTCCTAGCCTCGTTGCTAGCGAGCGTTGTTACTCACTCTGCCTTGTTATATCCCCCGAAAACCCAATGCATGGAGCGCAACTATGAGTTGATCAGTCAAGGATTCAAAGTCGGCTTGCATGCGAGTTAATATGTGGCCCTACATGGTAGCTAAAATGGCATCTCTTAATTGTTGTGATTAATTTTTTCATTTAGAGACAGAAATCAGGGCTTTGATTGGAGGAAGGACCGGTCAAGTTTCTCCTTCACCTCCAATCTGCTTGCACCTTGGTCCCGCTGCACCTTCTAACATGACTTACACCTAGACGAAGGGAGTAGTACGAGATACGGTGGCACACTGATTTAGGTCGAATACAATTGCCCAAAATTATTGGAAGAGAGTAAAGTGTACAAACTAAATAATTAAAATTTAATTTCTCGTTTTTTCTTCGAAACAGAGGCAAAAGATTTGCCTCATCCACTAAATAAGAGGAGAATAGAGTTTCACAGTTTGCAACTGACCCTACAAATAAACGGCATGGCAATTACTCTCAATATGCCCTAGTTTCTTAGCACTCACTGTAACCCTTAGTACATACGGTGGCACACTGACTTAGGCCGAATACAAGTGCCCAAAATATTTAAGTGGAGGATGGTGTAGCCCACCTTTCTGATATTTTGACCGTGTGTGGTTTAGTTGTTGTTCACTTCAGAGGGTCGCGTACCACACGTGAACGTTAGTAAGCGCGACCGGGAGGCGTGCAGCATTAATTGCGAGTTGACTCCTTCGAGCATTAAATTTTCTTCACGTATTAGCATTGCCCCTAGTATTTTTCTTCATGTTAAATAAAGAGTTCTGTTTCATGCACAATTTAAAACGATTTTTATGGAGAGAAAAAGAAAACCACTCCATCTATATACGCTGCAGCCTCGGCGCTTGTTTTCTAGGGTTTGCCCTCTTCACACTCTCTCTCCACTATATATATATACACGTTGGAGCCTCAACGCTTGTAGTTTCTCTCTTCACACTCTCTCACCCTCTCCAGATATAAACAAGACTTCATTGGCCTCTCTCTCTCTCTCTCTCTCTCTCTCTCTCTCTCTCCCCTCACTGCTGGTCAAAGAGCCGGCAGGATCCGTCCGCCGCCAAGGGAAGGAGGCTTAACACTATCGCCGTCAGCGAGGGAGGGAATCCACTACCGGCACAATTGTTCTCTTTCACCCAGCGGCGGCGCGGGAGGGCCTCCGACCCCTTCTTCCTCGCTGCCGTACATAGTGTGGGCAGATTGGCCTCCGATCACCCACTAAGCCACACCCTGAGAAACTTAAGGTATAATTTACTTATTCCACATGCATTGCTCTAGCTGCATGTGGGTTTTTTCTGCTTCGAATCTAGGTGTTGGATCAAACAGGAAAGTAGTGGGGAAAGTTGTATCGCATGAATCTAGAGCATGCTTCAAAGAGGAAAGGAAGGGGGAAAGTAGTACAGATTGGCTATCTAGCACATATGTTGGTCGAAAAGGGAAAACAATGACAAATGCAGTACGCATATCTGTAACGAACTGATCTTTCTGTTTTGGGGGACAAGGATGTAGAGTGTGAGAAGGACTATATTTACTGCCCTCACATAGGGAAAGGTGTCTAAAGATAAAAAAACTAGGACCAACACAAATATGCTCCTTGGTTGTTTGTTCTTTGTTGCAACAGACTGTGCATCACCTCTTTACACATCGGTAGATGCACATGGTGCTTGTTCATCCACTGTCTCGTACAACTCTTTAGCTATTGTTAATCTGAGGCCATGTTTGGTTAAAAAGTCTTAGGACTTTTTTTAGTCCCAACTAAAAAGTCCCTAGTCCCTGCCTGTTTGGTTCCAGGGACTAAACATAGACTAGAGGTTATTGAATGACATGCTAAAAGACCATGTTACCCCTAGTAATGAACTAATAGAGATAAGGTGCAATGCCGGGCAGGGGCAACTATTGGAAAAAGTCCCAAAAAGACTCTCCCTCGGGGTCTTCTTTATTTAGTCCCAATTGCCCACTTTTAGTCCCTAAAAATCCCTCCTGTTTGGTTTAGATGGGACTAAAAGGGACTTTTTTAGTCCCTACACCAAAAAGTCCCTGTAAACAAACACCCCCTAATAATGCCGTTGGAAAATTGAAGCAATGCCATAGTTAAAAGCAAATTACATGATTAACGAATTTTATTGTTAATATAATATCTCTGTTAATATGAATCAATGTCACTGTTTGAGAAATGCTACTGTCTTGCTTTCTTTCCCATTTAGATAAGTTAGATGCTTCTTTTTGTGGGCGTTTGTGTCATCCACCGTTATTGACCAGTAGTTGTTTCCTTTGCACCTCTGTGTAAACAGGGTTATCTACTTCACCTCGTTGCTATTGCGACCTTTTGTTGCACTGCACAAAATACTTTTGTTTTACGAGTGTTCTATGCAGTTCAACCAAAATGTCACACCGACAATGTTGCTTGATTGCTTGATCTTAGTGGAACTGCACAAGAGGAGATCTGACTTCCTATCCATGTTGGCAAATTTGTTTCAGATCTTCTTCTTGTGAGTTGTTTGAATTCCGCGTCATGAGAGGTCAGTACTAGCCTTCTTTCACATGATTGTGCAATGTGCTTTTATACGTTGTGCTACTTATACGGTAATGTTGCTTGATTTTAGCGAACTGCACAAATGGAGACAAGACTTCCAATCTATATGTGCACCGTAATATCCCATTGAGGTGAGATAATGATATTTCACAACTGTTGGCCTGTATTTTGCTACTGTCATCAGAAAATTAATGTCGCTGTTTAGTGCTATACTTGTGCTCCCTAATTGACATGCCAAATCTTACATTGAAGGCGAAGCTTGTCTGTTATTGAACCAAGTGATGAAGGGGAAGAACAATCTGAAGAAAAACAAAAATCAACTCCCGATGCTGTAATGAAGCTCTGGAACTGTGATGACACAAGTAATGATATATTTTTGCATCTTAATTTATTGCTACGGCTAGAACGAGCAGTTGTTTTGCCACTGATTTGATGCCACTCTTAATGTAATATGTAATTATCTCCACTTGTGCAAACAGGGATCTTCTTTGAAGATAACTTATATTTTAGTGGAACTGCACAAGAAGATGTTGGAAACATTAAACTAATCAAGGAGTATATAGTAAGCATGGAAACCACAGTACATAACAACAGATGGTTCCCGAGAAGTGCTTCATCTGTATGCTCTACACAGTAAGCCTCCTGACAAAGGTTGGTACCGGCCCACGGATTTCATCCATATGACTGAGCTTTGTCATCTCTATTGGTGGTGTGCTACTATTTAGCTACTGTCACGAAGTGCTTCATATGTGCTGTTTTAAATATCTCGTTTCCTTTTTTTGAGCATTGCACAACAGGATCTGTCAGCGTCCTGGGAATGGGGGTACCTAGACTTGCCTGCCTGCGCCCCACGGCGTGGCTCCACCAATGGATGGGTACGGCCCAGCTTCGGCAGCAACAACTCAAGACCCTCGCGAGGGGCCAAGCCTCACGATGCGGGCGACCCCAAGACCTCCCTGGGGGCGGACTCCCTATGTTGGCTCTTGAGGAGCGGAGATATCTATGCAAGGGGCACCTCGCGAGGTTCACGTGACGTGAGCCATGACGACCAAGGCCATACGGGTGCCAGCGGGCGCAGTGTACTGATACGTCTCCAACGTATCTATAATTTTTTATTGTTCCATGCTGTTCTATTATCAATCTTGGATGTTTTGTAATCATTTTATAGTCATTTTTATATCATTTTTTGGTACTAACCTATTGACATAGTGACAAGTGCCAGTTGATGTTTTTTCCATGTTTTTTACATCACAGGAAATCAATATCAGACGGAGTCCAAATGCCATGAAACTCCATGATGATTTTTTATGGACCATAAGAAAGATGTTGGGCCCTGGTTGCACCTGGGGGAGTCCCGAGGAGGGGACAACCCACTAGGGTGCGCCAGGAGGACGAGGCGCACCCTGGTGGGTTGTGCCCACCTCGGGTGCCCCCCGGACCGCCTCTTTGCTCTATAAATACCCCAATATTCCAGAAACCCTAGGGGAGTCGACGAAATATTCATCCAGCCGCCGCAGAGTCCAGAACCACCAGATCCAATCTAGACACCATCTCGGATGGGGTTCACCACCTCCATTGGTGCCTCTCCGATGATGCGTGAGTAGTTCTTTGTAGACCTACGGGTCCGTAGTTAGTAGCTAGATGGCTTCCTCTCTCTCGCTGAATTCTCAATACAATGGTCTCTTGGAGATCCATATGATGTAACTCTTTTTGCGGCGTGTTTGTTGGGATCTGATGAAATTTGAGTTTATGACCAGTCATATCTTTTTATATCCATGAAAGTTATTTGAGTTTCTTTTATCTCTTATATGCATGATCCCTTATAGCCTCGTATCTCTTCTCGGATATTTGGGTTTTGTTTGGCCAACTTGATCTATTTATCTTGCAATGGGAAGAGGTGCTCGGTAGTGGGTTTGATCTAACGGTGCTTGATCCCAGTGACAGAAAGGGAAATGACACGTATGTATCGTTTCTACTAAGGACAAAAAGATGGGATCTATATCTACGCAATAGATAAACGGATCTTGTCTACATCATGTCATCATTCTTATTGCATTACTCCGCTTTCCATGAACTTAATACACTAGATGCATGCTGGATAGCGGTCGATGTGTGGAGTAATAGTAGTAGATGCAGGCAAAAGTCGGTCTACTAATCTTGGACGTGATGCCTATGTAATGATCATTGCCTGGATATCTTCATAATTATTTGAGGTTCTATCAATTGCCCAACAGTAATTTGTTTACCCACCGTTTGCTATTTTTCTTGAGAGAAGCCACTAGTGAAACCTACGCCCCCCGGGTCTTATTTCTCATATATTTGCCTTACGATCTACTTTTCCTTTGCATTTGTATTCAGATCAATTAAACCAAAAAATACAAAAAATACTTTGCTCCACTTTATTTTATTTGCGATCTATTATTTCAATCTATTAAATCTTTCTCTCGTCCTCACACAATTTCTGGCATCGTTACCCGAAAGGGATTGACAACCCCATTAACACGTCAGTTTGCGAGTATTTGTTGTTTGTGTGCAGGAGATATTTATGTTGTGTTGCTTTGTTCTCCTACTGGGTCGATAACCTTGGTTTCATCACTGAGGTGAATAACTACCGTCGTTGTGCTGCATCATCCCTTCCACTTTGGGGAAATACCGACGTAGTCCTAGCAAACAGGAACTTTTCTGGTGCCATAGTCAGAGAGCAATCATGTACCAATTTCCTCTTTGGTGCTAAAGAGGCAGGCGCAGGCGAGGAGTCCCGGAGCATCAGGCAAAGGTTTCCATATCGGTGCAACAAGACCAAGACCAGCAGGACGGCAGGACGGAGGTCACCACGGAGCCCACAACAGCGTCACCACCAGAGCCTTTGGCAGGCGAAGACCACCTTTTGTCAGGATAGCTTGTACTAGTTGTCTCCCTTCAAAATTGGCCGTTGTGGGATCCCTTTCCGCCTACATTTGGGAAGAGGACCGGGGCCTATATAAATAGGACTAGCCACCACCATAGGTGGGAGATCTCATCTGGGACTGGATCCATTCCACCAAGTCCATCTCTCCAGCTCATCAAGCTCAAGAACACCTCTCCTCCTAAGGCTGTTCATCCACTGTACAAGTTCATCCTTAGCCCTCGAGGCAATCCACCACCATCACACTGGAGTAGGGTATTACACCACAATGGTGGCCCAAACCAGTATAAACCTCTGCGTCTCGTGTTCTTTGGGTTTGTCGAGCTAGGCCGTGAGATCGTTGAGCGGGCAAGCTAGAGAGAGAGAGAGTTCTTCGTGCGCACCCCAGAGTTCGAACCTCATAAGGGTTTGCCGTAACCCTGAATCCAACATTTGGCACGCCAGGTAGGGGTGTGCCGAAGCTTTTCCTCCGTCGATCCACGCTCCACCGCTCCGCCAGTTCCATGGCTGATGCTCGTCGAGCCCGTGCTGAGTGCAGGGCCGCTCTCAACGCCCTGACGCCGCCCGTTGGTGGGCCTCCCCGTCGCTCTCCATCACCTGCTGCCAATGCTGCCACCGGCCTCGCGGGGAACGAGTAGCAGGCTTTGTTGCTGCACCCCTCCGTGCGGCGGGACGGACGCACCGCCACCCCGTCGCTGACTCCGGACGGCTCGTCATCTCACGGTCGCCACGGGCCCGTGGACGCGTACCGCCCGGTCGACGACCTCTACAAGGACTGGCTGGACCGCATCACCGAGCTCGTCAGCGCCGCTGGGGGCTCTCCTGCACCGTCCCTCTTGCTGCCTCGTCCGCCTCCCACTGCGGGCGACGTGGCCCACGTAGCGCCTCCACCACCTCCGCGTCAAGAGGTCGCCCTCGCACCAAGACGCATGGCCCCGCGGCGCGACCCACCGCGTAGGGCGCCCGCGCGTGAAGAAGGAAGCTGCCAGGAGGTCCCTTGGCCGCAACAAGAAGCTCCTGCACTCCCAGCACCACCACGTCAAGACCGTGCGCCACCTGCGGTGGTGGCGCGTGGGTACCAAGACCAGGCTCTGCCCCCTCGACGGGCTCCAATGACTACAGCAGGCTGCCGTGCCTTCACTCCCGAGCTACGTAGCGTCGTTTGGCCCGGGAAGTTCAAGCCCGACCTGCCTCCACGCTACGACGGCACCCCTAACCCTACTGAGTTCTGGCAGCTCTACGAGCTAAGCATCGAGGCAGGCAACGACAACGAGAAGGTCATGGGGAATTGGTTTCCCATGGCCCTCAAGGATGGTGCGCGCTTGTGGCTTTTGAACTTGCCCGCAGGATCGATTTCCTCCTAGGGCGAGATGCACGAGCGTTTCGTCGCCAACTTCCAGGGCACTCGCGAACACTCGCTTGCCGCGGGTGACCTGCGGCGCATCAAGCAGCAGCCAGGGGAGACCCTGCAGAAGTACATACATCGGCCTCAAGATCAACAAGGTGATAGACGAAGCCATCATCTCAGTGTTTTCTGATGGCGTCCGCGACGTCAAGATGAAGGAGGAAATCGCCATACACGAGGACATGTTCACAGCTCTGGAGATGTTCAACATGGCGACCAAGTGCGCAAGAGCTGAGGAAGGACGCCTCTCCCTCCTCAAGCTTCCAGCTACCGACCCAGAAGACAAGAAGGCCAAGACCAAGGATGTGAAGCGCAAGGGAGCGGCCGTGCTCGTGGCTGAGCCAGAGATGAAGCGCGGCCGCGACCACTTGGAGTCATCCAAGGGTAGCCGCCTGTTCTGCGCCTTCCACAACGTACACAGCCACAACATCAGTGACTGTCAGGAGCTCAGGGCCATCCATGAGGGGCGCTTCGGTCGACACCCCGAGCGCAACGACCGAGGCTACGGCCGAGTTGGAGGACGAAGTGGAGGATGCTGGGACGACCGCGGCCCCCGCTAGGAGTGGCGCGACCAGCCTTGTGAGGACCGCTGGTAGGACCAGCCTCACGAGGGCGCCTGGAGGGATCAGCCTCGTGAGGACCGTCCTCAAGGCAAAGCTGGCCTCCCTCCACTGCCACCGCTGCCAAGGAGGAGCGATGACCATCACCAGGATGAGGGGGCTGGGGGCTTCCAGGAGCCACGCGCCATTGCCTGCATCTTGGGCAGCGCTCAGGCCCCAGCCTCCCAGCGCATCTTCAAGAAGTTTGCTCGTGAGGTGAACGCGGCCCTCCCTAGGCTCGAGGCCACGCGCCCGCTCAGGTGGTCCAAGTGCATCATCACCTTCAGCTCATCCGACTAGCTCAAGTGCGCGGCAACTGCCGGCGCCCTGCCGATGCTCTGCTCGCCCATCATCAGCAACATCCAAGTAACCAAGACCCTCATCGATGGCGGCGCAGGGCTCAATGTCCTATCCATTGAGACGTTCGACCGCCTCCAAGTGCCATAGGATCAGCTGCAGCCTACAAAGCCCTTCTCAGGAGTCACCGACGGCTCCACCACCCTGATAGGGCAGGTCCGCCTCCCTCTCACCTTCGGCAAGCGCGACAACTACCGCACTGAGCTCATCAACTTCGACGTCGGCCACATCCGCCTGCCGTATAATGCCATCCTTCGGTATCCCACCCTGGCCAAGTTTATGGCAGTGACTCATCACGACTACAATGTCCTCAAGATGCCAGGGAGCGGCGACGTAATCACGGTCGCCTGCGAGGAAAAGGACGCGGTGTGCTCTCACGAGCGCGCTTACCAGGCTGCAAAGGCCGAGGACCCAGATAACGAGGGTGCCGCCTACCCCCTTGAGGCATTCCCCAAGAAGAAGAAGCAACTGCTCTGCCAAGGGCCTCATGAGAGCGGTGTCTCCAGCGGCACCACCTGAGGACCTGCGCCTGCAGATGGGGTGCCTCCCTCCCTCGCATAGGAAGGCAAGCCCGACGTCCTCCTCATGCTGGGCTCGAGGGCTCTCTTCTGTTGGGCCTCAGACCTAGCCAACGTCACGAGGGAGGCGCTCGGGCACCATGTGGATGCATGCTTTGTTGCACGGTTCCCGCATCAGGGCACGAGGTACGGGGTGCCTGGTGCTCAGGAGTTCGTCACCAAGACCACCAAGGAGCTTCAAGAAGCAAGAGTCATGCGCGGCAACCGCCGCCCACCACCTAGCGCGGCTCCGCGTCCTGGCGAGGATGACGAGCTACACGTCTGCATCAATCCCAGGACTCAACAGGGCGGCATTTCGGGAGCATTTCTGGCCTTCGCGTGTTGGTCGCTGCGAGGGTCCACCTCACAGCTATGTTCACATGCCATTCGGCTTGCCGAACGCGGTTGTCACCTTCTAGTGCCACTTGCGGGGCGTTCTGGCGGCTCAGGAGGCCAGGCATCACGCTGTCCTGGCGGAGACGGCGACAGTTCTACATGAGCCGCATGGACCCTCGGAGCCTCCCGAGGCTCAGGACCCAGGCAACTCGTGAGGAACAACTTCTTCAGCACACGTCTTCAGCTACCCCAGCAACTCGTCGACAACGGTTCCAGGTGACATTTTCTGGTTTATTCAGCTGGGAGCGCCCCTCAGGTTGCATCATTCCCAGGTCGCACGGGCCTGCCCCCGCGATATGTATCCTTTTGCATCTGTAACTTACTCTGTTGGGTGTGCCCCTCGGGCTGCATCATCCCCATGCCGCACGGGTCTGTCCCTATGGCATGTATCGTTCTTGCATTTATCTGAGCTAGCATTGCTTGAGTCATCTTATGATTATCACCTGCCTGTTCGGTACTTCGATACCATGAATGTCATGCGCCCTTGCAAGCCCACCCACGACCGCCTCATGATTAAGGACTGGCACGACGTGTGTGCTCGGGTCCGTCCCTGTAGTGTTGCTAAACACAAGAGGCTAAGCTCTGACTCGTGGGCCAGCTCCTGTGTACGTCACCTCCCATGGCCCTTGGTGCATGGTTCTCGCATGAGCTAATTGCGGACGGACAAGCCAGAGCGCGCGACCCGGTGCCTCGCCACCATGGGAGCTGCGCGCCGGTCGTCTTTCTTCAGGATTTTTCGCATGAGAAGACTAGGCACGGCGTCTGTGCTCGGGTCCGTCCCTGCAGCGTCGATAAACCCAACGACTGAGCTCTGTCCGGCGGGCCGGCCCCGTTCACGTCACCTCCTGGGGTCGTTGGTGTTTGGCCTTCTCATGTGCTCGCCTCAGGAGATTCACCCTGCGCAGGTTGCCTAACCATCTCGCAGGGCCACCGCAGCTATCAAGAATCAAGACCAGGCGCAACCCGCCTTGAGGTAGGGCCTCGAGAGTCCCGTGCTGGCTCACGAGTGCCTAGACACAACTTGTCTAGCCCTGTCGTGCAAGCCAAGTGTCAGGGCGGGGTTGTACACGCCCCGGGGGCTCCACTCAGAGGGAGACCTCACCCACGCACCAGTGGAAGCACCATGCTCCGTGCTGGCAGTCGACATGGTCGAGGAGCGGCTATGCCCGTGCAAGTGCGGAAGCGCTATGCTCCGCGCTGGTGATAAATAACCGAGGGCGGCCCCATGGACGTACCAACCTCAGGGAGCCTCCGGGCTCAGTGTCCAGCCTCGTCGCAACACTCCCCCTCGTGAGAGTCGCGCGAGGGGGCTGGGCATGGGTGTTACGCTCGGGTCACACCCAAGCATACGGCACCCTGCCAGGTCCCTTGGACCTGGTCGTCACATGCCCCTCCCGAGCGGGACCTCGGCGAGGATAGGTATGGAGGTCTTCTCGTACGTCAAGGGGGACTCCTGAGCATTGCGACTCAGGAGCCTAACAAGGCACGTGGCCCCTCACCCCTTGGTCTCGTCCTGGTGATCCGGACGACCCAACAGTGGCTGAGGCATGCGCGGGGCTGGGCCCTGCCGCCGCGGACTGCTAAGGCGTCGTTTCGTTCCCAGAAGGTTGTTCAGACGTCGAGGGGGACCCTGAGCATCGCGCCTCAGAGCCTAACTGGTCACGTAGCCCCTCACCCCTTGACCTCTTCCTGGCAATCTGGACGAGCCAGCGGCGGCTGAGGTATGCGCGGGGCCGGGCTCTACCGACGCAGAACATTAAAGCAAATGGGAAGGAAATTGCAGAATACTAATAAGTTATTACAAAACATACTGTTCTCCAAATACCAAATACGAGTTTTCAATGCCCCCACAAGGCATGGTGCATGTTGCAGGAAATAAAATGGGGAAGAGGCGCCGTCAGCAAGCCCCTTTGTTGACGGCGTCACCGTCACCCATGCCGTCCGCCGGAGCCACTGTGCCAGCTGCTGTCGGTGTCAAAACCGGCGGATCTCGGGTAGGGGGTCCCGAACTGTGCATCTACGGTTGACGGTAACAGTAGACAGGGGACACAATGTTTATCCAGGTTCAGGCCCTCTCTATGGAGGTAATACCCTACTTCCTGCTTGATTGATCTTGAAGAATATGAGTATTACAAGAGTTGATCTACGACGAAATCGTAATGGCTAAAACCCTAGATGTCTAGCCTGTATGACTATATCTCTTTCCGAACTAAGCCCTCGGTTTATATAGACACCGGAGGGGACTAGGGTTTTACAAAGTTGGTTACAAAGAAAGGAATCTTCATATCTGGACGCCAAGCTGGCCTTCCACGCCAAGGAGAGTCCCATCCGGACACAGGTAGAGTCTTCAGTCTTTGTATCTTCACAGGCCATCAGTCCGGCCCATGTCCAACAGGTCGGACGCCCGAGGACCCCTTAGTCCAGGACTCCCTCAGTAGCCCCTGAACCAGGCTTCAATGACGAGGTGTCCGGCGCGCAGATTGTCTTCGGCATTGCAAGGCGGGTTCCCCTTTCCGAATACTCCAAGATAGTCTTCGGACACAACGAAAGTGTCCGGATCTGCAACACAAGTACCACACACACAACCGCATTGAGTATAATATTTCACGAGTCCAATCCGTTGACAACTTTTTGTAATGTGACATCACATCTGCCCGAACATTATTTCGAACCGTTTTCGTCTGTTGTTCCACGTTTTGAGACGCGGTTTTCATTGGCACGTCTTGTCGAAGCAGAGATCGTGTCCCCTTATTACGGGATTATCATTAATACAGGCGTGGGTAACCCAACCGTGCCGTTTGCACAGCCCTTGGGAATAGGCGAGTGGGGAGGCGTTTGATATTCACTGCCTTTATAAGGAGATAAGGATTCCCCTTCTTCACCCATGCCTTCTCTTTCTCTGCCCTTCCATTCTCGAGCTCCAGCGCCCAAGTCTTCATCCTTTTCACTTCCAGAAAGCACTCAACCATGTCCGGATCTGGAGGGCAAGGCAAGTGGATGGCCTCCTCCATCAAGGAGAAGGACATCACCGAGCTTCGGGCGGCCGAGTATCCGGCGAAAGAAATCACTCACCGGCTCCGACCAAGGGGCAAGTCGTCCCCACCCCGAAGCCCAACGAGAGGGTGGTCTTCATCCCTCATTTCGTCCGCGGGTTAGGGTTTCCTCTCCACCCTTTTGTCTAAGGACTTATGTTCTATTACGGGCTAGATTTCCATGATCTAGCCCCAAACTCCTTCCTCAACATCTCGGCATTTATTGTCGTGTGTGAGGCCTTCCTCCGCATTCCTCCCCACTTCGGACTATGGCTCAAGATCTTCAACGTGAAGCCGAAGGTGGTGGATGGCCAGCACGCGGAGTGCGGAGGTGCCATGGTGAGCAAGATGCCCAATGTCACATGGCCCAAAGGTACCTTCATGGAGACTATCAAGGAATGGCAGAAGCTGTGGTTTTGTATCACAGAGCCTAGCGACGCCACTTGGGCCGCGGCTCCTGATGTCTACTACGCAACCTTCTTCTTGTAGACGTTGTTGGGCCTCCAAGTGCAGAGGTTTGTAGGACAGTAGAAAATTTCCCTAAAGTGGATGACCAAAGGTTTATCAATCCGAGGGAGGCGTACGACAAAGATGGTCTCTCTCAAGCAACCCTGCAACCAAATAACAAAGAGTCTCTTGTGTCCCCAACACACCCAATATAATGGTAAATTGTATAGGTGCACTAGTTCGGCGAAGAGATGGTGACACAAGTGCAATATGGAGGGTAGATATAGGTTTTTGTAACCTTAAAATATAAAAACAGCAAGGTAGCAAGTGGTAAAAGTGAGCATAAACGGTATTGCAATGCTTCGAAACAAGGCCTAGGGTTCATACTTTCACTAGTGCAAGTTCTCTCAACAATAATAACATAATTGGATCATATAGCCATCCCTCAACATGCAACAAAGAGTCACTCCAAAGTCACTAATAGCGGAGAACAAACGAAGAGATTATGGTAGGGTACGAAACCACCTCAAAGTTATTCATTCGGATCGATCTATTCAAGAGTTCATACTAGAATAACACCTTAAGACACAAATCAACCAAAACCCTAATGTCACCTAGATACTCCAATGTCACCTCAAGTATCCATGGGTATGATTATACGATATGCATCACACAATCTCAGATTCATCTATTCAAACCAACACAAAGTACTTCAAAGAGTGCCCCAAAGTTTCTACCGGAGAGTCAAGACGAAAACGTGTGCCAACCCCTATGCATAAGTTCACGAGGTTAATGAACCCGCAAGTTGATCACCAAAACATACATCAAGTAGATCACGTGATATCCCATTGTCACCACAGATAAGCACATGTAAGACATACATCAAGTGTTCTCAAATCCTTAAAGACTCAATTCGATAAGATAACTTCAAAGGGAAACCTCAATCCATTACAAGAGAGTAGAGGGGGAGAAACATCATAAGATCCAACTATAATAGCAAAGCTCGCGATACATCAAGATCGTACCACCTCAAGAACACGAGAGAGAGAGAGAGAGAGAGAGAGAGAGATCAAACACATAGTTACCGGTACATACCCTCAGCCCCGAGGGTGAACTACTCCCTCCTCGTCATGGAGAGCGCCGGGATGATGAAGATGGCCACCGGTGATGGATCCCGCCTCCGGCAGTGTGCCGGAACAGGGTCCCGATTGGTTTTTTGGTGGCTACAGAGGCTTGCGGCGGCGGATCTCCCGATCTAAGTTATGTTCTGGGGGTTTCTGTATATATAAGAGCTTTTGTCATCGGGAACAAGCCAGGGGGATCTCGGGGCTGTCCACGAGGTAGGGGGGCGCGCCCAGGGGGTGGACGCGCCTCCCACCCTCGTGGGCAGCCCGGGACTCTTCTAGCCCAACTCTTTTACTCCATGGCCTTCTTACGGTCCAAAAATAAGCTCCGTCAAGTTTGTGTCAATTGGACTCCGTTTGGTTTTCCTTTTCTGCGATACTCAAAAACAAGGAAAAAACAGAAACTGGCACTGGGCTCTAGGTTAATAGGTTAGTCCCAAAAATCATATAAAGTAGCATATAAGTGCATATAAAACATCCTAGAAGGATAATATAATAGCATGAATACTTCATAAATTATAGATACGTTGGAGACGTATCAGCATCCCCAAGCTTAATTCCTGCTCGTCCTCGAGTAGGGAAATGATAAAAGAAATAATTTATGAAGTGTGAATGCTAGCAGGTGCACAAGTTTGATCAATGATAATTTCAATCACCTTTTCTAGCATCATTATATGTCATAACAGTAGCTCATATCATAAAGCTTCTCGTGATCAAGTAACAAGCTATTCACATGTTAAAGTATAGATCATAAACTTTCTTGAAAACTAACAAACAGTTCTTAGTCATCAGACAATTGCAATTCATCTTATTTTCAGTAAGGGTCTATGTAAGAGATTTGATTTAGCAAATCCCACATATTCAACTATCATATAGTCTTCCATGATTTCTACCACTCCAAGCATATGTTTAGAACAAATAGCATCCATTGAACACAGAGAAAGATAGGGGCTTAATGTTTCCCCTCCCAACTTATTTATCATATAGATAATTGCCAACAATAATAACTCATGATCAAATATATTTGAATGGCCATATATGCTTAGATCTTTCTCCACCACATGATGCTTGCCAACTAAAAAGTAGGTTGGAATGAGAAGGAATACTACTGACTCTTGCATAAAAGTAAAAGATAGGCCCTTCGCAGAGGGAAGCAGGGATTTCCAGAGGTGCCAGAGCTCGAAGCTAAGACAGAGATGAAAATAATTTTGAGAGGTATGCTTTCATTGTCAACATAACGACCAAGAGTTCCCAATATCTTGCATACTAGATGCATTATAGGTAGTTCCCAAACAGGAAGGTAAATATTTTACTCCCCCTCCACCAACAATCACACTCCACAGCTTGTCCGAAACAACGGCGCCGTACAACTATCAACAATCCTGGTGGAGTTTTGTTTAAATTATTTGCGAATTTGTTTTTGATCTTTTGATCATAGGACTGGGCATCCCAGTTACCAGCCATTTTCTCGTGAATGATGAGCGGAGTCCACTCATCGTGAGAATAACCCACCTAGCATGGAAGATACTGACAGCCCCTAGTCGCTACATGAGTGATTCAGGCATACAAAACAGATTATTATTTGAAGGTTTAGAGTCTGCCAGATGCAAATTTACTTTGAACGGCAGGTAAATACCGCATATAGGTAGATATGGTGGACATTCATGGAATAAACTTGGTTCAAGGAATTTGGATGCACAAGCAGTATTCCCGCTTAGTACATATATTTTGGCTAGCAAAGAATTCTAAATAGCAAGCACCACATGTTAGAGGATCCATAACAATATAACTTTTATACAAATATACCCAAGCATAACTCATTATGTTGTCTTCCTTGTCCAACTTCAACTAATTTGCTCAGGTTTGAAAATAATTAATGGGGCTCACAATCATAGAAGATGTCCAAAATAGTATATTTATATGTGAAATCTCTCCTCCTTCAATATTCTTTCATGAATTGTTCAAGTGACCAATACAATGTTTGCTAACCTTCAAAAAATTTACCACCTCTACTTCTTATATGTGAAGGCATTACTCCCCATGGGAAAGGCATATGAAACATATATAATTTAAGATTTATGACATTCAAATCATTCAACTATTTACTCATAGGATATAAGTGAAGCACACGAGTAAATGACAAACTACTCCAAAAAGATATAAGTGAAGATCAATGAGTAGTTAAATACTTACATAGCTATGTGAAGACTCTCTCTCATTTAAGAATTTCAGATCTTGGTATTTTATTCATATAGCAAGCAAAACAAAAGAAAATAAGATGACGTTCCAAGCAAAACACATATCATGTGGTGAATAAAAATATAGCTCCAAGTAAAGTTACCGATGAACAAAGACGAAATAGGGGATGCCATCCGGGGCATCCCCAAGCTTAGGCGTTTGGTTGTCCTTGAATATTACCTTGGGGTGCCTTGGGCATCCCCGAATATTTACCCAAAACTTGAAAACTTCACAACACAAAACTTAACAGAAAACTCGTAAGCCCCGTTAGTATAAGAAAATAAATCACCACTTAGGTACTGTTGTGAACTCATTCTAAATTCATATTGGTGTCATATGTATTGTATTCCAACTTATCTATTGATCATACCCTCTGATACTACTCACAGATTCATCAAAATAAGCAAACAACACATAGAAAACAGAATCTGTCAAAAACAGAATAGTCTGTAGTAATCTGTATCAAACGTATACTTATGTAACTCCAAAAATTCTGAAATAAATTGGTGTACCTGAGGAATTTGTCTATTAATCATCTGCAAAAATAATCAACCTAAAATCACTCTCCAGTAAAAAATGGTAGCTAATCTCGTGAGTGCTAAAGTTTCTGTTTGTTACAGCAAGATCGCAAAGACTTCACCCAAGTCTTCCCAAAGGTTCTACTAGGCACAAACACTAATTAAAACAATGAAACCACATCTAAACAGAGGCTAGTTGAATTATTTATTACTAAACAGGAGCAAAAGGCAAAGAAAAAAATAAAATTGGGTTGCCTCCCAACAAGCGCTAACGTTTAACGCCCCTAGCTAGGCATGATGATTTCAATGATGCTCACATAAAGGATAAGAACTGAAACATAAAGAGAGGATCATGAAGAATATGACTAGAACATTTAAGTCTAACCCACTTCCTATGCATAGGGATTTTGTGAGCAAACAACTTATGGGAACAATAATCAACTAGCATAGGAAGGCAAAACAAGCATAGCTTCAAGATTTTAACACATAGAGAGGAAATTTGATATTATTGCAATTCCTACAAGCATATGTTACTCCCTCATAATAATTTTCAGTAGCATCATGAATGAATTCAACAATATAACCATCACATAAAGAATTATTTTCATTATCTACAAGTATAGAAAAATGTTTCCACATTAAAAGAGTAGTGTTCAGAAAAAGGGCGATCATAATCATGACAAGCTTTATAAATTTAATCATCACTACTCTTTATAGCATAAGTATCATCACAATAATCATCATAGGTAGCAACTTTGTTCTCATCATAATTGATTGAAACCTCTTCAAAGATAGTGGAATCATTACTAAATAAAGTCATGACCTCTCCAAATCCACTTTCATATTTATCACAATAAGATTCAACATCCTCCAAAATAGTGGGATCATTACTTCCTAAAGTTGACACTCTTCCAAACCCACTTTCATCAATATAATCATCATAAGTAGGAGGCATGCTATCATCATAATAAATTTTCTCATCAAAACTTGGGAGGCTAAAAATATCATCTTCATTAAACATAGCATCCAAAAGCTTGGGACAAACATTAATTGCAGCAAATATATTCTCAAACATGTCATCCTCATCAAACATAGCATCCCCAAGCTTGGGCCTTTTCATATTATAAGCATAATCACTCTCATTATTAATAGTATGGATAGCACCAATAGTATAGCAATTATCATCATCACAATGAGTAATAGGAGCAACATCATTTGGGAGGGATACCTTTTTACCTTTGCTTCTCCGTCTTTTATTTTTCCTCTTCACATCATGTGTGGGTTTAACCCTCTCTTTTGAGCTCCTTACTAATGAGATTGGTTGAATAGAAAAGCTCCTCCTCGTTACCTGATTCATCATAAGAAATAATAGGAGGATAGTGGGAAGTATCTACCCTTTCATTAGTATTCTCTTCATCTTCTATTTGTTTTATTTTCTTTATGTAATTGGCAATATAAGGATTTTCAATGCAATTCACCGCACAATACATAAAAAATTCCTCTATATCAAAATCAAGAACTTTATCAAGGACAAATTCTAGCATATCCTTAGTTATACGTTTCATTTCCTCATAACCCACAACCAAACTAAGTTCATTATGATGTTCGAGGGAAATCAAGTCATCACAACTTTTGGACACGGTATGATCATGAAACAATTTGCATTGGGGATTTAAATGATCACGTTCATTGCAAAGTTCACAAGGATGGCAAAGAAATTTTAAATTTTCAGCACAAACATCTAGCCTCTCTTGCAACCATTTAGTTTCTAAATACTTATGCCTCTTCCAAAATCTATCTTGCTTATTTGGTGTGTACTTGCAAACTCTATGCACTCCACAAAAATTGACATGCTTATAAGAGACATTTTCATCATGACTAGTGCAATCATCATTAGTACTATGGATATTCAAAGAGTTCATACTAATAACATTGCAATCATGCTCATCATTCAAAGATTTAGTGCCAAACATTCTAATGCATTCTTCTTCTAACACTTTGGCACAATTATCGGGATCCTTATTTTCATGAAAGACAATAAAAAGATGAAGCATATGAGGCACCCTCAATTCCATTTTTTTTGTAGTTTTCTTTTATAAACTAAACTTGTGATAAAACAAGAAACTAAAAGATTCGATTGCAAGATCTAAAGATATACTTCAAGCACTCACCTCCCCGGCAATGGCGTCAGAAAAGAGCTTGATGTCTACTATGCAACCTTCTTCTTGTAGACGTTGTTGGGCCTCCAAGTGCAGAGGTTTGTATGACAGTAGCAAATTTCCCTCAAGTGGATGACCTAAGGTTTATCAATCCGTGGGAGGCATAGGATGAAGATGGTCTCTCTCAAGCAACCCTGCAACCAAATAACAAAGAGTCTCTTGTGTCCCCAACACACCCAATACAATGGTAAATTGTATAGGTGCACTAGTTTGGCAAAGAGATGGTGATACAAATGCAATATGGATGGTAGATATAGGTTTTTGTAATCTGAAAATAAAAAAAAGCAAGGTATCAAGTGGTAAAAGTGAGCGTAAACGGTATTGCAATGCTTCAAAACAAGGCCTAGGGTTCATACTTTCACTAGTGCAAGTTTTCTCAACAATAATAACATAATTGGATCATATACCTATCCCTCAACATGCAACAAAGAGTCACTCCAAAGTCACTAATAGCGAGAGAACAAGCGAAGAGATTATAGTAAGTGCAGAAACCACCTTAAAGTTATTCTTTCAGATCGATCTATTTAAGAGTTCGTACTAGAATAACACCTTAAGACACAAATCAACCAAAACCCTAATGTCACCTAGATACTCCAATGTCACCTCAAGTATCCATGGGTATGATTATACGATATGCATCACACAATCTCAGATTCATATATTCAAACCAACACAAAGTACTTCAAAGAGTGCCCCAAAGTTTCTACCGAAGAGTCAAGACAAAAACGTGTGCCAACCCCTATGCATAAGTTCATGCGGTCACGGAACCCGCAAGTTGATCACCAAAACATACATCAAGTAGATCACGTGATATACCATTGTCACCACAGATAAGCACATGCAAGACATACATTAAGTGTTCTCAAATCCTTAAAGACTTAATCTGATAAGATAACTTCAAAGGGAAAACCCAATCCATTACAAGAGAGTAGAGGGGGAGAAACATCATAAAATCCAACTATAATAGCAAAGCTCGCGATACATCAAGATATTACCACCTCAAGAACACGAGAGAGAGAGAGAGAGAGAGAGAGAGAGATCAAACACATAGCTACTGGTACATACCCTCAGCCCCGAGGGTGAACTACTCCCTCCTCGTCATGAAGAGCACTGGGATGATGAAGATGGCCACCAGGGATGGATCCGCCTCCGGCAGGGTGCCGAAACAGGGTCCCGATTGGTTTTTGGTGGCTACAGAGGCTTGCGGCGGTGGAACTCCCGATCTAGGTTATGTTCTGGGGGTTTCTGTATATATAAGAGCTTTTGGCAATCGGGAACAAGTCAGGGGGATCTCCGGGCTGTCCACGAGGTAGGGGGCGCGCCTCCCACCCTCGTGGGCAGCCCGGGACTCTTCTGGACCAACTCTTTTACTCCATGGCGTTCTTCTGGTCCAAAAATAAGCTCCATCAAGTTTCAAGTCAATTGGACTCCATTTGGTTTTCCTTTTCTGCGATACTCAAAAACAAGGAAAAACAGAAACTGGCACTAGGCTCTAGGTTAATAGGTTAGTCCCAAAAATCATATAAAATAGCATATAAAACATCCTAGAAGGATAATATAATAACATGAATACTTCATAAATTATAGATACGTTGGAGACGTATCAGCTCCCGAATTCAAGTTCGGTGCCCCAATGCGGCTCACCTCCTGGCTAAAGAAGGGCCTGGACTGGTCTTCGTCAGACGAGCTAATAGCGCTGCAAACGCGCATTCAGAGCATGGTGGACAAGAACGTCAAGCTCGTCAACATGATCCAGGTGATGCTGATTTGTCGGATCCTTCCATGCCAAAGCCGGACTTGCCATTTATGGGAGTTCGATCCGGCCAAGCACCAGACTCTGCAACAGTTCTTTGGAACTACGCATGAGGACATCTGGAAGGTGCTCTTCACCGGCAAGGAGACGCCGCCAAAGACGACCGAGGACCGCGGGCATGCCCTAGCCCGTCCTGCCAGTCCGGTAAGTTTTTCCCGTTTTAAGACGCATCCTCTAGTTGCTTGTTCAAGGAAGATGTCTAAAACTTCACCTTTTCATTTTTTTCAGGCATGGATAGAGAAGGCGGAGCGGATTCGATGTCCGGATCCGCTGCCCGAGGAACCAGTCATCCCTCTCCTGGCGAAGATGCTGGTTCCGGCACCCTACAAGGCGCTGGAGAAGAAGGCCAAGGAGGTCTGAAGTGGCCCCGGCTGCAAGGGAGCTTCGAACGTGTCGTTCAAAGACAAGACACACTCCTCTGCCAGCGAAGACGATGACGAGGAGGAGGAAGAAAGCAGCTCTCCCCAGATGGGGGAAGGAAGAAGAGGGCGGCCTCCACAAATCTGGAGGCGGAGGCGCCCAAGAGGGGGAAGGGCCCCCTCGCGGATAACCCCGCGTGGGACATCGACAGCAGCCCAGAGCGACCCCCCCTGAAGCAAGCCCCTGTCTGCATCGTAACTAAAGACCCGTATACGGCTATGTATCCGGTCCCTCCTCTTCATGATATTGACATGTTCAATTACACTATTGCATTCCTACCCACGACAGCTCCCTGCGATCCTCATCGAGAGGTTCGTTTGATTCAAGGGCGATGGCCAGCGAGTCTCTGCCGGCCGCTCACTCTCCCAAGGCCGAGGGTGACGACGAGGTGCTGTACCAAAGGACCTTCCCAGGCCAGGGAGAGGCTTAGGAGACTGTTAGGGTGGCGCCAGAGGGCGAAACCTCATGGGGGAGCAGATCCCCATGGGGACTAGCGATGGGGGCCATGTTCAGTTCGGCCCCCAGCCAAAGACGGTTCCAGAGACCTACACGGCTCTGGAATCCAGCGTGCAGCCTCCTTTGAGAGAAGGTGTGACTATTCCGCCGGTGACCTCTGTCCAACCAGAGGCGCCAGATAATCAGCTGGAAGCGCTACGCGGCGCTTCCATTGTGGATGAACATCGTATCCTTATGGGTACGGTGATTGACAGGGTTCAGTCCATCAAGAGCGGACTAACCGAGGCCTGCAGCAGCCTGCTAACAGGTTTTGAGGTAAGCGACGCAAATGAGAAAATCTCAATATAGACAGTAGCCCCTGAGACAATGTCCGGTGTTCGGAAAGAAAGGCCGGACAGAGGATCAATTCATTTTTGCAGGAAACTAACTAGATGTATCTTATATGAGTAAGCAAGCGTCATTGCTGGCCGCGACCTCACACACTACTGAAGTCTCCGGACTAAAGCAGAGGCTGGAGTGGGCCGAGGAAGAGCTCGACCAAGCAAGGAAGCAGCTAGAAGACAAGCAAGGTATGTAATGACTAGCTGTATATTCTGAAAGAATAAATGATGTGTATTGACCGTAGTGTCATGATATGTGTAGGAGCGGCGATCAAGGTCGAGTCCCTTAAAAAGGCCCTGGCCGAGGCCGAGGAAAAAGCTGCCAAGGAACAAGCCGCCCGTAAGAAGCTCAAGGCTTAATGAGGTCCAGCAAGAGCTCCAGGATGATGTGAAAAAATGCGAGACCTTGGAGTGCGATGTTTCGGCTCGAGAAACCAAACTCACCAAGGCTCGCCAAAGCGCGGAAGAGGCTCGGGTTGAAGCCCAGGGCGCCCTCCAGGAGATCCAGGAAGCCAAGAAAATTGCGGCGGGTGAGGCTTTTAGTATGCAAAGCAAGTATGTGAAGAAGAAGTATTTCTTACTAACCCGGATTTGGAGTTCTCCAGGGGCGTTTGCGGATCTGCCGTGCAGTGTGTCTGACGCTGCGGAGTTCTTCCGAGCCGAAGAAGGGAGATCAACGGAGAAGCTGTTCTGGTCACAATATCTTGCGCCAGAACATCTAGTGCCCTTTAGCGATTAGCTAAAACAGCTGGTCGAGCTGCATAGGGTGGCCGAGCTTGCCATGAAGGATTTGATAATCCCGGTCTTGTGAAGCGGCTGGTAGACGCCTGCCCTCGGCTGGATGTCGTCAAGCGGTCGGCCTGCATCGAGGGGGCGCGCATGGCCTTCGCCCGCGTCAAGGTGTGGTGGGCGAAGATGGATGCCGTCAAGCTTGTGACCTAGGGGCCACCCGAAGGCAAGGAGCACCGCACACCCGAGCGGTATTTTGAAGACATCCTGGAGGGGTCTTGCATTGTGGCGACGCAATGTGTGCAAGACATTATCTTTGAATGAATATATTCATGTTGTCTCTACCTTGTATGATGAAACAAAGTTGTTATGTAATATAATGTTTGTGTTTTTTTTTAAATTACCTCCTGTGCGGCCGTGTTGTAGAAATTTGAGAGTTGGCCGTTCATTAAACTACGCCTTTACGTAGGTAATGCGGGGTGTTCGGGATGGAATCTAAACACTCTTTATCCAACTGTTTGGTCCTTGAAGGAGGTGTTTAGCTCAACGAACCAGGCAATCGGACTATGCGGCTTTATCACCCTCACCTAGCCATAGGAGTTTGACAATAAAAATATAGGCGCAGCCCCTAGTTTCCGAACTAGGGTGATGTAAACACCTGATCGGGTAAGTACCGATCCTTGTGTAATGCGGAAAAAATCTCTAACGATTTGAGACCTCCGAAGAGCTCACCGGCTCTCGTTGCATCATGACAGTCAGTTTTCGGCTTTTTCTACTGAGGTGTTCATCCGGATAAACCAGAACACAATCACAGTAGTTCTCCCTTTAGTACCCTAGCCGATATAGCGGAACGTAAGGTAGTAAGAACAGGAGCAGGGCAACCCTACTATTGACCAAAGACATGATTCAGAGCCGATGCATATAGTGCTAAATTCGGGGTGCCGAACTATACTATAAGAAGTGTTCGGACTTTGTTGCCGTATTGCGGGGCGCTATGAAGCCCCTGGCAAATTGAAACGTACCAAAGTGTACAGGTGCTATTTGATAAAGTTATCAAAAAAGGAAAAGAATAAAGGGTAGTAAGCGAGAGCCGTAGAATTTGGGCCGCAAACTGTTTCCATTATAATTTGGTAATATGTCAAAGCGCATTCATACAAATAGTGTGATAAGCAGATGGCTATTTACTATGCCACAACCAAGGGAGAGCTGAATGTGGGTCCTGAAAATAGGTAGAGTGATCGTTAAAGAGACCAGCTAGAAATTCCCCTGTACATCCACGCTTACCACCATCTTGGTGCATTTATCCTTCTAAAGGACCTGTGATCAGGCCATCAAGGAAGGCATGTGGAAAATAAACCTGAAAAAGAGAAAAAGGAAACAGTGAAAGTATGTGTGTCCGGGGGCGATCGAGCCGTATTGTGGATCACAAGCTAGTTATGCCTCTGTCTACGCCCATGGTATTTTAAGTGCGTAGTTATGTACGCGCGGCACGAATGCCGCCACTTGATCGGGGCTGGGACGGACGCCAAATTGCTAGTCGAGCTCTTGACGAGCTGAGCTATCCTGCTGCAGAATTGTCCAAACTCTCTTGATAGTGTCCAGGAGCTCGGCGCCGAATTAAGGTTCTGCTTGAAAAGGCCGCTCTGTACTTCTGTTGCTAAGGCAGTGGTGTGCTCCTCGGTGCGGAGGGAGCGTTCCGTGTTTCCATTAATTGTTATGATGCCGCGTGGTCCGGGCGTCTTGAGCTTGAGATAAGCATAGTGTGGCACCGCATTGAATCGAGCAAATGCGGTTCGTCCAAGCAGTGCGTGATAGCCGCTGCGAAAGGGGACGATGTCGAAGATTAACTCTTCGCTTCGGAAGTTGTCCGGAGATCCGAAGACGACCTCTAGTGTGATTGAGCCCGTGCAGCGGGCCTCTACACCTGGTATGACTCCTTTAAAGGTAGTCTTTGTGGCCTTGATCCGTGATGGATTAATGCCCATTTTGCGCACTGTATCCTGATAGAGCAGGTTGAGGCTGCTGCCACCGTCCATCAAGACCCGCGTGAGGTGGAATCCGTCGATGATTGGATCGAGGACCAGTGCGGCTGACCCGCCATGACGGATACTGGTCGGGTGGTCACTGCGATCAAAGGTGATCGGACAGGAAGACCATGGATTGAATTTTGGGGCGACCGGCTCCATCGCATAGACGTCCCTGAGTGCATGCTTGCATTCCCTCTTGGGGATGTGGGTAGCATATATCATGTTCACCGTTTTGACCTGAGGGGGAAACTTTTTCTGTGCCGCTGTGTTCGGTGGCCGAGGCTCCTCATCGTCGTCCTCGCTTTGCGACCCCTTCTCCTTGTTCTCGACATTTAAGTTGCCGGCCTGTTTGAAAACCCAACAATATCTTTTGGTGTGGTTGGCTAGTTTTTCTGGGGTGCCATGTATCTAGCACGGACGATCGAGTATGCGGTCCAGGCTGGATGAGCCCGAACTGTTCTTATTGTATGGCCTCTTGCGCTGACCGGACTTGGAGCCACTGAATCCGGCGTTGACCACCGAGTCATCGGCATGGTTGCCATTGTTTCGACTCTTATATCTACTGCGTCGGGGCTTGCCGTTGCTATCCTTGGCTTCAGAATTGCTAGGTTCGCTTGCATAATTATTGCAACGGGCTAGCCAACTATCTTCGCCTACACAGAAGCGGGTCATAAGTGTCGTAAGGGCTGCCATGGACTTCGGCTTTTCCTGTCCGAGATGTCGGGCGAGCCACTCGTTGCGGATGCTATGTTTAAAGGCTGCTAGGGCTTCGGCATCTGGACAGTCGACGATCAGGTTCTTTTTAGTTAAGAACCTAGTCCAGAATTTCCCGGCTGACTCTCCAGGCTGTTGGAATATATGACTTAAGTCATCTGCATCCGGAGGTCGGACGTATGTTCCTTGGAAGTTGTCAAGGAAGGCTTCTTCCAAGTCTTCCCAGCTGCCAATGGAGTTTTCGGGCAGACTGTTCAACCAGTACCGAGCTGGTCCTTTGAGTTTTAGTGGGAGATATTTGATGGCGTGGAGATCATCACCACGGGCCATATGAATGTGGAGAAGAAAATCCTCAATCCATACCGCAGGGTCTGTTGTCCCATCATATGATATGATGTTTACGGGTTTAAACCCTTCCAGGAATTCATGGTCCATTACTTCGTCAGTGAAGCAAAGAGGGTGTGCGGCGCCTCTATATCGGGCCACATCGCGGCGTAGCTCCGACGGAGTCCGTCTGCGGTTTTTGGCCCGGGCGTGACTAGGCTTGTCGGGGCACGTCCCCATGATCCGTAGATCGATCTAGTATGTCCTGCTCTATTGTCCAGTTTCTGTCGCAGGTCGTAGGTATGTCCCCGAGCTGTTTTATCTCTGCCTTTACGATGAGGTGGAGCGGGCTAGTGTTTGGCTTGAGTTGCCACTTTGTTCCGACCGCGTGGTGGTCCGTCAGCCGCATTGTGCGATGATGGTACGGGCTCTAGTGCCTCATCGTCGAACCGAGGTAGCAATTTACGCTTCAGGTAGCTTTTGGCTGGGCGCTTGAGGCCGTATTCCTCGGCTGCCAGGACATCAGTCCATCTATCGTTTAGCAGATCTTGATCAGCTTGAAGCTGCTGCTTCTTTTTCAGGCTCCTTGCAGTGGCTATTAGCTGGCGCTTAAAGCGCTCCTGCTCGAGAGGTTCCTCAGGCACGATAAAATCCTCGTTGCCGAGGCTCGCCTCCTCCTCGGAGAGTGGAAGATAATTACTATCCTCCGAGTCTTCATTTATGGCATGTTCATCAGGGCTATCTTGCCCATCTTCCCGTTCTTATTGTTCGGAACTTGCTTCAACGGGATCTTCATTATCTTCGGCACCGTCCAGAGTGTTATTTTCTCCTGTGCCGGTGTTACTATCTTTGCTGCGGCGTGATTTTGAGCGGCGCCATTGACACCGGCGCTTTGGTGGTACCTCAGGAGGTTTATCCTCGACTGGATCCTTCTTGTTGTCGCCCTTGTTCTCTTCAGGTGTGTCCACCATGTATACGTCATACGAGGAGGGGGCCGTCCAACGTCCGGTAAGCGGCGGGGTTTGGGCCTCCTCTTCTCCGGCATCGTCGTCCATACCGTCGATGTCTTCGGAGCCGTAATCGAGCGTGCTAGTTAGGTCCTCGACAGTGGCTATGAAGTGGGCGGTGGGTGGGAAGCATAATTATACATCATCAGCCTCCAGTTCGAACCGGATAGTATTCCCGAAGGCGAGCGCCGGAAAATGTCCGCGGAGCTGAATTCAATGATCGATGACTGATCGAGCTCGACGCTTGTGGACGCACATGGTTCGGAGCCTATAGCTGGAAACGAGTCCGAGGCTCCGGTGACACAGATTCCACTCAAGGCCGGGTCTGTGTGCAGCTCTGATGCCGCTAGGACTGCGGCATCCATGGCGGGGTTGAGCTTCCCGTCTTCAGATGGCGCGATCTGCTACGGATCTAAGGCCAGAGCGGTTATAGGTGCTATTTCCTGGGTATGGTCCAATGACAGATTTAGGTCATGTTCATCGTGGTGGTGGGGAGCGGCTGCCGGGGTCTCGAATCCATCGAAGATCAAGTCTCTGCGGATATCCGCGACGTAGTTCAAGCTCCCGAATCTGACCTGACGACCAGGCGCGTAGCTATCGATCTGCTCCAGATGGCCAAGCGAGTTGGCCCGCAGTGCGAAGCCGCCGAACACAAAGATCTGTCAGGGGAGGAAGACTTCTCCTTGGACAACATCGTTGCAGATGATTGAAGGAGGCATCAAAACCTTTCGACGATGGCACAGTGGAACTCTCAATGAAAGCATCAATGTCGGTGTCAAAACCGGCGGATCTCGGGTAGGGGGTCCCGTACTGTGCATCTAGGGTTGATGGTAACAGGAGACAGGGGACACAATGTTTACCCAGGTTCGGGCCCTCTCTATGGAGGTAATACCCTACTTCCTGCTTGACTGATCTTGATGAATATGAGTATTACAAGAGTTGATCTACCACGAGATCGTAATGGCTAAAACCCTAGATGTCTAGCATGTATGACTATATCTCTTTCCGGACTGAGCCCTCCGGTTTATATAGACACCGGAGGGGACTAGGGTTGTACAAAGTCGGTTACAAAGAAAGGAATCTTCATATTTGGATGCAAAGCTTGCCTTCCACGCCAAGGAGAGTCCCATCCGGACACGGGTAGAGTCTTCGGTCTTTGTATCTTCACAACCCATCAGTCCGGCCCATGTCCAACAGGCCGTACGCCCGAGGACCCCTTAGTCCAGGACTTCCTCAGCGGCACCATTAGTCGGGGGTGCAGGGTCGATGGTGAGGAACTTCTTCAACAGGGCCTCCACCTCGCCCTTCACGGCTTCGGCAGCAGCTGCGCTGTGCTCTTCGTCCACGAGCTCGAGCAGGACACCGAGGTCGGCATCAGGGTCGCAAAGATGAAGGTGGCTGAAGACGCGCGTCAGGGCTGATGTGGAGAGTGCGCGTGCTTCCTCCTCCACCATAGGGCCGATCCCATTGACGACGCCCTCGAGCATCGTGACAAGCTGAGGGAGTAGCTGGGCGGTGCCCTCATCATCAGTCACCAACGGCTTCTCCAAGCCCTTCTCATAGAGCTCCTGCAGTGCCTCACGTGACCTCAGCTCAAGAGATTTGAAGGCCACACGATCCTCGGCAAGAACCTTTGCCTTGACTTCCAGCTGGGCCTCTCTGCTTCCACCTTCTTCACCATTTCCTCCAGGCGGCCGCGCTCCGCGGCCTGCGCCTGCGCTGACTGCTCCAGCTCGGCGTCGCGGCCGGCGACTGCGTCTTCCTGAGCCTTCAACTTCTCCTCCCGTACCCCGTGTTGGCGAACCTCGGCAGCACGTTCCTTGCGCGGGGTCTCCAGCTCGGCTTTTGCCACCCGACAGCGCTCCTTGGCAGCCTCGGCATCCTTCAACGCCACCTCGCGGGCGGCTGTGGCCAGGTCGGCGGCTCTCTTAGCCTCCTCAGAAGCTGCCATGGCCTGACCCTAGGCCGCCCTCATGGACGCGTTGGACCACAGCCACCCCGCGACCAACTACAGCCGCCCCGACGCCAGCCGACTGTCAGCAAACCAAAGGTCATCATGAAGCTGGTTCAGCGCGAGAAGGGCGTCCTCTGGGGTGTCAGGTGAAGCAGGGGGAAGAGACGACATCGGCACCAGGGCCAGTAGATTCGCGGCAGCAGAAGGAACCAGGGACTCCTGAGCCTTCGCGACCTCAGCAAGTGAGCTAGGGCGGAGGCCCAGGAGCCAGCTTGGCGGCAGAGATCCCCTTCTCCCAAAGACAGGCTTCTGGATCTCGCGAGGATGACCCAGACGCTGAGGCTCGAGAGCCATCGCCATCCCTCCGCATCGGAGGAGGCGCGGCAGCAGCTGGCTGCTGGGCCTCAGGGGTTGCGGACGCCCCCTTCTTCTTCTTCACCACAGATGTTGGCCTATCAATGCAAGGGGAGACATCAAGAAACTACGGCAAAAACAGGAACGAAGGATTAGGGTGAGGTACTCACTGGTCTACGGCGACATACACCCTCGGCCTCTTCTGAAGCACCAAGCTGGGAGGCTTCGCGGGCTGCGGCACTGGCACGCGAGCCCAAGGGGCAGGCGAGGGCACGGCGGCCGGACCCGCGGCAGCGCCGGCTGGTGACGAAGCAGAGGCGTCGCCTCGGGGGATCAGCGTCGATCTGCTTTTTTTCCCACACCGGCCGGTGGCTTCTTCAAAGGGGTACCCCCGGACCTTGTCGCGACCCCGGCGCAGTTCGGTCATTCCCTCACTGGATGCTCGCCGGCCTCGTCGTTGTCAGGGAAGGTGCGGAGTAAATCCGCCACGCAGAGAGGAGAAGTCTCTCCCTCCCTCTCCCGGGTCGCCTCCGAGTCGGGCCTCTCCTCCTCGCCGGACTCACCAGAGGACACCATCACCGGTGTCGCTGCCACCGGGGCCTCGGTAGGCGCCGGTGGCACGAGCCCGCACTCGTCGAAGATACGCATGGCGGCGGCCACCTCCGCCCCATCTGGGCGGCGGTACAGAGGAAGATGGGTGTCCGACGGATACCCCTACTCATTCCCGACCAGAAGATGGAGGGCCTTGCCCAGATCCTCGTCGGACAAGGCATCCGAGCGCAGGTCGTCCCCCTCATCCCCGAGCTTGCACAAGGGGCACGAGCGCGCGTGGAGTGGAGCTACGCGCTGCATCAGGAACTCCTCACTAAAAAAATACACTTCCGTGATGATACGTGTTTGTCACAGTAGGTCACGTTTTCTGTCATGCGTGTACATCCATGAAAAAATTATGACAGAATCAAGATAGTCATACCTGTGCTGTCGTAGAAGTGTTCCATGACATTACCAAAATTATCATTACGGAAGTGTCCACTTCCATGACGATAAATCGCGAGTCATAGAAGTGCTTTTGTCAAGGGTGACTGATACGTGGCATCCACCGTAACGGGACGCCGTTAAGCTATCGGGTCAGGGTTTGCATCTGATAACCCGCTAACAGCCACGACCAATGCCAATTTTGCACGTGTAAAATTCCCATTGGCTGACGGAACCACGTGTTGGCTCCGTGTTGGTACAGGTGTCACTCATCCAACGGGCGAGATGCGCCTATGATATGTTGACACGTGGACCGGCCCAAAAGTGGCCCATAAAGATTAAATGGATCGGCCCAAATATAGGCCCACAAGATTTAGCAGGCCATAATGGGATGGCCCAGCTAAAGGCCCACATGATTTTGCAGACCATAATGGGCCGGCCCAGCTAAAGGCCCACAAGATTTGCCATACCATAATGGGCCGGCCCAGCTAAAGGCCCACAAGATTTTGAGGACACTAATAGGTCGGCCCTTTAACACGCTGCCATGTTTTGGGCCAAATGCTGGCCCATATTTGATCTGGTCCATTAACAGCCTGCCACGTTCCGGGCCCAATAAAGGCCCATATGAGATCTGACCCGTTAAAAGCCTACCACGTTCTGGGCCAAATTACGGCCCATATCAGATCCGACCCTTTAAGAGGCTTTGGGCTAAATTATGGCCCATATCAGATTCGGCCCGTCAACTGGATGCTATGCTTTTGGGCCCACTTGCTAAAGGCCCATTTAGTAATTCGGCCTGATATTAGTTTTCGGCCTGTTAAAGGCATGTTTAACATTTCGGCCCTATATTTATTTCGGTCTGTTAAAAGCCTGTCATATAGTTGGGCCTAACTACAACCCGGTTTGCATCCAGCCTGCTCACAGCCGATAATCTGATTGGGCCAAACAAGGAACGAGACAATTTTGGCCTGTTAACGGCCCGTGATGTGATTGGCTGAATCATGGGCCGGGGTCTATTTCGACTTCTTCTGTCCCGTGAGTCGTTAAGCACGTTTGGGCCCAACCCACTTTTCAGCCTCCTAAAAGTCCATTGAGTTTTCTTGCGAAAACAGGGACAGTGATTTACTTAGCCTATTAGAGGCCCAAATCTACTAGTAGGCCAGTTTACATTTAGGCCTATTAACGGACCGATTATGTAGTGATTTGCATGATGGCCCGATTATGTACTGTAATTTTACGGTTTGGCCGGTTTACTGCGAAGACAGGATATATATATATATATATATATATACAGTAAAATAACTGCAGCATCATGAATAAGAAAAAACCTAGAGTATACAATAAAGAAATTAGAGCATGTTACATCCACTGGGCATCAAAGTTCGCCACTATGATAATAAAGCAGAAGCAGACAGCAGATTACATACACTGGGCACCAAAGCTCGCTAGCAGTGCAAATAAACACGCCAACAAAATAATGTACAAAACCGACAACACTTCAATAGAGTTCAAGAAAGGTTAGCCTTGCTCGGGAGCTGCAGCGCAAGCAACAAAGCAAGCTGATGAGACTGCGCTTGTTTGACACTTATATCCTCCTCACTCTGAAAGATAAACAAGCAGACAGATGACAGGTTTTGCACATATAAGTATCAGTGCTAACAATTCATCACATTTCTTCTTGTGAATAAAGTGACACATCTTAAAATAGCATTAACACAATATGGTATTGTTCAGGTTAAGACATGGCAGGAAATGACATTGTGAAGGAGTTGGCAGCTTCACGACACCACTGGTTTACAGATCAAGAACTCATAAGTATCTATGGTTAGTGTGCTGTAAATTTACCCCATTTCAGATTGGCAAATAAAGAGACAGTTTAAATAATAGTATAATGATATGACATTGGTCATAGTTAAGACATTGCAGAATATGACATTGTGATGTAGTGGGTAGGTTCGCCACACCACTGGATTACAGATCAAGAACAGAAGCATACATGCAGTGCAAAAGAAGATCACTTGCTCTGTATAGTTTAATTTACATGGTATGAAGAAGGAACTTGGTTGTACAACTGAAAACTTAAATTGAGAAGGACACACTTTTGTTTATGAACTACATAATAAACTTTAAACATGCAATTTGATGCAAACACAAAAAATAAACAGCTATTGCAGTCATGCCTAACCAAATATATAGAACAAAGTTTGAAGGCTTGAGAAGGACAAACGTACATTATTGGTGAAGACAGGCTCTATAAAGCCCTTGTCCATGCTGATGGGGGGGGGGGAATTCAAGAAGTTTACCACAAAATCTTCTTCATAAGCATTGCCTTTATTCTACATTTTGTTAAGAGTAAATATAGATGTGATAATATGATAAAAATAGAGAATATTTAAGATAAGATGAAGAGTGATGCTACATGACCAAGTAGCTATAAATGTAAGTACAGCGATACAGGCAAAAGGTACAGCCAAGAGCAATGCAGAGCTAAAATTCTTTAGGACCATCGGTGTTATCCAACCTTATGGTAACAATAAATATAGATCTGATGCGTAGAAAATGGAGGGCAAAGGAAAATAAGCTGCAGAGTGATGGTACATGAACAACGACCTATCAATATAAGTACACTGATAAAGGACAACAGGTACTTACAAGAATAATGCAGAGCTAAAAAAATTCATTGGCATTGGATATATTCTACACTAATGTAACCATTCATACAGATCAGATAATTTGGAGCGAACAATTGATAAGCAAGCTATCATGCATACTACTGTCACATAATGAACCAGGTATGAATGCAAGTACAATGATACAGGGCAACAGGTACTAACAAGAGCAGAGCAGTGGGCAACATATTTGCGATATCCTGTCGTTCTTTTTAAACCAAAATTCTTCTTCAAGCTGATTTCCTGCAAAAAAGAACCGTAAGGCACATGCAAAAAAGTAGAAGTTCAAATTGTCATGTGATATCATAGACAGTACCTCATCCTGGGAACAAGACCAGTGCATAACAAGGTTTTTCCATTCAATGTCTTCTAAATTTAGCACAGGAGACTCCACCGGAAATTCGTTTATAGACTTGCCATCAAAGTGTGATTTCCTCAGGTAACACCGATACTGCTGCAATGCTTCCTTTAAAAGCGCAAGCAAGCTTTTCTCGTCATGACTATCCAGATTGACCCTCGCCTACTTACAACAATGTAATGTAAATCATTGATGTGTTCAATCAGAAGAAAACAGGAAAATAATAACCATGAATAATAGCACTTACACGTAAGTGGGACAGTAAGATGTGAAAATGGTGTTTTTCTTCACTATAATCTTCCCATGATGGGAATATATGCACATAGTCCCTAACAACATTGAAAGCATTGTCTTTAAAACTGGGAATAACTGGAATGGGGTTCCAATCTGCATGAATTGGTCATCTCTACAGTTGGGATAGGTCTTTGGCCGGTGGACTTCTTTGTACTTTTTTCTTTGAGTGGGATTTTTCTATGTAGTGCAATTTGGTGCTATGGCAATGAAATCGGCATACCTTTTCTTTGGAGTGCAGGTCCTATGTGGTGGGGCTAGTGGTGTGGCCAGTGAAGTATGGGTACAGTCTGCTGGAGTTGGTCCTACTTTTTGTGTCACTGGTTGTACAGCCAATATAAGTGGGGTGATGTCTGATTTCTCTGGTACCACCACGTTTTTCAAGGACTTTGCTGGTGCTCCTTCAGGTTCGATAATCACCCTCTTCCTTTTTGATGTCTGATGCACAAGAACAGCATTTGAGTGGAAAAACATGGTATGATGACAGATGGAATATATATTTGATAATGGATGGGCATGGCATCTTGACATATATTGTGAGTAATTTAAGCAGATGATGGTGCAACAAAGTAGAATAAATGCAAGACAACATATGCAAGATACGCGCAATCAATAAAACCTTGCCAAATTAGAACAGGCAACTTGATGGGTGAACAGGACGTGCCATGTACCTTTGACTCCTCGAGGTTAGAATAGTCCTTAGGATCATATTCTGAACAAGAATCTACAGGTGGGGAGCGTATGAGTCTCATTGCATCCAGAATGGCACTCAATGCCTTGTTGCCAATTTTGTAAGTTGTTGCAGTGTTCCACAATATTCTTCTGATGCGCGGATTCTGATATTCACTGTAATTATGTATAATATCTGAGAACCATGAAAACATAAACAGTAGTTAGATTATCTTTGTAATGCAGAGGATATTCTAATAAAGGGGCGCCCATGTAAATCGTTGTGTGCTATCACTGGATTCTGATGAGAGAGCTCATGTGTGATGTAATATGGTGCATGCATTAATATAATCTGGCACAAGTACACAAAAAAATAGGTTCCAGAAGTAAGGATACTTGGCAGATGATAGGTTCATAATATACTGTATAGAGAGTTTATTGTCAAAACATGATAACAAGAGCACACAACAACTAGGCAGATCGTAGTGTACGTAAATGGGGTACAGCAGAACCACGATATATATAAATTGGGAAAGTGGAACTGGCTGGAAAATACGGTGTTGTATTGCCTCTACTAATTGAAAGCCTACCGATTATAGGCCAGCTCTATCAGCTATTGACTGCAGATGTCCCTGCTCCCCTTCCAAACAAGGAACATACTATACGTACTAAATACAGAATAACAAAAGAGGAACATGTTAAAGAACAGAAGAGCAAGCATATTCTTGAGGTTCCGCTGGATTGCATACAATGTTGGTTGCCCACTCATGATGAATCACAGCGCCCAAAGAAATGCAATTCCATGTTGTCTCTCTATATGTGGCCACATGCATTTGAAAAATAAAGTGGGAGCATTACCTGACCAATTAAATGTGTGTCTGTTAACTAATATTAGTATCATATCACAATTCGTATTTAAAGAAGTAAGATTTGGACTTATGATTGGTGTGTTGTTTATCTTCAAGAGTGGACTGCTGCTAGTGCAACACATAGCACCTACACAGATCATAGTGTAGATATAACGGGAAAACCGTAAGCATCAAGAGTAAAATCAGCAAAGTGGAACTTGCTGGAATATATGTGCTAGTATCGCCTGTACGGCTAGAAAGGCTTCGGATAACAGCTCTCTTCAACTGAAGGTGCGGTACTGTTAATATCAGTGTAACTCTCAAAGGCGACACAGCTCCCCATATTTCCTTGCTAATCTTATAGTATTCAAGTGGGCAGGCCACTACAAATCCTATTCCTATGTTTACAAAATCCTACGAATCAAAGAGGCTTGAAGAGTTCAAAGTGTCCATCACAACCGACCGTATAGACCTCTACACTGCAAATGTCCCTGCTCATCTTCACTATAAGGAACATAATGTACTACTATCATACTCCGTCCAAAATATAAGTCTTACTATGGATCACGTAAGATGTATACAGATACATTTTAGAGTGTAGATTCACTCATTTTGCTCCATATGTAGTAGTTCATGGTGGAATCTATACAAAGACTTGTATTTAGGAATGGAGATTAAAGAAGAACGGAAAAGGAACATGCTAAATAAGAGCAATCAGATTTTGGATAATAAAATGTTCGTTGCGCAGTGCCCACACATGATGAACCAAAGCGCATTAAGAATGCAACTCCCTACTGTCTCTCTATATGTGGTGCACGTGATTTTTGAAAGTAAAGTAGGAACATTAGCTGACCAATTAAACGCTATCTGTTTTAGTAATATCAGCATCATATCGGATTCGTATTTGAGCAACAAGTTTGGAATTATGAGTGGCACATTGTTTAGCTTGATGGATTTAGGAGCAGTGCTAAGCAGGTACGATGATGGTACTGAATATAAAGGCATGTCTGCATGCAAGTCACGTGACTTTTGTCATTTGGGCCAGTCGACCATTTCAGGCGGTTGGATGAAGATCCTACGTCTCCTAACCCTTCTTCTTCCTCATCTCTGATTCTTCCCATATAGAACACTGCACGGGCCACCGGCCGAACCACCGGCCCCGACCCCCCGCCCTCCCCTGAGCCGCCCCCACCGCCTATGTTCCTCCGCCACCCCCACCCCCACCCCCGCCCCCACCCGCGTCGAGTTTTCTTCGTTCGACGAGGCCCCACCACCGCCCCCCTCAACCACCGTCCCCACATGAGCCCCTTCCTTCGCACCGGCAAACTCTGGCGAGCTCTGAAAAAGCGACTGACCCAATTTTAAAATTTAGTCTACTATCATTTAAATAGTGTGGAATATAAAAGGGGAAAACCATAAACATTGTGAATATAGTGTTGAGCGTGCCATGGCGGATCTGAAGGTGCAAACCGGACAAAGGAAACTTCGCAACCAATGTTTGCTTTCAACTAGCAAGTATGTGATGGACAAGAAATCAAAGTAAAGCAGTGCCGATCTATTTTCTTGCTGCAATAAATAAGTTGAGCAGATACGAAAGAATATCGCCTCTGGTGCAGCGTCGTGTATGCATCTGCTGAGAATTTGATGGTGCTGCGGTAGCGATGGCTGTCGGCGGCGTGGAAGCAGATCTAGGAGGGTAGACGATGGCGGCAGGGCACGATGGACGAGACGGTCATAGGAGCGGCATCGACAAGGTGGACGACGGCGGGGATGAAGCGAGAGGATGGGATGCAAGGATCCTGGTCCGAAGCCACGGATAAGAGAGGTCGATCTCTTGTAATGGAAGACGGCGTCGGGGTATCAGCTCCGGCATGGTGGAGGAGGACGGAGGTGGATGGGGTGGCGGACGGAGGAGGCTGGGGTGGAGAGGCTGTTTTGGCGCCAATGGAGTACGAATGGGGAAATGGAGGGAGAGAGGAAGGGGGAACCATGTCTTCAGGGCACGCTTGTCCCAAATGCGAGGAAATTTACAAACTTAGCCCCCGTTTAAAATTTCCTACATCACAGCAATATTAGTCGGTTGGGGATAGGACGGTAATCTCGCGTACACCAAATATTTGCCGACGAGAGTTTCTTTTTAGCGCCCACCGTGTATGAATCGGGGAGGGAGTCGATTTCGGCCGACGAGACACTGTGTTTTGGTGCCCACTGTGTATGAATCCGGGTGAGAGGCAGTTATGTCACGTTTGAAATTACAAACCTACCCCTATTGAAACCTATAGAAATCGAGCCGATAGGTTTTGCGTGGCAGGGATAGGCAGTAATTTCCATCTCGCAGATTTTGGTTTCGGGCGGTTACTACAACTTTCCCCGCTTCATTCAAATTTTTGCAAAGCAAGAGTGCACATTTACCGTGCCAACTCAATTCGAATCTAGTTTGTATTCTATTTTTGTTCGGGCAGGATCCATTTGCAATTGGAATAAAATTCTATATACATCATTTTTTATATATACTTTCAAAAGCACAACAAAGAATTCTGATCCTTTATATGTATATAATATGATTTAAAAATACAATGATCTCAAAATCATAAGGTTGAATTCAAAAATAATTAAACGAAATTATGTTCTACTAAAATGTATGGATCAGCAATATCAACATATTAAATAACATATATGCGCCTGAATTCATATGAGTATGCATGTTTGATATATCAATTTTGGTGCGAGTATGAATTACATGTATCATCGTCTCGAATTCAAATATTTGAATCCCTTTTATGTTGACTCCTTTCACGCCCATCTCTTTGGTATGCTCCTTCATGTAGCTATCATTCTCTTTTCTCCAGCTCACCCGCACGCTCACTTCATGTTTCTCCTATCTTTGCAAACATGGTCTCTCGACGTCTCCCTCGAGAAGTGTCACACTCTCCCTATCATTATACATTACACGTTTTTCATTATCTCTCACGTCTCTACCGTTCTCTGGTATCACTAGGTACCTAAGCTTTCTTTTTCACCGCCACACGCACAGTCTCACTCGTCTTTCACTTTGTCTTTCTCTCTATGGGGTTCTCTCACACACCCTATATGTCTCTAGATATGACTCATACCACTAAAATTACTCTCTCCTGCAGACACAACATTTGTTGCGGTCTCCTTTACGTCTCCATCCCAGTTATAAAGTGACATTATTCATTTGTTTACCAATCAGACAAACTCCCCCTCTCTCTCTCTCTCTCTCTCACACACACACACAACTCCTGCTTCCACTCCCCTTCCCGACTATCGTCTCTCTCTCACACACACAAAACTCTCGCTTTCGCACCCCCGACTCGTATTTATCACACATCATTGATCGACTAGCCTCCAGATAGGTTTATACACCCTTTTTCGTGCTTCCACTATCAGCGTACATGTCTCTCTCGCGCTCCTTGTCTCTATGTAGATTTTTCGTCCCTTCTTGAGACACGCCCTCTCGATCGTGCACACACACACTATCACCTCATTTTAAGCTGATACCTCTCGCACACGCACTCTTTGTGTCTTTGTCACACATGCACTCTGTCCTCCTCCTCTCTCCCTCTCTCTCTCACACACAATCACACACACACAACACACACACACACATGGGCTTTTCGCAATAACTAGCAAGATGCCCATGCGTTGCACGGAACATCAAGATGCATTTGTATGAGTAGTTTATCTTGTGGGAGAAAAGGATGAACAAGGGAAGGCCATATTTGCAAATGTGGAGAGGGGTGTGGGTATCTTTTTGCAAAATTGCCATAGTTTCCTTCCTATCCGTCAGATATAAATCGGACAGCCTATATTGCAGGATGGCAGCACAGGCACACCATCATCATCAACTCTGTTTTTATCTCGACTCTTATAAAAAGCATAGTCGGTGATGATGGTGTGCCTGCCATCCTGCAATATAGGTCGTCCGATCTATATCTAACGGATAGGAAGGAAACTATGGCAATTTACCCGCACTCCTCTCCACATTTGCAGATAAGGCCTTCCCTCGTCCATCCTTTTCTCCCACAAGATCTTGATGTTCTGTGCAACTCATGGGCATCTTGCTAGTAAGAATAGAAATTAGAGATATACCACTTCTCGAATCTTGAAACCAACAACATTCCTCCCTTATCTCATCAAAACCGCCAAAGGAATATATTTTGAGTGAAACATTAGATATTTTTAGTGATATATGTATTTCAAAACTTGACTCTTTTTTCTATGAAATCGGTGAATATGTATTAATCTACTTTGATCGTGTGGCAACGCATTGGCACATTGCTAGTAGTTATTACTACTGTATAATTTTTTGGACACCAGACAAACGATGGAGTACATATACAAAGAGAAGAGGCGCACGCACGCAGTCGGTCTCTCGCTGTCTCACACACATGAGTGTTACATAAAGGCACCGTTAACAAATAAACCCTAAAACCCTAGGTGCACGATTGATGCATCTTATTTGGTACCAAGATGCGTGGTGGAAGCGCACCTTTGTAGGAATAGTCATTTCGCGTGATAATTTGATCTGTAGGAGTTGATGGTCGGGACCACAGGTGAATGACCTGGAGGCGGTGGCTCGCCAGTTGCCACAGATCGAGTAGCCATGTTTAAAATATCATTTTTTAGCGGGGTAAGAGTTCCGATTTTCAAGGGCGCATTATAAGTACTTAAGTAATTTTTAGAACAATTGGTATGGAGCGAAAATGGAATTCATAACTACTACCTCCTTGGTGTACTGTTGTATGGGTTTATGTTGCTAGATGTTGAACCTGGTAGTTCTAGGGCAAATTCTATGGTTTAGATGTTGGTTTTCAGTAATGAAAATCGGAAGGGGGAAACCCTTCTTTGATAAAAAAAACTACTACCTCCGTCCTGGTTACTAGTCCCCATCGTATTTTGGGGTAAGGTTTGTCCACGAATTTGTTATACCCAAACAAAAAAGGAATGGAGGGAGTGATTGCTCTGGCACGGACCCAACCTCTCATAGTGCAGGCATTGAATCGGCACGCCGGCCAAGAGGGCCCCACTCGCTGCAGGCCAGGCTGAGCACGCCTCCTCGCCACATGCAACCGGCTTCAGACTTCCCCGCCTGCCTCCATTGAATCCGTGTGTGTGCCGGCAACACGTCCTTCCGCGAGCCAGCTGGCATTTTGGAACACAACGTCCGCTGGCTCCTCTCATTCGCTCGCTATTTAAACGAGGCCAGATGCCTAGCAAGAACCGCACCACACCGCTGCTCCCCATATCCTCCTTGCACCATTTTCTCCACACTCTCCACAGCATCCGGTGAGCAGGAAGATGAGTTCTCCGGCATAAAAGCCGGCTAGGTGCCCCGACAAGCCAGGCAACTCGCTGCCCCACCTCCCTCCGTGGCCCAGGCCGTCAGTACGATGGGCGAGGCTGCAGGTGGGCAAGCGGAGGAGCAAGACGCCGCTCCAAGCTGGCCCCTGGTGCATCAACTCAACGCTCCAAGCCTGCTCGCAGAGAAGTGGCCAATTGCTGCACGCCGGCACACGGGGGACCACGATGTCGAGTGCACCCTGGTTGGCTGCGCCATCTAACGCAAACGTTGGCGAAACCGCGGCATGCTGGCGGAGGTGGCCAACACGTTTGCGGCCATTGCCGACACCGAGGAATAGTAGACCACGGGAGCCGCCGCCGCTCTGAACCCATGAATGCTATGACCACCACGTCGCCGACATAGACACCCAGTGCGTTGCCCGATTTGGCTCAAAACATCGTGGACCCCAGCCGCGGCCGGCATCAGAATTTATACCTTCTTCCAGAAGTTATTCGTGATTAGTCAAAAAATGACCAAAATAAAATTAATTACGCATGGTCTTGACTTGTTGTGCTTGCACTGGTAGTAGGAACTAGAGGTTTTTCTTTATTTATAACTCTCCTCACATTTTTTTGGCTTTGAAGTGAATCATGGTTGTGGACATTATTTATGAACGTGCAGATATCTGTGAACATGAGTTTGATGTGGAAGTTGAACTTGGAATGTTGGGCTTGTGCGTGAACTATACCATGTCCAATGCTTAAATGCATTATTGTTTGGAAAGTAATTGCTGTTATTACATGACCCGAAAAAATTTATTTTGTGCCACATCAGTAGATGCACGGACATCACAACAGGTATGCTGACTGGATAAACAATTGAACCTAGCTATTATGAAGGAAAATTTGTATTGACAACAGTTTTAGATAGCAGGAGACGCCTAGCCTACTCTGCCTCCGCTAGCTTCTTTCTGAATCCTTCCATCTCTTCTTTGGCTTGGGTGGAGAGAGCATCTGCTTGCTCTTTTTGCTTCTTCATGAACTCAGCTACATTCTCAAGGGCTGCTGCATGCTGTCTTTCAGCCTTTACTAGAGCCACGAGGACACGAATAGTTGATGACTCCACCTGGCTTGTATGTAATCCAGCATCATCTGGGAATTTCTACCTTGTGTCTAATCCAGCATCATTAGGGAACTGGCACCTTGTGGGTAATCCAGCCTCATTTTGGGAACATGACCTCGAGGTTGACCAAACTTCCCTCCTCGCAGGAACTGCATCCTGACATGAAGTTACTTCTTTTGTAGATCAATACTCAGAGCAACCGAGATCCATTTAGTAGAAGTCAGATAAACAGGACTCGGAGAAGTGAATTCAAAAGGAAAAATATAAAAACAGACTACAAGGTGAGAACACCCACTTCCTACATCAAGCTAAAAACGAAAGCACTAGGATGATTAAGACTCTTCTTATTACACATCAAAGAATATGAGGCTAAGAGAAACAGAAACTACAACATATACACATCGAAGAACACAAGGCTAAACGAAAGTAATTGAAATGGTGTTACTTACCAAAGCTCGTTTTACAGGTTCGGTGCAGCTCCTCTTTAACTTGCCACGCTCCTTGAAGATGTCCCGAATATCCCGTGTTTGGTCTTCATTGCTCCTCTGCATGTTCGCACTCGTGGTTTTAAAATCTCAACATGGCAAGAAAAATATACTAGTAATACTCAAGCATCTTGTGGGCAACATTAAAGCACTAAATACGCCATGTTAGAGCATCTCCAATGAAGCGCAGCGCTTGTGCTTTAAAAAAAGCGTTCTGATCTTTGAGATCGAGAAGTAGAGATAGAGAGTAGACTAGAGAGTAGAGACATAGATAGTTCTCAGCACAGATATATCATAGATAGATAAAAAATAGATAGTTCAACTACTCCTCATCGTCCGACTCCTCCTCGGTGATGTCCTCCTCCGACGTCTCAATGTAGGCGTGAAGATACCGATCGTCGTCGGATTCCCAGGGCGACGCTGCTCCTAGCCTCATGTTGAATTGAGCGTCAGCTTTTCACATACGCTTTTCCTCGCGATAGGTGGCTTGCTCCGCCCTCCTCTTCTCCCTCTCCGCCCTCCTTTGCGCGTAGAACACGCGCTCGTTGATGATGTCCTGCAGGAAGTGTTGGTGCCACAGCGCCATGGCTTCCTCGTCCATTTTGGCGATGCCGAGATGGTGCTCCCACCTCCGGTTGTCGCGACGATCCTCGTCGGTGATAAGCCGCGGCAGAGGCGCGAGCTCCTGCGCCCGCTCCCGCGTCGGCACGTTGGGGAAGTTCAATGTTCTATGAGGCCACCGAAGGCGCCACGCCGCCGCGTCGTACGCGCGGGCGGCCTCGTTGGCGGTGTCAAAATTGCCGAGGCCGAGGCACATCCCGCGGAACCGGATCTCGGCGGAGAAGCCGCGGAGGGGCACGCGCGGACGCCGCGGTATCCCCAAGTATCCCGGCGACGCGGCGGCATGGTGGTGCGGTGGCGGCGAGGCGAGAAAGAGCAGGGAGAGAGCGGTTGCGAGGTGTAGAGCGGGACGAGAGCGGTGGCGAGGCATAGAGAAATGGGAGGGCGTTGGATTTTATAAAGCGCGCCGGACGCCGCACACCAAAACTAGCGCGCGCCCGACCGCTTTTTCCCGCGCGCGCGTGATCCTTTCCGGATGTCCCTCATATCTCTACTCTCTTCTCTATTGTTATATTTATTTTATATTTAATATTTATCTATACTATCTTCTCTACTGTTATATTTATTTTATATTTAATATTTATCTCTACTTCTCTACTCTCTACTCTTTTTTTCTACTTTTTTCTTTTTAAAAACAGAGTTGGTGATTATGGTGTGCCTACCATCCTGCAATATAGGTTGTCCGATTTATATCCGACGGATAGGAAGGAAACTATGACATTTTTTGAAGAAAGATACCCACACCCCTCTCCAGATTTGCAAATAAGGCCTTCCCTCGTTCATCCTTTTCTCCTGCAAGATAAACTACTCATATAAATGCCTCTTGATGTTCCGTGCAACTCATGGGCATCTTGCTAGTTCTAAAAAACTTTCCATCATTTGACACACTACTAGTTGCAGATGAAGAACCTACCCAAGCACAACGCGTTACAGGAGCGACGCACAATTACAAGCTGATATTCTGTTGGACAATGGAGGCTATACCCAATTACTTTTACGGAAACAATAGCAACCAGGAAATTTGAAGGGTAGGTATGAACAAAATTGGAACTGCATGTGTACTGCTAAGTGATTCTATACACACAGTATCAATCGAGGAGGAGAACGATGGTCGCGGCGGCCTCTATGCATCATGGTCGGCAACGGGAGTCAGTTCATTGTCCACGACGGTGGTGCTTCTGCGCTTGGCGTCGACTTCCGGGAAGCAGATCCGAGACCGTGGAAGACGGTGCTGGGGAAGAGGATCCGTGTACGACGACGACGGTGTACCGGCTCTAGTGCGGTGATAACCCACAAGTATAGGGGATCGCAACAGTTTTCGAGGGTAGAGTATTCAACCCAAATTTTATTGATTCGACACAAGGGGAGCCAAAGAATATTCTCAAGTATTAGCAGTTGAGTTGTCAATTCAACCACACCTGGATAACTTAGTATCTGCATTAAAGTATTTAGTAGCAAAGTAATATGGAAGTAACGGTAACAGTAGCAAAAGTAATATTTTTTGGTTTTGTAGTGATTGTAATAGTAGCAACGGAAAAGTAAATAAGCGAAGAACAATATGTGAAAAGCTCGTAGGCATTGGATCGGTGATGGAGAATTATTCCGGATGCAGTTCATCATGTAACAGTTATAACATAGGGTGACATAGAACTAGCTCCAATTCATCAATGTAATGTAGGCATGTATTCCGAATATAGTCATACATGCTTATGGAAAAGAACTTGCATGACATCTTTTGTCCTACCACTACAAAAAAAAAGACACATCCGTGACATTTTGGGCCAAACAATTTTTTTCTGCCATACATATGACACTTCTATCACGATAATTGTGGCAAAACCCGGTATCATCATAGATGTGGTGGGCTCCTACTTCTATGACAAAAAATCATGACAGAAAATGGGTTTTTCGTCCTGGGCGGGCCGGAGACGCAGCTGCATGACATTCTTTGGGCCGTCCATGACGGAAAAAACCATGGTAAAAGCGAGGGGGAGGAAAATTTTGGGGAGTTCCCGGTTACGGTGGGAGATCGGGGGCCGAGCGATGCGCGTTTCTCTCGTACACGCACGCGCGTGTGTGCGAGGCGTTGGGTCTAACTGAACCCGAGCGAGGCGTTGGGCTCTAACTGAACCCGAGCGATTGCACTGCAGGCTACTGGCCATCGAACCCGGCGATCGATCGATGGCTGATGGCGAACCCGATCGGCGATTCGCCGCTCTGCTGCTAATCAAGCCGATCGATGCTGCCTGCAGGATGAGCGATGGCGTTGCGGGGGGTTTGGATGAGCGATGGCGGTGGCGTTGCCTCTGGATGAACAGGACCCCGTGGTGTGGTGGAGGGATGGATGAACAGTAGACGGTGGAGGGGTGCCCGTGGAGGGGTGGTTGAACAGGACCTCGTGGTGTGGAGGGCTGGATCAACAGTAGATGGTGGAGGGGTGCCCGTGGAGGGGTGGTTGAACAGGACCCCGTTGTGTGGAGGGCTGGATGAACAGTAGACGGTGGAGGGGTGCCCGTGGAGGGGTGGTTGAACAGTAGTCGGTGGAGTAGCTCGCGGTGGAGGCTTGATGATCAGGATCTCGTGGAGCACTGGAGGAGGTCGACGGTAGCCCGTGGAGGCTGGAGGAGGTCGACGGTGGAGATGAACAGTATCCCGTGGAGTCCCGTTTTGCGGTACGCCACACCCCTCCCGATGAACAGGACCCCCGTTTCGACCGTAGGAGGTCCATTTCATCCGTTTTGCGGTATGCCACACCCCTCCCGATCAACACGACCCCCGTTTCGACTGTAGGAGGTCCGTTTCGTCCGTTTTACGGTACGCCACACCCCTCCCGATCAACTGGACCCCCGTTTCGACCGTAGGAGATCCGTTTCGTCTGTTTTGCGGTACGCCAGACCCCTCCCGAAGAACAGGATCCCGTTTCGAACGTGGCGGGTCGAACACAAGGCCGTTTCCTCCATTCTGCGGTATGCCAGGCCTCGTTTCCATCTCCTGTTCCGTCCAAGCCCTCCCGATGAACACGACCACGCATTCCGTTCCGACCCAGCTGGTTGGCTCCCACGCGTTCCGTTGCCTCCCGATGAACATGACGCATTCTGTTGCCTCCCCATGAACAAGACGCATTCCGTTGCCTCCCCATGAACACGACTCATTCCGTTGCCTCCCCATGAACACGATGACGATGATGTTTCTCTGTTCCGACCCAGCCATGTACACGAGCCCTGGCCATACATATGCGCGAGTAGCCGATCGAGACCCCGCCCGTATGTCCACATACGTGGCCGTATTTTCTTGCTTGCACCCTGGCCGCTGTACGTACGTGTACATGCTACATGTGCGCCTCTACTACGACACGTGCGCGCCTCTACTATGACATGTGCGCCCCTCTACATCCACCAGTATATATGTACGTACATGTTCGCGACCAGAATGACAACGCTACGTACGCTTTGACCAGGTGGGTCCCGACTGTCAGGCACTTCCTTGCGTGTGAAGATGTAGCTGGTGGGTCCCAGCAGTCAGGGGGGCGAATCGTTTTTTTTTTGCCCGGACGCACTTCCTTGCGTGCGAAGATGTAGCTGGTGGGTCCGAGCAGTCAGGGGGGCGAATCATTTTTTTTTGCCCGGACGCACTTCCTTGCGTGCGAAGATGTAGCTGGTGGGTCCCAGCAGTCAGGGGGAAACGTTTTTTCGCGAAATACGGTGGCCCGTCGGTGGGTCCCGCTGTCGGTGGAGGAATCATTATTTTTTGCGGCGTAATAAGGAGGCACTTCCTTGCTGCAGCCGTGGACCTAGCTGTCGACCTCTCCACGTCTGATCCATGTCCGATGGAAGTCGTTCCTTGACCACGTTGACCACGCCGCGCCGAGAGCACCACGGCGGTGGACGACGGTGAGGACTAGGAAGGGGAAGACTCAGAGCCGGGGAAGACGCAGCAGTGGATGCCCACGCGAAGAGGAGTACGAGGGTTCACTGGTTCGGCTGCGGTGTGAGGCTGCTGTCGCAGTAGAATAACAGGGGGTGTGGGTGAGTAGAGGGATGGCCACGGCCAGCGGTGGGAGTAGTAGGCGGTGAGGCCTCCGCAGCATCATAGCCGGCCATGGGAGGAAGGAGCACGCGGCACGACCGGCACTGGTTTGGGCGGCTGGAGCAAGAAGACCGGAGGTTGAAGAAGCACTACGGCCGTTGGATGAACATCGTACGGTAACAGGAGCTAGAATCGTTCATATTGACTAAGTTGACAAAGCCCTCCGTCCCCGTCAACTTGGTAGGCCCACAAGTCAGCCTCCCACTATGCTGGGTTCCAGCTGGCAGGGGGAGTATTCATTTTTTTTGTGCATAATAAGGAGGCGCTTCCTTGCATGCGAAGATAGCTGGTGGGTCCGACATGTCAGCGGGGGGCACGTTATTTTCGCGAAATACTGAGGCCCTTCCGGTGGGTCCTAGATGTCAGGTGGAGGAATCATTATTTTGCGCGTAATAAGGAGGCATTTCCTTGTGTGCGGCCATGGACCCGGTATCGGCCTCTCCACGCCTGATCTACTTCTGATGGTGTCATTCGTTGACCACGTTGACCACACCGCGCCAAGCGCATCCAAGGTGGTGGACGACGGCGAGGCCCTGGACAGCAACGAGCCGGAGATGGGAAGACGCAGGAGTAGAGTCACAGACGGAGAGGTGTACGAGGGTTAACTGGTTCTAGTGCGGTGTGGTTCGTTAGTCAGTGGAGAAGAACAGGAGGTGTGGAGGGGTGGAGGGATGGCCTGGCCAACGGTGGAGTAGTGCTTCATAGCGAAGCGTGCTAAGCACAGCTGCTAGCAGCAGGAGGCGGAGGTGGTCGGCGGCGCTGGAGGAAGAAGACGAGAGATTGAAGATGGATGCCGGTCGTTGGATGTAAATCCAACGGCTAACATGTCAGAATCATTTGTTGACTAAATTGACAAGGACTTGTGTTGGATTCGACCTATTGGCCCACATTTCAGCCTCCAAAAATGTGGCACGTATTCAACCCATTTTTTCAGATTTTACAGTCTTTCTTTTGCGCGGTAGAATTTACAGTCAATTTGATCTTTTTTTGAATTACAGCCATTAGCTGGGCTGGGTGAACATATAATGTAGCGTCCATGCGGCCCATTTATTTTATTTCCTAAAGAATTACAGGCCATTTGCACTTTCTCGAAATACACGATTTTGCTGGGCTGATTCTAATTATAATGTTGGGTTGGGCCAGCAATGTTATCAAAAAATAAAAAGGGACTGAGCATTTTGTTATAAATATATTTAAATAATAAGTGATATTATTACATTCGTCCTTAAATCGTACCAAGCTTTTGTACACAATCACTAGGATTTTCGTGCCAAAACTATCCAAGATTTTATTTGTTAAGAAATTATTTTTATAAGTTAATAAGATGTGGGATATTGTTTTCTTACATATGTAAGTATCTGTTAAATATATGACGACAATAAAAATAATATATAATAACATATAAAATAATTTAAATATATATAATATAGTTAGAAGGGAAACATAAGTTGGACCTGGCGTTCCTATTCTTATATAGAAAAATAGAACATACCTTTGCGTTTTCTTCAAATAAATACATAAATTGGGCTGCCAAAAATAAAACCTCGGATGGGAGGCCATAGGCCGGTCGATACATGACGGCCCTAAGAAAATACAGACAGGCCTATGGACCTCCCATCCGAGGTCGTGGGCTGCACATGTTAAAAATGAAAGCCTAGACGGGGCAGCCCAAAACCACGTCCAACACTTGCCAAAACTTTGTCCCTTGTTTTCTCTGTGTTTCGCACACTCGACATTGTGTGGGCATTTTGACTGTGCATCATATGAAGATGTGCTATGCATGAATGTTGATCAGCGTGATGTTAACTGGCTGGTAGTTACATTTTTGACTGTGAATAAAACTTCCAACATGATGTTAACCCTGTTTGAAAAGGCTGTGTTAATATAAATAGATCTGAAAGTCGCAGTTTCTTATCTGAAACTGAACTTGAAGTTTCTTATCTGAAACTGAAACTTGCAGTTTCTTCTCTGAGAATCACATTGTCTGCACTTTTATACTCCTGTGAGACTACATTTTTTTAAGTGCTAAAAATAGATCTCTAGAATTCATAAAATACTTCATATGCTCAATACTGCAAATCTGAAATTCAAAAGACATTCATATCTAAACGTACTCTCAAAATACACAACACAAAACACAATTCACAACCTGCAAATACTGACAACCCTAAGCTCCTCCTGACAATTCACAACCTGCCCGACTATTGGGCTGTGGGTGTAGCCCCATCCTATTCCTCGGCGGCAGACAGCCACCCCGTCAGACGATGTGAACGGCGACGGAGACGATGGCGGGGAAGCGTCGTCGGGCCAACTGCTTTTCTCCTCTTGCAGTTGGGTTCGGTCGACGAAGACTCCATCGGCTCGCTCTGGCAGGACACCCTCACAAACGGTACCCTGGAGATGCTCGATCCTTCAATCTCTGGTGGATGCTCCATCTGGGATCGATACTCCCACCACCGCTCCCTAACGATCGGATTCGGTGAATCCTCCATGGCCCAGAGGAGCAGCTCTATGTACTCCGGCGCGACTCCCTCCGGGAGTATCACCGCCTTTTTGCTCTGTTGCAGATATTTGGCCATGGATGTCGTCGTCGCCGCTAGTTGGTCCTTGTTGTCAAACCAAGACTATATCTCCAACATCCTAGCTAGCTTCACAGAGTCGTCGTCTACGATCCTCACGTATCGGTTGTACTCCTCCTTCGATCTACTTATCCACATCACCTTCACTCGCCGGTGGTGGTTTTTGAATGGAAGAGGAGAGGAGCAGCGCTGGTTTTGGATTAGAATTGGAGAGGAGCGACCTTTGGTTTTGGACCTGGAGCAGGAGAGGAGGCGGTGGTTTTGAAATGGAAGAGGAGAGGAGCGACGCTGCATTTAGATTGGAATAGGAGAGGAGGCGGTGGTTTAAGAGGAGAAGAAGAAGCGGAAGCGGCGCTGGTCTTGGAAGTACTTTTTTGTTGTTTTATGATTTTGGGTCAAAGTTTGACCACGTACTGTGTTTGACAAGCAAAATGTGAATGCATGTCACCAAAAATTGTATCGTTTGGTTCGTATCTGAATGTACTTTCAAATTATATTATTTTCACAACGTATAACATATATTTTATGTGCGAAAATCATGGTCAATTATGACCTAGAATAAAAGGGAGACTAGTTAATGTGGGGTCGCTTTCTTAATTGAAGGGTAAATTGATTTTGATTTTGATACAGTCACGCCTTGACCCTCTCGCCCAATCCTAAATCGCTGCACGCCTCCTCTCCCTCTTCTCCATTGCAAAACACCTCCTCTCCTCTCCATCATCTCCATTCCAAAACCACCGTCTCGCCTCTCCCTCTTCTGATCTTCTCCATTGCAAAACCACCTCCTCTCCTCTCCATCATCTCCATTCCAAAACCACCGTCTCGCCTCTCCCTCTTCTCTATTGCAAGACCACCGTCTCTCCTCTCATCTTCCAAAGCCAGCACCGGACTGCTCAGAAGGATATCTATGGAGAGGATGCAGCAGCGAATCAGGCAGATCGCCGGCGGTGACCAGGCAAAGTTAGCCAGTTGAAGGAGATCCTTAGTTGGTTTGACAATGAGTGGGAGATTTCGAGGACGGTGCGGGCCATGTGGTAATGTATGCGAAAGAGCGAGACGGCGGCGATGAGGGCGATGATGTACATGTACTCCTCGGCGGCAGTCACGCCAGCCCTCCTCGAAGTTCATCGAGTATCTCCTCTGGCGATGGAGCAGATTCGCCCGAGGCGATCGGCCCGGAGGTGGTGGGCGTACAGGTCAAAGGTCGAGCACCTAGAGGATAACAAATGGATCGAGTATGGTGTGCCGTTCATGAGGGTGTAGAGCCAACCGGAGCCACATGAGTATTCCGTTCTCCCACCGCAAGAGGAGGCCGGATGGCGCGACATCGCTTCCCCGCCGTTCTCCACGGTTCCCTCGATGCTCGCCTCGTTTCAACGGCGGCGGTAGGGTTTAAGGTAAGCTTCGCACTAACCTAATCTTCCACCTGCTCATGCTTACAATCAGTATGACAGCTAATGAAAATCATGCTTACAATCAGTCTCCGAGTACTACGCCAATCACCCTAAAATAGCTCAAAGTTGTGACACAGTGTACAAATAAAGAAAAATAGATTGGTGCTTCTTTCAGAAAAGAGTACTCCCTAGAAAACTGCCAATATAAGCTACTAGTATTTGGTTAGATGATTTGCTGCCGAGAAAGATCCGTCCACAAAGAGCGCCACACATCCCACTAGTGGTGGTGGATGCCAATGCGTGCATGCAGCATGGTTGGTGTCGGTAATTTTTACTTGGCCTACCTCGCACTCTGCATATATGTCGGTTCCGTACGTACATTTGTGCAGTTCCACCAAAATGCAGCTGAATAACCATGTTTGCACAGATAATAAAAAAGTGTGATTACATTATAGTGGCACTAGTTGATGAAACACACAAAATAAATAGAAGAAAATATTGTGATAGTATCATAGTATGCCATGCTGCGAGGGCGAGATGGGCCCTGCGACGCCTCATACGATACGCCTCATACTGGACATCGTCCCAAGTCTCCCAGATACACCTTCTGCCAGTGATGAACATCAGTGTACAGCGGTAGTACAAGGAGGCGCCTTGAGACATTCAAATCTCTATTTTTGTACATATCAACTAAAATTAAGCACCCCAGTTTGCAGAAACGCTTAAACATTGACAATGGGACTAGTTGATGAAACATACATTAACAAAGAGAGGCACTTTCTTTATCTACATTGGAAATGAAATGATAGAGATGACACTCGCTCTATTTTAACAGTATTATTACTTCATTTTATCAGTGACACTAGGTTCGAGCAGGTGGCAAACGATGTGTACCGTGCGTCACAAGGATGGAGGCCGGGGGTGCTTAGACTGGGATGCTGAAGCTGGCTCTTCCAGTCACCAACATGGATGATTCAATTCATGGGACCTTTTGGTGCAGTTCACCTAAAATGAAGCAATGTCCCGTGAGCTAGCAGCTTCTTCTTCAATTTTTTTTAAGAAAAGGCCTCCAGCCCCGGTTCCATTTCCATTAGAAAACGAAACCCACAGAGCTTCTTCTTCATTAGTTGCAATAAAATTTAGCAACATCAAGGTTGGTTGTGAAGCTCCTGGAATGCTCAACTATAATTTGGATATCATTTGTGCAGTTCAACTAAGATCGAGCGTGAAATGTATATCTCTGTTTGCACAAAAAAGGTGGAAAGGAGGGTGACTAACAAGTGATGAAACATGCATCAAATGAAAAGAAGCATGTTCCTTATCCAAATGGCAATCCTACAAGGACAGTAGCAATTTCTAAAGCATTGGCATTGCTAGATATTAGTGTGGGCATTAGGATTAACTATGACAACCGTTAAATACGACATTACTTTGGGCACGGGAGAGTAGGTGGACCAGGACAGTTGCATTTCTAACGAAAAGAACCAACTTATCTTAATTGGAAATTTTAGCAGGACATGTAAAGAAGTGCCATTGATTCATATTACTGGAGGCATTACATTGAAAACAACATTGGTTTAACGTGTCCTTACTTTTAATAGTGTGACTGCTACATTTTACCAGTGGCATTACATAAGAGTGGCTCGGGGCAACAAACATCAGAACAGGATATCTGGGTTGGTCCCATTTTTGTTCGGTATAGCCACCTTATACTGTGTGAGGCTAGCAAATCTAGTGCTGGACTTACTCATTGACTTGTCCCCCTCCCCACTTTCTTTCCTTTTTCAACCAATAGATCGGGTTTATATTGAGTTTGTACTGTGTTTCCCTTTATTTCCCTATTAGACCTAGAGACCAGTTGGATAGCCAGTCTCTGCTACTTTTCCCCCCATTGTTTCCTCTTTCGACCAAGTCCTAGATTCATGTAACAAATCCTCCCCACCCCCACCCCTTTCTTCCTTGTTTGAACCAAGTAGTACTAGATTCGAGTGCATGAACTAGTTTTACCTCTTAAACGTAAAAAAATTAGGTGGTTTTCGAACAGCCATCGATCCTATCTATGAGGGGGCCTGAGAAATAGTAAAAGATACAAATGCAGCGACGTCAGGAGCTCGGGAAGTAGAGCAAGGCCGGTTTCGAAGGAAGTTATAACTGATGGTCGCCGGGATGTCGCTAGGTGGGCGGCGGGAGGCCGGATTTGCCCACACTATGGCAGCGAGGAAGAAGGGGTCGGAGGCCCTCCCTCGCCAGCAGTGCTTGGGAGAGAACAGCCGAGGACGATCACGTGAACGTTGCACCTTATCACCTTCCCCGGCGGAGAGGATCCGGCTGGATCTGTGACCAGCGGTGAGCAGAGAGGGAGAGAGTGTGTGGCCACCGCTGTCGTGTTTAGATCTGGGGAGGCCGAGATGTGAAGAGAGCAAAACTAGCAAGCAAGTGCGGAGGCTCCTGCCTATATAGTGGAGTAGTACTAGTTTTGTTTTGTCTACCGGAGTCGGCTTGACCTCGTCAATGACTATCGAGAAGTCTTCATATATGTGGCCCGGAGGCGCAGTTGTCGTCATTTTGATCTGAAGTGCCAGATTATAACATATAACACGAAAAAATGCCACATGACAAGAAATCATAACCTCACTGCCCAAAGGAGACAACATGAATCCCGACGGACAAACTAGACGAGGAACAAAGCTCAAATTAAAGATAAACTTCAGTGAAAAGGGGTCCATCGATAGATGTCCTAATTGACATAGCCGGCTTAACCTAGATGGCAGCCGAGTAGTCACTGTTCGTGCATGTGCCCCCAATGACTAGCCCAACTCAGTTGTCGCTGTTTAACCCCTACAGTGATCCGAAGCACATGACACCTAATTTTGCGAGATGACAAGAAACCTTTTTTTAGATTTCCCACCACAACTACAGCCAAGTACAACACAGCCTGCACGATATGTAGACGATAGCCAATCCAGGCGTGTCTGCTGGAGTCTGGTCACATGCATGGACGAACTGATCTTCCGTGTCTTGCAAGGATCGTCTAGGCACCAACGTAGTACAACACTTCTCTAGTACTATCGCTCGTCTCCCTCTTCTATTAAGTCACCCGACTTGCGGGGCCGGGGAGTGTGCCTATGGTCGGTTCTCAATTGCCGTCCCACATGTGTGTGCAAACACAATATGACGCGTGTTCCATTTGGAGAGCAGCGTGCTAGACCGACCAACCGTCTGGGGTGCAACACGAACGCCGTACATGTGCACCGCCGTACATGTGCACCGCCGTTTTCTAGACGCTTTGCTCCATGGAGCAGGGGCAATCCATGGATACAAAATTAGTATACTGTATACTATTTAAAAGTCGAGGGCGGGGCTTTTCCTGCGCGGTAGGCGGCGGGGCAGTTCCACCTAGTCGGTTCGACAAAGGACGCTGCCAAGACGAGGGAGTAGGCTGCTGCAAACGTAGGGCTGTGTGATTTGACAATGAAGTTCTTCTTTGGACAGGTGGGGCCCCGTGATTTGACTTGCCATTATCATTTTAACTGCGGCGCTACGACCGGCGTGAGTCTCCTGATTCCTGACCACCTCCATACAGGTGCCTCTCCCAATGCTCCACCATGTAGTAGAGGTTGGCTCTTGCATGAGAGCCCACTTCTCCATTTTTTCCTTGCCTCTCTTTCCTCCACATATGCAAAAATGCCTTGTAAAGCGCACTGTTGTACTCCACTTACTTTTACTTGCTCCTACAGGTGCTTAAGCTTTCCACATAGGCGTAAAGTCTGATGTGGCAAGTTAATCAAGAAGAGAGAGACTAGTTACGTGAACCTAGGAAGAAATGGTGCTAAGCGCGTGTACCTAGGTGAAAAGACAATTTTTAGTCTATAGCTAATTAAATGAAGCAAACTTAGCAACACCATTTCATTGGAAGAGGTCACTCCTTGGCAAATGCAATAAATACTAGTACTCCCTGTGTCCCATAATATAAGAACGTTTTTGGCACTACACTAGTGTCAATAACGTTCTTATATTATGGGACGGAGGGAGTACGAAGAAAGAGATGGAGAGAAGTAAAAAAATAGACTTATAGCCAACCTTATAGCCAAAACCTTGTTCTAGTATGAGTGATTAAGTGATGACTATGTATGACATGCCAACATCAGATAGCCTAACGCACCGTGTTAAGTCTCCAAGGGCGCAACCACACGAGTGACGCGACGGTCGTGGTAGGCGCGACCACGACATTTGGGCTGGCAGCCCTTGGATCTGAGATCAAACGGTCGCATGCTAAGTTGTTGAAAATTTGTAGAATAACCCTCCAGGATAGGATATTGACCCATAGGTCTAGAATCACGCCATGCAACCGTTCGATCTCAGATCCAAGGGCTCTCGGAAGCCCGTATCATGGGAGAACGGAAAGCCACTACCACTGCTCGTTACGCAAGGCGGTTCGCTCCTACTCGTCCCCGCACGTCCTTCAATACTATGGTGGTTCGCTCCTAGTCGTCCCGTCCATTCACATTACGGCAGTTCCACTAATCCTAACCCTCCTCCCAAATCCATGCGTCCCAAATCTCCCCGATTGGCGGTGAGTACAAGGTTAGAACCATCACCGGTGATGAATTCGACATCATCTACACCCGTTCTTCCACGACGGTGAAAGGACGCCTTTCTCGCTTCAGACGCATGTTCTAAGACTCAGATGATGAGTGGGTCGCTGGGATAGATGTTGAGTACACCATAGTCCTGGGACGAGAGAAGGATCTAAAGGACGAAGAGAGGAAGAAGCCCGTCGTGATCTAGGTTTGCGTGCATGAATTATGCTTGGTCTACCACATATGCCATGCCGACGTTGAGTGCCGGGATTTTAAGGACTTCCTCGAGAGCAACCTAGTCAAATTCGTTACTGTAGACTTTGGTAACGACAAAGAAGTCCTGCGTCGGATAGGCCTCGTTGTAGGCAACACCTTCGACCTCCAGAAGAATCGGCTGGTGTCCTCTCGTCAGCCTAGCTTCAATGCTTAGTTTTGTCAAAGAATTCCAGGATGCTTAGAGGGTGCTTGGATCCAAGGGACTTATTTTAATCTGACTAAAAATAGTCTCTTTAAGAGGCTAAAGTTCCAAGCACCCTTGACTAAAGAGGGCTAAAACTAGTCTTGAGACTAAAAAAATTTAGTCGAGGTACCCCTACTAAAATGTGGATTAGTCCTCTCTCTACTCATTTAACTCCTCTCCTTTAACACAAAGTAGTTCTAGATTGGAGGGTTTGGAGGATAATAAATGCTCATTAGCTTGATTTTAGCCTTTTTAGTATTTGGATCCAAGCATGGGTGAGGCTAGCATGTTTTAGTCCCACTACTTTTAGTCATGGGACTAAAACATATCCAAGCACCCTCTTAGTTTTATTTGAGGGTGGGTTGTCTTTGGACACCATTATTGTGACTAGCCTTTTTAATAGTACTATATGCATAATTTGGCGACGAGCGCTCTCTATATGTACCACCTTTTTTTTAATTTCAAGTTTTGCTCCATGGCGCAATCCATCGATACTACTGCTGTACAAAAGTATACATTTTTAAAAGGCTAGAGGGTGGGGCAGTCTAGCTTGGTCGGTTTCACGAGAGGCGAGGGCCTTTGTGATTTGACGGCTCATTACTGCTGGAAGGCGGGGCCTTGTGATTTGACTGCTCGTATAAATGCGCTGTGACGACCTGATCGAGGAGGAGCAAAGAACCGTGCGGTATACTCAAGTTTTCCACTGGAGTAGTACTGCGACGGAGGAGCACGAAACACGGAAGCCCAGTGCCATATGGCGATAAAAATGATCTAATTTGCTAGTCATCTCATTGTTAGCATTGTTCTATTCCTTCCCTAAAAAAACCATTGTTCTATTCATGCCTTGCAGAGAACGTGACACGTGCGGCGAAACACCCGAAGCAAAAGATGAAACACGGGAGCAAAAGAAGAAGGAAGATTATCACCCCAAATGATCTAATTCGCCGCGGAGTCGTAACTGCTTCTTCATCACCTCCACGACCTCCATCTCCTTGCGCGTCTCCTTCGCCATCTTCTTCATTCTGTCCATGACGCGTGATTTCTCGACACGAGCCTTCATCATCTGTTCCACAGCCGCATTACGTACCTTGACAGCAGCCGGGTGCTTGATGCGGAGCTTCGCCAACTCCTCCTTCTATTCCATGACGAGGGCCTGCAGCATCTTCATCAAAGAACTACTATTCTCATGCAGCTTCTTCCAGCCGGCGTTCTTCTCCTTCAATAGGTCGATCTCGTGGTAGAGCTTCGCCTTGTCCTCCTGAAGTCGCAGGATTTCGCCGGCCGCCTTCTTCTCCGAGGCAATGCTCTTCTTGGCTGACATCACCAAGCCAGCCGTCAACTCCCCTGCCGATTGAGCTCGGCGGGCATGCATGTCGTCGAGGCTCTCCTTCAAGAACTCCATCAAGCCTTGGATGAACTCCTTCGCTTATTGAGCTGATCGGGCATGCCGTCGAGGGATAACGACTCAGCTCCGCCCGGCTCGGCATGTTCGCCTCTGTGGCTAGGGCGCTCACAGGAGCCATCGCCTGCCGTGAGAGATCTTTCGAGGTCTCTGCGTGGCGGCGAGCCCTCTTTTTCCTCAGCCTTGGTTGCCGCCTCCCTTGTTACGAGTAGTTCTCGACCTAGAGCTCTGCTCACCGGCCATGGCAACGACGGACGAAGAAGAAGCACTTATGAGGAGGAAAGGTAGAGTAATTTTTGGTTAGGTAGTTCCCCTTTTTATAACCTACGTACTAGCACTAATACTAATACCTGCATAGTGGGAACACGTTCAGGTTTGGTACGTACTAGTAGGTGTGAGCAGGCTTTCGAATGTGATGGGAACAAGGTAAAGATTAATTGATGGTTTTGGTTTCGAGGCCCGAAACGGCTCCCGATGAGTTTAGCGGAACATAAATTTCAAGTACTACACTGCTCAAATGCGGAAATATTATGTTACTTTCAAAAATTGGCACAAAATACGAAGAAGAACAATGGAAGTACTACTAGCAACCCATGATTTAACTACTCGCATGCGCGTAGTGGAGTAATAATGTCTTTCTTCCGCCCTCACGTCCACTCAATTTGCATGCGCTGTATTAATTGACCATCAATGAAGTGAACGACTTTACACGCGTCAAATTATCACATGGGGTGGATCTTGGTACAAAATTGCGTCCACCCATGTACCCGCGTGTGCGTGCGAGGGAATGAGTGCGTGCGTGGCGTGCGTGCACATCTTCGCTTCGTGCATGTACCGCCAGTATGGCTCAGGGAGGACGAGTACATTCTTCTGGAACCAGTAGCACGTCACTGTGATCAATCCACGCAAGGAGGTCGCGACAACGCCTCCACATGTGCCACGTGGCTTCATGAACTGTAAGAGAGACACTGTGTAGCGTGCTATTGGTATTCTAATTTATGTGTTTTGCACATACTTGAAGTACTAGTAAGGTACATGTGCATTGCACGCATCAGATTTTGCAACCAAATTATGGATAAATACCACACTATAGCATGTAAGCTCTGAGTCATATATGCCTGATGTAGCCCTTCGTTCAATTCCTATAGTTCATCTCATTCAAAATCAATTAGTTTTATAGAAAACCTAAGAACGCGGGAATAGGAAAAACATGTGATTATAGTGGAACGTCGTCTTGAATCCTACAGGATTGTACGAGTGTTTGATTGTGCATAGAAAAAACGCAGAATTCTTTCAAAGAGGTTTGAGTGGATGGGATGTTTCCTATGAAATCTAGTGCAAATGAATCATATGAAAAAATTCCTATGGTTTACAATTCTACGAATCAAACAACCAAGATAGGAAAAATTCCTAATGATTAGAATCCTCCAAAATTCCTTTGAGAATCCTTTGAATCAAAGAAGCCCTTATTCTATTTTATGATTCATGGAATTGTGCGTTGTAAAGCATAAAGTAAAAAACAAATAATGGCAATTCAACTAGAAAAAAGTTTGGGCAGTTATGATACGGAAGATTCTAGAACAAAAGAGAACCACTGTTGTTTTGAGGTTTGTGCATTATGCTCAAGTTCAACCATTTAGTCTGCTAGATTGTACTTGTGGCAAAATCTAGTGGGGGGCTAGAAGATGGTGCGAGGGGCCGAGTGGAGGGAGACTATGAAGGAATGCACAAGTGCGAGATCGATATTTAGAGAGAGGGGGCGAACACGCAATGCCTTAACGCAAAGTGGCGGAGCCCTGAAAATAAATGAGCTAGGGGGCCAAGCAATGCTAATCCTTTACGAGGAGGGTCAATTCATGAACTTAAACCATTTTTAGCAACAATTGTCTAATGATCACATTCATATTAGCCTCGATATATAGTGATGTTAGGGGGGAGGGGGGCAGGGCCCTTACTGCCCCCTGTCTTCGCCATTGTGCACACGTGTGAGAGATGAAGCGGAAGGCATGGATGATGAGAGGGGGACGTTGGATATATAATTAATGTGGGTGTATTAGCTATATATGTTAATCCTATATAGAGAGGTATAGAGTGATCGATGTGGACGTGCGAAAGAGGGTGAGACCTCACTGGATATATCGATTGATCGGTTTGTGTGGAAAACTATGAAAGACCTAGCTATATACACACATACATAGAGGAACATCGATCGTTGCGCATGCACGCGTGAGAGATAAAGAATGCCTGATATGATGGAGAGGGGGATGTGTTTGGGTGTGTGCCTTCATGGGGCCGACCTGAAGAAAAAGATTGCATGCGTGCGATGGATAATGCCGACTGGTAGTGTGTGTGTATGCATGCATGAGAGAAAGTTAGTGGTACAATTATAAAGAGAAGACTACTGTGTGGTGTAAAAGAATAGGTGAGGTCATAATCAATGTAAAGTTGAATTCAAATATTTGAATAAGAGATCCTGATGTTTGAAACCCATGCATGCATGAATATAATGGAGATCTGCGTGGTGTGCTTTGGAAACGAGCATGTTGTAATGTATACACATTGAACAAGGTCAGACTGATTTGAATTTGAGATACCGATGGCAGACATCATTTGGCCACGTCGCATCCGTGCATGGACACACTATTCTAACAGAGATGATGGGCTACTTTCGCATCACATATCTATATTGTGTGCGGGTAACTTTAACTTTGAAAGATGGTCGTTGGATGAGGCGAATCTGATGGTCCAAAGATGGCAAATTTGAGCACTACTGGCCGTTGGATATCATCTAGATTCCACCAGATTTCGCCACATGTATAATCTATAAGACTCCATGGTTGAACTTAAGCATAATGCACAAACATCAAAACACAAGCACTTCTTATTTCTTCTAGATTCTTCCGTATCAGAATTGCCCAAATGTTTTTCTACATGATTTGCCATTATTTGTTTTTACTTTATGTCTTACGACGCACAATTCCATGAATCTTAAAATAGATTAGCTTTCTTATAAAAACTAGATGATTTTGAATGAAATGAACTATAAGAATTAAACGAACATCTACATCATGCATATTTGACTCAAAGCTTGCATGCTATAATGTGGTATTTATTCATAATTTGGTTGCCAAATCTCATGCGTGCAATGCACGTGTACCTTACTCTAGTCTAAATGGTGTTTGTGTGTGTGTTGTGTGTGTTGAGGTGCAAATTGTATTTTTTTTGGGTACACGTTAAGCTTGTTCTTCCGAAATTTCAAGCTGCGCCTTGTTATGCTAAAAATTCAAGCTAGCGTCTCTGTTTATCGTGCTGTGAAACTCCCGCCTCTTCAACCCGTGCCTTGTTAGCCCGAAATATTTAAGATATATCTTTGTCTCGTTGTGCTCCGACAACTCCCTCCATCTCAACCCGCGCCTTGCTATTCCGAAATTACAACGCGCGCGAAAACTCCCACCTCTTGTGAAATCCCGACACGCGAAATGCCCGTGGTACCCCTGAACCGAAAGAACTGCCTCAAATCGGTGGGGGTACTTTCATAACTTGCCCCACATTTCGGACAAGCGCATCTCTAAGCCATGGTTCCCCACTGCCATCCCATCCGCCCACCCATTCGTACACCGAGGGCGCGAAAACCCGCGACGAAACCCCACACCCTGCTCCATCCGCCACCCAGCCGGAGCCTCTTCCCCGACGACGTCGTCCACAACAACACCTCGACGTCCTTATTCACCGTACCGGATGAGGATCCGTCGTTGATCTCATTGTCCCGCCAGTTCAGCCACCCCGTCCTCCACCTCCAAGGAGCTGCCCCGACGTTCCCCTCATCTTTCGCGCCACCTCCATTCCCACACCGCCGTCTTCACCTTCACCACCGGAAGAGCATCATCATCACCGTTTCCTCGGATGAAGCTACGGCCTAATCGGCGCCACCAAAGAGGTTGTACACTAATCGCGGAATTTTCTTCTTGATTCAATCTCACGGTGCTGCCAGCGCTCGGTCCCGAGCCGACACGGCGCGGCTCCATCCACGGCAGCGTCGCTGGCCACTTCCTCCACGGCGTCGCTCCCTCGGCGGCGACGTCCACATCAGTAGGAGTTGCTGCTGCTTTAGCTCTCGCTCGCGCTGCTGCTCTGCTCTTGCTCTCGGTCCCCTGCCTAGTCTGCTCTTGCTATAGCTCTTGCTCGCTCTGCTGCTCTCGCTCTTGCTCTTGCTTGTGATGCTGCTCCTATTTAGCTACACTTCAGTCGACTGAATCGACTTTTGGGTCATCGATTTTCGAGGGTGGGGGCTCATTGGGGTGAAGGAAGAACCAGCAGATGGGGAGGGGCTCACGGTGAGGTACCCCACTATCTATCTTAGGGTTCAGGATGGTGGCGGGGCGTTGGCGGGCGGTGGTGTGGGATCACGGAGAAAAGCTAGGCACGGGGGCTAGAGGGATGGCAGGCGGCGGCGGACCGACGGTGGGGAGTGTTTTGGTAGGCGGGGCAACGCACGGCATGGCGGCGGGGGGCTGCTGTTTGGCCGGTGGTGGCTGACGGCTCAGGGGGGTGGAGGTTGAAGATGAACTGCAGGCCCTTGATTTCGTATCCAACGGCTGCAAAATCGACTGAACAGAGATGAAAAAGTCAGTCGACCGACGTGTAGCCTCACATTGCTAGTGTGTTCAGTTTCAACAGCAAAATTCAGTTTCGACAGCAAAATTCAGTTTCGACAGTTAAGTTCAGTTTCGACAGTTAAATTCAGTTTCGACAGTTAAGTTCAGAGATGAGCGGCTGATGTATTTTACATCTAGCACTTTGTGGTTATGTATTTTACGTCATGTATTGGAGATGCTATTAGAATTGCACTCAAGTTAACGTTGTTCGTTGTCTCTCTTATCCTGCTTCAGCCTCGGCGTCGTACAACTCAGCGGAGCTGCTCCAATGACGAAACCCTCCATCACAGCGGAGCAGTACCTCGGGCTCCATCTCCAGACGCCTAAGATCTTCTTCCCCTCCTCCGACAGCAAAGTCAGCCGGAGCATCCTCACCGGCCAACCCAATCACGCTGAGATCAACATGGCTTCGCCAAAGAGGTTGTACACTTGTTGCATCTCTTTTTTACTCTGTTATATATATTGTCCACTGGGCACTCGTAGTAACGGGAAATATGATTATTTTATCCTACTATATGACAAGCAGTGAGGTACCAGGCAACTTAGCTATCCGTGATGGACTCTCTTGAACGCCATCATTATTTATCTCTGTAGCGTTTGAGCTGTGCATTTGTCGATGGGTCTGGGAGTTGAGCTAGTATGGCAGTGGCATGGGTCCAAAGTAATAGCAGTAGCACAAAAACATTTTTTAGTGTAGGATTTTCCTTGCTCAAGCCTGCCTACTAGAATCGCCTGTGATTGAAAGGAAAAGTGAATGAAAAACATCGGAATTGGAAAGTTTCCTATGGTACTACTTTTCATGAATTTGGTGCAAAGGAATGGAGCAAAGGAAAACTGTAGGAATTGTTCCTTTAGTGTCTCCTTGAAACAAAAACCGTAGGAATTCTAATTTCCAATTCTCCTCCTTTTCATATTCCTATTCATCAAGCACAAGACTAAGAGATAGTAGCATAATAGCATTATAACTGTACATTTTCTTGTTGTTTGACTTAATCTCACCATGCTTTTTTGCATCCTGTGATCTTCCAATTGTTGTGAATCAAACACCCAGATTGGCAGAAATCATGTGTTTTTAAATTCTCTGTTTTGCACGTGCATTCCTATCCTATTCCTGTCTATTTCCTATCCCTGCATTGTTAGAATCCTCAAATTCAAACAAGCCCTTACTCAATTACTTCTGTTACAGATATGTGTCAAAGAAAACCTTGTGTTGTTTGTCCTGCTCCTGCGGCGCTGTGTTCCACCCCAGATCAGATGCTCCAATGATGGAAGGGTTCACCACAGCAGGGATCCGCTCTCCAGACGGAAGGGTTCACCACTGCATTACCATCATCAACTAAGAAGATGACCTTGAGAACTACACGGGTCCACAAGAGAGGTCGCACTCTTCCGTGTCTGCTTACATTATGCGTCGCTTAATACGATGACATGCTACATTCTCGTCGTGTTCACCTATTAGACTCCGAGTGAGGTCCAAACTAATGCTGAAACTTGAGTTTTTAAATGGTTGTGGGGTACATATTGAGGCAGCAATCAATACTATATGTCTAATATCTGGTTAATCTCTGGTGTCTACTATGAGTTTCATGTTGGGTGTAAACAAACATTAAAGGAGCCATTATCTGTATTTTTTAACTAAAGCTATTATCTGCCTGCTATCATTGGTTTTGGGTCTATCCACAGTTTGCTACCATCACTCTAGATTTGTGCATGCACTCCTTACATAATCTCACTATGTTTTATTCCTATGCATGCCACTTATTGTACACAATGGAACTGATCATGTAGAGCAAAAGAGACGAGCCTTGCGTGGCAATAAAATTTCATGCAGACGCCGTTCCATGGTGGGCGCAAAGGCAGCCGCCCTCCACCCATTTCGGATCGTAATCAAGAGGAAGATAACTGCTCGAGGGGGATTCGTAGGAGAAGACCACTCCTATTTACCCCATGAGGTCTTCACTCTAACTTGGCATGCCGATGTTGGTAATATCATGCATATGGTGCCTTGCATTGCTTACTGTATACATTAAAGATGTCATCTGCTTAGTTTAGACATGCTTTGTGTCAATGCCATCTGTTTAATTTCTTTATCGTATATATGTGAATTTTGCAATGCCACCCTGGTTAGCCAGTCATCTTACATGTGAATTATATCATGCCATCATTTTTTTATTACGTGTTAAATTTTTTCAACAATTTTAGTACATTCAATTACTCTTCCTGTGCATCAGCCATTCGGCACGGTCATGGAAAAATCTGGAGTGGAAACAAGGTCTTGAGCGCATAATGCTATCTCGACGGCGCATGCCTTGTGGTTACCGATAGCTCCTCGTGAGGAGGATTCAAAGACAGATGACCGGTCATATCCCCCGAGGTGCATGCCCTAATTTGGCAGGGTTATGTTGCTCATATCGTGCGTATGGTATCTTGCATTGCTATGTCATTTGCTTAGTTTAGACATGCTTTGTGTGAATGCCACCTGTTTAGTGTCTAATTACCATATATGTGAATTATGCAATGCCATCTTGTTGCAAGACATTATATATGTGAATTATGCAATGCTATCTTGTTGCAAGGCATTATGTATGTGAATTATGCAATGCCATGTTGTTTAGGCAAGCGTCATATATGTAAGTTATATCATGCCGTCCTTTTTTTGTATTTCTCTTTGCTTTTGTCGACAATGTTTGTATATTCAACTGATCTTCCTGTGCATCAGCCATTTGAATTGGTGATGGAGAAATCTGGAGTGAAAACAAGGTCTTCGTGAGCGGAACAATGCTACCTCAAGCAGATATCTTGTTGGTTACAGATAGCTCTTCAAAGGAGGATTCAGAGGCGTATGACCAGTCCTATTATCCCCCGAGGTGTATGCTCAAACTTGGCAGGGTTATATTACTCATATAATGCATATGTTGTATTGCAATGCTTAGTTTTTACATCATATACACAATATTGAATGCCATCTCCTTAGTTGACACATCATATATGCGATTGCCCTCTACTCACTTCCTTAGTATATAAATCATATATTTGAATTATGTCATGCCATGATGTTTACATAGACAGCATATATCTGAATTATGGCATGCCAACCCATTTTCTAAAGACATAATATAGTTATATCATCTCATCCTGTTTACATAGTCATCATATTTTAAATTATGTCATTCTATCCATGAATTATATCATGCCATCATGTTTCCATCGACGACATGTTTGTGATTTATGGCATGCCAACCAATTTAATAGACACATCGTATAGTTATATCATGTCATCCTGTTTACATAGTCATCATATTTTGAAGTATGTCATTCTATCATGTTTAGTTAGCCATCATACATGTGAAATTGTGTCATGCTATCCTGTTTAATTAGCCATCATATATGTGAAATTATGTCCTGCTATTCTGTTTGCTTAGACAACATCAATGTGAATTATTTCATTGCCTGTTTTCTTCTCTACTATCCATTGCACCTGTCTATCTTACAATGTCTGTACATTGAATTACTTTTCTTGTTTATCAGCCATTTCAATTGGAGGGAGTGATGGCAGATTCTGTGGGAGTAAAAACACGGTCTTCAGAAAAGATCGTGCTACCTGTCGATGCAGATAGAACCACGGTTGTACTTGCCCAAGAACCAGCCCCACCACACACAACCCACACTCATGCAGATTGCAACCCTACCCAGTTGGACAGAGAACCAGCTACACCCCTTCTAACCCCAACCCTAGCAGATAGACACCCAGTTCCCATTGACACAGCACCGTCTCCACCACAGAGCAACCAAACACGAGCAGTTAGTAAGGCAACTACAAAGGCCCAAATCACGAGGACCACCACTTGAACCCAAGTCAATGCTTAAAGCAGAAGAAGAATTGTTCTCGTGTCAGTTCCGTAGCTATGGTTCATACTACTTTGCTCTTGCATCACCGTATTCTCGATACCAACGAATTTCAAATTTGAAGGATGCAATTGAAACTCCAATTGCGCAACACGTATGTTTAAACCTGTTTCTTCAACGTGTTTGTCTGTTTGCTGTTGTAACTTGCTCTATGTTGATTTCAGTTTCAATTGAATAAACTGTTATGTTCTCATGCCATGCACATTACAAGTGTTGTTATTGATGTGTAGTTTCCCACACTTATATTCTGTCTATGTTGCTTTGTCTTAAATAGATATGATTCGAACTGTATCTATCTTGATTTGGTAACATAAACTAGAATTATATATACCATACAAAGTGACCATACTACATAGATATATGTTTGTTTAATGTTGTTATCCTGTCCACCTTACTACCGAATCTGGTTAACCAAAATGAGTTTCATATACTACATTGTAAACCTGAGATGTGTTTGTTTGTTTCTCTTTTAGAACGCTGGATAAAATATTGGAGAAGAGTACCTGTTATGCAATGGTAAAGGAAGTAATGCAGATAAGGTTCAAGATAGCGAGACATCCTTGTTGGTCTCCAAGAAAGCTGATAAAAACTATATTGAAGACACTGAGACAACCCCAAAGTCCTGTCTTGATGTAGTGTTCGAGTTACTCTCTACCACTGCTGGCACCAAACTCTTGAACTCGTTACTGAATCAGTTCGGCTTCTTGAGTCTCAACTTCAAGTTGAAAGACATCGATCGAGATGTTATCTGACAGAAGCCGAAGGACTGAGGAAGTCCCTGCAGAATTCAGATGCATACTTTCTGGTGCAACAACAAGCGCTGGAGGACTTAAGCGCCAAACAAGAGAAAGTTAATAAGCTTGCTAAGCATTTTGCCAGCACTATGGGTACCCAGGATGTTGTTTCTTGAGCTCTTCTCAAGTGGTTTCAGTTCTAGACTTGTTTTGCTGCGGCGTTTATATGCTGCTGTGTTCCCTATATTTCCACTGGTGGCGAACTTTGATGCCCAGTGGATGTAATATGTGTAATAGCCATGATAGCCTAGTGTAAGTTGCTTGCTTATTTATTTCCTTGTCGTCTTGTTTATTTGTTTGCTTGTAGTCAGTGATGTTCTTTTTCCACGATTTGCTAATGGCTACAATAACCTATTTTTTAAAACTAGGCCAGAATAACCATGGGCTAATATTTACTGTAGTGACACTGGGCCTCCTACGGGCCGTAAAAACAATGGGCCTTCTACGAGCCGTAGAAACAATGGGCCTTATACGGGCCGTATGATCGACTGGCCAAACATGGGCCAATAACAGGCCGCATTATGGCCGTAAACGGGCTAGAGTTGGAATCGTCCGTTCATGGGCCGACCATAACGGGCCATCGTTAATAGGCCGTAATTGATGACGCTATAAAAACAGCCCAACGTATTAACGGACCAAAAACAGGCCGACTGTAACCACGGGCTGAATTTGGCCCACAAGCAGAAAATGACAGTAACGGGCTGTAAGTAAACAAATGCTGGAAATGAGCCCAAGAATAAATGGGCTCTGAGAAGGCCGAAAGATAACATGGGCTGGAAATGGCCCAGCGGAATAACGGGCCGTTAATGGGTATAAAGTGATACATCAGAAATTACGGGCCGATTTCACCACGGGCCGTTAATGGGTGTAAAGTGATACACTTTGTTCATTACGGGCCGCTTCACCACGGGCCGTTAATAGGCCAAGAGTTACATAGGGCCTCATATGGGCCGAAAGACGTCATGGGCCATACATGGGCCAGAATTGAAAACGGGCTGGAATCATATTGGATGGCCCAGATGACGCTACTGTGCCTAATTCGGATAGGGTGTAACGGGCCTTGGGTTAGCGGGCTGTAAATGTGCTATATGCGAACATGCCGTTAACAGGCTTTCCATGGGCGGGCCCGCCACCTTTTGACCAAGTCAAACGGGCCGGCCTTTTCATAGGAATGGGCCTCTGTTGGCCGTGCCACGTGTCGACGTATCATAGGCGTCTTCTATCCGATGAGTGGATGACATCTGTCCCAACGATGAGCCAACACGTGTTTCCTCCAGCCAATGATGATTTTACACGTGGAAAATCCCCATTGGTCGGGGCTGTTAACGGGTTATTGGATCCAAAACCCGGCCCGATAGCTTAACGGCGTTCCATTACGGTGGATGCCACGTGTCGGTCACCCTTGACGAAAGAACTTCTGTGACGTGCGATTTATCGTCATGGAAGTGCACACTTCCGTGATGATAATTTTGGTAATGTCATGAAACACTTCTACGACAAAGACAGTATGACTATCTTGATTCTGTCATAAATTTGTCACGGATGTACATGCATGAAAGAAAACGTGACCTACTGTGACAAACACGTATCATCACGGAAGTGTATTTTTTGTAGTGTACCCTCCCGTGGAAGCGGGGTCCTAGCGGAAACTAAGGGATATCAAGGCCTCCTTTTAATAGAGTACCGGACCAAAGCATTAACACAAAGTGAATACATGAACTCCTCAAACTACGGTCATCACCGGGAGTGGTCCCGATTATTGTCACTTCGGGGTTGCCGGATCATAACACATAGTAGGTGACAATAGACTTGCAGGATAGGATCAAGAACTCACATGTATTCATGAAAACATAATAGGTTCAGATCTGAAATCATGGCACTCGGGCCCTAGTGACAAGCATTAAGCATAGCAAAGTCATAGCAACATCAATCTCAGAACGTAGTGGGTACTAGGGATTAAACCCAAACAAAACTAACTCGATTACATGATAAATCTCATCCAACCCATCACCGTCCAGCAAGCCTACGATGGAATTACTCACGCATGGTGGTGAGCATCATGAAGTTGGTGATGGAGGATGGTTGATGATGACGGTGGCGACGGATTCCCCTCTCCGGAGCCCTCAACGGACTCCAGATCAGCCCTCCATAGAGAGTTTAGGGCTTGGCGACGGCTCCGTATCGTAAAACGCGATGAATCTTTCTCTCTGATTTTTTTCTCCCCGCACACGAATATATGGAGTTGGAGTTGAGGTCGGTGGAGCTCCAGGGGACCAACGAGGCAGGGGGGCATGCCCAGTGGGGCAGGCGTGCCCCCCAGCCTCGTGGAAAGGGCCCCCTGGCCTTGATTCTTTCCCCGGTATTTTTTATTATTTCCAAAAATAATCTCCGTGAAGTTTCAGGTGATTCCGAGAACTTTTGTTTCTGCACATAAATAACACCATGGCAATTCTGCTGAAAACAGCGTCGGTCCGGGTTAGTTCCATTCAAATCATGCAAGTTAGAGTCCAAAACAAGGGCAAAAGTGTTTGGAAAAGTAGATACGACGAAGACGTATCAACTCTCCCAAGCTTAAACCTTTGCTTGTCCTCAAGCAATTCAGTTGATAAACTGAAAGTGATAAAGAAATTTTTTTACAAACTTGGTTTCCTCTTATTGTTGTAAATATGTAAAGCCAGCATTCAAGTTTTCAGCAAAGATTATGAACTAACCATATTCACAATAACACTTAGGTCTCATGTTTTACTCATATCAATGGCATAATCAACTAGCGAGCAATAATAATAAATCTCGGATGACAACACTTCCTCAAAACAATCATGATATGATATGACAAGCTCGTATCTCGCTAGCCCTTCCTGAGGCCGCAAAACATAAATGCAGAGCACCAATAAAGATCAAGGACTAACTAAACATTCATGGTAAAAGAGATCCAGTCATAGTCATACCCAATATAAATTAATAGTAATGGATGCAAATGACAGCGGTGCCCTCCAGCTGGTGCTTTTTAAAGAGGGTGATGACTCAACATAAAAGTAAACTAGATCATTGACGGCGCGCGTTGCTGCGCCCGTCTATTTGGAATGTTCTATGATATAGCTTTACAAAGGTTTTTAGAACGAAAAAAAGGCTTACAAATTTTGGTAGACCATTACAATGGAGTGAGCTTGATAACTGTAGCTCATTCAGATTGTGTCTTTATGTTGCCTTAGTTTGTAGTTACTTTTCATTTTCAGACGGTTTTCCCTTTTGTTGCCGAGATAGTGCTTTTAGCTAGTTTCCTCCGCGTACATCATAAAACTTCACCGTGGCTTCATTCTACTAATAAAATGGAGCTGCGTGGGAGCCCTTTTCCACAAAAAAAATCTTTTTGTGTAATTGAAATGAGTCACAGATGTGTGTGCGCACACACGTACATTCTAGGAAGAGTTTAAGTGTTAAAGTCGGTTGCATAGTGAATTACATTCCAACATTGATATCAGTGGAAGAAAAGAAACCGAAAAGAAACCTACTATGTACCGAGCACCAAGTGAGCTTCATATTCAGCATTGATCTTACAGACAACTACTAAAGTCGCTTCTACATGGTTTTCTTTATGAAACAGAATGAGCCTTAGCAGGAAATAATCAATCTGAATGGGATAATATATGTGCAATATAAACCCATAGAGCTATCAACATGACCTTGTGACAGATTTAAGAAAGTATCCCATTAGTACTATTGGTGGTATTATTTTTGTAGCATGTCAAACATGAAAATACGGAAGGGGAAATGCAAGATGCACACAATGCAAAAGTATAATACAAGTGTCGCGACCAGACCCGAATGGATCTAGCGCTCTGTGCTCAGTGTCATCCCTGGATCAAGAATGTCGACACAAAGACAAGATTGAAGGATTTATAGTAGAGTAGCAATCACACACTTATTACATCGTTGTCCACAAGGGAACTTGATACAATAATATGGCTTAAGGCCATCTAATAATAACAGCGAAGGCTTGGAAAACGAAAGTGAGTCCATCAACTCCAACGGCATCACCGAAAGTATAGAACCACAACCTAACATCTTACTGTAAATGCGAAAAAGTCTGCAACATGAAAAGTTGCAGCCCGAAAACGGGTCAAGACATGGAATATCTTTGGCAATGTAACACGTAGAGCAATGAATGAATAAGCCTATACTATATGCATATTTGGCTGGTGGAAAGGCTCTACGGTTACATTTTTGCATAAAGCTGATTTTTCCCTACATCAAAGGAATAATTTTATTTAACTATCATGGTGGTTGTTAAACATTGAAGATGGTTGACAGCATCCTCAATCCCAATTTAAAAAGTACTCATTAAAACCCAATAACTTTATTATTAGAAGTAACATGTTGAGATTCACATGATAATCAAGTACCGGATACTCAAATTGTCCATAACCGGGGACACGGCTAATCATGATTAGTTTATACACTCTTGCAGAGGTTTGCACTTTTCCCCACAAGACTCGATCGCCTCCGCTTGGTTCTCGCACTACATGGTGTTTGAGAAGCGGATGACCGAGACATAGTCTTTCGTAAGCGCTTAGCACCTTACATGTGGGTAGACCGTACCAACCTACATCCCCTACATCAGCTAGCCTACCCGTAAGAGTTCGCACAACTTAGTCAACTACGCCAGAGCCCATAATTGGCTTGTGGCTGCACACGGAAGTTTCCAGTTTGAATAATCTTATGATCCCTTAGAGCACAGGTGGCGGTCCGAAGAAATACAATCAAGTCCTGATAGAAACCAGGTGCCTCAATCCACCCAGATGTGTGTTTAGGTTGCCACCTTAGATAAACCATTAATTTACAATCTCACATCTGTCATGGATATTCACTCACCCAATCCACGTCTACTAGCATAGCATGGCGTAATAAGCAAACATAGAAGTAACTCCCAAGGTTTCATAAGTAAAACAGGTGATAGGTACTACCTCAATCTACTTCCCATCCCACAATTTGATTAGATCCTAATCATGCAAGTGTTTGAGGGTTTGATCTAATGCAATAAAACTGGGTAGTAGAAAAGGTATGATCAAAGTGTTACTTGCCTTGCTGATGATCCGCGAGTCCTAGAGATTCGAAGTAACAAGCGGCGCACTCCGGTGATCTAACGCAGACAAACAACAAGCATACAATAAGTACTCATCTAATGCACAGGGAAATCTCGAATAAAAGATCTAACCAGATAGTTCAACTTAAGAACCCTGGTGGCAAAAGAATCGAATCAAATAAAGCATCGAAAGTCGGAACTCGAGAGAGAACGACTCGGTTTAGCAATCTGAAATTAGGTCAAAATTTCACAGTAGCAAAACTCTGTGAAAATAGGTTAGTCGAACGACGGTTTAAATTCTGAAACTCCAAGCGCTTGAATCACCTGAATCCGATTAACGAGCAAGAAATAAAACAGATTTGAAAATCGGATCAGAAATCGAATCTGAAAAATAACGGATTAAATCCGATTTAAAAGAAAAACGACGAACGGATTAAATAACGGACGTTCATTAACAGAACTAATCCAACGAACGCGTTCATTGAAACGAACGGGTCGGTGAACGTTCGCTAAATAAGAAAACCGAAAAAAATAAAACCAATCTAGGTTTTTTAAAAAAACCGAACATCTTTTTAAAAAAAAAAAAACCGGGTCGGTTTATTTGGGGAAAACCGGATCGGTTTTGGATCGGATCGGGGCGGCGGCGGGGCTACCTCCGGCGGTCTCCGTGAGGTTTCGGGTCGGGCGAGGCGGTGGGTGGCGGCGAGGTCGGCGAGGGCTCCGGCGACGACGGGAGACGGCGGCGGCGTCCTTGGGGCGACAGCGGCTCGGCGGCGAAGCGGCGGGGCGATGTGAGGAGAGAGGGGGGCGGCGGGTTATAAAGGCGTCCGGTTCCTTGGGAAGGGGCGAGGCGGCCGGGTCGGAGTGGGACTCGGGCGGCGGCGGCGTCGTCTTGTGGAGTCCGCTTCAAGTGACGCGAGGAGGCGAGGTGGGCTGGGCAGGCCCGGGCTGGCTGGGCTGGGCCAGTGGCCTCGGTCCAGGGGGCTGTGTTTTTTATAAATTAAAACAAAACAAAAAAAATAAATAACAAATGTACTCCAAATTAATTAAAAAAAAATTCCCCGACTCCTAAAATGAGTCGAACAAAATGAACTTTAAAAACAAAATACATGCATAAAATTTTTAAAATGCTCATTTTGCCTAAGCAAAATAAATCTTCCAAAACCAAATTTGGTTTATTTATAATATCTTCATTTTTCCTAATTGCTTGGGAAAGTCATATTATTCCCTCTCGAAATATTTTTTTTAGGAAAAATGTTATGAAGATAATTTAATAAATCCAATGATCCTATTTTCAAGATTTGGAAAATCCCAAATATGAAAATAATGAAACTTCCAACTCTCTCCGAGGGTCCTTGAGTTGCGTGAAATTTCTAGGATCGGAAAAATGCGAGAAAAATATGATATGCATGATGATCTAATGTATAACATTCCAAATTGAAAATTTGGGATGTTACAAACCTACCCTTAAGATGAATCTCGCCCTCGAGATTCGGGTTGGCTAGAAAATAGGTGAGGGTGGTCCTTGAGCAAAACTTCCTCTCTTTCCCAGGTGGCTTCATCCTCAGTGTGGTGGCTCCACTGAACTTTGCAAAACTTGATAACCTTGCTGCGGGTAACTCTGCTGGCATAATCGAGAATCTTAACCGGTTTTTCCTCATATGTCAAGTCATCCTTCAACTGTATTGCTTCCAATGGTACTGTGTCTCTTAACGGTACCTCTGCTATCTCGGGGTGACATTTCTTCAACTGAGAAACATGGAATACATCATGAACTCGACAGTCCTTCCGTAATTCCAACTTATACGCAACTTCTCCCATGCGTTGCAAAATCTTATACGGTCCAACGAAACGGGGTGCTAACTTTCCTTTAACTCCAAAACGCTTAACTCCTCGTAGCGGGGATACTCTGAGATATACTCTGTCTCCAACTTCATACTCAATCGCTTTGCGCTTTGAATCGGCATAGCTCTTTTGTCTGGACTGGGCTACCTTGAGCCTGTCTCGAATCAACTTAACTTTCTGTTCAGACTCCTTAATCAAATCTGGTCCAAACAACTGACGATCTCCAGTTTCGTCCCATGACAACGGTGTCCTGCACCTTCTTCCATACAAAGCTTCGAAAGGTGCCATCTTCAAACTGGTTTGGTAACTGTTGTTGTAGGAGAATTCTGCATACGGCAGATTATCATCCCAGCTAGATCCATAATCTAGGGCACAAGCTCCCAGCATGTCTTCCAAAATCTGATTGACTCTCTCGGTCTGTCCATCGGTCTGTGGGTGGAAAGTCATTTGAATTCCAATCGGGTTCCCAATGTTTCGTGCAACCGGTTCCAAAATTTCGAGGTAAACTGGGTTCCTCTCATTCGATACAATGCTCCTCGTAACTCCGTGTAAGCATACAATTCTGGTCATGTATATCTTTGCCAACTTAGCACTGCTATAGGTAGTCTTGACTGGAATGAAATGGGCTACCTTGGTCAAACGGTCGACTATGACCCAAATCGAGTCATATCCTGAACGGGTCTTTGGCAATCCAGTGATAAAATCCATGCCTAGTTTATCCCACTTCCTTTCGGGTATCGGCAATGGTTGTAACAATCCTGCTGGCTTCTGATGTTCTGCCTTTACCTTCTGACATACATCGCAAATTGCTACATACTCCGCAATATCCTTCTTCATTCCGGTCCACCAGAAAATATTCTTCAAGTCCAAATACATCTTGGTATTTCCTGGGTGAATCGAATAGGGTGAATCATGGGCTTCTTGTAAAATCAACTTCCGATCTCTACGGGTCATTGGGCACATAAACACGGTCTTGAACCATAGGGTATCGTGTTCATCCTCACGAAATCCTTTAGCTTTTCCTTTGCTCATTTTCTCCTTTATAGTGGCAACTTCCTTATCTCGCCTTCAGGCTTCTCCGATTTTGTCCATCGATTGTCGATCAATCTCCAATGCTGCTACATAGCCTCTCGGAACTATTTCCAAACATAGCTCTCGAAGGTCCTCGGCTAACTCATTGGGTATTCCTCCCATCATTAGGGCATTGACGTGGCTCTTACGGCTCAATGTATGCCTTTCGACATTAGCCTTTCCGGTGATAATGCAATCTCATGTCATAATCCTTGATTAGCTCTAACCATCTCCTCTGTCTCGAGATTCAATTCCTTCGTGTGAAGATGTACTTCAAACTCTTGTGATCCGTATATACTTCACAATGATTTCCAATGAGAAAATGTCTCCACGTCTTCAAGGCATGCACAACGGCTGCTAACTCCAAATCATGAGTGGCATAATTCAACTCATGAGGCTTAAGTTGTCGTGAAGCATACGAAACAACTCTTCCTTCCTGCATAAGCACTGCTCCAAGTCCTCGGCGTGAAGCGTGCAATACACCTCATAATCCTTAGTTTGATCCTGGCAGATCAAAACTGGTGAGGTAACCAATCTTTTCTTCAACTCCTGAAAACTTGCCTCACAGTCCTCGGTCCATATGAATTTATTTTCCTTCTTCAACAATTCTGTCATAGGCTTAGCAATCCTTGAGAAATTCTCAATGAATCTTCGGTAGTATCCTGCGAGTCCAAGGAAACTCCGAATCTCTCCAACGGTCGTTGGGGCTTCCCATTTGGTTACGGTCTCAACTTTCGTGGGGTCAATCGCTATCCCTTCTCCGGAAATAACATGTCCGAGAAATCCAACTTCCTTTAGCCAAAACTCACATTTGCTGAACTTGGCATACAACTGGTGTTCCTCGGTTTCTCCAAAACCAATCGCAAATGTTCCTTGTGTTCCTCTTCATTCTTGAAAAAATCAAAATGTCATCAATGAACACCACGACGAACTTATCCAAAAACTCCATAAACACTTTGTTCATCGGGTTCATGAAATAGGCTGGTGCGTTAGTCACCCAAATGACATAACGGTATACTCAGATAGTCCATATCTCGTGGTAAACGCTGTCTTGGGTATGTCCTGCTCCCGAATCTTCAATCGATGGTACCACGATCGCAAGTCGATCTTGGAAAACACCTTGGCTCCTTGCAAGCGATCAAACAGATCATTTATCATAGGTAGTGGGTACTTGTTCTTGATTGTTACTTCATTCAATCCACGATAATCAACAACCATTCTTAACGATCCATCCTTCTTCTCCACTAGCAAACGGGTGATCCCCAAGGTGAAGAGCTTGGGCGTATAAAACCTTTATCCAAAAGTTCCTTAATCAGCTTCTTGATTTCCGCCAAATCCTGTCTTTGGCATCCTATACGGCCGCTTCGATATAGGGCCTGTTCACGCAACAACTCGATCAAAAACTCAATGTCTCTATCCGGTGGCATTCACAGCAACTCTTCCTAAATACATCAGAAAATCCTTCACCACTGGTACTTCTTCCTGTACCACCTCGATAAGCAATTAACTTGTGCTCTCCTCGGCTCGTGCCGTGATACATACTTAATCCTTCTTCCTTCGTGTGTGGTGAGCAAAATTGACCTTGCGGTACAATCTATGTTTCCTCCATACTTTGATAACCAATCCATTCCTAATATCACATCCAATCCTTGGGATTCCGTAACTATTAGGTCCGAGGGAAAACATAGTGTCCAATCCTTATTGGCGGTCGATCACACCATTTACTAGCCATGTACTCTGCTCCGTGAGGTTACTAGCATGGGTGACCTAAGGGCTTGGGTTGGTATCTTGTTCTTATCCACAAATCCCCTTGATATGTATGTATGCGATGCACCAGTATCGATATGAACTACGGCTGTTAATGACTTAACCAAAAACTTACCGATTTCTGCATCGGGCTGATCTTAAACCTCCTCCACTTCAAGGTGGTTCACCTGTCCTCTATTGAAAGGGTTGGGCTTCTTTCCGAGCTTCCATTGCCATTTCCATTCTGGCCTTCGGATAGTCATTTGCATAGTGCCCAGTCTTGCGGCACTTAAAGCAAGTAACGTGACTCAGTCTACTTTGGATGGTGTTGACGGGTTGGTGCGATTACGTCTGCTGCTTCCTCCATTCCCGTTCCCATTCTTGGTGCTGTTATGGTTATGCGAATTTCCTCCTCCATGGGTATGTCAAACCGAATTCCTGATTTAGGGTATAACGAGGTTTCTGCTGAGCTCCGTAGTTATACTTCCCTTGTCCATACTTCCTCTTGCGGTTCTCAATTTGTCACGCTTTCCTTCAATCATGAGGGCTCGGTCTACTAACTCCTGGTAGTTATTGAAACCGGCTACCATCAACGGCATGTGAACTCATCATTCAGTCCTTCTAGAAACTTCTCCACCTTAGCTGCATCCGTAGCAACGCTATCCGGGGCATAACGTGCTAATTTACTAAAGTCATCCACGCATCGCCAACAGTCCTTCCTCCTTGGCGTAAGTTGCAAACTCACACTTCTTCATGGCCATAGCTACTTTGAAACATGGGCTGTATGAAAAGCTTGTTTGGCCCGATCCCATGTGACAAAGGTCTCACAGGTAAGTGGGCTGTGAAATTCTCCCACCATGCTTCTGCGGGTCCTTCAAGCTGATGTGCCGCAAACTTCACTCTTTCACCATCCATGCATCCTGCAGTGGTCAGCTCCTTCCTATCTTGCGGAGCCGCCGTCTGCTACAATTGGCTCGGTGCTCTTTGGAATACACCGCGGATTTAGTCTAAGGAAACGAGTCGGATGATCCGCAGTGGTGGTGGCGGCGGTGGGTTGTTGTTGTTGTTGTTGCCACAGTTCTCGCACCAATGTTTGAATCAGGGTATTCTGCTGAATCAATTGGGTGATCTCTGGCGGAAAACAAATCCGGGGTCGCGTCTCGGAGGCATCTGATGGGTTTTGAAAAGATGAGAATTTAGAATAGAATGAGGTCTAAGGGGAATCACTACCCAAATGCACATGAGCAAATACACACAAAATCACTTCATTCAATCAAACAAGGCTTACAACGATCTAACTATCGCAAAAGTGCGTGTACTATAATGTTTACATGGAGGGAAATACTACTAATATGTGGGGACTTCTACTAATTTGAACCGTGGAAGACTCCATAATGTCCGCTCCAGCCGTCTTCAAAGTCGGGTTCACTTGGATCCGAATCGGTGTCGCCGATGTTGATGTAGTCGCTTGGGTGATTGACATCTTGGTCTTCATTCCTGAGCGCCAACTTCTTCTTGAGTTCTTCAACCTCGTACTTAAGATCTTTATTGTGTCTTGCTAGAGCTACGATCTCGTCCATATAGTCCTTGCGAGTTGTCTTTAGTTCTTCTTCAAGCTCGATGATCCTTCCCTTTGCATTTTGCAACTCCAACATATCATTTCACATCTGGTTCTCCTGGCGTCTAATGTGCCGGTTTAACTCCTGGATAAATGCTGCAATGGATCTATCCTTCTTGGTGTTGACGACTTCCCATTTGTCGTCTCGGCGTCCATAAATCTGGTAGATTGTGTCCTTGAGGTCTTCTTGGTAAACTTCTCCAATGCGTCCCATGGTGATGTGAGCTGCCATGCTCTTTCCCGGACTCCAAGTTGGTGCACCGAAAACACTATCTATAGGCTTGGTGATTGGGGCGAATGTCCTTCCCGAACGTGAGCATGAATCTTCCAGTAGCTCCTCTTGAGTGCAGTGGCGTTGAAAGTCCGGTGAAGCTTGGTAATCCAATGTTTAGGTACTTGGTAACTTCCTTCAAGTGAAATCCAAATGGTGTGCCTTCATCTGGTTGGGTGTACTTGATCTTCAAGCGTCCGTCATCCTAAAGAGAGTAGAAAAGATGAGAAGTTAGAAAATGGGAAGAGAGTAGTGATCTATGGCTTTATCTTAGTGGTCGTGTCCTATAGTCAGCGTGTGCTCTGATACCATTCTTTGTCGCGACCAGACCCGAATGGATCTAGCGCTCTGTGCTCAGTGTCATCCTCGATCAAGAATGTCGACACAAAGACAAGATTTCAAGGATTTATAGCGAGTAGCAATCACACACTTATTACATCGTTGTCCACAAGGGAACTTGATACAATAATATGGCTTAAGGCCATCTAATAATAACAGCGGAAGGCTTGGAAAAGCAGTGAGTCCATCAACTCCAACGGCATCACCGAGTATAGAACCAAACCTAACATCTTACTGTCGTCAAAAGTCTGCAACATGAAAAGTTGCAGCCCGAAAACGGTCAAGACATGGAATATCTTTGGCAATGTAACACGAAGAGCAATGAATGAATAAGCCTATACTATATGCATATTTGGCTGGTGGAAAGGCTCTACGGTTACATTTTTGCATAAAGCTGATTTTTCCCTACATCAAAGGAATAATTTTATTTAACTATCATGGTGGTTGTTAAACATTGAAGATGGTTGACAGCATCCTCAATCCCAATTTAAAAAGTACTCATTAAAACCCAATAACTTTATTATTAGAAGTAACATGTTGAGATTCACATGATAATCAAGTACCGGATACTCAAATTGTCCATAACCGGGGACACGGCTAATCATGATTAGTTTATACACTCTGCAGAGGTTTGCGCACTTTTCCCCACAAGACTCGATCGCCTCCGCTTGGTTCTCGTGACTACATGGTGTTTGAGAAAGCGGATGACCGAGACATAGTCTTTCGTAAGCGCTTAGCACCTTACATGTGGGTAGACCGTACCAACCTACATCCCCTACATCAGCTAGCCTACCCGTAAGAGTTCGCACAACTTAGTCAACTACGCCAGAGCCCATAATTGGCTTGTGGCTGCACACGGAAGTTTCCAGCTTGAATAATCTTATGATCCCTTAGAGCACAGGTGGCGGTCCGAAGAAATACAGCAAGTCCTCGATAGAAACCAGTGCCTCAATCCACCCAGATGTGTGTTTAGGTTGCCACCTTAGATAAACCATTAATTTACAATCTCACATCCTGTCATGGATATTCACTCACCCAATCCACGCCTACTAGCATAGCATGGCGTAATAAGCAAACGTAGAAGTAACTCCCAAGGTTTCATAAGTAAAGCAGTGATAGGTACTACCTCAATCTACTTCCCATCCCACAATTTGATTAGATCCTAATCATGCAAGTGTTTGAGGGTTTGATCTAATGCAATAAAACCGGTAGTAGAAAAGGTATGATCAAAGTGTTACTTGCCTTGCTGATGATCCGCGAGTCCTAGAGATTCAAGTAACAAGCGGCGCACTCCGGTGATCTAACGCAGACAAACAACAAGCATACAATAAGTACTCATCTAATCCACAGGTAAATCTCTAATAAAATATCTAACCATATAGTTCAACTTAAGAACCCTGGTGGAAAAAGAATCTAATAAAATAAAGCATCGAAAGTCGTAACTCGAGAGAGAACGACTCGGTTTAGCAATCTGAAATTAGGTCAAAATTTCACAGTAGCAAAACTCTGTGAAAATAGGTTAGTCGGAACGGCGGTTTCGTTCTGAAACTCCAGCGCTTGAATCACCGATTCCGATAAACGAGCAAGAAATAAAACAGATTTGAAAATCGAATCTGAAAAATAACGGATTAAATCCGATTTAAAAGAAAAACGACGAACGGATTAAATAACGGACGTTCGTTAACAGAACTAATCCAACGAACGCGTTCATTGAAACGAACGGGTCGGTGAACGTTCGCTAAATAAGAAAACCGAAAAAAATAAAACCAATCTAGGTTTTTTTTAAAAAAAACCGAATATCTTTTTTTAAAAAAAAAAACCGGGTCGGTTTATTTTGGGAAAACCGGATCGGTTTTGGATCGGATCGGGGCGGCGGCGGGGCTACCTCCGGCGGTCTCCGTGAGGTTCCGGGTCGGGCGAGGGCGGTGGGTGGCGGCGAGGTCGGCGAGGGGCTCCGGCGACGACGGAGACGGCGGCGTCCTTGGGGCGACGGCGGCTCAAGGGCGGCAAGGGCGATGTGAGGAGAGAGCGGCGGGTTATAAAGGGGCGTCCGGTTCCTTGGGAAGGGGCGAGGCGGCTGGTCGGAGTGGGACTCGGCGGCGGCGGCGTGAGCGGCGGCGGAGTCCGCCACGCGCGAGGAGGAGGCGGTGGTGGGCCGGGCTGGCCTGGGCCCGGCTGGCCGGGCCTCGGTCCAGGGGGCTGTGTTTTTTATAAATTAAAACAAAACAAATAAAATAAATATGAAATGAACTCCAAATTAATTAAAACAAATTTTCCCCGACTCCTAAAAATGAGTCGAACAAAATGAACTTTAAAAACAAAATACATGCATAAAATTTTTAAAATGCTCATTTTGCCTAAGCAAAATAAATCTTCCAAAACCAAATTTGGTTTATTTATAATATCTTCATTTTTCCTAATTGCTTGGGAAAGTCATATTATTCCCTCTCGAAATATTTTTTAGGAAAATGTTATGAAGATAATTTAATAAATCCAATGATCCTATTTTCAAGATTTGGAAAATCCCAAATATGAAAATAATGAAACTTCCAACTCTCTCCGAGGGTCCTTGAGTTGCGTGAAATTTCTAGGATCGGAAAAATGCGAGAAAAATATGATATGCATGATGATCTAATGTATAACATTCCAAATTGAAAATTTGGGATGTTACAACAAGGGACCTTTATGATGAAAAGAGGTAGCAGCTGCTCACCCATACGAAGAAAAAGGGTTGCTAATATGGCAATTGTCTCAATAACTTAAAGGAAACACATGTATATACATGGATAAGAAAGCAGTAGAATAATTTGACATCTCTAGAAATAGGGTCCAAATTTACCACAGTAATGGAAATAGAGAAGTAGGATCGTAATGTAGCAAAGACCAGAAACATCGCTTTGGAGGATAAATAATGGTGATTTGTAGAGATCCAAGTCTTGGGTAGTTCAGTTCAGATAGGAGCAACGGTTCTCGGGAAACACAGTACAGATAAGCCGAAACTGATAGCACAAAGTCTACCAAACTGGGTGATAGCTGTCCCACAAGGACGACATAATAAGTAAAACGTCCAGAAAGTTTTGTCGCACGCGAAACATCTCCATTTATTTATTAGCCTCCAAAGTTAATGAGCCAATCTTTGTTCAGGGGAGAAACAATTTTTTTTCCGAAGCAAAGTTCTTACTTGTGTTGGCTGCAGCCCTGTAAATTGTGAAGATAGCTATTAATATATATGTACGTTGAAAAATATAACCTTTAACAAGGAGTCAAAGTACAATGTGGCTACTTAACTTTTTGCGTTTTTCTTGTTTGTGCTACTGGAAGCATTTTGTGACAGGTGCATTTGGATCATCCGGTGTCTGTTGGCTGGAAATTAGTGGTGTTTTTTGCCCAGAAAAATCAAGAAAAATAGTCATGCATTGAAGAAACATATAAGGTACTTTTATAACTTGAGAGATGACTACACTGCTGTAATAAGTACGTGACCAATTGCACAACAGATCAACGTATTATCAGTTCTATTGGTGCTATCATTGTCGTCTATCCAAGTGTTCGCCTGTCATTGCAAAAGTTCAGAGGTCACAAATATAGTTACTTTTAGGAGTAGTAATTAACTACCAACAATCATGATAATGACTCGGCAATGTGAGACTGCGTCATATCGTTGCACTACGTACAGCGATTCAGCGACTATAATAAGAATTAAATGGATAATAGATAGTCTGATAACTCTTATGATAGTTAGAACATAATAGTATTCTCTAAAAATTTAGATGAGAAAGCTTACTCAATATCTGTCATCTGGAGGTTCCTCTCGGCAGAATCCTGGGCTCTAGCAGGCAGTCAACTTTCAAGAGATCTGCAATTACTGATAGTAAAGCAGCAAAGTGGAGGAAGCAAAGGAATAATTGTGTGTGCACAAAAGTAGAATTTCCTTGCCTATAAAATTTGTGAGTGAATATGCATAGCCAGGATAATTGATAGGGACATCACGGTATGCCTAAACGTTCGACCATGGAGTTATTTTCATAGAACTGCCTTCCACATCCTTATGCATGTTCTTTGCTAATTTCACAAGTTCTTGATGAGGAAAACATTACCCTCCTTTAGTTTTCCCAAAATATTTATGCATGCATCACATGCATCTTGCCACACATCTCGTTTCCCTATATAGAAGATCAGTATTAAACACCGGGACAATACATTATGTAAGAGCGGATACATGCTAATAGGTAATTAGTAGGCATGTTCATCAACAAAGACAATGTCAATATGCGTAAATTCATTCTCCTTGTAGAAATCCCATACAAAAGCTATGCGTGCAAGCATGGTGACATGCCCGAGGGATTGGCTCAGATCTGATAAAAACAAATTGGCCTGAAAACCAACTCACTGAATTCTTTTACTTCTTTCTATTGTGAAGGGAGTAAATCAGAATTGGATAACCTCATGTTAAGATGCAACTTTAAGTTGCAGATATATTTCAACAAAGGTGGGTTACCTGTCCAAATGCTATAAAAGATCATGAGTTGCTGAAGTAGAAAAATTGCCAGTACAGGCTCCATCATCTGCCCAAATCAATCAACCAAATCAAGCATTAACAACACATTTATGTATTTTTCATTTATTAGTACAGACAGAAGATGTCGAGGCTTTGTCTCCCTTTACAATGGAATGGTTATGTTTTTTGCACATTGTAATACTACTTTTCTAATTCACCTGTTTCATACAGGAGCATGATATGAATACCAGAGGAACATATTATTTAAGCGATTTGTGCCGTAGTAGTAAAATTGATAGCAAAAGATGAAAGGATAATGTACAGAGCAATTACCTATCCAAAAGCCATTTGAGAGATGATGAATGGCTAAGCACAAAAATGGATAGTAGGAAGCTGCAGAATCCGCCCAAATCAATTGTGCACGCGTAGCATGAACATCACCTGCACATACATTTTTTAGCAGAGGGTATGAGTATCTTTTCTGTGAGACGATATGAGGACATGGTAATTGTTTGATGCAATTTGCAGGTAAAATACCTGAGCATATCGCCAAGAAGATGTAGATATGCTAGAGTAGGTTGTGCATACAAAGCCAGAGATGGAAGCATTATATAGTACCACTGCACACAAGAAAGGTTTGAAAATTTACGAGCCATGAATGAATGAATAATACGCCATGATTGCTTAGCTTCAAGGAGAGAGGACCAGTTTCCAGCAGAGGAGGGTCATGATTGCAAGCTTGAAGGAGGGTAGAGCAGTTTCAAGTAGGCCAGGAGTCTGCGGGCGCCCACCGTCGCGCCGGCCCCAAACCGTGCCAGCGCCCATATCCTGCTCCTCCCGTCGCAGGGATCGACCGGATGGACTATCCATCCCTCACCCGGTCTTCAATTTGATGGAACCAGGATCGACCGCACCGGCTGCTCCTCTCCTCCGATCGCTGGATTGGGCGGGTGGACTTCGATCGAGATCGGGATTGGGCGAGCTTCGATCGGGATCGGGATTGGGCGACTGGATGCGATCTCCTGGTAGTTTCGTAGACCTCACTCGGGCTGCGCTCGCCAAGGCACAATGCACCAGAGGCAGCCGTTTTGGCCCGTGGAGCAACAGCCCATAGGACAGCTGGGCCAGATTAGCCACACTGCAAGACAAAACGTTTTTCACATTAAATCAAACGGCCGGGAATTCCTGGATCGCAAAAACGGACGGTCAGAAACACGAAGCGCTGAGAGGGCTCGCTTTAGGTGTGGTTATACTGTCCTTAATAGATAGGCCCTTCGCAGAGGGAAGCAGGGATTTGTAGAGGTGCCAAAGCTCAATTTTGAAATAGAGATAAATAATATTTTGAGCGCTATACTTTCATTGTCAACATAACAACCGAGAGATGGCGATATCTTCCATGCTACACACATTATAGGTGGTTCCCAAACAAAATGGTAAATTTTATACTCCCCCTCAACCAACAAGCATCAATCCATGGCTTGCTCGAAACAACGGGTGCCTCCAACTAACAACAGTCCCTGGGGAGTTTTGTTTGCAATTATTTTGATTTGATTTGCATAAAGCATGGGACTGGGCATCCCGGTGACCAGCCATTTTCTCGTGAGTGAGGAGCGGAGTCCACTCCTCTTGAGAATAACCCGCCTAACATGGAAGATACGGACAGCCCTAGTTGATACATGAGCTATTCGAGCATACAAAACAGAATTTCATTTGAAGGTTTAGAGTTTGGCACATACAAATTTGCTTGGAACGGCAGGTAGATACCGCATATAGGAAGGTATGGTGGACTCATATGGAATAACTTTGGGGTTTAAGGGATTGGAAGCACAAGCAGTATTCCCGCTTAGTACAAGTGAAGGCTAGCAAGAGACTAGGAAGCGACCAGCTAGAGAGCAACAACAATCATGAACATGCATTAAAATTAATAAACATTGAGTGCAAGCATGAGTAGGATATAATCCACCATGAACATAAATGTCGTGAAGGCTATGTTGATTTTGTTTCAACTACATGTGTGAACATGTGCCAAGTCAAGCCACTCGAATCATTCAAAAGAGGATACCACCCTATCATACCACATCACAACCATTTTAATAGCATGTTGGCACGCAAGGTAAACCATTATAAACTCCAAGCTAATTAAGCATGGAATAAGCAACTATAATCTCTAATTCTCATTGCAAACATGTTTATTCATAATAGGCTGAATCAGGAACGATGAACTAATCATATTTACAAAAACAAGAGAGGTCAAGTTCATACCAGCTTCTCTCATCTCAATCAGTCCATCATATATCGTCATAATTGCCTTTCACTTGCACGAACGAACAATGTAAATAGTAATAATACTGCACGTGCATTGGACTAAGCTGGAATCTGTAGGCATTCAATAAACAGGAGAACACAAGGCAATATGATCTTGGTTAAATCAACAATAATGCATATAAGAGCCACTTCAACAATTTCATCATGGTCTTCTCCTATCGACCCCCAAAGAAAACAAAGGAAATAAAACTATTTACACGGGAAAGCTCCCAACAAGCAAAAGAAGAACGAGAAATATTTTTGGGTTTTCTTTTAAATTACTACTACAGCAAGAAAAGTAAACTAGCTAAAGGCTACAACTAATTTTTTTAGTTTTTCTTAAGGTTTATCAAACACACAAGAAGAAAGCATAAATAGGGAAAATTAACTAGCATGCATATTACAATGAAAGAGTATGAGCACCGACAACTAGCAATGAGTGTGTGAACATAAATGTAATGTCGGTTAGAAATACGTACTCCCCCAAGCTTAGGCTTTTGGCCTAAGTTGGTCTATTGCCACGTCTGGCCTGGCGGATATCCAAAGTTGTAGTTGGGGTCGTACTAAGAAGAAGAGGCCTCTGATTGCCACTAGTTGGCAATCATCTCCGGATCCCACTGGTCATTAGACTGTCGTGGAGTATCAAATTGTGGTTCCGGCTCTGGCTCTATGGTTGATGTAGGGTTTCGGTAAGCTTGGACGGTCGCTAGCGGAACGAGATACTGGCCTGCAGATAAATCAAACAAGGAAGGAGCAGGCAAGGTAATAGTCTCAGGGTGACTTTTATCAAATAACAATTTGTATTTAAGCGCCCTTTCCCTATTCTTAACAATAAAATCATGCGCTACCATACTCTTATAATCTAATTAAACAGTAGGCAGCAATTTTTCTTCTTTTTCATAGTGCCTAATAGGTATGTTATAGTATGCAGCGAGGCGTGAGGCGAAGATGCCTCCCAAGATGGGGCCCTTAGTACGGTTAAGATTTAACCGCTTTGCAACAATAGCGCCCATACTAAATGTGTCATCACGAAACAAGGCATGGCACAAAATAATAATATCAGGGACACTCAGGTTTCCACAGTTTCCGCGACCAATTAAGCATCTACTAGCAAATATAGCAAAGTAACATAGAACAGGAAAATGTATGCTAGTGATTCATGCGTCGGAAACCTTCCTCGTTTCCCCTACAACAATTATATCAATAAACCCCTCCACATCGTTACGATGTGGTTCCTCTATGAAACCCAGAAAAGGTAACTTGCAAACCTCACAGAATTCGCGAAGGGTCATCTCCTTATACTCATCATATAAATAAAAATCCACCGTAGGTGGTGACCTCCTAGAATGGAAATGAAAATTTTGCACAAAGGTATTAGTAAATAAGAGATATTGTTCGCGCTGGTCGCGGAGGAAGTCGGTGAGGCCTGCATTCTCAGCCAACTCGTAGAAATCATCCTAAATCTCGGCTGCTCTCAAGAAATCATCACAAGGCCATTCACACGGCCGAACTTCCGCGGGGCGAGGCAGATTATATTTGGGCCTCTCCGCTTCTTCACTTTGCTTACCCTTCGAGCTTCAGCTGAAGAGCCCCTCAAAAATCTCTTCATCATTTTCTAAAAATTTTGAAATTTTTTAGTAACTTCAAATAAAAGTGAACCAAGCTCAACAAAATTGATAGCAACTACTCCTACAAGTGCCTAGAGCCTATATAGCAAAGTAACGTAGAACATTAGAACTACTTGGAACCATATAAATTTGACATGCAAGCTCAAGAACATGGTCACCTAGGCAGCACAAATTTGCAATGAATAAAGCACTAGAACAAAAACTAATTGGACCAATGGAGGACTCACATACCAAGGAACAATCCCCCAAAGCAGTTTTTTGAGAGGTGCTTTTAGCAAGGAGATCGAAAATCGCAGCAAAATGAGCTAGAACTCGTGCTTGAGCTGGTTGGTGATTTTTTTGGGAGGAAGAAGAAGTGTGTGGGTGCAGGAATAAGTGTATGGGAGCCACCATGGCCCCACGAGGCAGGCGGCGCGCCCTGGACCCTCGTGGCCAGGTGCTTGCTCCCCTGCTGTGTTCTCAGTGCCAGATATTCTCAAATATTCCAGAAAAAAATCATATTAAATCGGCAGGGCATTTGGAGAACTTTTATTTTTGGGGTATTTTTTATTGCACGGATAATTCAGAAAACTGACAGGAAATACTATTTTTGCTTTATTTCAACTAAATAACAGAAAGTAAAGAGAGGGTACAGAAGGTTGTGCCTTCTAACTTCATCCATCTCATGCTCATCAAAAGGAATCCACTAACAAGGTTGATCAAGTCTTGTTAACAAACTCATTCCGATTTGCATGAAACCGGAGAAATTTCGAATAACACTATGTTAATTCAACGGGGATATGAACATCCCCAATAATAAGAATATCATATTTCTTCTTGACAGTAGGAAGAGGAAATTCAAAACCTCCAAAAATAATCGATGGAATTTTTCCAATAGAATTGATACTGTGGACTTGAGGTTGTTTCCTCGGAAAGTGTACCGTGTGCTCATTACCATTAACATGAAAAGTGGCATTGCCTTTGTTGCAATCAATAACAGCCCCTACAGTATGCAAAAAGGGTCTTCCAAGAATAATAGACATACTATCGTCCTCGGGAATATCAAGAATAACAAAGTCCGTTAAAATAGTAACGTTTGCAACCACAACAGGCACATCCTCACAAATGCCGACAGGTATAGCAGTTGATTTATCAGCCATTTGCAAAGATATTTTAGTAGGTGTCAATTTATTCAAATCAAGTCTACGATATAGAGAGAGAGGCATAACACTAACACCGGCTCCAAGATCACATAAAGCAGTTTTAACATAGTTTCTTTAATGGAGCATGGTATAGTTGGTACTCCTGGATCTCCTAGTTTCTTAGGTATTCCACCCTTGAAAGTGTAATTAGCAAGCATGGTGGAAATTTCAGCTTCCGGTATCTTTCTTTTATTAATAACAATTTCTTTCATATACTTAGCATAAGGATTCATTTTGAGCATATCAGTTAAACACATACGCAAGAAGATAGGTCTAATCATTTTAGCAAAGCGCTCAAAATCCTCATCATCCTTTTTCTTGGATGGTTTGGGAGGAAAAGGCATGGGTTTCTGAACCCATGGCTCCCTTTCTTTACCGTGTTTCCTAGCAACAAAGTCTCTCTTATCATAACGTTGATTCTTTGATTGTGGGTTATCAAGATCAACAGCAGGTTCAATTTCTACATCATTATCATTGCTAGGTTGAGCATCAACATGAACATCATCATTAACATTATCACTAGGTTCATGTTCATTACCAGATTGTGTTTCAGCATCAGAAATAGGAATATCATTGGGATTCTCAGGTGTGTCTACAACAGGTTCACTAGAAGCATGCAAAGTCCTATCATTTTTATTTTCCTTCTTTTTAGAAGGACTAGGTGCATCAATATTATTTCTCTGAGAATCCTGCTCAACTCTCTTAGGATGGCCTTCAGGATACAAAGGTTCCTGAGTCATTTTACCAGCTCTCGTAGCCACTCTAACAGCAAAATCATTATTCTTACTATTCAATTCATTGAGCAAATCATTCTGAGCCTTAAGTACTTGTTCTACTTGAGTGGTAACCATAGAAGCATGTTTACTAATGAGTTTAAGTTCACTTTTAACTCTAGACATATAATCACTCAAGTGTTCAAGCATATCGGAATTCTGTTTCAATTGTCTACCAACATAAGCATTGAAGTTTTCTTGTTTGACATTAAAATTATCGAACTCATCTAAGCATTGTCTAGCAGACCTATAGTGAGGAATATCACCTTCATCAAATCTATAGTGAGAATTTACCTTTACTACATGTGTTGGGTTATCAAGACCATGAGTTTCTTCAATAGGTGATGAATTAAGATCATATATTTCTTCAACAGGTGGTAAATTAAGACCATGTATTTCTTCAATAGGAGGTAAATTCTTAACATCTTCAGCTTTAATACCTTTTTATTTCATAGATTTCTTTGCCTCTTGCATATATTCAGATCGAGAAATAGAACACCCCTTTTCTTCGGAGTTGGTTTAGGAATAGGCTCAGAGTTGGCTCAAGAAGTGTCCAATTATTTTCATTTGTCAACATATTATTCAATAGAATTTCAGCTTCATCTGGTGTTCTTTCCCGAAAATGTAACCAGCACAACTATCCGTGTGGTCTCTGGAAGCATCGGTTAGTCCATTATAAAAGATATTGAGTATTTCATTTTTCTTAAGAGGATGATCAGGCAAAGCATTAAGTAATTGGAGAAGCCTCCCCAAGCTTGTGGGAGACTCTCTTCTTCAATTTGCACAAAATTATATATTTCCCTTAAAGCAGCTTGTTTCTTATGAGCAGGGAAATATTTAGCAGAGAAGTAATAAATCATATCCTGCGGACTATGCACACAACCAGGATCAAGAGAATTAAAGCATATCTTGGCATCATCCTTTAATGAGAACGGAAATATTTTAAGGATATAGTAGTAGCGAGTTTTCTCATCATTAGTAAACAGGGTGGCTATATCATTTAATTTAGTAAGATGTGCCACAACATTTTTAGATTCATAGCCATAGAAAGGATCAGATTCAACCAAAGTAATTATATCAGGGTCGACAGAGAATTCATAATCCTTATCAGTAACAAAGATAGGTGAAGTAGCATAAGCAGGATCATATTTCATTTTGGCATTCAAAGTTTTTTGTTGCAGCTTAGCTAATAATTTCTTAAGCTCACTTCTATCATTGCAAGCAAGAAAGTCTCTAGCAGTTTCTTCATCCATAACATAGCCCACAGGCACAACAGGCAATTCATATCTAGGGGGAGAATCTTCATCATCACTTTCATCAATATTAGCAGGTTCAATAATTTCATTCTCTCTAGCCCTAGCAAGTTGTTCATCAAGAAATTCACCAAGTGGCACAAGTAGTATCAAGCATAGAAGTAGTTTCATCATAAGTATCATGCATAGCGTAGTGGCGTCATCAATAACATGCGACATATCAGAATTAATAGCAGAAGTAGGTTTAGGTGTCGCAAGCTTACTCAAAACAGAAGGTGAATCAAGTGCAGAGCTAGATGGCAGTTCCTTACCTCCCCTCGTAGTTGATGGATAGTTTTTTGTTTTCGCGTCTTTCAAGTTCTTCATAATGACTAGCAGATATAAATCCAAAATGACTCAAAGAATAGAGCTATGCTCCTCGGCAACGGCGCCAGAAAATAGTCTAGATAAACCACAAGTATAGGGGATCGCAACAGTTTTCGAGGGTAGAGTATTCAACCCTAATTTATTGATTCAACACAAGGGGAGCCAAAGAATATTCTCAAGTATTAGCAGTTGAGTTGTCAATTCAACCACACCTGGATAACTTAGTATCTGCAGCAAAGTATTTAGTAGCAAAGTAATATGGAAGTAACGGTAACAATAGCAAAAGTAATATTTTTGGGTTTTGTAGTGATTGTAACAGTAGCAACGGAAAAGTAAATAAGCGAAGAACAATATGTGAAAAGCTCGTAGGCATTGGATCGGTGATGGAGAATTATGCCGGATGTGGTTCATCATGTAACAGTCATAACATAGGGTGACACCTAACTAGCTCCAATTCATCAGTGTAATGTAGGCATGTATTCCGAATATAGTCATACGTGCTTATGGAAAAGAACTTGCATGACATCTTTTGTCCTACCCTCCCTTGGCAGCGGGGTCCTAGCGGAAACTAAGGGATATTAAGGCCTCCTTTTAATAGAGTACCGGACCAAAGCACTAACACATAGTGAATACATGAACTCCTCAAACTACGGTCATCATCGGGAGTGGTCCTGATTATTGTCACTTCGGGGTTGCCGGATCATAACACATAGTAGGTGACTATAGACTTGCAAGATAGGATCAAGAACTCACATATATTTATGAAAACATAACAGGTTTAGCTCTGAAATCATGGCACTCGGGCCCTAGTGACAAGCATTAAGCATAGCAAAGTCATAACAACATCAATCTCAGAACATAGTGGATACTAGGGATCAAACCCTAACAAAACTAACTCGATTACATGATAAATCTCATCCAACCCATCACCGTCCAGCAAGACTACGATGGAATTACTCACGCACGGCGGTGAGCATCATGAAATTGGTGATGGAGGATGGTTGATGATGACGATGGTGACGGATTCCCCTCTCCGGACACCCGAACGGACTCCAGATCAGCCCTCCCGAGAGAGTTTAGGGCTTGCCGGCGGCTCCGTATCGTAAACGTGATGAATCTTTCTCTCTGATTTTTTCTCCCCGAACATGAATATATGGAGTTGGAGTTGAGGTCGGTGGGGCTCCAGGGGGCCCACGAGGCAGGGGGCGCGCCTATGGGGCAGGCGCGCCTCCCATCCTCGTGGAAAGGGTGTGGGCCCCCTGGCCTTGATTCTTTCGCCAGTATTTTTTATTATTTCCAAAAATAATCTCCGTGAAGTTTCAGGTCATTCTAAGAACTTTTGTTTCTGCACATAAATAACACCATGGCCATTCTGCTGAAAACAGCATCAGTCCGGGTTAGTTCCATTCAAATCATGCAAGTTAGAGTCCAAAACAAGGGCAAAAGTGTTTGGAAAAGTAGATACGACGAAGACGTATCATGCGGTGTACGAGGTCGTCGATGAGGCAGATGCGCTGCGATGGACGAGTACGCTGATGGAGAAGGGGAGGAGCACGAAGGCCGCGGTGCCGTGGAGAAGTCTATTTTGGTGCGGGATAGAAAATGGGGAGTATTCAGGTGTACTACTTTGGGCACCGGGGTGGGGTTGGCTTGGTAGGGTGAACCTCAATTTACGAAAACAAGCCCTTACCAATTATAATCCGTAGACTTGTTCCGAAGATTATGATGGTAACCTCGCACTGCTCGAATCAGGGTCGCGGGAGATTTTCCCGCCGACCTCAAAATTTTGTGACACTGAACTCCCCGTGTGGCGTGCTGGGTGATTGGGCTAAGAAACTAGCGAGTAGTATTAGTAACTACTAGTACTCCCTCCGATTTTATTAACTGCATATTAGGTTTGACCGAAGTCAAACTTCCTAAAGTTTGACCAAGTTTAAAGAAAAATATAAACATTTACCATAACAAATATGTATGATGTGAAAGTACACTCAATAATGAATATAATGGTATTTATTTGTTATTGTATATGTTAATTTTTTTGTTATAAACTTTCTGAGAGTTTACAAAACTTGACTTTGACCAATGCTAATACGCGGACTTAAATAAAAACGGAGGGAGTACACATTTGTTTTCTTAGTTTTTAGTGAATTAATCATTTGTTGTAATTGTGAAATAAATATATTAGGCTACTGACTTCGAATGTAATGGTCTATACAATTCAATAGTTACAATCATTGTTGAATTCCAAGATGTATACGAGGTCTGTAGTACTTCACAATATGCTCAAACTCACATAATCCCAATCAAATGAGAATCTAAATGCATTTCATAGTTATTACTTTGTTGGATGCAACAAAACCAACCATAACTCTACATCATCCATTATAAAAGCCACATTTTGAACACATCCCAATGTGTGCATGAAACGTGTAGATAGAGCTTGCGAAGATGGAGCAGATAGGGCGGTAAAGATTGTGTGTGTGTGGACAAGAGAGTAGGAGACAAACCTAACAAGAGAGAGAGAGAGAGAGATAGAGAGAGAAAGAGAGAGGAAGAAGTTAGGTCTGTGAGATAGATGGAGACATGTAATATACGTGAGATGTGTGTGCATCCGAATTCTGTAGACGTGGAAGGAGAAGAGACAACAGGTTTGATGAGAGAGCCAGAAAAACATGGACAAGAGGGGAAGGATCTCGTGGGTTGAGGGATTAATAATTTCGTGTGGGAGAGAGAGGGATTGGTAATTTTGTGCGTGACAGAGGGGGGAGGAGTCACTTAGCCGTCGTCACATCATCCTACTTCCAAATGGCCCCACATTCTCTAGTGCAGTGTGGTCGCCGTCTTCAATCTCCTCGATGCCCTCTTTGAAGGTTGAGGTGTTGTGCGTGCTGGGGTGCAGAGAAGCACAAGCGAGAGTGGTCGCCATATAGCCTTGGATGAGGATGAATTGTGTTCTCGGGGGAGGGGGAGTGGGAGTGTGTGTGCGGTGTCTGTGTGTGTGAGGTATTGAGAGAAATCAAACCTATGGAGAGAAATGTCTGTGTATGTGACGGAAAGCTACATGCTAAATAGGGTTTTCACGAAGATATTGTGCGTGCGAGATAGAGAGCGATGTGCGGGCCTTGAGGTGGGCGGGGGCCGGGTGGTGTCAAAATGCGTGCGTTGATGCATGTGTTACATGCGATCGTGCGAGGGACGGACGAATCGAGAGAGATGGTTGTTGTGTTACGGATGCTCCTCTCTCTGTGTCTCTCACACACACATAAGTACAAATAGAAGACCGTTCTCTCATGTATACACAAGGTATCGACATCTGTCTATGTCTCATTCATGCATGATCATTTGCACATTCACACCTCTCTATGTTTCTATCACACGCACACCATCTCCACATTGCCCTTCCGCCACAACACACATATGGACACATACACACATTCTCTCTCAGTCACACACAAAAAATCAGTATTAGAAAAAACTAGGGCACACCTAAAACGTCACAATCCAAATAAACACAAACTGGAGCTAAATTCAAATATATGGAAATATTGTAGCGTCAAGAACTTTACCAGGGAAAAAGTTGAGTAATATTTGGGGATTGTTTTCACACACACAAAAACGTTTGGTGGATGTCCTTCGAGCGCGACACGGTGACGCACCGTTCGATCGACCGCGCGGCCGCGGTTCACGCGCTTGCACAGGATTCTGTATCGTGGTTGTGGTTACTAATATAAGCACTGCCTCAGTCTAATGTTTACGTGTATTAGTACGGTTTTCTTTTAAGTTTGAACAACCCTATATAAAACTAAAGTAAGCTCCCATACGCGCACACATCAATATGTCGTTGCCGCCTTTGTGCATGCCGGCCAACCATTTCTCGCCCATCACCGTCGTGTCGCTGCCATCCCTATACCGTGAAGCCGAAGGCTCGCCCGCTCACGTCATCTGTAGTCCCTCCTCGCGATGTCGTCGTGCTGCCAAGCACGCGAGCAGCTGGTGGAGCCGCGTCTATGCACGCAGCGTATGAAGAGGAGGATGAGCGCGTGCTCCAGCACGCCGGCGAGGAGGAACTAGCGTGTCATTGTTGTCTCCGCCCGCATGGAGGAGGCGCGTATGGTGGCTGTCGCGGCGGAAGTCGGTCGCGCCCGCGCCGAGCCCGCAAACCGGGTGCGGACGCGGAATCTACCTTCGAGACCATGAATGCCACGTGGATCCTGCAATCTGAAGGAGCAATTTGGGTCAGTTGACTCTTGTGAGCCGTTGGATGCAACTTGGATGGCTAGAAGGGCTTCTTCAACCTCCGAAATTGATGCACTGTTCATCTTCTCAGCCCACCACACGCCTAACCGCCTGCTGCCGCCGCCCCGCCCTCTCCTGAACCGCCCACCCCCGCCATCCGTTTAACCCCGGGCACGATCCATTTTTTCCGGCAAACTGCATTCCACACCCAACACTCATAAGATAGATCATGGGCACCCTGCCACCCTAATATGGATACTGGGGTAGCTTCTCTGCCGTCTTCTTCCTTTGCTCCATCGAACTTCTTTCACAAATCGACTGACCCAAATTATTCTACCAGTATGAACGTATCAAGTACAATAGGAACACGAAGATACAAGCAATAGTACCAACTGCAAGAAGAACAGTAGTAAGACATAGTACTAGTACTCCTGTACGTACTAAAGAGTTCAAATAACGAGAAAGAACATAAAGTTCAAATAACGAGAAAGAACATAAACATAGTTCTGCCGGGGCTCAAAGACAACACACCTGAAATAAAACTAAGCAACTAGTCCGCTTGACACTGTAGTAGAACCAGCATGAGCGACAGCACTGCCACCTTACTCGAAGTCCGAGTCCACATCCTCGACTTCGTCCTCGTCCGTCTTCCTCTTCCTCTTCGCCGTTGCTTCTTTGCTTGAACCGAACACTGGGCTCTGCTTCATCATCCAACCCTTGTAGATATTTAAACAAAGGTAGGAATCCATTGCTGAGTACAGGATGTGATCTTCCTCTATTGTCTTCGACTCCCATGCATGATGAAACTCGTGGTGAGGTTTCTTAGTGTACGAAGGATCAATCATGGCTGTTGCCAGGGTCAGCATTGAAGGCTGAGAGGAGGACACCAGGCTTGCCTTCTGGAGATAGAAGGGCTGGCCTACAACGAGGCCTATCCGACCCAGGACATCCCTGTCGTTCCTAAAGTCTACAGTAACGAATTTCACTCTTTTTTCCTTCAGGAAGTTCTTAAAATCCTGGCACTCAACGTAGGCATGGCATATGTGGTAGACCAAGAACACGTTATGTACGCAAACCTGGATCACGGCGGGCTTCTTCTTCTCTGCCTCCTTTAGAATCTTCTCGCTTTCCAGGACTGTGGTGTACTCAACATCTAGCCCAGCGACCCACTCATCCTTTGAACTGTTGAACATGCGCAGAAAGCGAGCAAGGCATGCTTTCACCGTCTCGGATCCATGGGTGTACATGATGATGAACTCATTGCCAGTGATGGCTCTAACCTAGTACTCAGCGGCGACCATGGAGATTTGGGAGGCCATGGATTTTGGTGGAGGGTTAGGAGAAGTTTTTTTTTTGAACTGGAGGGTTAGGAGAAGTTGAACTGGTGTAATGTGAAAGGACAGGACGACTGGGAGCGAACTATTGTAAGGTAGAAGACAGGGACGAGTAGGGCGTGCGGATGGCGTGGGGTTGTTGGATTGCCCCGTGGATAAACGGCTACAAGCCCCCAAAGAGTTCTCGAGTACTATGCGGGACCCACTAGATGTCATATCTACAAGACCCATATCGTAGGCCTGACGGTATAGCTTCTACCTGTTCGCACGCCATGCCGGCATGTGGATGTAACTTCACTTAATTCCCTCAACCGTCGCGCCTCCCACGACCTTCTCCTCCCTCGCCCGGTCGTGCCCTTTCAGACTTCGACCGGCTATAAATGAGCAATTTTTTGCCTACTCCGCATGCATGATACTCCCTCTGGTCCTTTTTACTTCCGTCAACCGTTTGCGAAGTTTTTGACAAAATTTATACTAAAAATATCAATATCTACAATACTGATTATAATGAGTATAAAAACTATGTTTTATAATGAGTATAAAAATATTGATTTGACATTGTGAATGTTGATGTACATTTTTCTATAAGTTTGGTCAAAGTAGAGGTACATTGACTTGCACAAAACTTAAATGCATAATGCAGACTAGTTCCTCCGCCGTCTGTGTGCTGCTCCATGTCCTATCTAGTCATCACAACAAGGTTAGCTATTAGAGTACCACTACCTCCCTTCTAGTTTAAAGGGCTCGATTCAAAAATTTCACCTACTCTTACCAAAATAGAGGCGGTGGAATAGTTTTTGTAGTGGTTTCTAGAGTCTGGACTCCATCTTCAGAACCTTCACTACGCAAGAATGCAAGGAGATGAACCAGAAAGGAAATGAGGCTGGAATGAGTAGTAATCAGATTTATACAAAGGGCGTAGGTGGGTAAATATCTGCTATGCAAGACCTCCGTGGCAAGGCCATGTCTCTGCACACACATCTCGGGACGTTCGCTCCAAGTAGATCGAACGGCTCACGTTGTCCAGAGGCGTATATACCATCACCACCAACCGAGATTTTTATAGGAGTGGTCATGCTATGCATGTGGTGTAATTAATGCATCGGTTTACACAAATTTTTGAGAAAAACGAGAGTACTAATTAAGTACTTTTGCAAACTACGGAATTAATTCCACCATTCATCATCTACCTTGGTTGAAGAGATATTCAAATTAAGCCCTAGAAACCGGAAAGGAGGGAGTACCACATTACCACCACTATGGCCAGCCTTAATCATCGCTTGCAATAATTTAGTGCACCTTGAAATCTGAACGCCTGCTTGACATCCTTCTCCCTCCAACAGTCCCACCACTCCACCCCGTGTGGAAAAAATCTGCATGCATGACTCTCCTCCCCCGTGCTCGTACAATCCGTTGTGACCAGCAAAATTTCCACCCCTTCCCTCACCCGTAATTTATTCCAACAAATATGCCCACGTAGCTGCTTCAGTTACTTAACTGTAGATGCATTGGGTCACTGACATGTGGGCCCAACAGGCATCTGGCTCACATGTCAGTGATGCAACTGGACCTGCAGTTAAGTCAGTGAAGCTCAGTCCATATATTACGTAGGTGTGCATTGCTCGCTATAAATACTGCGCCTCCCACGACATTCGGAAGAACGCTCACGTTCATCGCTATCTCCTCCCCCTCCCTCTCACGTCGACCACCATGGCATCCCCCTCCCAAGCCCTAGGCGCCCCTCGCTGCACCGCGCGGATGGTCACGCGTCGCCGTTCCGTTCCTCGCCGCCACTAGTCAAGGAGGACGCGTCACTGTTCCGTTCCTCGCCGCCACTGGTCGAGGAGGACACGTCGGCGTTCCGCTCCTCGCCACGACGCGTCGAGGTGGACGTGTCGGCATTCCCAATCTCGCCAGCACGCGCGTCGGAGGACGCATCGGCTCCCCGCTACAAGGAGAACACCGCGCCGCCTGCCGAGCCCCCAGCCTTGAGGAGCTTTAGAAAGAAATGGATGTCGCCTTGTGGGAGGCTTTGCCTCCGGCAGAGCGCGCCAAAATAGAGGCGGAGAAGAAGGCCGAGGAAGAGAAGCGCGCCGCGGGGCAAGCTGCCTGGCAGGCCTATGTCGCATCTGAGAGAGTTAGGCAATTGGCTCTTTGGCAGAAGGCTCGTGCGAGGGCCGTGAGGGTGGCGTAGGAAGCTCGTGCCAAAGCCCTGAGTGCAGTCGGGCCCATGCGCCTCATCTACACTTGGCGGTACGTGGACCGGGTGCACGCTTCCAGCAAGGAGAAGTACCTGTTGGCGCCGGATCACCACACCGGTGAGATCGCGCTCACCCGCCGACAAGCCGCCAATCAGCAATTCGCGAGTTGCGAGGCTGAGGAAGAGGCATTGCGGCTACCGGGAAACGGCCACGCACTGGGGCACTCGTGGCTACCAGAAGAGCTTCTCGCGAGCGCCGTGCCTTTTATTAGGAATATAATTTAGTTTCGTAAGGCGATCTCATTAGTTTTGGGACACAAATGATAAATCCCGAACGTTCGGGAATTATTAGCGTCTTTAATTAGGTATGTAAAAGGAAAAGTTTGGAAACCTTGTGTATCCGTACGCATTTTGTAAGTACGTGCATATGTCTCATGCACTAACATTTTATCAGTTAAATCTTTGGTCAAAATTTAGCACAAATTACAATGGTGACGACTAAACCAGGACGAAGGTACTACTAATACTACCTCCATCCTGGTTTATTGGTCCCCATTGTATATTGTGTCAAATTTTGACTATAGATTGAACTAACAAAATGTTCATGCTTGTTACAAAAAATTATATCATTTAAAACTATGTTGAAATACGAATCCAGCGATATAATTTTTGTTGACATGCATTAACATTTTGTTAGCTAAATATTTGGTCAAAATTTGGCATGAACTACAAAGGTGACCTATAAATGAGTGAGGCGCCTTAATGTTACTCTCCACTGTGACTAGTCTTATGGGAAAAGCTGGGGAAGAGACGGCTTATTTTTAAGCCGCCAAAAGAGCTGGTGTAGCGACCCGACCTCAAACGGTCAAGTCTCTGTGCTCAGTGTCATCCCTGGATCAGTAATGCTGACACCACACAGTACTCAGAGGATTTATAATAGAGTAGCAATCACACACTTATTACAATTGAATGTCTCAAGAGAGAACTTAATAAAATAAATATGGCTTAAGGCCATCTAATACGATAACAATGAAGGCTTGGAAGAATAAGCGAGTCCATCAACTCCAACGGCATCATCGAGTATAGAACCACGACCTAAGCACCTTACTGTCAGATGAAAAGTCTGCAACATGAAACGTTGCAGCCCGAAAACGGGTCAAGCACATGGAATATGTTGGCAATGTAACACATAGAGACTAATGGAATGATAAGCCTATACTACATGCATATATGGCTGGTGGAAAGCTCTATGGTTACAGTTTTTGCGTAAAGCCAATTTTTCCCTACTGCAATGGAATATTATTTATTTAACTATCATGGTGGTTGTGAAACATTGAGAATGGTTGACAACATTCTCATTCCCAATTAAAAGTACTCATTAACAAACCCAACAATATTAATTAGAAGTAACATGATGAGATTCACATGATATCCAGGTACTAGATACTCAAGATGTCCATAACCGGGGACACGACTAACCATGATTAGTTTATACACTCTGCAGAGGTTTAGCACTTTTCCCCACAAGACTCGATCGCCTCCGTTTGGTTTCTCGCACTACATGGTGTTTGAGAAAACGGATGACCGAGACATAGTCTTTCAGAAGCACTAGCACCTTACTTGTGGGTAGACCGATACACCTACTTTCCCCTACATCTGCTAGTCTACCCGTAAGAGTTCACACAACTTAGTCAACTATGCCAGAGCCCATAATGGCTTGTGGCTGCACACAGAAGTTTCTAGTTTGAATAATCTCATGATCCCTTTGAGCTTGGGTGGCGGTCCGAAGAAATACAGGCAAGTCCTGATAGAAACCAGGTGCCTCAATCCACCCAGATGTGTGTTTAAGTTGCCACCTTAAGTAAACCATTAAATAACAATCTCACATCTGTCATGGAATACACTCACCCAATCCACGTCTACTAGCATAGCATAGCATAATAAGCAAACGTAGAAGTAACTCCCAAAGGTTTGATAATAAAACATGTAATAGGTACTACCCCAACTACTTCCCATCCCACAATTTAATTATATCCTAATCATGCAAGTGTTTGAGGAATAGATCTAATGCATAAAACTGGGTATGAGAAGAGTATGATCAAAGTGTTACTTGCCTTGTTGATAATCCGCGGAACCTAGAGATTCGAAGAAACAAGCGGCGCACTCCGGGTATTCTATCGCAGACAAACAAACAAGCATACAATAAGTACTTATCTAATGCACAGGTAAAACTCGAATAGATCTAACCAGATAGTTCAACTTAAGAACTCCGGTTTGCAAAAAGAATCAAATCAAACGAAGCAACGAAAGTCAAACGGCAGAAGAAAACAGCTTCGTTTTACTAATCTGGATCTAGGTCAAATTTTACAGATGCAAATACTTGTTTAAGTAGATTATTCGGAAAGAGGGTTTCGAGACGAAACTCCAGGCGCTTGAATTGCCTCATTCCGATAAACGAGCGAAAAGTTATACCAAAACGAAAATCGGATCTGGAATCGCGACCAGAAAAATCGCGGATTAAATCCGAGAAAAAGAAAAAAAACGACGAACAGATTCGAACGGAAAAAGAAAAAATATAAAAAATATAAAAAAAATAATAAAAAAACGAGAAAAAAACTGAAAAAAACCTAAGAAAACCAATTGGTTTTTTTATATAAATAAAATCGGCACGGAAATCGAGGCAATGAACCTCGAACGCCATTGCCTCGGCACAAGGCCGGGCGGCGGTGGCCGGGCGGGCGGCTGGCGGCGGCGCTCGGGTGGGCTGGGGGCGGCTCGGGTGGGCTGAGGGCGCCGGGTTCGCTATTTAAAGCGCGCCCAGTGAGTCCCGCCTGCACGGCCCGAAGGCGGTTCGTTTTTTTCAAATAAAACATTACGCCAGATAAAAATCAAAAGAAGTACCAAACGGACTCCAAAATCCCAAATAAATTTTCCCGGTTTCTAAAATCATGCCGGATTTAATGAACATTTATTTGGGGCCTAGATGCAATTTTGAAAACGCGCATTTTCCTAAATTCAAATAAAAAGGCGAAAAACTCCAAAATAAAATCTTATTTGATTTTATTATTAAATCTTCATTATTTCTTTATTTTGGGAAAGTCATTTTATTCCCTCTCTCATATTTTTGTAATAGAAATAATTGAAGATAAAATGATTAAAATCAACCATCCTATTTTCAAAATTTGAGAAAACTCAAATATGAAAATAACGAAAATCCCCAACTCTCCCCGTGGGTCCTTGAGTTGTGTAGAATTTCTAGGATCGAGCAAAATGCAAAGAAAATGCAATGAAAAATATGATATGCAATGATGCTCTATGTATAACATTCCAAATTGAAAATTTGGGATGTTACAAACCTATCCCCTTAAGATGAATCTCGCCCTCGAGATTCGGGTTGGCTAGAAAATAGGTGAGGGTGGTCTTTAAGCAAATCTTCCTCTCGCTCCCAGGTGGCTTCATCCTCAGTGTGGTGGCTCCACTAAACTTTGCAAAACTTAATGACCTTGCTGCGGGTGACTCCGCCGGCATACTCCAAAATCTTAACTGGTTTCTCCTCATAGGTCAAATCATCATTCAAATGAATTGCTTCCAGTGGCACGGTGTCTCTCAGTGGTATATCAGCCATCTCTGCATGACACTTCTTCAACTGTGAAACATGAAACACATCATGAACTCCTGACAATCCTTCGGGTAATTCCAACTGGTACGCAACTTCTCCCATACGTTCCAAAACACGATAAGGTCCAACAAATCGAGGTGCTAACTTTCCTTTAACTCCAAAACGCTTAACTCCTCGAAGCGGCGATACTTGAAGATAAACTCTTGTCTCTGATTTCGTATTCTGTCTCCTTGCGTTTTGAATCCGCATAGCTCTTCTGTCTTGACTGGGCTACCTTGAGCCTATCACGAATCAACTTTACCTTCTGTTCAGACTCCGTAATCAAATCTGGTCCAAACAATCGGGCGGTCTCAACTTCATCCCACAACAACGGGTCCTGCACCTCCTTCCGTGATAAGGCTTCGAAGGGGCCATCTTCGTGATGGTCCGTAACTGTTGTTGTAAGAAAACTCCGTGACACGGCAAATTGTCATCCCAACTTGATCCATAATCCAAAGCACAAGCTCTAAGCATATCCTCCAAAATCTGGTTGACTCTCTCGGTTTGTCCATCTGTCTGTGGATGAAAAGCTGTGCTAAACTCCAGTCTGGTTCCTAAAGTTTCGTGCAACTGCTTCCAGAACTTTGAGGTAAATTGGGTTCCTCTATCTGATACGATACTCCTCGGAACTCCATGCAAGCATACAATCCTGGTCATGTATATCTTAGCCAATTTGGCACCGCAGAGGTAGTCTTTATCGAATGAAATGAGCTACCTTCATCAAACGATCGACTATAACCCAAATCGAGTCATAGCCTGAACGAGTCCTCGGCAATCCCGTGATGAAATCCATACCTAGTTTATCCCACTTCCATTCGGGTATAGGCAATGGTCTGTAATAATCTCGGGCTTCTGATGTTCTGCCTTCACTTTCTGACATACATCACAAACTGCTACGTACTCTGCAATATCCTTCTTCATTCCGGTCCACCAGAAGGTATTCTTCAAATCCAAATACATCTTGGTATTTCCAGGGTGAATCAAATATGGTGAATCATGTGCCTCTTGTAGAATCAACTTCCTGATCTCCGGGTCATTGGGCACATAAACACGGTCCTCGGACCATAGGGTATTGTGCTCGTCCTCACGAAATCCCTTAGCCTTTCCTTCGCTCATTCTCTCCTTTATGGAGGCAATCTCTTTGTCAGTCTTCTGAGCTTCCCTGATCTTGTCCATCAAAATTGACTGAATCTCCAGTGCTACTACATAGCCTCTCGGAACTATTTCCAAACATAGCTCTCGAAGATCCTCGGCTAACTCCTCTGGTATTTCTCCCGTCATCAATGTGTTGACGTGACTCTTACGGCTCAACGCGTCTGCTACAACATTAGCCTTTCCGGGGTGGTAATACAATCTCATATCATAATCTTTGATGAGTTCCAACCATCTCCTTTGCACGAGATTCAGCTCATACAAGGTAAATGTATTTCAAACTCTTGTGATCCGTATACACCTCACAATGATTTCCAATGAGGAAATGTCTCCATGTCTTCAACGCATTTACTACGTCTGCTAACTCCAAATCATGCGTAGCATAATTTAACTCGTGAGGCTTAAGTCAAGCGTGAAGCATACGTAAACAACTCTCCCTCCCCGCATAAGCACCGCTCCAAGTCCTCTGCGTGAAGCGCCGCAATACACCTCATAATCCTTGGTCCGATCTGGCGTAATTAATATCGTGAGGTGACCAAACGTTTTTTCAACTCTTGGAAACTAGCTTCACACTCCTCAGTCCAAATGAACTTGGTATCCTTCTTCAACAATTCTTACATAGGCTTCGCAATCCTTGAGAAATTCTCAATGAATCTCCGGTAGTATCCTGTTAGTCCAAGGAAACTCCGGATCTCTCCAACTGTTGTTGGCGCTTCCCAGTTTGTTACGGTGAAAACCTTAGTGGGGTCTACTGCTATACCTTCTCCGGATGTAACATGTCCAAGAAATCCAACTTCCTTCAACCAAAACTCACACTTGCTGAACTTGGCATATAACTGGTGTTCTCTGAGCTTCTCGAGTATCAAACGCAAATGCTCCTTATGTTCCTCTTCATTCTTCGAGTAAACCAAAATATCATCAATGAACATCACGATTTAACTTATCCAAAAACTCCATAAACACTTTGTTCATCATGTTCATAAAATAGGCAAAAGTTAGTCACACCAAATGACATAACGGTGTACTCATACAGCCCGTGCACTGTGGTAAAAGCCGTCTTAGGTATATCATGCTCTCGAATCTTCAACTGATGGTACCCTGATCGCAAATCGATCTTTGAAAACACCTTAGCTCCTTGCAACTGGTCAAACAAATCATTGATCATCGGTAGTGGGTACTTGTTCTTAATGGTCACTTCATTCAATCCACGATAATCAACAACCATTCTTAATGATCCATCCTTCTTCTCCACTAGAAGTACTGGTGATCCCCAAGGCGAAGAACTTGGGCGAATAAAACCTTTATCCAGTAACTCCTTAATCTGCTTCTTAATTTCCTCCAAATCTTGGCTGGCATCCTATACGGTCTCTTAGATATCGGCCCGATGCACGGCAATAGTTCAATCAGTAAACTCAATGTCTTTATCCGTGGCATGCCCAGCAACTCTTCCTAAACACGTCCCGGAAATCCCTTTACCACCGGTACTTCCTCCCGCACAACTCCCCGATAAGGAATTTACATGTGCTCTCCTCGGCTCATGCCGTGATACATACTTGATTCTCCTTCCTTCGGGTGGTAAGCAAAATTGTCTTCATTGGGCGCAATCGATGTTTCCTCCATACATCGACAGCCAATCCATACCAAGAATTACATCCAAACCTTGGGATTCCAATATGATTAAATCCGTTGGGAAAACATGCCTCCCTATACTTAATGGAACTTGAAAACATCCTTGACTGGCCATATACTCTGTTCCCGGTGAGCTTACTAGCATGGGTGTCTTAAGAGTTTTTGTGGGTAGGATAAACTTATCCGCAAATCCCCTTGATATGAATGAATGCGATGCACCAGTATCGAAAAGAACAACTGCAGTAAATGACTTAACCAGAAACTTACCTATTACTGCATCTGGCTGAGTTTCAATCTCCTCCACGGTAACATGGTTCACTTGTCCTTTGTTGAAAGGGTTCGGCTTCTTTCCTGAGCTTCCATTGCCATTTCCATTCTGGCTTTCCGGACATTCGGTTGCATAATGCCCAGTCTTACGGCACTTAAAGCAAGTTATGTCGCTCAGGTCTACCTTGGATGGTGTTGACGGGTTGGTGCGGTTCTGTCCATTGCTTCCTCCATTCCCGTTCCCATTCTTGGTGCCATTATGGTTGTGCGAGCTACCTCCTCCATGGGTATGCTGAAATTGTCCTCCGGCTTCGGGTAAAGCGAAGTTTCACGAGCTCCAGAGTTATTCTTCCCCTGTCCATACTTCCTCTTGCGATTTTCAATCTGCTGCTGCTTCCCTTCAATCATAAGCGCACGATCTACCAACTCCTGGTAGTTATTGAAGGTGGCTACCATCAACTGCATGCTCAGCTCATCATTCAGTCCTTCTAGAAACTTCTCCTGCTTAGCTGCGTCCGTAGCAACGTCATCTAAGGCATAACGTGCTAGCTTACTGAAATCATCTACATACTGGCCAACTGTCCATCCTCCTTGGCGCAAGTTGCGAAACTCACGCTTCTTCATGGCCATAGCTCCTGCTAAAACATGGGCAAGACGGAAAGCTTGTCAAATCGATCCCATGTGATGGTGTCTACATGGTAAGTGGTCAGAATTTCTCCCACCATGTTGTTGCGGGTCCTTCAAGCTGATGTGCAGCAAACTTCACCCTTTCTCCATCTCAGACATCCCATGTTGGTCAACTCCCTCCCTATCTTACGGAGCCAATCATCTGCAACAATCGGCTCGGTGTTATTGGAAAACACCGGTGGATTCAGCCTTAAGAAACGGGTCAAATGGTCAACAGGTGGCGGTGGCGGTGGGTTGTTGTTGTTGTTGCCTTGGTTCTGTACCAGTGTTTGAATCAAGGCATTCTGCTGTTGAATCAACTGAGTGATCTCTGGCGGGAAAACAAATCCGGGTTCGCGTCTTGGAGGCATCTGAGGGGTTTTAAAGAAAAGACGAGAATTTAGAATAGAATGAGGTCTAGAGAGAAACACTACCCATATGCACATGAGACAAATCACACAATATCACTCCAATCAATTCAAACAAAGGCATACAACGGTCTATCTATCGTTACAAAGTGCTGAAACTAAAACTAATATAACATGGGGGTAATCTACTACTGTTATGGTGGTGAACTAGACAAACTGCTCCGATGAAGACTCCATGATATCTGCTCCAGCTTCATCTTCGTAATCATCCTCACTAGGATCGGAATCGGTGTCGTCGATGATGATGTAGTTCTCTGGACAGGTGATATCTTCATCTTCTCCTCCGGGTGCTGAATTTCCCATGAGTTCTTCAATCTTCTCCTTAAGATCGCCGTTTTGTCCCACTAGAGCTACAATCTCCTCCATGTAGTCCTTGCGAGTGGCCTTCAGTTCTCCTTCTAGTTCGAAAACCTTGGCTTCTGCTGTCTTCAACTCCATCATGTTTGCGCACATCTGGTTCTCCTGGCGTCGAATGTGCTGGTTTAACTCCTGGATGAAAGTTGCAATGGATCGGTCCTCCTTAGTGCCAACTATCTCCCATTGTTCATCTCGGCATCCGCAAATCTGGTAGATAGTATTCTTGAGGTCTTCTTTGTAAACTTCTCCAATGCGCCCCATGGTTATGTGAGCTGACATGCTCTTTCCCAGACTCCAGGTTGGTGCATTGAAAACACATTCTATGGGATCCGTGATTGGCGCAAACGTCCTTCCGGGAACATGAGCTTGAATCTTCCAAATATTTTCTTCGGGTAAAGTGGAATTGTAGGTCCCGGTGAAGCTTGGTAATCCTATGTTTAAGGTACTTAGTGACTTCCTTCAGGTGTCGTCCAAAGGGTGTATCTTCATCCGGCTGAGTGAACTTGATCCTCGCTTCCGTCATCCTAAAAGAGTAGAAAAGATGAGGAGTCGGAATTGAGAAGAGAGGGTAGTGATCTAGGGCTTTAGCTTAATGGTCGTGTCCTCACAACAGGTGCTCGATACCATCTCTCAGTGCGACCCGACCTCAAACGGTCAAGTCTCTGTGCTCGGTGTCATCCTCGGATCAAGAATGTCGACACCACACAAGACTTTCGGAGGATTTATAACAGAGTAGCAATCACACACTTATTACAATCGAATGTCTCAACAGAGAACTTAATAAAATAAATATGGCTTAAGGCCATCTAATACGATAACAATGAAGGCTTGGAAGAATAAGCGAGTCTATCAACTCCAACGCATCATCGAGTATAGAACCACGACCTAAGCACCTTACTGTCGTTCAAAAGTCTGCAACATGAAACGTTGCAGCCCGAAACGGGTCAAAGCACATGGAATATCTTTGGCAATGTAACACATAGAGAATAATGGAATGATAAGCCTATACTACATGCATATATGGCTGGTGGAAAGCTCTATGATTACGCTTTTATGTAAAGCCAATTTTTCCCTACAGCAAAGGAATAAATTTATTTAACTATCATGGTGGTTGTGAAACATTGAGAATGGTTGACAGCATTCTCATTCCCAATTAAAAGTACTCATTAACAAACCCAACAATATTAATTAGAAGTAACATGATGAGATTCACATGACATCCAGGTACTAGATACTCAAGATGTCCATCACCGGGGACACGACTAACCATGATTAGTTTATACACTCTGCAGAGGTTTATGACTTTTCCCCACAAGACTCGATCGCCTCCGCTTGGTTTCTCGTGACTACATGGTGTTTGAGAAACGGATGACCGAGACATAGTCTTTTAGAAGCACTAGCACCTTACTTGTGGGTAGACCGATACACCTACTTTCCCCTACATCTGCTAGTCTACCCGTAAGAGTTCGCACAACTTAGTCAACTATGCCAAAGCCCATAGTGGCTTGTGGCTGCACGCAGAAGTTTCTAGTTTGAATAATCTCATGATCCCTTTGAGTCTGGGTGGCGGTCCGAAGAAATACAGGCAAGTCCTGATAATAACCAGGTGCCTCAATCCACCCAGATGTGTGTTTAAGTTTCCACCTTAAATAAACCATTAAATAACAATCTCACATCTGTCATGGAATACACTCACCCAATCCACGTCTACTAGCATAGCATAGCATAATAAGAAAACGTAGAAGTAACTCCCAAGGGTTTGATAATAAAACAGATAATAGGTACTACCTCAACTACTCCCCATCCCACAATTTAATTAGATCCTAATCATGCAAGTGTTTGAGGAATAGATCTAATGCATAAAACTGGGTATGAGAAGAGTATGATCAAAGTGTTACTTGCCTTGCTGATAATCCGCGGAACCTAGAGATTCGAAGAAACAAGCGGCGCACTCCGGGTATTCTATCGCAGACAAACAAACAAGCATACAATAAGTACTCATCTAATGCACAGGTAAAACTCGAATAGATCTAACCAGAAAGTTCAACTTAAGAACTCCGGTTTGCAAAAAGAATCAAATCAAACGAAGCAACGAAAGTCAAACGGCAGAAGAAAACATCTTCGTTTTACTAATCTGGATCTAGGTCAAATTTACAGATGCAAAAACTTGTTTAAGTAGATTATTCGGAAAGAGGGTTTCGAGACGAAACTCCAGGCGCTTGAATCGCCTCATTCCGATAAACGAGCGAAAAGTTATACCAAAACGAAAATCGAATCTGGAATCGCGATCAGAAAAATCGCGTATTAAATCCGAGAAAAAGAAAAAAAAACGACGAACAGATTCGAACGGAAAAAGAAAAAAAATAAAAAATATATATATATAAATAAAAAATAAATAAAAAATAAATAAATAAACGAAAAAAAACTGAAAAAAAGACCGAAGAAAACCGAACGGTTTTTTTATAAATAAAACCGGCACGGAAATCGAGGTACGGCGAACCTCGAGCCTTGCTCGGCGTGGCGGCGGATCAGCCGGGCGGCGCCTTCGTGTGGGCTGGGGCGGCTCGGGTGGGCTGAGGCGCCGGGGTCTGCTATTTAAAGGCGCCCTCGGTGAGTCCCGCCGATACTGAAGGCGGTTCGTTTTTTTTAATAAAACATTACGCGTAGAAAAAAATCAAAAGAAGTACCAAACGGACTCCAAAAATCCCGAAATAAATTTTCCCCGGTTTCTAAAATCAAGCCGGATTTAATGAACATTTATTTGGGGCCTAGATGCAATTTTGAAAAAACGCTTATTTTTCGTAAATTCAAATAAAAAGGCGAAAAACTCCAAAATAAAATCTTATTTGATTTTATTATTAAATCTTCATTATTTATTTATTTTGGGAAGGTCATTTTATTCCCTCTCTCATATTTTTGTAATAGAAATATCTGAAGATAAAATAATTAAAATCAATGATCCTATTTTCAAAATTTGAGAAAACTCAAATATGAAAATAACAAAAATCCCCAACTTCCCCCGTGGGTCCTTGAGTTGTGTAGAATTTCTAGGATCGAGCAAAATGCAAAGAAAATGCAATGAAAAATATGATATGCAATGATGCTCTATGTATAACATTCCAAATTGAAAATTTGGGATGTTACAGCTGGACCTAGGAGTAGTAGCTAGGGATACTAGGGATCGAGTGTGCGAGATGAACCGGAGAAAGGAAATGCAGAGAGATGAAATGCAAAAAAGACGGAGGGATGTGATGGTTGCTTGTCCGTTTATTTTACCAGGCCATTTATTACTGGGAGTGGTTGGGTTTTCTGATATGACGACTTTACTTCCGCGCCACGAGCGGGGTAAGACTTCAAGGCAAATACCGCCTCTACACTAGTACTACATCGGTCGTGGTTTATTAGTCCCCATTGAATTTGACTGAATATTTAATCGACAAAATGTTAGTCCTCGCCAACAAAAAACTATATCGTTGGATTCAGTATTTGAACATAGTTTTCAATGATATAATTTTAGGTGACATGCATCAAGATTTATCATACTATATATAATGTTAGTTCAATTTTTGGTCGTATTAATCTATAGTAAGGTGCCGTCGCTGTACCGGAATAAAGTTAAGCATTGATCGGGAGTTGTTTATTTTGACAAAGGATGTGGGGTCATCTCATATGTAACGGGTATCGATAGGTTTATTCGGATATTATTTCATCTCTAGAGCTCACAAACATCCCGTGAAATAGATAAAAAGTATCTTTTGCAAACAAAAGCGTTCAAGTGTTCAACCTGCATCCAAAACTTGTGAAGAAATAACACTTATTGTGCTTTGCAAGAAATGATCTTTAAGAATTAGTTTTTGAGTAATGATTGTTATACATGTTGGCTACAGATGACATGGCACTTTCTTATAGTCAATAGTTGGCTATAATATTAAGTATTAACCATGCCCTTATACACCTAGACGGAGGGATTAAATCAGGATGACTTGGAAGGGGGCAGAGGAGATGTAAGATATGGTTCATCATAAGTCTTTCACCAGTACTGTAGTAAAAAATTCATGCATGGAAGATTCTAGACTAAACCATAAGTGGATACACTTTTGCATGGAAGTCCAATATAGCCAGATCATGCATGGAAGTCTCCACATGCTTAGATAGCGAATTACATTGAACAAAGACTAATGATCAACATTTAACTTGGTAATGCATATGTCCAGGTGAACCTCCTTGGAGTCCCCGTGCACCACGTTGGGGGGGGGGGGAATCATACCATGCGTCTTCCATGTCCACATCGGCGGGAAGGTCCCAGCTAAACAGTCCTAGTCGACTTCACAGAGCAAGTGTCGCCAGCGTAACTTGGAGGGGTAGTAACAGTGAGCACACACCCGTATATCGGCCTCGTGTCAGTGTCAGCGTCAGCGGCGTAGCCCCTGACGCACACTACATAGACGGGGTGGTGGCCTGCGCAGCCCTCGCCGGTGCCCACGATCAAGAGGAAGATGATGTCGTTCTCCTCCGAGACTAGCAGGCGGCGGTGATCCTCCAGCGACTCCGGCACGATGAACGGGTAGCACGTCTCGTACTTGATGTTCTCCACCAAGGGCCAGTAGTGATAGACGAACGGCTGCGTGAGATGATGCACGAGGTCCGCCGGCGAGCCCCAAAACGGCATCGGGCATTCATAGCAGTAGACGAAGGGCTCCTTGGAGGCATCGACCAGGCCGTCCATGAAACGGGAGTGGCTGTAGGGGACGGAAGCGGTTGAATATATGAGAAGTTACTACGAGATTTAGTCTGAATAAGCACAAAATAAATCATGACGGCTATAACAGAGATTAAATTAATCATGTAGACTAGCATAGTAGATGAATAGATCGAATCTAGGACATAGACTAGAAACATGAATTCTACCACGATTTCGAACAGGAAGGACAGAAACACATACGGTGCAACAGGAGCAGCACCGTTGGCGTTGAGGTTGTCGCCCATGTCGTTGAGGAAGAGGTTGCCGAGGTTGGGGAAGAAGTCGTCGTTAGTGAAGTCGTTGCTGCCAGCAGTCGTGAGAGTGCGCTCCCCAAATTTCAACAGCGCCCGCTGAATGGAGCGCAGGAGGGAGTGGTCAGGGGACGCTATGCCACCGAATGGAGCGCAGGAGTAGCACACGAAGCAGTAGATGGTGCTCCTCCCTAGCCTCTACTCTTATCTCTATCTCTACTAATCTTCTTTGTTTTTTACAATATAGTAGTAGTAGCTATCAAATCGAATAGTACTGCGCCACCCGCTGCACGCCCGGCTGAACACGCCTCCTCGCCTCCATCAAACCCCTCCGTTAAACCCGCATGCAAATCGAGAAACCTACTCCGGCCCGCGGGAGGAAATTTGCCGGTTGCGGTTGGAGAATAATAGATTCAGGTCCAATCCATTTGAGTTAATTGCGTGTATGATTCTCCCTCTATAAAAAGTCAATTGCATCCTTAATATTGTATTCTAAGTACTATGTGGGTTCCACTGTCAGTACAGTGTACATTACTTGCAGGCTGGATACAGATTCGTACTGAAAGTTAGAAAGAAACGAATCCATCCTTAATCTTGTATTCTAAGTACTTTGTGGGCTCCACTCCCAGTACAGTAGCGAAAGAAGTATATATTAAAAAATATATAAAGCTACAGTTTAGGATGTAATTCAACTCGTGCCATCGCTACCGCAAGTATCCGGCCGGACCAAGACACGTGTGTTCATTGCGGACGATTCAAGAGATAAACCTTTATAGCAATGAGCCCTTCCGTTGCAATGGATCCAAATTAGAATAATGCATATTCACAAATTTGAAAGAAAACAGTTTAGTTTTGATACACATATCACTAAAAATATCTTATGTTTCACTCCAAATATATTCTTTGGGCTGTTTTGATGAGGTAAGGGAGGAATGTAGTTGGTTTCAAGATACTATGGGGGTTTGTGGAAACAGAAGCAGAGAAGTGGGAATTGTTGCAAAAGGCCACAACTTACATCACAGTCGTTAGATGCAGATCTAATGGTCAGAAATGGCGGATGGCAGGCACACCATCATCACCAACTGAGTACTAGCAAGATACCCGTGCCTTGCACCGAACATGAAGATGCATTTATATGAGTAGTTTATCTTGTGGGAGATAAGAATGAACGAGGGAAGGCCTTATCTGCAAAAGTGATGAGGGGTGCGGGTATCTTTCTGCAAAATTTCCATAGTTTCCTTCCTATCTGTCAGATATAGATCGGACGACCTATATTGCAGGATGGCAGGCACACCATCATCACCAACTCTGTTTTTATAAGGGTAGAGATAAGTATAAGTAATACTAGCAAGAGGCCCATGCGTTGCATGGAACATCAAGATCTATTTATACGAGCTATTTATCTCGTGGGAAGCTAAGATGAACGAGGGAAGTCCTTATCTGCAAATGTGGAGAGGGGTGCGGGTATCTTTTTGCAAAGTTGTCATAGTTTGCTTTCTATCCGTCAGATATAGATCGGGCGGTCCATATTGCAGGATGGAAGGCACACCATCATCACCTACTCGGTTTTTTATAAGAGTAGAGATAGGAGTAGGAGTAGAGAAAAAACTGAGTTGGTGATGATGGTGTGCCTGCCATCTTATAGTATAGACCGTCCGGTCTATATCTGATGGATAGAAATCAAACTATGACAATTTTACAAAAGATACCCGCACCTCTCCCCACATTTACAGATAAGGCCTTGCCTCGTTCATCCTTATCTCCCACAACCTCATTGCCGAGCAATTAAAAAAGGAAGTCTCTGGAACAACTGCATGGTGGCGCTCACGCGCCGTCCGTCCCCATGCCTCCGCCCAGTCCGACCACCAGTCACCACCACACCCCACTCCTCCTCACCTTATGTAGCGACCCGACCCCTGACGGTCAAGTCTCTGTGCTTAAGTGTCATCCCTGGATCGGTAATGCTGACACACACAATACTCGAAGGCTTTATAACAGAGTAGCAATCACACACTTATTACATCGAGTGTCTCAAAAGAGAACTTATTACAATAAAATATGGCTTAAGGCCATCTAAATAAGATAACAGCGGAAGGGTTGGAAGATAAGGTGAGTCCATCAACTCCAACCGCATAGCTGAGTGCATGACAACGGCCTAGCGAACCTTACTCTTCGTCTAAAAATTCTACAACATGATACGTTGCAGCCTGAAAACGGGTCAGCACATGGAATATGCTGGCATAGTAACACAATAGAGCAATGAACAGAATAAATGCTATCACTACATGCATGTATGGCTGGCGGAGGCTCTATGGTTAATATGGTTTTTGCGGAAAGCCAATTTTTCCCTACAACAAAGGAATATATTGTATTTAACTATCATGGTAGTTGAACAACATTGAGAAGGTTCCCCCAACTCAATCCCAATTTAAACATATAAGGAGGCTGGGCAACTTCCTCCCAGGAAGCTCCCCCGATTTGGGATGTTCGTGGCCGTCAGATGTAGTTCCTTTTGGTCAACTAAGCTGCCTGGGCCGTTGGATGTGCGTTGGATGTTTTCACAGTGCAGTTAGTTTCGGACTTCTATGACTGGTGGGCTCGATGCAGTTTCTTATTGGCCGGGTCAGATTTTTCTGGGTGACCATTCGTAGTGTGTCACCTGGCATCATGTGATGCGTGCGTCGTGGGTTGGATGTGTTTGTTGTCCACAAGTGGACCTACGCATGTGCACCTGCATTTGCGCGTTTTGCAATGATGGGTGGGTCGGAATCGCTGGTGGTCCCACTCGTCCGTGGCACCAATTGCTTTTCTTGATGTAAATGGATGCGCCTCGTCCGAGGTGTATGTGAGAGGCTCGTGGCGCAGGTGGTGGACTAACGGATGCGTACTGGCGTGCACACCGACGCCGTAGGTGGCTCGATCCGATGGCTGGCCCCATGCGTCAGTGTCTTATTTTGTTTTTTCTTATGTGATCATACGTGAGGTTCTGTCTCGTCGGGGTGGATAGGCCAGGCCGTAGACAGAGAGATTTACCGATGGGGGCACAGCCGTCGCTTCCTTCCCTGCAATGACGTGTGGGCCAGATTGATCTCTGGTCCTACACGTCGGTGGGTAGTGCTCGTTTCATCCTTGTATAGTTTCGCTTCATCCGGTTTCGGTGCAGGTCAACTTGTCCGATTCGTATGCGTGGTCGTGCGTGAGCAGTGCCTCGTTGTGGCTGACGAAAGGTGGGAACCATGGTACGTGCCAAAGACAGAGCGCGGGGCCGCCTCCTCTCCTCCCTCTCTTCCTTCTCGCCCCATGATGCGCCGCCCTTCTCCACCTCCTATCCCGCATCCCCATTGTCGCCACGGCCTCTCCAGAGGCTCACTCCTTCGTGGTGCAAAGCAGCAGGCCAGGATCTGAAAGAGGAGACCCAGGCGTCCCGGCGGTGGCTCGACCGGGAGCGGCGGGCAAGACCACGGTCGCGGCTTGGGGGATGCGCACGTGTAGAGCAACAACGAGCGCATCTTATGTCGACACACCTAGGTGAGCTTCAGCAATTCCCCCCTCCCTCTCTCTGTCTTCCAATCTATGGTCGTTTCAAGGCGTCTCCTCCCCTCTTTTTATTCTTCTCGGGCAATGATGCCCCATCTTTTGCAGCCTCCTCTCCTTAAGAACTTCTACAACACTGCATAAAAATAGATTCTCATTGCCTGTGTGATTATTTGGGGGATTTTGGCTCTATGTCATTGTTTCTCTTGATTAGGTTCAGAAAATGATGCAGAAAACGGGCAGTTCATTAATACGGCGGAGATGTGCTCTGCTTTTTTAGTGTTGTCACAACCACGACAATATATTTTGGAGTCTTGCTATAGACACGATTCTTTCCGGACGATTCTAAGACGACAGCTTAAATCAGCCACACATGCGCAGGATTGACTTTGCAAGGGTCATTGGATTGTTTGATCGTCTGCAAGTCGGCCAGAGATGTCGTCTGTGGAGCAGTTTCAGATATTTTGTACCAAGTTACCGTAGAACTGTATCAAATTTATTGTGCAAGCAAGGACAAGATGTAGCTGGACTGGCTTGGCTCTAACCGTGATGATTTTCTTTTCTTGGCAGATATTCAAAATCAAACAGGTGACTACCTAAAGTATGAGCTTCGTAAATCATAAGAAGCGTAAGTTGTTGGTACTTGCTCACACTCATTTCTCATGATGTTCAGCCATAACCTCACAAAGGTTTGGCACACACTCGATTATAATCAGGGCTTGCTTATTTTTACTTTCTAATTCTTTTGAGAAATACCATATCGATATTATTTACGATGATTTGTCGGTTATAATTTCCAACTGTGATATCTCATCATATTATGAGTGTTAGGCGTCACCGGACACTAAACTACAGATTGGCTATGAATATAAGCTCTGTGTTCTCCTTTGTTTTTATCCGATTATGATATGAAAAGAACAGTAAATATATTTTTCTTGTGATGGTGAGTTGTTAGTTCTGTATGATTTCAGAGCACATTGTCATGGGTTAGTATTTAAGAGAGTCATAACCATGCCTGCTAAAACTAATTCAGCAAGTGGGTGGTTTCCATCATTATATGAGTTATAGGAGCTGGATGTATATATTAACAAAGATTTAGGAAAAGGGGTGGCATAGAATTAGTTAGTGTACTTCTTAGTTGGACTATGAGAAGATCAGCAGGTGCAATAAAATCTATAGCTATCTTGCTGTACTATTCAAACCATATTCTTTCTATATTCTGCTCCGAGCTCCCAGTTTCTCTAGATGTCTATTGGTCCTGATTCCTAACAAATATAGTGCGCTTTTCTACTCCTTGGGTGCATAAATGCACACAAAGTTTTGAGTACTAAATAGAAGCAATGTAAAAGGCGGGATCAAAACTTTTATATATTCTCATTCGTTCGAATCAAACCTTTACTTTTACAAACATTTCCAGTTTGGTTAAATATGGATCTTACCTCACCTTATCTTATGTTCGTTTTTTTAGAATAGAACCTATAGATTCAATTATTTGGCTCATCTTTAGTGAAATTTGTATGGATTCATGTGCATATGTATAGGTTTTATATACCATTTGACTTCAAATTTAGCATGCTTTATGCTGGATTTATAATTGATTTCAAATTTACTTAGTTGATCTTCTCACTACCAATGCATGTAAGTATTGAACTGGGTATGGACACATCAGTTGAGCCTCTCATCCGAAGGTTCAAGGCCCAAACAAGGAAAAACTAGGATGTCAAAGGTACGAATGATGTTGATGGGTTAGTTAATTTTCTCTTGTTCCATGTTGGTTAGGCACGATAAATCTAAATATAGTAGCAAATGTTCAATGTTGGTATCTTTTGGATATTGAAATATGGTTTGCCTTGGCAAATATCTGAGATATGATCCATGTTACTTTTTTTGAATTGTTTTTATGTTTGCACCCTTTTATCATTATTTTATTTACGCTCACATATGTTTGTTGTCGCCATTCTCCATCTAGAGATCCATGCAAAGCGTCCAGATTGTTGTGGCCATCCTCCATCTACAAATCCATGGGGTATTTTCAATGCCCTTCTCTTTATGTCTCTGCTCCAGTTGATAAAGTGTCGTTTGATTATTTTTGTGTGTGGCATGTCTACTTATTTTGCCCCCTGTTGAATGCTAACTATGATGGCCATTTGTGTGTGCGCCAGGTCCTTGTGGGAGCTGCATACGAACCCGATGTGGATGTATTTGGTTGTGGTATGTATGGAAGTTGCAACACCGCCAATCGGAGAAGAGAAGCCAAGGAGCCATCGGCGATTGTTTAGCTTCAAAGAATCATCAATCGGAGGAGCTGCCAAGGAGTCATCGGCAAGAACTAACCTTATCCTGTGTCAATTAATTTAGATCGGAGGGAGTACCAAAGTTTGCTTTGTCCGTGGTCATATCTACATGTGTTTTATTTCCTATGGTCGTATTGATATTGTCCCTAGGAATTGTCCCCTTTGTTCTTTATAGTAGCATAATCAGTGCAAGAAATCTAAATGTGATTGAATTATGGTGTGGCTCTTACAAAATATGTGAATGGGATCACAACTGTATATATTATGGTGGTTCTGCTTTCATCCAATGATTTACCTTTCCTAAAACACCTCTTCTTGAGGTATTTTAAACTCCTTTTAGTTTTGTTTCTATAGCACCTTTGCCAAGAGAAATGGACTATGTATATCCTGTAACTAACTTCGTGAAACCAGCGCGAATTGGTTGGATCGCCTCAAGCAAATCCACCATTTAACAAAGAAGATAATGAACACGCTAAACTTGCCTTAACTGGTTTATACATGCTATAGTGTACATATGTTTTTTTTACATTTTTTTCAACACACACCAAAATCAGTGTTTTTTTATCCATAAGGATATAAATTCTTGGTGTGTGTGTTTGCCAAGGCATAAGATTACTAAAGAGATACACGTATTTTCAGCGACATGATTCTGAATGGGACTTTGTGCTATCAAATTAGAATGTGTATATACATCTCATTATAGACAACAAACCACGGTTTCTTTCTACTAAAGGGATTTGTTACATAGATTGTGTTTCAAATGGAACTCTATGCTATCAAATTAAAATGTGTATATACATCTCATTATAGACAAGAAGCCACCCTTAATTTCTTGTCAGTATGTGCTTGCCCATAACTAAAACAACTAAATCATATATTTCTTTTCATCACAAGACATTTTTTTTGAAACAAAAGATAGAGCAGTCTTCATCGCGCACATGGAATCAGCGGGTCTCTGCGCCATTTGGACACCGGACTGTTTGTTCTTGGTGATAAGTTGTGAGGAATTTCCTAAAAGGTTTGCGAAAATTTCTGATTGTTGTGTCCAAATTGATGTAAGTTGTTAAGTTTCTTAAGCTATGTGTAAATTCTGATACTTAATCTAAACCTTGAGTTTATGATTGTTCCGCAAAATTAATTACTAGAACTAGAAGTCATAATTTTTTAAGTTTAACGCGTGCGCCAACATCCCTCCCGTGTTTATCCCGTAGTAGCTGTCCTGCTTTCTCCTCAATGGGTAACGCTAGATGGCTTTGCCCATATGTTTGGCTTGCAACATCTTGCAATTTCTTAAACAATAAATGTGGACCACTATAACCACGATGATGACATACATGATATATATGCCCCAAATTTTATTGCAGTGTTGAAATGTTTTTCTTAGTTCGCTATGTACTGAGAAATATTTTTGTTTTCCGGTCATTTTTTTCTAAATACTATCGGTATATTACCTGACATGGCCTTTGAAGTTTCTGTTTTATAACGAGCTTTGCACTGGTCAACTTGAGTATGGTATGGTTTATTCTTTTCTGTTGGAGCTATTCCAGAGAAGTTTAGAGCTCCAAAACCTTCTGAAGACTTGATTTACGTGAGCAAAGATGAAATAATAAATCAGCCGAGATGCATCACATGATCTTTTTCTCTTGACGTTGATGGGTATTGAACCCATAGATCAGCTTATTTAATGGAACTCTTATTAGTGTTGAGAAGTCGCACAAAACTCAAACACAAGGTGATCACTAAGGAAAGAAACTAAGAAGCATCAGAAGGACTTTTAGGATGGTACCGCAATCAAATGCATCCTGTGATAGGTCCTTTAAGAATTATGGTGTGTTTCGCTACTTTTAGCTTTACTTTAGCCACATAGGTTAGCCTCAATTTATTATTATCCTTCTGCTTAGAGTAGTTATGAGAGACTTACCCAGATTGTGAGAGCTGATGATGATTCTATTAAAAGTCCTTATTGCCTGCACCGTTTGTCTTTGTAAACAGTCCATATGGTTTTCAATGTGACTAAGATCTAAATTCTTGTTGAGTGTAGTTTCTAAAGCACAAAGTTTCTAAAAAATTGAAATACATCCTTAATCGGGTCTATACATCTTATACAAATATCCTTTTTTCAAGCTTAGATTTCTCGGCGTGATAACCATATTTTCAACAAAAATGCTTCCTTAATCGGGTCTATACATGTTATACAAATATGTTTTTTAAAACTCAGATCTGTCAATGGATAAACATATTTTCAATATGGCATGATTTAACACATGAGCTTTTTGCTACCAATATCGAATGTGTCCTTACAAAATGAAACTATTTTCATCGACAACATGGCTTTAGTGGGTCTCTGCGCCATTTGGCGCAACGGGTCAACTAGTTAAAATTAATTATCAACCCAACAAAATTAAATTTGAGTGATGAGATCCGTATGATAATCCAAGATAATCCAAGAACCAGATACTCAAGATGTCCATAACCGGGGACACGGCTAACCATGATTAGTTTGTACACTCTGCAGTGGTTTGCGCACTTTTCCCCACAAGACTCGATCTCCTCTGTTGGATTTCTCGCACTACATGGTGTTTGAGAAATGGATGACCGAGACACAGTCTTTCAGAAGCACTAACTCTTTACTCTAGGTGGACAGTTACACCTACTTTCCCTCTACATCTGCTAGACCACCACTTAAAGAGGTCATGCAACATACTCAACTATGCTAGAGCCCATAATAGCTTGTGGCTGCACACAGAAGTGTCTAGCATGAATAATCTGACGATCCCTTTGAGCCTGGGTGGTGGACCGTAGGATGATCACATGGGTACTCCAGGATATCCTAGGACAACACTGGATTCTCCAGGTGCCCAAACCTACAATCCACCTAGATGTGTATTAAAGTTGCCACATTAAGTTGAACCATTGATTAACAATCTCACGTCTGTCATGGATACACTCAAACCCAATCCACGCCTACGAGCATAGCATAGCAATATAAGCATAACGTAGAAGTAACTCCCAAGGGTTTGACAATAAACAGGGCAATAGGTTCTATCTCATCATCTACTTCCCAATACCCACAAGTTAATCACATCCTAATCATGCAATGTTTGAGGATTGATACTAATGCATAAGAACTGGGTATGAAAAGAGTATGATCAATGTGTTACTTGCCTTGCTGACGATCCGAAAAACCTAGTGACTCGTAGTAGCACGCTTCGCACTCCGGGAATTCTATCGCAAACAAACAATAGCATACATAAGCACTCAAGAAAATATGCACGGGTAAACCTCAAATAAGAAGATCGAATCTGAAAACTCAACCAAAGAGACTCGATTTGCAAAAAAATCAAATCAAACAGAGCAATGAAACTCAAACTACGAAAGAAACAAGATCCATTTACTAAACTGGACTAAAGTCAAATTTTACAGAACCAAAATCTTGTTCAAGTTAGTTAAACAGAAAGAGGGCTTCGAGACGAAGATCTAGACGCTTGTTTTCACCTAATTTGGATAAACGAGCGAAAAGTTATACTAGAACGAAGATCAGGGCAGAAATTGCGATCGAAAATAATCGCGGAAAAAACTGACGAACGGGCTAATGAACGAACGTTCGCTGCCTGCGGCTAACGGACGAACAGCGTTCCTTCAAACGAACTTACGGACGGACGTCCGCTATTTAACCGAACTGAGAAAAACCGAAACAAAACCGATCTAGAAAAAAAACGAACTAGGGTTTCTTAAAAAACCGAACGGTTTTCTCGCAAAAACCGGCGGCGGTGGCGGCTATACCGCTGGCGGGATCGGGTCCGGCGGCGGGGTGGCGACGGCAAGGCAGCGCGAGGCACCGGCTCGGGCGGGCTTTAATGGGGCCCCGGGCACAGTGTCCTAGTCGGACACGGCCCGGTAGGTCGGTTACTTCTTTTTTTAATAAAACCTGACGCGGAAAAATAATTAAAAGAAATACTAAACTAATTCCAAAAATCCTGAAATAAATTTTCACGGTCCATTAATTATATTGCGCACAAAGTGAACATTTATTTGGGCCTCTAATGCAATTTTGAAAAACACATATTTTTCCTAATAGAAATAAAATTGCAATAAAATCCAAATAAAAATTCTTATTTGATTTTAAAAAAATTCCTGCAATATTTCATTTATTTTGGAGAAGTCATATTATCTCCTCTCATATATTTTAATATGAAATATTTTTAGAGGGAAAAATAATAAGAATCAAAGTGATTCTTGTTTCGATATTTTATAAAATTCAAACATGAAAAACGTGAAATCCCCAACTCTCTCCGTAGGTCCTTGAGTTGCTTAGAATTTCGAGGATTGCAAAACGAAATGCAATAAAAATATGATATGCATGGATGAACTATGTATAACATTCCAAATTGGAAATTTGGGATGTTACAAACCTACCGCCCTTAAGATGAATCTCGCCCTCGAGATTTGGGTTGGCTAGAAAATAGGTGTGGGTGGTCCTTTCGTAGATCATCCTCTCGTTCCCAGGTGGCTTCATCCTTGGTATGGTGGCTCCACTGAATTTTACAAAACTTGATAATCTTGTCATGAAAGTAACCCTACCGGCAAACTCGAGAATCTTGACAGTTTCTCCTCATAGGTCAAATCGGTGTCCAACCGAATTGCTTCGAGGCAATCAGATCTCTCGTGAGGAATATCGTTCGTCTTAGCATGACACTTCTTCAACTGGGAAACATGAAACACATCATGAACTCCTGACAGTCCTTCGTGTAACTCCAACTTGTAGGCCACTTCTCCCATACGTTCCAAAACTCGGTATGGTCCTACAAATCTCGGGGCTAACTTTCCCTTGACTCCAAAACGTTTAACTCCTCACAGAGGTGACACACGAAGATATGATCGGTCTCCGATTTCATAGACTACCTCCTTGCATTTTGAATCTGCATAACTCTTCTGCCTGGACTGAGCTACCTTCACTCTATCCCGAATCAGCTTAACCTTCTTTTCTGACTCTTTGACCAAATCTGGTCCAAACAACTAACTGTCTCCAACTTCATCCCACATCAACAGTGTTCTGCACCTTCTTTCATACAGGGCTTCGAACGGTGCCATCTTCAAACTGGCCTGGTAGCTATTGTTGTATGAAGACTCTACGTATGGCAAATTATCATCCCAACTAGATCCATAGTCTAGCGCACAAGCTCTCAATATGTCTTCCAGAATCTAATTGACTCTCTTAGTCTGTCCATCTGTCTATGGATGAAAAGTCAGATCAACTCTAGTCCGTTCCCAAAGTCTGCTGGTACCGGTGCCAAAACTTTGAAGTAAATCGTGTTCCTCTATCTCGATACGATGGTCCTCGGAACTCCATGCAGACACACGATCCTGGTCATATATATCTTGGCCAACTTCACACTTGTGTAAGTGGTTTTCACTGGGATAAAGTGAGCTACTTTGGACAAGCAATCCACTACTACCTAGATAGAATCATATCCCGATCGGGTCCTGGGTAATTCGGTGATAAAATCCATGCCAAGCTTATCCCACTTCCATTCAGGTATCGGCATAGGCTGCAGTAATCCTGCTGGCTTCTGATGTTCTGCCTTCACTCTCTGACATACATCACATACGGCTACATACTCAGCAATATCCTTCTTCATACCAGTCCACTAGAAACACTCCTTAAAATCCAAATACATCTTGGTGTTTCCGAGGTGTATCGAGTATGGCGAGTCATGAGCTTCTTGTAGTATCAACTTCCTGATTTCTGCATTATTGGGCACATAAACACGGTCCTCGAACCACAAGGTGTCGTGCTCATCCTCACGAAATCCTTTGGCCTTTACTTTGCTCATTCTCTCCTTTATCTCGGCAATTTCCTTGTCATCCTAATGAGCTTCACGAATCTTTCCCAACAATGTAGACTGAACTTCCATCACTGCAACAAAACCTCTAGGAACAATCTCCAAACGAAGTTCCCTGAGATCCTCGGCTTACTCCTTTGGCAACCCTCCCGTTAGGAGAGTATTGACATAACTCTTCCGTCTCAAAGCGTCTGCTACGACATTGGCCTTGCCTGGACGATAGTGCAGCTTCATGTCATAATCCTTTATAAGCTCCAACCATCTCCTCTGCCTGAGGTTCAGCTCCTTCTGGGTGAATATGTACTTCAAACTCTTATGATCCGTGTACACATCACAACGATTCCCAGTAAGAAAGTGTCTCCAAGTCTTGAGAGCATGCACTACGGCTGCTAACTCCAAATCATGAGTGGCATAATTTAAATCATGCGATCGAAGTTGATGTGAGGCACATGAAACAACTCTTCCATCCTGCATAAGCACTCCTACAAGTCTTAAGCGAGAGGCATCGCAATACACATGGAAATCCTTGCGTGTATCCGGCAGAATCAGCACTGGGGCTGTAGTCAGTCGTTCCTTCAACTCCTGGAAACTGGCCTAACATTATTCTGTCCATTTGAACTTAGTATCCTTCTTCAACAGCTCTGTCATGGGTTTTGCAATTTTAGAGAAATTCTCGATAAATCTCCGATAATACCCTGTGAGTCCAAGAAAACTGCGGATTTCTCCAACTGTGGTGGGTGATAGCCAATCAGTGACTGACTTAACCTTGGCGGGGTCTACTACTATACCTTCTCCTGATATAACATGTCCAAGGAATCCAACTTCCTTCTGCCAAAATTCACACTTGCTGAACTTGGCATATAACTGATGTTCCCAGAGCTTCTCGAGAACTAAATGCAAATGCTCCTTGTGCTCCTCTTCATTCTTTGAGTATACCAAGATATCATCAATCAACACCACAAAAAACTTGTCCAAGAACTCCATGAATACCTTATTCATCATACTCATGAAATAGGCAGGGGCATTAGTCAATCCAAATGGCATAACCGTATACTCATAAAGCCCGTACCTTGTGGTGAAAGCTGTCTTAGGTATATCTTTTTCTCGAATCTTCAACTAGTGGTATCCTGATCGCAGTTCGATCTTCAAAAACACTTTAGCTCCTTGCAGCTGGTCAAACAAATCATTGGTCATCGGCAGTGGGTACTTGTTCTTGATCGTCACTTCATTCAGCGCATGATAATCAACAACCATTCTCAACGATCCATCCTTCTTCTCAACCAAGAGCACTGGGGCTCCCCATGGTGATGAACTTCGTCGGATGTAACCTTTCTCCAATAACTCCTTAATCTGCTTCTTGATCTCTTCCAGATCATTCGCGGGCATCCGGTATGGTCTCTTCGATATAGGCCCGGTGCCTGGCAACAGCTCTATCAAAAACTCAATGTCTCGATCTGGCGGCATGCCTGGTAGTTCCTCTGGAAACACATCCGGGTAATCCTTCACAACAGGCACTTCCTCCTGAATAACTCCTGAGAGGAATTTACTTGGGTTCTCCTTGGCTCATGCCTGGATACATACTTGATCCTTTTTCCCTCCGGGGTGGTAAGCCGAATTGACTTACTGGCGCAATCGATGTTTCCTCCATACATAGACAGCCAATCCATTCCTAGTATCACATCCAGTCCTTGCGACTTCAAAATTATCAAGTTGGAGGGGAAAACATGACTACCTATGGTTAATGGCATATGAAAACATCCACTTCTTGCCATATACTCAGCTCTGGGTGAGGTTACTAGCATAGGTGTCCTAAGAACTTTAGTGCGCAACTTATACTTATCCACAAATCCCCTTGATATGTATGAATGCGATGCACCAGTATCAAAAAGAATGATTGCAGTAAATGACTTAACCAAAAACTTATCGATAACTGCATTTGGCTGTTCTTCAACCTCCTCCACATTTACGTGTGTCACTTGTCCCCTATTGAAAGGGTTGGGCTTCTTCCCAGATCTTCCATTGCCATTCCCATTCTTCGCCTCAGGGCACTCAGTGGCATAATGTCCAGTCTTCCCGCACTTGAAACAAGTAATGTGACTTAGGTCCTTCTTGGCGGGTGTGGCTGGATTGGAGCGGTTCTCATTGTTTCTTGCTCCATTCCCATTCCCATTCTTGGGGCCATTATGATTATGAGAACTTCCTCCACTGTGAGTGTGGCCTCCATGGTTCTGGGTGTATCCTCCCGAGTTCGGGGTAAAGCGAGGCTTCACGAGCTCCTGAATTGTACTTCCCTTGTCCATACTTCCTCTTGAGGCTCTCACCGTCTGCCGCTTCCTTCAATCATGAGAGCTTTATCTACCAACTCCTGGTATTTGTTAAATGTTGCCACCATCAACTGCATACTCATCTCATCGTTCAGCCCTTCCATAAACTTCTCCTGCTTCGCCGCATCTGTGGCCACATCATCTGGGGCATAGCGAGATAACTTGCTAAACTCATCCACGTACTGCCCCACCGTATGGTTCCCTTGGCGTAAGTTGTGAAACTCACGCTTCTTCATGCTCATAGCTCCAGTTGAGACACATGTTGTGCGGAATGCTTGCTGAAACTGCTCCCAAGTTAAATTGGCTATAGGGAATGTGGCTGTATAATTCTCCCACCATGAGGCTACTGGTACATCCAATTGATGTGCGGCAAAACGCACCTTCTCAGCATCTGTGCAACCTGTGGTGGTCAACTCCCTTCCAATCCTGTGTAGCCAGTCATCAGCAACTATTGGCTCGGTGCTACTGGAAAACACCGGTGGCTGCAACCTCAGAAAATGGGCTAAGCTGTCAACTGGAGGTGGTGGCGGTGGGTTGTTGTTGTTGCCTTGGTTCTGAACTAACAACTGCATCAAAGCATTCTGCTGCTGGATCAACTGAGTGAGCTCCGGTGGGAAGACAAATCCGGTATCACGTCTCGGAGGCATATGATGGGTTTAGAGGGAAGAGATTAGAATAGAATGAGGTCTAGTGAGAAAGCACTACCCATATGCACATGAGACAAACACAATCATATCATATCACTCAATCAATCAAGAAAGGGCATACAATCGATCTAACTATCATTACAGTGCTCAGACTACTACTATATACATGGGGGAATACTACTTGATCATATGGTGGTCTACTAGAAATTTTGATCGGTGGAAGACTCCATGATATCCGCTCCAGCTTCGTCTTCATAGTCATCATCACTACTGTCGGGGTCGGAGTCGGTGTCATCGATGATGATGTAATCTTCAGAACAAATGTCTTCGGATTGATCGTCATCTCCTCCTCGCGCGGGATCTCCCATAAATATTTCGAGCTTCTGTATCAGGTCGTCATTCTTCTCCAATAGTATTGCGATTTCCTCCTCGTATCCGTCGCGTGTAGACTTGAGTCCTCTTCTAGCTCCATGTTCCTGGTCATCGCCTTCTTCAAATCTATCATGCTAGTGCACATCTGGTTCTCCTGGCATCGAATGTGCTGGTTTAACTCCTGGATGAAAGCTGCAATGGACCTGTCCTTCCTGGTGCTGATCATCTCCCATTGCTCATCTCGGCGCCCACATATCTGGTAGATAGTGTCCTTCAGCTCCTGTTTGTAGACTTCTCCAATACATCCTTCTACCTCTTGAGCACTGCGTTGGTTTTCCATTGAAGAGGAAAGGGTGATGCAGTAAAGTAGCGTAAGTATTTCCCTCAGTTTTTGAGAACCAAGGTATCAATCCAGTAGGAGACCACGCTCGAGTCCCACGCACCTACACAAACAAATAAGAACCTCGCAAACAACGCGATAAAGGGGTTGTCAATCCCTTCACGGTCACTTACGAGAGTGAGATCTGATAGAGATGATAAGATAATATTTTTGGTATTTTTATGATAAAGAGTAAAAGTAAAGAAAGCAAAATAAACAAAGATATAAATAGCTTGTTGACGAGAGATTAATATGATGGAAAATATAGTCGAGGGCCATAGGTTTCACTAGTGGCTTCTCTCAAAATAGCATAAGTGTTACGATGGGTAAACGAATTACTGTCGAGCAATTGATAGAATTGAGCATAGTTATGAGAATATCTTGGTATGATCATGTATATACGCATCACATCCGTGACAAGTAGACCGACTCATGCCTGCATCTACTACTATTACTCCACACATCGACCGCTATCCAGCATGCATCTAGAGTATTAAGTTCATAAGAACAGAGTAACGCTTTAAGCAAGATGACATGATGTAGAGGGATAAACTCATGCAATATGATATAAACCCCATATTTTTATCCTCGATGGCAACAATACAATACGTGTCATTTCCCGCAAGATTGAACCCAAAGCTAAGCACTTCTCCCATTGCAAGAAAGATCAATCTAGTAGGCCAAACCAAACTGATAATTCGAAGAGACTTGCAAAGATAACCAATCATACATAAAAGAATTCAGAGGAGATTCAAATATTGTTCATAGATAATCTTGATCATAAACCCACAATTCATCGGATCTCGACAAACACACCGCAAAAAGTAGAGTTACATCAAATAGATCTCCAAGAGAATCGAGGAGAACTTTGTATTGAGATCCAAAGAGAGAGAAGAAGTCATCTAGCTAATAACTATGGACCCGAAGGTCTGAAGTAAACTACTCACACATCATCGGAGAGGCTATGGTGTTGATGTAGAAGCCCTCCATGATCAATGCCCCCTCCGGCGGAGCGCCGGAAAAGGCCCCAAGATGGGATCTTACAGGTACAGAAGGTTGCAGTGGTGGAAATAGGGTTTTGGCTCCTCTGCTGATTGTTTTGGGGGTACGTAGGAATATATAGGAGGAAGAAGTAGGTCGGTGGAGCTATGAGGGGCCCATGAGGGTGGAGGGCGCGCCTGGGGGGGGGGGGGGTAGGCGCCCCCCTGCCTCATGGCCGTCTCGTTGGTTGCTTGACGTCCACTCCAAGTCCTCTAGATCACGTTTGTTCCCGAAGGTTTCATTCCGTTTGGACTCTGTTTGATATTCTTTTTCTGCGAAACACTGAAATAGGCAAAAAACAGCAATTTGGGCTAGGCCTCCGGTTAATAGGTTAGTCCCAAAAATAATATAAAAGTGTATAATAAAGCCCATTAATCATCCAAAACAAAATATAATATAGCATGGAACAATAAAAAATTATAGATACGTTGGAGACGTATCTAGCATCCCCAAGCTTAATTCCTGCTCGTCCTCGAGTAGGTAAATGATAAAAATAGTATTTTTGATGTGGAATGCTACTTGGCATAATTTTCAATGTAATTATCTTATTTGTGGTATCAATATTCAGATCCGAGAGATTCAAGATAAAAGTTTAATATTGACATAAAAGTAATAATACTTCAAGCATACTAACTAAGCAATTGTGTCTTCTCAAAATAACATGGCCAAAGAAAGTTCATCCCTACAAAATCATATAGTTTGGTCATGCTCCATTTTCGTCACACAAGAATGCTCTCATCATGTACAACCCCGATGACAAGCCAAGCAATTGTTTCATACTTTAGTAATCTCAAACTTTTTTCAACCTTAACGCAATATATGAGCGTGAGCCATGGATATAGCACTTTGGGTGGAATAGAATATGATGATGGGGGTTATGTGGAGAAGACAAAAAATAAAAAATCTCACATTGACGCGGCTAATCAACGAGCTAGGGAGATGCCCATCGATTGATGTCAATCCAAGGAGTAGGGATTGCCATGCAACGGATGCACTAGAGCTGTGAATGTATGAAAGATCAACAAAAGAAACTAAGTGGGTGTGCATCCAACTTGCTTGCTCACAAAGACCTAGGGCATTTGAGGAAGGGAAAACTTTGTTTTTGCCACTCTAGTTTTTGCCCACTTTGCTTATGCCATTCTAGAATTTGACATATCACTTTTGCCACTCTTAGCTTTTGACAATACATCACAAATGCCATTCTGTGGCAAAATCAATATTTTTTCATTCACTTTTGCCACTCTTAGATTTTGACAATGTATCACAATTGCCACTTTAAAATTATTGCTTTTGCCACGGAATGTCATTTTTGATGTATTGTCAAAAGCTAAGAGTGGCAAAAGTGAAACGTCAAATTTTAGAGTGGCATAAGCAAAATGGTCAAAAACTAGAGTGGAAAAAACAAAGTTTTCCCTTTGAGGAAGCCCATTGTTGGAATATACAAGCCAAGTTCTATAATGAAAAATTCAAGTGACAAAACAAGAGACTCTCTATCATAAAAATCATGGTGCTACTTTGAAGCACAAGTGTGGAAAAGAGGATAGTAGCATTGTCCCTTTTTTATTTTCTTTTTTTTTGGGCCTTCCCTTTTTTTATTTGGCCTTTCTCTTTTTTTGGGACAATGCTCTATGAATGATGATCATCACACTTCTATTTATTTACAACTGAATGATTACAACTCGATACTAGAACAAAGTATGACTCTATATGAATGCCTCCGGCGGTGTACCGGGATGGGCAATGAATCAAGAGTGACATGTATGATAATATGCATGGTGGCTTTGCCACAAATACGATGTCAACTACATGATCATGCAAGGCAATATCACAATGATGAAACATGTCATAATAAACGGAAAGGTGGAAAGTTGCATGGCAATATATCTCGGAATGGCTATGGAAATGCCATAATAGGTAGCTATGGTGGCTATTTTGAGGAAGATATAAGGAGGTTTATGTGTGATAGAGCGTATCGTATCACGGGGTTTGGATGCACCGGCGAAGTTTGCACTGACTCTCAAGGTGAGAAAGGGCAATGCACGGCATCAAGAGGCTAGCAATGATGGAAGGGTGAGAGTGCGTATAATCCATGGACTCAACATTAGTCATAAAGAACTCACATACTTATTGCAAAAATCTACAAGTCATCAAAAACCAAGCACTACGCCAAGATGCTCCTAGGGGATTGATTGGTAGGAAAAGACCATCGCCGTCTCCCCGACCGTCACTCATAAGGAGGACAATCAAAGAACACCTCATGTTTCAAATTTGTTACACAACGTTTACCATACGTGCATGCTACGGGACTTGCAAACTTCAACACAAGTATTTCTCAAATTCACAACTACTCAACTAGAACAACTTTAATATCACTACCTCCATATCTCAAAACAATCATCAATCATCAAACTTTTCTTAGTAATCAACGTACTTATAAGAAAGTTTTTACTAATCTTGGATGCCTATCATATTAGCACTAATTTCTCAATTTAAGCAAATTACCATGCTGTTTTGTAGGACTCTCAAAATGATATAAGTGAAGCATGAGAGAACAATAGTTTCTATAAAACAAAACCACCGCCGTGCTCTAAAAGATATAAGTGAAGCACTAGAGCAAAAACTATATAGCTCAAAAGATATAAGTGAAGCACATAGAGTATTCTAATAAATTCCAAATCATGTGTGTCTCTCTCGAAAGGTGTGTACAGCAAGGATGATTGTGGTAAACTAAAAATCAAAGTCTCAAATCATACAAGACGCTCCAAGCAAAACACATATCATGTGGTGAATAAAAATATAGCTCGAAGTAAAGTTACCGATGGACGCAGACGAAAGAGGGGATGCCTTCCGGGGCATCCCCAAGCTTTGGCTTTTTGGTGTCCTTGTATTTACCTTGGGGTTCATTGGGCATCCCCAAGATTAGGCTCTTGCCACTCCTTGTTTCATAATCCATCAAATCTTTCCGAAAACTTGAAAACTTCACAATACAAAACTCAACAGAAAATCTCATGAGCTCATTAGCGAAAGAAAACAAAACACCACTTCATGGTACTGTATTGAACTCATTCTTTATTTATATTGGTGTTAAAACTACTATATTCCAACTTCTCTATGGTTTATAAACTCTTTTACTAGCCATAGATTCATCAAAATAAGCAAACAACACACGAAAAACAGAATCTGTCAAAAACAGAAGAGTCTGTAGTAATCTGTAACTAACGCAAACTTCTGGAACTCAGAAAAACCTACCAAAATAGGACGACCTAAATTTTTTTTTATAGATCTGCTGCAATAGGAATCAATATTTTATCACGTTTTGTTGATTTTTAACAATTGTTTTCGTGAACAGAAAGTTTCTGGAATTTTCAGCAAGATCAAATAACTATCATCCAAGAAGATCCTATAGGTTTAACTTGGCACAAACACTAATTAAAACACAAAACAAATCTCATCAGAGGCTAGACCAAAGATTTATTCAAAAACAGAAAGGAAATATATTGGTTTGTCTCCCAACAAACGCTTTTGTTTAACGCCCCTAGCTAGGCTTTGATAATTCTAACGATGCTCACATGAAAGATAAGAATTGAAGCGCAAAGAGAGCATCATGAAACACATGACAAACACATCTAAGTCTAACATACTTCCTATGCATAGACATCTTATAGGCAAACAAATTACCATAGCAAGCAAATACTAGCATATGCAAGGAAGCGGAAAGAAACAATAGCAATCTCAACATAACGAGAGGTAATTTATTATCATGAAAATTTCTACGACCATATTTTCCTCTCTCATAATAATTACATGTGGGATCATAAGAAAATTCAACAAAATAGCTATCACATCAAATATTTTCAACACGATCCACATGCATGCAAAGTTGACACTCTTCCAAAATAGTGGGATTATCATTAACTAAAGTCATGACCTCTCCAAACCCACTTTTATCAAAAAAATACGATTGATCGAAATCCAAATATGTGGGATCTAAAGTTGACACTCTTCTAAACCCACTTTCAATACTATTGCAAACATTATTATCAATCTCATATTCATCATGGGGCTTAAATAAATTTTCAAGATCCTAAGAAAAATCACCCCAATCATGATCATTACAACAAGTAGTTGTAGCGACCCGACCTCAGACGGTCAAGCCTCTGTGTATCCGTGCCATCCCTGGATCAGTATGCTGGCACACACAGTACATCAATGTATATATCAAAGTGCAATCACATGTATAAATAACGTAAAACTGATATATACCTCATAATACTCAGCGGAAACAATCAATCGGGTGTGGAGTCCCATCAACGCCATCGGCGGGTTGAGTGTAGACCGTAACCAGATCATACTCTTACTCGTCGAAGTAAATATCTGCAACATGATACGTTGCAGCCATGTAGGTCAAGACATTGAATGTACCGCAAGATCACAACATGAGAAAACAGATGATAAAACTATACTATATGCAATATGGCTTTGTGGATCTATGTCTGAGTTTTGTTTGCGTAAAAGCTGATTTATTTTCCCTACATCAAAGGAATAAATGAAGTCTGTACTATGGAGTTTTCTATCATGCCATGGTTCCGCCAACCGATGTCTCATAGCCCAAAATCATCATAAGTTGCCCACAATTAAGTTATCAATCCGGTGTTGAGAGTTCCGAGATAGATCCAAGTCCAGATGCTCAAATTGTCCGTGAACTGGGACACGGCTAATCGATTAGGTTTTAAACCCTCTGCAGAGGTTTGTACACTTTACCCGCAAGATTCGATCCTCTCTTTACGTTCTCGCACTTCAGGGTGTTTGAGAACAAGATGACCGAAACATGGTCTTCCGAAGAGTTCCTCTGACCACTGTCTGGTGCTCATCCAATCCTACCGTAGTTCTACATCTGCTAGCACCGTCCCAGCCCCACTAAGGTCAACCAAGCCAGAGCCCATATTGACTTGCGGTTGCACAGGTAAGCTTCCGGGCATGAAGTATTCTTCCGTCTCTTTGAGTCTGGGTGAAGCTTTCCGAAGATGTCATGGCGCTTCTCCATGCATCCCGGCCAACCACCGGTTTCTCCAGGTGCCCACAACCGTCCTTCACCCAAGAGTGTGTATTGAATTCTTGTCTCGAGTCTTGAAGTCTTGAGGCCTTGAAGATGCAGTCCTTGCAGATTCCATCATGGAGTTGTCGTCATTGATGTAGATCCTCCATTCTCGCACCACTCCTGAGCACTCATACCAAACCCCGTCTACTATAGCGTAGCATTAAAACAAATAACGTCCCGGGCTTGGTAACAGGGTGATGGGTTCCTACCTCATGCATACTACTCAACTACAAGGATTCAATAACACTACTGAGGGGTGGTTGCAAAGATGCCACTAAATGCAATAAACATAGGTATGAAAGCATGGTCAAAGTGAACTTGCCTTGTCGACGATCTTCGAAAACTAGGGACTCGTGGTAGCAAGCTTCAGACTCGAAATTCTACCGAGACAAACAACAATCATAATAATCATACAACATATGACCACTTAACATAATAGCATGCTAACATAACACACAAAGCACTTGAACCAAAACCCAAAGAAAAACTGAAAGAAATCCAACTCAAAGTTTTCCCATATCCAACAACAATCAAGAAATAGTTTTGCACTACAAAAATTTTCTTAACAGAACCTCAGCCTGGGTTTATGCTACCTAACAGAAACAGAATTCATCAAGCAACTAGGAGTAAAAAGAATCACCTTAAAATCTATTATAAAACTCCTATTAGGCCTAAAGCAAATTCTAGTAAGAAAATAAAAATAAAAGTTTTATTTATTATAAATAAAAGTTCATGCTCTAAAGTGACAGAAACTAACCTAGAATAATCTATCACATAGGAAAAATAAATTTATTTGCTAATTAAAACAATAGGAAAACAGTAGCTAGTTAAATAATTAGGAATAACATGATCCTAGTTAAAACTATTTTTTTAATTAATCCTAAAATGCCCAAATAAATTCCTACGGTTTGGCAATGTCAAAACAAAGTTGTGGCAAAAAGAATCACTAAAAAATAATTTTCCTAACTCTTTTTTATGGCAGAATTACTATTCTGTCTAAATCTAAAATAAGGCAATTTTAAATAATTTTAACATGACTAATTATATTTTCTACAGAAACTACAATAAATTTGCAAACCAACAAAAAAAGAATCACTTAAAAATATTAAGTAGATTAAAAGATATGAATTTTACAAAACTGAAACTATTCTGTTAAAACAGAAAATTAAAAATAAAACTAAAACGAAAACTGGGCTCAATGGGCCTATCTAACGCTTCGGGCGTAATATAACTAAAACACGCCCATGGTTTAACAGAAAATAACCGCGTCGGGCCGGTTTAAATAAAACCTAACTAATCGATCTAAACCGGAAATGAACCGGTTCACTAAAAACTAACCTAATAAAACCATACCCCTTCGGGGGATCTAATCCTAACCCTAGAAAACAGATCGGACGGCGGGAGGTGCTCCGTGACTTACCGGACGGCGACGGCGACGCGGCTCGGCGGCGAAGTGCTTCGGTGACTCCGTGGTCGGGGCGACGGCGGAGGTCTCCCATTCTTGACGGGCGAGGGGTTGGTTTGGTGGGGGCGATGTAGCTCGGGGGTGGCCGGTGCGTCGGCGGCGGAGTTAATGGCGGCGGCGGCGCACGGGTGCTCCGGCGGGCGCGAGCGGCGAGAGGGAGAGGTCGGGGGTGGGGGCGAGGGGGGAACGGGTGGGGGTATTTATAGGCGGGCGGGACGACTTGGACGAGGGGGCGAACGCGGCGAGGAGATCGCGGAGGATCCCGGATCTCGCGGGATTCCGGCGAGCGGCGGCGCGGGGCGTGGCGTGGGGAGGAAGAAGGTGGGGTGGGGCCGGGTGTCAGCGAGAGGGAGAGAGAGAGGAGTCGGGCGGGCGACCGGGGCGAAGGGTTTTCGGGCGAGGGGGCGCTGGGCTGTTCGGTCTGGCGCGGCTGGGCCGGGCTGCCTGCCCACTGGCCGGGTCATTACCGGGTCGGGTCACTGAGGTTTCTTTTTTTTTGAAATTAAAAAGAGAGGAAAATAATATAAATATAAATATTTTATATAGGACATATATATATCAAAATGATCAGGGGAATATTCCCTATCATTTGAACATTTTTCCAGGGGCAAAATCCAAACTTTATAGAAAATCATTTTTTTCTAGAATTCCAAATAAAACTCAAATTTGAAAGGGGTTTTCAAGGCACTTTCAAATGACTTTCAATTTGATTCTTTTTAACTTCCAACTCATATTTCATATAATTGAAGAAGTCATTTTATCTTCCCTCATGAAAATCATTGAGTTGCATAAAGCTTTGAATTTGAAATATTCTCAAATGAAATTCAAATCTTTTCAAAACCCTTTTCATTTCAAATGGAAGAAGTCATTTCATCTTCACTCTAGGGTTTTGGTGTTGGAATGGAATTGAATTCATTGAGATCCAAAAGGGCAAAAGGGGATAGTTTTGGGAAAGTCATTTTTATTCCCTCTCATCCAACTTTCAGAAGTTTCAAATTCCACTCAATTTCACTCAATCAATCAAACAAACAATCAGACAACAAGCATAGTTATTTATCTAATATAACATTCCAAAATTTAGAATTTTGGGATGTTACAGTAGTAGACATAGCAAACTTAGAATCGCCAAGCTTAGGGTTTTGCATATCATTAACACAATTGACATTAAGGAATTTATAGTAAAATCATGGCAATCATGCTTTTCATTCGAGCTATCGTGAATCTCTTCATAAATTTCTTCATCACAATTTTTAGATTCACGAATTTCAAGCACAACCTCATAAAGATAATCTAGTGCAGTCAAATCACTAGGAATTGGTTCATCATAATTGGATCTCTTAAAAAGATAGGCAAGCGGATGAGGATCCATAACAATACATTTTCAGCAAGCGAAGATGGAGGCATATAGAAGGCACATGGCCACACAAGCAAAGAAGAAGCAAGCGAAAAAGAGGCGAACAGAGAGAGAGGGCGAATAAAACGGTAAGGGTGAAGTGGGGGAGAGGAAAACGAGAGGCAAATGGCAAATAATGTAATCCGAGGGATAAGAGTTTGTGATGGGTACTTGGTATGTCTTGACTTGTGCGTAGACTCCCCGACAACGGCGCCAGAAATCCTTCTTGCTACCTCTTGAGCACCGTGTTGGTTTTCCCTTGAAGAGGAAAGGGTGATGCAGTAAAGTAGCGTAAATATTTCCCTCTATTTTTGAGAACCAAGGTATCAATCCAGTAGGAGACCACGCTCGAGTCCCACGCACCTACACAAACAAATAAGAACCTCGCAACCAACGCGATAAAGGGGTTGTCAATCCCTTCACGGTCACTTACGAGAGTGAGATCTGATAGAGATGATAAGATAATATTTTTGTTATTTTTATGATAAAGAGTAAAAGTAAAGAAAGAAAAATAAGCGAAGATAGAAATAGCTTGTTGACGAGAGATTAATATGATGGAAAATAGACCCCGGGGCCATAGGTTTCACTAGTGGCTTCTCCCAAAATAGCATAAGTGTTATGGTGGGTAAACGAATTACTATCGAACAATTGATAGAATTGATCATAGTTATGAGAATATATAGGTATGATAATGTATATAGGCATCACGCCCGTGACAAGTAGACCGACTCCTGCCTGCATCTACTACTATTACTCCACACATCGACCACTATCCAGCATGCATCTAGAGTGTTAAGTTCATAAGAATAGAGTAACACTTTAAGCAAGATGACATGATGTAGAGGGATAAACTCATGCAATATGATATAAACCCCATATTTTTATCCTTGATGGCAACGATATAATACGTGTCGTTTCCCCTACTGTCACTGGGATCGAGCACCACAAGATTGAACCCAAAGCTAAGCACTTCTCCCATTGCAAGAAATATCAATCTAGTAGGCCAAATCAAACTGATAATTCGAAGAGACTTGCAAAGATAACCAATCATACATAAAAGAATTCAGAGGAGATTCAAATATTGTTCATAGATAATCTTGATCATAAACCCACAATTCATCGGATCTCGACAAACACACCGCAAAAAAAAGAGCTACATCAAATAGATCTCCAAGAGAATCGAGGAGAACTTTGTATTGAGATCCAAAGAGAGAGAAGAAGCCATCTAGCTAATAACTATGGACCCGAAGTTCTGAGGTAAACTACTCACACATCATCGGAGAGGCTATGGTGTTTATGTAGAAGCCCTCCGTGATCAATGCCCCCTCCGGCGTAGCGCCGAAAAAGGCCCCAAGATGGGATCTCACGGGTACAAAAGGTTGCGGTGGTGGAAATAGGGTTTTGGCTCCTCTACTGATGGTTTGGGGGTACGTAGGTATGTATAGGAGGAAGAAGTAGGTCGGTGGAGCTATGAGGGTCCCACGAGGGTGGAGGGCGTGCCCCGGGGGGGGGGGGGGGTAGGCGCGCCCCTACCTCGTGGCCGCCTCGTTGGTTGCTTGACGTCCACTCCAAGTCCTATGGATCACGTTTGTTCTGAAAATCACGTTCCCGAAGGTTTCATTCCGTTTGGACTCCGTTTGATATTCTTTTCCTGCGAAACACTGAAATAGGCCAAAAAACAGCAATTTGGGCTGGGCCTCCGGTTAATAGGTTAGTCCCAAAAATAATATAAAAGTGTATAATAAAGCCCATTAATCATCCAAAATATAATATAATATAGCATGGAACAATAAAAAAATATAGATATGTTGGAGACGTATCACGTCCCATAGCAATGTGGGCTGCCATGCTCTTGCCTAGACTCCAGGTTGGTGCATCAAAGGAAAACTCTATGGGCTCACTGACTGGCGTGAATGTCCTTCTTGGAACTTGAACTCGAATCATCCAACGCTCCTCTTATGGTAATGTGGCGGTGTAGGTCCCGATGAAGCTTGGTATTCCTATGTTCAGGTACCGAGTGACTTCCTTGAAGTGTCGCCCAAAGGGTGTGTCTTCATCCGGTTGTGCAAACTTGTTCCTTGAGTCCGCCATCCTAAGGAGTAGAAAATGGAGAGGATTCAGAAATGAGTAGAGAAGAGTGACCTATGGCTCATCTTAGTGGTCGTGTCCTACATTCAGCGTGTGCTCTGATACCATCTTGTAGCGACCCGACCTCAGACGGTCAAGTCTCTGTGCTTAAGTGTCATCCCTGGATCGGTAATGCTGACACACACAGTACTCGAAGGATTTATAACAGAGTAGCAATCACACACTTATTACATCGAGCGTCTTAAAAGAGAACTTATTACAATAAATATGTCTTAAGGCCATCTAAATAAGATAACAGCGGAAGGCTTGGAAGATAAGGTGAGTCCATCAACTCCAATGGCATAGCTGAGTGCACGACAACGGCCTAGCAAACCTTACACTTCGTCTGAAAAGTCTGCAACATGATACGTTGCAGCCCGAAAACGGGTCAGCACATGGAATATGCTGGCATAGTAACACAATAGAGCAATGAACAGAATAAATGCTATCACTGCATGCATATATGGCTGGTGGAGGCTCTATGGTTAATATGGTTTTTGCGGAAAGCCAATTTTTTCCTACAACAAAGGAATATATTTTATTTAACTATCATGGTAGTTGAACAACATTGAGAAGGTTCCCCCAACTCAATCCCAATTAAAAGTAATTATCAACCCAACAAAATTAAATTTTAGTTAAGAGATCCGTATGATAATCCAAGAACCAGATACTCAAGATGTCCATAACCTTGGACACGGCTAACCATGATTAGTTTGTACACTCTACAGAGGTTTGCGCACTTTTCCCCACAAGACTCGATCTCCTCCGTTGGATTTCTCGCACTACATGGTGTTTGAGAAACAGATGACCAAGACACAGTCTTTCAGAAGCACTAACTCTTTACTCTGGGTGGATAGTTGCACCTACTTTCCCTCTACATCTGCTAGCCCACCACTGAAAGAGGTCATGCAACATACTCAACTATGCTAGAGCCCATAATATCTTGTGGCTGCACACGGAAGTTTCTAGCATGAATAATCTTATGATTCCTTTGAGCTGGTGTCGGTGTCAAAACCCGCGGATCTCGGGTAGGGGGTCCCGATCTATGCGTCTTAGGCTGATGGTAACAGAAAGCAAGGGACACAATGTTTACCCAGGTTTGGGCCCTCTCGATGGAGGTAAAACCCTACTTCCTGCTTGATTAATATTGATGATATGAGTAGTACAAGAGTAGATCTACCATGAGATCATAGAGGTTAAACCCTAGAAGCTAGCCTATGATGATTATGATTGTGATCGTGATCGTGATCGGCCTTCTAAGGACCAACCTCTCCGGTTTATATAGACACCGGAGTGGGCTATGGTTTACATGGAGTCGGTTACAAGGAAGGAAATATATTATCCGGATCGCCAAGCTTGTCTTCCATGCAAAGGAGAGTCCCACTCGGACACGGGACGAAGTCTTGAGTCTCGTATCTTCACGCTCCGATAGTTCGGACGAAGTATATAGTCCGGCTGTCTGGATACCCCCCAATCCAGGACTCCCTCAGTAGCCCCTGAACCAGGCTTCAATGACGAAGAGTCCGGCGCGCAGTCTTGTCTTCGGCATTGCAAGGCGGGTTCCTTTCTCTGAATACTCCAAAATAATTATCAAACACTTAAATCGTGTCCGGATCTGCAATGATCTTCACATACCATTGTAGAGAGAATGATATTTCACAAATGCAATATGCTGACAACTTTTTAGACAACGTGACATGTCATTACGGTCGGGTCATTATTCGAGCCATTTTCCCACAACCAGCCACATCGCATATTGCGAGGCGGTTTCCTTGACACGTCTTGTCAAAGCAGAGATCGTGTCCCCTTATCATGGGATTCTCATCAATACGGGTATGGGTAATCCCACCGCGCCATCAATCGTGGCGCTTGGGAAGTAAGCGATTCTCAACGGGCAAGTGGGGAGGTGCACCGTTTTCGTCGCCTCTATAAAGGGACAAGGGTTCCCCATTTTTACCCACGCCTTCTTCCTCCTTTGCTCAGCCTTGCCCCCTCGAGCTCCAACGCCCTAGCCCAAGTCTTCTTTGCACAGCTAAACATGTCCGAAGTAGGAGGCAAGTCGGTGGCCTCCACCGTGAAGGAGAAGCTTATCGTGAATCTTCGGGCAGCTGGATACTTGGCCCAGACATCGCGCACCGGCTACCGGACGCCGGACAGGTCATTCCAACTCCGGAACCTCACGACAGGGTCGTGTTTGTCGCCCACATCGTCCATGGACTGGGATTTCCACTTCATCCCTTTGTCCGCGGGCTCATGTTCTACTATGGGCTAGATTTCCATGATCTAGCCCCAAATTTCTTCCTCAACATCTCGGCGTTTATCGTAAATGGGTATGCGAAACCTTCCTCCGCATCAAGCCTCACTTTGGCTTGTGGCTACAAATCTTCTGCGTGAAGCCGAAGATCGTGAGCGGCCAGCAAGCAGAGTGTGGAAGGGCCAATGTGGGCAAGATGCCTAACGTCACCTGGCTTGACGGCTCCTTCGCGGAGACCGTGAAAGGTGGCAATCGGGGTGGTTCTACATCACCGAGCCGCGCGGCGCCAACTGGGCAGCGACCCCCGAATTCAGATCCGGAACCCCCATGCGGCTCACGTCCTGGGAAAGGAAGGGCCTAGCACAGGCGAACACAAAAGCTGACCGGACTCCAGAACTGCATCAAGAATATGAAGGACAAGAACATCAAGCTTGTCAACATGGTCCAGGTCATGCTTGTCCGCCGGATTCTCCCGTGCCAAAGACGGGTATTCAATCTGTGGGAGTACGTCTCGGCCGAACACCAGACGCTTCGAAAGCTCTACGGCATGACGCATAAAGGCGCATGGAAGGTGCTGTTTCAAGGCCTCCGAAGTACCTCCCCCCAGATCCGAGGACCGCGGTCTTCATGCCGTGCGGCCCCCCGTCCGATGAGTTTTCTGACTATCACCGGATTCAGTTCTTCCTGATATATGCAGGGGGAGTCTTAAGTCATTGTGTGTATTTGATCAGGATTATGTGGAGACAGCGGAGCGGATTGAATGTCCGGCTCCGCTGCCGGAAGGTCCAGCCGATGCTCTCCTGACGGAGATGCTAGTCCCGGCGCCCTAGAAGGCACTGGAAAAGAAGGCCCCAGGGACCAGAAAGGGTCTCCGGTGTAAGGTCGTACCGGACGTCTCGTCCGAGGACGACGAGGCACACTCCTCCCCCGAAGGAGAGGAAGAAGAGGAAGAGGCCGCCCCATCCGGAGAGGATGGGGGACCTAGGAAGGAGGACCAGGGGGCCGGGAAGGGCCCCCGATGCAAGGCCGTCATACCCACGAAGTCTGAAGACGACGAGGCAGATTCCTCCCGTGGAGGCGGGGGGAAACACGAAGAAGTTCTGCCTCCCCGCAATGGGTAGGAGAAGAAGAGGAAAGCTGCCCCGGAGGTGGAGGCTAGGACGTCCAAGAAGGGAAAGGCGTCCCTTCCGGACTACTCCACCACGGCCGCTCACAGTGACGAAGAGTGGCTACCTAGGGGGAAGCCCCTAGCGAGATCGTGAGTCTCCGCACTCTATGGTACTTTAGCACGGCTTTGTTTCATGGTCTTGTTATAACGTCGAACATATATGCAGTCCGGCCAGGGCCCATCCCGAGGTGTCGTTTTCGGATGGGTCTTTGAGTAATTCAGAGATGAACTCGCTCCCGACGGCCACTACTCCTCAGCCTGCGGATGACACGGAGGTGTTGTCCCAAAGGCTCCCAGAGCGGGGGGAGGTGACTCTGGAGGCGCCCCAAGGCGGAATTCCAGACATCGAACACGCGGGATTCAAGCTCCCCACGGATCGTGTTTATGAGAGCCGCAGTAAGCCGGGCTCTCAGCCGAATACTGTTCCGGAACCTCCAATGGTTCCGGACTTAGGCGGGCAGCCCCTCGTTAGGGAGGGCGAGCCGTCCATGCCGAGGACTTCCGTTAAGCCCGAGGCGTCGGATTGTCTGCTGGAAAAGATTCGGGGTGCTTCCATGGATGAAGAGCACCGTACTCTTATGAGTGCGGTGATTCAGAAGGTTTTGTCCGCCAAGAGCGGACTGACCGAAGCTTGCACCAGCCTCCTGACATGCTTTGAGGTAAGTAATAAAAATGTGTGAAATTACCACCCGATAGGTAGTAGCCCCTGATACTCTGTTTGGTGTTCGGAAAGGAAAGCCAAACGGAGGGTCAATTATAATCCGCATGAGTCTAATAATAAGTGTGCATGTGAATAAGCAGGTTGTGCTGCTTGTCGCTGCTGTCGGCACAGCTGAGGTCGCCGGACTAAAACGAGACCTGGAGCAGGCGCAGGGAGAGCTCGACCTCACGAAGAGGCAGCTCGAAGAGAACAAAGGTGAGTAATTCCCCTCTCTCATATAATGAATAATACGCAAAATTGGTTATTCTAACGACAAAGCATCGTGACTTTGTAACAGGGGCCACCACCGAAGTGGCATCTCTGAAGAAAGCGTTGTCCGAGGCCGAGGACAAGGCGGCTCTGGAGCACAAAGAGCGCGAGACACAAGATGCTAGAGTGGGCGAGGTATAGCGAGAGCTCCAGGAGCTCGGTAAAAAGTTCGAGTCCTTGGAGCATGATCTTAAGGTGAAAGAGGCCGAGCTGGCGAAGGCCCTTGCGAGTATGAAAGACGCCAAGGCCGAAGCCGAAAAGGCACAGCAGGAAATCCAGGCGGCCAAGAAGATAGCGGCGGGTAAGACATTCTTTATGCAAAGCGAGCATGTGGAGGAGGCGTTTCTTTTACTTACCCGAATTCGGAGCTCTCCAGGGGCATTCGCAGATCTTCCACGCAGCGTATCAGATGTCGCGGAGTTCTACCGTGCCAAGGAGGGGAGCTCCACAGAGAAGTTGTTCTGGTCCCAGTATGCTGGGGCCGAACACCCAATGCCTCTGAGTGACCAACTGAAGCAGTTGGTTGAACACCACAGGGTGGCCGAAGTGGCTATGAAAGATTTCATAGTCCGGATGTGGCCTGGTGACCCCCTGCCCACTAGCTACTTCGGTCTTATCTAGCAGATGGTAAATGCCTGTCCGCGGCTTGAAGTGATCAAGTGATCCGTTTGCATTGAGGGTGCCGACCGGGCCTTTGCTCATGCGAAGGTGCATTATGGCAAGCTGGATGCGGAGAAGCTGGTGAAGGACGGGCCGCCGGAGGGCAAGGCGCATCGCTATCCAGAGAAATATTACGATGGCGTTATGAAGGGCGTCGTCTCGTGGCCGATGAATGTACCAAGGACACAATCCTTGAGTAAATGTACCTTTGTTGTTGTTGTAATATAAAGATGAAGTTACTTGCGCTATGTAGCGCTGTTTGATTTAAAATATTACCTTCTGTGCGGCTGTTTATAGGATTCTGAAAGTAGGCCAGTCGTCGGCTTCCGCCCCCATGTAACTAGTACCGGGGTGTTCCTGGAAAAACCCGGATACTCTTTATACAAATTTTTGGTCCCTTAAGGAGGTATCCGACGCAGCGAACAAGGCAATCGGACTATGCGGCTTTATAACTTTCACTTAGCCATAGAAGTCTACAATTTTAAATTTCGGCGAAGCCCCTAGAATTCGGAGGGCCGAATTGGGGCGCTATATAGGCCTAAACCGGACGAGGCCGATTCCTCGCCTAAAGCGGAAAAAATCTTTAAGGATTTTAAGACCTCTCGAACAGCGACCAGCTCTCGCCGCATCATGCCGGTTAGTTTTCGGCTTTCTCTACTGAGGTGCTTGTCCGGAAGAACCGGGACACAATCGCAGTACTTCTCCCTGCGCTACCTTAGCCGATATAACGGAACGTAAGGTACAAACAAGGGAGCCGGGAAAACCCAACTATTGACCCAAGACGTGATTCGGAGCTGATGCATATAGTGTTATAAGTTCGGGGTGTCGCACTGTTTAAAGTGTTCGGACTTGTTTTGCCATATTATGAGGCGCCATAAGAAGCCCCTGGCAAACTGATCGTACTAAGGTGTACGGATGCAATATTAAATAAACATTTGCAAGAAAAATGCGCAAATAGGAATAAAAAGCTGACGCTATATGTTATCTCCCATTGATGGATAATACGTTTAAGCGTATGTTTACAATGGGTGTGTTTAAGTAGAGGTAAATAGGACTATTTAACATGTCCTATCCAAGGGCAGGCTGCATGTAGGTATATAAAACAGGTATAACGATCGTGAACAGATTCCACATGAGTATTTCCTTTTGTGCACAGAGCCTGTTGCTTCCTTGGTTTTCTCTCCTGTGTAAGTCCGACAATCCGGCTCTTCTGAAGAGGCTGCCCTAAAGCAGTGTCTTGAAAGATAAAAAGGGAGGGTTATGAAGGTATGTTGCGGTGATACCACACTGTTGACTGAGTCACTGCTGCGCCTCCGCCTATGCCCATGGTATTTTGAGTGTGTAATTGTGTACGCGTGGCACGAATGCTGCTTTGATGGGGCTTGAGCAGAGGCCGGACTGCTAGTCGTGCTCTTGGCATGCCTGGTGATCCTGCTGCGGGGTGCTCCGGACTCGCTTGATGGTGCTCGAGGTTGTCGTCGCTGGATTGGTGGTTTGTCGCAGGAGGCCGCATTGTACTTCCGCCGCGAGGGCTGCAATATGCTCTTCTGTTCGGAGAGAGTGGTCCATGTTTCCATTGGTATTATGACCCGCCGTCCTGGCATCTTGAGCTTGAGGTATGCGTAGTGTGGTACCACATTGAATCTAGCAAATGCGGTTCGTCCAAGCAGTGCGTGGTAACCACTACGGAAAGGGATGATATCAAAGATTAACTGTTTGCTTCGGAAGTTATCCGGAGATCCGAAGACCACTTCCAATGTTATAGAGCCCGTGCAGCGGGCCTCTACTCCAGGAATTACACCTTTAAAGGTGGTTTTGGTGGGCTTGATCCTTGAAGGGTCCATGCCCATTTTGCGCACTGTGTCCTGATAAAGCAGGTTTAGGCTGCTGCCGCCGTCCATGAGGACTCGCGTGAGGTGGAATCCGTCGATGATTGGGTCTAGGACCAATGTGGCTGAGCCACCGTGACGGATGCTGGTAGGGTGATCCCTACGATCAAAGGTGATCGGACAAGCTGACCATGGGTTGAATTTGGGGGCGATTGGCTCCATCGCGTAGACGTCCCGTAGTGCTCGCTTCCGTTCCCGCTTGGGAATGTGGGTGGCGTAGATCATGTTGACCGTTTTCACCTGGGGAGGAAATTTCTTCTGTCTTCGTCGTCGTCGTTGTGCAGCCCCTTATCCTTGTTTTCGGCGTTTATTTTATCGGCCTGTTTGAACACCCAGCAGTCTCTATTAGTGTGGTTGGCTGGCTTGTCCGGGGTGCCATGAATTTGGCACAAAGCGTTCGATATCACGGTCCGCATCGACGGTCCTCGATTGTTTCTTTTTAACGGCTTCTTCCGCTGACCGGACTTGGATCCGCTGAATCCGGTGTTGACTTCCGTGTCTTCAGTGTTGTCGCCGTTGGTATGTTGCTTATGTCTATTGCGCCGTGGCTTGCCGTTATTGTGACGGACATCCGAAGTGCCAGAATGCGGCGTAGTGCCGTTGCGAGCCAACCAACTGTCCTCGCCCGCACAAAAGTGGGTCATTAGTGTCGTGAGAGCTTCCATGGACTTGGGTTTTTCCTGGCCGAGGTGTCGGGCGAGCCACTCGTCACGGATATTATGCTTAAAGGCTGCCAAGGCTTCGACATCCGGACATTCGACTATTTGGTTCTTTTTAGTTAGGAACCGAGTCCAGAATTTCCTGGCTGACTCTCCGGGCTGTTGAGTAATGTGGCTCAAGTCATCGACATCCGGTGGTCGCACATATGTGCCCTGGAAGTTGTCGAGGAACGCGTCTTCCAGGTTTTCCCAACTTCCAATGGAATTTGCGGGCAGGCTGTTTAGCCAGTGCCAGGCGGGTCCTTTGAGCTTAAGGGGAAGATACTTGATGGCGTGTAGATCGTCTCCGCGGGCCATGTGAATGTGGAGAAGGAAATCTTCGATCCATACTGCGGGGTCTGTTGTGCCATCGTATGATTCGATGTTTACGGGTTTGAACCCTTCTGGGAATTCATGATCCATCACTTCGTCAGTGAAGCAGAGGGGGTGTGTGGCGCCTCTGTGCCGGGCTATGTGGCTACGCAGTTCGAATTGCTCTGGATGGCTGTATTCGGCCCGGCCGGACTTGTTGATAGTGTATCCGGCGTGAAGGCCATCGTCGCGTGTTGGGGCGCGCCCCCGCGATCCGTAGATCGATCTTGGCTGTCCTGCTTTGTTTTCCAGTATGTCGTGCAGGTCTTGCCTATTGCCCTGGGCCGTAGTGTATTGGCGTGGGGGTGCGGGCTGGTGTTCGGGCTGATACGCCATTTTATCCCGGCCACGAGGTGGCTGGTCGGCCGTGTGGCGCTCGAGTCCATATTCCTACCGCCGGGACTTGATCCATCTATCTGTGAGCAGGTCTTGATCAGTTTGGAAGTTCTTCTTTGCTTCATTTTCAGGCTCCTCGCAGTGGCCATAAGCCGACGCTTGAAGCGCTCCTGCTCGACGGGATCCTCAGGCACACCGAACTCTTCGTCGCCGAGGCTGATCTCATCTTCGGAGGAGGGCATGTAGTTGTCCTCCTCCGGATATCCGTCTGTTGCCTGTTTGTCTAGGCTGACCTGCGTGTCTTCCTGCTCGGCCTGTTCGAAGGCAGGCTGATCAGGGTTGTATTCCTCTCCGGCACCATCCGGATTCTTTTCGTCTCCTGGGACGGTATTGTTGTGGAGGGGCTTGGAGCGGCGCCGACGACGCCCATGCTTTGCTTTTTCCCTGAGGGGTTATCCTCCATTGCCTCTTGACCGTTGGTTTCCTTCGGAGTGTCCACCATATATATATATATATATATATATATATATATATATATATATATATATATATATATATATATATATATATATATATATATATCGTATGAGGAGGTAGCTGTCCATCGCCCTGTGAGCGGTGGTTCCTATTCTTCTCTTGCATCATCGTCCATACCGTCGATGTCTTCGGAGTCGAAATCAAGCACATCAGTTAGATCATCGACCGTGGCAATGAAGTGGGTGGTGGGTGGGCCACGAATTCCTTCGTCGCCTGCTTCCCACTCGAGCCGGACATAGGTCGGCCAAGAGCCTCCTGACAAAGAGAGAGACTTTAACGAGTTCAAGACGCCGCCAAAGGGCGAGTCTTTGGAAGATATCCGCGGCGGTGAACTCCATTACAGGGCCCAACCAGGTTCGGGCGGGCTCAGAGAGGCCGGAGTGGAACCTACAGCGGATACGAGTCCGGGGTCCGTGTCACAGGCTTCTTTGGGGGCGAGACCTGTGTTCGGCTCTACCGCCGATGAGTGTGCGGCCTGCGGGGCGGGGTCCATCCCTCCATCCTTAGGCAATGCGGTCTGCTCCGGATTTAGGTCCGGGTCTGCCGCGGGGATGACATCCCGAGCATTGTCCGACATCAGGTCTAAGCCGTGCTCATCATGACTGTCTGACGCTCCTGGTACAGGCCCGAATCCGTTGAAGATCAAGTCACCACGGACATCAGCCGTGTAGTTCAGGTTTCCAAACCTGATCTGGTGGCCAGGGGCGTAGCTGTCGATCTGCTCCAGATGGCCAAGCGAATTGGCCCTTGATGCGAAGATGCTTAACACGAAGATCTATCCGGGAGAAAAGTCTCACCTGGACCGTGTTGTTGATTTATGATTGAAGGAGCCATCGAGCCTTGCAATGACGACACAAAGGAACTCTCAATGAAAGCACCGATGTCGATTGTCAAACCGGCGGATCTCGGGTAGGGGTCTCGATCTCAGGCGTCTTAGGCTGATGGTAACGAAAGCAAGGGACACAATGTTTACCTGTGTTCGGGCCCTCTCGATGGAGGTAAAACCCTACTTCCTGCTTGATTAATATTGATGATATGATTAGTACAAGAGTAGATCTACCACGAGATCGTAGAGGCTAAACCCTAGAAGCTAGCCTATGATGATTATGATTGTGATCGTGATCGTGATCGGCCTTCTAAGGACCAACCTCTTCGGTTTATATAGACACTGGAGAGGGCTAGGGTTTACATGGAGTCGGTTACAAGGAAGGAAATATATTATCCGGATCGCCAAGCTTGTCTTCCATGCAAAGGAGAGTCCCACCCGGACACGGGATGGAGTCTTGAGTCTCGTATCATCACGCTCCAATAGTCCGGACGAAGTATATAGTCCGGCTGTCCGGATACCCCCCAATCCAGGACTCCCTCACCTGGGTGGCGGACCGTAGGATGATCACATAGGTACTCCGGGATATCCTAGGACAACACTGGATTCTCCAGGTGCCCAAACCAACAATCCACCCAGATGTGTATTAAAGTTGCCATCTTAAGTTGAACCATTGATTAATAATCTCACATCTGTCATGGATACACTCAAACCCAATCCACGTCTACGAGCATATCATAGCAATATAAGCATAATGTAGAAGTAACTCCCAAGGGTTTGATAATAAAGCGAAGTAATAGGTTCTATCTCATCATCTACTTCCCAATACCCACAAGTTAATCACATCCTAATCATGCAATGTTTGAGGATTGATACTAATGCATAAAAACTGGGTATGAAAAGAGTATGATCAATGTGTTACTTGCCTTGCTGACGATCCGCAAAACCTAGTGACTCGTAGTAGCACGCTTCGCACTCCGGGAATTCTATCGCAAACAAACAATAGCATACATAAGCACTCAAGCGAAGATGCACGGGTAAACTTCAAATAAGAAGATCGAATCTGAAAAATCAACTACAGAGGTTCGATTTGCAAAAAAAAAAAATCAAATCAAACGGAGCAACGAAACTCAAACTACGAAAGAAACAAGATCCGTTTACTAAACTGGACTAAAGTCAAATTTTACAGTACCAAAATCTTGTTCAAGTTGGTTAAACAGAAAGAGGGCTTCGAGACGAAGATCTAGACGCTTGTTTCACCTGATTTGGATAAACGAGCGAAAAGTTATACTAGAACGAAGATCAGTGCAGAAATCGCGATCGAAAATAATCGCGGAAAACCCTGGAAAAAGAAAAAACCGACGAACAGGCTAACGGAAGAACGTTCACTGCTTGCGGCTAACGGACGAACAGCGTTCGTTAAAACGAATGTATAGACGAACGTCCGGTATTTAACCGAACCGAGAAAAACCGAAACAAAACCGATCTAGAAAAAAAACGAACTAGGGTTTCTTAAAAAAACAAACGGTCGCGAAAACCGGCGGCGGTGGCGGCTATACCTCCGGCGGGATCTGGTCTGGCGGCGGGGCAGCAGCGAGGCAGCGCGAGGTGCCGGCTCGGGCGTGCTTTAAAGGGGCCCCGGGCGCAATGTCCTAGCCGGACACGACCCGGTAGGTCGGTTACTTCTTTTTTTAATAAAACCTGACGAGGAAAAACAAATAAAAGAAATACTAAACGAACTCCAAAAATCTTGAAATAAATTTTCACGGTCCTCTAATAATATTGCGGACAAAGTGAACATTTATTTGGGCCTCTAATGCAATTTTGAAAAATGCATTTTTTTTCTAATTCAAATAAAATTGCAATAAAATCCAAATAAAAATTCTTATTTGATTTTAAATTTTTTCCTCCAATATTTCATTTTTTTGGAGAAGTCATATTATCTCCTCTCATATATTTTAATATGAAATATTTTTGGAGAGAAAAATAATAAGAATCAAAGTGATCCTTGTTTCGATATTTGATAAAATTCAAACATGAAAAACGTGAAATCCCCAACTCTCTCCGTAGGTCCTTGAGTTGCTTAGAATTTCGAGGACCGCAAAACAAAATGCAATAAAAATATGATATGCATGGATGACCTATGTATAACATTCCAAATTGGAAATTTGAGATGTTACACCTTATCTATCATCTTTCTCGAGATATCATTTTTTCGATGAAATGGTCGAGATAGCATGTTTCCGATAAAATTCTTCAGATATCAATAGTTTTTACACATGGGATTACTCCTGTATGGGTCAATCACAACATGTGTTTTGTAAAAAATGCATCTTGATGTTCCGTGCAATGCACGTGCATCTTGCTATTTTTTTGCATATAACTCCAAACACCATGTAGACACGGTCTTTGACCATTTTAAAACTATGTTAGTATCATTGTTATTGGTCAGCCGGTGCAAGTTATAGCCCCGGGTATTTTAACCTTTTTTAGTAGTGGTATCTGGCGATTGTTCGCCACGAGCTCAATCATGGCGAATTCCATGTAACCGTCAGATTTCCATCCGACGGTGGCCTGTTTTTAAGCCATAGTATTTGACAAAATCACCACCCTTACACAAGCATCAGAATCGCTGTCATGGGCGTTTGCAACTGCCATATCTGCCAAACTAACATTTGTTGGGGATCGGAGTTAGCACCGATGGCGATTCGTAGTCGCTCCACGCCGGGCATTGAAGTTTGTAACTATTTTAGATTAGAATATACTAATCCTCCGGTGCTAGTAGTAGAGCAGAGTCCTACTCCACTACTACTCTAGTCAAGTAAGTTAGGGCATAGTAGTAGGTACTGTAGGGAGTACCAGTACTGTGATCACTCAAGCAAGTTATCTGGCATCGATATGACCCTATGCTGCTGGTATGTGTCTCGTAAGTCAAGCGACGTGTTGTAGTCATCATCACATGTCCACTTCCCGCAGCACATATTCGCTTCTCCATCCTTGTCCGCACATAATCATCCAATCTTCCATCCCCGCTAAGCCGCCTCCCCCCTCTTCCAAAACCCAAGCACTAACAATCGCAGAACCGAGTAGCGTCCACCGAAAGAGTGGTTGGAATTCGCACCCAACAGAGGTAATCAAGCTCATTGTTTCATGTGTGGACAATCTCAGTACCATGCCGCTCGCCGTGTGGTCGTTGGGGCTATACATTTTACTCAAAGCCCTCAGGCCGGAGCTTTTTAAGCCAGCTCCTTGCTTGCTGATGCCGCCTGATCTTCAGAAACGGCGTGTCATGTAGCATAACGATCGTAGGGTGGCGAGCATCAACCCTCTTGACTGCGATCCGATCCCCGTCACCCTCAACTACATTAACAGTATGTACTGGGTCGGCATGAACACGTCTTGGATGGTGCTCGTCGACGGTAGCGGAAGCTGGATGCTCATGGAGGTCTACACCCGGCGATTGATCCCCCTTCCTTCGATTAACGATTGCCTTTGCTTTGGCACCGCGACCCAGAATACTCGGAATCTTACAGTAGCCAACATGATACCAAGTTTGATTTGCTCAAGGTTGTAATCTTCCAAGTGCCCACAAGATCTGCGAATTATAAAGACTTCAGTCTAATTGCGTTCTTCAACCGCTGTCTCGCCTATCTGACAGGTCACTGCGGTAAGTGGATAAATCTGCACGTCCATCGCAGGATCATACATCCTCCATGGTTCTCTTATGACATTGAACACAAGGGCTTCATTTACGCCGTCGACTCCTTCTATGGCTGGACGTATTACTGGCCTACTCCAGTCATCGCTACAAACGGCTATTATAGCAGTATGTTACTTTCCTATGATATCATGATGGCTTGCTTATATTATCACAACATTTATCAAAAAATATTCATGCTCATAACATGTTGTTCTTAAGATTGACTACATTAAGAGCCCTTTTTATTTGACTCCAACTTGATATGATGTTGTAGGCACTTTGGTGTCCCTACCCTTCCTAACCGCAGAACCTTTCAAAGAAAAGCGGCATGGCGATTGCAGGTGGTTCCTGGCTCGATCGAACTGACGGTGAACAATTGATGATCATTCTACGCATCGACGTGTTGTTTCATGGAATACAATCACGATCACTTGCAAGGTCTTTGAGCGGGATCCCAGCTTTTACGGGCCTTCGTGAATTTTTTGACCGAGGCTGGTAAGTAGCCTTGGTACACACTCTCTTTCTCGGTGAATTATCTCGATTAACCAGAAATAACCAACGGAAAGGATCATGATGGCAGCGGTTTCGTTCATCGTGCAAAACTGTGTGTACACAGCACCATGCGTCTCTGCATGCACCATACCCTGATATGTGCCGCCATGCTCGCAACCCAAAGTAGGAGAGAGGTCGCAAGTATCGTCGGACTTCGACCTCTTTGAGTTTCCCTCGTCAGGCACCCATCTGGTTCAAGCCGTCAGCCAATCTCCACAGCTTAATAAATAGAAACGTCTAACTGAGCCAGTTAGTTAGATGCGTACTCTTGGTGTAGTAGGATCTTTATTTAGTTTGATGCATACACTTGTTCTTTTTTGGTAGCCCTTTTGTAATGATGGCTGATGTTTGGTTTGGAACAGAGAGTTGCGTCTTGACTCTTCTCGGCACCTTATCGCTTTGCACCCCCAGCCCCTGGTTGCCTTCTTTGCTGTTTTCAATGTACAATCAGTAGTATATTTCGTCTGTTGATTGAATAAATGTGTTGTTAGAACGACAAACACAATGTTTTGGAATTCGTTGCACGGTCCGATCCTTTAGTGCCCCGTACCGTATGTAGTGCATACTATTTTTTGTACGGAACACATTTTCCACTTGTTGATAACATGCAACCCACTGATGAAGGCCCAATAGAGGAGCCCATAATTAACTGGAAAGGAGGCTCTCACTTGAATCTGGCCCAGGTACATGCTCATGGCCCCCTAAACATAAATAAGTAAGTAAATAAATAAAGCTAAATGCTCATGCACCCGTTCTTTAAATTTACGATTTAACAGGAGGATATTATTTCCTATGATAGTGTCTTACATTCAGTCGATATAATTCTTAGGCAAAGATAGCGACCGGTCTTCTTTCTCCCACCATTTTCTTCCTGCAACCAGCAGACCCATGCAAATCTTAGTCAACGTCGTAAATAGTTTCGGTCCATTTTATTTTTCAATAAGAATGTCCAACCTAGCCCAGCACATTGGCGACAACACTTTATCCCCCGCCTTGGTGTGCTCGCCGCGGCGCTGCCGTCCGGCCCTGTCAACATAGTGAATCTGGAGAGAAGTGTAGATGTGAGTATGACAGTACGAACCCACCAGGTCCACTTCCGAACACAAGCAAAGCGCCTCTTTTACTACTCAGATGCACCCATCATTTTTTTACTCTAATCCACCCTATTGATATCTAGGACCCACATCATTTTCAATGTATAGTCAACTAACGATAGAATTGCACAATTTTTTTTTGAGGATTTGTTCGGAGGAGCAGGCTATAAACTGGGTTTGTGCGGTCTATGTGGCCCGTCTAACAACATGACCAGCCCAGTAGTTTCTCCTTTGGGAAAATAGGTAGGCCACTATTTCTTTTTCAAGAATACCCAAGCTAGGCCTATTTTTTTTCTCCGACTTACTGGGCTGCAAATCTTTCAAGACGAGGAGGGATGCATTCTGGCCTGGCCAAAGACTTTGGTCAGTATCTGTTAAAAGTAAATGGGAAAATTAGTTTCTTTTTTTGTTTTTGTTTTTCACTGATATTTTATATTTCATTGGGTTTTAACATGACATTGTACTAATTTATTTTTAAATTTGATTTAGTATGGCTAATAATTTTTGGATAAACAATATTTTGTTCCCAGAAAAAAAATGCGAAATTTCAAAATTTCGCACATTTTTAGTTCAATTTTTTAACCCTGGTACTGACCAGAAAATGGGTAGCAATTCTAAAAATGGAAAATGGGCTGCAATAAATTCCATATGAATTAAAAAATGAGTAAAAAATATAAAAATAATAGCAAATGGGCTGTAAACGCCACAAATTTCGACGCTGGCTTGTTTACGCAAGGCTTGTCAGTCAACACACGATTCATTCTAGTCAGAGGATCGTTGGATGTCCATCCAACGGCCGACATGCTTCTTCAATCTCCGATCTTCCTACTCCGGCCGCTTTGAACCCGGTAGCGGACTGCTCCCTCCTCTTGTGGCTCTTTGTAATGTCACAGAGCTTCACCGGCCCACCCTACTCCCTCCGCTGGCCTGGCCTCATGCAATCAACTGCCTCCTTATTACGCAAAAAAAATGATTCCTCCCACTGACATCTGGGGCGCACCGGTTCGGAGGCTGACCTGTGGGCCTACTAAGTTGACGCGTACATAGGGCTTTGTCAACTTAGTCAACAAACGATTCTAGCAGCAGTGACCGTTGGATTTGAATCGAATAGTCCTGCTGTTTCTTCAATCGCTGCTCTTCTTGCACCAGCCGCCCAAACCAGCGCCGGCGAGACCGCCTGCCTCGCCTCCAAAGGTCGGGTCAGGTCGCCGTTGAGGCCTCACCGCCCCCTACTACTCCCACCGCTGGCTAGGCCCTACGGCGATGGCAGGCTCACACAAAAGCTGAACCAGTGAAACCTCGTACTCCTCTCCGCGTGGGCTTCCACTGTCGCGTCTTCCCCGGCTCCGCGTCGTCCCCTTCCTAGGCCTCGTCGTCGTCCACTGCCCCGGTGCTCTCGCCGCGGCGTGGTCAAGGAACGACTTCCATCGGAAGAGTACTGTACGTGGAGAGGCTGACAGCTGGGTTCACGGCCGCAGCAAGGAAGTGCCTCCTTATTACGCGGAAAATAATGATTCCTCCACCTGATAGCAGGGACCCACTGGATGGACCACCGTATTTCACGAAAAAAACGTTTCCCCCTGACTGATGGGACCCAACAGCTACATCTTTGCACGCAAGGAAGTGCCTGACAGTCGGGACCCACCTGGTCGAAGAGTACGTAGCTTTGTTATTCTGGTCGCAAACGTGTACGTATATACTCGTCGATGTAGAGGTGCGCACGTTTCATAGTAGAGGCGCGCACTGTCGTGGTAGAGGCGCACACGTAACATGTACACGTACGTACAATGGCCAGGGTGCAAGAAAGAAAATAGGGCCACATACGTACATACGGGCGGGTCTCGAACGCCTACTCACGCATACGTACGGCCAGGGCTTGTGTACATGGCTGGGTCGGAACATAGAATTTGCGTCATCGTCGTGTTCATGGGGAGGCAACGGAATGCGTCGTGTTCATCGGGAGGCAACGAAACGCTTGCTGTTCATCGGGATCCAACCGGCTTGGACGGAACAGTCGATGCAAACGAGGCCTGGCGTACCGCAGAACGAAGGAAACGACCTTGTGTTCGACTGGCCACAGTCGAAACAGGACCCTATTCATCGGGAGGGGTATGGCGTACCGCAAAACGGAGGAAACAGACCTCCTACGATTGAAACGGGGTCCTGTTGATCGGGAGAGGTGCGCATACCGCAAAACGGAGGAAACGGACTTGTGTTGGAGCGCTACGGTCGAAACGGCGGCCCTGTTCATCGGGAGGGGTGTGGCGTACCGCAAAACGGGACTCCACGAGATACTGTTCATCTCCACCGTCGACTGCATCCACGGGCTACTGTTCATCCACCGTCGACCTCCTCCAGCCTCCACCTGGGACTGTTCACCCAGCCTCCACCGCGTGCTCCTCCACCGGCTACTGCCTCCACGGGCTACTGTTCATCCACTGTCGACCTCCTCCAACCTCCACCTGCGACTGTTCATCCAGCCTCCACCACACGCTCCTCCACCGGCTACTGTTCAACCAACCCTCTCCACGGGGTCATGTTCAACCACGCCTCCACGGGCTACTATTCATCCAGCCCTCCACTGGCTACTATTCGTCCAGCCCTCCACGGGGTTGTCCTGTTCATCCAGCCCTCCACGGGGTCCTGTTCATCCACCGGCTCGATCGATTCGGGTACTGTTCATCCAGCGGAAACGGCCTCTACTACCACGGGGTCCTATTAATCCAATCCCCCATCGAGAATTGTTCATCCAGCCCCCCCCCCCAACAATGCTCACTGTTCATCTAGAGGCAGCATCCATCAGCTTCAGTTAGCTTTAGTAGCGAAGGAATCACTCGGGTTCAGTTAACAACAAGGGATTGATCGATCGCCCGGGTTCAGTAACGCGTAGCCTGCAGTGCAATCGCTCGGGTTCAGTTAGAGCCCAACGCCTCGCTCGGGTTCGATTCTGATAACGCCTTGCACACATGCCAGCAGACGTCACGTCTGAGAAACGCACATCGCTCGGCCCCCAACCACCCACCGTAATTGGGAACTCCCCCGATATTTTCCTTGCCCTCGCTTCTACCACGGTTTTCTCTATCATGGATGGCCCAAAGAATGTCATGCAGTTGCGTCTCCAGCCCGCCCAGGATAAAAAGCCCATTTTCTGTCATGATTTTTTGTCATAGAAGTAGGAGCCCACCACATCTATGATGATACCGGGTTTTGTCACAATTATCGTCATGGAAGTGTCATAAGCATGACAGAAAAAAATTCGTTCGGCCCAAAATGTCACGGATGTGTCTTTTTTTGTATTGCCTTGACGATCATGGCCCCCATCAGCTTCTCCGCCTTCGGGTCGTCAGGATTCAGGTCGGCATTCATCTTCTCCAGCACCTGCATCGCCCGAGGATCGGCGAGTTTCACGGTGAGCCATCTCTCGTGAGGCGAGGGCATACCCATCGGCAGCACCAACCGAGGGTGGGAGCACTTGGCGTTCATGAGGGCCCACTTGCTCCTGAAGCTCTCGGCCTTCTTCCCGTCCCTTGAGATCGCATTGGCCCCGTTGGCCGCGATGAAGTTGGCGCACCCCAAGCACTGGCCCTCCTTGTTCCGGAGGTAGAAGAAGTGGTGAAGCAGCGCCATGGACGGCATCACCCCCACAAATGCCTCGCAATAGAAAGCGAAGATCGACAGGAGGAGGCTGGAGTTGGGATGAAGATGAAGGGCGTGCAGCTTGTAGTGGCTGAGGACGGCGTAGAAGAAGTCGGAGAAGGGGGAACCAGCCCCGCAATGATGCTATTAATTAATAAGGGATAGAAGATACTGCCTGAGGCCTCCGGCTCGGCGGAGCCAGCCCGGAGCGTGGTCTTTCCCCCCTTGTTGCTGCCGTCCACCGTCATCAGCAGCGTGGCGGCAAGGTTCTTCTCTGAAACTGTGGGCGCGCTCAGGGCAGGCTCGTACTAGGAAGGAGTGTGCGCGCCCTTCGCCTTGTCAGACGCCATCGGGTGCGAACTCAGGGAGGATTTTCAGCGGATCTGGAGTCTTTTTGGGCGAGAAGAGGAAGGGGATCAGGAGCAAGGCAAAGGAAGGTAATGAAAGCTCTGCTGCTTGCACTAGTCCTTTTGTCAGCCGAGGACGGTTGCCAAGGCAGCGTGGGGAAGCGGAGGCGCCCACGTCCTATCAATCGCCATGCGTCGATCGAGGCCGCACGCGGTTGGGGCCCGCGACGCTCCGCACTTGCCATTTGGCTTCGCCTCGAAGCCAAGTCCGAGCACGCCTTGGGCCTGGGGGCTACTGTCAGCGTCCTGGGAACGGGGGTACCCAGACTTGCCTGCCCGCGGCCCACAGCGTGGCTCCACCAACGGCCCGGTACGGCCCAGCTTCGGCAGCAACAACTCAAGACCCTTGCGAGGGGCCAAGCCTCGCGAGACGGGTGACACCAAGACCTCCCTGGGGCGGCCTCCCAAGGCTCGCTCCTGAGGAGCGGAGATATCTATGCAAGGGGCACCTCGCGAGGTTCACGTGACGTGAGCCATGACGACCAAGGCCAAAGTGACGCCAACAGTGTGTGATGTACTAGTTTCCTCTTTGGTGCTAAAGAGGCAGGCGCAGGCCAGGAGTCCCGAGGCATCAGGCAAAGGTTTCCATATCTATGCAACAAGACCAAGACCAGCAGGATGGTAGGACGGAGTTCACCACGGAGCCCACATCATCGTCACCACCAAGCCTTTGGCAGGCGAAGACCACCTTTTGTCAGGATAGCTTGTAATAGTTGTCTCCCTTCAAAATTGGCTGTTGTGGGTGAGGGAGTCCTGGACTAAGGGGTCCTCGGGCGTCCGGCCTGTTATCCATGGGACGGACTGGTGGGCAGTGAAGACATGAAGACCGAAGACTCAACCCTTGTCCGGATTGGACTCTCCTTGGCGTGGAAGGCAAGTTAGGCGACCAACTATGAAGATTCCTTCTTATGTAACCGACTCTATGTAACCCTAGATCCCTCCGGTGTCTATATAACCGGAGGGCGTAGTCCAGAAAGGATATACTCATTACCATAGTCATACAGGCTAGGCCTCTAGGGTTTAGCCATTACGATCTCGTGGTAGATCAACTCTTGTAATACTCATATTCATCAAGATCAATCAAACAGGAAGTAGGGTATTACCTCCATAGAGAGGGCCCGAACCTGGGTAAACATCGTGTCCCCTGTCTCCTGCAACCATCGACCTTAGATGCACAGTTCGGGACCCCCTACCCAAGATCCGCCGGTTTTGACACCGACATTGGTGCTTTCATTGAGAGTTCCATTGTGACCTCGACGAAAGGTTCGATGGCTCGCCTTGTCTTTAAAGACAGCATCACCGCCGGGGGAGTCCTGGCCCCAGGCCAAACCCTCGGCTGGGCGGCTTTACCATGAGCGCCTGTTCGGCCGTTGAGCCGACGATGACCTCTCAGGCCATCGAAAATCCCCTTCGCATCAACTCCGAACAATCCAAGCAGATGGGTCCGACAGAGTTTTCGTCCTTGAACAAGCTCCTAGATCGCATCGCCGCTTTGGGAATCACTACAGATTACGATCATATCGGGCCTAAAACCGATCAAGGAGAGATTAAAACTCCACCGGTCACCCACCAGATAGCGGTAGTCGAGGAGCAGGACGGCGAGTCGTCTTCTATATCAAAGACGTACTATGTGCGGATCGCCGATCTGGAAGAACCGGATACCCACCAGTGAAAGGATGCGACAAGCCCTCCAAACATAGAATCGGACGGCAGTCCTAAACAATCAGAAGATACTCCGGGACCCGGACTGTTGAGTCCGGAAGGTCTTGAGACTCCGGTTAATCAGTCGGGTCAAGGTTCAGATTTAATTCCACCCACCAACCCAGACATGGACGCCCTCATGAGCATCAAACAGCAGTCTCAGGAAATGGTCCATCACTTCTGGGCCAGATTCCTCCTTGTCAAAGATGAAGTCAAAGATTGCCGCAATGAGGACGCGATATCAGCATTCTGCAACAACTGCACGGACGAAGATAACCTTAACGCTATCAATTGCCGCCGCATACTAAAGTTCGCTGACTTAATAACTATCATACAAAAGTACAGCGCGATGGAAAGCGCCTGGAAAACTCAGGCAGCTTGCTAGGAATCGTCGGTCCCAACTCAACTCCTCCTACAGGCGAAGAGGACGCACCCCCGTGGCACGCCCAGTCCAACAGCCAAGAAACATAAGCCCATTACGCGGCACGGCACCGTTCTGGAGGGATGGCTCGATGGCCCATGCAAAATACACACGGCACCAGATACCGTGGCAACCCACAGCCTCAGAGCATGTTGGATACTCCGACAGGTAGCCAAGAGCGGCTAGGACATCCTTATCAAGGACACCCCAGAACAGCACCCTCCAGAAAACGACAACACAAGAGTATTGACGGTCTTTGAGACATTCGCTTCTAACAACAAGCGCAAAAGGGCACTTCGCGACCTTGGTGAAGTTTGCCAAATAACTGCAATAAACCCTTGGAACAACACGACTATAACATTTAATGCCGGTGACGAACTAAGGTATAGGACAGTCCGATTGCCAGCGGCATTAGTCCTCAGTCCTATTGTGGACGGGTTTCGACTTACTAAGGTCCTCATGGACGGCGGCAGCGGACTAAATCTCATTTACGAGGACACACTCCATAAAATGGAAATAGACAGGAGTCGCATCAAGCAAAGTAGCACAACCTTCCGCGGAATCATTCCCAGCCTGGAGGCACAGTGCGCGGGCAAAATCACACTTGACGTGGTATTCGGCACGCTGGAGAATTATCGGTCCGAAGAAATCACTTTCCAAGTGGCCCCTTTCAGCAGTGGATACCATGCCCTGTTGGGGCGGGTTGCTTTTACACGCTTCCAAGCTATACCTCATTAAGGGTATATGAAGCTCAAAATGCCCGGACCAAATGATATAATCACTCTCGTCAGTGATCCGGACATAGCACTCTGCGCTGAAAACAAAACCGCATCCTTGGCCCTTGAGGCGCTATCCGAAGCCCTCGCGGTCGAAGAGTTAATCGCATCATGATCCACAAAGGGATGTAGACAATGTGATACTCGACAAACGCCCAAAATCCACCTCCTTCAAACCAGTAGAAGAAATAGTCAAATTCCAGGTCCACCCAACGGACCCCAAGAAGACAGCATTTATCGGAGCACAACTGAACCCAACAGTTGACGCCGCAGTACGAGAATTCCTGCACGACAATTGGGACATATTTGCCTGGCACCCTTAGGATATGCCAGGGATCCCACGCAAGCTGGCCGAACATAGCCTCTACATATTAAAGGGATTTAAACCGGTTAAGCAAACACTGCGGTGCTTTTCCGAGCCCAAGCGACAAGCCATGGGGAGGAGCTGGCCAAACTTATCAAAGTCGGATTCATTAGAGAAATCAAACATCCGGACTGGCTGGCAAACTTGGTGATCGTACCAACGAAGGACAAATCCTGGCGCATGTGTGTCGATTTCAAAGACCTCAACAAGGCTTGCCCTAAGGATCCCTTCCCCCTCCCCCGCATTGATCAAATCATTGACGCCACCGTAGAACATGATTCACCGTGTTTCCTCGATGCATATTTCGGATACCATCAAATCAAAATGAAGGTCCGATCAAGGTGCAACCGCATTTATTACCCCATATGGGCCATTCTGCTTCAACACCATGCCCTTCGGGCTCAAGAACGCCGGCGCCACATACCAACCTATGATTCAAACCTGCCTGGAGAAGTAGATCGGCAAGTCAGTAGAAGCTTACGTCGATGACGTCATCGTCAAAACTAGGCACGTCGAAACACTAATAGACGACTTACGTCTTACATTCGACAACCTCCGTGCGTATGACATTAAAATCAACCCGGAAAAGTGTGTCTTCGGCGTCCCCGCGGGAAAACTGCTGGGCTTGATCGTCTCCAATAGAGGGACAGAAGCAAACCCAGCCAAAATCCGGGCCTTGTCACAGTTGACCACGCCAACTGACCTCAAACAAGTCCAAAAACTAGCTGGTTGCATGGCAGCGTTAAGCCGCTTTATCTCCAGACTAGGAGAAAAGGCACTGCCACTCTATCACCTCTTACGACGCACCGGTAACTTCGAATGGACAGACGCGGTGACTGCCGGACTAGAGGAAATAAAGGCCCTCCCTGCAAGCTACCTAATCCTGGCCGCACCAAACATAGGCGAACCCATGTTGCTATACAAAACGGCAACACATCAGGTAGTGAGCGCCGTGCTCGTCGTCGGACGAGAACAGGACGGACACAAATTCCCACTTCAGAAACCAGTATACTATGTATCTACTGTCCTCACCCCATGCAAATCCCGGCACCCTCATTATCAAAAGATAGCATACGCGGTCTTCATGGCATCCCGGAAGCTACGACACTACTTCCAGGAGTGTTCAATCACGGTGGCTTCTGAGGTCCCGCTCAATGACATAATAAACAACCGCGACGCCATGGGGCGGATAACCAAATGGGCCATAGAGCTACTTCCATTTGACATAACATACAAGCCACATCGAGCCATCAAATCCCAAGTACTGTCTGACTTCGTCGCCGAATGGACAGAGGCCGAACTCCCTAAAGAGTACGACGCATAATCCAATTGGGCTATGTATTTTGACGGCTCCAAAATGCTGGCGGGGCTAGGAGCGGGAGTCGTGTTAACATCCCCACGGGAGATGTCATCCAGTATGTACTCCAAATACTATACACAGACTCCAACAATGCAGCCGAATACGAGGCCCTATTGCATTGTCTTCAGATGGCCGTAACCATGGGAATACAATGCCTAGAGGTGCGCGGGGATTCAAACCTCGCAATATCTCAAATAAACAGAGACTTTGACGCCAAGGATCCAAAGATGGCAGCTTATCGTAATGTCGTCTTAAAAATATCGGCTCGGTTCGAAGGGCTCGAATTTCATCATGTCGCCCGCGAAAGCAATCAAGCAGCAGACGTCCTTGCTCGCATTGGCGCCAAGCGCGACCCTGTCCCACCCAACATTTTCCTGGAAAGGCTTTTCAAGCCATCTATGGTATGGCAAGGGGAGGGCGGCAACAACAGTCCAGATCCGAACACAACCTCAAATCCCGAACATACTGACAGTACCGGGGGCTCAGCCTCCGAAATAACACAGTCGGCCCATCTCATTATGGCAGTCATTGCCCCATGGACCAAACCCTTCTTAGCCTACATTAATAGGAAGGAGCTTCCGGAAGACCAGAATGAGGCTTGCCGCATTGTCCGGCATTCAAAGGCCTACAAGGTTCACGATGGAGAGCTCTAAAAGAAAATTACTACCGGAGTACTTCAAAGATGTATCTTCGAGGAAGAGGGGCGGCAGCTTTTAGCGGAAATTCACGCTGGTCTCGGCGGACACCATGCCGCAGCTCGGGCCCTTGTTAGCAAGGCCTTCCGCACTGGGTTTTATTGGCCGACAGCCCGAGAAGACGCGTAGGACCTCGTCCAACACTGCGCCGGATGCCAACTCTTCGCCAACCAAAGCCACATGCCCCCAACTACTTTACAAACTATCCCCAGTACTTCGCCTTTCGCGTTCTCGGGACTGGATATGGTAGGACCTCTTAAAGGGGGAAGCCATAAGAAAAAATATTTGCTGGTCATGGTATACAAATTCACTAAGTGGATAGAGGCTAAACCGGTTAAAATGGCTGAGTCCGGCCCGGTGATAGAATTCATATCCGGCATTGTGCACCGTTATGGTGTCCCGCACAGCATCATCACCGACAACGGCTCTAATTTCACGGCCGACGAGGTAAAACCCGATGTACTAATCTTGGCATTAAACTCGATTACGCCTCCTTCTACCACCCGTAAACCAACGGTCAGGTTGAACGAGCCAATGGTCTTATTATGAGCGGCATCAAGCCCAGACTAGTGCGGTCTTTGAAAGAATCATACAAGCACTGGGTTGAGGAGCTCAACTCGTACTCTGGGGGCTGCAGACCACGCCCAACCGTACTACCGGATACACACCTTTATTCATGGTGTATGGCGCAGAGGCTGTTTTGCGCTATTATTCATGACTCACCTCAAGTGCATATGTATGAAGAGAGAGAAGCCGAGCTAGATCGGCAGGACAACCTTGATGCCCTGGAGGAGGAGCGCGACGTCGCAAAGGAACGTTCAACATTTTACCAACAGCAGGCTCGAAGATATCAAAGCAGATAAGTACGGGCCAAGACTTACAGGAGGGTCCCTTCATAATTGACGAAGTTCTCACCGGAGGAGTGTACCGTCTTCATGATGCATCAGACAATCGCCTCGAGCCGAACCCCTGGAACGCGGCCAGACTCCGAAGATTCTATGCCTAGCACCAAACTCCTTGTTCGTCTCCTTTTCCCCTGTAGTTTCCATTATTTTTTCTCTCTTTTCCGATTACTTTTTCCTTTCTCACTTTAAAGCTTTGGTACGGCTAGACCGCACACCCTTGACACATACATATTTAAAATATGTATGTCCATTATACCTGGGGGCTTCTTGGACAGAAGCCTTTTATTATTATTCCTCGAGCATCAAGCTCTTCACATATGAGTTCTTCCATATGTACCTTTTGTTCGCCACTATATGCATCGATATGACTTAAGTTTTGGCCAAGCTGGGTTGCCTGGCTCCTGTGCTTATGCCCTACGTTCCCGTTAGTTCGGCTAGGGCATAAAGGGAGCACCTCTACGATTGTTACTGTCGGGTCATCCGGATGTGTACCTCAGACTGGCCGAAGCTGAAAGCTAGTGTTCTTAAGGGAATATTCGGTCGGTGAATTAAAGACGTTTTTGCATTTACGCCATTGCGAACCCCCAGAAGTTACATACATTGTGATTTTTCCATCACAATTTGGGCATATACATTAATGCATGCACACCCAAGGAAAGGAACCCTTAACGGAACTTGAGGGAGTCCTGGATTAGGGGGTGTCCGGATGGCCGGACTATGACCTTTGGCCGGACTCCTGGACTATGAAGATACAAGATTGAAGACTTCGTCCCGTGTCCGGATGGGACTTTCCTTGGCGTGGAAGGCAAGCTTGGCAATACGGATATGTAGATCTCCTCCCATTGTAACCGACTCTGTATAACCCTAGCCCTCTCCGGTGTCTATATAAACCGGAGGATTTTTAGTCCGTAGGACGAACAACAATCATACCATAGGCTGGCTTCTAGGGTTTAGCCTCTCTGATCTCGTGGTAGATCTACTCTTGTACTACCAATATCATCAATATTAATCAAGCAGAGTAGGGTTTTACCTCCATCGAGAGGGCCCGAACACAGGTAAAAACATCGTGTCCCTTGTCTCCTGTTACCATCCGCCTAGACGCACAGTTCGGGACCCCCTACCCGAGATCCACCGGTTTTGACACCGACATTGGTGCTTTCATTAAGAGTTCCTCTGTGTCGTCACCTTTAGGCCCGATGGCTCCTCCGATCATCAACAATGATGCGGTCCAGGGTGAGACTTTCCTCCCCGTACAGATCTTCAGATTCGGGCGGCTTTGCACCGCGGGCCAATTCGGCAGCCATCTGGAGCAGATCGAAAGCTACGCCCCTGGCCATCAGGTCAGATTTAGAAGTTTGAACTATACGACCGACGTCCGCGGAGACTTGATCTTCGACGGGTTCGAGCCACAGCCAAGCGCGCCGCACTGTCACGATGGGCATGATCTAGCTTTGCCGCCGTCCTGGAGGCCGCACTAGTGTCCGCTCCGACCCTTAGCTCGGAGCCGACTGCGCCTATCGAGGACGGGTGGCTGGACACCGCCTCGGGGGCTACAATCTCTACGGCGATCGAGCCGAACACCATACCTGTCCTTCGCGAAGCTCGTGACTCCAAGGTGCCGGACTCCTCTCTAGACTCCGAACCTTCCGTGCCCCTGCCGATCGAATCTGATTGGGCGCCGATCATGGAGTTCACCGCCATGGATATCTTTCAGCACTCGCCTTTTGGCGACATTCTGAACACACTGAAGTCTCTCTCTTTATCAGTAGAGCCCTGGCCGGACTATGGTCAGCAAGGTTGGCATACGGACGACGAAGAAATTCAAAGCCCACCCACCACCCACTTCGTAGCTACTGTCGATGATTTATCCGACATGCTCGACTTCGACTCCGAAGACATCGACGGTATGGACGACGATGCAGGAGACGACCAAGAACCTGCACCCACAGGGCACTGGAAGGCCACCTCGTCATACGACATATACATGGTGGACATCCCAAGGGAATGGCGATGGAACAACGGAGGATGACCCCTCCAAGAAACAGCCTAAGTGCTGGCGTCAACGGCGCCGCTCTAAATCCCGCCACAGCAAAAATGGCGATTCCGGCACCGGAGACAATAACACCCCGGACAGTGCCGAAGACAACCCCCTCCAGCAGGATTCAAAGACAGAGGAGGGAGACGCCAGCCCTCATGAGAGAGCGGCAGACAGAGAGGTAGAGGACGATAATTACATGCCTCCCTCCGAAGACGAGGCAAGCCTCGACGATGATGAATTTGTCGTGCCTGAGGATCCCGTCGAATAAGAGCATTTCAAACGCAGGCTTATGGCCACGGCAAGCAGCCTCAAGAAAAAACAGCAATAGCTTAGAGCTGACCAAGACCTGCTAGCCGACTGATGGACTGATGTCCTTGCGGCCGAAGAGTACGAACTCGAACGACCCTCCAAGAGCTACCCAAAATGCAGGCTGCTACCCCGATTAGAGGAGGAAGCACCTAGACCTATGTCACCAGCGCATTATGCGGCCGACCGGCCACCTCGTGGCTGCGACAGAGAGGCCTCTTGGCCCTCCACTCAAGCCGCACCCCGACGTCGCTCAAAGAATACCAAGGCACGGGGAAATGCGCCAGACCTGCGAGATATATTGGAGGACAGGGCAAGCAAAACAAGATCGATCTATGGATCGTGTGGGCACCCCACGACACGTAACGATAACCGTCATGCCGGATATGGTAGATCTGGCCGGGCCGAACACAGCAGACAAAGCTCATTTGAGCTACGTCGTGATATAGCCCAATACAGAGGCGCCGCACACCCACTATGCTTGACAGATGAAGTAATGGATCATCAAATCCCCGAGGGTTTCAAACCCGTAAACATCGAATCATACGATGGCACAACAGACCCTGCGGTATGGATCGAGGACTATCTCCTTCATATCCACATGGCCCGCGGTGATGATCTACACGCCATCAAATACCTCCCACTAAAGCTTAAAGGACCAGCTCGGCATTGGCTTAACAGCTTGCCAGCAGAGTCAATTGGCTGTTGGGAGGACCTGGAAGCCGCATTCCTCGACAATTTCCAGGGCACTTATGTGCGACCACCAGACGCCGATGACCTAAGCCACATAATTCAGCAGCTAGAGCAATCAGCCAGACAATTCTGGACACGGTTCCTAACGAAGAAAAATCAAATAGTAGACTGTCCGGACGCAGAGGCCCTTGCAGCCTTCAAGCATAACATCCATGACGAGTGGCTTGCCCGGCACCTAGGACAGGAAAAGCCGAAATCCACGGCAGCCCTCACAACACTCATGACCCGCTTTTGCGCGGGAGAAGACAGCTGGCTAGCTCGTAGTAATAACATGACCAAGAGCCCTGGTAATTTGGATACCAAGGACAACATTGGCAGGTCGCGTCGCAACAAGCAAAAGCGCCGCATTAACGGCGAAAATGCTGAGGATACGACAGTAATGCTGGATTCAGAGGCTCTAAACCCGGTCAGCGGAAAAAGCCATTCAAAAGAAATACTCCGGGCCCGTCCAATTTGGACCGAATACTCGATCGCTTGTGCCAGATACACGGCACCCCCGAAAAACCAGCCAACCACACCAACAGGGATTGTTGGGTGTTCAAGCAGGCAGGCAAGTTAAACACCGAAAACAATGACATGGTGCTCCATAGCGATGACGAGGAGGAGCCCCGGCCGCCGAACAATAGGGTACAGAAGGGTTTCCCCCCACAAGTGCGGATGGTGAACATGATATACGCAACCCACATACCCAAAAGGGAGCGGAAGCGTGCACTCGAGGCGTATATGCGTTGGAGCCACGCCCCAAAGATCAACCCATGGTCCTCCTGCCCGATCACTTTTGATCGAAGGACCACCCACTAGCATCCGCCATGGCGGATTCGCCGCATTGGTTTTAGACCCAATCATTGACGGATTTCACCTCACTAGAGTCCTTATGGACGGCAAAGCCCTGAACACGCTTTATCGGGATACAAAGGCGAAAAATGGGCATAGATCCTCAAGGATTAAACCCACAAAGACGACCTTTAAAGGCATCATACCAGGTGTAGAGGCCAATCAGACAGCTCGATACTTGAGGTGATCTTCGGATCCCCGGATAATTTCCGGCGAGGAGTTAATCTTCGACATACTCCCGTTCTGCAGTGGCTATCACGCACTGCTCGGACGAACCGCATTTGCAAAGTTCAATGCGGTGCCGCACTATGCATACGTCAAGCTCAAGATGCCAGGCCCTCGAGGAGTCATTACGTTCAATGGAAACACCGAACGCTCTCTCCGGACGGAGGAGCATACGGTGGCCCTCGCGGCGGTAGTACAAAGCAGCCTGTCAAGGCAATTCTCCAGTCCGGCCATTAAACGTCCGGACACCGTCAAGCGCGCCCGGAGTAACCTACAACAAGACCGCCTGGCACATTCCGAGCATCGCCAGAGTAATGCGGCCCCAACCCCAGCCCTCGCGAAATTGTGAAACCAAGATCGCAAGCGTACATAACTACGCTCTGGAAATACCATGGGCATAGGGGGAGGGGCACGCCCACGGCACGCCCAAAATGCGGCTCAATCGCACAAGGGGCTCCCGATTTTGTCATTCTTTTTTTTTCTTACTTTCAGGACTCCACTTTCCGAAAGGCCTGTCCGGCAGCATAATCGCTGAACACACGATGCAACAGCCATGGAGGCGTAAAGCTACGAGAGTGTCCAGTGGTCTCTATAACGAGTTGTATACTTGTTTCACATATCATCCCGCAGCTTGCCCCTGGAGGGGGGACATGTTAATAGTCCCATCTCTTGCTTATCGCACTATTTGTATCGTTCTGCTTTTACCGCAGACTTTTCGAATAAACAATGCATAGCTTTGGTCTATTATTGCATTACCTTTTTTATAAAAATATGTTCAGTTATGACATTATGCAACCGCATACACTTTGGTACGGCCAATACACCGTGGGCTTACGTACCCTTTAATATGGTGTGAGAAGTCCGAACACTCTCATGAGTGCGGCACCTCAACTTATAGCATTATATGTATCGGCTCCGAATCATGTCTTGGGTCAATAGTTGGGTTTGCCCGGCTCCCATGTTTTGGTACCTTACGTTCCGTTATATCGGCTAAGGTAGCACTGGGAGAACCACTGCGATTGTGCCCCGGTTGAGCCAGGCTGAGCACCTCAGTGGAGAAAGCTAAAACTGACCATCATGATAGGGCGAGAGCTGGTCGTTGTTCGAGAGGTTTTCGAGTCCCTAAAGACTTATGCCGCTTACAGCAAGGAGTCGGCTTTGTCCAGCCTAGGCGTGGATAGCGTCCCGAACTCGGTCTTCCGAATACTAGGGGCTTCGCCGAAATTTAAAATTATAGAATTCTATGGCTAAGTGAGAGTGTTCAAGCATTATAGTCTGATTGCCTTGTTCATTGTGTTGAGCCTCCTCAAGGACCCAATAATGGGAAAAGAGCGCTCAAGTTTATCCCGAACGCCCCAGCACTCGCGGCATGGGGGCAGAAGCCGACGACTCGCCATCTCTCAATTTTGATAAACGGCCGCACAAAAGGTAATATTTTAAATTCAAAAGCGTTGCTTAGTGCATATGAACAAGTTTTCAACGTACAAGATCACAAATGCGAGTTTACTCAAAAATTACATCTTGGGAGCACTCATCCGCTATACAGCGGGCACCCTTCAGGACGCCCTCATAATACTTCTCGGGCTTGCGATGCTCCTTGCCCGGTGGTGGTCCGTCCGTCACAAGCTTCTCAGCGTCCATCTTGCCCCAATGCACTTTAGCACGGGCAAGGGCCCTACGGGCACATTCGATGCATACGGAGCGCTTGATGACTTCAAGCCTTAGACAGGCATCCACCAGTCGCCTTACCAGCCCGAAGTAGCTCCCAGGCATGGCTTCACCAGGCCACAGCCAGACTGCGAGACCCTTCATGGCCTGTCCGACCACCTTATGGAGCTCGACCAGCTGCTTCAGCTGGTCGCTCAAGGGCACCGGGTGTCCGGCCTCAGCATACTGAGACCAGAACACCTTCTCTGTCGAGCTTCCATCTTTGGCTCGATAGAATGCGGCAGCGTCGGACACACTCCGGGGAAGATCTGTGAATGCTCCTGGAGAGCTCCGGACTCGGGTAAGTAACAAGTAATTCACTTTCGCGTGCTTGCTTTGCATAAAGAATGCCTTACCCGCCGCTATCTTCTTCATCGCCTCAATTTCCTAGAGGGCTCTTTGGGCTTCGGCTTTGGCAGATTTGGCGCCCTCAAGTGCCGAGGCGAGCTCGGACTCTCGAGTCTTCGAGTCACGCTCCAAACTCTTGTGTTTTTTCACGAGAGCCTGGAACTCTTGCTGCACCGCCGCCACCCGCGCCTCCTGCTTCTCTCGCTCGGTACGCTCCAAGGCCGCATTGTTTTCGGCCTGGGACAACGCTTCCTTCAGGGTCGCCACCTTGTTCATGGCACCTGCATACCCACGTTGATCCTGTCATTTTTTGCAACCACATCTTTTTTTAACTTACATAAGGTATTAATTACCTTCCTTGTCCTCGAGCTGCTTCTTGGCAAGGCCGAGATCGTCCTTGGACCGCTCGAGGCTCTGCTTCAATGCATTAACCTCCGCCGGTCTTGGCAGAGGTCAAGAAAGACAGCCTGCATTCCCATATTGACATACTTATGTTAGACTCTCACAGATATCTTTTTGATCCTCAGTTTGGCTTTTCTTTCCGAACACCAAACTGAGCATCAGGGGCTACTGTCTATGCGGTAATATTTTTACATATCTTAAATACATACCTCAAAGCCTTTTAGAAGGTTGGCACAGGCTTCGGTCAGCCCGCTCTTGGCGGACTGAACCTTCTGGATGACCGCACTCATAATAGTGCGGTGCTCCTCGTCGATGGAGGCGCCGTTAAGCACCTCCAGCAGATTATCCGGTGCCTCCGGTTGGACGGAGGTCACCGGCATCGTAGGCTTTCCCTTCTTAGTAGGGGCCGCCTGCCGGATGCCAGAACCGTTGAAGGTTCCGGTGCGGTGTCCGGCCTAGGGCCGGACTTAGAGCCCTTTGGGTTTTTATCCGCTTGGCGCCTGGGATCCGGGAGGTTGCCTTGCGGCGCCTCCAGGACCACCTCCTCCTGGCCTGGCCCCTTTTGGGACGCCACCTCGGCATCATCCGCAGCGCGAGGAGAGGAGGCGGTCAGAAGTGAAGTGATGTTCACATCCGACGAACCCAGGGAACCGCTCGACGAAGCGTCGAGCCCGGCCTTGGGCGGACTGCATGATTATATTCGGCGTCAGAAGGTACTGTGCAATAAAGAAACGCCATGAGTTATTCTGGTACCCGAATACTTACGATTTCGCTAGGGGCTTGGCCCTGGGTGTCCACTCTTCTTCGCCGTCGTCGGCGTTGGTGGAGTAGTCCGGAGGGAGGGTCCTTCCCTTCTTGGACCCTCCGCCCCCCCCCCCCCCAGTTGGGGCGGCCTTCCTTTTCTTCTCTCCCCCCGCTGGGGGAGAGACTTCTCTTTCCTCCTCCTCATCTTCACGAGAGGAGTCCGCCTCGGAGTCATCGGACGATGAGTCCAACACCACCTGGCACCGGTACTCCTTCGAGTTCCCGTGGCCTTCTTCTTGGCCTTCTTCTCCAGCACCACGTAGGGTGCCGGAACCAGCAGCCCCGTTAAGCGGGCATCCGCTGGGTCTTCTGGCAAGGGAGCCGGATAATCTGCCCGGACGTCCCTCTCGCCAATCTGTCACAAAGGTAAGGTGGTTTAGATCCCGCATAGAGTCAAACTATGGAAACAAGTGTCCCGTAAAGGGCAAAATAGCTTACCGTGTTGGCTTGATGTTGCGCGCTGAATCCGCGATCCTCGGTAGCGGATGCGGGAGCCTCGGCACCCTTGAACAGCACCTTCCAGGCATCTTCGTACGTAGTGTCGAAGAGCCTGCCTGTGGTTTGGTGATGTGCTGGATCAAACTCCCACAAGCTGAAAGCTCGTTGTTGGCATGGGAGGATCCGGCGGATGAGCATGACCTGGACTACATTGACGAGTTTGAGCTTCTTGCTCACCAGGTTTTGCACGCAGGTTTGGAGTCCGGACAGCTCCTCCGAATTACCCCACGACAAGCCCGTCTCTTTCCAGGAGGTGAGCCGTGTAGGGAAGCCAGATCGGAATTCGAGGGCCGCTACCCATTCAGGGTCACGCGGCTCGGTGATGTAGAACCACCCCGATTGCCACCCCTTTATGGTCTCCACGAAGGAGCCCTCGAGCCATGTAACGTTGGGCATCTTGCCCACCATGGCGCCTCCGCACTCCGCTTGTTGGCCGCCCACTACCTTCAGCTTGACGCTAAAGGTCTTCAACCATAAACCGAAGTGGGGCTGGATGCAGAGGAAGGCCTCGCACACGACGATAAACGTCGAGATATTGAGGATGAAGTTTGGAGCCAGATCGTGGAAATCCAGGCCGTAGTAGAACATGAGTCCCCGGACAAATGGGTGAAGTGGGAAACATAGTCCGCGGAGGAAGTGGGTGAGAAACACCACCCTCTCATGGGGCCTGGGGGTGGGGATGAGCTGCCCCTTGTTGGGAAGCCGGTGCGTGATGTCATTAGACAAGTATCCGGCCTTCCTCAGCTTTTTGATGAGTCCCTCCGTGATGGAGGAGACCATCCACTTGCCTCCCGCTCCGGACATGGCTGGAGAAGGTTGAGGTGGGATGTGCGGACTTGGGCGCTCGAGCTCGAAAGTCTTGTGAAATGGATAAGCAAAGGAGGAAGAAGGCGTAGATGGAAAAGGTGGATCCTTATCCCCTTATATGGGCGGACGAAACTATGCGCCCCCACCAGCCTGGTAAAACTCGCTTATCTCCCAAGCGCCGTAAATTGATGGCACGGTTGGGTTACCCACTTCCGTATTGATGAGAATCCCGGAATAAGGGGACACGATCTCTGCTTCAACAAGACGTGCCAAGGAAACCGCCTCGCTAAATGCGCTAAGGTGGGACAGTAAAAACGATTCGAATAAAGGCCTAGCCGTGGTGTGATGACACGCTGCGAAATACGTCAGCAGATTGGATTTGTGTAAATATTATTCTCTACAGTGGTATCTGGAAATTATTTTGCAGAGCCGGACACTATCCTTGTGTTCAAAATCTTCTATGAAGTAGGAACCCGCCTTGCAATGCCGAAGACAATCTGCGCGCCGGACTCGTCGTCATTGAAGCCTGGTTCAGGGGCTACTGAGGGAGTCCTGGATTAGGGGGTGTCCGGATGGCATGACCTTTGGCCGGACTCCTGGACTATGAAGATACAAAATTGAAGACTTCGTCCCGTGTCCGGATGGGACTTTCCTTGGCGTGGAAGGCAAGCTTGGCAATACGGATATGTAGATCTCCTCCCATTGTAACCGACTCTGTGTAACCCTAGCCCTCTTCGGTGTCTATATAAACCGAAGGGTTATTAGTCCAGAGGATCTAACAACAATCATACCATAGGCTAGCTTCTAGGGTTTAGCCTTTCTGATCTCGTGGTAGATCTACTCTTGTACTACCCATATCATCAATATTAATCAAGCAAGAGTAGGGTTTTACCTCCATCGACAGGGCCCGAACCTGGGTAAAAACATCGTGTCCCTTGTCTCCTGTTACCATCCGCCTAGCCGCATAGTTCGGGACCCCCTACCCGATATCCGCCGGTTTTGACACCGACAGAACTATTCTCTCTGGTAGATGTTTCTTACGATCTCAATGTAATATAACATAACTAGCAGGATACAACTTGTCTGTTCAAGCAACTATGATCCCTACGCCTAGTTTTCCAGGCATACCCCGGTCTATTCGGCCGTGAGGGTATTCGGAAACACTCCGCACCCTCGGGTCCGGAGGTTGAAGCGAAAAGGTCTGCCATGACAAATGCTATACAATTCAGCTAGAATTACACAGGGTAAGGAAAGTACATAGTCACTTGGACTCAAACACTTCCTCCTTTATACCATCCAATAGGCGGTCCAACTTACAATCCTGTTGGGAATATTTGGCGGCCACGTCTACTTGGTCATATACTAAACTAACGGGAATTTCTTCACCATTTGACCCTAGCAGTCCACCAGCTTGGTATATCGCGTTTTCACCATGGCCCAGGCCTCTCGTGCACCCTCTCGGCAGGCTGATATCTTCCGTAGTCGGATACGCCGCCGCGCTCTCTTGAACAGCTCTACAAGCTCCTCCATACTTCCTGGAGGGGAGGCGGGTAAAGCCTTGGAAACACTCCGCATGGCTAGTCGAGCATGCTCGTGCACTTGCGACAGCCTTTGCAGCAGACCACTTGATGATCCGGACACCTCCTCTTCAGGACGGCCCGTCAATATGCCTGCAATCATAACTATATTAGTTCCATTTATCATCGAACTACTTTAAAAATAGTTTAGATACATACGGAATATGCTGCCCCGTAGCTTCTTGTTCTCCTTTACGGAATCGGCTAGCAGGGCACGCACATCCTTCAGCTCTTCACCCAGCTGGGTCTTGCAATCCTGGAGTTGGTTTTTCTCAACAATGACCTGCTTCAGCACACGTTCGCCCGTAGCATGTAGCCTTTTGGCTTCTTGTTCATTCGCTTGTGCGACTTCCAGCGCCTCCTTGAGTTCCACTGACAATTATGTCATGGTATAGGCAACACTGTTAGCATTAATGACATATAATCATATTTTCTTGATGGAGGGTAATATTACCAGGTGACGCCTTCTTGGATTTCTCCAGTTCAGCAGCGACAACAGTTAGCTGTGTCTGACACCTTTTTAGCTCTTGGGCTAACATGACGTTCTTCTCCGTAAGAGCCTGGTTATACAACAATCCTCAAATCAGTTGTGCCAACTACTTTAAGTATCGAGGCTACTGGCACATGGTTATCATATTTTGGGCACAGTAAATTTACCTGCACATCTGTTAAATGCTGCTTTATGGCTCGGCTAAGCCCGTTTCGAGCAGCTCGGATGTATGTGTCAGCCGAGCTGAAGGCACTGAATGCCTCTTCCGAGAACTCGGGGTCTCGTAAAACAGCCTTGAAGCACCGATGGTTCATGGTGCTCTCTACTTCCGAGTTGGTAACGGACATATTTTCCGAACCCTCGGCCGAAGGATAGTCCGACGTTACTCCTGTACCGGCTACCATTTCTCTGGCGGGGTCTAAATCCCGGTTGTTGGGAGTACGGCTGGCCGGACCTCCGGACATAGTCCGGCGGACCCTTTTGTTGGAACTAGACAAACGCACAAAGTCTCAGTCGGGTGCGGCCTCTGAAAAACATATTTATGGATCCGTACCTCTTTGATGAAAGCCTGGCTGTGTCTGCACCAGCCTTCCTCTTCAAAGGCTAGCCCGGTGTGGGAGCCGATCTCGTTGGAATCGCCGAATGCCTCCTCTTTGGAGCACAAGACAGTAAAGTGGGTAAGATAGAATAAGAACACTCTTTTAGAGGAGGTGTCTCTTGATTACTTACGCGTGAAACGAGAAGAAGGCCAGGGTAGTCGGCGGTGATGGCCACTTTTGTGCCATCATAGCTCGTCTGGTAAAACACTCCCTCCACGAGCACCACGAATATATCCGGATCCTCCTCAAACCCAGGATCAAGCTCCCGGTTGTGGTTCTGCGGCTGTGGGGCGGGACTATGAAGTCCTTAGGTGACCTTTCGCCAATGCTGTCATAACAAACAAATTTGAAATTTCTCAAAAATAATCCGGAAGTGGAATGAGTGAAACAGAGGGGTTGAGGCTTATCCAACTGGGCGGGTCATAGATAGAATACCCATCTCTACGCTTAATGCAAAGAAATTCCTCTTCCTCCCCTTTAAACAGTTGGGCCAATATCTTGGCTAGAGTGGCGGGGGTATCCAGACCTTTCCGGCCACAACGGGAGGCGTCATCCTCTCCATTATAGTGCCACATTGGCAGCCCTCTGTATTGTAGCGGCTGAACCCCTCGCGCTATGGAGGTCGCCATTACCTCGATTATTGTGAGTCTGGACTGAGCGAGCGTCTTTATCTTGCTCATGAGCTGACGAACATCTGCGTTGTCATCCTCTTCAAGACACCGGTAATGCCAACTGTGGCGTTTCTTCAGCGGAACACTCGCAAATTCAGGAAAACCCTTTCGAACTAGGTCGGGAAGCGCGCCGTCCTCAATTCAGAATCATTCGGAAGGCCATTCTTCAGATGCCTTCCTGGGTGTGTCGGACAGATATCCGGTATCGGTGATACGCCATACTTCGGCTCTGCCCACTTCAAATATTGACCCCTCATGATTGCGTGGGACAAGACAGAACAACTTCCTCACAGCTCAAAATGGGCCTCAATGCCCAGAAATAATTCGCATAAGGCAACATAACCTGCGATGTGTAGAACGGAGGCAGGGGTGAAGTTGTGCAGCTGGAGGCCATAATATTCCAGAAGCCCTCGGAGGAACGGATAGATTGGAAATCTGACGCCTCTTAGCAGGTAGGGGACGAAACACACCCGCTCTCCCCGGATGGATTGGGGAAGCCCTCTGCCTGAGTGTCACCATTGAAGGAAGCTAGCCTCGATCGAACAGGGACTAGATCTGCAGGAGGAAGAAATCCCTGCGTCTGCAGCTTCGTCAATTGACTATGGGACAAAGAACACCTCTCCCACCCTCCTTTCTCTGGGCCGGAATAGGAGGAGGAGCTGGGAACGCTAGCCATGTTGGAATGGTTTCTCCTAGCAGTCTCCGGGGATTTTTTCTCTGCGGGGTGCCGAATGGATCTAGGATCCAATCTCTTCAAATAGGCGCTCTTCCTTGCCGGGACGGGGTGCTATTTGCAAAAATACCCTAACCTTCCGCGTTCGCTCGACACATGGAAGACGAAGTTATTTGACGCGCAGAAGCCGAGGGGAGCGACATTGATCAACGGCCGAACACATTACTTGGAGGTCATCGGAGGAGGAACCCGCCTTGCAATGCCGAAGACAATTTGTGTGCCGAACACTTCATTATTGAAGACTGGTTCGGGGGCTACTGAGGGAGTCCTTGACTAAGCGGTCCTCGGGCGTCCGGCCTGTTATCCATGGGCCAGACTGGTGGGCTGTGAAGACATGAAGACCGAAGACTCAACCCGTGTCCGGATTGGACTCTCCTTGGCGTGGAAGGCAAGCTAGGCGACCAACTATGAAGATTCCTTCTTATGTAATCGACTCTATGTAACCCTAGATCCCTCCGGTGTCTATATAAACCGGAGGGCGTAGTCTAGAAAGGATATACTCATTACCATAGTCATACAGGCTAGGCCTCTAGGGTTTAGCCATTACGATCTCATGGTAGATCAACTCTTGTAACACTCATATTCATCAAGATCAATCAAGCAGGAAGTAGGGTATTACCTCCATAGAGAGGGCCCGAACCTGGGTAAACATCGTGTCCCCCGTCTCCTGCAACCATCGACCTCAGACGCACAGTTCGGGACCCCCTACCCGAGATCCGCCGGTTTTGACACCGACAGTGGGATCCCTTCCCGCCTACATTTGGGAAGAGGATCGGGGCCTCTATAAATAGGACTAGCCACCACCATAGGTGGGAGATCTCATCTGGGACTGGATCCATTCCACCAAGGCCATCTCTCCAGCTCATCAAGCTCAAGAAAACCTCTCCTCCTGAGGCGGTTCATCCGCTGTACAAGTTCATCCTTAGCCCTCGAGGCAATCCACCACCACCACACTAGAGTAGGGTATTACACCAAAACGGTCGCCCGAACCAGTATAAACCTCTGCATCTCATGTTCTTTGGGTTCATTGAGCTAGGTTGTGAGATCGTTGAGAGGGCGAGCTAGAGAGAGAGTTCTTCGTGCGCACCCCAGAGTTCGAACCTCATAAGGGTTTGCCGGAACCTTGAATCCGACAGGATCATCCTCCTCTGAAGAAGAATATGGAGTACGTGAAGTGCCTAGTTCCGATGATGCCAGGATGAAGAAGCCAAGCCTCTCTTCTTATCACAAGGGAGCAGTTGAAGGATGGTTACATTATTGCCCACAAGAACAAACTAACTTCAGATCAGAAGGACTCACGGATCTCCATCTTTGTTGCTGTGATGGCCAATACATTGTTGTTTTAGGATTCCTTCCGGTGAGTTCCATTTTTATAAATGTGTGCTCTGCATGGATCATGTAGGTGCTTGTTTAAACTGTCAATTCATAGTACAGTTTGCTTTATACTAATCACTTCTTTGTATTTATGCAAACAAGGGTGCTCATCTTGATTTCAATGGGAACTGCACAAAATGTTCACGAATACATCGAAATTCTCGAATCATTCATTTCCACCACAAGAAAGGAGGTGCTGATATGTTCAAGGCGTTGCAACATATAAATGCGAAATCATACAAGCTACATGCGAATTTGGTTGATTTCGGTGGAACTGCACAAAAAGAACAGCTGGTTTATTTAGCACGAGGTGCCATGTCAATGTCCGAACTGATGGCAAACCCTGCCCATTCCACAATCGTAGGTATTTGATATTTTGGAATGGTAAAACCTTGTCAAAGTTTGCTCATTGATGTACACAAAATAACACGCATTTGACATTTTGGAATGGGACAACCTTGTCAAATTTTTCTCACTGATGTTAGTAAGAAGACATGCATTTGATATTTTTGAATGGGACGCCCTTTGCTGTCAACATCATCGATTGATTTTTCTTTAATCTTTAGTTGTGAAGTAAATATTGGCTCTGACATGTGAATCGTTGAGATGGGTAATCATCGATTGTTTTGAATGTTCTCTATGAATTGCCAGGCCTGTGTGCTTGATTGCAATGTACAGGAATGCTAAAAAGCTGCTCAAACTTTTTGTACTCCCTCTGTTCCTTTTTACTTCGCATATTAGATTTCTTCATGTCAGTTTATTTTACATTGTGAATGTTGATACTTTTTTCTATAAGATTGGTCAAAGTAGAGATACTTTGACTTCAGACAAAACTTATATGCAGACTAAAAAGGACCGAAGGGAGTACGTGTGAAACCGCTGCAAACGAGGTGATCACCCTGGGAATATTGCTAGTACGTATTGTTTTGCATGTTCATCCAATGCCAGTGATACAATAATTCGAACTAATCAAACTAAATTCATTCATACACGGCCGGATTTCATATAAACATGCCGGATTTAATTACATTTCATGCATTCTTCAACTAAAAAGGGGTGCGCTGGAGGTAAGATACACACCCATGTCCGGCTGAGCCGAACAGAAGCTTCTTCTCCAGCAGACTGAGCTTCAGTGACTTAACTGCATGTGCAATTGCGTCACTGACATGTGTGCCATATGCATGTTGGGCCCACATGTCAATGACCCAACTGCACCTGCAGTTAAGTAACTGAAGCAACGTCCTTCTCCAGCATAGCTCTCTGACTCCATGTCGCCACCAAGAAGCTAATCAGCCGTCAATGGTCAACCCATCAAACTTGGCTTCAACCAGAGGGTAGCAGCGGTGGCCTTACTTGGACCCGAGCGGCGGCGACCTACCGTGTTCTACTCTTCCTTGTTTTCTATGTGGCGCGGCCTCGTTGGCAGCGGGGCAGGGCCTCGACGGAGCTGGCAATGTCCTCTATCTCGTTGTCGGCGGGGTGGCGCCTCGGCGGAGCGGGGGAAATCCTCCCCCTCGTTGTTGGCAGGGCGGGGCCTCGACGGAGTCGGCGATGTCCTCTGCCTCGTTGTTGGCGGGGCGGGGCCTCAGCGGAGCAGGGCCTCGCCGAAGCCGGCGAAGTCCTCCGCCTCGGTGCCGATGGGGTGGGGCCTCGGCGGAGCCGACGATGTCCTTTGCCTCGTTGTTGGAGGGGCCGGGCCTCGGCAGAGCAGGGCCTCGCCGAAGCCGGCGAAGTCCTCCGCCTTGGTGCCTACGGGGCGAGGCCTCGGCGGAGCCGGCATTGTCCTCCGCCTCGTCGTCGGTCTCGCCAAACAGCGCCTCACCCACTTATCGTCCTCTTTGTAGGTGGCCGCAACCTCCGCCACACGCATGCGGTACCACCAGCGCATGAGGCGGCTCTCGCGGGCGGAGCGGTACGACTCGAGCAGTGCCTCCTGCTCCGCCCGCTCCACGATGATCTGCTCCTCCGCCTGCAGGTGCTCCTGGAGGAGATGGTGGTTGTAGGCGGCGGCGGCCTGCGCCTCCCAGAACTGCTCCTCACGCTTCTACCTCACCGTGTCTATGTATTGGGCACGGGACTCACCGATGGTCATGGTGCAATGCACCAGCGAGGATGGCGCAGAGGAGGGGGTTGGTGCCGGATCGTCGACTACCACGTTCTCCATTGGGACGTCGTCGTCCTCCGGCTGCTTGCCGGCCAGCCAGTCGGAAGCAATGGCTGCCATCTCCTTCTGGTCCGCCGTCCGCCCATCCCGAAGAGCGCTGGAGCACGAGGAAGCCATGGTGGGCAGTAGTGGTGTGGAGAGGAGAAAGGGAACGAAGGCGGATGACTGCACCTATGGCCTGCGCAGCAGTTTATCTAGCAATGGTGGGTGGCAGAGGGACAGAGGGGTGTCGCGGGAGAAGCTACCTCGGCAACCGTGGATCATTAATGTGGGCGGAAGACGGACAGACGAACGACACTTGTGTCGTTTGAACGCGGAGCAATTGCCTGCACCTGGAAGCGGCGCTAGCGGCGCTGACCGTTTCACACTGAAAGCGTGTACGCGCGAGGGAGGCGGTCTGGGTGGGCCAGGGCGGTCAGACTCGCTGTGGTCCTATCCAGCAGCCGGACATGCTGGCTCGCGAGTGAGCTCGCCGAGCTGAGCGATGACAATCAGACGATGGAATTGGCTTCTGACTAGGAGCCGGCGCCACCGCCCAAGCCGGTTCATGCCGTGTTCACCATAGAGCAGGTGCGGCCGCACTTCGACGCCTATTGGCTGAAGAGCTACCAGCACAGGAGGAGCCATGCTGCAACCTCCGTCTCCTCAACGAGCACTGGCTCGCAGAAGGACGAATCACCGGTGAACAAGCGAACGACAATGCCGCCGTGGACTTGTCGCCCTATGATCCTGGCTTCCTGAATGAGTAGCAGACGTTGTATCAGACCATCTATAGGGCCCGCGATGCCCACTCCGTCATCTTGTTGCGCTCGTCGTGGTGCTGCCGTCTTGCGTTGTCAACATGGTCAATGAACAAGAGGAATCAGGAGATGACTTTAATTGGAGAGGATGGCAGTGGATCCCACCAGGGCCATAGTCGCATGTACGCAAGTGCCTCCTTATTAGCATATACAACTATAATTTTGTTTGCTTCTCCTGGTTTCCTGACATCACGGTCCCACACCATTGTCAACCTATATAGTCAATAACTGAGAGAATTGCACAAGGAGCAGCCGACAGCTAGGACCCAGTAGCTCGAGCAGTATTTGTATTTTTGAGGTGTGAGCAGAGTTCTTCTTGAGCGATGTTTTTGTTGTTGTTCCGAGGAGCAGGGTATCAACTGGGCGGGTTGTGGCCCATCTGGCCCAGGCTATTATTTTATGTCGACCAAATATCCAGCACAGATATTAATATTTAAATGTGAAAATGGCTAGCCCAGCTATTCTTTTTTTGTGGAATACCCAATCCAGGTCAACTTGTTATTCTCCGGGCCGCATTAGACCTGCCAAGAAAAAGGGCTTTAAGAAATAATAAATGGGCTATAATTAAAAAAATTGGCTGTAAATATAAAAAAATGCAGCGAACAGGTACATTTTTTTAATTCTTCTAGAAAGGGTACATTTTTTAATCTCATTACTTGTTGCGCTTGCAAATTTTTATTGGATTTTTACCTAATACAAATTTATTTTGAAATTATATTTATTCTAACCCTAAATTTCGGGCTAAAATATATTTTGGATCCCATCAAAATATTGGAAATTTTGTTGAATTTTTTTGAGTGGTTGGCTGAAATTATTAACAAAGTCCTGGCTAGAAAATGGGGTGTAATTTTAGAAAACAGTAAATGGGCTGAGTAAATTCTATTAGAATTAAAAAATGGGATGTGCATAGCAATCACAAATGAGCTATATGTTCTCTGCCACAGATGTGATGGTAACTTGTGGGCCTACTAAGTTGACGCGTACGCAAGGCTTTGTCAACTTATAGTCAACACATGATTCTATTAGCAGTGGTTGTTGGATGTCCATCTAACGGCCGTGGTGCTTCATCAATCTCGGATATTCATTCTTCAAATTACCAAACCACCGCCTGCTACCCCCGTGGCCGGTTGTGCTACCGTGCAGGCCTCACTGGCCCACCCTACTCCCATCGCCGTCCAGGCCATTCCTCTACTCACCAACACCTCCTGTTATTCTCCAGCGACGACAGCCTCACACCGCAGTCGAACCAGTGAACGCTCGTACTCCCCTCCGCGTGGGCATTCACTGTTATGTCTTCGCTGGCTCCAGGTCATTCCCTTCCTAGGCCTCACCATCGTCCACCGCGTTGGTTCTCTCGACGCGGCGTGGTCAACTTTGTCAACAAATGACAGTCATCGAAAGAGGCATGAATGTGGAGTGGCTGACAGTAGGGACCCCCATGGCCGCACGCGAGCAAGTCCCTTCTTATTATGCGAAAACAAATGATTTCTCCCCCTGACAGGTTTGAGCCACCAGCTACATCTTTGCAGGCAGGGAAGTGTTTCCTTTAATGCGTGGAAAATAAGTTACCTCTCCCTGATAGCTGGGAGCCACCATCTTTATTATGATCCATTTTGCAAAAATATAGATTGTACCAAAGATGCTAAATTGTTTTCTTTTTATTCTAACTTGAAAAAGAAGAAGTTAAAACTCCAGAAAACATCTTCACACGCAAGGAAGTGCCACCTTATTATGAGCAAAAAAAATGACCCCCTGCTAGCTGGGACCCACCAGATTTGGAGGCTGACTTGTGGGTCAACTAAGTTGATGCGTACGGGCTTTGTCAACTTAGTCAAAGCGATTCTAGCTGCACTGATCGTTGGATGTTAAATCAACAGCCGTGCTGCGTCTTCAACCTCTGGTCTTCTTGCTCTAGCCGCCCAAACCAGGCCCACCGTACTACCTGCTCCAGCCTCCCGTGGCCGGCTGTGCTAGCGTGCAGGCCTCACGGACCGACCATACTATGACTAGCCAGACCTTCCCTCTACTCACCCACACCCCCTGTTATTCTCCGGCGACAGCGGACTTACGCTGCAGCCGAACCAGTGAACCCTCGTACTCCCCTCCGTGTGGGCATCAACCCGGCTCGTCTTCTCTAGCACCTCGTTGTTCCCTTTCTAGGCCTCGCCGTCGTCCACCGCCTTGATGCTCTCGATGCCTCATGGTCAACGAGGTCAATGAACGACAGCCATCAGAAGTGGACTTTAGGTTGTGAGGCTGACAGCTGGACCCACCAGCTACATCTTCAAAACCAAGGAAGTGCCTCTTTATTACTCGAAAAATAAAAATGATTCCTCCCCCTAACAGCCGGGACCCACCAGCTATATCTTCGCACGCAACGAAGTTCATCCTTATCCTCCCTGACAGCTGGGACCCACCCGGTCGAAGCGTATGTAGCATTGTCGCGAACGTTTACGTACATACTGGTCGATTGGTCTCTCTGCAACGATGAACCATGGTCGAGCAAGCAGCGACATGTGTAGTAGTAGACAACGTTGAGTTGGCAGCGAAGGAATACTCGGCATACCCCCGACATAGCAATTCAGGCAGTCCCTTCTAAACTGTGTACACGTACGTACAACAAGATGCCAAAAAATATGGCCACGTACGTATATACGAGCGGGGTCTCGAACGCCTACTCGTGCATACGTACAGCCAGGGCTCGTGTACATGGAGAGGTAGCGGACGGCAGCAACAGCGTCGTGTTCATCTGGAGCCAACCGGCTTGGACGGAACAACGGAAATGAGGTCTGGCGTACCGCAGAACGGAGGAACCGGGCCTTCTGTTCGACCGCGTACGATCGAAACGGGGTCCTGTTCGTCGGGAAGGGTCTGGCGTACCGCAAAATGGAGGAAATGGACTTGTGTTGGAGTGCCTACGGTCGAAACAGGGTCCTATTGATCGGGAGGGGTGTGGCGTACCGTAAAACGGAGGAAACAGACTTGTGTTGGAGCGCCTACGATCGAAACGAGGTCATGTTCATCCACCGTCTACTGACTCGCTCCATCCTCCACGGGCTACTGTTCATCCACCGTCGACCTCCTCTAGCCTCCACGGGATACTGTTCATCCACGGCTATTGTTCATCTAGCGTCCATCGGCTGCTGTTCATAGAGCCTCCACGGGGTCCTGTTCATCCACCCCAGCCGGCTGGGGTGTGGCGGCCTCCTCGGGGTCCGGTTCATCCAGCGGCAATGGCCTACTACCACGGGGTCCTGTTCATCCAACCCCCACCGGGAACTGTTCATCCACAACCAACCAACCGGCTCGACTCACCATGTCTCAACTTGTTCTACGTTCCACTCGAACGGTAGCAATGGTCACTGTTCATCGAGAGGCAACCCAATACCGGTTGGCTACGTCTTGCACGGGGGCTCGATCGGCTTCAGTAAGCAGCAGTAGTGATCGATCGCTTGGGTTTAGTTAGCAGCAACAGCGAAGGAATCACTCGGGTTCAGTTAGCAGCGAATGAGTCGCTCGGTTTTAGTTAACAACCAAGCGATCGATCGCTCGGGTTCAGTAATGTGCGATCGCTCGGGTTCAGTTAGCCAACGCCTCGCACATACGCGCGTACACGAGAGAAATGGGGAAAACTCCGTGCATCGCTCGGCCCCGACCACCCACTGTAATCAGGACCTCCCCGATATTTTCCTCGCCCTCGCTTCTACCATTGTTTTTTCCATCATGGACGGCCCAAATAATGTCATGCAGCTACGTCTCCGGCCCGCCCAGGACGAAAAGCCCATTTTCTATCATGATTTTTTGTCGTAGAAGTAGGATCCCACCACATCTATGATGATACCGGGTTTTTTCATAATTATCATCATAGAAGTTTCATAAGCATGACATAATTTTTTTTCGTTCGGCCCAAAATGTCACAGTCTTTTTTTGTAGTGTAAGGAAAGGGCTCTTGATAGGATTAATGGTCCACGGAATGAGAGTTTTCAGTTGCTTTACACCTTCAAAGCTGAAGTGGAGATGGCTAGTCCAGGGATTGTTGTAGAGATTGACAAGCATAGAGTTCAGTACAAATTAAAAGGGAAGACAGTGGAGAAGGAGTGCTTCAGTAGGGCTTTTGTTTGTTTCAAGGCTTGCTGGCAGGGGTTTCTGAATGGTTGTAGGCCCTATTTGGCTGTCGATGCAACTGCTTTGAATGGAAGATGGAGAGGCCAATTAGTAGCAGCTTCTACAGTTGATGGACACAACTGGCAATTCCCAGTTGCATTTGGTGTGTTGGAGGCAGAGTCCGAGGAGAGTTGGGTCTGGTTTCTGCAGCAGTTGCGCAACATTATAGGTACACCCTCAGGTTTAGTTATACACACAGATGCTTGCAAGGGTTTAGAGAGTGCAGTAGAAATTGTATTCCCTGGAGTGGAACATAGGGAATGTATGCGAAACCTAGCGCAGAATTTTAAAAATAAATTCTAAGGCAAAGTTTATGATGAGAACTTATGGCCAGCATCATACACATGCAGCTTGAGGAAGCATGAGCACCATTTGAGAGTGTTGTATGCTCACAATCCTATGGTGAAGGGGTACATGGATGAACATCATGGAAAGCTGTGGTCAAGAAGCAAATTCAATGAAATCTGCAAAGTAGACTATGTGACCAATAACCTGATTGAGTGTATCAATGCAAAGTTCAAGTCAGTGAAAGGGCTTTTGTTGTGGCAAGCATTTGATAAGATTAGTTAGATGATCATGATAAAGATGGCTCTTCGTAAAAGAATTGCAAAAACACAATATGTTGGCCATGTTATGCTCCCATCTCTGATTAAGGCATTGCATGCCAAGGCAAGAGGACTAAGGATGAAATACATTCGACCGTCGATATACGAGGCTGAGGTGACATACACTAACAGTAAAAATAGGGAATGGAGATATCTAGTGAACCTTGCAACTAAGGAATGCAGTTGTAGGCACTGCCAGATCCGCGGGAAGCCGTGCATACATGCCCTACATCTCATGACTGTTATTGGAGGTGAAGATGGTGAAGTTGATCAGTATTTCTCTGAATATTTCTTTGTTGCCAAATTTAGGGCTGCTTTTGCTGAAAATGTGCCTGCACTCTTGGGAAAAGACCAATGGAACATAGTAGACCTAGGGTTCAAACTCTACTCTCCTATACTAACTAGATCGCCAGGAAGACCAAGGGAAAACAGGATAAGAGGGTCGTGTAAAAAACAGCATAAGTACAAAAGATGTGGTATTCTAGGGCATATTGCTAGGCTTTGTACCAATCCAGTTGATGCATCATTTTGAGAAGAGGAACAATGGGCAGCAGCAAATGGAGAGGAGAATGCAGTAGCAGAGGAGAATGCAGCAACAGAGGAGAATGCAGCAAGTTTAGAGGAGAATGAAGCAACTGAAGTAGCAGCTTGGTATGTGTGCAACCTTTCCCTTTTTGGCATTTGTTCTCTTTTTTATCGATGGCTAAGCTTATTCCTGTTTGACCCAGCTCTAGGATGTTTAGAGGCACGGGACAGAAAAGACCTAGAGAGGAAGAAACTTTAGTTGAACCATCATCTGATGCAGAATTTGAAACCATGGCTTATGAAGGTTTTGAAGCTATAAGAGAGGAGGAAGTTATTTTGTCTGAAGTTCCTTTAAGGATTAGTGAACCCATAGATGACCGTCAACTGGTCATCACTTGCTCGATCAGTCAATGCTCAATAAAACTGCCACCACCACAAGTGAAGATCAAAAACAACAAGATAAAGCTTTCAAAAGCACAAAATATCCCAGCTAAGGAAACCAGGAGCAAGACGGTTAACCCATCTCGGAACACAAGGATCAAGGCAAATATTTGAATTGAAACTTGAATGCAAGTCATAAACTTTGAACTTTAAGGATATGTAATAAGGATTCTGTCATCAATTTGAACTACTGTGAAAACTTGTAAGGTGTAATAATTCTATTTGTAATTTGATGTGAAATTTGAGGTAGAATACAAAACTGAGGCAAAATTTGAATTTTAGGCAAACTTTGAATTTGAACCAACACTTGAAGTCCATTGCCTTGTGGTGTGATTTCAAAGTTTGCTAGACTATTATAAATGTTAGGTGATCAATCCGATCTCTTTTGTGTGGTAAAACTTGTAGTCATGACAAATATGCTCCAAATGAGCTCCCAAGCTAGGGTAAACAGCCCCATTTGTAATCAAGTTTTTTGGATCTACTCTAAATGAGCCAAATATTTTTTATTAACACCTATTCAATCTATATAGTGTAGATTCGAAGTATCACTATATATTGAATTAATCTTCGCATTTTTTCATTTTTTTGAAAAAAATATACTTTAATAGAAAACCATTAAAACGTTTAAAATATGAAAATGGAAAACTAAGTTCAGATCCTTCTTATTCACTTTGAAATCAAACTTTGGTGATTTTTTGATTTTTTAAAACAAAATCAAAAACCAAAGGGAGCCCTACCTCCTCTCCTTGGACTCTATGAAATGTTGCACGTGATAGCTCAAATGTGTGAAGGTTTTTTCATGAAAATGTCCATAGACAAAGTTTATGATTTTTAGTTGGTAACATGTCACACAAGACAATCCTCGTTAGCGTGTCTTATAAAATTACGAACGACGAAGGTTTCATATTTTTAGATTTTTTTAAATTAGTTATGCTCAGTCAAAATCTTGGAAACCCCGTTGACCAGCTCAAAACCCCTCTAAACCCCGCGGGGTTTTGCCTAACCCTTGCTCCGAACGTCAGCCGCCCGATCATACCCTAGCACCAAGCGATAGCCCTCAAATGTGGTCTTCTAGAAGGAATTCCGAGGTCAGGCTGCTTGTAGACTCCGCGCCATTGGATCACATGGAGGGCTCCGCATTGTTGGATCATGGGGCGATCCGCGAGAGGTGATCCGTGAGAGTTGTTGGTTGTGCTCGCCCACCCTTGCCTCCCTTTCTTCTGCTGCTTATTCTGCGACGACGAGAGGAGCCACTCCTCTGCTTCTTCTTCTTCGACGACGAGAGGAGCCACTCCTCTGCTTCTTCTTCTCTGGTGACTTTGGGCGATATGTCGAGCTCCACTTCAGCCTCCCGCCCCTCATGGACCCAGTATGTTCCACTTCCCATGGAGCGATGTCCTAACTGCCCACGCAGGGTGCCACTAATATGGTTGATTTCGAAGGAGGTCAAGAATGGCAACTATGGGCGCGAGTTCGTGAAATGCGAGAGCAAGCCAGAGGGGCAGGTTAGATCTCATGATTTTTCTCTGATTTGTTTTTCTATTTGCTTTTAATTCTTTTTCCTTCGATCTGGGATTTAGGGTTCATGTTTTCGTTTCATATCATGAAGAAATGCACACATTTTGAATGACCGGATGACTATATTAAGCGGATTCAATTCAATGGGGCCCCAACCCGGGAGCTCAATCTACCGTCAGTAACAACGAATTTGGTCTCCGAAAATGCCGCTCTAACAGTTGGGGATGCAGATGTGAAGGGGGAATTAAAGAAGATGAATAAGAACTTGAAGCAGATGATTCAATTGAACAAGCAGGCGAATCTGATAACTTTAGGATTTTATCCCTTTTATTTTTGTATAGTTGCTCTAGGATTTTCTTACTTGCTGGTCATCACTTGTTAGAGATGTTATTGGTGTGGTATCATGTGCTCTAGGATTTGGTTAATTTTGTGGATCATGTGCTCTAGGATTTGCTTAAATTTGTGGATCATGTGCTCTAGGATTTGCTTAAATTTGTGGATCATGTGCTCTATGCTCTGTGTTGCTTAATTTGTGGATCATGAAAGTTTTGTCAGTTTTGTACACTTTCAGTTTCTTCAATTTCGTCAAGCAACACCAACCGTAGAAGAAGAAAAAAGTAGTTCTAGGGTCCAATTTGAAACTAAGCTCGGGTTGGGCCGTCGCATTGTGTTGAGTGTTGAAGGCCCACAAAGATAAAAGAGGCCTAGAAAATAGTGCACGCGCTGGCTCTATTTTTTTCTTGATTATTGCCATGCCGAACAAAAATAGTGCATGATGGTAAATTGATTTATTGTTGGACTTGCTCATGTCAAATTTATTTGTACATATTGTGGCAATTTCCTTCTGTATATAGCCAACGGTACAACACTTTGATTTTTTGACATGCGGGTATTATAAACATGTTTTTGTTGCAAGAAAAATATTGTATACATGATTTTTTGTTTTTGTTTTCGTTATTAAGAGCATGTCAGATTTAATTATGTAGATCATGATATCCATCTGAAACCTCGTCTAAAATAAAGTCCGGTGGCACCATTAGCCACCATATCCATCTAGAGAGCATGTCTAGGGCTCGACTACGGCACCATATCCATCTAGGGAGCATGTCTAGGGCTCGGCTACGGCACCATATCCATCTACCGATATCTCACGTAGCAATCATACATCCAAAACATAGAAAGTAGCAACCATAGCATAGTTCTTACATAAAACATAGGGTGCCCTAAAACATTTTTTGCAGGTGAAATAATGTATTACTCTTCACGAAAGGTTCAAACAATCAATGACAGCTAGCTCTGTCGCTACCAAAGGCCCCGACCCTATCCAAGTCATAGTTCTGCCTTCTAAACGAGCAAACTTACCTAAGCTATCACAACTTTATTTTGGCTACGATTGATATGAGTAATACAAGATTCATGAAGAGACATAAAGTATCTAATTTCCTTAATAAGCGATGCGTAGATAGATATATCCACCTCTTTTGCCTGGATCAACTTCACTGCAACAAGGGAGTCCATCTGGATCATAAATGGAAGAGATAACGACAAATCCTCCATACACGCACATAGTTCAACTTCGAGGGTAGCCAACGACATAACACAAATATATAACACGTTGTACATAAAGGAGTTCACGGTACAACCAACAACATAACATAAAAATATATAAAAAGCCCTAACGGGCAAGACAAGCTTCACAAGACCGGTCGGGCCTTCACCACCATCTTCACTGCGCCTTCTCTTCAGTGCTTCTCATCCATGCCATCCTCGCCGAGGTAGTAGGGGAGGTTGTGCATACCGTTGCGGGTGGGGAAGAAGCTATCGAAGTCTGTGAAGATGTTGTAGGTGGTGAATGCGATGAACTCGCACCCACACCAAAACACCTCGCCGAGGAGGTAGTACGCATCGAATCTATTGGTGAAGTTGGCGATGAGCCCTATCGCCAGAGTGGTAGAGTTTGGATGCACTTCCTCCAGTCGGAACATCACCGGCGAGCTCGCCGGGAGGTGGGCGAAGCCTGCACTGAGGAACCACTGGGCAAACTCCGTTCCACCCCTTCAGCGTGAGAACGCCCACACGCGGAGCATCGTCTCCATAACAATACCGACGGGATACCGCCTCTCCGGCACGGTCGGTGGGACCTGGAAGGTGGGGCCGTTGTACTGCATCCTCGCCTGGCTTTGAGAGTGCTCTGGGTTTGGGTGAAGAAGAGAAGGGGGCGGTGCAAATGGATGTGTGGAGAATAGGTGGAGGCGTGGATGGTTTAAATAGAGAAAGGGGAAGGGATGGGGAGTGGCACCGACCGTGCTTTGGATTTTCTACGTTCAAACGAGCGGTGACGATCGATATGCCACTTAAATTGCCACGTTGAATAGATGAGAGTGGATTAAAAAGTTTGAAACAATGCTCAACATCGAGGAGAGAAGTGTGCGAGATGAGACGAACCAGCAGCAACGACCGTCCCTGCGTCCGTAGCGGCTCGCGTGCAGAAAGAGGCCGGTCAGCGTCCGTGGCGGCTCATGTGCAGAAAGAGGGGAGGTCGGCGCATCGTGGCGGCGGGCATTAACGCATGTAGGGAGGCTAGCTACATGCATGCATAGCAGGCTAGCTGGACATGTCGTGCATGCATAGCAGGATCATGTTGTTGCAGCGCGCGCAGGGCCCAACAATCTAACCACAGCCCAATGGGCAAACAGCGGCACCGTCCGACGCGGCCCCAATTGTCAGGTTCAACGGGCGACATAGTCCAGCACGGCCCCACTCGTCAGAGTTAACGATCAAAGCACTGACCTGAAGGCATCCACCGTTTGTGACAATTTATGAGGGTTTTAGACAAGGGAGTGGGGAATAGTGACCAAAAGTTAAGAGCGTGGGGATGAATGGATAGAGCTAAGGAACCGGGGGCCCAGATGTAAAAATCCCTTGTTAATAAGACTTGATCAACCTTATTAATTGATCATTTTTTAGAAGTATGAAGTTGACGAATTTAGTGAGCACTACCTTCTGTCCTTACCCTTTGTTTTTTGTTTTTATTAGTTAAATAAAATAAAATGCCATGTTTTGTCTGTTTTCTTAGTTTTCCGTACAATAACTAAAAAATGACCCGAAAATAAAAGTTCTCAGAATGCTGTGAAAATTTAATACAATTTTTTCTGAATATTTAAGAATTTTTAGTGCAAATAACATCAGAGGGAGATGCTCCAAGTGGGCACAACCCACCTAGGCGCGCCAGCACCCCCAGGCGCGCCCTGGTGGGTTGTGATCCCCACATGGACCCCCTCACTTATATCTTCATCCCTTATCATCACCTACCTCCAGAATAAAATCACCATTGCTCTCTCTCTAGTGTTCTTGCTCTCAAACCCGTGGATTTCGATCTCTTTGCTCGAAGCTCCATTTCCGAAACAATTTCGGGGGGTTGTTGCTTGGTATGTGACTCCTCCGTTGGTCCAATTAGTTTTTGCTTTAGTGGTTTATACTTTGAATAATTAGTTGCTCTTGGTGCTACTGTAGATGATCTTGCATGTTAAATTCTTAGAGTTCTAAGTAGTTTGGATGCTTGATATGGCCTCTATGCATCCCCATGAGTAGTTGCTATCATTCTTCTAAATTTTGTTGACAAAATTTTGTGACCCAATTTTTTTTCAGAAAATTGTACGCGAATATGATGGACCTCTTTGGAAGGAGTTCTTCGAGGCGGAGGTCCTCGGAGGTATCTTCTAGTAGTAGCTTCGTTCGTCGGTCCTATGTTGAACCAAGTGAAAATTCCATTCGAGATGCCGCCACCAAATCATGTTTATGGCCATGCAATGATTATATGGTGCATGTGGGAAAATTTGAGCAATATGTTCACGATGCCGAGCTCGGTCCCTACATTGCAGATAAGTGCGATCAACACCTTAGCCTCACTGAATCATTTACCAAAGAATTTAAATTCCATCTTCATGAGTCTAGAGTATCATTTAAACTATATGACAATTCATTTACTTTACCTCTGGAGACATTTTCTAATCACTGCAAAATTCCATTTTTGGGTTCATTGGATGAACCACGAAGGTCGGAGTTTGAGATATTCTTAACTAGCCTTTGCTATGGTGAGACTAGAGGAGTGACTCAAGGTAGAATAAAGAGCATTCATTTTCTCTCAATCCAATACTTTGCACTATTTAATGGAAAATGGATTGTAGGCAAACAATATTGTAGTACACTTTATGCTCCAGACTTGAGCCTTATCAGCACCGCTCTAACCGGTGACAAAAGTTATAACCTTGGAGCGATAGTGGCACGTAGATTGCAACACAACGGATATTTTTATGGTGGAATTTATGCCACATGCTTAGCAAGAGAGCTTGGTGTTTCACCTTGGCCTTATGACCCCATCCTACCCACGCAGTGCCTTGACTTCGGTGCTATCAAACGTCATAAGATCCTTAGTGGTGAACCCCATAATTTTACTCATAACCTGTTGTTTAATAAAAGGTCTGTTGTGGACACCTTTTTGCCTGCACCTGCTCTCTTCGATGTTCACAGCAAGGGAATATATTATGTTCTTGAGAGCGAGGCCCGAGCGCATAACGCAGCGGTTGTGGCTGCACGGTGAGCTGAGGTGTCTGCACCCCGAGCCTCCGTGAGCTATCACTCCGACCATTATGCTGGCTACTGATGGTGATTACCAAGTTAGGCCAAAAGCTTAAGCTTGGGGGAGTATGTATTTCCACCGACATTACTTTCATGTTCACGCGTTTCATTCTAGTTGTCGGTGTCCACACTTTTTCATTGTATTATCCATGCTAGATTTATTTTCTCGCCTTCTTCTCGTGTGTTTGAAAAACTTCGAGAAAATACAAAAAAAATCATGCTTCTTTTTTATTTTTCTTTGGGATTTTTATTTCTGTGCCCCTGGTTCGTTAGTTCTACTCATTCATCCCCACGCTCTTAACTTTTGCTCACTTTTCCCCACTCCCTTGCCCGAAACCCTCAGAACTGGTCACAACGAACGTTGCCATCGGGTCAATGCCTTGACCGTTAACTCTGACTAGTGGGCCCGCATAGGGCGGAGTCCACATTTTGACTGTTACGTGGTAACCAGTGGGGCCGCAAAACAGACACTCACGGTAACCTGAATCAGATCCAGTCGCTTTCGCACCACCCCCTCCGCCGCTGTCGTGCCGCCTCTGCCGCTGTCGTGCCGCCTCCGCCGCATTCTTGCCGCCTCCGCCGCAGTCGTGCCGCCTCTGCCACATCTACCCTCTCTCACCATCTAGGATTAGGAAGCGATGTCGGGGGGCACCCCGTCCGGGCCATCGACCGTGGAGATGATTGGGTCAAATCAGAGGCTGATAATTCATGGATTCCACCTGGGTAAGCATCGTTTTCCTCTCAAATTGATTAGGAGATCCATAAATTAGGCTGTATTTGACCATCGTTGGCGTGAATCAGCGTAATTTATCTGAAATTTTTTGGCCTAACTGCGCCCTTTATCTTATTTCAATCGAATAGGGTTGATCCTGCACTTGCTTTTTGGCTGGCGGTTAGAATGGAAACTAGCGAGCTGCTTGGAACTAAACCATGTGTGATTTCAGGATTTTTCTATCCTAAAGTGGTAGAAACCAGCGTATCGTTCAAAGATTTCCGCGAGGCACTCTGTTGTGAGTATCCGTGGAGCCTTGCCGATGCTGTTGAACTGAGATATTTCGACAGTACCGAGCAGAGATTTGTCCCATTAACTTGTGATGAGCATCTGGATTGCTATTTAGTTTGAATCTTTGACCGTTTCGGTAAAATCCATATCGGTGTGCTTCAGGCACGCAAACAACGTATCCCGAAGGGTGTTCAGACATCATCTTTCTCTGCTAATAGCGAGCGTCCTCGCACACCTTGTAGGTCGAGACCAAGTAAACCTAGTAGTTCTGAAAGCCACAACATGTCGGCTGCCGCTAATTCTGCCACTTCTCCTCTCCCTTCTGCACCTGATGTAGAAGTAGATGGAGAGCCTAACGACGAAGTGCCTCGACATGATGATGAGGATGAGATTCTATTCCCTGAAATGGTAGATAGAGTCAGTCAATAGGCAGTGGAAGATGAATATGCAGAGGAGCCTAGCAGCCGTGCTAGATTTGATGATACTGATGATGAAGAGAGGGAGGAGAACATTGACTCCTTATTTTTACAAGAATATGATGGTGAGGACATGCCAACAATTGAGTGGAACAGGGAGAATCCTGACCTTACTCCAGGAACCGTATTCGAATCGATGGTGCCTTTGTCGTAATGCAAAGGACTACTTATTGCATTCTCACTGAAAACTCTTATGAGGTTGATAGGAGTGAGCCAGGAATATTCACTGTTCATTGCCCTTATGATAGGTGTAGGTGGAGGTTGCATGCATCCACTATGCGAAAGAGCAAATTGATTCAGGTATTACAAGTGAATATTGTTATCAGAATATTTATCCATTCTATATTCAGATCATGTGTACTGTTTCTTAATTGTATTTGACATCATTTTTCATTTTGTTTAAGATAAAAAGCAACCCACACGGGCACACTTGCCCACCTGTTCGCACACGAACACGTCACCGTGTACCCTTGATGTCGGGGGTGATGCGCCATAGCTCACGTCGAAGGAGACCCGACCGGAAGTGCGGTACGCAGGCAATCCGGCGGGTGCTTTTGAAGACCCGAAACCCCACATGCCCGGGAGGAACCCCGTCAGGGCGCGCAACGGCTATAGGCTGCCCTAGGTTGATCTGATCGCCCCTAGGGCCTCGAGGTTCGCCGCCCTGTAACAAGAAGAATAGACGAAGAACGAGGAAGAAGAAGAACTAGGGTTAAGGAGAAAAGATAAAAGATAAAAAGTGGTAGATGATTTGATCGATTGTGTGTTGTTCAATCGGCCGTCACCCCTTAGGTATATAAGAGGAGGCTGGACTTCCCGTGCAGGGAAAAGGCCTGGATTCACGTCCAAAACCCTAGTCAAATTCGGATTGGGTTTGTCTGAACTTTCCAAAACTGTTCAGTTTAAACTGGTTGCACCTTGCGGGTAATTTTTGATGTGTTAAACGGCTTTGGATGGAAACAAGTTCAAAAGCAAACTTGACTGTTTCAACGAGATGAACAACTTTCATGTTTAACGTTTTTTATCAGAGGTCAACTTGGGGATCGAACAGCTCGCGCAAAACATCTGTTTGCTCGCGCTACCCATCAGAAATGATGGAGCGCACCATATTTCGTCTCCTGACAGGGCTGCATTCCGATAGCTCTAACTTTTGCATACGAACTTGGATTGGGATGATTATTATATCAAAATCAATCGCTTCGACGAGACGAAGACAATTCGTGTAGATTATTTTTCCATACGAAGCCGTTCTGGGGGCGTAATCAGCCGAATAGTGTTCTGAATACAAAATCTCAGTACTTTAAACACAACTTCGGCCTTAGAGATGAGTTCGGATGGCCATGGCCCAAATATCAAAGTTTCTCTTTTTGATGATACGGAACTTTCTCACTTTGAGCACTTTTCAATTTGAGGCAATCTTAATTATGTTTTTGACCATGCCAAAATCTGGTGTCAACACATGCCCCCCTGTTATTCGGCAAAGCTTGTGTGCCGAAAAATAACTCGCATATAGCTTGTTCTAAGGGCGATGTCAACACTCCATCGGCCATTTTTCATGTTCTAGGACGATTAGTATATATTGTCCATTGCTAGTTTGAACCTCTTGATGCAAACTTGGGTGAAAATTTCTCAGCTTCTATAACAATCTGGTGATAAGGTTTCATAGATCAAAACCATCCTCCGAACCATATTGTTCACCCTTTCGCTAGGATTTTGCAGATAATCAAGAATGAACTTCCTCCAATCCTTACTTCACCTGCATAAAAGTTTCATTAGTGGCCGAAGCGGTGGGCTTCGGTTCGGCCTTACCTATGTTGACAAGACCTAGCATCGGCTATTGATAGAAATACAATACACCATGGTTAACATAGTAGCCGGATGCTTGTTGTGCCAACTCTTTCGAATTGTCATGTCTAGATATATGAAAATTTTAAAGCAACCCAAGGTAAATCTTGCATCTAGTCATACCAAAATATAAACTATAAGTGATTCGTCAAAACATTGATAACCCTTGGATATTTGTTGCACTACTAATAACGAATCACCGGAAGCCTCAATATGTATAGCACCTATAGCAAGGCAAAGCTCCAACCCGAATAACAATGCATATTCGGCTTTGATCATTGTGCAAAAATATTTTAAGCGGCATGAGGCTTCACAAAATAGCTCCATATGGAGATAAATAAACAACACCAACACCTTGGCCATTGCCACAACTTTAATCATCGAAAATAATCTCTATAGTACTAGAAAGACAAGGGCAATATCAATGAACATGTACCTCGTTTTGGCCTCCAATTGAACTAAGGACGATGTTAGGATACTACATCAGCCATGCTTTGACATATTCTTAGGGCGATAGATAAATATCGGCCATTACCATGTAAACTTCATTGAAAGCACATATAGCCGAAATAAATAAATGAAATGACAAATCAAGTATTTCGGTCCTTTGGATCAGTAACAAACTTGTAGCTAATCAAATGTATAGTGACTTGGTAATTGCATCCACGGATTAAAATAAGCCCATTGAGGGTCACCAATCATACGCGATGACGAATTCCATGGCATAGGCGTTAATGGCATAGTTGAAGAATATGGACAATGTGTAGACCAAACTTTCTGAAACCTTCAGCTTGGTCCTTCATAGTTTTCAATCTTTTCCTTCTTCACCTTTGCCGCACTTCTTGTAATGGAAGCTTGCACATAATTCTTATTTTGAGCACTTTCTTTGTGAACCCATGCCATGTTCCTTTCTTCAAGTTCTTGTGCACTAAGTTTTTGTAATTTCTTCTTTTGCCAATACGATAAGCCGAGTGGGCATTTCGGCTATGATTCTGTTTTGACCAATGTCGATTCTTTTTTGGCCTTGTGCACCCTCAACTTCTTTTCTTCAGATTTGGCACTCCTATTTTTAACAATCGATTGCTCCAATATTTTGCCTTTTGTAGCCAATGTCAACACTTTAATTGGCCCTTTGTTATTCTAGATCAAATATGAAGTAGCACACTTATGACCATCTTTCTTTACCCGGTATACTTGCTTGACCACCTCTTTCTTCGTCCATGGGGTCCGGACCGATTCCTTATGATTGAAAAGGTCTTTAACATGTGATTGTTCAAATGTTGGTCTTCTCGGAGGTGCATAATATTGGTGAGATGGTCTAAAATAAGATGGAGAATGTGCCCTTATATCATACCTGTCCCATGATGGATATGGATCTATATGAGCATAGGGAGGCATCCACGACATTGGCATTGGCGAACCAAAATAAGGATATGAATATGTTGCTTTAAAATTCTCACTTTGCCAATACCGATCCTCATATTTGCGCCTTGGGGTGATTTTGGATTCTTTGCATGATTTGGCCGATAAGCATTCTTCTCTTCACTCTTCTTTTGATATTTTTCCCATAGTTCAGTGAAGGTGATTTTTGATCTCTTACACTTGTGCTTATTTCGGCCATTGTTTTCTTTTGGTTTGCTTTCATCGATCATTGGATTTGCTTGCTGCCCCCCAGTCCTTGGCGTCTCCATTATAGCTTTGATGGAATTCTTGCCCTCAAGATTATGTTCATTATGCTCTTCAACAGCTTATTTACTTGAAAGCTTGATACCATCACCTGCAGTTTTTACCTTCTCTTTAAATGGATCAGCTTGAAGCAGGCGATGCAAAAACTTTTTGCCATCGGGACCAATCGGAATAGACTGGTCATCTCTTGGTGTCTTAGCAAACTTCAACCGTCCTTTTTCAATGGTCGAATTAACTATTTGACGAAACATGTTGCAATCCTCAACATTATGCTTGAAATAATCATGCAACTTACAATACATTCGTCCTTGGATAGATGGCTCAACATGGGGATCAAGAATTCTAATATAATTATTTATCAACAATAAATTAAATATTTGATCACACATGCTTGAATTGAACGTAAACTTTTTATTTTTTAGCCGGTCTTGGTGTGAGAACGGCTTTGGAGGTAAGCAAACGAATGGTTCAGATTTGGAATCTCCCCATTTGGCTATGCAATGTGTTTTGCAGTCTATATCCGATGGCTTTCGTTAAGATATCATAATAGCATCAGTTTTCTCAAAGAATTTACTCTTGGCTTTAAATTTCTGAAGACAGTTAGAACATATATGTCTCAATTGAGACCAAATGTAAGCCAAGTAAGAAATAAGCAAAGCTACCCAATTAGATATGAACTTTAGATAAAGCAATGAGGAAAGCTTTGGATACAACAATAAGTCATTATCGTTCTTTATAAATAGCTCAATGGGTTGACCGATATGTTCTATAACAATTTTATTGCTACCAAGGAAATTACCCTTCTTCATTGGTCTTTCAAAATTACTTTTGAGGATTTTACTAATAGATGCGTCAATAATGAAGTCGCGAGCAAATCTGAAAATAGGTAAATTACTCGCTATGCATACCTCTTCAAATATTTTGGGAGAGCATGATGGTGGTGTGACTTGAACAATATCTTGCTTGGTCTTTGCATGACTCTCCAACGCCTTGTCATCATCTTTTTCTTTATTCTATGCATCATTACTTTGAAGATCCTTATCAGCCGAACTTTGTTCAGCTACTTGCTTTGGTCCTTGAGTCTTGTCAATTTTCTACGACATGGAACTCATAGGGCAGGAAGTAGGTTCCATTAACTTCAGAAAAATCAAGCATGGTTGTTTTGCTATGCTTGCCATGACCTTCTCAATAATGCTTGCCTCTTTGGATTTGATGGATTCAAAATATATACTATTTGATTCGGCTTTTTCAACCGAAGCACTTTCATGTTCCAAATCATCCTTATTTTCATTGATACTACCAATTGGCAATGCTTCTTTTATCTGAGCCAATTCTTTATCTATTTGTTTCTGGCGGCGAGCGGCAAACTTGGCTTTAAGCTTTTTCTCAATTTCAGCCCACTCCGGATATGATTGCCTCCCAATGCTTTTAGATTCTTTCGGCAATGACACACGGGTGTTGCCGAAATTTTGCAATTGTGTAGGGGGTGTATAATATGATGTAGTGCTAGGTGAAGTCATATGCATTGTTGTAAAACCATATTTTTGCTCGCCAATTTTATTAATTGGCAAAGATTCATCTTTTTGCAAAGCTCTAGCTTTTATTGCGGCATAATCAGGAAATAGCCCCTTTTCATGTTGTTCAAGGAAAATAGCACTAATCCTCTTATTTTGGGCTAAACTCTTCAATGCAGTCACCACTACCTCATCTTCTACAATATTGGGCACAACCGCTCCTTTAGAATTTACATTTATTCGGCTATAACCAGGAATGTGTGAAGCCGAATTATGAGCATCTACTGTTGTGTATGGTGCCGAAAAATTACTGACATGAGGGGTAGCATTTGATGGTTGAGAGTAACTGGCCGAATAGCTAGTACTAGCATGGACAATTCTCCCATCATCGACAAGTTTGGATTGGCATATTGCATGTTCGTTGCCGATGAATAAGAAGGTGAAATACTTTGTTGCATGCTATTAGAAGTTCTAACTTGGGGTGTTTCAAATTGATTAATCAAACTCATCATGTTGCTCATCGGCATATGAATTTGCCGGGTTGCCGATGCATGTGAGCTGGAATACATATGTCTCATGTTACTAGTATCATAAAAAGCTGAAGCATGTAATTTAATTTGAATCGGCCCTTGCACGTAGTTAGATGCATGATTGAAAAAACTAGGGTTGGCCGATAGAGTATACTCATTGAACGATCTAGTAACACCATATGAATTATTTGCATCTGCAGTAGGGAATTGGGTATTCATATTACCCTTGTAGATTGCAAACCCTAGACGACGATCTCTTCGTAGCAAGAACGGGTCGGAGACCGTTCGAAGCTTCGTCCCCAGTGGAGTCGCCAAAAAGTGTGTTCGCACATGAGCACGTCATCGTGTACCCTCGACGCCGAGGGTGATGCGCCGCAGCTCACATCGAAGGAGACCCGGCCGGAAGCGCGGTACGCAGGCAATCCGGCAGGTGCTTTTGAAGACCCAAAACCCCACACGCCCGGGAGGGACCCCGTCAGGGTGCGCAGCGGCTATGGGCTGCCCTAGGTCGACCTGATCGCCCCTAAGGTCTCGAGGTTCGCCGCCCTGCAACAAGAAGAACAGACGAAGCACGAGGAAGAAGAAGAACTAGGGTTAAGGAGAAAAGATAAAAGGTAAAAAGTGGTAGATGATTTGATCGATTGTGTGTTGTTCAATCGGCCGTCACCCCTTAGGTATATAAGAGGCGGCTGGACTTCCCGTTCAAGGAAAAGGCCTGGATTCACGTCCAAAATTGGGTTTGTCCGAACTTTCCAAAACTGTTCGGTTTAAACTGGTTGCACCTTGCGGGTAATTTTCGATGTGGTAAACGACCTCGGATGGAAACGAGTCCAAAAGCAATCTTGACTGTTTCGATGAGGCGAACAACTTTCATGTTGAACATTTGTTTATCAAAGGTCATCTTGAGGGTCAAACAGCTCGCGCAAAACATCTGTTTGCTCGCGCTACCCATCAGACATGGCGTCTGGTGGGGCACGCTATATTTCTCCTCCTGACAGGGCTGCATTCCGATAGCTCTAACTTTTGCATACAAACTCGGATTGGGATGATTCAAAATCAATCATTTCGACGAGACGAATACAATTCGTGTAGATCATTTTTTCATACGAGGCGGTCCTGGGGCGTAATCCACTGAATAGTGTTCTGAATAAAAATCTCAGTACTTCAAACACAACTTCGGCCTTAGAGATGAGTTCGGATGGCCATGGCCCAAATATCAAAGTTTCTCTTTTTGATGATACGTAACTTCCTCACTTTGAGCACTTTTCCATTTGAGGCCATCCTAATTATGTTATTGACCATGCCAAAATATGGTGTCAACACCACCTAGAGTGGGAGGGGGAAAGGACAAATCTAAGCTTGCAAAGACTAGGTGGGTGGCAGCTGCAATCTTGGATTGGGTGAGGGAAACACCAAAAATTGGTCCAAGAGCACTCCATGGGAAACTATTTGATAAGTACAAGATTAATGTACAATACATGAAGATTTTCTATGCTAAGGAAAGGGCTCTTGATAGGATTAATGGTCCATGGAATGAGAGTTTTCAGTTGCTTGACACCTTCAAAGCTGAAGTGGAGATGGCTAGTCCAGGGAGTGTTGTAGAGGTTGACAAGCATACAGTTAAGTACAAATTAAAAGGGAAGGAAATAAAGAAGGAGTGCTTCAGGAGGGCTTTTGTTTGTTTCAAGGCTTGCTGGCAGGGGTTTCTGAATGGTTGTAGGCCCTATTTGGTTGTCGATGCAACTGCTTTGAATGAAAGATGGAGAGGCCAGCTAGCAGCAGCTTCTGCAGTTGATGGACACAACTGGCTATTCCCATTTGCATTTGGTGTGTTGGAGATAGAGAGTGAGGAGAGTTGGGATTGGTTTCTGCAGCAGTTGCGCAACATTATAGGTACACCCTCAGGTTTAGTTATACACACAGCTGCTTGCAAGGGTTTAGAAACTGCAGTAAAAATTGTATTCCCTGGAGTGGAACATAGGGAATGTATGCGACACCTAGCGTAGAATTTTAAAAACAAATTCAAAGGCAAAGTTTATGATGAGAATCCATGGCCAGCATCATACATGCAGCTTGAGGAAGCATGAGCACCATTTGAGAGTGTTGTATGCTCATAATCCTTTGGTGAAGGAGTACATGGATGAACATCATGGAAAGTCAGGTCAAGAAGCAAATTCAATGAAATCTGCAAAGTAGACTATGTGACCAATAACCTCGCTGAGTGTTTCAATGCAAAGTTCAAGTCAGTGAAAGGGCTTTTGTTGTGGAAAGCATTTGATAAGATCGGGTAGATGATCATGGTAAAGATGGCTCTTCGTAAAATAATTGCAGAAACACAATATGTTGGCCATCTTATGCTCCCATCTCTGATTAAGGCATTGCATGCCAAGGCAAGAGGACTAAGAATGAAATGCATTCGACCATCGACATACGAGGCTGAGGTGACATACACTGATAGTAAAAATAGGGAATGGAGATATCTAGTGAACCTTGCAACCAATGAATGCAACTGTAGGCGATGGCAGATCCGCGGGAAGCCATGCATACATGCCCTACATCTCAGGACTGTTATTGGAGGTGAAGATGGTGAAGTTGATCAATATTGCTCTGAATATTTCTCTGTTGCCAAATTTAGGGCTTCTTATGCTGAAAATGTGCCTGCACTCTTGGGAAAAAGACCAATGGAACATAGTAGACCCAGGGTTCAAACTCCATTCTCCTGTACTAACAAGACCACCAGGAAGACCAAGGAAAAACAGGATAAGAGCTGGTGAAGAGGGTCGTGTAAAAAAACAGCGTATGTGCAAAAGATGTGGTTTCTTATTGAGGATAATGCAGCAGCAGAGAAGAATGCAACAAGTTTAGAGGATAATGCAGCAGTAGAGGAGAATGCAACAAGTTTAGAGAATGAAGCAACTGAAGTAGCAGCTTGGTATGTGTGCAATCTTTTCATTTTTTTGCATTTGTTCTCTTTTTTATCGATGGCTAAGCTTATTTCTGTTTGACCCAGCTCTAGGATAATTAGAGGCACAAGAAAGAAAAGACCTAGAGAGGAAGAAACTTTGGTTGAACCATCATCTGATGCGGAATTTGAAACCATGGCTTACGAAGGTTTTGAAGCTATAAGAGAGGAGGAAGTTATTTTGTCCAAGTTCCTTTAAAGATTAGTGAGCCCACAGATGACCGTCAACTGGTCATCACTTGTTCGATCAGTCAAAGCTCAACAAAACCGCCACCACCAGAAGTGAGATCAGAAGCAACAAGACAAAGCTTTCAAAAGCACAAAATATCCCAAAGGAAACCGGAAGCAAGATGGTTGACCCATCCCGGAACACAAGGAGCAAGGCAAAGATTTGAATTTGAACTTGAATGCAAGTCATAAACTTTGAACTTTAAAGATTTGTAATAAGGATTCCGTCATCAATTTGAAGTACTGTGAAAACTTGTAAGGTGTAATAATTCTATATGTAAACTTTGAATTTGAACTACTGAGGCAAATTTCGAATTTTAGGCAAACTTTGAAATTGAACCAACACTTCAGTCCATTCCCCTATGGTGTGAGTTGCACAGTTTGCTGAACTATTACAAACATTAGGGTGATCAATCCGATCTCTTTTGCGTCTACAAAACTTGTAGTCATGAGAAAAGTGCTCCAAATGTGCTTCAAAAAATATTCTTTAGAAAAATCATTAAAAACCACGTTTACCATATGAAAATGGAAAACTAAGTTCAGATCCTTCTTATTCACTTTGAAATCAAGCTTTGGTGATTTTTTTAAGAAAAATTCAAAAACCGAAGGGAAACATGATAGCTCATATGAAACGTTGTACATGATAGCTCATATGTGTGAAGGTTTTTTCATGAAAATGTCCATAGACAAAGTTTATGATTTTCGGTTGGTAACATGTCACACAAGACAACATCATGCGCAGGTTTTATATTTTTTTGATTTTTTAATTAATGGTGCTCATTTTACCTTGATCGTGCTAACTAGGTTTTTTTCTCTAAATGTACGTATACCAAGTTTACTATTTTTCCTCGTTAGTGTGTCCTATAAAACGACGAATGGTGAAGGTTTCATATTTTTTGAATTTTTTTTAATTATTTATGCTCAGTCAAAGCCTTTAAAACCCCGTTGACCAGCTCAAAACCCCTCTAAACCCCGCGAGGTTTCGCCTAACCCTAGCTCTGAACGTCAGCCGTCCGATCATACCCTAGCGCCAAGCGAGAGCCCTCAGATGTGGTCTTCTAGAAATAATTCCGAGGGCAGGCTGTGACCAGGCTCCGCGCCGTTGGATCACATGGACGGCTCCGCATCGTTGGATCGTGGGGCGATCCGCGAGAGGCGATCCGTGAGACTTATTGAAAGTGCTAGTTATCGACTAGAGGGGGGGTGAATAGGCGATTTTTAGGAAAGTCTTCAAAACATGGATGTTTCGAAGACAAACAATAGAAATAACCTAATTGATATGCAGCGGAAGATAAACTACAACAAGCAAACCATAGTCAAGTATGCAATAACGTGAAAGTACAAGACTAATAGCAGCTTGGTAGTAAGGATCAAGATGGAAGATAGTGAGAAGCCAATTAACAAAAGTAGTCAAGCAATGAAGTCGAACGGGTATGACAAATAGGCAATGACTTCACGAAGACAAACTCTAAGTAAGGAGAGGGAGAAGATAGAACCGATCACTTGTTGAAGACACAGATTTGTTGGACCAGTTCGATTCTTTGTGACAACTGTACATCTGGTTAGGGAGGCTGAGATTCAACTTTCGAGAAGACCAGCGTCTTCACCTTATTCCCCTTGAGCTAAGGATACACAGTCCTCGCCCAATCACTCTGGTAAGTCTTCAAGGTAGACTTCCGAACCTTCACAGATCAAGGCTCACCGGCAATCCACAATGACTCTTGGATGCTCAGAACGCGAAGCCTAACCGGCTGGAGGATACACAGTCCTCAAGTGTAATAAGTCTTCAGGTCACATAGATAGAAAGACTACAGTGATGCCTAACACTCTTTGGCTCTGGGTGTTTGGGCTTTGTCCTCGCAAGGATTTCTCTCTCAAAGGCTTCGAGGTGGGTTGCTCTCAAACGACAAAAGCTGTGCACTAACTCTGAGCAGCCACCAATTTATGGTGTAGGGGGTGGGCTATTTATAGCCACTAGGCAACCCGACCTGATATGTCCGAAATGATCCTGGGTCACTAAGGAACTGACACGTGTTCCAACGGTCAGATTTCAAACACACACGTCAACTTTACTTGGGCTACAAGCAAAGCTGACTCATCCAACTCTGGATAAGATTTGCTCTCATTGTCTTCGCTCGAAGACATAGGATTTGGGTTGAGCATCACTTGATCATTCTCGACTTTGATCGCTTGGACCCCACTTAACAAAGACGGTGGTTCCTATGACTCAACAAAGAAGAAAAGGAAACAACGAAACGACACGCCTTGGCGCTCCATAGTCTTCACTCAATGTCTTATCATGTCATAGTCTTCAATGTGAATATCTTCACATGCCACCATTGTCGTCAATGTCTTCATACATTTTAGGGGTCATCTCCGGTAGGTAAACCGAATCAATGGGGGACACTACGCATTATCCTGCAATTCTCACAAACGCATTAGTCCCTCAACCAAATTTGTCGTCAATACTCCAAAACCAACTAGGGGTGGCACTAGATGCACTTACAATCTCCCCTTTTTGGTGATTGATGACAAACTGGTTGAAGTTTTCAACGGGATAAAGTATGTGAAATTGTAAAGGATAGGAATTGTCTTCATAAGTGGCAAAGGCTCCCCCTGAAGATGTGAATATAAGTAGTTTGCTTTTGGAATGCAAATGCACATGGCAGGTTGTACTTGTGGAGATCCTCTTAAACTTATGAAGATAATTCATCATGCATGAAATGATATAACTAGGAGAATGACATGCATAATGAAAAATGGACGTCTGCAGAATGATCTAAGTGCGGAAGTTATCATCGCACATGCGGAATTTATCATCGCACCAGAGTAAAGCAAATAAGTAGCAGGTGACCATCGAGTTTAAGTGTTACAACTCAAAGAACCAAATGTATAAAAAGCGAGAGTTGTAAACACTAGGCAAAATATTATGCAACCGCCCTTATGAACCCGCTTGAAGACTATCAAACTCATATGCTTCTCCCCCTTTTGTCAGTAAGGACCAAAAAGGTTTGAAGACATAGAGCGTCTACTCGTCCTCTTCAGAAGTAGATGATGCAGCAGGGTTGTCGTTGTTGTTGGGCGGCGCAGATGAACTTGGTGCAGTGTCGATGCGAAAAGAAGTAGGGGGCGGTTTAGCATCATCTTCATCATTGATCACTCTGGCAATGACAGTTGCCGCGGAGGAAGAATAGTCAGAGTCTTCAAGTGATGGAGTTCGTCGTAGGACTGCATTCCGTGGAGGAGTGGAGTCAAACTTGAAGCGTTCAGTGAAGCCATCATCTTGAAGATCTGCTTCTGCACTGAGCAGTGTCAAACTCTTCCATGATCGCCGACAGGTCTCATGAGTGACAAAAGCATTCTTGGTGGCAAGGTTTTGAATGCGATTGACGTCCACGAAGAGGCTTTGCATTTGTCGCTTGAGCCAGAAGTGATGCTTATCTTGTTTCTGATGCAGTGCGACAAGAAGTTCTCGGTTATTTAGGACGCGAGAGCGCTTCCGAGGCCTTTTGTGCAATAGTGCTCTCAGTAGCTTTAGTTTGCGCACGGTGAGGCAGACGAGTGTTCCCAGCCAGAGGATAGACATGAGATACTTCTTGGACGCCTTCCATGGGTTGAGAGAAGCTATGGTGATCTGCATTGTCAAGACAAAGAGGCTTCTTGGCAGGCTCAGGGTATATGGCTTCAACTGACATATCAACCTCTGGTAGAAAGATCAGATGATTGCGAGCAGAAGGCTGATAGTTGATAGCAGAGTGCATCTTGATGAGGCGCATGACCCATGGAGCATAAAATTTCAGACCAAAAGATCGAGATCCGCACGCAGCCAATTGCGGATGAAGAATTCTTGCGTATTGAAGGCGATGCCATTGAGGATGTAAAAGACCAATGTCTTCATGGCTCCTTCAAGTTTTGCAGATGATGAATGCCCTAAGATAGGCCATAGAGTTAGCCTGATTATGTGATATAATGTACGAGTCAGATACTCAAGGTCATCAACACGAAATTCTGAGGGTATTCAGCGTCATGTGGTGAGGCTTCATCATGCTCAACATCGACTCATGTTGGGCTCACGGCTTATGAAAGATGCTCTCCGATTGCATCGCGGTGGAGTTGACAACCGAGTTCAAACAGCTCTCCGGGAGTGGGTAGGCCTGTGAGCTCAATGACGTCAAGAGCTTTGGCTTCATGACGAACATTTCCTGTCATCCACTCGAGAACCCATGTCTTTGTATCTCTGTAGTAGCTGCGGATGTGGAGGGTAGCATAGAATTGAAGAAAAAGTTCTTCATTCCAGTGTTCTTTATGCATTCTGAAGCCGAGCGGACACGCATCACAAAAGCAATCAAGTGCTTCTTCTAAGCCACGGCGGTCGACAATGGCTTGATGTCGAGGCACATATGAGGAAAATGCGCCTTGATCATCTGAGCAGGAGTAATAGCTTCGTTCTTGATAGCTCCGTAAAAGGTCGATGATATCCTTGGCCTTGTGTAGGGGTTCTTTGCTCTGTCAAAGAAAGTGTTGTGGGCTTTGAAGCCATTTGCATTGAAAGACCCTGTAGAGGTGGCAGTGCCTAGGAACCTTGGCAGTCTTGGCTTTGGCTTCCGGACCTGAGGCCTATGTGCAATATGATAGTCGAACTGACGACCAGAGGCATGAGGCGAAGGGACCAGAACAAGCTTTCTTAATGTGGTTAGCTGACCATAGTTGTATGCTTTCTCAATTGTGTAGGGCCTTGGTGGTGGAATGGGCAGTGGCAACAAGCGAGGCTTCAGCTGCTCGTGCCAGATGCTTGAGGAGTAGTTGCCTCATTGGCTTGAGCACATTTGGTGCAGAGCTCCACATTTGCTTCAGCCATGACTGTGTCATTGGCTTCATTAGTGTTGGAGGTGGCAGCCTCATTGTTTTCAACCTCCACTTGAGGAGCTGGAGGGTGAACCGCACATTGATATCAGGAATAACTTCTTCAATAACAGGGGGAGTAGGGACACGTTCTTCTTCTTCTTGGGTGTCTTCGGCTGATGCAGCCAGATTGTCTGCAGCAGCTTTGGCTTCAGACTCGGAGACATTCACAGTTGGAGTGACTTCTGAAAACACTTGACGTGCAACAGGTTGGGGGTGCACTACTCCTTCTGGAACGCTTGAGAGAGATACTCGAGGCCTTTGACCTTTGTGAAGCCTGCGAAATGCCGGCGACGCCTTTGGAGATGGAGTTGGAAGGGCCTCAAAGTCTTCCTCTTCTTCTTGTTGTTGTTGTTGGGGAGTGACTTGTTGTTGGGGAGTACTAGGTGAGTCTTCTGGTTGTGGGTGATCAGCCCATGATGCATCTGACGGTTAGGCGTCGGAAGGGCGACCAATCTTGATGAGTTCGCTGTTCGTGAGAACAAAGCGATGATACCGGGTTTGGTTCGATCCGAGGAAGAACTTCATCATCTTCAACATTGTCATGGTGACCGGTGTCTTCAGCGATGGGATCAAGCTGCTGGAATGTCTTCACTTCATGAGCCTCTATGGAAGCGGGCTCATGAACTATCATCCGTCGTTCTTGGATTTCGGATGCGTGAATCCTTTGAAATAGGTTGAACAACCAAGGGCTCTGTGGGAGCAGCCCGATTCTTCTTGCTTTTGAGTTTCTTCTTGGAGGGAGCACCATCGAAGCTTCAGGATTTTTCCTTTTTTCGCTTGACCTCGGTAGCCCTCGTCTTCTTCTGCTCGAAGCGGTTGACTGACCTTTGGCTTCGAGCCAGTCATGCGCTTGGGAAGACTATGCGGGGTTCTTCCTGCCTTGAAGGTGCAGCTTGGTCAGTTGAAGGCTTCTTTTTCTTTACAGCCATTCTGGGGTCAATGCCAGGACGGCCAAGAGCCTTGCGCTTCTCAGCCTCATTGTAGGCTAGTACACACTTGCCAGCCAGACTCTTCATGCACTCACGAGAGCCTCTGGCTTCTTCACGCTTCTTGAGAAAGGCTTCTTTGAGATCGTGCAACATGATCTTGAAGTTTTTGACATCTTGCACGCTGAGCGCAGCCATATGCTTCTTGAACTGAGCCTTCTCATAGTCAATCTTATGCTTCAGTTCAACAATGCGCTGAGCAAGAGCTAGATCAGAAGCAATGGCTCCATTGAAGGAGACACTGAGGTCAATAGGAAGTTGCAGATCTTCAAAGCTGATGTTTGGGGTGTCAAACCACTCATCAATGAAGTGATGGATGATTGCCACATCAAAGAGAGGCAAATTGTTGAAAATTTCCGCTTCTTCCTTGCTCTTGATTAGTTGCTCAAGTGCATCATCTACAAGATCTTCATCGCTGGACAGATCAATGTGATCTTCTCGCAAAATGGCAGCAGGAGTCAGTGTCAGATCAGTATTCTTGACAATTTTCTTTTTGTTCTCCGTCTTCTTGGAGATACGGGATTGATCTTCAGACTGCACACTAGCTTCGTGGAGGTGCAAGAGCTGCTGGCTTCACACGTGAAGCTTTAGGAGGAGCAGCTGACGTTGAAGCCTTGACTTTCTTTTGCTTCTGCGGCTTTGGAGCAGGAGCAGGAGCAGGAGCTGGGGCTTCATCAGAGTCAGCATCGTCATCAGAGTGATCCACTTGTGCACCTTGGACCGCAATGTGAGTGATAAGGCCATCAAGGTTGTAGAAGGGACCGATGACATTGGGTTCAGCATCACGTGAGCCGTCAGCACGGGGAGCAGAGGGACCAGGGTTGAAGTCTAATCCCAATGACTTCTTGTTTTCCTTGGCTGAAGCCTTTGCATGCTGGAAGTTGCGCTTGAAGAGATTATCGTCACGACACCAGAGCAATGACGTTGGGTCGGCATTCTCAGGCTGAGGTCCACGGACCATACAAGGATAGAAACCCTATGCAATAGCTTCAGCCCTGTTCTTGGGTGGAAGGCCTCGAAAGAGAATATCACCCCAAGGGATTTTGATAGCATTCTTCTCGGCGTATTCCTGGGTCACGAACTTGTACTTGAACCATTGTTCAGCCCAATATCGATGAATCCATTGGATTCGCATCTTGCGCTGACTGTAATTCTCTTCGGGATCTGTCTTGTAAAGCTCTGAAAGGTCATCGTGCGAGATCTTTTGAGGTTCCCCATGATGCCGCTCGCCACCCTTCCTAATCGATTTATCTGCAGCCATGAATTTCAAACTGAATGGCTTCAATACGTTCAGAGGCTTCAAAGGCTTGCGTTTGCTGGACAAACATGAACTGGCTTCGGGAGAGTTAAGTTGATGCTGTAAGAATTCTGCAAACGAATGCAGACTATGAGAACCAAGGGATTCTCCCACGGACATGTACTGTGACATTAGAGATGCGAGGGAAGAGGAAGAGGTCATATGCATTCTCAGAATATTTTGAAGATAAATTAGTTTGAAGACATTGACCTCATGATGCGAAGACATTCACTTATACGCTGAGAGTTGGTTCCAGATTTGTACGAATCCATGAATAAGTACAAGTGAGGAATCTAACTAGCTGTGAAGCTTAAGTGAATATACTAGGCAGTATGAGATGCAGACATAATAGATCTAACATTGTATAGGTAGAAACCAATTTTGGTAAGAAGGATGAATCTTTGAGGATCAAAAAGATGGTAAAAATAGAGTTATATTTACCACTCGAAGAACTGCTAGACGGGAAGAAAAGGAGACCGAGCAGTTCAATCCACCATGCCCTAACTTGGCGACGGAGGACACCTATAGTGGCGACGGAGAGGACGATGTTCGCGGCCGGCGTGAGGACGGCGTCGGAGAAGTCGCGGCAGCTAAGCGCCGTCATTTGGCGTCGTCGAGCTAAGCGGTGGCGCTAGGGTTTTGACGAGGTGGAGAGGTTGAAGAAGGTTTTGTTTACCGCAGGAGACATGTATTTATAAGGAGGTGTGCGGCACAGTGCAATTACGTAGGTGCCCCTGGCGGTTCACATCTGAGGGGCACGTGGCAAGCATGCAACATACTCTGAGTTGTCCCACGTTCCCACACCCGCCAGGTTTGTCGGATGGTCGTTCCGGCTTCTCCGGATTTCAACAATAAGGATGAATCATTTAAAACAGACTTAAAGTTTGTCTCTGTGTCTTCTGCTGACAAGGACGCAGAGAAGACATTCAACAGTTTCAATAGAATGCATATGATTTGGACAGATAGAGTTTGAGATAGAAAGCATAGAGAGATTAGGGTCCGATCACATTCACTTAGTTCAAAAGATTCAACTTGGAAGACATAGCTATAAGTGAATGCTGTAGAGGACAGAACAATATATATATATGAAAATCATGAAGATAGGTTGAAGTTGAAGACAAATCAAATGCGAAGGTATTGCAGAAATAACGCCATGAGTGAAACACTTCAAACAGAGAAATTTGGTGGTGGCGTTACCCACCGTATAGGAAGTATTAGACCCAGACACGGCGCACAATTATCGTGGCGCTCCAAAGTCAAATTCCACGTTAATGTATTCACATTCAGAATGTAAGTCTTCATTGATTGAAGATATACTTTACTTCGTGTGCTGCACATCTAAGTCATCAACATGCATAAGTGTTAGGATGTGTGCTTGATCACAGGACATTTGAGGATTCCAAGATATTTAGCTCACACCGTAACTTGCAGAACCTTTTCTCATCCAAGGGCTTTGTGAAGATATCTGCCAATTGCTCTTCAGTGTTGACGTGAATGATGTCAATATGTTTCTTCATGACATGATCCGTGAGAAAATTATGACGAATTTCAATGTGCTTTGTCTTGAGTCTTTGGACTGGATTGTTGGCAATCTTGATGGCGCTTTCGTTGTCGCAGAAGAGAGGTACTTGTTTCAGATTGATGCCATAGTCCTTGAGAGTTTGCTTCTGTCTCATCCCTAGCTTCTGGTGCTGCCTAGTGTTTGCATCTTGCTAGCATCATGTTTAACTTTCATGGAAATTTGAAATGGGGATGTTCAAACCCTAGCACCAAATGGAATTCAAATAGGTTCAACCTAAAAATATTTTTAGTGAATCCAAATGTCTTTCAAAAATGTTCATCATTTCTGGAAAATGCTAGATCCATAACCAGAGGTGTTGCACATTTTTCCATGACATATTTGGTCACTGAATTAAATCATATGTACTTTGCATTTGGGCATTTAAATGCTAGTAACTATTTTAAATGCTCAAATAATTCTGAACTTAAGTGTGGGCTATTACGAATAATCCCAATAGAGCCCACAATTATTTGCAGGATTTTTGGAAACGTTTATTATTTTTAATAAAGCCATCAAGTTGCAGAAGAAATAGAAAAGAGAAATAAAAATAGGAAAGATCAGAGGCTCACCTGGAACTTACCTGGCCGGCCCAGCTGGCAGCCCACATGCTGGCCCAGCCCAGCAGCCCTTCCCCTGTCGTCTTCCTCCTTGCCAGGAGGACGAGCGCGTGGCTGCAGCGCGTCGGCACGCGCCCCGGCCACCTCCACCCTACCTGCCAGCGTCACCGACGCCTAGACACCTCCAACGACGCCACGCACCCCCCTGGACCGCCCTCACTCTCTCCCGTGGCGATTTTCTGTCTGCATCTCTCCCCCCTTCCTCTGTTCTCTCCACCGAGAGCCGCCGTCGCCGCCGTTCGCCATAGCCGCAGCCACCGCCTCCCCCTCGCCTCTCCGACATGCCTAGGAGCTCCGCCACATCGTCCCCGACCTCTCCGCCAAGTCAAGCACGCCGGGCCGCACCGCCATACATCGCCCGTCTTCAACCTCGGACCGCCGGAGATCCCTCTCGCCGCCCCGCTTGCTCCGGTGCTTCCCCGAGCACGCCGAGGCCACCTCTGCACCCGCTGTGAGCTCACGGACCGATTCCCCCTCCTCCCCTGCTCGTGCTCATGCTCTAGCTCCGTTCCCCACCTCCGCCGAAACCTGCCGCCGCCGCGAATGTCGCCGTCGTCGTTACGGTGGGCCAACGCCAGCATGAGCACCTGGTCGAGTTCCTGCTGCCCCGTAGCCTCTGCCCGTGCTCTTCGTTTGCTCTAAATCGAGCTGCAGCCCCGCGCCCGTGCTAGCCCGAATTCCGGCCGCCGCCACGAGCTCGACTCCGGCGAGCTCGCTCCACCCCAGCTCCTACCTCTTGGCCTAACAGACGCGCGCGAGCCCCAGCTACGCATAGGATCAAACCGCGGTCGATTTGGTCGACCGTGGGCGATTTCCGAAGCCCTCCGCCGTCTCTGTCGTTGCCGGCGACGAGCCGTGGACCAGGTCCGGCGGGTTTGACCCGTTGTGACAGGGTTTGACTTTCCTGACCCAGCGACGTGTGGGCCAGGCCCTGTAATTAAGTGATAGATTAATTAGCGTTAATTAACTTAGTTAGTTAGGTTAGCCAGCGACATTTGGGCCTGTGCCTTAGCTAAACTAGATTAGGTTCGGTTTAATTTTAATTAACCCTGTTGGTTAAGCTGTGTCAGCGGCGTGTGGACCCCTACGTCAGGTTTGACCTGGATCGGGTCAGTTGACCTGCTGACGTCACAGTGACGTAGTGCTGACGCCATAACCTTTTCTGGACTTAATTTAAATCAGAAAATCCAAAAAAAGGCCTAAACTTCTAAAAATCATATAAAATCAACCGTAACTCCAAATGAAACAAATTATATATGAAAAATGATCAGAAAAATCAAATCTATCCATCTGTGCCATTTTCATGCATGTTAGAACAACTTATGGCTACTGTCCAGGACAAATGAAATGAATGGCATGTAATAAATCACATATGGAGTTTGAATTTGAATCTTTGATTCAAACCAACTCCATTTAATCTGGTTTTAGTTGCATCAGCTCAAATCACAAGCATATTGCCATGTCATGAGCATGCATCATTTTGTGCATTGCATTGATTGTGTTTCCTTCTGTGTTGCCGGTATTTGTCCCCCCCTCAGTAGACGTTGTTCCGACGATGAGTTCGATGACACCGATGAAGAACTATAATATCTTCAGAAGTGCCAGGCAAGCAAAACCCCCTTGTTCATTCCGATATAATCCCACTCTCTCGCTCCTGCTCTATTTTACTGCATTAGGACAACAACGACTCATGTGTTACTTGCTGCGGTAGCTGAACCCCTTTATCCTCTTGCATGACCTGTCATTCCACAAGAATTAGATGAAACCCACTAGCATGAGTAGGAGTTGTTTGAGCCTGATGTGCCTACTCATTCATGCTTGTTTGTCATGCCTGCTATTGCTTAGAGTTGTGTCAGGTCCGATTCATCGGGAATGAATTGGAAAGTGGTGAACATGTCCCTCGTGTGTGAGCTAAGTGTGTGAACACGATTTGGTAAAGGTAGCGGTGAGAGGCCATGTAGGAGTACATGGTGGGTTGTCTCATTGAAGCCGTCCTTAGGAACTGAGTTACGTGTTTGTGATCCATGAGCAGTTACTACCACACATTGGGCTCAGGCGCCCAAGCTCTCTCGACTTATTAATCAACTTGATCTCTGTCCAGGAGTTGCAACTAGTTTACGGTGTTTGTAGGTAGTGTTAGTACTCTACCAAGTGGCACCCGATGCAGGTGGGCTTGGGACAGACTAGGCACTGATGGCCGGTGTACCAAGTGGCACCGGATGGTGGACTTGGGAACCCTGCACACATCGTTTGGGGCCGTGGCGACACCGGCCGGATCTCCTTGCGGATGGAACCCGAATAGGCGATAAACCTGGACTAGAGACTTGTGTGGTTAGTCAGGTCGTGGCCGACTCCTCGCCAAAGCTTCCGCTTGAAGGTTGCCGAGATACACGAGGTGTACATGGCGGTAAGTGGCGAGAGCGTGTGTGAAGAAGTACACCCTGCAGGTTAATATGATCTAATCGAATAGCCGTGTCCGCGGTAAAGGACTTCGGGTTGCCTATAACAGTTCATAGACAAGTAAAAGTGGATACTCTAAAACTACAAGATAAGCGTGAGTGCTATGGATGGCGTTCTCGTAGGGAGAGACGGAGGCGGATCCATAGTGGTGTATTGATATGGTGAATATGTGGACTGCAAAGCGCCACCCCAAAAGAGTTACTTGCGATCGTAGTTCAGGATAGCCACCGAGTCAAAGCTGGCTTGCTGGTCAAACTCCACCACCCCTTTGTTGATAATGATGCATATGTAGTTAGTTACGATGTAAGTCTTGCTTTGAGTACATTTGTACTCACGTTTGCTTATTTTATGTTTTGCGTAGAGAGGCGTCGGTCTCGCTAGTAGTTCTGTGGACTTGACGTTTAGCTTGATACCTCAGCTACGATCTTGTGCCCTCGGCAGGATCTGGTAGATAGTCAGGCTTCTCAGCCTTTTTCATTTGTAGATGTCTGTACTCAGACATGTTAAGCTTCCGCGTGTGCTTTGTTTTGTATGCTCTGAATGTTGGGTCATGAGACCCATGTTTGTAATATCTCGCTCTCGGAGCCTAATGAATAAATACTTGTCGTAGAGTTATGTTGTGATGCCTTGTTGTATTTACACATATCGAGCATATTGTGTGTATGTTTGAAATGCTTGGTATGTGTGGGATCCGACAATCTAGTTGTTTATCCTTGGCAGCCTCTCATATGGGGAAATGTAGTCTAGTGCTTCCTGAGCGATAGTAGTCCGCTACTGTCCGGTTCACCGAGTCCTGCTAGCCCAAAGACTACCGCTTTCTGGACACTTGACTGGCCGGCATGTGTTTCACTTTGTTCTTGTGTCTGTCCCTTCGGGGAAATGTCACGCGGTGACATCCGGAGTCCTGCCTAGCCTGCTACAGCCCGGGTTACCGAAGTCCTGTTAGCCGAGTGCTACAGCCCGGATTCATACGTTGATGACCAACATGCTCGAAGTTGATTCATGTATGCCTGTCCCCATGGGTTAGCGCTGCTTTGGGTTCACGACTAGCCATGTTGGCCCGGGTTCTCTGTCATATGGGTGCTAGCGACACTATCATATACGTGAGCCAAAAGACGCAAACGGTCCCGGGCCATGGTAAGGCGACACCCGTGGGAATACCGTGCGTGAGGCCGCAAAGTGATATGAGGTGTTACCGGCTAGATCGATGTGACTTGGAATCGGGGTCCTGACAGCTTTGGTATCAGAGCCTGACTGCCTGTAGGATTACCAAGCCAAACTGGTCAAAGTTGAGTCTAGAAATGCTTTAGTTATATAAGGGAATTGATTGTGGAAGGGAACGTAAGGCTCTTTTTACTCCTTTACCTTATGCCCTTTTGATCTGAGTCAACCTCTTCTTTTCTACGGGGATTAAGAACTAGGCCTTCTCATCTATCTATTAGGATGACGTGTTACTAATCCATGGACTTTTAAGATTGTTGGTTTTACGCCCCAGTTCAGTTCCTACTATTTCTGTATGTCAACTGTTGATCTCAGAATCTTGTTATGATGTTGTTGAGTGGCTATGCCACCATTTTGCATGATGTCCCAAATCTTTTTGAGCATTTACAGCCGTTATGCTGTCCGAGTCATCCCAGGTCTCTAAATAGTCTGATGCATTTGCAAATCCTTTCTTTCCATTCCCGATGTTCTTTATGGTCAGAATAAGCACACTAACCAGTCAGTCGAGGTACTCTATTGCCTCGACATATATGTTGGAGTTATTATTATGACCCTAGGTGTTAAGGAAGTTACCTAGTAATTTAGCAATGCTTTGTGTTCCCAGTGTGATGATTCTGGCCATCAATCTCGAAAGCATTCCGTGATGCAATTTAGTTAGTAGGCATTCTACTCCTGGGTTCTTGAACCCGAGATTCACCCTACTTACTTCATGTTGATAGTGTTGCTCGTACCTTTAGGATATTAGTAACTTTGCGATAGTCCTCGAGGTCTGTGGTATTTCCTTCTTCCAAATACCATGAACTGCTTATGGCAGAAGTTCTTTTGAACCAAAAGATCACAACCAGAGTACTCTTGAGGAGTTCTCCATTCATAATTGTGACTCTGCCAGTTCTACTTTCCTGCATGGGTTATCCGGAAGAAATGTTGAGCTTTGCTCGACATACTAACCTATGCATCCACAACTCAGAAAGTTATATGTTCCTCGAGTTGTTCCTCCTTAGTTGTATTCTGACCCCCGTCTATCAATTGATAGTCAAGGGTATGTGTGCGATCGTGTTTATCGATGCCAATTATCCTTGTGGTCCGTCGAGCCATTCTATTCTGGAATGACTAGGAGAAACAAACTCCAGTACCTTGTCCATTTCTAGGATTGGGTCAAAGCAGTTGTATTCCGCAGATCAAAATGCTAATCCAGGTTTTGATTCTGTTCTACCTCGGAGTATTACCCCCTTTATGTCAGGATTGTCATGAGAATTGCACCACCTCTTATGAACACTTGACGCAGTGATACTTCTCGCCATCATTGCTCATTCCCCGGTTCCGTGTTGTCATAACTGGAATGCTGGCAAGTGAGTCGTGATGTGTGAAATCAATACTCCTAGCAACCCCGTTGCTTGGTAGTTAATGGACAATATTATCATTCTTAGCGTGTTGATTATTAAATCATCATCCTAGGATTGATCGTGCCACCTAGTCCATCTTCCTGGTGCACACTTCGATTGATGAGATGGATCTTGTCAAGCCCTCGCTCATTTGATCATATCGTCTTTCCCTGAAAAGCAAGATTGTTCTCGAGCTTAGTAATATATCGGTGGATCGTGACTTTCCAAATATCTTCTTGGAAGTGTTACCAGGTTGTCACTTGACCGCTATGTTGAGTTCGTGATCATATTGGTTTTCCTCTAAACCACCCATTCTCCAAGACTCTGTGTTGGATATCCCTGAACTAGTTGGTTGAGCTAGACAACAACTTGGAGAGTTGGAAGATAAAGATTTGCTTAACTTAGTTCATCTCTAAGGGATATTCTTGTGTAGTGTGTGTTGAAGAAAGATGATATCTTCATCGATTGGTCCCCCTGATCAGTTGTTGGATCTATCGCCTTGTCAAAACTTTGACTTGAGTATGGGCTATTGTCAAGTCAAATCAGAACCAACGATATTTGTAATGTTGTCTTACTCGTGGTTGATCCCTTGAGCATACACCATTACATCTTTTGGTCTGATCAATGCTATCACCGTGTTCACATGATGGTGGAAGTCTAGTGATATGGAAATTCCGATGAGTTGCTGTTAAGCCCATCAGTAGCATTTTGTCTCCCCCATGATTCATGACGAACATCAACCTAGCGTTGGAAACTTTGTAAGCATTATCTTCATGTTCCGTTCATGAAGTACATGTTTGGATGAAAGAAGTGACTTCCTTTGATTCACGTGCATTTGATGTAAGTTGCCGCCGTGAATTCGAGAAAGTTAGTTTTGCTTCCTCCGGAATCATCCCAAGTCAGTCATGTACGTGCGAAGAATTCTATGGTCTGTTAGACTGATCATCTTCATTCCATATGTATATCCTAGAACACCAAGCCACTGATTGAGTTGTTCAAAGATAAAGGAATCTGTCCAAGGTGAACTCTTTGGACTTCCACGCGTGGAGACTTCGATGTCATTAATGATGGTTCCCCACCTGAACTCGGTAGTGTTTTATTGTAAGACTACCATGTGATAATGTTTTGTCTGGGACAACGTGTTCACATGTATGTAGCAGAACCAGCTCATGCCTTGGAGTTTGCTATCGTAGTTCATTTCCCGAGAATCTCGCAACGTCATCTCGTCGATTTGTGTTGCAAACTTTCATTTTTCTTTCTAGATTTGATGAGTCTGGAATATCCTGACACCAACCAGATCTGAATCTCAGGCAGATATGATGGTTGGAACGTTTCCCAAGAGCTACAATATTGGTCTCTCTATAACCGGTAAAGTGGATGTCGTGGCCAACACACCCAGCTGGAAGACCTGTTATTGTAATATCTTGATTGAAGAAGTTGGCCACCTCCCCATAAGGACTTCGTAGGATTTACCCCTAGTTGTGCCTTATGATTTTTGTGTTCCCGAAGTCCGACCTTTTACTTGATGTTCTAGATATAAAGCCATAATTATCTATGGATTACGCTAGCACATCAAGGAGAACATTAGAAGCGGAGTGCTAAATGTCTCTCGATCGATCATCCAGATTTTGTCCCCTTGGCCCCGCCAAGGTGAAATCTGAGAAGGTGTTGTCTTCCTTTGCATCTGCATCTTCTACCGGCATTCATCAGTAGTACGTTGTGTTGCCAGGATCCTTGACACGGATATTGGTAATACCTTAATGAATATGGAAGTGCTCAAGTTCTTGAGAGCACGCGCAAGCGCTAGGTGTTATCATCGGCACTAACTGGGATTGCTCTCAGTTTCCTCGGTTATGCTATAACTTCTCAAAAGTGGACTCACTCTCTACTATTGAGTTTCTCCTAAGTTACTAAAATCATCCCTTGTGTTGTTTCCGACAAGGTAATCCACATCATCCATTCTAATCCAAGCATGCCATTCTATCGACCCCCTCCAAACGATCGCTCGAGAATTACCTTAGGCTGGTATAAAGAATCTCGATGATCTCTGAATCAAAGGTAATTCTTTTTGCTACTTAAGGGGATACTTCTACAAGTCACCTTCCCTAAGGTGCATCGTTATGGTGTCATGCCAACTTAACTCCTCGCTACGTTGACAACCGATCACCACCTTCTTAATGCGTGGAATTGTTGTCTACCTAGTGAACCCTCGTAATTTGTTCCACTCCATCCCTCTAGATGTGTGTTTTGTGTCTCAGCTCGAGTGATGTTGCTATGCCTCATTCCATGAGTTGATCCTAAGTTGTTCGATCTTCGAGAAGATTGATCCTTCTAGAGTCTCCTTCTCCTCTCGCTGTCATGTTGGCTGGAGTTCTCAGAGCAAGACGACAAGACAAAGATGGTGTTTGAATCAACGTTCATTTGAAGTGCAACCTGGATCGTGAAGATTACGTTAGTTGCGTTTTCCCCTTCATCTTACCCTACGCCTGAATCTTGGGACGAGATTCTTGTTTAGTGGGGGCGAGTTGTCTCATCCCTAGCTTCTGGTGCTGCCTAGTGTTTGCATCTTGCTAGCATCATGTTTAACTTTCATGGAAATTTGAAATGGGGATGTTCAAACCCTAGCACAAAGTGGAATTCAAATAGGTTCAACCTAAAAATATTTTTAGTGAATCCAAATGGCTTTCAAAAATGTTCATCATTTCTGGAAAATGCTAGATCCATAACCATAGGTGTTGCACATTTTTCCACGACATATTTGGTCACTGAATTAAATCATATGTACTTTGCATTTGGGCATTTAAATGCTAGTAACTATTTTAAATGCTCAAATAATTCTGAACTTAAGTGTGGGCTATTAGGAATAATCCCAACAAAGCCCACAATTATTTGCAGGATTTTTGGAAACGTTTATTATTTTTAATAAAGCCATCAAGTTGCAGAAGAAATAGAAAAGAGAAATAAAAATAGGAAAGATCAGAGGCTCACCTGGAACTTACCTGGCCGGCCCAGCTGGCAGCCCACCTGCTGGCCCAGCCCAGCAGCCCTTCCCCTGTCGTCTTCCTCCTTGCCAGGAGGGCCAGTAGCGTGGCCTTGGCCGGCTGCCTTGACCACCTCCACCCTGCCTGCCTGCGTCCCCAACGCCTAGACACCTCCAACGACGCCACGCACCCCCTGGACCGCCCTCACTCTCTCCCGTGGCGATTTTCCTGTCTGCATCTCTCCCCCCTTCCTTTGTTCTCTCCACCGAGAGCCGCCGTCGCCGCCGTTCGCCATAGCCGCAGCCACCGCCTCCCCCTCGCCTCTCCGACATGCCTAGGAGCTCCGCCACATCGTCCCCGACCTCTCCGCCAAGTCAAGCAAGCCGGGACGCACCGCAGCACCGCCCTGTCGCCGTCTTCAACCTCGGACCGCCGGAGATCCCTCTCGCCGCCCCACTCGCTCCGGTGCTTCCCCGAGCGCGCCGAGGCCACCTCTGCACCCGCTGTGAGCTCATGGACCGATTCCCCTTCCTCCCCTGCTCGTGCTCATGCTCTAGCTCCGTTCCCCACCTCCGCCAAACCTGCGCCGCCCTTGAATGTCCCCGTCGTCGTTACGGTGGGCCAACGCCGCGTATGAGCACCTGGTCGAGTTCCTGCTGCCCCGTAGCCTCTGCCCGTGCTCTTCGTTTGCTCTAAATCGAGCCGCAGCCCCGCGCCCATGCTAGCCCAAATTCCAGCCGCCGCCACGAGCTCGACTCCGGCGAGCTCGCTCCACCCTAGCTCCTACCTCTTGGCCTAACAGACGCGCGCGAGCCCCAGCTACGCATAGGATCAAACCGTGGTCGATTTGGTCGACCGTGGGCGATTTCCGAAGCCATCCGCCGTCTCTGTCGTTGCCAGCGACGAGCCGTGGACCAGGTCCGGCGGGTTTGACCCCGTTTGACCAGGGTTTGACTTTCCCCTGACCCACTGACGTGTGGGCCAGGCCCCTGCTTAATTAAGTGATAGATTAATTAGCGTTAATTAACTTAGTTAGTTAGGTTAGCCACTGACATTTGGGCCCAGGCCTTAGCTAAACTAGATTAGGTTCAGTTTAATTTTAATTAACCCTGTTGGTTAACTGTGTCACTGACGTGTGGACCCCACACGTCAGGTTTGACCTGGATCGGGTCAGTTGACCTGCTGACGTCACAGTGACGTAGTGCTGACGCCATAACCTTTTCTGGACTTAATTTAAATCAGAAAATCCAGAAAAAGGCCTAAACTTCTAAAAATCATATAAAATCAACCGTAACTCCAAATGAAACAAATTATATATGAAAAATGATTAGAAAAATCAAATCTATCCATCTGTGCCATTTTCATGCATGTTAGAACAACTTATGGCTACTGTAAGGACAAATGAAATGAATGTCATTTAATAAATCACATATGGAGTTTGAATTTGAATCTTTGATTCAAACCAACTCCATTTAATCTGGTTTTAGTTGCATCAGCTCAAATCACAAGCATATTGCCATGTCATGAGCATGCATCATTTTGTGCATTGCATTGATTGTGTTTCCTTCTGTGTTGCCGGTATTTGTCCCCCCCTCAGTAGACGTTGTTCCGACGATGAGTTCGATGACACCGATGAAGAACTATAATATCTTCAGAAGTGCCAGGCAAGCAAAACCCCCTTGTTCATTCCGATATAATCCCACTCTCTCACTCCTGCTCTATTTTACTGCATTAGGACAACAACGACTCATGTGTTACTTGCTGCGGTAGCTGAACCCCTTTATCCTCTGCATGACTGTCATTCCACAAGAATTAGATGAAACCCACTAGCATGAGTAGGAGTTGTTTGAGCCCTGATGTGCCTACTCATTCATGCTTGTTTGTCATGCCTGCTATTGCTTAGAGTTGTGTCAGTCCGATTCATCGGGAATGAATTGGAAAGTGGTGAACATGTCCCATCGTGTGTGAGCTAAGTGTGTGAACACGATTTGGTAAAGGTAGCGGTGAGAGGCCATGTAGGAGTACATGGTGGGTTGTCTCATTGAAGCCGTCCTTAGGAACTGAGTTACGTGTTTGTGATCCATGAGCAGTTACTACCACACATTGGGCTCCGGCGCTCCAAGCTCTCTCGACTTATTAATCAACTTGATCTCTGTCCAGGAGTTGCAACTAGTTTCGTGTTTGTAGGTAGTGTTAGTAGTCTACCAAGTGGCACCCGATGCAATTGGGCTTGGGACAGACTAGGCACAAGGGGTCGGTGTACCAAGTGGCACCGGATGGTGGACTTGGGAACCCTGCACACATCGTTTGGGGCCGTGGCGACACCCGGCCGGATCTCCTTGCGGATGGAACCCGAATAGGCGATAAACCTGGACTAGAGACTTGTGTGGTTAGTCGAGTTGTGGCCGACTCCCTCGCCAGACTTCCGCTTGAAGGTTGCCGAGATACACGAGGTGTACATGGCGGTAAGTGGCGAGAGCGTGTGTGAAGAAGTACACCCTGCGGGGTTAATATGATCTATTCGAATAGCCGTGTCCGTGTAAAAGGACTTCTGGGTTGCCTATAACAGTTCATAGACAAGTGAAAGTGGATACTCTAAAACTTGCAAGATAAGCGTGAGTGCTATGGATGGCGTTCTCGTAGGGAGACGGGAGCGGATCCATAGTGGTGTATTGATATGGTGAATATGTGGACTCGTGTGCGCCACCCCAAAAGAGTTACTTGCAGTCGTAGTTCAGGATAGCCACCGAGTCAAAGCTGGCTTGCTGCAGTCAAACTCCACCCCCTCTGTTGATAATGATGCATATGTAGTTAGTTCTGATGTAAGTCTTGCTGAGTACATTTGTACTCATGTTTGCTTATTTTATGTTTTGCAGAGAGACGTCAGTCTCGCTAGTAGTTATGTGTGGACTTCGACGTTTAGCTTGATACCTCAGCTACGATCTTGTGCCCTCAGCAGGATCTGGTAGATAGTCAGGCTTCTCAGCCTTTTTCATTTGTAGATGTCTGTACTCAGACATGTTAAGCTTCTGCGTGTGCTTTGTTTTGTATGCTCTGAATGTTGGGTCATGAGACCCATGTTTGTAATATCTCGCTCCTCGGAGCCTAATGAATAAATACTTGAGTCGTAGAGTTATGTTGTGATGCCTTGTTGTATTTACACATATCGAGCATATTGTGTGTATGTTTGAAATGCTTGGTATGTGTGGGATCCGACAATCTAGTTGTTTATCCTTGGCAGCCTCTCATATGGGGAAATGTAGTCTAGTGCTTCCTGGCGATAGTAGTCCGCTACTCGGTTCACCGAGTCCTGCTAGCCCAAAGACTACCGCTTTGGACACTTGATGGCCGGCATGTGTTTCACTTCGTTCTGTATACGTCCCTTTCGGGAAATGTCACGCGGTGACATCTGGAGTCCTGCCTAGCCTGCTACAGATTCTGGTTACCGGAGTCCTGTTAGCCCAGTGCTACAGCCCGGATTCATACGTTGATGACCGACATGCTCGAAGTTGATTCATGTATGCCTGTCCCCATGGGTTAGCGCCGCTTTGGGTTCATGACTAGCCATGTCGGCCCGGGTTCTCTGTCATATGGATGCTAGCGACACTATCATATACGTGAGCCAAAAGACGCGAACGGTCCCGGGCCATGGTAAGGCGACACCCGTGGGAATACCGTTCGTGAGGCCGCAAAGTGATATGAGGTGTTACCGGCTAGATCGATGTGACTTGGAATCGGGGTCCTGACAGCTTCATCCATAGACGCTGAGCACAGCAAGATCCAGCAGCAATGTATTCAGATTCAGCAGTTGAGAGTGATACACAGTTCTGCTTCTTTGAAGACCAACAGACAAGTGATCGTCCCAGAAAGTGACATGTGCCTGATGTAGACTTGCGATCCACCTTGTCACCGGCATAATCAGCATCCGAAAATCCAACCAAATCAAATTTTGAGCCCTTTGGATACCATAATCCGAGTGTTGGGGTGTGAGCCAAATATCGAAGAATTCGCTTCACGGCTAAGTGATGCGATTCCTTTGGTGCCGCTTGGAATCGAGCACACATGCAAACACTAAGCATAATATCTGGCCTAGATGCACATAGGTAAAGTAAGGAACCAATCATGGAGCGGTATACCTTTTGATCGAACTCTTTACCATTGTCGTCGGGACCCGGATGGTGTTTGGCTGGTATTGGCGTCATGTATCCTTTGCAATCTTGCATTCCAAACTTCTTCGCACAATCTTGGAGGTATTTTTCTTGAGATATAAAGATTCCATTCCTTTGTCGATTTAATTTGAAGACCAAGGAAGAACTTGAGCTCTCCCATCATGGACATCGATATTGTTCTTGCATCATGTATCCAAATTCATCACTATACTTATGGTTGGTGCAGCCGAAGATAATGTCATCCACATATATTTGTCATACAAACAGTTCACCATCATATGTCTTCGTGAAGAGTGTGGGATCAAGGGATCCAGGTTTGAAGCCTTTGCTCTGCGAAGTCTTTGATCGTATCATACCAAAGCGAGGAGCTTGTTTGAGGCCATACAGTGCTTTATTTAGCTTGTACACCATATCAGGATGTCTTGGATCTTCAAAGCCAGGTGGTTGAGCGACGTATACTTCTTCTTCAATCTTGTCGTTGAGAAATGCACTCTTCACATCCATTTGATATAGCAAGATGTTGTGGTGGTTAGCATAGGCTAGTAGTATGCGAATAGCTTCAAGCCTAGCTACGAGGAGCAAATGTTTCATCGAAGTCAATTCCTTCAACTTGAGTATATCCTTGAGCCACAAGACGTGCTTTGTTTCTGACGACTTGAACATGCTCATCTTGCTTGTTTCGATATATCCATTTGGTGCCAATAATGTTATGCTTGCGAGGGTCAGGACGCTCGACAAGTTCCCAAACATTGTTCAGCTTGAACTGTTGAAGTTCTTCTTGCATAGCTTGTATCCATTACGGTTCCATAAAGGCTTCGGAACTTTCTTGGGTTACGATATTGACACAAAAGAAAAGTGCCCACGTAAATTTGCTAGTCATGTTGCTCTTGAGCGAGTAAGCGGACCAGGTGCATTGATGCTATCGATTATCTTCTCAATATGTACTTCATTTGCAACTCGAGGATGAACTGGATGAAGACTTTGTTCTTGCTGATCATTGTCATCATTGGGAGGATGGTCTTGGTGAGCATTGTCTTCGTGTTGGTTAGGTGCGAAATGATAAGTTCTTCTTCAGTGGCTTGAAGGCATGATTTCACCGGTTCCCATCAGCTTGATAGATTCATTTGGGTGGAGCTTCGTCTAGTGTACTTGGCAGCAACTCTCTTTGTGAACCACTGGTTTCATCAAATCGCACTTCCACAGTTTCGACGATTTTGTAGTGATAGAGGTTGAAGACTCTGTAGGAGTGTGAGTCCTTTCCGTAACCGAGCATGAAGCCTTCGTGAGCTTTGGGTTCAAATTTTGACTTGTGATGGGGATCCTTGATCCAGCACTTAGCCCCAAATACTCTGAAGTAGCTGACATTTGGCTTCTTGCCAGTAAGGAGCTCATAGGATGTTTTGTTCAGAAGCTTATGGACATAAACACGGTTGATGACGTGACATGCTGTATCAATAGCTTCGGGCGTAACTTTCTTGGTGTCTTGTACTCGTCGATCATTGTTCGAGCCATCTCAATGAGGGTTCTGTTCTTGCGCTCCACGATGCCATTTTGCGGGGGTGTGTATGGAGCAGAGAACTCATGAGTGATTCCCATGGTATCCGGATAAAGATCAAGTCCGGTGTTCTTGAATTGATGCCGTTGTCACTTCCGATATGCTTGATCTTGGCGCCATAATTGTTCATTGCTCGATTGGCGAAGCGTCTGAAGACATCTTGCACTTCAGTCTTGTAGAGAATTATGTGCACCCATGTGTATCTTGAGTAGTCATCAACAATGGCGAAGCCATAGAGACAAGCAGTTGTTGTGAGGGTAGAGTAGTGAGTAGGGCCAAACAAATCCATGTGTAACATTTCGAAGGGTTGAGATGTCGTCATGATTGTCTTCGAGGGGTGCTTTGCCTAGTCATTTTTCCAGCTTCGCAGCACCACACAAATGATCCTTCTTGAACTTGACAACCCGATGCCTATGACATGCTTCTTCTTGGCGAGTGTGTGTAAGTTCCTCATGCCAAGATGCCCCAGCCTCCGATGCCAGAGCCAGCATTCTGAAGCTTTTGCAAGAAGACATACGGCAATCTGTGGACCTGCTGAGAAATCTACCATGTATAGATCATCTTTCCTATACCCTTCAAAGACTAGAGACTTGTCAGATTCCATTAGTACAAGGCAATGATATTTTCCAAATATCACAATCATGTTCAAGTCACAAAGCATTGAGAGACATCAAGTTGAAACCAAGGGATTCAACAAGCATCACTTTATCCATGTGTTGATCCTTTGAGATTGCAACTCTACCTAGACCCAATACCTTGCTTTTACCGATTGTCAACCAAATGTGATGTGACTCTTGTCGATGGACGTAAGGTTGAGTCCATGAGAAGACTTCGATCACCGGTCATATGATTAGTGCATCCATTGTCCATAATCCATTCTCAAGCATGAGGTGTCATACCCTACAAGATGCAGTTAGGGGGATAGGCTTCACCAAGAGTATTGTGAAGCATAAACATTTGACGGACAAGAGGATTATTGAAGCTCAGATCAAGATTAAGATAGCTAGGATGAATGGCAAACGATTCAGGAACAAAATACATAGTGAGACCATTTGGGCATTTGATCTTGCATCCTACAAGATGTTTTAGGTCCCCAGCAATAGCATCAGACGCCTTTGATTTTCGGCTAGAGACCCTTTCCTGCAAAAGAGAGTTAATTCTTCTTAACCACCCACATCTTCAGGGTGGCTTAGAAGCAATGAGTCTAAGTGCAGCATCACGAGAACTTGACTTTGGAGCCCTAGCAAATAGCCTTGCAGGAGATGAATGATACTCATATGAATAAGTAGAAAAGTTCTTAGTTCTATGAACATAGCAGTTTGAAGACACACGCTCATAGTCATAAATTTGAGTACGGTTTCCCTGCAAAACATTGGCGTTAGGGTGACTCGGTGGAGTCCTCTGTCTCAGTATGAAGCCTTTGGACCATATGACGCCTTAGGTCTGGGGTTTGTCTTCTTCCCAGGTGGTATCATGATGACATTCACTGGAAGATTCTCAAGACAGCTTTTGGGAACCCAGATCTTCTTCATAGGTGGTCCATTTCTGCAGTTAGTACCAATATACGGCAAACACTTCACCATTCTCGATTCTTGAACAGCTTATAGTTTGCATCAAAGGATTCATCAATGATAATAGGGTTAGCATGTGTAAAGCCAGATAAGGTGGATGGATCCACTGAAGGTCCCTTTGCAGCAACCCATGTGGTTTTGGGATACCTGCTCGGGCTTCCAAAGAGGGAACCATCAACATTCATTTTCCTCTCGAACCCAACACCCTCTTTCCTAGGGTTTCGGTTCAGAATACTGCTTTTGAGGACATCATAAAGTGTCGATGCCCTTTCGGACTTTTATACATCCCTGTTTCAAGCAATGTCTTCAACCTAGCATTTTCATCGGCAATAGCGATGGTATCCTCCGCAGAGGGTTTAGTTACCACATTAGTAGTTGAAGACAATGCAACAAAGAGTGCAGCTTGAACATTCAAGAACAGAGGTAGCGATATCACGCTCAAGACATTTTAGACATGGTGGTTCAAATCCATCCTGGCGGAACTGATCTGTTGAGCGCGAAGTGACTCATTTTCTTTTTGAAGATCTTCATGAGCCGCTCTCAATTTCTCAAGCTCTTTCTTCCTTTGAAGATAATCATAGGAGAGCTTTTCATGAGTAGTTGAGAGCTTTTCATGACGACTTTCAAGTTCTTGGTACTTAGCATGAAGATTTTTAATGTCTTCAACTAAGGACTGTGAACATGTCATTTCCGCGTCCAACAGGTCATCGCTTTTGTCTAACAGTTATTGAGTATGTTCCTTAGATCTTTGTTGTTCGTTTGCAATTTTAGCAAGTGTTTTGTATCTGGGTTTGGATTCACAATCGAGTCATATTCACTTGATGTTTGAAAGTAAGCATCACGTGATTTTACCTTGGCACCACGTGCCATGAAGCGATAGGTGGGAGCAGGGTCGTCCTTGTCATCGGCTTGACGTTGGTGTGGAAGTCATTGTCTTGATGTTGAAGATGGACTTGGCAACATAGGCTGTGGCTAAAGCCAGACTTGCAACGCCAGGGTCGGACTCCTCTTCACACTCCACCTCCACCTCCTCAGAAGCAGACTCCTCCTCTGAATCCATTTACTTGCGAACAAAAGCACGAGCCTTGCCAGATGAGCTCTTCTTATGAGATGTAGACTTAGGTGAGGACTTGGAAGAAGACTTTGAAGATTTCTTCTTGTTCTTGTCATCAGAATCATATTCCTTGCTCTTCTTCTTCTTCTTCTTATTGTCCCACTGTGGACACTCAGAGATATAGTGTCCAGTTTTCTTGCACTTGTGACATGTTCTCTTCTTGTAGTCATGAGTGGAAGCTTCATCATTTCTTGAGCTGGATCATGAAGACTTTCTGAAGCCTTTCTTCCTAGTGAACTTCTGGAACTTCTTCACAAGCATAGCAAGTTCCTTTCCAATGTCTTCAGGATCATCAGAACTGCAGTTAGATTCTTCTTCAGATGAGGAAACAACTTTTGCCTTCAAAGCGCGAGTTCGGCCATAGTTGGGACCATAGATATCTCTTTTCTCAGAAAGCTGGAACTCATGTGTGTTGAGCCTCTCAAGTATATCAGACGGATCGAGTGTCTTGAAGTCAGGGCGTTCTTGTATCATGAGGGCAAGGGTGTCAAAAGAGCTGTCAAGTGATCTCAGTAGTGTCTTGACGATTTAATGCTTGGTGATCTCAGTGGCGCCGAGAGCATGAAGCTCATTTGTGATGTCAGTGAGGCGATCAAACGTGAGCTGGACATTTTCATTGTCGTTTCTCTTGAAGCGATTGAAGAGGTTGCGAAGAACACTGATCCTTTGATCTCTCTGGGTTGAGGCACGCCGTTGACCTTGGATAGCCAGTCCCAGACTAGCTTCGACGTTTCCAGAGCACTCACACGGCCATACCGTCCTTTGGTTAGATGACCACAGATGATGTTCTTTGCAGTAGAGTCCAGTTGAATGAACTTCTTGACATCAGCAGGGGTGACACCTTCACCAGTTTCGGGAACGCCGTTCTTGACGACATACCAGAGTTTGACATCAATGGCTTCAAGATGCATGCGAATCTTATTCTTCCAGTAGGGATAGTCAGTTCCATCGAACACGGGGCAAGCAGCTGGGACTTTGATTATCCCTGCAGACGACATAGCTAAAACTCCAGGTGGTTAAACCAAATCACACAGAACAAGGGAGTACCTTACTCTGATACCAATTGAAAGTGATAGTTATCGACTAGAGGGGGGGGGGTGAATAGGCGATTTTTAGGGAAGTCTTCAAAACATGGATGTTTCGAAGACAAACAATAGAAATAACCTAATTGATATGCAGCGGAAGATAAACTACAACAAGCAAACTATAGTCAAGTATGCAATAACGTGAAAGTACAAGACTAATAGCAGCTTGGTAGTAAGGATCAAGATGGAAGACAGTGAGAAGCCAATTAACAAAAGTAGTCAAGCAATGAAGTCAGACGGGTATGAAAAATAGGCAATGACTTCACGAAGACAAACTCTAAGTAAGGAGAGGGAGAAGATAGAACCAGTCACTTGTTGAAGACCACGAGATTTGTTGGACCAGTTCGATTCTTTGTGACAACTGTACATCTGGTTAGGGAGGCTGAGATTCAACTCAGAAGACCGCGTCTTCACCTTATTCCCCTTGAGCTAAGGACACACAGTCCTCGCCCAATCACTCTGGTAAGTCTTCAAGGTAGACTTCCGAACCTTCACAGACTGCGTTCATCGGCAATCCACAATGACTCTTGGATGCTCGAGCAGCGGCGCCCTAACCGGCTGGAGGATTCACAGTCCTCAAGTGTAATAAGTCTTCGTGTCACATGCAGAAAGACTTGATGATGCCTAACACTCTTTGGCTCTGGGTGTTTGGGCTTTGTCCTCGCAAGGATTTCTCTCTCTCAAAGGCTTCGAGGTGGGTTGCTCTCAAACGACAAAAGCCGTGCACTAACTCTGAGCAGCCACCAATTTATGGTGTAGGGGTGGGCTATTTATAGCCACTAGGCAACCCGACCTGATATGTCCGAAATGACCCTTGGTCACTAAGGAACTGACACGTGTTCCAACGGTCAGATTTCAAACACACACGGCAACTTTACTTGGGCTACAAGCAAAGCTGACTCATCCAGCTCTGGATAAGATTTGCTCTCATTGTCTTCGCTCGAAGACATAGGATTTCAGGTTGAGCATCACTTGATCATTACGACTTTGATCACTTGGACCCCACTTAACAGTACGGTGGTTCCTATGACTCAACAAAGAAGAAAAGGAAACAACGAAACGACACAGTCTTGGCTCTCCATAGTCTTCACTCAATGTCTTCTCATGTCATAGTCTTCAATGTGAATATCTTCACATGCCACCATTGTCGTCAATGTCTTCATACATTTTTAGGGGTCATCTCCGGTAAGTAAACCGAATCAATGGGGGACACTACCTGCGTTATCCTGCAATTCTCACAAACGCATTAGTCCCTCAACCACATTTGTCGTCAATACTCCAAAACCAACTAGGGGTGGCACTAGATGTACTTACACTTATTGGTTGTGCCTCCCCTTTCTTCGGGCATCCCTTTATTCTTGTTCATATTCTGCAGTGACGAGAGGAGCCACTCCTCCTCTGCTACTTCTTCTCCGGCGACGAGAGGAGCCACTCCTCTGCTTCTTATTCTCCGGCGACTTTGGGTGATATGTCGAGCTCCACTTCAGCCTCCCGCCCCTCGTGGACCCAGTATGGTCCACTTCCCATGGAGCGATGTCCTGACTGCCCATGCAGCGCGCCACTGATACGGTTGACTTCGAAGGAGGTCAAGAATGGCAACTATGGGCGCGAGTTCGTGAAATGCGAGAGCAAGCCAGAGGGGCAGGTTAGATCTCATGATTTTTCTCTGATTTCTTTTTCTATTTTCTTTTAGTTGTTTTTTGATCTGGGATTTAGGGTTCATTTTTTCGATTCAGATCATGAAGAAATGCACATATTTTGAATGGTTGGATGACTACGTTAAGCGGATTCAATTCAATGGGGCCCCAACCCGGGAGCTCAATCTGCCGTCAGCAACAACGAATTTGGTCTCTAAAAGTGCTGCTCTGACAGTTAGGGATGCAGATCTGAGGGGGAAAGAAAGAAGATGAACAAGAACTTGAAGCAGATGATTCAATTGAACAAGCAGGCGAATCTGATAGCTTCAGGATTTTATCCCTTTTATTTTTGTGTAGTTGCTCTAGGATTTGCTTACTTGCTGGTCATCACTCGTAAGAGATGTTATTAGTGTGGTGTCATGTGCTCTAGGATTTGGTTAATTTGTGGATCATGTACTCTACGATTTGCTTAAATTTGTGGATCATGTGTTCTATGCTCTGTGTTGCTTAATTTGTGGATCATGTGCTCTATTCTCTGGGTTGATTAATTTGTGGATCATGTCAGTTTCGGGTACCCGTCAGTTTCGTCAGTTTTGTACATTTTCAGTTTCTTCAGTTTCGTCAGACAACACCGACCGCAGAAGAAAAAAGAAACATAGTTCTAGGGCCCAAATTGAAACTAAGTTCTAGTTGGGCCGTCTCATCGCGTTGAGTGTCGAAGGCCCGTGCACTGGCTCTGTTTTTAACCTTGATTATTACCTTGGTAAATCCATGGTTTGCCATGCCGAACAAAAATAATGCATGATGGTAAATCGATTTATTGTTGGACTTGCACATGTCAAATTTATTTGTACATATCATGGCAGTTTCCTTCTGTATATAGCCTACGGCACAACACTTTCATTTTTGGGTTCATTTTTTGGCATGCGGGTATTATAAACAAGTTTTTGTTGCAAGAAAAATATTGTATACACGATTTTTTGTTTTTGTTTTTTTATTAAGAACGTGTCAGACTTAATTATGTAGATCATGATATCCATCTGAAACCACGTCCAAAATAAAGTACGGTTGCACCATTAGCCAGTGTATCCATCTAGAGAGCATGTATAGGCTCGGCTATGGCACCATATCCATCTAGAGAGCTTGTCTATGGCTCGGCTACGGCACCATATCCATCGACCGATATCTCACGTAGCAATCATACATCCATAACATAAAAAGTAGCAACCATAGCATACTTCTTACATAAAACATAGGGTACCCTAAACCATAGCATAGTCCACAAACTATTCAAAAATTAGCTTGTTTTTGTTCATACAATATACGGAATAGGGCCACCAACAATTCAAAAAAATAACTTTTCTTCTTCTTTTCAACATCAGCATGGCTCATTTTTCTAGCTTTAGTTTCCTTTTTGACACTTCAACTACTCCATTATCCGCGCATGCGAAAACTTGACCCTACTCTAAATGGGCGAAAACTTGCTAGTTTTAATTGAGGAATACTCAATCATTGATTGATTTAGCAGAAGGGCTCGTGTACGGCACCATATCCATCTAGCAATTTACCTCACATCAAATAAGATAGAAATAGCAAGCAAAAACACTGATAACCAACGACATACCAAATAAGGGTAGCTTTTCTCAAAAAATCAAATAAGGGTTGCAAGCATAACATATTTCTTAGGGGATATCACGACAGAGATTAAAAGTTCACGGTACAATCAACGACATAGTTAAGATAAAAATATATAAAAGATAAAAAGCCCTAACACCCAAGGGCAAGACAAGCTCATGATCGAGACCGGGACTTCACCACCATCTTCACTGCGCCTTCTCTTCACTGCTCCTCTCCATGCCGTCCTGGCCGATGTAGTAGGGGAGGTTGTGCATACCATCGCGGGTGGGGAAGATGCAGTAAAAGTTTGTGAAGATGTTGTGGGTTGTGAATGCGATGAATTCGCACCCACACCAAAACACCTTGTCGAGGAGGTAGTAGGCATCAAATCTGTTGGTGAAGGTGACAGTGAGCCCTATCGGCGGAGTCCTGGAGTTTGGACGCACTTCATCCAGTCTGAACATCACCGGCGAGCCTGCCGGGAGGTGGGCGAAGCCCGAACGGAGGAACCACTCGGCAAACCCCCATGCACCCCTCCATCATGAGAACGCCCACATGCGGGGCGTCCTCTCCACGATGATGCCGGACGGATACTGTCTCTCCGGCACGGTCGGTGGGAGCTCGAAGGTGGGGCCAATGTACTGCATCCTCGCCTCGCTTTGAGAGTGCTCTAGGTTTTGGTGAAGAAGAGAAGGGGACGGAACAATTGGATGTGTGGAGAATAGGTGGAGGGGTGGTGATTTAAATAGGGAAAGGGGAAGGGAAGGGGAGTGGCACAGGCCGCGCTTTGGATTTGCTACGTTCAAACGAGTCGCATCGATCGATATGCCACTTTAATTGCCAATAGGTTTTAATTGCCACGTGGAATAGATGCGAGTGGATCGAAAGTGTGAAACAATGCTCTACATCGAGGAGACACGTGTGGGAGATGATACGAACCAGCAGTAGAAACCGTCCCTGCCTCCGTGGCGGCTCGCGTGAAAATGAGGCTGGTCAGCGTCCGTGAAGGCTCGCGTGAAAAAGAGGTCGATCAGCGCATCGTGGCGGCGGGGCGGCGGCTCATGCGTGCAGTCTAGCTGGACATGTCGTGCATGCATAACAGGCTTCTGTCGTTGCAGCGTGCGCACGGCCCAAGTCTAACCACGGCCCAACGGGCTAACCGCAGCACCGTCCGCTGCGACCCCACTCATCAGGTCCAACAGAACAAACACGGTCGGTGGCCCACTCGTCAGAGTTAACGGTCAAAGCACTGACCCGACGGCATCCACCATTTGTGACCAGTTCTGTGGGTTTCAGGCAAGGGTGTGGGGAAAAGTAAGCAAAAGTTAAGAGCGTGGGGATGAATGAGTATGGCTAAGGAACCAGGGGCACAGATGTAAAAAACCCTTTTTCTTTCTAGTATAGTTAGTTGTAGTATTTAAAAAGAAAACCCAAAAAGATTTCCTTGTTCTTCTTTTGCTTGTTGGGAGCTCTCCCGTGTAAATAGTTTTTCTCGTTTTTCTCTTTCTTTCTTTAATTTGTTTCCTTCCAGATAAAAAAAAACTCCAAAAATATTTCAGTGTGTTTCTCTGAATTTCTTTTCTTTTTGTTGATTCATACCGAGGAGAAGACCACGATGAAAATGTTGGGTGGCTCTCATATGCATTATTGTTGATCTATCAGAGAGCCAATATTACCTTGTTTTCTTCTTTTTGAATAAAATGTTTGCAGATTCCAGCTTAGTCCACGACACTCCTGCATTATTATTAATTTCATATCATTCGGTCGTGCAAGTGAAAGGCAATAATGATGATATTTGATGAACTAGTTGTGGCAGAGAGAAACGGGTATGAACTCAACTTGTTCTATTTTTGTAAATATGTTCAACCTAGTATCCATGATTCAGCTTATTATGATCAAACATGTTTGCAATGACAATTAGAGATTATAGTTTCTCATGCATGCTTAAGTAGCTAGGAGTGGATAATAATTTATCTTTGATGTCAACATTGTGTTAAAATGATTGTGATGTAGTATGATGATATGGTATCATCCTCTGAATATTCGAGTGGCTTGACTTGGCACATGTTCATGCATGTAGTTGAATCAAAACCAACATAGTCTCTATGATATTTATATTCATGGTGTTCATATCCTACTCATGCTAGTATCCAATGTTAGTTATGCATAATGCATGTTCATGACCGTTTTCGCTCTCTAGTTGGCTGCTTCTCAACCTATTTGCTAGCCTTCGCCTGTACTAAGCGAGAATACTGCTTGTGCATCAAAATCCTGAAACCCAAGTTATTCCAGATGAGTCCACCATACCTACCTATATACGGTATTACCCTTCCGTCCTAAGTAAATTTGCATGTGCCACCTCTAGAAAACTTCAAATAAATATCCTTTTTGTGTGCTTGGATTGTTCATAGAGCAACATGAGGTAGTCAGTATCTTCCATGTTAAGCGGGTTATTCACTCGTCCATGCACGAGAGGGGCGGTAATTGGGATTCCCAGTCTCGAACTCAAATTGCAAATAATTAAACAAAACTCCCCTAGGACTGTTGTTGGTATGGACAACGCCCATTGTTTCGTACAAGCCATGGAGTGTGATTGTTGGTGGAGGGGGAGTAAACCTTTACTTTTATCGCTTGGGAACCGCCACTAATGTGTTTAGCATGGAAGATATCGATAACTAATGGTCATGAAGTAAACAAGAAGGGTGCATTTCTCAAAATTTCATTTACCACTATTTTAAAAACTTGAGCTCTGGCACCTCTGCAAATCACTGCTTCCCTCTGCGAAGGGACTATCTATTTACTTTGATGTTGTATCATCACCTTCTCAAATAAGCGCCAGAACCTGAGAGTACTATTGTCATCCTCATGCATTGTGCATAGCTAATGTTGGGTGCATCATGACTGGATCTCTTCTACCATGAATTACAATGTTTAGTCATTGCTTGAACTTTGGGGCGCTCTGCATTTATGTTTTGTGGTCTTAGAAAGGGCTAGCAAGATACCACTATTGTCATATTATATCATGGTTGTTTTGACAAAGTGTTGTAGTTTGAGATATCTTATTACTGCTCGCTAGTTGATTATGCCATTGATATGAGTTAATATAATTTTTAAGAGTTATTATCGACATGGTGAGTTATAATCTTTCCTAAAAACCTGGGTGCTACTTAAGCTTATTTATGTAAACAAGAGCAATAGAGTTCGTAAAAGTTTTTCTTTTTTACTTTCAATTTATCAACTGAATTGCTTGAGGACAAGTAAAGGTTTAAGCTTGGGGGATTTGATACATCTATGTCGTATCTACTTTTCCTAACACTTTTCCTCTTGTTTTGGACTCTAATTTGCATGATTTGAATGAAACTAACTTGATGGACGCTGTTTTCAACAGAACTACCATGGTGTTGTTTTTTGTGCAGAAATAAAAGTTTTCGGATTGGAACAAAACTTTGCGAGGAATTTTTATATAATAAAAGAGAATTTCTGGAGCCAAGAACCAACGGAGGGGGCACCTAGGTGGGCACAACCCACCAGGGCGCCCCCCTCCAGGCGCACCCAGGTGGGTTATCCCCACCTGGTGGCCCCGCGGAGTCCAACCCTGATACTATAAAATCACACATTTGGAGAAAAAAGATTAGGTAGAAAGAATTATCACGTTTCACGAGACGAAGCCGCCGCCACCTCCTGTTCTTCATCGAGAGGCCAGATCTGTAGTCCGTTTGGGGCTCCGAAGAGGGGGATCTTCGATCTTCGTCATCACCAACCCGTCTCCATCGCCAATTCCATGATGATCCCCACCAGGAGTGAGTAATTCCTTCGTAGGCTCACTAGTCGGTGAGGATTTGGATGAGATTCATCATGTAATCGAGTTAGTTTTGTTAGGGATTGATCCCTAGTATCCATTATGTTCTGAGATTGATGTTGCTATGACTTTGCCATGCTTAATGCTTGTCACTTTGGGCCCGGGTGCCATGATTTCAGATCTGAATCATTTATGTTATCACCATTATATTTATGTTCTAGATTCGATCTTGCAAGTTATAGTCACCTACTACGTGTTATGATCCGGCAAACCCGGACTCCAGAAGTCGGGACACTTCCCGGTGATGACCGTAGTTTGAGGAGTTCATGTATTCACCGTGTGATAATGCTTTGTTCCGGTTCTCATTAAAAGGAGGCCTTAATATCCCTTAGTTTCCAATAGGACCCTGCTGCCACGGGAGGGTAGGACAAAAGATGTCATGCAAGTTCTTTCCATAAGCACGTATGACTATTTACGGAATACATGCCTACATTATATTTATGAACTAGAGCTAGTGTCGTATCGCCCTAGGTTATGACTGTTGTATGATGAATATCATCCAACGAATTCACCGATCCAATGCCTACGAATTTCTCTCATATTGTTCTTGCTAAATTGCCACTGCTATTATTACTATTGCATTTGCTACAAAATCGTTGTTATCACTGTTACCATTACTACTGCTGTTGCTACTACTATCAAAACTATCATACTACTTTGCTACTGATCACTTTGCTGCAGATAATTAATCTCCAAGTGTGGTTAAATTGACAACTCCGCTGCTAATACTTGCAAATATTCTTTGGCTCCCCTTGTGTCGAATCAATAAATTTTGGTTGAATACTCTACCCTCGAAAATTGTTGTGATCCCCTATACTTGTGGGTTATCATTATTCCGTTCTCATTAAAGGGTGATGCTAAGACATGGTGCAATACTCTTGCTCCTGGTTGTGTGCATAGCCCCTAGGATATGATTTACTACTTCTCTGAAAATTATTTTCCTGCTCATAAGAAACAAGCTGCCTTACAGGAAATATTTAACTTTGTGCAAATTGAAGAAGAGGGCCTCCCACAAGCTTGGGGGAGGCTTCTCCAATTGCTTAATGCTTTTCCTGATCATCCTCTTAAGAAAAATGAAATACTTAATATCTTCTATAATGGACTAACCGATGCTTCTAGGGACTTCCTAGATAGTTGTGCTGGTTGTGTTTTCAGGGAACGAACTGTTGAACAAGCTGAGGAATATTGAATAACATATTGAAGAATTATGATGATTCATAGAAGCAAGGATAGATCTAGGTATTGCCATCTTTGGTAGGCAATCCATAAGTGGCTCTCATAATAGATTCATAAGGTAATTTAATATTATTTATAGGAAAGTGTTCCATGTCTTTCTTTAATGGAAATTGGAATCTAATATTCCCTTCCTTCATATCAATAATTGCACCAATCGTTCTAAGGAAAGGTCTACCAAGAATAATAGGACATGAAGGATAGAAATCTATGTCAAGAACGATGAAATCTACGAGCACATAGTTCCTATTTTCAACAATAAGAACATCATTAATTCTTCCCATAGTTTTCTTAATGGTGGAATCCGCAAGGTGCAAGTTTAAAGAGCAATCATCAAAATCGCGGAAACCTAGCAAATCGCACAAAGTTTTTGGAATCTTGGAAACACTAGCACCCAAATCACACAAAGCATAGCATTCATGATCTTTAATCTTAATTTTAATAGTAGGTTCCCACTCATCATAAAGTTTTCTAGGGATAGAAACTTCCAACTCAAGTTTTTCTTCATAAGATTGCATCAAGGCATCAACAATATGTTTAGTAAAAGCTTTATTTTGACTATAAGCATGAGGAGAATTTAGCAAGGATTGCAACAAGGAAATACAATCTATCAAAGAGTAATTATCATAATTAAATTCTTGAAATCCAAAATAGTGGGTTTATCTAGAGTTTTGATCTCTTCAATCTCACTTTTACAAATTTTAGCATCAAGATCTAACAACTCCGAATTTTTCGAACGCCTTCTAGGTAAAGGTGGATCATATTCAGTCCCATCATTATCAAGATTCAAATTGGAAAACTAAGATTTAATAGGGTACACATCAATAACTTTTAGATCTTCATCTTTATTTTCATAGAAACTAGAAGAACATGCTTTCACAAAGCAATCTTTCTTAGCACGCATCCTAGCGGTTCTTTCTTTGCACTCATCAATGGAAATTCTCATGGCTTTGAGAGACTCATTGATATGATGCTTAGGTGGGATAGATCTAAGTTTCAAAGAATCAACATCAAGAGAAATTATATCAACGTTCCTAGCCAATTCATTAACTTTAAGCAATTTTTCTTCAAGCAAAGCATTGAAATTCTTTTGCGAATTCATAAATTCTTTAACACTAGTCTCAAATTCAGAGGGCATCTTATTATAATTTCCATAAGAATTGTTGTAGGAATTACCATAATTATTAGAGGAATTACTAGGGTATGGGCTAGGATTAAAGTTTCCTCTATACGCGTTGTTACCAAAATTATTCCTACCAACAAAATTCACATCCATAGATTCATTATTATTCTCAATCGAAGTAGACAAAGGCATATCATTAGGATCAGAAGAAACACTTTTATTAGCAAATAAATTCATAAGTTCATCCATCTTTCCAGTCAAAACATTAATTTCTTCTATCGCATGCACTTTCTTATTAGTAGATCTTTCAGTGTGCCATTGAGAATAATTAACCATAATATTATCTAGGATTTTCGTAGCTTCTCCTAAAGTGATCTCCATCAAAGTGCCTCCCGCGGCCGAATCTAAAAGATTTCTAGAAGCAAAATTCAATCCGGCATAAATTTTTTGTATAATCATCCACACATTCAAACCATGTGTAGGTCAATTACGTATCATTAATTTCATCCTTTCCCAAACTTGTGCAACATGTTCATGATCAAGTTGCTTAAAATTCATAATATTGTTTCTAAGAGAGATGATCTTAGTGGGAGGAAAATACTTAGAGATAAAAGCATCTCTGCACTTATTCCAAGAATCAATACTATTTTTAGGCAAAGACGAAAACCAAGCTTTAGCATGATCACTAAGCGAAAAAGGAAATAGCATCAATTTAACAATATCATTGTCGACATCTTTCTTCTTTTGCATATCACACAAATCAACAAAGTTATTTAGATGGGTAGCGGCATCTTCACTAGGAAGGCCAGCAAATTGATCTTTCATGACAAGATTCAACAAAGCAGCATTAATTTCACAAGATTTAGTATCGGTAAGAGGAGAAATCAGTGTGCTAAGAAAATCATTATTGTTGGTATTAGTAAAGTCACACAATTTAGTATTATCTTGAGCCATCGTGACAAGCAAACAATCCAACACACGAGCAAACAAGAAGCGAGTGAAAAAGAGGCGAACGGAAAAGAGAGGGTGAATAAAATGGCAAGGGTGAAGTGGGGGAGAGGAAAACGAGAGGCGAATGGCAAATAATGTAATGCGGGAGATAAGAGTTTGTGATGGGTACTTGGTATGTCGACTTTTGCATAGACTCCCGACAGCGCCGAGAAATGGCTCGTTGTCGGGAGTCAAATCTTGACTTGACTTTGCGTAAGCCTCCCAACAGCGCCAGAAATCCTTCTTGCTACCTCTTGAGCACTGCGTTGGTTTTCCCTTGAAGAGGAAAGGGTGATGCACTAAAGTAGCGTAAGTATTTCCCTCAGTTTTTGAGAACCAAGGTATCAATCTAGTAGGAGGCCACGCCAAAGTCCCTCGCACCTACACAGACAAATATAAACCTCGCAACCAACTCAATAAAGGGGTTGTCAATCCCTTCACAGTCACTTACGAAAGTGAGATCTGATAGATATGATAAGATAATATTTTTGGTATTTTTATAATAGAGATGCAAAGGAAAATAAAAGGCAATAAAAATAGCTAAGTGTTGGAAGATTTATATGATGAAAAATAGACCCGGGGGCCATAGGTTTCACTAGTGGCTTCTCTCGAGAGCATAAGTATTACGGTGTGTGAACAAATTACTATTGAGCAATTGATAGAATTGAGCATAGTTATGAGAATATCTAGGTATGATCATGTAATATCCGTTTGATATTATTTTTCTTCGGACGTGATGCCTATATACATGATCATACCTAGATATTCTCATAACTATGCTCTCAACAATTCTAATACTTTAATCTTCAACATTTATGAGATCTTTAAAATTTTTGCATAAAAGTCAACATACCAAGTACCCATCACAAACCCTTATCTCCCGCATTACATTATTTGCCATTTGCCTCTCGTTTTCCTCTCCCCCACTTCACCCTTGCCGTTTTATTCGCCCTTTCTTTTCTGTTCGCCTCTTTTTTTGCTTGCTTCTTGTTTGCTCGTGTGTCGGATTGCTTGCTTGTCATGATGGCTCAAGATAATACCAAATTGTGTGACTTTACCAATACCAACAACAATGATTTCCTTAGCACTCCAATTGCTGCTCTTACCAATACTGAATCTTGTGAAATTAATGCTGCTTTGTTGAATCTTGTCATGAAAGATCAATTCGCCGGCCTTCCTAGTGAAGATGTCGCTACCCATCTAAATAGCTTAGTTGATTTGTGTGATATGTAAAAGAAGAAAGATGTGGACAATGATATTGTTAAATTGAAGCTATTTCCCTTTTTTTAGATATCGTGCTAAACCTTGGTTTTCATCTTTGCCTAAAAATAGTATTGATTCTTGGAATAAGTATTTTCCTCCCGCTAAGATCATCTCTCTTAGAAACGATATCATGAATTTTAAGCAACTTGATCATGAACATGCTGCACAAGCTTGGGAGAGGATGAAATTAATGATACATAATTGCCCTACACATGGTTTGAATTTGTGGATGATTATACAAAAAATTTATGCCAGATTGAATTTTGCTTCTAGAAATCTTTTAGATTCGGCCGCGGGAGGCACTTTTATGGAAATCACTTTAGGAGAAGCTACTAACTCCTAGATAATATTATGGTTAATTATTCTCAATGGCACACGGAAAGATCCACTAAGAAAAAAGTGCATGCGATAGAAGAAATCAATGTTTTAAGTGGAAAGATGGATGAACTTATGAAATTATTTGCTAATAAAAGTGTTTCTTTTGATCCTAATGATATGTCTTTGTCTACTTTGATTGAGAATAATAATGAATCTATGGATGTGAATTTTGTTGGTAGGAATAATTTTGGTAACAACGCGTATAGAGGAAACTTTAATCGTAGGCTGTATCCTAGTAATTCCTCTAATAATTATGGTAATTCCTCCAACAATTCTTATGGAAATTTTAATAAGATGCCTTCTGAATTTGAGACTAGTGTTAAGGAGTTTATGAATTCGCAAAAGAATTTCAATGCTTTGCTTGAAGAATTGCTTAAAGTTGATGAATTAGATATGAACATTGATAGAATTTCTCTTGATGTTGATTCTTTGAAACTTAGATCTATTTATCCTAAGCATGATATCAATGAGTCTCTCAAGGCCATGAGAATTTCCATTGATGATTGCAAAGAAAGAACCGCTAGGATGCGTGCTAAGAAAGATTGTTTTGTGAAAGCGTGTTCTTCTAGTTTGTATGAAAGTAAAGATGAAGATCTAAAAGTTATTGATGTGTCCCCTATTAAATCTTTGTTTTGAAATATGAATCTTGATAATTATGGGACTAAATATGATCCACCTTTACCTAGAAGGCGTTCCAAAAATTCGAAGTTTTTAGATCTTGATGCAAAAATTGGTAAAAGTGGGATTGAAGAGATCAAAACTCTAGATATTAATGAACCCACGATCTTGTATTTCAAGGAATTTAATTATGATAATTTCTCTTTGATAGATTGTATTTCCTTGTTGCAATCCATGATAAATTCTCCTCATGCTTATAGTCAAAATAAAGCTTTTACTGAACATATCATTGATGCATTGATGCAATCTTATGAAGAAAACTTGAGTTGGAAGTTTCTATTCCTAGAAAACTTTATGATGAGTGGGAACCTACTATTAAAATTAAGATTAAAGATCATTAATGCTATGCTTTGTGTGATTTGGGTGCTAGTGTTTCCACGATTCCAAAAACTTTGTGCGATTTGCTAGGTTTCCGCGATTTTGATGATTGCTCTTTAAACTTGCACCTTGCTGATTCCACCATTAAGAAACCTATGGGAAGAATTAATGATGTTCTCATTTTTGCAAATATTAACTATGTTCCCATATATTTTATTGTTCTTGACATAGATTGCAATCCATCATGTCCTATTATTCTTGGTAGACCTTTCCTTAGAACGATTGGTGCAATTATTGATATGAAGGAAGGAAATACTAGATTCCAATTTCCGTAAGGAAAGGCATGGAACACTTCCCTATAAAGAAAATAAAATTACCTTATGAATCTATTATGAGGGCCACTTATGGATTGCCTACCAAAGATGGCAATACCTAGATCTATCCTTGCTATTATGCCTAGCTAGGGGCGTTAAACGATAGCGCTTGTTGCGAGGCTGTAGCGACCCGACCCGAATGGATCAAGTCTCTGTGCTCAGGCGTCATCCCTGGACCAGTAATGCTGACACCACACAGTACTTCGAATGATTTATAGCAGAGTAGCAATCACACACTTATTACAGCATTGTCCAAAAGAGGACTTATTACAATAAATATGGCTTAAGGCCATCTAACAACGATAACAGCGGAAGACTTGGAAGATAAGTGAGTCCATCAACTCCATCGGCATCACTGAGTATAGAACCACGACCTAAAACACCTTACTCGTTATGCGAAAAGTCTACGCAACATGAACGCGTTGCAGCCCGAAAACGGGTCGCCAGATGGAATATGCTGGCAATGTAACACATATAGAGAGAAATGAAAGCATAAGCCTATACTACATGCATATATGGCTGGTGGTAAAGCTCTCTGATTCTGATTTTGCATAAAGCTAGTTTTTCCCTCTTGCATGGAATAAATTTGCTTAACTATCATGGTGGTTGTTAAACATTGAGAATGGTTGACAACATCCTCAATCCCAATTAAAAGTACTCATTAAAAACCCAATAATATTAATTATAAGTAACATGATGAGATTCACATGATATTCAAGTACTAGATACTCAAGATGTCCATAACCGGGGACACGGCTAATCATGATTAGTTTATACACTCTGCAGAGGTTTGCGCACTTTTCCCCACAAGACTCGATCGCCTCCGTTTGGTTTCTCGCACTACATGTTGTTTGAGAGACGGATGACCGAGACACAGCCTTTCAGAAGCGCTAGCACCTTACGATGGGTGGACCGGTACACCTACATCCCCTACATCTGCTAGTCCACCACTATAAGAGTTCGCATACGACTTACTCAACTATGCCAGAGCCCATAATGGCTTGTGGCTGCACACGGAAGTTTCTAGTTTGAATAATCTTATGATCCCTTTGAGCACGGGTGGCGGTCCATAGGAAGATCACACGGGTACCCGGCATTTCAAAAAAAGCAGAGACAACCTTTGGGTTCCCCGGTGCCTCAATCCACCCAGATGTGTATTTAAGTTGCCACCTTAAATAAACCATTAATTAACAATCTCGCATCTTTCATGGATATTCACTCACCCAATCCACGTCTACTAGCATAGCATGGCATAATAAGCAAACGTAGAAGTAACTCCCAAGGTTTCATAAGTAAAACAGGTAATAGGTACTACCTCAATCTACTTCCCATCCCACAATTTAATTAGATCCTAATCATGTAAGTGTTTGAGGATTGATCTAATGCATAAAAACTGGGTAGTAGAAGAGATATGATCAAGTGTTACTTGCCTTTAGCGGCGATCCATGAAACCTAGAGACTCGAAGTAAAAAGCGGCGCACTCCGGGTGATCTAACGCAGACAAACAACAAGCATACAATAAGTACTCATCTAATGCACAGGTAAATCTCGAATAGAAGATCTGACCAGAAAGTTCAACTTAAGAACCCCGGTGGCAAAAAGAATCGAACCAAATAAAGCAACGAAAGTCGAACATCGAAAGAAAACGGCTCGGTTCTAAAAATTTGAAACTAGGTCAAATCTTACAGTAGCAAAACTTTGTTTAAGTGGATTAATCGGAAATGCGGTTTAAATGCGAAACACCAGCGCTGAATCACCTGATTCCGATAAACGGCGAGAAGATAAACTGATTCTAAGATTGGATCTGAAATCGAGATCGGAAAAAGCGGACTAAATCCGATTTAAAAGAAAAGCGACGAGCGGTTAAGCGAGCGGACGTCCGTTAACAGAAACTAACCGCTGACAGCGTTCGTTAAAAGCGAACGGACCGGTGAACGTTAGATTAAGTAGCTAAAACCGAAAAAAGAAAATAAACCGATCTAGTGTTTTTTAAAAAAACCGAACAACAAAAGAAAAACCAGACGGTTTTTTAAAACAAAACCGGACCGGGGGGCGCGGTGGCTACCTCCGGCGAGGTCGCCGGCGGGGCTCCGGGTGGGGTGGGCTCGTGGGCGGCCGGGTCGCCTGGCGTCAGGCGGCAATGGCGGGCGGCTCAGGCGTCGGGCGTGGGTCGGCTGACAGGCGGTGGGGTGGGTCGAGGGGGTGGCGGCTTATAACGAGGGTGGGGTTGCCTTGGGGGAGGCGGCGTGGCGAGGGGACTCGAGGTGGCGGCGGCGGGGACTCCTCGGGCGGGGAGGCGTGGCCCAGGGGCTGGTTGGGCGGTGGCGGGGTGGGCCGTCATTGGGCCTTGGCCCGATCGGTATGTGTGATTTTTTTAAACGGAAGCAATTAAAATAAATCTAAACGAACCCCAATTTTAATAAAATAAATTTTCCCCGACTCCTAAAAATGAGTCGAACAAAATGAACTTTAATACGGGGCGAAATGCAATCTTTTTTTTTAAATACGCATTTTTCCCTAAAGCAAATAAACTCCGAAAAATCCAAATTTTGATTTATTTATTAAATCTTCATTTTTCCTAAATTTTTGGGAAAGTCATATTATTCCCTCTCTTATTTTTTATCAGAAAAATATTTGAAGATAAAATAAATAAATCCAAATGATCCTATTTTCAAAATTTGAGAAAAACCCAAATATGAAAATAATGAAATCTCCAACTCTCTCCGAGGGTCCTTGAGTTGCGTGAAATTTTCTAGGATCGGAAAATGCAAGAAAATATGATATGCATGATGACTTAATGTATAACATTCCAAATTGAAAATTTGGGATGTTACAAACCTACCCCCCTTAAGATGAATCTCGCCCTCGAGATTCGGGTTAACTAGAAAATAGGTGAGGTGATCCTTGAGCAAATCTTCTTCTCTTTCCCGGTGGCTTCATCCTTAGTGTGGTGGCTCCTTTGAACCTTGCAAACTTGATAACCTTGCTGCGAGTAACTCTGCTGGCATAATCGAGAATCTTGTGGGTCTTTCCTCATATGTCAAATCATCCTGCAAGAATTGCTTCAAGCGGCACCGTATCTCTTAACGGTACTTCCGCCATCTCGGCGTGACATTTCTTCAACTGAGAAATATGGAATACATCATGAACTCCTGACAGTCCCTCTAGCAATTCCAGTTTATAAGCAACTTCTCCCATGCGTTGCAAAATCTTATACGGTCCAACGAAACGTGGTGCTAACTTTCCTTTAACTCCGAAGCGCTTAACTCCTCGAAGTGGGGATACTCTAAGATAAACTCTGTCTCCAACTTCATATTCCATCGCCTTGCATTTTGAATCCGCATAGCTCTTCTGTCTGGACTGGCCTACCTTGAGCCTATCGCGAATCAACTTAACCTTTTGTTCAGACTCCTTAGCCAAATCTGGTCCAAACAACTGACGGTCTCCAGCTTCGTCCCATGATAACGGTGTCCTGCACCTCCTTCCGTACAAAGCCTCGAAAGGTGCCATCCTCAAGCTGGTTTGGTAACTATTGTTATAAGAAAACTCTGCATACGGCAAGTTATCATCCCAACTAGATCCATAATCTAGTGCACAAGCTCTCGAGATATCCTCCAAAATCTGATTGACTCTCTCGATCATCCATCGATGCAATGGGTGAAAAGTCAGATCTTGAATTCCAGCCTGGTTCCCAATGTTTTCGTAACCGATTCCAAAATTTTGAGGTAAATTGAGTTCCTCTATCGTCTGATACTCTTGAACTCCGTGTAAACACACAATTCTGGTCATGTATATCTTTGCCAACTTAGCACCGCTATAGGTAGTCTTGACTGGAATGAAATGAGCTACCTTAAATCAAGCGGTCGACTATAACCCAAATCGAGTCATAGCCCGAGCGAGTCTTTGGCAAACCTGTGATGAAATCCATGCCTAGTTTATCCCACTTCCATTCGGGTATCGGCAATGGTTGCAACAATCCTGGCTGGCTTCGATGTTACGCCTTCACTCTCGACATACATCGCAAACTGCTACATACTCTGCAATATCTTTCTTCATTCCGGTCCACCAGAAAGTATTCTTCAAATCCAAATACATCTTGGTATTTCCTGGGTGAATCGAATACGGTGAATCATGTGCTTCTTGCAAAATCAACTTCCTAATCTCCGGGTTATTTGGCACATAAACACGGTCCTCAAACCATAGGGTGTCGTGCTCATCCTCACGAAATCCCTTAGCTTTTCCTTCGCTCATTTTCTCCTTTATAGAGGCAACTTCCTTATCTGCCTTTTGAGCTTCTCTGATTTTGTCCATCAACGTAGACTAAATCTCCAATGCTGCCACAAAGCCTCTCGGAACTATTTCCAAACATAGCTCTCGAAGGTCCTCGGCTAACTCCTTGGGTATTCCTCCCATCCTTAGGGTATTGACATGGCTCTTACGGCTCAATGCGTCTGCTACAACGTTAGCCTTTCCGGGGTGATAATGCAATCTCATATCATAATCCTTAATAAGCTCCAGCCATCTGCTACCGCTCGAGATTTAATTCCTTCTACGTGAAGATGTACTTCAAACTCTTGTGATCCGTGTACACCTCACAATGATTTCCAATGAGAAAATGTCTCCATGTCTTCAATGCATGCACAACGGCTGCTAACTCCAAATCATGCGTGGCATAATTCAACTCATGAGAGTTGTCGTGAAGCATATGAAACAACTCTTCCTTCCTCCATAAGCACTGCTCCAAGTCCTCGACGTGAAGCGTCGCAATACACTTCATAATCCTTGGTCTGATCTGGCAAAATTAACACTGGTGAGGTAACCAATCTTTTCTTCAACTCCTGAAAACTTGCCTCACAATCCTCAGTCCATATGAACTTGGTATCCTTCTTCAACAATTCTGTCATAGGCTTTGCAATCCTTGAGAAATTCTCAATGAACCTCAGGTAGTATCCTGCGAGTCCAAGGAAACTCCGAATCTCTCCAACTGTCGTGGGTGCTTCCCATTTGGTTACGGTCTCAACCTTTGTGGGGTCAACTGCTATTCCTTCTCCGGATATAACATGTCCAAGAAATCCAACTTCCTTTAGCCAAAACTCACATTTGCTGAACTTGGCATATAATTGATGCTCCCTTAGTTTCTCCAAAACCAATCGCAAATGTTCCTTATGTTCCTCTTCATTCTTGAGAAAATCAAAATATCATCTATGAACACCACGACGAACTTATCCAAAAACTCCATAAACACTTTGTTCATCGTGTTCATGAAATAGGCGGTAGCGTTAGTCAGTCAAATGACATAACGTTATATTCATACAGTCCATATCTTGTGGTAAATGATGTCTTAGGTATGTCCCGCTCTCGAATCTTCAATCGATGGTACCACGATCGCAAATCGATCTTGGAAAACACTTTAGCTCCTTGCAAGCGATCAAACAGATCATTTATCATTGGTAGTGGGTACTTATTCTTGATTGTTACTTCATTCAATCCACGATAATCAACAACCATCCTTAACGATCCGTCCTTCTTCTCCACTAACAGTACGGGTGATCCCCAAGGTGAAGAACTTGGGCGTATAAAACCTTTATCCAATAGCTCCTTAATCTGCTTCTTGATTTCCGCCAAATCCTGTGCGGGCATCCTGTATGGTCGCTTCGATATTGGGCATGTTCCTGGCAAAAGTTCAATCAAAAACTCAATGTCTCTATCCGGTGGCATTCCTGGCAATTCCTCAGGAAATACATCAGTGTAATCCTTTACTACTGGCACTTCTTCTGCACCACTCGATAGGCAATTTACATGAGCTCTCCTCGGCTGATGTCGTGATACATACTTAATCCTTCTTCCTTCTGGTGTTGTGAGCAAAATCGTCTTACTTGCGCAATCGATGTTTCCTCCATACATCGACAGCCAATCCATACCGAGAATTACATCAAATCCTTGAGATTCCAAAATGATCAAATCCGTCGGGAACACATGCCTTCCTATACTTAATGGCACTTGAAAACATCCTTGTTCCGCCATATACTCCGCTCTGGTGAGCTTACTAGCAAAGGGGTTTTATGAATCCGGTAGGTAGACTATACTTCTCTACAAATCCCTTTGATATGTATGAATGCGATGCACGGTATCGTAAAGAACTAGTGCAGTAAATGACTTAACCAAAAACTTACCGATTACTGCATCGGGCTGATCTTCAACCTCCTCCACATCAATGTGGTTCACTTGTCCCCTATTGAAAGGGTTTGGCTTCTTTCCAGAGCTTCCATTGCCACCTTGGCCTTCTGGACATTCATTTGCATAATGCCCGGTCTTGGAACACTTGAAAGCAGGTGACATGGCTTAAGTCTTTCTTGGTTGGGGTTGATGGTGTGGTGCGGTTACGTCCATTGCTTCCTCCATTCCGTTCCCATTCTTGGTGCCATTATGGTTGTGCGAATTACTTCCTCCGTGGGTATCTTTGGCCCGAACTCCCTGTTTAGGGGTATAACAGGGCTTCATTTGGGCTCGAGTTATACTTCCCTGTCCATACTTCCTCTTGCGATTCTCAATTTCTTTGTTGCTTTCCTTCAATCATGAGGGCACGGTCTACTAACTCCCTGGTAGTTATTGAAAATTGCTACCATCAACTGCATGCTTAACTCATCATTCAGTCCTTCCGAAACTTCTCACGCTTAGTCTGCATCATGTAGTAACGTCATCTGGGGCATAACGTGCTAACTTACTAAAATCATCCACATACTGGCCAATAGTCCTTCCTCCTTGGCGTAAATTGCGAAACTCACGCTTCTTCATGGCCATAGCTCCTGCTGAGACATGGGCTGTGCGGAAAGCTTGTTGAAACTGATCCCATGTGACAGTGTCTACAGGGTAAGTGGCTGTAAAATTCTCCCACCATGCTGCTGCGGGTCCTTCAAGTTGGTGTGCAGCAAACTTCACCTTCTCTCCATCTCAGACATCCTGCAGTGATCAACTCCTTCCTACCTTACGGAGCCAATCATCTGCTACTATCGGCTCGGTGCTCTTTGGAAAACACTTTGGCGGATTCAGTCTTAAGAAGCGTGTCAAATGATCCGCAGTGGTGGTGGTGGCGGTGGGTTATTGTTGTTGTTGCCTTGATTCTGCACTAGTGTTTGGATCAAAGTGTTACATTCTTTGAATCAACTGGGTGATCTCTGGCGGAAAACAAATCCGGTCGCGTCTCGGAGGCATCTGATGGGTTTAGAAAAGACGAGAAATTAAGAATAGAGTGGGGTCTAAGGAGAAACACTACCCAAATGTATATGAGCAAATTCACACAAAATCACTTCATTCAACTCAAACAAAGGGCTTACAACGATCTAACTATCGCAAAAGTGCGTGTACTAAAATGTTACATGGAGGAAATACTACTGATATGTGGGGGTCATCTACTAATTTGAACCGGTGGAAGACTCCATGATGTCTGCTCCTGCTTCATCTTCAAAGTCGGGTTCACTTGGATCTGAGTCGTTGTCGTCGATGTTGATGTAGTCGCTTGGACAGCCGACGTACTGGTCTTCATTCTTGAGTGCCAATTTCTTCTTGAGTTCTTCAATCTCATACTTAAGATCGTTATTCTGTCTTGCTAACGCTACGATCTCGTCCATGTAATCCTTGCGTGTAGACTTTAGTTCTCCTTCAAGTTCGATGATCCTTCCCTTCGCATTCTTCAACTCGAGCATATCATTGCACATCTGGTTCTCCTGGCGTCGAACGTGCTTTGGTTTAACTCTGGATGAAAGCCGCAATGGATCGGTCCTTCTTAGTGCTAACTATCTCCCATTGTTCATCTCGGCGTCGCAAATCTGATAGATGGTGTCCTTGAGGTCTTCTTGATAAACTTCTCCAATGCGTCCCATGGTGATATGAGCTGCCATGCTCTTTCCCGGACTCCATGTCGATTGCAATCAAAACACTATCTATAGGCTTGGTGATTGGGGCGAACGTCCTTCCTGGTACATGAGCTTGAATCTTCCGGCGCTCCTCTTCAAAGTGAGTGGCGTTGAAAGTCCCGGTGAAACTTGGTAGTCCAATGTTCAGGTACTTGGTGACTTCCTTCAAGTGAAATCCAAAAGGTGTGCCTTCATCCGGTTGGGTGTACTTGATCCTCGCGTCCTTCATCCTAAAAGAGTAGAAAAGATGAGGATTTATAAAATGAGAAGAGAGTAGTGATCTATGGCTTTAACTTAGTGGTCGTGTCCTACAGTCAGCGTGTGCTCTGATACCATCTCTCAGCGACCCGACCGAATGGATCAAGTCTCCGTGCTCAAAGCGTCATCCTGGACCAAGAATGTCGACACCACACAGATTTCAAGGATTTATAGCAGAGTAGCAATCACACACTTATTACAGCATTGTCCAAAAGAGGACTTATTACAATAAATATGGCTTAAGGCCATCTAACAACGATAACAGCGGAAGACTTGGAAGATAAGTGAGTCCATCAACTCCATCGGCATCACTGAGTATAGAACCACGACCTAAAACACCTTACTCGTCAATGCGAAAAGTCTGCAACATGAACGTTGCAGCCCGAAAACGGGTCAGCAGATGGAATATGCTGGCAATGTAACACATAGAGAGAAATGAAAGCATAAGCCTATACTACATGCATATATGGCTGGTGGTAAAGCTCTATGGTTACAATTTTGCATAAAGCTAGTTTTTCCCTACTGCAAAGGAATAAATTTGTTTAACTATCATGGTGGTTGTTAAACATTGAGAATGGTTGACAGCATCCTCAATCCCAATTAAAAGTACTCATTAAAAACCCAATAATATTAATTATAAGTAACATGATGAGATTCACATGATATTCAAGTACTAGATACTCAAGATGTCCAGAACTGGGGACACGGCTAATCATGATTAGTTTATACACTCTGCAGAGGTTTGCGCACTTTTCCCCACAAGACTCGATCGCCTCCGTTTGGTTTCTCGCACTACATGTTGTTTGAGAGACGGATGACCGAGACACAACCTTTCAGAAGCGCTAGCACCTTACGATGGGTGGACCGGTACACCTACATCCCCTACATCTGCTAGTCCACCACTATAAGAGTTCGCATGACTTACTCAACTATGCCAGAGCCCATAATGGCTTGTGGCTGCACACGAAAGTTTCTAGTTTGAATAATCTTATGATCCCTTTGAGCACAGGTGGCGGTCCATAGGAAGATCACACGGGTACCCGGGATTTCCAAAAAAAGCAGACAACCTTTGGGTTCCCCAGGTGCCTCAATCCACCCAGATGTGTATTTAAGTTGCCACCTTGAATAAACCATTAATTAACAATCTCACATCTGTCATGGATATTCACTCACCCAATCCACGTCTACTAGCATAGCATGGCATAATAAGCAAACGTAGAAGTAACTCCCAAGGTTTCATAAGTAAAACAGTAATAGGTACTACCTCAATCTACTTCCCATCCCACAATTTAATTAGATCCTAATCATGCAAGTGTTTGAGGATTGATCTAATGCATAAAAACTGGGTAGTAGAAGAGATATGATCAAGTGTTACTTGCCTTCTTGACGATCCATGAAACCTAGAGACTTCAAGTAATAAGCGGCGCACTCACGGGTGATCTAACGCAGACAAACAACAAGCATACAATAAGTACTCATCTAATGCACAGGTAAATCTCGAATAGAAGATCTGACCGGAAAGTTCAACTTAAGAACCACGGTGGCAAAAAGAATGGAACCAAATAAAGCAACGAAAGTCGAACGTCGAAAGAAAACGGCTCGGTTCTAACAATTTGAAACTAGGTCAAATCTTACAGTAGCAAAACTTTGTTTAAGTGGATTAATCGGAACGGCGGTTTCGTAACGAAACACCAGGCGCTTGAATCACCTGATTCCGATAAACGAGCGAGAAGATAAACTGATTCGAAGATTGGATCTGAAATCGAGATCGGAAAATAACGAACTAAATCCGATTTAAAAGAAAAACGACGAACGGTTAAACGAACGGACGTCCGTTAACAGAAACTAACCGGCGAACGCGTTCGTTAAAACGAACGGACCGGTGAACGTTCGTTAAGTAGCTAAAACCGAAAAAAGAAAATAAACCGATCTAGTGTTTTTTTTAAAAACCGAACAACAAAAGAAAAACCAGACGGTTTTTTAAAACAAAACCGGACCGGGGGGCGCGGTGGCTACCTCCGGCGAGGTCGCCAAGCTCCGAGGCTCCGGCGGGTGGGGTGGGCTCGTGGGCGTGGCGGGTCGCACGGCGTCGGGCGACAGCGGGCGGCGGCGGGCGCGTGGCGCGCGGGTCGGCATGACGGTGGGGTGGGTCGAGGGGGGTGGCGGCTTATAACGAGGGGAGCGGGGTTGCCTTGGGGAGGCGGCGGCGTGGCCGAGGGGACTCGGGGTGGCGGCGGGACTCCTCCCAAGGGAGGCAACAAGTGGCCGGGCTGGTTGGGTCAAGTGGGGTGGCGTCCCGGCCTTGGCTCAAGCGGTTTTTTTAAACGGAAGCAATTAAAATAAATCTAAACGAACCCCAATTTTAATAAAATAAATTTTCCCGACTCCTAAAAATGAGTCGAACAAAATGAACTTTAATACGGGCTAAATGCAAATTTTTAAAATACGCATTTTTTCCCTAAAGCAAATAAACTCCGAAAAATCCAAAATTTGATTTATTTATTAAATCTTCATTTTTCCTAAATTTTTGGGAAAGTCATATTATTCCCTCTCTAATTTTTGTATCGGAAAAATATTTGAAGATAAAATAAATAAATCCAAATGATCCTATTTTCAAAATTTGAGAAAAACCCAAATATGAAAATAATGAAATCTCCAACTCTCTCCGAGGGTCCTTGAGTTGCGTGAAATTTTCTAGGATCGGAAAATGCAAGAAAATATGATATGCATGATGACTTAATGTATAACATTCCAAATTGAAAATTTGGGATGTTACAGAGGCAACCCATTTTTATTTTTAGTTTTTTGATTTTTGCTTCTATTTAGGAATAAATATTTGATCTAGCCTCTGGTTAGATGTGTTTTTATGTTTTAATTAGTGTTTGTGCCAAGTTTAACCTATAGGATCTTCTTGGATGATAATTATTTGATCTTGCTGAAAATTCCAGAAACTTTCTGTTCACGAAAATAATTGTTAAAAATCACCAGAAGGTGATAAAAATATTGATTACAATTGAGGCTGATCAATAAACAAATTGTCTAGGTCTTCATATTTTGGCTGAATTTTTTGAGTTCCAGAAGTTTGCGTTGTTCTGATTACTACTGATTGTTACATTTTTGACAGATTCTTTTTTTCGTGTGTTGTTTGATTATTTTGGTGAATCTATGGCTACTAAAATAGTTTATAAACCATAGAGAAGTTGGAATACAGTAGGTTTAACACCAATATAAATAAATAATGATTTCATTACAGTACCTTGAAGTGGTGTTTTGTTTTCTTTAACTAGCAGAGCTCACGAGATTTTCTGTTAAGTTTTGTGTTGTGAAGTTTTCAAGTTTTGGGTAAAAGATTTGATGGATTATGGAACAAGGAGTGGCAAGATCCTAAACTTGGGGATTCCCATGGCACCCCAAGATAATCTAAGGACACCTAAAAGCCAAAGCTTGGGGATGCCCCGGAAGGCATCCCTCTTTAAATCTACTTCCATCGGTAACTTTACTTGGAGCTATATTTTTATTCACCACATGATATGTGTTTTGCTTGGAGCGTCTTGTATTATTTGAGTATTTATTTGTTAGTTTGGCACGACCATCCTTGTTGTACACACCTTTTGAGAGAGACACACATGATTCGGAAATTGTTAGAATACTCTATGTGCTTCACTTATATCTTTTGAGTTATATAGTTTTTGCTCAAGTGCTTCACTTATATCTTTTAGAGCACGGCGGTAGATTTGTTTTATAGAAACTATTGATCTCTCATGCTTCACTTATATTATTTTGAGAGTCTTAAAATATCATGGCAATTTGCTTTAATTATAATATCAAGAGAAATTTGATGCTTGATAATTGTTTTGAGATATAAAGGTGGTAATATCATAGTTGTGCTAGTTGAGTAATTGTGGAATTGAAAAATACTTGTGTTGGAGTTTGTTATTCCCATAGCAAGAACGTATGGTGAACCGTTATGTAACAAAGTCGGAGCATGAGGTATTTATTGATTGTTATCCTTTGTGTGCCAGTCGGGATCGCACGATTGTTAACTCCTACCAACCCTTCCCCTAGGAGCATGCGTAGTAGTACTTTGCTTCGAGGTCTAATAAATTTTTGCAATAAGTATATGAGTTCTTTATGACTAATGTGAGTCCATGGATTATACGCACACTTACCTTTCCGCAATTTTCTAGCCTCTTGATGCCGTGCATTGCCCATTCTCACCTTGAGAGTTGGTGCAAACTTCGCCGGTGCATCCAAACTCCGTGATATGATACGCTCTATCACACATAAACCTCCTTATATCTTCCTCAAAACAGCCACCATACCTACTTATTATGGCATTTCCATAGCCATTCCGAGATATATTGCCATGCAACTTTCCATCATTTCGTTTATCATGACACGCTCCATCATTGTCATATTGCTTTGCATGATCATGTAGTTGACCTAACTCTTTCATACATGTCGCTCTTGATTCATTGCATATCCCGGTACACCTCCGGAGGCATCCACATAGAGTCATATTTTGTTCTAAGTATTGAGTTGTAATTCATGAGTTGTAAGTAAATAAAAGTGTGATGATCATCATTATTAGAGCATTGTCCCAACTGAGGAAAGGATGATGGAGACTATGATTCCCCCACAAGTCGGGATGAGACTCCGGACAAAAAGAAAAAAAAAGAAAAAAAAGAGGCCATAAAAATAAAGAGAAAATGCCAAAATAAAAAATGAGAGAAAAAGAGAGAAGGGACAATGTTACTATCCTTTTACCACACTTGTGCTTCAAAGTAGCACCGTGATCTTCATGATAGATAGTCTCTCGTTTTGTCCTTCCATATACTAGTGGGAAATTTCATTATAGAACTTGGCTTGTATATTCCAATGATGGGCTTCCTCAAATGCCCGAGGTCTTCGTGAGCAAGCAAGTTGGATGCACACCCACTTAGTTTCTTTTGTTTGAGCTTTCATACACTTATAGCTCTAGTGCATCTGTTGCATGGCAATCCCTACTCCTTGCATTGACATCAATTGATGGGCATCTCCATAGCCCGGGATTAGCCTCGTTGATGTGAGACTTTCTCCTTTTTTGTCTTCCCACATAACCCCTACCATTATACCTATTTCCACCATAGTGCTATATCCATGGCTTGCGCTCATGTATTGCGTAAGAGTTGAAAAGGCTGAAGCACATTAAGAAGTATGATCCAATTGCTTGGCTAAAACCGGGGTTGTACATGATATGAATATTTTGTGTGCAGAAGATGGAGCATAACCAGACTATATGATTTTGTAGGGATAACTTGATTTGGCTATGTTATTTTGATAAGACATAATTGCTTGGTTAGCATGCTTGAAGTATTATTGTTTTTATGTCAACATTAAACTTTTATCTTGAATCATATTAAATCTAAAAATTCGTGCCACAATATACATTGAAATTATGCTCAGTAGCATTCCACATCAAAAATTCTCTTTTTATCATTCACCTACTCGAGGACGAGCGGGAATTATGCTTGGGGATGCTTGATACGTCTCCAACGTATCTATAATTTTTTATTGTTACATGCTATATTATATTTTTTTTGGACATTATTGGGCTTTATTATACACTTTTATATTATTTTTAGGACTAACCTATTAACCAGAGGCCCAGCCCAGAATTGCTGTTTTTTGCCTATTTCAGAGTTTCGCACAAAAAGAATATCAAACGGAGTCCAAACGGAGTTAAACCTTCGGGAACGTGACTTTTGGAACGAACATGATCCAGAGGACTTGGACCCTACGTCAAGACATCAACCAGGAAGGCACGAGGTAGGGGGCGCGCCTACCCCCTGGGCGTGCCCTCCACCCTCATGGGGCCCACGTTGCTCCACTGACGTACTTCTTCCTCCTATATATACTTACATACCCCCAAACTACCAGATACGAAGCCAAAAACATAATTCCACCGCCGCAACCTTCTGTACCCGTGAGATCCCATCTTGGGGCCTTTTCTGGAGCTCCATCGGAGGGGGCATCGATCACGGAGGGCTTCTACATAAACACCATAGCCTCTCCGATGATGTGTGAATAGTTTACCTCAGACCTTCGGGTCCATAGTTATTAGCTAGATGGCTTCTTCTCTCCTTTTGGATCTCAATACAATGTTCTCCCCCTCTCTTGTGGAGATCTATTTGATGTAATCTTCTTTTGCGGTGTGTTTGTTGAGACTATGAAGTGTGGGTTTATGATCAAGTTTATCTATGAACAATATTTGAATCTTCTCTGAATTCTTTTATGTATGATTGGTTATCTTTGCAAGTCTCTTCGAATTATCAGTTTGGTTTAGCCTACTAGATTGATCTTTCTTGCAATGGGAGAAGTGCTTAGCTTTGGGTTCAATCTTGCGGTGTCCTTTCCCAAAGGATGAGGGGCAGCAAGGCACGTATTGTATTGTTGCCATCGAGGATACCAAGATGGGGTTTATATCATATTGCATGAGTTTATCCCTCTACATCATGTCATCTTACTTAAAGCTTACTATGTTCTTTTGAACTTAATACTCTAGATGCATGTTGGATAGCGGTCGATGTGTGGAGTAATAGTAGTAGATGCATGCAGGAGTCGGTCTACTTGTTGCGGACGTGATGCCTATATACATGATCATACCTAGATATTCTCATAAGTATGCTCAATTATGTCAATTCCTAAACAGTAATTTGTTTACCCACCGTAATACTTATGCTCTCAAGAGAAGCCACTAGTGAAACCTATGGCCCCCAGGTATATTTTCCATCATATTAATCTTCCAACACTTAGCTATTTTCATTGCCTTTTATTTTACTTTGCGTATTTATTATAAAAATACCAAAAATATTATCTTATCATATCTATCAGATCTCACTTTCGTAAGTGACCATGAAGGAATTGACAACCCCTTTATTGTGTTGGTTGCGAGGATTTTATTTCTTTGTGTAGGTGCGAGGGACTCGTGCGTGGCCTCCTACTGGATTGATACCTTGGTTCTTAAAAACTGAGGGAAATACTTACGCTACTTTACCGCATCACCCTTTCCACTTCAAGGGAAAACCAACGCAGTGCTCAAGAGCTAGCAGCTTGCATGTTGAATTCTTAGTTCTAAGAAGATGAATGCTTGATTTGGCCTCTAGGCACCCATAGGAGTAGTTGCTATCAATCTTGTGAAGTTTTGCTAACATAATTTTGTGACCCAAAAATTTCAAAAAATTGTTCGCGAATAAAATGCACCTCTCTAAGAGTTCTTCGTGGAGGAGGTTGTCGGTGTTCTGGGAAAGGGGGTCCCCAGACTTTCCTGCCTGCGGCCCACGGCATGGCTCCCTTGCGGCCCAGTACGGCCCGTCTTCACCAGCAAACGCTCAAGACCCTCGCGAGGGGCCAAGCCTCGCGAGGCGGACGACACAAGACCTCATCGGGAGTGGCCTCGTCGGGCTGGCTCGCGAGGGGCGGAGAGAACAAGGCGAGGCGAACCTCGCGAGGTTCCTACTACGTCAGCCATGACGACCAAGATCAGGCGGGCGCCAGCGTGCACAGTGTCCTTGTTTCCTCTTTGGTGCAAAGGAGGCAAGCGCAGGCGATGAGTACCGAGTCATCAGGCAAAGGTTTCCATATTGGTGCAATGAGACCAAGACCAGCAGGACGGCAGGACGGAGGTCACCATGGAGCCCAAGACGGCGTCACCACCAGAGCCTTTGGCAGGCGAAGACTTCTTTTGTCAGGCTAGCTTGTACTAGCTGTCCCCTTTCAAATGGGCCGTTGTGGCATCCCTTCCCGCTCAATATTTGGGAAGAGGACCAGGGCCTCTATAAATAGGACTAGCCACCACAGTAGGAGGGAAGGGATTCAGATCATCCTCGCCCACTATAACTCATTCAATTCATCCTCACACCCACCAAGCACGAGAACACCTCACCTCAGGAGGCTGTTCTTCCCCTTGTACTGTTCATCCTTAGCTCGAGAGGCAATCCACCACACCACACTGGAGTACGGTATCACACCACAACGGTGGCCCGGACTAGTATAAATCTTGTGTCTCTTGTGTTGCGAGTTCGTCGAGCTAGCCTTTGAGGTCGTTGCGAGGTTGAGGGCGTGATTAGGTAGGAGGAGATCTTCGCGCGTGCCCCAGTGTTCGAACCTCAAGAGTTTTGCTGGAACCCGAAATCCGACATTTGGCGCGCCAGGTAGGAGTGCGCCGAAGCTTTCCTTCCATCGATCCGCATGCCGTCGCTTCGTCGTCTCCATGGCGGACGCTCGCTGAGATCGCGCTGAGCGCCGGGCCGCCCGCGCCGTCCAGATGGCTCCCATTGGCGGGCCTCCCCGTCATTCTCCGTCGCCTGCCGCCAACGCCGTCACTGGCCTGGCTGGGAACGAGCAGCAAGCATCCTCGTTGCACCCCTCGGTGCGGCGGGACGGCCGCACCGCCACTCCATCGTTGACCCTAGCCGGTTCGTCATCCCACGCCTGTCGCGCTCTCATGGACGCGCAGGCCACGCTGCTCATGGCACGCGAGCTCCTGCGCTAACGCCCCGTCGACGACCTCTACGAGGACTGGCTCGACCGCATGGACAAGCTTGTCAGCACCACGGGGGGCTCACCTGTGTCGTCCCTCTGGCTGCCTCGTCCTCCGCCAGCTGCAGGTGACGTGGCTCATGGAGTGCATCCACCACCTCTGCCCCAAGACGGCATCTTGGCACCAAGGCGCCCTCCCCGGCGCAACCCACCACGACCTGCGCCCGCGCGAGAAGAAAGAAGCTGCTAAGAAGTCCCACGGCCACGGGAGAACGCTCCCACGCTCCCGGCGCCGCTACGACAAGACCATGCGCCGCCTGCGGTGGCGGTGCGCGGGCATCAAGGCCAGGCTCCACATCAGCAAAGGGTCCCGGTGGCCACCGCGGGCTGCCGTGCCTTCACTTTCGAGCTGCGTAGCGTCGCATGGCCGGGCAAGTTCAAGCCAGACCTTCCTCCTCGCTATGACGGCACCCCCGACCCTGCGGAGTTCCTGCAGCTCTACGAGCTAAGCATCGAGGCGGCCAACGGCGACAAAAAAGTCATGGCGAACTGGTTCCCCATGGCTCTCAAGGATGGCGCCCGCTCATGGCTCCTGAACCTGCCTCGAGGCTCCATCTCCTCCTGGAACGAGATGCGCGACCGCTTCGTCACCAACTTCCAGGGCACTTGCGACCGTCCTCCGGCCGCGGGTGACCTGCGTCGTGTCAAGCAGCAGCCAGGGGAGACCCTCCAGAAGTACATCCAGCGCTTCAACAACGTTCGCCTCAAGATCCCCAAGGTGACGGACGAGGCCATCATCTCCGTGTTTTTTGATGGCGTCCGGGACGTCAAGATGAAGGAGGAGCTCTCCATCCATGAGGAGTTGTGCACGTCTTTGGAGCTGTTCAACTTGGCGACCAAGTGCGCAAGGGCTGAGGAAGGGCGCCTCTCCCTCCTCGAGCTTCCAGCTGCCGACCTGGAGGAGAAGAAAGCCAAGGCCAAGGACGTGAAGCGCAAGGGAGCAGCCGTCCTTGCGGTGGAGCCGGACACGAAGCGTGGCTGTGACCAGCCCCAGTCATCCAAGAGCAGCCGGCCATTCTACGCCTTCCACAACGTTCACAGCCACAACACCAACGACTGTCAGGAGCTCAGGGCCATTCGAGATGGATGCCTCGGTCGACGCCCCGAGCGCAACGACCGGGGCTACGGCCGCGGAGGAGGACGTGGCGGAGGACGCTGGGACGATCGTGGCCCTCGCCAGGAGTGGCGTGACCGGCCTCGTGAGGACCGCTGGCAGGACCAGCCTCGTCAGGGTGCCTGGAGGGATCAACCTCGCAAGGACCGTCCTCAGGGCAATGTTGGGCTTCCTCCGCTGCCGCCACCACCAAGAAGGAGCGACGACCACCATTAGGACGAGGGGGCTGGGGGCTTCTAGGAGCCGAGGGCCATCGCCTGCATCTTGGGCGGAGCTCAAGCCCCAGCCTCTCAGCGAATCTTCAAGCAGTTTGCTCGCGAGGTGAACACAGTCCTCCTCAGGCTCGAGGCCACACGCCCGCTTAGGTGGTCCAAGCGCGCCATCACTTTCAGCTCAGTAGATCGGCTCAAGTGCGCGGCCACCGCTGGTGCACTCCCGATGCTTTGCTCACCCGTCATCAACAATGTGCAAGTTACCAAGACACTCATTGACGGCGGCGCAGGGCTCAATAGCTTGTCCGTCGAGACGTTCGACAACCTCCAAGTTCCCTACGACCAGCTTCAGCCTACCAAGCCTTTCTCAGGAGTGACCGAAGGTTCCACCACGCCGATAGGGCAGGTCCGCCTCCCTGTCACCTTCGCACAGCGCAACAACTACCGCACCGAGATCATCGACTTCGACGTCGCCCACATCCGTCTGCCCTACAATACCATCCTCGGGTATCCGGCTCTGGCCAAGTTCATGGCAGTGACGCACCACGGCTACAACATTCTCAAGATGCCAGGAAGCGGCGGGATTATCATAGTCCCCTGTGAAGAGAAATATGCCGTGTGCTCCCTAGGGTGCGCCTTCCAAGCAGCATCAATCGAAGACCCCGACAGAAGTGCCGCACAGTACCCTCCTGAGGTTGTCCCCAAGAAGAAGAAGCAGCTACTCCGCACTGGGCCTCAGGAGAGCGGCGCCGCAAGTGGAGCCTCATCAAGATCAGCGCCCACGCCTGGGGCGCCTCCCTTCCTCGCATAGGAAGGCGCGCCCGGCGCCCTCCTCGGGCAGGGATCGGGGGCACTCTTCTGGAGGGCCTCAGACCTTGACAATGTCACGAGGGAGGCGCTCGGGCACCACGTGGAGGCGTGCTTCGCGGCACGTTTCCCTCAGGAGGACACCGGACGAGGAGCGCTCGGCGCACATGAGTTCATTGCCAAGATCACTCAGGGAACTACAGGATTCAAGAGCCATTCGCGGGGATTGGCGCTTACCTGGCGCAACTCCCCATCCAGGCGAGGATGGCGGGCTGCGCGTCTGCATCGACATCCCAGGGCTCAACAGGGCCTCATCTCAGGAGCTTTTTTGGCCTTCGCGCGTGGGACGCTGCAAGGGCCCTCCTCACAGCTACGTTCGCATGCCTTTTGGCCAGCCAAGCGTGGCGTCCGCCTTCTAGCGCAATCTGCGGAGCATCCTGGCGGCTCAGGAGGCCATGCACCACTCAGTCCTGGCGGAGATGGAGACGGTCCTCAAGGAACCGCGTGGACCCCCAGAGCCTCCTGAGTCTTAGGGCCCCGATGGCTCGTGAGGAGCAGCCCCTTCATCACGCACCTTCGGCTACCTCAACATCCCTTCATCAACAGAACCAGGTGACATCTTCCAAGTTTGTTTAGCTGGGAGCGCCCCTCGGGCTGCATCATACCCAAGCCGTGTGGGTCCGTCCCTGTGGCATGTATCCCTTTACATCTCTAGCTTACTTTGCTGGGGGCGCCCCTTGGGCTGCATCATCCCCAAGCCGCTTGGGTCCAGCCCAGTGGCGTGTATCTTTCTTGCATTTACCTAAGCTGGTCTACCTTTCATGCATCACCTATCTACAGTTATCACCTGCTTGACTGTCACCCACCGTGGGAGTCGCGCGCCGATTGTCTTTCTTCAGGACCCTTCGCGTGAAAGGGTTAGGCACGGCGTCTATGCTCGGGCCCGTCCCTGCAGCGTCGATAAATCCAACGGCTGAGCTCTGTCTGGCGGGTCGGTCCCGTTCACGTCACCTCCTGGGGTCATTGGTGCTTGGCCTTCTCACGCGATAACCTCAGGATATTCGTTCGGTGCAGGTTGTCTAACCATCTCGCAGGGCCACCACAGCTATCAAGAATCAAGACCAGGCGCAACCCGTCTTGAGGTAGGGCCTCGTGAGTCCCGCGCCGGCTCACGAATGCCCAGACACACCTCGTCTAGCCCTGTTGTGCAAGCCACGTGTCAGGGCGGGGTTGTGCACGACCCGGGGGCTCTCCGCAGTAGGGAGTCCCCTCCCACGTACCAGTGGAAGCACCATGCTCCGTGCTGGCCATAGACACTGCCAAGGAGCGGCTATGCCCGTGCAAGTGCGGAAGCACTATGCTCCGCGCTGGTGATAAACAACTGAGAGTGCCCCCCGGCCGTATCAACCTCAAGGAGCCCTTGAGCTCAGTGTCTGGCCTCATCACAACACCTCCCCTCGGGAGAGTTGCGTGAGGGGGCTGGACACGGGGGCTGCGCTCGGGTCATGCCCAAGCGTACGCCACCCAGCGAGGTCCCCCGGACCTGGTCGTCGCGCGCCCCTCCCGAGCCAAGCCTCGGCAAGGACAAAGGTATGAAGGTCGTTTGAACGTCAAGGGGGACTCCTGAGCTTCGCGACTCAGGAGCCTAACTGGTCGCGTAGCCCCTCACTCCTTGGTCTCGTCCTGGTCTCCGGACGACCCAGCGGCGGCTGAGGTATGCACGCGGCCGGGCCCTGCCGACATAGAACACTAGGCCTACCCCTGCATTTCCTTTCCACAAGCTGTTTGCACGTCAAGGGGGACTCCTGAGCATCGTGACTCACGAGCCTAACTGGCCACGTAGCCCCTCACTCCTTGGACTCGTCCTGGTGATCCGGACGACCAAACCGCGGCTAAGGTATGCGCGCGGTTGGGCTCTGCCGACGTAGAACAAAAAGCAAATAGGAAGAAAATCGCAAAATCTCAAGCAAATATTACAAGACATGTTGTTCTCACAATACCAAATGCAAGTTTAAACGCCTCCACGAGGCATGATGCATGTTGCAGGAGTAAAACAGGAAAGAAGCCGCAAGCAAGTCATCCCTAGGCGTCCCCGTCGCCCGCAAGGGGTGCTCCCTTCTTGGTGGCGTCGTCTTCACCTGTACCACCGGCCGGAGCTGCAGTATTGGTAGCACCACCGATCGAAGGCGCGGGAGCAAAGGCGCGGAACTTCTTCAGTAGGGCCTCCACCTGACCATTCACGACTGCGGAAGCGGCTGCACAGTGTTCGTCGTCCACAGGCTCCAGCAGCTCTTCAAGGCGGGCAGTAGGGTCGCAAAGATGGAGGTGGCTGAAGACGCGCGTCAGCGCAGCCGAGGAGAGGATGCGAGCCTCTTCCTCTGCCATGGTGCCGATGCCGCTCGCGACTTCCTCGAGCGCCTCGACCAAGTAGGGAAGCAGCTGGGCGGGGCCATCCTCGTCGGTGGTCAGCGGCTTCTCCGAGCCCTTCTCATAGAGTACCTTCAGCGCCACGCAAGGCCTCTCCTCGAGGAGCGCGAAGGCCGCGCGGTCCTTCGCCAGAACCTTCGCCTTCGCGTCAAGTTCAGCTTCCTCTGCCTTCACCTTCCGCTCCAGCTCCTCCAGTCGGCCACGCTCAGTGGCCTACGCCTTCACCGACTGCTCCAGCTCGGCGTCGTGACCCTTGATGGCATCTTCCCGAGCCTTCATCTTCTCCTCCTCCACCTTGTGGCTGCGGGCTTCCTCTGCACGCTCGCCGCGCAGGGTCTTCAGCTCGGCCTCCAGCGCCCGGCAGCGACTCTCGGCGGCCTCGACGTCCTTCAGCGCCGCCTCGCGAGCAGCCACCGCCTGGGCTGCGGCCTGCTTCTCTTTCTCGAAGGTCGCCGTGGCCTGGCTCAGTGCCGCCCGAACAGACACGTCAGAATGGAGCCAGCCAAAGACCAGCTCCAGGCGCCCGGCCACCAGGAGGGGTCGGCGCCCTGAAGATCTTCTTGCAGCCGGGCCATCTCAAGAAGAGCGCTCCAAGACGTCAGGGGAGGCAGAAAGGCCTGGAATCAGCGGTGCAGCGGGAGGAGGATGAGAAGGTACCGTCTCCATAGCCTGGGAGACTGGGGGCTCCGGAGCCTTGGAGACCTCAGAAGCCGAGCCGGATACTGGTGCCTCCGGAGCAGGCGGGGCCACGGGGGTTGTTTCCTCCAGAGGACTCTCCCCCAGGCCTCGCGAGGACGACCAGACTTGGGAGACATGAGCACCGGCGCTGCCCTTCTCCACGGAGAGAGACGCGGCCGGAGCAGGAGGGTTGGTCCCGGGCGGCACCATCGCCTCCTCCTTCCTCTTCTTCGCCGCAGGCGTCGGCCTAATCGCACAGCGGAGAAGCGTCAAGGTCAAGCAGCAGAAGGAAGAATGAAACAAGGCAAGAATACTTACTGGTCCACCGCGGTGTAGTCCACCCTCCTCTTGCTAATCTTGAAGCCCGAGAGCATCCCAGCCTGGGGCCCGGGCGCACGGGCCCTGTGAGCAGAAGAAGGAGCAGCAGATGGGCCGGAAGAGGCTCCAGGCGGCGCTGGAACAGAGGCAGCATCTCGGGAGATCAGCACCGACCGGCCCCTCGTCGGGATCACAGACGGCTCTCCCTTCTCTTGGCGACCGTCGGCCTCATCGTCGTTAGGAAGGGTGCGGAGGATGTCGGCCTTGCTCAAGGGGGATGTCTCCCCCATCCCCTCGAGGGTCGCCTCCGAGTCGCGCTCCTCGCCGTCCTCCTCTTCTTCCTCCTGGCGAGAGTCGTCAGAGGACACCTCCACCGGCACCGTCACAGCCGAGACCACAGGAGGCGCTGGCGGCACCAGCCCGCGCCCATCAAATATTGGCATGGCGGCCGCAACCTGCGCCCCGTCCTTGCGGTGGAACAAGGGAGCGAAGATGCTCGGCGGGTATTCCTCGTCGTCCCCGACCACGAGGCGGAGAGCCGCAACCAGCTCTTCATCAGGTAAGGCTCCCGGGCTCAGGCGAACCTTGTCTTCCTCGTCCCCGAGCCTCCACAAGGGGCACGTACGCGCTTGAAGCGGAGCCACGCGCAGCATCAGGAATTCCCTTAGGAGCATAGCCCCTGTCACCTTCGCCGCCTTTGTGTTGCCCAGGTTCAGGTCGGCATTCATCTTCTCCAGCGCCAACGTCGCCCGGTCGTCAGTGAGCTTCACACAAGACCACCCCTTGTCAGACAGGCAGTTGCCGAGGCAGCATGGGGAAGCGGAGACACCCACGTCCAATCAACCGCCATGTGTCGACCAAGGCCGCAGGCTGTTGGGGCCTGCGGTGCTCCGCACTTGCCCTTTGGCTTCACCTTGAAGCCAAGTCCGAGCGCGCCTTGGGCCCGGTGGCTACTATCGGCGTTCTGGGAACGGGGGTCCCCAGACTTGCCTGCCTGCGGCCCACGGCGTGGCTCCCTCGCAGCCCAGTACGTCCCGTCTTCACCAGCAAACGCTCAAGACCCTCGCGAGGGGCCAAGCCTCGTGAGGCGGACGACACAAGACCTCCTCGGGAGTGCCCTCATCGGGCTGGCTCGCGAGGGGCGGAGAGATCAAGGCGAGGCGAACCTCGCGAGGCTCCTACTACGTCAGCCATGACAACCAAGATCAGGCGGGCGCCAGGCGGGCGCCAACGCGCACGGCGTCCTCGTTTCCTCTTTGGTGCTAAGGAGGCAAGGGCAGACGATGAGTACCGAGGCATCAGGCAAAGGTTTCCACATCGGTGCAATGAGACCAAGACCAGCAGGACGGCAGGACAGAGGTCACCATGGATACCAAGATGGCGTCACCACCAGAGCCTTTGGCAGGCGAAGACTGCTTTTGTCAGGATAGCTTGTACTAGTTGTCCCCTTTCAAATTGTCCGTTGTGGCATCCCTTCCCGCTCAATATTTGGGAAGAGGACCAGGGCCTCTATAAATAGGACTAGCCACCACAGTAGGAGGGAAGGGATTCAGATCATCCTCACCCACTAGAACTCATTCAGTTCATCCTCACACCCATCAAGCACAAGAACACCTCAGCTCAGGAGGCTGTTCTTCCCCTTGTACTGTTCATCCTCAGCCCAAGAGGCAATCCAGCACGCCACACTGGAGTAGGGTATTACACCACAACGATGGCCCGAACCAATATAAATCTTGTGTCTCTTGTGTTGCAAGTTCGTCGAGCTAGCCTTTGAGATTGTTGCGAGATTGAGGGCGTGATTAGGTAGGAGGATATCTCCGTGCGCACCCTAGTGTTCGAACATCAAGGGTTTTGCTAGAACCCAAAATCCGACAGAGGTCCTTAGAGACATCATTGAGTGGTAGCTCGATACGACAGTCCTATGTTGATCCAAGTGCAAGCTCGATGTGGGATGCCGACACCAAATCATGCCTATGGTCATGTAACGAGTTGATGGTTGGTGCAGGTATCAAGGAAGAATTTGAGCAGTTTGTTCACAACACCGAGCTCGCTCCTTTCATAGCAGATAAGTGCATCCAACATCTCAACCTCATAGAGACATTCACTAAGAAATTTAAATATTTTCCTAGCGAGTCTAGAATTTCATTTAGCTTTTATAATAATGCTTTCATCATGCCTCTAGACGCATTTTGTGTTGCTTGTAAAATTCCATATTGGGGTTTGCTAGACAAACCACCAAAATCTGAGTATGAGTCATTTTTTACTAGTCTCTATTACAGTGAGGATAGAGGAGTGACACAAGCTAGAATAAAATGCTTAAATTTTCCATGTATTCATTACTTTGCACTCTTTAATGGCAAATGCATCATGGGCAAACAGGATAGCAGCACACTATGTGTTCCTGACTTGAGCTTCATACACATTGCTCTCACAGGAATTAAATGTTATAATCTTGGAGCGATCGTTGCACGGAGGTTTCAACGCAACGTTGATAGTGGTAACTTTTATGGTGGGATTTATGCCTCTCATTTAGCTAAGGACCTAGGTGTGTCACCTTGGCCTAATGATCCCATTCTATCCACTCAGTACTTAGACTTTGAGGCCATGAAGCGCCATAAGTTCATTAAAGGCACAACCACGAATTATACTTACAACTTGATGTTCAATAAAAATCCCATTGTACCTGTTATTTTGTCTGCACCTGCTCTCTTTGATTATCACAGAAAAGGAAGATATTATGTTCTCGAAAGCGAGGCCCACGAGTACAACGCGACAGTCGAGGTTGCTCGACGGGCTGAGGTGGCCGCACCAAGAGCCTCCATGAGTTATCACTCTGACTATTAATCCAGGCTACGGATGGTGATTACCAAGCTAGGCCAAAAGCCTAAGCTTGCGGGAGTACGTATTTCCACCGACATTACATTCATGTTCACACATTTCATTCCAGTTGTCGGTGTCCACACTTTTTCATTGTATTCCATGCTAGATTTATTTTCTCGCTTTCTTCTTGTGTGTTTGAAAAACTTTGACAAAATCCAAATTATTTCTCGCTTCTTTTCGGTTTTATTTTATAGTTTAATTTAGTTGTAGTATTAAAAGAAAACCCAAAAGGATTTCTTGTTTCTTCTTTAGTTTTTCTCGTTCTTGTTTTTCTTTCTTTAAATTTCTTTCTTCAGAAAAACTAAAAACTCCAAAAATATATTAGTGTGTTTCTTTGAAGTTCTACTCCTTTTTTGTTGAGTCGTACCAAGGAGAAGACCACGATGAAAATTTTGAGTGTCGTGCAAGTGAAAGGCAATAATGACGATATTTGATGAAGTGACTGTGGCAGAGAAAAGCAGGTATGAACTCAACTTGTTTTTGTTTTTGTAAATATGTTGAACTCAGTATCCATGGTTCAGCACATTATGATCAAACATGTTTGCAATGACAATTAGAGGTTATAGTTGCTCATGCCATGATTAAGTAGCTAGGAGTGGATAATGATTTATCTTAGGTGTCAACATGCATGAAAATGATTGTGATGTAGTATGATGATATGGTATCCTCCTCTGAATGTTTCAAGTGGCTTGAGTTGGCACATGTTCATGCATGTAGTTGAATAAAAACCAACATAGCCTCCATGATATTTATGTTCATGGTGTTTATATCCTACTCATGCTAGTACTCAATGTTGATTATTCTTAACGCATGTTCATGACCGTTTTCGCTCTCTAGCTGGCCGCTTCTCAACCTATTTGCTAGCCTTCGCCTGTACTAAGCGGTAATACTTCTTGTGTATCAAAATCCTTAAACCAAAGTTATTCAGATGAGTCCGCTATATCTACCTATATGCGGTATTACCCTTCCATTCCAAGTAAATTTGCATGTGCCACCTCTAGAATTTCAAATGAACATCTGCTTTGTGTGCCTGGACCGCTCATGGAGCGACAAGGGATGGTTAGTACCTTCCATGCTAAGCGGGTTATTCTCATGATGAGTGTTTATTCACTCTCCTTGCACGAGAGGGGCCGGTAATAGGTATGCCCAGTCCCGATATCAAAAATTGCAAATAATTAAACAAAACTCCCCCAGGTTTGTTGCTGGTATGGACGACACCCATGGATTCGGTTAGCCATGGCTTGTGTTTGTTGGTGGAGGGGGAGTAAACTTTTACTTTTACCGCTTGGGAACCACCGCTAAGTTGTTTAGCATGGAAGATATTGAAAACTCTTGGTCGTAACGTTGACAGGAAGGGTGCACCTCCCAAATTTATATTTATCTCTGATTTAAGCTTTGAGCTCTGGCACCTCTGCAAATCTCTGCTTCCCTCTGCGAAGGGACTATCTATTTAATTTTATTTTGTGTCATTGATATGTCTCCGTCGTATCTATAATTTTTGATTGTTTCATGCCAATATTATACAACTTTTACATATTTTTTGCAACAATTTATATGATTTATTGGACTAACCTATTGATCCAGTGCCCAGTGTCAGTTCCTGTTTGTTGCATGTTTTTTATTTCGCAGAAAATCCATATCAAACGAAGTCCAAACGCGATAAAAATTTACGGAGAATTATTTTGGAATATATGAGATTTTGGGGAGGTGGAATCAATGCAAACAGGGGCCCACAACCCCTAAGAAACACCAGGGTGTGCCAGGGGGTGCCAGGCACGCCCAGGTGTCTTATGCCCTCCTTGTAAGGTCGGTTGGGCTCTTCTTCTGGCGCAAGAAAGATAATTTATGGGAAAAAATCATGTAAAAATTTCAGCACAATCGGAGTTACGGATCTCCGGGAATTTGAGAAATCACGAAGGGCCAGATCTGGGAACGCGAAACAGAGAACGGAGAGGGAGATCCAATCTAGGAGGGGCTCTTGCCCCTTCACCGCCATGGAGGCCATGGACCAGAGGGGGAACTCTCCTCCCATCTAGGGGGTAGGCCAAGGAAGAAAAAGAAGGAGGGGGCTTTCTCCCCTCTCTCCTGGTGGCGCCGGAGTGCCGCCGGGGCTAGGATCGTGACGGTGATCTACATCAACAATCTTCCTACCGTCAACACCAACTCTCTTCCCCTCCATGCAGTGGTGTAACACCTCTCTTCCCCGCTATAATATCTACTTAAACATGGTGCTCAACTCCATATATTATTTCCCGATGATATTTGGCTATCCTATGATGTTTGAGTAGATCCGTTTTTTCCTATGGGTTAATCATGATTTTGGTTGGTATGATTGTATATTTTGTTTATGGTGTTGTCCTACGGTGCCCTCCGTCTCGTGCAAAGGTGAGGGGTCCCCGTTGTAGGGTGTTGCAATACATTCATAATTCACTTATGGTGGGTTGGGAAAGTGACAGAAACTTAAACCCGAGTAGGTGGGTGATTGTGTATGGGATAAAGAGGACTTGATACTTAATGCTATGGTTTGTTTCACGGCCTTAATGATCTTTAGTAGTTGCGGATGCTTGCTAGAGTTCCAATCATAAGTGCATATGATCCAAGTAGAGAAAGTATGTTAGCTCATGCCTCTCCCTCATATAGAATTGCAAGAATGATTACCGGTACTTGTTATCGATTGCCTAGGGACAAATGACCTTCTTGTTGACAAAAGCTATCCACTTTTATTACCTTGCAATTTATTCATAGTTTTATTCTCGCAAAGTACTCGTAGTTTTATTCTTGCAAAATAGTTTCATACTTGTTCTAGGTAAAGCAAACGTCAAGTGTGCGTAGACTTGTATCGGTGGTCGATAGAACTTGAGGGAATATTACACTACTATAAAATCTATCTGCAACGAAGGTGGCTAAAAATTGTTGGTCGTTAAAATCTTGGCAAGACTCCACCGGATGGAATCAAACGTCGGGGTTTACCTTTAACAACCACCAAATTGCACGTTCTTTGAGCCCTCTATGCTATTGTCTTCCGATCTCATCTAAAGAAGCGGATGGTGTCTCCAAAAGACTAAAAGAGCGGATTGTCCATCGATAACCATGCGAAGGAATAAATAAGATTCTTACGGTTCCATCTCTGGACCTCGTAAACCTCTCGTCATCCCTTGTTTTCTCCCTCGTCCCGATCCGATCTTTGTGCGTAGGTGGTGACGCCATCCAGGAATCTGCCGAGATGGGAGTGAAGGGAGACACGGCATCCACCGGCGAGCACTGCCATGGGATGAATTATAGTGGGGAAGAGACACCGCCCACCGCCGGGACTCGCTGTGGGAGGAGATGTCGAGGAGAGACGCGCCATCCACCACCGAGCACCCTCACCGTTCGCCGCAGGGACTCGCCATGGGAGGAGCTACAGCGGGCTAGCGAGCAAGTGACGCCGTTCGCAGCCGGGACGCTCCATGGGAGGAGCTGGAGCGGGCTAGCGACTCGATCGCACTATCACAAAGCGCTATTGGGGATGCGCCGGCGCCACCGGTCTTCTTGTCACCAACCCCCACCTCTCGTCCGGTGCCTGTCATGCCCCCATGACGAAGCATGGAGAAAAGCGATCGGGGCACCGGTTCAACATCGGCGCGCCAGTTACGCCATTGTCGGCAGCTCCTCCTACAACAGGCTGCTAAATTCATGGTAATCACTTCATTACGTTTAAATCACTCATTGCTTTGGCGTTCCTCAGTAAACATTTGGTAGCTCCTCCACATGATTGCTTTGGTTTTCGTCTGTAATTTCAGTTATGACTAGCTTGCTCTGTTTATCTTGATGCAGTCGTTCGTCGATATAGACTATATGCATAGTGTAGTGTGAAGTGAATAATCAGTTGTAATTTATTTTACATTTACATAGCCTGCCCTTGTACATTGAGCCACTGATAGAGCAGTGCAATGAGGGTGAACGCATGGTCCAATGTTACTGATACAGCTCAGAAACATATATTTGACGCAATTAAGGTATGTCTGGTTAAAAGTTCTAACATTATAACCTGAATTTCTGTGCTGATGTATTTATGATACTCTATTTTATGAAAACTATTTATCACTAGTTCAAAAATATTGATGAGAACATTGCAGAAGATGTGTACAAAGATGAGATATTAGACCATGTCAAGAAACTTTGGATCAACTGGTGTGGAGACTTGCATTGGCATTTTGTGAAACCCAAGAAGACAATGCAGGAGGCTTTGAAAAAGGTACATAAAGATATTCCAAAGGATGATTGGGAATGGCTTGTGAAGGAGCATTTCTTCAGCAATGAGTTTTTGGTAAGTTCTCATGTTGCCTCTCAACTTTCAACCATTGTGCAGCTGACAATATAATCCTGTAACTACTGAAAAAGAGCAAGAGAAACACCAAAAAGCAGAGCTAACCTCAAAATGCTGCATCGACTTGGCGATAAACCCTTTAGATGGATAATCTAGGACATGGCTTTAACTTCTCTTGTTTTTCATTTCCAATAATATAAGATCGGTGTGACTTGTCTTGCCATTTTATTTCTACTATAATAATTGCCGCTTGCACATGTTGGAACAGGGAGGAAAGGATAACAAGCCATCGAGTATGGATAAACTATCTTCATAGACAGACAAGAAGGGTGCATCCTTTGCTGATTCTGCAACCTCCGCCAAACATGTAAGACTTAATTTAATTGTAATAACTTCCATATTGAACAACAAGTGTACAATCCTACTTAGAGATAGAAGTTGATGCAAATAACTTACTATTGGAACTTCAAGCACAAATTAAGACCATAGTTCAGCTGAATTGGTTTCTAAACTTCAAGCTTCTGAGCAAGCGAAACAAGTACTCGAAAAAAAGAGGTCCATGGCATGGTGCAAGAAGTGTCAGAAATTAAGTATCTCCTGTTTGGTAGATCTCTAAGTAATAGTTCTCACGAAAGCTAACATGATCAAGTTGTTCTCATACATTGATTTTATATGTCATTATACTTTGAGACCATTTATTTACATGGACGGACTCTCATAAACTACTCAACATTTTGTAGGACTGATGGTCCACCATAATATATAGAAGCATGTAGCGACCCGGCCTCAGATGGTCAAGTCTCTGTGCTTCCGTGTCATCCCTGGATCGGTAATGCTGACACACACAGTACTCGAAGGATTTATAACAGAGTAGCAATCACACACTTATTACATCGAATGTCTCAAAAGAGATCTTACTACAATAATATGGCTTAAGTCCATCTAATGCGATAACAATGAAGGCTTGGAAGATAAAGTGAGTCCATCAACTCCAACGGCATAGCTGAGCTGCACGACAACGACCTATCGAACCTTACTCCTCGTTCGAAAATGCGCAACATAATACGTTGCAGCCCGAGAATGGGTCAAAGACATGGAATATCTTTGGCAATGTAACACAATAGAGCAATAACAGAATAATGCTAACACTACATGCATATTTGGCTGGTGGAAAGCTCTCTGATTCTGATTTGGAAAGCCAATTTTTCCCTACAACAAAGGAATAAATTTTACTTTAACTATCATGGTGGTTGAAACATCATTGAGAAGGTATAACCCCAACTCAATCCCAATTAAAATAATTAACATCCCAGCAATATTAATTTAGAGTGATGAGATATATGTGAATACTCAAGTACTAGATACTCAGAATTGTCCATAACCGGGGACATGGCTAACCATGATTAGATTGTACACTCTGTAGAGGTTTGCGCACTTTTCCACACAAGACTCGATCGCCTCCGTTGATTTCTCGCACTACATGGTGTTTGAGAAACGGATGACCGAGACACAGTCTTTCAGAAACATTAACTCTTTACTCCGGGTAGACCATACCAAACCTACAAAACCCACTACCTGCTGATCTACCTCTTCAAGAGCTTCACGTAACTTACTCAACTATGCTAGAGCCCATAATAGCTTGTGGCTGCACACGGAAGTTTCTAGCATGAATAATCTCGATTCCCTTTGAGCACAGGTGGCGGTCCATAGGAAGATCACACGGATACCCGGGATTTCCAAAACAAAATAGACAACACCTTTGGGTTCCCCAGTGCCTCAGTCCACCCAGATGTGTATTAAAGTTGCCACCTTAAGTTAACCATTAATTAACAATCTCACATCTGTCATGAATAACTCTCAAACCCAACCACGTCTCTGAGCATAACATAGCAATATAAGCAACACGTAGAAGTAACTCCCAAGGGTTTGATAGTAACAGGCAATAGGTTCCTACCTCATCATCTACTTCCCAACCCACAAATTAATGACATCCTAACCATGCAATGTGCGAGGGTTGAAACTAATGCATAAAAACTGGGTATGAAAAGAGTATGATCAAAGTGTTACTTGCCTTGCTGACGATCCGGGAATCCTAGAGACTCGTAGTAACACGCTTCGCACTCCGGGAATTCTATCGCAATCAAACAATAGCATACATAAGCAACAAGCAAAGATGCACAAACGAAACTTCAACTGAAAGAGGTTGACCGGAGAGTTCAACTTAAGAACACCGGTTCACAAGAAGAATTAAACCAAACGAACAGCGAAACTCAAAGCGGCGAAAGAAACAAGATCCGTTTACTAATCTGAACTAGGGTCAAATTTTACAGAGGCAAAAACTTGTTTGAGTTGGCTATTCGGAAGAGGGTTTCGAGATGAAACTCCGAGCGCTTGAATCGCCTGATTCCTGTAAACGAGCGAAAAGTTAAACTAGAACGAAAATCGATCGTAAATCACGATCAGAAAATCGCGGAATAAATCCGATAAAATGAAAAATGACGAGCGGCTAAGCGAACAAGCGTTAGTTAGCGAAACTAAGCGACGAACACGTTCGTTAGAAGCGAACGAGCAATGAGCGCCGCTAAACAAATCAACCGAAAAAACCGATCTATATAAAAAGCGAACTAGGGTTTTCTAAAAAAAAGCGAAGGGGTTTTCTTTAAAAAAACCAGGCGTGGTGGCTACCTCCGGCGAGGTCGTCCCGTGGCGGGCGACTCGGCAGGCGGGCGAGGGCGGCGGGCTCTGCGAGGGCGCTGCTCGGCGAGGGCGCGTGGCGGCGGGAGGCGACATGGCGACCAACGGTGGCGGCTGGGCAAGGCGCGGCGAGGCGACGGGCGTGGCTCGGGGCTCGGGCTCGGCTCCCGGTGGTGGTGGTGGCTAGAGGCGGCTTATATAGGTTGGGGGCTCAGGCTTGGGGAAGGGCAAAGGCGTGGCGTTGGTGTCCGGGTCGGACACGGCGGCGGCGACGCGGGAAGGCGGCGGCGGCTCGGGCGGTGGCGGCCGCTCATTGGGCCCTTGGCCCCGGTATGAAGTCCTTTAAAAAAAAGCGTTCATGAAACTTATAAAAATCCTAGAAAAATAAATAAAAATCTAAAAATACCAAAACAAGTTTTCTCCGTCTAAATAAAATATTTAGAACAAGATGAACTTTTCTTGGCCCCTAAAATGCAATTTTTAAAACATGCAATTTTTTCTAAGGCAAACAAAATTCCAAATAAATCAAATAAAAATCCAAATAATGATTTTAACATTTTTCCTCCGATATTTCAATTATTTTGGAGAAGTCATATTATCTCCTCTCATTTATTATTTCTAAATGAAATATTTTTCGAGAGAAAATAATTAAAATCAAAAATCCTCGTCTTCACTACTTGATAAAAATCAAATATGAAAATCGAAAATCCCCAACTCTCTCCGAGGGTCCTTGAGTTGCTTAGGATTTCGAGGATTGCAAACAAAAGGCAATAAAATATGATATGCATGGATGACCTATGTATAACATGCCAAATTGAAATTTTGGGATGTTACAAACCTACCCCCCTTAAGATGAATCTCCCTCGAGATTCGGGTTAACTAGAAAATAGGTGCGGATGGTCCTTGCGAATATCATCTTCTCGCTCCTGTGTGGTTTCCTCCTCGGTATGGTGGCTCCACTGAACTTTGCAAAACTTGATAACCTTGTTGCGAGTGACTCGACTGTCGAAATCAAGAATCTTTATTGGCTTCTCCTTATAAGTCAAATTACTATCCAACTGTATTGCCTCTAGGGGCACTGTATCATTTAACGGTATTTTGGCCATCTCAGCGTGGCACTTCTTCAGCTGTGATACGTGAAACACATCGTGAACTCCTGACAATCCTTCAGGTAACTCCAGCTTGTAGGCAACTTCTCCCATCCGTTCCAAAACACGATACAGTCTTACAAATCTTGGGGCTAACTTTCCCTTTACTCCAAAACGTTTCACTACCCTCAAGGGTGATACTCGCAGATAGGCTCTGTCTCCAATTTCATAGTTACTTCCTTGCGTTTTGCATCTACGTAACTCTTTTGTCTAGACTGAGCAATCTTTAGTCTGTCTCTGATCAGTTTAACCTTCTCCTCTGATTCCTTGATCAAATCTGGTCCAAACAACTGACGGTCTCCAACCTCATCCCACATCAATGGTGTTCTACATCTGCGTCCATACAGAGCTTGAGCGGTGCCGTCTTCAAACCGGCTCAGTAGCTGTTGTTGTCTGAGAACTCTGCGTCTGACTAATTGTCATCCCAACTAGATCCATAATCTAGCGCATGTGCTCTCAACATGTCCTCCGAATCTGATTGACTCTCTCTGCATCCCATCCGTCATGGGTGGAATGCGGTACTAAACTCCAATCTGGTACCCAAAGTCCGTGTAGTGATGCCAAAACTTTGAAGTAAACTGTGTTCCTCTATACGTCTGATGCTCCTCGAACTCCATGCAAACATACGATCCTGGTCATATATATCTTGGCCAACTTTGCACTTGTATAGGTTGTTTTCACTTTCCGGATGAAATGGGCTACTTTGGTCAAACGATCCACAACTACCCATATTGAATCATATCCCGCCTTGGTTACGGGTAATCCGGTAATAAAGTCCATGCCAAGTTTGTCCCACTTCCATTTGGGTATTGGCATAGGTACATAACAGTCCTGGCCTTTCGATGCTCTGCCTTCACTCTCGACATACATCACATACGGCTACATACTCGGCAATATCCTTCTTCATACCAGTCCACCGAACGCGTTCCTTCAAATCCAAATACATCTTGGTGTTTCCGGGTGAATCGAGTATGGTGAGTCATGGGCCTCTGAAGTATTAACTTCCTGATCTCCGAATTGTTGGGCACATAAATCCGGTCCTCAAACCACAAGGTATCGTGCTCATCCTCGTGAAAACCTTTGGCTTTTCCTTCGCCCATCTTCTCTCTTATCTCAGCAATCTCTTTGTCCTCCTTATGAGCTTCTCGAATCTTGTCCAACAATGTCGACTGAACCTCCATTGTTGCAATAAAACCTCGTGGAACAATCTCCAATCGAAGTTCCATGATCTCTGCAGCTAACTCTTTTGGCAATCCCTTGCTTTCAAGGATATTAGCATAACTCTTCCGGCTCAAAGCGTCTGCTACAACGTTGGCCTTTCCTCGATGATAGTGTAGCTTCATGTCGTAATCCTTTATAAGTTCCAGCCATCTCCTCTGTCTGAGGTTTAACTCCTTCTGTGTGAAAATGTACTTCAAACTCTTATGATCCGTGTACACATCACAACGGTTTCCAATAAGATAATGTCTCCGGGTCTTCAACGCATGTACTACGGCCGCTAACTCCAAATCATGCGTGGCATAGTTCATCTCATGTGGCTTCAGCTTGTCGTGAGGCATACGAAACAACTTTTCTGTCTCCGCATAAGAACACATCCAAGTCCCAAGCGAGAGGCGTCACAATACACTTGAAACTCCTTATGTATATCTGCAATGTCAAGACTTTGGGGCTGTAGTCAACCGCTTCTTCAACTCCCTGAAAGCTTGTCTCGCAATCCTCTGTCCATTTGAATTTAGTATCCTTCTTTAGCAATTCAGTCATTGGCTTAGCAATCTTGGAAAAATTCTCAATGAATCTCCGATAATATCCTGCCAGTCCAAGGAAACTGCGGATCTCGCCAACCGAGGTGGGTGCCAACCATTCGATCATCGAACCTTACTGGGATCTACTGCTATACCATCTCCTGATATAACATGCCCAAGAAATCCAACTTCCTTCAACCAAAACTCGCACTTGCTGAATTTGGCGTATAACTGGTGTTCCCTGAGTTTCTCGAGAACCAAACGCAAGTGTTCCACGTGCTCCTCTTCGTTCTTCGAGTATACCATAATATCATCAATAAACACCACAACAAACTTGTCCAAATACTCCATGAACAGCTTGTTCATCATGCTCATGAAATAGGCAAGGGCGTTAGTCAGTCCAAATGACATGACCGTATACTCATATAATCCATACCGTGTGGTATATCCTTCTCTCGGATCTTCAACTGATGGTATCCTGATCGTAGATCAATCTTCGAAAACACCTTAGCTCCTTGCAACTGATCAAACAGATCATTAATCATTGGTAAGGGATACTTGTTCTTTATCGTTACTTCATTCAGAGCTCGATAATCAACAACCATCCTCAGGATTTATCCTTCTTCTCCACCAAAAGTACTGGGCTCCCCAAGGTGATGAACTTCTATGAATATAACCTTTCTCCAATAGCTCCTTGATCTGCTTCTTAATTTCCTCCGGATCATTTATGCGGGCATCCGATGGGGTCTCTTGGATATTGGCCTCCATGCACAGCAATAGTTCCATCGAAACTCGATGTCTCGATCCGGTGGCATGCCCGGTAACTCCTCTGGAAAACATCCGGATAATCCTTTACTATAGGTACTTCCTCCTGTACAACTCCCGTGAGGGCATTCACTTGGCTCCTCCTAGGCACATGCCTAGATACATACTTAATCATTTTTCCCTCTGGGGTGGTAAGATAAATTGACTTGCTAGCACAGTCAATACTTCCTCCATACTTTGACATCCAGTCCATACCTAATATCACATCCAATCCTTGCGACTCCGAGATAATTAGGTCAGACGGAAAAACATGCGTGCCAATGATTAGGGGTATCTGGGTGCACCATCTGCTAGCCATATACTCTGCTCCAAGCGAGCTCACTAGAAGAGGGGTCCTAAGGGTTTGGGTTGGTAACTTAAACTTTTCCACAAATCCCTTGATATGTATGAATGCGATGCACCAAGATGTCGAAAAGAACAAGAGCGGTAAATGACTGAACTGAAAACTTACCTATTACCGCGTCCGGCTGTTCTTCAACTTCCTCCACGTTAACGTGGTTCACTTGTCCTTTGTTGAATGGATTGGGCTTCTTCCCAGCGCTCCCATTTCCGTTTCGATTCTTTCTTTCAGGGCAGTCATTGGCATAGTGCCCTGTCTTCCCGCACTTAAAGCATATAACTTGGCTTAAGTCCCTCTTGGCGGGTGTAGCTGGGTTAGAGCGATTCTGATTATTGTTGACTCCATTCCCATTCCCGTTCTTTGCACCATTTTGATTATGTGATCCTCCTCCAGTATGGTTATGACCTCCATGGTTATGAACAAGTCCTCCGAGTTCGGGGTTGCGAGGCTTCCGTGAGCTCCTGAGTTATACTTCCCTTGTCCATACTTCCTTTACGGCTCTCAATCATTGTTGCTTTCCTTCAATCATTAGGGCCTTATCTACCAACTCTGGTAGTTGTTGAAAGTTGCCACCATCAACTGCATACTCATCTCATAATTCAGACCTTCCATAAACTAATACAGCTTCGCGGCATATGTGGCCACATCATCAGGGGCATAGCGTGATAACTTGCTAAACTCATCCACGTACTGGGCCACAGTACGGTTCCCCTGGCGTAAGTTGCGAAACTCACGCTTCTTTATCTGCATGGCTCTAGTTGAGACATGGGCCGTCTAAAAGCTTGTTGGAACTGGTCCCAAGTGACATTGGCTATAGGAAAAGTAGCCGTGTAATTCTCCCACCATGCGGTTTGGTCCATCCAATTGATGTGCAGCAAAGCGCACCCTTTCGACATCCGTGCATCCTGCGGTGGTTAACTCCTTCCAATACGGGCGTAGCCAATCATCAAGAACTATTGGCTCGGTGCTCTTGGAAAACACCGCGGTTGTAGCCTCGTGAAGCAGGTTAAATTATCCACCGGCGGCGGGTTGTTGTTGGCATTGTTGTTGTTGTTGTTGTTGCCACAGTTACGAACTAGCAATTGCATGAAGGCATTCTCTTCTTTGGATCAATGGGTGAGCTCCGGTGGGAAAACAAAACCGGGGTCACGTCTCGGAGGCATCTGAGGGTTTTAGATGGAAGAGATTAGAATAGCAAAAGATCCAGGGGAGAAACACTACCCATATGCATATGAGGCAAACACAAACATTCATTCAATCAAGCAAGGGCATACAAAACGGTCTAGGACTATCGCATAAGTGCTCAACTACTACTAATTACATGGGGGAATACTACTATTATATGGTGGTCATCTAGAAATTTTGATCAGTGGAAGACTCCATGATGTCTGCTCCAGCTTCGTCTTCGTAGTCATCATCACTTGGATCAGAGTCGGTGTCGTCGATGACGATGTAGTTGTCCGGACAAGTGGGATCTTCTTCCTCTTCTTCCGGTGCTGGTCCTCCCATGAAGACTCCGATCTTCTTGACTAGGTCGTCATTCTTCTCCAGTAGGGTCTTGATTTCTTCCTCATATCCATCGCGTGTAAACTTGAGTTCTTCCTCCAGCTCGATGATCCTAGTTTTCGCCTTCTTCAAATCCATCATGTCTCAAGACATCCTGGTTCTCCTGACGTAGAATGTGCTGGTTTAGCTCCTGGATGTATGCGGCAATGGATCTATCCTTCTTGGTGCTGATTACTTCCCATTGTTCGTCTCGGCGCCCACATATTTGATATATGGTGTCTTTAAGCTCCCGGTTGTAGACTTCTCCAAGGCGTCCCATGGTAATGTGAGCTGCCATACTCTTGCCAAGGCTCCAGGTGGGTGCTTCAAAAGAAAACTCTATGGACTTGGAAGTTGGTGAGAACGTCCTTCCGGAACTTGTACTTGAATCATCCAGCGCTCTTCTTACGGTAAAGTGGCGTTATGCGTCCGGTGAAGCTTGGTATTCCAATATTCGTGTACCTAGTGACTTCCTTCAAGTGGCGTCCAAAAGGTGTGTCTTCATCCGGTTGTGCAAACTTGTTCTTCATCTCCGTCATCCTAAAAGTGGAAAAATGGAGAGGAGTCGAAATGAGTAGAGAAGAGTGACCTATGGTTTTATCTTAGTGGTCATGTCCTACACTCAGCGTGTGCTCGATACCATCTTGTAGCGACCGACCTCGAGATGGTCAAGTCTACGTGCTTCCGTGTCATCCCTGGATCGGTAATGCTGACACACACAATACTCGAAGGATTTATAACAGAGTAGCAATCACACACTTATTACATCGAATGTCTCAAAAGAGATCTTATTACAATAATATGGCTTAAGGCCATCTAATGCGATAACAGCGGAAGGCTTGAAAGATAAAGTGAGTCCATCAACTCCAACGGCATAAATTTGAGCTGCACGGCAACAGCGACCTATCGAACCTTACTCCTCAGATGAAAAGTCTGCAACATAATACGTTGCAGCCCGAGAACGGGTCAACACATGGAATATCTTTGGCAATGTAACACAATAGAGCAATAACAGAATAATGCTAACACTACATGCATATTTGGCTGGTGGAAAGCTCTCTGATTCTGATTTCTTGGAAAGCCAATTTTTCCCTACAACAAAGGAATAAATTTTACTTTAACTATCATGGTGGTTGAAACATCATTGAGAAGGTATAACCCCAACTCAATCCCAATTAAAATAATTAACATCCCAGCAATATTAATTTAGAGTGATGAGATACATGTGAATACTCAAGTACTAGATACTCTAATTGTCCATAACCGAGGACACGGCTAACCATGATTAGATTGTACACTCTGCAGAGGTTTGCGCACTTTTCCCCACAAGACTCGATCGCCTCCGTTGATTTCTCGCACTACATGGTGTTTGAGAAACGGATGACCGAGACACAGTCTTTCAGAAACATTAACTCTTTACTCCGGGTAGACCATACCAAACCTACAAAACCCACTACCTGCTGATCTACTTCTTCAAGAGCTTCACGTAACTTACTCAACTATGCTAGAGCCCATAATAGCTTGTGGCTGCACACGGAAGTTTCTAGCATGAATAATCTCAGTTCCCTTTGAGCACAGGTGGCGGTCCATAGGAAGATCACACGGATACCCCGGGATTTCCAAAACAAAACAGACAACACTGGGTTCCCCAGGTGCCTCAATCCACCCAGATATGTATTAAAGTTGCCACCTTAAGTTAACCATTAATTAACAATCTCACATCTGTCATGAATAACTCACAAAGCCAACCACGTCTACGAGCATAGCATAGCAATATAAGCAACACGTAGAAGTAACTCCCAAGGGTTTGATAGTAACAGGGCAATAGGTTCCTACCTCATCATCTACTTCCCAACCCACAAATTAATGACATCCTAACCATGCAATGTGCGAGGGTTGAAACTAATGCATAAAACTGGGTATGAAAAGAGTATGATCAAAGTGTTACTTGCCTTGTCGACGATCCGGAATCCTAGAGACTCAGAGTAACACGCTTCGCACTCCGGAATTCTATCGCAATCAAACAACAGCATACATAAGCAACAAGCAAAGATGCACAAACGAAACTTCAATCGAAAGAGGTTGACCGGAGAGTTCAACTTAAGAACTCCGGTTCACAAGAAGAATTAAACCAAACGGAGCAACGAAACTCAAACGGCGAAAGAAACAAGATCCGTTTACTAATCTGAACTAGGGTCAAATTTTACAGAGGCAAAAACTTGTTTGAGTTGGCTATTCGGAAAGAGGGTTTCAAGATGAAACTCCAGGCGCTTGAATCGCCTGATTCCGATAAACGAGCGAAAAGTTAAACTAGAACGAAAATCAGATCAGAAATCGCGACGCGGGGTGGCGGCGGCTTATATAGGTTGGGGGGGGCTCCGACTTGGGGAAGGGGCAAGGCGGCGGCGGCGGTGGTGTCCGGGTCGGACACGGTGGCGGCGACGCGGGAAGGCGGCGGCGGCTCGGGCAGCTGGGTTCAGCCTGCTCGCTGGGCCCTTGGCCCAAGGCTGAGTCCTTTTTTTTAAACGTTCCGCCGAAACTTATAATAATCCTAGAAAAATAAATAAAAATGTAAAAATACCAAAACAAGTTTTCTCCGTCTAAATAAAATATTTAGAACAAGATGAACTTTTATTGGCCCCTAAAATGCAATTTTTAAAACATGCAATTTTTTCTAAGGCAAACAAAATTCCAAATAAATCAAATAAAAATCCAAATAATGATTTTAACATTTTTCCTCCGATATTTCAATTATTTTGGAGAAGTCATATTATCTCCTCTCATTTATTATTTCTAAATGAAATATTTTTCGGAGAGAAAATAATTAAAAATCAAAAAATCCTCGTCTTCACTACTTGATAAAAATCAAATATGAAAATCGAAAAATCCCCAACTCTCTCCGAGGGTCCTTGAGTTGCTTAAGATTTCGAGGATTGCAAACAAAAGGCAATAAAATATGATATGCATGGATGACCTATGTATAACATGCCAAATTGAAAATTTGGGATGTTACAAAGCATAAGAAGGCATTTTAATCGTTGATGAAGAATGATACCCATTGAAACAACGATGGTGTTCCTAATGGTGTTCCCACATTGAAGATTAATAAATATTATCTTTTCTAGTTGTCTCATTTCCGAGATAGAGATGATCAAGTACATTGGTCATATAAGGAGTGCTTTTGATTCTTAAATGATATTTCTATTTCAGAATTGTATGTCGCAATATTGGTATTTCTATTAATAAATGAGACTTTGACCCTTTCAATTCAGATTCTTTTGTTTCTATATTAATGTGGATGTTAATATTGAAAGGTTAGATGCTGCATAAAGTGATCATCGCTGAACGGAATCTTATACTAAATATAAGTGGTTCTGAAGGATACCAAATTGTGTAAAGAGTGGTCGGTAATGATACTTTGGACACCATAATAACATTATTGGCAATGACAAAAGTGGTCGTTGGTACTACAATTGCGGTCGTTATTGCCTTGGAATCGACGACGACACACCATCCCGTCGTTACAAAAATAACGACCACAAAAGGTATGTGGTCGTTATACTTTTAACGATAGAGCCTACCACGACCAGCACATTGTGGTCGTTAATGACCTTTAGCGACCGCAATTCAGACTTTAACAATCACATATACCGTCGTTAAAAACCGTTTTCCTAGTAGTGTTAGTTCTACCTTTAGCTCCTCATTGGGTTCGACACTCTTATTTATCGAAGAATGCTACAAACGATCCCCTATACTTGTGGGTTATCAAGACCTTTTTCTGGTGCCGTTGCCGGGGAGCAATAGCGTGGGGTGAATATTCTCGTGTGTGCCTGTTTGCTTTATCACTATGTAGTTTTTATTTTCTGTTCTAAGTTGTTTTATATCTTTAGTTATGGATATGGAACACGAAACACCAATAAAATTAGTTGTACTTGCTACTCATGGAGATGGGGAACATCCTAAAGTCCTCGATGCTCGTTATCTAAAAAATATTAAACACTACTTTGATAATCCTGAGAAAACCCCATTCAACATGACAATGGGAGACACGGTGGATCAACGTGAATACTTTAGGGATTATCGCTTGACACAAAAAGGGAAACTGTTGTGGGATCAAATTGATATGTTGCATTATTATGCTTGGAATTTATGCCAGAGATATGATTACACTTGTTGCTCTAGGATGAACACTCCACACCTTCCCTTTTCATGCAAATTTAATGATAATGAAACCTTGGCTTCTTATGCGAATGGTAGATATGATTATTATGATGTGGAACAAATAGAAGAATTTGTTGCTTTTAAGGGTGCTTATGAAATTGAATCTTTGTTTTTAAAGTATGAAGCTTTTGATGATGATGTTTATAGACCTGAAAATTTAGCCATCCTTAAAAATTGCTATGATAATTACAAATACAATTCTGATATTGATGTATTTATTGAGAAAGTCTCCACTGTCCAAGAAGAGACTAATATTTTGCAGGAGTCTATGGAAGAAGAAATTAATGAAACTGTGAGCTCATTGGATGAAAAAGATGATGAGGAGAGCGAAGAACAAAAGGAGGAAGATCGGATTAGCTACCCGTGCCCACCTTCTAATGGGAGTAACTCTTCAACTCATACATTATTTATTTTCCCTTCATGCTTACCGAAGGATGAATGCTATGATAATTTAATCTTTGTTTTTAAAGTATGAAGCTTTTGATGATGATGTTTATAGACCTGAAAATTTAGCCATCCTTAAATATTGCTATGATAATTACAAATACAATTCTGATATTGATGTATTCATTGAGAAAGTCTCCGCTGTCCAAGAAGAGACTAATATTTTGCAGGAGTCTATGGAAGAAGAAATTGATGAAACTGTGCGCTCATTGGATGAAAAAGATGATGAGGAGAGCGAAGAACAAAAGGAGGAAGATCGGATTAGCTACCCGTGCCCACCTTCTAATGGGAGTAACTCTTCAACTCATACATTATTTATTTTCCTGTCATGCTTACCGAAGGATGAATGCTATGATAATTGCTATGGTCCCGTTGATTCTTTTAAAATATCCCTTTTTGATGAACTTGATGCTTGCTATGCTTGTGGCCAAGATGCTAATATGAATTATGCTTATGCAGATGAACTTTCTATAGTTCCTTATGTTAAGAATGATATTGTTGCTACTGCACCCACACATGATAGTCCTATTATCTTTTTGAATTCTCCAAACTACACTATATCGAAGAAGTTTGCTCTTATTAAGGATTACATTGATGGGTTGCCTTTTACCGTTGCACAAGATAATTTTGATGAATGTAATATGCATGTGATTGCTGCTCTGACTTGCAATTATTATGAGAGAGGAACTACATCTCCACCTCTTTATGTTTCCAACATGATAAATTTGCAAGAAACTATTTATGCTATGTATTGGCCTTTACTTGATGTGCATGAATTGTTCTTGTGTGACATGCCGATGCATAGGAAGAGAGTTAGACTTCGTCATTGCTTGATATATGTTGCTTTGTGCTCACTACTAAATGCCAAATCATTGCTAATTAAAATTGGCTTTGATATACCTTGGGATACGACTGGATCCATGACTTGAGCACTTTATGCCTAGCTTAATGGCTTTAAAGAAAGTGTTGCCTGTCGGATGTGGGGTTCCGGCAAACCCTTAAGGTTCGAACTCGGGGGTGCGCGCGAAGTCTTTCCCTCCTACCGATCCACACCCTAGCTCGCTAAGATCTTGCGGACGAACTTGACGAACTCGCAACACACAAAAGACACGAGATTTATACTGGTTCAGGCCACCGTTGTGGTGTAATACCCTACTCCAGTGTGGTGGTGGTGGTGGATTGCCTCTTGGGCTGATGATGAACAGTACAAGGGGAAGAACAGCCTCCTGAGGTTGAGGTGTTCTTGTGCTCGATGAACTTGTGTGAGTGAGGAGTCGATCGGATCAGATCAAGTTGAGATCTGCCTCGGGCCGAGTTGAGATGCCGACTGTGGTAGCTAGTTCTACTTATATAGGCCCTGGTCCTCTTCCCAAATATTGAGCGGGAAGTGAGCCAACAACGGCGGCAAATTTGAAGGGGGACAGCCAGTACAAGCTATCCTGACAAAAGTGGTCTTCGCCTGCGAAAAGCTCTGGTGGTGACGCCGTCTTGGGCTCCACGATGGCCTCCGTCCGGCCATCCTTCTGGTCTTGGTCTCGTTGCACCGATATGGCAACCTTTGCCTGATGCCTCGGTACTCCTCGCCTACGCTGGCCTCCTTAGCACCAAAGAGGAAACAAGGACGTTGCGCACGCTGGCGCCCGCCTGGCGCCCATCGTCATGGCTCACGTCACGAGAGCCTCGTGAGGTTTGCCCCACCTTGATATCTTTGCTCCTCGTGAGCCCGCCTAGCTAGGACACTCCTGAGGAGGTCTTGCGTCGTCCGCCTCACGAGGCTTGGCCCCTCGCGAGGGTCTTGAATGCTTTGTTGATGAAGATGGGCCGTACGGGCCGCTGACTTAGCCACGCCGTGGGCCGCAGGCAGGCAAGTATGGGGACCCCCGTTCCCAGAAGCACACCTCCAAGTGGTGCCCAAGCGCCTCCCTCGTGAGGTTGGCAAGGTCTGAGGCTCTCCATAAGAGAGCCCCCGAGCCCTGCCCGAGGAGGGCGCTGGGTGCGCCTTCCTATGCGACGGAGGGAGGCGCCCCTGGCGCGGGCGCTGATCCTGATGAGGTTCCAGCTACAACACCATCCTCCTGAGGTCCGGCGCGATGCAACTGCTTCTTATTGGGGATGGCCTCCGGAGGGCCCTCACTTCTGCTGTCGGGGTCGTTGATTGCTACAGCTTGGAAGGCGCGCTCGAGGGAGCACACCGCATCTCTCTCTTCGCATGGGACCGTGATTATTCCGCCGCTTCCTGGCATCTTGGGGACATTGTAACCTTGATGGGTGACTGCCATGAACTTGGCCAGGGCTGGATACCTGAGGATGGCGTTGTACGGTAGGCGGATGTGCGCGACGTTGGAGTCAATGAGCTCGGTGCGGTAGTTCTTGCGCTCCCCGAAGGTGACAGGCAGGCGGACCTGCCCTATCGGTGTGGTGGAGCCGTCGGTTACTCCTGAGAAAGGCTTGGTAGGGTGAAGCTGCTCATATGGCACTTGGAGGTTGTCGAACGTGTCGACGGATAGGACGTTGACCCCTACGCCGTCGTGAATGAGGGTCTTGGTAACCTACACATTGTTGATGACTGGGGAGCACAGCATCGGGAGGGCGCCAGCGGTGGCTGCGCACTTGAGCTGATCTGCCGAGTTGAAAGTTATGGCGCATTGGGACCACTTGAGCGGGCACGTGGCCTCGAGCTTGGGGAGCGCTGCTTTCACTTCTCGAGCAAACTGTTTGAAGATGTGTTGAGAGGCTGGGCCCTGGGCGCCGCCCAATATGCAGGCTCCTGGAAGCCCCCAGCCCCCTCATCCTGATGGTGAACGTCGTTCCTTCTTGGTGGCGGCAGCGGGGGAAGACCGGTGTTGCCCTGAGGGCGATCCTCACGAGGCTGGTCCCTCCAGGCGCCCTCGCAAGGATAGTCCTGCCAGCGGTCCTCACGAGGCCTGTCGCGCCACTCCTGGCGCGGGCCATGGTCGTCCCAGCGTCTGCCTCCACGTCCTCCTCCACGGCTGTAGCCCCGGTCGCTGCGCTGGGGGCATCGACCGAAACGTCCTTCGCGAATGGCTGTGAGCTCTTGACAGTCATTGGTGTTGTGGGTGTTCAAATTGTGGAAGGCGCAGAACGGTTGGCTACTCTTGGATGACTCGGGCTGATCTGCCCCGCTTGGTGTCGGGCTCCGCTGCTAGCACTGCCGCTTCCTTGCGCTTCACGTCCTTGGCCTTGGCTTTCTTCTCTTCTGTGCCCGCGGCTGGCAGCTCGAGGAGGGAGAGGTGCCCCTCCTCCGCTCTTGCGCACTTGGTCGCTAGGTTGAACAGCTCCTGAGAGGTGCACAGCTCCTCATGGATAGAGAGCTCTTCCTTCATCTTGACGTTGCGGACGCTATCTGAGAACGCAGAGATGATGGCCTCGTCCGTGACCTTGGGGATCTTGAGGCGGGTGTTGTTGAAGCGCTGGATGTACTTATGGAGGGTCTCTCCTGGTTGTTGCTTGATGCGGCGCAGATCGCCCGTGGCCGGCGGGCGGTCGCGGGTGCCTTGGAAGTTGGCGACGAAGCGGTCGCGCATCTCATTCCAGGAGGAGATCGAGTCGTGCTGCAGGTTCAGGAGCCAGGAGCGGGCACCATCCTTGAGAGCCATGGGAAACCAGTTCGCCATGACTTTCTCGTCGCCGTTGGCTGCCTTGATGCTCAGCTCGTAGAGCTGCAGGAACTCCGCGGGGTCGGCGGTGTCGTCGTAGCGAGGAGGTAGATCCGGCTTGAACTTGCCTGGCCAGGCAACGCTAGGCAGCTCGGGGGTGAAGGCGCGGCAGCCGGCCGTGGTTGTCGGGGCCCGCCTCAGAGGTGGAGCTTGGTCTTGAGTAGGTCCATGCACTGCCGCCATCGGCGGCGCGCGGTCTTGATGAGGTGGTGTGGAGAGCGCTGGTGCAGCTTCTCACGGCCGAGGGATTTCTTGGCAGCTTCTCTCTTCGTGCGCGGGCGCCGGACGTGGCGGATCACACCGTGGGGCTGCGCGCCTTGGCGCCAACGCGCAGTCTTGGGGCAAAGGTGGTGGAGACGCTCCATGAGCCACATCGCCTGTGGCTGGCGGAGGGTGAGGCAGAGAGGAGGACGGCGTCGGAGAGCCCCCTGCGGCACGGACGAGCTCGGCGACGCGGTCGAGGCACTCCTCATAGAGGTCGTCAACCGGGCAGTAGCGCAGGAGCTCGTTCGCCGCGAGGAGCGCGACGTGCGTGAGACGAAGAACCGGACGGGGTCAGCGACGGAGTGGCGGTGTGGCCATCCTGCCGCACCGACGGATGCAGTGAGGACGCCTGTTGCTCGTTCCCTGCCGGGCCGGTGGCAGCATTGGCGGCGGGATACGGAGAACGACGAGGTGGCCCACCGACGGGAGCCGTGCGAGCAACGCGGGCGGTGAGGGCAGCCCGGCGCTCAGCTCGAGCATGGCGTGCGTCCGCCATGAAGACGACGGAGCGACGGAGCGACGAATTGATGGAAGGGAAGCTACGGCACACCCCTACCTGGCGCGCCAAATGTCGGATGTGGGGTTCCTACAAACCCTTAAGGTTCGAACTCTAGGGTGCGCGAAGTCTTTCCCTCCTACCGATCCATGCCCTAGCTCGCTAAGATCTCGCGGACGAACTCGACGAACTCGCAACACACAAAAGACACAAGATTTATACTAGTTCGGGCCACCATTGTGGTGTAATACCCTACTCCAGTGTGGTGGTGGTGGATTTCCTCTTAGGCTGATGATGAACAGTACAAGGGGAAGAACAGCCTCCTGAGGTTGAGGTGTTCTTGTGCTCGATGAACTTGTGTGAGTGAGGACTCGATCGGATCAGATCAAGTTGAGATCTGCCTCGGGCCGAGTTGAGATGCCGACTGTGGTGGCTAGTTCTACTTATATAGGCCCTGGTCCTCTTCCCAAATATTGAGTGGGAAGAGAGCCAACAACGGCAGGCAAATTTGAAGGGGGACAGCCAGTACAAGCTATCCTGACAAAAGTGGTCTTCGCGTGTGAAAAGCTCTGGTGGTGACGCCGTCTTGGGATCCACAATGGCCTCCGTCCTGCTGTCCTTCTGGTCTTGGTCTCGTTGCACCAATATGGCAACCTTTGCCTGATGCTTCAGTACTCCTCGCCTGCGCTGGCCTCCTTAGCACCAAAGAGTAAACAAGGACGCTGCGCGCACTGGCGCCCGCCTGGCGCCCATCGTCATGGCTCACGTCACGAGAGCCTCGTGAGGTTTGCCCCACGTTGATATCTCCGCTCCTCATGAGCCCGCCTGGCTAGGCCACTCTTGAGGAGGTATTGCGTCGTCCGCCTCGCGAGGCTTGGCCCCTCGCGAGGGTCTTGAATGCTTTGTTGATGAAGATGGGCCGTATGCGCCGCTGACTTAGCCACGCTGCGGGCCATAGGCAGGCAAGTCTGGGGACCCCCGTTCCCAGAATGCCAACACTGCCAGGGAGACAACCCGGAAGTTTTAGAGAGTCATTTATTTCTGTTGAGTGCTTTTATATAGTTTAAAAACAAAAAATACAGAGGGGAACCTAAAAATTTCTTGAAAAAGAAAAGTGAAAGTGAGAAAGACGAACACCGTTGAAGTGGGGGACGTCCTTGAACTTTGTTCATGCCATGGAAACTTTGTGAATCTCGATTACAGAAACTTTTCAACAAAAATAATTATCCCCTTGTACAAATCCTTTGTATTGTAAAATTGTTGTGCCAAGATTTTCCTTTAGGATGAGTAGATTGCTTGTTGATATGTCCGGTAAAGGAACAGAAACTTTGGCTGTAGCGCGTGAATTTTTATTTTTTACTGGAACGTCAAAAGATTCTGAAACTTTTTGCATAGTATTTCCATACAATTTTTTTATTTTGTCCTAATTTTTAGAGTTTTTGAAGTACCATAAGTATGGTAGATGTTCAGATTGCTACAGACTGTCATGTTTAAGACAGATTCTGTTTTTGATGCATTGTTTTGCTTGTTTTGATGAAACTATCGATTCTATCGGTGGTATAAGCCATGGAAAAGTTATATTACAGTAGCTACAATGCAAAAACAAAATATGAATTGGTTTGCAGCAGTACTTAGAGTAGTGATTTGCTTTATTATACTAACGGATCTTACCGAGCTTTCTGTTGAGTTTTGTGTGGATGAAGTGATCAAAGATCGAGGAGGTCCCGATATGAGGAGAAGGAGGAGAGGCAAGAGCTCAAGCTTGAGGATGCCCAAGGCAACCCAAGTAAATATTCAAGGAGACTCAAGCGTCTAAGCTTGAGGATGCCCCGGAAGGCATCCCATCTTTCTTCGACAAGTATCGGTATGTTTTCGTCTTCGTTTCATTCATGTGATATATGCAAATCTTGGAGCGTATTTTGTGTTTAGTTTTCATTTTTATTTTATGCACCATGCTGGTATGAGATAATCCATGACTGATTTATATAATGCTCATTGCACTTCACTTATATCTTTTGAGTATGGCTTTCTAGAATGCTTCATGTGCTTCACTTATATCATTTGAAATTTGGATTGTCTGTTTCTCTTCACATAGAAACCCGTTATTGTAGAGTGCTCTTTTGCTTCACTTATACTTATTAGATCATGATCTTTTATAGAAAGAATTAAACTCTCATGCTTCACTTATATCTATTTAGAGAGTCAACAGGAATTGTTCATTTGCATGCATAAACTCCTACATAAAACTTGTGGATCACTTAATATGATATGTTTGATTCCTTGCAATAGTTTTGCGATATAAAGATGATAATATGTGGGAGGTACTAGTAAACGGTTGTGGTTAGTAGGAATATTGGTGTTAAGGTTTGTGATTCCGGAAGCATGCACGTATAGTCTCTCATTATGCTATGAAGTTGGAGCATGATTTATTATTGATTGTCTTCCTTATGAGTGGTGGACGACGAGGAGCGATGGTCTTTTCCTACCAATCTATCCCCCTAGGGGCATGCGCAGTAGTACTTTGCTTCGAGGGCTAATAGACTTTTAAAATAAGTATATGAGTTCTTTATGACTAATGTGAGTCCATGGATTGTACGCGCTCTTACCTTTCCGCAATTTGCTAGCCTCTACGGTACCGTGCATTGCCCTTTCTCACCTCGAGAGTCGGTGCAAACTTTGCCGGTGCATCCAAACCCCGTGATATGATACACTCTATCACACATAAGCCTTATTATATCTTCCTCAAAACAGCCACCATACCTACCTATTATGGCCTTTCATAGCCATTCCAAGATATATTGCCATGCAACTTCCACTGCTTCCATTTTGATGACTTGAGCATTCATTTTCATATTGCTTTGCATGATCGTAAGATAGCTAGCATGATATTTCCATGGCTTGTCCGTTTTTTGATATCGTTGTTATGCTAGATCATTGCACATCCTGGTACACTGCTAGAGGCATTCATATAGAGTCATATTTTGTTCTAGGTATCGAGTTGTAATTTTTATTTCTTTTGAGTTATAAGTAAATAGAAGTGTGATGATCATCATTGTTCATTATTAGAGCATGTCCTAGTGAGAAAAGGATGATGGAGACTATGGTTCCCCCACTAGTCGGGGTGAGACTCCGGACAATGAGAGGAAAAAACGGAAAAAAGGAAAAAAAGAAAATAAAAAATAAAAAAAGGAAATAGAAAAATAAAAAAGAGAAGGGGCATTGTTACTATCCTTTACCACACTTGTGCTTCAAAGTAGCACCATGTTTTTCATATAGAGAGTCTCCTATTTAGTCACTTTCATATACTAGTGGGAATTTTTCATTATAGAACTTGGCTTGTATATTCCGATGATGGGCTTCCTCAAATGTCCAAGGTCTTCATGAGCAAGCAAGTTGGATGCACACCCACTTAGTTTTCATGTTGAGCTTTCATACACTTATAGCTCTTAGTGCATCCGTTGCATGGCAATCCCTACTCCTCGCATTGATATCAATTGAAGGGCATCTCCATACTCCGTTGGTTAGTCGCGTCGATGTGAGACTTTCTTACCTTTTTGTCTTCTCTATATTTACCCCTATCATCATACTCTATTTTAACCCATAGTGCTATATCCATGGCTTGCACTCATGTTTTGCGTGGGAGTTGAAAAAGCTGAAGCGCGTTAAAAAGTATGAACCAATTGCTCGGCTTGTCATCGGGGTTGTACATGATACTTTGTGTTAAGAAGACAGAGCATGACAAGACTATATGATTTTGTAGGGATAGCTTTCTTTAGCGTTGATATTTTGAAAGACATGATTGTTTGGTGGGATGCCTGAGTATTGATGTCTTTATGTCAAATTATAGACTATTGCTTTGAATCACTCATGTCTTACTATTCATGCCATAATTAGACTATGATCAAGTTTATAATAGGTAGCATTCCACATAAAAAATTATCCTTTTATCATTTACGTACTCGATGACGAGCAGGAATTAAGCTTGGGGATACTGATACATCTCCGTCATATCTATAATTTTTTATTGTTTCATGCCAATATTATACAACTTTTACATATTTTTGGCAACAATTTATACTATTTATTGGACTAACCTATTGATCCAGTGCCCAGTTCCAGTTCCTGTTTGTTGCATGTTTTTTGTTTCGCAGAAAATCCATATCAAACAAAGTCCAAACGTGATAAAAATTTATGGAAAATTATTTTGGAATATATGTGATTTTTGGGAGGTGGATGAAAGTACAACTATCCCTGGGTGGTTTTGGTAATTCCTAACAACATATAGCTCATTGAGCTAATGTTATTCCAAGATAAATATTTCAGGAAAGCTCAATGATTGGCATGGCATGGCATGGATTAGAAAGTGGACCCTTCAAAATGCTAAGGACAGAAGATTGGCTCAAGCTCATAGCACAAGACTCTACATTTTCTATTTTAGTGATCCAAGATCACACTGAGTCTATAGGAAAAGCCAATACTATTAATAAGGGATGAGGTGTTGCTTAATGAGGTTCTTGCTCAAAATGCTTAGTGATATGCTCCAAAACCCTCCACTACTTTATCACATCCACATATGTCCCAAACCAAAAAGTCCAACTCGGCCCGACCGAAATTTCATATCCGGAGCCACCGAGTTCAACTAATGTAGCCACTGCCAGAAACCCTAGTCTTTTCGGTCTCACCGATAGGGATCTTGGTCTCACCGAGATGGGATTGTAATCTCTCTGTTTCCCTTCGTAACATTTCGGTCAAACCGAGATGAGCGATCGGTCCCACTGATATTGCAATGCAAACACTCTGTTTCCTTTTCGTAACGTTTCGGTCAAACCGAGATGAGCGAATCGGTCCCACCGAGTTTGCCTGACCAACTCTCTATTAGTCTATTATCAAAATCGGTCTCACCGAGTTTGTGTAATCGGTCTCACCAAGATAACGTTATGCCCTAACCCTAACGAAATTGGTCCAACCGAGTTGACGTGTCAGTCCCACCGAAATGCCTAACAGTCACATTATGAACCAAATCGGTCTGACCGAGTTCTAAGAATCGGTCCCACCAAGTTTGGTGATTTGTGTGTAACGGTTAGATTTTGTGTGGAGGCTATATATACCCCTCCACCCACTCTTCACTCGTGGAGAGAGCCATCAGAACATGCCTACACTTCCAACACATATTTTCTGAGAGAGAACCACCTACACTTGTGTTGAGGTCAAGATATTCCATTCCAACCACATAAATCTTGATCTCTAGCCTTCCCCAAGTTGCTTTCCACTCAAATCTTCTTTCCACCAAATCCAAATCCTGTGAGAGAGAGTTGAGTGTTGGGGAGACTATCATTTTAAGCACAAGAGCAAGGAGTTCATCATCAACACACCATTTGTTACTTCTTGGAGAGTGGTGTCTCCTAGATTGGCTAGGTGTCACTTGGGAGCCTCCGTCAAGATTGTGGAGTTGAACCAAGGAGTTTGTAAGGGCAAGGAGATCGCCTACTTCGTGAAGATCTACCCTAGTGAGGCAAGTCCTTCATGGGTGGACTCACGCCACCGTTACCTTTCATGGGTTGAAGTCTCCATCAACGTGGATGTACGATAGCACCACCTATCGGAACCACAGATAAAAAATCTCCATGTCAACAATGCGTTTGCTCCCTTAAACTCCTCCCTTTACCTTCGTATGCAATTGTTTTACATTCCGCTGCTATACTCTTAGAATTTCATGTGTCGGTTGATTGCTTGACTTGTGCTAAGTTGCTAAAATCTGCCAAGAACTAAAATTGGGAAAAGGCTAGATTTTTATTTGGTCAAGTAGTCTAATCACCCCCCCTCTAGACATACTTTCGATCCTACAGTGGAATCAATGCAAACGGAGGCCCACAACCCCCAAGATACACCAGGGTGCACCAGGGGGTGCCAGGCGTGCTCAGGTGTCTTATGCCCTCCTCATAAGGCGGTTGGGGCCCTTCTTCTGGTGCAAGAAATATAATTTATGGAAAAAATCGTGTAAAAATTTCAGCGCAATCGGAGTTACGGATCTCCAGGAATTTAAGAAACCGTGAAGGGCGAGATCTGGGAATGCGAAACAGAAGAGAACAGAGAGGGAGATCCAATCTCAGAGGGGCTCCCGCCCGTCCGCCGCCATGGAGACCATGGAATAGAGGGGAACTCTCCTCCCATCTAGGGGGAGGCCAAGGAAGATGAAGAAGGAGGGGGGCTCTCTCCCCCTCTCTCCTGGTGGCGCCGGAGTGCTGCGGGGGATAGGATCGCGACGGCGATCTACATCAACAATCTTGCTACCGTCAACACCAAATCTCTCCCCCTCTATGCAGTGGTGTAAAATCTCTCTTCCCCGCTGTAATCTCTACTTAAACATGGTGCTCAACTCCATATATTATTTCCCAATGATATTTGTCTATCCTATGATGTTTGAGTATATCTGTTTTGTCCTATGGGTTAATCATGATCTTGGTTGGTATGATTGTATCTTTTGTTTATGGTGCTGTCCTACGATGCCCTCCATCTCGTGCAAACGTGAGGGGTCCCTGTTGTAGGGTGTTGCAATACGGTCATAATTCGCTTATGGTGGGTTGCGAGAGTGACAGAAGCTTAAGTCCGAGTAGGTGGGTTGTTGTGTATGGGATAAAGAGGACTTGATACTTAATGCTATGGTTGGGTTTCACGACCTTAATGATCTTTAGTAGTTGCGGATGCTTGCTAGAGTTCCGATCATAAGTGCATATGATCCAAGTAGAGAAAGTATGTTAGCTCATGCCTCTCCCTCATATAGAATTGCAAGAATGATTACCGGTACTTATTATAGATTGCCTAGGGACAAATGACCTTGTTGACAAAATCTATCCACTTTTATTACCTTGTAATTTATTCATAGTTTTATTCTCGCAAAGTACTCGTAGTTTTATTCTTGCAAAACAGTTTCATACTTGTTCTAGGTAAAGCAAACGTCAAGTGTATGTAGAGTTGTATCGGTGGTCGATAGAATTTGAGGGAATATTTGTTCTACCTTTAGCTCCTCATTGGATTCGACACTCTTATTTATCGAAGAAGGCTACAAACTATCCCCTATACTTGTGGGTTATCAGTCATCACCTTCTCAAACAAGCGCCAGACCTGAGAGCACTATTGTCATCCTTATGCATTGTGTATAGTTAATGTTGAATGCATCATGACTGGATCTTTTCTACCATGAATTACAATGTCTAGTCGCTGCTTGAACTTTGGAGGTGCTCTGTTTATATGTTTTGCGGTCTCAAAAGGGCTAGCGGGATACCATTATTGTCATATTATATCATGATTGTTTTGACAAAGTGTTGGCATTTGATATATCTTATTATTGCTCGCTAGTTGATTATGCCATTGATGTGAGTTAATATAATTTCTAAGAGTTATTGTTGGCATGGTTAGTCATGATATTTGCTGAAAACCTGGCTGCTATTTAAGCATATATATATATATATATATATATATATATATATATATATATATATATATGTAAACAAGAACAAAATAGTTCGTAAAAGTTTTTCTTTATCACTTTCAGTTTGTCAACTGAACTGCTTGAGGACAAGCAATGGGTTAAGCTTGGGGGAGTTGATACGTCTCCATAGTATCTACTTTTCCTAACGGTTTTGCTCTTATTTTGGACTCTAATTTGCATGATTTGAATGAAACTAACCCGGACTGACGTTGTTTTTAGCAGAACTACAATGGTGTTGTTTTTGTGCAGAAATAAAAGTTCTTGGAATTGGACGAACTTTTTGGAGAATTATTTAGAATATATAATAATTTCTGGAACCAAGACCCACTGGAGGGGGGCCCAGGCTGCCCACAAGACACCAGGGCGCGCCCCCCTCTGGCGCGCCCAGGTGGGTGGTGGGTCCCTCGGGGCTTCGCTGGCCCTAATCCCAACTCTATAAATTCCTATTTTCGGAGAAAAATAATTAGAGAGGAAGTTTCATCGCGTTTTATGATTCGAAGCCACCGCCATCTCCTGTTCTTCATCTGGAGGCCAGAACTGGAGCCCGTTCTCGGTTCCGGAGAGGGGGGTCTTCGGTCTTCGTCATCAGCAACCATCCTCCATCACGAACTCCATGATGCTCCCCACCAGGAGTGAGTAATTTCTTCGTAGGCTCGTTGGTCGGTGAGGGGTTGGATGAGATTCATCATGTAATCGAGTTAGTTTTGTTAGGGCTCGATCCCTAGTATCCACTATGTTCTGAGATTGATGTTGCTATGACTTTGCTATGCTTAATGCTTGTCACTAGGGCCCAAGTGCCATGATTTCAGATCTAAACCGTTTGTGTTTTCATCATTATATCTAAGTTGTAGATCCGATCTTGCAATTCATATGCACATATTACGTGTTATAATCTGTAAACCCCAGGGTGACAGTAATTGGGATACTTTCAGGTGAAGACCGTAGTTTGAGGAGTTCATGTATTCACTATGTGATAATGCTTTGTTTCAGTTCTCTATTAAAAGGAGGCCTTGACCCCGTGGAACCGGTCTCATGTGCGAGGACATGTAAGGTTGGTCCGAGCCGCTTCATCCCACAATACTGTCAAATCCAAATAAGACAAGGGAGCTAAGAAATCTGAACATCAACGCCCACAACTACTTTGTGTTCTACTCGTGCATATACATCTACGCATAGACCTAGCTCATGATGCCACTGATGGTTAACAAAGCATGAAAATCAAAAAATTCCTACGAAACACCCAAGATCCAATCTAGGAGATGCATAGCTATGAGAGGGGAGTCTGTCTACATACCCTTGTAGATCAAAAGCGGAAGAGTATATAACATAGTTGATGTAGTTGTACTCTTCACGATCCAAACGGATCTAGGGCCGAACAGATGGCACCTTAGAGTTTAGCACATGTACGTCTCAGTGATGTCCTCTCCTTCTTGATCCAGAAAGCAAGGGAGAGGTGGTAGATGAGATTGGAACCGGCCCAACGGTGAGATGGCAGCAGCGGAATTCTGGCGGGGCTTCACCAAGCGCGTACCGGAGGGACGTGGGAAGAATTGGGAGCGAGAACGGGCAAGGGTGAAGGGGTGGATGCCCCCATGCACCTCCCCCATCTATATATAGGCTAGGTGCAAGGGAGGGCATCCAAAAACCATCGAGGGCCGGCCACAAGGTTGAAATCCCATTAAACTTGGAGATAACATCTTATCTCTAGATTCAACCCTTTAAATTTAGAGATAAGACCTTATCTCTAGATTTAAACAATATGTGCCTTGGGGAATTGGGCAGCCAGCCTATGTGGGTTGTAGCCCCAACCCTCGGTCCATGTGGGCCCTTCCTAGGTTGTTGGGCCCCACGGTGGAACCCCCAGAACATTTTAGAACCTTCCCGGTACAATACCGAAAAAACCAAACTTTTTCCGGAACCCAAAATGACTTCCCATAGATAAATCTTTACCTCCATACTTCTGGAGCTCCTCATGATGTCCCGGATCCCATCCGGAACTCTAAAAAACCTTTGGAGTTTCCACTATTATGATCTCAATATTACCCTAGCGACATTGAATGTTAAGCGGGCAACCTTGCGGGTTTGAGAACTATGCAGACATGACCGAGACTCCTCTTCGGCCAATAACCAATGGCAAAACCTGGATGCTCATATTGATTCCTACATATTCTATGAAGATCTTCATCGGTTGAGCCACGATGTCAAGGATTCAGTCAATACCGTATTCAATTCCCTTTGTCACGCGATATGTTACTTGCCCGAGATTCGTTCGTCGGTATCTCCATACCTAGTTCAATATCATTACAGGCAAGTATCTTTACTCGTTTCGTAATGCAAGATACTGTGACTAAACCCATTAGTCCTATGAAGCTTCTTATGATGTTGTATTACCGAGAGGGCCCGGAGATATCTCTCCGTCACACGGAGTGACAAATCCAAGTCTTGATCCATGCATTTCAACAGACACCTTCGGAGATACCTATAGAGCACCTTTATGATCACCCAGTTATGAAGTGATGTTTGATAGCACACAAGGCATTCCTCCGGTATCCGGGAGTAGCATGATCACATGATCGAAGGAACGGATACTTGACATGAAGAAAGTTATAGCAAATAACTAAACGATCTGATGCTAAGCTTACAGTTGGGTATGTCCATCACATCATTCTCCTAGTGATGTGATCATGTTATCAATATGGTCTGTAAACCATAACCATCTTTGATCAACGAGCTAGTCTAGTAGAGGCTTACTAGGGACACTGTGTAGTTTATGTATTCACACATGTATTTAAGTTTCCGGTTAATACAATTCTACCATGAATAACAAACATTTATCATGAACGGGAAATATGATAATAACCAATTTATTATTGCTACTAGGGCATATTTCCAATAGTCAACAACAACAAAAACAAGGATATACTCTGTTTTCTACCCCTACCGCCACAGGCTCCGGCGGTAGGTGTAGCCAGCCTACCGCCATGGACATCGGCGATAGGGTAGGCGTCGTGTAGTTTAACCTGTGACATGGGGAAACAATTTTTTTTGACGGTAGTGATAGCCAGCCTACCGCCACAGACCCCGACAGTAGGGTTAGAAAGCCTGCCACCATGGAACCTGGCGGTAGGGTGGGTGCCGCGCAGTGCACCCGTGCTGATACGGGAAACCGGGATTTTTGGGTAGGGTAGGCTACCCTACCGCCAAACACCCTGGCAGTAGGGTACTGGTTATCCTCCTATGCATTTCTCTATCATCTTGTTTGATTTTGTAAAATAATCAACACATGTTAAATGACATACCATTCATTACATCAACAAATGACATATGCTCAAATAACATAAAACACCTAATAATTCAAATGACTTAGAGCATTAGTCCAATTACATGAGTTCAAATGACATGAGCATTAGTCCAATTACATGAGTTCAAACTAGAGAAGCACAAGCATAAATGTTCTAACCCAGAAAGTAGCCCTTAATAATAGTAATACGTTCGGCTTGTGCATCACGCTCTGGATTAGGCTTCGGTTGATACTCCGTGGAACCCACCCAATGGAGCATCGAACCCTTTTCCTCGTGGAACCAGGCCCATCAAGCACGTCGGTTTGGATTCTTCGACACTCCTTGTTTGATTTCCCATCTAATGACCTGCCCGGGCCTTGCCAAGTCTAGCTCGCGGAATTCATCAATGCTTATTGAGAACCATATATCCATTGCCAAACTGTATCTACAATCATCTTCCTTCTCCTGCAGCTCACGTAGTATCTTCTCTTTTTCTGTCACGAGCTTCTTAGGGTACTTACAAAATTGATACTTGTTGAAATCCCTCATAGCTGCGTTTGCCTCCTCACAACTCTTAATCCATTTTTAAAGCTCCCTCATCATACTATAGTGTCGTTCTCCTTCACACTTCTCATATTCTATCTGCACCCGGGACTTGTTTTCTATGCTACATTACATAGAACAAAACAAAACTTAAATCAAATGATATAAGACAAACACAAAACATAGCTTACTTAAAATGACAAAGAACAAAACAAAATTTGAATCAAATGACATAGAACACACACACAACATAGCTTATTTAAAATGACCTAAGACACGAAGTTCTCACGGGTTCAAATGGCATAGGTTACATAACATAAGGACGAGTTCAAATGACAGAGTTTACATAACATAAGGAGGAGTTCAAATGACATAGGTTACATAACAAAGCAAATCATAAGAGATACATGCAATTATAGTTCAAATGACACTACAACATCATCTAGTTCAACCCCCTTTATTCATCCATCAACACAATATATTTGTCGTACGGTCCCGGGTTGCAACAAATGACATCATTTCTTTCAAGGACCCAAGCCCAACGAGAAGCTTGGCTAGGTATCGGCGATGATGGGTGCCTAACTACCCAGTCAATGATCTGACCAGGGGTTTTTCAAGTCCATGTGACACAGTTCATCCCTTGTACCACACAATGCAATTTACCTTGCAAGAGCACGTCTATGAAATTTCTCACTCTTCTTGAGCTTGCTTATCTTTTTCTCTTTAGCTTCGTACACCTTCTCATTGTCGTCACGCTTGGACACATAGTACTTTGAAAAGTCTCTTCAATTCAACGCATCGACGGCTTCGACCCACAACTTCATTTTTTCTCGATGACTTCGCATTCACGCTTCGCCGCTGCCTCAACGGAAGTCTCAAAGAAGATGATCGGTCCCATCCTACAAGTCGAGGGGTAACTATAACGATCATCGAAGGCAAAACCTTAACCCTAACCCTAACCATTTCCTAACAAAACCACTAACCCTAGCACTAGATCGAGCTACCCCCAACAATGATAAGCACACAATACATACTGTAACACAAACATAACCCTAAATGCATCATATAAATTTATTTCACCACAACAAAATGATGAACTAGGGTTTGAAACAATGTGAGCAATCCAACAAAGACACATGATTCCAACCAACCAAAATGAGGAGAAGTAAGAGAGGTCCCTTAGGTGATGAAAGTGCTCCAAATCCACTGGTCAAATCTCAAGAAAATGAGAGAGGTCTAGTAGGCCCTTGAGTGAGGAAGAGAGGGGGAAGAGGGCTTGAGCTTGGGGGAGTGAAGAAGAATGGGGGTGAATGGTTGGGTGGGGGCACAATCCCCACCACACAATCGTATCCACTACAGCACCCTACCACCAGGGATCTGGGCAGTAGCCTTACACAATCTACTGCCAGGGTCCCCAACGATAGGCCCCTTTGCCACGTAAGCACATGAAGACGATCGTCGGGGCCTGCCGTTACACCTACTGCCGGGGTCCCCGGTGGTACGGTGTGTTAGGCTACCGCCCAGGTTGGTGGCGGTAGCAAAAGGGTTAAATCTCGAGATACTTTTAGGGGTCAGATCCGGCTAAACGTTGTTAAAACACCAAATTTGGCCACCCCCCGCGTGCCCCATGCCTCCGCCATCTTGCTGAAGAGGTAAGACAGCTCTGACGGGCCCTGTGGCTTCCCTCCTCTTCTCTCTCCCTCCAATTTTCTCTTCTTCCTGAGCTACCGCCATTAACTGCCATGCAAGATTGTCTTTTTTTGTTAAGTGAAACAAAGAGGGGTGAGAGAGAGAGTATATTTTTTCGTTGGGAAGAATGAACCCTCATGTAATTGACATATGCAGCGAGGGGTAAAAATGTCTAGAGAACGTTTTAGAGATAGTCAAACCCATTTGACTGGATAGAAACGACATAGAAGGATATTTCCATAAGCGCTTTAGACGAAAGAGGACCAAATTTGATCACATGATTTTTAGGGGTGAAGATGAGATTGGGAGCAAATTAGGAAAAAAAATGAAATTGTCCCCAAGTTTTATTACATCACGTTAAGTTAATAGGCGTTTGCCCACCTATTTGACGCATCAAATAGAGGTGATGCCACAAGGGAAAGATGCTATGACTGGTGCTTCATTCTCGGTTGGTATGCCCTTCCTATTACAAGCTCTCAAATTCCTGATCTTGGTGATTTTTTTCCGTTGCTTTATATTTGGTTGATGCAGTTTTCAGTTGAAACATGATCATATTTGAAAAATGTAGAAACCTTTTTGGTTACACGAACAATTTTTTAGAAGTGTATGAATTAAAATTTTATATGTGGATACTTATATAAAAATGCATAGGCACTTTAGAAATCCCTAGCGCATAAGCATTGGGTATTTGTGTGTTACAAAAATATTCAGTACGTATTTAAAAATTGTTCACCATATATTAAGAATGGTCCACATGTATTAAAAAATGTTTTTACTGTATTCAAATGTTTAGTGTGTATTTCAAAATATTTACCATGTACTAAAAATGTTTGAATTGTATTAATTTTTTTATCATGTGTAAAAAAAATTATGCTGTTTTTCAAGTTCATATACACAAACAGTGTATATTTAGTAATTCAAAATATAAAATAAACTGAACAATGAAAAGGAAGAAAAATGGAAAAATAAAGAAGAAATACAAAGATGACGATGATGAAGAAGAAAGATAGATAGAAAAAAGTACTGAAAAGAAAGAAAAGTAGAAAGAAAAACCAAACAAAATAGCAACAAGAATATCGTAGGATGAACCTTATACCTGAGAAAGCAGAAAGAAAAATAGCACTGCAGAAAAAAATGGAGCATCGAACGCAACAGAAAAAAAAATCGATTAAAAGCACAATGAAACCAATCAAAAGAAAATTAGTTTAAAACCAATAAAGGAGTCAGCTCAGTAGGTGTGCCCTCGGCTATCCTATTCGGAAAACCCTATTTCACGCATGCTGCGTCAAACAGTCGGAGAATCGCACAGGGAGGCGACCTAGCGGGCGATTTGGGCTAGCCCAACTATAGCGTACATACAGCTTTCAGGTTTTAGGAACTTTCTAGAGGATTCCCAGCCGGTTTTTACTGGTTTTGGAAACCTTATAGAAGCTCCTTAACTGGTTATTATTTTTCGTTTTTTACCCTTTTCTGTACTTTTCCCTTTTCCTGTTTCTTTTCTTATTTTATTAATTTTCTTTTTAATTTTCTTTGATTCCATTCACGTTTATTTCTTTTAAAACAATTCTGGAAAGGTTTGTATTCTTAAAAATTGTCATTTTTCCAGATTTATTTCCTGTTTTCAATTTTTTGTTAAATTCCAAAAATGATTTAGTGCTTTAAAATTTGTTCACTTCTTTTCACAAACTATGCCAAAATTTAAAAATATTAATATTTCTGAAAATGTTCGCATATTTTAATTTTGTTCACATATTAAAAAAATGTGCATGGATTTCATAAAATGTTTCTTTTAAAAAATGTTCATTTTCACAAATTAAACAAATGTTCATGTTTCCAAAATTTGTTCGCTAATTCAAAAAACGTTCGAAAGATTACATAGAATGTTCGCGTCTTATAATTTTTTTCATTTTTTAGAAAAATGTTCGCATTTTTTTAAAAAGTTCCTATTTTCAAAATTTGTTCACAAACTCAAAACAATTCACGTTTTCATAATTGTTTTCGTAATTCAAAGAAAATGTTTGGGGGAATTTCATAAAATATTTGCGCTTTGAAAAAAATTTGTCCGTAGTTTCAAAAAAAAAATCTTGTTTTCTATTTGTTCCTTCTTTTACAAAAAATGTTTGAGATTCCGAAAAAAGTTTGAGTCTTTCCAAGTTTGTGACCAAATTTTGAAAATTTTCGTTCTTGTAAATATATTTACTTTTGTGGAAAAGAAAACCACGTTCAGAATTTCAAAAAAAGTTTGTTTTCTTTCGCTGGGTATGGTTCATATAAACTGAGTTGGCATTTTGGACAAAGATGTCTATGAAGGCAGTGGCTACCCATGTTGGTTCGATCCCACACATGGAAATTTCTTGGGAATTTTATGCGGGCTGTTCTTTATATTTTATACCTGCCGTCCTCTTCTATAGCACTAAATCAGCTCGCCCTACTGGCTTGCTACGCGGTGGTGTTTGTCGCTTGTCTCATGTTCGATTCCTAGTAAGCGGCATATAGGAGGTCCCATTCTACTCGACAACACTTCTAGGTGAGATCATTAATTAAGAAGTACTTATTTCAAAGATCACTCCCACCTCTGTAACATCCCAAATTTTTAATTTGGAATGTTACACTTAGGTCATTCATGCATCTCATATTTTATTGCATTTCGTTTCGTGATCCTCGAAATTCTAAGCAACTCAAGGACCCTCGGAGAGAGTTGGGATTTCACCGTTTCTTATTTGAATTTTTATCAAATATCAAAACGAGGATCATTTTTTTTCTCTACGAAAATATTTCATATTAAAATATATGAGAGGAGATAATATGACTTCTCCAAAATAAATGAAATATTGGAGGAAAAATATTAAAATCAAATCAATGATTTTATTTGGGATTTTCTTCCTATTTTATTTGCATAGAAAAAATACGCGTTTTTCAAAATTTCATTATAGGCCCAAATAAATGTTCACCTTGTCCGGCATATTTTTAGAGGACGGGAAAAATTTATTTCAGAATTTTTGGAGTCCGTTTAGTATTCTTTTTCTTTATTTTCCTGCGCCTCACAATTATTAAAAAAAAAGTCAAACCGACTTGGGCCGCTGTGGGCGACCCGGACTCCGCCTCGCCCAACCTTTATAAGTCGTCGCCCCACAGCAGCCCACCCCAGCCCGCGCCACACCGAAACCCTAGTCAGCCGAGCCTCACACGGCCGCCGCTGGCCACGCCCCATTGCCATTGCCGCCTACCGCCGAGTTCACGAGTTGCCGTGTTTTTTCCGTTCGTTTTTTAAGGTAAACCCTAGATCTACTTTTTTAATAGAACAGTTCGTTTTTTCGGTTTAGTTACTTAGCGAACGCCCGTTCGTATGTTCGTTTTAACGAACGGTTTTCGTCCGTTAGTCATAGACAGCGAACGTTCGTTCGTTAGCCTGTTCGTCGGTTTTTCTTTTTCTCGGATTTTCGCGATTATTTTCGATCGCGATTTTTGATCCGATTTTTGATCGAGCGTAACTTCTCGCTCGTTTATCGGAATCAGGCGATTCAAGCGCCTAGATCTTCGTCTCGAAGCCCTCTTTCTGCTTAACCAACTTGAACAAGATTTTGGTACTGTAAAATTTGACTAGTCCAGATTAGTAAACGGATCTTGTTTCTTTCGCAGTTTTAGTTTCATTGCTCCGTTTGATTTGATTCTTTTAGCAAACCGGAGTTCTTAAGTTGAACTTTCTGGTTAGATCTTCTTATTTGAGATTTACCCGTGCAGCTTTGCTTGATTGCTTATGTATGCTATTGTTTGTTTGCGATAGAATTCCCGGAGTGCAAAGCGTGCTACTACGAGTCACTAGGTTTTGCGGATCGTCAGCAAGGCAAGTAACACATTGATCATACTCCTTTCATAACCAGTTTTTATGCATTAGTTCCAATCCTCAAACACTGCATGATTAGGATGTGATTAACTTGTGGGTATTGGGGAGTAGTTGATGAGGTAGAACCTATTACCTGTTTTATTATCAAACCCTGGGAGTTACTTTTACGTTATGCTTATATTGCTATGCTATGCTCGTAGACATGGATTGGGTTGAGTGTATCCATGACAGATGTGAGTTGTTAATTAATGGTTCAACTTAAGGTGGCAACTTTAATACACATCTGGGTGAATTGCTTGTTTGGGCACCTGGGGATATACCAGTGTTGTCCTAGGAGATCCCGGGGATATACCGTGTGATCCTCATACGGTCCGCCACCCAGGCTCAAAGGGATCATGAGATTATTCATGCTAGAATTTCCGTGTGCAGCCACAAGCTATTATGGGCCCTAACATAGTTCAGTATGTTGCATGACCTCTTCCAGTGGTAGGCTAGCAGATGTAGAGGGATGTAGGTTGGTACTGTCTACCCGGGGTTAGAGTTAATGCTTCTGAAAGATTGTGTCTCGGTCATTCGTTTCTCAAACACCATGTAGTGCGAGAAATCCAATGGAGGAGATCGAGTCTTGTGGGGAAAAGTGCGCAAACCTCTGCAGAGTGTACAGTCTAATCATGGTAAGCCGTGTCCCCGGTTATGGACATCTTGAGTATCTAGTACTTGGATTATCCTATTGCATCTCATCACTGTAAATTAATTTGTTGGGTTAATGATTACTTTAATTAGGATTGAGTTGGAGGAACCTTCTCAATGATGTTTCAACTACCACGATAGTTAAATAAAATTTATTCCTTTGTTGTAGGGAAAAATTGTCTTTTCACAAAAACCTTATAACCATAGAGCCTCCACCAGCCATATATGCATGTAGTGATAGCATTTATCCGTTCATTGCTCTACTGTGTTACATTGCCAGCATATTCCATGTGCTGACCCGTTTTTGGGCTGCAACGTATTATGTTGCAGACTTTTCAGACGAGGAGTAAGGTTCGCTAGGCCGTTGTCTTGCACTCAGCTATGTTGTTGGAGTTGATGGACTCACTTTATCTTCCAAGCGTTCCGCTGTTTATCGAATTAGATGGCCTTAAGCCATATTTATTGTAATAAGTTCTCTTGTGAGACATTCAATGTAATAAATGTGCGATTGCTACTCTGTTATAAATCCTTCGAGTACTGTGTGTGTCAGCATTACCGATCCAGGGATGACACTGAAGCATAGAGACTTGACCGTTTGAGGTCGGGTCGCTACAAGATGTTATCAGAGCACACGCTGAATGTCGAACACGACCACTAAGATAAGCCATAGGTCACTCTTCTCTACTCATTTCTGACTCCTCTCCATTTTCTACTCCTTAGGATGGAAGATTCGAGGAACAAGTTTGCACAACCGGATGAAGACACACCCTTTGGACGACACTTGAAAGAAGTTACTAGATACCTGAACATCGGAATACCAAGCTTCACCGGGACCTACAATGCCACTTTACCAGAAGAGGAGCGCGGGATGATTCGAGTTCAAATTCCAGGAAGGACATTCACACCAGTTACGGAGCCCGTAGAGTTTTCCTTTGATGCACCAACCTAGAGTCTAGGAAAGAGCATGGCAGCCCACATTGCCATGGGACGCATCGGCGAAGTTTACCACAAGGATCTCAAGGATACTATCTACCAGATATGTGGGTGCCGAGATGAGCAATGGGAGATAGTCAGCACCAAGAATGACAGGTCCATTGCAGCATTCATCCAGGAGTTAAACCAGCACATTTGACGCCAAGAGAATCAGATGTGCACAGACATGATAGATTTGAAGAAGGTGATGACAAGGATCACCGAGCTGGAAGAAGAACTCAAGTCAACACGCGATGGATATGAGGAGGAAATTGTGACACTATTGGAGAAGAACGACGACCTGATAAAGAAGATCGGAGTATTCAGGGGAGACCCCGCGCCAGGAGGAGAAGACGATGATTTTAACTTGTCCGGAGAACTACATCATCATCGACGACACCGACTCGGACCCCGATGATAGTGATGATGATTTTGAAGACGAAGCTCGAGCGGACATCATGGAGTCTTCCACCGATCAAAATTTCTAGATGACCACCAAATGATTAGTAGTATTCCCCAATGTATATAGTAGTAGTCCGAGCACTTTAACGATAGTTCTAGACCGTTTGTATGCCCTTGCTTGATTGATTGAGTGATATGATTGTGTTTGTCTCATGTGCTTATGGGTAGTGCTTTCTCACTAGACCTCTATTCTATTCTAATCTCTCCGCTCTAAACCCATCAGATGCCTCAGAGACGTGACACCGGATTTGTCTTCCCACTGGAGATCACGCAGTTGAGCCAGCAGCAGAATGCCTTGATGCAGATATTAGTCCAGAACCAAGGCAACAACAACAACAACAACAACCCGCCCCCAGTTGACAACTTAGCCCGTTTTCTGAGGTTACAGCCGCCGGTGTTTTCCAGTAGCACCGAGCCAATAGTTGCGGATGACTGGCTACGCAGGATTGGAAGGGAGTTGACCACCGCTGGTTGCACAGATGCAGAGAAGGTGCGTTTTACCGCACATCAGTTGGATGGACCAGCAGCCTCATGGTGGGAGAATTACACAGCCACTTTCCCCATAGCCAATATCACTTTTGACCAGTTTCAGCAAGCATTCCGCACAACCCATGTCTCAACTGTAGCTATGAGCATGAAGAAGCGTGAGTTTCGCAACTTACGCCAGGGAAACCGTACTGTAGCTCAGTACGTGGATGAGTTTAGCAAGCTATCCCGTTATGCCCCTGATGAAGTGGCCACAGATGCCGTGAAGCAGGAGAAGTTTATGGAAGGGCTTAATGATGAGATGAGCATACAGTTGATGGTGGCAACATTTGCTAACTACCAGGAGTTGGTAGACAAGGCTCTTATGATGGAAGGGAAGCGAAGCAGATTGAGAGCCGCAAGAGGAAGTACGGGCAAGGAAAGTACAATTCTGGAGCTCAGCAGAAGCCTTGTTTAACCCCGAACTTGGGAGGACTTATCCATAACCATGGAGGCCACACTCACAATGGAGGAAGTTCCCATAATCACAGTGGCCCCAGGAATGGAAATGGGAATGGAGCAGGCAGCAATCAGAACCGCTCTAACCCAGCCACACCCGCCAAGAAGGACCAAAGTCACATTACTTGTTTCAAGTGCGGGAAGACTGGACACTACGCCAACGATTGTCCGAAATTGAAGAACGACAATGGTAATGGAAGCGTTGGGAAGAAGCCCAACACTTTCAATAGGGGACAAGTGAACCACGTGAACGTGGAGGAGGTTGAGGAGCAGCCTGACGCAGTTATCGGTATGTTTTTGGTTAAGTCTTTTACCGCTCTTGTTCTTTTCGATACTGGTGCATCGCATTCATAAATATCAAGGGGATTCGTGGATAATTTTAAGCTGCCAACCCAAGCCCTTAGGACACCTATGTTAGTAAGTTCACCTGGAGCAGAGTATATGGCTAGCCGATGGTGCGACCGGATACCCTTAACAATTGGTAGCCATGTTTTTCCGTCAGACCTAATAATTTTTGAGTCACACGGATTGGATGTGATATTAGGCATGGATTGGATATTGAAGTATGGAGGAAGCATTGATTGTGCTAGTAAGTCAATTCTGCTCACCACCCCGGAGGGACAAAGGATCAAGTACGTATCCAAGCATTCGCCAAGGAGAACCCAAGTAAATTCCCTCTCAGGAATTGTTCAGGAGGAAGTACCTATTGTGAAGGATTATCCAGATGTATTTCCAGAGGAATTACCAGGTATGCCCCCAGATCGGGACATTGAGTTTTTGATAGAACTGTTGCCAGGCACCGGACCGATATCGAAGAGACCATACTGGATGCCTGCAAATGATCTGGAGGAGATTAAGAAGTAGATTAAGGAGTTATTAGAGAAAGGTTACATTCGACGAAGTTCATCACCGTGGGGAGCCCCAGTGCTTTTGGTTGAGAAGAAGGATGGATCCTTAAGGATGGTTGTTGATTATCGCGCACTAAATGAGGTGATGATCAAGAACAAGTACCCATTGCCGATGATCAATGATTTGTTTGACCAGCTGCAAGGAGCTAAAGTGTTTTCGAAGATCGATCTGCGATCAGGATATCACCAGCTGAAGATTCGAGAGAAGGATATACCAAAAACAGCATTCACCACAAGGTACGGGTTATATGAGTATACGGTCATGTCATTTGGACTGACTAACACCCCTACCTATTTCATGAGTATGATCAATAAGGTGTTCATGGAATTCTTGGATAAATTTGTGGTGGTGTTCATTGATGATATAATGGTATACTCGAAGAATGAGGAGGAGCACAAGGAGCATTTGCGTTTAGACCTCGAGAAACTCAGGGAACATTGGTTGTATGCCAAGTTCAACAAATGTGAGTTTTGGTTGAAGGAAGTTGGATTCCTTGGACATGTTATATCAGAAGAAGGTATAGCAGTAGACCCCACCAAGGTTCAGTCAGTCACTGAGTGGTTGGCACCCACCTCAGTTAGTGAGATCCGCAGTTTTCTTGGACTCGCGGGATACTATTGGAGATTCATTGAGAATTTTTCCAAGATTGCAAAGCCAATGACGACATTGTTGAAGAAGGATACCAAATTCAAATGGACGGAAGAATGTGAGGCAAGTTTTCAGGAGTTGAAGAAACGTTTGACTACAGCCCTAGTGCTGATTCTGTCGGATATACGCAAGGACTTCTGTAGCGACCCGACCCGAGTGGATCAAGTCTCTGTGCTTAGTGTCATCCCTGGATCGGTATGCTGACACACACAGTACTCGAAGGATTTATAACAGAGGTAAATCACATGTATGAATAACGTAAATACTATTACCTCAATCCAAAGATATAGCGGAAGCAACAAGGTTGTGGATTCCCATCAACACCAACGGCAAAGTTGAGTATAGGAAATCGTAACCCTAACGTATCACTTACTCGTCATCTGAAAAGTCTGCAACATGAAAAGTTGCAGCCCGAAAACAGGTCAGCACATGGAATATGCTGGCAAAGTAACACATAGAGAATAATAAAGGAATAAGCCTATACTACATGCATATATGGCTGGTGGAAAAGCTCTATGGTTACAGTTTTTGCGAAAAAGCCAATTTTCCCTATATCAAAGGAATAAATTTTATTTTAACTATCATGGTGGTTGAAACATCATTGAGAAGGTATAACCCCAACTCAACGATCCCAATTAAAGTGATTAACAACCCAGCAAAATTAGTTAAGAGTGATGAGATACATGTGAATACTCAAGTACTAGATACTCAAAATTGTCCATAACCGGGGACACGGCTAACCATGATTAGTTTGTACACTCTGCAGAGGTTTGCGCACTTTTCCCCACAAGACTCGATCGCCTCCGTTGGTTTTCTCGCACTGCATGGTGTTTGAGAAACGGATGACCGAGACACAGTCTTTCAGAAACATTACCTCTCTACTCCGGATAGATCATACCAAACCTATAAAACCCACTACCTGTGATCTACCTCTTGAGAGCTTCACGTAACTTACTCAACTATGCTAGAGCCCATAATAGCTTGTGGCTGCACGGAAGTTTCTAGCATGAATAATCTCAGTTCCTTTGAGCCTGGGTGGCGGTCCATAGGAAGATCACACGGGTACCCCGGATTTCAAAAAAGCAGACAACCTTTGGGTTCCCCAGGTGCCTCAATCCACGCAGATGTGTATTTAAGTTGCCACCTTAAAGTAAACCATTAATTAACAATCTCACATCTGTCATGGATATCTCTCAAACCCGAACCACATCTACGAGCATAGCGTAGCAATATAAGCAACACGTAGAAGCAACTCCCAAGGGTCTGATAGTAACAGGGCAATAGGTTCCTACCTCATCATCTACTTCCCAACCCACAAATTAATGACATCCTAATCATGCAATGTGTGAGAATTGAGCTAATGCATAAAACTGGGTATGAAAAGATATAATCAAGTGTTACTTGCCTGCAATGTTGATGAAGAAGATTCGCACTCAAAACTCTTGATAGTTCTACTCGTCACACTCCGGTCAATCTATCGTAAGCAATCAACAATAGCCACACATAAGCAATCACTCAAAACATCGGAAAGAACGAAGAAACAATTCGGAAAACATCAAAACCAATCAAATAACTCTTGCAACATAAAACAATTTCTAACAGTACCAAAATTATATGGATTTGGCCTTATCAGAAAGTTTAGGTCAAGAGCTTCGATTTGCAAAAAGAATCAACTAAATCGGAGTTACGAAACTCAAGTTACGATCAAACGAAGTTTGAATACAAATCTGTTTGAATTCCAATTTTAAGACTTACAAAAACATGTTTGAGTTCGATTACTGGATAGAGGGGATCATAACGAAGAAGTGGGCGTTGGTTTCGTTGAATTCCGACTAACGAGTAAAAAGTTATGGTCGTTTGAAAATCAGGGACTAATCTGTAAAGGAAATCATCACAGATAGGTCCTCGCCGAAATTAAAAGAAAAAGAAAAATCTATCGAGCTTAACGCCACATGTAACCTAAATCGACGAAAACCTTTCGCTAATTAGATCTAAACAGCGAACGCTCACTACTTAAGAAAAACGGTTGAAAAAAAAACTATAGATCTATCCTAGCCCTAGGTCATCGATCGGACGGGCGAGGGCGGCCGGTGGCTTACCGCGGCGGCGGGGAAGACGGCGGCGACGGTTCGGACGTCGACGGGCGGCGGTTCGGGTCTCCCGGCGTCGGGCGAGGGCATCGGCGCTGGCGCCAAGGCCATGATGACGATGGTGGTGGCGGCAATGGCCTGGGTGGCGGGTGGAGCGGGCGACGCGGCGAGGTTTCACAAGCGGTGGCAACTCCGGCGAGGAGTGGCGTGCGGACTCGGTGGCTCCTCGAGGGAAACGGGCCGGGTCCCGGCTATATAAGGAGGAGGAGACTTGGAGGAGGGGCGAGGCAAGGCGCGCGGAGGTGGCCGGCCACCACGGCGATGGATGGCGTCTTGCGGGCGAGTCCCGCCTGGAGCTTCGAGGACAGGCGGATGGGCCACGGCTGGGCTGTGGCCTGGCCGGTTGGTTGGGCCGGCCCAGAAAGAGAGAGAGAGAGAGAGAGAGAGAGAGAGAGAGAGAGAGAGAGAGAGAGAGAGAGAGAGCAGTGCGGGGCTTCGGCCTGGCACTGTTCGAAGCATTTTTTTTATTATTAAAACAAAATTTCACAGAACTAAAATAAAAACAAAAATAATTAAAACTTTTATATAGGCATATAATATATCAAAATTTGCAGAAAAATATTTCCTACAAGATGAACATTATTCTAATGTCAAATAAAATCCACACATATTCAAAATAAGCAAAGAGTGCTTCTGGTCCAATAAAATCCAACAAAAATCATTTTAAAAATATCAAAATGAATTAAAATTTATTTCTCTCCATTTTTCTGAGGTAGGGAATCATGTTACCCTATTTTCCATATATTTTATTTTTGGAGAAAAATAATTTGAATAAAACTCAAATAACTCCAAATTGAAAATAAATTCAAAAGAACTTTGAATTTTAAATTCTTTGAAACTCCCAACTCATATTTCATATGTTTTGAAGAAGTCATTTTATCTTCGCTCTTGAAAATCATTGAGTTGCATAAAGTTTCAGAATTGGAAATATTTTCCAAATGAAATTCAAATATTTTCAACACCCTTGTCATTTAAATATATGGAAGAAGTCATGTCATCTTCTCTCGTGGTTTTGTGATGAAAAGAATTTGAATTCGAAGATCATAAAAGCAAAAGGAAAGTTTGGGAAAGTCCTTTTATTCCCTCTCATTTAACTTTCAAAAAGATTTCGAATTCACTCACTTTCAGTCAATCAATCAAACAATCAATCAAAACTATCTATGTGTTTATAACATTCCAAAATTTAGAATTTTGGGATGTTACAACTTCCAAGTGTATTGCGATGCTTCACGCTCAGGACTTGGAGGTGTACTTATGCAGGACGGAAGAGCTGTTTCATATGCATCCCGACAACTTCGACCGCATGAGTTGAATTATGCTACTCATGATTTGGAGTTAGCAGCAGTAGTGCATGCGCTCAAGACTTGGAGACATTACCTTATCGGAAACCATTGTGATGTGTACACGGATCACAAGAGTTTGAAATACATTTTTACCCAAAAGGAGCTGAACCTCAGGCAGAGGAGATGGTTGGAGCTCATAAAGGATTACGATATGAAGTTGCACTATCATCCAGGAAAGGCCAATGTCGTAGTAGACGCTTTGAGCCAGAAGAGTTATGCCAATACCCTCGTAAGCGGAGGATCGCCAAAGGAGTTAGCAGAAGATCTCAGGGAGCTATGTTTGGAGATAGTCCCTAGAGGTTTTGTTGCAGCATTGGAGGTTCAATCAATGTTGTTGTGAAAGATTCAAGAAGCGCAGAAGGATGATAAAGAGATTGTCGAGATAAAAGAGAGAATGAGCAAAGGAAAGGCCAAAGGTTTTCATGAGGATGAGCACGACACCTTATGGTTTGAGGACCGTGTTTATGTGCCCAATTATGCGGAGATCAGGAAGTTGATACTTCAGGAGGCTCATGACTCACCATACTCAATACACCCCGGAAACACCAAGATGTATTTGGATTTGAAGGATCGTTTCTGGTGGACTGGTATGAAGAAGTATATTGCTGAGTTTGTAGCCATATGTGATGTATGTCAGAGAGTAAAGGCAGAATATCATAAGGCAGCAGGATTACTGCAGCCTATGCCGATACCCGAATGGAAGTGGGATAAACTTGGCATGGATTTCATCACCGGATTGCCCAGGACTTGATCAGGATATGATTCTATCTGGGTAGTAGTTGATCGCTTGACCAAAGTGGCTCACTTTATTCCCGTGAAAACCACGTATACTAGTGCGAAGTTGGCCAAGATATATATGACCAGGATCGTATGTCTGCATGGAGTTCCGAGGACCATCGTATCAGATAGGGGAACACAGTTTACTTCAAAGTTTTGGCATCAGCCGCACCAGACTTTGGGTACAAGGCTAGAGTTCAGTACAACATTTCATCCGCAGACAGATGGCCAGACCGAGAGAGTCAACCAGATTCTGGAGGATATGTTGAGAGCTTGTGCGCCACATTATGGATCTAGTTGGGATGACAATTTGCCCTACATGGAGTTCTCATACAATAATAGCTACCAAGCCAGTTTGAAGATGGCACCTTTCGAAGCCCTGTATGGACGAATGTGCAGAACACCGTTGATGTGGGATGAAGTGGGAGACCGACAGTTGTTTGGGCCAGATTTGATCAAAGAGTCTGAAGAGAAGGTTAAGTTGATTCGAGACAGACTGAAGGTAGCTCAGTCCAGGCAGAAGAGTTATGCAGATTCGAAACGCAATGAGGTAGCCTATGAAATCTGAGACAGAGCATATCTTCGTGTATCACCATTCCGAGGGGTGAAAAGTTTTGGAGTTAAGGGAAAGTTATCCCCGAGATTTGTAGGACCATACCGAGTTTTGGAACATATGGGAGAGGTTGCCTACAAGTTGGAATTACCTGAAGGATTGTCAGGAGTTCATGATGTGTTTCACGTATCCCAGTTAAAGAGTGTCATGCAGAGATGGCCGATATACCTCACGAGAGATACAAAGGCCTCGAAGCGATTCGGCTGGATGTTGATCTGACCTATGAGGAGAAACCCGTCAAGATTATTGAGTTTGCCAGCCGAGTAACTCGCAGTAAGGTCATCAAGTTTTGTAAAGTTCAGTGGAGCCACCATACCGAGGGTGAAGCCACCTGGGAACGAGAGGATGATCTTCGCAAAGACCACCCACACCTATTTTCTAGCCAACCCGGATCTCAAGGGCGAGATTCATCTTAAGGGGGTTGGTTTGTAACATCCCAAATTTTCAATTTGGAATGTTATGCGTAGGTCATTCATGCATCTCATATTTTATTGCATTTCATTTTGGGATCCTCGAAATTCTAAGCAACTCAAGGACCCTCGGAGAGAGTTGGGGATTTCACCATTTTCTTATTTGAATTTTTATCAAATATCGAAACGAGGATCATTTGTTTTAATTATTTTTCTCTCCGAAAATATTTCATATTAAAATATACGAGAGGAGATAATATGACTTCTCCAAAATAAATGAAATATTGGAGGAAAATATTAAAATCAAATCAATGATTTTATTTGGGATTTTATTGCTATTTTATTTGCATAGGAAAAATACGCGTTTTCCAAAATTGCATTATAGGCCCAAATAAATGGTCACCTTGTCCGGCATATTTTTAGAGGACGGGAAAAATTTATTTCGGGATTATTGGTGTCCATTTAGTATTCTTTTTCTTTCTTTTTCTGCGTGTCAGAATTATTAAAAAAATAGTCAAACCGACTTGGGCCGCAGTGGGCGACCCAGACTCCGCATCGCCCAGCCTTTATAAGCCGCCACCCCACCGCAGCCCACCCGGCCCGCGCCGAAACCCTAAGCCTCGAGCCCAGCGTCGCCGCCGCTGCCGCCCGATGACGACGACGACGCCACCGCCCCGCCGCCGCGCAGTTCTGCCGCCGCGCCGCCTCGCCGGAGTTCGCCAGAGTTGCCGCGTTTTTTTCGTTCGGTTTTTTAGGTAAACCCTAGATCTGTTTTTTAATAGATCGGTTCAGTTTTTTCGGTTTAGTTATTTAGCGAACGCCCGTTCGTATGTTCATTTTAACGAACGGTTTTCGTTCATTAGTCACAGACAGCGAACGTTCATTCGTTATCCAGTTCGTCAGTTTTTCTTTTTCTCGGGTTTTTCGCGATTATTTTCGATCGCGATTTCTGATCCGATTTTCGTTCTAGCGTAACTTCTCGCTCTTTTATCGGAATTAGGCGATTCAAGCGCTTAGTTCTTCATCTCGAAGCCCTCTTTTTGTTTAACCAACTTGAACAAGATTTTGGTACTGTAAAATTTGACTTTAGTCCAGATTAGTAAATGGATCTTGTTTCTTTCGCAGTTTGAGTTTCGTTGCTCCGTTTGATTTGATTCTTTTTGCAAACCGGAGTTCTTAAGTTGAACTTTCTGGTTAGATCTTCTTATTTAAGATTTACCCGTGCATCTTTGCTTGATTGCTTATGTATGCTATTGTTTGTTTGCGATAGAATTCCCGGAGTGCGAAGCAATGCTACTACGAGTCACTAGGTTTTGCGGATCGTCAGCAAGACAAGTAACACATTGATCATACTCCTTTCATACCCAGTTTTTATGCATTAGTTCCAATCCTCAAACACTGCATGATTAGGATGTGATTAACTTGTGGGTATTGGGAAGTAGTTGATGAGGTAGAACTTATTACCTGTTTTATTATCAAACCCTGGGAGTTACTTTTACGTTATCCTTATATTGCTATGCTATGCTCGTAGACATGGATTGGGTTGAGTGTATCCATGACAGATGTGAGTTGTTAATTAATGGTTCAACTTAAGGTGGCAACTTTAATACACATCTGGGTGGATTGCTTGTTTGGGCACCTGGGGATATACCAGTGTTGTCCTAGGAGATCCCGGGGATATACCATGTGATCCTCCTACAGTCCGCCACCCAGGCTCAAAGGGATCGTGAGATTATTCATGCTAGAAACTTCCGTGTGCAGCCACAAGCTATTATGGGCTCTAGCATAGTTGAGTATGTTGCATGACCTCTTCCAGTGGTAGGCTAGCAGATGTAGAGGGATGTAGGTTGGTACTGTCTACCCGGGGTTAGAGTTAATGCTTCTGAAAGACTGTGTCTCGGTCATCCATTTCTCAAACACCATGTAGTGCGAGAAATCCAACGGAGGAGATCGAGTCTTGTGGGGAAAAGTGCGCAAACCTCTGCAGAGTGTACAATCTAATCATGGTTAGCCGTGTCCCCGGTTATGGACATCTTGAGTATCTAGTACTTCGATTATCCTATTGCATCTCATCACTCTAATTTAATTTGTTGCGTTAATGATTACTTTAATTGGGATTTAGTTGGAGGAACCTTCTCAATTATGTTTCAACTACCATGATAGTTAAATAAAATTTATTCCTTTGTTGTAGGGAAAATTTGCTTTTCGCAAAAACCTTATACCATAGAGCCTCCACCAGCCATATATGCATGTAGCGATAGCATTTATCTGTTCATTTCTCTACTGTGTTACATTGCCGGCATATTCCATGTGCTGACCCGTTTTCGGGCTGCATCGTATTATGTTGCAGACTTTTCAGACGAGGAGTAAGGTTCGCTAGACCGTTGTCTTGCACTCAGCTATGCCGTTGGAGTTGATGGACTCACTTTATCTTCCAAGCCTTCCGTTGTTTATCGAATTAGATGGGCTTAAGCCATATTTGTTGTAATAAGTTCTCTTGTGAGACATTCGATGTAATAAGTATGTGATTGCTACTCTGTTATAAATCCTTCGAGTACTGTGTGTGTCAGCACTACCGATCCAGGGATAACACTGAAGCACAGAGACTTGACCGTTTGAGGTCGGGTTGCTACAACCTCCTTAGATTGTGTCTGTTAGGAACATTGCATGGGAAATAAAAAAATTCCTACGCTTATTAAGATCAATCTAGGAGATGACGATTGGATCTACATGCCCTTGTAGATCGCCAAGCGGAATCGTTAAGAAACGTGGTTGATGTAGTCGAATGTCTTCGCTATCCAATCACGATTCGTCCCGCGAACTCCCGATCCAAGTGCCGAACGGACGACACCTCCGCTTTCAACACACGTACGACTTGATGACGCCTTCACCTCCTCGATCCAGCGAGTGATGGTGAAGTAGTAGCTCGAGTCCTCCAGCAGCACGACGACGTGATGGTGGTGGTGGTGGAGAAATCTCAGCAGGGCTTCTCCAAGCCTCACAGAGAAGAAGGACTACGAGGGAGAGGGAGGGCAGCGTCGTGGCATAGATGAGGTGCGGTGCCCTGCTTTTACCCCTTTATATATAAAGGGAAGGGAGGAGGAGGGGCGCCCTAGGGTCCTCTAGGGGGGCAGCCACCACAGATGGGGGCGCCCCTAGGGTGACTTGCCCCCCAAGCCAGGTGGAGGCAGCCCTAGGGGGCACCCCACCTCCTTTGGTGATCGTGGGATGGGGTGAGGGGGGCGCACAACCCCTTATGGTGTGTTTGGTTCAGGTCATGAGCTGGAATGTAATGGGCCCGTTCCGTTCCTGGGCCTGATTTCTCTGTTTGGTAGCAACGAAGATTGGAACCCACGCATTCCCCAGAATGGAATATTCGCCTGAGATTCGAATGCGCCCGTACCTCCGATCTGGAGGAATCACGCGGAAAGCATCGCATCTCGGTCCTCCCCCACGACTTCCTCGTCTTCGAGCCCAATCCCAGCGCCACCACTCCCTCTTGATCTATGTCCATCTTCTCTCCCTCCCTGGCGCCACCCTCACCACTCTATCTCCAGTGACACCTCTCCCTTCCTCCCTCCCTCCCTCCCTCCCTCCCTGTCGGTGTCAAAACCGGCGGATCTCGGGTAGGGGGTCCCGAACTGTGCGTCTAGGCGGATGGTAACAGGAGACAGGGGACACGATGTTTTTACCCAGGTTCGGGCCCTCTCGATGGAGGTAAAACCCTACTCCTTCTTGATTAATATTGATGATATGGGTAGTACAAGAGTAGATCTACCACGAGATCAGAGAGGCTAAACCCTAGAAGCTAGCCTATGGTATGATTGTTGTTCGTCCTTCGGACTAAAACCCTCCGGTTTATATAGACACCAGAGAGGGCTAGGGTTACACAGAGTCGGTTACAATGGGAGGAGATCTACATATCCGTATCGCCAAGCTTTCCTTCCACGCCAAGGAAAGTCCCATCCGGACACGGGACGAAGTCTTCAATCTTGTATATTCATAGTCCAGGAGTCCGGCCAAAGGTTATAGTCCGGCCATCCGGACACCCCTAATCCAGGACTCCCTCACTCCCTCACTCTCTCTCTCTCTCTCTCTCTCTCTCTCTATCTATCTATCTATCTATCTATCTATCTATCTATCTCTCTCTCTCTCTCTCTCTCTCTCTCTCTCTCTCTCTCTCTCTCTCCGACCGACGATGCATCTCCCTTGCCTATCACAGCTCTGCTCGTCCCTCCGGCCTCCTTTGCCCATTATCCATGCCGAGCCGCAACGGACCTCCGTGAGCTGAAGCTGGAACACAACGGGCGGCTGCATCTCGCAAGCCATGTCCCTCGGTGGCGAATTCATGGTGCTGGCCGGCGACTGCAACCTCGTGCTGCAATGCCCGTTCCTCTACTGGTGCCACAGCTGGGCAGGCAGCAACAAGCGGTGACGACAATGACTTGATTCATTCGTAGCTATCACCACTAACTTGATTTGGGGATGCCTTGTATTTTCCTAATTACATCATCTTGGTAGCTTTCCTAATCACAGCAAGCTCAATTTTGAGTAATTGACTTGTATTTTGAGTTTTTGACACATCTTTTGACATGTAGATTGATGACTTGTATTTTGACATATTTTTTACATGTAGATACTTGTATTTTTATTATATGTGTCTTGTCTATATTTGATGCCAGAATCAATATACTTGAGTGGTGAGATGAACAAATCCATTATGTTCCATCTTAGAAACCAAACATCAAAATGGAACCACTCCATTCCTCTGAATTGCTCATACCAAACATAAGGATGGAACCGACCCATTCCAATGGAATAGAACCATGACATTACATTCAACTTTGTTCTACACACCCTTAGTGGGCTGGTGTGCTCCCTACGCTTGGCCCATGAGCCCCCCAACACACGCCGGGGCCCTCGAAACCCCTTTCAGTTCTCCTGGTCATAACCACATGCACTTCGGAACACTTCCGGACTCTGATTCCCTTCATCCTATATATCGATCTTCACCTCCGGATCACTCCGTAATTCCTCGCCACGTCCGAGATCTCATCCGGTACTCTTAACAACCTTCGGTTACCACCATAAAAATTCAATTATACTTATATCGTCACCAAACGCTAAGTGTGTAGACCCTGCGGGTTTGAGAACTATGCAGACATGACTGAGACACATCTACAGCCAATAACCAATAGCAGGACTAGTATGTCCATACTGGTTCCTACATATTCTATGGCCATACCTAGTTCAATCTCGTTATCGGCAAGTCTCTTTACTCGTTTCGTAAGACAAGATCCCGCGACTAACTCCTTAGTCACATTGCTTGCAAACTTCTTGTGATGTTGTATTACAAAGAGGGCCCAGAGATACCTCTTCGTCAAACGGAGTGACAAATCTCAGTCTTGATCCATGCCAACTCAACAGACTCCCTCGAGATACATGTAGAGCACCTTTATAGTCACCCAGTTACGTTGCGACGTTTGGTACACACAATGTATTCCTTCGATGTGAGTGAGTTGCATGATATCATGGTCACAGGAACATATACTTCACATGCAAAAAAGTTAGCAATAAACTTGATACGATCATATGCTATGTTCATAGTTTGGGTCTTGTCCATCACATCATTATCCTAATGATGTGATCCCATTATCAAATGACAAGTCGTGTCTATGACTAGGAAAACGTAGCCATCTTTGATCAACGAGCTAGTCCGGTAGAAGCTCACTAGAGACATTTGTTGTCTATGTATCCACACATATATTTGAGTTTCCAATCAATAAAATTATAGATGGATAATAAATGATTCTCATGGACAAGGAAATATAATAATAACCACTTTAGTATTGCCTCTAGGGCATATTTCCTACAGTCTCCCACTTGTACTAGAGTCCATAATCTAGCATTACATGGTAATGAATCTAACACCCATAGAGTTCTGGTGTTGATCATGTTTTGACCATGGAAGAGGTTTAGTCAATGGATCTGGCAAGCCATGTCCCTCGGTGGCGAATTCATGGTGCTGGCCAGTGACTGCAACCTCGTGCTGCAATGCCCGTTCCTCTACTGGTGCCACAACTGGGCAGGCAGCGACAAGCGGTGACGACAATGACTTGATTCATTCGTAGCTATCACCACTAACTTGATTTGGGGATGCCTTGTATTTTCCTAATTACATCATCTTGGTAGCTTTCCTAATCACAGCAAGCTCAGTTTTGAGTAATTGACTTGTATTTTGAGTTTTTGACACATCTTTTGACATGTAGATTGATGACTTGTATTTTGACATATTTTTTACATGTAGATACTTGTATTTTTATTATATGTGTCTTGTCTATATTTGATGCCAGAATCAATATACTTGAGTGGTGAGATGAACAAATCCATTCTGTTCCATCTCAGAAACCAAACATCAAAATGGAACCATACAATTCCTCTGAATTGCTCATACCAAACATAAGGATGGAACCGACCCATTCCAATGGAATAGAACCATGACATTACATTCAACTTTGTTCTTGAACCAAACACACCCTTAGTGGGCTGGTGTGCTCCCTACGCTTGGCCCATGAGCCCCCCAACACACGCCGGGGCCCTCGAAACCCCTTTCAGTTCTCCTGGTCATAACCCTGTACCCCCGGAACACTTCCGGACTCTGATTCCCTTCATCCTATATATCGATCTTCACCTCCGGATCACTCCGTAATTCCTTGCCACGTCCGAGATCTCATCCGGTACTCTTAACAACCTTCGGTTACCACCATAAAAATTCAATTATACTTATATCGTCACCAAACGCTAAGTGTGTAGACCCTGCGGGTTTGAGAACTATGCAGACATGACTGAGACACATCTACGGCCAATAACCAATAGCAGGACTAGTATGTCCATACTGGTTCCTACATATTCTATGGCCATACCTAGTTCAATCTCGTTATCGGCAAGTCTCTTTACTCGTTTCGTAAGACAAGATCCCGCGACTAACTCCTTAGTCACATTGCTTGCAAACTTCTTGTGATGTTGTATTACAAAGAGGGCCCAGAGATACCTCTTCGTCAAACGGAGTGACAAATCTCAGTCTTGATCCATGCCAACTCAACAGACTCCCTCGAGATACTGTCTGGCACCTTTATAGTCACCCAGTTACGTTGCGACGTTTGGTACACACAATGTATTCCTTCGGTGTGAGTGAGTTGCATGATATCATGGTCACAGGAACATATACTTCACATGCACAAATGTTAGCAATCAACTTGATACGATCATATGCTATGTTCATAGTTTGGGTCTTGTCCATCACATCATTATCCTAATGATGTGATCCCGTTATCAAATGACAACTCGTGTCTATGACTAGGAAAACGTAGCCATCTTTGATCAACGAGCTAGTCCGCTAGAGGCTCACTAGGGACATTTGTTGTCTATGTATCCACACATATATTTGAGTTTCCAATCAATAAAATTATAGCATGGATAATAAATGATTATCATGGACAAGGAAATATAATAATAATCACTTTAGTATTGCCTCTAGGGCATATTTCCTACAGTCTCCCACTTGTACTAGAGTCCATAATCTAGCATTACATGGTAATGAATCTAACACCCATAGAGTTCTGGTGTTGATCATGTTTTGACCATGGAAGAGGTTTAGTCAATGGATCTGGCAAGCCATGTCCCTCGGTGGCGAATTCATGGTGCTGGCCGATGATCAGAACCTCGTCTTTGCAATGCCCGTTCCTCTCTTGGTGCCACTGGCCCGGGCGGCAGCGACAAGCGGTGACGACAATGACTTGATTCATTCGTAGCTATCACCACTAACTTGATTTGGGGATGCCTTGTATTTTCCTAATTACATCATCTTGGTAGCTTTCCTAATCACAAAGAAGCTCAATTTTGAGTAATTGACTTGTATTTTGAGTTTTTGACACATCTTTTGACATGTAGATTGATGACTTGTATTTTGACATATTTTTTACATGTAGATACTTGTATTTTTATTATATGTGTCTTGTCTATATTTGATGCCAGAATCAATATACTTGAGTGGTGAGATGAACAAATCCATTCTGTTCCATCTCAGAAACCAAACATCAAAATGGAACCATTCCATTCCTCTGAATTGCTCATACCAAACATAAGGATGGAACCGACCCATTCCAATGGAATAGAACCATGACATTACATTCAACTTTGTTCTTGAACCAAACACACCCTTAGTGGGCTGGTGTGCTCCCTCCCCTTGGCCCATGAGCCCCCCAACACATGTCGGGGCCCTTGAAACCCCTTTCGGTTCTCCTGGTCATAACCCTGTACCCCCGGAACACTTCCGGACTCTGATTCCCTTCATCCTATATATCGATCTTCACCTCCGGACCACTCCGTAATTCCTCGCCACGTCCAAGATCTCATCCGGTACTCTTAACAACCTTCGGTTACCACCATAAAAATTCAATTATACTTATATCGTCACCAAACGCTAAGTGTGTAGACCCTGCGGGTTTGAGACTATGCAGACATGACTGAGACACATCTACAGCCAATAACCAATAGCAGGACTAGGATGTCCATATTGGTTCCTACATATTCTATGGACATACCTAGTTCAATCTCGTTATCGGCAAGTCTCTTTACTCGTTTCGTAAGACAAGATCCCGCGACTAACTCCTTAGTCACATTGCTTGCAAACTTCTTGTGATGTTGTATTACCAAGAGGGCCCAGAGATACCTCTTCGTCAAACGGAGTGACAAATCTCAGTCTTGATCCATGCCAACTCAACAGACTCCCTCGAGATACCTGTAGAGCACCTTTATAGTCACCCAGTTACATTGCGACATTTGGTACACACAATGTATTCCTTCGATGTCAGTGAGTTGCATGATATCATGGTCATAGGAACATATACTTCACATGCAAAAAGGATAGCAATAAACTTGATACGATCATATGCTATGTTCATAGTTTGGGTCTTGTCCATCACATCATTATCCTAATGATGTGATCCCGTTATCAAATGACAACTCGTGTCTATGACTAGGAAAACGTAGCCATCTTTGATCAACGAGCTAGTCCGCTAGAGGCTCACTAGGGACATTTGTTGTCTATGTATCCACACATATATTTGAGTTTCCAATCAATAAAATTATAGCATGGATAATAAATGATTATCATGGACAAGGAAATATAATAATAACCACTTTATTATTGCCTCTAGGGCATATTTCCTATAGTCTCCCACTTGCACTAGAGTCCATAATCTAGCATTACATGGTAATGAATCTAACACCCATAGAGTTCTGGTGTTGATCATTTTTTGCCCATGGAAGAGGTTTAGTCAATGGATCTGTAACATTTAGATCCGTATGTACTTTGCAAATGTTTATGTCCTCCTCCTTGACTACATCGCGGATGGAGCTGAAGTGTCACTTTATGTGTCTGGCCCTCTTGTGAAACCTTGCTTCCTTGGCTAGAGCAATGGCACTAGTGTTATCACAGAATAGAGTCATTGGGTTCAGTACACTCGGCACAACTCCAAGATCCGTCATGAACTGTTCATCCAGACACCTTCCTTCGCTGCCTCCGAGGCACCTATGTACTCCGCTTCGCATGTAGAATTAACTACCATGCTTTGCTTGGAACTGCACCAGCTTATCGCTCCCCCATTCAAAATGTATACATATCCAGTTTGAGACTTAGAGTCATCCGGATCAGTATCAAAACTTGCATCGATGTAACCCTTTACGACGAGCTCTTGATCACCTCCATAAACGAGAAACATTTTCTTAGTCCTTTTCAGGTACTTAAGGATATTCTTCACCACTGTCCAGTGATCCACTCCTGGATTACTTTGAAACCTTCTGGCCATACTTATGGCAAGGCTGACATCCGGTCTTGTGCACAGCATCGCATACATGATAGAGCCTATGGCAGAAGCATAGGGGATGACACTCATCTTTTCTCTATCCTCTGTAGTCTGACTCAACTTCACACCTTGCAAAACATACAAGAACCCCTTCTTGGACTGATCCATTTTGAACTTCTTCAAAATCTTATCAAGGTATGTGCTTCGTGAAAGTCCTATTAAGCGTCTCAATCTATCTCTATAGATCTTGATGCCTAATATGAAAGCAGCTCCTCCTAGGTCCTTCATTGAAAAACTCTTGTTCAAATATTCCTTCAAATTTTCCAAAAGTTCTATATTGTTTCCAATCAACAATATGTCATCCACATATAATATTATAAATGCTATAGAGCTCCCACTCACTTTCTTGTAAATACAAGATTCTCCAAAAACTTGTATAAACCCAAATGCTTTGATCACCTCATCAAAGCGAAGATTCCAACTCCGAGATGCTTGCACCAGTCCATAAATGGATCACTGGAGTTTGCACGCTTTGTCAACATTCTCTGGATCGACGAAACCTTCCGGTTGCATCATATACAACTCTTCCTTATGGAAACCATTAAGGGACACTGTTTTGACATCCATCTGCCAAATTTCATAATCAAAAAATGCAGCTGTTGGCAACATGATTCTGACGGACTTAAGGATCGCTACGTGTGAGAAAGTCTCATCGTAGTCAACTCCTTGAACTTGTGAAAACCCCTTTGCCACAAGTCGAGCTTTATAGACGGTGACATTACCGTTCGCGCCTGTCTTCTTCTTGAAGATCCATTTATTCTGAATGGCCTTTCGCCCTTCAGGTAATACTTCCAAAGTCCATATTTTATTTTCATACATGGATCCCATCTCAGATTTCATGGCCTCTAACCATTTGTCGGAATCTGGGGCCACCATCGCTTCTCCATAGCTCGTAGGTTCACTGTTGTCCAACAACATGACCTCTAAGACAGGGTTACCATACTACTCGGGAGTTGTACGTACCCTTGTCGACCTACGAGGTTCGATAGTAACTTGATCCAAAGCTTCATGATTATCATCATCAGCTTCCTCTTCAACTGACGTAGGTGCCACAGAAACATCTTTCTGTGCTAGGCTACTCTCTGTTCAAAATAAAGGTTCAACAACCTTATCAAGTTCTATCTTCCTTCCACTCAATTCTTTCGAGAGAAACTCTTCCTCGAGAAAGGAACCCTTCTTAGCGACAAACACTTTGCCTTCGGATATGAGATAGAAGGTATTCCAAACCGTCTCTTTTGGGTATCCTATGAAGATGCATTTGTCCGCTTTGGGTTCGAGCTTTTCCGGCTGAAGCCTCTTAACATAAGCATCGCAGCCCCAAACCTTAAGAAACGACAACTTAGGTTTCTTGCCAAACCACAATTCATATGGCGTCGTCTCCACAGACTTAGATGGTGCCCTATTTAAAGTGAATGCAGCTGTCTCTAATGCATAACCCCAAAATGATAGTGGAAGGTCGGCAAGAGACATCATAGAACACACCATATCCAATAAGGTATGATTACGACATTCAGACACACCATTACGCTGTGGTGTTCCAGGTGGCGTCAACTGTGAAACAATTCCACAATTTTTAGGTGATTGCCAACCTTATAACTCAGATTTTCTCCCCCTCGATCGGATCGTAGGAATTTAATCTTCTTGTTACGATGATTCTCAACTTCACTCTGAAATTGCTTGAACTTTTCAAACATTTCAGACTTATGCTTCACTAAGTAAATATACCCATATCTACTCAAGTCATCGGTGAAGGTGAGAAAGTAACGATATCCAGCGCGCGCGTCAACACTCATCGGACAACACACATCAGTATGTATGATTTCCAACACGTCACTTGCCCATTCCATTGTTTTGTAAAAAGGGGTTTTGGTTATCTTGCCCATGAGGCATGGTTCGCATGTGTCAAGTGATTCAAAATCAAGCGACTCCAAAAGTCCATCAGCATGGAGTTTCTTCATGCACTTTACACCAATATGACCTAAGCGGCAGTGCCACAAGAAAGTGGTGCTATCATTATCAACTCTACATCTTTTGGCATCAATGTTATGAACATGTGTATCATCACTATCGAGATTCAATAAGAATAAACCCCTCACAATGGGTGCATGACCATAAAAGATGTTAGGGTTTTTTACATCTGTGCCCCTGGTTCCTTAGCCATACTCATTCATCCCCACGATCTTTACTTTTGCTCACTTTTCCCCACTCCCTTGCCCGAAACCCTCAGAACTGGTCACAAACGATGGATGCCGTTGGGTCAGTGCTTTGACCGTTAACTCTGACAAGTGGGTCCGCGCTGACTGTGTCGCCCGTTGGACCTGATGAGTGGGGTGGCGACGGATGGTGCCACAGTTAGCCCGTTGGGCCGTGGTTAGACTTGGGTCGTGCGCGCGCCGCAACGACAGAAGCCTGTTATGCATGCACGACATGTCCAGCTAGCCTGCATGCATGCACGTTGCTAGCCTACCTGCATGCGCCGCCGCCCGCCGCCACGATGCGCTGACTGGCCTCTTTTTCACGTGAGCCGCCACGGATGCTGATCGGCCTCATTTTCACGCGAGCCGCCATAGACGCAGGGACAGTTGCTGCCGCTGGTTTGTATCATCTCCCACGCGTGTCTCCTCGATGTAGAGCATTGTTTCACACTTTTCGATCCACTGCATCTATTCAACGTGGCAATTAAAACCTGTTGGCAATTAAAGTGGCATATCGATCGACGCGGCTCGTTTGAACATAGCAAATCCAAAGCGTGGCTTGTGCCACTCCCCTTCCCTTCCCCTTTACCTATTTAAACCACCACCCCTCCACCTATTCTCCACATATCCATTTGCGCCGTGCCGTTCTCTTTTCCCCAAAACCCAGAGCACTCTCAAAGCGAGGCGAGGATGCAGTACAACGGCCCCACCTTCGAGCTCCCACTGACTGTGCCGGAGAGGCGGTATCCGGCCAACATCATCATGGAGAGGACGCTCCGCGTGCGGGCATTCTCACGTTGGAGGGGTGCAAGGGGGTTTGTCGAGTGGTTCCTTTGTGCGGGCTTCGCCCACCTCCCGGCGGGCTCGCCGATGATGTTCTGATTGGATGAAGGCATCCAAACTCCAGGACTCCGCCAATAGGGCTCACCGTCACCTTCACCAACAAATTTGATGCGTACTACCTCCTCCGCAAGGTGTTTTGGTGTGGATGCGAATTCATCGCATTCACAACCCACAACATCTTCACAAACTTCGACTGCATCTTCCCCATCCGTGATGGTATGCACAGCCTCCCCTACTACATCGGCCAGGACGACATGGAGAGGGAGTAGTGAAGAGAAGGCGCAGTGAAGATGGTGGTGAAGTCCCGGTCTCGATCTTGAGCTTGTATTGCCCTAGGGTGTTAGGGTTTTTTATCTTTTATATATTTCTATCTTAATTATGTCGTTGATTGTACCGTGAACTTTTAATCTCTGTCGTGTTATCCCCCAAGAATTTTGTTATGCTTGCTACCCTTATTTGTTTTTTTTTGAGAAACGCTGCCCTTATTTGATATGTCGTTGGTTATCAGTGTTTTAGCTTGCTATTTCTATCTTATTTGACGTGAGATAAATCGCTAGATGGATATGGTGCTGTACACGAGCCCTTCTGCTAAATCAATCAATGATTTAGTATTCCTCAATGAAAACCAGCAAGTTTTCGCCCATTTAGAGTAGGGTCAAGTTTTCGCACACGCGGATAATGGAGTAGTTGAAATGTCAAAAAGGAAACTAAAGCTTGAAAAATGAGCCATGTTGATGTTGAAAAGAAGAAGAAAAGCTAATTTTTTTGAATTGTTGGTGGCCCTATTCCGTATAAAACAAGCTAATTTTTGAATAGTTTGTGGACTATGCTATGGTTTAGGGTACCCTATGTTTTATGTAAGAAGTATGCTATGGTTGCTACTTTTTATGTTATGGATGTATGCTTTCTACGTGAGATATCAGTCGATGGATATGGTGTCGTAGCCGAGCCGTAGACAAGCTCTCTAGATGGATATGGTGCCATAGCCGAGCCTAGACATGCTCTCTAGATGGATATGTTGGCTAATGGTGCCACCAGACTATATTTTAGACGTGGTTTCAGATGGATATCATGATCTACATAATTAAGTCTGACATGTTCTTAATAAAAAACAAAAACAAAAAATCATGTATACAATATTTTTCTTGCAACAAAAACTTGTTTATAATACCCGCATGTCAAAAAATGAACCCAAAAATGAAAGTGTTGTGTCGTAGGCTATATACAGAAGGAAATTGCCATGATATGTACAAATAAATTTGACATGTGCAAGTCCAACAATAAATCGATTTACCATCATGCACTATTTTTGTTCGGCATGGCAAACCATGGATTTACGATGGTAATAATCAAGGTTAAAAATAGAGCCAGCGCGTGGGCCTTCGACACTCAACGCGATGAGACGGCCCAACCAGAGCTTAGTTTCAATTTAGGCCCTAGAACTATGTTTTTTTCTTCTGCGGTCGGTGTTGTCTGACGTAACTGAAGAAACTGAAAGTGTGCAAAACTGATGAAACTGACGGGTACCCGAAACTGACATGATCCACAAATTAAGCAACACAGAGCATTGAGCACATGATCCACAAATTAAGCAACACAGAGCATAGAGCACATGATCCACGAATTTAAGCAAATCATAGAGCACATGATCCACAAATTAACCAAATCCTAGAGCACATGACACCACACTAATAACATCTCTAACGAGTGATGACCAGCAAGTAAGAAAATCCTAGAGCAACTACACAAAAATAAAAGGGATAAAATCCTAAAGCTATCAGATTCGCCTGCTTGTTCAATTGAATCATCTGCTTCAAGTTCTTGTTCATCTTCTTTATTTTCCCCTTCAGATCTGCATCCCCAACTGTCAGAGCAGCACTTTCAGAGACCAAATTCATTGTTGCTGATGGCAGATTGAGCTCCCGGGTTGGGGCCCCATTGAATTGAATCCGCTTAACGTAGTCATCCAACCATTCAAAATGTGTGCATTTCTTCGCGATCTGAATCGAAAAAATGAACCCTAAATCCCAGATCGAAAAAGAACTAAAAGCAAATAGAAAAAGAAATCAGAGAAAAATCATGAGATCTAACCTGCCCCTCTGGCTTGCTCTCGCATTTCACGAACTCTTGCCCATAGTTGACATTCTTGACCTCCTTCAAAGTCAACCGTATCAGTGGCGCACTGCGTGGGCAGTCAGGACATCGCTCCATGGGAAGTGGACAATACTGGGTCCACGAGGGGCGGGAGGCCGAAGTGGAGCTCGACATATCGCCCAAAGTCGCCGGAGAAGAAGAAGCAGAGGAGTGGCTCCTCTCGTTGCCGGAGAAGAAGTAGCAGAGGAGGAGTGGCTCCTCTCGTCGCTGCAAAATAAGCACCAGAATAAAGGGGTACCCGAAGAAAGGGGAGGCATAACCAACAAGTCTCGTGGATCGCCTCTCGCGGATCGCCCCACGATCCAACGATGCGGAGCCGTCCATGTGATCCAACGGCGCGGAGCCTGGTCGCAGCCTGCCCTTGGAATTACTTCTAGAAGACCACATCTGAGGGCTCTCGCTTGGCGCTAGGGTATGATCGGACGGCTGACGTTCGGAGCTAGGGTTAGGCGAAACCCCGCGGGGTTTAGAGGGGTTTTGAGCTGGTCAACGGGGTTTCAAAGGCTTTGACTGAGCATAAATAATTAAAAAGATCAAAAAAATATGAAACCTTCACCGTTCGTCGTTTTATAGGATACACTAACGAGGAAAAATACTAAACTTGGTATACATACATTTAGATAAAATAAACCTAGCTAGCACGACCGAGGTAAAATGAGCACCATTAATTAAAAAATAAAAAATATATAAAACCTGTGCACAATGTTGTCTTGTATGACATGTTACCAACCAAAAATCATAAACTTTGTCTATGGACATTTTCATGAAAAAACCTTCACACATATGAGCTATCATGTACAACGTTTCATAGAGACCAAGGAGAGGAGGTAGGGTTTCCCTTCGGTTTTTGAATTTTTTTAAAAAATCAAAAAAATCACCAAAGCTTGATTCCAAAGTGAATAAGAAGGATCTGAACTTAGTTTTCCATTTTCATATGGTAAACGTGATTTTTAATGGTTTTTCTATTAAAGTATATTTTTTTGAAGCACATTTCTCATGACTACAAGTTTTGTAGATGCAAACGAGATCGGATTGATCACCCTTATGTTTATAATAGTTCAGCAAACTGTGCAACTCACACCACAGGGGAATGGACTGAAGTGTTGGTTCAAATTCAAAGTTTGCCTCAGTAGTTCAAATTCAAAGTTACATATAGAATTATTACACCTTACAAGTTTTCACAGTACTTCAAATTGACGACAGAATCCTTATTACAAATCTTTAAAGTTCAAAGTTTATGACTTGCATCCTAGTTCAAATTCAAATCTTTGCCTTGCTCCTTGTGTTCCGGGATGGGTTAACCGTCTTGCTTCTGGTTTCCCTGGCTAGGTTATTTTGTGCTTTTGAAAGCTTTGTCTTGTTGCTTCTGATCTTCACTTCTGCTGGTGGCGGTTTTGTTGAGCTCTGACTGATCGAGCAAGTGATGACCAGTTGATGGTCATCTGTGGGCTCACTAATCTTTAGAGGAACTTCAGACAAAAAAACTTCCTCCTCTCTTATAGCTTCAAAACCTTCGTAAGCCATGGTTTCAAATTCCGCATCAGATGATAGTTCAACCGAAGTTTCTTCCTCTCTAGGTCTTTTTTGTCTTGTGCCTCTAATTATCCTAGAGCTGGGTCAAATAGAAATAAGCTTAGCCATCGATAAAAAAGAGAACAAATGCAAAAAAATGGAAAGATTGCACACATACCAAGTTGCTACTTCAGTTGCTTCATTCTCTAAACTTGTTGCATTCTCCTCTGTTGCCGCATTATCCTCTAAACTTGCTACATTCTCCTCTGCATTTGCTGCTACCCATTGTTCCTCTTCTCCAAATGATGCATCAACTGGATTGGTACATCGCCTAGAAATATGCCCTAAGATACCACATATTTTGCACTTACGTTTTTTTACACGACCCTCTTTACCAGCTCTTATCCTGTTTTTCCTTGGTCTTCCTGGTGGTCTAGTCAGTACAGGAGAATGGAGTTTGAACCCTGGGTCCACTATGTTCCATTGGTCTTTTCCCAAGAGTGCAGGCACATTTTCAGCATAAGCAGCCCTAAATTTGGCAACAGAGAAATATTCAGAGCAATACTGATCAACTTCACCATCTTCACCTCCAATAACAGTCATGAGATGTAGGGCATGTATGCAAGGATTCCCGCGGATCTGCCATTGCCTACAGTTGCATTCATTGGTTGCAAGGTTCACTGGATATCTCCATTCCCTATTTTTACTATCAGTGTATGTCACCTCAGCCTCGTATGTCGATGGTCGAATGCATTTCATTCTTAGTCCTCTTGCCTTGGCATGCAATGCCTTAATCAAAGATGGGAGCATAAGATGGCCAACATATTGTGTTTCTGCAATTCTTTTACGAAGAGCCATCTCTACCATGGTCATCTGCCTGCTCTTATCAAATGCTTGCCACAACAAAAGCCCTTTCACTGACTTGAACTTTGCATTGAAACACTCAGCGAGGTTATTGGTCACATAGTCTACTTTGCAGATTTCATTGAATTTGCTTCTTGACCACAGTTTTCCATGATGTTCATCCATGTACTCCTTCACCAAAGGATTATGAGCATACAACACTCTCAAATGGTGCTCATGCTTCCTCAAGCTGCATGTGTATAATGCTGGCCATAGATTCTCATCATAAACTTTTCCTTTGAATTTCTTTTTAAAATTCTACGCTAGGTGTCGCATACATTCCCTATGTTCCACTCCAGGGAATACAATTTCTACTGTACTCCTCCGTCCCATAATGTAAGACGCTTTTTGATTCTAGTGTAGTGTCAAAAAAGATCTTACATTCTTGGACGGAGGGAGTAGTTTCTAAACCCTTGCAAGCATCTGTGTGTATAGCTAAACCTGAGGGTGTATCTATAATGTTGCGCAACTGCTGCAGAAACCAAACCCAACTCTCCTCACTCTCTACCTCCAACACACCAAATGCAATCGAATAGCCAGTTGTGTCCATCAACTGCAGAAGCTACTGTTAGCTGGCCTCTCCATCTTCCATTCAAAGCAGTCGCATCGACAGCCAAATAGGGCCTACAACCATTCAGAAACCCCTGCCAGCAAGCTTGAAACAAACAAAAGCCCTCCTGAAGCACTCCTTCTCTATTGTCTTCCCTTTTAATTTGTACTTAACTATATGCTTGTTAATCTCTACAACACTCCCTGGACTAGCCATCTCCACTTCAGCTTTGAAGGTGTAAAGCTACTGAAACTCTCATTCCATGGACCATTAATCTTATCAAGAGCCCTTTCCTTAGCATAGAAAATCTTCATGTATTGTACATTCATCTTGTAATTCTCAAATAGCTTTCCATGGAGTGTTGTTGGACCAATTGTTGGTGTTTCCCTCACCCAATCCAAGATTGCATCTGCCACCCACCTAGTCTTTGCAAGCTTAGATTTGTCCTTTCCCCCTCCCCCTCCAGGTGGGCAAGTGTGCCCGTGTGGGTTGCTTTTTATCTAAAACAAAATGAAAAATGATGTCAAATACAATTAAGAAACAGTACACATGATTTGCATATAGAATGGATAAATAATCCGATAATAATATTCAGTTGTAATACCTGAATCAATTTGCTCTTTCGCATAGTGGAAGCATGCAACCTACACCTATCATAATGGCAATGAATAGTGAATCTTGCTGGCTCACTCCTATCAACCTCATAAGAGTTTTCAGTGAGAATGTAATATGTAGTCACTGCATTACGACAGTCCACCATCGATTCGAATACGGTTCACAGAGTAAGGTCAGGATTCTCCCTGTTCCACTCAATTGTTGGCATGTCCTCACCATCATATTCTTGTAAAACTAGGAGTCGATGTTCTCCTCCCTCTCTTCATCATCAGTGTCATCAAGTCTAGCACGGCTGCTAGGCTCCTCTACATATTCATCTTCCATTGCCTGATGACTGACTCTATCTACCAGTTCAGGGAATAGAATATCATCCTCATCATCATGTCGAGGCACTTCCTCGTCAGGCTCTGCATCTACTTATACATCAGGTGCAGAAGGGAGAGGAGAAGTAGCAGAATTAGCGGCAGCCGACATGTTGTGGCTTTCAGAACCACTAGGTTTACTTGGTCTCGACCTACAAGGAGTGTGAGGACGCTCGCTACTAGCAGAGACAGATGATGTCTGAACACCCTTTAGGATATGTTGTTTGCGTGCCTGAAGCACACCGATATGGATTTTACCGAAACGGCTGTCAGCATTCAAACTAAATAGCAATCCCAGATGCTCATCACAAGTTAATGGGAGAAATCTCTGCTCGGTACTGTCGAAATATCTCAGTTCAACAGCATCGGCAGGGCTCCACGAATACTCACAATAGAGTGCCTCACGGAAATCTCTGAACGAAACGCGGGTTTCTACCACTTTAGGGTAGAAAAATTCAGAAATCACACATGGTTTAGTTCCATGCAGCTCGCTAGTTTCCATTCTAACCGCCAGCCAAAAAGCAAGTGCAGGATCAACCCTATTCGATTGAAATAATATAAAGGGCGCAGTTAGGCCAAAAAATTTCAGATAAATTGCGCTGATTCACGCCAACGGTGGTCAACAACCTAATTTACGGATCTCCTAATAAATTTGAGAGGAAAACGATGCTTACCCAGGTGGAATCCATGAATTATCAGCCTCTGATTCGACCCAATCATCTCCATGGTCGATGGGCCGTACGGGGTGCCCCCCGACATCGCTTCCTAATCCTAGATGAGGAGAGAGGGTAGATGCGGCGGAGGCGGCAAGAGTGCAGCGGAGGCGGCATGATGGCGACGGAGGGGGCGGCGCGGAAGTGACTGGATCTGATTCAGGTTACCGTGAGTGTCAGTTTCACGGCCCCACTGGTTACCACGCAACGGTCAAAATGTGGACTCCGCCCTACGCGGCCCCACTAGTCAGAGTTAACGGTCAAGCCATTGACCCGACGGTAACGTCCGCTGTGACCAGTTCTGAGGGTTTCGGACAAGGGAGTGGGGAAAAGTGAGCAAAAGTTAAGAGCATGGGGATGAATGAGTAGAACTAACGAACCAGGGGCACAGAAATAAAAATCCCAAGATATTACCCATATAAATAGAACAACCATTATTCTCTGATTTAAATGAGTAACCGTCTCGCATTAAACAAGATCCAGATATAATGTTCATGCTCAACGCAGACACTAAATAACAATTATTCAGGTTCATCACTAATCCTGATGGTAATCGCAGAGCGAGCGTGCCGACAGCGATCATATCAACCTTGGAACCATTTCCCACGCGCATCATCACTTCGTCCTTCGCCAGCCTCCATCTATATCGTAGTTCCAGCTTTGAGTTGCAAATGTGAGCAACCGAACCGGTATCAAATACCCAGGCACTACAACGAGAGTTGGTAAGGTACACATCAATAACATGTATATCGAATATACCTTTGTTGACGTTGGCCCCCTTCTTTTCTGTGAAATACTTGGGGCAGTTCCGCTTCCAGTGGCCAGTTCCATTGCAATAGAAGCACTCATTATCTGGCATGGGTCCAGCCTTGGGTTTCTTCACGGGAGGAGCAACTGCTCTGCCACCTTTCTTGAAGTTTCCCTTCTTTCCCTTGCCTTTCTTGGAACTAGTGGTTTTATTCACCATCAACACTTGATGCTCCTTCTGGATGTCTGACTCAGCGACTTTCAGCATCGCGAACAGCTCAGAGACTGACTTGTTCATCCCTTGCATGTTATAGTTCAACACAAAGCTCTTGTAGCTAGGTGGTAGCGATTGAAGAACTTTGTCAGTGACAGCCTCTGGCGGGAGCTCAACTCCCAACTCAGCCAGATGGTTGTAGTATCCAGACATTCTGAGTATGTGCTCATTGACAGACCCGTTCTCCTCCATCTTTTAGGCATAGAACTTATCGGAGGTCTCATTCCTCTCGACCCGGGCATTCTTCTCAAAGATAAACTTCAACTCCTGGAACATCTCATATGCTCCATGACATTCAAAACGCCTTTGAAGTCCCGACTCTAAGCCATACAACATGGTGCACTGAACTATTGAGTAGTCATCAACACGCGACTGCCAGGCGTTCACAACGTCTGCAGTTGCTGGAGGGGGTGGCGCACCAAGCGGTGCATCAAGGACATAAGCCTTTTGGGCATCCGTGAGGATAATCCTCAGATTATGAGCCCAATACACAAAGTTACTTCCATCATCTTTCAGCTTAGCTTTCTCTAGGAACGCATTGAAATTCAGGGGAGCTACTGCGCGAGCCATTGATCTACAACATAAATTTGCAAAGATAACTTAGACTATTGTTCAAGATAATGAGTTCAATTCATCATATTACCCAAGAACTCCCACTCAAATCAACATGCCTCCGGTTGTCCGAGTGTAACACGATCCAAATTCACCAACCCAAGTCTGATCATCACGTGAGATGAGGTGGTTTCAATGGTGAACATCTCCATGTTGATCATATCTACTATATGACTCGTGTTCGACCTTTCGGTCTGTTGTGTTACGAGGGCATGTCTGTACATGCTAGGCTCGTCAACTTTAACTCAAGTGTTCCGCATGTGCAAAACTGGCTTGCACCCAATGTATGCGAACGCAGAGTCTATAACACCCGATCATCACGTGGTGCTTCGAATCAACGAACTTTCGCAACTGTGCACACTTGGGGAGAACACAATTTTACCTTGAAATTTTAGTGAGGGATCACCTCATAATGTTGTCGTCGTCCTAAACAAGATAAGATGCATAAAAGGATATGGCCATCATCTTGTGCAAATCATAAGTGGCATGATATGGCCATCATCTTGTGCTTTCGATCATCATCTCCAATGCATCGGCATGATCTCCTTCATCGTGTCACGCCAACCATGCTGCTACTACTATTGCTACTGTTTATCGATAAAGTAAAGCATTACATATCGCTTATGATTGACACGCATGTCATACAATAATTAAAGACAACCCTATGGCTCCTACCGGTTGCCGTATTCATCGACATACAAGTCATGATAAACTGTACAAAACATGATCATCTCACACATCAAACATATCTCATCATGTCTTTGGTCATATCATATCACAACGTACCCTGCAAAAACAAGTTAGACGTCCTCTAATTGTTGTTGCATGTTTTACGTGGCTGCTATGGGTATCTAGCAAGAACAATTCTTACCTACGCAAAGCCACAACAGTGATATGCAAGTTGCTATTTAACCTTCTACAAGGACCGCCTTTGTCAAATCCGATTCACCTAAGGTGGGAGAGACAAACACCCGCTAGCCATCTTTATGCAACAAGTTGCATGTTAGTCGATGGAACCGGTCTCATGTACGTGGACATGTAAAGTTGGTCTGGGCCGCTTCATCCCACAATACCGCTGAATCAAGAAAAGACCAAGGAAGGAAGCAATATGAATATCAACACCCACAAACTCCTTTGTGTTCTACTTGTGAGGTCATCTACGCATAGACCTAGCTCTAATACCACTGTTGGGGAACGTTGCATGGGAAACAAAAAAAATTCCTAAGCTCACCAAGATCAATCTAGGAGATGACCATCTACGAGAGGATAGATTGGATCTACATACCATTGTGGATCGCTAAGCGGAAGCATTAAGAAACGCGGTCTATGTAGTCGAACGTCTTCCTGATCCAATCACGATCCGTCCCGTGAACTCTTGATCCAAGTGTTGAACGGACGGCACCTCCGTGTTCAACACACATACGGCTTGATGACGCCTTCACCTCCTCGATTCAGCAAGCGATGGTGAAGTAGTAGTTCGAGTCCTCCGGCAGCACGACGGCGTGATGCCGGTGGTGGTGGAGAAATCTCAGCGGGGCTTCGTCAAGCCTCACGGAGAAGAAGGACTACGAGGGAGAGGGAGGGCAGCATTGTGGCATAGATGGGGTGCGTATGCCCTCCCTTTACCCCTCTATATATAGGGGGAAGGGAGGAGGAGGGGCGCCCTAGGGTTTCCCCTAGGGGGACGGCGGCCACCACAGATGGGGGTGCCCCTAGGGAAACCCTAGGGTGACTTGTCCCCCAAGCCATATGGAGGCAGCCCTAGGGGGCGCCCAACCTCCTCTGGTGATTGTGGCATGGGGTGAGGGGGGCACACAGCCCCTTGGTGGGCTGGTGGGCTCCCTCCTCTTGGCCCATGAGGCCCCCCAACACATGTCGGGGCCCCCGAAACCCCTTTCTATTCTCCTGGTCATAACCCGGTACCCCCGGAACACTTCCGGACTCTGATACCCTTCGTCCTATATATCGATCTTCACCTATGAACCACTCTGGAGTTCCTCGTCACGTCCGGGATCTCATTCGGGACTTCGAACAACCTTCGTTTACCACCATAACAACTCAACTATACTTATGCCGTGACCAAATATTAAGTGTGTAGACCCTGCGGGTTCGAGAACTACGCAGACATGACCGAGACACATCAATGGCCAATAACCAATAGTGGGACCTGGATTTCCATATTGGTTCCTACATATTCTATGAAGATCTTTATCGATCGAACCTCAATGTCAAGGATTCAGATAATCCCGTATGCGGTTCCCTTTGTCTACCAGTATGTTACTTGTCCGATATTCGATCGTGGTATCACCATACCTAGTTCAATCTCGTTACCGGCAAGTCTCTTTACTCGTTCTATAATACAAGATTCTGTGACTAACTCCTTAGTCACATTGCTTGCAAGATTCTTGTGATGTTGTATTACCGAGAGGGCCCAGACATACCTCTCCGTCAAACGGAGTGACAAATCCCAGTCTTGATCCATGCCAACTCAACCGACACCCTCAGGATACCTATAGAGCACCTTTATAGTCATCCATTTACGTTGCGATGTTTGGTACACACAAGGTATTCCTCCGGTGTCAGTGAGTTGCATGATCTGATGGTCATAGGAACATATACTTGATATGCAGAAAACGACAGAAATAAACTTGATACGATCGTATGCTACGTTCATAGTTTGGGTCTTGTCCATCACATCATTCTCCTAATGATGTGATCCCGTGATCAAATGACAACTCATGTCTATGACTAGGAAACCATGGCCATCATTGATCAACGAGCTAGTCCGGTAGAGGCTCACTAGAGACATGTTGTTGTCTATGTATCCATACATGTATTTGAGTTTCCAATCAATACAATTATAGCCTGGATAATAAACGATTATCATGAACAGGAAAATGTAATAATAACCACTTTATTATTCCCTCTAGGGCATATTTCCAACAACGCAAGTGGCGCACTGCATGAGCGTTACTTGTCGCAATCCAAGAGTTTTTCATTCTTCCATACATAGGTTTATTCAGAACGTTTTATCTCTTAAAGCGTTCATCCAAATCTCGAATCGTTTTCATCATTGGATTACTCGCGTCGAGATTTTCAAAATTAGATACCATGTTGACAGGTTTTGACGAATTTTTTTCATGATAAAATCGGCCAAAAAAATCAGACCAAAAAACCGACCCAGGAGCACGTTTTTTCCTTTTTGAAAGAGGCACGGCTGTGCGTTTGCGAAAGCACAACCGTGCCTCTCACAGAAGAAAAAAAAACACGTTTTTTCGTTTTCGAGAGGCACGGCCTTGCTTCTCGTGGAAGCACAACCGTGCCTCTCGTGGAAGGGGAAAAACAATTAAAAACACATTTTTTCCGTTTCATCTCGGGAAAGCAAAACCGTGCCTCTCGTGGAAGGAAAAAAATAGGAAACACGTTTTTTTTCTGTTTCCAAAAGGCATGGTTGTGCCTCTCGCGAAAGCAAAACTGTGCCTCTCTTGGAAGCAAAAAAATAGAAAACAGGCTTTTTTCGTTTCCGAGAGGCATGGTTGTGCCTCTCTAAAAGCAAAACTGTGACTCTCGCGGAAGGAAAAATATATATTTTTTGCATATTTAAAAAAGATGTTTTTTGATCCAAAAGCTAAGGAAGAACGGTGAAAACCCAAAAAGCCGAAATGCGTGCGAAAAAATAGAAAATAAATAAAGTTCGGAGTAAGCGTCCAAAGCGCGAGACGTGGCGGCAGCTGAGAGCGCGACACAGCCGACCCCCAAGTTCGTTGTGAGGCTCCCGAAGGAGCGCTCGTCAACTATTTGCTCTCAAGTGGTATTGCGAGACAAGGGCAGCGTCGCCTCATGTGCCTCACTAAATGGGCCGTCCTGGAAGGAGTTCTCCACCGCTCCCTCGCTAGTGTGTTCTTTTTTTCAATCAGCGACTACAACGCATGTACTGTTTTGTAGTTTTTCCCCCTTTTTCTTACTTTCCATTATATTTCTAAATAATTTTTAAACTATACATAATAAACAAATATTTTACTTAGTTTTGAAAATGTTCAATGCACGTGAAAAAAAGGTGTGGTGAAAAAATGTGTTCATGCAATTTTAAAAAATGTTCACACCATTAAAAAAAAGGTTTCCGACATGCAGAAATATTTCACAGAAATTTAAATATTGTACATGATATTTTCAAAAAAAATCACTCATAGTCAAAAAGAAAATTGTCCATGCAAACTTAAAAAATGCCGATACCATTAAGAAAATAGTCATGAAATTTAGAAAATGTTCACAATTGTTTTTTCCAAGTAACGAGATATAATTTGTTTATATCATTTAAAAGAAATCATAACACTTAATAAGTGTTCACATTTTAAATATTTAAACAGTCGAAACATGTATTAAATAAATGTCCAACATGTATCTGGAAAATGTTTAATCTCTATTAAAAGTATATATAATATGTGTTCAAAAAAATAAATGTGTGTTTGATTTTTTCATAAATTTCTAAAAATAATTATGTAAAACTAAGGTTCTTCGAGTCTTTTTAGAAAAATATTATGACATATAAAAATAAGCCATACACTAAAACTGGACGAATCAAAAAATCATGAGTTTGAAAAATAAAAAAATGAAAATCCAAAAATCAGGAAAAAGTAAACAGAAGAATGGTACAAAATAGAAAACAAAAATGAAAAGAAGAATGTAGAAAATGACAATGAACTTACAGAGAAGGAAAAAAGAAAACAAAATGGAGAAAAGAAAACCGAATATAAAGAAAAAATGAACAGGGAAAAAAAGAAAAGGAAAAATAGAAACCAGCAAAAACCTTCAGAGAAGAAAAATATCCACCCAAAACAATCCCAGACAGTTAAAACACACGAAGCCCTGATCCAAGCCAACACCATAGCCTTTAAGGCTTTTGAGAGCTGATGAACAAGCCTGCTGCAAGAAGGGAGGCGCTAGTCTATGTGGATCATCAGCCATGCGACAATGGAGATTTGACTTATCCTTCGGTAGGCGCCATGGTGGCGTTGGAGGTTGGAGACGATCGTTGGATGGGCAGTGTGGAGGAAACCCTAAGGACTTGATTTTATTTTTCTTTATCTTAGGGGCTTTCTGGAAATTATCACGGTCATCTGTTCTATTACGGTTTCTTTAGAACATGACAAATTGGTTTGTTGTGTACTCTGTTTCCGGGTCAATGTTAGTATTATGTTTCTCTCAAAATAAAAAATAACAGTGAAAACCCGAAATATAAGATTTCCAAAAGCAGCTAAATGGGCGTGGGGGCTAAATCTTTGCTGCCCACAACTTTTAACTCTGTAGATAAAAAATAATTCGCCCCACGCTTATTTGAACTAAACCGTAAATGGCGCTTTAAGCGCTGGTTACAGTTCATTCTGCAAACCGTCGCACATCCCCTGTTTGTCCATGGGCTCAGCAAATTTAGTTTTTTTGGTTCTTGCCCAGTCCGCACAAGTCCTGTATGCTAGTTCGGTCGGTGCATGTAGCTTTTTTCCACCAATTTTGGGAACCTTATAGAAGTTTTCGTCGGTTTTTTGTGGCAGTTTTCCGGGACGAGTTTTGTTTGGTTTTTTCTTTTCTCTTATTGTTTTATTTTTCTCTTTTTTTCACTTTGGTGAATTTTTTGGAATTTGTTAACTTTTTAAAAAAATTCATGAAGCCTTTGTTAATATTCATGAATCTTTTAGCCGTGAACTTTTTCTGATTCGAGATTTTTTTGAAAAAGGCTGCGAACTTTTTATAAGTTTTATGAACTTTTTTCCAAATTTTTGAAATTTTCCTTAAATCCACTAACTTAAATTCATGAATTTTCTAGCTTTGAACATTTTGTTTCAAATATATGAACTTTTAGCTCGTGAACTTTTTTAAAATTTGCATACTTATTAAAATTTTGATAACTTCGTCCAAATTTTCATGTTTTTTTTTTCAAATTCATGAACCTTTTCTAATTCATGAATAATTTTCAAATTCGTGAACTTTCTCATTTTCGTGAATTTTTATCAACTTCTACAAACCTTTTCAAATTCGTAAGACTTTTCAAACTTGTGAAATTTCCTACAATTCATCAACTTATCATTTTTGAAAAAGTATTTGTGTTTTACGAAATATATTTGAAAAATAAATATAAGGCGTTTTCAAAAAAGGTTGTGTTCAAGTTTTTGAAAATTGGTTAGCGTTTACGAAATGGGTTTGCAGATTTGAAAATGTGTTCCTGTTTTCTAGAAATGTTCACCTTTTAAAAAAAAGATTGTGCTTTCAAAAACTTCTTAGAAATCTAGAAGTTATTCCAAAGCTGAGAAAAATTGTGCGCTATTGTGTTTACGGTAGTCCTGGTGCGTATGAAAGAAAAGAGGAAACAACATAGGTGGCTTAATGGGCCGGCCTGTTCGCTTGCCCCTGTGCAAGTCGGGGCAGTGATGCAGATCCTATTTGGCTCTTAACACACCATATACACGCAAATGCGTACATAGCGCACACGACCAACCCTACTTGGGGTACCCCCTGTTCGGGATATTCCCCATGACCAAGACTCGGCAAGAATATTGACCCGACGAGAAGCACAGAAGCTCCATGGGTCAGTACTTTTCCCAGGTCATAGAGGAAACAAGAGGGCCTGAAGGCCCAGAAGGATGTTTGCGAAAGGCCGGCTCATGAAAAAGCTACCAATGAGCCGGCTTAACAAGACGGCCCTAGAAGTGGATGATTTCCTAACTTGGGAGGAAAGATGGATAGAGTTAGAGTAGGATACGGGTTAACAATACGACCCGGAATCTCATGTAAACCTTGGGACTTGTCCTGTTATATAAAGGGGAGCCCTCCAGATCGAAAAGACCAAGTTCCAATCTCTCGAAAGCTAGGTTAGCGAATCTGCATCCTTGCAATCAAGATCATCGTCAATATCAATCAAGCAGAAAGTAGGTCTTTACCTCCACCGTGAGGGGCCGAACATGGGTAAACTCGTGTCCTTCGTTCTCAACCAACCTCGTTCAAGTAACCACCTAGTTGCGATGGCCTCCTGACTTAGTACTTTCATGAGGACATATGTCGTGAAAAAACCATCGACAGTTGGCGCCCACCATGGGGCCAGCGCACAGTGGTGTTGAGTTCATGGAATGAGCTCTCTTAGGGATCGAGGGTTACGCGATCGGCCGGATGACGAAGTGTCACGTGGCAAGCTTCTACATCAATGGCTCGGACTGGGGTCCCAAGGCTGACTCAATCGAGTACGGATACTGGGTCCCCTTCGGCAAGATCCACATCTTCATTGGCGTAATCGGCGAATCTGGTCCTGAGCTGGACATCATCTCCGACATTACCGAGCTGGCTCGTCACACCAGACCCGGTTGGACCCAAGCCGCCCGGGCTCACGTTTTCATCGGCTTCACCCATGGAGTCGACCTTTCGGGTAATTCCGCGTCTGGCAGTGACACCCTTGTGTACTCTGACATTGAGTACTCGGTCGGAGACACCGATACGATTCTTCCACTCTTGGACGATAGGCTGGGGGGCTACTCCAATGACGAGATTGATCCAGAGTTTTATTAGCCGTCACGCCACGCGCCTGTCTATATGGCAGGGAATCAGAACACGGCCGGGACTGTGCTGGCTCAGAATTTCACAATGGCTGGTGCCACAGTGGTAGCTAGCAACCCGGCGGCGGCTTCCGATGTGGTCGGCTCAAGCCCTGGCGGAGCTGATGACCGCTTTGGGCACCCTCTTGGCAGCTCTAGTGACCGCAAATAACGTGGTTGAGCGTAACACGGAAGTTGTGAAGCTTCATGAGCATATGGCAAGATCCAGGAGGATAACAATGTGGAAAACACTCGCCTGGCTGAGGTACATGCTCGGATCACCAGAGAGACCAAGCGCCTGAGGGAAGAAGAGCTTCATCTTAATTTTTGCAAGAACACATCTTCTACGATGTACCATCGAAGGCATCAGAGCCGGCTTCCGGCGGCGATCGAGCAGACCCGACTGTTTGAGATGTTGCGTGACCCGCATGAGCCGGTAGAACAGGGGGCTGGAGCCGGCTTGCCAGGGGCATCCCCTCTCGTACCCTAGTTGACCCCGAACATACCTCCAAATACGGCCTCGCCGCAGCCGCAGTTACGCCAGATGCCTCAGCAAGCTCAGCCGGCTCAAGAGACGTTGTTGGCTCAGCATCAACCCCGCCGTTTCCAGGCGCCGTCTGGTCATTATTCCAACCCGGTTGATAATGTGCTGGCGGTGACTCACAATCTTACTGCGATTCCGATTACTGGGAACAACCCGATTGAGATCGAGGCTAGGAATGCCATCTAGATGCGGAAAACTACGGTTACCCAACAGGCAAACTATTCTCACAGTCAGCACCGGCTTCATTCCACCCCACACCAGAGTCGTAGCAGGAGGCGACACGCCGAGTCCTCGACAGTTTCTAGTAGTGTATGCCGGCAGCGGGAGCAGCAGTAGCACCCGAACCTGCCACGCCGGCAGTCACATTTGCGCAGGCGATTGTCGATGTTGCTCGTGCTATGCGAGAAGTGGAGGTAGGAAACGCAGGAGTTGCACACACTCAACCCCCACCCACCGCAGCCCTATTGGGACACCGTGCTTAGTGCCTGCCTTGTGCAATGAGCACATGCCGCCTGATTTCAAGGGTCCTCGCAAGGTCCCTAACTACACGGCTGATTTAGAGCCAGCTAAGTGGATTGAAAGTTATGAGTTAGCCATGGATATGTTGGACGCTAGTGATGCAGATTGTGCTAAATATTTGACCATGATGTTGGAAGGGCTAGCACGCACATGGTTGAAAAACTTGCGCCAACTCAATCAACACTTGGGAAGAACTGAAAGAGCGCTTCATCAAGAATTTCCAGGAACCTGCAAACTGCCAATGATGATTGTTGATCTCGAGCATTGTATTCAGCGTAACGACGAGTCTGCACATCACTGATACATCGTGTTGTAGAGATTATTCATTCTTCACATAGCATAATAGTCGTTCAAGCCGTTCTCTTCTTGGAAAGAAATTGTCATTTCCAACCTTTGGTCCAGAAGCTTGGATGTCTCAAAAGGAAGGTGAAAGACATGGGTGATCTCGTGGATGTTCTTACCAGATATGTTGAGTAGATAATACGAAGGATCCAACTTCAGATGACGAGAAGTCTGGCAAGGACAAGAAAACGGTGGCAGTAAGGGTCACCAGCAAACTAGTCATGTGCACAACAACAATGATGGCAATCAGGGTAACAATGGCAGCAATAAAAAGCGCAAGAGCACCGAAGGAGGATCAAACTTTGTTGCTAATACAAATACTAGTTTCAAGAACCAGAGGGGGGTAATAATTTGGGCCGTCCTTATAACGGGAATCGACCTCGTAACTACAAGGAAGCCCTCAAATGGGCCATGTCCCAAACATAGTTCTGATGGCAAGCCAGCAAATCACTCTTGGGGAAACTGCTTCATTATGCAGGAGTTTAGAAACCAAGTTTTTCAGGACCATCATGGTGACGGCAATGGGGGACATCTAGGAAATTCTAGAGCCGGCATGTCCGGAGCCGGCTTTTAGGGTGCTGGCTCAAAAGGGACTTTCCCTAGTGCCGGCTTCTAGGCGTCTGGCGCCTAAGGGTTTGGTTTTCAGGGGCCTGGTACTAGCGGTGGCAATAATCAGTGATCTGGCCAGGGAAATCAGAACTAGGGAAGTCAGTCCAGGTACCAAAGCAATCCAAAGCAGTTAAACGGCGGGCAGTATCACGTTTTCACGACCAGCACCTACAAGCGTGACCGAATACTCCAGAAATGGGTCATGAACATGGTTGAGCCGGCAGTTCTGGAGTACTTGAACTGGTCAGAGCAACCTGTGATTTGGAGTCGTGAGGATTATCCTCCCTGGGTTGATAATCCGGGTTGCCTTGCTCTGGTGGTAGCACCTCATGTTAGTGGGTATAAGCTCACTAAGGTACTCATGGATGGTAGGAGTAGCAACAACATCCTCTATTATGATACTTTCAAGCGAATGAACCTTTCGGAGAAGCAGCTTAAACCATCATCTATGGTGTTTCATGGGATTGTTCCTGGGAAGTCGGCATATCATATTGGGAAAATCTCCCTAGGAGTGGCCTTTGGCACTGAATTTAACTTCAGATCTGAGTTTCTGACATCTGACGTGGTCAAAATCAAAAGTCCTTATTGCACTCTGTCTGGACGACTAACTTATGCTCGGTTCGGACGACCTTTTTTTTTCTATTTGAAGCTCAAAATACCGGACCCTGAAGGGACTATCACAGTTGATGGTGACAAGAAAATTTCCCTGGAGTGTGAGGAAGGAGATGTAGTTTACGCCGAGTCAGCTTGTGCAGCTGAGGAGTTGAAATTTTATAAGGATAACATTGACAGAGCTGATATGACTTCTCTGAAAAAGTCAACTACTGAGTCTGACCCCTACTCAAATTCAAGTGGGCTGAGGATACTAAGCAAGTGGATTTCACCCTGGCGACTCATCTCATTAGTTCACCATTGGGGCTAATATGGATCCAAATAGGAAAGCACGCTCAACGAGTTCTGACATACCTGGTGTACCGAGAGAACTCGTTGAGCACTGCCTAAATGTGGATCCTAAGATGAAGCCTGTCTGGCAATACCTCCGTTGTTTTAAGGAAGAGAGACGTAAAGCCATTGGCGAAGAGGTAGCCCGGCTCCTAGCTGCTGGTTTCATCATCGAAGTTTTTCATCCTGAGTGGTTGGCTAACCCAACGCTTGTTCTGAAGAAGAACAAAACTTGGTGGATGTGCGTTGCTTACACAGACCTGAACATGGCCTGCCCTAAGGATACATTCGCTCTTGCATTGATCAAATCATTGACTCTACTGCTTGTGACGCCCCCGATTCAATCGTACACTAATCATACACGCAAATGTGTACGATCAAGATCAGGGACTCACGGGAAGATATCACAACACAACTCTAGACACAAATCAAAATAATACAAGCTTTATATTACAAGCCAAGGGCCTCGAGGGCTCGAATACATAGCTCGATACACAAGAGTCAGTGGAAGCAACAATATCTGAGTACAGACATAAGTTAAACAAGGATGCCTTAAGAAGGCTAGCACAAAAGACACAACGATCGAAGAGGCAAGGCCTCCTGCCTGGGACCTCCTAACTACTCCCGGTCGTCGACGATCTTCACTTAGCAGCATCCATCGAAGGTGGCATCTAGCTCCAGGGATCCACCATCTGGTTGCATCAACCGGAAAGAAGAAAGAAGGGGGAAAGGGGGTAGCAAAGCAACCGTGAGTACTCATCCAAAGTACTCGCAAGCATCAGATCTATACTAAGTATGCACCGGTATCAAATGGAAGGTTTGTATCTGTGGACCTGAATGAGAATGCCAGAATAGAGGGGGAGGGCCTAGCCTATCGAAGACTAGCATCTTCAAGCAGCTCCAAGCATCTTGCAGCATGTAGAAGAGTAAAGAATAGTAGTTTAATTAACAAGCATGTTGTAACATTAAGGCCCAGAGATCCTTCCTCGACTCCCTACGAGAAAGCAATCCCGGAGCCACATATTCAAGTATCCATTCATAGTTGTATAAGATCAGGATATAAGTCTGAACGTCCATTACCGTGGACACAGTATTCGAATAAAGATCTTCCCTGCAGGGGTGCACCACGTTACCCAACACGCTCGATCACTCTGGCCGGACACACCTTTAAGGGTCAATGCGGCCTCGGAAGATCAACACGTCGCGCAGACCCTACCTAGGCTCGTGAGAGGTCCCCGCCGGTCTACATCCTAAGCGCTCCGGGGTCTTGGGCCCATCGCTGCGGCACTCGAGGTCGTTGTCGCGGGGTGAATACCGGCCTGACCTCGGATGGCGGCCACGATCCAACCATGCCGCCTTCTTTGAATCGGACGTCGACAAAGCTTCGGTTGGTACCACGACATCGAGGCCCATAACTATTCTCGCGTGGTGGTTAGTGCGTAAAGGCCAAAGGCCAACTCAGAACAAATACCCAAACCTGTTAGTGCATTATTAAAAGGAGTGACTACCGCTTTACAAGTCCGGAGCTATCACCCTCCCGGTGATACCGCTAAACAACCGGCCGCCATCGTCACATCGCTGGTGCTCTCGCCCGCCCGGCTTTCACAACGGTCTCCAAAGAAATTCAAGGTAATCGTGTGTCCGGACATCAAGGGGAAAACCCAAGGAATCACCCTGAGGATTCCACTCGATGTAATCATCAAGGTGAACATAAGAGGAACCACCCTCGAGGTTCACACTTGAGGTGTTGCACGAGCCGTGCCAGACGGAATGGTGAAAGAGGAACCACCATCGATGACCACACCGAATAGCTACACTACAGAATTATCATCAGGAGTGCGTTAAGAGGGGTCACCCTCGGCACTCGATAGTAGCTCTGCAGAGTCGAGCAATTAAAGGGGCGTGATGTGATGTGAGGTGTCAGGCTCTGGTCGTCGATCACGTTAATCGAGGCATTGATGATGAAGCAGGGGCAACAAGGACAAGGTGGAGGTCACTGATGGATCACTAGCCAACCTATATTAAGCAGTTTAGGGTAAGCAGGTAGGTAACAATAGCAGGTACAAAAGCAAGCTATGCATCAGAATAGGAGCAAACAATAACAGTAGCAAAATCTAATGCAAGCATGAGAGTATAGAATGGGCGATATCGGGATGATCAAAGGGAGGGGGCTTGCCTGGTTGCTCCGACAAGAATAAGGTGTCGTCGTCGACGTAGTCGATCACAGCGGCATCAGCGACAGTCTCGGGGTCTACCGGAGAGAAGAAGGGGAAGAAACAGTAAATATAAAGGACACAAAGCATCACAAAGCATAACGTGGCAATATGCTGTGCCGGGAGTGACCTAACGTAGGCTACACGATATAGGTGAAGGGGGATTCAACCGGGAATGTTTTCTCAGGTTTAGCATTTTCGGACAGATGAAACGGAGGGGGAAAGTTGCATGTTCAGGTAGTTAGGGGCATGTGGCAGACGAACGGATCGCGTATTCGGATTCGTCTCGTCGTTCTGAGCAACTTTCATGTAGAAAACATTTTTATCCGAGCTACGGATTATTTTCTATGATTTTCCGAAGTTTAAACAATATTCTAAAATTATTATTAATTCAAATTAAAAGGGGAAAATTGCTATGCGCACCCAGCAGAGTGCACACAGCAGGGCCACCGGAATCTGACAGTGGGTCCAGAGGTCCCTGTTGACTCAGTCAACAGTGTAGTCAACAGTCAATCATTTGACTGTTGACTGGTCAAAACTGCAGATGGGGCCCAGGTGTCATTCACACATATCTTGCATTTTCTTTTTAAATGGATATTTAGAGGGGGGTCCACCTGTCATTTGCACTATACCTAATCACTGATTAGACTAACTAGTAGGAGTACTAATTAGCTAACGGAGAGCTGGCCGGCCACCACACCACACAGGATACACACGCACACACAGTGCTAGGGATTAGTTCTATTTTCTGTTGAGAAAAGATAGCATTTTGTGATTTTCATATGAATCAAACCATGCATCAAAATGATTTGGTCCAATGGGAACATTTGGACCATGTCATGTGTACTATCTCCCCATAATTTTTTTAGTCCGGCTAGTAGTCGTTTAGCCGCAGTTTAGGGGCAGTCAAGGAGGTTACTCGATGTAGAAATTGCAAAGCTAGCAATATTTACAGTAGCAAGCATTAGTACAGTAGAGCAGGAGCAAGAGGGCGTGGGCGCTGCAGCAGGAGAGGCAAGGCCGTGCGTGAGGCGGACGGGCGCGCGTAGGGCGAGCTCGTGCGGGGCTCCGGCCATGGCTGTCAGCGGCGACGGCAGTCAACACTGGCAGCAGCGCTAGCAAGCCGCGGCGAGCACAGGCGGGCGGGCGCGGCCACGGGCAGGTGAGGCGACGTAGCGGGCAGCGGCAAGCGGGCGTGGCCATGGCCGGCAGCGGTGAACGCGGCTGCGGGCGACGCGCGAGCGGCTGCCGGGGCGCGGCAGAGGCGCGCGGAGATGGGCGTGGGGCGCCACAGGACGGATTCGGGGCGCGACTAGTGGCTCGCGAACGCGGCCAGATGTCCGCGTGTGTGTGAAAATTCAGGCACTACGACGACGGTGGCCAACGATGACTAACGAGGGGAAAACGAGGGAGGGTTTGGACGGGGGGCCTCACCGGACCTGTAGTTGTGCAAGAGCATGCTCGGGGAGGGCCCGAGGTCGCCGGATTTGGCATCGGCGGCCGATGGAGCAGAGGAGGAAGGAGGGCTCGGGGCGGCGTCGCGGGGCGCCCGGGTCCTTGTAGCTCGTCGTAGAGGAAGAAGAGGACGAGGCGGTGCCTGTGGGCAACCTGGCAGCGCTCGAGGTGGCCGGTGGCGACCACGGCAACGGCGACGGCACGGCGACGCAACGAGCAAACGAGCTCGAGGAAGGGGATCTGGCGAGGGGGGAGAGGCTGAGAGGGAGGAGGGAGAGGGGCAAGTGGAGCGGGGAGACGAGGGGACTGAGGGGAGGGCGGCCCCCTCCCCGTCAGCGCCAGCGAGTCGGTCGGGGGCAACCCTCCCCTGTAGCGACGCGGTCGGTTGAACAGGGGAGGCAGGGGTGCGTTGGGTCGGCCTCGCTGGGATGGAGTTGGGCCGAGGCCCGGGGGGAGGCCGGTTTGTTTTGTTTTTTTTCCTTTTATTATTTTCTGCTTATTGCTTTTCCTATTTTACTTTCTATTTATTTTAGCTTTAGAAAATACCAAAACACCACCTAAATTAGTGTTACTAAATTTTCTGCTGCCATAAAAAGTTTGGTGCAATGATAAAACACTTTGCATCATTTTATTATTTAAAAAGGCATCTAATTAATTATTTTAGCTACTGTTTTATTTATTTAGTGCACTTAAGTATTTTATGAGATTTTGGTTTCTCCACCAATAACAACTATGAATTATTTTCCCGAGTTTGCACATTTTAGTTTTGATTTTTGAAAACTTTTATTTTTGACTTTACTTTTAAATTTGAATTTAGACCGTTTTGAATCTAAACGAGATTAGCAACAACAACAGTGGTGACATGGCCTCATTAGCGTAGGATTTCTGTAGCTTAATTATCCGGGCGTTACACTGCTGGTTGTGAGTGTTTGTGTTTCCTGGATGCTTATTTTGGATATCATCAGATCAAGATGGCGGAGAAAGATCCAGAGAAAACAACTTTTATCACACCTTTTGGAGCTTTCTGCTATACATATATATATGCTGTTTGGGCTGAAAAGCGCATGTGCAACTTACTAGCGTTGTGTCCAAAATTGTTTTCACAAGCAAATTGGTTGTAACGTTCATGCTTATGTTGATGACATCGTGGTCAAGTCTTGGAAGAAGGAAATATTGCTGGACAACAGCAAGGAGACGTTTGATAATCTTAAAATTTACGAGTTGAAGCTCAACCCGGCAAAAATGTGTATTTGGTGTTCCTGCAGGGAAACTGCTGGGTTTTCTAGTGTCCGGGTGTGGTATTGAGACCAACCAGAAAAAATCAAAGCTATCACAATGTTAGCCAAGCCGGCCAACATCAACGCCATCCAGAAATTGATAGGCTATGTGGAAACTTTGAGCCGGTTTGTAAGTCAGCTTGGCTAGAAGGCCATCCCTCTTTATCAACTTCTTAAAAAATCAGACAATTTCACTTGGGGCGATGCTGCTGATAAAGCCTTTGAGTCCCTCAAGATACTAGTACAGCGAGCTCCTAAATAAACGGTTTAAACCCCTTTCCGTGACGGCATCTAGAACCGTCGCCAAGTGAGTGTGGGCGATAGGGGGTCCTTCCCACACGAATCAGAAACCGTCGGGGATATGCCCTCCTGGCACACACGTTCGATAAAATGAGGTCATGTGCGACCGATGAGTGCTCAAATACGGAAATACGTACAGTAGAGCTAAAAAATACAATTATACGGCGAAATTGTTTCCGGTCGCAAGTACATCCCACAAAGTCAGTCCCTGCTAAATGTTTTCGTTTGTATGTACATCCCACACGGTCGCTCGAAGGAAAAACGTTTTCGTTTACAGGTACATCACACACAATTTTTCCCGTTAAATCGCTTGTGTTATTGAATATATCACACACGGTCCATGGAAGAAACTGTGTGGCGAAGGCTGTCCATCACACACCGTTTTCATGTGGTAAACGTTTGCGCAAGGTGTCCTAACGCAAACAGTTTTCAAGAGAAAATCGTGTGTGATTGTTCATTGATCCAACACGGTTTATTGCTAGAAATTGCATGCGTTGCCTGAGGTCATCGCCCACGGTATTTTTTTGACAACCGTTTGCAATAGCAAAACCCAATTAGCAGGCTAATTCGCCACTAGTAGGCTAATTATCCGATTATTCATAATCCATTTATTAATCTAATTGACAGTTCATATTAAGCACACAATATATTTCATTTTCATAATTGAAATACATCAGAGTACAACATCATATAGCTTCAGCACTCAGCTACCTCATTACACAACTACACCAGGACCAAGTTCCACATGCAACATCTATAACCTTTTGAAATTAGCATCATAGACGATACATAGATAGATGTATCTCATCTGGAAAACTGTTGAAGCAGAAGGCGAATATTGAGCCTTCATTGATGTTGAAGGTCTTTGTAACTTTAGGCCAGTGCCTGTGGATGATTAACCGTCCATCCTTCGTCCTCTTCAGGAACACTTCAATATTGAACCGTGGGTGTTGTATGAATACCTTCCTCGCCTCCTGACCATACAGGTGGTTTGAGAGGTAATCATCAGTGAACTGCTTCGGAAAGGCCTGAAAACAAGGATGTGCATAAATATCTTCTCTATATTGGAAATGGGGCAAAGGAACAAAAAAAGGCAAGGTATAATAGTTAGTACCATCCTGTAGTGAACTGATGTCTTCTTCATTGTGCAGACAAAGATCTTGTTGTTTTTTGTCGCTAATTTCTTTATCCTAACAATCTTTCTGAGTTTCTTGACTTGACTGATATTCATGGACAACTCATTTCCCCATATGCAAAAAGGGTCGAACAGTGGGTCAAAACCTCTGACGGCAGGACCTACATGTGCAAGACCAAATTGTTAAAAACCTAAATATTAGAATGGTTCCTGCAATTGCACAATAATGTGCTATTAGACAATGGACCATGCACGTACTAACCTCGGTTGTAAACCTCAGTGCTTTCCATTATTTCCCTGCAACACATATAAGGTAGTTAGTCATCAGGTTAAGTAAGGGTTTGCATGCTATCAGTAAAATATGTTGATGAAAAATAATCACATTGCAGATTCATCAGATTAATTCAAGCCACAGGGAAAACCCATTTATCCAAACCAAGCATGATTAAAAACTAGGAAATATAGCACTTGTATATGTTTCTCATGTATTAAGTGCAGCCAAATTCGATTTATTCCTCACATGCACAACAATACAAAATTCTACCCACGACAATTGGACATCGCATTGCAGAATTGAACCAAGCAGTTAACTAAACACCACACAAATGAACCAAATATTAACTGAGCACCACATTGCACAATATAACATTGAACCAAGCAGTTAACTAAACACCACAACAAATGAACCAAACATTAACTGAGCACCACATTGCAGAATATAACATACTCATAATAGAAGATCACACAGTTAACCAAACAGTTAACTACAGCCAATTGTAGCAATTGTATTTGTTTCTCATGTATTTACTACAACCAAATTCAATTTATTCCTCACATGGTATACAATAACAGAATGCACCCACAATTTTGTAAATATAAATTCGATTTATTTCTCACATGGAAGACAATACAAAATTGCAGCCTGAAGAATTGAACATCACATTTGCAGAAATTGAACCAAATAGTTAGCGAAGGCGACAACTAATTAACAAAACAGTTAATAAGTGAGCACCACAACATTTCGACATATAGAACATATACACTAGAGCAACAGATTGCATGGTAAAATTAGATAACACAATTCACTAGAATTTGTGAAGGAAAGGCAGGAGCAGCACAAGCAACGGGTAAACCGAGCATGCATAACCGGTGTAGCTAGCAAATGGCAAGGTGCTCCTTCAAGATCTAGGGGATGACACGAATGGCAACCATCGCGACCTCATCCGCGCGTGCAACCGCGATTTGCTTCTCCGCTGCCAAATGCTCCTTGAGGTCCTGGCTATACTGCGTGCACCATGGCTTAGGCCGACGCTTATTTGGTGGAGGGGTCGGTGATTTGGGTGGAAGGTGATGCGCTCGCGCCGGCGGTAGGGGCATGTGGGATGTGGAAGAAGGCGGAGGAGGATGGGGGTCGGGTGTGGATTACCTGCCTGGATAGGCGAGGCCGAGGAGCGTGAAGGAGGGTCGCCGGCGAGGAGGCGGCGGCGCTCCAAGAAAGGAGTGAAGGTTTCAACTTGGAAAGGAAGGCAGAAAGAGGGGAAATGTGGCTTTTGGTAAGGGGGAGGGGGTGGGAGGTAGATATTTGCACGGAAGCCGAAAATTAGGAATCGCTTCAGCCAAAAAACTAGCGCACAAAGTGTCATCGGACACGGTCCCTTATTCAGAATTGTGTACGATATGTGAACATCACAAACGATTCAGATTGATTAACCCGTGTGTGTTGAGTTTGAATGTCAAAAATTTTGGTTCGAATTTCCCTGGTTACAGTGGTCATCCACGTCATTGCATAATTTGGGTACACAAAGGAGACTAACTTCTTAATCGAGCAAGTTCAGCAATTAAACAGAGCTATCTGACCTAAACATTACTCTAATAAATTAAAGATCGGCGCTCTTAATTAAAAAACAAAGAGTACTACTACGGTGGTGCTCGTCGATCTCCGCCGCCGCCTCCATGTCTAGCTTCGCGCCCGACGGTATCACGGGAAGGGCTCCATGGCATCCATCGCACCATACTCGGCAAGCATCTCGCCATCCGCGTCCGCCATCTCTTTGGAAAAAAGCCGCCCGCAGCTGGGCGTGGCGGGCGCCATCTGAGCTCTGGCGAGCTCCGTCGTGGCAAGGTATGCAGCCGCGAGAGCAGACGGCTGCTCGAACTCTCTCAGCGATTGCCAGCTCTTCGGCCGTGGGTTGTTGACCGTTGTCGGAGAAGCTTCGTTCGATTTGTGCGATGACTGCCACGAGCTGGGCATGGACGACCTCGACATGGTAGTGGGTGGCCTCCAGCAGGCTAAGCCCGCCGCTGCGGAACGGACTACTGTTGTGCCGCTCTCGCCAGTTGCTATCCTCGAGGCAGATGCTGTTGCCGCCGCCTGAGAAGCAACAGCGGTCGTTTGGGCTGCCTTGGCCGCCCGGACGCAGACTGCGGTCGCCCTCACGAAGCTTGTTAGCACGCGCCTGGCGGCTGCGGCCGCGCTCTTGCCAGAGTGGGCCGCCGAAGTTGCCCTCACGACGTGGGTCCATGTCCCCATCTTTCACCGGTGACGAATGAACAGTGAAATGATATTTGGGGAGTGAGCTAGTGTGCTTGACACGCCGGCTGTGGACTGTAGCCGACGCACCTTCTCTTGTAAGCCATGGGCGTACTATACACCGACGGTGCTCCAAGATATTTTGTGCTGCATCTCACACGGTTGGTGATAATAAACTGTGTGCGATCTACTTGATTTATCGTCTTGATCATTTGAATTACGTAATGGGGTCACAACTACAAAGGATGGTGTTTGAATTGTTAGAACTTTTATCTGCAGTGAACATGCAACTATAGGCGCGTCGTCAAAAAAATTGGAATGATTCAGGGTTCGTTTGTACATTTTTATACATTAACTGGGTTTTCCAGGCATTTTATGCGCATAATTAAAATTTGAACTACATGCACATGCTCCAGTGCATATAAACTTATTGAAAAATCAAATATGTGTCCTTGGTTGCATGTTGAGGTCCCATGCAAGAAATGGGAATGAATTTCAAACACCACCACCGTCCTTTCGACGCAAACATTGAGATGCCTGGTTTTTAAATTCTAGTAAATCCAAAACTCGTGTGAAATTCATGAAACTTGGCATGCTATCATGTAACGGCATCAACATGCCGTGGTACAAATTTTATCCCATTTGGGGAAGGTTTTGGTATAAGCTTCTCACAAACCAGAGCTTCTCACAACAAGCGTGATGGTTTCGGTAGGGAACGTGCCACCTTTGGGGACAAAACGATATCCGTTGCCTTTTATTGCTTTCAAAAAAATTCAAGTGTCAACATAGAACAACAGGAGTGTTGTGCGAATTTTTGTGATTTTTCGGGGTTCGTTTGGACATTTTTATGCATTAACTGAGTTTTTAATGCATTTATGTGCATAATTCAAATTTGAACTATACATGCACATGCTCCAGTGCATATAAATTGGTTGAAAAATCAAATATGTGTCCTTGTGTGCATGCTTAGGTCCCACGCAAGAAATGGGAATGAATTTGAAACACCAGGGCACTGTTGATTGCCGGCAAAACATTGAGATGCCTGGTTTTTAAATTCTAGTAAATCTAAAACTCGTCTGAAATTCATGAAACTTGGCATGCTATCATGGAGCGGCATCAACATGCCGTGGTACAAATTTTGTCCCATTTGGGGCAGGTTTGGGTATATGCTTGTCACAAACCGGAGCTTCTCACAACAAGCATGATGGTTTTCGATAGGGAACGTCCCACCTTTGGGGACGAAACGATATCCATTGCCTCTTATTGCTTTCATTTTTTTTCTCGTGTCAACATAGAACAATAGGAGTGTTGTGTGAATTTTTGTGATTTTTTGGGGTTCGGTTGGACATTTTTATGCATTAACTGAGTTTTCAATGCATTTATGTGCATAATTCAAATTTGAACTACATGCACATGCTCCAATGCATATAAATTGGTTGAAAAATCAAATCTGTGTCAGCCCTCTCAAAGCGGCCGGACTGCTCGTTGATCTCCTGATTCCTCGCCTCTGCGTCGGCGTGTGCTGCGGCCACCTCTGCGGTAAGGCTCTTTGCGTGCTCGACGAGGCGCTCCTCCTCCTCCTGCAGGAACTCGATGTAGCACGCAAGGTCACTGACGCACATGCGGGCCTCCACCTCCGCCCCCTCCTTCGGGCGGTGGTGGCGGAGCGGGTGATGATCCCGGTGGTCGACGGTGGGCTGGTGGCCACGACGACCGACGATGGGGTGGCGGCCACGACCACCACCTCCCGCCTTCGGGCCGCGGTGGTGGAGCGGGTGATGGCCACGGTGGCCGGCAGTGGGGTGGCGGCCACGACGGCCACCTCCCGCCTTCGGGCCGCGGCGGCGAAGCGAGAGATGGCCCTGCCTTTCGACGGTAGTGTGGCGGCAACAGCGGCCGCAACAGCTGCCGACGGGCAGCGGCGGTGGAGCGTGTGGTGGGTGTTCCGCGCACACCCAACAGGGACGCCATGCGCACTACACTACGCCGGGGACTGCGCCGCCGCCGCGGTGTAGCCTCCCAGCTGGAGCTGTCCTCTGATGACGGCGGAGTGGCTGAGCGACGACGACGGACCGGTGCCATTGGCAATTGTGGGAGAAGCAGACGAGATAAGTTACAGGGAGGGAGGGGAAAATGCGACGCGGGACTCGCCGGCCGTGAGGGTTTTTATAGCAGGCCGGTAAGCATTGGGATTTTGGGGGATTTCACCAAGTCGGGCGGGAAGCTTGCGCGGGAACCTGCGAGGTTGCGTGGGAACGGTCTCACCGACAATTCATTGGCGCCACCGTTTGTCCAAAAGAGCGCCCCCGCGCGCTGTGCAAGCTTGCGCTATAAGCCGTCTGCGGCAGCGGGGTGACAAGACGTGCGAGAGGAGGACGAGAGGACATGTACACATACAGTTAATAAAAAAACTTTTGCGATTTAATTACCTACTATACCCCCCGTCCTGGTTTATAAGTAGGATTTAACTACTAAAATACGAATGCATTAACACTCTTTTGGAGTCGTATGTGAACATAGTTTCCAGCTATACAATTTTTGTAACATGCATTAACACTCTTTTGGTTAAATTTAAGGTTATACACTAGCGAGCGTTTGCCCTCAACACACACGGCTTATTCCATCACAAACAGCTCTGATGGATCAACTGTCTGCCACGTATCACACATGCAACTCTAATCTGATTCATGCTTGATGTCTCCGACATCGCTCGCACAGTTCGTCTTATTTGCGATGTATCACTGTGTCGTCCTCTGCTCGTGTCCCTCGTCAAGCTCTGCTCGCCGTTAGGTGCCGCAGCGCGCTTTGTCGCATCTGTTGGCGCACTCTGCTCACGTCCGTCGGCGCGCTCGGCTTGTGGACAACTTTTCCTTGAGGCGACCGCGGAGCGCTGTGCTCGCGTCCCTCCGCGCGCGCTCTGCCAGCGGTTGGGCGTGCGCATGATCACATCGGGGGCCCCATATGCATGCGGTTGCGCCACGCGCATTGCCACGCGATGCAGTTACGTGCGGCACGATGAAGTTACGTGCTGCAAATTAGAACTGCCATCAGTGCCTACCGATATTCCTGGCCGTCCGGCTTCCCCTTTAATTCCAGTGGCCATTATAACCTTAGTCTCTTCAACCTTTCGATCGCGCCCCACAACAGAACAAGCACACCCATGACGACACATAGAGAGGGGATGTCCAGCGGTGCTCCAATGGAGTTCAGCGAGCATATAGTGGAGACCCACGCGAGGGAGACGGATCTCTCGGTGGTGTACACCATCGACCCGGCCGTGGTGGACGACTACATCAACAACGTTGAGCAGTTGCTTGCTGGAGACAAGTACAAGGTGGTCGACATCGACCTCCAGTACACCGCCGGTCGTCCCGGCATAGATCAAAAGGTTGTCATCGCCCAGTCGTGCGTGCGCCATCATGTCCTCTTCTACCACTACTGCATGGCCACAGAGCCTTGTGACCATTTCAACAGGTTTGTCAACAGCACCGACTACAAGTTCGCCACGGTGGATACCAAAGACGTTGTAAAAGCGCTCAGTGTTATGGGCTTGGCCTGCAAGAACCTTGTCAAAATCCATGACCACTACAGGGTCTGGGGCAGCACGAAGCAGGACTCCCTGGTTGAACTCGCCTCGGCCATCATCGACCCCTACTACGAAAATATGAAGCAGGATGCCCAGAGAACAAGTCCCGTATCCTGGCACAAGGCCTGGATGCGGCAACTGGATGAACCTCACCTCAGGTTCACGGCCAAGAGCGTGTACACATGCTACGAGATGCACAGGCGGATCATTGACATGAGGAAGTGCCTCGTTACCCAAATCGACGAGCTTGATCGAGCCACAAGAAGAGCAAGTGTCACAAGAAGTAGATGATGATCAGATGATCGTTTATGCTAGTTAATCATGCATGTAATATATAGTTTACTTTATTGGTGTGTGTGGAAATGTCATGTGTGTAGTAGCCACCTATGTAATTATGCATGTAATAGTTTACTTTGGTGTGTGCAAATGCCCTGGTTATAGTAGCCACCTATGTAAGTGGATGTTTAATTTGGTTATGCAAGCATGTCCTTATAAGTGTGTGTGTGTGTGTATATATATATATATATGTTGTTGTTCTATATGCAATCCCATCGCACAACACACACGTCTTATTAGCAGCAATAGTCGGTGTTCTTATCGGTCTTCACACACATTTACGATTCTGGACACTGTTTGCATATCACACACATCTTGTTAAGTTGAACCATTTCTGTTCTCATGCCTCAATGCAAACAGTTCATCCGAGTGAACCGCATGCCGTATATCACACACACCTTTGATCTGGCTGGCCGTTTCTTTTGTGTTGCCTAATCACAAACAGTTCATCCGAGTGAACCGTATGCTGTGTATCGCACACGCCTTCATCTGGCTGCCCGTTTCTTTTGTTCCTCCTCATCGCAAATAGTTCATTGAACTGAACCGTATGCTCTTCATCGCACACGCAACTAAAACCTGAACCGTGTTTGATGCATCCGTCATCGCAAACATTTTACACATTTCTGACGGTTTTCATACAACACCGTTTGCAATTATTGCATCGCACACAATTTCTCGAAGGGTCTCTGATCATAGTGTCGCGTTAGCAGCATCCTGCAGTAGTGAGAAGCAGTTGTCTGAGCCACCTATTTGCTGCTCCTCAGGATAAGGAGTCGATGCTCTTGTACATTGCAGCCAATAATAAAGGAGTAAGTGTGGCAGTCGTCGTGGAACGCAAGGAAGAAGGGAAAGAATATCCAGTTCAAAGGCTGATCTATTATGTCAGTGAAGTCCTGACCAAGTCCAAACAGCAGTATCCACATTGGCAAAAACTGTTTTTTGGGTGTTTTCATGGCTAGTCGCAAGTTAAAGCACTATTTACAGGAGCATCCCATCGTAGTGGTCAGCTCAGCTCCTTTGGGAGATATTATCCAGAACAGAGAAGCCACAGGCCGGGTTGCCAAGTGGGCCATTGAGCTCAGCGCACATCACCTGAAGTATGTGTTGAGAACGGCTATCAAGTCGCTTTGGTGGATTTCATCAACGACTGGACTGAGGTACAAGCTGCAGAAGAGAAGCCTAATAATACATACTGGATGATACACTTTGATGGCTTGTAGCGACCCGACCCAAAATCGGTCAAGTCTCTGTGTAGCTGTACCATCCCAAGATCATGCTGGCACACACAGTACATTGATGAAAGAATCAAAGTTCAATCACACCTGAATTTATTACACGATTCTCACATCGAGTCTTTATTACAATAGAATAAATTCGGCCGAAGGCCAACTCATGAGAAATAAGCTAAATAAAGGCTGCGGGCGTGAGCGAATAAGCGAGTCCATCCGACTCCATAGGGCAATCGCCAAGCGTGGATCGTAGCCTCACTCACCTTTCGGAAAACTCCTCTGCAACATAAGACGTTGCAGCCGTGTAGGTCAGCATTTTGAATATGTCGGCAAGTCAAAAGAGAATAACAAGAAAAATTACTAACACTATATGCAATTTGGCTGTGGGGCTCTAAGTTTCATTGTTTTGCGAAAAAGCTAGTTTTTCCCTAGAACAAGGACTTGTTTGCAAATACTACAAAATGTTGGTAGTTATTGAGATGGTTCCGCCAACCAATGTCTCATTCCCAATTATTAAATAACCCCCTCAATTAATTTATTAAGTTCGGTGTTGAGATATCCGAAATACTCCAAGTTCCAGAGGCTCAAATTGTCAGTAGCAGGGACACGGCTAACCGATTAGATCTTCACTCTGCAGAGGTTTGCGCACTTTACCGCAAGAATCGTTCCCTCCTTTAAGTCTTCGCACTTCACGGTGTTTGAAGGCGGAGACGAAACAACGAGGGTCTTCAGAAGAGTTCCTCCAGGCCTTTGCCGGTGCCCATCCAATCCTACCGTTCTTCTACATCTCGTAGCACCGTCCGCCGAGTCACACCTAGGGTCGACCAAGCGAGCCCATAATGGCTTGCAGCTGCGAGTAAGCTTCCGGTCAATGGGGTATCCATCCGTCTCTTCGTGGCTGGGTGAAGCTTTCCGCAAGATGTCATGGCGCTTCTCCATGCATCCCGGCCAACCGTTGGTTTCTCCAGGGTGCCCGTCAACCGTCCTCCACCCAGTAGTGAATTTTTAAGTCCATCTTGAGCTTGAAGTCATGGGGTTGTCATCATCTTGACTCTCACATCTCCCTTATGATTCACTCAACCAACCCGCCTCTGAGCATAGCAAAATTAAACTACTTCGTCCCGGGCCATGGTAACAAGGGGAATTAGTTTCATCCTACCTCATGATACTACTCAAGAACATAACTTAAAATTCTCCTGCTGCATGCATGGTGGGGAGGTATAATTCTAATGCAATAAAATCATAGGTATTGTAAAAGAAAACATGATCAAATGACTTGCACGGCCGACGGTCTTGAAAGCTAGGGACTCGTGATAGCGAGGCTTAGACTCAGGAAATTCTGCCGAAACAAACAACAATCATATAAACATACAATCACTTAACATAACAGCATGCTAACATAAAACACACAAAACAATCGAACCAAAAACCAAAGAAAACTCGAAGAAAGCAATTCAAGGTTTTCACCACATCAAGCAACAACTAAGAAATAGTTTTACACAACTAAAAATTTTCTTAACAGAACCTAAGCATGGGTTTTGCTAACCAACAGAAGGGAAAACATCATAAAAACTAGGAGCAAAAAGAATCACATCAAAAGCTATTATAGAACTCCTATTATGCCTATAACAATCCTAGCAAGGAAAAATAAAATAAAAATTTTATTCTACTGTAAATAAAAGTTCATCCTCTGTAGCTACGAAACTAATCTAAAATAAACTATAACATAGTAAAAATAAAATTATTTACTAAATAAAACAATAGGAAAAGCAGTAGCTAGTTAAATAAACAAGAAATACATGATTTTGACTAAAACTATTTTTTATTAAATCTAAAATACCCAAATAAATTCCTACCGCTAGGCAAAGTCAAAACAAAGCAGTGACAAAAAGAATCACTAAAATAAAATAATCCTAACTCATTTTATAGCAGAAATACTAATCTGTCTAAAACTAAAATAAAACAATTTCTAATAATTTAAACATGGCCAAACATATTTTCTCTGAAACTACAACAAATTTGCAAACTAAAAAAAAAGAATCAATTAAAAATATTAAGTAACCTAAAAGATATGGATTTTACAAAACTGAAACTATTCTGTTAAAAACAGAAACGAAAATATAACTAAAAAGAAAAACTGGCGCTAACGGGCCTATCTAACGCTCAGGCGTCAAACAACTAAAGCGTGCCCGCGGTTAACAGAAAACAAACCGATCGGGCCGGTCTAACTAAACCGCTAACTAAACCAATAAAACCCGTAACTAAACCGGCTTTTTTAAATAAAAACGTACCCCTTCGCGTGATCTAATCTAAACCCTAGATCTTAGATCGGACGGTGGTGGGCGGTTCAATGACTTACAGCAGTGGCGGCAGCGGCGGCACGTCGGCGGCTCGGGCAGCGACGGTGCGGTGGCTCCGGTGGTCCGGGGCGACAGAGGAGACGTCCGGCGGGTGCGGACGAGCGAGGGGAGTTCGGAGGTGGTCTCGGGCGGCGGCGAGGGGGTCGGAGGAGCTCGGTGGGGCGGCAATAAGCGCGGCAGGGCACTCGGCTCCGGCGGTGCAGCGAGCGGAGAGGGTCTCGGGGTCGGGGAGGCGGAGCAGGGTGAGGAGGTGAGGTATTTATAGAAGTCGACTTGGAGGAGGCGAATCGGGAGAGGATCCGGGATCTTCGGATTCGGCGTGATGGTTGGCGTGGCGTGGGCGAGGAAAGAGACGAGGTGGGGCAGTAGCGTCGTGAGAGAGGGGTTTTGGTCGGGCGAGGGGGAGGGTTGGTGGCGGCTCGGTCTTGGGCCCGGCTTGGTGCGCTGGTACTGGTGGGCTGCCTCGGCGCCGGTGGGCAGTTAGCTGGCTGGCGCTGAGGGTTTTTCTTTTTCCTTTTTTGAATTAGGGAGAGGTGGAAATATATAAAATATATATACTTTTATATAGGACATATATATATCAAAATGATCAGGAATTTACCCTACAACTTGGACATTTTCGAGGCAAAACTCAGACTTAAAAAAAACATTTTTCTAGAAGTCCCAAATAAAATCAGATTTGATTTCAAACTTTTTGGCAACATTTTTCATCTGACATTTTTGGAGTGTCATGTTTACTCCTCTCATACTTTTTCTCAAGTATTTGTCGGGCATTGTTTTGAAATAAATTTCAACTGCCAATTTGAATTCAAATTCCAACAAACCCAAAAGTCTACGAAATAATTCAAATGTCACTCAATTCAAACAATAATGCATAGATGCTTAGCTATAATTGTAAAACATTCCAAATGGGAAATTTGGAATGTTACAAACTCTACCTTAGGATGAATCTAGCCCTCGAGATTCGGGTTGGCTAACAAATAGGTGCGGGTGATCTCGGCGGAGGTCTTCTTCTCGCTCCCGGTGGCTTCCTCCTCGGAATGATGACTCCACAACACCTTGCAAAACTTGATGATCTTGCTGCGGGTGACTCTGTTCATGATCTCGAGAATTCATACGGGTTTCTCCTCATAAGTCAGATCACAGTCGAGCCGTATGGCCTCTAGAGAACCTTGTGTCTCTCAACGGAATATTGGCCATCTCGGCATGGCATTTCTTCAGCTGAGAAACATGGAAGACATCATGAACTCCGGACAATCCTTCTGGAAATTCCAACTTGTAAGCAACTTCTCCACGATGTTCGAGGATTTTGTAGGGGCCAATGAACCGGGGTGCTAACTTTCCTTTAACACCGAACCTCTTGATTCCACGAAGTGGGGACACACGAAGATATGCCCGGTCTCCGCCCGTATGTTACTTCCTTTGCGTTCTTGTCGGCATAACTCTTACGCCTCATTTGGGCTACCTTGAGCCTATCTCGAATCAGCTTGACTTTCTCTTGAATCTCCGATAAGATCGGGACCAAAAGTTTTCGATCTCCAACACCATCCCACGCAATGGTGTTCTCGCACCTCCTTCCGTATAGAGCTTGAAGGGGCCATCTTCAGAGGGTCTGATAACTGTTATTGTCACGAGAACTCCGGCGTATGGAAAATTATCATCCCAGCTAGACCCATAGTCTAGCGCACAAGCTCTCAACATGTCCTCCGGGATCTGGTTGACTCTCTCGGTCTGTCCATCTGCTGCGGATGAAAAGGCATCTTGAACTCCAGCCTCGTACCCAAAGTTTCATGCAATCGACTCCAAAACTTTGAGGTAAATTGTGTTCCTCTATCGACACGATACTCCTCGGAACTCCATGCGACATACGATCCTGGTCATGTATATCTTGGCTAACTTAAGCGCTGGTATAGGTAGTCTTTACGGGAATGAAATGAGCTACCTTGGTCAATCGATCAACCACTACCTAGATGGAATCATAACCCGAGCAGGTCTGGGTAATCCTGTGATAAAATCCATTCCAAGTTTTTCCCATTTCCACTCGGGGAATCGGCAAGGGTTGAAGTAACCTGCTGGCTTCGATGTTCCGCCTTTACTCATTGGCAAACATCGCATATTGCTACGTACTCAGCAATATCCTTCTTCATACCGCCCACCGTAAACTTTCCTTCAAATCCAGATACATCTTGGTGTTACCGGTGTGAATCGAGTACGGTGAATCATGAGCCTCCTGAAGAATTAGCTTTCTGAGTTCGGGATCATTGGGTACATAAATACGATCCTCGTACCATATAGCTCCGTATTCATCCTTACGAAACCCTTTAGCTTTTCCTTCATTCATCCTTTTCTTTATCTCATCAATTTCCTTGTCCGACTTCTGGGCTTCACGAATTCTTTTGGTCAAAGTGGACTGCACTTCCAGAGCTGCAACATATCCTCTCGGAACTATCTCCAGTCGGAGATCTCTGAGGTCATCGACTAACTCTGAGGTAATCCTCCCGCTATAAGAGTATTCACATAACTCTTACGGCTCAAGGCATCTGCTACAACATTAGCCTTTCACGGGTGGTAATGCAATCTCATGTCATAGTCCTTGATTAACTCTAGCCATCTCCTCTGCTCGAGGTTCAACTCTTCTGCGTGAAAATATACTTCAAGCTCTTATGATCTGTGTAAACATCACAACTATTTCCGATAAGGAAATGTCTCCAGTCTTGAGTGCATGCACTACGGCCGCTAACTCCAAATCATGTGTGGCGTAATTCATCTCGTGAGGTCGTAGCTGTCCGGAGGTATAAGCTACAACTTTTCCTTCCTGCATGAGTACTCCTCAGGAGTCCACTGGCGGGAAGCGTCTAATATACCGTAATCCTTGTGTATGTCCGCAAAATCAACCTTTGAAACTGTAACCAAACGCTCTTCAATTCCTGGAAACTGGCTTCACAATCCCCGGTCCAAATGTACTTGGCGTCCTTCTTCAACAGCTCCGTCATGGGCTTGGCAATCTTCGAGAAATTCTCAATAAACCTCCGATAATATCCTGCGAGTCCGAGAAAACTGCGGATCTCCTTGACTGAGGTGGGTGGCCAATCGGTGATCGATACAACCTTGGTGGGTCAACTGCTATTCCTTCTCACGAAATAACATGTCCGAGGAATCCGACTTCCTTCAGCCAAAATTCACATTTTGAACTTGGCATATAAGCGATGTTCTCGGAGTTTCTCCGAACTAGACGCAAATGTTCCTTATGCTCTTCCTCGCTCTTGGAGAAAATCAGTATATCATCGATGAACACCACGACAAACTTGTCCGGATATTCCATAAATACCTTGTTCATCAAATTCATGAAAGTACGCGAGGGCATTAGTCAATCCGAATGACATGACGGTATACTCATATAAACCATACCGGTGGTGAATGCTGTTTTAGGTATATCCTTTTCACGGATCTTCAATCGATGATACCGATCGAAGATCGATCTTGGAGAATACCTTGGCTCCAACTAACTGATCAAATAGATCATTAATCATCGGTAGAGGGTACTTGTTCTTGATGGTCACGTCGTTCAACGAACGATAATCCACAACCATTCAGGGTTCCATCCTTCTTCTCTACCAAAAGAACTGGGGCTCCCCAAGGTGACGAGCTTGGCCGAATATATCCCTTCTCCAATAGCTCATTAATTTGCTTTTTGATCTCTTCCAATTCGTTCGGGGGCATCCGATAGGGTCTCTTGGATATTGGGGCTGTGCCTGGCAATAACTCAATCAGAAATTCAATGTATCTGTCGGTGGCATTCTGGTAATTCCTCCGAAACACATCGGGAAAATCTTGCACTCTTGGCACTTCCTCTGAACAACTCCCGTGAGGGAATTCACTGATTCTTCATCGGGATACGCCTGGATACATACTTGATCCTCTTCTGCTCCGGAGTGGTGAGCGAGAATCGTCTTCTTGAGCACGATCTATGTTTCCTTCAAACTTCGTCAACCAATCCATGCCTAGGATTACATCCAAGGTCCGGGTTTCCAATACTATGAGGTCCGCGGAAATTTATGGTTTCCAATGTTGAGGGTTGCATGACAGCCTAAGCACTGCCATCATTTCTCCTCTGCTGAACCGGCGTGAAGAGGGCTTCTAAGGGTTCTAGTGGGCAATCCGTACTTTTCCACAACTACCCTTGATATAAATGAATGTGTTGCACCGTAATCAAAGAGTACCAATCTTTGGATGTGAATTTAATAAAAACTTACCAACCATAGTGTCTGGCTGATCATAGACGTCCTCCACGTCAATGTGGTTCACCTGAGCACGAGGAAAAGGGTTGGGCTTCTTTGCTGAGCTTCCATTGCCGTTTCCATTCCTCTGCTTGGCCTACGGGCAGTCGGTGGCATAATGCCCTGTTTTGTGGCACTTGAAATAGGTGATGTGACTCAGATCCTTCTGAGCCGGGGCAGGACGATGCTGGTTATCATTGTCGTTTCCATTGCCTGACTTGTTGTCGTGGTTGCGGTTGTTCCCATTCCCTCCATGGTTATGTCCTCCATGGGTGTGATGGGTATGTCCTCCCGAGTATGGGGCATAACGGGGCTTCTGCTGAGCTCCGAGTTGTACTTCCCGCCATACTTCCGCTTATGCGGCTATCAATCTATCGCTGCTTGCCTTCGAGTATGGTGGCCTTGTCTACCAGCTCACGGTAGTTGTTGAAGGTAGCCACCATTAGCTGCATTCCCAGCTCGTCATTGAGTCCCTCGAGAAACTTTTCCTGCTGCGGCATCTGTGGCCCCATCATCCGGCATAGCGAGCTAACTTGCTGAACTCATCCACGTCTTGCCCCAAGATGCGGTTCCCCTGGCGTAAGTTGCGGAACTCACGCTTCTTCGCACTCATGGCTCCACCGAGACATGAGCGGTGCGGAAGGCTCTTTGGGAACTGATCCCACGTGATGGTGGCGATGGGATAAGTGGCGGTGTAGTTCTCCCACCAAGAGGCTGCAGGTCCATCAAGTTGATGTGCGGAAAAGCGCACCTTCTCTGCATCTGTGCATCCAGCAGTGGCTAACTCCCTTCCGACCTTGCGGAGCCAATCATCAGCCACAATCGGCTCAGTGCTGCTAGAGAACACTGGCGGATTCAGCCTTAGGAAGCGGGTCAAGTTGTTAACGAGGGTGGTGGCGGTGGATTGTTGTTGTTGTTGTTGTTCGTTCGGATGAGCATCTGCATGAGGGCATTCTGCTTTGGATCACCGGGTGAGCTCCGGCGGAAAGTTGAAACCGGGTCACGTCTCGGAGGCATCTGGTGTTTTGGAGTGGATGAGAAAATTAGAATAGAACAAGGGTCTAATGAGAAAATATCACTACCCATATCAATGCACAATCATAATCACACCAATCATTTATTCAATCATCTCAAACATGGTTCAATCTCGGATTACAAATTCTCACGACTAATCAAAAATAACGGCCTAACTGATCGACGGAAAAATAAGATAACATGGCGGTAGACTAAATGTCTTCATCAATTATCCTTGCGTCCTGCAGTGCGGCGTCCTCCGTGTGGCGTCCTGCAGTGCGGCGCCTCCTCTGCGGCTTTCTTCGGTGGAGCTCTCTTCATAATCCTGGTCATTGCTCACGAGGGTCCGTCATCTCCACTCGGAAAAAGGTCTTCCCCAGGTCCATCTTCTCCTCTAATGCGGCAACATCCATCTTCAGCTTGTCGACTCTCTCCATGAAATCCTTGATTTCTTCTTCATGGTCAAGGAAGTCCGCGTGTGCTTTCTCCTCCGGTTCCAGTTCGGAACAACAGCCTCCTGTGTACCTTCGAAGTTCTGGCGAGTCTGGATTTCCCGTTTCTGAGGAGACTCTCCAAGTCTTGGACATATGAGAGAATGGAGTCGTCCTCACGGTGCGGATGATATCTCCATTCCTAGCTCTGCGAGAAATCATAGCGAGGTCGATGGGTCGAGCTCGGCCTCGCATTTCTTTCTCGGAGATGTCCAAGTGCACGATATATCGCCATGTCTCTTCCGAGAATCCAACTGAAATCGGTGAACTCAAAGTCAATGGGCTCTGAATGTCCTCCGAAGGTCCTCCCTGGAATGTGCACCTTAATCCTGTAGCGGGTATCCGTCGGGAGTGCATTGGTAGGCTTCCCGGTGATTGAGGGCAGAGCAATCTTCAGCTTCTTCACGATCTGAACCAGCTTCTTGCCGAGAGGCATCGTCTCATCTGGCCGGCAAAACTCCGATAGCAGGCGGGGTGAACTTCGCGGCCATCTAGAATGTTGAAAAGCGGAGAGAAGTCGAGAAATGAACAGGGAGAATTACGGAATGATAAGGACATAAAATAAATAGTCTCTTCCTATGGCTTTCCGATCCTAGGGGTTACGTCCCTACGGTCGTGTGCTCGATACCATCTCTCAGAAGCGACCCGACCCAAAATCGGTCAAGTCTACGTAGCTGTACCATCCCAAGATCATCTTGGCACACACAAGACATTGATGAAAGAATCAAAGTTCAATCACACCTGAATTTATTACACGATTCTCATATTGAGTCTTTATTACAATAGAATAAATTAGAAGGCCAACTCATGAGAAATAAGCTAAATAAAGTTGAGCGTGAGCGAATAATAGCGAGTCCATCCGACTCCATAGGGCAATCGCCAAGCGTGGATCGTAGCCTCACTCCTGATCGGAAAACTCCTCTGCAACATAAGACGTTGCAGCCGTGTAGGTCAGCATTTTGAATATGCCGGCAAGTCAAAAGAGAATAACAATAAAAATTACTAACACTATATGCAATTTGGCTGTGGGGCTCTAAGTTTCATTGTTTTGCGAAAAAGCCAGTTTTTCCCTACAACAAGGACTTGTTTGCAAATACTACAAAATGTTGGTAGTTATTGAGATGGTTCCGCCAACCAATGTCTCATTCCCAATTATTAAATAACCCCCTCAATTAATTTATTAAGTTCGGTGTTGAGATATCCGAAATACTCCAAGTTCCGGAGGCTCAAATTGTCCGTAACCGGGGACACGGCTAACCGATTAGATCTTCACTCTGCAGAGGTTTGCGCACTTTACCCGCAAGAATCGTTCCCTCCTTTAAGTCTTCGCACTTCCGGGTGTTTGAATACGGGACGAACGAAACAGGTCTTCTGAAGAGTTCCTCTGGGCCCTTTGCGGTGCCCATCCAATCCTACCGTTCTTCTACATCTCGTAGCACCGTCCGGCCAGAGTCACACCTAGGGTCGACCAAGCGAGCCCATAATGGCTTGCGGCTGCAGGTAAGCTTCCGGTCAATGGGGTATCCATCCGTCTCTTCGTGGCTGGGTGAAGCTTTCCGCAAGATGTCATGGCGCTTCTCCATGCATCCCGACCAACCGCTGGTTTCTCCAGGTGCCCACAACCGTCCTCCACCCAAGAGTGAATTTTGAAGTCCATCTTGAGCTTGAAGTCATGGGGTTGTCATCATCTTGACTCTCACATCTCCCTTATGATTCACTCAACCAACCCCGCTTCACGAGCATAGCAAAATTAAACTACTTCGTCCCGGGCCATGGTAACAAGGGGAATTGGTTTTATCCTACCTCATGATACTACTCAAGAACATAACTTAAAATTCTCCTACTGCATGCATGGTGGGGAGGTATAATTCTAATGCAATAAAATCATAGGTATTGTAAAAGAAAACATGATCAAATGACTTGCCTGGTGACGGTCTTGAAAGCTAGGGACTCGTGATAGCAGGCTTCAGCACTCAAAAATTCTACCGAAACAAACAACAATCATATAAACATACAATCACTTAACATAACAGCATGCTAACATAAAACACACAAAACAATCGAACCAAAAACCAAAGAAAACTCGAAGAAAGCAATTCAAGGTTTTCACCACATCAAGCAAAAACTAAGAAATAGTTTTACACAACTAAAACTTTTCTTAACAGAACCTAAGCATGGGTTTTGCTAACCAACAGAAGGGAAAACATCATACAAACTAGGAGCAAAAAGAATCACATCAAAAGCTATTATAGAACTCCTATTATGCCTATAACAATCCTAGCAAGGAAAAATAAAATAAAAATTGTATTCTACTGTAAATAAAAGTTCATCCTATGTAGCTACAGAAACTAATCTAAAATAAACTATAACATAGTAAAAATAAGATTATTTACTAAATAAAACAATAGGAAAACAGTAGCTAGTTAAATAAACAAGAAATACCTTATTTTGACTAAAACTATTTTTTATTAAATCTAAAATACCCAAATAAATTCCTCCTGCTAGGCAAACTCAAAACAAAGCGTTGACAAAAAGAATCACTAAAATAAAATAATCCTAACTCATTTTATAGCAGAAATACTAATCTGTCTAAAACTAAAATAAAACAATTTCTAATAATTTAAACATGGCCAAACATATTTTCTACAGAAACTACAACAAATTTGCAAACTAAAAAAAAGAATCAATTAAAAATATTAAGTAACCTAAAAGATATGGATTTTACAAAAGCTGAAACTATTCTGTTAAAAGCGAAACGAAAATATAACTAAAAAGAAAAAGCTGGCGCTTAACGGGCCTATCTAACGCCAAAGGCGTCAAACAACTAAAAGCGTGCTGCGGTTAACGTAAAACAAACCGATCGGGCCGGTCTAACTAAACCGCTAACTAAACCAATAAAACCCGTAACTAAACCGCTTTTTAAATAAAAACGCATTCTTCAGCGTGATCTAATCTAAACCCTAGATCTTAGATCGGACGGTGGTGGGCGGTTCCGTGACTTACCATGATGGCGGCAGACGGACGTCGGCTCGAGGCGGCGACAGTCGCAGTGGTTCGGTGGTCCGGCGACAATGAGACGTCCGTGAGTGCGGACGAGGGAGTCCGGAGGTGGTCTCGGGCGGCGGCGAGGGGGTCGGAGGAGCTCGGTGGGGCGGCAATGGAGCGGCGGGGGCACTCGGCTCGGCGGCGATTCTGCGAGCGGAGAGGGTCTCGGGGTCGGGAGGCGGAACGGGGTGAGGGAGGTGAGGTATTTATAGGGGGGGTCGACTTGGAGGAGGGGGCGAATCGGGAGAGGATCCCGGGATCTTCGGGATTCCGGCGGCGGCGGCGGTGGTTGGCGTGGCGAGGCGTGGGCGAGGGGAAAGAGACGAGGTGGGGCCGGCGCGTCAGCGGGAGAGAGAGGGGGGTTTTTGGTCGGGCGACCGAGGGGGAGGGGGTTCGGGCGCGGCGGCTCGGTGCGGGCCGGCTTGGCTGCGCCTGGTGGGCTGCCTCGGCGCTGGCTGGGCCGGTTGGCCTGGCTGGCGCCTGGGGTTTTTCTTTTTCCTTTTTTTTGAATTAGGGAGAGGGGGAAATATATAAAATATATATACTTTTATATAGGACATATATATATCAAAATGATCAGGGGAATTTACCCTACAACTTGGACATTTTTCCAGGGCAAAACTCAAACTTAAAAAAAACATTTTCTAGAAATCCAAAATAAAATCAGATTTGAATTCAAACTTTTTGGCAACATTTTTCATCTGACATTTTTGGAGTGTCATGTTTACTCCTCTCATACTTTTTCTCAAGTATTTGTCAGGCATTGTTTTGAAATAAATTTCAACTGCCAATTTGAATTCAAATTCCAACAAACCCAAAAGTCTCTGAAATAATTCAAATGCCACTCAATTCAAACAATAATGCATAGATGCTTAGCTATAATTGTAAAACATTCCAAATGGGAAATTTGGGATGTTACATGGCTCCATGCAATTGGAAGGCTTGGGGGCTGGAGTAGTTTTAACTTCTCCGCGAGGTGATAGATTTTGTTAAGTTTTGAGACTCATGTTTCCTTGCACTAAGAATGCAGCTGAATATGAGGCTTTGCTTCATGGGGCTTCGTATGGCTAAGGAGATGAATCTCAGTCGGGTCAGATGGACGACTCAGAATTGGTGGCTCAGCAGGTTTCAGGGACTTAGGATTCCAAAGACCACCTTATGGCGGCTCACAGACATGATGTTACTGTTATTGGTGGCCACTTCACTGGTTACCAAGTTAATCATATCGATCGATGATAGAGTGAAGCAACATATGCCTTGTCTCGCTTGGGCTCTCGGCGCAAAGCCTGTTCCACCCAATGTTTTCCTTGATGTTTTGCATAACCCTGATGACCCACAAGTATAGGAGACCAATCATAGTCCTTCAGATAAGTAAGAGTGTCAAACCCAACGAGGAGCATAAGGAAATGACAAGCGGTTTCCAGCAAGGTAATGTCTGCAAGAACTAAAATTATAAGTAACGAATAGTTTGATAGCAAGATAATTTGTAACGAGCAAGTAACGGTAATGGTAACAAAAGTGCAGCAAGGTAGCCCAATCCTTTTGAGGCAAAGGACAAGCTAAAACAGTCTCTTATGATAAGCAAAGTGCTCTTGAGGGTACACGGGAATTTCATCTAGCCACTTTCATCATGTTGGTTTGATTTGTGTTCACTAGTTTGATATGTGGGTGGACCAGTGCTTAGGTGTTGTTCTTACTTGAACAAACCTCCTACTTATGATTAAACCCCTCGCAAGCATCCACAACTACGACAAAAGTATTAAGAATAAATCTAACCATATCATTAAACTTTTGGATCAAAATCAGCCCCTTACAGAATAGCGCATAAACTAGGGTTTAAGCTTCTATCACTCTCGCAACCCATCATCTAATAACTACTCCACAATTCATTCCCTTAGGCCCGAATATGGTGAAGTGTCATGTAGTCGACGTTCACATGACACCACTAAGGGAATCACAACATACATACTATCAAAATATCGAACATATATCAAGTTCACATGATTACTTGCAACAAGATTTCTCCCGTGACCTCAAGAACAAAAGTAACTACTCAGAAATGATAATCTTGCTCAAGATCAGAGAGGTATTAAATAGCATAATGGATCTGAACATATAAACTTCCACCAAATAAATCATATAGTAATCAACTACAATGTGTGATCAACACTACTAGTCACCCACAAGTACCAATCTATATTTCTGGTACAAAGATTGAACACAAGAGATGAACTAGGGTTTGAGAGGATATGGTGTTGTTGAAGATGTTGATGGAGATTGCCCTCCCCAAGATGGGAGAGTTGTTGTTGATGATGATGACGATGATTTCCCCCTCCGGGAGGGAAGTTCCCCCGGCGGAATCGCTCCGCCCGAGGAGACGGCGGCGCTTCGTCCCAAAAGTCCTCTCCTCATTTTTTCTAGGTCAAAATGACTTATATACGAGAAGATGGGCACCGGAGGTGGGCCGAGGAGGGCACAACCCACCAGGGCGCGCCTAGGCTCCCTGGTGCGCCCAGGTGGGTTGTGCCCACCTGGTGGGGCCCCTCTGGTACTTATTTGCTCCAGTAATTCTCATTTATTCCATAAAAATTCCCCGTGAAGTTTTAGCTCATTTGGAGTTGTGCAGAATAGGTAGCCTGGCATAGCTTTTCCAGTCCAGTTCCATTTCTGAATTCTCCCTCTTTGTGTGAACCTTGCATATTTTGAGAGAAAAGGCATTAGAATTACTCCAAAAAGCATTATTATGCATAAAAACATTATAAAGAACAGTAGGAAAACATGATGCAAAATGGACGTATCAACTCCCCCAAGCTTATACCTCACTTGTCCTCAAGCGAAAACCAAAATCGAAAAACATGTCCACATGCTTAGAGAGAGAGGTGTCGACAAAAACAAAATACACACATAGAAGCATCACGTATATTATTATAACAACAACAAACTTTAATATAAACTTTATCCTAGAACTTTTATTATTGACTTCCCATGAACAAGTAACAATTCATCACAACATCGAAGTATAAAGCATAAACTTTATTGAAAACTAACAAACTATGTTCTTAGTCAACTTTGCAACTACAATTCATCATCTTTTCAGGAAGGGTCACGTATCGGAGCCCTTTTGGCAAGTCCACATACTCAACCATCATATAGTCTTCTATGATTGCTAACACTCACCGCATACACATGAGCAAAACGTTTCAACCTGACACATACAAAGATATGGGCTTATAGTTTCGCCTCCCAATATACTCACCTAGAGGGTGATGTCAACAATAATAACTCATGCTACCCATATCCAACTGGATATATGTGCCTAAATCTTTCCTCACCACATGATACTTGCTAAAGAGAAAATAAAAAGGAAAGAGAGAAGAACTTTGACTCTTGCATAAAAAGTAAATACATAAAAGTAAAAGATAGGCCCTTCACAGAGGGAAGTAGAGGTTGCCATGTGCTTTTTGTTTGTATGCTCAATCCCTTAGTGCAAAAGAACATCACGTTATATTGCCCCTTGTGATAGCAACCTTTATTATGCAGTCTATCGCTTTTATTCTTTGCCATCACAAGTTCCTACAACGCTCAATTTTCTCTTACACTAAATGATCTAACACTTTTAGAAGCAATTTTTATTGCCTTATTGCACCGATGACAACTTACTTGAAGGATCTTACTCAATCCTTAGGTAGGTATGGTGGACTCTTCAAAATAAGATTTGGGTTTAAGGGTTTTTGTATGCACAAGTAGTATCTCTACTTAGTGCGGAATTTTTGGCTAGCAAAGATGGGAGGCAAGCACCACATGCTGAAGGATCTATGACAACATGACTTCTATGTGAATATGAACAAACATAAATCATTACGTTGTCTTCCTTGTCCAACGTCAACAATTTTGGCATATAATATTTTGATGGGGGCTCACAATCACAAAAGATTTCCAAGATAGTATATTTGCATGTGAATCTTCTCTTCCCTTATTAATTCTTTCATGAATTGCATCATTGACCAATGTTATGTTTGTCAATCTCCAATAAAATTTTCTACTTATACTCTTCCTTATGTGATGTCATTACTTATCATAAGATTAGCATATGATCTTTTTCATTTATTTCCTTTATTTTTATTAAACATGAAAGTAAAGAAAACAAAACTCAAACTAAACTTTATTATATATCTCACACACGATTACAAAGATAGATCACTAAGCAAACTCTCAAAAAGAAAGGATCGAACTAAACTTTTATTCATCTAGAGCAAAAGATAACTATGGATCGAGCTAAAGTAAGTAAAGGCAAAAGATAGTGGAGGTATACGATACTGGGGCACCTCCCCCAAGCTTGGCACAAGCCAAGGGGAGTGACCATACCCAATACTCAATTTTCTTTTGGTGATGAAGAAGGAGGTGGTGGTGATGGAGTGGTAGCGATCTTGTCATCGGGTTTCCATGGCAGAGGCTCACCATCATAAGAGGAAGAGTGAGTCTCGAGGGTACTGCAACTGGCAGCCAAACTCATACCTTTAAACCTTGCCTCATATTCAAAGACTTGGTTTTGGAGGTCGTAGATCTGGCTTTGGAGGAAGTTGATTTGCTCGTTGAAGGAGAAGACGATGTCCTTCATGGACTTGCCATCCACCTTAAGATCATGGGTGTAGTCCGCGATCATGAGGCGATTGGCATTGAGTACACGTTCCACCATCCCCTTGCACTGGAAGACTTCCTGCTCCATAGCTTCAAGCCTAGCCTCCACGGATCCAGTCCCCTTGGGGTCTTCCATATCGCGGATGTGGAGCACCTCCTCACGCATCTGGATAGCTTGAGGGTGCTGCATCACCTCCCACAAATATGGGTTGATGACGTTCTCGAAGAACTTGTCCTTGGAGGAGCTTGAAGCCGCCATGGTGGTCAATAGGTTCGAGGGGTATATAATTTTTTTATCTTGGGAAACAAGCAAACGGAAGAAAAATGGAGTCCAAAAGGTACCCGACGTGGGCACAACCCACCTGGGCGCGCTTGGCGGGTGTCTTGTGCTCACCAGGAGTGCCTTCCTGGTTGTTTATTATTTTCCTAATTTTTGTTATATTCCAAAATGGACAGAAAATATTTTTGCGGATTTTTTGGAGTCCGTTTACTTACCGTATCATGTACCTCCTCTTTTTCACGATCCTGGAGTGTTCCGGAAGGTTTCTTTTATGTGTTCTTCCGGTGTCATAGTTTGGATAATATTGCTTTCAACATTAATGGGTGTACCTGAGATATAATGTTTTATTCGTTGCCCATTAACAACCTTCGGATTAGTACCTTCGGCATTATTTATTTTGATGGCTCCAGATCGATAAACCTCCTCGATAACATAGGGTCCTTCCCATTTGGAGAGGAGTTTGTCTGCAAAGAATCTGAAAAAAATTGTACAAAAGACATATTCTCCAACCTTGAACTCACGCTTTTGGATTATTTTATCATGCCATCTTTTAACTTTTTCTTCAAATAATTTGGCATTTTCATAAGCTTGGGTTCTCCATTCATCTAGTGAGCTAATATCAAATAACCTCTTTTCACCGGCAAGTTTAAAATCATAGTTGAGTTCTTTAATTGCCCAATATGCTTTATGTTCTAACTCAAGAGGCAAATGACAAGCTTTTCCATAAACCATTTTATAAGGAGACATACCCATTAAAGGAAGGAAAAGGTCCCATGTAATCAAATCCCCAAACATCAAATGGTTCAACAGCAAGTGAATAATTCATAGGCATTTCTTGACGCTTACCAATATTACCAATTCTTTGACATTCATCACAAGATAAAACAAACTTACATGCATCCTTGAAGAGAGTAGGCCAATAAAAATAGGATTGCAATACCTTATGAGCAGTTCTATCTCTCGCATGATGTCCTCCATAAGTTTCGGAGTGATATTTCTATAGGATTTGTTCCTGTTGATGCTCAGGTACACAACGTCTAATAATACCATGTCGCTACCCGACCTCAAATGGTCAAGTCTCTGTGCTTCAGTGTCATCCCTGGATCCGTAATGCTGACACACACATTACTCGAGGATTTATAACAGAGTAGCAATCACACACTTATTACATCGAATGTCTCAAAAGAGAACTTATTACAATAAATATGGCTTAAGGCCATCTAAGAAGATAACAGCGGAAGGCTTGGAAGATAAAGTGAGTCCATCAACTCCAACGACATAGCTGAGATGCACAACAACGACCTATCACACCTTTACTCGTCGTCCGAAAAGTCTGCAACATAATACGTTGTAGCCCGAAAATGGGTCAGCACATGGACTATGCTGGCAAAATAAAACAGTAGAGCAAGAACAGAAATAATGCTATCACTATATGCATATTTGGCTGGTGGAAAGGCTCTATGCTTATAATGTTTTGCAAAAAGCCAATTTTTCCCTACATCAAAGGAATATATATTTTTATTTAACTATCATGGTAGTTGAAACATCATTGAGAAGGTTCCTCCAACTCAATCCCAATTAAATTAATTCTCAACCCAACATATTAAATTAGAGTGATGAGATACATATGATAATCCAAGTACTAGATACTCAAGATGTCCATAACCGGGGACACGGCTAACCATGATTAGTTTGTACACTCTGCAGAGGTTTGCACATTTTTCCCCACAAGACTCGATCTCCTCCATTGGATTTCTCGCACTTCATGGTGTTTGAGAAACGGATGACCGAGACACAGTCTTTCAGAAGCATTAACTCTAACCCCGGGTAGACAGTACCAACCTACATTCCTCTACATCTGCTAGCCTACCACTGGAAGAGGTCATGCAACTTACTCAACTATGCTAGAGCCCATATTAGCTTGTGGTTGCACACGGAAGTTTCTACCATGAAATATCTCAGATCCCTTTGAGCCTGGGTGGCAGACCGTAGGATTATCACACAGGTACTCCGGGATATCCTAGGACAACACTGGATTCTCCAGGTGCCCAAAACAAGCAATCCACCCAGATGTGTATTAAAGTTGCCACCTTAAGTTGAACCATTAAGTAATCGTCTCACGTCTGTCATGGATTCACTCACCCAAACCACGTCTACGAGCATAGCATAGCAGTATAAGCATAACGTAGAAGTAACTCCCAAGGGTTTAATAAGAAATAAGGCAATAGGTTCTACCTCATCAACTACTTCCCAATACCCACAAGTTAATCACATCCTAAGCATGCAGTGTTTGAGGATGGGAGCTAATGCATAAAAACTGGGTATTAAAGGGATATGATCAAAGTGTTACTTGCCTTGCTGACGATCCGCAAAACCTAGAGACTCGTAGTAGCACGCTTCACACTCCGGGAATTCTATTGCAAACAAACAATAACATACATAAGCAATCAAGCAAAGATGCACGGGTTAAACTCAAATAATAAGATTTAACCAGAAAGTTCAACTGAAGAACCCCAGTTTGCAAAAAGAATCAAATCAAACAGAGCAACGAAACTCAAACTGCGAAAGAAACATGATCCGATTACTAATCTGGACTAAAGTCAAATTTAACAGTACCAAAATCTTGTTCAAGTGGGTTAAACGGAAAGAGGGCTTCGAACCGAAGATCTAGGCGCTTGAATCGCCTGATTCCGATAAACGAGCGAAAAGTTATACCAGAACGAAAATCGGGTCAGAAATCGCGATCGAAAATAATCGCGGAAAAACCCTGAAAAAAGAAAATTGACGAACAGGCTAACGAACGAACGTTCGCTGTCTGTGACTAATGGGTGAACGACGTTCGTTAAAACGAACGTATGGATGAAAGTCCGCAAAATAACTAAATCAAAATAAATCGAACGAACCAATAAAAAAACAGATCTAGGGTTTGAAATAAACCGAACGGTTTATTAAAAAAACCAGTGGCTACCTCGGCAAACGCATCGGTGGCGGCGTAGGCGCAACTCCGTGGCGAAGCGGCAAAGCGGCCTTGGCCCGAACTCAATGGCCTTCATGGCGGCGCTAGGGTTCTTGAAGCGGTATTTGGTGGGAAATTTGAAGGCGGCTCGGGCGGCTTATAAGAGGGGCCGACCTGGTGAGTCCCGGCCGGGTACGGCCCGGAGTCGGTTGCGTTTTTTTAAACATGTCGCAGAAAAACGAAGAAAAGAAATACTAAACGGACTCCAAAAATCCTGAAATAAATTTTCCCCGTCCTCTAAAAATCTACGGGACATGTTGAACATTTATTTAAGACTCTAATGCAATTTTGAAAAACATGTATTTTTCATAATTCAAATAAAATAGCAATAAAATCGAATAAAAATGTTTATTTGTTTTTCATATTTTTCCTCCAATATTTCATTATTTTGGGGAAGTCATATTATCCCCTCTCATATATTTTGATATGAAATATTTTCGGAGAGAAAAATAATTAAAACAAATGACCCTTGTTCCAATATTTGATAAAATTCAAACATGAAAACGGTGGAATCCCCAACTCTCTCCGAGGGTCCTTGAGTTGCTTAGAATTTCTAGGATCGCAAAGCAAATATGCAAATGAAATATGATATGCATGAATGATTTATGTATAACATTCCAAATTGAAAATTTGGGATATTACAAACCTAACCCCTTAAGATGAATCTCGCCCTCGAGATTCGGGTTGGCTAGAAAATAGGTGTGGGTGGTCTTTGCGAAGATCATCCTCTTGTTCCCAGGTGGCTTCATCCTCGGTATGGTGGATCCACTGAACTTTGCAAAACTTTAGAACCTTGCTGCGTGTAACTCGGCTAGCAAACTCAAGAATCTTGACCGGTTTCTCCTCATAGGTCAGATCACTGTCCAACTGAATTGCTTCCAGGGGCACTGTATCTCTTAGCAGTATATCGGCCATCTCTGCATGGCACTTCTTCAACTGGGATACGTGAAACACATCATGAACTCCTGACAATCCTTCAGGTAACTCCAACTTGTAGGCTACCTCTCCCATGTGTTCCAAGACACGGTACGGTCCTACAAATCTCGGCGCTAACTTTCCCTTCAGCCCAAAATGTTTAACTCCTCAGAGCAGTGATACATGAAGATATGCTCGGTCTCCAACTTCATAGGTTACCTCCTTGCGTTTTCAATCTGCACAACTCTTCTGCCTAGACTGAGCTACCTTCAGTCGGTCTCGAATCAGTTTAACCTTCTCTTCAGACTCCTTGATCAAATATGGTCCAAACAACTGGCAGTCTCCAACTTCATCCCACATCAACAGTGTTCGGCATCTTCTTCCATACAGGGCTTCGAAAGGTGCCATCTTCAAACTGGCCTGGTAGCTGTTGTTGTATGAGAACTCCGCGTACGGCAAATTGTCATCCCAACTAGATCCATAATCTAGTGCGCAAGCTCTCAACATGTCCTCTAGAATCTGATTGACTCTCTCGGTCTGTCCATCTGTCTGCGGGTGAAAAGCGGCGCTAAACTCTAGCCTGGTACCCAAAGTCTGGTGCAGCTGATGCCAAAACTTTGAAGTAAACTGTGTCCCTCTATCTGATACGATGGTCCTCGGAACTCCATGCAGACATACGATCCTGGTCATATATATCTTGGCCAACTTAGCACTTGTATAGGTGGTTTTCACTGGGATAAAGTGAGCCACTTTGGTCAAACGATCCACTACTACCCAGATAGAATCATATCTTGATCGGGTCCTAGGCAATCCGGTGATGAAATCCATGCCAAGCTTGTCCCACTTCCATTCGGGTATCGGCATAGGCTGCAGTAATCCTGCTGGCTTCTGTTGTTCGGCCTTTACCCTCTGACAGACATCACATATAGCTACATACTCGGCAATATCCTTCTTCATACCAGTCCACTAGAACCGGTCCTTCAAATCCAAATACATCTTGGTGTTTCCAGGGTGAATTGAGTATGGTGAGTCATGGGCCTCCTGAAGTATCAACTTCCTGATCTCTGCGTTGTTGGGCACATAAACACGATCCTCAAACCATAAGGTGTCGTGCTTATCCTCACGAAAACCTTTGGCCTTTCCTTTGCTCATTCTCTCCTTTATCTCTGCAATCTCTTTGTCATCCTTCTGAGCTTCTCGAATCTTTCCCAACAATGTAGACTGAACTTCCATTGCTGCAACAAAACCTCTAGGAACAATCTCCAAACGAAGTTCCCTGAGATCCTTGGCTAACTCCTTTGGCAATCCTTCGGTTACGAGGGTATTAGCATAAATCTTCTGGCTCAAAGCGTCTGCTATGACATTGGCCTTGCCTGGATGATAGTGCAGCTTCATGTCATAATCCTTTATAAGCTCCAACCATCTCCTCTGCCTGAGGTTCAGCTCCTTCTGTGTGAAAATGTACTTCAAACTCTTATGATCCGTGTACACAACTCAACGGTTTCCGATAAGGTAATGTCTCCAAGTCTTGAGTGCATGCACTACGGCTGCTAACTCCAAATCATGCGTAGCATAGTTCAACTTATGCGGTCGAAGCTGTCGAGATGCATACGAAACAACTCTTCCATCTTGCATAAGTACGCCTCCAAGTCCTAAGTGCAAAGCATCGCAATACACTTGGAAGTCCTTGCGTATATCCGGCAGAATCAACACTGGGGCTGTAGTCAAAAGTTTCTTCAACTCCTGAAAACTTGCCTCACATTCTTCCATCCATTGGAATTGGTACCCTTCTTCAATAACTCCGTCATGGGTTTCGCAATCTTGGAAAAATTCTCAATGAATCTCCGATAGTATCCCGCGAGTCCAAGAAAACTGCGGATCTCGCTAACTGAAGTGGGTGCCAACCACTGAGTGACTGACTGAACCTTGGTGGGATCTACTGCTATACCTTCTCCTGATATAACATGTCCAAGGAATCCAACTTCCTTCAACCAAGACTCACATTTGCTGAACTTGGCATACAATTGATGTTCCCTGAGTTTCTCGAGAACTAGACGCAAATGCTCCTTGTGCTCCTCTTCATTCTTCGAGTATACCATTATATCATCAATGAACACCACCACAAACTTATCCAAGAATTCCATGAACACCTTATTTATCATACTCATGAAATAGGAAGGGGCGTTAGTCAGTCCAAATGACATGACCGTATACTCATATAATCTGTACCTTGTGGTGAATGCTGTCTTAGGTATATCCTTCTCCCTAATTTTCAACTGGTGATATCCCGGTCCCAGATCGATCTTCGAAAACACTTTAGCTCCTTGCAGCTGGTCAAACAAATAATTGATCATCGGCAATGGGTACTTGTTCTTGATTGTTACTTCATTCAATGCACGATAATCAACAACCATTCTTAACGATCCATCCTTCTTCTCAACCAAGAGCACGGGGGATCCCCATGGTGATGAACTTCGTCGAATGTAACCTTTCTCCAGCAACTCCTTAATCTGCTTCTTAATCTCCTCCAAATCATTTGCAGGCATCCGGTATGGTCTCTTTGATATTGGCCCGGTGCCTGGCAATAGCTTTATCAAAAACTCAATGTCTCGATCTGGTGGCATGCCTGGTAACTCCTCTGGAAATACATCTGGGTAATCCTTCACTACAGACACTTCCTCCTGAACAACTCCTGTGAGAGAATTTACTTGGCCCCACCTAGGCACATGCCTAGATACATAGTTGATCCTTTTTCCCTCCGAGGTAGTGAAAAGAATCGACTTACTCACGCAATTGATGTTTCCGCCATACTTCGACATCCAGTCCATGCCTAATATCACATCCAATCCTTGTGACTCCAAAATTATTAGGTCTAATGGGAAAACATGGCTACCAATGGTTAAGGGTATCCGGTCGCACCATCGGCTGGCCATATACTCTGCTCCAGGTGAACTTACTAACATGGGTGTCCTAAGGGCTTGGGTTGGCAACTTAAACTTGTCCACAAATCCCCATGATATGTATGAATGTGATGCACCAGTATCGAAAAGAACAAGAGCGGTAAAAGACTTAACCAAAAACTTACCGATAACTGCGTCTGGCTGCTCTTCAACCTCCTCCGTGTTAACGTGGCTCACTTGGCCTTTGTTGAATGGATTGGGCTTCTTCCCAGCGCTCCCATTACCGTTTCCATTCTTCGCTTCAGGGCACTCTGTGGCATAGTGTCCAGTCTTTCCGCACTTGAAACAAGTAATGTGACTTAGGTCCCTCTTGGCGGGTGTGGCTAGAGTGGAGCAATTCTGATTGTTGCTTGCTCCGTTCCCATTCCCATTCTTGGGGCCACTGTGATTGTGCAAACTTCCTCCATTGTGGGTATGGCCTCCATGGTTATGGGTAAATCCTCCCGAGTTTGGGGTTAAACGAGGCTTCTGCTGAGCTCCTGAGTTGTACCTTCCTTGTCCATACTTCCTCTTGCGGCTCTCAATCTGCTGCTGCTTTCCTTCCATCATAAGAGTCTTGTCTACAAACTACTGGTCTTTAGCAAATGTTGCCACCATCAACTGCATACTCATCTCATCGTTCAGCCCTTCCATAAACTTCTCCTGCTTCGCGGCATCTGTGGCCACATCATCAGGGGCATAACGAGATAGCTTACTAAACTCCTCTACGTACTGAGCCACAGTATGATTTCCCTAGAGCAAGTTGCAAAACTCACGCTTCTTCATTCTCATAGCTCCAGTTGAGACATGGGCTGTGTGGAATGCTTGCTGAAACTGATCCCAAGTGATGTTGGCTATAGGGAAGTGGTTGTGTAATTCTCCCACCATGATGCTGCGGGTTCATCCAATTGGTGTGCGGCAAAATGCACCTTCTCAGCATCTGTCCATCCTGCAGTGGTCAACTCCCTTCCAATCTTGCGTAGCCAGTCGTCAGCAACTATTGGCTCGGTGCTACTGGAAAACACCGGCGGCTGCAACCTCAGAAAACGGGCTAAGTTGTCAACTGGTGGTGGTGGCAGAGGGTTGTTGTTGTTGTTGTTGTTGCCTTGGTTCTAGACTAATATCTACATCAAGGCATTCTGCTGGTGGATCAACTGGGTGATCTCCTGTGGGAAGACAAATCCGGTGTCACGTCTCAGAGGCATCTGATGGGTTTAGAGGGGAGATATTAGAATACAAATGAGGTCTAGTGAGAAAACACTACCCATATGCACATGAGACAAACACACATCATATCATATCACTCAATCAATCAAGCAAGGGCATACAATCGGTCTAGAACTAACGTTACAGTGCTTAGACTGTACTATATACATGGGAAAAGACTGGTAATCATATGGTGGTCATCTAGAAATTTTGATCGGTGGAAGACTCCATGATATCTGCTCCAGCTTCGTCTTCATAGTCATCATCACTTCTGTCGGGGTCGGAGTCAGTGTCGTCGATGATGATGTAGTTCTCTGGACAAGTGGAATCGTCGTCTTCTCCTCCTGGCGTGGGGTCTCCCATGAAAACTCCGATCTTCTTTATCAGGTCATCATTCTTCTCCAATAGTATCGCGATTTCCTCCTCGTGTCCGTCATGCGTAGACTTGAGTTCCTCCTCTAGCTCGGTGATCCTAGTCATCGCCTTCTTCAAATCTATCATGCCTGGGCACATCTGATTCTCCTGGCGTCAAATGTGATGGTTTAACTCCTGGATGAAAGCTGCAATGGACCTGTCCTTCCTGGTGCTGATCATCTCCCATTGCTCGTCTCGGCGCCCACATATCTGGTAGATAGTATCCTTGAGATCCTTGTGGTAAACTTCGCCGATGCGTCCCATGGAGATGTGGGCTGCCATGCTCTTTCCTAGACTCCAGGTGGGTGCATCAAAGGAAAACTCTATGGGCTCCGTAACTAGCATGATTGTCCCTCCTGGAACTTGAACTCGAATCATCCAGCACTCCTCTTCTGGTAGAGTGGCGATGTAGGTCCCGATGAAGCTTGGTATTCCGATGTTCAGATACCTAGTGACTTCCTTCAAGTGTCGTCCAAAGGGTGTGTCCTCATCCGGTTGTGCAAACTTGTTCCTCGAGTCCGCCATCCTAAAGAGTAGAAAATGGAGAGGAGTCAGAAATGAGTAGAGAAGAGTGATCTATGGCTTATCTTAGTGGTCGTTTCCTACACTCAGCGTGTGCTCTGTTACCATCTTGTAGCGACCCGACCTCAAACGGTCAAGTCTCTATGCTTTAATGTCATCCCTGGAGCGGTAATGCTGACACACACAGTACTCGAGGATTTATAACAGAGTAGCAATCACACACTTATTACATCGAATGTCTCAAAAGAGAACTTATTACAATAAATATGGCTTAAGGCCATCTAAGAAAATAACAACGGAAGGCTTGGAAGATAAAGTGAGTCCATCAACTCCAACGGCGTAGCTGAGATGCACAACAACGACCTATCGCACCTTTACTCGTCATCCGAAAAGTCTGCAACATAATACGTTGCAGCCTGAAAACGGGTCAGCACATGGAATATGCTGGCAAAATAACACAGTAGAGCAAGAACAGAAATAATGCTACCACTATATGCATATTTGGCTGGTGGAAAGGCTCTATGGTTATAATGTTTTGCGAAAAGCCAATTTTTTCCTACATCAAAGGAATATATTTTTATTTAACTATCATGGTAGTTGAAACATCATTGAGAAGGTTCCTCCAACTCAATCCCAATTAAAGTAATTATCAACCCAACATATTAAATTAGAGTGATGAGATGCATATGATAATTCAAGTACTAGATACTCAAGATGTCCATAACCGGGGACACGGCTAACCATGATTAGTTTGTACACTCTGCATAGGTTTGCGCACTTTTCCCCACAAGACTCGATCTCCTCCGTTGTGTTGGGATCTACGGTAGGGTTCGTCAACTGCAGTTTAAAATTTCCTACACGCAGAACAACCAAGAACATGCTACGGGAGATGGATCACAGTTCGTTACCACTAGACGCGCAGTGCCATGTAGCGGAAGAAGAGTTGGGGCAGCACGTCCGCGTGGATCGTCTCCTCCTCGTCCGATCTCCCTCGAACAGCCGATCATCCGATCCCACGTACAAGTTCGCCGGGGCGACGCAGGTGCACCGCCTCTAATGGTATCTGCGCGTGCAGGAGGAACGTCGTGCGGCGGACTGCTAGGTCCGATCACACAACCGACAGCGAGCGGAGGTGTCTATTCGCAACACATGCAAACCCTAGTGACAGTGCCGAAGCGATCGATCTCATGAGTGTGCGGCACCTCCACTTTATATAGGCGTCCGTTGTAGGCTCAACACTTGGGCCTCGCACGGGCCCTAAAGCCCATAAGTCTACTCGGCCACAGTCCGGATACAACTCGGATCACATCCGACCAGTGTCCCCGGATCGGACCTCGTAGGTTCCTTCCCTTAAGCGCGCGACCCCTTAGGTTCAAGCCGGCTTGGTCGCAGTTCGGATCACCTCCGAACCGCATAGTTGGTAGCGGCCTCTAGCAAGGCATGCCGAACACCAAGCAGACTATGAAGCTGGTTAGGCGAACCTGTACATCACACATCCATTCCTTTTACCACACGATATATGTTGTCGAGCTAAAGACGAGTCTGTCATCCTTGTGCTAGCCCGACCTCTTTCTCATTCCAGTGATGCCGACCACTATCCGGATTATCTCATAATCCTTGTCGCATGGCCATGCTTATCCTGGTCGGATCACACGAGGGCCCCACAGTATATCTCTCCTGATCGGAGGGGCAAATCCCATCTTGCTCGACCATGTCTCGCAAAGATGGAGTGCAGACAAGCTCAGTAACCTACCTTTGTAACTACCCGATCACGGAGTAGCGTTTGGTCGGCCCAAAGCAAGTCTGTCACCATCCCGAGTACATGCGCCACCATTTCAGGTCTTAGGACATAGAACGTATGTTGTACTAGAGACTCACAGATGACATATCGTTGCGTCTCATAGTTGGGTCTGTCCGACTCGGACCTTATCTCGACTCGGATCTGACTACGTCGAATCCGACCAGATCCTTCCAAGTCCATATTATCCGGTTAGCATCCAATGCTCCATGGCTAGTGAGACCAAGCCATCGACCGTGTCATATGCTAGTCTAGTCAGCTGCGCGTCCACACAGCCCTTTCGACTAGGGACCTTTTAGGACAGTCATCATACAATGCATAGTCCCACAAACAAGTCACGTACTTGCTGATACACATCATTGATAATGTCCAAGGACTATCTTTATTCATAAACACATAGGAAATATCATCATACATGACTGCCTCTAGGGCATATCTCCAACACGTTGGATTTCTCGCACTTCATGGTGTTTGAGAAACGGATGACCGACAGACAGTCTTTCAGAAGCATTAACTCCTACCCCGGGTAGACAGTACCAACCTACATCCCTCTACATCTGCTAGCCTACCACTGGAAGAGGTCATGCAACTTACTCAACTATGCTAGAGCCCATAGTAGCTTGTGGCTGCACACGGAAGTTTCTAGCATGAAATATCTTAGATCCCTTTAAGCTTGGGTGGCGGACCGTAGGATTATCACATAGGTACTCCGGGATATCCTAGGACAACACTGGATTCTCCAGGTGCCCAAAACAAGCAATCCACCCAGATGTGTATTAAAGTTTCCACCTTAAGTTGAACCATTAAATAATCATCTCACATCTGTCATGGATTCACTCACCCAAACCACGTCTACAAGCATAGGATAGCAGTATAAGCATAACGTAGAAGTAACTCCCAAGGGTTTAATAATAAACATGGCAATAGGTTCTACCTCATCAACTACTTCCCAATAGCCACAAGTTAACCACATCCTAAGCATGCAGCGTTTGAGGATGGGAGCTAATGCATAAAAACTGGGTATTAGAGGGATATGATCAAAGTGTTACTTGCCTTCCTGACGGTCCGCAAAACCTAGAGACTCGTAGTAGCACACTTCACACTCCAGGAATTCTATCGCAAACAAACAATAATATACATAAGCAATCAAGCAAATATGCACGGGTAAAACTCAAATAAGAAGATTTAACCATAAAGTTCAACTGAAGAACTCCGGTTCGCAAAAAGAATCAAATCAAACGGAGCAACGAAACTCAAACTGCGAAAGAAACACGATCCGATTACTAATCTGGACTAAAGTCAAATTTACTGTAGCGACCCGACCCGAATGGATCAAGTCTCTGTGCTTAAGTGTCATCCCTGGATTGGTATGCTGACACACACAGTACTCGAGGATTTATAACAGAGGTAAATCACATGTATAAATAACGTAAATACTATTACCTCAATCCAAATAGCGGAAGTAACAAGGTTGTGGATTCCCATCAACACCAACGGCAAAGTTGAGTGTAGAAATCGTAACCCTAACGTATCACTTACTCGTCATAAGATCCTGCAACATGAGACGTTGCAGCCACAAAGGGTCGAAGACATTGAATGTCTTGGCAAATTCACACTGTAGAGCAATGCTGAAATATGGCTATCACTACATGCATATTTGGCTGGTGGAAAAGCTCTATGGTTAAAGTTTTGCATAAATCCAATTTTTTCCTACTGCAAAGGAATAAATTTTATTTAACTATCATGGTGGTTGTTAAACATTGAGAATGGTTGACAGCATTCTCAATCCCAATTAAACATCATCATTAAAACCCAACAATTTTAATTAAAGTAACATGATGAGATTCACATGATAATCCAAGTACTAGATACTCAAGATGTCCATAACCGGGGACACGGCTAACCATGATTAGTTTGATACACTCTGCAGAGGTTTGCGCACTTCTCCCCACAAGACTCGATCTCCTCCGTTGGATTTCTCGCACTACATGGTGTTTGAGAAACGGATGACCGAGACATAGTCTTTCAGAAGCTCTAGCACCTTACGATCGGGTAGACCGTACCAACCTACATCCCCTACATCAGCTAGTCTACCACTGTAAGAGTTCACACGACTTAGTCAACTATGCTAGAGCCCATAGTAGCTTGTGGCTGCACACGGAAGTTTCTAGTATGAATAGTATCATGATCCCTTTAAGCCTGGGTGGTGGTCCAAAATAAACAGGCAATCCTGGAATACCCAGGTACCTTATCCACCCAGATGTGTGTTTAAGTTACCACATTAGTAAACCATTTATTAACAATCTCACATCTGTCATGGATATCATTCACCCAATCTACGTCTACTAGCATAGCATGACATAAGAAGCAAACGTAGAAGTAACTCCCAAGGGTTTGATAATAAAACAGGTAATAGGTACTACCTCATCTACTTCCCATCCCACAATTTAATTAGATCCTAATCATGCAATGTTTGAGGATTAATCTAATGCATAAAAACTGGGTATGAAAAGAGTATGATCAAAGTGTGAACTTGCCTGCAATGTTGATGAAGATGATTCGCACTCAAAACTCTTGATAGTTCTACTCGTCACACTCCGGTCAATCTATCATGAGCAAACAATAGTAACCACACATAAGCAATCACTCAAATAATCGGAAAGAACGAAGAAAACCATTCAGAAAACATCATAACTAAGCAAATAACTCTTGCAACATAAAACAATTTCTAATAGTACCAAAATTATATGAATTTGGACTTATCAGAAAATTTAGGTCAAGAGCTTCGATTTGCAAAAAGAATCAACTCAAACGGAGTTATAAAACTCAAGTTACGATCAAACGAAGTTCAAATTCAAATCTGGTCTAATTCAAATTTTAAACTTTCAAAAACATGTTTGAGTTGGATTACTGGATAGAGGGGATCATAACGAAGAAGCGTGCGTTGGTTTCGTTGGATTTGGACTAACGAGCAAAAAGTAATGATCATTTTAAAACCAGGGGCTAATCTGTAAAATAAAACCTAGCGAATAGGTCCCTGGCAGAGAACTAAAATAAAAGAAAAAGACTAAATAGTGAACGTTCATTACTGATCGCTAACGAATGAAAATCGCTCGCTATCAAGAGGTAAACAATGACGTTAAGCTATTTAACAAGTACCGGTTCGGTAATAAAAAAACGACTAGATCTAATCCTAGCCGTCTATCCTAGATTGAACGGACGAGGGCGGCCGGTGGCTTACCGCGGCGGCGGGTCGTCAGCGGCGAGGAAGAACGCCGGCGGCGGCGTCGGGTCCGAACAGCGAGGCGACTCCGGTGGTCGTCGAGGCCGGCAAAGGGGTCGGGAAGAGGCGGCGCACCGAGTCGATGGTGGCGGCGACGGCGGTGGTCGTCGGCGGCGAGAGTGGCGGCTTCGGGCGGCGGAGCTTGGCGGATCTCACCGGCGGCGGCGAGGCGTGAGATGCGGGAGGAGAGGGGAGAGAGGGGTCCGGGCGGCGGCTTTATAGGGGAGGGTGGCCTCGGGAGGCGTGAGGAGGGGGCACGGAAGGCGGCGGAGGAGTCCGTCTCGACGGGCGGCGGCCGTGGTCGAGCGGGACTCCCGCTCGGGAGCTCAGGGGCGGCGGCGCGTGGGCTGTGCCGTGGCCTGGCCTGGGAGCTGGGCCGGCCCAGTCGGTGAATTTTTTTTAACAGACAAACTAAAATAAAAACAAAAGGAAATAGAAATATTATATAAGCATATAATATATCAAAAGAATTAGAAAAAGATTTTCTACAGCATGAACATTTTTCTAGAGTCAAATAAAATACACACAAATTCAAATAAAGCAAAGATTGATTCTTCTCTAATAAAATCCAACAAAAATCATTTTAAAAATACGAAAATTAATTCAAATTTATTTCTCTCTGATTTTCTGATGTAGGGAATTATGTTACCCTATTTTCCTTGTATTTTATTTTTGGAGAAAAATAATTTGAATAAAACTCAAATAACTCCAAACTGAAAATAAATTCAAAAGAACTTTGAATTTAATTCTTTGAAACTCCCAACTCATATTTCATATGTTTGAAGAAGTCATTTTATCTTCGCTCATGAAAATCATTGAGTTGCATAAAGTTCCTGGGTTGGAAATATTTTCCAAATGAAATTCAAATATTTTCAACACCCCTTGTCATTTAAATAAATGGAAGAAGTCATGTCATCTTCTCTCCGTGGTTTTGTGGTGAAAAGAATTTGAATTCCACGGAGATCACGAATGCAAAATGAAAGTTTGGGAAAGTCCTTTTATTCCCTCTCATTTAACTTTCAAAAAGTTTCGAACTTCACTCAATTTCACACAATCAGTCAAACAATCAATCAAATCTATCTATTTATTATAACATTCCGAAATTTAGAATTTTGGGATGTTACGAACCTACCACCCTTAAAATGAATCTCGTCCTCGAGATTCGGAGAGGCTAGAAAGAAATAGGTTAGGTTTGGGGTCTTCAAAATTCAACGTTCGTCTCCGGGGTCTCGGGTGCTACCACCCTTAGAAGCATTGTTACGGTTCCATCAAAACTCATATACTCCATCCTTATTGTTGGCAGTGTCGATCTTCTCAGATCCTCTGAAAAATTTCCTTCTCTGGGCTCTTCCGGTAGTAGCATAACCTTTTTCTTAATTCCTGTATCCATTTCATCCTGGTAAGGTTATCCCGAAACTGGGTCCTCTTAGTTGACAGGTCTGGCGCCAATACTAAACAACTATCGATATCTCATGGTGGTCATCAATTTATGGTTTCTCCTGCAGGAAATGGGTCTGGTTGATCCTCACCGTATAACCTACGGTTGGCAAAAGCTGCCTTGTACAAGGGAAAAAATTCTTATACCATTCTAAGGTTTAAACAGGGTTTTGATCGTCGTCTCTCTACTATAGGTAAGTCACTCAGATTTACCATCCCATATAGCAAGGCGAACAATAAGAGTAAGTAGGTATGGTGATCAATCCATCCCGCACCCAAATCATTACCTTGTACATGGTTTAGCGAATCTCGCATTATAACACTCAGTCATCCTCACAAGCATTGCAGAATTTCTCTTGTCGACGAACCAATTTCAGATAAATCCATTGATTCTGCAAGCCAAACAAACATCTATCGTTCCTTAACAACTCTCAGGTTTTGCATAAACTCCTATAGAATCGTCGGTCGATAAAATCGTAACTTCTTCCAGGGTTTTTCCTTCAGCAAGAGTGTGCTTACTTCTTGGCAGGTCCTGGGGCATGTGGGTATGGCCCATCTCATCACTTGTAAACCTTTAACTCATCCTCGGGGCAGCTAATCGTTATTCCAACATCCAACTTCCAGCTTCCAAGCATACTTAAAATCCATCCAATTGTATTGTCTCCCTTCGTTCTATTTGCACCAAACTAAGACGTGATTACTCAGACTCATCATGGAATTTACCTTGATCCATATTTCCAACATCATACCTCCTTTATATCTAATAGTAATTCATCTCTTCATCCTCGTGGGATATCCCACCTACCGAGATAAAAACTTATACTTATGAAGTCCATACTCCACTTCGTGGAACATCATTTTCCTTTCCAGGGTCAAGCGTCCTTACATGGGAATATTGGCCATTTCTGCATGGCACTTCTTCAACTGGAATACGTGAAACACATCATGAACTCCTAACAGTCCTTCGGGTGACTCCAATTTGTTGGCCACTTCTCCCATACGCTCCAAAACTCGGTATGGTCCTACAAATCTCGGGGCTAACTTTCCCTTAACTCCAAATAGTTTAACTCCTCGCAGAGGGGACACACGAAGACGTGCTCTGTCTCCAATTTGATAGACTACCTCCTTGCGTTTTTGAGTCTGCATAACTCTTCTGCCTGGACTGAGCTACCTTCAGTCTATCTCGATCAACTTTAACATTCTCTTCTGACTCCTTGATCATATTTAGTCCAAACAACTGACGGTCTCCAACTTCATCCCACATCAACGGTGTCTGGCTCCTTCTCCCATACAAAGCTCTAAAAGGGGCCATCTTCAAACTGGCTTGGTAACTGTTGTTGTATGAGAACTCCAGTAAGGTAGATTATCATCCCTACTAGATCCAAAATTTAGCGCTGCGCTCTCAACATGTCCTCCGTAATCTGATTGACTCTCTCGGTCTATCCATCTATCTGCAGATGAAAGGTTGTCTTGAACTCTAGCCTAGTACCCAAAGTCCGTGCACCGATTCCAAAACTTTGAGGTAAACTGTGTTCCTCTATCTGATACGATGGTCCTCGGAACTCCATGCAGACATACGGTCCTGGTCATATATATCTTGGCCAACTTCGCACTTGTGTAGCTGGTTTCACTGGGATAAAGTGAGCCACTTTGGCGAATCAACTACTACCCAGATAGAATCATATCTCGATCAGGTTCTGGGAAATCCAGTAATGAAATCCATGCCAAGCTTATCCTGCTTCCATTCGGGTATCGGCATAGGCTGTAGTAATCTGACTGGCTTGTGATGCTCTGCCTTTACTCTCTGGCATACATCACCTATGACTACATACTCCGCAATATCCTTCTTCATACCAGTCCACCAGAAACGCTCCTTCTAATCCAAATACATCTTGGTGTTTCCAGGGCGAATCGAGTATGGTGAGTCATGAGCCTCCTGAAGTATTAACTTCCTGATCTTTGCATTATTAGGCACATATACACGATCCTCGAACCATAAGGTGTCGTGCTCATCCTGACGAAAACCTTCGGCCTTTCCTTTTCTCATCCTCTCTTTTACCTCAGCAATCTCTTTGTCATCCTTCTGAGCTTCACGGATCTTTCCCAACAATGTAGACTGAACTTCCATTGCTGCAAGAAAACCTTTGGGAACAATCTCCAACCGAAGTTCCCTGAGATCCTCGGCCAACTCCTTTGGTAATCCTCTGCTTATGAGGGTATTCGTACTTATTTTCTTTATGGTTGTGTCCTATTTCTCCACAAAGCTTGTATGCACAAGGTTTCTTCATATCCTTTCCATAAGGCCTCAACTTTTGGGACACAAGACGAGATCTTTGCAGAGTCAACTTAAATTCTTCCCAAGTGGTTACTCCTTGCCATCCATTGATGGTTTGGTACCTCCTCCCCAAGTAGCATCACCTCTTTCAAAGCACTGAAGAGCATGCTGGGTCATATACTTTCCAACTATAGTGTTATTCTTCATATGATCTTCCATGTTCTAAATCCATCGGTCTATCTCCAATTGACTCATCGGTCCAGAAAATACAAGCTCATCTCCATTCATTCTCTATTGTGTCCATGGGTCTTGGGGTGGGATAAGAGAGATAGAGAGGGATACACACAATACAAACAAAAGTTTTGAAAGACAGATTTTATTGTGGCTGTCGGAAAAAAACATCAAACAAATGACAACTCACAATCGTCGCATCTAACGTAGGTATGTAATAGGGGTTTGGGCTTCTAATGGTCAATAAATCTTCAAAGTCATCAAACTCTTCCAGTCTTGATCATGTCTCCGATGGCTTCTTCCAATCGTGTTTGTCCTTTTGCCAGATCATCTCTGTTGACGTGAAATCTCTCGTGACATCCTTTAATATTCCGGAGTTGCATTTCAAACTTCTAGATTTCAACATCCTTGGCATGAACCATGGTCTAGTTCCTGACGAATCTCCGGTTTCTCGAGGTTCTGCTCCTCCAGTTTGGCTACTTTCAACTTCTGGGTCCTAAGTTCTTCACGAAATACTTCCTTGTCAAATACGGCTTCCTGCAAGTCCATCTTAACTTCTGCTCAAGATCCTGGTGATACACCAGCTAAGGTTAAAACTTCATCTTTTACTGATTGGTGCTCCATCAGCCTTCTACCATCCAATCCTTCCATGCATATGCATGCTTAACCCAGCACGGTGACCATAGCATAAGCGGGCGATAACACCATGGATAGCCGTGTTTCTTCCCTTGTCATTGCCATGAGCTATCATTCCATAGTTGATATCTCATGCCTTAGGGTTTACTTGACAAAACTTTGAGTTCTAATGCTCCATGTTCCGGTCTTCCTCCAATACACCTTGATCTCGGGTATTGATAACTTCCATAGTCTGTCAAGTTCCTTCAGGGGAGTCTTCAACCACTGTAGTTTCCATTATTCTAATGCTCGGTAAAATCCTCTTCACTTCGTAGTAGCGTGGTTGTCTGATATCTTATACTTCTTGGAGTGGTCTCATCAGTCGAATCTTCGAGTGGTCAAAAGGGGAAAGGGATATGGTCTCACTAAAAGGGAATATTTGAATAAGCTCAAAAGAGAAGAGAGGTAAAAGATCTTTTTGAAAAAGAAAGTTTTAGAGAAAATCCTCCCTATGGGCTTGCCAGTTTCTAGGGGTCACGTCCTACAGTCAACATGTGCTCTGATACCATCTTGTAGTGACCCGACCCGAATGGATCAAGTCTCTATGCATAAGTGTCATCCCTGGATCGGTATGCTGACACACACAGTACTCGAGGATTTATAACAGAGGTAAATCACATGTATAAATAACGTAAAGACTATTACCTCAATCCAAATAGCGGAAGTAACAAGGTTGTGGATTCCCATCAACACCAACGGCAAAGTTGAGTGTAGAAATCATAACCCCAACGTATCACTTACTCGTCATAAGATCCTGCAACATGAGACGTTGCAGCCACAAAGGGTCAGTACATTGAATGTACTGGCAAATTCACACTGTAGAGCAATGCTGAAATATGGCTATCACTACATGCATATTTGGCTGGTGGAAAAGCTCTATGGTTACAGTTTTGCGTAAAGCCAATTTTTTTCCTACTGCAAAGGAATAAATTTTATTTAACTATCATGGTGGTTGTTAAACAATGAGAATGGTTGACAGCATTCTCAATCCCAATTAAACATCATCATTAAAACCCAACAATTTTAATTAAAGTAACATGATGAGATTCACATGATAATCCAAGTACTAGATACTCAAGATGTCCATAACCAGGGACACGGCTAACCATGATTAGTTTGATACACTCTGAAGAGGTTTGCGCACTTTTCCCCACAAGACTCGATCTCCTCCGTTGGATTTCTCGCACTACATGGTGTTTGAGAAACGGATGACCGACACATAGTCTTTCAGAAGCGCTAGCAACTTACGATCGGGTAGACCGTACCAACCTACATCCCCTACATCAGCTAGCCTACCACTATAAGAGTTTGCACGACTTAGTCAACTATGCTAGAGCCCATAGTAGCTTGTTGCTGCACACGGAAGTTTCTAGTATGAATAGTCTCATGATCCCTTTGAGCCTGGGTGGCGGTCCAAAAGAAACAGGCAATCCTGGAATACCCAGGTACCTCAATCCACCCAGATGTGTGTTTAAGTTGCCACCTTAGATAAACCATTTATTAACAATCTCACATCTGTCATGGATATCACTCACCCAATCCACGTCTACTAGCGTAGCATGACATAAGAAGCAAACGTAGAAGTAACTCCCAAGGGTTTGATAATAAAACAGGTAATAGGTACTACCTCATCTACTTCCCATCCCACAATTTAATTAGATCCTAATCATGCAATGCTTGAGGATTGATCTAATGCATAAAAATTGGGTATGAAAAGAGTATGATCAAAGTGTGAACTTGCCTGCAATGTTGATGAAGATGATTCACACTCAAAACTCTTGATAGTTGTACTCGTCACACTCCGGTTAATCTATCGTGAGCAAACAATAGTAACCACACATAAGCAATCACTCAAAAGATCGGAAACAACAAAGAAAACAATTCGGAAAACATCAAAACCAAGAAAATAACTCTTGCAACATAAAACAATTTCTAATAGTACCAAAATTATATGAATTTGGCCTTATCAGAAAGTTTAGGTCAAGAGCTTCGATTTGCAAAAAGAATTAACTCAAACGGAGTTATAAAACTCAAGTTACGATCAAACGAAGTTCAAATTCAAATCTTGTCTAATTCAAATTTTAAACTTTCAAAAACATGTTTGAGTTGGATTATCGGATAGAGGGGATCATAACGAATAAGTGGGCGTTGGTTTCGTTGGATTTGGACTAACGAGCAAAAAGTAATGATCATTTGAAAACCAGGGGCTAATCTATAAAATAAAACCTAGTGAATAGGTCCCGGGCAGAGAACTAAAATAAAAGAAAAGGACTAAATAGTGAATGTTCGTTATCGATCGCTAACGAACTAAAATCGCTCGCTACCGAAGAGGTAAACAGCGAGCGTTCGCTATTTAACAAGTATCGGTTCGGAAATAAAAAAATGACTAGATCTAATCCTAGCCGTCTATCCTAGATCGAACGGACGAGGGCGGCCGGTGGCTTACCGCGGCGGCGGGTCATCGGCGGCGAGGAAGAACGCCGGCGGCGGCGTCGGGTCCGAACAGCGAGGCGACTCCGGTGGTCGTCGAGGCCGGCAAAGGGGTCGGGAAGAGGCGGCGCAGCGCGGCGGAGTCGATGGTGGCGACGGCGGTGGTCGTCGGCGGCGAGAGTGGCGGCTTCGGGCGGCGGAGCTTGGCGGATCTCGCCGGCGGCGGCGAGGCGCGAGATGCGGGAGGAGAGGGGAGAGAGGGGTCCGGGCGGCGGCTTTATAGGGGGAGGGGTGGCCTCGGGAGGCGTGGAGGAGGGGGCACGGAAAGGCGGCGGAGGAGTCCGCGTCCGGGACGGCGGCGGCGGCCGTGGTCGAGCGGGACTCCTGCTCGGGAGCTCAGGGGCGGCGGCGCGTGGGCTGGGCCGTGGCCTGGCCTGGGAGCTGGGCCGGCCGAGTCGGCGGAAGTTTTTTTTAACAGACAAACTAAAATAAAAACAAAAGGAAATAGAAATATTATATAAGCATATAATATATCAAAATTTTCAGAAAAAGATTTTCTACACCATGAACATTTTTCTAGAGTCAAATAAAATCCAACAAAAATCATTTTAAAAATACCAAAATTAATTCAAATTTATTTCTCTCCAATTTTCTGATGTAGGGAATCATGTTACCCTATTTTCCTTGTATTTTATTTTTGGAGAAAAATAATTTGAATAAAACTCAAATAACTCCAAATTGAAAATAAATTCAAAAGAACTTTGAATTTAATTCTTTAAAACTCCCAACTCATATTTCATATGTTTTGAAGAAGTCATTTTATCTTCGCTCGTGAAAATCATTGAGTTGCATAAAGTTCTTGGGTTGGAAATATTTTCCAAATGAAATTCAAATATTTTCAACACCTTGTCATTTAAATAAATGGAAGAAGTCATGCCATCTTCTCTCCAGGGTTTTGTGGTGAAAAGAATTTGAATTCACGGAGATCACGAATGCAAAATGAAAGTTTGGGAAAGTCCTTTTATTCCCTCTCATTTAACTTTCAAAAAGTTTTGAAGTTCACTCAATTTCACACAATCAATCAAACAATCAATCAAATCTATCTATTTATTATAACATTCCAAAATTTAAAATTTTGGGATGTTACATTTACAGTACCAAATCTTGTTCAAGTGGGTTAAACGGAAAGAGGGCTTCTAAACGAAGATCTATGCACTTGAGTCGCGTGATTCCAATAAACGAGCGAAAAGTTATACTAGAACGGAAATCGGGTCAAAAATCGCGATCGAAAATAATGGCGGAAAAACCCTGAAAAAAGAAAACTGACGAACAGGCTAACGAACGAATGTTCGCTGTCTGTGACTAATGGGTGAACGGCGTTCGTAAAAATGAACATTCGGATGAACGTCCGCAAAATAACTAAACCGAAAAAAATGAACGAACCGATAAAAAACAGATCTAGGGTTAAACCGAACAGTTTCTTTAAAAAATGGCGACCTCGGCAAACGCGTCGGCGGCGGCGGGAACTCCGGCGGCGGGGCGACAACTCCGGCAGTTAGGGCGGCAAGGCGGCGCAACGGCGAAGCTCGGCAGCGCCGCGATGGGCGGCGGGCGCAAGGCACGGCGGCTAGCGGCGGCGGCGCGAAAAGCGGCGGCGGCTAGGGTTTGCGGGCGCGGCGCTGGTGGGCTGGGGCGGCGGCTCGGGCGGCTTATAAGAGGGGCCGGCCTGGTGAGTCCCGGCCGGGTACGGCCCGGAGTCGGTTGCGTTTTTTTAATGTGTCATAGAAAAACGAAGAAAAGAAATACTAAACTGACTCCAAAAATCCTGAAATAAATTTTCCCCGTCCTCTAAAAATCTACCGGACAAGGTGAACACTTATTTGGGATTCTAATGTAATTTTTAAAAACACGCATTTTTCCTAATTCAAATAAAATAGCAATAAAATCCAATAAAAATGTTTATTTGTTTTTAATATTTTTCCTCCAATATTTCATTATTTTTGGGAAGTCATATTATCCCCTCTCATATATTTTGATATGAAATATTTTTGGAGAGAAAAATAATTAAAACAAAATGACCCTTGTTCCAATATTTGATAAAATTCAAATATGAAAACGGTGTAATCCCCAACTCTCTCCGAGGGTCCTTGAGTTGCTTAGAATTTCTAGGATTGCAAAGCAAATATGCAAATGCAATATGATATGCATGAATGATCTATGTATAACATTCCAAATTGAAAATTTGGGATGTTACATACCATCTACTCCTTATTTATAAAGATGTGGGTCATCCCAAAAGTAATGTCTTAAATCATAGAAGAATTTTTTCTTTTGTTGGTATGTGAAGCTAGGTGGTATGTATTTATCCACAAGGTAATCAGCGTAGTCAGCTTACCAAGGAGTGTCGTGAGAAACATTTATTGCAGCTAATTGTTCATCAGGAAAACTGTCATTCATAGGTTGCGGGTCATCAAGAATATTTTCTAACCTAGACAAGTTATCAGCTACGGGGTTCTCAGCTCCATTTCTATCAGTGATATGTAAGTCGAATTCTTGTAGCAAGAGAAATCACCTAATGATTCTAGGTTTAGCATCTTTCTTTTCCATAAGGTATTTTATAGCAGCATGATCGGTGTGAACAATCACTTTAGAATCAACAATGTAAGATCTAAATTTATCACAAGCAAACACCACTGCTAAGAATTCTTTTTCAGTAGTAGCATAATTTCATTGAGCATTGTCTAGAGTTTTACTAGCATAATGGATAACATTTAATTTCTTATCAACTCTTTGTCCTAGAATAGCACCAACAGCATAATCACAAGCATCACACATAATTTCAAAAGGCAAGTTCCAATCAGGTGATTGAACAATAGGTGCAGTAATCAAGGCTTTCTTAAGTGTTTCAAAGGCTTCTACACAATCATCATCAAAAACAAATGGAACATCCTTTTGTAAAAGATTTGTAAGAGGCCTAGAAATTTTACAGAAGTCTTTAATAAACCTCCTATAGAAACCAGCATGACCGAGGAAACTACGAATACCTTTGGTATCTTTAGGACATGGCATTTTCTCAATTGCATCAATTTTAGCTTTGTCCACCTCAATACCTCGCTTAGAAATTTTATGCCCCAAGACAATACCTTCATTAACCATAAAGTGACACTTCTCCCAATTCAAGACAAGATTAGTTTGCTCACATCTCTGCAAATCTTGATCAAGGTTGCTCAAGCAATCATCAAAAGAAGTTCTGTAAACGAAAAAATCATCCATGAAAACCTCAACAATCTTTTCACAAAAGTCAGAGAATATAGCGGCCATACATCTTTGAAAGGTTGCAGGTGCATTGCATAAACCAAAAGGCATACGTCTCTAAGCATAAGTTCCAAAATGACAAGTAAAGGTGGTTTTCTCTTGATCGAGTTGTGAGACAGGTATTTGAGAAAAACCAGAGTATCCATCAAGGAAACAAAAATGTGTATTCTTTGACAATCTTTGTAACATTTGATCAATAAAAGGCAGAGGGTAATGATCTTTTCTAGTAGCTTTATTTAATTTTATAAAATCAATTAACATCCTATAACCTATGACAATTCTTTGTGGAGTAAGTTCATTTTTATCATTAGGAACAACAGTAATACCTCCGTTTTTAGGGACACAATGAACGGGACTTACCCATCTATTATCAGCTATGGGATAGATTATACCTGCTTCCAGAAGCTTCAATATTTCAGTTCATACCACTTCTTTCATTTTAGGATTTAGACGTCGTTGGTGATCAATAACGGCTTTAGCATCAGGCTCCATATTAATTTTGTGCTGAAAGGTTAGCACTAATAATAATAGGATATATCTTTTTCTCATCAAGATAAGCATATTTCAAAGTGTCTGGCAATTGTTTTAATTCAAACACAGGATCACCTTTAGGTGGAGGAGGACCTCCTAGAGTTTCAATAGGCAAATTGTGTTTAAGCAGAGGACGTTGTTCAAAGAAAATTTTATCTATTTCATTTCTTTCATGCAGATGCATATCATTTTCATGGTCTAGCAAATTTTGTTCTAGAGGATCAGTAGGAGGCACAACAATAGAAGCAAGACCAATTATTTCATCCTTACTAGGCAATTCTTTCTTATGATGCTTTCTACTAAACTTGGAAAAATTAAACTCATGAGACTCATCACCAAAACTAACACCGATAGTTTTCTTCTCGCAATCTATTTTAGCATTAATGGTGTCCAAGAATGGTCTACCAAAGATAATGGGACAAAAGTCATCTTGTGGGGAACCAAGAACAAGAAAATCAGTAGGGTATTTTATTTTCCCACACAAGACTTCAACATCTCTAACAATCCCAAGTGGTGTGATGGTGTCTCTATTAGCAAGTTTAATAGTAACATCTATGTCTTCTATTTCAGCGGGTGCTATATCATTCATAATTTCTTGATATAAGGTAAAAGGGATAACACTCACACTAGCACCTATGTCGCATAAACCATGATAACAGTGATCTCCTATTTTAACTGAGACAACATGCATGCCAACAACAGGTCTATGTTTATCTTTTTCGTCAGGTTTGGTAATTCTAGAAGCTTCATCACAAAAGTAAATAACATGCCCATCTATATTTTCAACCAGGAGATCTTTAACCATAGCAACATTAGGTTCTACTTTAATTTGTTCAGCAGGTTTGGAAGTTCTAATAAAACTTTTGTTGACCACAGTTGGAACTTTAGCATGTTCCTTTATCCTAACAGGGAAAGGTGGTTTTTAATATAAGCAGCAGGAACAACTGGGTCAACATTATAAATAATAGTTTCATCTTTAGCTATTACCGGTTCTTTAATTTCTTCTTTGATAGGTGGGTGATATTTAAACCACTTCTCCTTAGGGAGATCAACATGAGTAGAAAATGATTCACAAAAGGAGGCTACTATTTCAGAGTCAAGTCCATATTTAGTGCTAAACTTTTGAAAAGCATCGGTATTCATAAAAGATTTAACACGGTCATACTTGAGCTTAATACCTGACTCTTTAGCTTTGTCGAGTTCCCAATCTTCAGAGTTGCGTTTAATTCTTTCTAAAAGATCCCACCGAAAGTCAATAGTCTTCTTCATAAAGGAACCAGTACAAGAAGTATCGAGCATGGATCGATCATCATGAGAAAGCCGAGCATAAAAAATTGAATTATAATTTCTCTTGAGAGCTCAAGATTGTGGCATGAATATAACATTGACTAAAGCCTCCCCCAAGCTAGAGCGATACTTTCTCCTTCACGAGGACAAAAATTATATATATAATTCCGATAACGATGAACTAGATGCAAAGGATATTTTTTTGGTGAAACTCCAATTTCAATCGATTCCAATTCCAAGATCCAATGTAATCGCATAGCCTATACCATGCCAATGCTTTTCCCTTCAAAGATAAAGGGAAAACCTTCTTCTTAGCTTCATCTCTGGGTAAACCTGCAAGCTTAAATGATCCACAAATTTCCTCCACATATATCAAGTTCATATCAGGATGTCCGGTTCCATCTCCTGCATAAGGATTAGCTAGCAGTTGTTCTATCATACCCGAAGGAATTTCATAACCAATATTTTCAGTAGGTGCAGTAGGTTGAGGGGTAACTAATTGTGGTTCCGGTCGAGGTGAAGATACCCCGAACAAACACCTCAAAGGATTGTTTTCCATAGTAGGAAGTGACAATAAATTTGAGCACGTAGTAATAATTTTTCCTTACTGATTTCCACTTACCTAGAGCGCTTCACTTTCCAGAAAAGGCACCAGAAAAGAGCCTTGATGACCCACAAGTGTAAGGGATCAATCGTAGTCCTTTCGATAAGTAAGAGTGTCGAACCCAACGAGGAGCAGAAGGAAATGACAAGCGTTTTTCCGCAAGGTAATGTCTGCAAGCATTGAAATTATAAGTAACAAGTAGTTTGATAGCAAGATAATTTGTAAAGAGCAAGTAACGGTAATGGTAATAAAAGTGCAGCAAGGTAGCCCAATCCTTTTGAGGCAAAGGACATGCCAAAATGGTCTCTTATGATAAGCAAAGTGTTCTTGAGGGTACACGGGAATTTCATCTAGCCACTTTCATGTTGGTTTGATTTGTGTTCGCTACTTTGATAATTTGATATGTGGGTGGACCAGTGCTTATGTTTTGTTCTTACTTGAACAAACCTCCTACTTGTGATTAACCCCCTCGCAAGCATCCGCAACTACGAGAAAAGTATTAAGAATAAATCTAACCATAGCATTAAACTTTTGGATCCAAATCAGCCCCTTACGGAATAGCGCATAAACTAGGGTTTAAGATTCTATCACTCTCGCAACCTATCATCTAATAACTACTCCACAATGCATTCCCTTAGGCCCAAATATGGTGAAGTTTCATGTAGTCGACGTTCACATGACACCACTAAGGGAATCACAACATACATACTATCAAAATATCGAACACATATCAAGTTCACATGATTACTTGCAACAAGATTTCTCCCGTGACCTCAAGAACAAAAGTAACTACTCACAAATGATAATCATGCTCAAGATCAGAGGGGTATTAAATAGCATAACGGATCTGAACATATAACCTTCCACCAAATAAACCATATAGTAATCAACTACGATGTGTAATCAACACTACTAGTCACCCACAAGTTCCAATCTCCGGTACAAAGATTGAACACAAGAGATGAACTAGGGTTTGAGAGGAGATGGTGCTGTTGAAGATGTTGATGGAGATTGCCCTCCCCAAGATGGGAGAGTTGTTGATGATGATGATGACGATGATTTCCACCTCCGAGAGGGAAGTTCCCCCGGCGGAAAGTGCTCCTGCCCAAGTTACGTCTTGAGACGGCGGCGGTTCGTCCCGAAAGCCCTCTCCTCATTTTTTTTGTAGGTCAAAATGACTTATATACTAGAAGATGGGCACCGGAGGTGGGCCGAGGAGGGCACAACCCACCAGGGCGCGCCTGCGCTCCCTGGTGCACCCTGGTGGGTTGCACTCACCTAGTGGGCCCCCTCTAGTACTTATTTGCTCAAGTAATTCTCATTTATTCCATAAAAATTCCCCGTGAAGTTTCAGCTCATTTGGAGTTGTGCAGAATAGGTATCCTGATGTAGCTTTTTCAGGTCCAGATTTCCAACTGCCGGAATTCTCCCTCTTTGTGTGAACCTTGCATATTATGATAGAAAAGGCATTAGAATTACTCCAAAAAGCATTATTATGCATAAAAACATTATAAATAACAGTAGAAAACATGATGCAAAATGGATGTATCAAACCCCTCAGTAAAGTTACCAACGGAGGAAGACCTCGCTATTCCTGACCTAGAATCAGAGTTGGTGGTTGTAGTTCATGCCACCCTAGAGTGGACAGTTCCTTACTTTTCTTGTTGGGAATCGTTGCATGGAAAACAAACAAAAAATCTGCACACACGCAATGATCTATCCATGGAGATGCAGAGAAACGAGGGGGAGAGTATGTATACGTACCCTCATAGACCGTAAGCAGAAGCGTTTGACAACGCGGTTGATGTAGTCGAACTTCTTCGCTCTCCAAACGATCAAGTACCAAACGCACGACACCGCCGTGTTTTGCACGCGTTCAGCTCAGGGACGTCCTCCGCCTTCTTGATCCTGCAAGACGGCAAAGTAGTAGATGAGTACCAACAGCATGACAGCATGGTGACCGTGATGGTGATGTGATCTCTGCAGGGCTTCGCCTAAGAACTACGAAAATATGACTGAGGGAGTAAACGGTGGACGGGGGCACCGCACACGGCTAAGACAATGTTGTGTCCTTGTGTGGCCCCCCACAAATATATAGGTGGGAGGGGAGAGGAGGCAGCCTAGGGCAGCCAGGGCGCGCCCCAAGGGGCTGGCCACCGGCCCTAGGGCTGCTGCCCTCCTGCCCCCCCTTTTTCCTTGTATGAAGAAGGTGGGAGGAAAGAGGAGGGAGAGGGAAGGAATGGGGAGTCCTACTCCACACTTTCCTTTCCCTCCCCTCTTTCCTTCTCCTCCTCATAGGGCCGGCCTCTATAGGGGCGCACCAGCCCCTTGTGGGCTGGTGTGTTCCCTCTCTTGGCCCATAAGGTCCGTAGCTTTGCCGGCGGTGCCCGAAACTGCTTTCCGGTGGCCTGGTAAGTACCCGGTACCCTACAAAACACTTCCGATGTCCGAATACCATCGTCCTATATATCAATCTTTGCCTCTCAACCATTTAGGGACTCCTCGTCATGTCCGAGGTCTCATCCGGGACTCCGAACAACATTTGGTCACCAAATCATATAACTCATATAATACTATATCGTCAACGAACATTAAGCGTGCGGACCCTACGGGTTCGAGAACTATGTAGACATGACCGAGACACCTCTCCGATGAGTAACCAATAGTGGAACCTGGATGCCCATATTGGCTCCTACATATTCTACGAAGATATTTATCAGTCGAACCGTTATGACAACATACGCAATTCCCTTTGTCCATCGGTATGTTTCTTGCCCGAGATTCGATCATCGGTATCTTCATGCTTAGTTCAATCTCGTTACCGGCAAGTCTCTTTACTTGTTCCGTAATACATCACCTCGTGACTAACTCCTTAGTCATTTGCTTGCAAGCTTATGATGTGTATTATCCTAGTCTCGATCTATGCCAACTCAACAAACACCTTCGGAGATACCTGTAGTGCATATTTATGATCACCCAGTTATGTTGTGACGTTTGATAGCACACAAGGTATTCCTCCAGTATCCGGGATTTGCATAATCTCATAGTCAAAGGAATATGTATTTGACATGAAGAAAGCAATAGGAATAAAACTGAATGATCATTATGCTAAGCTAACGGATGGGTCTTTGATACGTGTCCAACGTATCTATAATTTTTGATTGTTCCATGCTATTACATTATCTGTTTTGGATGTTTAATGGGCTTTATTATGCACTTTTATATTATTTTTGGGACTAACCTATTAACCGAAGGCCAAGTGGAAATTGTTGTTTTTTTGCCTATTTCAGTGTTTCGCAGAAAAGGAATATCAAACGGAATGAAACCTTCCCGAGGATCGTTTTTGGAACAAACGCAATCCAGGAGACTTGGAGTGGACGTCAAGGAAGCAACGAGGCGGCTACGAGGCAGGGAGGCACGCACCCCACCCTCTTGGGCCCCTCGTGGCTCCACCGACCTACTTCTTTCGCCTATATATACTCATATACCCTGAAAACATCCAAGAGCACCACAAAACCCTATTTCCACCGCCGCAACCTTCTGTACCCGTGAGATCCCATCTTGGGGCCTTTTCCGGCGCTCCGCCAGAGGGGGCATTGATCACCAGGGCTTCTACATCAACACCATAGCCTCTCCGATGATGTGTGAGTAGTATACCACAGACCTTCGGGTCCATAGTTATTAGCTAGATGGATTCTTCTCTCTCTTTGGATCTCAATACAAAGTTCTCCTTGATCTTCTTGGAGATCTATTCGATGTAATTCTTTTCGAGGTGTGTTTGTTGAGATCCGATGAATTGTGGGTTTATGATCAAGATTATCTATGAAAAATATTTGATTCTTCTATGAATTCGTTTATGCATGATTTAAATATCTTTGCAAGTCTCTTCGAATTATCAGTTTGGTTTGGCCTACTAGATTGATCTTTCTTGCAATGGGAGGAGTGCTTAGCTTTGGGTTCAATCTTGCGGTGTCCTTTCCCAGTGACAGCAGGGGAAGCAAGGCACGTATTGTATTGTTTCCATCGAGGATAAAAAGATGGGGTTTATATCATATTGCTTGAGTTTATCCCTCTACATCATGTCATCTTGCCTAATGTGTTACTCTATTCTTATGAACTTAATACTCTAGATGCATGCTGGATAGCGGTCGGAGTGTGGAGTAATAGTAGTAGATGTAGAATCGATTCGGTCTACTTGTCACGGACGTGATGCCTATATACATGATCATGCCTAGATATTCTCATAACTATGTGCTTTTCTATCAATTGCTCGACAATAATTTGTTCACCCACCGTAAATTATGCTATCTTGAGAGAAGCCACTAGTGAAACCTATGGCCCCTGGGTCTATATTCCATCATATTATTTTCCTATCAACTTGCTATTTCTGCCGCCTTTTATTTTGCAATCTTTACTTTCAAATCTATACAACAAAAATACCAAAAATATTTATCTTATTATCTTTACCAGATCTCACTTTTGCAAGTGGCCGTGAAGGGATTGACAACCCCTTTTTCACGTTGGTTGCAAGGTTCTTGATTGTTTGTGTAGGTACAAGGCGACTTGCGTGTAACCCCCTACTGGATTGATACCTTGGTTCTCAAAAACTGAGGGAAATACTTATGCTACTTTGCTGCATCACCCTTCCCTCTTCAAGGGAAAACCAACGCATGCTCAAGAGGTAGCAAGAAGGATTTCTGGCGCCGTTGCAGGGGAGGCTTACGCCAAGTCAAGTCAAGATTTGATCTCCCGTCAACTAGCCATTTTTGGCGCCATTGCCAAGGAGATCTACGCCAAGTCAAGACATACCAAGTACCCATCACAAACTCTTCTACCTCGCATTACATTATTTGCCATTTGCTCTCGTTTTCCTCTCCCCCACTTCACCTTTGCCGTTTTATTCACCCTTTTTTTCCGTCCGTCTCTTTTCGCTTGCTTCTTGTGTGCTTGTGTGTTGGATTGTTTGTCGCGATGGCTCTGCCAAAAAAAGCGTTGATCCTCACCTTAGAAGGTTGGAAGAAATTGAAAACAACGTTAGAAGTTTTATGTCCTTGCAATTTGAGCATAATAATTTCTTCAGAAATGAGCTTAAAGAACAAAAAAGTTTTATGGAGTACCTGAATAAAGAGCTCGATGATATGTCTAAAGAATTTTGTGGTTTGAAATCTCAGTTCGCTCATATTGAAAACTTAATAGCCCAAATTTCGGATAAGCATGCCACCTTGGTTAATAAGATGGCCGCCAAACCGGAAGAGCTAGAGGGTAATAATGATGAAGATCTAAAAGTGATTGATGTGTCTCCTATTAAATCCTTGTTTTCCAATATGAATCTTGATAAATATGGGACTGGAGATGAGTCAACTTTAGTTAAAAGGCGTCCCAATGATTCGGAGTTTTTAGATCTTGATGCAAAAATTGGTAAATGTGGGATTCAAGAGGTCAAAACTTTACATAGCAATGAACCCACTATTTTGGATTTCAAGGAATTTAATTATGATAATTGCTCTTCGATAGATTGTATTTCCTTGTTGCAATCCGTGTTAAATTCTCCTCATGCTTATGACCAAAATAAAGCTTTTACTAAACATATCGTTGATACTTTAATGCAATCTTATGAAGAGAAACTTGAATTAGAAGTTTCTATGCCTAGAAAACTTTATGATGAGTGGGAACCTACTATTAAAATTAAAATTAAAGATCATGAATGCTATGCTTTGTGTGATTTGGGTGCTAGTGTTTCCACGATTCCAAAAACTTTGTGTGATGTGTTAGGTTTTCGTGCATTTGATGATTGTTCCTTAAATTTGCACTCATGGATTCCACCATTAAGAAACCTATGGGAAGGATTAATGATGTTCTTATTGTTGCAAATAGGTATTATGTGCCCGTAGATTTCATTGTTCTTGATATAGATTGCAATCCCACATGTCCTATTATTCTTGGTAGACCTTTCCTTAGAACGATTGGTGCAATTATTGATATGAAAGAAGGAAATATTAGATTCCAATTTCCATTAAGGAAAGGCATGGAACACTTTCCTAGGAATAAAATTAAATTACCTTATGAATCTATTATGAGAGCCACTTATGCATTGCATACCAAAGATGACAATACCTAGATATATTCTTGTTTTTATGCCTAGCTAGGGGCGTTAAACAATAGCGCTTGTTGGGAGGCAACCCAATTTTATTTTTGTTTCTTGCTTTTTTCTATGTTTAGTAATAAATAATTCATCTAGCCTATGTTTAGATGTGGTTTTATATTTTAATTAGTGTTTGTGCCAAGTAGAACCTTTGGGAAGACTTGGGTGAAATTTTTATGATCTTGCTGTGAAAAGCAGAAACTTTAGCGCTCACGAGATTAGCTGCCATTTTTTACTGGAGAGTGCTTTTAGGTTTATTATTTTTGCAGATGATTAATAGACAAATTCCTCACGTGCACCAATTTATTTTGGAATTTTTGGAGTTACAGAAGTATACGTTTGATACAAATTACTACAGACTGTTCTTTTTTTTTTACAGATTCTGTTTTTCGTGTGTTGTTTGCTTATTTTGATGGATCTATGGCTAGTATCGGGGGGTATGAACCATAGAGAAGTTGGAATAAATTAGGTTTAACACCAATATAAATAAAGAATGAGTTCATTACAGTATCTTAAAGTGATGATTTGTTTTCTTATACTAACGGAGCTCATGAGATTTTCTGTTGAGTTTTGTGTTGTGAAGTTTTCAAGTTTTGGGTAAAGATTTGATGGATTTTGGAATAAGGAGTGGAAACAGCCTAAGCTTGGGGATGCCCAAGGCACCCCAAGGTAAAATTCAAGAACAACCAAAGTTTAAGCTTGGGGATGCCCCGGAAGGCATCCCCTCTTTCGTCTTCGTCTATCGGTAACTTTACTTGAGACTATAGTTTTATTCACCACATGATATGTGTTTTGCTTGGGGCGTCTTGTATGATTGGAATCTTTGCTTTTTAGTTTACCACAATCATCCTTGCTGTACACACCTTTTGGAGATACACACATGAATCGTAATTTATTAGAATACTCTATGTGCTTCACTTATATCTTTTGAGCTAAATAATTTTTCTCTAGTGCTTCACTTATATCGTTTAGAGCACGGTGGTGGTTTTATTTTATAGAAATTATTGATCTCTCATGCTTCACTTATATTATTTTTAGAGTCCTTTAGGACAGCATGGTAATTTGCTTTGGCTATAAAATTAGTCCTAATATGATAGGCATCCAAGATGGGTATAATAAAAACTTTCATAAAAAGTGCATTGAATACTATGGGAAGTTTGATACTTGATGATTGTTTTGAGATATGAAGATGGTAATATTAGAGTCACGCTAGTTGAGTAGTTGTGAATTTGAGAAATACTTGTCTTGAATTTAGCACGTCACGTAGCATGCACGTATGGTAAACGTTGTGTGACAAATTTGAAACATGAGGTGTTCTTTGATTGTCATCCTTATGAGTGGCGGTCGGGGACGAGCGATGGTCTTTTCCTACCAATCTATCCCCCTAGGAGCATGTGCGTAATGCTTGGTTTTTGATGACTTGTAGATTTTTGCAATAAGTATGTGAGTTCTTTATGACTAATGTTGAGTCCATGGATTATACGCACTCTCACCTTTCCATCATTGCTAGCCTCTACGGTACCGTGCATTGCCCTTTCTCACCTTGAGAGTTGGTGCAAACTTCGCCGGTGCATCCAACCCCCGTTATATGATATGCTCTATAACACATAAACCTCCTTATATCTTCCTCAAAACAGCCACCATACCTACCTATTATGGCATTTCCATAGCCATTCCGAGATATATTGCCATGCAACTTTCCACCGTTTCATTTATTATGACATGCTTCATAATTGTCATATTGCCTTGCATGATCATGTAGTTGACATCGTATTTGTGGCAAAGCCACCATGCATAATTTATCATACAAGTCACTCTTGATTCATTACCCATCCTGGTACACCGCTGGAGGCACTCATATAGAGTCATATTTTGTTCTAGTATCGAGTTGTAACCATTGAGTTGTAAATAAATAGAAGTGTGATGATCATCATTAATAGAGCATTGTCCCAAATGAAAAAAGGAAAGAAAAATAGAAATTCCAAAAAAAGAAAGGCCCAAAAAAAGAGAAAAGAAATAAAAGGGACAATGCTACTATCCTTTTTTCCACACTTGTGCTTCAAAGTAGCACCATGATCTTTATGATAGAGAGTTTCTTCTTTTGTCACTTTCATATACTAGTGGGAATTTTTCATTATAGAACTTGGCTTGTATATTCCAACAATGGGCTTCCTCAAATGCCCTAGGTCTTCGTGAGCAAGCAAGTTGGATGCACACCCACTTAGTTTCTTTTGTTGAGCTTTCATACATTTATAGCTCTAGTGCATCTGTTGCATGGCAATCCCTACTCCTTGCATTGACATCAACTGATGGGCATCTACCTAGCCTGTTGATTAGCCACGTCAATGTGAGACTTTCTCCTTTTTTGTCTTCTCCACACAACCCCCATCATTGTATTCTATTCCACCCATAGTGCTATGTCCATGGCTCACGCTCATGTATTGCATGAAAGTTGAAAAAAGTTTTAGATTACTAAAGTATTTAAAAATTGCTTGGCTTGTCATCGGGGTTGTGCATGATGAGAGCATTTTTGTGTGACAAAAATGAAGCATAGACAAACTATATGATTTTGAGGGATAAGCTTTCTTTGGCCATGTTATTTTGAGAAGACATAATTGCTTAGTTAGTATGCTTGAAGTATTATTATTTTTTATGTCAATATTAAACTTTTATCTTGAATCTTTCGGATCTGAACATTCATGCCACAATAAAGAGAATTACTTTGAAAATTATGTTAGGTATCATTCCACATCAAAAATTCTGTTTTTATCATTTACCTACTCGAGGACGAGCAGGAATTAAGCTTGGGGATGCTTGATACATCTCCAACGTATCTATAATTTTTTACTATTCCATGCTATTATATTATCTGTTTTGGATGTTTAATGGGCTTTATTATGCACTTCTATATTATTTTTGGGACTAACCTATTAATCGAAGGACCAATGCAAATTGCTGTTTTTTTGTGCCTATTTCAGTGTTTCGCAGAAAAGGAATATCAAACGGAATTCAAACGGAATGAAACCTTCGCGAGGATCGTTTTTGGAACAAACGCAATCCAGGAGACTTGGAGTGGACGTCAAGGAAGCAACGAGGCGGCCACGAGGCAGAGAGGCACACCCAGGGGGTAGGCGCTCCCCCACCCTCGTGGCTCCACTGACATACTTCTTTCGCCTATATATATATATACTAATATACCCTGAAAACATCCAAGAGCACCATGAAACCTAATTCCACCACCGCAACCTTCTATACCCGTGAGATCCCATCTTGGGGCCTTTTCCGGCGCTCCGCCGGAGGGGGAATCAACCACGGAAGGCTTCTACATCAACACCATAGCCTCTCCGATGATGTGTGAGTAGTTTACCACAGACCTTCGGGTCCATAGTTATTAGCTAGATGGCTTCTTCTCTCTCTTTGGATCTCATTACAAAGTTCTCCTCGATCTTCTTGGAGATCTATTCGATGTAATTATTTTTGCGGTGTGTTTGTCGAGATCTGATGAATTGTGGGTTTATGATCAAGATTATCTATGAACAATATTTGATTCTTCTCTGAATTCTTTTATGCATGATTTAAATATATTTGCAAGTCTCTTCGAATTATCAGTTTGGTTTGGCCTACTAGATTGATGTTTCTTGCAATGGGAGAAGTGCTTAGCTTTGGGTTCAATCTTGCGGTGTCCTTTCCCAAAGGATGTTAGGGCAGCAAGGCACGTATTGTATTGTTGCCATCGAGGATAAACAGATGGGGTTTATATCATATTGCTTGAGTTTATCCCTCTACATCATGTCATCTTGCCTAATGCGTTACTCTTTTCTTATGAACTTAATACTCTAGATGCATGCTGGATAGCGGTCGATGTGTGGAGTAATAGTAGTAGATGCAGAATCATTTTGGTCTACTTGTCACGGACGTGATGCCTATATACATGATCATGCCTAGATATTCTCATAACTATGCGCTTTTCTATCAACTGCTCGATAGTAATTTGTTCACCCACCGTAAATTATGCTATCTTGGGAGAAGCCACTTGTGAAACCTATGGCCACCAGGTCTATCTTCTATCATATTATTTTCCTATCAACTTTCTAATTCTACCGCCTTTTATTTTGCAATCTTTACTTTCCAATCTATACAACAAAAATACCAAAAATATTTATCTTATTATCTTTATCAGATCTCACTTTTGCAAGTGGCCGTGAAGGGATTGACAACCCCTTTTTCGCGTTGTTGCAAGATTCTTGATTGTTTGTGTAGGTACAAGGTGACTTGCGTGTAACCTCCTACTAGATTGATACCTTGGTTCTCAAAAACTGAGGAAATACTTATGCTACTTTGCTGCATCACCCTTTCCTCTTTAAGGGAAAACCAACGCATGCTCAAGAGGTAGCAGTCTTGTCCATCACATCATTCTCCTAATGATGTGATCCCGTTATCAAATGACAACACATGTCTATGATTAGGAAACCTTAAACATCTTTGATCAACGAGCTAGTCTAGTAGAGGCTTACTAGGGACACGGTACTTGTTTATGTATTCACACATGTATTTAGGTTTCCGATCTATACAATTCTAGCTTGAATAATAGACCTTTATCATGAATAAGGAAATATAAACTAACAACTTTATTATTGCCTCTAGGGAATATTTCCTTCAGTCTCCCACTTACACTAGAGTCAATAATCTAGATTACATTGTAATGACTCTAACACCCTTGGAGTCTTGGTGCTGATCATCTTCTGCTCGTGGAAGAGGCTTATTCAACGGTATGCTACATTCAGATCCGTATGTATCTTACAAATTTCTATGTCTCCATCCTTGACTTGTTCACGAATGGAGTTGAAGCGTCTGTTGATGTGTTTGGTTCTCTTGTGAAACCTGGATTCCTTCGCCAAGGCAATTGCTCCAGTGTTGTCACAAAAGATTTTCATTGGAACCGATGCACTAGGTATTACACCAGATCGTATATGAACTCCTTCATCCAGACTCCTTCATTTGCTGCTTCCAAAGCAGCTATGTACTTCGCTTCACACATAGATCCCGCCATGACGCTCTGCTTGGAACTGCACCAACTGACAGCTCCACCATTCAATATAAGTACGTAACTGGTTTGTGACTTAGATTCATCTAGATCAGTGTCAAAGCTAGCATCAACGTAACAATTTACGACGAGCTCTTTGTCGCCTCCATAAACGAGAAGCATATCCTTGGTCCTTTTCAGGTACTTTAGGATGTTCTTGACCACTGTCCAATGATCCACTCCTGGATTACTTTGGTACCTCCCTGCCAGACTTATGGCAAGGCACACATCAGGTCTGGTACACAGCATAGCATACATGATAGAACCTATGGCTGAGGAACAGGGAATGACTTTCATTTTCTCTCTATCTTCTACAGTGGTCGGGCTTTGAGTCTGACTCAAATGCACACTTTGTAACACAGGCAAGAACCCTTTCTTTGACTAATCCGTTTTTAACTTCTTCAAAACTTTGTCAAGGTATGTGCTTTGTGAAAGTCCTATCAAGCTTCTTGATCTATCTCTATAGATCTTGATGCCCAATATATAAGCAGCTTCACCGAGGTCTTTCTTTGGAAAACTCTTATTCAAGTATCCTTTTATGCTATTCGGAAATTCCATATAATTTCCAATCAACAATATGTCATCTACATAAAATATCAGAAATGCTATAGAGCTCCCACTCACTTTCTTGTAAATATAGGCTTCACCGAAAGTCTGTATAAAACCATATGCTTTGATCACCTCATCAAAGCGTATATTCCAACTCCGAGATGCTTGCACCAGTCCATAGATGGATCGCTGGAGTTTGCACACTTTGTTAGCACCTTTAGGATCGACAAAACCTTCTGGTTGCATCATATACAACTCTTCTTTAAGAAATTCGTTAAGGAGTGCAGTTTTGACGTCCATTTGCCAGATTTCATAATCATAAAATGCGGCAATTGCTAACATGATTCGGACGGACCTAAGCATCGCTACGGGCGAGAAAGTCTCATCGTAGTCAACCCCTTGAACTTGTCAAAAACCTTTTGCAACAAGTCGAGCTTTGTAGATAGTAACATTACCATCAGCGTCATTCTTCTTCTTGAAGATCCATTTATTCTCTATGGCTTGCCGATCATCGGGCAAGTCCACCAAAGTCAACACTTTGTTCTCACACATGGGTCCTATCTCAGATTTCATGGCCTCAAGCCATTTGTCAGAATTTGTGCTCATCATAGCTTCTTCATAGTTCGTAGGTTTGCCTTGTTCTAGTAATGTGACTTCCAGGACAGGATTACCATACCACTCTGGTGCGGATCGTGCTCTGATTGACCTACGAGGTTCTGTAGCAACTTGATCTGAAGTTTCATGATGATTATCATTATCTTCCTCTCTAGTTGGTGTAGGCATCACAGGAACAATTTTCTGTGATGTGGTACTTTCCAATTTGAGAGAAGGTACAATTACCTCATCAAGTTCTACTTTCCTCCCACTCACTTCTTTCGAGAGAAACTCCTTCTCTAGAAAGGTTCCATTCTTGGCAACAAAGATCTTGCCTTCGGATCTGTGGTAGAAGGTGTTTCCTTAGGGTATCCTATGAAGACGCACTTCTTCGATTTGGGTTCGAGCTAATCAGGCTGAACCCGTTTGACATAAGTGTCACAACCCTAAACTTTAAGAAACGACATCTTAGATTTCTTGCCAAACCATAGTTCATACGGTGTCGTCTCAACGGATTTAGATGGTGCCCTATTTAACATGAATGCAGCTTTCTCTAATGCATAACCCCAAAATGATAGTGGTAAGTCTATAGGAGACATCATAGATCGCACCATATCTAATAAAGTATGGTTATGATGTTCGGACACACCATTACACTGTGGTGTTCCAGGTGGCGTGAGTTGTGAAAGAATTCCACATTGTTTTAAATGAAGGCCAAACTCGTAACTCAAATATTCGCCTCCGCGATCAGATTGTAGAAACTTTATTTTGTTGTTACGATGATTCTCCACTTCACTCCGAAATTCTTTGAACTTTTCAAATGTTTAAGACTTGTGTTTTATTAAGTAGATATACCCATATCTGCTCAAATCATGTGTGAAGGTCAGAAAATAAGGATACCCGCCGCGTGCATCAACACGCATCGGACCGCATACATCAGTATGTATTATTTCCAGTAAGTCATTGGCTCGCTCCATTGTTCTGGAGAACGGAGTTTTAGTCATCTTGCCCATGAGGCATGATTCGCAAGTATAAAATGTTTCATGATCAAGTTATTCCAAAAGTCCATCTGTATGGAGTTTCTTCATGCGCTTTATACCAATATGACCTAAACGGCAGTCCCATAAATATGTTGCACTATCATTATCAACTTTGCATCTTTTGGCATCAATATTATGAATATGTGTATCACTACAATCGAGATTCAACAAGAATAGACCACTCTTCAAGGGTGCATGACCATAAAAGATATTACACATATAAATTGAACAACCATTATTCTCTGATTTAAATGAATAACTGTCTCGCACTAAACAAGATCCAGATATAATGTTCATGCTCAACGCTGGCACCAAATAACAATTATTCATGTCTAAAACTAATCCCGAAGGTAGATGTAAATGTAGCGTGCCGAGGGCGATCACATCAACCTTGGAACCATTCCCGACGCGCATCGTCACCTCGTCCTTAGCCAATCTTCATTTAATCCGTAGCTCATGTTTCAAGTTACAAATATGAGTAACCGAACCAGTATCAAATACCCAGGCGCTACTACGAGCATTAGTAAGGTACACATCAATAACATGTATAAATATACCTTTGTTCACTTCTCCATCCTTCATATCCGCCAAGTATTTGGGGCAGTTCCGCTTCTAGTGACCAGTCCCTTTTGCAGTAGACACTTAGTTTCAGGCTTGGGTCAAGCTTTGGGCTTCTTCCCGGGAGTGGCAACTTGCTTGCCATTCTTCTTGAAGTTCCCTTTCTTTTCCTTGCCCTTTTTCTTGAAACTAGTGGTCTTGTTAGCTGATACGTCTCCAACGTATCTATAATTTTTGATTGCTCCATGCTATATTATCTTCTGTTTTGGAAATTATTGGGATTTATTATTCACTTTTATATTATTTTTGGGACTAACGTATTAACCGGAGGCCCAGCCCAGAATTTTTTTTTCCTATTTCAGAGTTTCGCAGAAAAGGAATATCAAACGGAGTCCAAACGGAATGAAACCTTCGGGAACGTGATTTTTAGGAAGAATATGATCTGGGAGACTTGGACCCTACGTCAAGAAACAAAGGAGGAGGCCACAAGGTAGGGGGGTGCGCCTCCCCCCTAGGCGCGCCCTCCACCCTCGTGGGCCCCCTGTTGCTCCACCGATGTACTCCTTCCTCCTATATATACCTACGTACCCCCAAACGATCAGATACGGAGCTAAAAACCTAATTCCACCGACGCAACCTTCTGTACCCACGAGATCCCATCTTGGGGCCTGTTCTGGAGCTCCGCCGGAGGGGGCATCCATCACGGAGGGCTTCTACATCAACACCATAGCCTCTCCGATGAAGTGTGAGTAGCCTACCACAGACCTTCGGGTCCATAGTAGTAGCTAGATGGCTTCTTCTGTGTTTTTGGATCTCAATACAATGTTCTCCCCCTCTCTCGTGGAGATCTATTCGATGTAATCTTCTTTTTGCGGTGTGTTTGTTGAGACCGATGAATTGTGGGTTTATGATCAAGATTATCTATGAATAATATTTGAATCTTCTCTAAATTCTTTTATGTATGATTGGTTATCTTTGCAAGTCTCTTCGAATTATCAGTTTGGTTTGGCCTACTAGATTGATCTTTCATGCAATGGGAGAAGTGCTTAGCTTTGGGTTAAATCTTGCGGTGTCCTTTCCCAGTGATGAGGGGCAGCAAGGCACGTATTGTATTATTGCCATCAAGGATAACAAGATGGGGTTTTTATCATATTGCATGAATTTATCCTTCTACATCATGTCATCTTGCTTAAGGCGTTACTCTGTTTTCATGAACTTAATACTCTAGATGCATGCTGGATAGCGGTCGATGAGTGGAGTAATAGTAGTAGATGCAGGTGAGTCGGTCTACTTGTCTTGGACGTGATGCCTATATACATGATCATACCTATATATTCTCATAACTATGCTCAATTCTGTCAATTGCTCAACAGTAATTTGTTCACCCACCGTGAAATACTTATGCTCATGAGAGAAGCCACTAGTGAAACATATGGCCCCCTGGTCTATCTTCACCATATTAATCTTCCAACACTTATTTATTTTCTTTGCTTTTTACCTTGCTTTTATTTTACTTTGCATCTCTATCACAAAAATACCAAAAATATTATCCTATCATATCTATTAGATCTCACTCTCGTAAGTGACCGTGAAGGGATTGACAACCCCTTATCGTGTTGGTTGCGAGGATTTATTTGTTTTGTGTAGGTACGAGGGACTGTAGCGTGAGACTCGTCTTTGGATTGATACCTTGGTTCTCAAAAGCTGAGGGAAATACTTACGCTACTTTGTCGCATCACCCTTTCCTCTTCAATGGAAAACCAACGCGGTGCTCAAGAGGTAGCAAGAAGGATTTCTGCGCCGCTGCCGGGAAGTCTATGCAAAAGTCAACATACCAAGTACCCATCACAAACCCTTATCTCCGCATTACATTATTTGTCATTTGCCTCTCGCTTTCCTCTCCCCACTTCACCCTTGCCGCTTTATTCGCCTCTCTTTTCCGTTCGTCTTTTCGTTTGCCTTGATGTCTTACTTGGCTCGTTTGTACGTTTGGTTGAAATAGTTGAGTATTTATTCCTAAACAGAGAAGCTAATATCAATAGATCCTCATCCGCTTGCCAATCTTTTTAAGAGATCCAACTATGTTGAACCAATTCCTAGTGATTTGGATGCACTAGATTATCTTTATAAGGTTTTGCTTGAAATCCGTGAATCTGAAAATTGTGATGAAGTGCTTTATGAAGTGATTCATGATAGATCTTTGAATAAAAAGCATGATTGCAATGATTTTATTATAAATTCTATGGATGTAAATTATGCTAATAATATGCAAAACCCTAAGCTTGGGGATGCTAGTTTTGCTATGTCCACTACCTATTGCAATAATCATGATTGGGGAGATTCTTCTTATGATCTTGCAAATTTATTTAAGCCCCATGATGAATATAAGATTGATAATAGTGTTTGCAATAATATTGAAAGTGGGTTTGGAAGAGTGTCAACTTTAGGTCCCACATATTTGGGTAATATTCAATCTTATGAAATTTTTGATAAAAGTGGGCTTGGAGAAATCATGATTTTAGTTAATGATAATCCCACTATTTCGGAAGAGTGTCAACTTTGCATGCATGTGTATCATGTTGAAAATATGTTTTGTGATAGATATATTGTTGAATTTTCTTATGATCCTACATGTAATTATTATGAGAGAGGAAAATATGGTTGTAGAAATTTTCATGTTACTAAATTACCTCTCGTTATGTTGAGATTGCTATTGTTTCTTTCCGCTTCCTTGCATATGCTAGTTTTTGCTTGCCTTGATAATTAGTTTTCCTATAAGATGCCTATGCATAGGAAGTATGTTAGACTTAGATGGGTTTGTCACGTGTTTTATGATGCTCTCTTTGTGCTTCAATTCTTGTCTTTCTTGTGAGCATCATTAAAATTACCAATGCCTAGCTGAAAGGCTTTAAAGAAAAGCACTTGTTGGGAGACAACCCAATATTTTTACTTGTTGTTATTCAATAAATCTTTGATCTAGCCTCTGGTTAGATGTGTTTTTATGTTTTAATTAGTGTTTGTGCAAGTTAAACCTATAGGATCTTCTTGGAAGATAGTTATTTGATCTTACAGTAAATTCCAGAAACTTTCTGTTCACGAAAACAATTTTTAAAAATCACCAGAACGTGATAAAATACTGACTCCAATTGCTGCTGATCAACAAACAAATTTCCTAGGTCGCCCTATTTTGGCTGATTTTTTGGAGTTCCAGAAGTTTGCGTTAGTTACAGATTACTACAAACTGTTCTGTTTTTGACAGATTCTGTTTTTCGTGTGTTGTTTGCTTATTTTGATGAATCTATGGCTAGTAAAATAGTTTATAAACCATAGAGAAGTTGGAATACATTAGGTTTAACACCAATATAAATAAATAATGAGTTAATTATAGTACCTTGAAGTGGTCTTTTGTTTTCTTTCGCTAACGGAGCTCACGAGATTTTCTGTTGAGTTTTCTGTTGTGAAGTTTTCAAACATTAGGTGAAAGATTTGATGGATTATGGAACAAGGAGTGGCAAGAGAATAAGCTTGGGGATGCCCATGGAACCCCCAAGATAATCTAATACACCAAAAAGCCAAATCTTGGGGATGCCCCGGAAGGCATCCCCTCTTTCGTCTACTTCCATCGGTAACTTTACTTGGAGCTATATTTTTATTCACCACATGATATGTGTTTTGCTTGGAGCGTCTTGTATGATTTGAGTCTTTGCTTTTTAGTTTACCACAATCATACTTGCTGTACACACCTTTTGAGAGAGCCATACATGATTTGGAAATTATTATAATACTCTATGTACTTCACTTATATCTTTTAGAGCACGGTGGTGGATTTGTTTTATAGAAACTATTGATCTCTCATGCTTCACTTAGATTATTTTGAGAGTCTTAAATAGCATGGTAATTTGCTTAAATAATCATAATATTCTAGGTATTCAAGTTTAGTAAAAACTTTCTTATGAGTGTGTTGAATACTAAGGTAAGTTTGATGCTTGATGATTGTTTTGAGATATGGGGGTAATAATATCAAAGTCGTGCTAGTTGAGTAGTTGTGAATTTGAGAAATGTTTGTGTTGAAGTTTGCAAGTCCCGTAGCATTCATGTATGGTAAATGTTATGTAACAAATTTGAGACATGAGGTGTTCTTTGACTGTCCTCCTTATGAGTGGCAGTCGGGGACGAGCGATGGTCTTTTCCTACCAATCTATCCCCCTAGGAGCATGCGCGTAGTGCTTGGTTTTTGATGACCTGTAGATTTTTGCAATAAGTATGTGAGTTCTTTATGACTAATATTGAGTCCATGGATTATACGCACTCTCACCTTTCCATCATTGCTAGCCTCTTCGGTACCGTGCATTGCCCTTTCTCACATTGAGAGTTGGTGCAAACTACGCCGGTGCATCCAAACCCTGTGATATGATACGCTCTTTCACCTCCTTATATCTTCCTCAAAACAGCCACCATACCTACCTATTATGGCATTTCCATAGCCATTCCGAGATATATTGCCATGCAACTTTCCACCATTCCGTTTATCATGACACGTCCATCATTGTCATATTGCTTAGCATGATCATGTAGTTGACATAGTATTTGTGGCAAAGCAACCATTCATAATTCTTTCATACATGTCACTCTTGGTTCATTGCATATCCCGGTATACCGCCGAAGGCATTCATATAGAGTCATACTTTGTTCTAGTATCGAGTTGTAATCATTGAGTTGTAAATAAATAGAAGTGTGATGATCATCATTTTCTAGAGCATTGTCCCAAGTGAGGAAAAAAGAGAAAGGCCATAAAAATAGAAGGCCCAAAAATGAGAGAAAAGAGAGAAGGGACAATGTTACTATCCTTTGCCACACTTGTGCTTCAAAGTAGCACCATAATCTTCATGATAGAGAGTCTCTTGTTTTGTCACTTTCATATACTAGTGGGAATTTTTCATTATAGAACTTGGCTTTTATATTCCAACAATGGGCCTCTTCAAGTGCCCTAGGTCTTCGTGAGAAAGAAAGTTGGATGCACACCCACTTAGTTTCTTTTGTTGAGCTTTCATACATTTATAACTCTAGTGCATCCGTTGCATGGCAATCCCTACTCCTCGCATTAACATCAATCGATGGGCATCTCCATAGCTCATTGATTAGCCTCGTTGATGTGAGACTTTCTCCTTTTTTATCTTCTCCACATAACCCCCATCATCATATTCTATTCCACCCATAGTGCTATGTCCATGGCTCACGCTCATATACTGCGTGAAAGTTTATAAGTGTCGGGGAGGCTGATCGTACCCACGGACACCTATGGGGCCGGCGGAGCAGGCCCCTTGTGGTTCGGAGGGGGGCGGAGGTCGCACGAAGAGCGGATCGAGGCGATGCACGCGAGCGGTTTACCCAGCTTCGGAGCTCTCCTGAGAGATAAAACTCATCACTGCTTGTTTGATCTATTGCCTTCTTACTAGGGAGCAATGCGAGCTACAAAACCTAGCGTGAGTGTATCTAGTCTATGGCCAGTCGAATGAACTGAACCTTGCGAAAGACGCGAACCGAACCCTTTCTATGTTGCACTCAGGCCTCCTTTTATACGCTCAAGGGGTCTCCGACAGGTGGCAACATAGGCGGGGGTACAAATGTAAAAACAGGGGTTGGTACACCTACTTGAACAAAGGTACAAGGCAAAATACCTAACTCGACGGCAAGGGACAAAAGCAATAAATGCCTGTCGTTGTCGCCCAAACAGTGTAACAGAGACCGTCAGTGCGCCCGCCGCCACGATGGCGAGCCTGTCACCGCCATTATCGCTGCTCTCCGCTGGCTGCACAGCCTGCTCGACACGCCGCCCATGGAACGGTCCCATGGCGACACGTCCGCTGGGTGAGCTGGAGCGGAGACGGAGAGGAGTTGCATGCCGCGGCAAGCGCCTTTGCCGCGTCGAATCTTTGTCGCGCCCGGAGGCTTGTCGCGCTCCGGGCCTTCCCGGCAAGCTCCTCTTGCCGGGGCCTTGTCTTCTGCGTGCCTGGAGCGGCTTTCCCGACAAGCTCCTCTTGTCGGGACCTTGTCCTCTCAATCTAATACTTTGTTCTTGAATGGCTCCAAAGGAGCCACGGAGGGTATTGGCGGTGACGAGGCAAACCTTGCCGTAGTGTCAGAATCGTCTGCAGACGAGTACGGGTACTAGGGTACCCCTACTCTAGTACACCGACAGAGCCCCCGGCCTGGGCCGTACACGGTGCCGAGCACTTGTCGGTTCAGGCCCGTAATCGCAGACGGACACGCGGCCTCGACCACGCCGCAACTTCGCCCGGACCCACCACGATCCCCACTAACGGCACGCACCGGACGTGGCGTCGTGCGAAGATCGTGGGCGCGGTCGTGGGGAGTTCTTTATTAATATTTGCGGACGCCCGCCTCCTCCCTTTATAAGCGGAGGAAACAGAGGCAGGCCGACCGCCTCGCCATTGCTGTCTTGTCAAGAAACCACCGCCGCCTCCCTCGTCTTCTCCGGCGAAGAGAGCAGCGCCCGCCTTTCGCCACAAGCACACTCACCGCCGTCGACCTCCTCCGCCCCCCTCGCCATGGCCTCAAGGCCGATAAGGAGAAGGGCGTCAAGTCGGCCGAGGCGCAGCGGCTCAAGGCGCTGCGCAAGGCGAGCGAAGCTTCCCCGCAGCTCGGCGCACGGGAGCTGCGGACGCCTACTATCTTTTCTGGTCGACGGAGACTCGGCGCATCCGCGCCGAGGGTGCTCCCCGCCGCCGCTGATCTGGCCCCAACAAGGTACCCTTTCTTCGCCCTTTTCTTCTATTATGCGGTCTTTGCCGCCCGTATTCGGAAGTTCTTTTGCGACATAATGAACACCTTTGGCCTCCGCCTCCTTGATTTCACCCCCAACGCCATCTTGACCATGGCAGTTTTCGCATTGTGCGAAAACTTTGTCGGAGTCCACCCGAACGTGGCACTCTTCCGCCATTTCTTTGTTCCCAGCGTCGAGAGAGGAGAGCCCTTGCCGAGGGATAGCACAGGTCTCTAGGATCGGCAAGAAAGAGGCCTACCTAGAGGGGAGTTCCGGAACAAGTGGGAGGAGTGGAGAGCCAACTGGTGCTGGGTCGAGAGGAGGGCCCACATCCCTTCACCGCCAGGCGCTAAACCCCAATTGCGCGCGACAAGGATTGGAGTAACTTGGCGCCGAGGAGGATGAGGTCAAGATAGCTGTGACTCAATTCTGCGCCTCGGGCATGCCGGATTAATCGTTGGCAGCTTGGCGCAGATTTCATTCGCCGCCAGACGCTTCCTTTGCAGGAAAGGAGGAGGCCTGCTTGGGAGTTCTAGAATGCGGCGGACATCATGAGGCTGCGCCCGGGCCTGAATTGGAACTTCACCGTCATGGAGCTGGATTCAGTGCTTCTCGAGCTGTTCAAGAACGACCCCGAACATCCAGAGTGGTTCAGGTTGTCGCGAGGGGTCGCCCCATCGCGGCAACAACTTCGGCGCCGACCGCATCCGCGCCATGATGCCACCGGCGACTCCCACGGGATCGCCCCGACTGGCAGGAGCCCCCGACGAGGTCGTGCAGCAATTCTTCGATGATTTGCAAGAAGTGCCGATCCGCGCCGACGAAAGCGTAAGAGGCTCACCCGCGACACCACCGACCAGGAGATGGCGTGGATCGCCACCAGAAGCGAAGGAGGCGGCAGCAGCCGCTGCCGCTGGAGCCTTCGGGTTCACCGTGGAGGAGGCGGACGCGGCGAAGGCGGCAAGCTCTGCTGAGCGAGGGGAGGTCGCCGGCGAGGACGAGCTTGTCGAGCTCGAGGCCGGGACGAGTGGACCCGCCGAGGCGCTTCTTCCCCGCCGCCAAGCGACTTGCCACTGGGCCGAGCCCCGCTCCGCCGAGGAGGCGTCTCCGCAGGGCTGGAGACGAGCCGGGGCGACAGGTCGGCCCACAGCTGTAGCGCCGCTCGACGCGCTCCACCGCGGCAAGCGAGGTTGCCGTGGGAGCGCCCCAAACTGCAGCGACAACTGGGGCGGAATCTTCTCAGGCCGCCGCCGACGCCTCCGCCTCATCGCACCGGAGGCGGGCCGGAGTTTGACTTCTCCGCGCTCAGCTCCGAGGAGGAAGGCGAAGAGTAAGCTTCTCTAGATTGTGCTTGTATGTCTTCAATTTTTATTGCTTCATCTTGAATCTGATTTGCTTGCTCGACTCTTTCCTTTTCGTGACGCTGGCCCAGAGCGGCGAAGAGGGCTAAGATCTCGACGGTCGTCGTTGAGGACGATTCTCCTGCGGCGACGGGGACGCGTCCGAGACCGCTTTGCGGACCCGCAACCCTTCCCCAGAGCAGCCCCCAAAGACAGCCCCTGCAGTAAGTGTGCAGTTTTCTTCTTGCTATTGGGCGTGCGGGGTGCCCCTTCTTTGTTGATATTTGACTGTGTGCTTATGCAGGAGCAGAGCAGTCTCATCAGGAGGGCTCGGAAGCTGCCTCCGAGATCCTGCCCGCTGCCACTACGCCGCCAAGGGAGGACTCCCCGGCAAGGGAGCTCCCTCCGACAAGGGAGGCCGCCCCGGCAAGGGAGGCCACTCTGCAAGGGAGGCTACCCCGGCAAGGACGGCGCCACGACCATCCAAAGGGTCGAGGCCATGGCTGCGGATCCTGCTGGTGTAACTCCCTTACACGAAAATCTCCCTTGGGCTTGCTTTCTTTTGTTTCTCTTTTTGCATATCTGCTTGATCGCTCTTTCTTCGTCTCGACGCAGACCCGATGGAGGTTGAAATCGCCGGCGAGGAGGAACGCTGCAACACCGACGAGGCCGCCGCCGAGGAAGAAGAGGTCATCGTCGTGGAAGAAGAGGCCGTCGCCGACGAGCCTGTTGGCGAGGGAGGCCACCGAGGCTGCCGACGCAGAGGCCGCGAGGATCGGACGGTCGCATCGACGGCCCCGAGGCCGCAGGAGCGGCAAGCGCTACACCGACAAATGACTTCGCTGCCATCAAGGGCGCCAGTTCGAGGAGCTCCCAGCCCGTTTCACCAAGGCCGGGCGGCGTCTTCATCAAGCTCCCCGGAGCCGAGCCTGTGGCGCCAGCCGAGGGCGAGACCTTCGACGGCGAAGCTACTTCGCCTCATTGGCCGACGCTGTGGATCGCGCCAGCAAAGCAGCGACGAGTCCGAGGAGGAGCAATGGCGAAGAGGCTGTTGTCGCTCTACCGCGCTTCGCCAAAGCGTTAGAGACCCGGAAGCCCTTGTCGCGAGGGCGGGGCGGACATGGAGAAACGCGCCGAGGAGCTCCGAGCGCCAACAAAGAAGCCCTCCGCGACGCGGGCGGACGACGCGGCGCAGCTCGCAAGCGCGCACGGCCTTCATCTCTGAGAAGGCCGCAGCCGATGAGGAGCAGCGCCGGCTGCCGAGAAGCTCGCCGCTGGAAAGCGAAGTTGGCGCAGCGGAAGGTCAACCTGGACAGCCACGAGGAGGACCTTGTCACGCGTGAGGAGTCTTCTTGGCGGGCGCCAGAAGCGGCGACGCCGCCGCAGCCGCCGAGGCCGCCAAGGAAGAGCTGAAGGCGAAGGTGGCACAGCCGAGGCCACCCTCAAGAAGAGCGGCGAAGAGCTTGCCGTGCTCAAGCGTGAGCGCGAGAAGGACGCCCACACGCCGGGCGAAGCTGCAGTCCGCCTCACGACAGGGCCAAGGAGCTCGACGCCGCCAAGGATTCCAAGGCGGATCTGGAGCTGAAACTGACCACTCTGACGCAGACGTTAGATGGTGCCAGAGAGCGGGAGGCGGGCTTGTTGGAGGCGATCACGGCCAAGGAGGAGCTGCTGGCGGATGCTGCCTCCGCCCGTAACACCTTGAGGGAGAGCGTGGAGCACCGGACCAAGGTCTTGTGGACACCGCTGCCGACATCCACAACGAGCTGATGGAGCTGGGGATGGCGGACCTCGCGTACTCCTCCGATGAGCATCTCCAACCCAGCGTCAAGCTTAGCTTATTCTTCAAAGGCGTGGTGACGGGCCTCCGGCGACTCCGGGAGGAGGTCCCGAAGCAGCTGGCCGAGGAATCGCGCCAAGTTTGTGCGGGGGCCCTTGAGAAGGTGTTGATGAAGGTGGCCTTCCGCAACCCGGCCTCAACCTTAACGGGCGCCCTCGGATCCTTGCCGTCCAAGCCAACGTGGAGGAGCTCAAAGCCCTTGTCGCACCCATTGTGGACAAGGTGAACAAGATCAAGCGGATCGAGGGCGATCATGCGTGGACTAGGCCACGCCTTATCTTTCCCTTTGTCGCTGCTGATCATGTTTAGAAAACTTTGTTAGATCAGCGCCAAGTTATTCTGTAATATACTCTATCTTAGGTGAATCGATCAATGCAACGTTATTTCCTCTATTTGATTTCTTCCTTTGTATGTTATTACCCTACGCTTTTCAGGGAAACTTGCCGGTGCAGGCACCCTTGCCGCGAGCGCCGAGTGCGGAACTTCAGCAGCCTGCTGGTGGGGTCGCTACCGACAAGCAACCTTGTCGCAGACTAGCCGCAGCTCACTTAAGTTGTTGAGCGGACTCGAAACAAAGTAAGGGCGCGACCAGTCATGATTCGGTTCCTCTGCGCACAGGTTTTCCATACAAAGTACTATCGTTCGAGGAAGATAACGAAAACTTAAAAATTGATTGCTCAAACTTTGGCAACTTAGCTTTTCTGTTTCTTGCTTCCCGATGAGGTGAAACTTCCTCGAGCGGTGCCTGGTCCATAGTATTATCTCCTCCCCCCCCCTGGTTAACTTGTGCGCGAGGGAGCCTTCCTTTCTTTGAGAGAAAAAAAAAGAAGAGGAAATAACGTTATGGAGCCTAGCGGCTCGATTCTGCTTACCGGGTGTGGTTGCTGCACAAAGTGTTAGCCAAAGCATGCAATAAATTGATGAAAGCATGAACTTGACAAGTCGTGCGCAACACACGAGCTTTATCGATGCACGGGTCTGCGCCCGGCTTTGTCTGAAGGATTACATGCAACAGCGGCAAGACTTGTATTAAAGGTGGTTGCCGGAACGGATTCCGACAACCGCGCCTCTATGGGTAAAACTTACGAAGATGCTCAATGTTCCAGAGTTGCTCACCGAATGCCATCTTCGGTCTCAAAGCGACAGCGCCAGGCCTAGTGACTCCTTTCACCCGATAAGGGCCTTCCCACTTCAAGGCCAACTTGTTTGAATTCTTGGCGGACTGAACGCGCCAAGAACAAGGTCGCCTTCCTCGAGACTTCTCGGCATTAACCTCGCGGCTATGGTAGCGACGCGAGGCTTGTCAGAAGCGAGCGGCTCGCCAGCGGCCTCAAGATGATCCTCCTCGAGGAGCAGCGCGTCATCTTGTCGCAATCGCTCTTGCTCAAGCTCATCATAAGCGAGTACTCGAGGCGATCCAGATACGAAGTTCCGTGGGGAGAACTGCCTGCTCCATAGACTAGAGCAAAGGGTGCCCGCCGCTGGCTCGATTTGGCGTCGTTACGATCGATCGACCTAAGAACCACCGCAGCTCCTCGATCCAGCTTTCTTCCGCACTTGTGCAGCCTGTCGAAAGTTCTGGTCTTGAGTCCGCGCAGCACTTCAAAGCATTTGCCCTCTCGCTTGACCGTTGCTTCGGGTGAGCAATGGAAGCGGCAGACCTTGGCGCCAAGGTCTTGGACGTCTTGCATGAAGGTGTGACTCAGAATTGTGTGCCGTTGTCGGTGATGATCCTGTTAGGGATTCCAAACGGCAAACAATCGACCAAGAACTTGATCGCCGACCGTGTTGTCACCTTCCTCACCGCTTCCACTTCCGCCACTTTGTGAACTTGTCGATGGCGACGCATAAGTACTCAAAGCCCCCGACATCTTGGGGAAGGGGCCGAGGATGTCGAGCCCCGGACCGAAAATGGCCGTGATAAAGGGATCGTCTGGAGAGCTTGAGCCGGCAGTGTATCTGTTTGGAATGGAACCGCACGCTTCACACTTGGTTACTTGTGCGATTTGCATCCGGAGGGCTGTCGGCCGGAAGAAACCTTGCTTAGGAAAGCTTTGCGGCAAGTGCTCTTGCCAATGTGGTGACCACATATGCCTCCATGTATCTCTCGCCAACAACTTCTGTCCATCTTCCACAGGAATACACTTCAATTTCACACCGTTGAGTCTTCTTCATGCAGTATGCCGTCGACAAACTGGTACATACTTGACCGCCGGGCTACTCTTTCCGCTTCTTCCTGCTCTTGGGAAGTTCTCTGTCTGAAGGAAATGGACAATCTGCTGCGCCCATGCTTGAGCTTGTGGCTCGACAACAAGGACTAAAGGCACATCTGCTGCTGCGGAACATCAGCTTCCACGGCGAGGACTCTGCGGCCCTTGGAGCTTGATGCTCCCCGACAAGCTTGCCGGAGCAAGACTTGTCGGGAGCGCTTGTTTCAACGAAACAAACCACGGGTCTGTCGGGCAGATCGCTTCCTCAAGACTGTTGGTGTTGATCTTGGGGACCTTTGCAACGACGGCTTCGGAAGCTCTGCTTGAAAGTAGTCACCAGAGGCCAACTTCCTCTTCTTGCTCTGTCTAGTTGATGGTGTTACGGTTGGCTGAGTCAGCTTGAGCACGAAAATCCTGGTTCCACAGTAACTTGAGCGCAGCGCACTTTGACAGCCGTCACAAGAATATCGCTCGAGCTCTTGGAACATGTTCCATTTGCAGCCGTCAAAGTGCTCCTCTAGCTTTCTCACTTCATCAACGTAGGCTTCCATCAATGGACTCGATAATCTTTGTTCACTTGGTGGACGATTTAGTTCGCGAGTCACCCCGACAATAAGCTTCTTGATCCCAAGGTCCACTGCGATCCCGAGACCGGCAAGCAAACCTTCATACTGTAGATTGTTTGTCGCTTGCTCCTTGGGAAAGTGCATCCGGACGACGTGCTTGAGGTGCTCTCCGGTGGTGCGATAAGCAGACGCCGCACCGGCGCCTTGCAGCGAGAAGGCACCATCAAAGTACATCAGCCACTCTTTGCTGGCTTCTTTGATGGGAATGCTCGTCTCCGGAATCTCTTCATCTGGCGTTGGCGTCCATTCTGCTATGAATTCTGCCAAGGCTCTGCTTTGGATAGTTGATGTGCTTTCAAACTTGAGACCAAAGCTTGACAGCTCCAGAGGCCCACTCGACAATCCGCCTGCCGCTTCGGATTCTGCAGATCCTCTTCAGGTGAAAGCGAGTGACAACTGTGATCTCATGTGCTTGGAAGTAATGGCGCAGCTTTCTCGAGGCCATGAGGAGGCCGAAAAGCAATTTCTGCACACCGGAATACCTTGACCTAGCCCCTTGCAGGAGGGAACTGACAAAGTAGACTGGGCGCTGCACCATCCTTTTCTGCATCTGTTCACGTGTCTGCGCGGACTCATCCTTGTCGGGACCAGAGCTTGTCGGCGAAGCCCCCTGCTTGTCGCCGGATGTGTTTGCCGTGGTTGCTGGCTCATCATCCGCCTCCCTCTCCGCCACTAACGCAGCACTAACCACTTGATTGGTTGCCGCTATATATAGCGATAACTTCTCTTGTGGCCTAGGTGCGACAAGTGTTGGAGTGGAGGACAGTATCTCTTCAAGTCTGCGGCGCAGCCTCCGCCGGGAGTCCATTTCTTTGGACCTGCCTTTTTCAAAATCTTGAAAAATGGCGGGCGCGCTCAGCAGACCTAGAAATAAACCTCTTGAGAGCAGCCACGCAACCGCAAGTCTTCGTATATCCTTGACGCGCTTTGGTGCTTCAATCTGCTCAATGGCCTTGATCTTGTCGGGATTAGCTTCAATTCCTCATTGGGACACGAAGAACCCGAGAAGCTTGCGGAAGGGACTCCAAACACGCACTTCTCGGGGTTGAGCTTGAGGTTGATCTTGCGGAGATTTGCAAAGGTCTCGTCAAATCTTGAACCAAAGTTGCTTTGTCCTTGCTCTTGACCACTATGTCATCCATGTAGGCTTCTACATTTACTGTGCATTTGCGGCTCAAAAGCGTCATGGACTACCCTTGCAAATGTTGAACCAGCATTCTTCAAACCGAAAGGCATCCGTATGAAACAGTATGTGCCACATGGTGTGATGAATGCGGTCTTCTCTTCATCTTCTTCGGCCATGAAGATCTGATGGTATCCTGAGTAGGCGTCAAGAAACGAAAGCAAATCACATCCAGCCATGGAGTCAACAATCTGGTCAATGCGCGGCAAGGGAAATGGATCTTTGGGACAAGCTTTATTAACATCCGTGAAGTCAATACAAAGTCTCCATTTCCCATTTGCCTTGCGCACGACTACAGGATTGGCCAACCACGTAGGACGGATCACTCCTCTGACAAGGCCTGCTGCTTCCAGTTTCTTGATCTCTTGACTATGAATTCTTGGCGCTCCACCGCTTGCTTCGACTTTTTGCTTGACGGGCTGCGCATGAGGACAAACGGCCGCGGTGCTCAATCACTTTCACAGGAACACCGGGGATATCGACGGTTGCCATGCAAACACGTCGACATTCGCCCGCAGGAAAGCAACGAGCGCGCCTTCCTATTTGGGGTCGAGAGAGGCACTGATGGTGAAGGTACCACCGGCGCCGTCCTCCTTGGCGGGCACCTTCTTGGTCTTCGGCGGAGCCACCATCTTCTTGCACTTGCCGGTGGAGCTCGATGGTGCGTCCTCGACGGTAGCGCAGCACTCCGAAGAGGTGCGCTTGCCGGAGTGAGCATCGGAGCCCTTGCCGGACTTGGACTTGGTCTTCTTCCCCCCGGGAGCTTCAGCGGCAAGTGTTGGGCGATCTGTCGCTGCCGCATCCGGAAGATCTTGTCGGCACAGATAAGGGCATCCTTCTTGTCGCCATGGACAGAGATGACGCTTATCGGGCCCGGCATCTTGAGTAGGTTGTAGGCGTAGTGAGAGGCTGCCATGAACTTGGCGAGTCTTTGGGACGCCAAGTATCCCATTGTAAGGTAATGGGAAATCGGCAACGTCAAATGTAACCCTCTCGATCCCTGAAGTTCAGCTCGCTGCCAAATGTGACCGCAACGTAATCTTCCTTCGCTTGCTCCTTCCGGATTGATTCCTTGGAAGGTTCCGTTCTCTTCGAGCTCGTCGAGGATTTGAAGCTTCGAGCACCGCGGAGGAGATCAGATTCAAGCCGGCCCGCCGTCAACTAACATTTTCGTGACCTTGAGGTTGCGGATGGTTGGAAGACCAACATCGGCAAGCACCCGACCGCAGCTTATGCGATCGTGGTGGTCCTCAATATAAAAAATGATAGGCGTCTTTGGACCACTTCGTAGGCTTGCGCGACTCTACGGATGGTTCCGCTGCATTGACCTCCGCATCCATTGCTTGAGTTGGCGGTGGGAGGTATGTAGGGAAGCACCTCCGTCAACGCAGAGAACCTCTGTGGCTTTCAAACTCCTGCTCATCGGGCGCTGCCGTCCTCCATATCTTCGTCGTCCTTGTCGCGCCGCGAGGTCGATCTCCTTGTCGCCGCTTGACTTTGCCAAGCGTCCTCCCCGGCCGGGACATTTCTTGCTTGCTCCCCCAGCACCTTCCTGGGCCTTCTCCTTGTCTCGCCGCTCGTACTCAGCTCTCTGCTGTTCGACGAGCTGCTCGACCTTCTTGCAGCTCTGGAGATCGTGGCCCTTGGTGCGGTGGATCTTGCAGTACTGCTTGCCGGAGCCGTCCTGCTTGTCAGCGGCCGCCACCGACTGGTGGTTGGCGTCAGCGGCAACCTCCTTGCCGGAGCCACCAGCCTTGGCGTTCTTGTCGCCGCCTTCGTTGCCGGACTGCTCGACAGCTAGCACTTCTCTGCTTTTCTTCTTCCTGTTGCCTCGCCGCCGGCCCTTCTTTGCCGGGCGGTGTCATCCTTGTCGAGATCCTGCTTCTGCATTCTCTCACGGAGTCTCCTCCCTTCCTCGCCACAAGACACTTGCCGCCAAGGCGTACAGCTCACCGACGTCCTTGACTTTGCACATCGCCATCTCCTCCCTCATCCCGCGGTTCCGAACATTACGATGAAATGCGCTGATCACCGCGCGGGGTGGACGCGTTTGGGATGTTGTAGTGCACACGATCAATCTCTGAATGAACTTGCGCAGGACTCTCCTTCCTTCCGGCGAGCAAGTGAAGGTCGCTCTCTTGGCCATGAGGTTTGTGGCACCGTGAAGGCTCCAACAAACTAATGGCATGATCCGCCCAAGAGGATATGGAGCTGTCCGACAAGTGCATGAGCCAAGATCGGCGTTGGGCTTGAGCACGGCGGGAAGTAGTTGGCGAGGATCTTGTCGTCCCGTCCCCCGCAGCCTGCACCGCGATGGTGTAGATGCTGAGGAACTCCGGCAGGTGCGTCCCGCCATCATACTTCTCCGCACGTCTGGTTTGAAGTTTTACGGCTGGGCCACCGGACTTGCCGCAGCTCATGAGTGAACGCAGGGCAACCTACCGCGTCTGGCAAGTTGCACAGCCCCTCCGGCGCGTGCATGTCAACAGAAGGCCCAGCGCGCTTGTCGGATTGACGTCGCACTTCTCTTCGGCGCTCGATGCGAGTTCGGGCGTCCTCTTGTTGTTGCTCATGAAGAACTTGGCGCTGATCGTGGCGAACTCGCGGATCCGACGATGCAGTGGAGTCGCTGTCGAGGTGGATCCGGTGAGTCGGCGATCTTGGCCTTCTTGGCGGAGAGTGCACGGTGGTTGCACCTCCGACAGTCTCGTCGCCACCGGCTCGTGCCTTGTCGTCGCCGCGCAACGCGATGGCGTTGGTTGCCGCGGAGCGTCGCCGTTGGCAAAGCCGATGAGGCTCTGGATACTGGCCCTCCACTCGTCGACCTTGTCGGCCGTTGGAGGGTAGTCGAGGAGCAGTTGAGCTCTTGCCAAAGCTTCTGCTGGAGTAGTAGGCGTCATTGGAGAACGGTGCGAGGAGCGGGACACGCTCGGACTTCTAACTATGTTAGAAGGAGCGGCGCCCCGTCCGAGCGACCGTATCTCACTAGCGCCAGCATGTTGGCGCACATGCTGGTCTTGAGGGTCTCGATCCAACGAACGTATGGCGTTGTGAACGCCATGACGTTGTTGGTCCCGCGTCTCTAGAGATGGACACGGGGGATGCGCGGACGCCGAGGTTTGCGGTGCCTTGTCCTTGGACTTGGCAACGTCGCGAGCACCTTCGTCGGCGCCGCGTTCCTCCGCCAGCGTCTGCACCCCCACCCGTTTGCTGCGGTGAGGGTGGGTACGACGCGGACGGCTCTGCTGCCGCCGAAGCCTTCTTCTTCGGTGGCATGTTGAGGAAGATGTTGATGACGCTGCCCGCGTGAACGCCGGATCGGATTCACACGGCCTCGACGCCCCCTACCTGGCGCGCCAGAGATGTCGGGGAGCTGATCGTACCCACGGACACCTATGGGGCCGGCGGAGCAGGCCCCTTGTGGTTCGGAGGGCGGAGGTCGCCTGAAGAGCGGATCGAGGCGATGCACGCGGCGGTTTACCCAGCCGGAGCTCTCCGGAGAGATAAAACTCTCTGCTGCTTGTTTGATCTATTGCCTTCTTACTAGGGAGCAATGCGAGCTACAAAACCTAAGCGTGAGTGTATCTAGTCTATGGCGGTCGAATGAACTGAACCTTGCGAAAGCCTTGAATCGAACCCTTTCTATGTTGCACTCGGGCCTCCTTTTATACGCTCAAGGGTCTCCGGCTGTGGCAACATAGGCGGGGTACAAATGTAAAACAGGGGTTGGTACACCTACTTGAACAAAGGTATGCGATTGCAAAATACCTAACTCTAACGGCAAGGGACAAAAGCAATAAATGCCTGTCGTTGTCGCCCAAACAAAGGTAACAGACCGTCAGTGCGCCTCCGCCGCCATGATGGCGAGCCTGTCGGCGCTGCTCATCGCTGCTCTCCGCTGGCTGCAGCTGCTCGACACGCGTCCATGGAACGGTCCCATGGCGACCGCGTCGCTGGGTGAGCTGGAGCGGAGGCGGAGGAGTTGCATGCGCGGAAAGCGCCTTGCTGCGCGGCGAATCTTTGTCGCGCCGGAGGCTTGTCGCGCTCGGGCCTTCCGGCAAGCTCCTCTTGCCGGGCCTTGTCTTCTGCGTGCACAGGCGGCTTTCCCGACAAGCTCCTCTTGTCGGGACCTTGTCCTCTCAATATAATACTTTGTTCTTGAATGGCTCCAAAGGAGCCACGGAGGTTATTAGCGGTGTGAGGCAAACCTTGCCGCTGGTCTGTCAAGAATCGTCTGCAGTGCACGGGTACTAGGGTACCCCTACTCTAGTACACCGACAATAAGTTTGAGATTACTAAAGTATGAAACAATTGCTTGGCTTGTCATCGGGGTTGTGCATGATGAGAGCATTCTTGTGTGACAAAAATGGAGCATAATTAAACTATATATTATTTTGTAGGGATGAACTTTCTTTGGCCATGTTATTTTGAGAAGACAAAATTGCTTAGTTAGTATGCTTGAAGTATTATTATTTTTGTGTCAATATGAACTTTTATCTTGAATCTTTCGGATCTGAATATTCATACCACAATTAAGAAGAATTACATTGAAATTATGCCTAGTAGCACTCCGCATCAAAAATTCTGTTTTTTATCATTTACCTACTCGAGGACGAGCAAGAATTGAGCTTGGGGATGCTTGATACGTCTCCAACGTATCTATAATTTTTGATTGCTCCATGCTATATTATCTTCTGTTTTGGACATTATTGGGCTTTATTATTCACTTTTATATTATTTTTGGGACTAACCTATTAACCGGAGGCCCAACCCAGAATTGCTGTTTTTTTGCCTATCTCAGAGTTTCGCAGAAAAGGAATATCAAATGGAGTCCAAACGGAATGAAACCTTCGGGAACGCGATTTTTAGGAAGAATATGATCCGGGAGACTTGGACCCTACGTCAATAAACAAAGGAGAAGGCCATGAGGGTGGGGCGCGCCTACCCCCCCCCCCCCCCCCCTAGGCGCGCCCTCCACCCTCGTGGGCCCCCTGTTGCTCCAACGACATACTCCTTCCTCCTATATATTCCTACGTACCCCCAAACGATCAGATACGGAGCCAAAAACCTAATTCCACCGCCACAACCTTCTGTACCCACGAGATCCCATCTTGGGGCCTGTTCCGGAGCTCCGCAGGAGGGGGCATCCATCACGGACGGCTTCTACATCAACACGATAGCCTCTCTGATGAAGTGTGAGTAGTTTACCTCAGACCTTCGGGTCCATAGTAGTAGCTAGATGGCTTCTTCTCTCTTTTTGGATCTCAATATAATGTTCTCCCCCTCTCTCGTGGAGATCTATTCGATGTAATCTTCTTTTTGTGGTGTGTTTGTTGAGACTGATGAATTGTGGGTTTATGATCAAGATTATCTATGAATAATATTTGAATCTTCTATGAATTCTTTTATGTATGATTGGTTATCTTTGCAAGTCTCTTCGAATTATCAGTTTGGTTTGGCCTACTAGATTGATCTTTCTTGCAATGGGAGAAGTGCTTAGCTTTGGGTTCAATCTTGCGGTGTCCTTTCCCAATGACAGTAGGGGCAGCAAGGCACGTATTGTATTGTTGCCATAGGGGATAACGAGATGGTTTTTTTTTATCATATTGCATGAATTTATCCTTCTACATCATGTCATCTTTCTTAAGGCGTTACTCTGTTTTCATGAACTTAATACCCTAGATGCATGCTGGATAGCGGTCGATGAGTGGAGTAATAGTAGTAGATGCAGGCAAGAGTCGATCTACTTGTCTCGGACGTGATGCCTATATACATGATCATACCTAGATATTCTCATAACTATGCTCAATTCTGTCAATTGCTCAACAGTAATTTGTTCACCCACCGTGAAATACTTATGCTCATGAGAGAAGCCACTAGTGAAACCTATGGCCCCCGGGTCTACCTTCACCATATTAATCTTCCAACACTTAGTTATTTCCTTTGCTTTTTTACTTTGCTTTTATTTTACTTTGCATCTCTATCACAAAAATACCAAAAATATTATCCTATCATATCTATCAGATCTCACTCTAAATAAGTGACCGTGAAGGGATTGACAACCCCTTATCGCGTTGGTTGTGAGGATTTATTTGTTTTGTGTAGGTACGAGGGACTCATCGTAGCCTCCTCTTTGGATTGATACCTTGGTTCTCAAAACCGAGGGAAATACTTACGCTACTTTGCTGCATCACCCTTTCCTCTTCAAGGGAAAACCAACGCAGTGCTCAAGAGGTAGCATTAACCATCAATATTTGATGCCCTTCTTGATTTCTACCTTCGTGGCTAAGCATTTTGAAGAGCTCGGGAATTTTCTTGTTCATCCCTTGCATAGTATATTTCATCACGAAGCCTTTGTAGCTTGGTGGCAGTGATTGAAGAACTCTGTCAATGACACAATCAACTCCCAGCTGAGTCAAGTGATTATAATACCCAGACATTTTGAGTATGTGTTCACTGACAGAACTGTTCCCCTCCATTTTGCAGCTATAGAACTTGTTGGAGAGTTCATATCTCTCAACCCGGGCATTTGCTTGAAATATTAACTTATAATCTTGGAACATCTCATATGCTCCATGATGTTCGGAACGTCTTTGAAGTCCCGGTTCTAAGCCATAAAGCATGGCACACTGAACTATCGAGTAGTCATCAGATCGAGCTTGCCAGACGTTCAAAACACCAGCTTCTGCTCCTACAGCAGGCCTTTCACCTAGCGGTGCATCAAGGACATAATTCTTCTATGCAGCAATGAGGATAATCCTCAAGTGACGGACACGGTCCGTGTTGTTGCTACCATCATATTTCAACTTAGCTTTCTCTAGGAACGCATTAAAATTCAAGGGAACGATAGCTCGGGCCATTGATCTACAACATAGATATGCCATATAAGACTAAGTTCATGATAAATTAAGTTCAGTTAATCAAATTACTAAAGACTCCCACTTAAATAGACATCCCTCAAGTCATCTAAGTGATACGTGATCCAAATCAACTAACCCATGTGCAATCATCACATGAGATGGGGTAGTCATCAATGGTGAACATCTCTATGTTGATCATATCTACTATATGATTCACGTTCGACCTTTCGACCTCCAGTGTTCCGAGACCATGTGTGTACATGCTAGGCTCATCAAGTTTAACCCAAGTATTCTGCATCTGCAAAACTGTCTTACACCTGTTGTATGTGAACGTAGATTCTATCACACCCGATCATCACGTGCTGTCTCGAACTGTAGCAACGGTGCATACTCAGGGAGAACACTTTTACCTTGAAATTTAGTGAAGGGATCATCTTATAATGCTACCGTCGTACTAAGCAAAATAAGATGCATAAAAGATAAACATCACATGCAATCAAACTATGAGACATGATATGGCCATCACCATCTTGTGCTTTTGACCTCCATCTCCAAAGCATCGTTATGATCTCCATCGTTATCAGCTCAACACCTTGATATCCATCATTGTATCGTGGTCGTCTCGCCAACTATTGCTTCTACAACTATTTCTAACTCATATCGATAAAGTAAAGCAATTACATGGCGTTTACATTTCATACAATAAAGAGACAACCATAAGGCTCCTGCCGGTTGCCTGATATCTTACAAAACATGATCATCTCATACAATAACGTACATCACATCATGTCTTGACCATATCACATCACGACATACCCTGCAAAAACAAGTTAGATGTCCTCTACTTTGTTGTTGCAAGTTTTACGTGGATGCTACAGGTTTCTAGCAAGAACCGTTCTTACCTACGGCAAACACCACAACGGTGATTCGTCAAGTTTTCTGTTTTAACCTTCTTCAAGGACCGGCCATAGTCAAATTCGATTCAACTAAAGTAGCAGAAACAAACACCCGCCAGCCACATTTATGCAAAACTAGTTGCATGTCAGTCGGTGGAACCAGTCTCATGTGCGTGGACACGTAAGGTTGGTCCGGGCAGTTTCATCCCACAATACTACCGAATCAAAATAAGACGTTGGTGGTAAGCAGTATTACTATCACCACCCACAACTCTTTGTGTTCTACTCGTGCATATCATCTACGCATAGACCTGGCTCATGAAGCCACTATTGGGAATCGTTGCATGGAAAACAAAAAAATTCTACGCACACGCAATGATCTATACATGGAGATGCATAGTGACGAGGGGGAGAGTATGTATACGTACCCTCGTAGACCGTAAGCGGAACCGTTTGACAATTTGGTTGATGTAGTCGAACTTCTTTGCACTCCAACCGAAAAAGTACCGAACGCACGCCACCTCCATGTTCTGCACGTGTTCATCTCAGGGACGTACTCCGCCTTCTTGATCCAGCAAGACGGCGATGTAGTAGATGAGTTCCGACAACACGACAGCGTGGTGACGGTGATGGTGATGTGATCTCCGCAGGGCTTCGCCTAAGCACTATGAAAATATGACCGAGGGAGTAAACGGTGGATGTGGGCGCCGCACACGGCTAAGACAATGTTGTGTCCTTGTGTGGTGCCCCCTCCCCACATATATATAGGTGGGAGGGGAGAGGAGGCAGCCTAGGTCATCCAGGGCGCGCCCCAAGGGGCTGGTCGCCGGCCCTAGGCTCCAGCCCTCCCTTTCTTTGTATGAACAAGGGGAAAGGAAAGAGGGGGAGAGGGAAGGAAGGGGGACTTCTACTCCACACTTTCCTTTCCCTTCCCTCTTTCCTTCTCCTCCTCATAGGGCTGGCCTTTATAGGGGTGCACCAGCCCCTTGTGGGCTGGTGTGTTCCCTCTCTTGGCCCATAAGGCCCATAGCTTTGCCGGGGGTGCCCGAAACTTCTTTCTGGTGACCCGATAAGTACCCGATACACTCCGAAACACTTCCGGTGTTCGAATACCATCGTCATGTATATCAATATTTACCTCTCGACCATTTCGAGACTCCTCGTCATGTCCGTGATCTCATCCGGGACTCCGAACAACATTCGGTCACCAAATGATATAACTCATATAATACTATATCGTCAACGAACGTTAAGCATGCGGACCCTACGGGTTCAAGAACTATGTAGACATGACCGAGACACCTCTCCGGTCAATAACCAATGGCATAACCTGGATGCCCATATTGGCTCCTACATATTCTATGAAGATCTTTATCGATCGAACCGTTATGACAACATACGCAATTCCCTTTGTCCATCGGTATGTTACTTGCCCGAGATTCAATCGTCGGTATCTTCATACTTAGTTCAATCTCATTACCGGCAAGTCTCTTTACTCGTTCCATAATACATAACCTCGTGACTAACTCCTTAGTCATTTGCTTGCAAGCTTATGATGTGTATTACTGAGAGGGCCCGGAGATACCTCTCCGTTACTCGGAGCAACAAATCCAAGTCTTGATCTATGCCAACTCAACAAACACCTTCGAATATACCTGTAGAGCATCTTTATGATCACACAGTTATGTTGTGACATTTGATAGCACATAAGGTATTCCTCCGGTATCCGGGAGTTGCATAATCTCATAGTCAAAGGAATATGTATTTGACATGAAGAAAGCAATAGCAATAAAACTGAACAATCATTATGCTAAGATAACGGATGGGTCTTGTCCATCACATCATTCCCTAATGATGTGATCCCGTTATCAAATGACAACATATGTCTATTGTTAGGTGTAGCGACCCGACCTCAAACAGTCAAGTCTCTGTGCTTCAGTGTCATCCCTGGATCGGTAATGCTGACACACACAGTACTCAACGGATTTATAACAGAGTAGCAATCACACACTTATTACATCAGATGTCTCAAAAGAGAACTTATTACAATAAATATGGCTTAAGGCCATCTAATACGATAACAGCGGAAGGCTTGGAAGTTAAAGTGAGTCCATCAACTCCAACGGCATAGCTGAGCTACACGGCAATGACCTAACGAACCTTACTCCTCGTCTGAAAAGTCTGCAACATAATACGTTGCATCCCGAAAACAGGTCAGCACATGGAGTATGCAGGCAATATAACACAGTAGAGCAAGAACAGAATAATGCTATCATTACATGCATATTTGGCTGGTGGAAAGCTCTATGGTTATAGTTTTTGCGAAAAGCCAATTTTCCCTACAACAAAGGAATAAGTTTTATTTTAACTATCATGGTAGTTGAAACATCATTGAGAAGGTTCTTCCAACTCAATCCCAATTAAAGTAATTATCAACCCAACAATATTAATTTAGAGTGATGAGATACTTAGGATACTCCAAGTACTAGATACTCAAGATTGTCCATAACCGGGGACACGGCTAACCATGATTAGATTGTACACTCTGCAGAGGTTTGCGCACTTTTCCCCACCAGACTCGATCGCCTCTGTTGGATTTCTCGCACTACATGGTGTTTGAGAAACGGATGACCGAGACACAGTCTTTCAGAAACATTAACACTTTACTCCAGGCAGACCGTACCAAACCTACATCCCTCTACCTACTGATCCACCTCTTCAAGAGCTTCATGTAACCTACTTAACTATGCTAGAGCCCATAATAGCTTTTGGCTGCACACGGAAGTTTCTAGCATGAAAATATCTCAGTTCCCTTTGAGCCTGGGTGGCGGACCTTAGGATGATCACACGGGTACTCCAGGATATCCTAGGACAACACTGGATTCTCCAGGTGCCCGACGAGCAATCCACCCAGATGTGTATTAAAGTTGCCACCTTAAGTTGAACCATTAATTAGCAATCTCACATCTGTCATGGATTTCACTCACCCAAACCACGTCTACGAGCATAGCATAGCAATATAAGCAATACGTAGAAGTAACTCCCAAGGGTTTGAATAACAGGGCAATAGGTTCTACCTCATCAACTACTTCCCAACCCACATGTTAATCACATCCTAATCATGCAATGTTTGAGGATTGAAACTAATGCATAAAAACTGGGTATGGAAAGATTATGATCAATGTGTTACTTGCCTTGCTGACGATCCGCAAAACCTAGGGACTCGTAGTAGCACGCTTCGCACTCCGGGAATTCTATCGCAAACAAACAATAGAATACATAAGCATTCAAGCAAAGATGCACGGGCAAAACTCAAATAAGAAGAATTGACCAGAAAGTTCAACTTAAGAACTCCGGTTTGCAAAAAGAATCAAATCAAACGGAGCAACGAAACTCAAACTGCAAAACAAACAAAATCTGTTTACTAATCTGAACTAAAGTCAAATTTTACAGTACCAAAATCTTGTTCAAGTTGATTAAACAGAAAGAGGGTTTAGAGATGAAGATCTAGGCGCTTGAATCGCCTAATTTCGATAAACGAGCGAAAAGATAAACTAAAACAAAAATCGGATAAAAAATCACGATCCAAAATAATCGCGGAAAAATCCGAGAAAAAGAAAACTGACGAACAGGCTAACGATCGAACGTTCGTTGTCTGCAACTATCGTGCGAAAACCGTTCGTTAAAACGAACGTACGGACGAACGTCCGCTAAGTAACTTAATCGAGAAAAACCGGCGAACCGATCTAAAAAAACGAACTAGGGTTTCTAAAACTAAAACCGGATCGGTTTTCTTAAAAAAAAAGGCGGCGGCAACGACTGTGTTACCTCCTGCGAGGCGGGGCGGCGGCTCCGGCGAGGCGGGCTGCAGTGGCGGCAGCGGGGTGCGAGGGCGGCGGCGGCGGCGGCGCGCTGCAGAGGCGGCGGCGGTGCAATGGCGGTAATGGCGCTGCGGTCGGGGCGGGGCACGCGGCCGGGTTGGGTGGTGGTGGGGGCTCCGGGGTGGACATTGAAGGAGGGGGGCTGCTTGGAGGAGGGGGTAAGGCGACGGGGAGGCAATGTCCCGGCCGGACTCCGGGTCGGGCGGTGGCATGTGATCTCCAGTCGGAGGCAGCCGGTGCGAGGAGGCCGGCTCGGCTAGGCTTCGCCCGGCAGACCTTTGAAACTTTTTTAATAATTCCATGAACTAAAATAAATCCTAGAAAATAAAATAAAAACCTAAAAATGCTAAAACAAATTTTCACCGTCTAAATAAAATATTTAGAACGAGATGAACATTTTCTTGGCCCTACAATGCAATGCAATTTTTCTAATACAAATAAAATAGCAATAAAATCAAATATTTGATTTTAATATTTTTCCTCCAATATTTCAATTATTTTGGAGAAGTCATATTATCTCCTCTCATATATTTTAATATGAAATATTTTTGGAGAGAAAAATAATTAAAACAAAAAATCCTCGTTTCAATATTTGATAAAATTCAAATATGAAAACAAGGAAATCTCCAACTCTCTCCGAAGGTCCTTGAGTTGCTTAGGATTTCCGAGGATCGCGAAATGAAATGTAATAAAATATGATATGCATGAATGATCTATGTATAACATTCCAAATTGAAAATTTGGGATGTTACAAACCTACCCCCCTTAAGATGAATCTCGCCCTCAAGATTCAGGTTGGCTAGAAAGTAGGTGTGGGTGGTCTTTGCAAAGATCATCATCTCCTTCCCAGGTGGCTTCATCCTCTGTATGGTGACTACAATGAACTTTGCAAAACTTGATAACCTTGCTGCGGGTGACTCGACTGGCAAATTCAAGAATTCTGACTGGCTTCTCCTCATAGGTCTAATCACTATCCAACTGAATCGCCTCCTGGGGTACTGCATCTCTTAACGGTATATCGGTCATCTCAGCATGACACTTCTTCAACTGAGAAACGTGAAACACATCATGAACTCCTGACAGTCCTTCAGGTAACTCCAACTTGTAGGCAACTTCTCCCATACGCTCCAAAACACGATACAGCCCTACAAATCTCGGGGCTAACTTTCCCTTAACTCCAAAACATTTCACTCCTCGCAAGGGTGATACTCGCAGATATGCTCTGTCTCCAATTTCATAGGTTACCTCCTTGCGTTTCGAATCTGCATAACTCTTCTGCCTGGACTGAGCTACCTTCAGTCTATCTCGGATAAACTTAACTTTCTCTTCAGACTCCTTGATCAAGTCTGGTCCAAACAATTGTCGATCTCCAACTTCATCCCACATCAACGGTGTTCTGCGCCTTCGTCCATACAGGGCTTCGAAAGGTGCCATCTTCAAACTGGCTTGGTAGCTATTGTTGTATGAGAACTCTGCGTAAGGCAAATTGTCATCCCAACTAGATCCATAATCTAGCGCATAGGCCCTCAACATGTCCTCCAGAATCTGGTTGACTCTCTCGGTCCATCCATCCGCTTCACGGGTGAAATCTTTATCTTGAACCTCAATCTCGCTCCCAAAGTCCGTGCGGTGATGCCAAAACTTTGAGGCAAACTGTGTTCCTCTATCTGATACGATGGTCCTCGGAACTCCATGCAGACATACGATCCTGGTCATATATATCTTGGCCAACTTCGCACTTGTATAGGTTGTTTCCACTAGGATAATGTGGGCCACTTTGGTCAAGCGATCAACTACTACCCATATAGAATCATATCCTGATTTGGTCCTGGGTAATCCGGTGATAAATCCATGCCAAGTTTATCCCACTTCCATTCGGGTATCGGCATAGGCTGTAACGATCCTGCTGGCTTTTGATGCTCTGCCTTCACTCTCTGACATACATCACATACGGCTACATACTCTGCAATATCCTTCTTCATACCAGTCCACCAGAAATGCTCCTTCAAGTCCAAATACATCTTGGTGTTCCCGGGGTGTATCGAGTATGGTGAGTCATGAGCCTCCTGAAGTATTAACTTCCTGATCTCTGTGTTATTGGGCACATAAACACGGTCCTCAAACCATAAGGTGTCGTGCTCATCCTCACGAAAACCTTTGTCCTTTCCTTCGCTCATTCTCTCCTTTATCTCGGCAATCTCTTTGCCATCCTTCTGAGCTTCTCGAATCTTTCCTAGCAATGTAGACTGAACCTCCATTGTTGCAACAAAACCTCTAGGAACAATCTCCAATCGAAGTTCCCTGAGATCCTCTGCTAACTCCTTTGGTAATCCTGTGCTCACTAGGGTGTTAGCATAACCCTTCTGGCTCAAAGCATCTGCTACAACATTGGCCTTACCTGGATGATAGTGAAGCTTCATGTCATTATCCTTTATAAGCTCCAACCATCTCCTCTTCTTAATGTTCAACTCCTTCTGTGTGAAGATGTACTTCAAACTCTTATGATCCGTGTACACATCACAACAGTTTCCAATAAGGTAGTGTTTCCAAGTCTTCAACGCATGCACTACGGCTGCTAACTCCAAATCATGCATGGCATAATTCAATTTGTGCGGTTTTAGTTGCCGTGAGGCATACGAAACAACTCTTCCATCCTGCATAAGCACACCTCCAAGTCCTAGGGAGAGGCGTCGTAATACACTTGGAAATCCTTGCGTATATCCAGCAGAATCAACACTGGGGCTGTAGTCAAACGTTTCTTTAACTCCTGAAAACTTGCCTCACATTCTTCCATCCATTTAAATTTGGTATCCTTCTTCAGTAACTCCATCATTGGCTTCACAATCTTGGAAAAATTCTCAATGAATCTTCGATAGTATCCCGCGAGTCCAAGAAAACTGCGGATCTCGCTAACTGAAGTGGGTGCCAACCATTCAGTGACTGACTGAACCTTAGTGGGGTCTACCGCTATACCTTCTCCTGATATAACATGTCCAAGGAATCCGACTTCCTTCAACCAAAACTCGCATTTGCTGAACTTGGCGTACAACTGATGTACCCTGAGTTTCTCAAGAACTAAACGCAAATGCTCTTCCTGCTCCTCCTCATTCTTCGAGTATACCATTATATCATCAATGAACACCACAACAAACTTATCCAGATATTCCATGAACACTTTGTTCATCATGCTCATGAAGTAGGCAGGGGCGTTAGTCAGTCCAAATGACATGATCAGATATTCATACAACCCATACCGTGTGGTGAATGTTGTCTTTGGTATATCCTTCTCTCGAATCTTCAACTAGTGATATCCTGATCGTAGATCGATCTTTGAAAACACCTTAGCTCCTTGCAGTTGGTCAAATAAATCATTGATCATCGGCAGTGGGTATTTGTTCTTGATCGTCATCTCATTTAAAGCATGATAATCAACAACCATTCTTAGAGACTTATCCTTCTCAACCAAAAGCACTGGGGCTCCCCATGGTGATGAACTCCGTTGAATGTAACCTTTCTCCAATAACTCCTTGATCTGCTTCTTAATCTCCTCCAGATCATTTGCGGGCATCCGATAGGGTCTCTTTGATATTGGCCTTGTACCTGGCAATAGCTCTATCAAAAACTCGATGTCTCGATCCGGTGGCATGCCTGGTAACTCCTCTGGAAAAACATCCGGGTAATCCTTCACTACAAGCACTTCCTCCTGAACAACTCCTGTGAGGGTGTTTACATGGCTCCCCCTAAGCGCATGCCTAGATATATACTTAATCCTTTTTCCCTCCAGGGTGGTGAGATAAATCGACTTACTAGCACAGTCAGTGCTTCCTCCATACTTTGACATCCAGTCCATGCCTAATATCACATCCAATCCTTGTGACTCCAAGATTATTAGGTCGGACGGAAAAACATGGCTTCCAATGGTTAAGGGTATCCGTCGCACCATCGACTAGCCATATACTCTGCTCCAGGTGAACTCACTAACAGAGGGGTCCTAAGGGTTTGGGTTGGCAGTTTAAACTTATCCACGAATCCCCTTGATATGTATGAATGCGATGCACCAGTATCAAAAAGAATAAGGCGGTAAAAGACTTACCAAAAACTTACCTATAACCGCGTCTGGCTGCTCTTCAACCTCCTCCACGTTAACGTGGTTCACTTGTCATTTGTTGAATGGATTGGGCTTCTTCCCAGCGCTCCCATTTCCATTTCCATTCTTCGCTTCAGAGCACTCCATGGCATAGTGTCCAGTCTTCCCGCACTTAAAGCAAGTAATGTGACTTAGATCTCTCTTGGCGGGTGTGGCTGGATTGGGGCGGTTCTGATTGCTATTTGTTCCGTTTCCATTCCCATTCTTAGAACCATTGTGGTTATGCGAACTTCCTCCGGTGTGGTTATGACCTCCATGGTTATGAACAAGTCCTCCCGAGTTTGGTGTTAGGCGAGGCTTCTGCTGAGCTCCTGAGTTATACCTCCCTTGCCCATACTTCCTCTTACGGCTCTCGATGCACTCGCTTCCCTTTAATCATAAGAGCCTTATCTACCAACTCCTGGTAGTTGTTGAATGTTGCCACCATCAACTGCATGCTCATCTCATCATTCAGCCCTTCCATAAACTTCTCCTGCTTTGTGGCGTCAGTGGCCACATCATCCGGGGCATAGCGGGATAACCTACTAAACTCATCCACGTACTGAGCCACAATACGGTTCCCCTGGCGTAAGTTGCGAAGCTCACGCTTCTTCATATTCATAGCTCCAGTTGAGACATGGGCTGTGTGGAAAGGTTGCTGAAACTGATCCCAAGTGACGTTGGCTATGGGGAAAGTGGCCGTATAATTCTCCTACCATGAGGCTGCTAGTGCATCCAATTAATGTGCGGCAAAGCACACCTTCTCAGCATCTGTGCAACCTGCGGTGGTCAACTCCCTTCCAATACAGCGTAGCCAATCATCAGCAACTATAGGCTCGGTGCTACTGGAAAACACCGGTGGCTGTAACCTCAGAAAGCGAGCTAAGTTGTCAACTGGAGGCGGGTTGTTTTTGTTGTTGTTGTTGTTGTTGTTGTTGTTGTTGTTGTTGTTGTTGTTGTTGTTGTTGTTGTTGTTGTTGTTGTTGTTGTTGTTGTTGTTGCCTTGGTTCTGGACTAACAATTGCATCAAGGCATCCTGCTGCTGGATCAACTGAGTGAGCTCTGGCGGGAAGGCAAATCCGGTGTCACGTCTTGGAGGCATCTAGCGGGTTTTAGAGGGAAGAGATTAGAATAGAAAAGGGGGTCTAGTGAGAAAGCACTACCCATATGCACATGAGACAAACACAAACATTTCACTCAATCAATCAAGCAAGGGCATACAAGCGGTCTAGAACTATCGTAAAAGTGCTCAACTACTACTATATACATGGGGGAATACTACTATTATTTGGTGGTCATCTAGAAATTTTGATCGGTGGAGGACTCCATGATGTCTGCTCCAGCTTCATCTTCAAAGTCATCATCACTGGGGTCGGAGTCGGTGTCGTCGATGATGATGTAGTTCTCCGAGCAAGTGGAATCGTCGTCCTCTCCTCCCGGCGCTGGATCTCCCATGAATACTCCGATCTTCTTTATCAGGTCATCATTCTTCTCCAGTAGCGTTGCAATTTCCTCCTCATATCCATCGCGTGTAGACTTGAGTTCTTCTTCCAGCTCGATGATCCTAGTCTTCGCCTTCTTCAATTCTATCATGTCTGCGCACACCTGATTCTCCTGGCGTCGAATGTGCTGGTTTAACTCCTGGATAAAAGCTGCAATGGATCTGTCCTTCTTGGTGCTGATCATCTCCCATTGCTCATCTCGGCGCCCACATATCTGATAGATAGTGTCTTTAAGATCCTTGTTGTAGACTTCTCCAATGCGTCCCATGGTAATGTGGGCTGCCATGCTCTTGCCTAGACTCCAGGTGGGTGCTTCAAAAGAAAATTCTATGGGCTTAGCGGTTGGCGAGAATATCCTTCCTGGAACTTGAACTTGAATCATCCAGCGCTCCTCTTCTGGTAAGGTGGTGTTGTACATCCCGGTGAAGTTTGGTATTCCGATGTTCAAGTACCTAGTGACTTCCTTCAGGTGGCGTCCAAAGGGTGTGTCTTCATCCGGTTGTGCAAACTTGTTCTTCAACTCCGCCATCCTAAAGAGTAGAAAATGGAGAGGAGTCGGAACTGAGTAGAGAAGAGTGACCTATGGTTTATCTTAGTGGTCGTGTCCTACACTCATCGTGTGCTCTGATACCATCTTGTAGCTACCCGACCTCAAACAGTCAAGTCTCTGTGCTTCAGTGTCATCCCTGGATCGGTAATGCTAACACACACAGTACTCGAAGGATTTATAACAGAGTAGCAATCACACACTTATTACATCGAATGTCTCAAAAGAGAACTTATTACAATAAATATGGCTTAAGGCCATCTAATACGATAACAATGAAGGCTTGGAAGATAAAGTGAGTCCATCAACTCCAACGGCATAGCTGAGCTGCACGGCAACGACCTAACGAACCTTACTCCTCGTTCTAAAAGTCTGCAACATAATACGTTGCAGCCCGAAAACAGGTCAGCACATGGAGTATGCTGGCAATATAACACAGTAGAGCAAGAACAGAATAATGCTATCACTACATGCATATTTGGCTGGTGGAAAGCTCTATGGTTATAGTTTCTGCGAAAAGGAATTTTTTTCCTACAACAAAGGAATAAGTTTTATTTTTAACTATCATGGTAGTTGAAACATCATTGAGAAGGTTCCACCAACTCAATCCCAATTAAAGTAATTATCAACCCAACAATATTAATTTAGAGTGATGATATACTTAGGATAATCCAAGTACTAGATACTCAAGATTGTCCGTAACCAGGGACACGGCTAACCATGATTAGATTGTACACTCTGCAGAGGTTTGCACACTTTTCCCCACAAGACTCGATCGCCTCCATTGGATTTCTCGCACTACATGGTGTTTGAGAAACTAATGACCGAGACACAGTCTTTCAGAAACATTAACTCTTTACTCCGGGCAGACCATACCAAACCTACATCCCTCTACCTGCTGATCCACCTCTTCATGAGCTTCATGTAACCTACTCAACTATGCTAGAGCCCATAATAGCTTGTGGCTGCACACGTAAGTTTCTAGCATGAAAATATCTCAGTTCCCTTTGAGCCTGGGTAGCGGACCTTAGGATGATCACACGGGTACTCCGGGATATCCTAGGACAACACTGGATTCTGCAGGTGCCCGACAAGCTATCCACCCAGATGTGTATTGAAGTTGCCACCTTAAGTTGAACCATTAATTAGAAATCTCACATCTGTCATGGATTTTACTCACCCAAACCACGTCTACGAGCATAGCATAGCAATATAAGCAATACGTAGAAGTAACTCCCAAGGGTTTGAATGACAGGGCAATAGGTTCTACCTCATCAACTACTTCCCAACCCACATGTTAATCACATCCTAATCATGCAATGTTTGAGGATTGAAACTAATACATAAAAACTGGGTATGGAAAGAGTATGATCAATGTGTTACTTGCCTTGCTGACGATCCACAAAACCTAGGGACTCGTAGTAGCACGCTTCGCACTCCGGGAATTCTATTGCAAACAAACAATAGCATACATAAGCATTCAAGCAAAGATGCACGTGCAAAACTCAAATAAGAAGAATTGACCAGAAAGTTCAACTTAAGAACTCTGGTTTGCAAAAAGAATCAAATCAAACGGAGCAACGAAACTCAAACTGCAAAACAAACAAAATCCGTTTACTAATCTGAACTAAAGTCAAATTTTACAGTACCAAAATCTTGTTCAAGTTGATTAAACAGAAAGAGGGTTTCGGAACAAAGATATAGGCGCTTGAATCGCCTGATTCGGATACACGAGCGAAAAGATAAAATGAAACGAAAATCGGATCAGAAATCGTGATCGAAAATAATCACAGAAAAATCCGAGAAAAAGAAAACTGATGAACAGGCTAACGAACGAACGTTCGTTGTCTGTAACTATCGAGGGAAAACCGTTCGTTAAAACGAACGTACGGACGAACGTCCGCTAAATAACTTAACCGAGAAAAACCGGCGAACCGATCTAAAAAACGAACTAGGGTTTCTAAAAAAACGGGATCGGTTTTCTTAAAAAAACGGCGGCGGCAACGGCGGCTTTACCTCCGGCGAGGCGGGCTGCGTCGGCGGGGTGCGAGGGCGGAGGCGGCGCGGCAAATGGGCGGCGGCGGCGTGGCGCCACAAAGGCGGCGACGGCTCTGCGGTCGGGGCGGGGTTGGGTGGTGGTGGGGGCTCCGAGGGCGGGTATTTAAGGAGGGGGCTGCTTGGAGGAGGGGGCAAGGGGGCAGGGAGGTGGAGTCCCGGCCGGACTCCAGGTCGGGGCGGCGGCGACGCGCGGTCTCCAGGTCGAAGACGGCGGAGCGGGGAGCGGGCCGGCTCGGCTGGGCTTCGGCCCAGTCGGGCGCTGAAACTTTTTTTAATAATTCCGCCGAACTAAAATAAATCCTAGAAAATAAAATAAAAATCTAAAAATGCCAAAACAAATTTTCACCATCTAAATGAAATATATGGAACGAGATGAACATTTTCTTGGCCCTACAATGCAATTTTGAAAAACGTGCAATTTTTCTAATGCAAATGAAATAGCAATAAAATCCGAATAAAATCAAATATTTGATTTTAATATTTTTCCTCCAATATTTCAATTATTTCGGAGAAGTCATATTATCTCATCTCATATATTTTAATATGAAATATTTTTGGAGAGAAAAATAATTAAAACAAATAATCCTTTTTTCAATATTTGATAAAATTCAAATATGAAAACAAGGAAATCCCGAACTCTCTCCGAAGGTCCTTGAGTTGCTTATGATTTCCGAGGATCGCGAAACGAAATGCAATAAAATATGATATGCATGAATGATCTATGTATAACATTCCAAATTGAAAAATTTGGGATGTTACATTAGGAATCCTTAACCATCTTTGATCAACGAGCTAGTCTAGTAGAGGCTTACTAGGGACACGGTATTTGTTTATGTATTCACACATGTATTTAGGTTTCCGATCAATACAATTCTAGCATAAATAATAAACCTTTATCATGAATAAGGAAATATAAAATAACAACTTTATTATTGCCTCTAGGGTATATTTCCTTCATATCTTACCCGCGGCAAGCTCCTAGAAGAGGAAATCATCGACCGACAGACTATTAGGAGGTCTAAGTCCATGACTATAGTCATGGTGACTTACACTCGAGAAGTATTACATGCGTTTTCCAGTGTTGTGTTTCTCCTGAGGAAGGCCGCGAGATTCTCAATGAGATTCATTCCGGTAATTGTGGTCATCATGCCGGCTCAAGGTCTCTAGTCGCGAAGGCTTTTTGACATTGTTTTTACTGCCTCGCAGCTCATGCACATGTAGAGGATATAGTTCGCAGATGCAATGGATGTCAGAAATTTGCATGTCAAGCTCATGTTTCGGCTCAAGAGCTTAAGATGATCCCGATTACTTGGCCGTTTGCAGTCCGGGGGCTTGACATGGTTGGTCCTTTTAAATCATCAAACGATAAGAAGACTCACCTTTTGGTTGTAGTTGATAATTCACCAAGTGGGTCGAAGCGAAACCAATCAACAAATGTGATGCAACAACAACAGTTAAATTCCTGAAGAAGTTGATCTTTTGTTTTCGTTATGTACATAACATCATCACAGACAAGGGATCTAACATGTCCAAAGGAGCTATGAAACAGTTCTGCCAGAAAGAGCGCATCCACCTTGACCTGGCTTCAATAGCACATCCGCAGTCCAATGGTCAAGCAGAATGTGCTAATCAAGAATTATTGCATGGGATTAAGCCAAGACTTATGGTTCCTCCTGAGCGCACTCCTGGATGCTGGATTGAGGAGCTTCCCGCCGTCTATTGGAGCATACGAACTACTCCAAAAGGTAAACATGCTACACACCATTTTTTCTAGTCTATGGTGCAGAAGTCGTATTGCCAAGTGATATCCATCATGACTCCCCCAGAGTTGCAGCATATGTCGAGGAAAATAATGAACAAACTCGTCAAGACTCTCTGGATGCCATGGAGGAAGAACATGATCTTGCAGCAGCATGATCAGTGATATACCAGCAAGACCTACGTCGCTATCACAGCCGTAGAGTCCGAAGCCGTACCTTCCAGGAGGGCGACTTTGTGCTCCGTATGATACAAGAACAGACAAATATGCATAACCTTTCACCTCCTTAGGAAGGGCCCTTCATCATCAGCAAGAACCTAAACAATGGTTTATACTATTTTGTTGATATATGTGAGCCAAATAAGTCACGTACTTCTGAAGAGGAGAGCAGCAGGCCCTGGAATGTTGCACATCTCCGGCCTTATTATACTTAAAAGCCATTGGCTTGTACATACTTTTTATCATGTATATACATATTTAATGATAAATGAAATAGAGCTTGTCTCTGGAACCCGGAGTTTGTTGTTTCATCTAAAAAATTGTCTATTGAGCCTTTTTTCTTTGATCATTGGTCACTTGGGGGCTTCCGACTCATCGAGTTTAGCTACTAACATCCCTCTTGACCTAGCATATGCCACTATAAATACTTGGTTAAACCTGCCTCTTAGCTTGATGCTACTCCGAAAAGGTGACCCAACTGTACTTTTGACAAGTCAATCACCCTGATGCCTATCATAGACTGTGTCGACCCTGAAGTTCTCAAAGTTAAAATACCAGTTTAAGTCACATGAGAGCCGGCTTTCAGAAAACTAGGATAAACTAAAAGAGGCCACAAGGCTTGCTTCACAGAAGCAAATCTTAGAGTCGAGGCTTGAAAGCCGGTCTTTTATGTCGTGCCTCCAAAGCAGGCTCTTTTACTTTCAGTTCTTTTTTATATCATGTTATATGTTATTCATCTTATATACATATGGATCGATGCATATTCTTTTGCAGCTAAAGGTTTTCATAAATAAAATCCCGGGTCACAAACCAGACCGGGTCATGGGAAATTGAACTTGTGCTTTGTCTAAAGAACTGTGGCACTTATCAATTTCTGTACATACATATTGTCGGGTTGCACCGCAACCACGACCAAAGACTCACTCAAAAACATAAAAGTGCATACCACCGAGTTGAGCAACAACTGTGATTGATGTATATTTCAAAAGATTACCATTGGCTCTAGGGTGAAGTATTCAATGCACGATGGCATTCCAACAACATGGGAGTTTTTCTCACACCAAAATATTACAAAGCCACATCCAGGCTATTTTCACCAAGTTTTTCAACGCAACCATCACAATTGAAGAAGCTTACTGTTGTAAGCCGGTGGTGGAGCCCTCCGGGTTGACGTTGACTTGATCTCCCTCTGCACTACTTGAAGCCAGGTCAGCACGTGTTGGCTCTTTCGCATTTCAGGGGTCGCCTGTTCTGCTCCTTCGGTCTGGGGGTCTTCTGCCACCCACTGAATTGAAGACAGAGCTTCAAACACCATGTCTTCCTTGATCAAAGTCGAAGTGCTTGTTGGGAATCGTTGCATGGAAAGCAAAAACATTTCTACGCACACGCAATGACCTATCCATGGATATGCATAGCAATGAGGGGGAGAGTATGTCTATGTACCTTCGTAGACCATAAGCGGAAGCATTTCACAACGCGGTTGATGTAGTCAAACATTCTTCGCGCTCCAACTGATCTAGTACCGAACGCACGGCACCTCCGCGTTCTGCACACGTTCAGCTCGATGACGTCCTCCGCCTTCTTGATCCAGCAAGACGGCAAGGTAGTAGATGAGTTCCGGCAGCACGACGGCATGGTCACGGTGATGGTGATGTGATCTCCGCAGGGCTTTGCCTAAGCACTACGAAAATACGACCGAGAGAGTAAACGGTGGATGGGGCGCTGCACACGGCTAAGACAATGTTGTGTGCCCTTGTGTGGCGCCCCCTCCCCATATATATATAGGCGGGAGGGGAGGAGAGGCAGCCAGGCGCTCCCTAGGGCTGATCCCCGGCCCCTAGGGACCCTGCCTTGCCCTGTGCCCCCCTTTCCTTGTATCAACAAGGTGGAAGGAAAGAGGGGGGGGAGGAAGGGGGAGTCCTACTCCACACTTTCCTTTCCCTCCCCTCTTTCCTTCTCCTCCTCATAGGGCCGGCCTCTATAGGGGCGCGCCAGCCCCTTGTGGGCTAGTGTGTTCCCTCACTTGGCCCATAAGGCCCATAGCATTGCCGGGGGAGACCGAAACTCCTTCTGGTGACCCGATAAGTATCCGGTACCCTCTGAAACACTTTCGGTGTCCGAATACCATCGTCCTATATATCAATCTTTATCTCTCAACATTTCGAGACTACTCGTAATGCTCGTGATCTCATCCAGGACTCCGAACAACATTCGGTCACCAAATCATATAACTCATATAACACTATATCGTCAACGAGCGTTAAGCATGCGGACCCTACGGGTTTGAGAACTATGTAGACATGACCGAGTCACCTCTCCGGTCAATAACCAATAGCAGAACCTGGATGGCCATATTGGCTCCTACATATTCTACGAAGATCTTTATCGGTCGAACCGTTATGACAACATATGTAATTCCCTTTGTCCATCGGTATGTCAATTGCCCGAGATTCGATCGTCGGTATCTCTATACCTAGTTCAATCCCGTTACCGGCAAGTCTATTTACTCGTTCCGTAATACATCACCTCGTGACTAACTCCTTAGTCACTTGCTTGCAAGCTTATGACGTGTATTACCGAGAGGGCCCAAAGATACCTCTCTAATACTCGGAGTGACAAATCCTAATCTCGATCTATGCCAACGTAACAAACACCTTCGGAGATACCTGTAGAGCATCTTTATGATCACCCAGTTACGTTGTGACGTTTCATAGCACATAAGGTATTCCTCCGGTATCTGGGAGTTGCATAATCTCATAGTCGAAGGAATATGTATTTGACATGAAGAAAGCAATAGCAATAAACTGAACCGATCAATATGCTAAGCTAACGGGTGGGTCTTGTCCATCACATCATTCTCCTAATGATGTGATCCTGTTATCAAACGAAAACACATGATCATGGTTAGGAAACCTTAACCATCTTTGATCAATGAGCTAGTCTAGTAGAGGCTTACTAGGGACACGGTATTTGTTTATGTATCCACACATGTATTTAAGTTTCCGGTCAATACAATTCTAGCATGAATAATAAACCTTTATCATGATTAAGGAAATATAATAATAACCATTTTATTGTTGCCTCTAGGGCATATTTCCATCAGTCTCCCACTTGCACTAGAGTCAATAATCTAGTTCACATCACCATGTGAAAAACACCCATAGTTCACTTCGCCATGTGATTAACACCCATAGTTCACATCGCCATGTGACCAACACCCAAATGGTTTACTAGAGTCAAAAATCTAGTTCACATCGCCATGTGATTTACACCCAAAGAGTAAAAAGGTGTGATCATGTTTTGCTTCTGAGAGAGGTTTAGTAAACGGGTCTGCCACATTTAGATCCGTATGTATTTTGCAAATTTCTATGTCTACAATGCCTTGCATGGAGCTACTCTAGCTAATTGCTCCCACTTTCAATACGTATCAAGATTGAGACTGAGTGTCATTTGGATTAGTGTCAAAGATTGCATCGAGGTAATCCTTTTATGACGAACTCTTTATCACCTCCATAACCGAGAAACATTTCCTTAGCCCTCTTAGGTAACTAAGGATAATTTTGACCGCTGCCCAGTGATCTACTCCTGGATCACTATTGTACCCCCTTGCTAAACTCATGGCAAAGTACACAATAGGTCTGGTACACAACATGGCATACTTTATAGAACCTATGGTTGCGGCATAGGGAATGACTTTCATTTTCTCCCTATCTTCTGCCGTGATCGGGCTTTGAGTCTTACTCAGCTTCACACCTTGCAATACAGGCAAGAACCCTTTCTTTGACTAATCCATTTTGAACTTCTTTAAAACTTTGTCAAGGTATGTGCTTTATGAAAGTCCTATTAAGCATCTCTATCTATCTCTATAGATCTTTATGCCCAATACATAAGTAGCTTCACCGAGGTCTTTCCTTCAAAAATTCTTATTCAAGTATCCTTTTATGCTATCCAGAAATTCTATATCATTTCCAATCAACAATATTTCATCCACATATAATATCAGAAATGCTACAGAATTCCCACTAACTTTCTTGTAAATACAGGCTTCACGGTAAGTCTGTATAAAACCATATGCTTTGATCACCTCATCAAAGCATATATTCTAGCTCCAAGATGCTTGCACCAGTCCATAGATGGATCGCTGGAGCTTGCACACTTTGTTAGCACCTTTAGGATCAACAAAACCTTCTGGTTGCATCATTCTTTAAGATATCCATTAAGGAATGAAGTTTTGACATCCATTTGCCAGATTTTCATAACCATAAATGTGGCAATGGCTAACATGATTCGGACGGACTTAAGCATCGCTACGGGTGAGAAAGTCTCATTGTAGTCAACCCCTTGAACTTGTCGAAAACCTTTTGCGACAAGTCGAGCTTTGTAGACAGTAACATTACCATCAGCGTCAGTCTTCTTCTTGAAGATCCATTTATTTTCTATGGCTTGTCGATCATCGGGCAAGTCCACCAAAGTCCACACTTTGTTCTCATACATGGATCCTATCTCAGATTTCATGGCCTCAAGCCATCTTTTGGAATCTGGGATCATCATAGCTTCTTCATAGTTCGTAGGTTCGCCTTGGTCTAGTAACATGACTTCCGTGACAGGATTATCAGATTACTGCAGTGCGGGTCGTGGCTCGCCCACCTACGGTTCAAGAGTAACTTGATCATGAAGTTTCATGATCATCATCATTAGCTTCCTCTCTAGTTGGTGTAGGCATCACGGGAACATTTTTCTCTGACGTACTACTTTCCAATTCGAGAGAAGGTACAACTACCTCATCAAGTTCTACTTTCCTACCACTCACTTCTTTCAAGAGAAACTCCTTCTCTATTAAGGATCCATTCTTAGCAACAAAGATCTTGCCTTCGGATCTGTGGTAGAAGGTGTACCCAATTTTTTCCTTAGGGTATCCTATGAAGACGCACTTCTCTGATTTGTGTTCGAGCTTATCAGGCTGAAGCCTTTTGACATCAGTGTCGCAACCCCAAACTTTAAGAAACGACAGCTTAGGTTTCTTGCCAAACCACAGTTCATACGGTGTCATCTCAACGGATTTAGATGGTGCCCTATTTAACGTGAATGCGACTGTCTAATGCATAACCCCAAGATGATAGTGGTAAATCAGTAAGAGACTTCATAGATTGCACCATATCGAATAAAGTACAATTACGACGTTCGGACACACCATCATTGATAAATCCACGACAATTACGTTGTGGTGTTCCAGGTGGCGTGAGTTGTGAAACAATTCCACATTGTTTTAAATGAAGGCCAAACTCGTAACTCAAATATTCGCCTTCGCGATCAGATCGTAGAAACTTTATTTTCTTGTTACAATGATTCTCAACTTCACTCTGAAATTTTTTAACTTTTCAAATGTTTTAGACTAGTGTTTCATCAAGTAGATATACCCATATCTGCTCAAATCATCAGTGAAGGCAAGAAAATAACGATACCTGCTGCGTGCTTCAATACTCATCGGACCGCATACATCGGTATGTATTATTTCCAATAAGTCATTAGCTCACTCCATTGTTCCGGAGAACGGAGTTTTAGTCATCTTGCCCATGAGGCATGGTTCGCAAGTATCAAATGATTCATAATCAAGTGATTCCAAAAGTCCATCCGCATGGAGTTTCCTCATGCGATTTACACCAATATGACCTAAACGGCAGTGCCACAAGTATATTGCACTATCATTATCAACTTTGCATCTTTGGGCATCAATATTATGAATATGTGTATCACTACGATCGAGATTCAATAAACCATTCACACTGGATGTATGACCATAAAAGGTTTTATTCATGTAAACAAAACAACAATTATTCTCTGACTTAAATGAATAACCGTATTGCAATAAACATGATCCAATAATATTCATGCTCAACGCAAACACCAAATAACATTTATTTAGGTTCAACACTAATCCCGAAGGTAGAGGGAGTATGTGATGGTGATCTTATCAACCTTGGAGTCACTTCCAACACACATCGTCACCTCACCCTTAACTAGTCTATGTTCATTTTGCAACTCCAGTTTCGCGTTACTAATCTTAGAAACTGAACCGGTATCAAATACCCAGGGGCCACTACGAACACTAGTAAGGTACATATAAATAACATGTATATCAAATATACCTTTATTTACTTTGTGATCCTTCTTATCCGCTAAGTATTTGGGGCAGTTCCGCTTCCATTGACCATTTCCTTTGCAGTAGAGGCACTCAGTTTTAGGCTTGGGTCCAGCTTTGGGCTTCTTCATGGGAGCGGCAACTTGCTTGCCATTCTTCTTGAAGTTCCCATTTTTCCCTTGCCCTTTTCTTGAAACTAGTGATCTTTGTTAACCATCAACACTTGATGCTCTTTCTTGATTTCTACCTTCGCCTATTTCAGCATCGCGAAGAGCTTAGGAATCATTTTCCTTATCCCTTGCATATTATAGTTTATCACGAAGTTCTAGTAGCTTGGTGATAGTGACTAGAGAACTTTGTTAATCACTATCTTATCTGGAAGATTTACTCCCACTTGATTCAAGCGATTGTAGTACCCAGACATTCTGAGCACATGCTCACTGGTTGAGCTATTCTCCTCCATCTTGTATGCAAAGTACTTGTCAGAGGTCTCATACCTCTCGACATGGGCATGAGTCTGAAATACCAATTTCAGCTCTTGGAACATCTCATATGCTCCGTGGCATTCAAAACGTTTTTGAAATCCCGGTTCTAAGTCGTAAAGCATGGCACACTAAATTATCAAGCAGTCATCCTATCGAGCATGCCAAACGTTCATAACGTTTGCATCTGCTCCTGCAATAGGTCTGTCACCTAGCGGTGCATCGAGGACATAATTCTTCTGTGCAGCAATGAGGATAATCCTCAGACCATGAACCCAGTCCGCATCATTGCTACTATCATCTTTCAACTTAGTTTTCTCTAGGAGCATATCAAAAATAAGGGAGCTAAATCGTGAGCTATTGATCTACAACATAGATATGCAGAACTATTAAGACTAAGTTCATGATAAATTTAAGTTCAATTATTCAAATTACTAAAGAACTCCCACTTAAATAGACATCCATCAAGTCATCTAAGTGATACGTGATCCAAATCAACTAACACATGTCCGATCATCACGTGAGATGGGGTAGTCATCAATGGTGAACATCTCTATGTTGATCATATCTACTATATGATTCACGTTCGACCTTTCAGTATCCAGTGTTCCGAGGCCATGTCTGTACATGCTAGGCTCGTCAAGTTTAACCCAAGTATTATGCATGCGTCAAACTGTCTTACACCCGTTGTATGTGAACGTAGAGTCTATCACACCCGATCATCACGTGGTGTCTTGAAACGATGAACTGTAGCAATGGTGCATACTCAGGGAGAATACTTTTACCTTGAAATTTAGTGAAGGGATCATCTTATAGTGCTAACGTCATCCTAAGCAAAATAAGATGCATATAAGATAAACATCACATGCAATCAAAATATGTGCCGTGATACGGCCATCATCGTCTTGTGCTTTTGATCTCCATCTCCAAAGCATCGTCATGATCTCCATCGTCACTGGCTCGACACCTTGATCTCCATCATTGCGTCGTGGTCGTCTCGCCAACTATTGCTTCTACAACTATTGCTAACTCATAGCGATAAAGTAAAGCAATTACATGGCGTTTGCATTTCATACAATAAAGAGACAACCATAAGGCTCCTGTCGGTTGCCTAATATCTTACAAAACATGATATCTCATACAATAACGTATATCACATCATGTCTTGACCATATCACATCACAACATACCCTGCAAAAACAAGTTAGACATCCTCTACTTTGTTGTTGCAAGTTTTACGTGGCTGCTACGGGTTTCTAGGAAGAACCGTCCTTACCTATGGCAAAAACCACAACGGTGATTCGTCAAGTTTGCTGTTTTAACCTTCTTCAAGGACCGGCCGTAGTCAAATTCGATTCAACTAAAATAGGAGAAAAAGACTCCCGCCAGCCACCTTTATGCAAAACTAGTTGCATGTCAGTCGGTGGAACCGGTCTCATGTGCGTGGACATGTAAGGTTGGTCCAGGCCGCTTCATCCCACAATACCGCCGAATCAAAATAAGATGTTGGTGGTAAGCAGTATGACTATCACCGCCCACAACTCTTTGTGTTATACTCGTGCATATCATCTATGCATAGAGATGCATAGCAACGAGGGGGAGAGTATGTCTACGTACCGTCGTAGACCGTAAGCGGAAGTGTTTCACAACGCGGTTGTGTTGGATTTCGGGTTCCGGCAGACCCTTTAGGTTTGAACTCTGGGGTGCACGCGGAGATCGCACCTCCAACCTACCTACGTCTCGTCGCCTCGCAAGGATCTAAACTACACAAAGAACAACACAAGGGACACGAGGTTTATATCGTTCGTGCCACCATTGTGGTGTAATACCCTACTCCAGTGTGTGGTGTGGTGGATTGCCTCAGGGGCTGATGGTGAACAATACAAGGGAAGAACAGCCTCGCGAGGGTCTGTTCTTGGCTGGTGCGATGAACTGCTAGGGGAGTTCAGTCGCCTCTCTTTCTCTCTCTCTAGATGTCGATCCGATCGATATTTCGGGGTCCCTCTACCCTGTGGGTGACTAGTCCTATTTATAGGCAGAGGCCCTGGGCCTCTCCCCAAATATTGAGCGGGAAGTGCGCAAACAATTGGCCATTTTGAAGGGGAACATCTAGTACACTTATCCTGACTAAAGTCGGTCCTCGCCGCCAAAGACTCGACGGTGGCGCTGCCTTGGGCTCCACGATGACCTCCTTCCTGTCGTTCTGCTGGTCTTGGTCTTGTTGCACCGAAATTGTTGCCTTTGCCTGATGCCTTGTCTCGCGCTTGCCTCCTTTGCACCAAAGGGGAAATGAGGACACTGCTGGCTGGCACTCCGCCGGGCGCCTCGGTCGTCATGGCTTGCGTCATGGGCACCTCGTGAGGTACCCGCCTTGATCTCTCCGCCTCGCGAGCCAGCCTTGACGAGGCCAGCTGAGGAAGCTTTTCACGCCCCGCCCATGAGGCTTGGCCCCTCGCGAGGGTCTTGAGCTTGTGTTGATGAAGATGGGCCGTCTTGGGCCACCCCTTGAGCCACGCCGCGGGCCGCAGTGCAAGTCTGGTACCCCATTCCTGTAACGCCGACAAGAGGCCCCGGCCTGTGGCGCACTGGACTTGGCTCAGCAGAAGCGAAGGGGCAAGTGCAAGCGCCAGGCCCCAACAGCCATGACCTTGGGCGCCGCGTGGCGGTTGATTGGACATGGGCATCCCTGCTTCCCCATGATGCCTTGGCAACTGCACGAATTGACAAGAGAGCGGTACCCGTCTAGGCTTTACCTTCTTTGCATTCTCCAGTCATTGCCCAGATCCCCTTTCTCGCTCCTATCCTTCCTGCTTCCGAAATCCCCAGATCTACTCCAACCCTGCGCCCTAGCAACGCATGGCGCCTCGCCAGACCCCGGCCGGAGCTTGGTTCTCGCCTGCTTTGGATTCTCTTAACGTGTCGGAGAAGAGCCTTGCCCGGACGCGCTAGATGATGGTGGCGCAAGGCAACGACGGGGCGGCGGTGCTCAAGGTTGGCTCCGCCCTTCTCAAGGACCAAGGAAGCACCTTCTACCCGCTCTTCATGAGCGCCATTGCTACCGGTCTGGTGCCTCCCTTTTCCGAGTTCTTCTTTTCTGTCCTCCACCATTACAAACTGCAAGCTCTGCACCTCCACCCCAACTCTGTTCTTCTCCTGGCAATCTTCGCCTACTACTGCGAGGCTCGTGTCGGGGTGCAGCCCTCAGTGGCCTTGCTGCGCCATTACTTTTACCTCCGGGTCTCTCGCGGCCCCGTCACAGCGTCTTGTGAGCTTTGTCGCAGATGGCAGCTCCAACGCCATCTCGAAGCCCGGGAAGAGGATTGAAGGCTTCAGGAGCAAGTGGGTCATGGTGGATGCTGGGCGCATCCATCCCCGGCTGATTCTGCCCACGGAGCTGCCCAAGTCTGTTAACGCTTGGTCTCGCGTGGAGCTCGTTGATCCCCGCGCGAAGCCAGTGCTGGAGAGGATGGACGCGGACCTGTGGCCGGGCAACATGGCGATGGCGAAGCTGATCGGGGCGTCGCTCCTGAGGGAGTTCCTGGAGCACCGGGTGGCCCGCTTGGCAATACTCGCTCCTGTGGAGGCTTCGCCCAAGCCCCGTAGTCTTGGCCGACGAAGATCTGGCCGCGGTCCTCCAATCCTTGGTCGGGGGAGACGTGGCGAGGCTGGAGGGTGCTCCTGTACCCTTGTTCCTTCGAGATGATTGGGAGCAGGTGGTGAACTCCATGCCCACTTTCAACGGGGACGGGCATGTGCCCGCGCAGGTTCCCGAGGACCTGGCGGCCCTGGCGACGGTGAACGTGTCCTCCGGCGACTCCAGCGAAGAGGAGGAAGAAGAGGAGCGGGAAGAGGAGCCCGATTCCGAGGCGACCGACGGGGAGTCAAGAGCGCCTCTCCCTCGTCGCAGGTCCCGCGCTCTCCGCCTCGTGCCGGATGACGACGAGGACAGCAATGAGCGAGGTGGCGAGAGCTCGCCTCTGATCCCGAAGAAGGACAGGACGGGACTGGTTCCCCGCGGGTATGCTCTGGCTCCAAGGCGATCTGCAGATGCGCCTCCTGCTCCCGAGCCTCTTGAGGTTGATCCCAGCAGCCGGCTCTCGGGCTTCAAGTTTGGACGGAGGTTGCTTGAGCCCGCGAGCGATGACCAATAAGTGCTTGATTCTCGTTTTGCTTCTTGCTTCGTTGTTGAGGCTTGATGTCCGTATTCCTTGGCTAGGCCGGTGCCTACGGTGAAAAAGCTGAAGGGGGCTCCTGAGGCTTCGCCTGGGCAGCACCTCCATCCATGAGGAGAAGGGGAGGCAAGACACGGGTCTCTCCTGCCCGGTCATCCTCGCGAGGCCTGGCGGGGCTAGCTGGGGCGAGCTCAGCCCCCATGGCCCAAGCGACTCCCGAGGTGTCCTTGCCTAACACCGCTGCCGCAGTCGTCGGGGCGCAGAAGGTCCTGACTCATGGTTATGTGATTTCGCTTCCGTCTTCTCCTCCTACTCCGCCAGCTGCCATCTCTCCGACCCCTTCTACTATCCTGGATCGGGCTGCTGTCGAGCTGGACCAGCTGCGGAAAGATTTTCTAGGCGCTGACCCTCACTTGGTGGCCGGGCGCCTAGAGCTGGCCTCTGGCTGGGTCCGTTCTGATGCTTCAGTTCGAGCGGCGCTGGTTCAGGTTGCGTCGGCCTGCGATGAGGAAAAACAGGCCATCCTTCAGGCCGAGGACACTTGCGGCGCTGCCTTGGGGGAGGTTGCGGATGTTCGGGGTCGCTGCAAGGCGCTGGACAGTGAGCTGCAAGGCCTGCACGACCAGCTTGCCAAGGAGGCCCGTGACCGCCAGGAGAAGGAGGCAGAGATGAAGGCTCGCGAGACTGCCGCCAAGGACCGGGATGCCGAGCTTGATGAGCGCCATGGCCGCTTAGATACGCTGGAGCGGGCGTTGGAGACGAGGAAGACCAAGCTGGACGGCAAGGCGCGGGTCCTGGCCGAGGATCGCATGGCCTTCGCGAAGCTGGAGGAGAAGGCTCACACCTTGCTGAAGTCGCTTTATGACAGCGGCCTGGAGAGCCCGCTGGCCGGCACCGAGGACGGCCCTGCCAAGTTGCTTCCCTTCCTGGTCCGCGCCCTCGAAGATGTCACCCTTGGCCTTGGCCCCACGGCTGAGGCCGACGCGCGTGTCCTTTCTTCTGCAGCACTGGCGCGCGTCTTCACCCATGTCTACCTTCGCGACCCCAATGTTGACCTTGACAGCCCGCTGGAGCCTGTGAGCGGCGAGCTTGCCGCTGTCGCTGCTGAGGCCATGAAGGGTCGAGCGGAGGCTCACGGGCGGTTCCGGCCTTCAAAGACTAAGCCAAAGCGAGGCGTTGCCGATCCTGAGGCTCCACGAGGCGAAGTCGCCTAGCGCAGCTCCGTCACCAGCGATGGCACCGCCAGAAAGTGACCCCTTCGCGGCTCATGTCCTGCTTTTAGCTCCTGCAACATGCATCATGCCTCGTGGAGGCGTTTAAACTTGTGTTTGGCGTTGTCAAAGCACTCTATGGACTGTAATATTTGCTTTTGAATTCCTTGAGATTTGCGCTTTTCCTTCCTACTTGCTTATGTTCTACGTCGGCAGAGCCCGGCCCCGCGCATACCTCAGCCACCATTAGCCCCGACCGGAAACCAGGACGGGACCAAGGAGTGAGGGGCTACGTGACAAGTTAGGCTCCTGAGTCGCGATGCTCAGGAGTCCCCCTTGACGCACGAACAGCAAGTAGGGAGGTGAGATGTATGGGTGAATTTACCGTTCTACGTCGGCAGAGCCCGGCCCCGCGCATACCTCAACCGCCGTTAGCCTTTCGGAACTAAGGGGTGAGGGGCTACGTGACCAGTTAGGCTCCTGAGTCGCGATGCTCAGGAGTCCCCCTTGACGTTCAAACGGCCTTCGTACCTTGGCTCCGCTCGGGGAGAGACGTGCGACGAACCAGGCCCGAGGGGCCTGGCTGGGTGGCGTGCGTCTGGGCATGACCCAGGCGTAGCCCCCGTGCCCAGCCCCCTCGCGCGGCACTCCTGAGGGGAGGCGTTACGATGAGGCCGGACATTGAGCTCTGGGCTCCCTGAGGTTGATGTGCCGGGGCCACCCTCAATTGTTTATCACCAGCGCGAAGCATAGCGCTTCCGTATGTGTACGGGCATAGCCGCTCCTCGGCAGTGTCGTCAGCTAGCATGGAGCATGGTGCTTCCACTGGTGCGTGGGAGGGGGCTCCCCTCCTGGAGGAGCCTCACAGGCGTGTACAGGCCCATACGACACGTGGCTGGCACAGTAGGGCCTGACGAGGTGTATCTAGGCACCCGTGAGCCAGCGCGGGACTCACGGGGCCCTACCTCAAGGCGGGTTGCGCCTGGCTCTGGGCCATTACTTGTAATGTGTTCCTGCAAATTTGGTTAGATATCGACGCTCTACGTCTTTGGGTCCCGGCCCTCGAGCGGGCTCGTGCGTCATTTGGTATGCTGTGTCGCGATGCCATGGACAAGGCCAGAGGGTGAGGGCTGGAGAGCCAGTAGGAGCCCATGAGTCGCGATGCTCAGGTACCCCCCCTTTATCGTGCAAGCCGCCGACATGAAGGAAGAGGGGTGCCGTGGACATGCATCAAATAATGATCATGATGGGTCAAATGCACGACCCGAATAAACGCAAGAGGGATACATGCCACTTTGGGTGCGGCCGGGTGGCTTGGGGATAATGCAGCCGAGGCGCCCCAATAAAGTAAACTTGAAACATGAATCAAAAGGGTTACATGCCGCAGGGACGGACCCATGCGGCCTGGGAATGATGCAGCCCTGTGGGGTGCTCCCAGCTGAAAATGAAACTCGAAGGACGTCACCTGGTGATGTTGGAGATGAAGGGATGCTGAAGTAGTGGACGTCGTGCGCTGCGGAAGCCGATCTTCACGAGCCCCCAGGCCTAGGAGCCTCGGGAGGCTCCGGAGGCGTTGGTGGCTCCTCGCGGACCTTCTCCATCTCCGCCAGGACTGCGGAACGCCTGGCCACTCGAGCCTCCAGGATGCTCCTCATGAGGCGCTGGTGCGCGGCAGCCGAGTTCGGCAAGCCGTAAGGCATGCGAACATAGCTATGGGGTGGACCTTCACAGCGCCCCACGCGTGAGGGCCAAAGGCGCTCCTGAGAGGCGGCTCGGTTGAGCCTTGGTATGTCGATGCAGACGCGTAGCCCACCATCCTCGCCTGGATGGGGAGCTACGGTGGGTAAGCGGCGGCTGCCACTCATGACTCTTGATTCCTGCAGCTCCTGAATGATCTTGCTGACAAACTCCTGAAGGTTTGGCCCTCCTTGCCTTGCTCCTTCCTGAGGGAAACGTGCTTCGAAACACGCCTCCAAGTGGTGCCCGAGCGCCTCCCTCGTGATCTTAGCGAAGTCGGTGGCCCTCCAGGAGAGAGCCCCCGAGCCTTGCTCGAGGAGGGCGCCAGGCGCGCCTTCCTATGCGACAGAAGGAGGCGCCCCTGGAATGGGCGCGGACATTGAGGGGCCTGCCTTCCGAGGGCTATGACCAGGGGATGTCTTCTTCTTCTTAGGAGCAGCCTCGGGAAGCCTCCCGCTCCTGTGGTTTGGGTCTTCAATTGACGCGGCTTGAAAAGCACGCTCCAGGGAACACACTGCGTCTCTTTCTTCACAAGGCACCGTGATGACTCCACCGCTTCCTTGCATCTTGAGGACATTGTAGCCGTGATGAGTCACGGCCATGAGTTTGGCCAGAGCTGGGTACCCGAGGATGGCATTGTACGGCAGTCGAATGTGAGCGACGTCGAAGTCAATGAGCTCGGTGCGGTAGTTGTCGCGCGTCCCGATGGTGACAGGAAGGCGGACCTGCCCTATTGGAACTGTGGAACCATCAGTGACTCCGGAGAAAGGCTTGGTTGGCTGAAGCTGATTGTATGGCACTTGGAGATTGTTGAACGTCTCGACGGACAGACATTGAGCCCCTGCTCGACCATCGATGAGGGACCTGGTGACTTGCACATTGCTGATGATTGGGGAACAAAGCATCGGGAGGACTCCGGCTGTGGCTGGGCACTTGAGTTGATCCGCTGAGCTGAATGTGATGGCGCACGCTGACCACCTGAGGGGGCGTGTGGCTTCGAGCCTGGGGAGGACTGCATTCACTTCACGGGCGAACTGCTTGAAGATGCGCTGAGAGGCTGGGGCTTGAGCTCCGCCCAGGATGCAAGTGATTGCGCGCGGCTCCTGAAAGCCCCCAGCCCCCTCGTCCTGATGATGGTCTTCATTTCTCCTTGGCTGCGGTGGCAGAGGAGGGAGGCCTGCGTTGCTTTGTGGGCGATCCTCGCGAGGCTGATCCCTCCAGCCTCCCTCGCAAGGCGGGTCCCTCCAACCTCCCTCGCGAGGCTGATCCTGCCAGCGGTCCTCGCGAGGTCGGTCAGACCACCCTTGGCGAGGGCCACAGTCTTCCCATCATCCTCCACCTCTTCCTACTCCTCGGCCATAGCCCCAAGACGCTGCGCCGGGCGTCGGTCGCTGCACGCACGTCCCGCACGGCCCCGAGCTCTTGGCATTCGTTGGTGTTGTGGGTGTGGAGGTCATGGTACACGCAGCATCGACCGCCTTGGATGACTCAGGCTGATCCCTTCCTCGCTTGGTGTCCGAGTCTGCCGCAAGCATGGCAGCCCCCTTGCGCTTCATGTCCTTGACCTTGGGCTTCTTCTCTTCTGGGTCGGCAGCCGGCAGCTCGAGAAGGGAAAGGCGTCCTTCCTCAGCCCTGGCGCACTTGGTCGCCAAGTTGAACAGCTCGAGGATGTGCACAGGTCTTCATGGATCGCGAGCTCTTCCTTCATCTTGACGTCACGCACACCGTCGGAGAAGATCGAGATGATGGCCTCCTCGCACACCCCGGGATCTTTAGGCGAAACCTTGTTGAAACGTTGGATGAACTTTGCGGGGTCTCCCCGACTCGCTTGATGCGGCGCAAGTCACTCATAGCCGGGGCCGATCGCGGTGCCTTGGAAGTTGGCGATGAATCGGTGCGCATCTCGTCGGAGGAAATCGTGCGGGAGCCAGGTTCAGAGCCAAAGTGCGGGCACCGCCCTGAGCGCCATGGGAAACCAGTTCGCCATGACCTTCTCGTCCCCGTTGGCGGCTTCGATGCCCAGCTCATAGAGCTGGAGGAACTCCGCAGGGTCGGTCGTGCCATCGTAGCATGGGGGCAGGTCTGGCTTGAACTTGCCCGGCCAGGCCACACTGCGCAGCTCGGCGGTGAAGGCACGGCAGCCTGCAGTGGCCACGGGCGGCCTTTGGTGATGGAGGGCTTGATCTTGGAGGTCTCCGTGCGCTGCCGCCAGGAGCATCGCGGGGTCTTGGCACGCTGGAGCAGGAGCGCGGTCGTGACGGGCCGGTGCGGGGAGCACTCGAGCAGCTTCTTGGGGACGAGGGACCTCTTGGCAACTCTTCTCTTGCTGTGCTGGTGCCGGACGGAGTGGGTTCCGCCCAGGGGCCACGCGCCTTGGGGCCAAGGCGCCTTCTTGAGGGGGAGGCGGTTGAGGTGCCCCCGGAGCTTCTTCGCCCGCGCAAGGCGGGGCGCGGTGCAGCGAGAGGGATGGCGCAGGGGAGCCCCTAGCGGCACTGACGGGCTCGGTGATGCGGGCGAGCCACTCGTCGTAGAGGTTGTCGACGGGACGGTAATGCAGGAGTTCCCGTGCCAGGAGCAACGCGGCGTGCGCGTCCGTAGGAGCGCGACGGGCGTGGGACGAAGAACCGGCTGGAGTCAACGACGGGTGGCAAAGGCGGCCTTCCCGCCGCAAGGATGCAGAGACGACGCCGCTTGCTCGTTCGCCGGGCCGGTGGCGGCGTTGACAGCAGCGACGGGAACGGCGGGGCGGCGGCCGCCGACGGGCCGTCTGGCGACGCGAGTAGCGAGAGCGCCCGAGCCAGCCAGCTGGCTCGACGAGCATCTGACATGGATGCGAGGGGCGGCAAAGAGCAGGGCAGCGGAAGGCGGATTCCGGTGCACCCCTACCTGGCGCGCCAAATGTCGGATTTCGGGTTCCGGCAGACCCTTTAGGTTCAAACTCTGGGGTGCACGCGGAGATCGCACCTCCAACCTACCTACGTCTCGTTGCCTCGCAAGGATCTAAACTACACAAAGAACAACACAAGGGACACGAGGTTTATACTGGTTCAGGCCACCATTGTGGTGTAATACCCTACTCCAGTGTGTGGTGTGGTGGATTGCCTCAGGGGCTGATGGTGAACAATACAAGGGAAGAACAGCCTCGTGAGGGTCTGTTCTTGGCCGGTGCGATGAACTGCTAGGGGAGTTCAGTCGCCTCTCTTTCTCTCTCTATATATGCCGATCCGATCGATATTTCGGGGTCCCTCTACCCTGTGGGTGACTAGTCCTATTTATAGGCAGAGGCCCTGGGCCTCTCCCCAAATATTGAGTGGGAAGGGCGCCAACAATTGGCCATTTTGAAGGGGAACATCTAGTACACTTATCCTGACTAATGTCGGTCCTCGCCTGCCAAAGACTCTGACGGTGACGCCGGCTTGGGCTCCACGATGACCTCCTTCCTGCCGTTCTGCTGGTCTTGGTCTTGTTGCACCAAAATGGTTGCCTTTGCCTGATGCCTTAGCCCACGCTTGCCTCCTTTGCACCAAAGGGGAAATGAGGACACTGTGCGGGCTGGCGCCCGCCTGGCGCCCTCGGTCGTCATGGCTTGCGTCATGGGCACCTAGTGAGGTACCCCACCTTGATCTCTCCGCCTCCTCGCGAGACAGCCTGACGAGGCCGCGCCTGAGGAAGCTTTCTGTCGTCCGCCCCGCGAGGCTTGTCCCCTCGCGAGGGTCTTGAGCTTGTGTTGATGAAGATGGGCTGTACTGGGCCACCCCTTGAGCCACGCCGCAGGCCGCAGGCAGGCAAGTTTGGGTACCCCCGTTCCCAGAACGCCGACATGTTGATGTAGTCGAAATTTCTTCATGCTCCAACCGATCTAGTACCGAACGCACGGCACCTCCGCGTCCTGCACAGGTTCAGCTCGGTGACGTCCTCCGCCTTCTTGATCCAGCAAGACGACAAGGTATTAGATGAGTTCTGACAGCACGACGGTGTGGTGACGGTGATGTGATCTCCGTAGGGCTTTGCCTAAGCACTACGAAAATATGACCGAGGGAGTAAACGGTGGACGGGGCGCCGCACACGGCTAAGACAATGTTGTGTGCCCTTGTGTGGCGTCCCCTCCCTATATATATATATATATAGGGTGGGTCTATTATGATAACACCCCTTAAGAGTCTTATTCTAATAACACCAGCCTTATTCTGCACGTCCCCCACCAGATCGCCGCCGCCCCTCCCCTCCCGACCTTCTACCGGGGCAGCGGCCTGGAAGTGCCGCCGCCCCTCCCCTCCCGGCCTTCTACCGCGGCAGTGGCCTGGGAGAGCTGTCGCCCCTCCTCTCCCGGCTTTCTTCCGCGGCAGAGGCCTGGCAGCGATGCCGCCCCTTCCCTCCCCGCTTTCTCCCGCGGCGGCGGCCTCGGAGTGCCATCGCCCCTCCCCTCCCGGCCTTCTTCCGCGGCAGCGGCCGACAGCGACACCGGCCCTCCCCTCCAGGCCTTCTTCTGCGGCAGCGGCCAAGCAGCGTCGCCGCTCAGCCTTCTTCCGCGGCAGCAACCGACCAACGCGTCCCCCACCAGCATATCGGCCTTCTTCCACGGCAGCAGGTCTGTAGCGCCGCCGTCGAACTCCTCCGGGCCTGCAATTAGTCAGACTTCATCGATGTGGATTGGTGCTGCCTCGACATCAAACCAATTCGAGCAAGGACGATCAGGCGCAAGGTTCCTTCATCCACGGCAGCTTCTTGGATTAAGTCCGCAACGACCTTCGAGCAAATCCTCCGTCTCCGTTCACCTTGAGCAACGCCCGCACCGCTCATGACCTTCCGAAGGGCGGCAAGTGGATCGCATAGCGAACGCGAAAGTTGTGCAGACGGACGAGAAGAGAACTTCCTCCTGCAAACGCAAGAAATCACTACAACACAAGGTAAGCAGTACACTTCCTCAACCATATCAGTTTAGTTATTCTAGACAAAGCAGTACATGCAGTCCATTACGCCTACAAAAAGCGATGCGGTCACGGTTGCTTGATTCGTTGTGGGGAAAATGCGATGAACTTGCTCGGTTATGCAAAGACGCTTGTGTAGGTTCATTACGGACAACGATGCAGTGCGATTACTTCAGTTCACATTGTAGGGTGATGCAGTCAGCACGCATTAGTTTCACAGTACCATTTGTAACACATTGCAGTTCGCATGATTCGGTTCATTTTGCCTGACAATGTAGCTCGGTCATTTTGTGTGCAGGAAATGACATTCAGCAGATACAAAATGCCGCGCATAATTGACAACCCAGGGAACAACAACTTTCAGAAGAGTAAAGCTTCTTGTGAAAGAGAAACTGGCTGGGTTACCCCTGAGATTCCCCGAGGATACTTCACGACAACAAACAGGGTACACTACTCTTCGAAAGAGGATTTTTTTCAGGGAGAAGAGATAGTCGAGGATGACGACGATGTCACCTTCATCTGGGAGGGCACTCACCGACAGGAGGATGAAGATGACAACGATGAAGATGAGCCAATAACAGTTCTCAGCCCAGAGTATAAGCACGAGTTCACTACGTCTGGACAGCATGTCCGAACAGACAATGATGATGCAGTTGAACATGATGTTGCAGCAGATGATGAATATGATTATGACTATGACTATGATGATGTGCCACCGCTCCAAAATTTTCAAACCAATCCACTGAGACATCGTCACAACACTGGATTACCACCACGTCAACCTGCTGCACCCCAAAACAGAGCTCAGCGTCCACCTACTGCACCGAAAAACAGAGCTCCAAGCATAGCTGCTGCATTAACTTCGACAAAGCGACCACCAACGGTGCCTCGGTAAAAAGTCAATAGCGGGTACAAATCCTCCTCACTATTGTCGCCGCGAGATCCTCAACTACACAGATCTGCTATAACCCCGCCATGTCCAATACAACCCGTGAAATGCAAACACCATCGGGTGAACGACTCTACACACATGTAAGTTTATGTTCTAAAATAATAATAATAGTTGCAGTCCATTCAGATAACATTGCAAAGGTACACCGATATTTCTTGTGAGGTTTGACCTAGCATCTAATACATTGGATTCTTCCAAAACTTAGAAACATTGCAATGCTTTATTTAACTCGTATGCACTCCTCGTATTTAAAAAACAGAACAGAACAAATTATCTCATAGAGCATTGCACTTAATGCAGGATAAAAATATGCCGCTGAACCTCATACCTGCCGCTGGAATGAAGTTCACCACGTACAACAAGGCATGGGACTTTTACAACAATTATGCAAGATGTGCAGGGTTTGGCATACGCAAGAGGGCAAAACACAAGACAAATGCCTACATTGTCTGCTCAAGAGAAGGGATGCACAAGCGGTATCGTGTCGATTATCACCGGAAACGCCGAAGACATCAAAAAGGATCGACTGCAAGGCAAAGATTAGAGTCAAAAAGAGGAAAGATGGCAAATTTGTGATAGAAATGGTTGAACTCAACCCCAATCACAAGATGCTGGGAAGCCCCGGGATGCTTTTGCACATGCGGTCGCACAAAAAAGACGATCCTTTGATAGACCAGTTAGTGAAAGACATGCAACTTGACAACCACACACACGCTCAGATGATGTCAACGCTGTCGCGTATGTCTGGTGGTCTGCAGTACATGGTACATACTAGCCGCGACAGGGTAAACAAGTAAGCACATCACAAACCATATCGCTTGAGCATCCTCTCGGTAATTATTTCCTGTTTGATGAGATGAGTTTGCATTGCGTTTGAAAATGCAGGAAACAAAAGTTTGCCAGAGAATAGTCCCAAGATGACATCAAGAAACTTCTGGATTTCTTCGAGAATATGCAGAAGATAAACCCAGAGTTTTTCTATGATTATGATGATGATTCAGATAACCGTGTAAGAAACGTCTTTTGGGCCAACGCAAGTTGCAAAGGATCGTATGAATATTTCGGAGACTGCGTTACATTTGACACGACGTATAAAACTAAAAAATTCCACATGCCGCTGGGAGTCTTCGTGGGAGTGAACCATCATCTACAGAGCACCATATTTGCTGTTGAACTCGTGCGAGATGAAACAATGCTACCTCTTGAGCACTGCGTTGGTTTTCCCTCGAAGAGGAAAGGGTGATGCAGCAAAGTAGCGTAACTATTTCCCTCAGTTTTTGAGAACCAAGGTATCAATCCAGTAAGAGGCCACGCATGAGTCCCTCGCACCTACACAAACAAATAAATCCTCGCAACCAACGCAATAAAGGGGTTGTCAATCCCTTCATGGTCACTTACAAGAGTGAGATCTGATAGATATGATAAGATAATATTTTTGGTGTTTTTATGATAAAGATGCAAACTAAAGAAAGCAAAATAAAAGGCAACGGAAATAACTTGTTGATTGGAGATTAGTATGATGGAAAATAGACCCGGGGGCCATAGGTTTCACTAGTGGCTTCTCTCGAGAGCATAAGTATTACGGTGGGTGAACAAATTACTGTTGAGCAATTGACAGAATTGAGCATAGTTATGAGAATATCTAGGTATGATCATGTATATAGGCATCACGTCCGAGACAAGTAGACCGACTCCTGCCTGCATCTACTAATATTACTCCACACATCGACCGCTATCCAGCATGCATCTAGAGTATTAAGTTCATAAGAGCAGAGTAACGCTTTAAGCAAGATGACCTGATGTAGAGGGATAAACTCATGCAATATGATATAAACCCCATCTTGTTATCCTCGATGGCAACAATACAATATGTGCCTTGCTGCCCCTCATCACTAGGAAAGGACACCGCAAGATTGAACCCAAAGCTAAGCACTTCTCCCATTGCAAGAAAGATCAATCTAGTAGGCCAAACCAAACTGATAATTCGAAGAGACTTGCAGAGATAACCAATCATACATAAAAGAATTCAGAGAAGATTCAAATATTGTTCATAGGTAAACTTGATCATAAACCCACAATTCATCGGTCTCAACAAACACACCAAAAAGAAGATTACATCGAATAGATCTCCACGAGAGAGGGGGAGAACATTGTATTGAGATCCAAAAAGAGAGAATAAGCCACCTAGCTAATAACTATGGACCCAAAGGTATGAGGTAAACTACTCACACATCATCAGAGAGGCTATGGTGTTGATGTAGAAGCCCTCCGTGATCGATGCCCCCTCCGGCGGAGCTCCGGAACAGGCTCCAAGATGGGATCTCACGGGTACAGAAGGTTTCGGCGGTGGAATTAGGTTTTTTGCTCCGTATCTGGTAGTTTGGGGGTACGTAGGTATATATAGGATGAAGGAGTACGTCGGTGGAGCAACAGGGGGCCCACGAGGGTGGAGGGCACGCCCCCCTACCTCGTGCCCTCCTGGTTGATGTCTTAACGTAGGGCCCAAGTCCTCTGGATCACGTTCATTCCGAAAATCACGTTCCCGAAGGTTTCATTCCGTTTGGACTCTATTTGATATTTTTTGTCTGCGAAACCCTGAAATAGGCAAAAAACATCAATTCTGGGTTGGGCCTCTGATTAATAGGTTAGTCCCAAAAATAATATAAAAGTGTATAATAAAGCCCAATAATGTCCAAAACAGAATATAATATAGCATGGAGCAATCAAAAATTATAGATACGTTGGAGATGTATCAAACATCCCCAAGCTGAATTCCTGCTCGTCCTCGAGTAGGTAAATGATAAAAACAGAATTTTTGATGTGGAATGCTACTTGGCATAATTTCAATGTAATTCTTCTTAATTGTGGTATGAATACTCAGATCCAAAAGATTCAAGACAAAAGTTCAATATTGACATAAAAATAATAATACTTCAAGCATACTAACTAAGCAATTATGTCTTCTCAAAATAACATGGCCAAAGAAAGTTATCCCTACAAAATCATATAGTCTGGCTATGCTCTATCTTCACCACACAAAATATTTAAATCATGCACAACCCGATGACAAGCCAAGCAATTGTTTCATACTTTTGACGTTCTCAAACTTTTTCAATCTTCACGCAATACATGAGCGTGAGCCATGGACATAAGCAATCGTATGTGGAATAGAATGCTGGTTGTGGAGAAGACAAAAGGAGAAGATAGTCTCACATCAACTAGGCGTATCAACGGGCTATGGAGATGCCCATCAATAAATATCAATGTGAGTGAGTAGGGATTGCCATGCAACGGATGCACTAGAGCTATAAGTATATGAAAGCTCAACAAAAGAAACTAAGTGGGTGTGCATCCAACTCGCTTGCTCACGAAGACCTAGGGCATTTTGAGGAAGCCCATCATTGGAATATACAAGCCAAGTACTATAATGAAAAAATCCCACTAGTATATGAAAGTGATATCATAGGAGACTCTCTATCATGAAGATAATGGTGCTACTTTGAAGCACAAGTGTGGTAAAAGGATAGTAGCATTGTCCCTTCTCTCTTTTTCTCTCATTTTTTTATTTCGGCCTTTTCTTCTCTTTTTTTAATGGCCTCTTGTTTTCTCTTTTTTTAGTCCGGAGTCTCATCCCGACTTGTGGGGAATCATAGTCTCCATCATCCTTTCCTCACTTTGGACAATGCTCTAAAAATAATGATCATCACACTTTTATTTACTTACAACTCAACAATTACAACTCAATACTTAGAACAAAATATGACTCTATGCGAATGCCTTCGGCGGTGTACCGGGATATGCAATGAATCAAGAGTGACATGTATCAAAGAATTATGAACGGTGGCTTTGCCACAAATACTATGTCAACTACATGATCATGCGAAGCAATATGACAATGATGGAGCGTGACATAATAAACGGAACGGTGGTAAGTTGCATGGCAATATATCTCGGAATGGCTATGGAAATGCCATGATAGGTAGGTATGGTAGCTGTTTTGAGGAAGGTATATGGTGGGTGTATGATACTGGCGAAAAGTGTGCGGTATTAGAGAGGCTAGCAATGGTGGAAGGAGGAAAAGTGCGTATAATCCATGGACTCAACATTAGTCATAAAGAACTCATATACTTATTGCAAAAATCTACAAGTTATCAAAGCAAAGTATTACGCGCATGCTCCTAGGGGGATAGATTGGTAGGAAAAAACCATCGCTCGTCCCCGACCGTCACTCATAAGGAAGACAATCAATAAATAAATCATGCTCCGACTTCATCACATAACGGTTCACCATACGTGCATGCTACGAGAATCACAAACTTTAACACAAGTATTTCTCAAATTCACAACTACCCAACTAGCATGACTCTAATATTACTACCTCCATATCTCAAAACAATCATCAAGCATCAAACTTCTCTTAGTATTCAACACACTCATAAGAAAGTTTTTACTATTCTTGAATACCTAGCATATTAGGATTATTTAAGAAAATTACCATGCTGTTTAAGACTCTCAAAATAATTTAAGTGAAGCATGAGAGAATAATAGTTTCTATAAAACAAATCCACCACCGTGCTCTAAAAGATATAAGTGAAGCACTAGAGCAAAAACTATATAACTCAAAAGATATAAGTGAAGCACATAGAGTATTCTAAAATTTCCGAATCAAGTGTGTCTCTCTCAAAAGGTGTGTACAGCAAAGATGATTGTTGGTAAACTAAAAAGCAAAGACTCAAATAATACAAGACGCTCCAAGAAAAACACATATCATGTGGTGAATAAAAATATAGCTCCAAGTAAAGTTACCGATGGAAGTAGACGAAAGAGGGGATGCCTTCCGGGGCATCCCCAAGCTTTGGCTTTTAGGGGTCCTTAGATTATCTTGGGGTGCCATGGGCATCCCCAAGCTTAGGCTCTTGCCACTCCTTGGTCCATAATCCAGCAAATCTTTCACCCAAAACTTCAAAACTTCACAACACAATACTTAACAGAAAATCTCGTAAGCTCCGTTAGCGAAAGAAAAAAAAAAGACCACTTCAAGTTACTGTAATGAACTCATTCTTTATTTATATTAGTGTTAAACCTACTGTATTCCAACTTCTCTATGGTTTATAAACTCTTTTACTAGCCATAGATTCATCAAGATAAGCAAACAACACACGAAAAACAGAATCTATCAAAAACAGAACAATCTGTAGTAATCTGTAACTAACGCAAACTTCTGGAACTCCAAAAATTCAGCAAAAATAGGACGACATAGAAAATTTGGTTGTTGATCAGCAGAAATTGGAATAAATATTTTATCACGTTCTGGTGATTTTTATTAATTATTTTGTGAGCAGAAAGTTTCCGGAATTTACAGCAAGATCAAATAACTATCGTCCAAGAAGATCCTATAGGTTAAACTTGGCACAAACACTAATTAAAACATAAAAACACATCTAACCAGAGGCTAGATCAAATATTTATTCCTAAACAGAAGCAAAAAGAAAAAAACTAAAAATAAAATTTGGTTGCCTCGCAACAAGCGCTATCGTTTAACGCCCCTAGCTAGGCATGGTAGCAAGGATAGATCTAGGTATTGCCATCTTTGGTAGGCAATCCATAAGTGGCTCTCATAATAGATTCATAAGGTAATTTTATTTTTTTTTCTAGGGAAGTGTTCCATGCCTTTCCTTAACGGAAATTGGAATCTAATATTCCCTTCCTTCATATAAATAATTGCACCAACTGTTCTATGGAAAGGTCTACAAAGAATAATAGGACATGAAGGATTGCAATCTATATCAAGAACAATAAAATCTATAGGCACATAATTCCTATTTGAAATAATAAGAACATCATTGATTCTTCCCATAGGTTTCTTAATAGTGGAATCCGCAAGGTGCAAGTTTAGAGAGCAATCATCAAAATCACGGAAACCTAGCAAATCGCACAAAGTCTTTGGAATCGTGGAAACACTAGCACCCAAATCACACAAAGCATAGCATTCATGATCTTTAATCTTAATTTTAATAGTAGGTTCCCATTCATCATAAAGTTTTCTAGGGATAGAAACTTCCAACTCAAGTTTTTCTTCATAAGATTGAATCAAAGCATCAACGATATGTTTGGTAAAGGCTTTATTTTGACTATAAGCATGAGGAGAATTTGGCATGGATTGCAACAAGGAAATACAATCTATTAAAGAACAATTATCATAATTAAATTCCTTGAAATCCAAAATAGTGGGTTCATTAATATCTAGAGTTTTGACCTTTTCAATCCCACTTTTATCAATTTTAGCATCAAGATCTAAAAACTCCGAATTTCTGGAACGCCTTCTAGGTAAAGGTGGATCATATTCAGTCCTTTAATTTTCAAGATTCATATTGCAAAACAAAGATTTAATAGGGGACACATCAATAACTTTTAGATCTTCATATTTATTTTCATAGAAATTTGAAGAACACGCTTTCACAAAGCAGTCTTTCTTAGCACGCATCCTAGCGGTTCTTTCTTTTCACTCATCAATGGAATTTCTCATGGCTTTGAGAGACTCATTGATATCATGCTTAGGAGGAATAGATCTAAATTTTAAACAATCAACATCAAGAGAAATTATATCAACGTTCCTAGCCAATTCATCAACTTTAAGCAATTTTTCTTCAAGCAAAGCATTGAAATTCTTTTGTGAATTCATAAATTCTTTAACACTAGTCTCAAATTCATAAGGCATCTTATCAAAGTTCCCATAAGAATTGTTGTAGGAATTACCATAATTATTAGAGGAATTACTAGGATAAGGCCTAGGATTAAAGTTTCCTCTATACGCGTTGTTACCAAAATTATTCCTACCAACAAAATTCACATCCATGGATTCATAATTATTCTCAATCAAAGTAGACAGAGGCATATCATTAGGATCAGAAGAAACACTCTTAGTAGCAAATAATTTCATAAGTTCATCCATCTTTCCACTCAAAATATTAATTTCTTCTATCTCATGCACTTTTTTATTAGAAGATCTTTCAGTGTTCCATTGAGAATAATTAACCATAATATTATCTAGGAGTTTAGTAGCTTCTCCTAAAGTAATTTCCATAAAAATGCCTCCCGCGGCCGAATCTAAAAGATTTCTATAAGCAAAATTCAATCCGCATAAATTTTTGTATAATCATCCACAAATTCAAACCATGCGTAGGGCAATTACGTATCGTTAATTTCATCCTCTCCCAAGCTTGTGCAACATGTTCATGATAAAGTTGCTTAAAATTCATAATATCATTTCTAAGAGAGATGATCTTAGCGGGAGGAAAATACTTAGAGATAAAAGCATCCTTGCACTTATTCCAAGAATCAATACTATTTTTAGGCAAAGACGAAAACCAAGCTTTAGCACGATCTCTAGTTTAAAAGGAAATAGCTTCAATTTAACAATATCATTGTCTACATCTTTCTTCTTTTGCATATCACACAAATCAACGAAGCTATTTAGATGGGTAGCGCATCTTCACTAGGAAGGTCGGCGAATTGATCTTTCATGACAAGATCCAACAAAGCGGTATTAATTTCACAAGACTCAGTATCGCTAAGAGGAGCAATCAGAGTGCTAAGGAAATCATTATTGTTGGTATTGGTAAAGTCACACAATTTGGTATTATCTTGAGCCATCGTGACAAGCAAGCAATCCAACACACAAGCAAACAAGAAGCAAGCGAAAAAAGAGGAGAACGGAAAAGAGAGAGGGCGAATAAAACGGCAAGGGTGAAGTGGGGGAGAGGAAAACGAGAAGCAAATGGAAAATAATGTAATGTGGGAGATAAGGGTTTGTGATGGGTACTTGGTATGTTGACTTTTGCGTAGACTCCCAGGCAACAGCGCCAGAAATGGCTCTTTGACGGGAAATCAAATGTTGACTTGACCTTGCGTAATCCTCCCCGGCAGCGGCGCCAGAAATCCTTCTTGCTACCTCTTGAGCACTGCGTTGGTTTTCCCTTGAAGAGGAAAGGGTGATGCAGCAAAGTAGCGTAAGTATTTCCCTCAGTTTTTGAGAACCAAGGTATCAATCCAGTAGGAGACCACGCACGAGTCCCTCGCACCTACACAAAAAAATAAATCCTCGCAACCAACGCAATAAAGGGGTTGTCAATCCCTTCACTGTCACTTATGAGAGTGAGATATGATAAGATAATATTTTTGATATTTTTATGATAAAGATGCAAATTAAAGAAAGCAAAATAAAAGGCAACGGAAATAACTTGTTGATTGGAGATTAGTATGATGGAAAATAGACCCGGGGCCATAGGTTTCACTAGTGGCTTCTATCGAGAGCATAAGTATTACGGTGGGTGAACAAATTACTGTTGAGCAATTGACAGAATTGAGCATAGTTATGAGAATATCTAGGTATGATCATGTATATAGGCATCACGTCCGAGACAAGTAGACCGACTCCTGCATGCATCTACTACTATTACTCCACACATCGACCGCTATCCAAAGATGCATCTAGAGTATTAAGTTCAAAAGAACAGAGCAACGCTTTAAGTAAGATGACATGATGTAGAGGGATAAACTCATGCAATATGATATAGACCCCATCTTGTTATCCTCGATGGCAACAATGCAATACGTGCCTTGCTGCCCCTACTGTCACTGGGAAAGGACACCGCAAGATTGAACCCAAAGCTAAGCACTTCTCCCATTGCAACAAAGATCAATCTAGTAGGCCAAACCAAACTGATAATTCGAAGAGACTTGCAAAGATAACCAATCATACATAAAAGAATTCGTAAGATTCAAATATTGTTCATAGATAAACTTGATCATAAACCCACAATTCATCGGTCTCAACAAACACACCGCAAAAGAAGATTATATCGAATAGATCTCCACAAGAGAGGGGGAGAACATTGTATTGAGATCCAAAAAGAGAGAGGAATCCATCTAGCTAATAACTATGGACCCGAAGGTCTGAGGTAAACTACTCACACTTCATCGAGAGGCTATGGTGTTGATGTAGAAGCCCTCCGTGATGGATGCACCCTCCGGCGGAGCTCTGGAACAGGCCCCAAGATGGGATCTCGTGGGTACAGAAGGTTGCGGCGGTGGAATTAGGTTTTCGGCTCCGTATCTGATCGTTTGGGGGTACGTAGGTATATATAGGAGGAAGGAGTACGTCGGTGGAGGAACATGGGGCCCACGAGGGTGGAGGGCGCGCCCCCTACCTCGTGGCTTCCTGGTAGCTTTCTTGACGTAGGTTCCAAGTCCTCTGGATCATGTTCAAATTCAAAATCACGTTCCCAAAGGTTTCATTCCGTTTGGACTCCGTTTGATATTCTTTTTCTGCGAAACTCTGAAATAGGCAAAAAACAGCAATTCTGGCCTGGGCCTCCGGTTAATAGGTTAGTCCCAAAAATAATATAAAAGTGAGTAATAAAGCCCAACAATGTCCAAAATAGAATATAATATAGCATGGAGCAATCAAAAATTATAGATACATTGGAGACGTATCAAGCATCCCCAAGCTTAATTCCTGCTCGTCCTCGAGTAGGTAAATGATAAAAACAAAATTTTTGATGTGGAATGCTACTTGGCATAATTTCAACGTAATTCTTGTTAATTGTGGTATGAATATTCAGATCCGAAAGATTCAAGATAAAAGTTCAATATTCATATAAAAATAATAATACTTCAAGCATACTAACTAAGCAATTATGTCCTCTCAAAATAACATGGCCAAAGAAAGTTCATCCCTACAAAATCATATAGTTTAGTCATGCTCCATTTTCGTCACACAAGAATGCTCTCATCATGCACAACCCCGATGACAAGCCAATCAATTGTTTCATACTTTAGTAATCTCAAACTTTTTCAACCTTCACGCAATACATGAGCGTGAGCCATGGATATAGCACTATGGGTGGAATAGAATCTGATGATGGGGGTTATGTGGAGAAGACAAAAAAGGAGAAAGTCCCACATCAACGAGGCTAATCAATGAGCTATGGATATGCCCAATGATTGATGTTAATGCAAGGAGTAGGGATTTCCATACAACGGATGCACTAGAGCTATAAATATATGAAAGCTCAAAAAAAGAAACTAAGTGGGTGTGCATCCAACTTGCTTGCTCACGAAGACCTAGGGCACTTGAGGAGGCCCATTGTTGGAATATACAAGCCAAGTTCTATAATGAAAAATTCCCACTAGTATATGGAAGTGACAAAACAAGAGACTCTCTATCTTGAAGATTATGGTGCTACTTTGAAGCACAAGTGTGGTAAAAGGATAGTAACATTGTCCCTTCTCTCTTTTTCTCTCATTTTTTTGGGGCCTCCTCTTTTTTTTATGGCCTTTCTCTCTTTTTTTTATTCCTCACTTGGGACAATGCTCTAGAAAATGATGATCATCACACTTCTATTTATTTACAACTCAATTATTACAACTCAATACTAGAACAAAGTATGACTCTATATGAATGCATCCGGCGGTGTACCGGGATATGCAATGAACCAAGAGTGACATGTATGAAAGAATTATGAATGGTGGCTTTGCCACAAATACTATGTCAACTACATGATCATGCAAAGCAATATGACAATGATGAACGTGTCATGATAAATGAAATGGTGGAAAGTTACATGGCAATATATCTCGGAATGGCTATGGAAATGCCATAATAGGTAGGTATGGTAGTTGTTTTGAGGAAGATATAAGGAGGTTTATGTGTGAAAGAGCGTATCATATCACGGGGTTTGGATGCACCGGCGAAGTTTGCACCAACTCTCAATGTGAGAAAGGGCAATGCACCTGCATCAAGAGGCTAGCAATGATGGAAAGGTGAGAGTGCGTATAATCCATGGACTCAACATTAGTCATAAAGAACTCACATACTTATTGCAAAAATCTACAAGTCATCAAAAACCAAGCACTACGCGCATGCTCCTAGGGGGATAGATTGGTAGGAAAGACCATTGCTCGTCCCCGACCGGCACTCATAAGGAGGACAATCAAAGAACACCTCATGTTTCAAATTTCTTACATAACGTTTACCATACGTGCAAGCTACGGGACTTGCAAACTTCAACACAAGTATTTCTCAAATTCAGAACTACTCAACTAGCACAACTTTGATATCACTACCTCCATATCTCAAAACAATCATCAAGCATCAAACTTCTCTTAGTATTTAACACACTCATAAGAAAGTTTTTACTAATCTTGAATACCTAGCATATTAGGATTATTTAAGAAAATTACCATGCTATTTAAGACTCTCAAAATAATCTAAGTGAAGCATGAGAGATCAATAGTTTCTATAGAACAAATCCACCACCGTGCTCTAAAAGATATAAGTGAAGTACTATAGCAAAAACTATATAACTCAAAAGATATAAGTGAAGCACATAGAGTATTCTAATAATTCCCGAATCATGTGTGTCTTTCCCAAAAGGTGTGTACATCAAGGATGATTGTGGTAAACTAAAAGGCAAAGACTCAAATCATATAAGACGCTCCAAGCAAAACACATATCGTGTGGTGAATAAAAATATAGCTCCAAGTAAAGTTACCGATGGAAGTAGACGAAAGAGGGGATGCCCGCTTTGGCTTTTTCATATGCTTAGATTATCTTGGGGGTTCCATGGGCATCCCCAAGTTTAGGCTCTTGCCACTCCTTGTTCCATAATCCATCAAATCTTTCACCCAAAACTTGAAAACTTCACAACACAAAACTTAGCAGAAAATCTCGTGAGCTCCGTTAGCGAAAGAAAACAAAAGACCACTTCAAGGTACTGTAATGAACTCATTCTTTATTTATATTGGTGTTAAACCTACTGTATTCCAACTTCTCTGTGGTTTATAAACTCTTTTACTAGCCATAGATTCATCAAAATAAGCAAAAAACACACGAAAAACAGAATCTGTCAAAAATAGAACAGTCTGTAGTAATCTGTAACTAACACAAACATCTGAAACTCCAAAACTTCAGCCAAAATAGGACGACCTGGAAACTTTGTTTATAGATCATAAGCAATTGGAATCAATATTTTATCACGTTCTGGTGATTTTTAACAATTATTTTCGTGAACAGAAAGTTTCTAGAATTTTCTGCAAGATCAAATAACTATCATCCAAGAAGATCCTATAGGTTTAACTTGGCACAAACACTAATTAAAACAGAAAAACACATCTAACCAGAGGCTAGATCAAATATTTATTCCTAAACAGAAGCAAAAGGCAAAAAAATTGGGTTTCCTCCCAACAAGCGTTATCGTTTAACGCCCCTAGCTAGGCATAAAAGCAAGGATAGATCTAGGTATTGCCATCTTTGGTGGGCAATCCATAAGTGGCTCTCATAATAGATTCATATAGTAGTTTTATTTTATTCCTAGGGAAGTGTTCCATGCCTTTCTTTAATGAAAATTGGAATCTAATATTCCCTTCCTTCATATCAATAATTGCACCAATCGTTCTAAGGAAAGGTTTACCAAGAATAATAGGACATGAAGGATTGCAATCTATATCAAGAACAATAAAATCTATGGGCACATAGTTCCTATTTGCAACAATAAGAACATCATTAATTCTTCCCATAGGTTTCTTAATGGTGGAATCCATGAGGTGCAAGTTTAAAGAGCAATCATCAAAATCATGGAAACCTAACAAATCGCACAAAGTTTTGGGAATAATGGAAACACTAGCACCCAAATCACACAAAGCATAGCATTCATGATCTTTAATCTTAATTTTAATAGTAGGTTCCCACTCATCATAAAGTTTTCTAGGGATAGAGACTTCCAACTCAAGCTTTTCTTCATAAGATTGCATCAAAGCATCAACGATATGTTTGAAAGCTCTATTTTGACTATAACCATGAGGAGAATTTAGCACAGATTGCAACAAGGAAATACAATCTATCAAAGAGCAATTATCATAATTAAATTCCTTGAAATCAAAAATGGTGGGTTCATTAACATCTAATGTTTTGATGTCTTCAATCCCACTTTTATTAATTTTAGCATCTAGATCTAAAAACTCCGAATTTTTGGAACGCCTTCTAGGTAAAGGTGGATCATATTCAGTCCCATCATTATCAAGATTCATATTGCAAAACAAAGATTTAATAGGGGACACATCAATAATTTTTAGATCTTCATCTTTATTTTCATAGGAACTAGAAGAACACGCTTTCATAAAGCAATCTTTCTTAGCACGCATCCTAGCGGTTCTTTCTTTGCACTCATCAATGGAAATTCTCATGGCTTTGAGAGACTCATTGATATCATGCTTAGGAGAAATAGATCTAAGTTTTAAAGAATCAACATCAAGAGAAATTCTATCAACGTTCCTAGCCAATTCATCAACTTTAAGAAATTTCTCTTCAAGCAAAGCATTGAAATTCTTTTGCGAATTCATAAACTCTTTAACACTAGTCTCAAATTCAGAGGGCATCTTATTATAATTTCCATAAGAATTTTTGTAGGAATTACCATAATTATTAGAGGAATTGCTAGGATAAGGCCTAGGATTAAAGTTTCCTCTATACGCGTTGTTACCAAAATTATTCCTACCTACAAAATTCACATCCATAGATTCATTATTATTCTAAATCAAAGTAGACAAAGGCATATCATTAGGATCAGAAGAAACACTCTTACTAACAAATAATTTCATAAGTTCATCCATCTTTCCACTCAAAACATTAATTTCTTCTATCGCATGCAATTTTTTATTAGTAGATCTTTCAGTGTGCCATTGAGAATAATTAATCATAATATTATCTAGGAGTTTAGTAGCTTCTCCTAAAGTGATTTCCATAAAAGTGCCTCCCGCGGCCGAGTCTAAAAGGTTTCTAAAAGCAAAATTCAATCCGGCATAAATTTTTTGTATTATCATCCACAAATTCAAACCATGCGTGGGGCAATTACGTATAATTAATTTCATCATCTCATAAGCTTGTGCAACATGTTCATGATCAAGTTGCTTAAAATTCATAATATCGTTTCTAAGAGAGACAATCTTAGCGGGAGGAAAATACTTAGAAATAAAAGCATCTTTGCACTGATTCCAAGAATCAATACTATTTTTAGGCAAAGACGAAAACCAAGCTTTAGCACGATCTCGGGCGCGCCTTCCGCGGGCGAGGTGGGACTAAACATTAGGCTGCACACAACGCACCGGGAACCAGCCGTGCTCGCAGGCCGACTTGGGCCCAATGCGTCTTCACTCCCCAAACACAGGCCCAACAAGGCCCACTAAGAAAAAACAATAACTTCAAAAAAATGGGGGCCCCCAACCCCCCCCTACCCCTCCGTCTGAGGATTGCAGTAAAAATCTGAGGCAAAAAATTGATGCAAGACGCAACACTAGAAAGATGCATTGCATTTCGTTACCGCAAGCGATGCGGTTTAGCAATCCAGTTCCGGATTACCTACATGAATAAATACACGGTATAGAACACAGCGAAAAACTCATAAAATTGCGGAATACATTGTACTTTATTCAGGGGCTGCAGCAAGAACATGCAAAAAATACTGTGAAGTAAGCACCTGTACACAGAATGCAGTTCCACATTGCACACGATGCAGTGCGGAACTGTAACCAATGCAGTTTTGTTATCACGCAGGATACATATAAACATGACAAAATGCCCGTACGCACAGATAGTGGTTGCTACCTCTTGAGCAGTGCGTTGGTTTTCCCTTGAAGAGGAAAGGGTGATGTAGCAAAGTAGCGTAAGTATTTCCCTCGATTTTTGAGAACCAAGGTATCAATCCAGTAGGAGGCTACACGCGAGTCCCTCGCACCTACACAAACAAATAAATCCTCGCAACCAACGCGATAAGGGGTTGTCAATCCCTACACAGTCACTTACGAGAGTTAGATCTGATAGATATGATAGGATAATATTTTTGGTATTTATATGATAAAGATGCAAAGTAAAATAAAAGCAAAGGAAATAACTAAGTGTTGGAAGATTAATGTGATGGAAAATAGACCCGGAGGCCATAGATTTCACTAGTGGCTTCTCTCAAGAGCATAAGTATTTTACGGTGGGTGAACAAATTACTGTTGAGCAATTGTGAAATTGAGCATAGTTATGAGAATATCTAGGTATGATCATGTATATAGGCATCATGTCCGAGACAAGTAGACCGACTCACCTTGCATCTACTACTATTACTCCACACATCGACCGCTATCCAGCATGCATCTAGAGTACTAAGTTCATAAGAACAGAGTAACGCTTTAAGAAAGATGACATGTTGTAGAGGGATAAATTCATGCAATATGATGAAAACCCCATCTTGTTATCCTTGATGGCAACAATACAATACGTGCCTTGCTGCCCCTCATCCTTTGGGAAAGGACACCGCAAGATTGAACCCAAAGCTAAGCACTTCTCCCATTGCAAGAAAGATCAATCTAGTAGGCCAAACCAAAGCGATAATTCGAAGAGACTTGCAAAGATAACAAATCATACATAAAAGAATTCAGAAGATTCAAATATTGTTCATAGATAAACTTGATCATAAACCAACAATTCATCGATCTCAACAAACATACCGCAAAAGAAGATTACATCGAATAGATCTCCACAAGAGAGGGGGAGAACATTGTATTGAGATCCAAAAAGAGAGAGGAAGCCATCTAGCTAATAACTATGGACCCGAAGGTCTAAGGTAAACTACTCGAACTTCATCGGAGAGGCTATGGTGTTGATGTAGAAGCCCTCCGTGATCGATGCCCCCTCCGGCGGAGCTCCGGAATAGGCCCCAAGATGGGATCTCGTGGGTACAGAAGGTTGCGGCGGTGGAATTAGGTTTTTGGCTCCGTGTCGATCGCTTGGGGTGCGTCGCTATATATAGGAGGAAGGAATGCGTCGGTGGAGCAACGTGGGGCCCACGAGGGTGGAGGCGCGCCCGAGGTAGGCGCCCCCTACCTCGGGGCTTCCTGGTAGCTTTCTTGACGTAGGGTCCAAGTCCTCTGGATCATGTTCGTTCCAAAAATCACGTTCCCGAAGGTTTTATTCTGTTGGGACTCCGTTTGATATTCTTTTTCTGCGAAACTCTGAAATGGGCAAAAACAACAATTCTGGGCTGGGCCTCCGGTTAATAGGTTAGTCCCAAAAATAATATAAAAGTGAATAATAAAGCCCAATAATGTCCAAAACAGAATATAATATAGCATGGAGCAATAAAAATTATAGATATGTTGGAGACTAACAGTGGTGATTAAAAAAATTTACTGATCAAAAATAAAAAAACACGTTAAAAAACACCACGTCCGCATACAACCACCCAATCGGAGCGGTTCCATCGCCATAAGCCCACGATCACAGACGCAACACCAACCCACGATCTGCACAAACCGCATCGTCAGCGAAATCGTGCAGTTCATCCGATGCGTCCATCCCACCCCGCGCCCTCCCCTTAAATTCAGACCCCTCCAAAGGCCTTCTCATCCACAACAACACAAGTATCCATTGCGCTGCCACCAAATTGGTCAATCACATCCATCTCCACGCAAAACACCAAGCCCTACTACCGGCGATGGCGTTCGCCTACGAGTACAAGGACGTGGAGGCCCACGGCAACACCAAGTTGCACGTCATCCACACCAACGACAAGAAGCGGGTGGCGACCACCCTTGCGCAGTACGAGCGCCACCTCAGCCTCCAGTGCCACAAGATCGTCGGCATTGATCTCGAGTACAACAACGAGCCTGAAGCGACGCAGAAACCCGCCCTCTGCCAACTCTCCATCCGCAAGAAACACCCGGTCTTTGCTCTTCCAATCGGCGCCCGAAAGGTCTTGCGCAGTCTTCGACAACTTCCTCGCCGACCCCAGGTACACCTTTGCAGACTTCTCCATCGACGGCGACAAAACCAGGCTAGACCGCGTCAATCTGGAGGTCGCCAACTTTGTCGACATCCAGAAGGAGTGGAGGGTGCCCGAGGCAACCAAGGAGTTGGACTCCCTTGGAGACGTCTCTGGCATGCTCATCGACGACTACTACAACAACATGAAGAAGAAGATCACTGACGATGACCACAAGCGCTGGGCCACCCTGCCTCTGTCCATGAGGCACATCGAGTACGTGGCAAAGGACGCCTATGCAGCGTACGAGATATGGAACCGCATCACCCTCACCCAGGACGGGCTTCGCCGTGCAAAGCTGGAGAAGGAGGAGCCCCCCAAGAAGCGTGCTAGGAGCAGCTGGGGATGGGGAGATGCTGACTGGTGAAGAAGAAGATGGTGCCGGTGTTGGGTTCTACGGTAGGGTGCGTTGACTGCAAATTAAAAATTCCTACGCGCAGAACATCCAGGAACATGCTACGGGAGATGGATCACAGTTCGTTACCACTAGACGCGCAGTGCCGTGCAGCGGAAGAAGAGTTGGGGCAGCGTTTCTGCGTGGATCGTCTCCTCCTCGTTCGATCTCCCTCGGCGGCGGTCGTCCGATCCCACGTCTGAGTTCGCGGAGCGGCGCAAGTGCACCGCCTCTAACGGTATCCGCGGCGTGCGGGAGGAACGTCGTCTGGCGGACTGCTAGGTCCGATCACACGGCGGCGAGTGGAGGTGGTTATTCGCAACACATGCAAACCCTAGTCGCAGCTACCAAGCGATCAACTGCGCCTGAGTGTGCCGCACCTCCACTTTATATAGGCATCCGTCGCGGGCTCAACATTTGGGCCTCGCCACGGACCCTAAAGCTAAAGTCTATTCGGTCACGTTCCTAGTCCGATTCGGATCACATCCGACCGGTGTCCTCTGAATCGACCTCATAGGTTCCTTCCCTTGCCGCGACCCCTTAGGTTCAAGTCGGCTTGGTCACAGCTTCGGATCACCTCCGACCATGCGGTTGGTAGCGGCCTCTAGCAAGGCGTGCCGACCACCAAGCGAGCGATGAAGCTGGTTAAGCGAACACAGCCTGGCGTGTCACACTTCTGTTCCCTTTGCCGCACGATATATGTTGTCGGGCTCAAAGGCAGACCATCATCCTTGTGCTAACCCGACCTCTTCTCGCTCCAAAGGATACCGACCACAATCCGGATTATCTCATAATCCTTGTCGCATGGCCATGCTATTCCTGGTCGAGATCACACGAGGGCCATGAGTATATCTCTCCTGATCGGAGGGCAAATCCCATCTTGCTCGACCGTGTCTCGCAACATGGGACTGGACAAACCCGAAACCTACCTTTGTAACTACCCGATCACGGAGTAGCGTTTGGTCGGCCCAAAGCAAGTCTGTCACCATCCGTAGTACATGTGTCACTCAGTCTTAGGACATAGAACGTATGTTGTACTAGAGACTCACAGATGACATATCGCTGCGTCTCATAGTTGGGTCCATCCGACTCAGACCTTATCTCGACTGGATCCGACTATGTCGAATCCGACCGCACCTTTCCAAGTCCATATTATCCGGTTAGCATCCAATGCTCCATGGCTAGTGAGACCAAGCCATCGACCGTGTCATATGCCAGTCTAGTCGGTCTTGGCGTCCACACAGCCCTTTTGACTAGGGACCTTTTAGGACAGTCATCATACAATGCATAGTCCCACAAACAAGTCACATACTTGTCGATACATCATTGATAATGTCCAAGGACTATCTTTATTCATAAACACATAGGAAATATCATCATACATGATTGCCTCTAGGGCATATCTCCAACAGTCTCCCACTTGCACTAGAGTCAATCAAATAGACATCGAATGCCCATAGCTCTAACGTGCCCCTCATGCTTGGGTTGTGGAAGCGGCTTAGTCAACGGATCTGCAACATTTGCATCCGTGTGAATCTTGCATAACTCTACATCACCATTCTTTCTGATCTTTCGTATTAGGTGATATTTCCGGTCTATGTGTCCGACCTTGTGGTGATTCCTCGGCTCCTTGGCTTGTGCGATGGTACCGTAATTATCACAATAAAGGTCCAACGGTTTCACCGAGGCTGGGAAAATACCAAGATCATCCGAAAATGCCGGATCCAAACACCTTCCTTTGCGGCTTCACAAGCCGCAATGTATTAAACTTCGTGGTAGAATCGGCCACCGTATCCTGCTTGGAACTCATCCAGTGCACTGCTCCTCCGTTCAGGACGTACACGAATCTAGACTATGATCAACAATCATCTCTGTCGGTTTGGAAACTAGCATCGACGTAACCCCTTACGACGAGCTCTTCCTCACCTCCATAAACTAGGAACATCTCTTTAGTCCTTTTTAGGTACTTCAAAATAGTCTTTACCGCTACCCAGTGACTCTCACCAGGTTGGCCTGGTATCTACTTGTTAGGCTTATTGCAAAAGCAACATCGGGCCTTGTACATATCATGGCATACATGATGGATCCGATTCTTTGAGGCATACGGAATCCTACTCATCCTGCTTCGCTCATCAGATGTCGAAGGACTCTGAGTCTCGCCTAGCCTTATACCATGTGAGAGCGGCAAGAACCCTTTCTTTGCCTCACTCATGTTGAACCGCTTCAACACTTTATCTATGTACGTGCTCTGGCTTAAGCCGAGCAGCCTCCTCGATCTATCTCTATAGATCTTAATGCCTAAAATATAGACTGCCTCACCAAGGTCCTTCATCGAAAACTTGCCATTCAATGATTCCTTGACCGAGTTTAGCATCGAAACATTATTTCCGATCAGTAGTATGTCATCCACATACAAGATCAAAAACACTATCGAAGCTCCCACTTAACTTCTTGTATAAACAAGAGTCCTCTTCGCTTTTGATGAAACCGAGATCAGTGACGACTTCATCAAAACGAATGTTCCAACTCCGAGATGCTTGCTTCAACCCATAAATGGATCTCTTGAGCTTGCATACCTTACTAGTGCTAGTCGGATCGACAAAACCCTCGAGCTGTATCATATACACGTCCTCGGTTAAATTTCCGTGAAGGAAAGCCGTCTTGACATCCATCTGCCATATCTCGTAATCAAAATATGCAGCTATAGCTAGTATGATCCTCACCGATTTCAGCATCGCTACCGGCGAGTAAGTCTCGTCGAGTCAATTCCTTGAACTTGTCCATAACCTTTAGCGACAAGCCGAGCTTTGTAGATCTGAACATTTCCATCCACATCGGTTTTCTTCTTAAAGACCCATTTGCAACCAATGGCGATTCGCCCGGTGGCGGATCAACCAAATCCAGACTTGATTCTCATCCATGGATTTTAACTCGGATCTCATGGCCTCCGGCCATGCCTCGAATCTAGGCTCACCATCGCTTCGCATACGTGGCCGGCTCGTCGCTTTCTAGCAACAATACATCACGCACTCTGCGCAATCTCTCTGACCTTCGTGGTTCCGGTGCCGCTTCCACTACAGTTCCCTGGACCGACTCGGTATGATCTCATCACCACCGAGCCGTCCCGAGTGGTCCTCGAATTTCTTCGAGTCGAACCGTCCTCCCAGCCTCCCGACCGAGAAAATCTTTCTCAAGGAAAACCCGTTCGAGCAACAAACACTTTGTTCTCTTCCGGTTGTAGAAGCTATATCCCAAGGTTTCCCTCGGATATCCCACGAATATGCATTTATCCGACTTGGGTGTAAGCTTGTCTGACATAAGTCGCTTGACAAATGCTTCACAACCCCAAATCTTTAGAAAAGACAAACTGGGACTCTTCCTAGTCCACATCTCATGCGGTGTCTTGTCTACGGATTTTGATGGTACCCTATTAAGTGTAAGCTTCAGTTTCTAGAGCGCATCCCCAAAATGACAATGGTAAATCAGATTTGCTCATCATAGACCGGACCATGTCCAACAAGGTCCAATTCCTCCGTTCTGACACGCCGATTCTCTATGGCGTGCAGGAGGTGTGAGCTGAGGTACTATACCTCGACTTTTCAGATGATCATCGAACTCCTGGCTCATGTACTCACCTCCACGATCGGATCGCGAAGCTTTATAGTCTTGCCGAGCTGATTCTCAACCTCGTTCAAACTCTTTGAATTTTTCAAAAGTCTTCGACTTGTGCCTCATCAAATAGATATATCCATATCTACTCAAGTCGTCGGTAAAAGTCACGAAATCTTGATAGCCACCTCTGGCGCTTGTGCTCATTGGACCACACACATCACTGTGTATAAGCTCCAACAGCTCGGATGCCCTCTCGCAACTCTTTGTGAAAGGAGACTTAGTCATCTTGCCAAGCAAGCATGATTCACATGTCTCGAACGATCCGAAGTCGGACGAAGTTAGGAGCCCATCATCATGGAGCTTCTTCATGCGTTTCAAACTAATGTGTCCAAGCCGGCAATGCCAGAAGTATGTCGGATTTATCTCATTAGGCTTATGCCTCTTGACATTTACGTTATAGACCGGTTCCTATTCTAGATTCAATATTAATAGCCCATCAACAATGGGTGCATAGCCGTGGAACATACCATTCAAAAATATCGAACAACCATTGTCCTTTAAATTGAATTCATAACCCTGACTCATCAAACATGAGGAAGAAATAATGTTCCGACTAAGTGCAGGAATGTAATAACAATTATTCAATTCCATAATGAATCCGGAAGGGAGCTGGAGCTGCATCGCGTCGACCTCCAACGCAGCAACTCTTGCTTTGTTGCCGACCACGATGTCAATCTCCCCTTGTGCCACATGCCTAGTTCTTACCAGCCCCGCATCGAGTTGCAAACATGAACAACCGATCCGGTATCAAATACCCAAGAGCTACTAGGTATGTCAGAAGGTAAATGTCTATAACATATGCAACAAGTGTACCTTTGCCTGAAGAAGCATTTCCGGCCTTCTTGCCATGCTCTGCAAGCCACTTGCTACAGTTCCTCTTCCAGTGACCGGTCTCCTTGCAGTGATAGCAAACGGTCTTCGAGTCCGGTCCAGACTTCGGCGCAGCGGTAGAGGTTACCAGCCTTTTTCTTGGACCAACTCTTCTTGAACTTAGCCGATTTCTACACCATCAACACTTGATGCGTGCCTTTCTTAATATCCTGCTCTGCCACCTTGAGCATCCCATGCAATTCAGTGAGCTTCTTATCCATGCCATGCATATGATAGTTCGAGATGAACGTCCCATAGTCGGGCGGAAGAGAACCCGAACAGCATCGTATGTCACTCATCCAAGAGCGGGAAGCCCAAACGATCCAAAGCTTGCACATATACGATCATCTTGATCACATGTGGGCTCGATGGATCACCTTCCTTCAGCACCGCAATCCATCAAGGATCGCCAGACGTTGAACCTTTCGGTCCTAGCACGTATGCGAAACATGCTCTTGAGACTCTCGATCATATCGTAAGCCTCAACGCTTTCGAAATGCTGTTGCAAATCGGGCTCCATACAAGCCGACATCATACATTTGATCTCCGTTGATTCATCAACGAAGTTTACAGTAGGCATTTTTAGGCTGTGGCACTAGCATTATCGGCGGGTTCCTCTGAAGTGGATCCTCTAGAACATGTTCCTTTTATCGTGCTTGAGAACAATTCTCAGATTTCTATACCAGGTGGTAAAGTTTGTTCCATTCAGTTTAGCCTTTTCCGTAATTGATTTCAATGCAAAGTTGGGTTGAGCAGGTGGTGCCATTGATCTACAATGTAAAAACATGCAATCACTAAGCAATGTGTTTATGTAGAGTAATTCTAGCCTAAACAGAAATACTCCCATCAAGTCAAGATCCCTCCGCAAACTCTCGGTGATTCAGATCCGACTAGCGCATGCGACTAGTGAGCTTTAGCATCATCGCTAGCCAACATACCTATTCGGTAAGCAACTCCTTGCTAATCGCATCTCTATACGACTCACAGCCGATCGGGAAGGTATCTCATACCCGGCCCCCAACCTTCTTTGCCACAAGGCCCAAAACCATTTTGATAGCCTTGTCAAGTTAACTTTGATGCGGTGCATGTCCGTGTAAACCACGAACCCTTCAGTTCAAGGACACCCAAAGACACCCCAATTTTATGAGCCCACTACTAGACGTACTTGACGTCCGAAGGTGCAACATCGGGATGGCAATTCACTTGATATTCATGAGGGATCTTTCTACCATTCTAACATGCATAGAAACAAAGAAGCATAACAATCACAAATAACACATATTGTGAAATAGTATGGCTCCTTCATGGACGTTCTTCTAGGTCGGCTCCGACTCCGATGACCATCTACTGAACTCCATCTTGTTTGTCACTTTGGGGCGCCAAGCCGCCAACCTGATCTCTATTATCCAACTATTACAACTAGTAATGAATTTTACATAGAGTCACAAGTCGACACGCAGGTTGTTATACAATATAATGATAGCACTTTGGCTCACGCCGGTGACAAACATGACACGCAGGCCACGTATAAATTACACACATGCATCACATACACATGAGCCATACTATTCACATCAAACCTGCAAAACAAAGTTATGCATAGAATCGCATTCTACCGGTTTGTGTGTCACAAACTCATCGATCCTGATTTACAGAAAACATAGCCTCAACGATCCCCATGTGCAGTTGATCATATCAACCGTGCACATAGCCGATCTCTTCAAGGACAACAGATCTCATCTGCCGCCTCCACATATCTAATATGCATACGATCTGAATCCAAATCCTATAACGAGGCTCGATACCACTTTGTTGGGTTCTACGGTAGGTGCGTCGACCGCAAATTAAAAATTCCTACGCGCAACATCCAGAACATGCTACGGGAGATGGATCACGATTCGTTACCACTAGACGCAGCGATGCCGTGCAGCGGAAGAAGAGTTGGGGCAGCGGCGTCTGCGTGGATCGTCTCCTCCTCGTTCGATCTCCCTCGAGCGGCGGTTGTCCGATCCCACGCACGAAGTTCGCCGGAGCGGTGCAAGTGCACCGCCTCTAACGGTATCCGCTGCGTGCGGGAGGAACGTCGTCGGCGGCGGATCGCTAGGTCCGATCACACAGTCGGCGGCGAGTGGAGGTGGCTATTCGCAACACATGCAAACCCTAGTCGCAGCACCGAAGCGATCAACTGCCTGAGTGTGCCGCACCTCCACTTTATATAGGCGTCCGTCGCGGGCTCAACACTTGGGCCTCGCACGGACCCTAAAGCCCAAAGTCTATTCGGTCACGTTCCTAGTCCGATTCGGATCACATCCGACCCGGTGTCCTACTGAATCGACCTCATAGGTTCTTCCCTTAAGCGCGCGACCCCTTAGGTTCAAGTCGGCTTGGTCACGATTCGGATCACCTCCGACCATGCGGTTAATGGTAGCGGCCTCTAGCAAGGCGTGCCGACCACCAAGCGAACGATGAAGCTGGTTAGGCGAACTCGCATAACGTGTCACACTTCTGTTCCCTTTGCCGCACGATATATGTTGTTGGGCTCAAAGGCGAGACTGTCATCCTTGTGCTAACCCGACCTCTTTCGTTCCGGATATCGACCACAATCCGGATTATCTCATAATCCTTGTCGCATGGCCATGCTATTCCTGGTCGATCACACGAGGGGCCCAGAGTATATCTCTCTGATCGGAGGGGCAAATCCCATCTTGCTCGACCGTGTCTCGCAAAGATGGGATCGACAAACCCGAAACCTACCTTTGTAACTACCCGATCCACGGAGTAGCGTTTGGTCGGCCCAAAGCAAGTCTGTCACCATCCGAGTACATGTGTCACGGGTCTTAGGACATAGAACGATATGTTGTACTAGAGACTCACAGATGACATATCGCTGCGTCTCATAGTTGGGTCTGTCCGACTCGGACCTTATCTTGACTCGGATCCGACTATGTCGAATCCGACCGCACCTTTCCAAGTCCATATTATCCGGTTAGCATCCAATGCTCCATGGCTAGTGAGACCAAGCCATCGACCGTGTCATATGCCCGATCTAGTCATTTACTTGGCGTCCACACAGCCCTTTTGATTAGGGACCTTTTAGGACAGTCATCATACAATGCATAGTCCCACAAACAAGTCACATACTTGCTGATACACATCATTGATAATGTCCAAGGACTATCTTTATTCATAAACACATAGGAAATATCATCATACATGATTGCCTCTAGGGAATATCTCCAACAGCCGGCCAAAGAGCCAAGAATGCCAGCGTCGTTTTAGAATTATCATCAAATTTGCTTTATGTTGTTTGCTTATGTATCGTTAGTTTGCTTGTGATCATTTGCTTTTGCTAAACTTAGTTTTCTTGCCATGCAGAATCGCTTGTAATGATGTGAACTTTGATTATGTTAGATTGCTTTCTGTTGAAATTAGTTTGCTCATGATGAACTTGTCGTACAGAATGCCTGCGATAATTTGTTTTCTGTTGTTTGCTTATGTATCATTAGATTCGAGCAGTGTGCAAATAGGACGCATGCAGTGCAAGTTTTGTACCAATGCAGTACAGACTCTGTCAAATGAAGTTTACACATACCCAACAAAGCAGTGCACGCCCCTAAATTTGAAAAAAAATTCATAAGAGCAAAAACATAAAAATAAAAAATGTGACCTGTATATGTAGTGCGGAAATATATGAACCTGCAGCACAGAAACATAATCAATGCAGTACGGGGTATGTTTACTAAGAAGTGCACTCCCCTACATTGGAAAAATATTACATAAGAGCAAAAACATGAAAACAAAAAATGAGAACTGTACATGTACTATGGATTGCGTGCGCATGCAGTACAGAACCTTTATCAAGGCAATGCACGGATGATTTGCTAAGCAGTGCACACTCCTACATTAAAAAAAATGTAGTGCGGAAATATATGAACCTGCAGCACAGAAACATAATCAATGCAGTACACGTATGTTTACTAAGCAGTGCACTCCCCTACATTGGGAAAAAGATAACGTAAGAGCAAAAACATGAAAACAAAAAATGAGACCTGAACATGTAGTACGGAATGCGTGCACATGCAGTACATAACCCTGATCAATGCAGTGCAAGAGTGGTTTGATAACCAGTGCATGCCCCTACGTTGAAAAAAATACTTAAGATAGAAAATACAAAGAAAAAATTGACCACCACATGTGCATCCGGCCCCAGCCAGTCTCGTAGTAGGTCTCCGCCCACCATAGGCGAGCCGTTCTGAGCCACAATGCATGGGGCCGGGCACACGTGGGCCACTGTGTCGAGTGCATAAGCGCGTGACGCCGTGTATAAGCGCCCAAATAAGTAACCAGAGGAGTTCGATATGGCTGCCTCGCCAGCGCTTATAAACAGGTCGGGCGCGCCTTCCGCGGGCGAGGTGGGACTAAACATTAGGCCACACACAACCCACCGAGAACCAGCCGTGCTCACAGGCCGACTTGGGCCCAATGCATCTTCACTCCCCGAACACAGCCCAACAAGGCCCACTAAGAAAAAACAATAACTTCAAAAAATAAAACATCAAAGAAAAATGAGAAACATTTTTAAATGAATAACAACAACAATAGAAAATGTGCGTGGGCACTGCCAGAAACTACAGTTCGTTATTAATAAATAAAACGCAGAAAGCCCGAAGTAAACGTACAAATGCAGTCCGCGACGCCAAACAATGCAGTTCTCCACGTGGAAGCACGAAGTATTCTTTTTTATGAAATGCAGTTCTCCTTCTACTGAAATGCAGTATCGCTAAAATGAAGAGTGCAGCCCTGTTAGTTGAGCAAAGCAGTCCGTTATAAAATAAAGAACTGCATGAAAGAACTTCATCAAGAAACTAAATGTGCGTACATTTGTATCAATCCTAATCCGATATAATTTAGTGCACGAAGAATAAATTTCACTTCCATGCAGTACACTCATTGGACGTCTGTGATTCTGCTCGATAGCAAAGAAGTGCACTTAATAGGAAAATTCACCGAAAACACAATCATCACATTTTACGGCGATTGCGTGCATACCTGAACAAGTCACGAAAAAAGAGGACACGACGTTCCGGATTTCCAACGCACTAACAGAGCCTCCTCATAGCAGAACCTCTCTGTAGTTGCCACATAACTAAAAACAGAGCCCCACCACGCTACCACCTGGTTGCACCTCTCCCACGTCCTGTCAAGGAGAGCACAGGAGAGCAGAGGAGAAAACACAACTGCTTCGTACCCCAAAAAACCCCATTGCATCTTCTTCTCCACACTTCCTTTCACCAACCTCTTCTCTCCAGAACAAACACGAGAGAGCAGAGGAGAGTCATGGCGGATGCACCTCTTTACAAGTAGCGCCACAGGTACACCAGGGAGCTCCACGATGTCGACCTCCATGGCAACCACAAGCTCCACGTCGTTTGCACAAGCAAGGGTGAAGACGTGGACAAGATGTTGTCCACGCTCAGGAGGAAGCTCGGCGGAATGCCCGTCAAACTAGTCGGCGTTGATGTCGAGTACACGCACTACATGAAGCCACAATGATGCGTACCAAACTATGCGTAGAAAAAGAATGCCTTGTCTACCACATCTTTGCAGCTAAAGACAGGTCAGAATAACTATCAATCTATACTATTGAGTGTCAATATTGATTTTAAATTTTCTTCACTGCAATCGCCAATATTTAAACTTTGGTTTTCATTTTTGAAAAGCATGGCATATGAATTCATTGACAGTTTTCATCTGGCTCCATGTATGTCACTCATGTGCTCAATTCTTGAATTATATGATCTAGCAATACACAAGCAATACACACAGTTTTATTTTGTTTTACCAAATACAAACTATTTGACTAAACAACAGAAACTGCAACATTACTATACAAAACATGTATGAAATTTAGTTCAAGAATACAATCATGCACAAAACATGCATTGTTTATGCAATATATTACCAGATTTACTAGTTATGCTGAACAAAGTATTAGCAACTACTCAATGTAACAGATTCAGATATTCATATTGTAGTTTAGTTTCAGACAAAACAAAAAACATTGGTACTCCTAAGAAAATAAACTATATTCACTCTATACAAACATCTTGCAGGCCAATGGAACTAGACAAATTCCTCATGAATGGTGAGTACACCTTCGTCGGATTCGCCATTGAAGGAGACAAAAGCAACCTGAAGCTATCTGGTTTGGAGATCAATTCCGACAACTACATTTATATTCAGGTGGAATGGAGAGACCCATACAATAAAAAGAAGTTTGACTCTTTGGCTGATGTTGCTAGCAGGATGATAGACATTCACTACCATGACATGAAGAAAAAATTAACCGCAAGGAGGACCATACTCTGTGGGGATTTTGCCCACTGCCAGAAAAGCTTATCAAGTATGCAGCAATAGATGCATTCACAACATATGAGTCATGGAGAATCATCTACGATGTCATCATGGGACTGGATAGGGCAAAAAGAGACAAAGAAGCAAAGCAGAAGAAGAACAAGGCTGTAATCCAATACAACAACTAGAAATAATTCTGGGCTATGTTTTAGTTTTACTTTACTTCAGTCGTTGTGTTGTTCTTTGTTTCATGTATGCAAGATTTTGATTATGTCCATTGCTTCATATCGAACATTTCTTTTGTAAAAGCAATGTCGTTTTAGAATTATCATTAAATTTTATTTTTGTTGTTTGCTTATGTGCCACAGTTTGCTTCTAATCAATTGTTTTCGCTGAAATTAGTTTGCGTTAGAACAAATATCCAGAAAACTTTGAAAAAATTAATGTGTGGTACTAAAACGTGAATATAGTTCACATAACAAATATAACGCAGTTCACAGAGTGTATACCTGAAGTCCAGTACATGCACAAATGCAGAACAACTTTCATTCAGTGCACAACATACAGACTTGGTACGCGCAGTGCAGTACTCAACGTTGGTGCAAGCAGTACAAATGGCATCATTTGTACTACCACGAAATATATATACTCCAAAAGAAAAAAAAATGCTTCAGATAAGGAAAAAATTGACCACCCAGCTACAACAAGGCCCCAGCCAGTCCCGTAATAGGTCTCTAAAAAATGCGTGCAGTTCTCCAAAGTCTTACAAGGAAGTTCACTATATGTGTGCATGAAGTGCGGTACATGCTCAAAATGAACCCCAAGAGAAGCACTTTCATGCAGTGCACAACACAGAATTAGTGCACCTGATGCAGTACTTGAATGTAAGTCATGCGATCCATGGCGTTGGCATAACCAAATACAACTTTGGCACAAAGAAGGATACACGCAAGGCAAAATGTGTACACGCGGCAAAGACAGACTATGACGAATGCAAAGGTACATAGAAGCAACAAAGCAAAGGTACACCCGCATAATCAAAAAATGATACGTAAGAGGGAAAAACAATAAAGAAATATGCTACCCATGCAGTGCACAAAAATGTAGCGCAAACATGTGTAGTATGCAACCCCAGAGCCAAACCCCTAAGATAGACAGGGAGGCGACGGGGTGTGACGGACTCGCCTGTGCATGCGGCGCCGCGGCACGCCGCGTCGTCGCCTGCTCCGGCTCGTTCCAAGCTCGGCCTCGCAGGGGGGTGGGGATGGGGGTCACGACCCCCCTCCCAATCCCCCCGCCGCTCGCTTAACGCACACAAAGGCGCTTTGGTTCACAAAGCGCAGCGGATATTCTGTTTTTTCCAACAATAGGACGCACGCAACCACAGAGCCACACCCCTAAGATAGACAAGGAGGCGACGGGGTGTGACGGACTCGCCTGCGCATGCGGCGCAGCGACACGCCACGTCGCCGCCTGCTCCTGCTCGTTCCAGGCTCGGCCTCGCAGGGGGGTGGGGAGGGGGGGTCACGACCCCCTCCCACCCCGCTTCTCAGCCTTAACGCACGCAGCTTGGTTGACAAAGCAAGTCGGACATTCTGCTTTCCCAACAATAGGGCCTTACGCAACCCTGAGCCACACCCCTAAGATAGACAAGGAGGTGGCGGGGTGCGATGGACTCGCTTATGCATCTTGGCGCCGTGTACGCCAGCGTCGCCCCTACTCCGGCTCATTCCGGGCTGACCTCGCGGGGGGTGGGGAGGTCACGACCCCTCCCACCTGCTCGCCTCAAGGCTTAACGCACGATACGGTAAGTACAGGGAATACAAAGAGCAAATAAAAATCTATAAACAACCAAACAAATGGGCCCCCACCCCCATACCTTACAATACAAACAATAAAAAAATAACCAACTGAAGGACGCATCTTTAGGCAAAAGCAGGGCACTTAGTTAGGCAAAAGCAGTGCACTTGGTTAGGCAAAAGCAGTGCAGTATCATAAAGCAACGCAGTTCCAGGATACACACATGAATGCAGGGTCTGCAGCAAAAAAAACAGGTGCAGCACAAACTTGTAGACAAATGCGGTTCGGGATAAATATAAGCGTGACAAAATGCCAGTTCACACATAACGTGTAAGTCAACAAAAATAAAAATATACACATATATATACTATACGAATTATTTATATAAAATACACATACAGATACAAATTCGTCCATAAAACACTGCTGCATAAAAGCAGACGAAAATCACAACAAACAGAAAAACAAAAGTCTTTTCATACATCATATACCTTAGACACCACACATTACACAACATGAACCCCTAGTTCTTGTCCATACACAGGGTTTTTACCAAGTAGATTGGTACTGTGTCTGCAATTGCGACAGGGAAATAAGCCCGAGGTCCGCAATCAGTTCTCGTAGCTCAAGCGGCATGTCTTCATAACACAACATGTTCGAAGAATTGAACAACAGCTGGAACATGTACTCCGCCTTCCAATCTTCAACAGCAGGCTGAAAAAAGAAAAAGAAAAAAAAATGCAGACAGTGATTAAATAAAAGGTTGTCATAAAGAACAAAAATTGAAAAGGTAAAATAATAAAAAAAAGTAACAAGAAAAAGAAGAAAACAGAGAAGGTGTTACGTCGGTTTTGATAATTTTCTCAACTAGACGTTGGCCGTCATACAACTGCGTCATCCTCAGAACATAGATTCCGCTTTTCGTTTTCTCCTGTACTGCACGACCGGGTAAGAGGGCTTCTCTGCCAATTTGACCCAGTCAGGGTGGTTCTTCGATTTATACACTTTTTCACCATAAACCGCCTTGACAAGAATCGAGTCATCCTCCTCATCTGGCAAAAAAAGGAATCACAATGTAAAAATAACACACACCACAGATCAAATTACTATTTAGACGATCCAGAAAATACAAAAATTGTCCTCAACATCTAGACAGTCCCTCTTTTAAATGCACGTGAGGTCATTTCCTTTTATATCCTTTTTACAAGGATTATGGGGGGCCTGAGAAAAATGCAGTTCTGACACGCACATGTTGCAGTGCACTACATAAACAAGTGTGGTTCTATGTGTGCCAACATTGCATGTGCAATTTATAAAAAATGCGATGGGAGAAGCACAAAAAGCTCGCACTTGGCAAGAAAATGACATACCACATCGATTGCAACTGAGTGGTAATCGATCTACGCCACTTTGTCGTGACATCAGGATGGCCAGTGTACTTCCTAGTGTCATGGATATCAAACGTCTGGCGATGCTGGTTCATCGTGTATAAGGAATAATGGCCATCTTTGGAGCGCGGCATCATAATCTGTTCACATCAAAAATACAAAAAAGAAATGAAAAGTTATTTCGACACGTAGCACTAGGACCACTGTTCCAAAAAATAACTATAAAAAGAAATACAACAAACCGTAAAAATAAATGACAGAAACAATGAACTTACCAGTTTGCATCCAACGAGTTTACGTCGTCACTCGTAAAAATCTTGAACTGGTTAATCGTATCTTGTAAAACAAACGTGCTATACTGGCCCAGCAACACAGGTTTCCTTCATCATCTTTCGTCACAAAGGTTTCCATCCAAGAACATACCGCAAAGAAAAAAAAGGAAATTAAAAAGGAATAAACAATGCATTCAGCATGGACATAAAAACCGAGACAATAGAAAAAATGACAAAGACACGTTCTTTGTGATAAATAAGGGTGAAAGTAGCACATGTTCACCAGAATGATAAACTAAACCCATTTCAGGGTCTTGCTTCCAGTACTTGATGACAAAATCCATGAAATACGAATCCATTAAAGCTCCTTTGCCAAATGTATTATATATATATAGTCAACAGTGTAAGTATCAAGATCACCAAAAAAGACTATTCACCATAAAGAACGCATTCCTGCAGTAAACATACAGATATGGGATCAGTGAAAATAAAAATAAAAACAAAACACACAAAAAGGATTAAGCGCACACACATAAAACTTACTCGTGGTATTTGGTTACAAAATCTTTGCTCAGAACAAGATCCTTTATTTTCCTCGCCTCATCAATATATTTGAACCTCGGAGGCTTCAATTTCTCTATAGAGCATCTCAACTTAAAAGCCCTCTCACCTGCCCTCTTGTTCGAAAATATTTCAACGTCATCCTCAGGAGGGCGATTAATTGCTGCACTCCTAGCCCTAGTGGCGCGAGGACACGGCGTAACAAAATCATCATCATCAACATCAAATACATCACGTGGAGAGCTAGGTCGAGAAAAACTTCCACCATCAGGTCCAGACGCCACAACTATGTTCAAACCATCTCCAGCCAAAGAACCAGAATTATCTGGAGAGATTTCAATGACACAATCCTCCATAACCACCTCAGAACTCTGGGACTCGAACAGTGACGTACAGCCTTCATGAAGCCCCCCATCAAAACCTAAAACTGTGTAGAAAAAACATGGAAACACTCAGCACAAAATACAAAACCTAAAAACATGTAATATATCTCATTAAAATAAAAAAATGCAGTTCACTAAAGAATAGAATGCAGCACAAATGTCTACAACAATGCAGTCCACTTGTCTACAAAGAATCCGTAATAAAAATGTATACAACAATGCAGCCCAGTTGTATACAACAATGCAGCCCACTTATGAAGAACAATGTAGCTCACTTGCCCAAAAAATAAAATGCATCTCACTAACACAACAAAAAAATATACACATCAATTCTAAATCACGAACTTAACTAAAAAAACTAATAAAAAAGCCCGTAAGAGCCGGAAGCAAGCAATACAAAAAAATAAAGGAAGGATAAAGAAGTTCACTAAAACAACCTTTATCTGCAAAAATTAAAAGTGATGTTAAATCAAGGGAACACTTTCTTGATGTGAGCCAACTATAGAGCATGGCCTTTCTGATGTAGCCAATGTGCTCCACCCCAAACTGAGCAACTCTAACACCATCCCAAGTCTGCAAGAATTAAAACATATAGTATCCACAATCATGCCTGCAATAAAAGATTAAAAAACACCAGTTTCACAAAATGAAATAAAAAAACTTGAGAAGTATGGAGAAGAGGGGCTGTATGGAACACACCCATTTGGCTGCATTGGGACAATGACATGTTTCAACACAAATCCATCAAGTGTAGGAGGATTTAGCGGCTCATCAGAACTTGAGCTTCCTTCTTTCCATGCACGCTTGATATTTTTAACCATCCTCCTAAAAACCCTGATCGCATCAGCGCTGCCAGGTTTATTGAGCGAGTCAAGAAATTCAAACCGCCTTTCTTTCACATTTAACGCAACTACACAATAATGACCAACGCCATCCCTCATATCTGGCGGATCAAAAGTTGCAAAAAGGGCCTATTCAAAGCACGAATAAATAAATAAAAGTATTATAAGAAGAAGAAACAGAACACTATAAAAACAAACACACAAAATATAGTATTCGACACATAAAAACGTTACTCACCATATCCTTTCTATCAACACGCTCCTCGGCTTTTGCAGAGAACATCATTTTAACACTCCTGCCTACAGTACCACCATTCCAAATATTTGTCTGCCAATACAAACCAAAAATCAAATAGTGCTCAAGAAAACATGTCGTCGCACGAAATCAGAAAAGAAAATCAAAAAATAAGACAGAAATTTGTGCATTCTTACACAAATATGGTACGGGACAACCATTGTCGAAGATCCCTTAAACTTATCTACCAGCAAAGAAACCCCAAGATCTACAAGTCTTGTAGTGAGCATCCCTTTATCCCAAAAGGATTGACCAACTTCGCCAATGGTAATATCACCCATCTCAGTTTTAAAAGCAATCATGTCCCTGAATTTTTCATGAAAAACTGAAACATAAGATACTAAAAAAATAACAACAAAGAAAAAGGGCTAAAAACCAAAATTAGAAAATACATATGAACATAACAATTTCTAAAAAAAACATACTTCTTCTTCTTGTCCTTCTGAACCCTCGTAACAGAAGCGTACAACTCATTGTATGTTTTCAGGAGAGCTGGATCAATGCTCGACGGTGTCACAACAGGAAGTTCGTCATCTGTAATAAAAAAAGATGAAGTTCAAATATTAAGCCAAGGAAATTCTGCTAGCTATTTTGAAAATCATAAACAAAAGATCAAGCTTCACTTATCATTAAACATCTAATACAGATACCATAGTAATTAAACAAAATGAAATGAGAAAAACTTCAACTGTACTATTCAAAACAAAACTCTTGCCTTCAGTGTCAGAGTCTTCATGTTGTTGTTCTTCAGAGCTGACCAATACATTTTCTTGGATAGGTTGCGCATTTAATCCAACACAACATCACTGAACTGCCCTTCTGCAGCAACATCAGCATTATCTGGATTTACAACAGTCTGGTCAATCGCAACGTCCTTAGATACTTTAGCTACATGAGGCTCCACTCTTGATACTTCAGGAACATCGTTGGCCGCCAGACAAACACGGGAAGCAACAACACTAATAGCAGGGACGACATTCTCCAGCGGCTTTTCAATGCCAAAATCAGAATCTTCATGCCGGCTGGGGGAAACAACATCATGGGATTCTTGAGCTACAGAAGGGTCTGCACAGTCGACGGCAACCGATGCAGAAGCACCAACACAGCCACCACCATCAACATCACAACCGCCTGATTCAGATCAACGTGGACTTCCATGCTTTCTTCTCCAAGCTGTGGAAAGATTAAAAACACACAATAACACAAAAATGAGTGTGGGGATAATTAACACAAAAAACAACTGCAACCCACGTGTATCAAAACAACTACAACTTCAACACACATATACGTAAAAAAAGAACTGCAGTTCACTTTGTCAAACGATGCAGTTCAGTTATGTTAAATACTGAAGCTTACTTATGTAAAACATTATGGACCACGCATGTGAAATGGAATGCAGTTCACTTCTGTCAAAGACTGAAGCTCACACATGTAAAACTATTGCAGCTAAAATATGTAAATAAAAATGCATATGACTGAGCATAACACCGTACATCAAGTTTATAACAACAACAAAAAAATAGATTACAACACACTAACAGATCAAGTAATACAACTATACCTTATCAGCTACAACATCCGGAGGGGATGATGTATCAGCCAAGACCTCATCCTTCCCAGACCCATCGTAGGACTCTTTGTGCACATCACAAGCAGCAACACCAGTCTACGAGCATAGAACAAACCAAAAACAAAAATAAGATGGTTACGACAAAAAAGAAAAAAATTCAACTATGCACAAGCAGTACACACTTTACAACCGTGAAGTACACAAAAAATACAATAAAAATGGAAAGCAACAAATGCAAGTTTAAGAAGAGGGACACATGGCAGAAGTACTTGTACCTGACCAATTCCATCGTCCCTAGTTCCATGGACACCAGAAGATTCCACTCCAGCCTATCACAAAAAACAAAAATAGTGAGGAGCAGTCCATATAATACACAAAAGAAGTTCAAAGCAACAAAAAACCTAGAACATACATTATCAGCGCCAACCCCAGCGTCCTGACGGTTCATTTCATCCAAAATATGCCCAGCATCCTTCTCATACCGACCACATTTTCCTCCAGTGTATGTCTCAATTGAGCATAGGAAGACCGAACATTCATCACTGCAATCTTCAGGCTTTCAATCACGCCACAATCAAAATTGTGAGCAGCAACAACATCTTCATCTCTTGGGCCATGGCCAACAGGGAAAAAACCAAAGAATCGCCCTCAACTTTGTCACCAGAGGTAGGCAAATCTTCAGTCAACTTCAAAACCTTCACAAGAAGCTCATCAATCTCCTCGTGTTTTTTGCCGCCAACAAATGTCTATTTAGAAGAGCTTCCATTATCAAACATCTGTCGAGCCATGAAACCACGAGTATGCGGCACCTCATCATCACAGTGCGAAGTCACTACATATAGGCTCATAAAACCTAGCATGAGTGCTAGGTCCCGCATCAGAGCTGCCGCATACAACTGCAATAGGACGGTTGTACACAATATCACCTGACGCCTTCCACTGCAAAAATAAGACAAGTGGCAAAGACAAGTACATATGTGAGTACTAGAAAAGTTCAGATTTATAATGGCTGCACCTTTTTAAAAAAAACTGATATTAAAAACTCAGATGCACTAACCAACAGCTTCCCAAATTTGTAAGTTTCCAAGTAAATCTTTCCCTTCACAAGCACATCCTCATTGTATACCTTCATCAGGTCCTTGGTCGTCAGGTATGACGCACGTGGCGTCAACGTGTGCATGACTGAAAATTTCTAAGCTTCAAGCGGTCAAGATACATAATCGAGGGACAATGGCACAACCCTCTGCACAATTCTGCTTCGCCTTACATTTGCCACCTCACCACAAATGCTCGCAACTCATCAACAACAAGCTGGCAAAAGTCCATCTGAGCCATAACCGCATAATCCATGTTCTCTACCATTGCAGCAACTCTACCCAAACGAACTGCAGGCCCGGGGCACAGCAAATTCTGGTAGAGTATCAGGAAGAACACCTTCACAGCAAGGTCAACAGTCACATGATCATCTTCCTCCACCAACGCCTTCAACTTCTCAAGCAAGTCCTTGACACCTATACTTTTTGAACGTCAAAGCCAAGCTCCTCCTTCAGGGCACTCAACGAGTCATCATAGCCGCTGGCAGCAGGAATGGGTGCAGTGTGACGTCCCCTGGGTAAATCAAAAATGTGATGAACTGCATCACGATTGATTCGAAGAACCCTTCCATTCCCAAAGTCCATTATCATGGTGACAGGGTCAATCACTCCCATCAGATAGCACATAAGAATGCGCGACACATTTTTTCTTTACTGTCAGTTCAAAGACAACACCAAATCCAGCATCCCGAACACGACTACAGTGTGCCTCTTTCAACAAGGCAGCAGCCTTGCAAACAGTGGGAAGCGACAAACGTACGGTCTTGTTAAATTGAGAATCATCTCCCTCAGCATCATCTTCAGTTGCATTGCTCTTACTAGACTTCTTCCTCTATGTAAAGGGAAATGCAATCCACATTAGAAGACTAGCCATAAAAAAAGAGATAGAGAAAACACAAATAGAATAACAATGAAGAAAACAAATGCAGTCCACTTCAACTAACCTTTGGAACACATCCACCTCCTCGCCAGAGTCACCACAAACATATTCATTGACATCGTCACGGGCACGCTTGGGTAGATTCTTAGATGAACCACAGTCTTTGCATCTACCACTATGAACATCCCTCACAAAATCAGCAAGCACAAAGTCGTCGTCATCAGAGTTGGGACCTTCAGTGACATGTAGTCGCTTGCACTGAGGATCATCCTTTCCACCAGCTTTAGCAGGTCTCTTGCCAAGATTCTTGTTCATGCCAGCAACTCGTGGACTCCGCCGAGGTGTACCACCTTCCTCAGCAACAGTACTCAACCTATTCTTCTGCAAAGAAGACTTCTTCACCTTGGCAAATTTGGCACCCTTAGCACCATCTGCAGCTCTCCTCTGCTTCTCCTTCTCCGCAAACTCTTTTGAGTCACTTTCGAACCTCAACTTCTTCTTGCTTTGCTTCAACTCATATTCACGAAGCTTTGAGACCATCCAATCCTGTGTAACTTCCTCTGTACCATCAACAGACTGCGACTGTGTCTCAGACAAAACGGGACGTCTCTGGTCAAAGCTCACACCAACATTACCCTCTGCAAAATAATGGTCAATGAATTGAGTAACCTCCTCAAACCCAGGCGCCCAGCATGGAAAATAGACACTGCGTCAAAATGAAGTTTGACTATGGTCGTTAAAAAGTGCACAAAAAGAACAAATGCAGTACACTTAGACATATAAAATGCAGTGCTCCAACAATAAGCTAAAAATAAAAATTAATGTATTGCACAAAAAACTTGAATAAAACAACAATGCAGTTCACACATACATATAGTGGAGTTCACATATACAAAATAAAATACAGTGCTGCGTACACTAACTTCATGTTTCTTCCGAACAAAATGTCGGACTAGATACAGCAAGGCAACACCAATTGGTACAACATCAAAGTAACCAGCATACACAAAATAAACAAATCAATCACATACCAGAAGGAGGGGCCACACTTATGGGAGAAGTTTCAATCGGCGAATTCAATTGATGTCCTCCCTCCACACCATGATCCTTACCACCAGGACAACGAGACCCAATTGGTGTATCATTATGAGAACCACAATCACCTACTTGATTCAAAAAAGAACCGTAAATGTAAATTACAAAACATCACGTGACAAAATAATGCAAGCGAGCGGCGACAACTAACAGAGCATAAACCAATATGCAGGATGATTTAGGAAACTAGATAAACATCAAACAAAATAAACAAAAGCTTAAAATAAGCACTCCACATACCCTGAACTCCTCCTCCCACTCTGCTCGGTGAAGACATGGCGTTTGCCTGCAGCACAACGACGAAGTGACAGATATAAGCAACAACATCGGCGAAAATCTCATGAAACCCTAGATCCACCTTGCTACACAAGAGTATCGACTCCAAAATCGAGATAAAATCGGCTGCCTACGGAAAAATTACACAAGCAAAAACAGCAACAACAACTACGAGAATAACAAAACAAGACGAGGGGACGATCAAGACCGAGAAAAAGCGGAACGTACCACAAAAAAGGAGCGGCGGCGGCGGCGGCGACGACGACGACGACGGGGAGGGGGAGGGTGCGGCGACGGCAATGGACAAGAAAGGGCTGCAGGAGCGCAGCGGCAAGGGCTCGCGGAGCGGACGATGCGGAATGCAGGAATAAGAACCTCTTGAGGGCGGCGGTTCCTCGGGCGACGACGGTTGTTGCGGGTGACGACGGCTTTGCTCGAGGGAGGAACTGCAAGAGAGGAGAGGGGATTGTTCTCGGTCTCTCTCCCTGTCAGTAGAGGGTGGGATCGCCTGGAACGGACACGTAGGAGGCCCGCGTGTGGCAAAAGGCAACATAAAACGGGCCAGCCCAAAAACGGCCCGGCCAAAATAAGAAAGACCACATCAAAACGCACATGATGCAGTTTTCTATGAAGAACAATGAAGTTCAGTCGGTAAAACAAAAATAAAATAAACGCAGTTCATAAAAAAAGTTAAAATAAAAAATAACACGCATGTTAAGAAAACGCATCCGAAAAGAAAAAGTCTACATTCAAATAAGTGCCACACAAAAAATGGGGGGGGGGGCAACCCCCCTACCCCTCCCGTACAGGGACTGCAGTAAGTACATGCAAAAAAATTGATGTAGTACGCAGCACTAGAAAGATGCAGTGCATTTCGTTACATGAAGCAACACGGTTTAGAAATCCAGTTCCGGATAACCTGCATGAATAAATACACAGTATAGAACACAGCAAAAAACTCATAAAATTGCGGAATACATTGTACTTTATTTAGGGGCTGCAGCAAGGACACGCAAAAAATACTGTGAAGTAAGCACCTTTAGACAACATGCAGTTCTCCATTGCACACGATGCAGTGCAGAACTCTAACCAATGCAGTTTCATTATCACGCAGGATACATATAAACGTCACAAAATGCCCGTTCGCACAGAAAGTGGTGGTTAAAAAATCTACTGATCAAAAATAAAAAAACATGTTAAAAACACCAGTTCGCATACAACCACCCAATCGGAGCGGTTCCATCACCACAAGCCCACGATCACAGATGCAATACCAACCCACGATCTGCACAAACCGCATCATCAGCGAGATCGTGCAGTTCATCAGATGCGGCCATCCCACCCCGCGCCCTCCCCTTAAATTTAGACCCCTGCCATAGGCCTTCTCATCCACAACAACACAAGTATCCATTGCGCTGCCACCAAATCGCTCAATCACATCCATCTCCACGCAAAACACCAAGCCCTACTACCGACCATGGCGTTCACTGACGAGTACCAGGGCGTGGAGGCCCACGGCAACACCAAGTTGCACGTCATCCACACCAACGACAAGAAGCGGGTGGCGATCACCCTCGCGCAGTACGAGCGCCACCTCAGCCTCCAGCGCCACAAGATCGTCGGCATTGATCTCGAGTACAACAACGATCCTGAAGCGACGCAGAAACCCGCCCTCTGCCAACTCTCCATCGGCAAGAAACACCCGGTGCTACTCTTCCAACTGAGCGCCGCTGAAAAGTGCACCGTCTTCGACAACTTCCTCGCCGACCCCAGGTACACCTTTACAGGCTTCTCCATCGACGGCGACAAAACCAGGCTAGATCGCGTCAATCTGGAGGTCGCCAACTTCATCGACATCTAGAAGGAGTGGAGGGTGCCCGAGGCAACCAAGGAGTTGCACTCCCTTGGAGACGTCTCCGGCATGCTCATCGACGACTACTACAACAACATGAAGAAGAAGATCACGACGACGAGCACAAGCGCTGGGCCACCCTGCCTCTGTCCATGAGGCACATCAAGTACGCGGCAAAGGACGCCTACGCAGCGTCTGAGATCTGGAACCGCATCACCCTCACCGGGGCGGGCTTCGCCGTGCAAAGTCGAGAAGGAGGAGCCCCCAAGAAGCGTGCGAGCAAAGCGGGGACGGGAGACGCTGACTGGTGAAGAAGAAGATGGTGCCGGCCAAAGAGCAACCAATGCCAGCGTCGTTTTAGAATTATCATCAAATTTGCTTTATGTTGTTTGCTTATGTATTGTTAGTTTGCTTGTGATCATTTGCTTTTGCTGAACTTAGTTTGCTTGCCAGGCATAATCGCTTGTAATGATGTGAACTTTGATTATGTTAGATTGCTTTCTGTTGAAATTAGTTTGCTCATGATGAACTTGTCGTACAGAATGCCTGTGATAATGTGTTTTCTGTTGTTTGCTTATAAATCATTAGATTCGAGCAGTGTGCAAATAAGACGCATGCAGTGCAAGTTGTGTACCAATGCAGTACAGACTCTGTCAAATGAAGTTTACACATACCCAACAAAGCAGTGCACGCCCCTAAATTTGGAAAAATGAATAGATAAGAGAAAAACACAAAAAGAAAAATGCGATCTGTATATGTAGTGCGGAAATATATGAACGTGCAGTACACAAACGTAATCAATGCAGTACAAGAATGATTTACTAAGCAGTGCACTCCCCTACATTGGAAAAAAGATTACATAAGAGCAAAAACACGAAAACAAAAATGAGACATGTGCATGTAATACAGACTGCATGCACATGCAGTACAGAACGCTGATCAGTGCAGTGCACAGATGGTTTACAAAGCAGTGCACGCCCCTACATTGAAAAAAAATTAGTGCAAAAATATATGAACATGCAGTACAGGAACATAATCAATGCAGTACAAGCATGTTTACTATGCAATGCACTCCCCTACATTGGAAAAAAGATTACATAAGAGCAAAAACATGAGAACAAAAAATGAGAACTGTACATGTAGTACGGAATATTTGCACATGCAGTACAGAACACTGATCAATGCGGTGCAAGGACGGTTTGCTAAGCAGTGCACGCCCTTACATTGAAAAAAATAATAGAAAAAAATTGACCACCTAGGTGCAGCCGGCCCCAGCCAGTCTCATAGTAGGTCTGCGCCCACAAAGAAGCGAGTCGTTACGAGCCACGATGCGTGGGGCGGGCGCACATGGGCCACTGTGTCGAGAGCCTAGAGCAGCGAGCGTCGTGTATAAGCGCCCAAATAAGTAACCAGAGGAGTTCGATATGGCTGCCTCGCCAGCGGTTATAAACAGGTCGGGCGCGCCTTCCGCGGGCGAGGTGGGACTAAACATTAGGCCGCACACAATGCACCGGGAACCAGCCGTGCTCAAAGGCCGACTTGGGCCCAATGCGTCTTCACTCCCCGAACACAGGCCCAACACACAAAAAAGAGAGGCCACTGAAGTTTTTTTAAAAAAATCCCACGTACCATACACAAGCGCAGGCCCAACCACACGTTCCGCGGTTCATCTTGATATGACAATGCAGTTCGCTATTTTCAGGTAAGCAGTCCTCTTACTACTCAAATGCATTCACAAGACACCGAATCGTAACCAATCCGCCACCTAACACCAACCACAAACAGTTATTACTTCCATTGGTCAATTGGTTGCATAAAACGTATCCATTCGTGCTCCAGACTAACACAACTCCTCCCCCGTTCCTCTTTTTCTTCAAATCGTAGATCTAGGGTTCATCCCATCCCCAGCTCTTCTCTGGAATTCCACTGAACCCGCCATGGACTGTAAGTGCGGGTGTTTGGCAAGGATGGCGCTGGTAGCGGACACATGCGTGTATGCAAAAGGTCTAGAGCTCACCAACACCGAGTGGTGCAGCATGCTCGGGTGTCTGATGATTCCCAACAGGGGGTTTCAGCCGCCATTTCTTCATCGCCTCACAACTGCAGATCTACAGGAAAGTTGGGTATGTTTTTCCCCTCACAATTTTGGACATAATCTACCTGCAAATCCACATCTGAATATATAGTTCAATCAATTTGTTTAGTAGTGTCAACAAAATACAAAACATAATTTCTATTGTTGTTCAGATTTGTTAGTTATTAAGACTAGATGCTTCCACCTATTTTTCTTCAGTACCACAACACACAAACAAAAAAGAGGGTCAGTAGATCAGTATTGCAGTTCTCTGAACATGCTAGCGAAGTACACTGTAAATGACCTTGCAGTACAAACATGTTACAGTATAATATATATCCTAGTAAAACTAGAGGTCAATTCTATATATAAGTTTGTTTACACATTGCAACTACTTTATAAAAAATAGTAGTCATATATATATGTACATATTTAACTCAACATAAAACAGATCATCCTAAGTATAAAGAATGGGTATATATATGTTCATACATTGTTATTTACTTATAAACATTCTTTTCCATCCTTTCCAAAATCTGAAACTGTCATCCACAAGAAAATTTCCTACTCGAAGTTCGTGGAAGGTTACTTTGGAGACAGTACACAAGAATGGGTATGGAGACATGCAAGCTGACTACCACATCGACTCTGAAGAATGCATCAACATAACTACTGGTTGGAAAGAATTTGTCTCCCAGAATGGCTTTGAGGTCGGAGAAGTGGCCATGCTGTTTTTCTACAAAGAAGAAGACTCCCTGAAGTTCACAATATTTGCAATCAGAGGCGCCTAAATATGAAGCAAGCCATCGGTGGCATATTTCTAATGCTTTGCTAATGTTGTACGCTTTTAAAATTATGTCCACCAGGCACTTTGAATGGTGCCTGTTTAAAGTATGCAACCTCATCTGTATCATTTTATCACCCATTTTTAGACAAGTTGTCACGACAAGAATGCGCTTCTCTCAAACACATAGTTGGTCCTAAAATATAAAAAGCAGTCATTTGAGCAGTAATAATGCAATGCGAATGGTCGAAAATTTGCGCTAACATATGATGTTCAAAAGAATTCTCATAGTATTCAGTTCAAAAAAATTGTCATAATAACTATTCAGCTAACAAAAGCATATAATGGACCATCTATTCTAATAACACAATAGAAGATTAACCATACTGCAAATGCAGTACGAAAGTACATATTATGCAGTCCTCTAAAACACAGAATGCAGTTTAAGAAAAGAAAATCCCATAAGCTGCCATGACCACTGTAATACACCTAAAATGAAGTACACTGCTAACGAAAATGCAGCGTATGCCAGAACAACAACAATAAAATTAAAGCAGTAGAAATACAGATATGTCGTAGACTAATAGAGGTGCCAATTCAATCGCACTTACATAACTTGCCTAAAAATTGTCCAACAACTAACCTATCGAAAAATACCCCGCAAAAAACTACATCGAACACACAAGAAAGCTGAATGACAAAGATCAGCTTTTATTTAAAAATTGCAAATCGAGAGAATGAGAATTATACCCGCAATACAATGAATTACAACCAACAAGTGTGATGAATTACAAGATTCAAAAACACATCGAGGCGCAAAATCCAGAAAATCAACAAGAACAGAGGAGCGGACGAAGCTCACCCGCCCACACAACCAAATTCGCGGGAACTGGAAACTAACTCCTAAAAATTACAAAATTTCTAGAGTAGAAGGTGCGATTAAACGAACGATATCAAACAATTCCGACTAACAAACAACATCCGAGCGCCAAAAAGTCGATTCTGTCACGAACACGAACGAACAGAGCAAAACTCGCCCGCCAAATCCCTCGATTTACCAAGATTTTAGTCGTTTTTCCTGTAAATTACAAAGAATAAAGGTCAACTGACATCCATAAACAAATTAAATCATCCGCAACACCCGATTCCACCACGAGAATACGCGGCGGACCGCCAAAAATGAAGCAGTTCTCCGTGTAGCAATGCGGTCATGGCGTATAAAGAACATGCAGCTTAAACCCATTGAACATGCAATGCGGAAGTGTTATCAGAATAACTATTCTGCTAATAGTAGCAGAATAGACGCCATATATATATATATATATATATATATATATATATATATATATATAGATATATATATATATATATATATATATATATATATATATATATATATATATATGAGGGGAGGGGAGGCAGCCAGGCGCGCCCTAGGGCTGGCCGCCGGCCCCTAGGGCCCCTACCTTGCCCTGCGCCCCCCTTTTCTTGTATCAACAAGGTGGAAGGAAAGAGGGGGGGAGAGGGAGGGGGAGTCCTACTCCACACTTTCCTTTCCCTCCCCTCTTTCCTTCTGCTCCTCATAGGGCCGGCCTCTATAGGGGCGCACCAGCCCCTTGTTGGCTGGTGTATTCCCTCACTTGGCCCATAAGGCCCATAGCATTGCCGGGGGTGCCTGAAACTCCTTCCGGTGTCCCGATAAGTATCCGGTACCCTCCGAAACACTTCCGGTGTCCGAATACCATCGTCCTATATATCAATATTTACCTCTCAACAATTTCGAGACTCTTCTTCATGTCCGTGATCTTATCCCGGACTCCGAACAACATTCAGTCACCGAATCATATAACTCATATAACATTGTATCGTCGAACGTTAAGCGTGCAGACCCTACGGGTTCCAGAACTATTTAGACATGACCGAGACACCTCTCCGGTCAATAACCAATAGCGGAACCTGGATGCCCATATTGGCTCCTACAATTCTACGAAGATCTTTATCGGTTGAACCGTTATGACAACATACGTAATTCCTTTTGTCCATCGGTATGTTACTTGCCCGAGATTCGATCATCGGTATCTCTATACCTTGTTCAATCTCGTTACTGGCAAGTCTCTTTACTCGTCCCGTAATACATCACCTCGTGACTAACTCCTTAGTCATTTTCTTGCAAGCTTATGATGTGTATTACCGAGAGGGCCCAGAGATACCTCTCCAATACTCGGAGTGACAAATCCTAAACTCGATCTATGCCAATTCAACAAACACCTTCGGAGATACCTGTAGAGCATCTTTATTATCACCCAGTTACGTTGTGACGTTTGATAGCACACAAGTTATTCCTCCGGTATCCGGGAGTTGCATAATCTCATAGTCGAAGGAATATGTATTTGACATGAAGAAAGCAATAGCAATAAACTGAACGATCAATATGCTAAGCTAACGGATGGGTCTTGTCCATCACATCATTCTCCTAATGATGTGATCCTGTTATGAAATGACAACACATGTCCGTGGTTAGGAAACCTTAACCATCTTTGAATAACGAGCTAGTCTAGTAGAGGCTTACTAGGGACATGGTATTTTTTTATGTATCCACACATGTATTTAAGTTTCTGGTCAATACAATTCTAGCATATTTCCTCTAGGGCATATTTCCATCAGTGCTGACATCGGAGGCAAAAGATTACTTACATGGAGGAATTAGCTCGACGGGTTATGGCTTGGGCAGATCTGTGTGTTTCTCGGCTTTAGAATAGCCGTCTTGAATTCGGTTAGATTCAATGTTTCTGCAATCCTCATTGTTGCTACTTGGGTCTCCTTCACACAGTGTGGATAGTCCGTTTCAGTAAAAGGTGAGTTATCTACGTTGAATTTTGGGAACCCATCAGCTAGAAGAGCGGGTTCCATCTCCGAGTGATAAGCCTTCGCACGCGCCAGTGTGCACATAGCCCCTTGTTGGGAAGCCTCCTTCTTCAACTCCTGGATCCATTCTGGAACAATGGACAATTCCCTGATCATATCCATAATATGGTGAGGTGGCTCCTTGGTGTTGTTGATTGACATTACACACTTAGCACCACCCACATATAGCTGTTCCAGAAATTTATAAACGGCCTTCAGCTTCACAGGAGGGAGTTCCAACACATTTTGATGTTTTTTTCCTGTTGACACAACAACAAAAAATAAGAAACCTGGTTCAGATATTAGCCCGGAACTATTTGGCGACTTACAGTTGTGAAGAAAGTTATCCTTACCAAAGATGGCTATGCACATGTCAGTTAAGTGCCTGCAGTTCTTGGGTCACCGGCTGGAGTTTCAACTCGGCCTCCTCTGCGCGTTTCAATAAGGCGGCCTTTTTCTTTCTCAAAGCCAGCATTGGTTTTTTCTATGTGTCTGTGACAGAAAGAAGGGACCATTGGAATTCTAAAGACAAGCTTTCTGCCTCTTTTCGAAGCTTTATTTCTGCCTGATCTTTCTATAAGTCGGCCACCTGTGAGTCAGCTTAGTTCAGCATGTCCTGCATATACAGATTAACAAAACCAGGCATGTTATTGGCAGTTCCAAGACCCCGCAGGCACAGGACACGAGCCTTGGGGGCTACACCATTCAAGTTTTGAATCCTATGACGGAAAAATTCCCGAGCCACCAGCGGCGGTCGACCCGGCACTTGGGGGCTACATTATTCAAATTTACGAAGTCCCGAGCCGTCGCTGGCGTTCAAAACGACACTTGGGGGCTACATCAGTCAAATCTTGCCTCTTATGTCAAGTCCCATGTAGCTACAACTACTCAACATGGCACTTGGGGGATAGTGCATTCTCATTTTCGAATAAGCATACCTTTGAAGACCCGACTCATCATATGTTGCTAAGTCGGGCCTTGGGAGCTACATATTGCTCCTATTACATTTAACAAGTTTCGTTTTACAAAGACCCAGCTCATTATTACCTAATAACCCGACCCTTGGGGGCTACGTATGAGTACAACTTAAGTAATGATTTCCAAAACAGGTCAAGGGTACCAACCCAGATTTTATTCAGAGCTTTTACCCAAGCAAGTCTTAAGCATATCACTACTTTGTCTACTTAAGACTTAGAGGCTACATATATATACATACATGGAGGAAGGAAGCAACAAGACATACCTCATACTTTCTCTTCAACGTGTTGGCCATAGCAATTTCAGTATCATGGCTTTCAGATAGTCGGGTCAAGAATCCATGATGCAGAGAGGTCACATCAAAATTTTCAAGTGATTGAAGACTGGCTTTTCCCTTCTCCTTACTTGGCAAATCATTTTTTGCTATGATTTCAGCCAAGGTCGTTGAAGTTTTAGGAGCTGGGCCATAGTGTTCACTAGTAACAACCACGTTATCCCAGGCCTTGGTTTCCGGATCAACAGCGGTTGAGTTATCCTTTGAATCTTCTTTATTTTCCTCCACGATAGGAGGAGTGGAAGTGCGGACAGGGCTTGCCGGGTTGTCCTAGTGAGTCGGCTCTTCTTCACTAGCCGGGTTGACCTGAATCTCCAGGTTGCCTGCTGCAACGTCATGAGAAGGGATTTCCTCCTCAGTTCCCTTCATGGCAGCAGAGGACTCGTCAGTTATATTTTTGACAAAAACCTTAGCCCTGGATTTATACAAAAGCACGTCCGCAAAGTAGGAAATGAGATGTTAAATAGCAGAATTTTCTAGATTACTTACCCACGGTTGATATTAAAAGGCGACACTTGGTTGGCGCAAGATTCATCAGAAGACAGTGAATTCGTATGGTAATCCGGGTCAGAACAATAACCTTGATTTGACCCGCCCTCTGGCAAGAAGTCGCCGGGTTGGGATTCTCTTGAGTCCGTGCATGGTGCAAAGAAGGCTGGTATGATAGATCATCTGACAACTCGCCAGAAATGGCCCGAGTCTTCCTCTTCAAGCCGGCCTCGTGTTGTGTTTTCTTCAAAGATAAGTGTATATCTAAATAAGTTTTTGGGTGCGAAAATGGTACCTTACGGACTGCATTCCGGGTTCTTCTTTGCCCAAGTGTTTCCAAGTCAGAAGAAGAGAGGTTTACCTCAGTCTCGTTGGCTCGGCTGGTTGATACGTCTCCAACGTATATATAATTTTTTATTGTTCCATGCTATATTATATTATGTTTTGGATGTTTAATGGACTTTATTATCACTTTTATATTATTTTGGGACTAACCTATTAACCGGAGGCCCAGCCCAGAATTGTTGTTTTTTGCCTATTTTAGAGTTTCGCAGAAAAAGAATATCGAACGTAGTCCAAACGGAATGAAACCTTCGGGAACGTGCTTTTCGGAACGAACGTGATCCACAGGACTTGAACCGTACGTCAAGAAAGCTACCAGGAAGGCACAAGGTCGGGGGCGTGCCTACCCCCTAGGCGCGCCCTCCACCCTCGTGGGGCCCACGTTGCTCCACCGACGTACTTCTTCCTCCTATATATACCTACGTACCCCCAAACTACCAGATACGGAGCCAAAAACCTAATTCCACTGCAGCAACCTTCTGTACTCGTGAGATCCCATCTTGGGGCCTTTTAGGAGTTCACGGAGGGGCATTGATCATGGAGGGCTTCTACATCAACACCATAGCCTCTCCGATGATGTGTGAGTAGTTTACCTTAGACCTTCGGGTCCATAGTTATTAGCTAAATGTCTTGTTCTCTCTTTTTGGATCTCAATACAAAGTTCTCCACGATTCCCGTGGAGACTTAGTCGATGTAATGTTCTTTTGCGGTGTGTTTGTTGAGACCGATGAATTATGGGTTTATGATCAAGATTATCTATGAACAATATTTGAATCTTCTCTGAATTCTTTTATGTATGATTGGTTATCTTTGCAAGTCTCTTGAATTATCAGTTTGGTTTGGCCTACTAGATTGATCTTTCTTGCAATGGGAGAAGTCCTTAGCTTTGGGTTCAATCTTGCGGTGTCCTTTCCCAAAGGATGAGGGGCAGCAAAGGCACGTATTGTATTGTTGCCATCGAGGATAACAATATGGGTTTTTATCATATTGCATGAATTTATCCTCTACATCATGTCATCTTGCTTAAGGCGTTACTACTGTTTTCATGAACTTAATACTCTAGATGCATCTTTGGATAGCGGTCGATGAGTGGAGTAATAGTAGTAGATGCAGGCAGGATTCGGTCTACTTGTCTCGGACGTGATGCCTATATACATGATCATACCTAGATATTCTCATAACTATGCTCAATTACATCAATTGATCAACAATGAATTGCTCACCCACCATAAAATACTTATGCTCTTGAGAGAAGCCACTAGTGAAACATATGGCCCCCGGGTCTATCTTCATCATATTAATCTTCCTACACTTTGTTATTTCCTTTGTTTTTTACTTTGCTTTTATTTTACTTTGCATTCTTATCACAAAAATACCAAAAATATTATCCTATCATATCTATCAGATCTCACTCTCGTAAGTGACCGTGAAGGGATTGACGACCCCTTATTGCGTTGGTTGCGAGGAGTTATTTTCTTTCTGTAGGTACGAGGGACTCGCGCGTAGCCTCCTACTGGATTGATACCTTGGTTCTCAAAAACCGAGGGAAATACTTACGCTACTTTGCTGCATCACCCTTTCCTCTTCAAGGAAATCCAACGCAGTGCTCAAGAGGTAGCAGAGAAGATTTCTGGCGCCGTTGCCGGAGAGTCTACACAAAAGTCAACATACCAAGTACCCATCACAAATCCCTTATCTCCCGCATTACATTATTTGCCATTTGCCTCTCGTTTTCCTCTCCCCCCACTTCACCCTTGCCGTTTTATTCGCCATCTCTTTCCTTTTGCCTTTTTCTTGTTTGCTTGCCGTTATGGCTAGTCTTCTATCTTCTTTGTTGTCTTCCGAGAATGAAGTTCTTAATTTTAAGCAAAGGGAGGGAGAAAATTTAAAAGACGCTTGGTATAGAATTTGCAATGCTCAAAATAGATCTACCAGGAAGCAATCTACTTCCGTTCTTCTCCGCAATTTTTATGTAGGTGCTAATCCATGGTATAGATATATCCATGATACCATTACCGGAGGGAATTTCTTGGGTAGCCATACTTTTGATTCTTATAATGCTATGATAGATCTGTTTGGCTCACCCCCTCTTTTGGTTAATGGAACTATGTTAACTTTGGAGCATATAATGCAAAGACTTGAAATTATTGAGAATAAAGTTGCTACCGTAGAGTTAATTAAAAATCTGGATAAAAAGATCCACAACCAAATTACCCAATATGGATCTAAGGTAGGAGTTACTTTGAAAGATATTAAGGAGAAGGAACCCATAGTTAATGAGAGAATAAATCAAGATTCCACTAGAATCGATAAACTTGAGGGTATCATTACCAATTTGGGAACCGCTTTTTCTTCCGTAAAGAATACTCCAAGTCCTCCAACTAAAATTGCCAAGCTTATGTATGGTCCTAAAAATAAGGGTGAATCCTCTAGTAAGGAAACTACGGATCTTAAATCTATAAGTATTCATCCCGATCTTTTTGCTATCATTAAGGAACCATTTGCTACAAATGAATTTTTTGATCTTGTGCCTAAAAGTTTGATAATTACTAAAAAGAAAGAAATTTCTAAGGAAGATATATGTCTCTTTGAATAATTGCCTACCAAAGATGGCAATACCTAGATCTATCCTTGCTTTTATGCCTAGCTAGGGGCGTTAAACAATAGCGCTTGTTGGGAGGCAACCCAATTTTATTTTAGTTTTTTGCTTTTTGCTTTTGTTTAGGAATAAATCTTAGATCTAACCTCTGGTTAGATGTGTTTTTATGTTTTAATTAGTGTTTGTGCCAAGTTAAACCTATAGGATCTTCTTGGATGATAGTTATTTGATCTTGCTGTAATTTCCAGAAACTTTCTGTTCACGAAAACAATTGTTAAAAATCATAAAAAAGTTATAAAATAGTGATTCCAATTTCTGCTGATCAATAATCAAATTTCCTAGGTCTTCCTATTTTGGCTGATTTTTTTTAGAGTTCCAGAAGTTTGTGTTAGTTACAGATTACTACTGCATTACATGCTTTTGACAGATTCTGTTTTTCGTGTGTTGTTTGCTTATTTTGATGAATCTATGGCTACTAAAATAGTTTATAAACCATAGAGAAGTTGTAATAAAGTAGGTTTAACACCAATATAAATAAATAATGAGTTCATTACAGTACCTTGAAGTGGTCTTTTGTTTTCTTTCACTAACGGAGCTCACGAGATTTCTGTTGAGTTTTGTGTTGTGAAGTTTTCAAGTTTTGGGTGAAAGATTTTGATGGATTATGGAACAAGGAGTGGCAAGAGCCTAAGCTTGGGGATGCCCATGGCACCCCCAAGATAATCTGAGGACACCATAAAGCCAAAGCTTGGGGATGCGCCGGAAGGCATCCCCTCTTTCGTGTACTTCCATCGGTAACTTTACTTGGAGCTAAATTTTTATTCACCACATGATATGTGTTTTGCTTGGAGCGTCTTGTATGATTTGAGTCTTTGCTTTTTAGTTTACCACAATCATCCTTGCTGTACACACCTTTTGAGAGAGCCATACATGATTTGGAATTTGTTAGAATACTCTATGTGCTTCACTTATATCTTTTGAGTTATATAGTTTTGCTCTAGTGCTTCACTTATATCTTTTAGAGCACGGTGGTGGATTTGTTTTATAGAAACTATTGATTTCTCATGCTTCACTTAGATTATTTTGAGAGTCTTAAATAGCATGGTAATTTACTTAAATAATCCTAATTTGCTAAGCATAAATGATTTGTAAACTTTCTTATGAGTGTGTTGAATACTATGAGAAGTTTGATGCTTGATAATTGTTTTGAGATATGAAGACGGTGATATTAGAGTCATGCTAGTTGGGTAGTTGTGAATTTGAGAAATACTTGTGTTAAAGTTTGTGATTCCCGTAGCATGCACATATGGTGAACCGTTATGTGATGAAGTCGGAGCATGATTTATTTATTGATTGTCTTCCTTATGAGTGGCGGTCGGGGACGAGAGATGGTCTTTTCCTACCAATCTATCCCCTAGGAGCTGCCGTAATACTTTGCTTTGATAACTTGTAGATTTTTGCAATAAGTATATGAGTTCTTTATGACTAATGTTGAGTCCATGGATTATACGCACTTTTCTTCCTTCCACCATTGCTAGCCTCTCTAATACCGCGCACTTTTTCGGTATCATACACCCACCATATACCTTCACGAAAACAGCCACCATACCTACCTATCATGGCATTTCCATAGCCATTCCGAGATATATTGCCATGCAACTTTCCACCGTTCCGTTTATTATGACACGCTCCATCATTGTCATATTGCTTAGCATGATCATGTAGTTGACATCGTATTTGTGGCAAAGCCACTATTCATAATTTTTTCATACATCTCACTCTTGATTCATTGCATATCCCGGTATACCGCCGGAGGCATTCATATAGAGTCATATTTTGTTCTAAGTATCGAGTTGTAATTGTTGAGTTGTAAGAAAATAAAAGTGTGATGATGTTCATTTCTAGAGCATTGTCCCAAGTGAGGAAAAGGATGATGGAGACTATGATTCCCCCACAAGTCGGGATGAGACTCCGGATGAAAAAAAAGAAGAGAAAAGAGGCCATAAAAAAGGCCCAAATAAAAAAATGAGAGAAAAAGAGAGAAGGGACAACGTTACTATCCTTTTACCACACTTGTGCTTCAAAGTAGCACCATGATCTTCATGATAGGGAGTCTCTCATTTTGTTACTTTCATATACTAGTGGGAATTTTTCATTATAGAACTTGGCTTGTATATTCCAATGATGGGCTTCCTCAAAATGCCCTAGATCTTCGTGAGCAAGCGAGTTGGATGCACACCCACTTAATTTCTTTTGTTGAGCTTTCATATACTTCTAGCTCTAGTGCATCCGTTGCATGGCAATCCCTACTCACTCACATTGATATCTATTGATGGGCATCTCCATAGCCCGTTGATACGCCTAATTGATGTGAGACTATCTTCTCCTTTTTTGTCTTCTCCACAACCACCATTCTATTCCACATATAGTGCTATATCCATGGCTCACGCTCATGTATTGCGTGAAGATTGAAAAAGTTTTGAAAATGTCAAAAGTATGAAACAATTGCTTGGCTTGTCATCGGGGTTGTGCATGATTTAAATATTTTGTGTGGGGAAGATGGAGCATAGCCAGACTATATGATTTTGTAGGGATAACTTCCTTTGGCCATGTTATTTTGAGAAGACATGATTGCTTTCTTAGTATGCTTGAAGTATTATTATTTTTATGTCAATATTAAACTTTTGTCTTGAATCTTTTAGATCTGAATATTCATACCACAATTAAGAAGAATTACATTGAAATTATGCCAAGTAGCACTCCGCATCAAAAATTATCTTTTTTATCATTTACCTACTTGAGGACGAGCAGGAATTAAGCTTGGGGATGCCTGATACATCTCCAACGTATCTATAATTTTTGATTTCTTCATGCTATATTATCTACTGTTTTGGACATTATTGGGCTTTATTATCCACTTTTATATTATTTTTGGCACTAACCTATTAACCGGAGGCCCAGCCCAGAATTGTTGTTTTTTGCCTATTTCAGAGTTTTGCAGAAAAGGAATATCAAATGGAGTCCAAACGAAATGAAACCTTCGAGAACGTGATTTTTAGGAAGATTATGATCCGGGATACTTGGACCCTACGTCAAGAAAGAAAGGAGGAGGCCACAAGGTAGGGGGCGCGCCTACCCCCCAGGGCGTGTCCTCCACCCTCGTGGGCCCCCTGTTGCTCCACCGACGTACTCCTTCCTCCTATATATACATATGTACCCCCAAACGATCAGATACGGAGCCAAAAACCTAATTCCACCACCGCAACCTTCATACCCACGAGATCCCATCTTGGGGCCTGTTAGGAACTCATGGGAGGGGCATCCATCGCGAGGGCTTCTACATCAACACCATAGCCTCTCCGATGAAGTGTGAGTAGTTTACTTCAGACCTTCGGGTCCATAGTTAGTAGCTAGATGGCTTCTTCTCTCTTTTGGATCTCAATACAATGTTCTCCCCTCTCGTGGAGATCTATTCGATGTAATCTTCTTTTTTGCGGTGTGTTTGTTGAGACCGATGAATTGTGGGTTTATGATCAAGATTATCTATGAACAATATTTGAATCTTCTCTGAATTCTTTTATGTATGATTGGTTATCTTTGCAAGTCTCTTGAATTATCGGTTTGTTTTGGCCTACTAGATTGGTTTTTCTTGCAATGTGAGAAGTGCTTAGCTTTGGGTTCAATCTTGCGGTGTCCTTTCCCAAAGTGATGAGGGGCAGCAAGGCACGTATTGTATTGTTGCCATCGAGGATAAAAAGATGGGGTTTTTATCATATTGCATGAATTTATCCCTCTACATCATGTCATCTTGCTTAAGGCGTTACTCTGTTTTCATGAACTTAATACTCTAGATGCATGCCGGATAGCGGTCGATGAGTGGAGTAATAGTAGTAGATGCAGGCAGGAGTCGGTCTACTTGTCTCGCACGTGATGCTTATATACATGATCATACCTAGATATTCTCATAACTATGCTCAATTCATCAATTGCTCAACGGTAATTCGTTCACCCACCGTAAAATACTTATGCTCTTGAGAGAAGCCACTAGTGAAACCTATGGCCCCCGGGTCTATCTTCATCATATTAATCTTTCTACACTTTGTTATTTCCTTTGTTTTTTACTTTGCTTTTATTTTACTTTGCATTCTTATCACAAAAATACCAAAAATATTATCCTATCATATCTATCAGATCTCACTCTCGTAAGTGACCGTGAAGGGATTGACAACCCCTTATCGCGTTGGTTGCGAGGAGTTATTTGCTTTGTGTAGGTACGAGGGACTCGTGCGTAGCCTCCTACTGGATTGATACCTTGGTTCTCAAAAACTGAGGGAAATACTTACGCTACTTTGCTGCATCACCCTTTCCTCTTCAAGGAAATCCAACGCAGTGCTCAAGAGGTAGCACTTGCATTGACATCAATTGATGGGCATATCCATAGCCCGTTGATTAGCCTCGTTGATGTGAGACTTTCTCCTTTTTTGTCTTCCCACATAACCCCTATCATTATACCTTATTCCACCATAGTGCTATATCCATGGCTTGCGCTCATGTATTGCGTAAGAGTTGAAAAGGCTGAAGCGCGTTAAAAAGTATGAACCAATTGCTTGGTTAAAACCGGGGTTGTACATGATATGAATATTTTTTGTGGGGAAGATGGAGCATAGCCAGACTATATGATTTTGTAGTGATAACATGCTTTGGCTATGTTATTTTGATAAGACATAATTGCTTGGTCAGCATGCTTGAAGTATTATTGTTTTTATGTCAACATTAAACTTTTATCTTGAATCATATCAAATCTGAACATTCGTGCCACAATAAGAAGAATTACATTGAAATTATGCTAAGTAGCATTCCACATCAAAAATTCTGTTTTTATCATTTACCTACTCGAGGACGAGCAGGAATTAAGCTCGGGGATGCTCGATATGTCTCCAACGTATCTATAATTTTTTATTGTTCCATGCTATATTATATTCTGTTTTGGATGTTTAATGGGCTTTACTATATACTTTTATATTATTTTGGGACTAACCTATTAACCGGAGGCCCAGCCCAGAATTGCTGTTTTTTGCCTATTTCAGAGTTTCGCAGAAAAGGAATATCAAACGGAGTCCAAACGGAATGAAACCTTCGGGAACATGATTTTCAGAACGAATGTGATCCAGAGGACTTGAACCCTATGTAAAGAAAGCTACCAGGAAGGCACGAGGTAGGGGGGCACGCCTACCCCCCTGGGCGCGCCCTCCACCCTCGTGGGGCCCATGTTGCTCCAATCGACGCATTTCTTCCTCCTATATATACCTACGTACCCCCAAACTACCAGATACGGAGCCAAAAACCTAATTCCACCGCCACAACCTTCTGTACTCGTGAGATCCCATCTTGGGGCCTTTTCCGAAGCTCCGTCGGAGGGGGCACTGATCACGAAGGGCTTCTAAATCAACACCATAGCCTCTCCGATGATGTGTGAGTAGTTTACCTCAGACCTTCGGGTCCATAGTTATTAGCTAGATGGCTTCTTCTCTCTTTTTGGATCTCAATACAAAGTTCTCCACGATTCTCGTGGAGATCTATTCGATGTAATCTTCTTTTGCGGTGTGTTTGTTGAGACCGATGAATTATGGGTTTATGATCAAGTTTATCTATGAACAATATTTGAATCTTCTCTGAATTCTTTTATGTATGATTGGTTATCTTTGCAAGTCTCTTCGAATTATCAGTTTGGTTTGGCCTACTAGCACTAGTAGAAAAGAGGGCTTTGGTCCACCCCGGGTTAGCCCATTAGTCCCGGTTCAGTCTAGAACCGGGACTAATGGGGGCATTAGTCCCGGTTCGTGCGCCCAGGGGCCACGTAGGCCATTTGTCCCGGTTAAATGCGGACCTTTTAGTCCGGTGGGTGCCACGACCCGGCACTAAAGGGTGCGATGCCCATTAGTCCCGGTTCGTGGCACCAACCGGGACTAAAGGGTTAGACCTTTAGTCCCGGTTCGTGCCACCAACCGGTACTAATGGGGTTTGAGGCATTAGTACCGGTTCATGGCACGAACCGGTACTAAAGGTCCGATTTTCAAACTCTACCCCCCCAAGTGGATCGCCTTTTCAGTTTTAAAAAAAATAAAAGAAAATGATGAAAATGTCAAAAAATAAAAGAAAATAAGTTTCCCATGTGATATGTGGTATAGTTGTTGGGAAAATTTGCAAATATGAATTTAGAATTTATTTGCAAAATCTCTCGAGAATTTGTAATAATGGGCATAACTTTTGCATACTAACTTTCGGATGAAAAAGTTTTTTATATGAAAAATCATCTACTCGAAAAGTTACATCCAAATTTAACTAGGGGAACCCAGTTAAACATTTTCAAAATCCTCAAAAACCTAACAGAAAAAAGTTACGGGGCTTTTAAGATCTGGAGAGGCAAAAAAATTCAAAAAAATTCAAACTGTGGTCTAACTATGGTCAAACAATGGTCAAACTAATTATTCTAGAATATTAGTGTTACTAAATAATTTGTTCAGCTATTTTGAATTTTGGTCAAATCTGGTCAAACTGTGGTCAAAATATGGTCAAACCAACTATTCAAAATAACTATTGTTTTCTAAATAATTATTGTTTTTTAATTCAATAGTTTGAAACTCAAACAGTGAAATGTGTCACTTCATGCTCAAGCAAAATTCATGAGGGTTAATAGGATTGACATCTTACTATTGTCAGGAAAACAACAAGTGCAGACTTGGAAACGAGGGAGAATAGAACCCGGAAGTTAAGCGTGCTCGTGGATGGGGAGTGGGAGGATGGGTGACCGTTCGGGAAGTTAGATGATTTGGAATGATGAGGGGTGATTAGAGATTAGAGGATAAATTGAGCAGTGATGAGGGGTGGTGATTAGAGATTAGAGGTTAAAATAATTCAGAAATTTGAAAATATAAAAAAAAATTCAAAAAAAAATTCAAAAAAATCATAAAATTTCCTTTAGTTCCGGTTGGTGTTACCAACCGGGACTAAAGGTGGAGCTCCACGTGGCCGCGGCCTTTAGTCCCGGTTCTGGATTGAACCGGGACTAAAGGCCCTTACGAACCGGGACTAATAGGTGTTTTTCTACTAGTGTAGATTGATCTTTCTTGCAATGGGAGGAGTGCTTAGCTTTGGGTTCAATCTTGCAGTGTCCTTTCCCTGTGACAGCAGGGGCAGCAAGGCACGTATTGTATTGTTGCCATCGAGGATAACAAGATGGGGTTTATATCATATTGCATGAGTTTATCCCTCTACATCATGTCATCTTACTTAAAGCGTTACTATGTTCTTCTGAACTTAATACTCTAGATGCATGCTGGATAGCGGTCGATGTGTGGAGTAATAGTAGTAGATGCAGGCAGGAGTCGGTCTACTTTTTGCGGACGTGATGCCTATATACATGATCATACCTAGATATTCTCATAAGTATGCTCAATTATGTCAATTGCTCAACGGTAATTCGTTCACCCACCGTAAAATACTTATGCTCTTGAGAGAAGCCACTAGTGAAACCTATGGCCCCCGGGTCTATTTTCCATCATATTAATCTTCCAACACTTAGCTATTTTTATTGCCTTTTATTTTACTTTGCATCTTTATCATAAAAAATACTAAAAATATTATCTTATCATATCTATCGGATCTCACTTTTGTAAGTGACCGTGAAGGGATTGACAACCCCTTTATTGCGTTGGTTGCGAGGATTTTATTTGTTTGTGTAGGTGCGAGGGACTCGTGCGTGGCCTCCTACTGGATTGATACCTTGGTTCTCAAATACTGAGGGAAATACTTACGATGCTTTACTACATCACCCTTTCCTCTTCAAGGGAAAACCAACGCAGTGCTCAAGAGGTATCACTGCTCCCAGTATTTTCCGGTGATGTGGTGGTGTCAGCAAGTTCATTAAAGAGGCGTCCAAGAGAGAAAAGATGTTTTACCTCAATTTCCTCTTCTTCTTCCGGTTCTTCATCCCTAGGTGGACTAGGATTTTGAGGTCCAGTTTTCCATCACTCAGAATTCTCATGCACGAAGCAACAAGCTGACATATTAAGCATAGCAAAAAAGCAAATTTATATAAAACAGTATGAATGAGAAATCAAAAGGCAACTTACTGGATGTGTCGGGTTGCGTTCAAAGAAGAGGGCCAAGCCTACAAGGCCGATTTTTCCTCGGGTCTCACATAGAAGCTTCTTGGTGGATTTTATGAGCTCAGATGCTGTCAAGTCAACCTGGCCGAAGCGCAGAGGGTCTTTCAACACATCAATATATTCATGCATAAGACAACCCCTTAGGCTAAGGGGTTGGATTCGCCAGTTCATCCAACACCTGGTCAAGTCGACTCCAGTGAGGGCGTGAGCTATTAAAGCATTTATTTTGAGTATAAGGGTTCCAATGCCTCCCTTTCTATTTTGGAGGCGAAACCCGGAAAGATCATCGAAGTATCAAGACGGTCCAGTCTATAACCCGGCAAAGGATGTTGCCGTGCTGGTGAAGTATCCTTGCAATAAAACCTGGTCCTGTGCCATCTGTCGTGGTTCTAAGTCTGACAGTAGAATGGGGGGTAGGAATGGAGAGGCAAGATCCTAGCTATGGAGTAGTTGTATACGCAAGATGTTTACGAGTTCAGGCCCTTCTCGGAGGAAGTAATAGCCCTACGTCTCGGAGCCCGGAGGCGGTCGACTGAATTATATGCGTATGAGTTATAGAGGTGCAAACCTTTTACACTGAGGAGGGGGCGTGGCTTATATAGAGTTCGCTGACCCCTCCAACCCTCGATTATGCAGGATTAAGGTACATTAAGATAGGGAGTTACTGGTAACGTCCCACATAAAGTGCTATGATGACCATAAAGCCACTTAATGACCGACCATTTGCGTGCAGAATGACTGTAGATCTCCTGGCGGTCGAGTGGTTGGCTTCACGGTCGAGTGTCTTCAAGTCCGCCGAGCGGAATCCTTCCAGGTCGACTGAAAGGTAGTTTCTTCAAGAGATGTCCTTGGGGAGGGTACCTTGGACAGGTCCACGACCCTACACTAGGTACATGGCTTCATCAGTAGCCCCCGAATGGATGAGGTTTGAGTGGGGAAGGAGTTGAGACCTCTTCCGACCCACTTTTCGTGCGATGAGCACGTCTTGTTCTGGATTAATAAGCTTAGGTGACGGCTTCAACTTCTTTTTTAGTCGCCTTGATCCATTCTTTGTATCCGTCGAGTGTGTTTTTCGTACTTGGAAAGCTCCGAATGACAGGACGGAGGAAATCTTCTGTCTGACGATTTGCTCTGTGGCGCGCGGATTTAGCGGGATTCAAATTTTCGGGAAACGAGCGGGGCGGAGGAAGCCGCAGTAATTGGATGGGACAAGGCAGGGACGCCTCGATCTTCGCGCCACCTTTTTCGCCACGTATCGCGCGGGCGACTGTAGGATCGCCCGGGCCTACCAGTCAGTCACTTGGAAGCAACCTCATATAAGGCCCTGGACGGGGGTTTTTTGAACAGTGCATTCCCCTTTCCTCCTCCCTTCCCCAGATTCATCCGTCGCGTGCGATTCCACCCCAGCGCTGCTCCTCTGTGCGCACTTCACCGGCGACAATGGTGAAGGAGAAGACGGCGGCTTTGGAGCGGACGAAGAAAGCGGCAATGGCGAAGGAAGAGAGACCCGATCGGGCGGATCTTCGTCGAGGGCGGATTGCCGGGGCTGGATCTGGCGATCGATCCGCTCGACGATCGATCGAAGGACCTCGACGACATGGCCAATGAGGGACGGATCCCCCATGGATCAGCGTGGCTCCTGGGGAAGGAGTGGGAGCCACAACCTCTGGAGGGTGAGTGTGTTCTCTTGGCCACCCATGTCGACCGCGGGTTCTCTCTGCCGCCTGGTGCACGACTTCACCACTTCACTCCCAACTCCATCGTGTATCTCGCTGCTTTCGTGTCTTTGTGCGAGAATTTCTTGGGTTGCCGGCCTCATTGGGGTCTTTTCAAGCACATTTTCACTTGTCGCTCCCAGACGGTGAAAAAGGCCAATCCGAGTGACGAGAGAACTCAAGTGATTCAGATGTGTGGGGGTCTTGGGGTTCAGATGAGAGGAAAAAGTTCTTTTCCAGCCATGATCTTACCCGAGTCAGTCCGTGGATGGCAGTCGACTTGGTTCTACTGCAAGGACCAGCCAACGCCAGGACAGTTGACTGGACTCCCTCATTTTTCCATGGACCGAGTGAGCAAGCCATCTTCTTTAAAGGTAATCCCGGAAGAGAGGGCGCAGGTGAAGGTGTTGGTCGAACGAGTTGTCCAGCTCATCCGAGACGGGGTGACTGGCATGGATCTCTTGGAGGTCTTCCTTCGACGACGCATCCAGCCGCTTCAAGCCCGAGACCATCCGATTGAAGGAAATATGCCCTAGAGGCAATAATAAAGTTATTATTTATTTCCTCATATCATGATAAATGTTTATTATTCATGCTAGAATTGTATTAACCGGAAACATGATACATGTGTGAATACATAGACAAATATATAGTCACTAGTATGCCTCTACTTGACTAGCTCATTAATCAAAAATGGTTATGTTTCCTAACCATAGACATGTGTTGTTATTTGATTAATGGGATCACATCATTAGGAGAATGATGTGATTGACATGACCCATTCCGTTAGCCTAGCACTTGATCGTTTAGTATATTGTTATTGCTTTCTTCATGACCTATACATGTTCTCGTAACTATGAGATTATGCAACTCCGTTTACCGGAGGAACACTTTAGGTGCTACCAAACGTCACAACGAATCGGGTGATTATAAAGGAGTACTACAGGTGTCTCCAAAGGTACATGTTGGGTTGGCGTATTTTGAGATTAGGTTTTGTCACTCCGATTGTCGGAGAGGTATCTCTGGGCCCTCTCGGTAATACACATCACATAAGCCTTGCAAGCATTACAACTAATAAGTTAGTTGTGAGATGATGTATTACGGAACGAGTAAAGAGACTTGCCAGTAACGAGATTGAACTAGGTATTGGATACCGACGATCGAATCTCGGGCAAGTAACATACCGATGACAAAGGGAACAACGTATGTCGTTATGCGGTTTGACCGATAAAGATCTTCGTAGAATATGTAGGAACCAATATGGGCATCCAGGTTCCGCTATTGGTTATTGACCGAGAATAGTTCTAGGTCATGTCTACATAGTTCTCGAACCCGTAGGGTCCGCACGCTTAACGTTACGATGACAGTTTTATTATGAGTTTATAAGTTTTGATGTACTGAAGTTTGTTCGGAGTCCCGGATGTGATCACGGACATGACGAGGAGTCTCGAAATGGTCGAGACATAAAGATTGATATATTGGAAGCCTATATTTGGATATCGGAATGGTTCCGGGTGAAATCGGGATTTTAGGAACACCGGGGTTACCGGAACCCTCCCGGGGATAATGGGCCTTTGTGGGCCATGTGGGAGAAGCGGCGGGCGGGCCCGGGCCGGCCGCGCGCCCCCTCCCCCCCTAGTCCGAATAGGACAAGGAGAAGGGGCGGCGCCCCTTCCTCTTTCCTCCCCTTTCCTTCTCCAACAAGGCAAGAGGGGAGTCCTACTCCCGGTGGGAGTAGGACTCCTCAGCGCACCCCTTGGGGGCCGGGCTGCACCTCCCCTCCCTCCTTTATATCTGAGGCAGGGGGGCACCCGAAGACACAAGTTGATCTTCGTGATCGTTCCTTAGCCGTGTGCGGTGCCCCTCCACCATATTCCACCTCGGTCATATTGTCGCGGAGTTTAGGCGAAGCCCCTACGGTAGAGCATCATCATCGCCACCACGCCGTCGTCTTGACGAAACTCATCCCGACACTTTCTTTGGATCGAGTCCGGGATCGCCATCGAGCTGAACGTGTCTTTGAACTCGGAGGTGCCGTGACGTTCGGTACTTGGATCGGTCGGATCGTGAAGACGTCCGACTACATCAACCGCGTGGTCATAACGCTTCCGCTGACGGTCTACGAGGGTACGTGGACAATACTCTCCCCTGTCGTTGCTATGCCATCACCATGATCTTGCGGGTGCGTAGGAAATTTTTTGAAATTACTGCGTTCCCCATCAGGCATCCGAGCCTGGTTTTATGCGTTGATGTTATATGCACGAGTAGAACACAAGTGAGTTGTGGGCGATACAAGTCATACCGCTTACCAAAGATGTCATAATTTGGTTCAGCGGTATTGTGAGATGAAGCGGCCGGACCGACATTACGCGTGACGCTTACGCGAGACTGGTTTCGGCTGCGAGCACTCGTTGCTAAAAAGGTGGTAGGCGCGTGTCTCTCTCACTTTAGTTGAACCGAGTATGGCTACGCCCGGTCCTTGCGAAGGTTAAAACAGCACCAACTTGACAAACTATCATTGTGGTTTTGATGCGTAGGTGAGAACGGTTCTTGCTCAACCCGTAGCAGCCACGCAAAACTTGCAACAACAAAGTAGAGGACGTCTAACTTGTTTTTGCAGGGCATGTTGTGATGTGATATGGTCAAGACGTGATGCTATATTTTATTGTATGAGATGATCATGTTTTGTAACCGAAGTTATCGGCAATCGGCGAAGCCATATGGTTGTCGCTTTATTGTATGAAATGCAAACGCCCTGTAATTGCTTTACTTTATCACTAAGCGGTAGCGATAGTCGTAGAAGCAATAGTTGGCAAGACGACAACGGTGCTACGATGGAGATCAAGGTGTCGCGCCGGTGATGATGGTGATCATGACGGTGCTTTGGAGATGGAGATCACAAGCACAAGATGATGATGGCCATATCATATCACTTATATTGATTGCATGTGATGTTTATCCTTTATGCATCTTATCTTGCTTTGATTGGATGAGCATTATAAGATGATCTCTCACTAAATATCAAGAAGTGTTCTCCCCGAGTATGCACCGTTGCGAAAGTTCTTCGTCTTTGAGACACCACGTGATGATCGGGTGTGATAGGCTCTACGTTCAAATACAACGGGTGCAAAACAGTTGCACACGCTGAATACTCATGTCAAACTTGACGAGCCTAGCATATCTGAGATATGGCCTTGGAACACGGAGACCGAAAGGTCGAACATGAATCATATAGTAGATATGATCAACATAGTGATGTTCACCATTGAAACTACTCCATCTCACGTGATGATCGGACATGGTTTAGTTGATTTGGATCACGTAATCACTTAGATGATTAGAGAGATGTCTATCTAAGTGGGAGTTCTTAAGTAATATGATTAATTGAACTTAAATTTATCATGAACTTAGTACTGATAGTATTTTGCTTGTCTATGTTTACCGTAGATAGATGGCTCGTGTTGTTGTTCCGCTGAATTTTAATGCGTTCCTTGAGAAAGCAAAGTTGAAAGATGATGGTAGCAATTACACGGACTGGGTCCGTAACTGAGGATTATCCTCATTGCTGCACGTAAGAATTACGCCCCGAAGCACCGCTAGGTGCCGTGCCCGCCGATGCAACCGATTTACGCGCAGAACGTCTGGCGAGCAAAGTCGATGACTACTCGATAGTTCGATTGTGCCATGCTTTACGGCTTAGAACCGGGCCTTCAATGACGTTTTGAACGTCATGGAGCATATGAGATGTTCCAGGAGTTGAAGTTAATATTTCAAGCAAATGCCGGATTGAGAGATATGAAGTCTCCAATAAGTTCTATAGCTGCAAGATGGAGGAGAATAGTTACATCGGTGAACACATACTCAAAATGTCTGGGTATAATAATCACTTGATTCAACCGGGAGTTAATCTTCCCGATGATAGTGTCATTGACAGAATTCTTTAATCATCGCCACCAAGCTACAAGAGCTTCGTGATGAACTATAATATGCAAGGGATGGACAAGTCTATTCGAGCTCTTCGCAATGCTAAAAGCATGAGGTAGAAATCAAAAGGAGCATCAAGTGTTGATGGTTAACAAGACCACCAGTTTCAAGAAAAAGGGCAAAGGGAAGAAGAAGGGAACTTCAAGAAGAACAGCAAACAAGTTGCTTTGCTCAAGAGAAGAAACCCAAGTCTGGACCTAAGCCTGAGGCCGAAAGTGCTTTTAATGCAAGCGGTCGACACCTTTGGAAGCGGAACTGCCCCAAGTATTTGGCGGATAAGAAGGATGGCAAAGTGAACAAAGGTATATGTGATATACATGTTATTGATGTGTACCTTACTAATACTCGCAGTAGTACACAGGTATTTGATAATCGGTTACATTGCTAATATTTGCAACTCAAACAGGAACTACAGATTAAGCGAAGATTGGCTAAGGACGAGGTGACGATGCGTGTGGGAAATGGTTCCAAAGTCGATGTGATCGCGGTCGGCATGCTACCTCTACATCTACCATCGGGATTAGTTTTAGACCTAAATAATTGTTATTTGGTGCCAGCGTTAAGCATGAACATTATATCTGGATCTTGTTTGATGCGAGACGGTTATTCATTTAAGTCAAAGAATAATGGTTGTTCTATTTATATGAATACTATCTTTTATGGTCATGCACCCTTGGAGAGTGGTCTATTTTTATTGAATCTCGATAGTAGTAATACACATATTCATAGTGTTGAAACCAAAAGATACAGAGTTGATAATGATAGTGCAACTTATTTGTGGCCTTGCCGTTTGGGTCATATCGGTGTAAAACGCATGAAGAAACTCCATCTTGATGGGCTTTTGGAATCACTTGATTATGAATCACTTGGTACTTGCGAACCGTGCCTCATGGGCAAGATGACTAAAACGCCGTTCTCCGGAACTATGGAGCGAGCAACTTATTTGTTGGAAATCATACATACTGATGTTTGTTGTCCAATGAATGTTGAGGCTCGCAGCGGGTATCGTTATTTTCTCACCTTCACAGATGATTTGAGCAGATATGGGTATATCTACTTGATGAAACATAAGTCTGAAACATTTGAAAAGTTCAAAGAATTTCAGAGTGAAGTGGAAAATCATCGTAACAAGAAAATAAAATTTCTACGATCTGATCGTGGAGGAGAATATTTGAGTTACGAGTTTGGTTTACATTTGAAACAATGCGGAATAGTTTACGAACTCATGCCACCCGAACACCACAACGAAATGGTGTGTCCGAACGTCGTGTCGTACTTTACTAGATATGGTGCGATCTATGATGTCTCTTACTGATTTACCGCTATCGTTTTGGGGTTATGCTTTAGAGACGACCGCATTCACGTTAAATAGGGCACCATCAAAATCCGTTGAAACGACACCTTATGAATTATGGTTTGGCAAGAAACCAAAGTTGTCGTATCTTAAAGTTTGGGGCTGCGATGCTTATGTGAAGAAACTTCAACCAGATAAGCTCGAACCTAAATCGGAGAAATGTGTCTTCATAGGATACCCAAAAGAGACTATTGGGTACACCTTCTATCACAGATCCAAGGCAAGATTTTCGTTGCTAAATTCGGATCCTTTCTAGAAAAAGAGTTTCTCTCGAAAGAAGTGAGTGGGAGAAAAGTAGAACTTGATGAGATAACTGTATTTGCTCCCTTATTGGAAAGTAGTTCATCACAAGAACCGGTTCCTGTGACAATTGCACCAATTAGTGAGGAAGCTAATGATATTGATCATGAAACTTCAGATCAAGTTTCTACCGAACTCACGAGGGTCAACTAGAGTAAGATCCGCACTGCAGTGGTACGGTAATCCTATTCTCGAAGTCATGTTACTTGACCATGGCGAACCTACAAACTATGAAGAAGCGATGGTGAGCCCAGATTCGCAAAATGGCTGGAAGCCATGAAATCTGAGATGGGATCCATGTATGAGAACAAAGTATGGACTTTGGTTGACTTGGCCGATGATCGGCAAGCCATTGAGAATAAATGGATCTTCAAGAAGAAGACTGACGCTGATGGTAATGTAACTGTCTATAAAGCTCGACTTGTTGCGAAAGGTTTTCGACAAGTTCAAGGGGTTGACTACGATGAGACTTTCTCACCCGTAGCGATGCTTAAGTCTATCCGAATCATGTTAGCAATTGCTGCATTTTATGATTATGAAATTTGGCAAATGGATGTCAAAACTGCATTCTTGAATGGATTTCTAGAAGAAGAGTTGTATATGATGCAACTAAGGTTTTGTTGATCCAAAAGGTGCTAACAAAGTGTGCAAGCTCCAGCGATCAATTTATGGTCCGTGCAAGCCTCTCGAGTTGGAATAAACGCTTTGATAGTGTGATCAAAGCATATGGTTTTATACATGCACTTTGGAGAAGCCTCAGATTTACAAGAAAGTGAGTGGGGAGCTCAGAGCATTTCGATATTATATGTGGACGACATATTATTAATTGGAAATGATATAGAATTTCTGGATAGCATAAAAGGATACTTGAATAAAAGTTTTTCAATGAAAGACCTCGGTGAAGTTGCTTACATATTGGGCATCAAGATCTATAGAGATAGATCAAGACGCTTGATTGGACTTTCACAAAGCACATACCTTGATAAAGTTTTGAAAAAGTTCAAAATGGATCAGGCAAAGAAAGGATTTTTACCTGTGTTACAAGGTGTGAAATTGAGTCAGACTCAATGCCCGGCCACAGCAGAAGATAGAGAGAAAATGAAAGATGTTCCCTATGCTTCAGCCATAGGCTCTATCATGTATGCAATGCTGTGTACCGTGACCGACGTATGCTTAGCAATAAGCTTGGCAGGAAGGTACCAAAGTAATCCAGAGTGGATCATCGACAGCGGTCAAGAACATCCCTGAAATACCTAAAAAGGACTAAGGATATGTTTCTCGTATATGGAGGTGACAAAGAGCTAGTCGTAAATGGTTACGCCGATGCAAGCTTTGACACTGATCCGGACGATTCTAAATCGCAAACCGGATACGTGTTTTTATTAAACGGTGGAGCTGTCAGTTGGTGCAGTTCTAAACAAAGCGTCGTGGCGGGATCTACATGTGAAGCGGAGTACATAGCTTCTTCGGAAGCAGCAAATGAAGGAGTCTGGATAAAAGAGTTCATTTCCGATCTAGGTGTCATACCTAGTGCATCGGGACCAATGAAGATCTTCTCGTGACAATCTTGGTGCAATTGCCTTGGCAAAGGAATCCAGATTTCACAAGAGGACCAAGCATATCAAGAGACGCCTTCAATTCCATCCGGGACCAAGTCCGTGGGAGACATAGAGATTTGCAAGATACATACGGATCTGAATGTTGCGTAATTCGCTGACTAAGCCTCTTCCACGAGCAAAACATGATCAGCACCAAGACTCCATGGGTGTTAGAATCATTACTGTGTAATCTAGATTATTGACTCTAGTGCAAGTGGGAGACTCAAGGAAATATGCCCTAGAGGCAATAATAAAGTTATTATTTATTTCCTCATATCATGATAAATGTTTATTATTCATGCTAGAATTGTATTAACCGGAAACATGATACATGTGTGAATACATAGACAAATATATAGTCACTAGTATGCCTCTACTTGACTAGCTCATTAATAAAAAATGGTTATGTTTCCTAACCATAGAAATGTGTTGTTATTTGATTAATGGGATCACATCATTAGGAGAATGATGTGATTGACATGACCCATTCCGTTAGCCTAGCACTTGATCGTTTAGTATATTGTTATTGCTTTCTTCATGACCTATACATGTTCCTGTAACTATGAGATTATGCAACTCCCGTTTACCGGAGGAACACTTTTGGTGCTACCAAACGTCACAACATAACTGGGTGATTATAAAGGAGTACTACAGGTGTCTCCAAAGGTACATGTTGGGTTGGCGTATTTTGAGATTAGGTTTTGTCACTCCGATTGTCGGAGAGGTATCTCTGGGCCCTCTCGGTAATACACATCACATAAGCCTTGCAAGCATTACAACTAATAAGTTAGTTGCGAGATGATGTATTACGGAATGAGTAAAGAGACTTGCCAGTAACGAGATTGAACTAGGTATTGGATACTGACGATCGAATCTCGGGCAAGTAACATACCGATGACAAAGGGAACAACGTATGTCTTTATGCGGTTTGACCGATAAAGATCTTCAGAGAATATGTAGGAACCAATATGGACATCCGTGTTCTGCTATTGGTTATTGACCGAGAATAGTTCTAGGTCATGTCTACATAGTTCTCGAACCCGTAGGGTCCGCACGCTTAACGTTATGATGACAGTTTTATTATGAGTTTATAAGTTTTGATGTACCGAAGTTTGTTCGGAGTCCCGGATGTGATCACGGACATGACGAGGAGTCTCGAAATGGTCGAGACATAAAGATTGATATATTGGAAGCCTATATTTGGATATCGGAATGGTTCCGGCGAAATCGATTTTACCGAACACCGGGGTTACTGAACCCTCCCGGGATAATGGGCCTTAGTGGGCCATGAGGGAGAAGAGGAGGGCCGGCCAGGGGGCAGGCCTCCTCCCCTAGTCCGAATAGGACAAGGAGAAGGCGGCGGCGGCCCCCTTCCTCTTTCCCCTCCCCCCTTTCCTTCTCCAACAAGGCAAGAGGGGGGAGTCCTACTCCCGGTGGGAGTAAGACTCCTCCAGGCGCACCCCTTGGGGGCCGGCCGCACCTCCCCCTCCCTCCTTTATATACGGTGGCAGGGGGGCACCCGTAAGACACAAGTTGATCTTAGTGATCGTTCCTTAGCCGTGTGCGGTGCCCCCTCCACCATATTCCACCTCGGTCATATCGTCGTGGAGTTTAGGCGAAGCCCTGCGTCGGTAGAGCATCATCATCGTCACCGCGCCGTCATGCTGACGGAACTCATCCCCGACACTTTGCTGGATCGGAGTCCGGGATCGCCATCGAAATGAACGTGTGCTGAACTCGGAGGTGCCGTGACGTTCGGTACTTGGATCGGTCGGATCGTGAAGACGCATTTACTACATCAACCGCGTTGTCATAACGCTTCCGCCACGGTCTACGAGGGTACGTGGACAATACTCTCCCCTCTCGTTGCTATGCCATCACCATGATCTTGCGTGTGCGTAGGAATTTTTTTGAAATTACTACGTTCCCCAACACCGATGTGGTTGTACTCCGGCACGGAGGACACCACTCGGATCCACCCGGAGGAGATCGAGGATGCCATGCTGGAAAGATGTCTTGGGGGCATCACAGGAAACAAGGACAACTCTCGACGGGCCAGGAGGATCCCTCCACTCGACCAGTCCTACGAAGTAGACAAGGTCCATTCCTGCATCTTTGATTGTTATCCTGCTTTCTCCATCTTGTTTGCTTCAAATCGGTCGATTGACTTTTGTCTTTTTTGTCGTTTTCCAGGCCACCACTGAGATGTACTCGATGCCCAACGGGCGCAAGAACCAGTTGAGGAGGAGGAAGGGAGTGGAGGTGAAAGCCAGGAGGAATGGCAATCTGACGGTGCGGAGGACGAAGATGACGACAGCTCCGACGAAGAGGAGGAGGAGGAAGAGGAGGAAGAAGTCGACACTCCTCGCATGGAAAGGCGGTCCAAGCTCACCCATGACCCCGCGGTCGAGCGTGGCAAGGCTATCGCGCATGTCGGGCAGTCAACGAAACGTCCTAGGACGACCTCTCCGGCGCCGACTGAAAAGCACCGAAGCAACCCTGAGCGACGCCATCAAAGCCGACGAAGGTTTTGCCCAAGATGAAGATGGCCATCCCCACCATTTACGGGTATAGCAGAACTTGTGTTTTCTTGTTCAGCATGGACATATTTTGGTCGACTTGTTGACTGCTCAACTGATTTCTGAAATCTGCAGCGCTGCCACCTCCGAGACCTCAGCCAGGAACGAAGACCAGGAGATGGAAGACGCTGTTACCTCTAACCTTGGTATGATCACTGTAGTTTCGCTTTTGGCCGATTGGATTTCCGTTTTTAACTTTGAATCTTTCCGGTAGTCTCTCCTCGTGTCATTGATCTCCCTGATGATGATGATGATGAGGCGCCGTTGAGGCGGAGGGGGACTAAAAAGGCGCCTGCTGGCAAGACTGCTCAGGTTGTATCAGTGCCTGAGGTGCTGGTTCATGAGGGTGGCAACATCACTCGGACTTCTGTGTCTTTCGCTGTGCCGCTTACGAGTATCCGGCCTTCATCGCCGACTGCTGATCCGCCCTCCCTTTTCGCCACCCACCACGTCCTAGAGGACCAAGTGGGTGCTGCTAAGGAAGCTATACGCCAGGCGGGGATCATGATGGAGCAAGTGAAGGTGGTCCGGGAGGCCAGCCAGGCGGCCTATGATGCCACCAGCTCTTCAGAGCAATGTCCAAAGTTAGTTGATCATCACCATTTGTTCTGTTAGGATATGCTACCCGAAAACTCTTCTTTCAAGATCTTCAGATCTCAACACCCACCGGGTGTGTCGATTGAATTTTTGGACCGTGGGGCATCGCCGAGTGCACCCACCGGGTGTAGTCCCCGAGACTATGGCGGATCACGGCAATCGACCGTAGTCTTTATACTTTGAATTTCTTTGTTAACTTCTTCACTCGGTCCGGGTCGGACCATGTCGAATGGAATCTTGAAACCGGTGGGGCACGCTAGTGCACCCACCGGTGTAGTCCCCGAGACTATGGTGGATCACGGGCACGTAATCGTAGTCTCAAGAACTCTTTTTTGTCTCTTCGGTCGATCGATCGAACTAAGTCGGTAGAACCAAGTGGGCACGCTAAGTGCACCCACTGGTGTAATCCTCGAGACTACCGTCGAATATTTTGATTCACCGTAGTCTTAGAAACGCAACGATTTTTCTTAGTCACCGGAAGTAACCTATCTTTGATGTCCGTCGATTGATTCTTCGCAGAAATCCTGTGAGCTTGTGGCTCGCTATACCGAATTGAAAACAAACAGATCCAGTTCAACCTTGACTTGAAGCTTGCTCAGAGAACTTGCGTAAGGCGAGACGAAGCAAAAGGTATGGCTGGTGAGAACTTGACGATCGTCTTTGTCTTTTCTCGCCTTCCTAATTCTCGATATCGCTGTCATTTTGCGCATAAAATGGAGGAGGCTCAAGAAGAAGGATCATGACCTTGCCGAGGCGCAGAAAACGACTTTGGACAAAAACCAAGCTCATGGAAGAAAAGTTGTCTTCACCGAAAACTTGAAGAAGAGAACGCCAATCTGAAAGTTGCTCTCAACGCTGCCAACAAGGAGGTTAGCCGATCAAGAACGACAAGATAGCTCGAGCGACAAGGTCGGGCGAATCAAGGGAAGAGGAACGATCTGGAGGCTTATCTGGGAGGGCTCGCCAAGAAGTTATTCCTCATGCTTGAAGGTAATTCCTCTTATCCGACTGACTTGTTATCACTGACTCATCATAGAACCATTAGCTTGAACTCGAGTTGTGTTTGCAGAATTCTGTCAGAACTTCGAGGAAGAGACTAATCGAGTGGAGACAAGCCTGGACCCCATTAACTCCCCCATGAAGGATGAAGCCGCCATGAATGTGCTCCGATTGGAGTCTCGTGCCGCTGCTGTGGTGGACTACCTCACTCGACTGAAGGTTGTGGTGTCGCGGATTGACTCGACACTCTGGCCAGGCGAAACACTTCAAAACGACCTCGAGTCTTTAATGGCTCGACTGAATGACGTTCCAAGCCGAGTGCAGGAATTGAAAAAGTCTTCTGCTAGATGTGGTGCCGATGTTGCTCTGTCCCTGGTCCGCGTTCACTGCAAGGAGGCGCGAGAGGAAAGGCTGGCATCCATCAAAGTTGCCAATACCAAGAAGTACGACTTCCGATCTTTCATGGAGACTTTCATTGGTGCTGCCACCCGGATCGCTGACGGGATCGACCTGGACCAGTTCGTCGCGCCTTCCAGTCCTCCACTTGAGGAGTAAAAAACTTCTATGACTCGTCTTAAATTTGCCTCGGAATGCCGAGTGATCTTGTAACCGATAAACTTTAACAGGCTTGAGGCCTGAGTACTTTTGAATCCGTAGGATGCTATCTGAATTTGGCTTATCATCGATTATGCTTTCATTTGCCTTCGAGCGAATTTGTTCTTCACTCAGAATATACTTCAGTGCTTGAGATGCAGCTCTGAGGTGAAAAACCCAGTCGACCTACGCTTCACTGTTCTTGCAGGTAGGGATGGAGCACGGATTGTACTTGTGGCGCAGCTCCGAAGGAGAAGGTAACAGTCGACCTGCACCTCGTCGTCCTTGCGGATCGGGATGGATTTCATACTTAGGCGAGTCTTGGATCAGCTTAAGCCCCGAGTGGGAGGTTTGCTCTCCACTCGAGAGGATTTTTCAGACTTAGGCGAGTCTTGGATCGCAGCTAAGCCCCCAGTGTGAGGTTCGCTCTCCACTCGGTAGTTTTTTTAGTTACTTAGGCGAGTACTGGACTGCAGCTAAGCCCCCGAGTGGGAGGTTCGCTCTCCACTCGGTAGGATTTTTCACACTTAGGCGAGTACTGGACTGCAGCTAAGCCCCCGAGTGAGAGGTTCGCTCTTCACACGGTAGGATTTTTCAAACTTAGGTGAGTACTGGACTGCTGCTAAGCCCCCAAGTGGGAGGTTTGCTCTTCACTCGGTAGGATTTTTTCAAACTTAGGCGAGTACTGGACTGCAGCTAAGCCCCCGAGTGGGAGGTTTGCTCTCCACTCGGTAGGATTTTACAAACTTAGGCAGTGCTTGGATCATGCTAAGCCTCCGAGTGGGAGGATTTTTTGTGTCATAGCTCTGAAGGGGAAGGCAACAGTCGACATGTACCTTGTCGTCCTTGCAAAGCGCACATTGTATTAAATACTTAGGCGAGTACTTGGACTGCAGCTAAGCCCCCGAGTGAGAGGCTGGCTCACCACTCGGCAGGATTTTAAACACTTAGGAGAGTACTTGGACTGCAGCTAAGCCCCCGAGTGGGAGGCTGACTCACCACTCGGTAGGATTTTAAACACTTAGGCGAGTACTTGTACTACAGCTCAGCCCCCGAGTGTGAGGCTGTCTCACCACTCGGTCGGATTTTAAACACTTAGTCGAGTACTTGGACTGCAGCTAAGCCCCGAGTGGGAGGCTGGCTCACCACTCGGTAGGATTTTAAACACTTAGGCTAAACGGATTCAGCTTAAGCCCCGAGTGGGAGGCTGGCTCACCACTCGGCAGGATTTTTTACAAACTTAGGCTAATCAGGTTCGCAGCTAAGCCACCCAATCGGGGAAATTTCTTATGTAAACAAAAAGTAATAACAATCACTTTGGGAAAATTATAACATTCTTGTCTTCGATAAACAAACTACAGAGGTACTTTCATTACATCTCACCCGAGTGAGTACTTAAGTATACAAGGGGTGGAGCAGCTCCGCATTCCAAGCTCGAGGCTCATCAATCTGGCGATCGACGTTGTAAAGATGGTATGCTCCATTGTGGAGAACTCTGGTGACGATGTAGGGACCTTCCCAAGTGGGAGCGAGCTTGTATGGTTTCTGTTGATCCACTCAGAGGACCAAGTCTCCTTCTTGAAAGGTTCGGCTCTTCACATTTCTAGCATGGAATTGACGCAAGTCCTGCTGATAGATGCTCGAGCGGATCAGGGCCATCTCTCTCTCCTCTTCTAGGAGGTCGACTGCATCTTGCCGGGCTTGCTCCGCTTCATCTTTAGAGTAGAGTTCGACTCGGGGTGCGTTGTGAAGCAGGTCACTCGGCAGAACTGCTTCAGCTCCATAGACCAGAAAGAACGAAGTTCTCCCAGTCGACCGATTAGGAGTGGTCCTCAATCCCCAAAGAACCGACGGAAGTTCGTCGACCCATGCTCCTGCTGCATGCTTGAGATCACGCATCACCGGGGTTTCGATCCTTTGAGAATTAGACCGCTTGCTCTTCTCGCTTGTCCATTCGACCGGGGTGAGCAATCAAGCATAGTCGACTCGCGTGCCCTGAGAGGCACAAAAGGCTTTGAACTTGTCGGAATCGAAGTTTGACCCATTGTTAGTGATGATGATATGCGGAACTCCATATCTGAATATCAACTCTCTGATGAAACTGATAGCAGTGCACGCATCGAGGTTCTTGATAGGTTTAGCTTCGATCCACTTCGTAAACTTGTCGACTGCCACTATCAAGTGAGTGAAGCCGCTCCTGCCAGTTCTCAGTGGTCCAATCATATCCAACCCCCAAACAGCGAGGGGCCAGACGAGTGGAATGGTCTTCAAGGTTGAGGCGGGTTTGTGTGACATATTGGAATAGAACTGACACCCTCCACACTTGTCGACTATTTCCTTTGCCATTTCATTTGCTTTTGGCCAGTAAAATCCCGCTCGGTATGATTTAGCCACAATGGTCCGAGAGGACGCATGATGACCACAGGTCCCCGAGTGGATATCATCAAGAATTATCTGACCTTCTTATGGTGTTATGCACTTCTGGCCGACTCCAACAAGGCTTTCTCTCAGACAACTATCCCTTGATCACAAGAAGGCCTTGGATCGGCGGACGATCCGTCGAGCCTCTTCTTCGCTCTCCGGGAGCTCTTTCCTTAGGATATACGCCGATGTAACGGCATCGTCCGATCGGGAGTGATTACCACGACTTCCATGATCAGGTCGACCACACCGGGACCTCAACTTCCCGGATCAGTGGCACTTTTTGGCTGCGGGGCTTCTTCGGTGAAAGGATCCTCTTGAATTGACGGTGTGTGGATGTGCTCCAAAAACACATCACTGGGAATGGCTTCCCTCTTGGATCCTATTTTCTCCAAATCATCAGCGGCTTGATTTTTCAGTCGAGGTACATGATGAAGCTCTAATCCCTCAAACTTCTTCTCTAGCTTCCTCACTTCATTGCAATAACCAGTCATGGCTGGACTTCTGACATCCCACTCCTTCATCACCTGATTAACCACTAGATTTGAGGCGCCATAAACCATGAGGCGACGGACGCCGAGTGAAATGGCCATACGCAACCCATACAACAGTTCTTCGTATTCTGCTTCATTGTTGGAAGAATCAAAGTGAATCTGGAGCACATATCTGAGCTTATCTCCTCGGGGGGAAACCAACACTACCCCAGCACCGGAACCATTCAGCATCTTAGAACCATCAAAGAACGTGGTCCAGTGCTCCGAGTGAACTTGAGTCGGCAATTGCTGTTCAATCCACTCGGTGATGAAATCTGCTATTGCTTGGGACTTGACGGCTTTCTTTGCCTCAAACTTGATATCAAGGGGAAGGAGTTCAATCGCCCATTTCGCCACTCGACCAGCTTGCATCTCTCAGCGTAATCTCGACAATGGGGCATCACGTGACCGTAATGGAATGGTCAGAGAAGTAATGAGCAACCTTCTTCGTGGTCATATAAATCCCATAAACAAGCTTCTGATAATGAGGGTATCTTTGCTTTGATGGGGTCAATACTTCAGAAAGATAGTATACTGGGTGTTGAACTTTGAAGGCTTTTCCTTCTTCTTCCGCCGACCGTAAGCATCAGATCGACGACTTGTCCTGTGGCTGCAATGTAAAGCAGCAAAGGCTCTTGTCGATTGGGGCAGCAAGCACCGGCTGGGTGGAGAGCAGAGCTTTTAGCTCTGCTAACGCTGCATCAGCTTCTGGAGTCCACTTGAACTTGTCTGACTTCTTCATCAGTCGGTAAAGAGGCAATGCCTTTTCACCGAGACGAGAGATGAATCGACTTAAAGCGGCCAAGCATCCAAAGAAGCTCGGACATCGTGCACACGCCGCATGCGTTTCATTCGAGTATAGTGCCAACTTTTTCTGGTTCACGATTCCTCGCTCGTAAACGAAAACCGAGTAACTTTCCGCCAGAACTCCGAATGTGCACTTTGATGGATTAAGCTTGATATCATACCTCCCGAGATTGGCAAATGTTTCAGCAAGGTCACCAACAGGTCGGAACCTTTCCGTGACTTGACCACAATATCATCCATGTATGCTTCCACATTCCGACCGATTTGAGTGAGCAAACACTTCAATCATCCTCATGAACGCCGCCCGCATTCTTAAGGCCGAATGGCATGGTGACATAACAGAAGCACCCGAATGGAGTGATGAAAACTGTTTTGATCTCGTCGGGTCCATACAGACGGATCTGATGGTAACCGGAATAGGCGTCTAAGAAAGACAACCGCTCACATCGCGCAGTTGAGTCGACTATTTGGTCGATGCGGGGGAGAGGAAAATGATCTTTCGAGCAGGCCCGATTGATATGTTTGAAGTCGATGCACATGCGAAGTGACTTGTCCTTCTTAGGGACCATGACAACATTGGCGAGCCACTCAGAGTGGTAAATCTCTCGGATAAACTCTGCTGCTAAGAGTCGAGCCACCTCCTCGCCAATGGCCTTTCTCTTCTAGACGGCGGACCGTCGAAGATGTTCTTTGACAGGTTTAACTTTCGAGTCGACTCGTAGACGATGCTCAGCCAGTCCCCTGGGAACACCCGGCATGTCGCCAGCTTCCATGCGAGGATGTCCCAGTTCTCACGGAGGAACTGGATGAGCGCTTCTTCCTATTTGGAGTCGAGTGTTGTTGAGATGTGAGTCGGAGCAGCATTGGGATCAGTCGGGTGAATATGAATCAGTTTCGTCTCGCCGGACGACTGAAATTCTGACTCCGTGGCAGGCTTCTTGGCTCGCAACAAGTCACTCGGGTCTGCAATTTTCTGGTACTCTTGCAGCTCTACCACTGCCATCTGAGCATCAGCGATCTTAGAGCCTTTCTGAAAACACTCTTCTGCTTTCTTCCGATTGCCAGTGACAGTGATCACACCTTTGGGGCTGGCATCTTCGCTTGAGGTATACATAACATGGTCGAGCCATGAAACGCGTGCATACGCCGCCTCCCCTGCAATAGCGTGATAAGCACTCGAAATCCCACGACCTCAAAGGTCAACTTTTCCTTACGAAAAATTCTTGTAATCACCAAAAACCACATCGAGAGCAATTTGGCCGAGTGACTCAGCCTTCTTTCCGTGAATGACCCCATGGAAGCTCATGTTGTCGGTGCCGAGTCCGACATCGAATGCCCATCCCTTTCAACGCCTCTCAGATACAAGATGTTCAAAGCATCGCCACCATCCATCAAAACCTTAGTTAGTCGAGTGCCTTCGACGATTGGGTCGACCACCAACGCTTGCCTCCTAGGGGTGGCTATGTGTGTCGGGTGATCAGACTGGTCGAACATAATGGCGGTCTGCGACCATTTCAGATAACTGGGTGTCACCGGAGCGACCATATTCACCTCTCGGTTGATAACTTTCAATTGACTTTTGCTTTCAACGCCAAAGAAAATCATCGTGGTGGAATTGACATGGGGGTATCCACCGTCACAATCTTCCTTGTCCTCAACTTTGTCCGACTCCTTCTCCTTGTCCTTGGGCTGCTTCCCCTGGAACTGCTGAATCAAGAGCCGACACTGTCGAGTGGTATGCTTTGGATAAATGAGTTTACCCTCTTCATCTTTCTTCGTGTGAATGTGACATGGCAAGTCCAACACATCATTTCCATCTTGGTCTTTCACTTTCTTGGGGTTCCAAGGCCCCTTGATTTCCCTTGAACTTTCCTCGAGTCACGGCCAAGGCTTCTCCAGAGCAGCGGTTCGGCTTTCAGCCACATTTCCGATCGGATTTCCCTCCCCCGGTTTCATTAGCGGCTGACTTGTACTTGCCACTCCGGAGCCGATCCTCTTCTTCACCATTGGCATACTTGGTGGCAATCTCCATCATTCGACTCAGGGTCATGTCTCCGGCCGACCGAATTTCAAACTTAACTCTTCGTTTAACGCCTTCCTTGAAGGCACAGATCGCTCGATGATCGATACATTCTCTACCGTGTGATGCAATGTGATCCATCTCTGGATGTAATCCCTCGTAGTTTCATTCGACTTCAGACACATGATCGCAACTCACAACCACCTGTTGGCCGCTTGCAAGTTCCTTCAAATGTCACGACAAACACTCGGGCAAGATCTTCCCAAGTGTAAATGCTCATTGGGTGCTAATCGATTCAGCCATGCTCTAGCCGAGCCCTCCAACATAAGAGGCAGGTGTTTCATGGCCACTTCATCGCTGCCGCTGCTAATCTGAACAGCCACTCGGTAGTCCTCACCAGTATCCGGCTTGGACTCACCAAGAACTTATCGACTCAGCCGCCAACCCGAAGTTGGGAGGAATCACCGCGGCTCTGATGGCTCTGCTAAAACACTCTGGTCCTGAGATGTGTACTTTGCTGCTGGTGGGCGCATTTCTGTCATGGCCTTCTCGGTTAGCTCTGTTCCTATCGACCAAGCCTTGAACGATGACGGATCTCGCATCAAAGCCTGGTTCCCTGGGGTCGACTGGAATCCTTCGCCCAACACTGTGATGGCGTCTGTCATCTTGCTGTCTAGGTGCGTATGACCCACCTCTTGGGGGAGGAGTGGGCACTTTCGGCGTCGATCATCATGATCGAATCGTCCTCATACCGATCCCGCCGCCTCCATGTCCCTCACGCTTCGGCGATCTTGGGCTATGAGTCGATCGATCGTATTCACAGCCGACGGATCTGCTGTGAATCCTGCTCACGATCGCGACATACCTGAATTTTGATCTGCTGCCCGAGTAAATCTACGATTCAGAAGTAAGCCTCTGCCAGCCTCTGACTAGGAAGGCTGAATGGACTCTGCTATACGGGCTGCAGCAGCTAGATTCTGAATTGGAGTTCGGTATACCTGAGTCGGTTGTGAAAAGAGTTGACGTCGAATGGAAGACGGGACCCATTGTTGCGCTCGTTCGTCGAGTACTCGCTGGAGATTTTCCAGTCGAGTGCGCTCAGCCAAGTTGGCCAAACACGCGTATTCTAAGGCACGGGCCTCGGGGGTTTCTCCAACGATAGGAGTGTGAAGCGCATCCATGTTCCCGCGCCGAAGCTCCTCCCTCTGCAGCGAAGTGAGGGGCTCGGGTTGATACTCTTCGTGAACCTGCGCCGGCTCGCCCTCCCCCCCCCAATGCCTCTGTCGGCGTGGGGGAAACCAGGAGGACTACGTGGTCGTTGGATCACTGTTGTCGCACTCGGATGCAGTCTCTGCGGAGCCAGTCGACAGATCGAACATGCCGTAGAGAGATTCGTCGGGCTCGACATCATGACTTGGGGAGTGGCCGATCAAGGGCCACCGCGTGCCTCACCCACCGCTGAAGCCTCGACCGACCGGAGCGCTTATGCGCCGGCGAGAGACTGGGAGGAGGGGCGACACAGAGCCGACCGACACTGGGTCGACGGCCGTGGGAGGACGCCATGGACGACGCTGCTGAAGTGCGTTGCCTGCGTGGACGGGAGCGTCGATGTCGACCGAGCCTCCTGCAGCCAAGCGGGTCGCCGGTTATGAACGTGAGCGCCGAGATGGATCTCATGACCCTCAACCAAAACTCCACCTGAAACCATGATGAAGGGGATCGAAAACTGCAACTTCTCCAACAAGTCGCTAAGACACCTGCCCCATGGTGGGCGCCATATGTCGTGGTTCTAAGTCTGACAGTAGAATGGGGGGTAGGAATAGAGAGGCAAGATCCTAGCTATGGAGTAGTTGTATACGCAAGATGTTTACGAAGTTCAGGCCCTTCTCGGAGGAAGTAATAGCCCCACGCCCTGAGCCCGGAGGCGGTCGACTCAATTATATGCGTATGAGTTACAGGGTGCGAACCCTTTACACCGAGGAGGGGTGGCTTATATAGAGTTCGCTGCACCCTCCAAATTTCTCGCTATGCAGGATTAAGGTACATTAAGATAGGGAGTTACCGTAACGCCCCACTTAAAGTGCTATGATGACCATAAAGCCACTTAATGACCGACCGCTTATGCGGCAGATCGATCAGAGATCTCCGGCGGTCGAAAGTGGTTGGCTTCACGGTCGATTGTCTTCAGGTCCGTCGAGTGGAATCCTTCCAGGTCGACTGAAAGGTAGTTTCTTCAAGAGATGTCCTTGGGGAGGATACCTTGGACAGGTCCATGACCCTACCCTAGGTACATGGCTTCATCACCATCCTTTCGAGTGGCTCGCCAGTGATACCTCAGGAAAGGCCGAGCTTTTCCTTCTTTTGATGGTTGCTCCTCCAAGTTCTATGCTCGGTCCTCCCTCGTGCTCTATCTGATGGTTGAGATAGAAAAAATCTTGGAAGAAACTAACAGACGGCTCAATCTGGAGATATACTTCATAGAACACTTGAAATTGGCTTAAATTCAAAACTGAGTTGGGTCCAAGATCTTGAGGCCTGATGTTGAAGTGATGAAGTGCATCGCGGAAGAACTATGAACCCGGAGGAGAAAAGCACTTGTCTAGGTGGTCGGCGAATATGACGACCTCATTCTGACCCGGCAGTGGATGGATCTCCTCATCGGGTGCGCGCCATTCTATTTCGGCTTGGGATGGGAGCAACCCGGTGTTCACCAAGTTGTCCAGCATAAGTGGAGACATGCTGGATTTAGCCCAGTTGACAGCTTTGTTGGTCTTGGGAGCCATGAGTTCAGTTGCAAATAAATCTCAACTAAAAGGTATGAAAAACAAGTATAAGCCGGCTATGACATATGGAGCAAGCATCAAAGGATGAGTAAGAGCGCTTCAGAGGTATAAGACAGTAAAATAACCTTGATGTCCGTGAGATGGCAGTTGCAAATCAAATTACGAGCCGGCTATGAATGCCCGAGTTGCGATTATTAAATAAGCAAAGGTCTATGGAATATGAAGAAACTTCTATGGATTACTATGATTTGAGAGCCGGCAATGGTGTAAGTCGACAAAAAATACCAGTGTAATTCACAATTTGACAAGTGGTGAAGCCAAGTCCGGGTCAAAGCAATCGAGAACAGAAAATTTTCAGATTTGGTTACAACTATAGATCTGGAAAATATTTGAAAAAGAAAAGAAAAAACTAGGTATGGTGGAGCTGCTAGGTGAAGAAACGGCAGTGGAGTCCACTTGGTGCAACAAGAGGGATCTAAAACATGATCAATTTAGTAGCAGAGGCAGTCAGATATCCCACAAGCAACAGGTCGCGGATAGGATTGATCTACAGAAGCATTTTTTGAAGAGCTTCGACAAACTAGTGATGAACTACAATGGTAAAGTGGCACGGATATGAAGTGTGACACTTATCTGGAAAGAAGGATTTGAGGATGTTAAAGGTCGCGAGCGCGACCGCGACGTTTCCGATAAGTGCTGGCAACGGCGCAGGCGTTGGTGTTGTTGCTGACTCGAACGACAGCGAGCTTGAAGCGGCGCTGCTCATTAGGGGCGGGAAGAAGAGCAAGGAACGGAGAAGGTAGAAGAATGAGCTCAGGGGTCTGCTGCATTATTTATAAACGAAGGGGAGCCCGAAACGGTAGGGGCGAAATCCCATGTGGCGCAATAAATTTTGGCTAAAAAGGTTCCTCAATTCTCCTGCCTAACAAGACAAAATATATTTACCCAAAGATTCGTATGATGTCATGCGTGGAAATTGAAAGACCAGTATGATGATGTCATAACATGGGATGGTAGAAAATATGCCAAGTACGGAGAAACTCATGCAAGCGAGCAAATGGATTTACCCGGCTGTAAGCCTCATGAAGGAAGGATGAAAGATGCTAGACCCAGCTTAATCTTTTACAGTTAGTTTTTGTCTTATTTTCAGGATGGAACTTAACCTGGATAAATCCAAGTTAAACTGAGGCTAATGTTGGGGGTATTCCCCAAGATCAAGACCCGACAGGAATCTTGACCCGGCCAGAAGCATAGATCAGTACTTTTCCCGGATCATAGAGGAAACAAGAGGGCCTGAAGGTCCAGAAGGACGTTTGCCAAGGGCTAGCTCATGAACAAGCTGCCAGTGAGCTGGCTTAACAAGACGGTGCAAGAAGTGGCTGATTTCCTAACATGGGAGGCAAGATAGATAGAGTTAGAGTAGGATACGGGTTGACAGTACGACCTGGAATCTCATGTAATCCCGGGGACTTGTCCTGTTATATAAAGCGGAGCCCCCAAATCGAAAAAACCAAGTTATAATCTCTTGAAAGCTAGGTTAGCGAATCCGCATCCTTGTAATCGAGATCATTGTCAATATCAATCAAGCAGGAAGTAGGTCTTTACCTCCACCGTGAGGGGCCGAACCTGGGTAAACTCGTGCCCTTCGTTCTCAATCAACCCCGTTCAAGAAATCACCTAGTTGCGCCTCCAGACTTAGTCCTTTCATGAGGACATCTGTCGTGACAAAACCACGACACCTCCTCCGCCGCCGCTGCATATATTTGGGCCAGCCCATAGCCCTTTTCGGTTTTGGGGAAAATTTCTCGAACCTTCCCAACCTGTCTTTTTTGTGAGTGACTTTCTTTAGAGTTTTTTTTCCTTTTGGTTCTTTCTTTTTTTTCATTTTGTTTTCCTCATGTTTTTTACTTTAATTTTTATTTTTTCATTTTTTTCTGAAATCATGAACATTGTTTTGAAATTATGAACATTTTTCAAAGTTACAAACATTTTTTAAAATCGTGAACATTTTTACCAATTTGTGAACAATTTTAGGATTTAGAAATATTTTTTAACATCTTGAATATTTTTTGAATCATGTCAACATTTTTCTTGAAACGACGAACTTTTTTTAAAATTGGGGGGATAATTTTTGAAGTCGTGAACATTTTTTTTGTTTTGATGAACATGTTTTAAATGCATGAAATTTTTTCGAACACGCAAACATTTTTGAATCAGTGAACATTTTTCGAATTAGCGAACATTTTTTGAATCAATGTACTTTTTTGTAATTCACAGATATTTTTTGAATATTGTGAACAATTTTAATAAATTCATAAACAGTTTTTGAATTTTTGACCGTTTGTTCGAGTTCTCAAACGTGCCTGTCAAAATCATGAGCATTTTTTTACTTCCCGAACATTTTTTGTTTTAAATCGTGAACGTTTTTTTATTATGTGGACATTTTTCTGAATGGCGATTTTTTTAGATCCATGAACATTTCATGATTTCTTGAACATTTTTTTTTCAAAATTCGCAATTGTTTTAAATTTCAGAATATTTGAAATCCTGAATTATTGAACCAAGAAAAAAAATAGAAAAATAAAATGAAAAAAAACGACATGGAAAAAATATTTGCTCCGTATGTTGGCCGTGCGAAATGGGTGCTGAGGAGAAATTTTGTGTGTTGTCCGGTCCGTGGACACACCCGGGCCTGTCCGCGGGTGATGGGGGAGGGAATTTGCTACTTGTGGGGTTGTAGATGCTATAAGAGTTGCGAATGAGCTCCAACACCAAATGGGTGCTGAGAAGAAATTATTGAACCATTTTTTTAAAATGACGCACATTTTTTGGAAATTCGCGGAACAATTTTTGAAAGTCGTGAACATTTTTTTGTTTTGATGAACATTTTTCGAATACAAGAATTTTTTTGAATTAGTGAAATTTTTTCGAACTAACAAACATTTTTTGGATCAATGAACTTCTTTGTAATTCATAGATATTTTTAAATATTGCGAACAGTTTTAAAAAAATCCACAGACAATTTTTATGCGACCATTTGTTCAATTTCTCAAAAATGTTTTTGAAAATCATGCACATTTTTTAATTTCCCGAACAATTCATTTTGAAAATCATGAACTTTTATTTAAATAAGTGAACTTTTTGTTGAAGAGCACTGCTATAGGGACGACAACCTTCTGCCCGATCATTGCACGATGGGTCTAATCAGCCGTTGGATTGCATTACTTGGCTAATCACTGCCGTTCAAATTAGGCATCGTGCATGAATCGTCTGTGGAGTATCGTGTGTAGAGCACTTTCGTTTGTTGAATGACGAATTGTTTTTGGATCCACGAACATCTCATGATTTGTTTAAGTTTTTTTTTACGAAAATCACAACTGTTTTAAATTTCAAAACTTTTTTGAAACCGTGAATTATTGAAACAAGGAAAAAACAAAATAGGACAAATGAAACAAAAAGAGAACGACATGAAAAAAACAGGGCGCCCCGCACGTGGGCCGTGCCAAAAAGGTCCTGAGGAGAAATTTTGTGTGTTGTCCGATCGACGCGCCCAGGGCGTGTCCGCGGGTGATGGGGGGGGGGGGGGGGAATTTGATGATTGTGGGGTTGTAGATGCTATAAGAGTTGCGAATGAGCTCTAACACCAATGGCACACGGTTCATAGAGCTGCCTGATGGCGCAACCCTGAAATTCATGCAAGATTCAGTGAGCTGGTCTAGCAACCAAGCACTTGAAGAAAAAAGGAATCCATGGAGACCAGGCCAACCACCTCCGGCCGGGCGTACGTACCACCGTCCGGCACTTCGTCCTGCTTCCCTTGGATGCACTGTCTGCTGTGTCGGTGCGCTGTTCGAACAGTAGCAAAGGCCAAGCGACAGAGAAGGAAGGCCTGGGACATGCTAGATGACTGACGACGAGTTGATGGCCTGGGACGTACTCCTAGTGACTGACCTGACACTTGTGGCGCCAAAATTATTATATCTGCGTGTCGGTGGCGTGCCTAGTTGAGAGCGAGATCATCAACGATGAGGTGGTTTCGGGTTCTTCGTTTCAGTCGAGATGGCGCTATCAGACCGTCTGTTGATCTGTCGCTGCAGAGTAGTTTAAGGTTCGTTTCGATGAGCTCTGCTGCTGCTGCTACGACTCCCCATATGTTCGACGACGACGATAGTACTAACTAATGTATCCCGACTGACTCTTGGCCTGTTGTCCACCTGCGTCTGCATGGTTTATGCGTGCACATCGGCCAGCAACATGTGATAGAAAGTACTACGAACAGATAGGGTGAGTCGTGCCATGAATGTCGCAACTGTTTGTTTGTAACTATACATATAGTGACACGGGAACACCTTGGTTAATTGCGACAAATGAAGTAGGTGGATGGTCGTCTGCGCCCTGAGCCTCCCTGATCAGCATCATAGTTTGAACAGAGGCCTAGTGACATCATGCATCGTCGTCTTGGTTTCTTTTGAGCGTGAATGATCAATGATCAAGCAGAAACGGACACCAACCAAATTAGTTTTCAGATCGCCATCTAGCCCAAGCATGCACTCAGCCTGCACTGCAGGACTCCGATCGATATCAACGTCCATACGGAGGAGACGACGAGTGGATGGACTCTAGTAACGACCCGGGCCCTGGCAGATGCCACGTTCGAGCCCCCAGCCCCAGGTATTAATGATGCATCTGCTCTCGAGACATACGTGATCCAACGCGTATCCTGTCTCCTCATCCTCTAGTTCTACTATGTACGTACATGCATGTCTCGCGGAATGCTAACCATTTCGGCTAAGGCGTACAGCAGGCTCGTATGAAGATGGTCCCCTGCGTAGCCACGTACGCTAGCTAATTTAGCCTACATCCCACACACCAAAGGGCCCCTTGAGACCGAGACTGGGTTCCACTAATAACGCAGTAGGTCCCTATTTCAGGAACTCCGCCCCGCGTCGCCCCCCGTGGGCGACCTGGATGCCCAAACCTAGCCGCCGGAACCTACCCCCACTCCTTCCTTCGCTGCCGCTGCCAAGGGAGCCGGGCAAAGTTTGACGCTGTGAAGCCGGCGGGATCTTCTTCGCTTTGGAAGCGGGGCATGAGGGCTCTTCTTCGCTCAAGACGTCGGATCCCGAAGGCCGGCGTGTCGGATGGCGCTGCTGGAGCTGGTTGCGTGGGGCAGCGCAGCCGCTGGACAGTGGAGGCGTGTTGTCGTGGAGGAGCGCGTGAGCCGGTGACGGCGCGTCGTTTCTCTCGTGGCGGGGCTCGTCTTGGCCACATCTGCGGCTGCTGGTGAAGGAGGCTGGCGGCCGATGCGCGACATGGAGCCTGGCAGGGCAGCGGGCTTGGACAAAGCTGGCAGCAGTGTGGTGGTGTGCTTGGGCGGTGGCGGCGTCATCCGAGGCGTGAGCAAACCCACAGCCAGCCGGGTGGTGGCGGCGCTGCGATGGCTCGGCCAAGATGGAGTCTTGGCGAGCGAGTGGCCGGCCTCCTCTGCGCGGTGTGGTGAGTGGCGGGCTCTCTCGGTGGCGCGACTTGGTTCTTCGTGGAGGAGGGTTCGACCGTCACAAGGCCGACCTTTGGAGTGGGCGTCGGCGATTCGCAGACGGTCATGGACCTGGCGGAGGTGCGGGTGGCTGCAGTCTCTTGTTCAGGCTTGGAGTTGGTGCGGTGGCCGGGTTCCTCTTGGTCATGCAGCCGGTCGTCAGTCCTCAGCTTTGCGGCTACTTCGGCTTAGAGTTGCGGTGGCGGCGGTGCGGGGCAAATTGGACGGTGTTGCCCATCTTCAGGAGGCGTGGTGATGTGCGTCAGCGGATGAAAATCTTGCTTGGCTTATGTCGGGTCGTGGCGATGGCACCCGTGGGTGTCATTCCCTTCTTGGAGGCGTCGCTGAGGCGTGTGTGCCATGCCCCTCGCTCACTTGGAGTTGGTGGCTGTCTCCGAGCGAAAGCCTCGATTCGATGTTGGATCGGCACATTGGCGGCGTCCTCGACGTCATATCTCTGTTGGGAGCTTTGTGTGTGGAGACATGGTTGGGTCCTTATTGCTCTCCTCCGGTGTCCGCCGCTGTCCTCTGTTGGTCCTTTGCGGCGCTACGTACGATCGTCGCTGGTGTCTCCAAGACGGTGCTTCTCTTAGATCGAAGCAAGTTCTGCCTTCCACTTGCCACTTCCTCTTAGGCGCTCAGAGTGGATGGTGCGTCGACAAGCGATGTTCTATGAAAAGTGGTGGTCTTCGGAGGTGTCCAGTGTCGGTCGAGACGCGGTGTGTGTGTCAGCTGAGGATAGGCTCTTCAGTGTCGTGGCTTGCTTTGCGGTGTTGTCCGCCTGTAATCTTGATCGTAAGTGGTGTGGTGTGTGCTATGCTCGTTGTTGCAGCAAGTGTTAGTTTCTTGTAATTTCAATTCTGCCTTTTATAAAGCTATAGTATGCCTAGGTGTACTCTCGAAAAAAAAACCGTAAGACTGTTGCGCTGTCTAGGCCCAGAAATTTCGCCGGAATTATACGGCAGTCCACAATGGCTGATGTTTGGCTCCAAAGTACTACTAGACGAACTGATAGCTAATTTAAGCGTGTGGTAATACTACCACTACAACTACCAAGACCGACTACCTTGCATGTGCAGAGGCAGTGCAAGGTGGACGCACGAGCAAGGCTTTGTTAAGCTGGCTCACAGTCACAGCCTGTACTCCTGCCATCGCAAGTGACTTGGAGCCCCCTTCCTAAGGCTCTAAGGCTGGTCACTTTTTTTTTTGCGGAAAAAATTCTAATCTATTCATCTTCAATCATGGTACAACGAATACCAGAAATAAAAATTACATCTAGATTTGTAGACCATCTAACGACAACTACAAGCACCGAACCGAGCCGAAGGCGCGCCGCCGTCATCGCTCCTCCATCGTCGGAGTCGGGCACAACTTGTTGTAGTAGACAGTCGGAAAGACGTCGTGCTAAGGCCTCATAGGACCAACACCCCAGAACAACAACCGCCGCCGATGAAAAATAACGTAGATCGGAAGGATCCAAACCGAAGACACACGAACGTAGACGAACAACGACGAGATCCGAGCAAATCCACCAAAGATAGATCTGCCGGAGACACACCTCCACACGCCCACCAACGATGCTAGACGCACCGCCGGAACGGGGGCTAGGCGGGAGACCTTTATTCCATCTTCAGGAGCCGCCGCTGCCTCGCCTTCCCCGAGTAGGACACAAACCCTAACAAGATTGAAAAATTGACTAAAACGGAGCCCTCCTGGCTGCCCTTGCCAGATCCACCGCGCCTCCATGGCCCTAAGGCCACTAGAGACGAGGCGGACTCTTGGCCGGCCAAGCGAGAGGCACGAACCCTAACTTTCTTTCTTGGAGGAGGAGGAGGAGGCGGCGAAGGAGTACGCCGGCGAGAGGCTCCAAGGCTGGTCACAGTGGGGAGTAACTTAGACTAGTAACATGCATATGTTATTAATTTATGTTACTACCTCTATAGTGTATAGTATCATATATTAGTATCATATGTGGTCTCATTTATTGCCATGCATAATACATAGTAGCATCACATTTATTATGTTATGGTGTCTATCTATGTTATTATAACCATCTCTCTTTTCTTTAATTATCTGTCACATAAGCATGTTTGTGAGTCCCAAGTGCATGATACTATTTATATTACCCCACTATGGCCAGCCTAAGGGACGACCCGGCCACACGGCAGTACAGGTACAGCACGGCCCTTTCTTTTACTCCTACACTCATACTTGTACTAGTATATACACCGTATAAAAATGCTCAACAATATGTACTGCTCCCTCTCTCTCAGTTTATAGGGTGTGCGCGTATCATTAGGTCGTCAATTTGACCAACCTAATATGAGTCATATATTATAAAAAATATACCAATGTAAACTTGAGATGTTCTATTTTCAAAAGGTATAATTTTTGTGTTATATAGTTAATATTAGGGTGATAAAATTGCCAACCTAGGTATATGCGTAGGACTTGTAAATTAAAACGAAGGGAGTACTGTAAGACAATAAGTTTGGGGGAACTGGCACAACCCTCTAAGGGTGGCCTATCACATATATATAATGAGTGGGGTACAACGTTACAACATACGTACACATATACAGAAGCTATATAATCTAACACCCTCCCTCAATCTTAGCCACTTCCTAAAGAATCTAGAAAGGTAAGATTGCGCCTACAGGCCTCGTACTGTGGTAGAGGCAATGGCTTGGTGAAGATGTCTGCGAGTTGATCCTTAGAAGAGATGAACCTGATCTGTAGTTGCTTTTGAGAGACACGTTCCCGCACAAAGTGATAGTCAACTTCAATGTGTTTTGTTCGGGCATGGAATACCGGATTTGTAGAAAGGTATGTAGCACCGATGTTTTCACACCAAAGAATAGGAGACTGCGATTGAGATATACCCAATTCCTTAAGCAAAGACTGTGTAACGCCCCGGATTCGATGCGCCCGGTGTCCGCCAGTTATTCGCCGTCTTTGCCATGTCATTTTCTTGCGTGTTGCACTTTGCCATGTCATCATCTGCATTTTTTATCATGTCATCATGTGCATCGCATTTGCATACGTGTTCGTCTCATGCATCCGAGCATTTTCCCCGTTGTCCGTTTTGCAATCCGGGCTCCTATGTCTCCCGGTGCCCCTTTTTGCCTCTTTTCGTGTGCGGGCGTTGAACGGTCTCGGAATGGACCGAGGTTTGTCAAGCGGCCTTGGTATACCACCGGTAGACCGCCTGTCAAGTTTCGTGCCATTTGGAGGTCGTTTGATACTCCAACGGTTAACCTGTGAGTAAAGCCCTCTTTGAGTTGCAGCCCAACACCCCTTCCAAAGTGGCCCAAAACCCAGCAAACTCCTCTCCATGCTCTCGGTCGTTCGATCACGATCGCGTGGTCAAAACCGCACCTCATTTGGAGTCTCCTAGCTCCCTCTACCTATAAATATGTGTCCCTCCCGGATTTTTCACGCAGTCCAACCCTAGCCCTTCTTCTCCACATGCCGGACACGTCGCCGGCCCGACGCTGCCCAGCCGCCACCTCGCCCGGCCAATCGCCTCCTGCCACGTCCCCCGCGCTCCTGGCAGTGGCATCGCGCCACGTCGCCCTCGCCGCTCTCTCGCCTCATTCGCCCGCTGCCGGCTTGGCCATCGGCCAGGCCGCCCGCCTCCGCCCGTGCCGGCGCCTGAGCCCGTCGCCGCCCGGCTTCCCTTGTAACCACGGCGCCGCTGTCCGCCGCCTCCGCTGCTCCCGCCCGCCTCACAGCGCCTCGGCCGCGCCTCGCCGCCAGCCACGCCCTCGCCTCACGGCGCCCGTCTGCCGCCATCGCCGCCGCCGTCCGTTCGCTCCGGCGAGATCCGGGCGGGTGGATGAGATCCACCCGTCCCGGGATCCAAACGCGCCCGCGCCCCCGTCCCGGATCCCGCCATCCCGCGTTGACTATTCTCGGAGGTTGTTTTTTTCCACCGTCATTTTTCTGATGTTATTTTGATGCATATTCATCGCATCATAACTCTGCAACCGTAGCTTCGTTTTGTGCGTGTAATATGTCAAATTGTTCGCCTCGATGAGTACATCGTTTCTTCCCATTGCATCATTTTCTTTTGAGCTCATCTTGATGCCCGAAATGCTGTTAGAAGAGTGCTATGTGATGTTAGTTTCAGATTCTTATCAGAACATGCACTTTTGTCATTTTTGCCATGATTGATGTGTGCACCCTATGAACTTGAGTCCTACATGTGTTTTGTAATATGCCATGCCATTTTTCCAGGGGTGCTTGCCATGTATTTTTGTGAGTTGTGTAGAGAGTGCATCAAGCTTGTTAAGTAGAGTACTTGCTGTTGCTGTTTTCCTGGCAGTTTCTGTTATATTTTGTTGTCATGTTAACTTGAAGCTATCAAGAGATCCATGCATATTTTGAGATACTTCAGTAAGTATGTTTTGAACATATGGTTATGCTCTATCCATACATGCCCTTGTTTGCAATTATTGAGTGCCATAGCTTGATTCAATCGAGCTCTACTTTTGCTATAAAATGTTTCCTGGCAGATTGTTTACATGTTATTCAATTTTGCCAAGGTTGTTGTAGTTGATCCGTGTATGCTATGATGTTGTTCTTGCCATGTATAGCTTCTATGCCATGTATTCTTGCTGTTGGTTACCTTTTCATGCCTTGTATTGCTCTGTGGTGAGTGGTTCAAGCTCACCTACATGCCTACTTATTGTTGTTCCTGCGATATATGAATCTGTAATATAACTTGCCATGTTTACATGGGCGCCATCATATTTTCTGATCCTTTTTGGCTCATGGTCAGTAAAGGAATTTTGTTCTATGCATTTAGTACTATCATGCCATGCCTTTGTCTGCCATGATAAGTTACTGTAGCATGTTGTTTCATAGCTCTAAATATTGCAACCTGATTTTATTTCTGCAAAGTCTGAAACTGTTATTATTTGCAATCTTGCCATGTGTGTTTGAGCATGTTCTAGTGATTTCTGGAGATAGCTCAGTGTTTATGTTTTGTCATGCTTTACCTGTACATCATGCCCATGCCTTTTGTTATTACGTTGAGATGTTGTAGCATGTTGTTTTAATGCTTGCAATATGCCTAGTTGCTGTTTTGGACAGATTGTTGCTAGAACTTGTATTGTGTGTATGTGTTGAACCGTTGCTCGCTTTTGAGTGTGCTCTATACGAAACTTGCTTAGAATTGCATGTAGTTTCATATTATCATGTTGCATTCATGTTTTGAGGTGTTTGCTTGATGTTTGGGTGCATTTTGCATCAATGCCATGTTTAACTTGTTTTGCTCATATCTTCTAGGCCGTAACTCCGAATCTAATGAACTTTATATGTAACTCGACTAGAATTTCGTGTAGATCATCGTGGTGCATCTTAACTTGCTGGTTAACAACTCGAACATAAGGTTTATTCAGATCTGGACCAATTTCGAAATTTGCATATGAGGACTTACCGGAATTGTTCTATGTTGTTTCCGGCCTCATTTAAACTTGCCTTGATGTGTTGCTCTTGTTTGCATCATCTCTTGCCATGAGTAGCTTCATGTAGCTTTGTCATGCATCATGCTTGTTGTGCATCTTGTCATGTTCATGTGTGGGGTGTTTACCTATGTTGTGTGCTTCTTCTTGTTAGTTCCTGTTTCGTTGCGATCGTGAGGATTCGTCGTCTACGCTTGGTTCAGATTCATCCGTTCGTCTTCTTCATGGACTCGTTCTTCTTCCTTGCGGGGTTTCAGGCAAGATGACCGCTACCCTGGATCTCACTACTATCATTGCTATGCTAGTTGCTTCGTTCTATCGCTTTCCTTCGCTACCTATTACCTGTTTATCAAGCCATCCCAAACTGCCATGTCAGCATCTAACCTTTTTCACCCTTCCTAGCAAACCGTTGTTTGGCTATGTTACCGCTTTGCTCAGCCCCTCTTATAGCGTTGTTAGTTGCAGGTGAAGATGAAGATTGTTCCTTGTTGGAACATGGAGATGTTGTTCCTTGTTGGAACATGTTTACTTGTTGGGATATCACAATATATCTTATATTATTAATGCATCTATATATTTGGTAAAGGGTGGAAGGCTCGGCCTTATGCCTGGTGTTTTGTTCCACTCTTGTCGCCCTAGTTTCCGTCATATCGGTATTATGTTCCCGGATTTTGCGTCCCTAACGCGGTCGGGTGATTTATGGGACCCCCTTGACAGTTCGCTTTGAGTAAGACTCCTCCAAAGAAGGCCCAACATTGGTCTTACCATTTGCTTCACCACCACCTATAATTTCCCTTGGGATTAATTAACCCAAGGGTCATCTTTATTCAGACCCCCGTCCCAATGCGAGTCTAAGTGATGCACCAAAACAGAGCCACTTGCGGTGCCGCCCCTAGGCAACTTGGGGTATCGTCGGTTGTCAGACGTAATGTTCATCCGGTCGTGGCTCGAGGCGAGATACTGTGCGGCTACTATCGTGGTGTCGGCACGCCGGAGGTCTTCTTTGGTCTTGTTTTATTCTTTGTCGAAATGTCTTGTAGCCGGATTCCGAGACTGATCGGGTCTTCCCGGGAGAAGGAATATCCTTCGTTGATCGCGAGAGCTTATCATGGGCTAAGTTGGGACACCCCGCAGGTATAAACTTTCGAGAGCCGTGCCCGGTTATGTGGCGGATGGGAATTTGTTAATATCCGGTGTAGTAAACTTGAAGCAAACTCTTCTAAAATACACCAATCGTAATGCGTAATCGTGAGTGTCTCTTTTCGGGTTGATCGAGAGGAGAACACGGTTTCTGGGTTATGTCTGACGTAAGTAGGAGTTCAGGATCACTTCTTGATCATTACTAGTTGACGACCGTTCCTTGCTCCTCTTCTCGCTCTCATTTGCGTAAGTTAGCCACCATATTTGCTTAGTCAGCTGTAACCTCACCACTTTACCCCTTCCTTTCCCATTAAGCTTTGCTAGTCTTGATACCCATGGTAATGGGATTGCTGAGTCCTCGTGGCTCACAGATTACTACACCATCAGTTGCAGGTACAGGTTATGCGATGATCGGGACGTGAGAGTGATGTTTGCTTGTATTGGAGTTCTTCTTCTGCTTCTTCTTCGATCAGGGGATAGGTTCGTGTCGGCACTGGGCTAGCAGGTGGTGGATGTCGTTGAGTTTGTTTATGTTTCATCCGTAGTCGGATGTTGATCTTGTATATGATGTTGTTGTATTCTTGTGGCATTTGTGCCTTATGTATGTATCCCCATCTATTATGTAATGTTGATGTAATGATATCCACCTTGCAAAAGCGTCTTCAAGATGCGCTCCTATCCTTGGTGGGACCCTCGAGTTCCTTTTTGGATAGGGTCGCATCTTAGGCGTGACAAGTTGGTATCGAGCCTCGACCTACCTTAGGAGCCCCCTTGATTGATCGTGTAGTTTGGCCGTTGTCGAGTCTAGAAGAAAACTATTTTCTGAGTCTAGTTATATCGGAGAGTAGGAATTCTTTTTATCCTCTGCCCCTTCGTCGCTCTGGTGAGGAATCTTGACGTAGGTGTTTTGAACTACTCCTCTTCCCATTCAAATTTTTCTTTAGGATCACGCAGTTGGTTTTTCCGGTAGTTTTTTTCCTCAGCTCTTTTCATCCGGTGCATTTCTCGTCAAGTTGACTTGAGCCTCTTCATCGTTGTCAAGTCCAATCCTCAGTTGTTTTCTTTTCCTGCCCGCCCACGCTTCTTCTTGTCGGAACCGGAGTTCGTAATCGAGTATCCATTCTACTCGTGCGAAGTCTTTGCTTTCTTTCCTCAATGATTTCAACCGGTGTTTTCTCTTCAAGATATTCGTCGTTTTTCCCTTCCAAGTTGTCTTTGTTTTCCCGCCCTCCCACCCTTTTTCTTCCCGGAGTCTGACTCTCTCTCGACCAGCTATTTCATTCGTGTGGAGTCTTCCCTCAATTATTTCAACCGGTGAATTCTCGTCTCGTTCGTCATTATTCATCCCTTTTCTTCTCCGGTGGATTCAATTCTAGTTTTTTTTTCGTTGTCGATTGTATTCTTTCCCTCAGCTCAAATATTTCCCTTTGCTCGTTCGCCTCTCGCTAGTCTATCCTTCCGGAGTTCAAGACATCTCAGGAGATTCGTCTGTGTTCCTATTTATTCGAGGTTGTCACCTCATTTAAATATTTCAATTATTCCGGTGCATCACCTATCTATTCAACATCCCTTTTCCAACGGTGCTTTCCTTTAGTGGGCCCTAACCCACAGGTCTTTTCCCAGGATCTTACCTGACTCTTCTAATTATTCCGGAGTTATTCTCAATTCTTTTCAAGCGTGACGTAAGAATGGATTCCATCAGTCACATGCCTTTCAAGATCGATTTCAAATCATTTTCATTGTTGACTCAACGTCTTTGTTTTTCATTCTCCCGGAGCGTCTCAACAATTCTGCATGCTGGTTCTCGTCGTCATTCTCAACATTTGAAGACAGTCGTAGATTTTTTCTCTTAAATCTTGTCTGTTCTCTCGAAGATGCGTGGTGCTAGCTCGATGTTATCCTATCTAATTGTTTCCAGTCATGCAAATTCTTTTCATCCATCCGGAGTATTTCAGGAGTTACTTTCCGTCTCAATCATCCGGAGGCCATCTTTTCGGAAGATTTCTTCGTTCTAAGTTTTCAGATTCGTTCTCCAATTATTCTATATCTGTGCCTTTTCGTTCGTCTCAATATTCTTCCGGTGCTTCGTTCAAATATTCTTCTATCAGTTCGCGATCTCTTTGTTCTCTTGCATTTTAATTCCCTCAAGTATCTCCGTGCTTCTATAATTCTTCCCGGTGTTTCAGTCTCTTTCATCAGTCATTTCCGAATTTTTACGGTGGTTCCTTCAGATTTCTTTTCTTTGATTATCATATTAACTCATTCGTTCTTTCCAATCCTACCGGTGGTTCATGAAGACCTACTCAAGTTTGCGATATGTCACTTCTCAATTCTTTTTCAAGAAGAATAAGTTGCATGCCAAGTCCATTGCTTGTCATCAATTTAATTTGATGAAGGATAAGCATACAATAAATCTTATTCTTATTTCATCCAAGTGAGTAATCCCTTCCTTCGGAGTTTGTTCTTGATGAATAAATTCTATTTCCAAGCGTTCTCATCTTTTCTTCTCCGGAGTTCAAAATTTACTCGGCCATTTCGTCCGAACATCCATCTAAATCATCGCAAGGCTCATCTTATTCTTTCTTCCTTCATTCTATCTCGCCATCCTTTTGTCACAGGAGTTCTTCATGGTGGTTCTTCATGATTTAATTCATTCTTCAAGTGTTCATCAAGATTCTTGTCGAGGGAATTCAAGTATCTTTTCTTCTCGCGTCTTGAAGTGCAATTAATTCTCCGTACTCTTTTTAAGTGGAGTTTTGCGTTTCTTCATTCTTCTCAGCGATCCAATCATTTTCGTTTGTGGCCGGTTATCACCCTATGATCCTGAGATGTTACCTATAAGTCCACAACAAGCTTATTTCTTTTCGTTGTTGATTTTCTCAACAACTCTGTCCAATCCTTTCTTCTAAGATGCTTTCAATTTCATTCGCGGCACAAGTTGTCATTTTCTTCTCCGTTCTTTTCATTCAACTCTTTTAATTCTTTCCGGAGGTTTTTTTGTCATGTCTTCATCAAGTGTCATTCCATCTTCTGAAGCTCATGTTCTATTCTGTCCTTGTTCAACCGGTGTGCTGCCTAAATCCTTTCAGTCTTATTCGTTTCTTTTCTCATTCTAACCACTCCGGTTAGAACGAGTGGTTTCATAGTCTATCTAATTTCCGTGAGCTTTTGATTCTCGTCATTCTCGTCGTTCCTCTCTTCTTCTCGAGTGCTCTCGATTCTTTGCTTCTTCTCTGGAGTTCTTGTTTCACCTCATCCCTTTTTCCCTTCTGTCTCGGTCCTCAAAATCTCGGGACGAGATCTCTTGTTAGTGGAGGAGTGTTGTAACGCCCCGGATTCGATGCGCCCGGTGTCCGCCAGTTATTCGCCGTCTTTGCCATGTCATTTTCTTGCGTGTTGCACTTTGCCATGTCATCATCTGCATTTTTTATCATGTCATCATGTGCATCGCATTTGCATACGTGTTCGTCTCATGCATCCGAGCATTTTCCCCGTTGTCCGTTTTGCAATCCGGCGCTCCTATGTCTCCCGGTGCCCCTTTTTGCCTCTTTTCGTGTGCGGGTGTTGAACGGTCTCGGAATGGACCGAGGTTTGTCAAGCGGCCTTGGTATACCACCGGTAGACCGCCTGTCAAGTTTCGTGCCATTTGGAGGTCGTTTGATACTCCAACGGTTAACCGGGTAACCGTAAAGCCCTCTTTGAGTTGCAGCCCAACACCCCTTCCAAAGTGGCCCAAAACCCAGCAAACTCCTCTCCATGCTCTCGGTCGTTCGATCACGATCGCGTGGCCGAAAACCGCACCTCATTTGGAGTCTCCTAGCTCCCTCTACCTATAAATATGTGTCCCTCCCGGATTTTTCACGCAGTCCAACCCTAGCCCCTTCTTCCTCCGCCTTGGACATCGCCCGGCGCCCGCCAGACGGCCGCCACCTCGCTCCGGCTAATCGCCTCTGCCACGTCACCCCGCCGCCGCTCCGGCCAGTGGCATCGCGCGCCACGTCGCCCTCGCCCGCGCCCTCACTTTCCTCCGCCGCCCGCGGCTTCAGCCAGCCAATGGCAGGCCTCCAGGCCCCGCCGCCTCCGCGCTTCTGCCGGCGCCCTGCGCCCGCCTGGCCCAAGACAGCGCCCGCCGTCCGCCGCCTCCACCGGCTCCCCGCCCGCCCGCGCCTCGGCCCAGGCCCGCCTCCCTTCGCCGCCTCCGGACTCCGCCTGCCGGCGCCCGTCCGCCGCCCAGCGCCGCCGCCCGCCGCCGTCCGTTCGCTCAGCGAATCCGGCGGTGGATGAGATCCACCCGTCCGGGATCCAACGCGCCGCGCCCGTCGGATCCCGCCATCCCGCGTTGACTATTCTCGGAGGTTGTTTTTTTCCACCAAGTCATTTTTCTGATGTTATTTTGATGCATATTCATCGCATCATAACTCTGCAACCGTAACTTCGTTTTGTGCGTGTAATATGTCAAATTGTTCGCCTCGATGAGTACATCATTTCTTTCCATTGCATCATTTTCTTTTGAGCTCATCTTGATGCCCGAAATGCTGTTAGAAGTGCTATGTGATGTTAGTTTCAGATTCTTATCAGAACATGCACTTTTGTCATTTTTGCCATGATTGATCTGTGCACCCTATGAACTTGAGTCCTACATGTGTTTTGTAATATGCCATGCCATTTTTCCAGGGGTGCTTGCCATGTATTTTTGTGAGTTGTGTAGAGAGTGCATCAAGCTTGTTAAGTAGAGTACTTGTTGTTGCTGTTTTCCTGGCAGTTTCTGTTATATTTTGTTGCCATGTTAACTTGAAGCTACCAAGAGATCCATGCATATTTTGAGATACTTCAGTAAGGATGTTTTGAACATATGGTTATGCTCTATCCATACATACCCTTGTTTGAAATTATTGAGTGCGATAGCTTGAGTCAATCGAGCTCTACTTTTGCTATAAAATGTTTCCTGGCAGATTGTTTACATGTTATTCAATTTTGCCAAGGTTGTTGTAGTTGATACGTGTATGCTATTATGTTGTTCTTGCCATGTATAGATTCTATGCCATGTCTTCTTGCTGTTGGTTACCTTGCCATGCCATGTATTGCTCTGTGGTGAGTGGTTCAAGCTCACCAACATGCCTACTTATTGTTGTTCCTGCCATATATGAATTTGTAATATAAGTTGCCATGTTTACATGGGTGCCATCATATTTTCTGATCCTTTTTGGCTCATGGTCAGTAAAGGAATTTTGTTCTATGCATTTAGTAGTATCATGCCATGCCTTTGTCTGCCATGATAAGTTATTTAGCTTGTTGTTTCATAGCTCTAAATATTGCAACCTGATGTTATTTCTGCAAAGTCTGAAACTGTTATTATTTGCAATCTTGCCATGTGTGTTTGAGCATGTTCTAGTGATTTCTGGAGATAGCTCAGTGTTCATGTTTTGTCATGCTTTACCTGTACATCATGCCCATGCCTTTTGTTATTACGTTGAGATGCTGTAGCATGTTGTTTTAATGCTTGCAATATGCCTAGTTGCTGTTTTGGACAGATTGTTGCTAGAACTTGTATTGTGTGTATGTGTTGAACCGTTGCTCCGTTTTGAGTGTGCTCTATATGAAACTTGCTTAGAATTGCATGTAGTTTCATATTATCATGTTGCATTCATGTTTTGAGGTGTTTGCTTGATGTTTGGGTGCATTTTGCATCAATGCCATGTTTAACTTGTTTTGCTCATATCTTCTAGGCCGTAACTCCGAATCTAATGAACTTTATATGTAACTCGACTAGAATTTCGTGTAGATCATCGTGGTGCATCTTAACTTGCTGGTTAACAACTTGAACATAAGGTTTATTCAGATCTGGAACAATTTCAAAATTTGCATATGAGGACTTACCGGAATTTTTCTATGTTGTTTCCGGCCTCATTTAAACTTGCCTTGATGTGTTGCTCTTGTTTGCATCATCTCTTGCCATGAGTAGCTTCATGTAGCTTTGTCATGCATCATGCTTGTTGTGCATCTTGTCATGTTCATGTGTGGGGTGTTTACCTATGTTGTGTGCTTCTTCTTGTTAGTTCCTGTTTCGTTGCGATCGTGAGGATTTGTTCGTCTACGCTTGATTCAGCTTCATCCGTTCGTCTTCTTCATGGACTCGTTCTTCTTCCTTGTGGGGTTTCAGGCAAGATGACCGCTACCCTGGATCTCACTACTATCATTGCTATGCTAGTTGCTTCGTTCTATCGCTTTCCTGCGCTACCTATTACCTGTTTATCAAGCCATCCCAAACTGCCATGTCAGCCTCTAACCTTTTTCACCCTTCCTAGCAAACCGTTGTTTGGCTATGTTACCGCTTTGCTCAGCCCCTCTTATAGCGTTGTTAGTTGCAGGTGAAGATGAAGATTGTTCCTTGTTGGAACATGGAGATGTTGTTCCTTGTTGGAACATGTTTACTTGTTGGGATATCATAATATATCTTATATTATTAATGCATCTATATATTTGGTAAAGGGTGGAAGGCTCGGCCTTATGCCTGGTGTTTTGTTCCACTCTTGTCGCCCTATTTTCCGTCATATCGGTATTATGTTCCCGGATTTTGCGTCCCTAACGCGGTCGGGTGATTTATGGGACCCCCTTGACAGTTCGCTTTGAGTAAGACTCCTCCAGCAAGGCCCAACATTGGTCTTACCATTTGCTTCACCACCACCTATATTTTCCCTTGGGAGTAATTAACCCAAGGGTCATCTTTATTCAGCCCCCCGGGCCAATGCTTGTCTAAGTGTTGGTCCAAACCAGAGCCACTTGCGGTGCCGCCCCTAGGCAACTTGGGGTATCGTCGGTTGCCGTACGTAGTGTTCATCCGGTCGTGGCCTGAGACGAGATACGCCGCTACTATCGTGGTGTGTCGGCACGCCGGGAGGTCTTCTGGTCTTGTTTTATTCTTTGTCGAAATGTCTTGTAGCCGGATTCCGAGACTGATCGGGTCTTCCGGAGAGAAGGAATATCCTTCGTTGATCGCGAGAGCTTATCATGGGCTAAGTTGGGACACCCCTGCAGGGTATAAACTTTCGAGAGTCGTGCCCGCGGTTATGTGGCAGATGGGAATTTGTTAATATCCGGTTGTAGTAAACTTGAAGCAAACTCTTCTAAAATACACCAATCGTGTGCGTAACCGTGAGTGTCTCTTTTCGGGGTTGATCGAGAGGAGAACACGGTTTCTGGGTTATGTCTGACGTAAGTAGGAGTTCAGGATCACTTCTTGATCATTACTAGTTGACGACCGTTCCTTGCTCCTCTTCTCGCTCTCATTTGCGTAAGTTAGCCACCATATTTGCTTAGCCGCTGCTGCAACCTCACCACTTTACCCCTTCCTTTCCCATTAAGCTTTGCTAGTCTTGATACCCATGGTAATGGGATTGCTGAGTCCTCGTGGCTCATGATTACTACACCATCGATTGCGTACGAGGTTATGCGATGATCGTATGCGTGAGAGCGATGTTTGCTTGTATTGGAGTTCTTCTTCCGCTTCTTCTTCGATCGGGGATAGGTTCCAGGTCGGCAGCCTGGGCTAAAGGTGGTGGATGTCGTTGAGTTTCTGTTTATGTTTCATCCGTAGTCGGATGTTGATCTTGTATATGATGTTGTTGTATTCTTGTGGCATTTGTGCCTTATGTATGTATCCCCATCTATTATGTAATGTTGATGTAATGATATCCACCTTGCAAAAGCGTCTTCAAGATGCGCTCCTATCCTTGGTGGGACCCTCGAGTTCCTTTTGGATAGGGTCGCATCTTGGGCGTGACAGACTGTACCCAGATAATTTCTGCAGTAGCATTAGCCACAGCCTTATACTCAGCTTCAGTACCACTACGTGAAACAGTAGCTTGTTTCCGAGCACTTCTGGCGATCAAGTTAGAGCCAAAGAACACATCATAGCCCCCCGTGGATCGCCTGTCGTCCGGACTGCCAGCCCAGTCCGCATCAGAATACGCCGAGAGGGCCCAGAGGGGTTCGGTCGAATATGCAGGCCATAGGACATCGTGAAGCCGATATAGCGCAATATGCGCTTAACAGCAGACCAATGAGTGTCACGAGGCGCCTACAGATACTGAAAAACTCTGTTGACATCAAAAGAAATATCAGGTCTCCTGATCGTCAAGTACTAAAGTCCACCAACAATACTCCTATACTCCGTCGCATCAGCAGAGGACAGAAGCTCACCATCCACAGCAATGATCTTGTCAGTGGTAGACATAGGTGTAGTCGTCGGTTTGCACTTAAGCATCCCAGCCCACTGCAACAAATCCAAGGAGTACTTCTTCTGCATCATAACAAGGCCATCAGCACAAGAAGCAACCTCCACGCCAAGGAAGTAGGGAAGCTTCCCAAGATCTTCGACAGCAAAGTCAGCACCAAGAGATCGAACAAGAGCAGTAGCAGCCGACTGAGAGGAACTGACAAGAATAATATCATCTACATAGACCAACAAGTACATAGTGACCTCAGGTTTCTGTAGGGGAAATAATGACGAGTCAGCAGTCGACGGTGCAAAACCATGAGCACAAAGAGCTGTCGCGAGACGGGCATGCCAAGCACGGGGAGCTTGCTTCAGACCATAGAGGGCTTTGGTGAGACGACAGAGATGACCAGGACGATCAGGATCAGGAAAACCAGAAGGCTGTCGCATATAAACCTCCTCCTCCAATACACTATGTAGAAAAGCATTCTGCACATCAAGCTGACGAAGAAACCAACCTCGAGTAACTGCAAGAGAGAGAGAAGAAGCCTGATGGTGGTAGACTTAACCACTGGACTGAACGTGTCTTCGTAGTTAAGACCATAGCGCTGCCGAAATCCTCGAGCAACAAGACGCGCTTTGTAGTGCTCAATAGACCCATCAGAATGCTTCTTCACCTTGAAAACCCATTTAGAATCAATAACATTAACTCGCGGTGGTGGAGGAACAAGAGTCCACATCTAATTACGAAGAAGAGCATGATACTCCTACTCCATGGCCTCTCTCCAATGAGGAATGTTCATAGCAGCTTGATACGTATGCGGCTCAGAGGATGGATCCGCAAGAGCAGCAATCATACAGGCAGCAAGCCAAGCAACAGTACCATCGGTGCGCTGCTTCGGTTGAAAAACACCACTGCGACTACGTGCATGTGGACGTAGAGCAGCAGCAGGGGGAACCATCGAGGTTGATGGTGCAACCGACGAGGGGTTGGGCGACGAAGACGGCTCAACCGACAAGGGGTTGTGCGGTGTCGACGGAGCTGACCCAGTCAGTGAGAGACTGGGCGACAGCAGCGGAGATGGCCCAGTCGGCGAGGGACTGGGCGTCGAAGAGCCAGGCGACGCTGAGCCAGACGATGCTGGGCTGCTGACCGGCCCAAACGCAGTGGGACGTGGCAGGCCACACGCAGGGCGAGGCCAGCCCAGATGCCATCAGCGAAGCCGACCCAGATGTTGTGGGCGTGGCAGGCCGGACACGGGGCGAGGCCGGCCCAGAGGCCGTGGGCGATGACGCGGGTGGCATGGCAGGTGCATCGGCCTGGCGTGCATGGGCACGCGGACCGAGGCCATGCAGAGGCACAACAGGATCAACGGGAGCATCAATGGACGTCGACAATGAAGGCGATGGTGACTGTAAAATTTCCAAACGAGCCCCACGTCCAGTGCCTGCACCATGGTTAGGTCATAATACAGGAGAATATGCAACATAATCAAACTGGTCAGAGGAAATGAAAGATGAATGCATGGATGGTGGTTCGGTGGTGGACACTGGAAGTTTGGCAAAGGGAAAAACATGCTCATCAAACACGACATCCCGAGATATGTAGACACGATTAGTGGGAGCATGAAGACATTTATATCCTTTATGAAGGGAACTATAGCCAAGAAAAACACATTTTTTAGACCGAAATTCCAACTTGCGTTTGTTGTATGGCCATAGATGCAGCCAGCAAGCACACCCAAACAATTTGAAAAAAGTGTAATCAGGTTGTTCATTAAGGAGAAGTTCAATGGGAATCTTCATGTTTAAAACACGAGTGGGAGTACGGTTGATAAGAAAACATGCAATGGTGAAAGCATCACTCCAAAAACCAAAGGGAACCGATGCATGGTCCAAAAGAGTAAGACCAGTTTCGACGATATGACGATGCTTACATTCTACGGAACCATTCTGCTGATGTGTATGTGGACATGCTAAACAGTGAGCAATCCCAAGCGACTGGAAAAATGAGTTGAGGTTGTGTGGCGCCCCCGATTCAATCGTACACTAATCATACATGCAAATGTGTACGATCAAGATCAGGGACTCACGGGAAGATATCACAACACAACTCTAAAATAAAATAAGTCATACAAGCATCATAATACAAGCCAGGGGCCTCGAGGGCTCGAATACAAGTGCTCGATCATAGACGAGTCAGCGGAAACAACAATATGTGAGTACAGACATAAGTTAAACAAGTTTGCCTTAAGAAGGCTAGCACAAACTGGGATACAGATCGAAAGAGGCGCAGGCCTCCTGCCTGGGATCCTCCTAAACTACTCCTGGTCGTCGGTGACACGCCCGCGTAGTAGTAGGCACCTCCGATTGTAGTAGGAGTAAATGCCGACGGTGGCGTCGCTCCTGGGCTCCGACATTTGGTTGCGACAACCAGGTAGAAGGGAAGGGAAAAGGGGAGAAAAAGCAACCGTGAGTACTCATCCAAAGTACTACGCAAGCAAGGAGCTACACTACATATGCATGGATATATGTGTAACGGGCCATATCGGTGGACTGAACTGCAGAATGCCAGAATAAGAGGGGGATAGCTAATCCTGTGAAGACTACGCTTTAGGCCACCTCCATCTTGCAGCATGTAGAAGAGAGTAGATTGAAGTTCTCCAAGTAGCATCGCATAGCATAATCCTACCCGGCGACCCCTCCTTGTCGCCCTGTTAGAGAGAGATCACCAGGTTATATCTGGCACTTGGAAGGGTGTGTTTTATTAAGTGTCCAGTTCTAGTTGTCATAAGGTCAAGGTACAACTCCAAGTCGTCCTGTTACCGAAGATCACGGCTATTCGAATAGATAAACTTCCCTGCAGTGGTGCACCACATAACCCAACACGCTTGATCCCATTTGGCCGGACACACTTTTCTGGGTCATGCCCGGCCTCGGAAGATCAACACGTCGTAGCCCCACCTAGGCCAACAGAGAGGTCAGCACGCCGGTCTAAACCTAGCGCACAGTGTCCGGGCCCATCGCCTTAGCACACCGCACGCTATGCGTAGGGCGGCCGGAAGCGTAACTAGCCCCGTTAATACAAGAGCAGCTTACGTTCCAATCCGGCCACGCTTCGATCGGCCGACGTCATGAAGGCTTCGGCTCATACCACGACGCCGAGTGCCCATATCTTTCCCACGTAGTTGGTTAGTGCGTATGGACCAAATGGCCAGACTCAGATCAAATACCAAGATCTCGTTAAGCGTGTTAATGATGTAACCGTGGACACCGACCAGGGCCAGGCCCACCTCTCACCTAGGCGGTCTCAACCTGCCCTATCGCCCCGCCACAAAGATCCACTCGCGGGTGCTCCTACGAGCCGACCCGTCTTTAGTCACCACAGGTATCATGTATAGTATATAAGTATATACCCGTGATCACCTCCCGAGTGATCACGGCCCGATAGTATAGCATGGCAGACGGACAAGAATGTAGGGCCACTGATGAAACACTAGCATCCTATACTAAGCATGTAGGATTGCGGTAAAGGTAACAACAGAGGTAGCAAGGACATGCTATGCATCGTGATAGGATTAAAAAGCAAGAACATGCTACACTACTCTAATGCAAGCAGTATAGAGAAGAATAGGCGATATCCGTGATCAAGGGGGGCTTGCCTGATTGCTCACAAGAAGGAGGGTCGCCAACACCGTAGTCGTCTTGAGTAGCAAACAAGGCCGGTCTTGGTGTCTAGCGAGAGAAGAGGTGAGAAACAATAAATACAATGCAAACAAATGCATGACGATGCATGACATGACAAAGCGCGGTGCTAGGTGTGCCCTAATGCGGTGGGAGGTTGTACCAGTGAAGGGGGAACATCCGGGAAAGTATTCCCGGTGTTCCGCGTTTTCGGACAGATGAACCGGAGGGGGAAAGTTGCGAGTTCGATAGGTTAGGAATGTGAGGCAGACGAACGGGCTGCGTATCCGGATTCGCCTCATTGTTCTGATCAACTTTCATGTACAAAGTTTTTCCATCCAAGGTACGATTTATTTTATATGATTTTCCAAAGTTTTATTGTTATTCTTAAATTATTTTAATTCGATTTAAGTAGTGAAACATATGTGTACACAACAGAGGCCAGCCACAGCCTATGACTTGGGGCCAGGGGACCTAGTTAACCAAGTCAAATGTTGACTGGTCAACGGTGTGAATAGTGCGTGTGGGACCCACATGTCATTGTCACATTTAAACTAAGCAGATAATTATGATTGAACAGTAAGGTTTAATTAAGTTAATTAATTAATTAATTAATTTTAATATATTATTTAATTATTTATTACCATTTTATTTTTGTTCTGGGGCGTGGGGCCCCAAGGTTAGTCACTCAGGGGGGCAGCAGGCGCTAACGGGCGTCGGGCGCAGCCCGATCTGGCGCAGCGGGCGCTCGTCCACGGCCTCAGGCGCGGCCAGCGGAGGTGGGGGGAGCGAGGCGTGGCCCGGGCATGACCAGCGACCACAGCCGGGGCTCCGGTGCGGCGGAGGCAACCCCAGGAGGAGGGCCGCGGCCAAGTGCAGAGGAAGGGAGGGGCGCTTGCGGGGGAAGGGAAAGCGACGGAGCCGAGGGCGCCGGCAACGGGGCGAGCGGTGAGTGGTCTGCGCGAAGGCGAGGGACAGCAGACCGGCGGAGGCGGCCACAGTGGGCACGCGCGGGGTAGGTCGTGTGCGTGTTGGCGTCGCTGCGGCGCCGCAATGGCGCAACGAGGGCGTCCAGGGACGCAGGGCGAAGTGAGCACGGGGCGTTGCTCGGGCGCGAACGACACGAGGCCGGCGCAGCTGTGGCGAGACAGGGGAGAAAGGAGGGGCGCGGTGTCGTGGCGGCGGCCGATGACGGCACACGAGGCGGGGACCGACGACGGGGTTGGGGATGGCACGGTGCGCGTTGCGCGGCACGGGGGTCGAGCGCACACGAGGGGGGAAGGAGAGGACGGGGCCTCACCGGCGTGGCCGTAGGGTCAAGGGCAGCGGGTGTCGCGGGGAGGACGGGGACGACGTGCGTGGCGCCGGCGATGGCGAACGACGTCGGCGTCGAGCGCCAAGGCCGATCAGCGATGGTGACTGGAGCCAGACGCGGGGTAGGAGAGGTGACAAGGCGGTCCGGCGGGGAGGTGGTGGTGGACGAGGCAGCGTAGGGGAGGCAGGCCGGCGGGGATGTCCGGCGAAGGCGCTCCGGGACGTCGGCGTCGGGGTGGAGGGGCGAGGGGATCGGGCTCCTCCCGATCCAGATCCAACTGAGGGGGGAGTGGGGGAGTGGGGCGACGGGGTGGTGGGTTAGGGTTCAGGAGGGGATAATGGAGAGAGTGGGGGGCTTGCTGGCCAGGTGGGCTGGCCGGTAGCTGGGCCAATGGGCCGTGGGGGGAGGTTCCCTTTTTTTGTTTTTTGTTAGTTTTAGTTTTTTTTGTTTTCTTGTTTGCCCTTTTTATCTTATTTCTTTTCTGTTTTAATTCCTTTTAAGTATTTAGGCCTTTTATAAAAACACGGTTCCTTCACAACAATTACCTAGGCATTTATTAGCACACTCCGAACATTTTTGTTTAAATGTTTGAAAACTTTTGTTGTTTGCCTTAATTTCAAATTTGAATTTGAATTGGTTTTGAACTAACGAGAGATTAGCAACAGTAACAAAGGTGATGTGGCATCATTAGCAGAGTTTTACTGTAGCTTAAATATCCGGGCGTCACAGGTTGCGATACTCGCCCCCCCCCTCCCCCCCAATCCAACTGAAAATGAACAATCTTATGCTTGAGAAGGCGTTCAACATATTTTTGAAACTGAACAAAGATATCGAACACATCAGACTTACGCTTAATAAGATAAAGCCAAGTAAAGCGACTGCAAGCATCAATAAAACTGATAAAATAATTATGACCACTAACAGAAGTCTGAGCAGGACCCCATACATCTGAAAACACAAGTTCTAGAGGGTGTTTCACCTCACGACTAGACTCTGGAAAAGGAAGTTGATGACTCTTCCCATGCAGACAAGCATCACACACTGCTACATCTTTATTACTAGGCATGCTAGGAAGCTCATGACGACGCAAAACACAACGAACAATAGGTGTGGCTGGATGACCAAGACGAGCATGCCATTGTGACGATGATACTCGAACTCCACTGAAACCGCGAGAGATGCCAGGATGCTCCAAACGATAGAGGCCCTGGCACAGACGCCCTCTAAGCAGTGTATCCCTCGTGCCCCGATCCTTAATAAAAAGATCAAAATGGTGAAATTCACAAAACACATTATTGTCACGAGTGAGTTTAGGAACTGAGAGGAGATTGCACGTCACAGATGGTACTCTAAGTATATTGCGAAGCTGAAGACTCCTATTTGCATGACTAGTGAGAAGAGATGCTTGACCAATATGAGAGATATGCATACCTGCTCCATTGGCGGTCTGGATCTTGTCGGAGCCATGATAGGGTTCACGAGTGTGAAGCTTCCCCATCTCGCTGGTCAGGTGCTCTGTTGCCCCGGAATCCATGTACCAGTATGGATCGATGGAGTAGGACTGAGTGTGTCCCTGCGGCTTCTATGGCGCCATGAGATCAGCCATGGCGACCTGACGCGCGTTATTACGCGTATCCTTGCCGTCATTGCCGAGGCCGAAAAAGCTCGCTGGAAGCGGCGATGACACTTAGAGGCCCAGTGTCCCTCAATGCCACAGAGCTGGCACACACACCGACCGCCCCCTGGTAAGGTTGCTGCAGCAGGGGGAGCCGAGGAGGACGAGGGCGGCGTAGCAGGCGCCTTGGGCGAAGCACTAGAAGAGGGATGTCCACCCTTGGTAGCGGCGTTCGCAAAGAGAGCGCCGTGGCTGGCCTGCGAGCAGCGTGCCTTGACACACTGCTCAGTGAGGAGAAGACGAGAATAGACCTCGTGCGCCATCATGGGGGTCGAGTTGCCCCGCTCGTTGATGATCTCGACCAAAGCATCATACTCCTCGTCGAGACCGTTGACGATGAAGGAGTTGAACTCGGAGTCGGTGAGGGGTTGTCCAATGGACGCCAACATGTCAGCAAGGGCCTTGACCTTGTTATAGAACTCCGTAGCAGTGGAGTCGAGTTTCTCACACTTGCCAAGTGCACGACGAAGTGAGCTGACACAAGCCTGCGACTGCGCCGCGAACGAGCGCTCGAGGATTGTGCATGCCTCATAAGACGTCTTGGTGAAGACAATAAGCCCGGCAACAGCCGGGGTGAGTGACCCCTGGATAGAGGAGAGGTTCGCCTGATCCTGCCCTGTCGAGACACGGTGCGCCGGATTGTGGACCGGGCCGTGCACGCTGTCCACCAGGGGGGGCAAGGGAGAGAGCCGTCGATGTAGCCAAGCAGGTAAAGACTCCTAAGGAGCGGAAGGACCTGCGCAAGCCAGAAGATGTAGTTATCAGACGATAACTTGATGGTGATGAGGTTGCCAAAGTGAAACGGCGGCCGCGGCAGTGAGCCCGTGGAGTAAACTGCCGGAGGTGTATACGCCATAGGTGCAGACAACGCGGACATGGATGCAGCCAAGGGGACGGACGTCGCGGGAGCAGGGCCCGATGCAGAGAGGCCGGCCATCACGGCCGACGCGGACTCCTGTAGCGCGAGGAGCGGGACGGCAGCGGCACCCGACGGGGCGCCCGATGTGTCGCCGATGGAGACGGGCGACGAGGGGGCTGAGGGCTGGTTGGAGAAAAAGGAGCCGACGCTCCTCGTCCCGATCGGGAACGACTGGGCCGCGGCGGAGTCGAGTGGGCAGGAGAGGAGGGCCGCGAGGGAGGCCGGCAGTGGAGGAGCCGGAGGCGGCGGCGCACGACAAGGTGGCGGCGGCGAGATCGGCAAGGGTGGCGGCGGCGGTGTCGGCTGGTTAGGGTTTTAGGCGGAAGCGATTTGACCTAGTCTGATACCATGTAAGACAATAAGTTTGGGAGAACCGGCACAACCCTCAAAGGATGGCCTAGCACATATATATAATAAGTGGGGTACAACATTACAACATACGTACATGTATACAGAAGCTATACAGACTAACAACTACCCATGTATACTTGTCAGGCGGAGAAAAAGGCACTTGCCACGTTGCAAGACAGACAGGCTTTGTCATCATGTTCTCTTGCAGAGAGAGAGAGAGAGAGAGAGAGAGAGAGAGGGGCACCGAATCGGATGATGCTTACTCTTATCTGCATACGTGCAGCGCTGATCATCGATCATATAGCGGCAAGGGGCTCCTAGCTTGTCATGTCTATCTGTCTACGCTTCTTGGCTGGTCCATGGCATAAGTGGGATATGATCGGATGGCCATATGCTCGCTTCGTATGTGTGGGGCAAATCCTGATAGGTAGGGGTATGATGGTACCATGTATGACTGTCTATGCATCATATTTTCCTTCCCCGAGTTCTCTCAATCACATTTTGGGTGATCAGAAAATGGCAAACGTACCAGGCATGAGAGAGAGGGAGGGAGAGAGAGAGATGGTCTGATAGATCTTTCTGATAGGCCTAAATGTACTACTGCGTCACTGATAATCGGGGATTCCATCTCTAATCTTTTGCAGAAAAGGAATGCACGGTTGATGGACGACAGAGGAGTGCTCACGTGGATCGCACAACGGGGCCCCAACCCCAGAGGGCGAGAACATATGGTTGGAGCTGTACACGGGTATGTACTAGCAGCGTTATTGCACCCAAGATACTTGACTTTTAAGTGGTGATGTGCTAACGTTGCCGGGTGCCCAGCAGAAGTGAACAGGTTGCGCTAGCAAAGGAGCGGACGACGAGCCCTGCATACAGTTGATTCTCATAATAGAGCCCTTCCAATGTGTTGCTTCAGTTGAACACACGGGGTAACTGCCCTCAACATATGCTCCCCGTCACCCACCTTATAGCATGCTACGGCAGCATGATTGCACGGTTATAACAGTCTAGATTCTTTTGTCCTGGTTTACACGTACACTTCAACAGACGTATTTTACCATTTTAGCAGAGTTGTGAGATGTCACTGGACAGGGACACGAGTGATCGATCCCTCTGAGCTATCGTCCATATGACATACTCTCTCCTCCGTTCTTGAAATAGTGTACTTCTAACTTTATTAAAAAATTATTTTTTTTATGTTTAACTATATTTATACAATAATAAACTAATATTTATGTCATCAAATTAGTAGCATTAGATTCATGATAAAATATATTTTCATCATATACATATTTGGTTTCACAAACATTGCCATATTTTTTACACAAACTCGGTCAAATTTTAAGATAGTTTGACCTTTTAATAAAGTTGGAAGTATATTTTTTCAAAGACGGAGGGAGTATAGTACTGGTAACACACTTGTCAATTGGGATGGTGATGACGGAGCTTAAACAATGTTTGCAGCGAGAAGTTGAAGCCCCTCCTCTCCGCCAGGCGCCAGGCTGTGCGAATGAGACTATGAGGAGGCTGGCTTGCTTCCGGGGAAATGCAAGATGATTTTTTTTCTTGGAAAAAGATGAAGAGAAGATGGAATGCAAGGGGGCAGAACGTGATCTTATCCCCACATCTTATTTAGAAATCCCTTGCTCCTGGGCAACCCAAAAAAGAGGTCAACAACAACCCCAAGGCCAAGGCCAAGGGCGGGGAGCCGGGGAAGGGGGCCTATACATTTCTGGGTCCATACGCCGTCTTTCTCAGCCATTAGACACGCCCAAAAACCACGCCACTGTTCATTAAGCAAAGATCTTAGGACACACAAGAAAACACCACACCGGTCTCCGTCTCGTTTCGGTTTTCAGCACGGCCTCCTCCTTCTCATCATGGTCCTCTCACGAGCCCGAACAAGCCCGTGTCTCCACCCAACACAGCGGCCGCACCACACCTACCACCTGTGCGTGCGTGCGCGCGCACCAATCCAGGCCGCTTCCCTTTAGACTCAACATTTCCAAGATAACACGAGTACTCCTACATTGGATTGGCATGTCACGTACAAGGCCGGTAGGCGTGGGCTTGCCGATCACATTTGGGGATTAGCTTTTCTCCTCGCGCGTTGGCGGAGGCGGTCGGTCGTGCTCGGCCGACGCTGACACGCCAACCGCCGGCCGGTAGGCCAGCCCACCAGAACCCGGCGCCTCCTGCAAGTGCACATCCATCGATCCCATGGCCATGGGCATGGCGACCGAGGACCACCCCGTACGTGTCTCCATCGGTCGACTGCTCCTAATAGAGTATTGCGATACGGCACTTCAAGGGCAGGCAGAGGCAGCATATATCAAGGGTTCCAGAAAGGCACCAACATTTTGTCTCTCTAGCTTAGCTAGCCTTCTTCTGCCGTCCCGAGACAAGGAACTGCCGGAGCGACGGCAAGAAAGGTATCATTCATGGCTTTTGGCAACAAAACACAACCAAAACTATGTTCGGCGCCGTTAGCCCGATCTGTAGAAAAGCCAAGCACCTGCAGGCATGCCAACCAGAAAATACGCCCTCGTTTTTACTCGGCCAATCTATGTGCGCTGTCCGTACGTGCTTCAGTGTCACGAGCGAATCCAACGTTAGCAGCTGTTCAAATCAAAACGGAACAAATGTTGTCCGTTGGGTCCTCGCAAAAAGAAAAAAAAGGGCGGCTAAGAGGACGTTAGGTGCACCAGAACTCTAGCATACAAACAGAAATGCAATCAGATTGGAGTGATTAGCTTAGCGTTGGCTTTACGAATGATCAACACTGTACCTTGTTATCTTACTACTATATCTAAAAAGAACACACTGTAGTACGTACCTTTCGGAAACGGAGCCCGGAGAAGAATTTATACCGCGGAACGAACCACAAGGAACGACGCATCATCAGTAAGTAGATTTCTGAACCCTAGATGGCACAGCAAGGAAAGAAACCAACACGTGAAAAGGTGGAAATGGGCGTCGGTTAGACCGTCACCGTCACGCATATCACACCGGAGCGCGTGTGGCGGGCGCCCAACGGGGACGTGCCCTACACCACTAAGAATGGCAATTTTATCCATGGACATGGATATCCGCGGATACCCGACCCGAATGGACAGGGTTTGGATACAATTTTATACCCATGGACAGCGCCCGAACCCGACCTGACTAATCATAGATAGGGCATGGATATAATTTTATACCCGTGGATATATCCAAACCCGACCCGTAAAATTGTATACCCTGTCCGCTTTTCTTTATTATAATAAAAAATTTAAAGAAAATTTCCCTAATCCCCACCGAGTAATTACTCCACCGCTCCTTCCCATTCTCAGTTTCTCAGGAAACGACTCGTCAATCGGCATTAAGGATCTTCTCGTCTCCTCGACTCCTGCGGACCTAAGATATAGCCGGCACCACCGTCCACATATGGTGGCGCAAAACAGCAGCCAACTCCACGGGTAGATGGCTGGCCAGCTCCATCTGCATAGATCGCCCCCGATTCCTCCATCTCAGCTTTTCCAAGAACGCAGCATACCACCAGTTCGCACGTGCGGCATCGAGGTGGCGCACGATGATGTAGCGTGCGGCGCCGCGCACGAGCAGGAGTATGGCAGCACAGACATGCAGCAAGCCGGCGCAGACCACGACGAGGAGCAGTACCGCGCCATGGAGGCGACGACCATGCAAAACAACCAGCCGTCAGGTAAGTTTTTTGTTCCTGCTCGTGTACACGTAGTGTTCTTGTGCATGAACGTGCATGACGTGCTTGTTCGTGACTTTGTATTAGTGATTGTAGTAGAGAACAAGAGATTTGTAGTGGTCAATTTATGTTTGCTAGTTCGTGGAAAGAGAAAGATGGACTTTACTGCATTACTTGACCTGTAGTGGTCAATTTTAGTCAGATTAGACAACAAATCTGACTACAAATCAGAGAACAAGATATTTGTGGTGATGAATTTTAGTCAGATTTCACTTTTGTACACATGACCTGATCTATAGATATGCCTGTTAATTAGTAATTCGTTTTTCACAAAATCAGTCAGTTCATTTTTAGTTTCAATCAATTGGGTCATGAACGATTCATACGAAGTTAGAATCTAACGTATTAAGATCCATTAGCTCACAGTTTGTGGCTTTAGTTATTACATAGTTTTTTTGGTTGTAAAAATTACAATTTAGGTACCGAATTTGTATAGTTCGGACAAGAGATTTGTTTCAGTTAAAGCATGTGCTCAACCATGTCATGTGCAGTAAAGGTCTCATAGTCCATGGCTTTAGTTATTAGTTATTTTGGTTGTAAAAATTGCAATTTAGGTGCAGAATTTGTACAGTTCAGACATTATGTACATGGTACAATATTGGTTGTTTATTTCCATGATCTTAATTATTGTTTTTATGATATGTTCACATGAAGGATGAGTCCGAGTCTATCATAACTGAAGCTTAGTCCGGTATGCGGTGAAGAAGGAAGATGTTGGCTAGAAGAATACCTTCCTTCATTTGTAATGAGAACGGTGATGTACTTATGTCTCCTGGCTGTAAGAAACTAAGACTAAGAAATTATGTTGGGCTATTCCTATGTCATTTTGTAATAAACCAAGGCTGAGAGTCTATGTTACTATTTCTATGCCATTCTGTGAGGAACTAAGGCTGAAATTTTGTACTTATACTTATTTGATGTTTAGCTATGTCATTCTATGAGAATCTGAGAGCTTATTTCATGTGGTGCACTTCTCCAATGTCATTTTGTGAGCATTTGAGAAGTTATTTAATGTTGTCAAGCTGTGCAATGCCATTTTGCGAGAATCTGACTTTATGTGAATGTTGTGCAATGTTATGTGATTCTTCAAGATATTATATATGTGTGTGTTGATAGGACCCAGTGGATATCCATCGGTTATGGATATCCAGCGGGTTTGGACATGAACATAATTTTTTGCCCGTGGATTTTTTCATGGATGGGCAAAGAACATCCTTATGGATTCGGGTATGGATTTAATATTGTTCAACCCGGGCCGAACCCGATCCATTGCCATCCATATTCACCACCTCCCCTTCCCTCGGGTCCGGTGACTGGGACGACGGCGAGTGAAGACTCGGGTATGATACGATTGATTCCAAGGAACAAATGACACCAAATGTTCCTTCTACAACGTTCAGCAGTAGCAAAGAAACATATGGTTGGACGCACGTATCGGGCGGGAGGTCGACAAATAGATACCAGATGCTTAGTGGGAGCTGGCAAGGAAAGTGAGATGATGAGGAGAACTTTTAGCAGGACTCTACTCTAGTAGTACTCCTAGCATCAACGGAGATGGACAAAAGAAAAGAGAAGAAAATCTTTGATCAACGGAGAGGAAGAGCACAATAATGATTTGCAAAAGAAAGAATAAAGCGGCGAGCCCAGCAAGTGGTGAGCGAGGCCCCACCGGAAAGGGCCCTCGAAAAGGAGAGAGACGGGTGGTAGCTCACAAGTCCCGTGTTGCTCGCTGCAACCCAAGGCCTCCACGTCCTCCCCGCACCGCCCTTCTCCCTTCCCCGTCCATCTTTCAGTCGTCGGGTCGGCAGCTTAACGGAAACGCTCTCCCTATAATTAACTGATGATGAATCTATCAGCAGATCGCGAGTGCTTAAGCTCAAAATGGTTGTTGGTGTCAGCTTGGTAGTGCACGAGCCACAAAGAGAGGATTCCAAGTTACTCATGTCTGCCAGCGATTTCGACATGATCCATCCCAAGGAACCGGTCCATGGAGTAGGAGTGGTAGGACACTCTTCTGCCAGCAGCGTTAAGGCTTGTGCAGGTGTTGCATTGGACCGGCTGACCCTTCAGGGGGATGGATGTGCGAATTGAATTGATTGATTGCCACCGTTTGCCAGAGCTCCAGTACAACAGACCAAGCCACCAAACAACAGAGAGTGAGGGAGATACTGCCATTTACGGGGAAGACGAACAACAAATGCTTGCAAAGTCTGTTTCTCTCCCTCCCTCCCTCTGCTTTTATTTATTTATTATATCATCATCACCATGATGTGATGATGAGGCTTGCAGCTCTTTAGAGTGTAGTATGATACAGATGACCTTTTTTGTAGCACCAAACAAACGACCAAAAATATGTGGGACAACAGATCACTACCAACACGAACAATCTAGGAGAAACACAAAACATTTAATTCAACAGAAGAAGAAATTAAAAGAGAACGGGAAGGAGGAGAAGGAGAAAAAAAAATATAGTATAGTTTTTTGAACATGTAACGGTGACCAAGAATTAGAGCTCAGGATTTGTACGGGTCGGCGAAAGAAGGAAAAGAATCTTTGTAGTAGTAGTTTTGTTTGCGGTTGGTTGGTTACCGGGACGGCTCCACGGCGGCCGGGCCGTACAGGTCGAACGGCGCCCAGAGCGCGTCCAGCGGGCACGGCCGGCCGCCGCCCAGCCGCGCCCACGGCTTGCCGGACCCCGACCAATGCAGCAGGCTCACCGGCCCCGGGTGGAGGTCGCGGCAGCTGCCCAGGATGTTGTCGCCGCCGAGGCCGTGCTGGTTCCACCGGTGCTCGATCGCCGCCACCTGCCCCGCGAACACTAGCAGGAACGGCGGCAGCGACCCCAGCTCGTAGATGCGCCCAGGCGGCGACTTCTGTATCTCCATCCACCGCTCGATGCGCCGGGTGTAGCCCGCGCGCCGCCACTGCGCCAGGTCGAGCACCATCACGCCAGTGTTGAAGTAGCACGGCCGCCTGCCCTCGAACGTCCCGGCGAACTGCTCCTCCGACCAGAAGCGGTCGGTGAAGTACTTGGTGAAGTTGGCGTGGCAGTACTCCGGCGCGCCGACGGTGCGGCCGCCGAGGTCGGTGCGCCAGAGCTTGGCCACGTCGTCCACGAGCACGAGGTCGGAGTCCAGGTAGATGACGCGGCGCACGCAGGGCTCCAGGAGGTCGGCGAGGTAGTTGCGGGCGTAGTTGAGCGGCTCCTCCAGCGCCTGCCGCACCGACGACGAGATGAGCCCCGGACGCGCGCGGGGTCGAAGTAGTAGACTTTGAACCGGAGCTGCGGGAAGACGGCGCGGACGAGGTCGCCCAGGCTCGGGTCAGAGACGAGGAAGTGGAAGAAGACGCTCTCCGGGCACATGGCGTGCTGGACCACGGAATGGACCGCGGCGACCGAGCCCCTCAGGTAGCCCTCGTCCAGAGTAATCGCGATGTGGACGAGCGAGGGGTCGCAGACATTGCCGGTGGCGTTGCCGCAGTCAGCGGCATTGCGGAAGGACGGCGCGCGGCGGAAGGGGAGGCCCCTCGCGCCCCCGGCGATCTGGCCGGGGAAGCGGACGTGGCTGTCGAACTGCGACGACCGGATGGCCTCGGCGGGCGGGAAGGACTGCAGCGACGGCGACAAGACCACCATGAGCATGGCGGCGGAGAGGAAGCCGGACAGGCGCGCTGCCCATAGCATCGCGCTCCGCCGAGTGCGTTGGCACCGCTTCCTGGCGCCGGGCCGGCCACGGTTGCTGGTCGACCACCCCAAGACGGCGTGCAGGTGGGCGATGGCGTCGTCCAGCGGCAGCGTGGCCAGGGCTGGTGGCTAGGAGCGATAAAAGGGGGCAGCTTGCGGGAGAGTCAGCCCGGATACCTCGCCTCCTCCTCCTTCCTCCTCCTCCTCAACTGGATCGCCTCGTGGTTTCTTGGCTGGCGGATCGGCGCGTGGAGTGGGGGAGAAGCGAGAGGGCATCCAGGCGAGGCGTGGTAATGGGAAGTGGGGTTGAGAATAGGAGGCGACGGCACCCACCAACCCACCGCGGCCACAGGCGAGCGCGAGGCGATTCCCCCGTGCGACTGCTCGGCTTTTTCTGCAGCGGCGGTGGCGTGGTGGCGGCGGCTTATTGTATCTGCCGCTTCGGTTTTATTACTCCTGCGCTCTGATTTTGGGGATTCGGGTGTTTATCTCTCTCGCCGTGCCCTCTTTTCCTCCCGCCTTTGAGAAGGAGCGGCGTGGAAGAGGAGAGGACTGGAGGCAGCTCGCCTGGGTGAGCGGCAGCGGCTCAGCTCCCGAATCACTTTGCTCAATTTTACCACTGCTCCCACTTGTTTCAGATTATAACTGTTTTCCGAATCAGATTTTGGATTTCATGCGACATTTCTGCGCTGTTTTGCAAATTTGTTAGGGTGTGGCTAGGTCTCCCTGGACTGAGACTTAACCAAGCGGTATCTAGCATATTAGAAGAAAAAAGGAAAACCTTTTTTTTTCATGAATCTCCATGCAAAATCAAAGAAAAATAGTATCGACGGAGACTTAGGAAAACTGAATTTGTTAATATGCAGCCTTTGAATATTTTTGTAGATATATATACACCGCATATTTAAAAAAAAGGTGTTTTTACATGGTATTTAAAAACGAAAATGTTATCCGGCGAACGTTCGCCGGGGGTAATCCCGGCAAATGTCTTCCCTGTCGTTGCACGGATCTTGGCCGGCACCACGCACACTCTCTTTTTATTATCCAAAAATTAGATGAACGATGTGCTCGACGGAGGTTCGAACACCCAACATTTTGCTAAGGTGACGGGAACGATATCCAGTGGACTAAAGGGGGGGTCTGAAATCTTGAGTTTAAGCCGCTATATATATCTTTGAAGTTGTTTTGTGTTTTAATTTGTTTTTTTATTTTTAAAATTTGGCCGAATTTTTTTCCGGAAATCCTGTTTTTAATTACTAAGAGATGGCATTTTCAATTACTAAGAGGATGTAATTTTTATTATTGAGAGGGTGGCAATTGTTTTATTTAAGAGGATGGCATTTTTAACTTTCCGAGCCTGGCATTTTGTCTTTAACACAATGGCATTTTATTATTAAGAGAAGGGCATTTTTATTATTAATGGCATGGTAATTTTTATTCACCCTAGCAATTCCTGTGTGTGTGATTTCTAATGACTAAATTTAAAGAGATGGCATTTTTAATTACTAAATTTCAAGAGGATGGCATTTTTAATTACTATAAGAGGATGGCATATTTAGTTATTAATAGGATGACATTTTTATTAATGAGATGATGGCCTATTGTTTTTTTAAGGGGATGGCATTTTTATTTTTGCAAAGATGGTATTCTTATTTTAATGGGATGACATTTTTATTAGTAAACAAAAATATAAAATCTAATTGTGGGGCCTATCCAGATAAAATATTTTTTATGTAGAGGATGTTAGTTTTTTAACGTTTGGCATGCATTTCATTTTGTAGATCCCACGACTATTTTTATCATACTCATTGTAAATTTATAAATTGAAGATATGGCAGTTCTTATAAAGTAGAATGACATTTTTTTTACATAAATTAGATCATGACATTTTGGTTGTTTTCTTCTGCTGCTAACAATTTTTTTAAAGCAGAGTTAAATGTGCTTTTGGGAACGATGGGTCGTGCCACAACGAACGAATCATTGGAGGTTACCCAACAGAGTGAACGACCTGAACGTTCTTTAAAGAGCTCCTTCACCGCGGCTCATATATGGCGCGTAGGTGGCTGCGATTTTGTTTTTATGTCTTTATGTTTGCCATCTTCTTAAAAAATAAAAAATAAGAATACCATCTTTGCACAAAAATAGAATGACATTCTTATTTATTGTTATTATATGTTTTTATGTTTTTATTGTTGCAAAGGGTATTCTTATTTTAATGGAATGGTATCCCCCCCCCCTTTTTTTTCTCCTTTCTCAATTTTTTTTAATGTTTTGCCTTTTCATTTCCTTTTGTCGTTTTCGTTTATTTTATTTTTTAATTTTTAGTTTCTACATTATTTCCTTTTTTCTTTTTTCTCGTTTTTGTGAACATTTAAATCTTGACATGCCCAACAAAGGCTACTTTAAGAGTCTTGCTCCACAAAAGACCACGTTATCAAGATCAAAGAATGTTGTAAACCCAATGAGTGCAAGTTGACGAACATAAAGTAAATTGTATGCAAGGTTCTCTACATGCATGACCTTCTCAATAGATAAGTCTTGAGAAATGACAACCTTGCCAAGACCCAATACCTTAGATGTTGAAGCATCACTGAAGGACGTGGGTGAGCACTTATGCCTAGCTTAATGGCTTTAAAGAAAGCGTTGCGAGGGAGACAACCCGGAAGTTTTAGAGAGTCATTTATTTCTGTTGAGTGCTTTTATAAAGTTTAAAAACGAAAAAATATAGAGGGGAACTTAAAACTTCACAAAAAGAAAAGTGAAAGTGAGATAGACGAGCATTGTCAAAGTGGGGGACGTCCTTGAACTTCGTTCATGCCCATGAAAACTTTGTGAATCTTAATTAAGAAACTTTTCAACAAAAATAATAACCCCCTTGTACAATTTCATTGTATTATAAAACTAATGTGCCAAGATTTGCCTTTAGGATGTTTAAATTGGTTGTTGATTTGTGCGGTGCAAAACAGAAACTTTGGCTGTAGTGCGCGATTTTACGTTTCTTACTAGAACGTCAAATGGTTCTGAAACTTTTTGGATTGTCTTTATATACAATTTTTTTATTTTTCATAATTGTTTCAGAATTTTTGGAGTACCAGAGGTATGGTGAATGTTCAAATTACTACAGATTGTCCTATTTAAGACAGATTCTGTTTTTGATGCATTGTTTTGCTTGTTTTGATGAAACTATCGATTTTCTATTAGTGGATTAAGCCATGAAAAAGTTATACTACAGTAGCTACAATGCAAAAACAAAATATGAATTGGTTTGCAACAATACTTAAAGTAGTGATTTGCTTTATTATACTAACGGATATTACCGAACTTTCTGTTGAGTTTTGTGTGGATGAAGTAATCAAAGATCGAGGAGGTCTCGATGTGAGGAGAAGGAGGAGAGGCAAGAGCTCAAGCTTTGGGATGCCCAAGGCACCCCAAGTAAATATTCAAGGAGACTCATGTGTCTAAGCTTGGGGATGCCCCGGAAGGCATCCCATCTTTCTTCAACAAGTATTGGTATGTTTTCGGTCATGTGATATGTGCAAATCTTGGAGCGTCTTTTGCTTTTAGTTTTCATTTTTCTTTTATGCACCATGCTGGTATGAGATATTCCATGGTTGATTTATAGAATGCTCATTGCATTTCACTTATATCTTTTGAGTGTGGCTTTATAGAATGCTTCATGTGCTTCACTTATATCATTTAAAGTTTGGATTGCCTGTTTCTCTTCACATAGAAAACCATTGTTTGAAGAATGCTCTTTTGCTTCACTTATATTTGTTAGAGCATGGTCTTTTGTAGAAAGAATTAAACTCTCATGCTTCACTTAGATCTATTTAGAGAGTCAAAAGGAATTGGCCAATTGTACGGTTAGTCATAAAATCCTACATGAAACTTATGGATCACTGAATATGATATGTTTGATTCTTTGCAATAGTTTTGCGATATAGAGATGATAATATGTGGGAGGTACTAGTGAATGGTTGTGTTTAGTAGGAATATTGGTGTTAAGTTTTGTGATTCCCGAAGCATGCACGTATAGTCTCTCGTTATGCTATGAAGTTGGAGCATGATTTATCATTGATTGTCTTCCTTATGAGTGGCGGTCGGGGACGAGCGATGGTCTTTTCCTAGCAATCTATCCCCCTAGGGGCATGCGTAGTAGTACTTTGCTTCGAGGGCTAATAAACTTTTGCAATAAGTATATGAGTTCTTTATGACTAATGTGAGTCCATGGATTATACGCACTCTTACCTTTCCGCAATTTGCTAGCCTCTACGGTACCATGCATTTCCCTTTCTCACATCGAGACGTGGTGCAAACTTCGCAGGTGCATCCAAACACCATGATATGATACACTCTATCACACATAAGCCTTATTATATCTTCCTCAAAACATCCACCATACCTATCTATTATGGCTTTTCCATGGCCATTCCGAGATATATTGCCATGCAACTTCCACCGCCTGCTTGATGACTTGAGCATTCATTGTCATATTGCTTTGCATGATCATATAGCTGACATAGTTGTTGTGGCTCAGCCACCGTTCATCATTTTTCATACATGTTACGCTAGATCATTGCACACCCTGGTACATTGCCGAGGCATTCATATAGAGTCATACTTTGTCATAGGTATCGAGTTGTAATTTTTATTTCTTTTGAGTTATAAGTAAATAGAAGTGTGATGATCATCATTATTCATTTTTTAGAGCAGTGCCCCAGTGAGGAAAGGATGATGGAGACTATGATTCCCCCACAAGTCGGGATGAGACTCCGGACAATGAGAGAAAACAATATAAAAAGAAAAAAGAAAAAAGAAAAAGAAAGAAAAGGAAAAAAGGAAAAAAAGAAAAAAAGAAACAAAGAGAGAAGGGGCATTGTTAGTATCCTTTACCACACTTGTGCTTCAAAGTAGCACCATGTTTTTCGTATGGAGAGTCTCCTATGTTGTCACTTTCATATACTAGTGGGAATTTTTCATTATAGGATTAAATGCACACCCACTTAGTTTCATATTGAGCTCTCATACACTTATAGCTCTTAGTGCATTCGTTGCATGGCAATCCCTACTCCTCCCGTTGATATCAATTGATGGGCATCTCCATAGCCCGTTGGTTAGCCGCATCGATGTGAGACTTTCTACTTTTTTTTGTCTTCTTTACATTTAGCCCTATCATTATACTCTATTCCACCCGTAGTGCTATATCCCCGGCTTGCGCTCATGTATTGCGTGAGGGTTGAAAAAGTTGAAGCGTTTTAAAAAGTATGAACCAATTGCTCGGCTTGTCATCGGGGTTGTGCATGATAAATACTTTGTGTTAAGAAGACAGAGCATGACAAGACTATATGATTTTGTAGGGATAACTTTCTTTAGTGTTGATATTTTGAAAGACATGATTGTTTGTCGGGATGCCTGAGTATTGATGTCTTTATGTCAAATTATAGACTATTGCTTTGAATAACTTATGTCTTAATATTCATGCCATGATTAGATATATGATAAAGTTTATACTAGGTAGCATTCCACATCAAAAATTATCTTTTTATCATTTACCTGCTCGAGGACGAGTAGGAATTAAGCTTGGGGATGCTGATACGTCTCCGTCGTATCTATAATTTTTGATTGTTTCATGCCAATATTATACCACTTTCACATACTTTTGGCAACTTTTTATATGATTTATTGGACTAACCTATTGATCCAGTGCCTAGTGCGAGTTCCTATTTTCTGCATGTTTTTTGTATTGTAGAGTATATCCATATCAAACAAAGTCCAAATGCAATAAAAAATACGAAGATTTATTTTGGAATATTTGTGATTTTTGGGAGTTGGAATCACCACAAACGGAGGCCCACACAGGGCATGATACACCAGCGCACGGGCTAGGAGCCTGGCGCGCGGTGGTGGGTTGTACCCACCTCGTACGTCGGTTGGAGCTGTACTTCGGGCGCAAGGAAGCTTATATCCAGAAAAAAAAATTGTGTTACAATCTCAGCGCAATCAGAGTTACGGATCTCCGGGAATATAAGAAACGGTTTTCGGCCAGATCTGGAGAACGCGAAAAAGAAGAGAACAGAGAGGGAGATCCAATCTCGGAGGGGCTCCCGCCCCTCCGCCGCCATGGAGACTAGGGACCAGAGGGGGAACCCTCCTCCCATCTAGGGGGGGAGGCCAAGGAAGAAGAAGAAGGATGGGGGCTCTCTCCCCCTCGCTTCCGGTGGCGCTGGAGTGCCACCGGGGGCAACAATCGTGACGACGATCTACATCAACAAACTTGCTACCGTCAAAACAAACTTTCTCCCCCTCTATGCAGCGGTGCAACACCTCTTCTCCCCGCTGTAATCTCTACTTAAACATGGTGCTCAACTCCATATATTATTTCCCAATGATCTATGGTTATCCTATGATGTTTGAGTAGATCCGTTTTGTCCTATGGGTTAATCGTGATCTTGGTTGGTATGATTGTATATTTTATTTATGGTGTTGTCCTATGGTGCCCTCCGTCTCGTGCAAACGTGAGGGGCCCTCGCTGTAGGGTGTTGCAATATGTTCATGCTTTTCTTATTGTCAGTGTTGCGGGAGTGATAGAAACTTAAACACGGATAGGTGGGTTATGGCGTATGGGAGTAAAGAGGTCTTGATACTTAATGCTATGGTTGGGTTTCATGACCTTAATGATCTTTAGTAGTTGCGGATGCTTGTTAGAGTTCCAATCATAAGTGCATATGATCCAAGTAGAGAAAGTATGTTAGCTCATGCCTCTCCCTCATGTAAAATTGCAAGAATGTTTACCGGTGCTTGTTATCAATTGCCTAGGGACAAATGACTTTCTTGTTCACAAAAGCTATCCTCTTTTATTATCTTGCAATTTATCCGTAGTTTTATTCTCGCAAAGTACTCGTAGTTTTATTCTTGCCAAATAGTTTCCTACTTGTTTCCGGTAAAGCAAACGTCAAGCGTGCGTAGAGTTGTATCGGTGGTCGACAGAACTTGAGGGAATATTTGTTCTACCTTTAGCTCCTCGTTGGGTTCGACACTCTTACTTATCGAAAGAGGCTACAATTGATCCCCTATACATGTTGGTTATCAGTAGTCCATTTGAAATCTCTAAAAAGACAAATATTTAGGAATGGAGGTAGTATCTTATAACATCCAATATACTCACATATTAGATGAATTAACTGTTGGAAATATGCCCTAGAGGCAATAATAAAATGGTTATTATTATATTTCTTTGTTCATGATAATTGTCTATTATTCATGTTATAATTGTGTTATCCGGAAATCGTAATACATGTGTGAATACATAGACCACAACATGTCCCTATTGAGCCTCTAGTTGACTAGCTCGTTGATCAACAGATAGTCATGGTTTCCTGACTATGGACATTGGATGTCATTGATAACGGGATCACATCATTAGGAGAATGATGTGATGGACAAGACCCAATCCTAAGCATAGCACAAGATCGTGTAGTTCGTTTTGCTAGAGCTTTTCCAATGTCAAGTATCATTTCCTTAGACCATGAGATTGTGCAACTTCCGGATACCGTAGGAGTGCTTTGGGTGTACCAAACGTCACAACGTAACTGGGTGACTATAAAGGTGCACTACGGGTATCTCCAAAAGTGTCATTGGGTTGGCACGAATCGAGACTGGATTTGTCACTCCGTATGACGGAGAGGTATCTCTGGGCCCTTTCGGTAATGCATCATCATAATGAGCTCAATGTGACCAAGTGTCTGGTCACAGGATCATGCATTACGGTACGAGTAAAGTGACTTGCCGGTAACGAGATTAAACGAGGTATTGGGATACCGACGATCGAATCTCAGGCAAGTAACGTACCGATTGACAAAGGGAATTGTATACGAGATTGATTAAATCCTCGACATCGTGGTTCATCCGATGAGATCATCGAGGAGCATGTGGGAGCCAACATGGGTATCCAGATGCCGCTGTTGGTTATTGGTCGGAGAGTCGTCTCGGTCATGTCTGCATATCTCCCGAACCCGTAGGGTCTACACACTTAAGGTTCGGTGACGCTAGGGTTGTAGAGATACTAGTATGCAGTAACCCGAAAGTTGCTCGGAGTCCCAGATGAGATCCCGGACATCACGAGGAGTTCCAGAATGGTCCAGAGGTGAAGAATTATATATAGGAAGTCCAGTTTCGGCCATCGGGAAAGTTTCAGGGGTCACCGGTATTGTACCGGGTCCACTGGAAGGGCCCCGGGGGTCCACCGGGTGGGGCCAGCTATCCCGGAGGGCCCCATGGGCTGAAGTGGGGAAGGGAACCAGCCCCTGGTGGGCTGGTGCGCCCCCCTTGGGCCTCCCCTGCATCTAGGGTTGGAAACCCTAGGGGTGGGGGCGCCCCACTCTTGGGGGGGAAGCCACCCCCTTGGCCGCCGCCCCCCTTTGAGATTGGATCTCCTAGGGCCGGCGCCCCCCCCCCCTAGGGGGCCTATATATAATGGGGGGGGGGAGGGAGGGCTGCGCACCCTAGCCCCTGGCGCCTCCCTCTCCCTCTCCAACACCTCCTCCTCCTCCGTAGAGCTTGGCGAAGCCCTGCCGAGATCCCTCAGCGCATCCACCACCATGCCGTCGTGCATCGGATCTCCATCAACCTCTCCTCCCCTTGCTTTGGATCAACAAGGAGGAGACGTCTTCCCCAACCGTCACGTGTGTTGAACGCGGAGGTGCCGTCTGCTCGGCGCCGTCATCGGTGATTTGGATCACGACGAGTACGACTCCATCAACCCCGTTCTCTTGAACGCTTCCGCTCGTGGTCTACAAGGGTATGTAGATGCACTCCTTTTTCCCCTCGTTGCTAGATAACTCCATAGATTGATCTTGGTGATGCGTAGAAATTTTTTGATTTCTGCTATGATCCCCAACATTGGCATCATGAGCTAGGTCTATGCGTAGTTACTATGCTCGAGTAGAACACAAACTTGTTGTGGTCGTAGATGTTGTCAATTTTCTTGCCACCACTAGTCTTATCTTGCTTCGACGGCATCGTGGGATGAAGCGGCCCGGACCGACCTTACACGTACGCTTACGTGAGACAGGTTCCACCGACTGACATGCACTAGTTGCATAAGGTGGCTAGCGGGTGTCTGTCTCTCCCACTTTAGTTGGAGCGGATTCGATGAAAAGGGTCCTTATGAAGGGTAAATAGAAATTGGCATATCACGTTGTGGTTTTACGTAGGTAAGAAAGCGTTCTTGCTAGAAACCTATAGAAGCCACGTAAAACATGCAACAACAATTAGCGGACGTCTAACTTGTTTTTGCAGCATATGCCTTGTGATGTGATATGGCTAAAAGATGTGATGAATGATATATGTGATGTATGAGATTGATCATGTTCTTGTAATAGGAATCACGACTTGCATGTCGATGAGTATGACAACCGGCAGGAGCCATAGGAGTTGTCTTTATTTTTTGTATGACCTGCGTGTCATTGAATAACGCCATGTAAATTACTTTACTTTGTTGCTAAACACGTTAGCCATAGAAGTAGAAGTAATCATTGGCGTGACAACTTCATGAAGACATGATGATGGAGATCATGGTGTCATGCCGGTGACGAAGATGATCATGGCGCCCCGAAGATGGAGATCAAAGGAGCAATATGATATTGGCCATATCATGTCACTATTTGATTTCATGTGATGTTTATCATGTTTTACATCTTATTTGCTTAGAACGACGGTAGCTTAAATAAGATGATCCCTCGCAATAATTTCAAGAAAGTGTTCCCCCTAACTGTGCACCGTTGCGAAGGTTCGTTATTTCGAAGCACCACGTGATGATCGGGTGTGATAGATTCTAACGTTCGAATACAATGGGTGTAAGCCAGATTTACACACGCAATACATTTAGGTTGACTTGACGAGCCTAGCATGTACAGACATGGCCTCGGAACACGGAAGACCGAAAGGTCGAGCATGAGTCGTATAGAAGATACGATCAACATGAAGATATTCACCGACGTTGACTAGTCCGTCTCACGTGATGATCGGACACGGCCTAGTTGACTCGGATCATGTTTCACTTAGATGACTAGAGGGATGTCTATCGAGTGGGAGTTCATTGAATAATTTGATTAGATGAACTTAATTATCATGAGCTTAGTCTAAAATCTTTACAATATGTCTTGTAGATCAAATGGCCCACGCTAATGTTGCCCTCAACTTCAACGCGTTCCTAGAGAAAACCAAGTCGAAAGATGATGGCAGCAACTATACGGATTGGGTCCTAACACGAGGATCATCCTCATAGCTGCCAAGAAAGATTATGTCCTAGAAGCACCGCTAGGTGAAGCACCCATCCCGAGAGAACCATGACGTTATGAACGCTTGGCAGTCTCGTCTTGATGATTACTCCCTCGTTCAAAGGCGGCATGCTTTACGACTTAGAACCGGGCTCCAAAAAGCGTTTTGAGCAACACGGAGCATATGAGATGTTCAAGAGCTGAAAATGGTTTTCCAAGCTCATGCCCGGTCGAGATATATGAAGTCTCCGACAAGTTCTTGATTGTAAGATGGAGGAAAATAGTTACATCGGTGAGCACATACTCAAAATGTCCGGGTTGCACAACCGCTGAATCATTTGGGAGTTAATCTCCGGATGACGCCTTGATCATTGACAGGATCCTTCACCACTTCCACCAAGCTACAAGATATTTGTGATGAACTTCAATATGCAAGGATGTGAAAGACCATTCCTGAGGTATATTCAATGCTGAAATCAGCGGAGGTGGAGATCAAAAAGGAACATCAAGTGTTGATGGTGAATAAAACCACTAAGTTCAAGAAAGGCAAGGGTAAGAAGAACTTCAAGAAGGACGGCAAGGGAGTTGCCGCGCCCGATAAGCCGATTCTTGCCGGAAGAAGCCAAAGAATGGACCCAAGCACGAGACCGAGTGCTTTTATTGCAAGGGAAGTGGTCCTTTGGGCGGAACTGCCCCAAGTACTTAGCGGACAAGAAGGCCGGCAACACCAAAGGTATATGTGATATACATGTAATTGATGTGTACCTTACCGATTACTCGTAGTAGCTCCCGGTATTTGATACCGGTGCGGTTGCTCATACTTGTAACTCAAAGCGAGGAGCTGCGGAATAAGCGGAGGCTGGCGAAGGGCGAGGTGACGATGCTTGGCGTCGGGAATGGTTCCAAGGTCGATGTGATCACCGTCGGCACGCTACCTCTACATTTACCTACGGGATTAGTTTTAAACCTCAATAATTGTTATTTAGTACTAGCTTTGAGCATGAACATTGTATCGTGATCTCGTTTAATTGAGATGGCTACTCATTTAAATCCGAGAATAATGGTTGCTCTATTTATATGAGAGATATGTTTTATGGTCATGCCCCGCCGGTGAATGGTTTATTCTTAATGAATCTCGGCGTAATGTTACACATATTCATAGTGTGAATACCAAAAGATGTAAGGTTGATAATGATAGTCCCACATACTTGTGGCATTGCCGCCTTGGTCACATAGGTGTCAAACGCATGAAGAAGCTCCATGCAGATGGACTTTTGGAGTCTCTTGATTACGAATCATTTGACACGTATGAACCATGCCTCATGGGTAAAATGACCAAGATTCCGCTTCTCCGGAACAATGGAGCGAGCAACCAACTTATTGGAAATCATACATACTGATGTGTGCGGTCCAATGAGTGTTGAGGCTCGTGGTGGCTATCGTTATGTTCTCACTCTCACTGATGACTTGAGTAGATATGGGTATGCTTACTTAATGAAACACAAGTCTGAGACCTTTGAAAAGTTCAAGGAATTTCAGAGTGAGGTTGAGAATCAACGTGACAGGAAAATAAAGTTCTTACAATCAGATCGTGGAGGGGAATATTTGAGTCACGAATTTGGCACACACTTAAGGAAATGTGGAATCGTTTCACAACTCACGCCGCCTGGAACACCTCAGCGAAATAGTGTGTCCGAACGTCGTAATCGCACTCTATTAGATATGGTGCGATCTATAATGTCTCTTACCGATCTACCACTCTCATTTTGGGGCTATGCTTTAGAGGCTGCCACATTCACTTTAAATAGGGCTCCATCGAAATCCGTTGAGACAACACCGTATGAATTATGGTTTGGGAAGAAACCTAAGCTGTCGTTTCTAAAAGTTTGGGGATGCGATGCTTATGTCAAGAAACTTCAACCTGAAAAGCTCGATCCCAAGTCGAAAAAATGCGTCTTCATAGGATACCCTAAGGAAACCATTGGGTATACCTTCTACCTCAGATCCGAAGGCAAGATCTTTGTTGCTAAGAACGGATCCTTTCTGGAGAAAGAGTTTCTCTCAAAAGAAGTAAGTGGGAGGAAAGTAGAGCTTGATGAAGTACTACCTCTTGAAACGAAAAGTAGCGCAGCTCAGGAAGATGTTCCTATGGTGCCTGCACCGACTAGAGAGGAGGTTAATGATGATGATCAAGGTACTTCGGATCAAGCTCCTACTGAACTTCGTAGGTCCACAAGGACACGTTCCGCGCCAGAGTGGTACGACAACCCTGTCTTGGAAATCATGTTGTTAGACAACGGTGAACCTTCGAACTATGAAGAAGCGATGGCGGGCCCAGATTCCGACAAATGGCTAGAAGCCATGAAATCCGAGATTGGATCCATGTATGAAAACAAAGTATGGACTTTGGTGACTTGCCCGATGATCGGCGAGCCATAGAAAATAAATGGATCTTTAAGAAGAAGATGACGCCGGATGGTAATGTGACCATCTATAAGGCTCGACTTGTCGCTAAGGGTTATCGACAAGTTCAAGGGGTTGACTACGATGAGACTTTCTCACCCGTAGCGAAGCTGAAGTCCATCCGAATCATGTTAGCAATTGCCGCATACTATGATTACGAGATATGGCAAATGGACGTCAAAAGCGTCATTCCTTAACGGTTTTCTTAAGGAAGAATTGTATATGATGCAGCCGGAAGGTCTTGTCGATCCGAGAATGCTAACAAGGTGTGCAAGCTCCAACGCTCAATCTATGGGCTGGTGCAAGCATCTCGGAGTTGGAACATTCGATTTGATGAGATGATCAAAGCGTTTGGGTTTACAGACTTATGGAGAAGCTTTGTGTTTACAAGAAAGTGAGTGGGAGCTCAGTAGCATTTCTCATGTTATATGTGGATGACATCTTTGTTGATGGGAAATGATATAGAATTCTTGGAAAGCATAAAGGCCTACTTGAACAAGTGTTTTTCAATGAAGGACCTTGGAGAAGCTGCTTACATATTAGGCATCAAGATCTATAGAGATAGATCGAGACGCCTCATAGGTCTTTCACAAAGCACATACCTTGATAAGATATTGAAGAAGTTCAATATGGATCAGTCCAAGAAGGGGTTCTTGCCTATGTTGCAAGGTGTGAAATTGAGCACGGCTCGATGTTCGACCACGACAGAAGATAGAGAAAAGATGAGTGTCGTCCCCTATGCCTCAGCCATAGGGTCTATCATGTATGCCAAGCTGTGTACAAGACCTGATGTGAACCTTGCCGTAAGTTTGGTAGGAAGGTACCAAAGTAATCCCGACATGGAACACTGGACAGCGGTCAAGAATATCCTGAAGTACCTGAAAAGGACTAATGACATGTTTCTCGTGTATGGAGGTGACGAAGAGCTCGTCGTAAAGGGTTACGTCGACGCTAGTTTCGACACATATCTGGATGACTCTAAGTCACAAACCGATACTTGTTTATTTTGAATGGTGGGGCGATGGCTGGTGCGATTGCAAGCAAAGCGTCGTGGCGGGATCTACATGTGAAGCGGAGTACATGGCAGCCTCGGAGGCGCGCATGAAGCAATCTGGGTGAAGGAGTTCATCACCGACCTAGGAGTCATACCCAATGCGTCGGGGCCGATCACACTCTTCTGTGACAACACTGGAGCTATTGCACTAGCCAAGGAGCCCAGGTTTCTCAAGAAGACAAGGCACATCAAGCGTCGCTTCAACTCCATTTGTGAAAATGTTCAAGATGGAGACATAGATATTTCTAAAGTACATACGGACCTTAATGTCGCAGATCCGTTGACTAATCCTCTCCCTAGAGCAAAACATGATCAACACCAGAACTCTATGGGTGTTCGATTCATCACAGTGTAACTAGATTAGTGACTCTAGTGCAAGTGGGAGACTGTTGGAAATATGCCCTAGAGGCAATAATAAAATGGTTATTATTATATTTCTTTGTTCATCATAATTGTCTATTATTCATGCTATAATTGTGTTATCCGGAAATCGTAATACATGTGTGAATACATAGACCACAACATGTCCCTAGTGAGCCTCTAGTTGACTAGCTCGTTGATCAACAGATAGTCATGGTTTCCTGACTATGGACATTGGATGTCATTGATAACGGGATCACATCATTAGGAGAATGATGTGATGGACAAGACACAATCCTAAGCATAGCACAAGATCGTGTAGTTTGTTTTGCTAGAGCTTTTCCAATGTCAAGTATCATTTCCTTAGACCATGAGATTGTGCAACTCCCGGATACCGTAGGAGTGCTTTGGGTGTACCAAACGTCACAACGTAACTGGGTGACTATAAAGGTGCACTACGGGTATCTCCGAAATGTCCATTGGGTTGGCACGAATCAAGACTGGGATTTGTCACTCCGTATGATGGAGAGGTATCTCTGGGCCCACTCGGTAATGCATCATCATAATGAGCTCAATGTGACCAAGTGTCTGGTCACGGGATCATGCATTACGGTATGAGTAAAGTGACTTTCCGGTAACGATATTAAACGAGGTATTGGGATACCGACGATTGAATGTCGGGCAAGTAACGTACCGATTGACAAAGGGAATTGTATATGGGATTGATTGAATCCTCGACATCGTGGTTCATCCGATGAGATCATCAGGAGCATGTGGGAGCCAACATGGGTATCCAGATCCTGTTGTTGGTTATTGGCCGGAGAGTCGTCTCGGTCATGTCTGCATGTCTCCCGAACCCGTAGGGTCTACACACTTAAGGTTCGGTGACGCTAGGGTTGTAGAGATACTAGTATGCAGTAACCCGAAAGTTGTTCAGAGTTCCGGATGAGATCCCGGATGTCACGAGGAGTTCCAAAATGGTCCGGAGGTGAAGAATTATATATAGGAAGTCCAGTTTCGGCCGTCGGGTAAGTTCCGGGTCACCGGTATTGTAATGGGACCACCTGGAAGGGTCCCGAGGTCCACCAGGTGGGGCCACCTATCCTGGAGGGCCCCATGGGCTGAAGTGGGAAGGAACCAGCCCACAGTGGGCTGGTGCGCCCCTCTTGGGCCTCCCCTGCGCCTAGGGTTGGAAACCCTAGGGGTGGGGGGGCGCCCCACTTGGCTTGGGGGGCAAGCCACCCCCTTGGCCGTTGCCCCCCCTTGGAGATTGGATCTCCTAGGGACGCCCCCCAGGGGGGCTATATAAAGAGGGGGGGAGGGGAGGGAGGGTTGCGCACCCTAGCCCCTAGCGCCTCCCTCTCCCTCTCCAACACCTCCTCCTCCTCCGTAGAGCTTGGCGAAGCCCTGCCGAGATCCCCGCTGCATCCACCACCACGCCGTCGTGCTGCTGGATCTCCATCAACCTCTCCTTCCCCCTTGCTGGATCAAGAAGGAGGAGACGTCTTCCCCAACCGTACGTGTTTTGAACGCGGAGGTGCCGTCCGTTCGGCGCTCGGTCATCGGTCACGATGAGTACGACTCCATCAACCCCGTTCTCTTGAATGCTTCCGCTCACGATCTACAAGGGTATGTAGATGCACTCCTTTTTCCCCTCGTTGCTAGATAACTCCATAGATTGATCTTGGTGACGCGTAGAATTTTTTTGATTTCTGCTACGATCCCCAACATTAACATCTTATATTATGGGCCGGAAGGAGTTTAATGCATTCTTACAAATTATCGGCTGATTAACTGCTGCTGTATCCATGGGTTACAGTTAGTTTGAGCTGGTTCGGGCTCAAATAGCCTAAAGTATATCTAAACATGAGGGCTAGTTTGAGCTAGTTGCATCTCTAACCCACCCAAAAAAACTATCCAACCCAAGAGGTGCTAATTGGAGCTAGTTCTCCTAGTGCATTTATTGTCAATCTAACCCTGCCATCCAAACAACTCTTTGGATGGAGTTAGTTCAGGGTTAGTCATGAGCTAGAAACTAACTCTAACCTCTAGCTAAGTTGAGTATCCAAATAGGGCTGTGTTGTTGTTGTTGTTATTGTTGTTGTTGTTGTTGTTGCTGCTGCTCTTCTACTTATATCTAGACATCATTAGAACAATAATGTAACACTCTTTGTTGTTGCTATGTAGCCTAGGATTGCATATTTAGACATTAAGTACAGTGCATGTTGCTATGTAGCCTCAGATATATTACATATGGCCCTAGTTAACCCAACGATAAATGGGTTGCAGATATATTCAGTTGAAAGTCTGATTCACCGATTAGTCCCTTATCAGCCCCTGGCCTATATGGGACCAGCTACCGATATACTGAATAGTGAGCAGATATAAGCCATGGGATGAAACTAACCTCGATGGAAAACAACAGTCATTCCCATAATTGTCCTGTGTAGGTACATCGAGAAGCATGTTAAGCACAACAGGCTACACATCAACCAAAATTATCCATGGCAGACAAAAGAATCTCCAAAAGATAGCTTCAGTGTGCAGGTTTAAGCACGCTAGTAAAGCAAAACAAATGGAAAGGTGTGTTAACTACAACATGCCTAACATTTAAGAACAAGCAAACGTAGTCATTCAAACTGGTATTGTGCCGGTCTAAGTACACTAGTTATTGTTAAATAAAAATGAAAGGCGTGTTAACTACAAGATGCAGCAACCAAATGTAGTCATTCATAGTGGTATTGTTGAAACTGATACTGATGAAATTGAACTGCACAATTCATACTTGCACATATAGAACATCACGTTGTGAATAAATGGAATAAACAAGGCATACTACGAACAACCAAAGATTGCATTTGAAACTGGACATATGCTAACTACAAACAACCGAGCAATCAAAAAACTTTAAAAGAGGCATATGATAGCTATAACAGGCTTAACAGCAAGCAAATATATGCATTCCTATCGGTATGTTTAAAACTGGATTGATGAAATGTACTGCCCAGTAAATAATTGCACATATAGAGCATCACATTGTGAACAACTGAAATAAACAAGGCATCACGCAAACAACCGGATATAGCAATTAAAAGCAGACATATTCTCACTACACTACAAAAGGGACTCGACAAAACAAATCATGGGTTTCCCCCTGTGAAGAGGCACGACAAAACAAATCATGGGTTTCCTCATTTGTCACAGATGGGCTCGTTCCCGTGGGAAGAGCACAGACCCGGGATGCGCTCCATGTTGTCGCAGATGGGCTCCTTCCCCTTGTAAGAGCACGAATGTAGGGTGCCATCCCTGATGTCGCAGACGGGCGCTTTCCCCTTGGAAGAGCAGATGGGATCTTTCCCCTTGGAAGAGCCGGAGAGGGTGCCCTCCTCATGGTCGCCGTCGATGAGGTCTGACTTGGAAGCTGTGGATCCCAAGCCAGCGTCGCAGAACGTGTCCTTCAGAAATGACAAAAGGGGCTTTTGATGGCGATGCAGGATGGCAAATTGTTGACAGTGAGCCAGATGAGATCAGCGGCGGGGCCATAGATGAGATCGACGGTGGTTGAACCCGAGGGGTTGGGGGTGGTCCACTTAACCTGTGACATAGCCTGTCTCAGGCCGTCGCTGTCGATGACCTCGAAGTCGTAGCCGGCGGCCGAGACATGCCTACATACTCTAGCCCGCTGCTTGAGGGCCTGCCGCCAGTAATGGTCGTCAGCTTCCTTGGCGACGTCGGGCGAAGAGACCGCGATACACCTCTTTTGGGCCAGTCGCTCCTCGAGCTCCACGGGAAGTGTAGTCGGGCTTAGGCTGCGACGCTCTGGAGTGGGGGATGGGGATGGGGATCGGGATCGGGATCTGTGAGAAAGGGGGCGTTTGGCAGGCGTCATCTAAGAAACTCAGGGCGGCCTGGGTATGGAGATCGGTGGGTAAGCTGCACGGGCAAACTGGCAGATGCTTACAATGGAGGCCTTGCGGCGGCGGCGAGGACTTTGCTAGGGTTTCGAGCAAGGGAGGGGGTGTGTGTAGGTGTGCGCGCGCGCACGCACGCCCGAAGAGGTTTTGGTGTGTGTGTGTGTCTGTGTGGAGGGGGGGTGTTTGAGGAAATGATGCGGGTACTGAAAATTTTACTACGCGGGAGTGAAATGCCGGGGCTATTGAAAATTTTGATGATAGTGCATCGCACACGGTCCGGAGATAACAACCGTGTTTTATGAAACAGAAAAACCCTCGAGGCGGGCATATATTTTCTAGGGATGTAGGCGGGATTGGGAACAAAAAACTTCGCACACGGTCCGGAGATAACAACCGTGTGTTATGAAACATAAAAACCCTCGAGGCGGGTAGATATTTTCTAGGGATGCAGGCGGGATTGGGAACAAGAAACATCGCACACGGTCCAGAGATAACAACCGTGTGTTATGAAACAGAAAAATCCACGAGGCTGGCAGATATTTTTTAGAGGGAGCCTCGTGGAGCCCAATGTACTGTGCGGATGTGCGCATGACAGGGGCACCGGCGTGGCACACAGTTAGTTTGAGTGAACCGTGTCTGTTGCTTCATCCGACTTGTCTAATGTTCATAAATTTGGCGAAAAATGACGCGGAGAGGGTCAGAACACGAACGCACTTGCATGTGGACCAAATTTATGTATGAAAAGGGTGGTTTGATTTTCCAATACCAAATGCAACTTTGATGTGGCACCTATCTCGCAAAGCGCACGGTATTGCTTGCCCCCACCCCCCTCTTGTCGGCAGGAAGGGAATCCTAAGCTATGAATGCATGCCCCCTCCCCCCCCAACCGAGGTTCACCTAGCAAAGTGCGAAGTAGCTAGCAGCCCCCTCCTCCCTTGTGTCGGCACGAAGGGAACTCTAAGCTATGAACGCATGCCCCCCAACCGAGGTTCACCTAGCAAAGTGTGAAGTACCTAGCAGCCCCCCTCCCTCGTGTCGGTATGAAGGGATTCCTAAGCTATGAATGCATGCCCCCCTACCGAGGTTCACCCTAGAAAAGTGCAAAGTAGCTAGCAATCCCCTCCCTTGTGTCGGCAGGAAGGGAATCCTAAGCTATGAATGCATGCCCCCCCAATCGAGGTTCACCTAGCAAAGTGCGAAGTAGCCAGCAGCCCCCTCCCTCGTGTCAGCATGAAGGGAATCCTAAGCTATGAATGCATGCCCCCCCAACCGAGGTTCACCTAGCAACGTGAATAGTAGGTAGCAGCCCCCCCTCGTGTCGCCATGAAGGGAATCCTAAGCTATGAATGCATGCCCCCCAACCGAGGTTCACCTAGCAAAGTGCGAAGTAGCAACCCCCCCCCCCACACACACACACTTTCAGTCGGCGGGCCATAGAGGCATATCTCACCAAGATGGATCATAAAACGGACCAAGAATAATCCACCTTGATCATACAACCTCTCTCTTGTTGTTGGTCAAAGTGATGGCCGTCCATGCGACCCCGGAGATGGGCTAGCTCGCCAATAATCACGCAAGTAGCTAGTCCCTGAAGACAACCACTGCATGCGTGTGGCCCAAACATATGTATGGAGAGGTGTGTTTTTTAGTAATGATGGAACAACTTTGATGTGGTACCATGATTTCGAACTAGAAATCCCTACACTGAGTGAGGGTTAGGTTGACGATGCATATGTATGTTACACCACACTTCAAGCCAATGACGCGGATTCATGCATGCATGCGTGCATAGTATATGCGCTCAAACTTAATGTCTGAATCTCACCATGACCTATACTACGATAACACGAACCAAATGAAGAATCCGACATGGTAACCAATCATGTTGTTGGTCAAGGAGATCATGGATGTCCACGCGGGCCCATGAATATATAGGTTTGTCGCCGATAACCACACGAGGGAGTGTACCATTCGAAGGCAACCACTACATGCATATGTATGGAGGTGATGCGTGCATGCATGTTTGAATACCATTTCAAAACATTGATGTGGTGCGTGCATAAAAAATTGTACACTAGCTCCCCACACAGAGCGAGATCGACTCATGACGTGTCGTTGTACTAGCCACTTCGACTCGATGGGAGGGATTCATGCGTACACATGCATGTGTGTGTGCTCAAACTGTATCATGCATGTCATCCCAGAGCATGACCTATATATATACCGTATTACAAGCAAAAATAATAATACCCTCCTAAGTCAAATTAACCTCTCTTGTTGTCAGGAAAAAAGTAGCGATGGACCAAGCGGGCCCACAGATGGAAAGCATCGATATAGCTGATAACCGCTTAAGTGGGTGCGAGAGGACAATCACCACCGCTTTGCATGTGGGCCAAACATATATATGTTGAATACCCAAAATGCACAACTTTGATGTACCACATGCCTCAAAAACCATAAACCATGCACCCACACAGAGCGAGGTTCATGAAGCGTACTACATATGATGGTCCCCTTCCCCCTCTTCACCGCATACTATAGCTCCTGCCGTAATATGTACAACCCAAAAGAGTCCTCATCGATGGTGAAATTAATTAACCTCTCCTGATGTAGGTCAAAGTGATGCATGCATGCATCGATGATGGCCTCGTGGTCCCATAGATGGAAGCGTCACACGGGAGTGTCCTAGCTGGATAACCACCGCGTGCATGCATGTGGCCCAAAGAGGTGTTGTGTGATGTTTGAATAGCCAATTTCACAATTTTGATGTGGCACGTGCCTCGGAAACCAAAAAGTCTCGACACTGAGTGAGGTGTACTGGTTCATGGACGCGTACGTATAGTATATATGCTAGTCCCCTCCCACCTCTTCGACGCGTACTATATACCACCATAACACAAACAAAAAAGATTCTACCTTGCTGGTCAAATTAACCTCGCTGCCGGCTGTTCGTCAAAGTGATGGACGATGACCTCGCGGGCCCACAGAAAGCATCACATGCGAGTATAGAGTGTCGTGTCGGACAACCATCGACTACATGTGGCCAAAACATGTATGTGTGAAAGGGTTGTGTAATGTCTTAAATAACGATTTCATGACTCTTATGTGGCACCGGCCTGCCTAACAAAACGGCCAACCCGCACGGTGGCTCACAACTCATAGTGTACTGCGAGCCACCCGTCACCCCCGGATGCACACACCCACACACACACCGCGAATCCACCGCAACTACGATGCATGTTAAATTAATTATCCTGCGGTGAACATATGTTACCAAAGGAGGGACTTTTTAATTTCAAAAAAATCACAGAGATCATTAAGACGTTTGAGTACATTAATTGATTGATTTTCTACGGGTATAATGTGCAAAAATCAAATTTGAGCTACATGCACACGTGACAGTGCACCTAAATGGATTGCAAAAACACATGTATCTCACTGGGTGCATGTTTACTCCCCGTGCAACAAATTTCAAACATTGAGAATCTTGATCTTTAAATTCTAGTACATCCAAAACTTATTTGAAGTTCATGAAACTTATCATTTTGTCATATGGACACCAATACAAAGTGGCATTGTACTTTTTTTGTCAAATTTGATACCAGTTTTGATGTAATCTTTATCTAATTACAAACGGGATATTATTAATAATTGGGAACCAATATCCCAAACAGATTATTTATTCAAACCGTGAGCTTTAGACCAACAATGGATACGTGCCATGCTTCAGTTAAGCAATAAAACGACAGCATTAATCATCCAAATAGAAAAATAATATACGTGCCACCGCGTGACCCGTGTGCCATGCGAGCAGGCGTGAGTTGACGGGACGCATGCGAGCAGTCCGCCGCTTGTGACGAGCGGGAGGCGTCGTGTAGGTGTGTGAATTGATAGAGGCGTGCTCGCTCTGGCAGTGTCATCGGGAGGCGTCACGAGTAGCTGTGAAACTTTGGTAGGCATGCAGCCAGTCCGGTCTGTGAGGCTCACCGGGAGGCGAGCCATTGGTTTGACCTTCGCCCGCCTCTCTCCCACAACTCCCACTACTCCATATTAATGGTGCACCCGAGCGGCCGCACCCCCCATCCTCGCCAGACACACACACACACACACACACACACACACACACACACACACACACACACACACACACACAATCCTCTCTCTCCGCTTGCATCCTCGACACCGCTCTCAGTCCTCAAAGCTGTCAGTGTATGAGGATGCCGCTGAAGCGCCCCATTAGAGGGAGTGGCGACGCCGGGGCTGCTAAAGCACCGGAGCACGGCATGGAGATGGAGACAGAGGTTGCCGTCACCGCTGGCGAGTTATCGCTGCACCCTGACGTCATAGACGACGTCGAGCTTCCACAGCCAGAGGCGGAGTTCCACACCGACTTTGGTGACAACTCCGGCGACGACTCCGACGACGACAGACAGCTGGTTAGTCATCTATACCCATTTATGTGTCAAATAGATCATAGGGTTTCTCTGGTTACTCCTGCCGCCCCCTTTTTGGAAAAGAAATCCTATGGTTATGTTCTCCCAATCCATGAAATCTAAGTAAGTTTCATTAGATCCATGTAGTGTATTGATTGTTTGAATGGTACAAGTGATAAGTGATTAGTTGTTTCATCTATGCAAATGATTTCTGCTAGTAATCCGACTAGGGTTAGTGTTCGTGCTAATAATTCCTAGCCAGGACTTGACAATTGATTGTGAATGACCTACATATGTTTGTGCCATTATTTTCTTCAAGATTGGTCTGTACATAGACGCATCGTGCTTAAAAATTGAACCATAATCTCTGGATATGTATAAATAAATAGCCATAAATTCCTAATCCTACTTCACGGCGTGTAATCATTGATTTGATGCCAAATTTGTTTTACTATTTGTATAGGTGCTGTCTGACGATGTGGGCAGTGAGGATGAAGATGGCCAGAGGAGGTACAAGAGGCAAATCCTGAGGGAGCTTTATGCGGGAATGCATAACAGGCGTATTAGGACCTGGAACAGCGGCTATCGATGCCCATTTTGCAACCACAAGCTTCATGACGCGTATCTAAGTGTTCTCAAGATGCAAGAGGACGGGCCGTTGGCTCCTTCAAGCGTAAGTATTCTCGCAGGGTGGCGCCGACGACGCCGCACGCCGAGTACCGGAGAAGCTTCAGGATCATGCCGCATGTGAGATGAGATGTTGGATGGATCGAACTATGTACGCTTGAGTATGCTTAATGACGGTTGAACTATGTACTTATGGTTGAACTATGCTTATGTACGTGTACGCTTATTATCCATGTCTGAGTATGTTTAATCTATGTTTACTTATGTGTAACCATGGGATATGGATGCAACCAGTTCGGTTGATGGAATCTACCTCCGTCTTGGTTTATTGGTCCCCTTTGTAATTTGTGTTAAATTTTGATCAAAGGTTTAACTGACAAAATGTTAGTGCAGGTCAGCAAAAATTATATCGTTGGATGGGTATTTGAGCATAGTATTCAATGATATAAATTTTCGTGACATGCATAAACATTTCTTAGTTAAATATTTGGTCAAAATTTGGTAACAATTACAAAGGGGGACCAATAAACCAGGACGGAGGTAGTACATCAATCACACACGGTTCCCAAAATTGGAACCATGTGCAATGACTTTCATTTTGCCTATTGCGTCAATCACACACGGTTCGCTCTAGCAAACCGTCACCTCCATTATTCTTTGTGGGACAGAAAATCCTCACCACCCAATTCAAAAAATAAAAAATAAAACCTTCACCATCCCCACGCCACAAAACCCTCAACCTGCCCGCCACCCCCTCCGGTCTCCATTCACACCTGCACAAGCTCCTCCGCGTCTATGCCATGGCACCACTATCGCGGCGGTAAACACTTAGCTCGACGCCTGCCACCGCCGCCAGGCTGCCGGCAAAGCCCACCGCATTTCGTCACTTCCGCTTGCCGCCGCCTATCGCCATTGACTTTCTCGACGCTGCTCGCGGTCGACCCAGCTCCGCTCGGTTGGGGAATCTGCCGTACTGAGGGTTCTTTCTCATGGACGACAAGGTAACTAATTTAATGAGATATTATCTCATCTCTTATCCCAGTTCATCTGCCTCCTTTAATCACCCGGCGGAAATCGCCGTGAATTCATTTTTATTCGAGCTGATTTGAGGGTTTTCTTTCATTCATAGAATGTACAGTGTGCTGACACATCAGGACTTTGTGACCTCCGGAGAGATTCCATCTCACCGTAACAGATCACTTGAGGACGCGCGCGGTATGTTCAATCTCACCCTAAATTGTTTGACATGGCCTACTTTACTGAACATATTCTAAATATTGCTACATTTGGATAAAAGGTGCCACATGCACCATATACGTCAAAGGGGATTTTCCCCCTCTTCTTTGTATATTAGGCAAATTAATGATGTATTGTTCTTTCGATTACTCTCATATTTCCATGACATCATGTTTACAAATCCTTCAATTTCAACTGTTGTACAGTTCTTTCAATTTGGGCCCATATTTGCATGTTACCATATTTTCTTTAACAATCCTACCATTTTCTGCAGTGCATCCCTTGCTATGCAACAAATTATGTAGTGCACAATCTTTCCCTTTACATAGATCAAGACTGCACGGATGTCATACTGCACACAAACCATGGATTTACAATCGTTGCTCTTGTAAGACTTGATGAACGTGGTGACTCCTATTTTGGCAATCGCTTTTGGAAAGAAATTTCTAAGTTTTATGTACTGAAAGCTAGCACTAAAATTGCACTGCACATAAAAGGGCCTGGTCATGAGATATATGCTAACTTCCCCGACAAAATCATCCGTCCAGTCTTTGTTCGAAGTAAGTTTTCTTTTCAACTATCTGCATGTTGACTTACCCAGCAATCTCAAATGAATTGTGTAGTATTTAAGCAACCAATTGTTATTCCCTTTTCTTACTATATTCCTACCTAATAACTTCTTGTTACCAATACACTTTTCTATTGCCCTATTTTAACTAAATATTCCCTGTACTCCCATTTCTATCAGAAAGCGCCGCTGACAAGGAGACTTCGGAGGTGGAGAATGGGGATGCCAACAAGCGGATGAGGGGCGATCTAGAACCGCAAGCGACTCTTGCAGGCCTAGACTTCATCAGCAGCCTCCCCGATGATATGTTGACAGTTATCATATCCCTCCTCCCAATCAAATATGGGGCGCGGACAACTGTCCTTTCCCGGCGGTGGCGCCCCCTATGGAACTCCAGCCCTCTCGACCTCATCGACACCCACGAGCTCTGCCATGGCTATCGCAGCTTGGATGCATTCTCCAAGATCCTCGACAGTCACCTTGGCCCAACCACAGGCCTTAGAATGGGCAAGTTCCGTTCCAACGGCAAGGACCGAGCCAAGCTTGACGGCTGGTTCCGATCCCCCGCCCTAGATCAGCTCGAGGAGCTCACTTTTGATGATGGTCATATGCGGTCGCTGCCAACGTCCGCATACCGCCTCGCGCCCATGCTGCGCGTCTCCAAGTTCAGGAACTGCCATCCCCCCCTAATGACGCGCCTGCTCTTATTCTACCACGACTAAAGCACCTCGAGCTCGTCGTCGTCTGCCTCTCAAACGGTGACATGGAGCACCTGCTCCGTGGCTGTACTGCACTCGAGTACCTTCGTCTTCAGGCGATCAATGGGTTGAGTACCTTCCACATCACCTCCATGACTCTCCAGACTATTTATGTGTGTTGATGGTGCGGCAGGAAGACATCACAAGATGTGTACCACAATATGGTCATTGAGGACACACCTGCACTTGAGAGATTACTTGTAGTTGATCAAGAAGGTCCAACAAGAATCAATGTCATTTCTACGCCGAAATTGAAAGTGGTGGGCTACTCGGCTGACAAACACTCTGAACTTGTTACTGGATCCACACCCGTTCAGGTACAACAGCCGCCTTCTACCTCTTCTTTTACAAATTAACATTATTTGTAATTTTGAAGATGTTTGTTCGTCTGTCATTCAGAAAATGATTCTGACAAGTTTGACCAAATCACAAGACAAAGGAAGGTCTTGGCACTAGAATCTATCGGCCCAACCTGGAGCAAGTTGAGTTTCCTGAGATGCTTTCCGTGCCTGGAGAAGCTATATATAAAGGTGATGTTCCTTTCCTGTTAAATGTTAACCATAAGGGAGTTCAATTTGTGACACCTTTTTCCAAGTTTACAATGACAATGTACTACAATTCTTGAAGGATTCGTTTGGAGGATTTCAGTACAAACATGTTCCACCCCCCATATTGGTTGCTTGATCCATATGGTTACAATCAATAAGCATTTCTCCTTTGGATTCATCTGTACTAGTTTTCTTAGGGAACTTTTCATCCACTCCAACCTCTTGTGAAGAAGGCTACATTTTCTAGAATGTAATCAAATGCCCATGTTAATCATGTCAGATCAAAGATGGCATGTTAGTGCATTTTACAAATCCTGCAAACCAAATAGGCCTGTAGTAATGTTCAAAACTGCATGTTGGCACTAACAAGTTTTTTTTTGCAGATAAGATTAGGCCCACTGGTGGATAAGTTGATACAATATAACAATCACGTCGAATACCTAGATCTGCATCTCTCAGAAATTACTTTGAACTCCTACCGAGGGACCTTACCGGAGATTATATTCACTAGGTTCTTTGTTCTCAGAGCAAGGGTGCCGAAGGAAATGAGGTTTGCCCTACATTTATTTCACAAAAATGAATGGTTTGTTGATCAAGACCGGCGCTGCACAGAATGGAATAGGCTCCAAAAATGGTGAATTTCATTTTGGAACTTCATATGACAGAGTAATCGGAAGTCATCGTGTCAACCCCATACATGACTTCTCAGTGGCTGACCCCTTCACAAAAATTGTGAGGTTTCGAAACCAGACTTAGAAGTGGTAATATTAGTTTGAACCTCTCTGATATCCATGTTCAGTGGATCAGCGCGAGCGTTTCAGCTGATGAGCTGAATTTCATTTCTAATATGAGTTTGAACCTTGTAATCTTCGAATTTTAGCCATATAACTCTGGAATTTGAACCTTGTAATATTTCAAGCTTTTGTGGTACAATCGTTGAAATGGCATCGTATGAGACTCGTATATTGGCAGCACTACTTTGACCTTAATATGCAATGGTCTTAGATTTTATTAACCATTCTCGAATCTGTTTACCTTGTCGATCTCATAGCACACGATCTGTATAGCTAACTCGACTGTGATCTTCGACATTATTGCACACAGTTGGTTTCTTCCACCGTGTGCCTTGTAGAGCGCATAATTAATTATCGCACTCGAGTGTCCATCATCACCCTTTTGTGTAACTTTGACCTTATCACCCACGGGTAAACTTATGACCGAAGTCATTCCACACACTTCGTTTTTACAAAGCTTTTTACCAATAAACACCCACGGTTTGTCCTTCTTCTAGCTGACGCGTGGCCAAACTAGCCGGGCGGGAACCTTGCCCGGTAAAATACGCGGTAGCGCGGGAATAGGCTTACCGACGATACATTTGGCGCCTCTTCGAGCCCACGCGTGTGGTGCGGTGTTGTCAAGAGTGCACTGGAATCCTCTGCTATGAACGTCATGACAAGACGTGACGATTACAGGCCGGCCGCCCCCCATTTATTACAGCGGCCAACCTTTCGATCGCGCCCCACCATGCAAGAAGCACACCCACCATGAGAAATTCTTAGAGGGTATCCTGCGCGGCTCCAATGGCGCTCCGAGCGGCTGCCGACAACGAGCAGCAGTTCACCATGCGTGCCGTAGTGGACACCCACATAAGGTTCATGGACCTCTCGGTGGTGTACACCAGTGACCCGGTCTGGCTGGAGCACTCCATCCACATCATGGAGCTGTTGCTTGCCGAGGAGAAGTACAAGGTGGTCGGGTTCGACCTCGAGTACACCCGCGCTCGTGCCAGGTCTCATCCCAAGGTCGTCGTCGCCTAGATATGCGTGCACCACCACGTCCTCGTCTACCACTACTTCCTGGCCACAAGGCCTTGCGAGTGTTCGCTAGGTTTGTCAACAACCCCACTACATGTTCGCTACGGTGGACATCACCAATGATGTAAAGGCGCTCGAGAATTCGGGCATCGCCTGCTAGAATCTTGTCGACATCCAGGGCCAATACAAGATCTGGGGCAGCAAGGAGCATGAGAAGGACTCACTGGTTCACCTCGCCGAGGCCATCATCGACCTCTACTACAGAGACATGAAGGATTCGTGCAACAAGGACAAGCGTGCCTGGCACTCAGCCTGGATGGAGAAACTCGACAAAACTCACATCGTGTACGCGACCAAGGAGGCGTAGACGAGCTACGACATATACAGGTAGATCGTTGACATGAGGAAGTGCCTCCTTCCCCAAAACGGCCAGGGATCCAGCCGGAAGCAGAGCAATGGCAAGCGTCGTCGCAACAATAAGTAGATGATTAGATCTTTGTTTCTCCTACTTTAGTATGCATGTAATTGCTTACTTTGGTGTGTGGAAATGTTATGTGTGTAGTCAATTGTGTAATTGTATGCTTAATTTGGTTATGCAATGCTGTCTTTTTAAGTATATATGTTGATGCTTTGTAGACAGAGCGTAGATGTTGTGCGGACAAAGAAAATCACATCACACACAGACTAAACAATGGAACCCGTCGGTGATGTTTTCATCAATCACTCACAATTGTATACTAGCAATCGTTTGCTCACAACACACACGTCTTGTTAGCATTAATCGTCTGTGTTGTTATCAGTCTTCGCACACGTTTCCGATTACAGACCTATTTGCCGCATATCACAGACATCTTGTTAAGTTGAACCGTTTCTGTTTTCATGTCTCAATGCAAACGTTCATCCGAGTGAACCGCATGCCGTATATCGCACACACCTTGATTTGGCCGACCGTTTCTTTTGTGTTGCCTAATCACAAACAGTTCATCCGAGTGAACTGTATGCTATATATAGCACACACCTTCATCTAGCTGCCCGTTTGTTCTATTCCTCCTCATCGCGAACAGTTAATTGAGCTGAACCGTATGCCTTGCATCGCACACGCAACTAAAATATGAACCGTGTTTGATGCATCCTCCATCACAAACGTTTTGCACCTTTTTTGACAGGTTTTTTACACTACCGTTTGCGATTGTGGCATCGCATACAGTTTCGTCGAAGGGTCTCTGATCGTAGTGTCGCGTTAGCAGCATCCTCAGTAGTGTTACTAGGCAATTCTTTCTTATGATGTTTTCTATTGAACTTGGAAAATTAAACTCATGAGACACATCACCAAAACTAACACTGACAGTTTGTTTCTCACAATCTATTTTAGCATTAACGGTGTTCAAGAAAGGTTTACCAAAGATAATGGGACAAAATTCATCTTGTGGAGAACCAAGAACAAGAAATCAGTTGGATATTTTACTTTCCCACACAAGACTTCAACATCTCTAACAATCCCTAGCGGTGTGATGGTGTCTGATACGTCTCCAACGTATCTATAACTTTTGATTATTCCATCCTATTATATTATCTGTTTTGGATGTTTTATATGCATTGATATGCTATTTTATATGATTTTTGCGACTAATCTATTAACCTAGAGCCTAGTGCTTGTTTCTGTTTTTTCCCTTGTTTTAGAGTTTCGCAGAAAACGAATACCAAACGGAGTCCAAACAGAATAAAATTTTCGCGATGATTTTTCTTGGACCAGAAGACACCCAGGAGACTTGGAGTGCAAGTTAGAAGAGCCTCGAGGCAGCCACAAGGGTGGAGGGTGCGCCCCCAACCTTGTGGGACCCTCGTAGCTCCCCTGACCTAATTCTTCCGCCTATATATACTCTTATACCCCAAAAACATCCAGGGGAGCCACAAAACCACTTTTCCACCGCCGCACTTATACATGCGTGAAATCCCATCTTGGGGCCTTTTAGGCATCCCCGCCAGAGGGGATTCGATCACGAAGGGCTTCTACATCAACACCATTGCCTCTCTGATGAAGCGTGAGTAGTTTACTTCGGACCTATGGGTCCATAGCTAGTAGCTAGATGGCTTCTTCTCTCTCTTTGATTCTCAATACAAAGTTCTCCGCGTTGTTCTTGGATATCTATTCGACGTAATACTCTTTTGCGGTGTGTTTGCCGAGATCCGATGAATTGTGGATTTATGATCAGCTTATTATGAATATTATTTGAATCTCCTCGGAATTCTTATATGCATGATTTGATATCTTTGCAAGTCTCTTCAAACTATCGATTTGGTTTGGCCAACTAGATTATTTTTTCTTGCAATGGGAGAAGTGCTTAGCTTTGGGTTCAATCTTGTGGTGTCCTTTCCCACTGACAGTAGGGGCAACAAGGCACGTATTGTATTGTTGCCATCGAGGATAAAAATATGGGGTTTTCATCGTATTGTTTGAGTTAATTACTCTACATCATGTCATCTTGCTTAAAGCATTACTCCGTTCTTTATGAACTTAATACTCTAGATGCATGCTGGATAGCGGTCGATGTGTGGAGTAACAGTAGTAGATGCAGAATCGTTTCGGTCTACTTGACACGGACGTGATGCCTATATTCATGATCATTGCCTTAGATATCGTCATAACTTGGCGCTTTTCTATCAATTGCTCGGCAGTAATTTTATCACCCACCATAATAATTTCTATCTCGAGAGAAGCCTCTAGTGAAACCTATGGCCCTCGGGTCTATTTTACAACATATTAGTTTCCCGTCAACTTGCCAATTTCTGTCGCCATTCCCTTACTTTACAATCTTTTACTTTCCGTTCCATAAACCACAAATACCAAAAATATTACTTTACCGTTTATCATCTCTATCAGATCTCACTTTGCGAATAACTGTGAAGGGATTGACAACCCCTTTGTCGCGTTGGTTGCCGCAACCTCTTGAGCACTGCATTGGATTTCCTTGAAGAGGAAAGGGTGATGCAGCAGACTAGAGTAAGTATTTCCCTTAGTTTTTGAGAACCAAGGTATCAATCCAGTAGGAGGCTACGCGCGAGTCCCTTGTACCTACACAAAACAATTAGCTCAACGCAACCAACACGATTAGGGGTTGTCAATCCCTTAACGGTCACTTACGAGAGTGAGATCTGATAGAGATGATGGATAATATTTTTGGTATTTTTGACATAAAGATGCAAGGTAAAATAAAAGGCAAAGTAAAAAAGCAAAGCAATAATAAAGTGATTGAAGATTGATATGATGAGAATAGACCCGGGGGCCATAGATTTCACTAGTGGCTTCTCTCAAGAGCATAAGTATTCTACAAGGTGAACGAATTACTGTTGAGCAATTGATGTAATTGAGCATAGTTATGAGAATATCTAGGTATGATCATGTATATAGGCATCACGTCCGAGACAAGTAGACCGACTCCTGCATCTACTACTATTACTCCACTCATAGACCGCTATCCAAAGATGCATCTAGAGTATTAAGTTCAAGAAAACAGAGTAACGCCTTAAGCAAGATGACATGATGTAGAGGGATAAATTCATGCAATATGATAAAAACCCATCTTGTTATCCTCGATGGCAACAATACAATATGTGCCTTGCTGCCCCATCGTCATCGGGAAAGGACACCGCAAGATTGAACCCAAAGCTAAGCACTTCTACCATTGCAAGAAAAACCAATCTAGTAGGCCAAACCAAACTGATAATTCAAGAGACTTGCAAAGATAACCAATCATACATAAAAGAATTCAGAGAAGATTCAAATATTGTTCATAGATAATATTGATCATAAACCCACAATTCATCTGGTCTCAACAAACACACCGCAAAAAGAAGATTACATCGAATAGATCTCCACGAGAGGGGGAGAACATTGTATTGAGATCCAAAAAGAGAGAAGAAGCCATCTAGCTACTAACTATGGACCCAAGGTCTGAGGTAAACTACTCACACTTCACCTGAGGGGCTATGGTGATGATGTAGAAGCCCTCCATGGTGGATTCCCCTTCCATGGAGCTCCAAAACATGCCCCAAGATGGAATCTCGTGGGCATGTAAGGTTGCAAGCGGTGGAATTAGGTTTTGGCTCCGTGTCCGATCGTTTGGGGCAATGAGGTATATATCGGAGGAATGTGTACGTCGGTGGAGCAACGGGGGCCCCCGCGGCAGGGGGACGTGCCCTCGGGGGGGGGGGCGCCCTCCACCCTCGTGGCCACCTCCCTCCTTTCTTGACGGAGGGTCCAAGTCTCCTGGATCATATTTGTTGAGAAAATCACATTCCCGAAGGTTTCATTCCGTTTGGACTCCGTTAGATATTCCGTTTCTTCGAAACACTGAAATAGGCAAAAAACAGCAAATCTGGGCTGGGCTTCCGGTTAATAGGTTAGTCCCAAAAGTAATATAAAAGTGGAAAATAAAGCCCAATATGGTCCAAAACAGTAGACAATATAGCATGGAGCAATCAAAAATTATAGATACGTTGGAGACGTATCAGACATCCCCAAGCTTAATTCCTGCTCGTCCTCGAGTAGGCATAATTTCAATGTAACTCTTCTTAATTGTGGTATGAATATTCAGATCCGAAAGATTCAAGACAAAAGTTCATATTGACATGAAAATAATAATGCTTCAAGCATACTGACTAAGTAATTATGTCTTCTCAAAATAACATGGCCAAAGAAAGTTCATCCCTACAAAATCATATAGTTTAGTCATGCTCCATTTTTGTCACACAAGAATGCTCTCATCATGCACAACCCCGATGACAAGCCAAGCAATTGTTTCGTACTTTAATAATCTCAAACTTTATAAACCTTCACGCAATACATGAGCGTGAGCCATGGATATAGCACTATGGGTGGAATAGAATATGATGATGGGGGTTATGTGGAGAAAAAAAAGGAGAAGATCTCACATCATCGAGGCTAATCAATAGGCTATGGAGATGCCCATCGATTGATGTTAATGCAAGGAGTAGGGATTGCCATGCAACGGATGCACTAGAGCTATAAATGAATGAAAGCTCAACAAAAGAAACTAAGTGGGTGTGCATCCAACTTGCTTGCTCACGAAGACCTAGGGCATTTGAGGAAGCCCATTGTTGGAATATACAAGCCAAGTTCTATAATGAAAGATTCCCACTAGTATATGAAAATGACAAAACAAGAGACTCTCTATCATGAATATTATGGTGCTAATTTGAAGCACAAGTGTGGAAAAAAGGATAGTAGCATTGCCCCTTTTTTTGGGCCTTTTTTCTTTGGCCTTTCTCTTTTTTATTGGGACAATGCTCTATTGAATGATGATCATCACACTTCTATTTATTTACAACTCAATGATTACAACTTGATACTAGAACCAAGTATGACTCTATATGAATGCCTCCGACGGTGTACCGGGATATGCAATGAACCAAGAGTGACATGTATGAAAGAATTATGAATGGTGGCTTTCCACAAATACTATGTCAACTACATGATCATGCTAAGCAATATGACAATGATGAATGTGTCATGATGAACGGAATGGTGGAAAGTTGCATGGCAATATATCTCGGAATGGCTATGGAAATGCCATAATAGGTAGGTATGGTGGATGTTTTGAGGAATATATAAGGAGGTTTATGTGTGAAAGAGCGTATCATATCACGGGGTTTGGATGCACTGGCGAAGTTTGCACCAACTCTCAATGTGAGAAAGGGCAATGCACGGTACCGAAGAGGCTAGCAATGATGGAAGGGTGAGAGTGTGTATAATCCATGGACTCAACATTAGTCATAAAGAACTCATATACTTATTGCAAAAATCTACAAGCCATCAAAAACCAAAGCACTACGCCAAGATGCTCCTAGGGAGATAGATTGGTCGGAAAGACCATCGCCATTCCCCGACCGCCACTCATAAGGAGGACAATCAAATAACACCTCATGTTTCAAATTTGTTACATAACGTTTACCATACGTGCATGCTACGGGACTTGCAAACTTCAACACAAGCATTTCTCAAATTCACAACTACTCAACTAGCACGACTTTGATATTATCACCTCCGTATCTCAAAACAATTTTCAAGCATCAAACTTTTCTCAGTATTCAACTCACTCAAAAGAAAGTTTTACAAATCTTGAATACCAAGCATATTAAGATTTTTAAGCAAATTACCATGCTATTTAAGACTCTCAAAATAATCTAAGTGAAGCATGAGAGGTCAATAATTTCTATAAAACAAATCCACCACCGTGCTCTAAAAGATATAAGTGAAGCACTAGAGCAAAACTATAAAGCTCAAAAGATATAAGTGAAGCACATAGAGTAATCTAAAAAATTATAATTTATGTATGGATATCTCAAAAGGTGTGTACAGAAAAGATGATTGTGGTAAAGTAAAAAGAAAAGACTCAAATCATACAATACGCTCCAAGCAAAACACATATCATGTGGTGAATAAAAATATAGCTCCAAGTAAAGTTACCGATGGAAGTAGATTTAAAGAGGATGCCTTCCGGGGCATCCCCAAGCTTTGAATTTTTGGTGTCCTTGGATTATCTTGGGGGTGCCATGGTCATCCCCAAGCTTAATCTCTTGCCACTCCTTGTTCCATAATCCATCAAAAAAATTCACCCAAAACTTGAAAACTTCACAACACAAAACTTAACAGAAATCTCGCGAGCTCCGTTAGCGAAAGAAAACAAAAGACCACTTCAAGGTACTGTAATGAACTCATTCTTTATTTATATTGGTGTTAAACCTACTGTATTCAAATTTCTATATGGATTATAAACTATTTTACTAGCCATAGATTCATCAAAATAAGCAAACAACACACGAAAAACAGAATCTGTCAAAAACAGAACAGTCTGTAGTAATCTGTAACTAATGAAAACTTATGGAACTTCAAAAAATCAGCCAGAATAGGAAGACCTAGGCAATTTGTTTATTGATCAGCATCAATTGGAATCACTATTTTATCACGTTCTGGTGATTTTTAACAATTGTTTTCGTGAACAAAAAGTTTCTGGAAATTACAGCAAGATCAAATAACTATCATCCAAGAAGATCCTATAGGTTTAACTTGGCACAAACACTAATTAAGAGATAAAACCACATATAAACAGAAGGTAGATGGATTATTTATTACTAAACAGAAACAAAAACAAAAAAAACTAAAATAAAATTGGGTTGCCTCCCAACAAGCGCTATCGTTTAACGCCCCTAGCTAGGCATAAAAGCAAGGATAGATCTAGGTATTGCCATCTTTGGTAGGCAATCCATAAGTGTCTCTCATGATAGATTCATATGGTAATTTTATTTTCTTCCTAGGGAATTGTTCCATGCCCTTCTTTAATGGAAATTGGAATCTAATATTCCCTTCCTTCATATCAATAATTCAACCAATCGTTCTAAGGAAAGGTCTACCAAGAATAATAGGGCAAGAAGGATAAAATCTACGGGCACATAATTCCTATTTTCAACAATAAGAACATCATCAATTCTTCCCATAGGTTTCTTAATAGTGGAATCCGCAAGGTGCAAGTTTAGAGAGCAATCATCAAAATCATGGAAATCTAGCAAATCACACAAAGTTTTGGGAATAGTGAAAACACTAGCACCCAAATCATATAAAGAATAAAATTCATGATCCTTAATCTTAATTTTAATAGTTGGTTCCCACTCATCATAAAGTTTTCTAGGGATAGAAACCTCCAACTCAAGTTTTTCTTCATAAGATTGCATCAAGGCATCAACGTTATGTTTAGTAAACGCTTTATTTTCACTATAAGCATGAGGAGAATTTAGCACGGATTGCAACAAGGAAATACAATCAATTAAAGAGCAACTTTCATAATTACATTCCTTGAAATCCAATATAGTGGGTTTAGCAACATCTAGGGTTTTATCCTCTTCAATCCCACTTTTATCAATTTCATCATCAAGATCTAAAAACTCCGAATTTTTGGAATGCCTTCTAGGTAAAGGTGAATCATATTCAGTCTCATCAAGATTCATATTGCAAAACAAAGATTTAATAGGGGACACATCAATAACTTTTAGATCTTCATCTTGATTTTCATAGGAATTGGAAGAACACGCTTTAATAAAGGCATCTTTCAGATACGCATCCTAGCGGTTCTTTCCTTGCACTCATCAATGGAAATTCTCATGGCTTTGAGAGACTCATTGATATCATGCTTAGAGGAATAGGTCTAAGCTTTAAAGAATCAACATCAAGAGAAATTATATCAACGTTCCTAGCCAATTCATCAACTTTAAGCAATTTCTCTTCAAGCAAAGCATTGAAATTCTTTTGCGACTTCATAAACTATTTAACACTAGTCTCAAATTCAGAGGGCATATTATTAAAATTTCCATAAGAGTTGTTGTAGGAATTTCCATAATTATTAGAAGGATTACTAGGATAAGGCCTAGGATTAAAGTTCCCTCTATACGCGTTGTTACCAAAATTATTCCTACCAACAAAATTCACATCCATAGATTCATTATTATTCTCAATTAAAGTAGACAAAGGCATATCATTAGGATCAGAAGAACCACTCTTAGTAGCAAATAATTTCATAAGTTCATCAATCTTTCCACTCAAAACATTAATTTCTTCTACCGCATGCAATTTTTCATTAGTAGATCTTTCAGTGTGCCACTGAGAATAATTAACCATAATATTATCTAGGAGTTTAGTAGCATCTCCTAAAGTGATTTCCATAAAAGTGCCTCCCGCGGCGAATCTAAAAGATTTCTAGAAGCAAAATTCATTCCGGCATAATTTTTTTGTATAATCATCCATAAATTCAAACCATGAGTAGGACAATTATGTATCATTAATTTCATTCTCTCCCAACCTTGTGCAACATGTTCATGATCAAGTTGCTTAAAATTCATAATATCATTTCTAAGAGAGATGATCTTAGCGGGAGGGAAATACTTAGAGATAAAAACATCTTTGCACTTGTTCCAAGAATCAATACTATTTTTAGGCAAAGATGAAAACCAAGCTTTAGCACGATCTCTAAGCGAAAAAGGAAATAGCTTCAATTTAATAATATCATTATCGACATCTTTCTTCTTTTGCATATCACATAAATCAACGAAGCTATTTAGATGAGTAGCGGCATCTTCACTAGGAAGGCCGGTGAATTGATCTTTCATAACAAGATTCAACAAAGCAGTATTGATTTCACAAGATTCAGTATTGGTAAGAGGAGCAATCGGAGTGCTAAGGAAATCATTATTGTTGGTATTGGTAAAGTCACACAATTTGGTATTATCTTGAGCCATCGTGACAAGCAAGCAATCTACACACGAGCAAACAAAAAGCAAGCGACAAAAAAAGGCAAACGGAAAAGAGAGTGCGAATAAAATGGCAAGGGTGAAGTGAGGGAGAGGAAAACGAGAGGCAAATGGCAAATAATGTAATGCGAGAGATAAGGGATTGTGATGGGTACTTGGTATGTTGACTTTTGCGTAGACTCCCCGGTAATGGCGCCAGAAATCTTCCTGCTACCTCTTGAGCACTGCGTTGGATTTCCTTGAAGAGGAAAGGGTGATGCAGCAGAGTAGAGTAAGTATTTCCCTCAGTTTTTGAGAACCAAGGTATCAATCCAGTAGGAGCCTATGCGCGAGTCCCTTGTACCTACACAAAACAATTAGCTCAACGCAACCAACACGATTAGGGGTTGTCAATCCCTTAACGGTCACTTACGAGAGTGAGATCTGATAGAGATGATGGATAATATTTTTGGTATTTTTGATATAAAGATGCAAGGTAAAATAAAAGGAAAAGTAAAAAGCAAAGCAATAATAAAGTGATTGAAGATTGATATGATGAGAATAGACCCGGGGGCCATAGATTTCACTAGTGGCTTCTCTCAAGAGCATAAGTATTCTACGGTGGGTGAACAAATTACTGTTGAGCAATTGACAGAATTGAGCATAATTATGAGAATATCTAGGTATGATCATGTATATAGGCATCACGTCCGAGACAAGTAGACCTACTCCTGCTTGCATCTACTACTATTACTCCACTCATCGACCACTATCCAGCATGCATCTAGAGTATTAAGTTCAAGAAAATAGAGTAACGCCTTAAGCAAGATGACATGATGTAGAAGGATAAATTCATGCAATATGATAAAAACCCCATCTTGTTATCCTCGATGGCAACAATACAATACGTGCCTTGCTGCCCCTACTCTCACTGGGAAAGGACACCGCACAATTGAACCCAAAGCTAAGCACTTCTCCCATTGCAAGAAAAACCAATCTAGTAGGCCAAACCAAACTGATAATTCGAAGAGACTTGCAAAGATAACCAATCATACATAAAAGATTTCAGAGAAGATTCAAATATTTTTCATAGATAATCTTGATCATAAACCCACAATTCATCGGTCTCAACAAACACACCGCAAAAAGAAGATTACATCGAATAGATCTCCACGAGAGAGGGGGAGAACATTGTATTGAGATCCAAAAAGAGAAGAAGCCATCTAGCTACTAACTATGGACCCAAAGGTCCGAGGTAAACTACTCACACTTCATCGGAGGGGCTATGGTCATGATGTAGAAGCCCTCCATGGTGGATTCCCCTTACGGCGGAGCTCAAAGCAGCCCCAAGATGGGATCTCGTGGAGTCTGAGAAGGTTGCGGCGGTGGAATTAGGTTTTTGGCTCCGTATCTGATCGTTTGGGGGTACGTAGGTATATATAGGAGGAAGGAGTACGTCGGTGGAGCAAAGGGGGGCCCACGAGGCAGGGGGCGCGCCCTAGGGGGGCGCCCTCCACCCTCGTGGCCACCTCCCTCCTTTCTTGACGGAGGGTCCAAGTCTCCTGGATCATATTTGTTGAGAAAATCACGTTCCCAAAGGTATCATTCCATTTGGACTCCGTTTGATATTCCGTTTCTTCGAAACACTAAAATAGGCAAAAAACAGCAAATCTGGGCTGGGCCTCCGGTTAATAGGTTAGTCCCAAAAGTAGTATAAAAGTGGAAAATAAAGCCCAATATGGTCCAAAACAGTAGATAATATATCATGGAGCAATCAAAAATTATAGATACATTGGAGACGTATCAGTTGCAAGTTGGTGTTTGTTTGTGCAGGTATTTGGTGGCTTGTCACGTTGTCCCCTACTAGATTGATACCTTAGTTCTCAAAACTGAGGGAAATACTTACGCTACTTTGCTGCATCACCCTTTCCTCTTCAAGGAAAAAACCAACGCAAGCTCAAGAGTTAGCAAGAAGGATTTCTCGCGCTGTTACCGAGGAGATCTACGCCAAGCCGACATACCAAGTACCCATCATAAACTCTCATCACTCGCATAACATTATTTGCCATTCTCCTTGATGTCCCACAAGTATAGGGGATCAATTGTAGCTCTTTTCGATAAGTAAGAGTGTCGAACCCAACGAGGAGCAGAAGGAAATGACAATTAGTTTTCAGTAAGGTAATGTCTGCAAGTGCTGAAATTGTAAGTAACTGAGTAGTTTGATAGCCAGGTAATTTGTAACAGGCAAGTAACGATAGTAGTAACAAAAGTGCAGCAAGATAGCCCAATCCTTTTGAGGCAAAGGACAGGCCAAAACGGTCTCTTATGATAAGCAAAGCGTTCTTGAGGGTACACGGGATTTTCATCTAGTCACTTTCATCATGTTGCTTTAATTCGTGTTCGGTACTTTAAGAATTTGATATGTGGGTGGACCGGTGCTTAGGTGCTGTTCTTACTTGAACAAACCTCCTACTTATGATTAACCCTCCCACAAGCATCCGCAACTACGAGAAAAGTATTAAGAATAAATTCTAACCATAGCATTAAACTTTTGGATCCAATCGGTCCCTTACGGAATAGCGCATAAACTGGTGTTTAAGCTTACATCACTCTAAACCAATCATCTAATTGCTACTCCACAATGCATTCCCTTAGGCCCAAATATGGTGAAGTGTCATGTAGTCGACGTTCACATGACACCACTAAGGAATCACAACATACATACTATCAAAATATCGAACACATATCAAATTTACATGATTACTTGCAACATGATTTCTCCCGTGACCTCAAGAACAAAAGTAACTACTCACAAATGATATTCATGCTCAAGATCAGAGGGTTATTAAATAACATATTGGATTTGAATATATAATCTTCCACCAAATAAACCATATAGTAATCAACTACAAGATGTAATCAACACTACTAGTCACCCACAAGCACCAATCTAGAGTTCCGGTAACAAGATGAACACAAGGGATGAATTAGGGTTCAAGAGGAGATGGTGATGTTGAAGATGTTGAGGGAGATAGCCCTCCCCAAGAAGGGAGAGTTGTTGGTGACGATGATGACGATGATTTTCCCCTCCGGGAGGGAAGTTCCCCCGGCGGAATTGCTCCGCCGGAGGGCAAAAGTGCTCCTGCCCAAGTTCCGTCTTGAGACGGCGACGCTCCGTCCTGAAAGTCCTCTCCTTATTTTTCTAGGTCAAAATGACTTATACACCGGAAGATGGGCACCGGAGGTTGGCCTGGGTGAGCATAACCCACCAGGTCGTGCCTGGGCTCCCTGCCGCGCCCAGGTGGGTTGTGCCCACCTGGTGGGCCCCCTCTAGTACTTATTTGCTCCAATATTCTTAAAATATTCCATAAAAATTCTCCATGAAGTTTCAGCTTGTTTGGAGTTGTGAAGAACAGGTAGCCTGACGTAGCTTTTTCAGGTCCAGATTTCCAGCTGCCGGAATTCTCCCTCTTGGTGTGTACCTTGCAAATTATGAAAGAAAAGGCATTCGGATTGCTACAAAAAGCATTATTATTCATAAAAACATCATAAATAACAGTAAGAAAACATGATGCAAAATGGACGTATCAACTCCCCCAAGCTTAAGCGAAAACCGAAATCGAAAAACATGTCCACATGCTTAGAGAGAGAGGTGTCGATAAAAACAAAATACAGACATAGAAGCATCATGTAGATTATTATAACAGCAACAAATTTAGACATAAGACTTTTATCATAGAGCTTTTATCATAGACTTCCCATGAATAAGTGACAATTCATCACATAATTGAAGTATAAAGCATAAACTCTATTAGAAACCAACAAACTATGTTTTCAATCAATTTTGCAACTACAATTCATCATCTTTTCAGGAAGGGTCACGGATCGGAGCCTTTAGGAAAGTCCACACACTCAACCATCGTATAGTCTTCTATGATTGCTAACACTCACCGTGCACACATGGGCAAAACGTTTCAACCGGACACATAGAAAGATAGGGGCTTATAGTTTCGCCTCCCAACGTATTCACCTCAAGGGTGATGTCAACAATAATAACTCATGCTATCTATATTCAACTGGACATATGTGCCTAGATCTTTCCTCATCACATGATGCTTGCCAAAGGAGAAAAATAAAAAAGGAATAGAAGGAAAACTTTGACTCTTTGCATAAAAGTAAATACATAAAAGTAAAAGATAGGCCCTTCGCAGAGGGAAGCAGAGGTTGCCATGCGCTTATTTGTTTGAATGCTCAACCCCTTAGTGCAAAAGAACGTCACGTTGCATTGCCCCTTGTGATAGTGACCTTTATGCAGTCTGTCGCTTTTATTCTTCACCATGACAAGTTCGTGCAACGCTCAATATTCTCTTACACCAAATGATCTCACACATTTAGAAGCAATTTTTATTGCCCTTTTTGCACCGATGACAACTGACTTGAGGGATCTTGCTCAATCCCTAGGTAGGTATGGTGGACACTTGGAAATAAGATTCTGGTTGAAGGGTTTTTTGGATGCACAAGTAGTATCTCTACTTAGTGCGGAATTTTTGGCTAGCAAAGATAGGGGCAAGCACCACATGTTAAAGGATCTATGACAATATGACTTCTACATGAATATAAACAAACATAAACCATTAAGTTGTCTACCTTGTCCAACGTCAACAATTTTGGCATATAATATTTTGATGAGGGCTCACAATCACAAAAGATTTCTAGGATAGTATATTTATATGTGAATCTTCTCTTCCCTTATTAATTCTTTCATGAGTTGCATCATTGACTAATGCTATGTTTGTCAATCTCTAATAAGATTTCCTACTTATACTTTTCCTTATGTGGTGTCATCACCTGCCATAAGATTAGCATATGATCTTTTTCTTTTATTTCCTTTCTTTTTATTTGCAACATGAAAATAAAGAAAGCAAAAACTCAAACTAAACTTTATTGTATATCTTGCACATGATTACAAGGATAGATCGCTAAGCAAACTCTCAAAGAAGAAAGGATCGAACTAAACTTTTATTCATCTAAAGCAAAAGATCGAACTAAAATAAATAAGGAAAAAAGATAGTGGGATGATACTGTCGGATTTCGGGTTCCGGCAGACCCTCTAGGTTCGAACACTGGGGTGCGCGCGGAGATCTCGCCCTCTACCTACCTGCACCTCGCCGCCTCGCTAGGATCTAAACTATGAAAGGAACAACTCAAGAGACACATGGTTTATACTAGTTCGGGCCACCATTGTGGTGTAATACCCTACTCTAGTTTGTGGTGTGGTGGATTGCCTCTTGGGCTGATGATGAACAATACAAGGAAGAACAACCTCGCGAGGGTCTGTTCTTGGCTGGTGCGATGAACTGCTAGGGGGAGTTCGGTCGCTCCTCTCTCTCTTTCTCTATGCGATCTCCAAGATTTCTAGATGCCTCTACCCTGTGGGTGGCTAGTCCTATTTATAGGCAAAGGCCCTGGGCCTCTTCCCAAATATTGAGCGGAAGGGCACCAACAATTAGCCATTTTGAAGGGGAACATCTAGTACACTTATCCCGACTAAAGTTGGTCCTCGCTTTGTCAAAGGCTCGTGGTGACGCCTTGGCTTGGGCTCCATGATGACTTCCTTCCTGCCGTTCTGACGGTCTTGGTCTTGTTGCAATCAAACGGATGCCTTTGCTTGATGCTCTTGCCTGCGCTTGCTCCCTTTGCACCAAAGAGGAAAGGAGGACATCAAGGCTGACTGGCGCCTACCGGGCGCCCTTGGTCGCCATGGCTTGCGTCATGGGCACCTCGTTAGGTACCCCACCTTGATCTCTCCGCCTCCTCGCGAGCCAGCCAGACGAGGCCGTGCCTGAGGAAGCTCCCTGTCGTCCGCACCGCGAGGCTTGGCCCCTCGCGAGGGTCTTGAGCTTGTGCTGATGAAGATGGGCCTTGTTGGGCCACCCCTTGAGCCACGCCGCAGGCCGCAGGTAGGCAAGTCTGGGTACCCCCGTTCCCAGAACGCCGATAGTAGCCCCCGGGCCCAAGGCGCGCCTGGACTTGGCTGAGCAGAGAAGGGAAGGGGCAAGTGCGAAGCGCTTGAGCCCTAACAGCCTCTGACCTTGGGCGCCAGCGTGGCGGTTGGTTGGACGTGGGCGCCTTAGCAACTGCACGAATCGACAAAAGAGCGGCGTCTGTCTAGGCTTTGCTTCCCTAGTCTCCTCCGGTCATTGCCCAGATCCCCTTTCTTGCGCCTTTCCTTCGTGCCTCTGAAATCTCCAGATCTACTTCGACCGCGTGCCCTAGCAATACATGGCGCCTCGCCAGACCCCGGCCGGAGCTTGGTACTCAGCCGCCTTGGACTCGCCGAATGTGTCGGAGGAGGGCCTTGCCCGGGTGCACCGGATGGCGGCGGCGCAAGGCATCGACGGGGCAGAGGTGTTCAAGGCTGGCTCCGCCCTTCCCGAGGGCCAAGGAAGCACCTTCTATCCGCTCTTCTTGAGCGCCCTTGCTGCCGGTCTGGTGCCTCCCTTTTCTGAGTTCTTCTTCTCTGTCCTCCGCCATTACAAGCTGCAAGCTCTGCACCTCCACCCCAACTCTGTTCTTCTTCTGGCGATCTTCGCCTACTATTGTGAGGCTCACGTCGGGGTGCAGCCCTCAGTGGCCTTGCTGCGCCACTACTTCTCCCTCCGGACCTCTCGCGGTCCCATCTCCGCGTGCGCGAGCTTTGTCACGTGTGGCAGCTCCAACGCCATCTCGAAGCCCGGGAAGAGGATTGAGGGCTTCATGAGCAAGTGGGTCATGGTAGATGCTGGGCGCATCTACCCTCGGCTGATTCTGCCAATGGAGCATCCCACGAGCTCTGATGATTGGTCTCGCGTGGAACTCGTGGATCCCCGCGCAAAGCCGGCACTGGAGAAGATGGACGCGGATCTGTGGCCGAGAAACATGGCGGCGGCGAAGCTGACTGGTGCGTCGCTCCTGAGGGAGTTCCTGGAGCATCAGGTGGCCCCGCTTCGTCAGTACTCGCTTCCGCTGTGGAGGCCCCGCCCGAGCCCCGCAGTCTTGGCCAATGAAGATCTGGCCGCGGTCCTCAAATCTTTGGTCGGGGGAGACGTGGCGAGGCTGGAGGGCGATCCTGTACCCCTGTTCCTTCGAGATGATTGGGAGCAGGCGGTGGAATCCATGCCTGTCTTCCATGGGGACGGGCCCGTGCCCGCGGAGGTTGTCGAGGACCCGGCGGCCCTGGCGACGGTGAACGTGTCCTCTGGCCACTCCAGCGAGGAGTAGGAATAAGAGGAGCGGGAAGCGGGGCCTGACTCCGAGGCGACCGATGGGGATTCGAGAGCGCCCCTCCTCCGGCGCAGGTCCCACGCTCTCCGCCTCTTGCCGAGCGACGACGACGAGGATGGTGACGAGCGGGGCGGCGAGAGCTTGCCCCCGATCCCAAAAAGGACAGGACTGGGCTGGTCCCCCGCGGGTCTGCCCCGGCTCCGAGGCGATCCGCAGACGTGCCTCCTGCTCCCGGGCCTCTTGAGGCTGATCCTAGCAGCCGGCTCTCGGGCTTCAAGTATGGCCGGAGGTTGCTCGAGCTCGCGAGCGATGACCAGTAAGTGCTTGATTCTTATTTTATTCCTTGCTTTGTCGCTGAGGCTTGATATCTGTATCTCTTGGCTAGGATGACTCCTGCGGCGAAGAAGCTGAAGGGAGCTCCTGAGGCTCCGCCTGGGGCAGCGCCTCTGCCCGCGAAGGAAGGCGACGGCAAGACACGGGCCTCTCCTGCCCGGTCATCCTCGCGAGGCCTGGCGGAGCTGGCTGGGGCGAGCTCAGCCCCCATGGCCCAAGTGACTCCTGAGGTATCCTTGCCTGATGCCCCCGCCATAGCTGTTGGGGCGCAGCAGGTTCTGCCTCAGGATACTGTGGTTATGCTGCCGTCCTCTCCTCCTACTCCACCAACTGTTGTCTCTCCGACTCCTCCCACTGTCCTGGATCGTGCTGCTGCTGAATTGGACCGGCTGCGGCAAGATCTTCTGGGCGCCGACCCTCGCTTGGTGGCCGGGCGCTTGGAGCTGGCCTCTGGCTGGATTCGCTCTGATGCTTCGATTCGAGCGGCGCTGGTTCAGGCCTCGACGGCTTGCGACGAGGAGAAGCAGGCGCCGCCCTGGGCGGCGGCTGCTCGCGACGCCGCCTTGGGGGAGGTAGCCGATGTCCGAGGTCGCTGCAAGGCACTGGAGAGCGAGCTGCAGGGCCTGCGGGACCAGCTTGCCAAGGAGGCCCGCATTCGCCAAGAGAAGGAGGAAGACATGAAGGCTCGCGAGGCGGCCGTCAAGGACCGGGGTGCCAAGCTTAACATGCGCCGTGATCGCCTGGGTGCGCTGGAGCAGGAGTTGGAGGCGAAGAAGGTCGAGCTGGACGGCAAGGCGCGGGTTCTTGCCGAGGACCGCGAGGCCTTCACGGAGATGGAGGTGAAGGCTCGCACCTTGCTGAGGTCGCTTTCTGACGGCCGGGCCCGAAAGCCCGCTGGCCGGGCGCCGAGGACGGCCCCGCCAAGATGCTTCCCTTCTTGATCCGTGCTCTTGAAGATGTCACCCTTGGCCTTGGCCCCACTACCGAGGCCGAGGCGCTGCGTGTCCCGTCTTCTCGCATACCGACGCTGGTCCTTACCACGCCTACCTTCGCGATCCCGACGCCGACCTCGACAGCCTGCCGAGCCAGCGGCGGCGAGCTTGTTGCCGCTACCGCCGAGGCCGTGAAGGGTCGAGCGGAGGCTCTGCTGTCGAAGTTCCGGGCCTTGAGCACCAAGCCGAAGCAAGGCGCTTCCGGTCCTGAGGCTTCACGAGGCGAACCCGCTCGGCCCAGCTCCGTCGTCGGCAAGTGACTCCGTTGTGGCTCCTGTTATGCTTCCTGCAACATGCATCATGCCTCAGGGAGGCGTTTAAACTTGTGTTTGGTGTTGTGATAACAATTATGGACTATAATGTTTGCTTTTAAATTCCTTGAGATTTGCGCTTCTCCTTCCTACTTGCTTATGTTCTACGCCGGCAGAGCCCGGCCCCGCGCATACCTCAGCCACCGTTAGCCCCGACCGGAAACCAGGACGGGACCAAGGAGTGAGGGGCTACGTGACAAGTTAGGCTCCTGAGTCGCGATGCTCAGGAGTCCCCCTTGGCGCACGAACAGCAAGTAGGGAGGTGAGATGTGTGGGTGAATCTACCATTCTACGTCTGCAGAGCCCGGCCCCGCGCATACCTCAACAAATTGCTAGCCTTCTAACTAAGGAGTGAGGGGCTACGTGACCAGTTAGGCTCCTGAGTCGCGATGCTTAGGAGTCCCCCTTGACGCTCAAACGGCCTTCGTACCTTGGCTCCGCTCGGGGAGAGACGTGCGATGAACCAGGCCCGAGGGGCCTGGCTGGGTGGCGTACGTCTGGGCGTGACCCAGGCGTAGCCCCCGTGCCCAGCCCCCTCGCGCGGCACTCCCGAGGGGAGGTGTTGCGATGAGGCCAGACACTGAGCTCTGGGCTCCCTGAGGTTGATGCGGCCGGGGGCCACCCTCAGTTGTTTATCACCAGCGCGGAGCATAGCGCTTCTGTATGTGTACGGGCATGGTCGCTCCTCGGCAGTGTCGTCAGCCTGCGCGGAGCATGGTGCTTCCACTGGTGCATGGGAGGGGGCTCCCCTCCGGGAGGAGCCCCCGGGGCGTGTACAGCCCGCCTCGACACGTGGATGGCACGGTAGGGCTCGACGAGGTGTCTGGGCACCCGTGAGCGGCCAGCGCGGGACTCACGGGGCCCTACCTCAAGGCGGGTTGCGCCTGGCACTGGGCCTTAACTTGTGATGTGTTCCTGCAAATTTGGTTAGATGCCGACGCTCTACGTCCTCGGGTCCCGGCCCTCGAGCGAGTCTCAGCCGTCGCTGGTATGCCAGGTCGCGATGCCGTGGACAAGGCCAGAGGGTGAGGGCTGGAGAGCCAGTAGGAGCCCATGAGTCGCGATGCTCAGGTACCCCCCCTTTAACTTGCAAGCGGCCGACATGAAGGAAGAAGGGGTGCCATGGACAGGCATCAAATAAAATCATGATGGGTCGAATGCATGACCTGAAATAAACGCAAGAGGGGTACATGCCGCTGGGTTTGGCCCGAGCGACTTGGGGATGATGCAGCCCGAGGGGCGCCCCCAACAAAGTAAGCTAGGAACATGAAGTAAAAGGGATACATGCCACAGGGACGGACCCACGCGGCCTGGGAATGATGCAGCCCTGGGGGGCGCTCCGAGCTAGAAATGAAACTTGAAGGATGTCACCTGATAAGTTGAAGACGAAGGGATGTTGAAGTAGCGGACGTCGTGGGCTGCGAAAGCCGATCTTCACGAGCCCCCAGGCCCAGGAGCCTCGGAAGGCTCCGGAGGCGCTGGTGGCTCCTCGTGGACCATCTCCATCTCCGCCAGGACTGCGGAACGCCTGGCCTCTTGAGCCTCCAGGATGCTCCTCATGAGGCGCTGGTACGTGGCGGCCGCGTTCGGCACGCCGTAGGGCATGCGAACGTAGCTGTGGGGTGGACCTTCGCAGCGCCCCACACGTGAGGGCCAGAAGCGCTCCTGAGAGGCGGCTCGGTTGAGCCCTGGGATGTCGATGCAGACGCGCAGCCCACCATCCTCGCCTGGATGGGGAGCTACGGCTGCCACTCATGACTCTTGACTCCTGCAACTCCTGCGTGATCTGACTGACGAACTCCTGAGGATTTGGCCCTCCTTGCCTTGCTCCTTCCTGAGGGAAACGTGCTTTGAAACACGCCTCCAAGTGGTGCCAAAGCGCCTCCCTCGTGACCTTAGCAAGGTCGGTGGCCCTCCAGGAGAGAGCCCCCGAGCCTTGCTTGAGGAGGGCGCCGGACGCGCCTTCCTATGCGACAGAAGGAGGTGCCCCCTGAGTAGGCGCGGACCCTGAGGGGCCTGCCTCCCGAGGAGTCGGGCCTGGCGATGTCTTCTTCTTGGGAGCGGTCTCAGGGAGCCTCACGCTCCAGCGATCTGGGTCTTCAAGTGATGCGGCTTGAAAGGCTCGCTCCAGGGAGCACACCGCGTCTCTCTCTTCACAAGGCACCGTGATGACTCCGCCGCTTCCTGGCATCTTGAGGACGTTGTAGCCGTGATGAGTCACGGCCATGAACTTGGTCAAAGCTGGGTACCCGAGGATGGCATTGTATGGCAGGCGAATGTGGGCGACATCAAAGTCGATGAGCTCGGTGCGGTAGTTGTCACGCGCCCCGAAGGTGACAGGGAGGCGGACCTGCCCTATCGGAACCGTGGAGCCATCTATGACTCCGGAGAAAGGCTTGGTTGGCTGAAGCTGGTTGTAAGGCACCTGGAGATTGTTGAACGTCTCTCACGGACAGGACGTTGAGCCCTGCTCCGCAATCGATGAGGGTCCCGTGACTTGCACGCTGGCGATGATTGGTGAACAAAGCATCGGGAGGACTCCGGCCGTGGGCCAGACTTGAGCCTGATCCGCCGAAATGAACGGTGATGGCGCACGCTGACCACCCGAGAGGGCGCGTGGCTTCGAGCTTGGGGAGGACTGCATTCACTTCGCGGGCGAACTGCTTGAAGATTCGTTGAGAGGCTGGGGCTTGAGCTCCGCCCAGGATGCAAGCGATCGAGCGCGGCTCCTGGAAGCCCCCACCCCCTCGTCCTGATGATGGTCCTCGTTTCTCCTTGGCTGCGGAGGCAGAGGGGGGAGGCCTGTGTTTCCTTGCGGGCGATCCTCGCGAGGCTGATCCCTCCAGTCTCCCTCGCGAGGCTGATCCTGCCAGCGATCCTCGCGAGGTCGGTCGCGCCAACCTTGGCGAGGGCCACGGTCTTCCCAGCGTCCTGCGTTCCTTCCTCTTCCTCAGCCGTAGCCTCGATCGTTGCGGTCGGGGCGTCAGCCAATCCTCCCCTCTCGCACGGCTCGGAGCTCTTGACATTCGTTGGTGTTGTGGGTGTGGAGGTCGTGGTACACATAGTACCGGCTGCCCTTGGAAGACTCGGGCTGATCTCTGCCCGCTTCGGTGTCGAGTTACGCCACGAGCACAACAGCCCCCTTGCGCTTCACGTCCTTGGCCTTGGATTTCTTCTCTTCTGGGTCTGCGGCTGGCAGCTCGAGGAGGGAAAGGCATCCTTCCTCAGCTCTGGCGCACTTGGTCGCCAAGTTGAACAGCTCCAATAAAGTGCACAGATCTTCATGCATCGCCAGCTCCTCCTTCATCTTGACGTCACGCACACCGTCGGAGAAGGCAGAGATGATGGCCTCCTCGGTCACCTTGGGAATCTTGAGGCATGCGTTGTTGAAGCGCTGGATGTACTTCTGCAGGGTCTCCCCTGGCTGCTGCTTGATGCGGCGCATGTCGCTCACGGTAGGAGGCCGGTCGCGAGTACCTTGGAAGTTGGCGATGAAGCGGGTGCGCATCTCGTCCCAGGAGGAGATCGTGCCAGGAGCCAGGTGCGGGCTCTGTCCTTGAGTGCCATGGGAAACCAGTTCGCCATGATCTTCTCGTCCCCGTTGGCGGCTTCGATGCCCAGCTTGTAAAGCTGGAGGAACTCCGCAGGGTCGGCCGTGCCGTCATAGCGAGGAGGCAGGTCTGGTTTGAACTTGCCGGGCCACGTGACGCTGCGCAGCTCGGTGGTGAAGGCGCGGCAGCCTGCTGTGGCCACGGGAGGCCTTTGGTGATGAAGAGCCTGGTCTTGCGGGTCCCCATGCGCTGCAGTTGGGAGCAGCGAGGTCTTGGCGTCTTGAGGCAGGAGCGTGGTCGTGACGAGCCGGTGCAGGGAGCACTCGGGCAGCTTCTTGGGGGCGAGGGACCTCTTGACAGCTCTGCTCTTACTGCGCTGGCGCCGGACGGAGTGGGTTCCGCCCAGGCGCCACGCGCCTTGGGGCCAAGGCGCCTTCTTGAGGGGGAGGCGGCTAAGGCGCCCTCGAAGCTTCATTGCCCGCACATGGCGGGGCGCGGTGCAGCGAGAAGGACGGTGCGGGGGAGCCCCCTGCGGCGCGGACGAGCTCGGCGACGCGGTCGAGCCACTCTTCGTAGACGTCGTCAACTGGGCGGTAGCGCAGGAGCTCGTTTGCCGCGATGAGCGCAGCTCAAGCCTTCATGGGTGCGCGGAGCGCGTGAGACGAAGAACCAGCTGGGGCGAGTGAAGGAGTAGCAGTGCGTCTGTCTCGCCTCACGGATGGATGCTGGGACGATGCATGCCGCTCGTTCCCCGCCGGGCCGGTGGCGGCGTTGACGGCAAAGCGACGGGAACGGCGGCGCGGCCGACGGGGCCGTCGGCGACGCGGGAAGCAAGAGCGGCTCGGTGCTCGGCGCGGGCCCGACGAGCGTCTGACATGGATGCGGTGGTCGGCGAAGAACGGGGCGGCGGAGGACGAATTCCGACGCACCCCTACCTGGCGCGCCAAATGTCGGATTTCGGTTCCGCTGTAACCTCTAGGTTCGAACACGGGGGTGCGCGGAGATCTCGCCCTCTACCTACCTGCACCTCGCCGCCTCGCTAGGATCTAAACTATGAAAGGAAAAACTCAAGAGACACAGGGTTTATACTAGTTCGGGCCACCATTGTGGTGTAATACCCTACTCTAGTTTGTGGTGTGGTGGATTGCCTCTTGGACTGATGATGAACAATACAAGGAAGAACAGCCTCGCGAGGGTCTATTCTTGGCTGGTGCGATGAACTGCTAGGGGGAGTTCGGTGCTCCTCTCTCTCTTTCTCTATGCGAACTCCAAGATTTCTAGATGCCTCTACCCTGTGGGTGGCTAGTCCTATTTATAGGCAAAGGCCCTGGGCCTCTTCCCAAATATTGAGCGGGAAGGGCGCCAACAATTGGCCATTTTGAAGGGGAACATCTAGTACACTTATCCTGACTAAAGTTGGTCCTCGCCTGTCAAAGGCTCTGGTGGTGACGCCTGCTTGGGCTCCACAATGACTTCCTTCCTTCCGTTGCGACGGTCTTGGTCTTGTTGCACCGAAACAGATGCCTTTGCTTGATGCTCTCGCCTGCGCTTGCTCCCTTTGCACCAAAGAGGAAAGGAGGACACTGCGCGGGCTGGCGCCCGCCTGGCGCCCTTGGTCGTCATGGCTTGCGTCATGGGCACCTCGTGAGGTACCCCGCCTTGATCTCTCCGCCTCCTCGTGAGCCACCGACGAGGCCGTGCTGAGGAAGCTCCTGTTGTCCGCCTCATGAGGCTTGGCCCCTCGCGAGGGTCTTGAGCTTGTGCTGACGAAGATGGGCCTTGCTGGGCCACCCCTTGAGCCACGCCGCAGGCCGCAGGCAGGCAAGTCTGGGTACCCCCGTTCCCAGAACGCCGACAGATACGATACTGGGGCACCTACCCCAAGCTTGGTGGAAGCCAAGGGGAGTGCCCATACCCGATACTCAAATATCTTTTGGTGATGAAGAAGAAGGTGGTGGTGATGAAGCGATCCTATCCTTAAGGATCAAGAGATTCTCCAATCGATGGATGACGCTTCGGAGATGGATTATATGCTCTTGATGCAGAATATTTTCACGAGTGAGATACTTATTTTGCACATGAACCGTTTCAATGATATGAAAGGCTTCAATCTCAGTAGGAGTAAGATAAGCATAGTAAGGTTTAAGGATATCTTCTTCTTCTTCCTCCTCTGCTGGCAGTACTTGTTCGACCACCGGAGGTTGATCTACCGTAGCCTTCTTGCTCTCGTCTCCTTTGACGGCTTCTACAGGCTCTTCTCTCTTCAGCTCGATCTTCATCAACCCAGCATCCTCTTCTACGTTGTTGGAGGAGGAAGAAGACATGATGCATGGCCCGAGAGATCTGACCGAAAACAGCAAGAAAAGAGAAGAGAAGATTTCTCCGCGATATGGTGATCATCAGGTTCCGGGAGTATATAAATTTTTTATCTTGGGAAACAAGCAAACTGTAGAAAAATGGAGTCCTAAAGGTGTCCCTGGCAAGCCTGGCGCGCCCTGGTGTCTTGTGCCCACCACGGTATGCTTCCTGGAAGTTTCTTATTTTCCGAATTTTCTATATATTCCAAAACTGACAAAAAATATTTTTGCGGATTTTTCGGAGTCCGTTTACTTACCATATCAAGTACCTCCTTATTTTCACGATTCTGGAGTGTTCCGGAAGGACTCTTTTGTGTGTTCTTCCGGTGTCAAAGTTTGGATAATATTAGTTTCAACATTAATGGGCGTACCTGAGATATAATGTTTTATTCGTTGCCCATTAACAACCTTCGGGTTAGTGCCTTCGGCATTATTTATTTTGATGGCTCCAGACTGATAAACCTCCTCGATAACATAAGGGCCTTCCCATTTTAAGAGGAGTTTTCCTGCAAAGAACCTGAAACGAGAGTTGTACAAAAGAACATATTCTCCAACTTTAAACTCACGCTTTTGGATTCTTTTGTCATGCCATCTTTTAACTTTTTCTTTGAATAATTTTGCATTTTCATAAGCTTGGGTTCTCCATTCATCTAAAGAACTAATATCAAATAATCTCTTTTCACCAGCAAGTTTGAAATCATAGTTGAGCTCTTTGATGGCCCAATATGCTTTATGTTCTAACTCAAGAGGCAAATGACAAGCTTTTCCATAAATCATTTTATAAGGAGACATACCCATAGGATTTTTATATGTTTTTCTATAATCCCAAAGTGCATCATATAATTTCTTAGACCAATTCTTCCTGGACCTATTGACAGTGTTTTGCAAAATTAATTTTATTTCTCTGTTGCTAAGTTCAACTTGACCACTAGACTGAGGATGATAAGGTGATGCAATTCTATGGTTAACATCATACTTCGCAAGCATTTTACAAAAAGCACCATGAATAAAGTGTGAACCACCATCAGTCATTAAATATCTAGGGACTCCAAACCTTGGGAAAATAACTTCCTTAAGCATTTTAATAGAGGTGTTGTGATCAGCACTACTGGTTGGAATAGCTTCTACCCACTTCGTAACATAATCAACAACAACCAAAATATGTGTATACCCATTAGAGGAAGGAAAAGGTCCCATGTAATCAAATCCCCAAACATCAAATGTTTCAACATCAAGTGAATAGTTCATAGGCACTTCTTGACGCTTACCGATATTACCTATTCTTTGACATTCATCACAAGATAAGACGAACTTACGAGCATCCTTGAAGAGAGTAGGCAAATAAAATCCACATTGTAATACCTTGTGAGCACTTCTATCTCCAGCATGATGCCCTCCATAAGATTCAGAGTGTCATTTTTGTAGGATTTGTCCCTATTCATGCTAAGGTACACAACATCTAATAATACCATCTACTCCTTCTTTATACAAATGTGGGTCATCCCAAAAGTAATGGCTTAAATCATAGAAGAATTTTTTATTTTGTTGGTATGTAAAATTAGTTGGTAAATATTTAGCAACAATGTAATTTGCATAGTCAGCATACCAAGGAGTACTATGAGCAACATTTATTGCAGCTAACTGCTCATCAGGAAAACTATCATCAATAGGTAGTGGGTCATCAAGCACATTTTCAAGCCTAGACAAGTTATCAGCTATGTGGTTCTCAGCCCCTTTCCTGTCAGTGATATGTAAATCAAATTCTTGTAACAAGAGAACCCATTGAATAAGTCTAGGTTTAGCATCTTTCTTTTCCATAAGATATTTAATAGCAGCGTGATCTGTGTGAACAATTACTTTGGAATCAACAATTTAAGATCCAAATTTATCACAAGCAAACACCACTGCTAAGAATTCTTTTTCAGCAGTAGCGTAATTCCGTTGAGCAATGTCTAGAGTTTTACTAGCATAATGAATAACATTCTGTTTCTTATCAACTCTTTGTCCTAGAACAACACCAGCAGCATAATCACCAGCATCACACAGAATTTCAAAAGGCAAGTTCCAATCAGGTGGTTGAACAATTGGTGCAGAAATTAAGGCTTTCTTAAGTGTTTCAAAGGCTTCTACACAATCATCATCAAAAACAAATGGAACATCCTTTTGTAAAAGATTTTTAAGAGGCCTAGAATTTTTAGAGAAGTCTTTAATAAATCTCCTATGGAAACCAACATGACCGAGGAAACTACGAATACCTTTCATATCTTTAGGACATGGCATTTTCTCAATTGCATCAACTTTAGCTTCATCCACCTCAATACCTCGTTCAGAAATTTATGTCCCAAGACAATACCTTCATTAACCATAAAGTGGCACTTCTCCCAATTCAAGACAAGATTTGTTTGTTCGCATCTCTGCAAAACTCGATCAAGATTGCTTAAACAATCATCAAAAGACTTCCCATAAACAGAGAAGTCGTCCATGAAAACCTCAACAATCTTTTCACAGAAGTCAGAGAATATAGCGGTCATACATCTTTGAATGGTAGCAGGTGCATTACATAAACTGAAAGGCATATGTCTATAAATATAGGTTCCAAAGGGACAAGTAAAAGTGGTCTTTTCTTGATCAGGTTGAGAAACAGGTATTTGTGAAAAACTAGAATATTCATCAAGGAAGCAAAAATGTGTGTGCTTAGGTAATCTTTCAAGCATTTGATCAATAAAAGGAAAAGGGTAATGATATTTTCTAGTTGCTTTGTTTAATTTTGTAAAATCAATTACCATTCTATAGCCTGTAACAATTCTTTGTGGAATAAGTTCATTCTTATCATTAGGAACAACAATTATACCTCCTTTCTTAGGGACACAATGAACAGGACTTACCCATCTACTGTCAGCTATAGGATAGATTATACCTTCTTCCAGAAGTTTTAATATTTCCATTCTTACCACTTCTTTCATCTTCGGATTTAACCGACGTTGGTGATCAACAATGGTATTAGCATCAGGTTCCGTATTAATTTTGGGCTTACATAGAGTGGGACTAATGCCCTTTAAATCATTAAGAGTATATCCAATAGCAGCTCGGTGCTTCCTTAGAACTTTCAATAATCTTTCTTCCTCATGTTCTGAAAGGTTAGCACTAATAATAACAGGACATATCTTCTTCTCATCAAGATAAGCATACTTCAAAGTGTCTGGTAATTGTTTTAATTCAAACACAGGATCACCTTTAGGTGGAGGAGGACCTCCTAGAGTTTCGATAGATAAGTTGTGTTTAAGCAGAGGACGTTGTTCAAAGAAAATCTTATCTATTTCATTTCTTTCATGCATATGTAAATCATTTTCATGGCCTAGCAAATATTGCTCTAGTGGATCAGTAGGAGGCACAACAATAGAAGCAAGACAAATTAAGTCATCTTTACTAGGTAATTCTTTTTCATGAAGCTTTCTACTAAACTTGGAAAAATTAAACTCATGAGACTCATCACCAAAACTAACACCGACAGTTTGTTTCTCACAGTCTATTTTAGTATTAACGGTGTTCAAGAAAGGTCTACCAAAAATAATGGGACAAAAGTCATCTTGTGGGGAACCAAGAACAAGAAAATCAGTAGGGTATTTTATTTCCCCATATAAGACTTCAACATCTCTAACAATCCCAATTGGTGATATAGTGTCTCTATTAGCAAGTTTAATAGTAACATCTATGTCTTCTATCTCTGCAGGTGCTATGTCATTCATAATTTCTTGATAAAATGTGTAAGGAATAGCACTCACACTAGCACCTATGTCACATAAACCATGATAACAATGATCTCCTATTTTAACTGAGATAACAGGCATGCCAGCAACATGTCTATGTTTATCTTTTTATCAGGGCAATTCTAGCAGCTTCTTCGCAGAAGGAAATAACACGCCCATCCATATCTTCTTCCAAGAGATCTTTAACCATAACAGTACTAGGTTCTACTTTGATTTGTTCATCAGGTTTAGGTTTTCTAATATAGCTTTTGTTAACCATAGTTGAAACTTTAGCATGTTCCTTTATCCTGACAGGGAAAGATGGTTTCTCAAAATAAGCAGAAGGAACAACTGGATCAACATTATAAATTATAGTTTCTTCTTTAAATGGTACCGTTTCTTTAATTTCTTCTTTAACAGGCGGGCGATATTTAAACCACTTCTCTTTAGGGAGATCAACATGAGTAGTAAATGATTCACAAAAGGAGGCTACTATCTCAGAGTCAAGTCAATATTTTGTGCTAAACTTTTGAAAAGCATCGATATTCATAAAAGATTTAACACAATCATACTTAAGCTTAATGTGACGCCTCGATTCAATCATACACTAATCATACACGCAAATGTGTACGATCAAGATCAAGGACTCACGGGAAGATATCACAACACAACTCTAGACACAAAATAAAATAATACAAGCTTTATGTTACAAGTCAGGGGCCTCGAGGGCTCGAATACATAAGCTCGAAAACACAAGAGTCAGCGGAAGCAACAATATCTGAGTACATACATGAGTTAGACAAGTTTGCCTTAAGAAGGCTAGCACAAAAGCAACATCGATCGAAAAGGCAAGGCCTCCTGCCTGGGAGCCTCCTAACTACTCCTGGTCGTCGGCGGCCTCCACGTAGTAGTAAGCATCGGCGGTGGCATCCGCTCCTAGGCTCCGTCATCCTGGTTGCATCAACCGGAAAGAAGAAGAAAGGGGGAAAGGGGGAGCAAACCAACAGTGAGTACTCATCCAAAGTACTCGCAAGCAAGGATCTACACTACATATGCAACATTATCAAAGGAAGGCTGTATATGTGGACTGGGCTGCAGAAATGCCAGAATAGAGAGAAGGCCTAGTCCTATCAAAGACTAGCATCTTCTGGAAACCACCATCATGCAGCAAATAGGAGGGAATAGAGTAGTGCAAAGTAAGGTAGAAGTAGTGTTATCAACCTCGTAGGAGATCCTTTCTCGACTCCTGCGAGAAAGAAATCCTAGAGCCATACTATCCAATTATCATCACAATCCATTTCTCATCACCATCCAATTCTCATCACAAGTATCCAGTTCTAGTTGTATCGATCGGGATACAACTCCAAGTGTCCGTTATCGTAGGACAGGCTATCGATAGATGTTTTCTTCCCTGTAGGGGTGCACCAACTTACCCACCACGCCGCTTAACTCCGCCGACACACTTTCCGAGGTCATGCCCGCCTCGCCAAACAATACGCCGCAACCCGACCTAGGCTTAATAGAGAGGCCAAAGACGCCGGACTAAACCTATGCCCCAGGGTCATGGGCCATCTCCCCGAACTCCTCGTGACGCTATGTGACGCGGCCGGTGAGCAGACCTAGCTACCTCCTTCAACAAGGCAAGTGCTTACGCAGTCCAACCCGGCAGCGCCGCTTCGATCGGCCGACGTCTATTAAGCTTCGGTGATGTATACGACGAGAACGCCCATACTATGCCCACGTGATGGTTAGTGCTATCGGGCCGAGGCCCCTCGGATCAAATATCCAAATCGTAGTGGATTAGGAACGCGGTAACAAGCAGAGATTCACGAAAGATGTGACCCGTTGCCCGTCTCGAGGACTTGCGGCAAGGGCTAGGAATGCCCGCCACGCCTCGTAATTATCTCGCGGGCACCCTCCGTGTCAACCTGCCTCCACATCACTGCAATTAAGCTCGCACGGGTACCCCTCGTGGTCGAATTCGTCTTTAGTAACATGGCTCAGTGTAAAGTCATAGTAATCATAGTAACTGTGTGTCTAAACATCAAGGGGAAAGCCCGAGGAATCACCCCCGGTGAATTCCACTCGATGTAATCATCAAGGTGAACGTAAGAGGATTCACCCTCGAGGTCCACACTTGAGGGGTTGCACGACAGTCGTATCGAAGTGGTTAAAGAGGAAATCACCCTCGATGACCACGACCGAATAGCTACACTACGGGGTTAACATCGAGTAATCGATGAGGTCTCACCCTCGGCACTCGATAGTAACCCAGTAGTGTCGAGCAACTAAGGGGAAAGTGATGTGCGGTGTCGGGGCCTGGTCTTTGATCCCGTTGATCGGGTCTTCAATGATGAAGCAGGGGCAACAAGGACAAGGTGGGGTCACTGATGGATCACTAACCAACCTATACTAAGAAATTTAGGATAAGGTAAGGTACAACAAATAGATACAAAAGCAGGCTATGCATCAGAATAGGAGCAATCAATAACAGTAGCAAAATCTAATGCAAGCATGAGAGAATGGAATGGGCGATATCGGGATGATCAAAGGGGGGGCTTGCCTGGTTGCTCTGGCAATGAGGGGTCATCGGTGACGTAGTCGATCACAGGGGCAGCATCGGTCTCGGGGTCTACCGGAGAGAAGAGGGGGAAGAAACAGTAAATACATAGCAAACAGAGGTATCACTAAGCATGACATGACGATACGTAGCGCTAGGCCTGCTCTAACGCGGTACTACACGCTATGCATTTAAAGGGGAAACATCTCGAGGATGAATTCCGGCGTTAAGCGGATTCCTGACAAAGGAAAAGAGGGGAAAGTTCCATGTTCAACATGCTAGAGGCATGTGACAGATGAACGGACCGCGTATTCAGATTCTTTGGATTTTCTGAGCAACTTTCATGTAGAAAACATTTTCATCGGAGTTACGGTTGAATTACTATGATTTTTGCAAGTTTAAAACATATTCTGGAATTATTTAATAACGAGAAGGAAATATGACGTCAAGAATATCATGACCGACCAGGTCAAACCTGGCCAGTGGGGCCACCGGGACCCACATGTCAGCCTCTGGGGGTTAACAGTGGATTAATTTGACTAACAGAACTAGTTAGGGGTGTGGGCCCCTTTAGTCGGTGACTAATTAGTGATTAAAACTAATTAATGTTTTATCTATTTATAAACCTGTTTAATTAGGGCGGGGCCCACATGTCAGTGGTACTGGGTGCGGCCATGTTAGTGTTGACCCAAGTCAACATGTCAAAGGGGGCCCCTGGGCCCACCAGTCGGTGGCCTAGGCGGTGCCACCTGGGCGCCACGTCGGACACCGTCGAGACGCGTTGGAGTTGACTCGGCGAGCCAAACGCGGCGGCGTGGCTCGGGAGGGGCGCGGATTTCGCGCACAGGGGGTCTGCGGGGTTGTGGCTGGGCGCGTTCGACGCGGCTCGGCGTCGCGCATTGAACGGTGGTGGCCGGAGTGGCTGGAACGGACGAGGGCGAGCGCTTCGAGCTCGCCGGCGGCGAGGTGCTTCGGGCGAGCAACGACAACAGTGGTACGGCGCGAGTTCGGGCTATCCAGAGAGCGGGGCGAGGCCTATGTGCACGCGCGAGCAGGATGGGCGCGAGCAAAAGACCAAAAGGTCGTCGGAACGACGCCGGCGACGAGCTACGCGGAGGCGCATCCGGTCGGAGCACGGGGTCGGCGCTACGGGGCTCGACAAGGCGCGTGGGAGGGGGGCAACGGGCCCGCACGGACGTGCTGAGCACAATCCAGAGCTCATCTGAGCTCGACGGGCAGCAACGACACGGCTACGAGCAAGCCGGCAGAAGCAGAGGCACGGCAACTGCGGCGAACTAGCTAGGGACGAATGTGGCTGCGGGAAGGAGGAATGGAGGGAGAGAGGAGCTCACCGAGCGGCCAAGAAAATCCCTCGACGGATTAGTAGCTGCCGGGTTCATCGGAGACGACGAGGATTGTCGGCGACAGAGGCGGAAGGGGGCGGAGCAGAATGCCCTCAGCGGAGCCTCCCAGCTCCTGCTGATGGTCGGAGACGAAGGAGCGGAGAACGCCGGAGCTCATGGAGGCGTTGGTGAAGCTCGGGGTCGCCGGTCGCCATGGCGGTGCAAGAAGATCGGCAACGGCAGCGTCGGGCGACGTGGGAGGGGGGAAGAGGCCAGAGGGAGAGCGGCGTGGATCTGGGGGGGGGGGGAGAGGAAGCAAGTGGGGAGGGACGCTAGGGTTCGTCTGGGGCAGGGGGCAACCTAGTAGGTGCCGAGGAGCCACCGGATGGCCGCCCCGTGGCCATCGGCGGCCATGGACGGCGCGCGCGCGTCCACCCAGCCCCTGGTGAATAGAGGTAGGGGACGGCGGGGTTAGGTGGGCTGGGCTGCACTGTTGCGCGGCTGGGCCAAGTGCACAGTGCAGCCTGGCCCCCTTTTTTTTCTTCTTTCCCCTATTTTATTTTATTTCTAATGCTCTTTTCTTTTTATAGGAAAAAGCTATGAAATATTTGAGTTGCCAAAAGGATTCTGTAAAGTGTGGGACTGGGCCACATAATTACATTGTAGTAGTTGGCACTGCCACAAAAGATTGTGAGGCTTTAGAAATAGTTTGCAACCTTCATAATTTAAAAAGGGCATTTAAACTGTAGTTTTAGCCACTGTTTTAAAGTGGTTTAGGGCACTTAGACATTTGCAAAAATGTTGGTTCACTACCAATATTAGTTATGGATTATTTGGCACATGAAGAACATTTTAGTTTTCATGTTTGAGAAATTTTGAATTTTACTCAGAATTTGAATATGAATTTGACTTTGGTTTTTCATCAAGTGATAATTAGCTCAGTAGCATGGTGACCTGGCACCATTAACAGGGGATTACTGTAGCATGACATTGGGGGTGTTACACTTAATACCTGACTCTTTACCTTCTCGAGTTCCCAATCTTCAGAGTTGCGTTTAATTCTTTCCAAAAGATCCCACCGGAATTCAATAGTCTTCTTCATAAAAGAACCAGTACAAAAAGTATCCAGCATGGATTGATCATCACGAGAAAGCTGAGCATAAAAATTCTAAATAATAATTTATCTTGAGAGCTCATGATTGGGGCATGAATATAACATTGACTTAAGCCTCCCTCAAGCTAGAGCGATACTTTCTTCTTCACGATGCCAAAAATTATATATATAATTCTGATCACGATGAACTAGATGCATGGGATAATTTTTTTGGTGGAACTTCAATTTCAAACGATTCCAATTCCAAGATCCAATATCATCGCATAGCCTATACCATGCCAATGGTTTTCTCTTCAAATATAAAGGGAATACCTTTTTTCATAACTTCATCTCCGGGTAAACCTGCAAGCCTGAACAATCCACAAATTTGTTCTACATATATCAAGTGCATATCAGGATGTTCGGTTCCATCTCCTGCATAAGGATTAGCAAGCAGTTGTTCTATCATACCCGAAGGAATTTCATATTCAATATTTTCAGTAGGTGCAGTAGGTTGAGGGGTAGCTAATTGTGGTTCCGGTCAAGGTGAAGATACCCCGAACAAACACCGCAAAGGATTGTTTTCCATAGTAACAAGTGACAATAAATTTCAGCACACTATTTAAATGTTTACTTAGCAAATTCCACTTACCAAAGGTGCTTCACTCCCCGGCAACGGTGCCAGAAAATAGCCTTGATGACCCATAAGTATAGGGTATCAATTGTAGCTCTTTTTAATAAGTAAGAGTGTCGAACCCAATGAGGAGCAGAAGGAAATGACAAGTAGTTTTCAGTAAGGTAATGTCTGCAAGTGCTGAAATTGTAAGCAACTGAGTAGTTTGATAGCAAGGTAATTTGTAATAGGCAAGTAACGATAGTAGTAACAAAAGTGCAACAAGATAGCCCAATCATTTTGAGGCAAAGGACAGGCCAAAACGGTCTCTTATGATAAGCAAAGCATTCTTGAGGGTACACGGGATTTTCATCTAGTCACTTTCATCATGTTGGTTTAATTCGTGTTCGGTACTTTGAGAATTTGATATGTGGGTGGACCGCTGCTTAGGTGCTGTTCTTACTTGAACAAGCCTCCTACTTATGATTAACCCTCCCTCAAGAATCCGCAACTACGAGAAAAGTATTAAGAATAAATTCTAACCATAGCATTAAACTTTTGGATCCAATCGGCCCCTTACGGAATAGCGCATAAACTGGGGTTTAGGCTTCTATCACTCTCGCAACCCATCATCTAATTGCTACTCCACAATGCATTCCCTTAGGCCCAAATATGGTGAAGTGTCATGTAGTCGACGTTCACATGACACCACTAAGGGAATCACAACATACATACTATCAAAATATCGAACACATATCAAATTCACATGATTACTTGAAACATGATTTCTCCCGTGACCTCACGAACAAAAGTAACTACTCGCAAATAATAATCATGCTCATGATCAGAGGAGTATTAAATAGCATAATGGATCTGAACATATAATATTCCACCAAATAAACCATATAGTAATCAACTACAAGATGTAATCAACACTACTAGTCACCTACAAGCACCAATCTATAGTTCCGGTAACAAGATTGAACACAAGAGTTAAACTAGGGTTTGAGATGAGATGGTGTTGTTGAAGACGTTGATGCAGATTGCCCTCCCCAAGATGGGAGGTTGTTGGTGATGATGATGACTATGATTTCCCCCTCCGGGGAGGGAAGTTCCCCCGACGGAATTGCTCCACCGGAGGGCAAAGGTGCTCCTACCCAAGTTCCGTCTCGAGTCGGCGGCGCTCCTACCGGAAGTCCTCTCCTTATTTTTTTCTAGGTCGAAATGACTTATATACCAGAAGATGGGCACCGGAGGTGGGCCTGTGTGAGCACAACCCACCAGGGCGCGCCTGGGCTCCCTGCCGCGCCCAGGTGGGTTGTGCCCACCTGGTGGGCCCCCTCTAGTACTTATTTGCTCCAATATTCTTCAAATATTCCATAAAAATTCTCCGTGAAGTTTCAACTTGTTTGGAGTTGTGCAGAACAGATAGCCTGACGTAGCTTTTTCAGGTCCAGATTTCCAAATTTAATTCTCCCTCTTGGTGTGTACCTTGCAAATTATGAGAGAAAATGCATTAGAATTGCTGCAAAAAGCATTATTATCCATAAAAACATGATAAATAAGAGTAAGAAAACATGATGCAAAATGGACGTATCACGCCTCTCGTTTTCCTCTCCCGCACCTCTAAAATGATTTTTGAAAAGATTTGCCTTTTCTTCGCCCCTCTTCCGTTTGTCTTTTCGTTGGCCCTTTTGTCTCACTTGGTTTGTTTGCTTGTTTGCTTGGTATAATTGTGTGTTTATTGCAAATCAAAACCAAAATTTATGGATCCTCATCCGCTTGCTAATCATTTTAAGGGATCCAATTATGTTGAACCAATTGCTAGTGAGTTGAGTGCACTAGATTATCTTTAAGAAGTTTTGCTTGAAATTCGTGAATTTGAAAATTGTGATGAAGTGCTTTATGAAGTGATTCACAATAGATCTTTGAATGAAAAACATGACTGCAATGATGTTATTATAAATTCTATTAGTGTCAATTATGTCAATGATATGCAAAACCTTAAGCTTGGGGATGCTTATTTTGCTATGTCTACTGCTTCTTGTAATGATCATGATTGGGGTGATAATGCTTCTTATAATCTTGAAAATTTATTTAAGCCCCATGATGAATATGAGATTGATAATAATGTTTGCGATAATACTGAAAGTGGGTTTGGAAGAGTGTCAACTTTAGATCCCACATATTTGGATAATGTTCAATCTTATGAAGTTTTTGATAAAAGTGGGTTTGGAGAGGTCATGACTTTAGTTAATAATATTCCCACTATTTTGGAAGAGTGTAAACTTTACATGCATGTGGATCATGTAGATAAAAATTTATGTGATAGCTATATTGTTGAATTTGAATATGATTCCACATGTAATTATTATGAGAGAGGAAAAGATGGTTGTTGAAATTTTCATGTTACAAAATTACCTCTTGTTATGATGAGATTGCTATTGTTTCTTTCTTCTTCCTTGCGTATGATAGTTTTTGCTTGCCTTGATAATTTGTTTGCTTATAAAATCCCTATGAATAGGAAGAATGTTATACTTAAACTTGTTTGTCACATGTTTCATGATGCTCCCTTCGTGTTTCAATTGCTATCTTTCATGTGAGCATCATTGAAATCTCAATGCCTAGCTAAAAGGCTTTAAAGAAAAGCGCTTGTTGGGAGACAACCCAATATTTTTAGTTCCTGTTTTTGAATAAATATTCCATATAGACTCTGGTTAGATGTGGTTTTATGTTTTAATTAGTGTTTGTGCCAAGTAAGACTTTTGGGATAGCTTACGGTAATAGTTGATTTGATCTTGCTGAAAAACAGAAAGTTTTGCACGCACGAAAATAATTTTCATAAATCACAGGAACGTGATTTTTAGTTGATTCCTTTTGCATAAGATAAATAAACAAATTTCTTAGGACTTCCTAATTTCTCGGGATTTGTGGAGTTCCAGAAGTATTCGAAATATCCAGATTGCTACAGACTGTTCTATTTTTGACAGATTCTGTTTTTTGCGTGTTGTTTGCTTATTTTGATGCATCTATGGCTAGTATCGGGGGGGTATGAACCATGTAAAAGTTGGAATACAGTAGATATTACACCAATATAAATAAAAAATGAGTTCACAACAGTACCAAAAGTGTCAATTTATTTTCTTATATTAACGAAGCTCACAAGATTTTCTGTTGGAGTTTTGTGTTGTGAAGTTCTCAAGTTTTGGGTAAGGATTTGATGGATTATGGAATAAGGAGTGGCAAGAGCCTAAGCTTGGGGATTCCCAAGTCACACCAAGGTAATATTCAAGGATGTCAAAAAGCCTATGCTTGGGGATGCCCCGGGAAGGCATCCCCTCTTTCGTCTTCGTCTATCGGTAACTTTACTTGAGGCTATATTTTTATTCACCACATGATATGTGTTTTGCTTGGAGCGTCTTGTATGATTTGAGTCTTTGCTTTTTAGTTTTCCACAATCATCCTTGCTGTACATACCTTTTGATAGGGACACACATTAATCATAATTTATTAGAATGCTCTATGTGCTTCACTTATATCTCTTGAGCTAGGCAAAATTTGCTCTAGTGCTTCACTTATATCTTTTTAGAGCACGGCGGGGATTTTATTTTATAGAAATTGATGAACTCTCGTACTTCACTTATATTATTTTGAGAGTCTTTAGAACAGCATGGTAATTTTCTTTGTTTATAAAGTTAGTCCTAATATGATAGGCATCCAAGAGGTATATAATAAAAACTTTCATATAAAGTGCATTGAATACTATGAGAAGTTTGATTCCTTATGATTGTTTTGAGATATGAAGATGGTGATATTAGAGTCATGCTAGTAAGTAGTTGTAAATTTGAGAAATACTTGTGTTGAGGTTTGTGAGTCCTGTAGCATGCACGTATGGTGAACCGTTATGTAACGAAGTTGGAGCATGAGATACTTTTTGATTGTCATCCTTTGTGTGGAGGTCGGGATCGTGCGATGGTTAACTCCTACCAACCCTTCCCCTAGGAGCTTGCGCGTAGTACTTTGTTTCGTTGACTAATACTCCCTCCATTTTTGTATACAAGGCCACAAACCCATATTAAACAGGTACCGAGGTAGAAATTAATGCTTAGTTAGGCCAATGTTACAAGCTAGTCTTTTCTCCTCGCTTGACATGTTAATTAATGTGTATTTTTCTCTTCAACGCACAACAAGACAACTCTCTCACTCCTCGTTGGTTGATTAATGTGGTGCATTAAAATCAACCTTCTCACTCCCACATGCATGGAAGGCGTATTAATGTCCTCGGTTGCTAGTACGAGGCAAGCCTCATCAATATTACCTCGATCGATGTTAGTGGCCTTGTATAGCTGCAAATTGTAATTTCGATAGTGGCCTCGTATACAAAAATGGAGGGAGTAGATTATTTCAATAAGTATGTGATTTCTTTATGACTAATGTTGAGTCTATGGATTATACACACTCTCACCTTTCCGTCATTGCTAGCCTCTCTAGTACCGCACAACTTTCGTCGGTACCATAAACCCAACACACATCCTTCCTCAAAATAGCCACCGACCTACCTATTATGGCATTTCCATAGCCACTCTGAGATATATTGCCATGCAACTTTCCACCGTCCCGTTTATTATGACACGCATCATCATTGTCATATTGCTTTGCATGATCATGTAGTTGACATCGTATTTGTGGCAAAGCCACCGTTCATCATATTTTTTTTTACATGTCGCTCTTGATTCACTGCACATCTCGGTACACTGCCGGAGGCATTCACATAGAGTCATATTTTGTTCTAAGTATCGAGTTGTAATTTTTGAGTTGTAAGTAAATAAAAGTGTGATGATATTCATTATTAGAGCATTGTCCCAAGTGAGGAAAGGATGATGGAGACTATGATTCCCCCACAAGTTGGGATGAGACTCCGGACGAAAAAATAAAAGAAAAAAAGAGGCCGAAAAAATGAGAGAAGGCTCAACAAAAAAAAAGACAAAAGGAGAGAGGGTACAATGTTACTATCCTTTTTTGCCACACTTGTGCTTCAAAGTAGCACCATGATCTTCATGATAGAGAGTCTCCTATGATATCACTTTCATATACTAGAGGGAATTTTCCATTATAGAACTTGGCTTGTATATTCCAACGATGGGCTTCCTCAAATGCCCTAGGTCTTCATGAGAAAGCAAGTTGGATGCACACCCATTTAGTTTTCTTTGTTGAGCTTTCATAAACTTATTTCTCTAGTGCGTCCGTTGCATGGCAATCCCTACTCACTCACATTGATATCTATTGATGGGCATCTCCATAGCCCGTTGATACGCCTAGTTGATGTGAGACTATCTCCCTCTTTTTTTGTCTTCTCCACAACCACCATCTATTCCACCTATAGTGCTATGTCCATGGCTCACGCTCATGTATTGCGTGAAAGTTGAAAAGGTTTGAGAATACTAAAGTATGAAACAATTGCTTGGCTAAAACCAGGGTTGTGCATGATTTGAATATTTTGTGTGATGAGGATGGAGCATAGCCAGACTATATGATTTTGTAGGGATAAGCTTTCTTTGGCCATGTTATTTTGGGAAGACATAATTATTTTGTTAGTATGCTTGAAATATTATTGTTTTTATGCCAATATAAACTTTTGTATTGAATTTTACGGATCTGAACATTCATGCCACAATAAAGATTAGTACATGGATAAATATGTTAGGTAGCATTCCACATCAAAAATTCTGTTTTTATCATTTACCTACTCGAGGACGAGCAAGAATTAAGCTTGGGGATGCTTGATACGTCTCCAATGTATCTATAATTTTTTATTGTTCCATGCTATTATATTATCTGTTTTGGATGTTTTATATGCATTAATATGCTATTTTATATGATTTTTGGGACTAACCTATTAACCTAGACCCAGTGCCAGTTTCTGTTTTTTCCCTTGTTTTAGAGTTTCGCAGAAAAGGAATACTAAACAGAGTCCAAACGGAATAAAACTTTCGCGATGATTTTTCTTGGACCAGAAGACACCCAGGAGACTTGGAGTGCAAGTAAGAAGAGACTCGAGGAGGCCACAAGGGTGGAGGGTGTGCCCAGGGGGGTAGGGCGCGCCCCCAACCTTGTGGGCCCCTCATAGCTCCCCTGACCTAATTCTTCCGCTTATATATACTCCTATACCCCAAAAACATCCAGGGGAGCCACGAAACCACTTTTCCACCGCCGCAACCTTCTGTACCCTTGACATCCCATCTTGGGGCCTTTTCTGGCATCTTGCCGGAGGGGGATTCAATCACGGAGGGCTTCTACATCAACACCATTGCCTCTCTGATGAAGCGTGAGTAGTTTACTTCAGACCTACGGGTCCATAAATAGTAGCTAGATGGCTTCTTCTCTCTCTTTGATTCTCAATACAAAGTTCTCGTCGTTGTTCTTGGATATCTATTCGATGTAATACTCTTTTGCGGTGTGTTTGCCGAGATCCGATGAATTTTGGATTTATGATCAGCTTATATATGAATATTATTTGAATCTCCTCTGAATTCTTATATGCATGATTTGATATCTTTGCAAGTCTCTTCGAACTATCGATTTCGTTTGGCCAACTAGATTGGTTTTTCTTGCAATGGGAGAAGTGCTTAGCTTTGGGTTCAATCTTGTGGCGTCCTTTCCTAGTGATAGTTGGGGCAGCATGGCACGTATTGTATTGTTGCCATTGAGGATAAAAAGATGGGGTTTCCATCATATTGTTTGAGTTAATTCCTCTACATCATGTCATCTTGCTTAAAGCGTTACTCCGTTCTTTATGAACTTAATACTCTAGATGCATGCTGGATAGCGGTCGATGTGTGGAGTAATAGTAGTAGATGCGTAATCATTTCGGTCTACTTGAGACGGACGTGATGCCTATATTCATGATCATTGCCTTAGATATCGTCAAAACTTTGCGCTTTTCTATCAATTGTTCGGCAGTAATTTGTTCACCCACCGTAATAATTTCTATCTCGAGAGAAGCCTCTAGTGGAACCTATGGCCCCCGGGTCTATTTTAAAACATATTAGTTTCCCGTCAACTTGCCAATTTCTATCGTTGTTCCCTTAATTTACAACCTTTTACTTTCTATTCCATAAGTCTCTATTAGGGAAAAACAAACGCAAGCTCAAGAGGTAGCAGTGTCTCTATTAGAAAGCTTAATAGTAACATCTATGTCTTCTATTTCAGCGGGTGCTATGTCATTCATAATTTCTTGATATAAGGTAAAGGGAATAGCACTCATGCTAGCACCTAAGTCACATAAACCATGATAACAGTGATCTCCTATTTTGACTGAGACAACAGGCATGCCAACAATAGGTCTATTTTTATCCTTTTCATCTGGTTTGGAAATTCTAGCAGCTTCATCACAGAAGTAAATAACATGCCCATCTATATTTTCTACCAAGAGATATTTAACCATAGCAACACTAGTTTCTACCTTGATTTGTTCAACAGGTTTATGTGCTCTAATATAGCTTTTATTGACCACGGTTGAGACCTTAGCAAGTACCTTTATCCTAACAGGGAAAGGTGGTTTTTCGATGTAAGCGATAGGAACAACTGGGTCAATATTATAAATGATAGTTTCATGTTTAACCACAACCGGTTCTTCAATTTCTTCTTTAATAGGTGGGTGATATTTAAAACACTTCTCTTTAGGGAAATCAACAAGAGTAGCAAATGATTCACAAAAAGAGGCTACTATCTCAGAGTCAAGTCCATATTCAGTGCTAAACTTTTGAAAAGCATCGGTATTCATAAAAGATTTAACACAATCAAACTTAAGCTTAATACCTGACTCTTTACCTTCGTCGAGTTCCCAATCTTCAGAGTTTCATTTAATTGTTTATAAAAGATCCCACCTGAATTCAATAGTCTTCTTCATAAAAGAACCAGTACAAGAAGTATCGATCATGGATTGATCATAACGAGAAAGCCCAGCATAAAAATTCCGAACGATAATTTCTCTTGAGAGCTCATGATTGGGGCATGAATATATCATTAACCTAAGCCTCCCCAAGCTAGAGCGATACTTTCTCCTTCACGAGGCCAAAAATTATATATATATATATATATATATATATATATATATATATATATATATAATTCCGATCACGATGAACTAGATGCATAGGATATTTTGTTTGGTAAAATTCCAATTTCAAATGATTCCAATTCCGAGGTCCAATATCATCGCATAGCCTATACCATGCCAATGATTTTCCCTTCAAAGATAAAGGGAAAACCTTCTTCTTAGCTTCATCTCCGGGTAAACCTGCAAGCTTAAATAATCCAGAAATTTCATCCACATATATCAAGTGCATATCAGGAAGTTCAGTTCCGTCTCCTGCATAAGGATTAGCTAACAGTTGTTCTATCATACCCGAAGTAATTTCATAACCAATATTTTCAGTGGGTGCAGTAGGTTGAGGGGCCACTAATTGTGGTTCCGGTCGAGGTGAAGATACCCCGAACAAACCCCTCAAAGGATTGTTCTCCATAGTAATAAGTGACAATAAATTTCAGCGCGTAGTAATAAATTTTCCTTACCGATTTCCACTTACCAAGAGCACTCCACTCCCCGACAACGATGCCAGAAAAGAGCCTTGATGGCCCTCAAGTATAGGGGACCAATCGTAGTCCTTTCAATAAGTAAGAGTGTCGAACCCAAAGTGGAGCAGAACAAAATGAGAAGTAGTTTTCAGCAAGGTATTCTCTGCAAGCACTGAAATTAAAGTAACGAGTAGTTTGATAGCAAGATAATTTGTAACGAGCAAGTCATGGCAACGTTAACAAAAGTGAAGCAAGGTAGCCCAATCCTTTTGAGGCAAAGGACATGCCAAAATGGTCTCTTATGATAAATAGAACGTTCTTGAGGGTACACGGGAATTTCATCTAGTCACTTTCATCATGTTGGTTTGATCGTGTTCGCTACTTTGATAATTTGATATGTGGGTGCACCGGTGCTTAGGTGTTGTTCTTACTTCAACAAACCTCCTACTTATGATCAACCTCCTCGCAAGCATCCGCAACTACGAGAAAAGTATTAAGATAAAATCTAACCATAGCATTAAACTTTTGGATCCAAATCAATCCCTTACGAAGTAGCGCATAAACTAGGGTTTAAGCTTCTGTCACTCTCGCAACCCATCATCTAATAACTACTCAACAATGCATTCCCTTAGGCCCTAATAAGGTGAAGTGCCATGTAGTCGATGTTCATATGACACCACTAAGGGAATCGCAACATACATACCATCAAAATATCGAACACATATCAAGTTCACATGATTACTTGCAACAAGATTTCTCCCGTGACCTCAAGAACAAAAGTAACTACTCACAAATGATAATCATGCTCAAGATCAGAGGGGTATTAAATAACATAATGGATCTGAACATATAATCTTCCACCAAATAAACCATATAGTAATCAACTACGAGATGTAATAAACACTACTAGTCACCCACAAGCACCAATCTAAGGTTCTGGTACAAAGATTGAATACAAGAGATGAACTAGGGTTTGAGAGGAGATGGAGCTATTGAAGATGTTGATGGAGATAGCCCTCCCCAAGATGGGAGAGTTGTTGGTGACGATGATGACTATGATTTCCCCCTCCAGGAGGGAAGTTCCCCCGGCGGAATCGCTCCGTCGGAGGGCAAAAGTGCTACTGCCCAAGTTCCGCCTCGAGACGGCAGCGCTTCGTCCCGAAAGTCCTCCCCTCATTTTTTTCTAGGTCAAAATGACTTATATACCAGAAGAGGGGCACCGGAGGTGGGCCGAGGAGGGCACAACCCACCAGGGCGCGCCTGGGGGCCCTGGCGCGCCCACGTGGGTTGTGCCCATGTGGTGGGCCCCCTATGCTAGTTATTTGCTCCATTAATTCTTATATATTCCATAAAAAAACTCCATGAAGTTTCAGCTCATTTGGAGTTGTGCAGAATAGGTGGCCTGACGTAGCTTTTTCAGGTCTAGAATTCCAGCTGCCGGTATTCTCCCTCCTTGTGTAATCCTTGCATATTATGAGACAAGAGGCATTAGAATTACTCCACAAAGCATTATTATGTATAAAAACATTATAAATAACAGTAGTAAAACATGATGCAAAATGGACGTATCACATGATGGCCTTGAGGAACTCGCGCTTGATCCAACTATCATCAGTGCCCTTGCTCCTATGATCTCGGAGCGAGACCGCGAGAGTTGTCAATCTTCGGTAGAGCTAACGAGGATCTTCATATTCATTCATCACAAACTCATCGGCTTCATCAAGAATCACCTCAAAGTTGGGGCGTTGAATGCTCGAGCTTCCCTTGTACAAAGAGACAATGTGTTCCCATGCATCTTTTGCAAAAGTGAATGGGTGCAAGGCAGAGTGGTTGTATTGATTGTCCAATTCTTCTCTTGGAGTGAAGTTGTTTGGATCATGTGGGTAGAAGCCTTGTTTAATGATTCTCCAAAGATGTGTTGAGCTGTGATTCAAATGAGACTTGATACGAAAAACCCAATTAGGAAAATCATTTAACACAAGCTTAGGAGGAGGACCAAGATGGTTGATATGAGGTGCATGGACTGGTCCTCCATAGGCCCGGGGAGGGGCAACCGTGGCATGGATGCCCGTTTCATTCTTTCCTTGAGGCAAAGGATTCTTGTCACTACTAGCCCCTACTTACTGGAGTTGGCATCCGACTCCGCGGTAGTGGGTTTAACCACTTGAAGCGGATCGGTAGAAAGTTTGAGACCACCAAGGAAATCTTTAAACAAGGATTTGACATCGGTCGTCATAGAGGTCCTAAGCGAAGCAATAGCTTCATTTAGTTCCTCTCATGTGACCATGGTCACCGCCTTGGCTGCGGGTAGTTCATCCGCCCATGGCCCGTCGTCAACCATACTCTATAGGAGGTTAAGCCTTTAAAAAGACATGAGGTTGTGATACCAATTTAAAGGATCAATATGGCTGACTAGATGGGGGTGAATAAGCAACTACCAGTTTTTAGCTTTTCTTATCAAATTAGGTTTAGCAACAAATAGGTTTTCTAGATACGCAACTAGGTGAACAACCCATATGATGCTAACCACAACACCATGATACGTCCATTTTGCATCATAATTTTATATCGATATTTATTGCATTATGGGTTGTTACTACACGTTATGTCACAATACTTATGCCTATTCTCTCTTATTTTACAAGTTTACATAAGGAGGGAGAATGCCGGCAACTGGAATTCTGGGCTGGAAAAGGAGCAAATATTAGAGACCTATTCTGTACAACTCCAAAATTCCCGAAACTCCACGAAAGTTATTTTTGGAAATAATAAAAAATATTGAGCGGAAGAAGTACGCCAGAGGGGGACCCACCTGGCCACGAGGGTGGGGGCGCGCCCTACCCCCCAGGGCACGCCCCCTGCCTCGTGGGCCCCCTGTTGGCTCTCCGGTGGCCATCTTCTGCTATATGAAGTCTTTCATCAAGGGAAAAATCATAAGCAACCTTTCGGGACGAGACTCCACCGCCACGAGGCGGAACCAATCTAGGGCTCCGGCAGAGCTGTTCTGCCGGGGACACTTCCCTCCGCGAGGGGGAAATCATCGCCATCGTCATCACCAACGCTCCTCTCATCGGGAGAGGGCAATCTCCATCAACATCTTCACCAGCACCATCTCCTCTCAAAACCCTAGTTCATCTCTTGTATCCAATTCTTGTCTCCAAGTCCGGGATTGGTACTAGTAGGTTGCTAGTAGTGTTGATTACTCCTTGTAGTTGATGCTAGTTGGTTTATTTGGTGGAAGATCATATGTTCAGATCCTTTATGCATATTAATACCCCTCTGATTATGAACATGAATATGCTTTGTGAGTAGTTACGTTTGTTCCCGAGGACATGGGAGAAGTCTTGCAATTAGTAGTCATGTGAATTTGGTATTCGTTCGATATTTTGATGAGATGTATGTTGTCTATCCTCTAGTGGTGTTATGTGAACGTTGACTACATAACACTTCACCATTATTTGGGCCTAGAGGAAGGCATTGGGAAGTAATAAGTAGATGATGGGTTGCTAGAGTGATGTAAGCTTAAACCCTAGTTTATGCATTGCTTCGTAAGGGGCTGATTTGGATCCATATGTTTCATGCTATGGTTAGGTTTACCTTAATACTTTTGTTGTAGTTGCGGATGCTTGCAATAGAGGTTAATCATAAGTGGGATGCTTGTTCAAGTAAGAACATAACCCAAGCACCGGTCCTTCCACATATCAAATTATCAAAGTACCGAACGCGAATCATATGAACGTGATGAAAACTAGCTTGACGATGATTTCCATGTGTCCTCGGGAGCGCTTTTCTCCATATAAGAGTTTGTCCAGGCTTGTCCTTTGCTATAAAAAGGATTGGGCCACCTTGCTGCACTTTATTTACTTTTGTTACTTGTTGCTCGTTACAAATTATCCTATCACAAAACTATCTCGTTACCACTTATTTCAAGATTTCTGCAGAGAATACCTTGCTGAAAACCGCTTATCATTTCCTTCTCGCTCCTCGTTGGGTTTGACACTCTTACTTATCGAAAGGACTACGATAGATCCCCTATACTTGTGGGTCATCAAGACTCTTTTCCGGCGCCGTTGCCGGGAGTGAAGCGCCTTTGGTAGGTGGAATTTGGTAAGGAAAAATTTATATAGTGTGCTGAAATTTCATCGTCACTTGTTACTATGGAAAGTAATCCTCTGAGGGGCTTGTTCGGTGTATCTTCACCCCGACCAGTAGAGCAAAGAGTTGCTCCTCAACCTACTGAACCTACTGAAAATAAAAAATGTTCCCTTTGAAGTTCCTTCGGGTATGTTAGAAAAACTGCTAGCTAAGCCTTTTGCAGGAGATGGAACAAAGCATCCTGATGAGCCCCTAATCTATGTGGATGAAGTTTGTGGATTATTTAAGCTTGCAGGTATACCCGATGATGTTGTTAAGAAGAAGGTCTTCCCTTTATCTTTCGAGGGAGAGGCATCGGCATGGTATAGGCTATGTGATGATACAGGGTCATGGAACTACGAACGATTGAAATTGGAATTTCATCCAAAGTTTTATCCATGCATCTTGTTCATCGTGTTCGCAATTATATATATAATTTTTGGCCTCGCGAAGGAGAAAGCATCGCTCAAGCTTGGGGGAGGCCTAAATCAATGTTATATTCATGCCCCAATCATGAGCTCCCAAGAGAAATAATTATTCAAAGTTTTTATGCTCGGCTTTCTGATAACAATCGCACCATGCTCGATAATTCTTGTCTTGGCTCTTTTTCGATGAAGACTATTGAATTCAAATGGAATTTATTGGATAGAATTAAACGCAACTCTGAAGATTGGGATCTCGACGAAGGTAAGGAGTCAGGCATGACACCTAAGTTTGATTGTGTTAAATCTTTTATGGATACCGATGTTTTCCGTAAATTTAGCACTAAATATGGACTTGACTCTGAGATAGTAGATTCTTTATGTGAATCTTTTGCTACTTATGTTGATCTCATCAAGGAGAAGTGGTTTAAATATCATCCTCCCATAGAAGTAAAAGTAGCTGCACCTATTAAAGTTGAAGAAGAGACTGTCACTTATAATGATCCTGTTGTTCCTACCTCTTATGTTGAGAAACCACCTTTCCCTGTTAGGATAAAGGATCATGCTAAAGCTTCAACTGTGGTTCGTAAAAGCAATATTAGAACTTATACACCTCCTGAGCAGATTAAAGTTGAACCTAATATTGCTATTGTTAAAGATCTCTGTGCTGATACTCCCTCCGTTCCTAAATGTAGGGTGTATAGTTTTTGGCACGAAAATTAAAGAACGCACGTGAAGGCAAAATTTCACAAGTTTTGGGCAAGTTTACACCTGACTAATTGACATGAGAAAATAGAGGAGCTTGCATGATATAAGGAAATGTAATCAAATCCTAAAAAAATTTATCCAAACGAGTGTCGCAACGCAATACACCTTATATTCTGGATTTTTTTTCAAAAATCTATACACCTTATATCAAGGAATGAAGGGAGTAATATTAATGGGCATGCTATTTATTTCTGCGGTGAAACTGCTAGAATTGCCAAACCTTGTGCTAAAGATAAGCATAGACCTGTGGTAGGCATGCCTGTTATTTCTGTTAAAATAGGAGATCATTGTTATCATGGCTTATGTGATATGGGTGCTAGTGCTAGTGCTATACCTCATGACCTATACAAAGAAATTATGCATGAAATTGCACCTGCTGAGATAGAAGGTATTGATGTTACCATCAAACTTGCTAATAGAGATACAATATCACCCATTGGAATTGTTGGAGATATTGAAGTCTTGTGTGGGAAAACTAAATATCCTACTGATTTTCTTGTTCTTGGTTCCCCACAAGATAGCTTTTGTCCCATTATTTTTGGTACACCCTTCTTGAACGCTGTCAATGCTAGAATAGACTGCGAAAAGAGTGTTGTTACTATTGGCTTGGGTGATATGTCCCATGAGTTTAATTTCTCTAAATTTAGTAGACAACACCGTGAATAAGAATTGCCTAGTAAGGATGAAATTATTGGTCTTGCTTCTATTGCCGTACCTCCTAGTGATCCTTTAGAACAATATTTGCTAGACCATGAAAATGATATGTTTATGTATGAAAGAAGGGAAATAGATGAAGTATTCTTTAAACATGAACATATTCTGAAACACAATTTACCTGTTGAAATCCTAGGGGATCCTCCTCCACCCAAGGGTGATCCCGTGTTTGAGCTTAAACCGTTGCCTGATACTCTTAAATATGCTTATCTTGATGAAAATAAGATATATCCTATTATTATTAGTGCTAACCTTTCAGGGCATGAAGAAGAGAGATTATTGAAAACTCTGAAGAAGCACCGTGCTGCTATTGAATATACTCTTGATGATCTTAAGGGCATTAGTCCCACTCTATGTCAACATAAAATAAATTTGGAAGAAGATGCCAAACCAGTTGTTGATCATCAACGAAGGCTGAATCCTAAGATGAAAGAAGTGGTAAGAAAAGAAATACTAAAGCTTCTGGAGGCAGGTATAATTTATCCCGTTGCTGATAGTCAGTGGGTAAGTCCTGTCCATTGTGTCCCTAAGAAGGGAGGTACTACTGTCATTCCTAATGATAAAGATGAATTGATTCCGCAAAGAATTATTACAGGTTATAGGATGGTAATTGATTTCCATAAATTAAATAAGGCTACTAAAAGGATCATTACCCCTTACCTTTTATCGATCAAATGCTAGAAAGATTATCCAAACATACACATTTTTGCTTTCTAGATGGTTATTCTGGTTTCTCTCAAATACATGTGGTAGCCAATGATCAATCAAAGACTACTTTTACTTGCCCTTTTGGTACTTTTGCTTATAGACGTATGCCTTTTGGTTTATGTAATGCACCTGCTACCTTCAAAGATGCATGATGGCTATATTCTCTGACTTTTGTGAAAAGATTTGTGAGGTTTTCATGGACGACTTTTCCGTCTATGGATCCTCTTCTGACGATTGCTTGAGCAACCTTGATCGAGTTTTGCAGTGATGTGAAGAAACTAATCTTGTCTTGAATTGGGAAAAGTGCCACTTTATGGTTAATGAAGGTATTGTCATGGGGCATAAAGTTTCTGAAAGAGGTATTGAGGTTGATAAAGCCAAGGTTGATGCTATTGAAAAGATGCCATGTCCCAAGGACATCAAAGGTATAAGAAGTTTCCTTGGTCACGCCAGATTTTATAGGAGGTTCATTAAGGACTTCTCAAAAATTTCTCGGCCTTTGACTAATTTATTACAAAAAGATATACCATTTGTCTTTGATGATGATTGTGTAGAAGCATTTGAAATACTTAAGAAAGCATTGATCTCTGCACGTATTGTTCAGCCACCTGATTGGAATTTACCTTTTGAAATTATGTGTGATGCTAGTGATTATGCTGTAGGTGTTGTTCTAGGGCAAAGAGTGGATAAGATATTAAATGTTATTCAATATGCTAGTAAAACTCTAGACAATGCTCAGAGAAATTATGCTACTACTGAAAAGAATTCTTAGCGATCGTATTTGCCTGTGATAAGTTCAGACCTTATATTGTTGATTCTAAAGTAACTATTCACACTGATCATGCTGCTATTAAATATCTTATGGAAAAGAAAGATGCTAAACCTAGACTCATTAGATGGGTTCTCCTGCTACAAGAATTTGATTTGCATATTGTAGATAGAAAGGGAGCTGAGAACCCCGTTGCGGACAACTTGTCTAGGTTAGAAAATGTTCTTGATGACCCACTACCTATTGATGATAGCTTTCCTGGGGAGCAATTAAATGTCATAAATGCTTCTCGTACTGCTCCGTGGTATGCTGATTATGCTGATTATATTGTTGCTAAATTCATACCACCTAGTTTCACATACCAACAAAATAAAAACTTCTTCTATGATTTGAGACATTACTTTTTGGGATGACCCACATATTTATAAAGAAGGAGTAGATGGTGTTATTAGACGTTGTGTACCTGCGCATGAATAGGAATAGATCCTACACAAGTGTCACTCCGAAGCTTATGGAGGACACCACGCTGGAGATAGAACTGCACATAAGGTATTGCAATCCGATTTCTATTGGCCTACTCTCTTCAAGGATGCCCGTAAGTTTGTCTCATCTTGTGATGAATGTCAAAGAATTGGTAATATTAGTAGACATCAAGAAATGGCTATGAACTATTCACTTGTTATTGAACCATTTGATGTTTGGGGCTTTGATTATATGGGACCCTTTCCTGCCTCTAATGGATATACACATATTTTAGTTCTTTGTTGATTACGTTACTAAGTGGGTAGAAGCTATTCCAACTAGTAGTGTTGATCATAACACTTCTATTAAGATGCTTAAAGAAGTTATTTTTCCGAGGTTTGGAGTCCCTAGATATTTAATGACTGATGGTGGTTCACATTTTATTCATGGTGCTTTCCGTAAAATGCTTGCTAAGTATGATGTTTATCATAGAATTGCATCTCCTTATCACCCACAGTCTAGTGGTCAAGTAGAATTGAGTAATAGAGAGCTCAAATTAATTTTGCAAAAGACTGTCAATATGTCTAGAAAGAATTGGTCCAAGAAACTTGATGATGCATTATGGGCCTATAGAACTGCATATAAAAATCCTATGGGTATGTCTCCGTATAAAATGGTTTATGGAAAAGCATATCACTTACCTCTCGAACTAGAACGTAAAGCATATTGGGATATTAAAGAGCTCAACTATGATTTCAAACTTGCAGGTGGGAAGAGGTTATTTGATATTAGCTCACTTGATGAATGGAGAACCCAAGCTTATGAAAATGCCAAGTTGTTTAAAGAAAAAGTTAAAAGATGGCATGACAAAAGGATACAAAAGCGTGAGTTTAATGTAGGTGATTATGTATTACTATACAACTCTCGTTTAAGATTTTTTTGCAGGAAAACTTCACTCTAAATGGGAAGGCCCCTACGTTATCGAGGAGGTCTATCGTTCTGGTGCCATAAAAATCAACAACTTCGAAGGTAAAAATCCGAAGGTGGTGAACGGTCATAGAATTAAACATTATATCTCAGGTAATCCCATAAATGTTGAAACCAATGTTATTGAAACCGTAACCCTGGAGGAATACATAAGGGACACTTTTCGGAACGCGTTTGAGACTCGAAAAGGAATAGGTATGTGGTACGGTAAGTAAACCGACTCCAAAACAGTTTTTAAGGCAATATTTCTCCGTTTTGGAATATTTAGAAAAATAGAAAAATAAGAAGCTGTCCGGGAAGGACACAAGGCCTCCACGAGGGTGGAGGGCGCTCCCTACCCTACTGGGCACGCCCCCTACCTCGTGGGCACCTCGTGTGCTCTCCGGACTCCGTTTTCTTGCACAATACGTATTTTCGTCGGTAAAAAATCATTATATATTCTCCCGAAGGTTTTGACTCCTGTATCACGCAAATATCCTGTGTTCTTGTTTCAAGATGTTGCTGCTGCAGATTAGAGCAAGATGTCTTCTCAAGAGTCAGTTGGGGAGAGCCGGGTGTCTCATCCGGCATCGAGGCCAAGAACAAACAGCGATGCTGACCACTTTGGGCCAGCAACGGAGGAAGAGATGAAGGCTGAATTGATAAGGATAGATTATGTTGAGGATCAAGAAGTCACTTCTCGCTTTCGAGCTGGGTTCACGATGGGGCAACTACAGAGCTCATCTATTCCAAACTCGGTTATCCCTTCCAATGTTAAATTTCTTTCTTATGAAAAATATGAAGAAGAGCGTCACTTGTTCTTCCGCAGCTATGCAACACCCTTGGGTGAAAGGGGCTTTAGCCGTTACAGAGAAGCTTCGTAAGGAGATAATGGATCTCAAGCAGCAACTCAATAAGCTCGAGGAAGAGAATCGTATCCTGAGGGGCATTATCGCCAAGAATATCACATCACCATCCCCTTGGCAACTGCCAAGCTTGGAGGAGGTGCCCCGATATCGTATCACCATCACACTCCTATCTTTACCGTTTTCCTTAGTTCGATCCTATTAGTAGTATCTTGATCTAGTAGAATGAAGTTTATGGTATGATTTAGTTTTGAGTTTTGCTTTATGATCCCTCTATGTAATCGAGTCCATGAGCTATATATAATAAAAATTAGTGTTGAGTCAAGGGCTTGATTATTTCGCCATGATCTTGAGTGAATAAAAGAAAAGAGAAAAAGAATAAAAAGAAACAAAGAGATCATATTGATCTTATTGAGAGTAATGACTTCACATAGAAAGAGTATGATGATTAAAAATTGTTGAGAGTTGGCAAACATAGCTTTGGTCATCGTTGCAATTAATAGGAAGTAATAAAGAAAGAGAGGTTTCACATATAGATATACTATCTTGGACATCTTTTATGATTGGATGCACTCATTAAAATATGACATGCTAAAGAGTTGATGTTGGACAAGGAAGACAACGTAATGGGTTATGTTTTCTTATATCTGAGATAAAGTATATTGTCATGGATCATCCAACATGTTGAGCTTGCCTTTCCCCCTCATGCTAGCCAAATTCTTAGCACCAAGTAGAGATACTACTTGTGCTTCCAAAAACCCTTAAACCAGTTTTGCCATGAGAGTCCACCATATCTACCTATGGATTGAGTAAGATCCTTCAAGTAAGTTTTCATCGGTGCAAGCAATAAAAATTGCTCCCTAAATATGTATGGTTGATTGGTGTGGAGGAAATAAGATTTATACGATCTTGTGATGTGGAAGAAATAAAAGCGACGGACTGCATAATAAAGGTTCATATCACAAGGGGCAATATAAAGTGACGTTATTTTGCATTAAGATTTTGTGCATCCAACCATGAAAGCGCATGGCAACCTCTGCTTCCCTCTACGAAGGGCCTATCTTTTATTATTATCTTCTACCTTATGCAAGAGTCATGGTGATCTTCACCTTTCCTTTTTATACTTTATCCTAAGGCAAGCACAGGGTGTTGGAAAGATCATGATAGATATATCTAATCGGATGTAAGTCAGCATGAGTTATTATTGTTGACATTACCCTTGAGGTAAAAGGTTGGGAGGCGAAACTATAAGCCCCTATATTTCTCTGTGTCCGGCTAAAACTCCGTAACCACAAGTATTGCGTGAGTGTTAGCAATTATGGAAGACTAAATGATAGTTGAGTATGTGGACTTGCTAGAAAGCTCTGACATAGACTCTTTCTGATGTTATGATAAATTGCAATTGCTTCAATGACTGAGATTATAGTTTGTTAGTTCTCAATAAAGTTTATGATTTGTACTTTTGCATTGTGAACAGATTATTACTTGAGCATAAGAAATCATATGACAATACCCATATATGTTGTCATATGAGAATAATCATGATGCCCTCATGTCTCAGATTTTATTTTATCGACACCTCTACCTCTAAACATGTGGACATATTTATCGTTATCGGCTTCCGCTTGAGGACAAGCAAGGTCTAAGCTTGGCGGAGTTGATACGTCCATTTTGCATCATGCTTTTATATCGATATTTATTGCATTATGGGCTGTTACTACACGTTATGTCACAATACTTATGCCTATTCTCTCTTATTTTACAAGGTTTACATAAGGAGGGAGAATGCCGGCAATTTGGAATTACAATTTGGAAGAGGAGCAAATATTAGAGACATATTCTGCACAACTCCAAAATTCCTGAAACTCCACGAAAGTTATTTTTGGAAATAATAAAAAATATTGAGCGGAAGAAGTACGCCAGAGGGGGACCCACCTGGCCACAAGGGTGGGGGGCACACCCTACCCCCCAGGGCACGCCCCCTGCCTCGTGGGCCCCCTGTTGGCTCTCCGGTGGCCATCTTCTGCTATATGAAGTCTTTCGTCAAGGGAAATATCATAAGCAACCTTTCGGGACGAGACTCCACCGCCACGAGGCGGAACCAATCTAGGGCTCCGTGAGCTGTTCGCCGGGGACACTTCCTCCGCTGAGGGGGAAATCATCGCCATCGTCATCACCAACGCTCCTCTCATCGGGAGAGGGCAATCTCCATCAACATCTTCACCAGCACCATCTCCTCTCAAAACCCTAGTTCATCTCTTGTATCCAATTCTTGTCTCCAAGTCCGGGATTGGTACTAGTAGGTTGCTTGTAGTGTTGATTACTCCTTGTAGTTGATGCTAGTTGGTTTATTTGGTGGAAGATCATATGTTCAGATCCTTTATGCATATTAATACCCCTCTGATTATGAACATGAATATGCTTTGTGAGTAGTTACGTTTGTTCCCGAGGACATGGGAGAAGTCTTGCTATTAGTAGTCATGTGAATTTGGTATTCGCTCGATATTTTGATGAGATGTATGTTGTCTAGCCTCTAGTGGTGTTATGTGAATGTCGACTACATAACACTTCACCATTATTTGGGCCTAGAGGAAGGCATTGGGAAGTAATAAGTAGATGATGGGTTGCTAGAGTGACAGAAGCTTAAACCCTAGTTTATGCGTTGCTTCGTAAGGGCTGATTTGGATCCATATGTTTCATGCTATGGTTAGGTTTACCTTAATACTTTTGTTGTAGTAGCGGATGCTTGCAATAGAGGTTAATCATAAGTGGGATGCTTGTTCAAGTAAGAACAGCACCCAAGCACCGGTCCACCCACATATCAAATTATCAAAGTACCGAACGCGAATCATATGAACGTGATGAGAACTAGCTTGACGATAATTCCCATGTGTCCTCGGGAGCGCTTTTCTCCATATACGAGTTTGTCCAGGCTTGTCCTTTGCTATAAAAAGGATTGGGCCACCTTGCTGCACTTTATTTACTTTTTTTACTTGTTGCTCGTTACAAATTATCCTATCACAAAACTATCTGTTACCACTTATTTCAAAGATTTGCAGAGAATACCTTGCTGAAAACCACTTATCATTTCCTTCTGCTCCTTGTTGGGTTCGACACTCTTACTTATCGAAAGGACTACGATAGATCCCCTATACTTGTGGGTCATCACACCACCATAGGCAAGCAAGGAGTACAACATGGTAATAGCTTGCACAAAGTAAAGGTAAGAGATAACCACAAGTGGAGCTGGTAGAGATGGGGATGTGTTATCAAAGTTTCTTCCTTTTGAGGGGAAGCACGTCTCCGTTGGAGCAGTGTGGAGGCACAATGCTCCCCAAGAAGCCACTAGGGCTACCGTATTCTCCTCATGCCATCGCACAATGCAAGATGTTGTGATTCCACTAGTGGTGCACTTGAAGGCGTCAATTGGACCTTTACAAACAAGGTTGGGGCTCTCCCCACAACTTAATTAGAGTCTCCCAACACCACCACAAAATTTGACCATGATGGATTTTGGCTCCGAGGTGACCTCTACCATCTAGGGTGCTCAAACACCCAAGAGTAACAAGATCCGCAAGGTATTAGTGGGGGGAATCAAATATCTGTTGGTGGAAGTGTAGATCGGGGCCCTCTCAACCAAACCCTAGAAAATTAACAAGTTTTGTTGGCTAGGGAGAGAGATCGGGCGAAAATGGAGATTTGAGCAACAATGGAGTTTGGGAGGATAACAGGTAAGGTTTTCTTGGGGAAGAAGACCCATTGTATATAGTGGGAACAAATCCAACCATTTCTCTGTCCACAACCCACACACACGCGGTACTACCGCTCTAGGGAGCGGCACTACCACCCAAGGGGTAGTTCCAGTAGTACATTGCATGGGCGAAGCACCCCGAGGCGATAATGTCGCTGGAGCGGTACTAACGCTTGCCCCAGCGGTACTACCGCTGAGGTTGCAGTACACAGGAAGTAGCGGTGGTAGGGCTGAGTACGGCGGCAGTATCGCAGCAGGTACTCCCACGCATTACTGCCGCCCTACTGCAGCGAAGTGGAAAACGAGTCCAGAGGCAAAAAAAATAAGTTGTAGTAGTAGCGGTAGTGGCTGGATGGTAGTACCGCTTACAAGCAGTACTACCGCACTACTGCCGTTATATTTCCGCTTAACGTTCTGGGCTACTGCTAGAGCAGCGGTAGTGGAGCCGTGGTAGAGGCAAAAGTAGCACAAGAGGTACTACCGCCCTACTACCGCTCAGCTGCCGCTAAACCCGAAGAGACAACAGAAGACCCAAAATAAGCGGTAGTACACGTGGTACTAGAACAACGAAAGTACCGCTTAGAGGCGGTACTACCGCTGGATAGCCTTAGGACACATTTTCAGAAAAACTGAGTGGAACTCCAATGAAGCGAGAAGGAAAGTGGGTGCAAAGGGAAGTTATATACGTAATGATTCCATCCAAACCTTTCCGAAGTGGTCCCCCTCTTAATAGTACAGTTTCCCTATGACTCAAGTCCACCAAAAAAGAACGCATGAAAAATATCTGTCTTGACTCTATATCTCTGAGGGGCATGAACCGTCTTGTGCCATATGATAGATCATCTGATATGCTTAATGCACAAGATTAGTGCGCAAATGCATTGTCATCAATCACCAAAACTATAAGCAAACGTAGTAGAAAACAAAAAAAAATCTGCACCTATGATCACCAAGATCAATATGAAGATGCATAACGGGTTGGGATCAACGATCGTTACCGACTCCAGAGTGCAGCAGAAGAAGAAGAGTCGGCATAGATCGTGCTTGAAGTCCCTCGAAAGTTGATGATGATCCCGCGAACCGTCCTCGAATGATCCCTCTAGCTAAAGACCGAAAGCACAGCTTCTCTACTTGGTTGCAAACTTACAATCTTCACGATCCAACAACGTTTCGCCGTCCAGAGCTAATTGTCGTCGGGGAATTAGAGGGAGGAAATTAGAACCACACTCGGCTTCTAATTATCAGGATTAGAGGTGGCTATGGCTATTTCTAATTAGTCTAGGACCAACTAGAACTAGAACTAGATCAACTAGAAGAGGCACCCAAAAACTTATGTTAAATAGGATGGAAAACCTCTAGTATGTATAGGTTTAAGGGGGAGGAGAGGGCAGCCACCAAGGGAGGAAATTCCTCCCTTGGTGCCCTGGCCTAGGGGGGAGTCCAACTCCCACCCCTAGTAGGATCCCCCCAGGAAAGGGGGGCGCCACCTCCACTTGGGCCTTTCTGGCCCAAGTCTCCTTCCACCTCTTGGCCTTTTAAGGCCCGTTGATATTATATATATATATATATATATATAATACTTTAAACATTTTCAGAGTATTATATATATAATTTAACTTCTCCAGAAACATTTTCCACCTATATATAATTAAGGGATTTTACATCCATGCCCTTGGTTCCTTAGTTGTACTCATTCATCCCCACGCTCTTAACTTTTGCTCACTTTTCCCCACTCCCTTGGCTGAAACTCTCACAAATGTGCAAACTGGACGTTGTCGTTGGTTCAATGGCTTAACCGTTAACTCTGACTAGTGGGGCCGCATAGGCGTGCATGCAACTGACCACGGTCGTGCGGCAGCACGTGTCCCTGGAACATGCCAGAAACGTCCCATCGTATAAGAGGGGAAACCACATCGCCCCTACCATTTCCCCCCAAATCCTCTCCCTGCCGCACCATCTCCCTCTCTCCCACCGCGTCGTCTCACTCTCCTCCACCGCATCGTCTCGCTCTCCCCCACCGCATCCTCGTCCTCACCTTCATTGCATCCCTCATGGCGGACGCTCATGGCGACGCCGGCACAGCGGCCGGAGATCTGCAGGGCGCGGTGACCGCGGTAGCAGATGCAGTGCAGGATGTTGGCAACGTCCACGATGGTGTGGGAAAACTCGCAACCGCTGTCGCGGCTGTGGATGTGGGGAAGGAGGTGGCAGGCTCCGCCTCGGCGCTGCCGGGGCTGAAGGTGACGGCGTCGAGCGGCGCAGTCCATCCAGATGCGCAGTCTGGCGAGGAGAAGGTGGTACAAGAGGTATTTCCATTTGTTTGTACCCTAGTTGCAATATTTAGATTGTAGAGTTAATCCCTAGTTTCATGGGTTGGATTGTGATTCATAGGGTAGTATAGATGGTTAGAGTAGTTGGTTTGAGGGATGGGGTTTTCTGTATGGGGGGATGGGGGTTTTTGTATGGTTTTCTTTGGATTACATTCATTGCAAATATGCTAGACAGATCTTAATGAGAGATAGGGATGTATGCTTAGATTTGTTTTTGAATGCTAGACAGATTGGGGTTTTGAGTGCTACATACATGTATGCTTAGATTTGTTTTTGAATGATACACAGATTGGTGTTTTGAATGTCATATGCCCAAATGCAATGCATTAATTTTGATGTACCTATCAATTGATTAAGAACTTACTTGATTCATCAGTATATAAATTTGTCCACAATATGTATTTATATTAGCTTTGTTGTTCAATGTGTGTGCATGACAATGGAAAATGCAAATAGGATCATAGTATGGATAATATGATCAATGTGTCATGTGTGCATATCTAAATTATCAGTTGGCTTCTGTATTTACTAGTAATGGATGTAATTATATATTCAGGAGGATGATTCTGTGGGGAATAAGAGGAAGCTGTCCCTTACTGGGTTCGACCCATATGATCCAGAATACAGTGACGACGAAGAATATGAGGTAAGCCTACTTGAAATTTAGATTGTTCATTTAGTTCCTTTGACATGGTGTATATGAATTTATAATGTATTAATGTAATTCATTCATGTGTGCAGTACGATTCTAGAGAAGATGTGTACAAAGGCAACATCGCATCTTTCACAGCGAAGGAGGTGGAGAAGATCAAGGCCAAGGGAGTTGCTTCCTTCTACAACTGCAAGATCAAGAAGTGGCACTGCCCTTACTGCGCCACCAAGCCAAAGCCAAAGGATGGCCTCTTCGATCACCTTGTGTCTCATTTGCAGAGGATGTAGCGATTCGCGGGGAGGAATACAAGATCAGGGGGAAGCATGCTGCCCTCGCGAAGGCCCTGACTCCGGTGTGATGTGATGATGTGATGAACTGAATGTGGTAGCATGTTTTATCTTTATGTTTTGGGTTACTCTTAGTAAACTTAATGTGGCTGTTTGGTAAACTTTGTGTGGTGGTATCTAAACTTTGTGTGTGATCTATGGTATAGTAATGTATTATGCTATCTATATTTGTATGTCCTTAAATTTGCCTGTGGTGTATGGTTAGTTCTTTTTGGATGTTGTGAGCTATGAGTTTAGGTGTTGCAATGATCACAAATGCTGCTTCAGTGTTGCTTCACTGATCAGACATGCTGCAAAGAATAAGCAAAAAGAGCAAATAGTCCATCATTTGATCAAATATTCCAATAACAGAGCAAAAAAACAACATTTGAATGAAGATAGTCCATCATTTGATCAAGTATTCCAATAACAGATCAAATATTCCAATTTGAATTTGAGGCAAAAATTTGAGGCAAAATTTGAATTTGAACCAACACTTGAAGTCCATTGTCGTGTGGTGTGATGTTGCAAAGTTTGCTGAACTATTATAAACGTTAGGTGATCAATCCAATCTCTTTTGTGTGGTAAAACTTATAGTCATGAGAAATGTGCTCCAAATGAGCTCCATTTGTAATCAAGTTTTTTTGGACCTACTCCAAATGAGGCAAATATTTTTTATTAACACCAATTCAATCTATATAGTGTAGTTTCGAAGTCTCTCTATTTATTGAATTAATCTTCATATTTTTACATTTTTTGAAAAAATATGCTTTAATATAAAACCATTAAAAAGACGTTTAAAACATGAAAATGGAAACTAAGTTTAGATCCTTCTTATTAACTTTGAAATCAAGCTTTGGTGAATTTTTTAATTTTTCAAAAACCTAAGGGAACCCTACCTCCTCTCCTTGAACTCTCTTCAACGTTGTACGTGATAGCTCATATGTGCGAAGGTTTTTTCATGAAAATGTCCATAGACCAAGTTTATGATTTTTGGTTGGTAACATGTCACATAAGACAACATTCTGCGCAGGTTTCATATTTTGTTGATTTTTTTAAATTAATGGTGCTCATTTGACCTCGATCGTGCCACCTAGGTTTTTTTTTGAAAATTTCCCTAACCAAGTTCAACATTTTTCCTCGTTAGTGTGTCTTATAAAACGACGAACGGCGAAGGTTTCATATTTTTTCTATTTTTGAAAATTAGTTATGCTTAGTCAAGGCCTAGATAACCCTGTTGACCAGGTCAAAACCCCTCTAAACCCCGCGGGGTTTCGCCTAACCCTAGCTCCGAACATCAGCCGTCCGATCATACACTAGCGCCAAACGACATCCCTTAGATGTGGTCTTCTAGAAAGGCTGGCCGCGTGCAGGCTCCACGCCGTTGGATCATATGGACGGCTCCGCATTGTTGGATCGTGGGGCGATCCACGAGATATTCTCCCATTGGTTGTGCTCGCCCACCATTGACTCCACGAAAATAATGTAGTTGTTGGGCCGAAAATGAAATCAAGCTCTGGTTGGGCCGTCGCATTGGCTCTGTTATTTTTGCTTGACCCTTGTTTTGAGTTCTCGATGCAGCGGTGGGTGTGAAAATGGTGAGTGTGAAAAAGAGCTAGTTCACATTTGACCCCATTACTACCACGGCGAAATAACACATCGCACTACGGCTATTTAAGCCACCCATCACCTTCTTCTTCCTCTCACATCCCTCATCTATCTTCCATCCTCTGGCATCTGCCCTTCTTGTTCTTCGGCCCCACCTTCTTCGACCATGCAGTACACCGGACCAACCTACCACTTCCCACCCACCATGCCGGAGAGGCTCTTCCCTGCCGGTGTGTACGTCGAGCGTACACTATGTGTGTGGGCAATATCAAGGTGGAGGACCGCAAGGGGCTTCACTGAGTTCTTCCTCGTGGTCGGCTACTGCCACCTCCCGCAGGGATCTCCAACGATGTTCCACGCCGAGGAGGTCATCCAAAAGGGGTGGTGGTTGCTATCCTTGCCCACTTCACCAACCCCTTAGATGCCTTCTACCTCCTCAGCCGCGTGTTTTGGTGTGGATGCGAGTTCATCGCTTACACCACCCACAACATCTTCACGGAGTACAGCAACATCTTCCCCATCGCGTCGCGCATGCACACTCTGCCGTACCCATCGACAACACTCCGGAGGAGCAGTGAAGGTCGCCCAGAGGAGCGAGGTGGAGAAGGCGACGGCTAGGGTTTAGAAGCCTCTATCTTTTTTTAATCTACGTTATGTTATTAAGTTGTAAGTGAACTAGCTCTGGGCTTATTGGCCCTGTCTATGTTATGTTATTAAGTTCTACTATTAATTTTTCTATCTATCATATTATTAAGTTCTGGCTAGTTTGTATTTTTTCTGAATTATTGATTGTTTTTTGAGAGAGCTTGCTTTGTTCATAAGCACCTAGTGCATGCATAGCTAAACAAGCCACCACCACGTCGAGGAAGCTTCCTCGGTGACGTGGGTTTCAAGTTCCTTAATGGTGATGGTGTGTGCTTACTCACCATCTCCATAAGCATACGAAACATAGTGAGCTTCTTTCTTTGGAGGGAGCACATGAACTTATTTAGTTTAGAAAGCATAGGATCATCTATATCATCATCATCATAATTATCCTCCGCATCAAGATACTCATCACAAGGAGTAGAAGGAGTGAAAAGAGGAGGGTTTGACCGTGGGGTTACCTTGACCTTGTCAGGAGAGTTTTGGCCCTCCCAGCTTTTACCATGGCCTTTGACTAGCCTCAAAGTGTTTTGAGAATCTTGAGCTATGTAGCCACCTAGTGCATGCGCCAAAAATAATAAAAACATATTGTTCAAATTATTTATCGTAGCAAAATGGATGCAGATGCGAGTGGATCGAAAAGGATCAAACCATGTTCTAAATCAAGGATACAAGCATCGGCGCATGCAGACAGCGACCATCGCTGCGTCCGTGGCGGCCAGCGTGCACGAAAGCGGCTCGGTCGGCACGCACCGCGCATGCATGTAGGCTAGTTGTGTGCATGCATAGCAGGCTAGCTGGATACGTTGTGCATGCATTGCATGCTTCTATCGTGGCGGCGCGCGCAGGCGTTTCATGCAACGGCCCAACAGGCCAACGAAACCATGGCCCAACGATCGAACATCGCCACCGTCCAAGGCTACCCCGCTTGTCAGGTCCAACGGGCGACACAGTCTAGCGCGGCCCCACTCATCAGAGTCAACAGTCAAAGGACTGACTTGACGACATCCACCGTTTGTGACCATTTTTGAGGGTTTCAGACAATAGAGTGGGGAAAAGTGAGCAAACGTTAAGGGCGTGGGGATGGATGATGGCTAAGGAACCAGGGTGTGACGCCCCTGATTCAATCGTACACTAATCATACACGCAAACGTGTACGATCAAGATCATGGACTCACGGGAAGATATCACAACACAACTCAAAAAATAAATAAGTCATACAAGCATCATAATACAAGCCATGGGCCTCGAGGGCTCGAATACAAGTGCTCGATCATAGTCAAGTCAGTGGAAGCAACAATATCTGAGTACAGACATAAGTTAAACAAGTTGCCATAATATTGCTAGCACAAACTGGGATACAGATCGAAAGAGGCGAATGCCTCCTGCCTGGGATCCTCCTAAACTACTCCTGGTCATCGGCGGCATCCTGCACGTAGTAGTAGGCACCTCCGGTGTAGGAGTCGTCGTCGGTGGCATCTGGCTCCTGGGCTCCAATGTCTGGTCGCAACAACCAGGTATAGAAAGGGGAAAAAGGGGGGAAGCAAAGAAACCGTGAGTACTCATCCAAAGTACTCACAAGCAAGGAACTACACTACATATGCATTGGTATCAATGAAAGGGGTATTATATGTGGACTGAACTACAGAATGCCATAATAAGAGGGGGATAGCTAGTCCTATCGAAGACTACACTTTTGTGAGCCTCCATCTTGAAGCATAGAGAAGAGAGTAGCTGGTAAGTTCACCAAGTATCATCATATAGCATAATCTACCCAGCGTCCCCTCCTCGTCGCCCTGTGAGAGAGTGATCGCCGGGTTGTATCTGGCACTTGAAAGGGTGTGTTTTATTAACTATCTGGTTCTAGTTGTCATAAGGTCAAGGTATAACTCCGGGTCGTCCTTTTACCGAGGGACGCGGCTATTCAAATAGATAAACTTCCCTGCAGGGGTGCACCACATTACCCAACACGCTCGATCCCTCTGGCCGGACACACTTTCCTTGGTCACGCCCGGCCTCGGAAGATCAACACGTCGTAGCCCTACCTAGGCACAACAGAGAGGTCAGCACGCTGGTCTAAATCCTAAGCGCACAAGGGTCTGGGCACATCGCCCATTGCACACCTGCATGTTGCGTGGGCGGCCGGAAGCAGACCTAGCCCACTTAATAAAAGCGCAGGCTTACGGTCCAATCCAGCGCGCGCCGCTCAGTCGCTGACGTCAAGAAGGCTTCGGCTTATACCACGACGTCGGGTGCCCATAACTGTTCCCGCGTAGTTGGTTAGTGCGTATAGGCGAGTGGCCAGACTCAGATCAAATACCAAGATCACGTTAAGCGTGTTATTTTAAAGTAACCGCGGACGCCAACCAGGGCCAACCCCATCTCTCACCTAGGTGGTTTCAACCTGCCTTGTCGCTCCGCCACAAAGATCGACATAGGGAAAGTATGTCCTTTCAACCACAATCCATGAATCAACCACGGGTACTCAATGAGCCGACCCGACTTTAGTCACCACATGTATCATATATTATGTATATAAGTATATACCCGAGATAATCTCCCGAGTGATCACGGCCCGGTAGTATAACATAGCAGACGGACAAGAATGTAGGGCCACTGATGGAATACTAGCATCCTATACTAAGCATTTAGGATTGCAGGTAAGGGTAACAACTGTAGCAACAATGAGGAACTATGCAGTAGAACAGGATTAACCGAAAGCAGTAACATGCTACACTACTCTAATGCAAGCAATAGAGAGAAGGAATAGACGATATCTGGCAATCAAGGGGGGGGGGGGGCTTCCCTGGAAGCTAAGCCGAGAAGGAGGGGTCGTCAACACCGTAGTCGTACTGGGTAGCAGCGGCGTCGGTCTCGGTGTCTAGCGAGAGAAGAGGGGGAGGAAATAATAAATATAATGCAAACATATGCATGACGATGCATGACATGACAATGAGCGATGGTAGGTGTGCTCTAACGCGGTAGTAGGTGATACCGGTGAAGGGGGGAAACATCCGGGAAAGTATTCCCGGTGTTTCAGGTTTTGGATAGATGAACTGGAGGTGAAATGTTGCACGTTCGCTATGCTAGGGACATGTGGCGGGCGAACGGACTGCCTTTTCGGATCCGTCTCGTCGTTCTGAGCAACTTTCATGTACAAAGTATTTTCATCCGAGCTACGGATTATTTTATATTAATTTTCAAAGTTTTATTCAATTTGCAAATTATAATTATTAATTTAATTCGAAAATAGCATTTCTGCATTAGCATGACATCAGCAGTCAATAGAGATGCTGACTGGGTCAAGCTGACGTGTGGGTCTCGCATGTCATAGACTAAGACCAACTAATCAGGTTTAGTTAGTCTAACAATATGATTAGGTTTATTAATTACATTTAATTAGGTTAATTAGTTCACTTAATTAATAATTAATTAGTTTTTATTCTTATTGTTTTTTTATATTTTTTTCTTTTTATAAAAACGTTCCGGGCGGGCCCCACTTGTCATAGGCCGAGGGCTTAACGGGCGCACGGTTACAAGCGCCGGGCGAAGGCGGCGAAAGTGCCAGCCGACGAGCACCATGAGGCGATGGCGAAGCGTAGCCTTGACCAGCTCCCGGCCATGGCCAGCGGCCGAGCAGGCGGCGCGGATAGCGAGAGGGCACTGCGGCGGACAGGACGCAGCCGGGAGTGGTGGTGAGGGCAGCAGTGCAGGCGGCCAAGCGGAGCGAGGCCTTGAGCTCGATGGGGCAAGGACATAGACGGCGACGCCGGGGAGTGGTTGTCGTGGGGCGAGGGCCGTGCACGGCTGGCTACGGCGGGTGCAACAGCAGCATGCCGCAGTGAGAGGCAGGACGAGGCCTAACACGGGCGCGCGCGCATGGGTGTTGGCCAGCGAAGGCGGCCATGGGATGGAGCGGAGTGGGGAGCGCGAAGTGGCTTGGGGGCCGCGGCCAAGGGCGTGGCCGAGCGGCAGCAGGCTCGTGCTCGCGAGGGGACGAGGCTAAGCGGGCGACACGCGGCAAGCACGGCCATCAGGCGCGCGCGCCGGTGCGCGACGAGGCGCGGGGAAGAGGGGAAGGAGGGGGGCCTCACGAGGTAGTTGTAGGGAAAATGGCAGCGGGACTCGGGGAGGAGGACGGAGACGCACGACGGAGACGGGGAGGCAGTCCGGCGAGGTGTCGAGGAGGAGGACGACGAGGCGGCGTTCCGGCCGGCATCGGGGCGGCGGGGATCGTCGACGGGGTCGGGGCGACATGGGGCTCGTTCCCCTGATCCCAACCTAGATCGGGGATGGGGGAGAGAGACGTGTGGGGAGTAGTGCGGGGTGGTTGGGTTAGGGTTTCGGGGTGTGGGGGGATAAGGGAGTGAGGGGGGGGGGGGCCTGGGTCGGTTTGGGCCGGCCTGGCTAGCAGCTGGGCCGACTGGCCCGGTGGGGGGAGGGTTCTTTCTTTTTGTTAGTTTTCTGTTTTTGTTTTTTCTTTCTCCTTTTTATTTATATTTCTTCTTTTATTTTAATTCATTTTAGGTATTTAGACTTTTTATAGCAGCATGGTTTCTTCACCATAAATACCTAGGCATTATATGGCTCCACCCGAACATTTAGTTTTAATATTTGAATTTTTTTGATGTTTGTCAATAATTCAAATTAGAGCTTTAATCATTTTGAACTAACACGAGATTAGCAACAGTAACAGAGGTGACGTGGCATCATTAGCATAGGTTCACTGTAGCATAATTATCCGGGCATTACAATTCTCCTCCACTACAAGAAATCTTGTCCCGAGATTTAGGAGGTAGACGGAAACAGTGCGGGGTATGCATCACACAAGCGATCCTCGCGTTCCCAAGTGGCTTCGTCTTTAGAGTGATGTGACCACTGGACCTTGAGGAACTTGATCTCCTTCTAACGTGTTCGGCGTTCAGCTTGGTCGAGAATGCGGACCAGATGCTCTTTGTAGGAGGGTCCTATTGCAACTCGAGCACTTCATGATCCACTGCTCGGATTGGGTCCTTGAAGCAGCGGCGGAGTTGTGACACGTGGAACACATCATGAACCTGAGAAAGGTTTGACGGAAGCTCCAGTTGATATGCCACTTTTCCACGCCTTTCAGAATAGTGAATGGGCCAATATAGTGAGGAGCTAGCTTGACCTTGATCCTGAAGCGGTGAGAACCCTTCATTGGTGTGACTCGAAGATAAGCCTTTTCGCCAGGTTGGTAGACCATGTCTTTATGATGACAGTCATACTGACTCTTCTGACGTGGCTGACCAGTCTTGAGATTCTCGCGAATAATGCGAACTTGTTCTTCGGCATGTTGGATAATATCCAGACCGAAGAGTGGATGTTCCCCGATTTAGACCCGATTCGGAGGGTTCGGCACTTTTGTCCATATAACACTTGAAGGGGCCATCTTGAGACTAGCTTGATAGCTATTACTATAAGAGAACTCGGCATACGGGAGAGATTCCTCCCATTTCTTGCCAAAGGAAATAACACAAGCTCGAAGCATGTCTTCGAGAACTTGGTTGACGTGTTCAACTTGCCCTTGCGACTGAGGATGAAATGTAGTACTGAATGACAGATGAGTCCCCATAGCTTCTTGGAAACTTGCCCAGAATCTTGAAGTGAACAAGCTGCCATAGTCCAAACTAATAACCAGTGGAATACCGTGAAGTGAAACAATTCTGGACATGTAGAGAGTTGCAAGCTGACTAGCAGTGATCGTTTCTTTGACCACCAGAAAATGTGCAACCTTAGAAAGCCGGTCAATGACGACAAGAATAGCATCATTACCTTTCTGCGATTTGGGAAATCTAGTGACAATGTCCATTTCAACATGGTCCCACTTCCATTCAGGAATAGAGATAAGTTGCAGGGTTCCAGCAGGCCTTTGATGTTCTGCTTCGATACGACGGCAAACGTCACACTCAGCAACATAACGAGCAATATATTTCTTCATATTAGACCACCAGAATCTTTGACGGATGTCTTAGTACATCTTTGTACTACCAGGATAGATAGACAGAGGCGTATCATGAGCTTCTTTCATAACCCTTGGAGTCAGATCCAGGTTTTTCCTCGCACATGGCACCACTAGGCAGCCTTTGAAGTACAAGGCGCCATGATCGGCAATAGTGAAGAATGAGGGCTTTCCTTCTGCGAGATAGTGTTTAATCTTCTCGACTTCAGAGTCATAATGTTGAATAGTCTTGATATCGCCTACAAGATCTGGCTCGACAGCCAGGGTATTTAGAGAACCCTGAGGAACAACACGAAGATTCATAGTTTGGAACTCTGGGGGAGGGGGAGCGAGTGCACCAGGAGGGAAAATATGGAGGTTCGACTTTCTAAATTCTTCAACAAGCGAGGCCTGAACTTTTCGAACCTGGAGGTGGTTGCAATATGACTTGCGGCTCAAGGCATCAGCCATTGCATTAGCCTTGCTTGGGGTATACGAAATACCCAAGTTAAAATCTGCTACAGTCTCCATCCATCTCTGCTGACGGATGTTCAGGTCTGGGTGAGTAAATAGATACTTCAGACTTTGGTGGTTAGTGAAGATCTCAAAATGATTACCGAGAAGGTAACGTCGCCACTGCTTTAGTGCATGTATAACAGCAGCAAGCTTGAGGTCGTGAACTGGGTAGTTCTCTTCGTGAGGGTTTAATTGACGAGAGTCATAAGCAATCACTCTACGCTCTTGCATTAGGACATCGCCTAAGCCTTGACGTGAAGCATCGCAATAAATGACGAAGTCCTTCTTAGTATCAGGAGGAGCAAGCACTGGGCAGGAGTCAGCTTGTCCTTGAGTGCCTGGAAACTTTCTTGACATATGTCTGTCTATTGGAACTTGACGCCCTTATGCAATAGGTTAGTCAGGCACCTGGCGATCTTGGAGAAGTTCTTAACAAATCGACGACAATAGTTGGCGAGTACGAGAAAACTTCTGACATGCTTGACATTCTTCGGAGGAGTCCAATCGAGAATAGCCTGAACTCGCTTGGGGTTGACGGCAATACCATCCTTGGAGATGACATGACCAAGATTGGTTACTTCGGGAAGCCAAAATTCACACTTGGAATACTTAGCATAGAGTTGATGCTCTCGAAGCTTTTTCAGAACAAGGCGAAGATGTTCAGCATGTTCTTCTTTGTTCTTAGAAGATACCAGGATATCATCCAGATAAACCACGACGAACTTGTCGAGGTATTCCATGAATATATAGTTCATTAGACGAGAGAAGGTGGCTGGAGCATTGGTTAAGCCAAAAGACATGACGGTGTACTCGTATGATCCATATCAAGTCACGAAGGCGGTCTTTGGGATATCCTCTTAACGAACACGGATCTGGTGGTAACCCAACCTCAAGTCGAGTTTAGAGAACACTGATGAACCAGCCAGTTGATCATACAGATCATTGATGCGACGGAGGGGATATTTGTTCTGGATAGTGGCTTGGTTAATAGGACGGTAGTCTTAGACCAATCGGTTTGTCCCATCCTTCTTCTTAACAAAGAGAGAAGGTGCTCCCCAAGGAGAGCAAGTTGGGCGAATGAAACTACTGCGAAGAGATGTGTCGATTTCCTCCTTAAGCGCAATGAGTTCATGCGGCGGCATCTTGTAGGGACATTTGGCAATAGGAGTGGTGCCTGGTTTCAAGTCGATGATGAATTCGACAGCTCTAGCAGGGGAATCCCTGGAAGTTCTTTAGGAAAGACATCTTGGAATTCATGAACGACGGGAATGTTTTCAATGCCCTCGAGTGGTGCAGCGTTCAATACATTCAATGCATAAAGCCTTGCCTCGACATTCTGAACCAGGCGAGCATTGTAGCTTATTATTTCATCGGAAGGGTGTAGCGAATGGACGATCTTAGTGGCGCAAACTATAGAAGCAGTGTGAGCTTTCAACCAATCCATTCCCAGAATGAGATCAATGCTACAGGACTTCAGTATGATGGGAGAGACAAGGAATTCCAGTCCTTCAATTTCAACAGGGACGTTGTTGCAAATCAGGGAGGTTTGACATTGGCCCGCAGGGGTGTGTACTAATAGCGAAGGGTTCATGTCCTCACATTTAATGTCGTGCAAGCATGTAAAATCTTCTGACATGAATGAATGCGATGCACCTGTATCAAATAAAACGGATGCTGGTACTGAATTTACGAGAAGTGTACCCATCACAGTAGCAGGCTGGTCTTGAGCTTCATTGATATCAACATGGTGGGCATGACCACGACCATAAGACTTGGCACTGTTGTTGTGGGGCTGGTTGTTTCCACAGCTAGCTGCGGGAAGGGCCAATTGATTTTGGTTCTAATAGCAGTCCATGGCACGGTGACCTGGTTGACAACACTTGTAGCACAGACCATTATTGGGAGTGGGAATAGGAGCTCGGGGTGGTGGAGCTGGAAGCCTTGGCTGCCTAGATGGTGGAGGAGGCAGACGCGGTGCAGCATAGGACTGCCTTGGGGCAGGTGCAGTTGGCTGGTACAAGTTGTTGGGAATGCATACCCTACACTTCTGCGAGGGCGGGCCCGAAGATGAGCTCGTATCACGGTTGCGCCTGTGAGAACTCTTGTGTTCCTGCAGACCAATCTCGACATTGATGGCCTTGTTCACCAAGGTGGCGAAGTTGGCAAAGTCATGCACTCACAGTGCGAGCTTGATGTCAGCTTGAAGGCCATCACGGAACTTCTCCTATCTGCGCGCGTCAGTTGCAATGTCTTCTTCATCATAGCGGGATAAGTCCAGAAACTCCCGCTGATAAGCTTCCACAGTTTTGTTGCCTTGGGTGAGGTTGCGGAACTCGCGCTTCTTCCGGTCCATGACTCCCTGAGGAATAAAGCGGCCATGGAAAGCAGCTTGAAAGTCTGGCCAGGTGATGATTGTTCCAACCGGCAGAGTACGCCTGTGGCTGTCCCACCATTGAGCAGCGGGTCCCTTCACAAGAAGGAAGCAAAGGTGACATAGCTGGCTGGGGCTATATCAGCAGACTCCATCTCATAGGTGATGTCAGGGAGGCAGTCATCAGCATCTAGAGGTTGAGTTGAGGTGCGATAAACAGTTGGGTTGAGACGCATGAAATCCTACAGAGTTACTGGTGTTGGCTGCTGGTTCAAATTGGGGCGAGGAAACTGAGCCATCATATTCTCCATGAATTGGCGGTTTAGTTCGAACTGTTGGATCATACCAGCCATGTACTCAGGCGGTGGTGGGGCATCGCCACCACGACCACGACCACCTGGCCTAACCATCCTACTAAAATATAACATGGGTAGTTCAGCATTGAGAAATTTGCAAAGATAAGCATCATTCATGATGAAGCATGCACAATGAAAGAAGCACGATAGATACTACATAGTAGTCGGCATATCTTAAAAAAGGGATCATGCATAGAGTTCTGTACACAGAGTTTAGTACATAGACTAAATACACCATAGGCGAAATGCAGGCTCGCGGCGAATGCATCTAATACTAATAAGCAAGCCTACATCAGTCCCAGGAGGAACTGTGGAGGTAGGTGTAGCTTGACAGCTGGTAGTGACGCGACGGAAAGTCCTCCACGTCAGTAGTCTGGGGTCCGCGGATACTCTGGTGCAGAACCCGACGCTCAGGTGGCAGAACGGAGAGTAGCCTCCCACATCTGGCCAGCCGACACCCTGGGGCATCACGGTCCTGGCTGGGTAGATCGCAGACCGCGACAACTCACCAGATCGAACTAAGGGGTGAAACAGCATCAGACCACGGCAAAGGTGCTGACGGGTAGTGTACAACTCGTGGCGAAGAGCTCGGTTAGCTCGATTCAGCCCATCAGCATGCAGAACCAGGTTCTGATGGTGGAAGGGCTCTCGAGTGGCGGTGGAGTAGGCAGCAGTGTAGTATCCCTCCGCACCAACGTCGGATGCGATAGCAATGTGCCTGAAAGGGGAAGTGTCCAATGCCCGATACTCTCCATGAAGACGTGTCAGAGCAGCATAAGCAGCATCGTGGACTGCCATATCGATGGTCACTCCAACACCATGAGCGGTGTCAACATAGTAGTGGAGTCGTACTCCCGAGAGTAGAGGTGGACGATGGCACGACATCGCTCTGGTTAAAGTCCCGGTACTCCTCGTGAGACGGTGTACTCAGGTGCCGTGATAACCCAGATAGGTCATCATCTCAGCTAGCACAGCAGGTGATCCCGAGGCACCAATGGTCGTCGTGTGGCGCATGACCTGCCTCGTGGGTTCCATCTCAAAACAAAGATGTTTCAAAGGAGTCAAGCGACAGTGGGGACATTATTCAAGATGCTATTCTAAGGAATAACTATGGCTTATCCAACTTTGGGGTGAATGTGGTCACGGGATCCTAATGTTAGAGTTAGTAAATTCGTTTAACCCGAGTAGAAGAGAGTTTAGAGTCCCAGAGTAAACATCGAGGAGTAAAAGATCCTAGTACCACCCAATGGTGATGTGGGCCTATAAGACACACAGCCATGTTAGCAAAAAGTTTTGCAATGTCTAGACTCGACTTCGGCCAAGGAGTGTGGAAGGGGGATTCCTACAGGCAGTCGGCTCTGATACCAACTTGTGACGCCCCCGATTCAATCATACACTAATCATACACGCAAACGTGTACGATCAAGATCAGGGACTCACGGGAAGATATCACAACACAACTCCAAAAATAAATAAGACATACAAGCATCATAATACAAGCCATGGGCCTCGAGGGCTCGAATACAAGTGCTCGATCATAGACGAGTTAGCGGAAGCAACAATATCTGAGTACAGACATAAGTTAAACAAGTTGCCATAAGATGGCTAGCACAGAACGGGATACAGATCGAAAGAGGCGTAGGCCTCCTGCCTGGGATCCTCCTAAACTACTCCTGGTCATTGGCGGCGGCATGCACGTAGTAATAGGCACCTCCAGTTTAGGAGTCGTCGTCGGTGGCGTCTGGCTCCTGGGCTCCAACGTCTGGTCACAAAAAACAGGTTTAGAAAGGGGGAAAAGGGGGGAAGCATAGCAACCGTGAGTACTCATCCAAAGTACTCGCAAGCAAGGAATTACACAACATATGCATTGGTATCAATGAAAGGGGTAGTATATGTGGACTGAACTGCAGAATGCCAGAATAAGAGAGGGATAACTAGTCCGATCAAAGACTATGCTTCTGGCAGCCTCCATCTTGAAGCATAGAGAAGAGAGTAGTTGGTAAGTTCACCAAGTATCATCGTATAGCATCATCCTACCCGGTGATCCCCTCCTCGTCGCCCTGTGCGAGAGTGATCACCGGGTTGTATCTGGCACTTGGAAGGGTGTGTTTTATTAATTATCCGGTTCTAGTTGTCATAAGGTCAATGTACAGCTCCGGGTCGTCCTTTTACCGAGGGACAAGGCTATGCGAATAGATAAACTTCCCTGCAGGGGTGCACCACATTACCCAACACGCTTGATCCCTCTGGCGGGACACACTTTCCTGGGTCATGCCCGGCCTCGGAAGATCAACACGTCACAGCCCTACCTAGGCACAACAGAGAGGTCATCACGCCGGTCTAAATCCTAAGCGTGCAGGGGTTTGGGCCCATCGCCCACTGCACATCTGCATGTTGCATGGGTGGCCGAAAGCAGACCTAGCCCCATTAATACAACCACAGGCTTACGGTCCAATCCGGCGCGCGCTGCTCAGTCGCTGACGTAAAGAAGGCTTCGGCTGATACCACGACGTCGAGTGCCCATAACTGTTCCCGCGTAGTTGGTTAGTGCGTATAGGCGAGTGGCCAGACTCAGATCAAATACCAAGATCTCGTTAAGCGTGTTATATTAAAGTAACCGCGGACGCTAACCAGGCCCAGACCCATCTCTCACCTAGGTGGTTTCAACCTGCCCTGTCGCTCTGCCACAAAGATCCACATAGGGAAAGTATGTCCTTTCAACCCCAATCCGTGAATCAACCACGGGTACTCAATGAGCCGACCCGACTTTAGTCACCACATGTATCATATATTATGTATATAAGTATATACCTGTGATAATCTCCTGAGTGATCACGGCCCGGTAGTATAACATGGTAGACGGACAAGAATGTAGGGCCACTGATGGAATACTAGCATCCTATACTAAGCATTTAGGATTGCAGGTAAGGGTAACAACTGTAGCAACAATGACAAACTATGCAGCAGGATAGGATTAACCAAAAGCAGTAACATGCTACACTACTCTAATGCAAGCAGTAGAGAGAAGGAATAGGCGATATCTGGCGATCAAGGGGGGGGCTTGCCTGGAAGCTAAGCCGAGAAGGAGGGGTCGTCAACACCATAGTCGTACTGGGTAGCAGCGGCGTCGGTCTCGGTGTCTAGCGAGAGAAGAGGGGGAGGAAACAATAAATATAATGCAAACATATGCATGACGATGCATGACATGACAATGAGCGGTGTTAGGTGTGCTCTAACGCGGTAGTAGGTGATACCGGCGAAGGGGGGAAACATCCGGGAAAGTATTCCTGGTGTTTCGCGTTTTGGAGAGATGAACCGGAGGTGAAAAGTTGCACGTTCGCTATGCTAGGGACATGTGGCGGGCGAACGCACTGCGTATTCGGATGCTTCTCGTCGTTCTGAGGAACTTTCATGTACAAAGTATTTTCATCCGAGCTACGGATTATTTTATATTAATTTCAAAGTTTTATTCAATTTATAAATTATTATTAATAATTTAATTCGAAAATAGCAGTTCTGCATCAGCATGACGTCAGTAGTCAACAGAGATGCTGACTGGGTCAAGCTAATGTGTGGGTCCCGCATGTCATATACTAAGACCAACTAATCAGGTTTAGTTAGTCTAGCAAAATGATTAGGTTTATTAATTACAATTAATTAGGTTAATTAATTTACTTAATTAATTAAGTAATTTTCATTCTTTTTATCTTTTTTTCTTTTTATAAAAATGTTCCAGGGCGGGCCCCACTTGTCATAGGCCGAGGGCCTAACGGGCGCACGGTTACGGGCGCCGGGCGGAACGGGCGGCAAGCGCTAGCCCGAGAGGGCGCCGCGAGGCAGCGACCGAAGAGGCGGGCGCGGCTGCCGCTCCTGGCTATGGCTGTGGCCAGCAGGTGGTGCGCGTTAAGATGAGAGGGCCGCCGATGACGGAGCGGGAGTGGGGGTGAGGGGCACGGTGCAGCGCGGAGGTGGCTGGCGGGAGCGAGGCGGCGCTCTCTCGGGTAAGAACATAGCCGACGCCGGTGCGGTTGTCGTGGGCGAGGGCCGGTCTGGCTGCGGCGGGCGCAACAGAGCAGGCCGCAACGAGAGGCGTGGCGAGGTTTAACGCGGGCGCACGCTAAGATGTTCACCGCCGGGCGGCGGCCATGGGATGGAGCGGAGTGGGGTGCGCGAAGCGGAGCGGGGGCCGGGCCAAGGGCGTGGCCAAGCGGCAGCGGGCACGGACTCGCGAGGGGCCGAGGCTAAGCAGCGGGCGAAAGCACGACCGTCACAAAGGCTACGGCGCGCGATGGGGCGCGGGGAACAGGAGAAGGAGGGGGGCCTCATGAGGTAGTTGTAGGGAAAATGGCAGCGGGGCTTGGGGAGGAAGACGGAGACGCGCGACGGAGACGGGAAGGCAGTCCGGCGAGGTGTCGAGGAGGAAGACGGCGAGGCGGCGTTCTGGGCGGCGTCGGGACGGCGGGGATCGTCGACCGGGTCGGGGCGACGTGGGGCTCGTTCCCCCGGTCCCGATCTGGATCGGGGATGGGGGAGAGAGACGTGGGGGGAGGAGTGTGGGGTGGGTGGGTTAGGGTGTCGGGGTGTGGGGGAGAAGGGAGTGAGGGGGCATCCTGGGCCGGTTTGGGCCGGCCAGGCTAGCAGCTGGGCCGACTGGCCCAGTGGGGGGGGGGGGGTTTCTTTCTTTTTTTTAGTTTTCTGTTTTTGTTTTTTTCTTTCTCCTTTTTATTTATATTTCTTTTCTGTTTTAATTCATTTTACGTATTTAGGCTTTTTATAGCTGCATGGTTTCTTCACCATAAATACCTAGGCATTATCTAGCTCCACCCGAACATTTAGTTTTAATATTTTAAATTTTTTGATGTTTGTCAATAATTCAAATTTGAGCTTTAATCATTTTGAACTAACGCGAGATTAGCAACAACAATGGAGGTGACGTGGCATCATTAGCATAGGTTCACTGTAGCATAATTATTCGGGCGTTACAAAGGGGCTCAGATGAAACACCCTAAAATTAATCGGTAATGCCCAGTATTACCCGATATCGGTAAATCATAGACATGAACGAACCCCCTACATTCAATGACCGATAGCGGAACCATGGATATCCATATCAGTCCCTATGATTACACGAATGATATTCGAGTGAGCATTTGGTTATCATGTGACGTTCCGTTTACTTCACGATACTTTACAAAACCTGGTGTGCATCAGTATCCTCCTGATTCATCACCATGCTCACTATACTGTCGCTCCCGTTACCGGTTTTGTTCTTCTTTCTTGTTGACGTGTTCCGGCATCCCTGTGACGAAGTCACCTGTGTCTAGACAGACGATGATGGATGTTGTTACAATGAGAGGGCCATAATATCTCTCCATTGTCGTAGGAGCAAAACCCACTCTTGAGTTGTTCGTTCACTTGTCAAACTTTTCGATGAGCCTGAAAGTTATCATTATGATCACCTTGTTACGGATGATGTTTGAGCAACCCCAAAGTCCATCGTCTGGTAGGAAGTGACTGAGAAACTCTCATGGTCTGAGGAACTAAAGAACAATTGCTAACACTCCATGTTATTACAGATGATTTCAAATGATATGATCACTAATTATAACTTAAAAGATTGGGTCGATTCAATATGATAGTTCTTCTAACGTCATACCCTCAATGTTATTTTAGGACTATCGTTACACCTGACGATATCCTAAGATCCGGAAAACATGATCACCAACAACACTTGAGACAGTCCTAGAGGCTGGATTGGGAACCTATTGTTTGACCGTTTATCATTTCACACGCGCAAATGAGTTTTCCACGGAATCGCATATTCTAGGATCATAGCAGTTATAGCATGAAATATAAACTCTTAATTATGAATAATGGAAATTTAATACAATATTATTGCCTCTAGGGCATATTCTCAACAGTCTCCCACTCGCACTAGAGTCAATAATCTAGTTGCATAACGTCTAATAGCTTATCTGGTGTTCATAAATGCTTTGCTTGTGGTAGAGCCTTTGTCAATCAGATCTTAATTCATCTTTCTTTCAAGCTATACTATTTTATTCAAAATAAAATATTATCGGATACATGATCCTTTTTATGTCAAGACTTTTCTTGATCATTTCTTGAATTAACCCATTTTGTAAAGATTCTTCTTGCAAAACCTTTTATGGGTCCATTACAACTCTTGTAACATTCTTTCAGACAAAACATTTATATCAAGACATTTTTTGATCCATATAAAATTGAAACAACTCATGTTTTCAAGATGTATATCTTTATCGTTTATAGAGCCAACAATTTTTTTTGTTCATAAATAATTCTGAATTATCATAGCCCAATCTTATCAATTATGAAGTTTGATATTTATATATTCTCAATAATGAATTTCAACCTCAATAACTCAAAATAAACATTTTATCCTTTTGAGTTCCTTGATGTTTTATTTACTAACTTTTAGTAAATGTTCTTTGGGCTATTATATACTCCTTCCGTCCAAATATAAGTGACTTAACTTTACACTAACTTTGTACTAAAGTTAGTACAAATTTGAGTCACTTATTTTGGGACGGAAGGAGTATATCAGAACTTATTAGGATGATATTATCTTCCAATCTTATCATTCATAAGCATCAAGTTATATGACATTTAGAGAAAAGAATTTATAAACCTTTTGGGGTCGTCTGCCTTAGCCTTCTTGGCGGCGCCGGTGCTGTCGGATCCCTCGACGGCAAGCACGGCCTTGCCCTTGCGTTTCCTGTTGCGACTCCGGCCCTTCTTCGTCGGGGCGGCGGTGTCTTCATCAGTAGAGTCGGTTTCCGCGCCGGCGTCCTCGCTGGGGTACTTCCTTCCCACTTCAGCCCGGGCGCACCTATCGGCCAGAACATAGAGTTCGGCCACATCCTTAAGCTTGGTCATTGCCAGCTCTTCGTGCATCTTGCGGTTGTGCACATTCTAATGGAACGCGCTGATCACATCGGCAGGATGAACGTCGGGGATGTTGTACTGCACCCGGCTGAATCTCTGGATGTACTTGTGCAGGTTTTCCCCTTCCTTCTGGGGAATGATATGCAAATCACTGGCCTAGCCATGAGCATTGTGGCCTCCAGTGAAGGTGCCAACGAACTCATGGCACAAATCCGACCAAGAAGAAATGGAATTCGCCGGCAAGTGCATCAACCAAGACATGACATTGGGCTTCAGTGCCAACGAGAAGTAATTGGCAAGCACCTTGTCGTCGCGAGCTCTAGCAGCCTGCATCGCGATGGTGTAGATGCTGAGGAACTCTGACGGATGGTTCTTGCCAGTGTACTTCTCCCCGGCGTCGGGTTTGAACATGTGGTGGACGACCGCTGGAATTGCCGCAACTCACGGGTAAAGGCTGGGCAGCCCACCTCGTAAGGTAGGTCACCAGAGCGCCCCGGTGCTGGGTGGTCCATAGCGGGTCCCGCCCGCTTGTCCGACTGGTGGCATGTATCACGCCGGTGCTCGATAGTGGTTCGAGCATCTTCGTGAGCTCGTTCTCGAAGAAGTTGGTGCTGGTCGCGGTGGGTCCGCGGGTCGGACGACGCTATAGAGATGTAATCACAAGCGTCGTCACGACGGGCCGACACCCGTGGTGGCTGGCGAGGAGGAGGAGAGTGCACCGTGACCGCAGCACCCCCGGTCCTCCCGGCGCTGGCATGTGGTGGCTCAGGGGAGTGCCGGCCCGAGGGCCCCACCGGTCGCGGATCATCTTTGTTGGCGACGGCGACGAGGCTCCGGATGGTGGCCCTCCAGTCGTCGAGCTTCTCCGCAGCAGGAGGGAAGTCGAGGAGCAGCTGCGCACGCGCCAAAGCTTCTGCTGGCGTGGGTGGCGGCGACAGTTGCGTGGACCGTGGTGCGCCAAAGATGTCGGTGGGAAACGACACCTATGGGATCACAAGAATCCCTACTACGGTTGCCGAGGCGCGGGGTTGTGAGAAGTGCAGGATTAGCAGTCAACACAAGGATCGTTTACCCAGGTTCGGGCCGCGTGGATGCGTAATACCCTAGTCCTGCTTTGGTGTGTATTTGAGAGAGTTCTTGAGCTCTCGAACTCGCTACGGTGGCTGCCTAGTCCAAAAGAGCCGAATCCCCCTCCAGTACGCCAAGGGCCTCCTTTTATAGTCGAAAGGGGCTGCCACAATGGCACACAGGAGGTGGAAAGGCCTACAGTACTATGAGCTTATCGCCCGTATTACAGGACAAGATGCATTTAATGTGTCGCTTAGGTGTCCCCTGGCTTTATCGGGGATGGGAGCGAGGCCCGTCCCGTCACCGCTCCTCTTCGCTTCGACACGCGCCCTGGCCAGCGATGCATGTGGCGCCATGTAGGCAGGCAGGCAGCTAAGGTGGCGCGGTGGTAGGGTCTTCACGAAGACCTGCATGCCGCCTTGTAGGCGCTTGCTGATCTGGCCTGGAAGCTGCATGTTGCCATGCAAGTGCCTGCCCAGCTGGTCGGGCTGGCAACTACATGCTAATGGCGGTGGAAACTTGGCTGGTGCGGGCCTGGCAGTGGCCCCGCTGATGTCCTCGGCAAGGGCCTTGCCGGGGGCCCGGCAAGGGTCTTGCCGTGGCGCGCAGTCATCCCCGGCAAGGATCTTGCCGGGGGTCTCGTGGATTTCCTCGGCAAGGATCACGCCGAGGGTTCCCGTCTTCTGGTCCTCATCTAATCTCATATATCTATGGTCTTGAAAAAGATCTGCATGCCACCACAGAGGTGCCTCCCAAGCCCTGGTCCAATCGTAGTTGGTTGGGTTGGAATTTGTGGGCTCAAGGGCGGCTCGCTCTGTTGGCGTTTGGGCAAGTTGTTCCGGCAAGGTTCTTGCCGGGGGTCTCCACCTCGCCCCTTTGTTGTCTTGTGTTTCCGGCCTTGGCGTTGCCTCTGACCATCTTGTTCCTCTGGCTTCTCTCCGGCTTCCCTCCCCTGCTCTGCTTAGTGTGGCCGTGGGCGCGGCTCCGACTGTCCGTGCACAAGTAAAGGGGTCAAAAGGAGCGCCCCTACTTTTGTACACCGACAGGAGCCCCCGGGCCTGGGCCACACATAAGCGCGACACGTTGTTGGGCCAGGCCAAAAACGGTGCGCGGGCAGGAGGAGCGGATTCTACCGCAGTAATTTTCCGTTTGATGTGCTTCCCCATGACCTGAGCGCGACATGGAGGGTCGTGCGTGATGTGGGGGTCATGCGTGGGGCGGTTTCCGCATGCATGCGTCACATCATGGTAAAGAGGCTACTCGCGCCTCCCCCATAAAAGAGGGAGGCGTGGAGGCGCGGCTCATTTACTGGATGGACTCGGGTTGCGGTCTTCAAGGCGCCCACGCCCCCCGATCATGGGGCGGGATATGGTCGCCTCACTTGTCCTTTCGACCCTGCTCGCCCGCCACACGTCCTTCATGCAAGTGGCGGGCGGTGGAGGCGGGAAACCGGGCCGTCGCTGATTGGGGCGGCGGGTCGGTCCTGATTTCCTGCGCCTATGACGGCTGGATTGGCTGAGTGGGGCGGCCGAGCCCCGACCTCCCCCCTTGATAAGGAGGGGGAGGGAGTGCGTCGTCCCACATTCCTTCAACACCCAATCCTCCTTCACCTGTGTTTCTTTCTCCCACCTGCCATGGCGAGAGGAGGTGTTGGGCCTTCGACGGTGGCGGTGAGGGTCGCTGCTCGTCAGCGCGTCCCTCCTTCCCACGGGACGGCGATAGTGGAGCCAGCCACAAGAGGAAGGGGGAGGGGGACGAGGTGGCGCGGCGGCCGTGCCTCCCGCGATGGAGGGTCACGTCGGGGATCATCCCCGCGAGTTCTTCATCAGGCCGCGCCGGCCACCGGGTCGTCGTCTCCGTCTCCCCACCCCCTTTGCTGAGGAGATGGAGCTCGATTCGCCCCAGACACTCAGATTGCACATGAGGGGTTGTGGGACCGGCGGTACGCGGGTCGACGTCGACTTCCCCGCTCCGCATGTTATGTATCTCCGAAGTGGATGGAAGACATTTGCTCTCATCCATAGCTTGACGGTGGGGATCATCCTCTACTTCAAGTTAATGGAGGGCGGCCTACTCTCCGTCAAGGTCTTCGGAGATCTTGGAACTCGCCTGAAGTGCTGTGTGGAGAGCTCCTCCTCCGATGAATATTCCTCCTCGAGCGGGAGAAACGAGGAGGACAACGAAAGCGACGATAAGGGAGTCGGGCGGCAGGATGCCGACCCCGACTTCGACTAATCATGTCGCCCCTCCCTCGGCCTCGCGCCCTGCCGAGGGCCTTCCTCGTCAAGCTCTCCATCGGCGCGTACCCCATCACCTCCTTGGGCGGCTGGCGTAGGAGGGCCGGAGAAGGCGAAGAAGGCGGGCGACAGCCGTCAACTCGGAGTACGCGAGCACCGACGCCTTCATCGCGTATTGTCGGGCTGTTGCCTCATCTTCCAGCCCCTCCACCGACACCGGGATGCTCTCTTGGCGCCTTCTGCTTCTCGTACCTCGCCTAAGCGCTCCTTTCGCCCTCCTGCTGTCTTGTTTCACCTCCTGGGGAGAGGGACAAGAAAGGGATTACGGGCACCTTATCTCTTTTTAGTTTGTAAGCCTGCGGGCACTTGTTAATTTTTAGACTTGTAATCCCCTTGCTTCATGTTTTTTATTCCATACGAACTGTACCTGTATGGGACGTTTTTAATGAAAAAGGGCGTTTGCCGGGTTCTTTGTGTGTGAGCGAGGCCCATGCCAAGGACGAATTCCTGTTATTTGTAAGATAAACATTGTCGCCAAACAACAGGCCTTGCCGTCCCCCCGCTTTGGTCGACCATTCTCACGCTCTTGGCCGAGGCAGGGGCGAAGCAGGGTTAGGCCCCTTGTTCATTTCTCTTGCCATCGCTACTACTACCAAATTCCGACCCAAGAGGTAGCTCTTGGGTTCAGGAAAGGGGGAGCACGGTGGTTTTAAGAATATAAATGAGGTTTCACATGTCCCAGTTCTATACGAAAACACATGACAGGGGGATGAAAGACTTATCTGAATCTGCAGCCTCCGGCAACCTTGGCTTGCCGTGGTTGGATCCTTGTATCTTCAGCCCCCGGCGGTCTTGGCATGCCGGGGCCGGAGCGCCGGTTCGTTCTCTTCTTCCCAAGCGGCTCAGTAGAAGTGTCTGCGTGCCCTGCAAATCAAAGAGAACAGGAAGACGTGAAACTCGACCTCCAGGCTAGGGGTTAGTCACGCGCCGCTATATAAGTGGTTGTAGGCAACGCGACCGAGGTAAGCAAAGCAGCCGCAGAGAAGGCGGCTACGGATGTGGAGGCTGAAAAGGTCGCCCGCCTTCAATATGAGGCTAGGGTGACCAAAGTAGAGCTACCGCTCCAGGAGGCCGCCAACAAGTGTGAGTCCTTGGAGGAGAGTAACAAGGCCCAAGCGGATGAACTCAACAAGGCTCTTCAAGAAGCGAAGGAGGCGCGGTCCGAGTCCCGGGCGGCTCGTGAGCAGATCAAGCAAGCTGAACAGATGGCGGCTGTCGGTGTCAAAACCGGCGGATCTCGTGTAGGGGGTCACGAACTGTGCGTCCTAGGCGGATGGTAACAGGAGGCGGGGAACACGATGTTTACCCAGGTTCAGGCCCTCTCGATGGAGGTAATACCCTACTTCCTGCTTGATTGATCTTCATGATATGAGTATTACAAGAGTTGATCTACCACGAGATCGTAGAGGCTAAACCCTAGAAGCTAGCCTATGGTATGATTGTTGTTGTCCTCTGGACTAAACCCTCCGGTTTATATATACACCGGAGGGCTAGGGAGTTACATGTAGTCGGTTACAATGGGAGGAAATCTACATATCCGTATTGCCAAGCTTGCCTTCCACGCCAAGGAGAGTCCCATCCTGACACGGGACGAAGTCTTCAATCTTGTATCTTCATAGTTCAACAGTCCGCCAAAGGATATAGTCCGCTGTCCGGATACCCCTAATCCAGACTCCTCAAGAGTCTCCCCGAACCAGGCTTCAATGATGATGAGTCCGGCGCGCAGATTGTCTTCGTCATTGCAAGGCGGGTTCTTCTCCAAATCCTGAATACCTGTTGAATAGTGTCCGCCTTCCCATAAATGTGGCGCTTCTTGGCTTCCATGTCCAATAATGGCTGTCTTCCACGTGTCGAGCGAATGCGAGAGGCCAGGGCATTTTTACATATGCCACCCTCGCTATGTGAGTAAACTGTCTATTAAAGAGACGGGGATTCTTAGATCCAAATCACACCATCCTTCCACGGCGAGTATCCGTCGGAGCGCGCTCGGAAAAAATCCATTCCAGCATGGCCGGACGTCGCAGCTCCTCCTCTCGTTACCGTAGCCCTAAGCCTGGAGATTGGAAGAAGTGTTCCGTCCCGCACAGTCAATTAGTGGAGTTACAGACCCAGGGATTTCTCCCTCCAGCGTATATGGTCCCGGTTCGAGCCGGGCTCGCCACCTATAATGGCGGGGAGCAAGCGGAGAGCTTTCCCAACCCTTCCAAGGGGAGCGGGTATGCCTCATCCCTTATTTATTAAGGGGACTCGGATTTCCAATCCATCCGTTCCTCTGAGGGCTCCTGAGTTTCTGACCTCCACCGCATAACTTCACCCCCGCTTCCATATTACACATCACTGGTTACGTAGCCCTTTGTGAGCTGTTTCTGGGCTGTGAAGCTCATTTCGCACTATGGAAGAAGCTATTCTGCCTTGTGCCCCGTATACAGAGGGGGTCAATATATCAAGTGGGCGGAACCGAAATATGGTGCATCGCCGGGAACGGATACCTGTCCGGTACCCCGAAGAAGACATCCGAAGACTGGCCTTCGGAGTGGTTTTATATGGAGGAGGTCCCCCTTCCGGATCCTATTCTGATTGGTCTTCCCGAGTTTGACAATGCCCCTTTGAAGAAACGCCGAAGCTGGCGCCCACAGAGCCCTCAGGAGGAAGATAACAGAGACGTCCTTTACCTGATGGGCCGGATAAAGGTGCTTGTCGGATTTCGGGTTCCGACAGACCCTTGAGGTTTGAACACTGGGGTGCGCGCGGAGATCTTTCCCCCTACCAGCTCATGCGTTGATGGTTTGCAAAGGATCTAAACTACGAACGATGAACAACACAAGGGACGCAAGGTTTATACTGGTTCGGGCCACCGATGTGGTGTAATACCTTACTCCAGTGTGTGGTGTGGTGGATTGCCTCAGGGGCTGATGATGAACAGTACAAAGGAGGAACAGCCTCACGAGGGGTGTTCCTGGCTGGTGCGATGAACTGCTTGGGTGAGTTCGATCGCCTCTCTCTCTCTGCTAGGGTTCTATCCGATCTTCCTCTACTCTGTGGTGGCTAGCTCTATTTATAGAGGGAGGCCCTGGGCCTCTTCCCAAATAATGAGCGGGAAGGGCGCCAACAATTGGCCATTTTGAAGGGGAACATCTAGTACACTTATCCTGAATAAGTTGGTCTTCGGCTGCCAAAGGCTCTGACGATGACGCCGTCCTGCGCTCCACAATGACCTCCTTCCTGTCGCTCTGTTGGTCTTGGTCTTGTTGCACCGAAGTGGTAACCTTTGCCTGATGCCTTGGCCTATGCTTTCCTCCTTTGCACCAAAGGGGAAATGAGGACACTGCGCGGGCTGGCGCCCGCCCGGTCTCGATCGTCATGGCTTGCGCCACGGGGCACCCTCTTGAGGTACCCTGCCTTGATCTCTCCGCCTCCTCGTGAGCCTGCCTGACGAGGCTGCTCCTGAGGAAGGTTCCTGCCGTCCGCCCCGCGAGGCTTGGCCCCTCGCGAGGGTCTTGAGCTAGAGCTGATGAAGCTGGGCCACGCTGGGCCCCCACTTGAGCCACGCTGTAGGCCGCAGGCAGGCAAGTCTGGGGACCCCCATTCCCAGAACACACAGTAGCCCCCGGGCCCAAGGCGTGCCCGGACTTGGCTTAGCAGAGAAGCGAAGGGGCAATTTCGAAGCGCCGCGGGCCCCAACAGCCTGCGGCCTTGGGCACCGCGTGGCGATTGATTGGTCGTCGGCGTCTCCGCTTCCCCACGATGCCTCATTACACGCCCGGCTATGCGGACCCGGGGTTGCACACAACCATTCCCCCTTTCGCCGTCCGCGCACTCCCGGGCCTTCCTTCTTCCTCTGCGCTCCAACTTCCGCCCTCAATCCAACTCGGACTCTCACCCTTCCTATCGTCATGGTGCCAACGAAGAAGGAAAAGGGGAAGAAGCCCACGTCTTCATCCCGCTTGCCTTCGGCGGTGGCCCCCGCCGTTGATCGATCTATCATACTCAACCCCGAGGCCTTGGGCAAGGTCCGCTCTACTCTTGCCACCATCTTCAACGAGTGCGGCAGGACCACGGCATGGCCTGCGTCCCATGCCTCCCCCGACAGGATTGTCACGGAGGTCCGGTTCTTCGCTGATGCCCTGTGGGCGGGTCTGGTTCCCCCCTTTTCCGCTTTCTTCAATGTGGTGCTCTCCCACTATCAGATCCACATGATGCATCTCGGGCCTGAGTCCATTACCCTCCTGGCTGTCTTCGCCTTTGTTTGTGAGGCAATGGTGGGCATCCCTCCTTCCGTTGCTCTGCTGCGTCACTTCTTCTCTTTGCGCCTGAGTGATCCTACTCAATGCTCGGGGTGTGTGAGCTTCCTTGCGGTGCCAGAGACGGCTGCTTCAGGGATTGATTTCGGACTCCCTCCCCCTGAGGCCAAGTTCAGAGAGCGGTGGTTGTATGTGGATGTTGGGGTGTTCAGCCCCCTGCTCTCGCATCCTACCTCGCCTGCTGTTCCCAACTCAGGCTGGGGTCACGAGACGCTCGCGGACACCCGGCTTGCATTCGTCTAGCGCCACTTCGAGAGCTTGAGGGCGCTCAACGTGACGGCGCCCAAGGTGGTGAAGGAGTTCCTCCAGTGTCACATTGCTCCTCTCCAGTGCCACTCTCACCGGATGTGGGACTTTGCGGGGCACAAAGACCGCATGTGGCTTCAGGAGGGGGACCTGGCGCCTGAGGTGCTGAAGACGGTGCTCAGGGTCCTGGTTGGCGACCCTTCTCCAGGCAGCCTTCGACGTGATGGTGCCCTCTTGTATCTCTGTTCGGGCAGGGCCAATATCGTGAAGCAGATGCCTAGCTTTGACGAGTGGGGGCTGCGCCCGGCTGGCCTCAGGGGACCTCGCGAGAACCCAGTTGTTGTGGTAGCTCTTCCGGTCGCCCCAAGTGGCTCTGTCTCAGGTGATGGAGCAGGGAGATGAGAACCATCCGGAGTTGAAGGGGACGATGTTGAGGTGGTGACGCCGCGTAAGCCCCGAGGGTGGCATCTCTCGGAGCTCGTTCCGGAATGGTGACAGGTGAGGAGTCGCGGCCTCCAGCTCCTGAGGTTGGGGCTCCCAAGGCCCCGGTCGTCCCTCGCGAGGCGGCGCCTGGGGGCGTCCCCTAGGCTGGTCCGATTGGCGCTGATCATCTTGCCGCCTCCTCCATGCCACAAACCGACCCGTGCGCCGAGCGCTTAGGCCGGTTCCGTGTAGACTTCGCGGCCCTTCGCAAGAGGAAGGAGGCCTCGGGCGGTTATGATCGCCCTTGCCGCTTGCTGAAGTGCAGGAGGTACTTCGCCACGGACGAGTAAGTCCTCTTCTCTCTCCGCTCCTCTACTTCTTGGTTCTTGCAGCTGACTGTAACCTTTCAGGGCCCTTCCTGCCGAATTTGCGGAGACGACCAAGGAGCCATCACCCCATGCTCCGTCCTCGCTGCTGACCCTTGGTGCGTCGGGTTCAGGCGACGCCCTTATCACTCAGCCGGTCGGAGAGGTGACCCGTTCAGCTGAGCGTCCCGAGCCTGCGAGCCTGCTGTCTTCCCTTCACGAGCTCGCCCGGGGCACAGCCAGCTTGCGCCGTGCTCCTTCCTTGGTCATGGACGGTGATTGGTTGAAGTCAATCTTGAGCTCTTCTTCTGGGGACAGACCGGCACCAGGCCCTGCTCCTGGCGAGGCCCGTCCGGCGATTGTTGGGGCGCCAGCCCCCTGCCCTGTGGGAGGAGGCGTGCCGCCTCCGGGCCCTCCGCATATACCAGTAGCAGAGGGGGACACGGAAGATGTGCCCAGGCGTGCTCGCGAACGCCGCACCCTTCGTCAAGAACTTCTCCATGGGGCGAGGACCGCGGTGAACCGGCTCGGGGCGGAGCTCGCCGGCGAAGATCCGCGTCTTGAGGCAGAAGGTTTGTGCCTTGCTGAGGAGAGGCGCAAGCTGAAGGTAGCCGTTGCCCTTGCGCGCCATCAGCGTGACCTTGACAACGCGAAGGCTGAGGCGTCGCTGGCGGCCTCGCGAGAGGCTTGCTCCCGAGCCGTCGAGGAGGCCCTGGAGGCAGATCGGCGGCGCAGGGACGCGGAGGAGTGTGCGTGGGAGCTCCAAGCCCGAGCAACTCTGGAGCAGCAAGTGGAGTTGCGCCAGCTGCACTTGCATCGTTGAAGGGGCTTCCACGACCGGTAGACTTCGAAGCCTTGAGGAAGCGCTGTCGCTGGAGGCCGCCGAGCGCAACCTCGACCTTGAGCGGTTGGAGACGAGGGAGCGCCTGGTGACTCGGGCGGAGGACGAAGTCGCCGCGCGCGAGGCCCGAGCCCAAGAAGAGGTCGACCGCCGCGTAGCGGAAGCTCGCTCAGGCCTCGAGCGCCAGTATGAGTTGAGGTTGGAGTTGGTCGGGGCGAAGGCGAGGCAGGACTGCGGCCCTCAAGGCCGAGGCTGGACCCGAAGTGGCCAGAGTGCGGACTCCTCTCACCGCCCTTCACGCAGCGCAGTGACGGCTGACCTCCTCCCACGCCGAGCTGCTTCTTCTTGACGGAGGGTTGATGGCGCCCGGAGCCACTTGCCGCGTAAGCGAAGACGCAGATTCGCCGGCGGCGGGTTCTAGAGCACGAGCACGCCCCATGCTCCGGACGCCGTGGAGCAGGCTAACGCGGCCACTGGGCAATATTTATGAGGCCTACTGCCGAGGAGCCGCATGAGACCAACTACGCCGGAAACCTCCAGTATTTCGCTGATGTGGTGACGCTCCTGGAGAACCGCGCCGAGAGGTCTCGTTGGCTCGTTGAGGAGAGGAGCCGAGCCTTGCTCGGGCGTGCTTTCTCCCGTGTCTTCAGTTATCTGCGGGACAGGGATCCCCACTTCGACTTCGATGCCGCCATCGCACCGGTGCCCATAGCAGTCCGGGGCGACCTGGCGCAATGGGTGGATGGTCACGTGGATGACCTTGTCAGGGCCTTCACGTCTGATGATGACAGCGTGATCGTGGCCGCCGATGAAGGCGGCGTGGTGGACGGTCCTGGCGCTGGCGGAGGTGTTGGTGACGGCGACGATAAACAATGACGCCAAAGAACGCTTCCCGAGGTGACCTGAAGGCGCCGCAAGCGACATGTCCGACTGATTGTTTGTCACCGTTGTTTAGCCTGTACAAAAGAGGTTCGGCCTTGGCCCTAAAGACTATGAGAGCATTTTGGGAGGGGAAGCCCCTCATGTAAATATTTCGATAGATGCATTGGTAATCTTAACGCTGCGTGTGAGCTTAACAGCCGGCCCGGTGGTGGGTCGGCTGGCTCATTTACCTTTTGGCCTTGGTGAGCCCCGAGCAGGGCTGTGGGGGCCATAGCGCCATGTGTGTCGTCTGGGTGAATCCATTGTTCCTGCAATAAGAACCTCCGGAGAGGGAGTGACGACAGCCGTCCGAGCTGCGGACGCGATTGGCTCGGCCCGGCTCGCGAGGGGCTCGCGAGCGGGGGGCAGTTGACGCTAGCTTTGGGCGCAAGGCCGAAACCAGAAAACGATAGATTGCTCGAATGAGACTAAACACCCCTTCCCCAAACGCACGCAAGGCTCGAACTCAAATCCAACTTAAATTCAAATCGAAGAAACTTTTCAACAAAGGAAAAGGCAAAAAAGCAAAAAGCCGCGTCCGGCGCCTAGTCTAGTCTTCGACGTCTTCTCACCAGCGCGGAGCTAAGTGCTGCCACTGGGCGTGGGAGGGAGCCCCAGGGCCTGAGGCCGGCGCTCCTGAGACTCCGGGGCGTGTACCGCCCCACTTATTCTTACGTGAGAGTGTCACGGGCAGCGAAGCTTCACAGAGCCTTTGGGTCTTCTTCACAGGTACCATCCTTGCTTCATATCGCCAGATGAGGGCCCCGCCTTGCGCCACACTCTACCGCCACTAACGGCGGCCGGAGACCAAGGACGCCAATGGGGTAGAGCGGTCGCCAGTTCCCCGACGACCACGGGTCCTTCCGCCGGGCAGCCCCGAGGCACCTCCCGGCAGAGGGCCTACCTCCCGAGAATGTCTTGCGTCAAGCGCCGAGGACAAACCGAATCTCAGCCCCTCTCCTGCAGCCCCGATGCCCTCCTCACGAGGGGTAGGGGCTGCAGCGCTGAACCGCCTCCTGTGCGGCGACCTGTACCTCCTGCGGCACATGGTTAGCATAAGCTTGCTCCTGAGGAATTAACGGTACCAGATAGTTGCTACCGCCGGCGCGGTCGTCGCGGCCCTCTTGGGGGTCCTTGAAAGAGCTCAGCTTGTGGTGTCTCCTCGCCCTAGCTTGGCCCAAGGAATGAGCCATGGTCTTCTTCCTGTGCGCACTCTTGATCCATCATGCGGGGCACGTAAGCTTCCGGGGACGCTGCCCCGTAGGTCTCGCTGTAGTGCCCCATGTGCCATGCAGTCCGGCCCGGAGCGCTGTCTTGAGAGTGGTGGCGCGGTGGTCCGCCGAAGCCCAAGGTCACGGCCTGCACTCCTTCGCCGGCCGGAGATGGGGTCTGCGCGGCTTGCCGCCTGGTGCTGCCGGCTTGGTTGGCGTCGAGTAGGCCCTGGAGCCCGCTTGAGGTTGCATTGGCGCGCATGGGGCCGCCATACGACACGCTATGGGCCAGAGGTGGTAGCTGGACACAGAAAGGAGGTGCTCCCGAGGCGGTGGCGTCCAGGAGCTCAGCCACCCGCTCCAACAGCACGTCGCGGCCGCCCTCTAGAAGCCCGCACCATAACAGCTCTCGGGCCACCGTGAGCGCGGCCCTGGAGTTCTCCTGCTCCCGTCGGGTGTGCGGCGCCGTGGCCGCGGCGTGGCTTGAGGCTCTGGCCGCCAACCACACCTACCGCGGCGTGAGGGCAGGCGGCGTCGCCGTTCGCCACGCCCGCAGCCTTTTGCGGAGCGCGAGCTGCCTGAGGTGCAAGGTTGAGGTCGCCCTGGGCTGGCGGCACGGTGTGGGCGGGCCACGCCGCCCAGCGGTCGGCGTCGGCTGCCGGGTCGCTTGACATGGAACGACGAGGCGATGAAACGCGATGCGGCGGAGGAAGGATTTCGGTGCACCCCTACCTGGCGCGCCAAATGTCGGATTTCGGGTTCCGACAGACCCTTGATGTTCGAACACTGGGGTGCGTGTGGAGATCTTTCCCCCTACCAGCTCACGTGTTGATGGTTTGCAAAGGATCTAAACTATGAACGATGACAACACAAGGGACGCAAGGTTTACACTGGTTCGGGCCACCGATGTGGTGTAATACCCTACTCCAGTGTGTGGTGTGGTGGATTGCCTCAGGGGCTGATGATGAATAGTACAAAGGAGGAACAGCCTCGCGAGGGGTGTTCCTTGCTGGTGCGATGAACTGCTTGGGTGAGTTCGATCGCCTCTCTCTCTCTGCTAGGGTTCTATCAGATCTCCCTCTACTCTGTGGTGGCTAGCTCTATTTATAGAGGGAAGCCCTGGGCCTCTTCCCAAATAATGAGCGGGAAGGGCGCCAACAATTGGCCATTTTGAAGGGGAACATCTAGTACACTTATCCTGACTAAAGTTGGTTTTCGGCTACCAAAGGCTCTGATGATGACGCCATCCTAGGCTCCACGATGACCTCCTTCCTATCGCTCTGCTGGTCTTGGTCTTGTTGCACCGAAGTGGTAACCTTTGCCTGATGCCTTGTCCTGTGCTTGCCTCCTTTGCACCAAAGGGGAAATGAGGACATCATGAGGCTGGCCGCCGACCAGTGCCCGCCTGGTCTCGATCGTCATGGCTTGCGTCACGGGGCACCCTCGTGAGGTACCCTGCCTTGATCTCTCCGCCTCCTCGTGAGCCTACCTGACGAGGCTGCTCCCGAGGAAGGTTCCTGCCGTCTGCCCCGCGAGGCCTGGCCCCTCGCGAGGGTCTTGAGCTAGAGCTGATGAAGCTGGGCCGCGCTGGGCCCCCACTTGAGCCACGCTGCAGGCCGCAGGCAGGCAAGTCTGGGGACCCCCGTTCCCAGAACACCGGCGATCTTGGCTCAATCAGGACTGACAATAACCGAGGTTATGTCAATATGCATTATGCGGGGGGTGCAGCCACTTCATTATCGAGGCCACCCCATGTGGCACTTCAACGGGGAAGATGATGCCACTCGCTACGGGCGTAAGGGACCGGACTCAGTAGCTGCTCTAGCAAAAATTCTGTCCGATTTGTTTAAGGGACAGGAGGAGGAGTTCCTCCGCGTCAAGCCACGGGATGGATTCTCCATGTACAACCCTCCAAGTTGGGTAAGTTGTGATTCTTTACTCCCATCCTTCCCGCATTCATCGTCATGCGTTTTACTTCGCCGCTTCATGGCAGGAATTGTGAAAAGCTGTAAGGGTGGTCAATAGCCTGCCTCCACAACCGGAGGATCCTGACTGGGCCCTCGACCTCGGCCTCGAAGAGGATCCGGACATATTTGTGAAGCTGATCGACAAGATATTCTATCAATTATGCTGTGATGATGCCATGGTGGCCGTTATAGCTGACTATCCTGGGCTACTCCCCGCCTCGCATGTAAGTAAAACCAGAGTCCCGTCTTCTGAGAGGGATCCCCTTTTATGTACTTCACCTACCGTACCTGTATGGCATTTTACAGGGAAGGCCCTCGGGATGCCATGCCGAATCTGCGGTGACTCGCCAACAAGGGGCGCCAAAACCGAGCAGGCTAAAAAGGAAGGCGATCCGGACTGAGATGCCGGCGCAGAGGTATGACACAAAACCTCGCTCCATGGTTGTCGTCTTTAAAAACATAATAAGACCCATGTTTCCTAGGAAAAAACGCTCGCTGGACTATATCCGGAGAAGTTGCCGATCACGCCTCCACCAGTCGGGCTCCAGGGCCGGACACGGAGGCGGGGCACGCGTCGGATGCTCCTCCTACAGAGGATGCGGATAAAATATCCGCTACAAATTCCGAAGTGGAGAGTGCCATGAATCACAGGCGTCGTCGAGCAATTCTCCGTGACGCTTGTTTCTCCCAAGAGGCGTTTGATGCCTTCAACTCGGGAGATGCGTACATCTGTGCCGCTCAAAATGGTCTTGCCAGAGCCACGGACCAGTATGTAAAGGATATACGGGTAAGAAAATTTGATGATTACATATATCGGTAGCCCCTGAGACTTGAAACAGTTGGCACAACTGATTTAAGGATCATTATTGGTGCAGGTTCTTACAGAGAAGAATACCCAATTGTCTCAAGAGAGGGAAGAGTACAAGGCCCAGCTGCGGGCCGCAGTTGCCGCATTGAAGGAGTCCGAGAAGGCCCCCTCCCGCAACACCTGTTTCAAAGAATGATAGGTACCATATAGTATGCGGCATGCATGCAAATCTAATAATGAATATTGCAGATGACTCCGGAGTGAATCGGCATGAGCAACATGCCATATGGCACCTAAGGCTGGCGAGCGTGTGCTTACGCAAGTTAGGCGGGAGAAAAACGATCTCCAAGACGCCAATACCCAGCTGAGCGTGGAACTGAAGGATGTTTGAGCCCAGCTTGCGGACTCCATGAAGGAGAATAAGCGGCTTCGACGCGGCATTTTCAGAAAGTGCTTGAACGAACTTTTGAAAGAGTTCGGCGAAGAAGCCGACAAACAGAGTTATGTCTATAGGTATGCTGACGGGTCGTCCCACGGAGGAGATGCTCGGGTCTGCGGGTGATCTTTTACCAGAGCTCTCACAACTACACGAACAAGTTCAGCAGGCGATGCAGGGTATTTCCCACGCCTTGTGGCCATTCGTCTCCCTGCCGGGAGGCATTGGAGAGCTTGCAGAGAAGCTCAAGGGGGCGCGACGGCACTTCCGATTATGGAAGATATCGTCCTGCCATCAAGGTGCCAGGGAAGCCTGGGCCATGGTGAAGACGTGGTATACCAAGGCTGACCCAAACCACATGGCCGAGGTCGGACCTGTGGGGCCCGATGGGAAAGAGATCCCCGTCAGTTTGGTGTATGACCAGGTAGAATTAGCCGCAAAGTATTCCCAACAGGATTGTAGGCTAGACATTGTTGGATGGTATAGAAGAAGAATTTAGTCAGTCGAAGTGACTGTGTAATTTAAGTGACATGTATAATGTCTCTAGCCGGATTGTAAATCATTTGTCATGGCGGACCTTTTCGCTTCGACCTCGGGACCCAATAGTCCGGAGTGTATCCGGATACCCGCTCAGTTATGTAAAAACCAGGGTATGCATGGAAACCAGGCGTAGTGCTCATAAGTGCTTGAACAGACAAGTACCCAACTAGCTATGTTATATTACATGGATAGTAAGCAACATTTTCCAGGGAGAATAGTTCCGTTAAGGGTTCCTTCCCTGGGTACGCATGCCCTAATGTGCATGCCCGGACTGCGAGAAGAGACGCAGGCAAAAAACATCTGGAGGCATGTATGAAAATAAATGAAAGTCATCTTTTGTTCACCGACCGAATATTCCCTTAAGAACGCTAGCTTTCGGATTCACCCAGTCTGAGGTACACATCTGGGTCAATTCGGCAAGAATAATCGTAGAGGTGCTCCCCTTATGCCCTAGCCGATTAACGGGAACATAGGGCATAAATACAAGAGCCGAACAACCCAGCTTGGCCAAAACTTAAGTCATATCGATGCATATAATGGCGAGAAAAGGTACATGCGGAAGAATAACACATGTGCGGGGCGTGAAGCCCAGAAAAATAGTTATATTAAGCTTCTGTATAAGAAGCCCCCAGGTATAATGAGGGTGGCTAGCGCGTTAATATTGTGTAGTAAAGACACAAGTTGGCCCTTTAAGGCCTCGAGGAGAAGGAAAAAGAAGAAAGAAAGAGAGAAAAGACAGAAAATGTATATGCAAAAAATGGACAGGTGTAAGGAGACGAACATAGAGTCCGGCGCTAGGTGTAGAATCTTCGGAGTCTGGCTGCTTTCCATGGGTTTGGCTCAAGTCGATTGTCCGGCGCATCCCGCAGACGGTACGCTCCGCCGGTCAGAACTTGGTCAATAATGAAGGGACCTTCCCATTTGGGCTTAAGCTTATTCTTTTTCTTCTCCGGCAGGCGTAGAACTAGTTCGCCAACGTTATAAGTTTTGGCCCGTATTTCTCTGCTTTGGTTTCTTCGAGCCTGTTGCTGATAGAATGCGGAACGGGCTTTTGCCACATCGCGCTCCTCCTCCAGGGCGTCCAAACTGCCCTGGCGATCAAGCTCGGCCTCCTTTTCTTCATACATGCGCACTCGAGGTGAGTCATGAATTATGTCACAGGGCAGAACTGCCTCTGCGCCGTACACCATAAAGAACGGTGTGTATCTGGTAGTGCGATTCAGCGTGGTCCGCAGCCCCCATAAGACGGAGACGAGCTCCTCTACCTAGTGCGTGTTAGACTCCTTTAAGGACCTCACTAATCTGGGTTTGATGCCGCTCATGATAAGACCATTTGCTCATTCGACTTGACCGTTAGTTTGCGGGTGATAGACAGAAGCATAATCGAGCTTGATGCCCATGTTGTTGCACCAAAGTTTTACCTCATCGGCTGTAAAGTTCGTGCCGTTGTCAGTGATGATGCTGTGGGGGATGCCATAACGGTGTACAACCCCAGATATGAAGTCTATCATCGGTCCGGATTCGGCCGTTTTAACGGGTTTGGCTTCTATCCATTTGGTGAATTTATCCACCATGACCGGTAAGTATTTTTTCTTATGGGTTCCCCCTTTAAGGGGTCCGACCATATCGAGCCCCCAGACCGCAAAGGGCCAGGTAATGGGGATTGTTTGGGGAGTGGTGGGTGGTATATGGTTTTGGTTTGCAAAAAGCTGGCAACCGACGCAGCGTTGGAGCACGTCCTGTGCATCTGCCCGGGCCGTCGGCCAATAGAATCCCGTACGGAAGGCCTTGCTTACAAGGGTCCGGGCTGCGGCGTGGTGGCCCCCAAGTCCAGCGTGGATTTCTGCCAAAAGCTTCCGCCCTTCCTCTTCGGAGATGCACCTTTGAAGGTCTCTGGTAGTGCTTTTCTTATAAAGCTCTCCCTCGTGGACCTTGTAGGCTTTAGATCGCCGAACTATGCAACGTGCCTCATTTTGGTCCTCGGGAAGTTACTGCCTGGTTAGGTAGGCTAGGAATGGTTCTGTCCACAGGACGATGACGACCATTATTACGTGGGCTGAAGGTGTTATTTCGGTGGCAGAGCCTCCGATTGTGTCAGATTTTTCGGTATCGGGCGTTGTGTCCGGGTCCGGACTATTGTTACCGGTGTTTCCTTCCCATACCACAGATGGCTTAGACAACCTTTCCAAGAAGATGTTAGGTGGGACAGGGTCGCTTAAGCGCCGAGCATCTGGCGAGGATATCCGCCGCTGATTGTTTTCGAGCCACATGGTGGAATTCGAGCCCCTCGAACCGAGCTGACATCTTGAGGACGGCGTTGCGATAAGCCGCCATTTTCGGATCCTTGGCATCGAAGTCTCCATTTATTTGTGATATTGCGAGGTTCGAGTCCCCACACACCTCCAGGCGTCGAATGCCCATGGAAACTGCCATCCGAAGACCATGTAACAGGGCCTCGTATTCGGCGGCGTTGTTGGAGTCTGTGTACGATTTGGAGTACGTATTGGATCAGATCACCGGTGGGGGCGTCGGGACGGCCTTGACCCAGACCAGCCAGCATTTTAGAGCCGTCGAAGTGCATAATCCAATTGGAGTACGCGCCGTACTCTTTAGGGAGTTCGGCTTCTGTCCATTCGGCGACAAAATTGGCCAATACTTGCGACTCAATGGCTCGCCGAGGTTTATATGTTATGTCGAACGGGAGGAGCTCTATGGCCCATTTGGCAATCCGGCCCGTGGCATCGCAGTTGTTTATTATGTCGTTGAGTGGTACTTCCAAGGCCACTATGATTGAACACTCTTGAAAGTAGTGTCTTAGTTTCCGGGATCGCATGAATACCGCATATGCTATCTTTTGATAGTGCGGGTACCGTGATTTGCATGGAGTGAGGACAGTGGATATATAGCATACCGGATTTTGAAGTGGGAATTTATGTCCATCCGTTTCTCGTTCGACAATGAGCACTGCGCTTACAACTTGATGAGTTGCCGCTATATATAGCAGCATTGGTTCGCCGATGTTTGGCGCGGCCAGGATTGGGTTGGTGGCCAGGATGGCCTTTTTGTCTTCCAGTCCGGCCGTGGCCGCATCCGTCCACTCGAAGTGTTTGGTGCGCCAAAAGAGGCGATAAAGCAGTAATGCCTTTTCTCCTAAGCGGGAGATAAAGCGGCTTAAGGCCGCCACGCATCCAGTTAATTTCTGGATTTGTTTGAGGTCAATTGAGATGGCCAACTGTGACAGGGCTCGGATTTTAGCCGGATTTGCTTCAATTCCTCTACTGGAGACGATGAAACCAGGAGCTTTCCGGCGGGCACGCGAAAACGCATTTTTCCGGATTCATCTTGATGTCGTATGTTCGGAGATTGTCGAACGTGAGCCTCAAGTCGTCTATTAGGGATTCGGCGTGTCCGGTTTTGACGACCACATCGTCTACACATGCCTCCACTATTTTGCCGATTTGTTTTTTCAGGCATGTCTGAATCATGCGTTGATACGTTGCACTGGCGTTCTTAAGCCCAAAACGCATAGTGTTAAAACAGAAAGGGCGGTATGGGGTGATAAATGCCGTTGCGGCTTGGTCGGACTCTGCCATCTTAATCTGATGGTATCCGGAGTATGCATCGAGGAAACACAATGAGTCATGTCCTGCAGTAGCATCGATAATTTGATCGATGCGGGGGAGGGGGAAGGGATCCTTGGGACAAGCCTTGTTCAGGTCTTTAAAATCCACACATAGGCACCAGGATTTATCCTTATTTGCTACCATCACCAGGTTTGCTAGCCAGTCCGGATGTTTTATTTCTCTAATGAATCTGACCTCCAGTAACTTGGCTAGCTCCTCTCCCATGGATTGTCCCTTAGGTTAAGAGAAACACCGAAGAGTTTGTTTGACCGGCTTGAATCCCTTTAGAATGTTAAGGCTATGCTCGGCCAGCCTGCGTGGGATTCCTGGCATATCTGAGGGATGCCAGGCGAATATGTCCCAATTCTCGCGCAGGAACTCCCTTAGTGCGGCGTCTACAGCGGGGTTTAACTGTGCCCCGATGGAGGCTGTTTTTGTAGGGTCCGTTGGATGGACTTGGAATTTGACTATTTCATCCGCTGGTTTAAAAGAGGTGGACTTGGATCTCTTGTAGAGTATCACGTCGTCCCTGTCCATTGTGGAGCGCAGCGCAATTAATTCCTCGGCCGCGAGGGCTTCGGATAGTGCCTCGAGGGCCAGTGCGGCTGTTTTGTTCTCGGCGCGGAGTGCTATGTCCGGATCACTAGCTAGAGTGATGATTCCGTTGGGCCCGGGCATTTTGAGCTTCATGTACCCGTAATGGGGTATGGCTTGGAAGATCGTGAATGCCTCCCGCCCTAGAAGGGCGTGGTATCCGCTAGTGAACGGGGCCACTTGGAATGTGATTTCTTCGGACCTGTAATTCTTCGGCGTGCCGAATACCACATCTAGTGTGATTTTCCCAGCGCAATGTGCCTCCTGACTGGGGATGATTCTTCTGAAGGTCGTGCTGCTTTGCTCAATGCGGCTTCTGTCTATTTCCATTTTTTGAAAAGTCTCCTCATAAATGAGGTTTAATCCGCTGCCGCCGTCCAAGAGCACTTTAGTAAGCCGAAAGCAGTCCACAATTGGACTGAGAACCAAAGCGGCTGGTGCTCGGGCTGTTTGGAATTTGGGTTCGTCGCTGGCATTGAAGGTGATAGCCGTGTCGCTCCATGGATTTATTGCTGCCACCTGGCAGATTTCGGCAAGGCATCGGAGTGCTCGCTTGCGCCTATTATTTGAGGCGAATGTCTCGAAGACTGTCAATACTGTATTATTATCCACGGGATGGTGCTTTGTGGTGTTTTGAATGAGGAGATCCTCACCGCTCTTGGCCACCTGCCGGAGTACCCAACATGCTCTCAGGCTGTGTGTTGGTATGGTATCCGCTGTACTGTGGATTTTGCAGGGTCCGTTAAGCCATCCCTCCAATACAGTTCCACGCCCTGTAGTGGGCTTTTGCTTCTTTGTAATTGATTCGGGCGACTTATGAGAGTGCACCCTATTAATTCGGACTGGGTTTTAGTCAGAGCCGGATTATCCCAGAATTTTGTTCGGTTTTCCAGGCACTTTCCATCGCACAGTACTTCCGTACTATGGCCGCCAAGTCAGCGAAGTGTGCTATGTCACAGCGACTTATGGCGTTAAGGATTCCCTTGTCTGTGGAATTATTGCAGAAGAATGAGATTGCGTCTTCCTCGCGATAGTCCTTGACCTTGTTCATTACAAGGACGAATCTGTCCCAATAGTGATGTACTGTTTCCTGGGGCTCTTGCCTAATGTGGGAAAGAATGTTTATATCTGGGTGGGTGGGTGGACTTGAATCCGAACCCTGACCCGATCTGAGACCTAGGGGAAGAGGTGTTTCCGATCTTGGAAGTTCGGGCTCCGGGATGTTGCCCAATAGGTCAGGCCCGCTGCCTGATTCTAGGTTCATGGCTTGGGCGATGTCCTTCCGTAAACGGGTATCCGGCTCGGAGAGCTCAGGAATCCGGACATAGTTTGCTCTTAAGATATAGGAAGAATCGCCGCATTGTTCCTCCACCACCGCTATCTGATGGGTGACCGGCAAAGAGTTAATCTCGCTTTGGTCGGGTTTAAGCCCAATCCGATCATAGTCCGCAGCGACTCCCAAAGCGGCGATGCGATCCATGAGCTCGTTTAGCGAAGAGAGCTCCATCGGATTCATCTGTTCGGCAAGTTCCGAGCCGACGTGGCTGTTTTCGATGACCCGAAAAGTTATCATCGATGCAGCAGCTGAACAGGCGGTCATGACGAAGCCGCCTAGCCGGAGAGTTTGGCCGACAGCCAGGGCTCCCCCAGAGGTGATGTTGTCCTTGACAACGAGATGAGTCATCCTTTCCTTACGGTGATGGCACAGTGGAACTCTCAATGAAAGCACCAATGTCGGTGTCAAAACCGGCGGATCTCGGGTAGGGGGTCCCGAACTGTCGTCTAAAGGCGGATGGTAGCAGGAGGCGGGGGACACGATGTTTACCTGTGTTCGGGCCCTCTCGATGGAGGTAATACCCTACTTCCTACTTGATTGATCTTGATGATATGAGTATTACAAGAGTTGATCTACCACGAGATCGTAGAGGCTAAACCCTAGAAGCTAGCCTATGATATGATTGTTGTTGTCCTACGGACTAAACCCTCCGGTTTATATGGACACCGGAGGGGGCTAGGGTTACACAGAGTCGGTTACAATGGGAGGAAATCTACATATCCGTATTGCCAAGCTTGCCTTACACGCCAAGGAGAGTCCCATCCGGACACGGGATGAACTCTTCAATCTTGTATCTTCATAGTCCAACAGTCCGGCCAAAGGATATAGTCCGGCTGTCCGGATACCCCCTAATCCAGGACTCCCTCAGCGGCTGGTAAGCCTTTTCTTTTATAGAGTATATTCGGTGGTCGAAGATATGCTTTGCCAAATCGACTATGGAGTGCTCCAAACGCTTTTGCGGATCTCCCAAGGAGTGCTGCTGATGCCGCCCAATATTTCCGAGCCCAAGATGGGAACGCGACGGAGAAGGTCTTCTGGTTGCAGTACTTGGCGCCGGAACAACCGGCGCTACTGAACAATCAGATGATGCAGCTGGCGGAGCTGCACAGGATGTCCGGTTTGGCCATGAAGGACATCATAGTCCGACTATGGCCAGCCGGACCCATTCTAAATAGCTACTTCGGCCTGGTCAAGCGACTCGGTGACGCCTTGCCCGAATAGAGGTAGTTAAGCGCTCGGCACGCATTGAGGGTGCGCGGATGGCCTTTGCTCGTGTCAAGATGCACTGGGCGAAGATGAAGGCAGCCAGCGTGGCCGTTGAAGGTCCGCCCGGAGACAGGGTTCACCGCATAAGCGGGCGCTACTTCGACGATGTCCTTGAGGGAGCCCATTTGATAGAGGGCCAATGCTCAAAGGATATTATGTTTGAGTAACTGTATCCGAGCAACTGTATCTGAGCTACCCAGACATTGTATTATAAACCGAGGCCTTTGTAATATATTTGTGCCTGTTATCTTTAAATTGCTTTTCCTCATGTGCGGCTGTTTCTATCTTTGAGAGTTTGCCAGTCGTCAGCTTTAGCCCTCACGTCGATACTACGGGGGTGTTCGGTGTAGCACATAGCCACACTTGACCCAACATCTTGGTCCGTAAAGGAGGTGTCAGTGCAGTGAACCAGGCAATCACTATCACTTAGCCATAGGAGTTTGACAATGGGACTATAAGATAGCACCTGGTGCGCATGAGGCTATCTGAACTAGGATGCCTTAAGCGCGTGACTGGGAAAAGCCAGTCCTTCGTATAATCTGGAAATAATCGCTAGAGAATTAATTGGTCGCTGAATTGCTAACCAGCTATCGCCGCATCACGACATTCTGTTTTTGGCTTTCTCTACTGAGGTGCTTGACCGGGCCAGCCGGAAACACAATCGCGGTAGTTCTCCCTTCACTACCTTAGCCAAGAACGGAACATAAGGTAGCAAGCACAGGAGTCGGGCAACCCAACTATTGACCAAAGACGTGATTCGGAGCCGATGCATATAATGCAGTATTCGAGACGCTAAAGTATACTCTGAGAGCATTTGGACTTTCTATTGTCGAAGACATATATATATATATATATATATATATATATATATATATATATATATATATATATATATATATATATATATACGTATCGGTCTATTCTGCTAATATTACCAGAATAACTATTCTGCACACCACTTCCGCACTGCACGCTGAACGCAAGTGCACTGCATCTTCTTGACGACGAGCAGTGCAATATAGACTAGTGAACTTCGCGTCGGAAAAAACTGCACGCAGTGTTTTTCTGGTACCGTTTTTGCTCTAATTTTTTGATTGTTTATCGGAACAAAGCGTATAATATACCGTTGAAAAGCTATGGATTAGGCGCAACTTTGACATGTTGAACAGTTTTCGAGATTCCACACAGTTTAAGAGCAGTTTTGAAAATGGTGCGGCGGATGACGAGTGCCAGCGAGCGTTTTTTCGCGTTTTTTTCTAAACCGCTTGTCGGAATGAAGCAAATGATACGCCGTTCGATAGATATCGTCGAGGCGCATCTTTTTCATATATAAATCTTTCTCTAATTCGTTACGGTTTAAGAGCAGTTTCAAAAGTACTAAATCGCGGAATTCTGTTTTTCAAGTTTTTAAAAATTTTCGGTACTGTTTTCGCTCCAGTTTTTGAAACGTTTATCGAAACGAGGCGTGTGATACGCCGTTGGAAAGCTACGAATGAGGCACAACTTTCATATGTTGAAATGTTTTTGAGATTCCTTACGCTTTTAAGTTAATTTTGAAAATCATGCGGCCAGACGGCAGTGGCAGCGTGACGTTTTCGCGAAATTTTGCAAACCGCTGGTCGGGATGATTCAAATGATACGCCGCTAGAAAGATATCGACGAGACGCAACTCTTTCATGTAGAACACTCTCTTTAATTCTTTACGGTTTAAGAGGAATTTCGAATTTACTGAAATGCGGACACTCTGTTTTTCGCGACACCCAAATCGACGTGGGTACTTCATCCGACTGAAAACCGCACTGCAACGGAAGAGAAACCGCATACATCAGACTGACAAGTGCACTGCATGATTTCTTTTTTGTGGGACGTAAATTTTCCCAAACGAGGTAGCAAACCGCATTTCTTTTAGACTAAAACCCGTACTTCATCAGACGGACAAGTGCACTGCATGGTTTCTTTTTTGTGGGACGTAAATTTATCCCAAACGATATGGAGTGCACTCCATGTCAAGCGTTGGTGAACCGCAATACTATGAAAAGTGAACCTCAAGACTACTGTAAACGTGTCATACTGCATCATACAGAAAACCACACTTATTTAGACTAAAAACCGCACTTCATTGGACAGACAATGTGCACTGCATGATTTCTCCCTCGGTCATATGGAGAAATGAATCGCATTACTTTTTTTTTCATTTTGGTAACAATTTTTCTTGCACTTACAAGATGAACAACATCAGATACCTGAGCGCACTGCTTCAGTCAGAAAACCGCACTGCATCAAATGGTGTGAGCCGCAATAATTTTTTTGTCGTCTGCCTAATTTTTTTTCTTACACTTCACATTGAGTGTAATTGAAATCGCAGCGAATCGTAACACTCCTGAAAGTGAGCTGCAATATTTTTTTTTGCTAGTGAACTTTGAAACTTTTTTTCCAATCATCCCACAAGCAAAAGAAAATGCATCACAAAAAGAAGTGAACCTTTCATGTTAACTTCTTTTTCAAACTTTCTCGTGTCCTTACTCAAACTTTATTGTAGACCAAAGTGCACTGCAGTGTTGCATCTTTTTAAATGCATTTTGTTTGAAATCTGAAGTCCTTTGTAGTGGAAATTTTTCAAGACCAAAGTGCACCACATTTTCTTCCTGGTTTTTTACTGGACTATGGTAACTGAGAAAAAACTTGAAATTTTTTGAACAAGAGAATTGCTTTTTTGTTTCAGTTTCCATATCTGTAGACAACTCAAATCTAGACTGCACGGCGCCAGACGGGTGTGCTGCTTATACTCACGCAGTGCACTGCACGGCCAAAATCAACAGCAAAAAAATTGAAAATAACACACACAAAATTTATGAGCTCCAAGCCCAGCGAGCTGCTCGTCCTTGATCTCATGGCGACAGAGGACACAAGTGCTCAGGGCGGCGCCCTTGCTGGAAGGCAACAGTCCAAAAAAATCCGATGGTATGGCTCTTCATACTGCACCTATCCTGCAACCGAACCACGTGAAGATCCTGAGCGAACCGCTCTCTCTAGTCGGAGGCATGGTGTGCTGGAGAAGGTCAAGCTGGCGCGAGGTGGAGCTCCTTGACGCATGCCAGATCTGCGAGCACTGCACGCCGGCATCCCACGGAAACCACAATGAGCAGAAGGACGTGATCCCATAGCCGGTCCTCACGCACAGCTCCCGCGGGGACATGCCGTCGGGGTGGAGTCTTGCGCGCCCGATGTGCCGCGCTGACCAAGAAGGGCCAAGGGGGCAGGACGGATCCGTGGATGAAGAAGGTTGGGGAGGCCGATGCCACGTTCCTCATGCACATCCCATGTAGATCAGGGGGAGCGGCAACCGTCGGCTTGTCGGACGCGGCGGGCAGGCCGGATCCCATCTAGCGTCGGGTCGGGGGAGGCTGGATTGAAGGAATAGTGGGTGGCGGAGAGGAGGCGCGCTGTTCGGCGATGTCGTGGCGGCTGCCATCTAAGCGCAGCTGCACTAATGACTAGTGGCTAGGGAGGAGGCTGAGGGAGGCGCCTGGTCGGGAGGTGGGGAGGCGGCGCGCCGTGGAAGGAGGAGGCTGGAGTGGGGCGGCGCCTGGGGAGGAGGCTGGAGGAGGCGGCGCCGGGGGAGGAGGCTGGAGGGGGCGGCGCCGGGGGAGGAGGCGGGAGGGGGCGGCGCCGGGGGAGGAGACGAAGGTAGTTGGTCGTGGGGAATTGGGGGAGGCGTCGGTTGGGAAGGAAGCGAGACAGAGAGGTGGTCGAGTGGTGGGCGTTGGGCGGGTTTTTTCTCTGTTTGTGTCGTTCGAGTCGAGTAGGTGTGGGATGGGTCAGGTGTTAGCAGAATAAGGTTTGGGTGTGCAGAATAAGGTCTTAAGGGGTGTTATCATAATAGACCCACCCTATATATATATATATATATATATATATATATATATATATATATATGTCGGGAGGCTGATCGTACCCACGAACACCTATGGGGCCAAGTGGACCAGGCCCCTTTGTGGTTCGGAGGGGGCGGAGATCGCCTAAGAGCGGATCGAGACGAGGCACACGAGCAGTTTACCCAGCTCGAGCTCTCCCAGAGATAAAACTCCTACTGCTGCTTGTTTGATGTATTGTGTTCTTGCTAGGGAGCGATGCGAGCTACAAAACCTAGCATGAGCGTACCTGGTTTCTAGTGAGTCGAATGAACCGAACCTCGAACCCCCCCTACGTTGCGCATGGGCCTCCTTTTATATGCTCAAGGGGTCTCCAACAGGTGGCAACATAGGCGAGGGTACAAATGTAAAAACAGGAGTTGGTACACCTACTCGAACAGTGTACAGTGCAAAATACCTAACTCTGACGGCAAGGGACAAAAGCAATAAATGCCCGTCAGTGTCGCCCAAACAATGCAACAGAGACCGTCAGGTGCGCCACCGCCGCCACGATGGCAAGCTTGTCGGCGCCGCTTATCGCTGCTCTCCGCTGCACAGCCTCTCGACACGCGATGCATGGAATGATCCCATGGCGACACGTTGCTGGATGAGCTGGAGCGGAGATGGGGAGAGGTTGCTTGCAGCGGCAAGCGCCTTGCCGCGCCGAATCCTTGTCGCGTCCGGAGGCTTGTCGCGCTCGAGCCTTCCGACAAGCTCTTCTTGCCGGGCCTTGTCTTCTGCATGCCTTGAGTGGCCTTCCGGCAAACTCCTCTTGCGGGGCCTTGTCTTCTTAATCAAATACTTTGTTCTTGAATGGCTCCAAAGGAGCCACGGAGGGTCTTAGCGGTGACGAGGCAAACCCTCGCTGGTGTCTGCAATCGTCTGCACGCAGTACGGGATACTAGGGTACCCCTACTCTAGTACACCGGGCAGAGCCCCGCTGGGCCGTACAGTGCCGAAGCGTTGTCGGGCCAGGCCCAAAACAAGGCAGTCACACGCGGCCTCGACCACGTCGCATTCGCCCGGACCCACCACGACCCCCACTAACGGCACGCACGGTCGTGGCGCCCGTCTGAAGATCGTGGGCGTGGTCGTGGGGGTTTCTTTATTAGGAAAAGCGAAAGGTCCGCCCCTCCCCCTCTTTATAAGCGGAGAAAACAGGGGCAGGCTGTCCACTCCGCCATTGTTGTCTTGTCAAGAAACCACCGCCGCTCCCCCCTTCTTCTCCGGTGCGAAGAGCGGCGCCCGCCCCCGCCGCCTGGCCAGCGCTCACCGCCGTCGGCCTCCTCCGCCGCCCTCGCCATGGCTCAAAGCCGACAAGGAGAAAAGGGCGTCAAGTCGGCCGAGGCGCGTCGGCTCGAGGCGTTGCGCAAGGAGCGGGCCATTCCCCCATTTCGGCGCCAAAGAGCTGCGGGATGTCTTCTATCTCTTTTGGTCGATGGAGACGTGCGCATCCAGCGCATCGAAGGTACTCCCGCCTCCGCTTCTGATTTGGCCCCAACTGGTACCCCTTTTTGCCCTTTTCTTCTATTGCGGGCTTTGCCCCGCCTTTTTCCGAAGTTCTTCTGCGATATCATGAACACATATGGCCTCCGCCTCCTTGATTTCACCCCCAACGCCGTCTTGACCATGGCGGTTTTCGTGCATCTTTGCGAAAACTTTGTCGGAGTCCACCCAAATGTGGCACTCTTCCGCCACTTCTTCGTGCCCCGCGTCGAGAGAGGAGAGCCACTTGCCGGAGGGATAGCTTGGGTCTCCAGGATCGGCAAGAAAGAAGCCTATCTGGAAGGAGAGTTCCACAACAAGTGGGAGGAGTGGAGAGCCAATTGGTGTTGGGTCGTAGAGGAGAACCCACAGCCCTTCACCGCCGTGCGCCAAACCCCAATAGTGCGCGGCAGAGATTGGAGTAACTTGGCGCCGGAGGATGCGAGGTTGAAGATAGTTGTGACCGGATTTTGCGCCTCGGGCTGACGGATTAACCGTAGGGCGCAGTTGGCGCAGACTTCCTTCGCCGCCGCATCGCTCCCTTGCAGGAGAGGAGGAGGCCTGCCTGGGAGTTCCAAAATGCGGCAGACATTATGAGGTTGCGCCCAGGCCTGAACTGGAATTTCACCGTCTTGGAGTTGGATGCGATGCTGCTCGAGCTATTCAAGAACGACCCCGATCACCCTGAGTGGTTTAGGTTGCCGAGGGGGGTCCTCCCATTGTGCAACAACTTCGGCTCGACCGCATCCAGCGCCATGATGCCGTTGTGCGATTCCCATGGGATCGTTCCAACTGGCGAGAGCCCCGACGAGGTCGTGCAGCAGTTCTTCGACGACTTGGAGGAAGTGCCGATCCGCTCCGACGAGCAGAAAAGGCTCACTCGCGACACTACCGACGAGGAGATGGCGCGTATTGCCACTAGGGTGGAGGAGGCGGCAGCAGCTGCTGCCGCTGGAGCCATCGGGTATACCGTGGAGGAGGCGGACGCTGCGAAGGCGGCAAGCCTTGCCGAGCGAAGGGAGATCGCCGGCGAGGACGAGCTTGTCGAGCCCGAGGCCGGGTCGAGTGGACCCGCCGAGGGCGCTTCTCCACCACCCAGCCGACTTGCCGCCAGTGAGCCCCAGTTCCACTGAAGAGGCGTCTCACTTAGGCCGGGAGACGAAGTCAGGGCGGCGTGACTCGCCCACAGCAATAGCGCCCATGACGCTCTCTACCGCTGACAAGCGATGTTGCCACGGGAGCGCCTCACTGCTGCTGCGACAAGCTGGGCGGGATCTTCTCGAGCCACCGCCGACGCCTCCGCCAGCGGCCAAGAGAGCCTACTCCCCGCCTCGTCGCACGGAGGCGAGCCGGAGTTTGACTTCTCCAGCTCAGCTCCGAGGAGGAAGACGAAGAGTAAGCTCTTGAGATTGTGCTGGTATTTCTTCAATTTTATTGCTTCATCTTGAATCTGATTTGCTTCATTCTGGCTCTTTCCTTTTCAGGACGCCGCCCAGAGCGTCGAAGAGGGCGAAGATCTCGGCCGGTCGTCGTTGAGGACGATTCTCCCTGCGGGCAACAGGGACGCGTCCGAGACCCCCTTGCCGGACCCGGCAACCCTTCCTCAGAGCAGCCCCCAGCACAACCCCCAAAGTAAGTGTGCAGTTTTCTCCTCACTATTAGGTGTGCAGGGGTGCCCCTTCTTCGCTGATACCTGATTGTTTGCTTGTGTAGGAGTAGAGCAGCCTCATCAGGAGGGCTCGGAAGCTGCCCCCGAAATCCTGTCTGCTGCCACTACGCCGCCAAGGGAGGAATCTCCGGCGAGGGAGCGCCCTCCGACTAGGGAGGACACTCCGGCAAGGGAGGCTACCCCGGCAAGGGACAGCGCCAGTGACCCTCCAGTGGTCGAGGCCATGGCTGCGGACCCCGTTGCAGGTAATTTCCCTACACGAAAATTTCCCTTGGGCTTGCTTTCTTTTGTTTCTCTTTTTGAACATTTGCTTGACTGCTCTTTCTTCGTCCGACGCAGAGCCGATGGAGGTCGAGGCCGCCGGCGAGGAGGAAGTCTTGGCGACATCGAGCAGGCCGCCGTCGAGGAAGAAGAGGTCGTTCTTTGTGGAAGAAGAGGCCATCGCCATATGAGCTTTGTTGGCGAGAAGGCCACCGAGGCTGCCGACGCAGGCCGGGCGAGGGGTCGGGCGATCGCCTTGACGGCCCCGAGGCCGCAGGAGCGTCCGGGTGCTACACCGACAGCCCGACTCCCCGCCCATCGCTGCGGTGTCAGCCCGAGGAGCTCCCAGCCCGGGCGCCCACCAAGGCCGGCGAGGTGTCTTCATCAAACTCCCACAGGAACCCGAGCTCCAGGCGCCGGTCGAGGAGAGACCTTCGACGGCGAGCTACTCGCCTCTGCTGGGCCGACGCCTGGTGGACGCACAAGCAGCAACAGCAGCGGCGAAGTCGAGGAGGTCTTGTTCTTTGAAGAAGCTGTTGTCGCTCTACCGCGCCCGGCAAGCCAAGTTGGAGTCCAGGGAAGCACTTGTCGCGAGGGCAGGAGCGGACATGGAGAAGCACGCAGAAGAGCTCCGGAGCGCCAACCAAGAAACTCTCCGCGACGTAGCGTAAGCCGGCAACTTGCCAGGAAGAGCGCACGGCCTTCATCCTTGAGAAGGCCGCGGTGAGGAGGAGCAGCGGGTGGCTGCCGAGAAGCTCTCTGGCGAAGGAAGCGGTGGCGCAGCGGAAGGTCAACCTGGACAGCCACGAAGAAGACCTTGCCGCGAGAGTCACTTGGCGGGCGCTTAAGGAAGCGAAGGATCTTTGCCGCAGCGCCGAGGCCGCCAAGGAAGAGTTGAAGGCGAAGGTGGCACAGCTGGAGGCCAGCCTCAAGAAGAGCGGCGAAGAGCTTGCCGCGCTCAAGCATGAGCGTGAGAAGGACGCCTACACTCTTGGCGAGCTGCGTAGTCGTCTCGCTGATAGGGGCAAGGAGCTCGGCGCCGCCAAGGATTCCAAAGCGGATCTTGAGCTGAAGCTGACCACCACAGCCTTGAGCGTTGGGCGGCGCCAGAGAGCGGGAGGTGGGTTTGTTGGAGACGATCAAGGCCAAGGAAGAGCTGCCGGTGAATGTTGCCTCCACCCAGGCGCCTTGAGGAGAGCGTGGAGCACCTTTGGACCGAAGGTCTTGTGGACACCGCCGCCGACATCCACAACGAAATGATGGAGCCGGGATGACGGACCTTGCATACTCCTCCGACGAGCATCTCCAACCCAGCGCCAAACTCAGTTTATTCTTCAAAGGCGTGGTGACGGGTCTCCAGCGACTCGGGAAGAGGTCCCAAAGCAGCTGGCGAGGAATCACGCCCAGATCTATGCAGGAGCCCTCGAGAGGGTGTTGATAAAGGTGGCCTTCCGCAATCCGGGCCTCAACCTTAACGGCGTCCTCAGATCCTTGCCGCTAGATGCCAACGTGGAGGAGCTCAAAGCCCTTGTCGCACCCATTGTGGACAAGGTGAACAAGATCAAGCGGATTGATGGCGACCGCATAGACTAGGTCACCAACTTTATCTTTCCCTTGTTGCTGCTGATCATGTTTAGAACACTTTGTTAGATCAGCGACAAGTTATTTTGCAATATACTCTATCTTTGGCGATCAATGCAACGTTATTTCCTCTACTTGATTCCTTCCTTTGTACGTTTCTGCCTTACGCATTTGGGGGACTTGTCGGTGCGGGCACTTTTGCCGCGATTGGCCGAGTGCGGAACGTCGGCCACCCTATTTGGTAGTGCCGCCTCAGACAAGCAACCTTGTCGCGACTAGCCGCAGCTCACTTAAGTTGTTGAGCGGACTCGAACAAAGTAAGGGCGCGACTAGCCTGCGAGTTGGTTCCTCTGCGCACAGGTTTTCCATACAAAGTACTATCGTTCGAGGAAGATAACTTAAAAATTTAAAAATTGATTGCTCAAACTTTGGCAACTTAGCTTTTATGTCTCTTGCTTCCCGATGAGGTAAAACTTCCTCGAGCGGTGCCTGGTCCATAGTATTATCTCCTCCTCCCCTGGTTAACTTGTGCGCGAGGGAGCCTTCCTTTCTTTGAGAAAAGAGAAAGAAGAGGAAATAACGTCATGGAGCCTAGTGGCTCGATGTTGCTTACCGGGTGTGGGTGCTGCACAAAGTGTTAGCCAAAATATGCAATAAAATGACGAAAGCATGAATTTGACAAGTTGTGCACAACACATTAGCTTTACTGATGCATGGGGTCTGCGCCCGGCTTTGTACAAAGGATTACATGCAACAGCGGCAAGACTTGTACAAAAGGTGGTTGCCGGAACGGGTTTCGGCAACCGCGCCCTATGGGTAAAACTTACGAAGATGCTCAATGTTCCATGAGTTGCTCACCGGGATGCCATCTTCGGTCTCAAGGCGGACAGCGCCAGGCCTAGTGATTCGTTTCACCCGATAAGGGCCTTCCCACTTTACGTCAACTTGTTTGAATTCTTGGCGGACTGAGCAGCGAAGAACAAGGTCGCCTTCCTCGAGACTTCGCACTAACTCTCTGCGGCTATGGTAGCGGCGCAAAGCTTGCTTGTAGCGAGCAGCTCGCCAGCAATGACTCGAAGATCGATCCTCCTCAAGGAGCGGCGTCATCTTGTCGCAGCTGCTCTTGCTCAAGCTCATCATAAGCGAGCACTCGAGGCGATCCGTATCACGAGTTCCGTGGGGAGAACTGCCTCTGCTCCATAGACTAGAGCAAAAGGTGTCCGGCGGTGGCTCGATTTGGCGTCGTCTGATCGACCAAAGAACCACCGACAGCTCCTCGATCCAGCTTTCTTCCGCACTTGTGCAGCCCGTCGAAAGTTCTGGTCTTGAGCCCGCGCAGACGCCAGCATTGCCCTCTCTGCTGACCGTTGCTTCTCGGGTGAGCAACGGAAGCAAAGCAGACCTTGGCGCCAAGATCTTGGACGTCTTGCATGAAGGTGCGACTTCAGAAATTGTGTGCCGTTGTCGGTGATGATCCTGTTAGGGATTCCAAACGGCAAACAATCGACCAAGAACTTGATCGCTGACCGTGCCGTCACCTTCCTCATCGCTTCCACTTCCGGCCACTTTGTGAACTTGTCGATGGCGACGTGCAAGTACTCAAAGCCCCGACAACTTCGGGGAAGGGGCCGAGGATGTCGAGCCCCGGACCGAAAATGGCCGTGATAAAGGGATCGTCTAGAGAGCTTGAGCTGGCTGGTGTATCTGTTTGGAATGGAACTGCACGCTTCACACTTGGTTACTTGTGCGATTGCATCCGGAGGGTCATCGGCGAAGAAACCTTGCTTAGGAAAGCTTTGCTTAAGCAAGTGCTCTTCTTGCCAATGTGGTGACCACATATGCCTCCATATCTCTGCCAGCAGCTTCGTCCATCTTCCACAGGAATACACTTCAATGTCACACCATTGAGTCTTCTTACATACACTATCTTTGTCGACAAAGCTGGTACATACTTGACCGCGGGCTACTCTTTCCGCTTCTTCTTGCTCTTCGGAAGTTCTCCGTCTCAAGGAAATGGACAATCTGCTGCGCCCATCTTTGGAGCTTGTGGCTCGACAACAAGGACTAAAGGCACATCTGCTGCTGCGGGAACTTCAGTTTCCACGGCAAGGACCTGCGGCCCTGCCGGAGCTTGATGTTCCCCGACAAGCTTGCCGGAGCAAGACTTGTCGGGAGCATCTGCTTCAACGAAACAAACCCTGGGGCTTGTCGGAGCAGACTGCCTCTCAGCACTGTTGGTGTTGATCTTGGGGACCTTCGCAGCGACGGCTTCGGAAGCTCGCGGAAAGTAGTTACCAGAGATCAACTTCCTCTTCTTGCTTTGTCCAGCTTGATGGTGTTACGGTTGGTTGAGTCAGCTTGAGCACGAAAATCCCTGGTTCCACAGCAACTTAAGTGCAGCGCACTTTGACAGCCGTCGATAATATCATTCTCGAGCTCTTGGAACATGTTCCATTTGCAGGCCGTCAAAGTGCTCTTCTAGCTTCCTCACTTCATCAACGTGAGGCTTCCATCAACGGACTCTGGTAATCTTTGTTCACTTGGCGGGGCGACAAGTTGCGAGTCACCCCGACAATAAGCTTTTTGATCCCAAGGTCCACTGCGATCCACGAGGATCGCAAGCAAACCTTCATACTCCGTAGTATTGTTTGTTGCTTGCTCCTTGGGAAAGTGCATCCGGACTACGTGCTTGAGGTGCTCTCCGTGGGTGCGATAAGCAAGACGCCGCACCGCGCCTGCTTGCAGCGAGAAAGCACCATCAAAGTACATCAGCCACTCTTTGCTTGCTTCCTTGACGGGAATGCTCATCTCCGGAATCTCTTCATCTGGCGTTGGCGTCCATTCTGCTATGAATTCTGCCAATGCTCTGCTTTGGATAGTTGATGTGCTTTCAAACTTGAGGCCAAAGCTTGACAGTTCCAATGCCCACTCAACAATCCTGCCCGTTGCTTCTGGATTCTGCAGTATCCTCTTCAGCAGAAAGCGAGTGACAACTATGATCTCATGTGCTTGGAAGTAATGGCGCAGCTTTCTTGAGGCCATGAGGAGGCCGAAAAGCAATTTCTGCACACCAGAGTACCTCAACCTAGCCCCCTGCAGGAGCGAACTGACAAAATAGACTGGGCGCTGCACCATCCATTTCTGCATCTGGTCATGCGTCTGCGTGGATTCGTCCTTGTCGGGACCAGAGCCTGTCGGCGAAGCCCCCTGCTTGTCGCTGGATGTGCTTGCCGTGGTTGCTTGCTCGTCATCCGCCTCCCTCTCCGCTACTAACGCAACACTAACCACTTGAATCGTTGCTGCTATATATAGCAGCAACTTCTCTTGTGGCTTAGGTGCGACAAGTGTTGGAGTGGAGGACAGGTATCTCTTCTAGTCCTGCAGCGCAGCCTCCGCTTCGGGAGTCCATTTCATTGGACCTGCCTTTTTCAAAATCTTGAAAAATGGCAGGGCGCGCTCAGCAGACCTAGAAATAAACCTGCTGAGAGCAGCTACGCAACCGGCAAGTCTTCGTACATCCTTGACGCGCTTTGGTGCTTCAATCCCTCGTTGAGACACGAAAAACCCGAGAAGCTTGCCGGAAGGGACTCGAAACACGCACTTCTCGGGGTTGAGCTTAAGGTTGATCTTGCGCAGATTTGCAAAGGTCTCGTCCAAATCTTGAACCAGAGTTGCTTTGTCCTTGCTTTTGACCACTATGTCGTCCATGTAGGCTTCTACATTTACATGCATTTGCGGCTCAAAAGCTTCATGGACTAACCTTGCAAATGTTGAAACAGCATTCTTAAAACCGAAAGGCATCCGTATGAAACAGTTTGTGCCACATGGTGTAATGAATGCGGTCTTCTCCTCATCTTCTTTAGCCATGAAGATCTGATGGTATCCTGAGTATGCATCAAGAAACGAAAGCAAATCACATCCAGCCGTGTAGTCAACAATCTGGTCAATGCGCGGCAAGGGAAATGGATCTTTGGGACATGCTTTATTAACATCCGTGAAGTCAATACAAAGTCTCCATTTTCCGTTTGCTTTGCGCATGACTACATGATTGGCCAACCACGTAGGATGGAGCACTCCTCTGACAAGGCCTGCTGCTTCCAGTTTCTTGATCTCTTCAGCTATGAATTCTTGGCGTTCTACTGCTTGCTTCCTGACTTTTTGCTTGACGGGCCGTGCATGAGGACAAACGGCCAGGCGGTGCTCAATCACTTCCCCAGGAACACGGGGATGTCGACGGTTGCCATGCAAACACGCCGACATTCGCCCGAGAAAGCAACGAGCGCGGCTTCCTATTTAGGGCCGAGTGAGGCTCTGATGGTATAGGTACCACCAGTGCCGTCCTCCTTGGCGGGCACCTTCTTGGTCTTTGGCGGAGCTACCATCTTATTGCACTTGCCGGTGGAGCTCGGTGGTGCGTCCTCGACGGTAGCGCAGCAATCCGAAGAGGTGCGCTTGCCGGAGTAAGCATCAGAGCTCTTGCCGGACTTGGATTTTGTCTTCTTCCCCCCGGGAGCTTCAGCGGCAAGTGTTTGGCAATCTGTCGCGGCCATCCCGGTAGATCTTGTCGGCACAGATAAGGGCATCCTTCTTGTCGCCATGGACAGAGATGACGCTTATCGGGCCTGGCATCTTGAGTAAGTTGTAGGCGTAGTGAGAGGCTGCCATGAACTTGGCGAGTCTTTGGGCGACCAAGTATCCCATTGTAAGGCAATGGGAAATCGGCAACGTCGAATGTGACCCTCTCAGTCCTAAAGTTCAGCTCGCTGCCAAATGTTACCGGCAACGTAATCTTCCCCTTCGGCTTGCTCCTTCCCGGATTGATTCCTTGGAAGGTGCCGGTCTCTTCGAGCTCGCTGTCAGGGATTTGAAGCTTCTGGAGCACCGCGGAGGAGATCAGATTCAAGCCGGCCCCGCCGTCAACTAGCATTTTGGTGACCTTGAGGTTGCGGATGGTTGGTGAGACCAACATCGGCAAGCACCCGACCGCAGTTTTGCGATCAGGGTGGTCCTCAATATAAAAAATGATAGGCGTGCTGGACCACTTCAGAGGCTTGCGTGACTCTCACGGATGGTTCCGCTGCATTGACCTCCCGCATCCATTGCTTGAGTTGGTGGCGGGAGGTATGCGAAGCACCCCCGCCAACGCAGAGGACCTCTGTGGCTTCTCGAAACTCCCGCTCATCGGGCGTAAATGCGTCTTCCATATCTTCGTCGTCATCATCTTCATCCTTGTCGCGGCGCGGGAGGTCTGTCTCCTTGCCGTTGCTTGGCCTTGCCGGCGTCCTCCCCGGCCGGGGCGTTTCTTGCTTGCTCCCCCAGCACCTTCCTGGGCCTTCTCTTTATCGAGCTGCTCGTACTCAGCCCTCTGCTGTTCGACAAGTTGCTCGACCTTCTTGCAGCTCTGGAGGTCGTGGCCCTTGGTGCGGCGGATCTTGCAGTACTGCTTGCCGGAGCCGTCCTGCTTGTCGGCGGCCGCCACCGACTGGTGGTGGGCGTCAGCGGCAACCTCCTTGCCGGAGCCACCAGCCTTGGCGTTCTTGTCGCCACCTCCGTTGCCGGACTGCTCAACAGCTAGCACTTCTCTACCTTTCTTCTTCCTGTTGCCTCGCCGCCGGCTCTTCTTTGCCGGGGCGGCCTCCTCACTATCGAGATCCTGCTTCCGCATTCTCTCCGGAGTCTCCTCCCTTCCTCGTAGCGTGCACACTTGTCGGCCAAGGCGTACAGCTCATCGGCGTCCTTGACTTTGCACATCGCCATCTCCTCCCTCATCCTGCGGTTCCGCACATTACGATGAAACGCGCCCGATCACCGCGGCGGTGGACATCAGGATGTTGTAGTGCACAGCTGAATCTCTGAATGAATTTGCGCAGGACTCTCCTTCCTTCTCGGCGAGCAAATGAAGGTCACTCTCTTGGCCATGAGGTTTGTGGCCACTGTGAAGGCGCCAACAAAGCGATGGCACAGATCTGCCCAAGAGGATATGGAGCTGTCCGGCAAGTGCATGAGCCAAGATCTAACGTTGGGCTTGAGCACGAGCGGGAAGTAGTTGGCGAGGATCTTGTCGTCCCGTCCCCCCGAAGCCTGCACCGCGATGGTGTAGATGCTGAGGAACTCCGACGGATGCGTCCTGCCATTATACTTCTCCGGCATGTCTGGTTTGAAGTTTTTCTGGCTGGGCCACTGGACTTGTCGCAGCTCACGAGTGAACGCAGGGCAACCTACGCGTCTGACAAGTCGCTGGCTCCTCCGGGCGCGCCGCGTCAACAGAAGGCCCAGCGCGCTTGTCGGGACCGACGTCGCGCTTCTCTCCGGCGCTCGATGCGAGTTCGAGCGTCCTCTTGTTGTCGCTCATGAAGAACTTGGCGCTGATCGCGGCGAAGCTTCATGAATCGGCGGACGACGCGTGGAGTCGGCTGTCGAGGTGGATCCGGTGAGTCGGCGATCTTGGCCTTCGTGGCGGAGAGTGCGTGGTGGTTGCACCTCCGACAGTCTCGTCACCACCGGCTCGTGCCTTGTCGTCTTGCCGCGGCAATGATGGCGTCGGTTGCCGCGGAGCGTCGCCGTTGGCAAAGGCGATGAGGCTCTGGATAGTGGCCCTCCACTCGTCGACCTTGTTGGCCGTTGGAGGGTAGTCGAGGAGCAGCTGGGCTCTCGCCAGAGCTTCTGCTGGAGTAGTGGGTGGCATTGGCGAACGGTGCAAGGAGCGGGATATGCTCGGACTTCTAACTACGTTAGAAGGACCAGCACCCCGTCCGGGCGACCGTATCTCACTCGTGCCAGCATGTTTGCGCGCATGCTGGTCTTGAGGGTCTCGATCCAACGAACGTATGGCGTTGTGAACGCCGTGACGTTGTTGGTCCCGCGTCTCCTGAGATGGGCGCGGGGGATGCGCGGACGCCGAGGTTTGCGGGGCCTTGTCCTTGGACTTGGCAACGTCGCGAACACCTTCGTTGGCGCCCGTTCCTCCACCAGCGTCTGCCCCACCACCCGTTTGCTGCGGTGAGGGTGGGTACGACGCGGACGGCTCTGCTGCCGCCGAAGCCTTCTTCTTCGGTGGCATGTTGAGGAAGATGTTGAGGACGCTGCTCATGTGAACGTCGGATCAGATTCACACGGCCTCGACGCCCCCTACCTGGCGCGCCAAAGATGTCGGGGAGGCTGATCGTACCCACGAACACCTATGGGGCCGGCGGACCAGGCCCCTTTGTGGTTCGGAGGGGGGGCGGAGATTGCACGAAGGGCGGATCAAGACGAGGCACACGAGCAGTTTACCCAGCAACCGGAGCTCTCCGAGATAAAACTCCTCTGCTGCTTGTTTGATGTATTGTGTTCTTGCTAGGGAGCCGTCGAGCTACAAAACCTAGCATGAGCGTACCTGGTTTCTAGTGAGTCGAATGAACCGAACCTTGAACCCCCCTACGTTGCGCATGGGCCTCCTTTTATATGCTCAAGGGTCTCCAACAGGTGGCAACATAGGCGAGGGTACAAATGTAAAAACAGGAGTTGGTACACCTACTCGAGCGATTATGCGATTGCAAAATACCTAACTCTGATGGCAAGGGACAAAAGCAATAAATGCCCGTCAGTGTCGCCCAAACAGTGCAACAGAGACCGTCAGGTGCGCCACCGCTCGCCACGATGGCAAGCTTGTCAGCGCCGCTTATCGCTGCTCTCCGCTGGCTGCACAGCCTCTCGACACGCGTGCATGGAATGGTCCCATGGCGACACGTTGCTGGATGAGCTGGAGCGGAGATGGAGAGAGGTTGCTTGCCGCGGCAAGCGCCTTGCCGCGGCCGAATCCTTGTCGCGTCCGGAGGCTTGTCGCGCTCCGAGCCTTCCCGACAAGCTCTTCTTGCCGGGGCCTTGTCTTCTGCATGCCTTGAGTGGCCTTCCCGGCAAACTCCTCTTGCCGGGGCCTTGTCTTCTTAATCAAATACTTTGTTCTTGAATGGCTCCAAAGGAGCCACGGAGGGTCTTGGCGGTGACGAGGCAAACCACCTGTGCGAAGTGCTAATCGTCCGTGCACGAGTTCGGGAGACTAGGGTACCCCTACTCTAGTACACAGACAATATATATATATATATATATATATATATATATATATATATATATATATATAGCTTGAATAGAGCCCCTGGCGATTGAAGTCGTACCAAGGTGTATATGTGAAGTGGAAAAACAGATTAAAAAAATAAGCTAGTACCGAACAGGGTTGGGCGAGACTGTTTCCATTATAGTCTGATATTTACGTCAAAACGTATTTTTACAGAAGATGCGATAAGCATCGCGGCTATTTTACATGCCGCGGGCAGGGGAAAGTTGTATACAGGTTCTAAAACTGACAAGGTGATCTTAAAGACCCATTGGACACTCTGACGCACGTCTGCACCGCTTTTCGCCTTGGTGTGTGATCCTTTGAGAGGATCAACAATCGAGTATGCATAAGGCGCCTATAAGGAGGCCCTTGTTACCACCGGGGGTTGTAAAGAACCTGAAAAATAAAAACAAGAAAAAAGGTGGACCAATACGGAGGTCCGGATAGGGTCGAGCCGTACCGTGAACCTTATGTTTAGCATGCCTCCGTCCTTGCCCATGGTATTTTTAACGCGTATTATGTACGCGCGGCTCGTATGCCGCTATCAGGCTGGGGCATTGACAGAGGCCGAATTGCTAATCTAGCTCTGGATGAGCCGGACTGGCGGTCTGCAGGGTAGACCGGAATCGTTTAACAGTGTGTGAAGACTTGACTGCCGGTGTAATATTCGGCTTGGCGAGGCCACCCTGCACCTCGGCTGCGAGGGCCGCGGGATGCTCCGTTGTGCAGAGGGAGCGCTCCATGTTTCCATTGACTATTATAACGCCACGTGGTCCGGGCATCTTGAGCTTTAGATAAGCATAGTGCGGGACTGCATTGAAACGGGCAAAAGCGGTTCATACGAGTAGCGCATGATAGCCGCTGCGGAACGGGACGATTTCGAAGATCGGTTCTTTGCTACGGAAGTTATCTGGTGAGCCAAGACGACTTCCAGCATTATGGATCATGTGCAACAGGCCTCTACTCTGTGTATTACCCCTTTAAAGGTGGTTTTAGTGGGCTTGATTCTTGATGGATCAATGCCCATTTTACGGACGGTGTCCTGATAAAGCAGATTAAGACTGCTGCCGCCGTCCATAAGGACTTGAGTGAGGTGGAATCCGCCAATAATTGGATCGAGGACCAATGCAGCCAAACCTCCATGCTGGATACTGGTCGGGTGGTCTCTGCGATCAAAGGTGATCGGACAAGCTGACCACGGATTAAATTTTGGGGCGACTGGCTCTATGGCATAGACGTCCCTTAACGCGCGCTTGCGCTCCCGCTTGGGTATATGAGTAACGTAGATCGTGTTGACCGTTTTGACCTCGGGGGGAATTTCTTCTGTCCCCCTGTGTTCGGTGGGCGAGGCTCTTCATCACCGTCCTCGATGGGCGGCCCTTACCCCTTGTGTTCGGTGTTGAGCTTGCTGGCCTGTTTAAAGACCCAACAGTTTCTGTTGGTATGATTGGCAGGGTTATCGGGGGTGCCATGAATCTAGCAAGGCCGATCAAGTATTCTGTCCAAACTAGATGGACCATCTCTGTTTCCTTTGAATGGCTTCTTCTGTTGACCAGATTTAGGGCCACTGAATCCGGCGTTGACCGCCGTGTCTTTGGTACCTTCGTTATTGTTTCGACGCTTGTGCTTGTTGTGTCGTGGCTTGCCATTGCCCTCCCTGGCTTCGGAGGTGCCAGGTTCGCTGGTGTTATTGCTTCTATGAGCCATCCAGCTATCTTCTCCCGCGCAAAAGCGGGTCATAAGTGCGGTGAGGGCTGCCATGGACTTTGGCTTTTCTTGGCCGAGGTGTCAGGCGAGCCACTCATCTCGGACGCTGTGTTTAAAGGCCGCGAGGGCTCCGGCATCCGGACAATCCAAAAATTGGTTCTTTTTATTTAAGAACATTGTCCAGAGCTTTCGGGCTGATTCTCCGGGTTGCTGGACTATCTGACTAAGGTCACCGGCGTCCGGAGGCCGAACATAGGTACCTTGGAAGTTGTTTCTAAAGGCATCCTCCAAGTCTTCCCAATTACCAATAGAGTTCTCTGGGAGGCTGTTTAACCAGTGCCGGGCTGGTCCCTTTAATTTGAGCGGGAGGTATTTGATGGCATGGAGATCATCACCGCGTGCCATGTAGATATGGAGAAGAAAATCTTCGATCCATACTGCGGGATCTGTCGTACCATCGTATGATTCGATGTCCACGGGTTTAAACCCTTCTAGGAACTAATGTTCCATCACTTCATCGGTGAAGCATAAGGGGTGTGCGGCGCCTCTTTATTGGGTGATATCGCGACGCAGTTCGGATAAAGTCCGTATGCGGTTTTCGAGCCGGGTGAGGTTTTGCCTGTCGCGCCAGGCCTGATGGCCATCCTCCCGATTTGGAGCACATCCCCTCGATCCATAGATTTATCTTGTCTGACTGGCTCTATTATCCAGGTCCTTGCGTAGGTCTTAGGTATAGCCCGGGGCTGTTGCCTCCTTGCCTCGACGGCGGGGTGATGTCTACTACACAACCTTCTTCTTGTAGACGTTGTTGGGCCTCCAAGTGCAGAGGTTTGTAGGACAGTAGAAAATTTCCCTCAAGTGGATGACCTAATGTTTATCAATCCATGGGAGGCGTAGGATGAAGATGGTCTCTGTCAAGCAACCATGCAACCAAATAACAAAGAGTATCTTGTGTCCCCAACACACCCAATACAATGGTAAATTGTATAGGTGCACTAGTTCGGCGAAGAGATGGCGATACAAGTGCAATATGGATGGTAGATATAGGTTGTTGTAATCTGAAAATATAAAAACAGCAAGGTAACAAGCGGTAAAAGTGAGCGTAAACGGTATTGCAATGCTAGGAAACAAGGCCTAGGGTTCATACTTTCACTAGTGCAAGTTCTCTCGACAATAATAACATAATTGGATCACATAACTATCCCTCAACATGCAACAAAGAGTCACTCCAAAGTCACTAATAGCAGAGAACGAAAGAAGAGATTATGGTAAGGTACGAAACCACCTCAAAGTTATTCTTTCCAATCAATCCGTTGGGCTATTCCTATAAGTGTCACAAACAACCCTAGAGTTCGTACTAGAATAACACCTTAAGACACAAATCAACCAAAACCCTAATGTCACCAAGATACTCCATTGTCACCTCAAGTATCCGTGGGTATGATTATACGATATGCATCACACAATCTCAATTCATCTATTCAAAACAACACATAGAACCTCAAAGAGTGCCCAAAGTTTCTACCGGAGAATCACGACGAAAAGGTGTGCCAACCCCTATGCATAGGTTCATGGGCGGAACCCGCAAGTTGATCACCAAAACATACATCAAGTAAATCACGTGATATCCCATTGTCACCACAGATACGCATGGCAAGACATACATCAAGTGTTCTCAAATCTTTAAAGACTCAATCCGATAAGATTACTTCAAGGGGAAAACTCAATTCATTACAAGAGAGTAGTGGGGAGAACAAACATAAGATCCAACTATAATAGCAAAGCTCGCGATACATCAAGATCGTGCCAAATCAAGAACACGAGAGAGAGATCAAACACATAGCTACTGGTACATACCCTCAGCCCCGAGGGTGAACTACTCCCTCCTCGTCTTGCAGAGCGCCGGTATGATGAAGATGGCCACAGGTGAGGGAGCCCCCCCCCCCCTCCGGCAGGGTGCCGGAACAGGGTCCTGATTGGTTTTTGGTGGCTCTGGATGTTTTGTGGCGGCGGAACTCCCGATCTAATCTCCGTTCTGGAAGTTTTACGGTACGTGGAGTTATATAGGCGGAAGAAGCACGTCAGGGGAGCCACGAGGGGCCCACGAGGCAGGGGCGTGCCCTAGGGGGGTGGGCGCGCCCCCACCCTCGTGGCTCCCTTGTTCCTTCCTTGACGTGGGGTCCAAGTCCATCTGGTAGCTTCCTTCCAAAAATAACTTCTCCCGTTGATTTCGTTAAGTTTTCACTTTGTTTGATATTCATTTTCTTTGAAATACTGAAATAGGCAAAAAAACAGCAAATCTGGGTGGGCCTCCGGTTAATAGGTTAGTCCCAAATATAATATAAAAGTGGAAAATAAAGCCCAATATTTCCCAAAACAGTAGATAATATAACATGGAGCAATCAAAAATTATTGATACGTTGGAGACGTATCAAGCATCCCCAAGCTTAATTCCTGCTCGTCCTCGAGTAGGTAAATGATAAAAAAGATAATTTTTGATGTGGAATGCTAGTTTGCATAATTTCATTGTAATTCTTCTTAATTGTGATATGAATATTCAGATCTGAAAGATTCAATACAAAAGTTCATATTGACATAAAAATAATAATACTTCAAGCATACTAACTAAGCAATTATGTCTTCTCAAAATAACATGGCCAAAGAAAGTTCATCCCTACAAAATCATATAGTTTAGTCATGCTCCATTTTCGTCACACAAGAATGCTCTCATCATGCACAACCCGATGACAAGCCAAGCAATTTTTTCATACTTTAGTAATCTCAAACTTATAAACCTCCACACAATACATGAGCTTGAGCCATGGATATAGCACTATGGGTGGAATAGAATATGATGATGGGGGTTATGTGGAGAAGACAAAAAAGGAGAAAGTCTCACATCAACGAGCTTAATCAATGAGCTATGGAGATGCCCATCGATTGATGTTAATGCAAGGAGTAGGTATTTCCTTGCAACAGATGCACTAGAGCTATAAATGTATGAAAGCTCAACAAAAGAAACTAAGTGAGTGTGCATCCAACTTGCTTGCTCACAAAGACCTAGGGCATTTGAGGAAGCCCATCGTTGGAATATACAAGCCAAGTTCTATACTGAAAAATTCCCACTAGTATATGAAAGTGACAACATATGAAACTCTCTATATGAAAAACATGGTGCTACTTTGAAGCACAAGTGTGAAAAAGAGATAGCAGCATTGCCCCTTTTTATTTTTATTTTTTTATTTTTTTGGGGCCTTTTTTTCTTTGGCCTTTCTCTTTTTTTGGGACATGCTCTATTAAATTATGATCATCACACTACTATTTATTTACAACTCAATGATTACAACTTGATACTAGAACCAAGTATGACTCTATATGAATGCCTCCGGCGGTGTACCGGGATATGCAATGAATCAAGAGTGACATGTATGAAAGAATTATGAATGGTTGCTTTGCCAATAATACTATGTCAACTACATGATCATGCTAAGCAATATGACAATGATGAATGTGTCATGAAGAACGGTATGGTGGAAAGTTGCATGGCAATATATCTCGGAATGGCTATGGAAGTGCCATAATAGGTAGGTATGGTGGCTGTTTTGAGAAAGATATAAGGAGGTTTATGTGTGAAAGAGCGTATCATATCACGGGGTTTGGATGCACCGGTGAAGTTTGCACCAACTCTCGATGTGAGAAAGGGCAATGCACGGTACCGAAGAGGCTAGCAATGATGGAAGGGTGAGAGTGCGTATAATCCATGGAATCAACATTAGTCATAAAGAACTCACATACTTATTGCAAAAATCTACAAGTCATGAAAAACCAAGCACTACGCGCATGCTCCTAGGGGGATAGATTGGTAGGAAAAGACCATCGCTCGTCCCCGACCGCCACTCATAAGGAGGACAATGAAATAACACCTCATGTTTCAAATTTGTTACATAACATTTACCATACGTGCATGCTATGGGACTTGCAAACTTCAACACAAGTATTTCTCAAATTCACAACTACTCAACTTGCACGACTTTAGTATTATAACTCCATATCTCAAAACAATTATCAAGCATCAAACTTTTCTTAGTATTCAACACACTCATAAGAAAGTTTTTACTATTCTTGAATACCTATCATATTAGGATTAAGCGCATTACCATGCTATTTAAGACTCTCAAAATAATATAAGTGAAGCATGAGAGTTCATCTATTTCTTCAAAATAAAACTACCACCATGCTCTAAAAGATATAAGTGAAGCACTAGAGCAAACAACAAACTACTTTAAAAGATATAGGTGAAGATCAATGAGTAGTTGTATAATTATGCAACTATATGAAGACTCTCCCATTTAATAATTTCAGATCTTGGTATTTTATTTCAACAGCAAGCAAAGAAAAATAAAATTACATGACGCTCCAAGCAAAACACATATCATGTGGTGAATAAAAATATAGCTCCAAGTAAAGTTACCGATGAACAAAGACGAAAGAGGGGATGCCTTCCGGGGCATCCGCAAGCTTAGACGCTTGGTTATCCTTGAATATTACCTTGGGGTGCCTTGGGCATCCCCAAGCTTAGGCTCTTGCCACTCCTTATTCCATAGTCCATCGAATCTTTACCCAAAACATGAAAACTTCACAACACAAAACTTAACGAGAAAACTTCGTGAGCTCCGTTAGCGAAAGAAAACAAAACACCACTTCAAGGTACTGTAATGAGCTCATTCTTTATTTATATTGGTGTTAAATCTACTGTATTCCAACTTCTCTATGGTTTATAAACGATTTTACTAGCCATAGATTCATCAAAATAAGCAAACAACACAATGAAAACAGAATCTGTCAAAAACTGAACAGTCTGTAGTAATCTGTAACTAACGCAAACTTCTGAACTCCAAAAATTCTAAAATAAATTGGTGGACCTGAGGGATTTGTGTAGTAATCATCTGCAAAAATAATCAACTAAATAGCACTCTCCAGTATAAAGTTGAAGCTAATTTCGTGAGCGCTAAAGTTTCTGTTTTTTTATAGCATGATCATAAAGACTTCACCCAAGTCTTCCCAAAGGTTCTACTTGGCACAAACACTAATAAAAACACAAAACCACATCTAAACAGAAGCTATATGGATTATTTATTCCTAAACAGAACCAAAAAGCAAGAAACTAAAATAAAATTGGGTTGCCTCCCAACAAGCGCTATCGTTTAACGCCCCTAGCTAGGCATGGTGATTTCAATGATGCTCACATAAAAGATAAGAATTGAAACATGAAAAGAGCATCATGAAGAATATGACTAGCACATTTAAGTCTAACCCACTTCCTATGCATAGGGATTTTGTGAGCAAACAACTTATGGGAACAAGAATCAACTTGCATAGGAAGGTAAAACAAGCATAACTTCAAAACTTTAAGCACATAGAGAGGAAACTTGATATTATTGCAATTCCTACAAGCATATATTCCTCCCTCATAATAAATTTCAGTAGCATCATGAATGAATTCAACAATATAATCATCACCTAAAGCATCCTTTTCATGATCTACAAGCATAGAAAATTTACTACTCTCCACATAAGCAAAATTCTTCTCAAGAATAGTAGTGGGAGCAAACTCAACAAAATAACTATCATATGATTGGAAATTAAGATCAAGATGACAAGTTTCATGGTTATCATTATTCTTTAAAGCATACGTGTCATCACAATAATCATCATAAATAGGAGGTATGCTTTCATCATAGTACATTTTCTCATCAAAGCTTGGGGGACAAAAATATCATCTTCATCAAACATAGCTTCCCCAAGCTTGTGGCTTTGCATATCATTAGCACCATGGATATTCAAGGAATTCATACTAACAACATTGCAATAATGCTCATAATACAAAGATCTAGTGCCAAACATTTTAATGCATTCTTCTTCTAATACTTTGGCACAATTTTCTTTTCCATCATACTCACGAAAGATATTAAAAAGATGAAGCGTATGAGGTAGACTCAATTCCGTTTTTGATAGTCTTCTTTTATAAACTAAACTAGTGCTAAAACAAGAAACAAAAAGATTCGATTGCAATATCTAAAGATATACCTTCAAGCACTCACCTCCCGCAACGGGCGCTTTAAACTGCTTGATGTCTACTACACAACCTTCTTCTTATAGACGTTGTTGGGCCTCCAAGTGCAGAGGTTTGTAGGACAGTAGCAAATTTCCTCAAGTGGATGACCTAAGGTTTATAAATCCGCGGGAGGCGTGGGATGAAGATGGTCTCTCTCAAGCAACCCTGCAACCAAATAACAAAGAGTCTCTTGTGTCCCCAACACACCCAATACAATGGTAAATTGTATAGGTGCACTAGTTCGGCGAAGAGATGGTGATACAAGTGCAATATGGATGGTAGATATAGGTTGTTGTAATCTGAAAATTTAAAAACAGCAAGGTAAAAAGTGGTAAAAGCGAGCGTAAACGGAATTGCAATGCTAGGAAACAAGGCCTAGGGTTCATACTTTCACTAGTGCAAGTTCTCTCGACAATAATAACATAATTGTATCATATAACTATCCCTAAACATGCAACAAAGAGTCACTCCAAAGTCACTAATAGCGGAGAACGAACAAAGAGATTATGGTAGGGTACGAAACCACCTCAAAGTTATTCTTTCCAATCAATCCGTTGGGCTATTCCTATAAGTGTCACAAACAACCCTAGAGTTCGTACTAGAATAACACCTTAAGACACAAATCAACCAAAACCCTAATGTCACCTAGATACTCCATTGTCACCTCAAGTATCCGTGGGTATGATTATACGATATGCATCACACTATCTCAATTCATCTATTCAAACCAACACATAGAACCTGAGTGCCCAAAGTTTCTACCGGAGAATCACGACGACGTGTGCCAACCCCTATGCATAGGTTCATGGGCGGAAGCCGCAAGTTGATCACCAAAACATACATCAAGTGAATCACGTGATATCCCATTGTCACCACAGATACGCACGGCAAGACATACATCAAGTGTTGTCAAATCTTTAAATACTCAATCCGATAAGATTACTTCAAGGGGAAAACTCAATTCATTACAAGAGAGTAGAGGGGGAGAAGAAACATAAGATCCAAATATAATAGCAAAGCTCGCGATACATCAAGATCGTGCCAAATCAAGAACACGAGAGAGAGATCAAACACATAGCTACTGGTACATACCCTCAGCCCCGAGGGTGAACTACTCCCTCCTCGTCATGGAGAGCGCCGGGATGAAGAAGATGGCCACAGGTGAGGGACCCCCCCACCCCTCTGGCAGGGTGCCGGAACAGGGTCCTGATAACCCACAAGTATAGGGGATCGCAACAGCTTTCGAGGGTAGAGTATTCAACCCAATTTATTGATTCGACACAAGGGGAGCCATAGAATATTGTCGGGGCAGGCTAATCTGGCCCACGAACATCTATGGGGTCGGCGGACCGAGCCCCTTTCGGTTCGGCGGGGAGCGGAGGTCGCACGAAGAGCAGATCGAGGCGGCACACGAGAGGTTTACCCAGCTTGAGCTCTCCCGAGAAAACGCCCCATCGCTGCATGTCTAGGGTGTATTGCGTTTTGCTCAGAGCGCTGAGTGCTACAAGACGCACGAAGCCGCTAACGAGACTCGAAAGCGTGAGGGGAATCGGCCTCCTTCTACGTTGCGCATGGGCCTCCTTTTATATGCTCAAGGGTCTCCGACGGTGTGGCAACGTAGACAAGGGTACCAATGGAAAAGTAGTGGTTGGTACACCTACTTGTACAAAGGTACGATGTATTATACCTAACCACGGCGGGGGACAAAGGCATTAAATTCCGTCACGCCGCCCTAACGGGCAAACAGGGACCGTCGGGCGCCACCGCTTGCCACGATGGCAATCTTGTCGGTCGCTTGCCACCTCGCACCGCTGGCTGCACTGACCGCCGCCACGCCACGCTGGAAAGGTCCCATGGCGACATCGTTAGTGGATGCGCCGAGCGTAGGTACAGAGAGGTGGTCTGCCGCGGCAAGCGCCTTTGCCGCGGTTGTTGTCTTGTCGCCCGGAAGCTTGTCGCTCATCGGGCCTTCCCGCAAGCTCCTTTTGCCGGGCCTTGTCTTGTAGGTGCCTTGAGTGGCCTTCCGGCAAGCTCCTCTTGCCGGGCCTTGCCTCCCAAGCGCTTTGGGTGGCCTTCCCGGCAAGCTCCTCTTGCCGGGGTCTTGTCTCCTTGGCTTGAATACTTTGTTCTTGAATGGCTCCAAAGGAACCACGGAGGACCTTGGCGGTCACCCGGTAAGCCTTGTCGCGGAGGGCTGCAACTGCCCGTGCACAAGTTCGGGATACTAGGGTACCCCTACTCTAGTACACCGACAGGAGCCCCCGGCCCTGGGCCACACACGATGCCGAAGGCCAGCTGTGCCCAAACAGGAGGCACGGCACGCTGCTGCCTGGTCACGCCAGTAACTCACCCCGGACCCACCGCCCTCCACGAGCGGCACGCATCGAAAAGTGCGGCGTCGTGTGAGAGATCGTGGGCGAGATCGTGGGGGTTTCTTTATTCGAATAACGGAACGTCCGCCTCCCTCTTTATAAGCAGGGGAAACAGGGGCAGGCCGCCCACCTTGCCAGTTGCTGTCCCATCTCGAGAAAACCTCCGCTGCTCCCCCCTTCTTCCCAAAGCTGAAGAGAGCAGCGCTCCGCCCCCCATCGCCTCCAGCATCACCAACGCCGTCGATCTCCTCCACCGCTTCCGCCATGGCTCCGAAAGCCAACAAGGGGAAGGGCGTGAAGTCGGCCAAGGCGCAGCGGCTTGCGGCGCTGTGGAAGGAGCGGGCCATCTCCCCCCCCCCCCAGCTCGCCGCGAGGGAGCTAAGGGAGAACTACTACCTCTTCTGGTCGACGGAGACGCGAGCGCATCCGCGCATGAAGGTACTCCCCGCCGCTGCTTCGGAATTGGCCCCGACAGGGTATCCCTTCTTCGCACTCTTCTTCTACTGCGGGCTCTGCCCGCCCTTCTCTGAGTTCTTTTGTGATATCATGAACACCTACGGGTTCCGCCTCCTTGATTTCACCCCCAATGCCGTTCTGACCATGGCAGTTTTTGCACATCTCTGCGAAAACTTTGTCGGAGTCCACCCAAATGTAGCCCTTTTCTACCACTTCTTTTTACCCCGGGTTGAGAGAGGGGAGCCACTTGCCGGAGGGATTGCTTGGATCTCCAGGGTCGGCAAGAAGGAAGCCTATCTGGAGGGAGAGCTCCGTAGCAAATGGGAGGAGTGGAGGGCTGATTGGTGTTGGATTGTCGAGGAGAACCCGCAGCCATTTACCGCCCAAATACTAAACCTCAAAGAGTGCGCGGCAACGATTGGAGCAATCTGGCCCCGGAGGACGCTAGGCTAAAGATCGCAGTCACTCGAATCCTTCGCCTCAGACTTGCCGGACTCACCGTAGGCACTGTTGGCGCAGACTTTCTTCGTTGCCGCATCGCCCCCTTGCAGGAGAGGAGGAGACCTGCCTGGGAGTTTCAGAACGCGGCAGATATCATGAGGCTGCGCCCAGGTCTCAACTTCAACTTCACCGTCTTGGAGCTTGACGCGATGCTCTTGGAGCTGTTCAACCCCGATCCTGACCATCCAGAGATGTTTAGGTTGCCGAGGGGCGTCGTTCCGCTGTGCAACAATTCCTCGCTCGACCGCATCCGTGCAATGATGCCGCCAGCGACTTCGCATGGAATTGTCCCAACTTGGCAAGAGCCCGCAGATGACGTCGTCGCGGCTTCTTTGTGATCTGGTAGAAGTGCCAATCCGCCCGACGAGCGAGGGGCCTCACCCGCGACACCACCGATGGCGAGATGCAGCGCGACGCCACCAGCCGGAAGAGGCGGCAGCAGGCTGCCATGGGCGAGTTTGGCTTCACCGTGGAGGAGGCAGAGGCGGCAAGCCTTGTCGAGCGAAAGGAGTTTGCCGGCGAGGAAGAGCTTGCCGAGCCTGAAGCCGAGTCGAGCGAGCCCGCCGAGGGCGCATCCTCCCCACCTTCAAGCAGCTTGCCGCGAAGCGGAGCCCCCAGCCCCACCAAGACGGGCGTCTTAGCAAGGCCGGAGACGTGGCGGGCGGCAGACGGGCTAGCGGCCAACGCGCCGCCTGACGCAGCTCATCAGCGGCAAGCGCTGTTGCCGCTGGAGCTCCTCACGCCCATTGCGGCAATCAAGCGGGGCCTTCGCGGACCACCGGTTCCGCTCCCGCCAAGCGTCCAAGGGAACCCACTCCTCCGCCTCGTCGTACCGAAGGTGGGCCAGAATTTGACCTCTCCGTGCTCAGCTCCGACGAGGAAGAAGAAGAGTAAGATTCCTTGCTGTACTTGTAATTCTTCGATTTGATTTGTTGCTTTGTCTTGTATCTGATCTGCTTCATTCTGAACCCATTCCTTTTCAGGACGCCGGCTCAGAGAATGTCGAAGAGAGCCAAGACCCCGGTGATTGTCGTCGAGGACGAACCCACTACGACGGCAGAGGGCGCGTCCGAGACCACCTTGCCGGATGTGGCAACTCTTCTTCAAAGCAGCCCAGCCGCAGCCCCCAACAGTAAGTATATGGTCTACTTCTTGCTGTTCAGCGTGCATGGGTGCTCTTTTCTTTGCTGATATTTGACTGTTGACTTGTGTAGGAGCAGAGCAGCCTCCTTCTGCTTCGACTACGCCGCCAAGGGAGGATTCCCCGGCAAGGGAGCATTCTCCGGCAAGGGACGGCACCAGCGACCCCTTGGCGGCGGAGACCATGACCGCAGACCCCGGCACAGGTAATCTTCTTGCCTGAAAACTCCCTTGTGTTCTTCTTCTTCTGATTTTCTCTTTGAATATTTGCTTGACTTTTCTTCATCCATCCGCCACAGAGCCAATGGAGACCGAGGTCGCCGGCGAGGAGGATGTGCGCGGCAATACTGATGACGCCGCCGCCATAGAAGAAGAAGCCGACGCTGACGAGCCCGCCGACGAAGAGGCCGCCAAAGCTGCTGCCGCAGAAGCTGGCGAGGGGTCCGGCGATCGTACTGACGACCCTGAGATCGCAGGAGCGCCAGGCGCTACGCCGACCGCCGATCCCTCCGCCGCTGCTGCAGCGTCAGGCCCGGAGGAGCCCCAGCCCGACGCCTATTTGAAGGCCGGCGATGGCGTCTTCATCAAGCTCCCATGGGCGTCGAGCTCCAGGGCGCCGGCTGAGGGCGAAACTTTTGATGAAGAGCTGCTCGCCTCCGCTGGGCTGACGCTGGTTGACGCGCCACGCAGCAGCGGCGAGCCTGAGGAGGAGCAGCTGCTGCGGAAGCTGCTGTCGCTCTACCGCGCCCGGCAAGCCAAGCTGGAATCTGTGGAGCGCTTTGTCGCGAAGGCGGGAGTGGACATTGAGAAGCGCCGGAGGAGCTCCGGGGCCTTAACCAGGAAGCTCTCCGTCCCTGGCGGCGGAGCGGAGCAGCCGCCGAAGAGCGCAAAGCCTTCCTCCTCGAGAAGGCCGAGGCTGAAGAGCGACAACGGCTTGCTGCCGAGGAGCTGTCTGTGCGGGAAGGCGAGTTGGCGCAGCGGAAGGTCAACCTTGACAGCCACGAGGAGGATCTTGCCATGCGCGAGCAAACATTTGGCAGGGCTCTCAAGGAAGCAAAGGATGTTGTCGCAGCCGCTGAGGCCGCCAAGAAGGAGCTGGAGACGAAGGTGGCGCAGTTGGAGGCCAATCTCAAGGAGAGCGACGAGGAGCTTGCTGCACTCAAGCACAAGCTCGAGAAGGACGCCTACACTCTTGGCGAGCTGCAGGGCCGTCTCGCCGAGAGGAGCAAGGAGCTCAGCGCCGCCAAGGACTCCAATGCAGATCTTGAGTTGAAGCTAACTACTTTGACTCGAGCCGGACGGGCGCCAGGGAGCAGGAAGTGGCCTTGAAGGAGAAGATCAAGGCCGACGAGGCGCTGGCCGGGCGAAGTGTTGTTGCCGCCCAGAGTGCCTTGAGGAGAATGTGGAGCACTTTGGACCGAGGGTCTCGTGAATGTTCTTTGTAGCCATCGACGAGGAGCTGGCGCAGCTGGGGATGGTGGATCTTGGATATTCCTCCGACGAGCACCTCCAACCCAGCGCCAAGCTCAGCTTGTTCTTCAAGGGCGTGGTGACGGCCCTCCAGCGGCTCCGGGAAGAAGTCCCAAAACAGCTGGCCGAGGAGTCGCGCCAGATCTGTGCGGGGGCTCTTCAGAAAGTGCTGATGAAGGTGGCCTTCCGCAATCCAGGCCTCAACCTCACCAACGTCCTCAAGTCCCTGCCGCCTGATGTTGATGTGGAGGCGCTCAAGACCATTGTCGCACCCATCGTGGACAGGGTGAGTGGAATCAAGAGGGTTGAGGGCGATCGCGTAGATTAGGCCGCCCGCTTTCTCTTTCTCTTGCCGCTGCTGGTCATGTCATAGGAACAATCCATTAGAGCTGCGGCAAGCTATCTTGTAATATAACTCTATTTTGGGTATCAATTGCTATGTTATTTCCTTTACTTGATTCCTTCCTTTGTATGCTTTTGCCCTACGCTTTTAGGGAACTTGTCGGCGCGGGCACCTGAGCCGCGAGCGCTGAGTGCGGGACGTCAGCAGCCTGCTGGCGGTGCCGCTTCCGACAAGCAACCTTGTCGCAACTAGTCGCAGCTCACTTAAGTTGTTGAGCGGACTCGAAACAAAGTAAGGGAGCAACTTGCTACGAGTTGGTTCCTCTGCGCACAGGTTTTCCGTACAAAGTACGGTCGTTCGAGGAAGATAACTTAAATTTTTTAAAACTGATTGCTCAAACTTTGGCAACTTAGCTTTCCGGTAAGGCTAGACTTCCTTGAGCGACGCTTGGTCCACACCATTATCTTCTCCTTCCCCCCGGCAAACTTGTGTGCGAGGGAACCTTTCCTTCTTTGAGAAAGAGAAAGAAGAGAAAATAAAGATATGGAGCCTTATGGCTCGTTATTGCTTACAGGGGGTAGGTGCTGCACAAAGTGTCAGATAACGCATGCAAAATAGAAGTAAAAAGCATGAAATTGACAAGGTGTGCGGGCACGCTTAGCTTTACTTATGCACGGGTCTGCGCTTAGGCATTGTACAAAGGATTACATGCAACAAGCGGCAAGACATGTACAAAAGGTGGTTGCTTAACAGGTTCCGGCAACCGCGCCTTACTGGTAAAACTTGCGAAGATTCTAAATGTTCCAGGAGTTGCTCACCGGAATGCCATCTTCGATCTCAAGGCGGACAGCGCCAGGCCTAGTGACTCGTTTCACCCGGTAAGGGCCTTCCCACTTCGGCGTCAACTTGTTGGAATTCTTGGCAGACTGAACGCGCCGAAGAACAAGGTCGCCTTCCTCGAGACTTCTGGCATTAACTTTGCGGCTATGGTAGCGGTGCAAAGCTTGCTGGTACCGAGCAGCTCGTACAGCAGCCTGAAGACGATCCTCCTCAAGGAGCAGCGTGTCATCTTGTCGCAGCTGCTCTTGCTCAAGCTCATCATAAGCGAGCACTCGAGGTGATCCGTGACACGAAGTTCCGTGGGAGAACTGCCTCTGCTCCATAGACTAGAGCGAAAGGTGTCCGCCGGTGGCTTGATTTGGCGTCGTCTGATCGACCAAAGAACCACCGGCAGCTCCTCGATCCAGCTTTCTTCCGCACTTGTGCAGCTCGTCGAAAGTTCTGGTCTTGAGCCCGCGCAGACTTCAAGCATTGGCCCTCTCCGCTTGACCGTTGCTTCTCGGATGAGCAATGAAGCGAAGCGCACCTTGGTGCCAAGATCTTGGATGTACTGCATGAAGGTGCGGCTCGTGAATTGTGTGCATGTTGTCGGTGATGATCCCGTTAGGGATTCCAAACGGCAAACAATCGACCAAGAACTTGATCGCTGATTGTGCCGTCACCTTCCTCATCGCTTCCACTTCCGGCCACTTTGTGAACTTGTCGATTGCAACGCATAAGTACTCATAGCCCCGACAGCTCGGGAAAGGGGCCGAGATGTCGAGCCCCTGCACCGAAAATGGCCAGGATAAAGGGATCGTCTGGAGAGCTTGAGCTGGCTGGTGTATCTGCTTGGAATGGAACTGGCACGCTTCACACTTGGTTACTTGTGCAGTTGCATCCTGGAGGGCTGTCGGCCAAAAGAAACCTTGCCGGAATGCTTTGCCGGCAAGTGCTCTGGCACCAACGTCGTGACCACATATGCCTCCATGTATCTCTGCCAACAGCTTTTGTCCGTCTTCCCGGTGAATACACTTCAATTTCACACCGTTGAGTCTTCTTACATGCAGTGTCTTTGTCGACAAACTGGTACATACTTGACTGCCGGGCTACTCTTTCCGCTTCTTCTTGCTCTTCGAAGTTCTCCGTCTCAAGGAAATGGACAATCTTTGTGCCCATGCTGGAGCTTTGCGGCTCGACAACAAGGACTAAAGGCATATCTCGCTTCAAGGAACGTCCGCTTCTCTGGCGAGAACACGTGGCTCAGCCAAGCTTGACATTCCCGGCAAGCTTGCCGGAGCAAAACTTGTCGGGAGCGCTCGCTTCAACGAAACAAACCACAGGGCTTGTCGGAGCAGATCGCTCCTCAAGATCAAGCGGTGTCGATCTTGGGGACCTTCTTGGCGGCGGCTTCGGGAAGCCCTACCGGAAAGTAGTCACCAGAGATCAACTTCCTCTTCTTTCTCTGTCCAGTTGATGGCGTTACAGATGGTTGAGTCAACCTGAGCACAAAGATCCCTGGTTCCACATGCAACTTAAGTGCGGCGCACTTCGACAGGCCATCAGCAATGTCATTCTGAGCTCTTGGAATATATTCCATCTGTAGGCCGTCAAAATGCTCTTCCAGCTTCCTCACTTCATCAACATAAGCTTCCATCAATGGACTCTGATAACTCTTGTTCACTTGGCGGATGACAAAGTCTGTGAGTCACCCTCGACAATGAGCTTCTTGATCCCAAGGTCTCTGCGATCCTCGAGACCGGCAAGCAAACCTTCATACTCTGCGGTATTGTTTGTTGCTTGCTCCTTGGGAAAGTGCATCCGACTACGTACTTGAGGTGCTCTCCGTGGGTGCAACAAGTAGCACGCTCAAGACCGGGCGCCTTTGCAGCGAGAAGGCACCATCAAAGTACATCAGCCACTCTTTGCTTGCTTCCTTGACGGGAATGCTCGCTTCGATTTCTTCATCTTGTGTTGGCGCCCATTCTGCTATGAACTCCGCCAATGCTCGCTTTGGATAGTTGACGTGCTCTCAAACTTGAGGCCAAAGCTTGACAGTTCCAGAGCCCACTCGACAATCCTGCCTGTTGCCTCTGGATTTTGCAGTATCCTCTTCAGCGGAAAACGAGTGACAACTGTGATCTCATGTGCCTGGAAGTAATGGCGCAGCTTTCTCGAGGCCATGAGGAGGCCGAAAAGCAATTTTTGCACACCAGAGTACCTTGACCTAGCCCCATGCAGAAGGGAACTGACAAAGTAAACTGGGCGCTGCACCATTCTTTTCTGCATCTTCTCATGTGTCTGCGCAGATTCGTCCTTGTCGGGACCAGAGCTTGCCGATGAAGCCCCCTGCTTGTCGCTGGATGAATCTGCCATGGTTGCTAGCTCATCATCCGCCTCCCTCTCTGCTACTAACGCAGCACTAACCACTTGATTGGTTGCTGCTATATACAAGAAGAACTTCTCTGCGGCCTAGGTGCGACAAGTGTTGGAGTGGAGGATGTATCTCTTCAAGTCTGCCGGTAGCGCAGCCTCCGCTTCCGAGTCCATTGCATCGGACCTGCCTTTTTCAAAATTTTGAAAAAGCGGTAGGCGGCGCTCGATGAACCTAGAGATAAACCTGCTGAGAGCAGCTACGCAACCGGCAAGCCTTCGTACATCCTTGACGCGCTTTGGTGCTTCAATTTGCTCAATGGCTTTGACCTTGCCGGGATTGGCTTCAATTCCCCACTGAGAGACGAAGAACCCGAGAAGCTTGCCGGAAGGGACTCCAAACACGCACTTCTCGGGGTTGAGCTTGAGGTTGATCCTGCGCAGATTTGCAAAGGTTTCGTCTAAATCTTGAATCGGAGTTGTCTTGTCCTTGCTTTTGACCACTATGTCATCCATGTAGGCTTCCACATTTCTGTGCATTTGCGGATCAAAAGCGTCATGGACTACTCTTGCAAATGTTGAACCAGCATTCTTTAACCCGAAGGGCATCCGTACAAAATAGTATGTGCCACATGGGGTGATGAATGCGGTCTTCTCCTCATCCTCTTCTCGCCATGAAGATCTGATGATATCTCGAATATGAATCAAGTAATGAAAGCAAGTGACATCCGGCCGTGGAGTCAACAATATGGTCGATGCGCGGCAAGGGAAATGGGTCTTTGGGACAAGCTTTATTGACATCGGTAAAGTCGATACAAAGTCTCCATTTCCCGTTCGCCTTGCGCACGACTACATGATTGGCCAACCACGTAGGATGGAGCACTCCTCTGACAAGGCCTGCTGCTTCCAATTTCTTGATTTCTTCTGCAATGAATTCTTGGCGCTCCACTGCCTGCTTCCTGACTTTCTGCTTGACGGGCCGTGCATGAGGACAGACGGCGAGATGGTGCTCAATTACTTTCCTGGGAACACCGGGGATGTCAGTCGGTTGGCACGCAAACACGTCGACGTTCGCCCGCAGGAAAGCAACGAGCGCGCCTTCCTATTTAGGGTCGAGAGAGGCACTGATGGTGAAGGTACCACCAGTGCCGTCCTCCTTGGCGGACACCTTCTTGGTCTCTGGTGAAGCTGCCATTGTCTTCTTACACTTGCCGGTGAAGCTCGATGGTGCGTCCTCGACGGTAGCGCAGCACTCCGAGGAGGTGCGCTTGCCGGAGTGGGCATCAGAGCTCTTGCCGGACTTGGTCTTCTTCTTCGCCCCGGGAGCTTCAGCGGCAAGTGACTTGCGATCTGCTGCGGCTGCTGCTTCCCGGTAGATCTTGTCGGCGCAGATAAGAGCATCCTTCTTGTCGCCAGGGACTGAAATGACACTTATCGGGCTGGCATCTTCAGCATGTTGTAGGCATAGTGAGAGGCCGCCATGAATTTGGCAAGTGCCGGGACGGCCAAGTATCCCATTGTAAGGCAATGGAAAATCAGCAACGTCAAAAGTGACCCTCTCGATTCTGAAGTTCAATTCACGCCAAATGTCACCGGCAACGTGATCTTTCCCTTCGGCTTGCTCCTTCCCGGATTGATTCCTTGGAAAGTGCCGGTCTCTTCGAGCTCGCCATCAGGGATCTGGAGTTTCTAGAGCACCGCAGAGGAGATCAGGTTCAAGCCGGCCCCGCCGTCAACTAACATCTTGGTGACCTTGAGGTTGCGGATAGTTGGTGAAACCAACATCGGCAAGCACCCGACCGCAGTTACGCAATCAGGGTGGTCCTCAATATCAAAGATGATAGGCGTGCTGGACCATTTCAGAGGCCTGCGTGACACGATGGATGGTTCTGCTGCATTGACTTCCCGCATCCACTGCTTGAGTTGGCGATGTGAAGTATGCAGAGAAGCACCGCCGTCAACGCACAGGACCTCTGTGGCTTTCTGGAACTCCTGCTCATCGGTCTCGTCATCATCCATGTCTTCATCATCGTCGTTTTCTTCATCTTTGTCGCGGCCGCGGGGAGGTCTGTCTCCTTGCCGCTGCTTGGCCTTGCCGCGGCGTCCTCCTCGGCCGGGACGTTTCTTGCTAGCTCCTCCAGCACCTTCCTGAGCCTTCTCCTTGTCGCGCCGCTCGTATTCAGCCTTCTGCTGTTCGACAAGCTGCTCGACCTTCTTGCAGCTCACGGAGGTCATGGCCCTTGGTGCGGTGGATCTTGCAGTACTGCTTGCCGGAGCCGTCCTGCTTGTCGGCGACCGCCACAGACTGGCAGTGGGTGCCAGCGGCAACCTCCTTGCCGGAGCTACCAGCCTTGGCTTTCATGGCGCCACCTCCGTTGCCGGACTGCTGAACAACTAGCACATCTCTGCCTTTCTTTTTCCTGTTGCCCCGCCGCCGACTCTTCTTTGCCGGGGCGGTCTCCTCACTATCTGATCCTCCTGCTTCAAGATTCTCTCCGGGAGTCTCCTCCCTTCCTCAAAGACGCACACACTTGTCGCCTGTGGCATATAGCTCATCGACGTCTCGATCTTGCACATCGCCATCTCCTCCCTCATCTCGCGGTTTCGCGACGTTCGATGGAACGCGCTGATTACCCATGGCGGGGTGGACGTCGGGGATGTTGTGCCTCTGTGGCTGAACCTCTGAATATACTTGCGCAGGGCTCCCTTCCTTCTGGGCGAGCAGATGAAGGTCGCTTTCTTGTCCATGGGGCTTGTGGCCGCCTGTAAAGGCGCCGACAAACTGATGGCATAGATCTGCCCAAGAGGACATGGAGTTGTCCGGCAAGTGCATGAGCCAAGATCTGACATTGGGCTTGAGCACCAGCGGGAAGTAGTTGGCCAGGATCTTGTCGTCTCGCCCCCCGGCAGCTTGTACCGCGATGGTGTAGATGCTAAGGAACTCCGACGGATGCGTCTTGCCGTCGTACTTCTCTGGTACGTCTGGTTTGAAATTCTTCTTGCTGGGCCACTGGACTTGCCGCAACTCACGAGTGAACACAGGGCAACCTACCGCGTACGGCAAGTCGCCTGGTTCCTCCGGCGCATGCATGTCAACAGAGGGCCCAGCGCGCTTGTCGGATTGACATCGCGCTTCTCTTCGGCGCTCGATGCGAGTTCGAGCGTCTTCTTGCTGTCGTTCGTGAAGAACTTGGCGCTGATTGCGATGAGCTCGTGGATCCGATGATGCGGTGGAGTCGCTGTCGAGGTGGATCCGACGAGTCGGCAATCTTGGCCTTCGGGGCGGAGAGTGCATGGTGGTTGCACCCCCACCGGTCTCGTCGCCACCGGCTCGTGTTTGGCAGTCCTGCCGCGGCAGCGATGTACTCGGTTGCCGTGGAGCGTCGCCGTTGGCGAAGCTGATGAGACTCTGAATGGTGGCCCTCCATTCATCGACCTTGTCGGCTGTTGGAGGGTAATCCAGGAGCATTTGCGCTCTCGCCAATGCTTCTGCTGGAGTGGTGGGTGGCAGTGGCGAACGGTGCGAGGAGCAGGATACGCTCGGACTTCTAACTATGTTAGAAGGAGCAGTATCCCGTCCAAGCGACCGTGCCTCGCTCGCGGCAGCATGTTGGCGTGCATGCTGGTCTTGAGCATCCCGAGATCCACCAGCTCGATCTTTGTCCAACGAGCGTATGGCATTGTGAATGCCATGACGCTGTCGGTCCCGCGCCTCCTGAGACGGGCGCGGTGCATGCACGGACGCCAAGGTCTGCGCAGCCTTGTCCTTGGACTTGGCAGCACCGTGAGTTCCCCCGTCACCGTCCATTCTTCCGCCGGCGTCTACCCCACCACCTGTTTGCTCCGGTGGTGGTGGGTTCGACGCGGACGGAGCTTCTCCCGCCGAAGCCTTCTTCTTCGGTGGCATGTTGATGAAGATGATGAAGATCTGGCTCGCGTGGACGCCGGATCAGGTTCACACAACCTCGACGCCCCCTACCTGGCGCGCCAAAGATGTCGGGGCAGGATGATCTGGCCCACGAACACATATGGGGTCGGCGGACCGAGCCCCTTTCGGTTCGGCGGGGAGCGGATGTCGCACGAAGAGCAGATCGAGGTGGAGCACACAAGAGGTTTACCCAGCTTCGGAGCTCTCCGGAGAGATAACGCTCCTACTGCTGCATGTCTAGGTGTATTGCGTTCTTGCTCAGGAGCGCTGAGTGCTACAGTACGCACGAGCTGCTAACGAGACTGAGTGTGAGGGGAACTGGCCTCCTTCTCTACGTTGCGCATGGGCCTCCTTTTATATGCTCAAGGGGTCTCCGACAGGTGGCAACATAGACAAGGGAACAAATGGAAAAGTAGTGGTTGATACACCTACTTATGCGATTATGCGATGTATTATACCTAACCCCGACGGGCAGGGACAAAGGCATTAAATGCCCGTCACGCCGCCCTAACGGTGCAAACAGGGACCGTCGGGCGCCACCGCTTGCCACGATGGCAATCTTGTCGGCGCCGCTTGCCACCTCGCACCGCTGGTTGCACCTGACCGCTTCGCCACGCTGCTGGAAAGGTCCCATGGCGACATCGTTAGTGGATCTGTTGGGCGTGGAAATGCAGAAGAGGTGGTCTGCTGTGGCAAGCGCCTTGTCATGTTGTTGTCTTGTCGCCCGGAAGCTTGTCGCTCGTCGGGCCTTCCCGCAAGCTCCTCTTGCCGGGCCTTGTCTTGTAGGTGCCTTGAGTGGCCTTCCCGGCAAGCTCCTCTTGCCGGGCCTTGCCTCCCAAGCGCTTTGGGTGGCCTTCGGCAAGCTCCTCTTGCCGGGGTCTTGTCTCCTTGGTTTGAATACTTTGTTCTTGAATGGCTCCAAAGGAACCACGGAGGACCTTGGCGGTCACCCGGTAAGCCTTGCCGCGGAGGGCTGCAACTGCCCGTGCACAACTTCGAGATACTAGGGTACCCCTACTCTAGTACACCGACAAATATTCTCAAGTATTAGCAGCTGAGTTGTCAATTCAACCACACCTGGAAACTTAGTATCTACAGCAAAGTGTTTAGTAGCAAAGTAATATGATAGTGGTGGTAACAGTAACAAAAGTAAAGACATCAAAAGTAATGTTTTTGGTATTTTGTAGTGATTGTAACAGTAGCAACGGAAAAGTAAATATGCGTAAACCAGTATGGAAAGCTCGTAGGCACCGGATCAGTGATGGATAATTATGCCGGATGCAGTTCTTCATGTAACAGTCATAACATAGGGTGACACAGAACTAGCTCCAATTCATCAATGTAATGTAGGCATGTATTCCGTAAATAGTCTCCCCCAAGCTTGTGGGAGACTCTCTTCTTTAATTTGCACGAAGTTGTATATTTCCCTCAAAGCAGCTTGTTTCTTATGAGCAGGGAAATATTTAGCAGAGAAGTAATAAATCATATCCTGGGGACTACGCACACAACCAGGATCAAGAGAATTAAACCATATCTTAGCATCACCCTTTAATGAGAACGGAAATATTTTGAGTATATAAAAGTAGCGCGATCTCTCATCATTAGTAAACAGGCGGCTATATCATTTAACTTAGTAAGATGTGCCACAACAGTTTCAGATTCATAGCCATAAAAAGGATCAGATTCGACCAAAGTAATTATATCTGGATCAACAGAAAATTCATAATCCTTATCAGGAACACAGATAGAGGAAGTTGCAAAAGCAGGGTCGGGTTTCATTTTATCCCCAAGTGATTCTTTGTTCCATTTAACTAATAACCTCTTGAGCTCATATCTATCTTTCCAAGCTAAAATAGCAGCAGAAGATTCCATATCAAAAACATAACCCTCAGGAATAACAGGCATATTTTCATCATCGTATTCAGCTTCAATAATTTCTTTCTCTCCAGCCCTAGCAATTTGTTCATCTAGAAATTCACCAAGGGGCACAGTAGTATCAAGCATAGAAGTAGTTTCATCATAAGTATCATGCATAGCAGAAGTGGCATCATCAATAACATGCGACATATCGAACGAATAGCGTAAGCGAGGTTTAGGTGTCGCTAGCTTACTCATAACATAAGGTGAATCAAGTGCAGAGCTAGATGGCAATTCCTTACCTCCCCTCGTAGTTGAGGGATAAATTTTTGTCTTAGCGTCTTTCAAGTTCTTCATAGTGTCCAGCAGATATAAATCCCAAGTGACTTAAAGAATAGAGCTATGCTCCCCGGCAACGGCGCCAGAAAAAGGACTTGATAACCCACAAGTATAGGGGATTGCAACAGCTTTCGAGGGTAGAGTATTCAACCCAAATTTATTGATTCGACACAAGGGGAGCCAAACAATATTCTCAAGTATTAGCAGCTGAGTTGTCAACTCAACCACACCTGGAAACTTAGTATCTACAGCAAAGTGTTTAGTAGCAAAGTAATATAATAGTGGTGGTAACGGTAACAAAAGTAAAGACAGCATGTCGGAGTAATTGGACACGGATACCCCGAAGACGGCAAGACAATAATTCAAGACATCGGGGCTAGAAAAAGCCCCTCAGTCCGACTGCCCGGCCGCTCCTGTCGGCTCCTCGTCCGATCAGCTTCGCTGCCGGCCGGTCACTCATTTAACCTCAACCAGCCATTTGCCGACGCAGCCCGACCCGACATCGACAAGACACCGATGGGACAACCGTACCGCGATGCCATCATGTGCAGTGATACTTGTCCCTGGGCACTATTTATGAAGTGACCCAGGGGACAAGTATGACATGCACCATGCCTTACCCATGCCCACTACCAAGCTTACATCCTAAGCTACCCTCTCCTATATAAAGGGGCACACATCCATCCATCCACGCACACACACAAGCAAGCTAGCTGGCAAGAGAGCTAGCTAGCCAGGCTCACGCACACACCCACGGCCAAGTGCCATTCAGCCACTAGAGCATGCTTTCTCATCTCGGCCACAGATACATACGTGAGGCTAGTAGCATATAGTACTCATCTGGATACAGCTCCAGGAGCACTCTGTACTAGATATATCAGATACACTCAGACATGCAGCAGTAGGAGTATTATCTCTCCTGAGAGCTCCGGAGCTGGGTAAACCACCGCTTGCTACTCGCATACCCGCCCCCGGGCCTATCAGCAGCAGTCTTACCCTCACACTAAGCCCTTGTGGCATCTGTCGACTCGCAAGCCCCCCGTGAGAATACCACGACAGTTGGCGCCCACTGTGGGGTGGTACTTTGCTACCACGCTGCTGCTCATTTCGCTGTCCGGGTGGGACCCTTTTTTCTTCATCACCTCCGCCGCAGCATCACGCCGTCTCTCCGGTAGCGCTCGGGGGCTCGACGACGACCCGCCCCTGGAGCGGCCGCGAGGGGTGGCGCGACCTTGTCGTCGGCATCGCCTTCTTCGTCACCACCGCTGCGACGCCGGCCGTCTGCCCGTGCGCCGCGCCGCCTCGCTTCGGTCGGCCGCATCCATCCGCGTGCCGCTCGAATCGGCTCTCCTCTGTGACGCGCCTCCCTCGCTCCTCCGTTTGCTCCCCCGAGGAAATGGCCAGATAATGGTTGGATGCTTCCTGTACAATGGCCATGCACCGCCAAAACCATGGTCATACACTTCCAGAAGGAAACCAGATATGCCCCATACACTACCCAAACATTAGTCAGACACAAGTCAGATGTTACCAAGACTATGCCCAGACATTGTTCGAGCTTTGAGTAGCAAGGCGGCCGAAGCGCCACTGCGTGGCCCCTGGTTGCCGCTGCCGCTGCCCGCTGCTCGCCATACAGCGACGGCCATCCGGTTCTCTCCGCTGCCCGACCGGCTCGACCGCCTCCCGTGGTTGTCCGTCGTGGTCCCTCGACGCCGCCGGCTCGACGGGCTCCCGAGCCGGCAACTCCACCCCCTGCTGGTATCCAGCAGGCCCTGTCGGCGCTGCGCCGTGCGGCTCGCAGACGCCCGTCCGGTGTCGTGCTCGGCCGCCTCCTCCCGTGTTGCGACCACACGGACCGCCTCGCGCGGCTGTCGCTGCTCCTCCGTCCGGCCGCTTGCCGCCCAACCGCCTCCCGCCGCCCGTGGCCGCCTCACGAGCGCGTCGGCCTCCTTGCGCTGGCTGCGCCCGGCGTCCGCACGCACCGAATCCATCCGCCCCCTCCCGCTGGCTCCGCCTCCTCGGGCCGCCTGCCCCGCGGTTGAGGAGCGGCGCCCCTGCCGCCTACGGTCATCTGGCTCCCTCGGCCGCCTTGCTCAGCCGGCTGCGCCCCCGCCCGGCCGACTTCGAGCCTCTCTGTCTCCTTCGCTAGACGGCTCCACCAGCACGCCGGCCCCGAGCCCGGCCTCCCCTTGCCGCCCTCCCCGGTTGCCGCCTGCCCGCGCTGGCCGGGTCGCCGTTGCCGGCTGTCGCCTTCCTGCGGCTGGCCTCCTCCGCTTTCGGCTCTACCTCATCCCCGTGCCCTGCCGTCTTTGCACCCGGCTCGGACCGGCTTCTCCTCCGTGCCGATTTGCCGTCGCCAGCCGGACGCCGGCTCCCGTGCTTGGCCTGCTCCTCCCGCACCTGGACTCTGGCTCCCGCGGCCGCCTGTCCACCGCGCCGGGTCCTCCCCGCCGGCTCTCCGGTTCCGCCTCCTTCGACCGCACGCGCTCAAGCTTCCCCCGCAGTCGTGCCCGCCTGTTGGTTGGCCGCTCCGGCCGGCTGCCGCCTTGCAACGGCTCATGGCGCCCTGCTTGCTCCCCAGCGTTTCCCTACCAGGTGGCCGTGCGGCAGCTGCGCCGCGCCTTGCCGTTGCGCCCCTCTGCTCCGCCCCGGTGCATGCTGGCCCCGTATCGCCAACTCCCCGTCTGGCCGCCTGCCGCCGCCTCGGCTCCACGTGGCTGCGCCCCAGCCGACTGCTCCATGCAGACAGAAAAAGGGTCGCCTGCCCAATGGCCGGCTGGAGAAGAGAAAAGAAAGAGAGGGGTCCGGCTCCCCGCGTGGAGTCGGACAAAAAAAAAGAGAGTGTGCACGACCGGCTGCTGAGAGCCGGCAGAGAAAAGAAAGAAGAAGAAGAAGAGCCGGGTGGAGAAAGAGTCTGGCTGCCCAGCCGGCTGAAAATGAAGTGCGCGTCCGGCTGCCTGCAGTCGGACAAAGAGAAAAATAAAGAAGACAAAGTAGTCGCCAGGAGTTCTGGCCCGATCGGCCTCAGCCGAATCTCGAGGCTACACCAATGGTCTTGTTGACGCTTCGCGAGGAAGAAGACAAAGTAATGCTGGAGATCCGGCCCGACCGCCAGCCGCCCGGATCTCGGGTTACACCAAGCCGGTGCGCCGACACGCCCCAGGAAGAAGAAAAGTAGTCGCTGGAGATCCGCCCGATCGCTCAGTCGGCCGAATCTCGGGGCTACACCCAATGGTGTTGCCTTCGCCAAGATTGCAAACAAGGGAAGAGTTTTGTCAGCCAATGCCGGCAGAAGATAAAAGAAGAAAAAGGGCGCTGCAAGACGCCGCCGCTGGCCGGTCGAACGACCGGCGGGACCCCTTCGAGCACCCGGGCGGCTCGGCGGCTACACCAGGGCTGGTGCGCCAAGGCCTTCATGAAAGTACCGAAGTCGCGGCTGTCTTCGACGACCGTGACTACACAAAAATCATTGTGAGCTCCTCACCTGCATATTTTTTTGCATCACGCGAGCACGGATAACCCCGAGCGATGCTCGGGGAATTATCTCTGCATTTCATTACAGTTGCACCACTGCCGCCCGGCCCAGAAGTTGGCCCTTGAGGCTGGCCGCTGGTTCGAGACGTTTGTTCCCGCAGACGGCTTAGTAGCGTGCGCAGTACCAAAGGCTCACTCTTAGTCACAGACCGCAGAGCGGCTGTCGGGCTAGCAAGGGTGAACGCTGGAGGCCGCCCACGCGAAAAACGTCCGACAAGAAAAATGGTTCGGGTCACCCAACCGTTTCCTTTATGAGTATCTGCTCGGTTAAATTCGCTCCCAGAGTCTGAGTATTGTACACTCCACTCCGCGGTCCACTCTTAGCCACAGACCGCAGAGCGGCTGTCCGGCAAATGAGAGCACAAGACAAAGAGTGGAGGGAACATGAAAAAGATTGAAGGGGGCTCGGACGAAACCGAGTCAGCACCCTCCGCATAAAACTTACAATGCTAAAAGCAAACATTTGATATATCCGCGTGGACTAACTTTGTCTTTTTCATGATCATTTCCATGAACACTCGCCAAAAAACCTTCGCCCAACTTTGCCAAGTTTCCCAGAGGCTTGGGGGCTACTGTCAGAGTAATTGGACACGGATACCCCGAAGACGGCAAGACAATAATTCAAGACATCGAGGCTAGCAAAAGCCCCTCAGTCCGATTGCCCGGCCGCTCCTGCCGGCTCCCGTCCGATCGCTCTGCCCGGCCGGTGGCGGCTGCCGATCAAGGCTAACCAACAGCCGACTGCAGCCCGACCTGAAACCAACAAGACACCGACGGGACAACCATACCGCGACGCCATCATGTACAGTGACACTTGTCCCTGGGCACTATTTATGAAGTGACCTAGGGGACAAGCATGACATGCACCATGCCTTACCCATGCCCGCTACCAAGCTTACATCCTAAGCTACCCTCTCCTATATAAAGGGGCACACATCCATCCATCCAGGGGATGGGCACTCACATGCACTCACACAAGCAAGCTAGCTAGCAAGAGAGCTAGCTAACCAGGCTCACACTCACGCAGACACCCACGGCCAAGTGCCATTTGGCCACTAGAGCATGCTTGCTCATCCCAGCCACAGATACATACGTGAGGCTAGTAGCATATAGCACTCATCTGGATACAGCTCCAGGAGCACTCTGTACTAGATATATCAGATACACTCAGACATGCAGCAGTAGGAGTATTATCTCTCCGGAGAGCTCCGAAGCTGGGTAAACCACCGCGTGCTACTCGCATACCCGCTCCCGGGCCTATCAGCAGCAGTCTTACCCTCACACTAAGCCCTTGTGGCATCTGTCGACTCGCAAGCCCCCCGTGAGAATACCAAGACACAGCAAAAGTAATGTTTTTGGTATTTTGTAGTGATTATAACAGTAGCAACGGAAAAGTAAATAAGCGTAAACCAGTAGATGGAAAGCTCGTAGGCACCAGATCAGTGATGGATAATTATGCCGGATGCGGTTCATCATGTAACAGTCATAACATAGGGTGACACAGAACTAGCTCCAATTCATCAATGTAATGTAGGCATGTATTCCATAAATAGTCATACGTGCTTATGGAAAAGAACTTGCATGACATCTTTTGTCCTACCCTCCCTTGGCAGCGGGGTCCTATTGGAAACTAAGGGATATTAAGGCCTCCTTTTAATAGAGAACCGGAACAAAGCATTAGCACATAGTGAATACATGAACTCCTTAAACTATGGTCATCACCGAGAAGTATCCCGATTATTGTCACTTCGGGGTTGTCAGATCATAACACATAATAGGTGACTATAGACTTGCAAGATAGGATCAAGAATTCACATATATTCACGAAAACATAATAGGTTCAGATCTGAAATCATGGCACTCGGGCCCTAGTGACAAGCATTAAGCATAGCAAAGTCATAGCAACATCAATCTCGTAACATAGTGGATACTAGGGATCAAACCCTAACAAAACTAACTCGATTACATGATAAATCTCATCCAACCCATCACCGTCCAGCAAGCCTATGATGGAATTACTCACGCACGGCGGTGAGCATCATGAAATTGGTGATGGAGGATGATTGATGATGACGACGGCGACGAATCCCCCTCTCCGGAGCCCCGAACGGACTCTAGATCAACCCTCCCGAGAGGTTTTAGGGCTTGGCGGCGGCTCCGTATTATAAAACGCGATGATTTCTTCTCTCTGATTTTTTTTCTTCCCGAAAGCCAATATATAGAGTTGGAGTTGGCGTCGGAAGGTGTCCAGGGGGCCCACGAGGTAGGGGGCGCGCCCTAGAGGGGGGCGCCACCCACCCTCATGGACAGGGTGTGGGCCCCCTGGTCTTCATCTTTGGCGAGGATTTTTTATTATTTTTTATAAGACATCACGTGGAGTTTCAGGTCATTCTGAGAACTTTTGTTTTCTGCACATAAAACAACATCTTGGCAATTCTGCTGAAAATAACGTCAGTGCGGATTAGTTCCATTCAAATCATACAAGTTAGAGTCCAAAACAAGGGCAAAAGTGTTTGGAAAAGTAGATACGACGGAGACGTATCAGATCCCGATTGGCTTTTGGTGGCTCTGGAGGTTTTGCGGTGGCGAAACTCCCGACCTAATCTCCATTCTGGAAGTTTTAGGGTACGTGGAGTTATATAGGCGGAAGAAGCACGTCAGGGGAGCCATGAGGGCCCCACGAGGCAGGGTGGCGCGCCCTAGGGGGGTGGGCGCGCCCCCACCCTCGTGGCTTCCTCGTTCCTTCCTTGACATGGGGTCCAAGTCCATCCGGTAGCTTTCCTTCCAAAAATAACTTCTCCAGTTGATTTCGTTCCATTTTGACTCCGTTTGATATTCCTTTTCTTCGAAATTCTGAAATAGGCAGAAACAACAAATCTGGGTTGGGCCTCCGTTTAATAAGTTAGTTCCAAAAATAATATAAAAGTGGAAAATAAAGCCCAATATTGCCCAAAACAGTAGATAATATAGCATGGAGCAATCAAAAATTATAGATACGTTGGAGACGTATCACGGGGTGGCGCGGGCTGGTGTTCGGCGTACGTAACCGGTTTGTCCCGTCCACAAGGTGGGCGGTCAGGTTCATCAGCAGTTTTATTCTTTGGCGGTGTTGGCTCAAGGGCCTTGTCGTCGAATTGTGGTAGTAGCTTGCGCTTCGGGTAACTCTTAGTTGGGCGTTCGAGGCCGTATTCCTCGGCTGTCAGGACATTAATCCATCTGTCATTGAGTAAATCCTGTTTAGCTTGAACCTGCTGCTGCTTCTTTTTTAGGCTTCTTGAAGTGGCGATTAGCCGGCGCTTAAAGTGCTCTTGTTCGAGGGGTTCCTCTGGCATGATGAAGTCTTCGTCGTCGAGGCTCACATCCTCTTCGGAGATCGATAGGTAGTTACTATCTTCCGAGTCCTCATTCCCGATAGGGTCGTCGGTGTTAACTTGCCCATCCTCCCAGGCGTCCTGTTCGGATGTTGGCTCGATAGGGGCTTCGGGGTCTTCAGCATTCTCCGCAGTGTTATTGTCTCCGGTGCCGGTATTGCTGTCATTGTCGCGACGCGATTTTGAGCGGCGCCGCTGACGTTGATGCTTCGGAGGTGCTTCAGCAGGCTTGTCCTCAACTGGATCCTCCTTGCCGTTGTTGCCATCCTCTTTGCGTGTGTCCACCATGTAGACATCATATGTGGAGCTGGCCGTCCATCATCCGGTAAACGGAGGGTCTTGGCCTTGTTCATCTCTAGTATCGTCGTCCATACCGTCGACGTCTTCGGAGGCGTAGTCCAGCATGTCGGTTAGATCTTCGACAGTGGCTATGAAGTGGGTGGTGGGTGGGACGTAAAATTCCCCACTCTCAGCCCCTAGTACGGGCTGGGAATAATTCGGTAGCGATTCTTCCAGAATGGCGAGTGATCGGATTAAGTCCAGAGCCTCGTTTAGGGGCGAGGTTTGGACAGAGAAGCGAGGGTCCGCATGGCTGACCGGGGTGAGGGCCTCCTGGCTGCGCCTGCTCGACGCGGACCTCGGGAGTTCAGATTTAGAGTCCAAGGGAGAGTCCGGCATTTCAGCAACAAGGGGAGCTCGGCTCGTCTTCGGGTTTGCCGATGACGTCGTCCCCTCCAAATCTCCCGTAGTAAGTTCCATAATTGCAGGGAGTCCGGCGGGCTCTAAACTACCGTCTTCGAACCTGATAGTCTGCTCTGGATCTAAGGCCAGAGCGGAGGTTGGGTCCGCGAACCCTTCGAATATCAAGTCTCCTCGGATATCGGCGACATAATTTAGGTTCCCGAAACTGATCTGATGACCAGGGGCGTAGCTGTCGATCTGCTCAAGGTGGCCAACCGAGTTGGCACGCAATGCGAAGCCGCCGAATACGAAAATTTGGCCGGGGGGAATTTCCCCTGAAACAACATCATTGTAGATGATCAAACGGGCCATCGAACCTGCTGTCGACAGCACAGAGGAACTGTCAATGAAAGCACCAATGTCGGTGTCAAAACTAGCCGATCTCGAGTAGGGCGTCCCGAACTGTGCGTCTGAGGATCGAAGGTAACAGGAGGCAGGGGACAAGATGTTTACCCAAGTACGGGCCCTCTTAACGGAGGTAATACCCTACTTCCTGCTTGATTGACTTTGATGAATATAGGGGTTACAAGAGTTGATCTACCCCGAGATCGTAAAAGCTAAACCCTAGATGTCTAGCCTGTATGATTGTGATTCACCCTACCTAGAGGGGCCTAGGGTTATACAGAGTCGGTTTAGAGAGAAAGGAATCTTCATATCTGAACGCTAAGCTTGCCATCCACGCAAAGTAGAGTCCCATCCGGACACGGGGGGAAACCTTCTATCTTGTATCTTCAAGGCCTACCAGTCCGGCCCATGTCACATAGCCCGGACGCCCGGGGACCCCCTAATCCAGGACTCCCTCAAGGAGCATCACCTAGGGTTTGATCCAACACGTACTCCTTTTTAACACTCCCGAGAACATATCTCAGGTTTCAGATCGAATCCGCATAGTTTCCACCATTTGCAGCCAACTTGTCTTTCTCAAGCATAGGGGCTAAGTTGAACATATTACGAGCCATCTACAACGACAAACACACAAATAGTCTTAGACACAATTCATAATTTATTATAGCACTAGTGTTAAACAAGTTTTAATTTATAGTGCACTTCCAGTCAAATTAATATCTCTCATAATTAATAGTGAGTGATTCAAGATCCAAGTCTAGTTCTAAGCCATTGATGTGTGCATCACTGATGATGAGACTTTTGACCGTGGGCAATATTTTTCGATCATATCTCCATATGACTCTTGTTCATCTTTTGATGCTTTGCATTCCGAGCTTAGAACTTTTCTGCTAGAACTTCAAGACAACCGAGTGCAATGTGCATGTATGGTCTGACCATCTCTGCCTTACACCTCACAACCCGTTTGTACTCATGTGGACATGACGCACTCCAGACCGTTAAGTGTTATAGACGGTTGCTACACTGGGAAGAGCACCTTTTAGCTTAATATTTACTGTAAGAGATCACCCTAATAATTGACTACTATGCAATCAAAAGGGTGCAAACAATAAAGGGATAAACATCCCAGACAATTCATAATAGCATGACATGGTATATCCCTTGGCGTCGGGAATCCTCCATGATCATCTTCAATCTCCAGTTGAAGCGACGTGACGGCCAATATTTCTTTACCTAGGCAAATTTTTCAAAAACATTGCCATGATGATGATTTCAGAAAATGTTGCCGTGGCGATCGTTTCAGAAAACTTATCCATGACACCAAAATCTGACATTTCGTCGTGACACAAAATTATAGCTCCTCTTCTCGTGCCTGGTACACCTTCTCCTCGTCAGGGTCCTCCGTGTATGTTTGTCACCATCACGTGTAATCTATCTCTACAATGTTTACATTAAGGTGGCAATCCCGTGGCTCCGGCCATCAAGCCGTGACGCGCAAAACACTTAACATCACAACATATAACCATCTCATACATAAACTCATTATCATGATGAAGGCTATACCAGATCATATGCAAACCCTGCAAAACCAACTTAGACGTCCTCTAATCAGTTTTAGCAAAAATTTAGTTACGAGGTTAACCGGTTTTAGCAATTAAGACTAGCTACCTACGCAAGCACAACAAGGCGATGTTCTTGATGCTAGATTAAGTTTCGGGGTGTGTGAAAGAGAGACTTAATAAAAAGTCTCATCCCCCACACTAAACTTCGTCAATACGCGTGACCCCCTAGAAGATCATCCATCTTCAGCACCCTCTTGTGTACGCGACGATTCACTATTCCCGACTTTGATGTAGCCCAAGGAACTATTAGCATATCGTCGACAGCCAGAGTCGATCAATTGTCAGAACCTTTTAGCAAAACTACATCATTCTGCCGATGAACTAAACCGAAGCAACACTCGTGGGAACCATAGCAAGAACATTAACCCTCACATATCGAGATGTGATCTAGATCATAACCTGTATCTACTCATAAACCAGCTCATGATGCCACTTTAGGGAAACGCAGTAGAAAACAAAAAAATCACACCTATGATCACCAAGATCAATATGAAGATGCATAACGGGTTGGGATCAACGATCGTTACTGATGGCTCGTATCTGCGTCAGTATTTCCCTGAAGAGGAAGGGATGATGCAATACAACTTTGGTAGGTATTTCCCTCAGTTATGAAACCAAGGTTATCAAACCAGTAGGAGAACCAAGCAACACTATGTAAACGGTACCTGCATACAAAGAACTAACACCTGCAACCCTACGCGTAAGAGGGGTTGTCAATCCCTCTTAGGTAAAAGATAGATTGGTTTGTATGATTTTGGATAAATAGATCTCGCAATAAAACAAAATAAATAAATAAATAAATAAAAAGTGCAGCAAGGTATTTTTGGGTTTTTAGAATAATAGATCTAAAAACAAAAGTGAATAAAAATAAATCTCAAAGCAAATATGATAAAGAATAGACCCGGGGCCATAGATTTCAGTAGTAGCTTCTCTCGAGAAAAATAGCATACGGCGGGTAAACAAATTACTGTTGGGCAATTGATAGAACTTCAAATAATTATGACGATATCCAGGCAATGATCATTATATAGGCATCACGTCCAAGATTAGTAGACCGACTCCTGCCTGCATCTAGTACTATTACTCCACACATCGACCGCTATCCAACATGCATCTAGTGTATTAAGTTCATGGACAAACGAAGTAAAGAACGATGACATGATGTAGACAAGATCTATTCATGTAAGAATAGACCCCATCTTGTTATCCTTAATAGCAACGATCAATATGTGTGTTGCTGGCCCTTCTGTCATGGGAAAGAACACCACACGACCGAACCCATCAGAAAGCACCTCTTCCCATGGCAAGAAAAATCAATCTAGTTGGCCTAACCAAACCAAAGATTCGAAAAAGAAATACGACGATTTAATTAATCATGCATATAACAGATCAAAAGAAGACTCAAATAACTTTCATGGATAAAATATATCTGATCATAAACTCAAAGTTCATCGGATCCCAACAAACACACCGCAAAAAGAGTTACATCAAATAGATCTCCAAGAGACCATTGTATTGAGAATCAAAAGAGAGAGAGGAAGCGTCTAGCTACTAACTACGGGCCCGTAGGTCTACAATGAACTACTCACGCATCATCGGAGAGGCACCTAGGAGGATAATGAATCCCTCTGTGATGGTGTCTAGATTGAATCTGGTGGTTCTGGAACTTGTGGTGGCTGGAATTGTGTTTTGTCGACTCCCGTAGGGTTTTTGTATTTTCGGGGTATTTATAGAGCAAAGAGGCGGTGCGGGAGGCGGCCGAGGTGGGCACAACCCACCAGGGCGCGCCTGGGCCCCCAGGCGCACCCAGGTGGGTTGTGCTCCTCTCGGAGCCCCCTTTGGTACTTCGTTGGCCCATCAGGTGTCTTCTGGTCGAAAAAAATTCTCCAAAAAGTTTCGCTGCGTTTGGACTCCGTTTGGTATTTATTTTCTGCGAAGTAAAAAACAAGCAAAAAACAACAACTAGCACTGGGCACTATGTCAATAGGTTAGTCCCAAAAATGGTATAAAGTTGCTATAAAATGATTCTAAAACATCCAAGAATGATAATATAACAACATGGAATAAGAAAAATTGTAGATACATTGGAGACGTATCAACATCCCCAAGCTTAATTCCTACTCGTCCTCGAGTAGGTAAATGATAAAAACAGAATTTTTTATGTGAAATGCTGCCTAACATGTTCATCGCATATTCTTTTCTTTTGTAGCATGGGCATTTGGACTTTTATATGATTCAAAGCAATAGTCTAGTTTTGACATGAAGATTTCAATACTCAAGCATATCAACAAGCAACCATGTCTTTCAAAATATCAACACTACAGCAAGTTATCCCTAGCCCATTATGCTCAATCATTGATCCATTCATGAAACACACCCGCATATTAGCTACATCCAATGCTCAAGTACGGTTATAGTGCCCCTTAGTTGGTGCTTTATTAGAGAAGATGGAGACTCAAATAAAAAATAAAAGTTGCATAAAGTAAATAGAAAGGCCCTGCGCAGAGGGAAGTAGGGATTTGTAGAGGTGCCAGAGCTCAAAGCAAAAAAAATAGAGATAAAACATTTTGGGTGGCATGCCTTTCCTGTAAAAAAAAATCGAGTAGTCCCCAATACTTTCCATGCTAGATATATCATAGGCAGTTCCCAAACAAAAAATAAAGTTTATTTCTTTTTCCACCATACTTTCACATTCCACGGCTAGTCAGATCCACGCACCGGGCCCATACCAACACTTTCCAAGGAATTTATTATTGGACAACATAAAGTAAATTCATTTTTTCATTTCGGGACTGGGCATCCCTAATACCTTTTTTCGTACTCTCGTGCAATGACAAGTGATTAACACTCATCTTGAGAATAACACATCTAGCATGGAAAAATATCAGCCACCCCCTACTGTTTCATGAGCGGTACGAGCACACAAAAAGGAAATTTATTTTGAAAATTAGAGATGGCACATACAAATTTGGTTAGAACGGCACGGGAATATCGCATATAGGTAGGTATGGTGGACTCATATGGCCAAACTAGGTTTAAGGATTTTGGGTGCACAAGTAGTATTCCTACTTAGTACAAGTGAAGGCTAGCACAAAGATTGAGAAGCATCCAACCAAGAAACAAAAAATCACATAAGAAAGCATTAAGCATAACTAACACCGAATAATGCACCACAAGTAGGATGTAATTTCATTGCATAACTATTGACTTTCATGCTTGCATAGGGAATCACAAACCTTAACACCAATATTCTTACTAAAGCACAATTACTCATCAACATGACTCACATATCACTATCATCATATCTCAAAACTATTACAAAGAATCAAGATTATATTTTGTCCAATGATCTTCATGAAAGTTTTTATTATATCCCTCTTGAGTATCTATCACTTTGGGACTAGTTTCTTATGTTGCTTTTGATAGCTCAAACAAATCTAAGTAAAGAACATGAGCATAAAAATTTTCGTCTCTCAAAATAATATAAGTGAAGCATGAGAGAATTTCTTCAAAATTACTAACTCTCAAATAAATCTAAGTGAAGCATCATAGCATTTCTTCAAAAAAATTAAAGCACACCATGCTCAAAAAGATATAAGTGAAGCACTAGAGCAATTCCATAGCTCAAAAAATTTAAGTGAAGCACATAGAGCAATTCTAACAAATCATAGCATAATTTTGGCTCTCTCAAATAGGTGTGTTCAGCAAGGATACCTGACACAAAACAAAAATCAAAACAAACAAAGACTCATATAATACAAGACGCTACAAGCAAAACTCATGATATGTGACTAATAAAAATATAGTTCCAAGTAAAATACCGATGGTCGTTATAAGAAAGAGGGGATGCCACTCGGGGCATCCCCAAGCTTAGCTGCTTGTTTATCCTTGAATATTACCTTGGGGTTCCATGGGGCATCCCCAAGCTTAGGCTCTTCTACTCCTTATTCCTTCACCCATCGTGATCTCACCCAAAACTTGGAAACTTCAATCACACAAAACTCAACAAAACTTTCCTGAGATCCGTTAGTATAACAAAGCAAGTCACCACTCTAAGTATTGTTGCAAACCCATTCATATTTTATTATTGCACTATATCTACTGTATTCCAACTTTGCAATGGCTCATACCCCCCGATACAACCGATATACTCATCAAAATAAGCACACAACGTAAAGAAAACATAATCTTTCAAAAACAGAACAGTCTGTAGCAATCTGAAAACTTCGTATACCTCTATAACTCCAAACATCCTGAACAATTAGGATGGTGTAGGCAATTTTTATGTCAATCTTTTGTAAAAAAAATCAGAAGCTTTCATCGCTTCTGCGATTTATGAAAATTATTTTACTGGAAGCAAAAGTTTCTGTTTTTCAACAAGATCAAATCAACTTCCACCCAACATGATCCCAAAGGCTTTGCTTGGCCCAAACACTAATTAAAACATAAAAACCACAATCATAACAGAGGGATAATTGTGCAAACACTCAAGAACAGAAATAAAAAGGCAAAAATAACATTTATTCATTGGGTTGCCTCCCAAGAAGCGCTATCGTTTTACGCCCCTAACTAGGCATAAAGCATAGATCTAAGTATTGTCATCTTTCTTCTTATTTCCCGTAGATGTGTTCTTGTCGGGAGGTTTTGCAAAAATAACTTGAAACACATTATCCATAGAAATTTTAGCATTATCAAGTTGCCCATCTACATATACCTTTGATTTCCGGCAACATTCCAAGAGTATTGTTGATTAACATCATTGAAAACTTGTTGGATTATGTATAAAATGGGGATTTCCATTTTGAGATTCTCATCAAAAAAATTGTTATTTCCAAGAAGATGTCTCAAGATGTAATCACTATTATAAAGGATCTCATCTATTACCAGTTTTCTCGGCTCATACCATAAAAATAAAAAAATTCCCTAGCTTCCCGCACTATGTAATCAAATTCATTCATAAGAACTTGGGTAGCTATCTTTTTATCTTTAGGATCTTTTATAGATGGTAGCTCATAAAACAATCTTTGCAAAGTAAGATGGGTACGGATAAATCTATCTTCAAGTTTCAGAACTAGTGCTGAAATAGCTTCCGCATAAGATTTAGTTCTTTTAAGTATCAGAGCATCATCAAGAGTCCAATTTCCAACACAATTGAAAAATTCTTGGATATGTTCTTTTCCCATAACGTTCCCTTGCCCCAAAACAAAACTTTTGGTATCCAGATTGCCAGATCCTCCAATTTTAGGATTTAGGCCATCATCTGTTTCTGCCATACCAAAGTCACTCATGGTGACAAGTTCAAGCAAATAAGAGATCTGACTAGAAAACGGCGAACGAAAAAAAGGGCGAATAAAACGACAATTTTTTGTGAAGTGGGGGAGATGAAAATGAGAGGCAAATGGAAAATAATGTAAATTGCAAGCAGATGAGATCCGTGATTACGAACCTGATAGATGTTGATGATGTGTCCCCGGCAACGGCGCCTGAAATCCTTTCTTGATGGCTCGTATCCGCGTCGGTATTTCCCAGAAGAGGAAGGTATGACATAGTACAACTTTGGTAGTTATTTCCCTCAGTTATGAAACCAAGATTATCGAACCAGTAGGAGAACCAAGCAACACTATGTAAACGGTACCTGCACACAAAGAACCAATACTTGCAACTCGACGCGTAAGAGGGGTTGTTAATCCCTCTCGGGTAAAAGATAGATTGGTTTGTATGATTTTGGGTAAATATATCTCGCAATAAAACAAAATAAAATAAATAAATAAAAAGTGCATCAAGGTATTTTTGGGTTTTTAGAATAATATATCTAAAAACAAAATCAAATAAAAATAAATCTCAAAGCAAATATGATAAAGAATATACCCAGGGGTCGTAGATTTCACTAGTGGCTTCTCTCAAGAAAAGTAGCATACGACGGGTAAACAAATTACTGTTGGGAAATTGATAGAACTTCAAATAACAATGAAGATATCCAGGCAATGATCATTATATAGGTATCATGTCCAAGATTAGTAGACCGACTCCTGCCTGCATCTACTACTATTACTCCACAAATCGACATCTATCCAGCATGCATCTAGTGTATTAAGTTCATGGAGAAACGAAGTAATGCAATTAGAATGATGACATGGTGAAGACAAGATCTATTCATGTAGGAATAGAACCCATCTTGTTATCCATAATAGCAACGATCAATACGTGTCTTGTGGTACGCCTCCAACGTATGTACGATTTTGTATTGTTCCATGATATTATATTATCTGTTTTGCATGTTTTATATGCATTAATATGCTATTTTATATTATTTTTGGGACTAACTTATTAACCTAGAGCCCAATGCCAGTGCCAGTTTCTGTTTTTCCTTGTTTTGAGTTTTACATAAAAGGAATACCAAACGGAGTCCAAACGGAATAAAACTTTCGCGATGATTTTTCTTGGACTAGAAGACACACATACGACTTGGAGAGGAAGACAGAAGAGTCTCGAGGGCTCCACAAGCCCTCAGGGCGCGCCCTAGGAGGCCGCCCCTGGATTGTGGGCCCCACGGGAGTCCTCCAACCCTAATCTTTGGCCTATAACTTTGGAAATATTCCCAAACACCCGAAGCGTCCACCAAAATATTTTTCCACCGCCGTAACCTTCTGCTCCCGTGAGATCCCATCTTGGGGCCTTTTCCGGCATCCTGCCGGAGGGGGATTCGATCATGGAGGGCGTCTACATCAACTCTATTGCCCTTCCGAAGAATTGTGAGTAGTTTACCATAGACCTACGGGTCCATAGCTGGTATCTAGATGGCTTCTTATCTCTCTTTGATCCTCAATACCATGTTCTCCTCGTTGTTCTTGGAGATCTATCCGGTGCAACATTCTTTTGCGGTGTGATTGTCGAGATCCGATGAATTATGGATTTATGATCAGTTTATCTATGAATATTATTGAATCATCTCTGAATTCATATATGCATGATTTGATATCTTTGTGTTTCTCTTCGAATTATCGGTTTGGTTTGGCCAACAAGATTGGTTCTTCTTGCAATGGGAGAGGTGCTTAGTTTTGGGTTCAACCTTGTGGTGTCCTCACCCAGTGACAATTTAGGGGTAGCGAGGTACCTATTGTATTGTTGCCATCAAGGGTAAAAAGATGGGGTTTTCATCATATTGCTTGAGTTTATCCCTCTACATCATGTTATCTTACTTAAGGCGTTACTCTGTTATTATGAACTTAATACTCCAGATGCATATTGGATAGTGGTCGATGTGTGGAGTAATAGTAGTAGATACATAATTGTTTCGGTCTACTTGACACCGACGTGATACCTATATTCATAATCATTGCCTTATCGTCATAACTTTGTGCTTTTCTATCAATTGCTCGACACTAATTTGTTCACCCACCGTATTATTTGCCTTCAAGAGAGAAGCCTCTTGTGAAACCTATGGCCCCCGGGTCTATTTTCCATCATATATGTTCAGATATATAAACCAAAAAACCCAAAAATACCTTGTTGATTTATTTACTTTTATTTTGTTTTACGTTTTAGTAATCTTCTATACCTATCTCTATCAGATCTCACCTTTGCAAGTGACTGTGAAGGGATTGACAACCCCTTTATCGCATTGGGTGCAAGTGTTTGATTGTTTGTGTAGGTGCATAGATTGGAGACTTGCGTGTATCTCCTACTGGATTGATACCTTGGTTCTTAACTGAGGGAAATACTTATCTCTACTTTGCTGCATCACCCTTTCCTCTTCAAGGGAAAAACCAACACAAGCTCAAGAAGTAGCAGGAAGAATTTTTGGCGACGTTGCCGGGGAGATATACATCAAGCCTACCAAGTACCCACCATTAACTCTCATCTCTTGCATTACATTATTTGACATTTGCCTCTCGTTTTCCTCTCCCCCACTTCTGAAACGATTTCAGAAAGACACAAACGGATTTGCCTTTTAATTAGCTCTTTCTCCGTTCGTCTTTTCATTTCCTTTTCGTTTGCTCATGCGCTAGATTTCTTGCTTTGTCACGATGTTTCAAAAAAATACCAAGTTGTGTGACTTTTTCAATACTAATAATAATGATTTTATTAGTACTCCGATTGCTCCCGCCACTAGTGCGGAATCTTATGAAATTAATGCCGCTTTGCTGAATCTTGTTATGAAAGATCAATTTTCTGGCCTTCCTAGTGAAGATGCCGCATCCCATCTAAATACTTTCGTCGAGTTGTGTGATATGCAAAATAAGAAAGATGTGGATATTGATATTGTTAAAACTTGGTTTTCATCTTTTCCTAAAAATAGTATTGATTCATGGAATAAGTGTAAAGATGCTTTTATTTCCAAGTATTTTCCTCCCGCTAAGATCATCTCCCTTAGGAACGATATAATGAATTTTAAGCAACTTGATCATGAACATGTTGCACAATCTTGGGAGAGGATGAAATTGATGATAATAAATTGCCCTACTCATGGCTTATCTTTATGCATGATCATACAATTTTTTTATGTCGGATTGAATTTGCATCTAGAAATATTTTAGATTCGGCCGTGGGAGGTACTTTTATGGAAATCACATTAGGAGAAGCTACTAATCTCCTAGATAATATTATGGCTAATTATTCTCAATGGCATACCGAAAGATCTTCTACTAGTAAAAAAGTGCATGCGGTTGAAGAAATTAATACTTTGAGTGGAAAGATGGATGAAGTAATGAAATTGTTTGCTAGTAAGAGTGCTCCTATTGATCCTAATGATATGCCTTTGTCTACTTCGATTGAGAACAATAATGAATCTATGGATGTGAATTTTGTTGGTAGGAACAATTTTGGTAATAACGCGTATAGAGGAAATTTCAACCCTAGGCCGTTTCCTAGTAATTGCTCTAATAATTATGGTAATTCCTACAATAGTTATTATGGAAATTATAATAAGATGCCCCTGATCTTGAGAACAATATTAAAGAATTTATTAATTCGCAAAAAGTTTTCAATGTTATGGTTGAAGAAAAATTGCTCAAGATTGATGATTTGGCTAGGAACGTTGATAGAATTTCTCTTAAGATTAATTCTTTGAAAATTAGATCGATGCCAACCAAGCATGATATTAATGAATCCCATAAAGCTATTAAAATTTCTATTGATGAGTGTCGGTGTCAAAACCGGCGGATCTCGGGTAGGGGTCCCGAATTGTGCGTCTAAGGCGGATGGTAACAGGAGGCAGGGGACACGATGTTTACCCAGGTTCGGGCCCTCTCGAGGGAGGTAATACCGTACTTCCTGCTTGATTGATCTTGATGATATAAGTAGTACAAGAGTTGATCTACCACGAGATCGTAGAGGCTAAACCCTAGAAGCTAGCCTATGGTATGATTGTTGTTCGTCCTACGGACTAAACCCTCCGGTTTATATAGACACCGGAGGGGGCTAGGGTTACACAGAGTCGGTTACAAGGGAGGAGATATACATATCTGTATCGCCAAGCTTGCCTTCCACGCCAAGGAGAGTCCCATCCGGAACCGAGACGAAGTCTTCAATCTTGTATCTTCATAGTCCAACAGTCCGGCCAAAGGATATAGTCCGGCTGTCCGGATACCCCCTAATCCAAGACTCCCTCAGTAGCCCCCGAACCAGGCTTCAATGACGATGAGTCTGGTGCGCAGATTGTCTTCGGCATTGCAAGATGGGTTCTTCTCCATATTCCAAATACCTGTTAAATAGTGTCCGGCTTCTCATAAATGTTGCGCTTCTTGGCTTCCACGTCCAATAATGGCCATCTTCCACTTGTCGAACGAATGCGAGAGGCCAGGGCGTTTTTGCATTTACCACCCCAGCTATATGAACAAACTGCTTATTTAAAGAGACAGGGATTCTCTGATCCAAATCACACCATCTTCCCTCAGCGAGCATTCATCAGAGCGCGCCCGAAAAAATCCATTCCAACATGGCCGGCCAGCGCAGCTCCTCATCTCGCTCCCGTAGCCCTAAGCCCGAAGAGGGGAATAAGTGTTCCGTCCCGCACAGTCAATTAGTGGAGCTACAGACCCAGGGAAATCTCCCTCCATCGTATATGGTTCCCGTTCGAGCCGGGCTCGCCACCTACAATGGCGGGGAGCAAGCGGAGAGCTTTCCCAACCCCTCCAAGGGGGAGCGGGTGTGCCTCGTTCCTTATTTATTAAGGGGACTAGGATTTCCGATCCATCCGTTCCTCCGAGGGCTCCTGGAGTCTTACAGCCTCCAGTTGCATAATCTCACCCCTGCCTCCATATTGCACATCGCTGGTTATGTGGCCCTTTGCGAGCTGTTTCTGGGCTGTGAAGCTCACTTTGCATTGTGGAAGAAGCTATCCTGCGTTGTGCCCCGTACTCAGAGGGGGTCAATATATCAAGTGGGCGGGGACCAAATATGGCGCATCACCGGGACCGGATACCTATCCGGTACCCCGAAGAAGACATCCGAAGACTGGCCTACAGAGTGGTTTTATATGAAGGACGTCCCCCTCCCGGATCCTATTCGGATCGTCCTTCCTGAGTTTGACAATGCCCCTTTGAAGAAGCGCCTAAGCTGGCGACCACGGGGCCCTCAGGAGGAAGGTGATACAGACGTTTGTTACCTGATGGGCCGGATAAAGGTGCTGGCTCTATCAGGACTGACTACAACCGAGGTTATGACAATATGCATTATGCGGGGGGTGCAGCCACTTCAATATCGAGGCCACCCTATGTGGGACTTCAACGGGGAAGATGATGCCACCCGCTGCGGTCGTAAGGGGCCGGACTCAGTTGTTGCACTGGCAAAAATTATGTCCGGTCTGTACAAGGGAGAGGAAGAGGAGTTCCTCTGCATCAAGCCACGGGACGGATTCTCCATGTACAACCCTCCGAGCTGGGTAAGCTGCCACTTTTTATACCCATCTTTTCCGCATTTTTGCAATAAATATTTTATCTTGCCATTTCATCGCAGGAGCTGCGTGAAATTTGGAGGGAGATCAACAGCCCACCTCCACAACCAGAGGATCCTGAACGGTCCCTCGACCCCGGCCTTAAAGAGGATCCGGACATATTTGTGGAGCTTATTGACAGAATATTCTATCAATTAAGCTGCGATGAGGCCATGGTGGCTATTATAGCCAACTATCCCGGGCTACTCCCTGCCTCGCAGGTAAGTGAGACCAGAGTCCCAACCTTTGAGAAGTATCCCCTTTTTTTACACACTTCACCTACCGTATCTATATGGTGTTTTGTGGGGAAGGTCCTCGGGACACCATGCTGAGCCCGTGGCGAATCGCCAACAAGGGGCGCCGAAGCCGGGCAGGCTGAAAAGGAAGGCGATCCGGACGGAAACGCCGGCACAGAGGTATTATACAAAGCCTTACTCCGTGATCATTGTATTTTAAAACGTAATAACACCCATGTTTCGATGAAGGAAAAGCGCTCGTCGGACTATGTCCGGAGAGGTCGCCGATCACGCCTCTACTAGCCGGGCTCCGGGACCGGACACAGAGGTGGAAGCTAACACGGGGCACCTGCCGGATGCTCCTCCGACAAAGGATGCGGATAAAATATCTGCTACAAATTCCGAAGTGGAGAGCGCCATGAATCACAGGCGTCGTCAGGCCGTACTCTGTGATGCTTGTTTCTCCCAAGATGCTTTTGATGCCTTCAACTCAGGAGACGCATACATCCGTGCTGCTCAAGATGGTCTTGCCAGAGCCACGGATCAGTATGTAAAGGATATACGGGTAAGAAAAATTGATGATTATATATAGCAGTAGCCCCTGAGACTTGAAACAGTTGGCACAACTGATTTAAGGTTCATTATTGTGCAGGTTCTTACAGAGAAGAATACCCAATTGTCTCATGAGCTTGAAGAGTGCAAGGCGACTCACGCCACGATTACCGCATTGAAGGAGTCCGAGAAGGCCTCCTCTGGTAACACTTGTTTCAAAGAATGATAGGTACCATATAGAGTGCGGCATGCCTGCAAATCTGACAATGAATATTGCAGATGGCTCCGGAGTGAATCCGGATGAGCAACATGCCATACGGCAGCTAAAGGATAGCGAGCGCGTGCTTACGAAAGTTAGGCAGGAGAAAAACGATCTCCAAGATGCCAATACCCAGCTGAGCGTGGAACTAAAGGATGTTCGCGCCCAGCTGTCGGACTCCGTGAAGGAGAATAAGCGGCTTCGACGCGGCATTTTCAGTAAGTGCTTGAACGAACTTTAAAAAGAGTTCGGCGAAGAAGCCGGCTAACAGAATTATGTCTATAGGTATGCTGACGGGTCGTCCCGCGGAGGAGATGCCCGGGTCTGCGGGTGATCTTCTACCAGAGCTCTCATAACTGTACGAACAAGTTCGGCAGGTGATGCAAGGTATTGCCCAAGCCTTGTGGCCATCCGTCTCCCTGCCCGAAGGCGTTGGAGAGCTTGTCGAGAAGCTCAAGGGAGCGCGGCGGCGCTTCCGATTATGGAAGATATCGGCCTACCGTCAAGGTGCCAGGGAAGCCTGGGCCATGGTGAAGACGCAGTATACCAAGGCTGACCCAAACCACATGGCGAGGTCGGACCTGTGGGGCCCGATGGGAAAGAGATCCCTGTCGATTTGGTGTATCACGAAGTAGAATTAGCATAAAGTATTCCCAACAGGATTGTAGGCTAGACAGCACATTGGATGGTATAGAAGAAGAATTTAATCAGTCTAAGTGGTATGTAATTTAAATGACATGTAGAATGTCTCTAGCGGATTGTAAATCATTTGTCATGGCGGACCTTTTCGCTTCGACCTCGGGACCCGATAGTCCGAGTGTATCCGAATACCCGCCGATTCTGAAAAAACCGGGGTATGCGTGGAGACCAGTGCGAGGTCATAAGTGCTTGAACAGACAAGTACCAAACTAGTTATGTTATATTACATGGGTAGTAAGAAACATCTTCCAGGGAGAATAGTTCCATTAAGGGTTCCTTTCCCTCGGTACGCATGCCCTAATGTGCATGTCCGAACTACGAGAAGAGACACAGGCAAAAAACATCTGGGGGCAGGTGGAGAAAATAAATGAAAGTCATATTTTGTTCACCGACCGAATATTCCCTTAAGAACGCTAGCTTTCGGCTTCACCCAGCCTGAGGTACACATCCGGCTGACCCGGCAGTAACAATCGCAGAGGTGCTCCCCTTATGCCCTAGCCGAATTAACGGGAACGTAGGGCATAAATACAAGAGCCAGGCAACCCAACTTGGCCAAAACTTAAGTCATATCGATGCATATAATGGCGAAAAAAGGTACATGCGGAAGAATAACACATGTGCCGGGCATGAAGCCCAGAAAAGTAATCAAGCTTCTGTGTAAGAAGCCCCCAGGTATAATGAGCACGATTAGCGCGTCAAGATTGTGTGGACAGGACACAAATTAGCCTTTTAAGGCCGTGAGGAGAAAGAAGAAAAAAAAGAGAGAGAGAGAAGACAGATAACGGATATGCAAAGAAAAAATGGACAGAGGTAAGGATATGAACATAGAGTCCAACACTAGGCGTAGAATCTTCGGAATCTGGCAGCGTTCCATGGATTTGGCTCGAGTCGATTGTCTGATGCGTCCCGCAGACAGTACGCTCCGCCGGTCAGAACTTGGTCGATAATGATGGGACCTTCCCATTTGGGCTTGAGCTTGTTCTTTTTCTTCTCCGACAGGCGTAGAACTAACTCGCCAACGTTATAAGTTTTGGCCCGTACTTCTCTGCATTGGTATCTTCGAGCCTGTTGTTGATAGAATGCGGAACACACTTTTGCCATGTCACGCTCTTCCTCGAGGGCGTCCAAACTGTCCTGCCGATCGAGCTCGGCCTATCTTTCTTCGTACAAGCACACTCGAGGTGAGTCATGAATTATGTCGCAGGGCAGAACCGCCTCTGCACCGTACACCATAAAGAACGGTGTGTATCCGGTAGTGCGATTCGGCATGGTCCGCAGCCCCCAGTACTGGTCGAGCTCCTCTACCCAAAGGTCGTGTTAGATTCCTTTAAGGACCGCACTAATCTGGGTTTGATGCCGCTCATGATAAGACCATTTGCTCGCTCGACTTGACCGTTAGTTTGTGGGTGATAGATAGAAGCATGATCGAGCTTGATGCCCATGTTGCTGCACCATAGTTTTACCTCGGTGGCAGTGAAGTTCGTGCCGTTGTTAGTGATGATGCTGTGGGGGACGCCATAATGGTGTACAACCCCGGATATGAAGTCTATCACCGGTCCGGATTCGGCCGTTTTAATAGGTTTGGCTTCTATCCATTTGGTGAATTTATCCATCATGACCAGTAAGTATTTTTCCTTCTGGGTTCCCCCTTTAAGGGGTCCAACCATGTCAAGCCCCCAGACCGCAAAAGGCCAGGTAATGGGGATTGTTTGTAGGGCGACGGGCGGCATATGGCTTTGGTTTGCAAAAAGTTGGCAACCGACGCAGCGTTGGACCAAGTCATGTGCATCCGCCTGTGCCATCGGCCAATAGAATCCTGTACGGAAGGCCTTACTTACGAGGGCCCGGGCTGCGGCATGGTTGCCGCCGAGTCCGGCATGGATTTCTGCCAGAAGCTTCGGCCCTTCCTCTTCAGAGATGCACCTTTGAAGGACTCCGGTGGTTCTTTTCTTATAAAGCTCTCCCTCGTGGACCTTGTAGGCTTTAGATCGCCGCACAATGCAGCGTGCCTCATTCTGGTCCTCCGAAAGTTCCTTCCTGGTTAGGTAGGCCAGGAATGGTTAAGTCCATGGGGCGATGACGGCCATTATTACGTGGGCTGAAGGTGTTATTTCGGTGGCGAGCCTCCGATTATGTCAGAGTTTTCGGTATTTGGCATTGTAGCCGGGTCTAGACTATTGGTACTGGTGTCCCCTTCCCATACCACGGATGGCTTAAACAATCTTTCCAAGAAGATGTTGGGTGGGACCGTATCGCGCTTAGCGCCGATACGGGCGAGGATATCCGCCGCCTGATTGTTTTCTCGAGCCACATGGTGGAATTCGAGCCCCTCGAACCGGGCTGACATCTTGAGGAGATAAGCCGCCATTTTGGGATCTTTGGCGTAGAAGTCTCCATTTATTTGGGATATTGCATGGTTCGAGTCCCCACGCACCTCCAGGCGTTGAATGCCCATGGAAACTGCCATCCGGAGACCATGTAACAGGGCCTCGTATTCGGCTGCTTTGTTGGAGTTTGTGTACAGTTTTTGGAGTACGTATTGGACTGTATCTCCGGTAGGGGACGTCAGGATGACGCCTTGACCCCAGACACCTGCCAAAGATTTTAGAGCCGTCAAAGTGCATAATCCAATTGGAGTATGCGCCGTACTCTTTAGGGAGTTCGGCTTTTGTCCATTCGGCGACAAAATCGGCCAATACCTGCGACTTAATGGCTCGCCGAGGTTTATATGTTATGTCTAACGGGAGGAGCTCAATGGCCCATTTGGCAATCTGGCCCGTGGCGTCGCGGTTGTTTATTATTTCATTTAGTGGCACTTCTGAGGCCACTGGAATTGAACACTCTTCAAAGTAGTGTCGTAGTTTCCGGGATGCCATGAATACTGTAACACCCACGATGTCATGCTACAGTAACCCTCCGTGATTAAGCTAATCATTTTTCCAAACTGTGCTTAATCACCTTTGTTCTATATCTCATTTGAAATTCCACTTTGTAATAGAATTCAATTTGCAAGTGAGATATGAAGTTGCACAAAAGTTATTGCAAAATAGTTCATCATTTAACCAAAATTCCATAACATATGATTGTTAAGGAAAACAACATCACCTCCAAGCCAAGATGGACTATAGCAATTTAAACAGTGCCACCTCAGCATTTAAAATGCTATTTTAATTGTGAAAAGTCCAAAATGGATTTAGTTGCCCCTCAAACTTTTTATGCCAGTGCCAATCAGTACAAAGAATTTAAGTGACCTAGTCCCACAATTTTTCAAAGTATTTTGGTAGCCCAAACTTTTCCCTCTGTCTCTGTTTTAAATAAAACGAAAAGTAAACAGAAACCTAAAAGGAGAAAAGGCGAAAAGAAACAAAGACCCCCTTGGCCCAAAAGGCCAAAGCAACCCAACTGGACTGACCGGCCCAACCCCTCCCCGGGTCTTCTCCCTCTCCCCTGTACGACCGACCGGGGCCAGGACTCCTGCCGTCCCCTTGGGACCCGGTCAAGCGCCCACTCGCCACCGGCGGGAGGATAAAACCGCCCCTGGCGCCTCGGTCCCCCCTCGGCCTCGTCGGCACCAAGATCTTTTCCTTCTCCCCTCGCTCGTTCCCCCTCCCTCACGCTCGCTCCTCCCGGCGCCACCATCGACGTCTTGTTGGTCAATCCCATGACCACCGGGCCTCTCTGGCCTCACCGGCCTGTCCTAGAGCTCCGTCGCCGTCGTACTCTTCGTCTGGTGCCACTGGACCGTGCTGGGGGCCACCAGAGCGCCCGCTCGACTCCTTCTTCCTCCTTTGTTCCACCGTCACCGTCTTGCCTCGCCGACAGGCCCTTCTGCTCCATCATCGACCGTTGCTCCTTCTCCAACCACGAGCTTGATCTCGGCGCCACCTCACCGACCGGATCGACGCCTTCTTCTCTGTTCGGTCGCCGCGTCTTCTCCGACGAACGTCGCTGTCGCCGTCAACTCCGGCCTTCCCCTGCGCTTATAACCTGTCGAGGGCTTTTCTTAGCCGCTCGGTGAGCACCTCCCTCTCTTCCCCTTCATCTCCGTTGGTTTGTCGCCGTTTAGCCGTCGTCCCCACATTTCGGCCGCCATGACCGGTCCGCCGGAGCCCCCTGCTCTCGCACGCACTCCCGCAGCCAGCACTTGCTGCTCCCACCGCGCCATGGCCACGCCTCACCCCGCGCCTCCCGCAGCCAGCACTTGCTGCTCCTGCCCATTGCTATTCTTTGCTGCTTGGCGTTCTTTGCCATCGCTCAACCGCCGTCATGCTGCCGCCCGCATCTTTGTCGCGCCACTCTCGAGCCCGCCTCACTTTGCCACCGCGCCCTCCTACGCTTGGCGTGCTCGCGCCCACGCCGTTGCCCACCGTTGCTCTGCACTCTACGGTGCTACAAGATAAACTGAATATTCTTTGTGGCGCTTGCTAGCTTTCTGCCATTTCAACTCGACTAGCTCTATGGACAGCCCCTAAACCACGACTTATCAAGTGCTAACGCAGTAAAAATAATATGTGAAGGAAGTATACATGACAAACTCCATTTTATCCCACTAGACCAAATCCTTTTGATGAATAGTTTAAATCCTACAAAAATCACAAAATGACATCTTATGTTAATAACTCCTAGCCTACTAACTTGTGTGTGTTGTGTGTGTGCGCCTCGTGCATGTGGCCAGAGTAGTGGCCGGCCCTTGCTTATACTAGTACTACTAGGTGTTAATTAGTGGTTAGAATAGTCTATGTACAGATGACATGTGGCCTCTTTTATTTAAAAGCCTAATTAATAGTTTGTGCCAATGACAAGTAGGGCCCGATGCACTGTTCATTGGTTGACTAGTAAAAGTGTTGACTGAATCAACCCAGCTCCTTGCCCCCACATGTCATTGAGTGTGGCTAGCCCCTTGCTGAGTTAAAAAACCATTTCACTGTTTATAATTCAAATTAAATCAATTGAAAAAAATCCTTTAAACTTTAGAAATCTTATAAAATAAATCATAACTCGGATGAAAATACTTTGTACATGAAAGTTGCTCAGAACGACGAGACGAATCCGAATACGCCCTTCGTTCGTCTATCACACGTCCCTAGCATAGTGAACGTTGAACTCTTCCCCTCCGGTTCATCTGTCTGACAAATGTCCGGAACCGGGAAAACTTTCCTGGATGTTATCCTCCTTCGCCAGTATCGCCTAGCGTTGCGTTAGAACACCTCTAGCACCGCTTATTGTCTTGTTATGCTATGTTTGCTTTATATTTACTGTTTCTTCCCCCTCTTCTCTCCGGTAGACCCCGAGACCGATGCTGCCCCTGTGATCGACTACGTCGACGATGACCCCTCCTTGCCAGAGCAACCAGGCAAGCCCCCCTTTGATCATCCCGATATCGCCCATTCCATTCTCTCATGCTTGCATTAGATTTTGCTACTGTTATTGTTTGCTCCTATTCTGATGCATAGCCTGCTTTTGTATCTGTTGTTGTACCTTACCTGCTTATCCTAAACTGCTTAGTATAGGTTGGTTAGTGATCCATCAGTGACCCCCGCTTGTCCCGACCGCCTACCGGATTATCGTAAGACCGATCAGCGGGATCAAGAAACGAGCCCGGCACCGCACATCACTTTACCCTTAGTTGCTCGACTCTCTTTGGGTTACTATCGAGGTGCCGAGGGTGAGACCTCTACATTACTTCAGATGTTAACCACAGTAGTGTAGCTATTCGGTCGTGGTCATCGAGGGTGATTTCCTCTTTAACCACTTCTGATACGACTCTGTCGTGCAACCCCTCAAGTGTGGACCTCGAGGGTGAATCCTCTTACGTTCACCTTGATGATTACATCGAGTGGAATTCACCGGGGGTGATTCCTCGTGCTTTCCCCTTGATGTTTAGACACACAGTTACTATGATTACTATGACTTTACACCGAGCCATGTTACTAAAGACGGAGTCGACCACGAGGGGTACCGGTAGCGAGCTTAATTGCAGTGATGTGGAGACGGGTTGACACGGAGGGTGCCCGAGATAATTACGAGGCGTGGCGGGCATTCCTAGCCCTTGCCGCAAGTCCTCGAGGCAGGCAACGGGTCACATCTTCGTGAGTCTCTGCTTGTTACCGCGTTCCTAATCCACTACGATTTGGATATTTGATCCGAGGGCCTCGGCACGATAGCACTAACCATCACGTGGGCATAGTATGGGCGTTACTGCGTCATATACATCAACGAAGCTTATTAGACGTCGGCTGACGGCCGGGCGCCGGGTTGGACCGGTAAGCTCCTGCCTTTTTAGGGAGGTAGCTAGGTCTGCTCACCGGCCGCCCTGCATAGCGTCTTGAGGAGTTCTGGAGATGACCCTTGACCCCTGGGGGCATAGGTTTAGTCCGGCGTGCTGGCCTCTCTATTAAGCCTAGGTCGGGTTGCGGCGTATTGTTTGGCCGAGGCCGGGCATGACCTAGGAAAGTGTGTCCGGCTGGAGTTAAGCGAGTGTGGTGGGTAAGTTGGTGCACCCCTGCAGGGAAGAAAACATCTATCGATAGCCTGTCCTCTGATAGCGGACACTTGGAGTTGTATCCCGATCGATACAACTAGAACTGGATACTTGTGATGAGAATTGGATAGTGATGAGTAATGGATTGTGATGATAACTGGATAGTATGGCTCTAGGATTTCTTTCTCGCAGGGAGTCGAGAAAGGATCTCCGGCCGAGGTTGATAACACCACTGCTAATTTACTTTATGCTACTCTACTCCCTCCTATTTGTTGCACGATGGTGGTTTCCAGACGATGCTAGTCTTCGATAGGACTAGGCCTTCTCTCTATTCTGGCATTTCTGCAGCCCAGTCCACATATACAGTCTTCCTTTGATAATCTTGCATGTGTAGTGTAGATCCTTGCTTGCGAGTACTTTGGATGAGTACTCACGGTTGCTTTGCTCCCCCTTTTCCCCCTTTCTTCTTCTTTCCGGTTGATGCAACCAGATGTCGGAGCCCAGGAGCCAGATGCCACCGCTGATGCTTACTACTACTTGGAGGCCGCTGACGATCAGGAGTAGTTAGGAGGCTCCCAGGCAGGAGGCCTTGCCTTTTCGATCGATGTTGCTTTTGTGCTAGCCTTCTTAAGGCAGACTTGTCTAACTTGTGTTTGTACTCGATTATTGTTGCTTTCGGCGACTCTTGTGTTTTCGAGCTTATGTATTCGAGCCCTCGAGGCCCCTGGCTTGTAACATAAAGCTTGTATTATTTTATTTTGTGTCTAGAGTTGTGTTGTGATATCTTCTCGTGAGTCCTTGATCTTGATCATACACTTTTGCGTGTATGATTAGTGTATGATTGAATCGAGGGCGTCACAAGTTGGTATCAGAGCCGACTGCCTGTAGGATCCCCCTTTCCAACTCCTTGGCCGAAGTTGAGTCTAGTCACTCAAAAACTTTTACTAACATTGGTTGTGTGTCTTACGGGCCCACGTCGCCATTGGGTGGTATTAGGATCTTTTATTCCTCGTCTATGCTCTGGGACTCTGATCTCTCTTCTATTTGGGTTAAACATTTTACTAACTCTGACATTAGGTTCTCGTACCCACTTCCTCCCGGAAGCCCCGACATTTTTGATGATCGCTTGCTTTGCCAGAAGATCCTGCAGATACTCCTCGATGTTTCTCGAGACCCTGTGCCAATTGCCTTACAGTTCCTGACCAACGATAATCCCCCCGAATAACATTCTTGCCGCTTGTACCTTCATCCCTAGTTGCTCCTGTTATTACAAGATACCACTAGTACTCTCCGTTGTTTCGAGAATCCTTTGTGCCTTCTACTTTGCAGCTTCTTTTTGAACTGTGGATAATTCACTTAACCGGGGTTCGTTCATCCCCAGTTGTTCATATGCTTTCCAAAATACTTGGAAATACTATCTGATCTTCTGAAAATCCTTTGCAGCCTATTGCTTTTGATTCTCCTTGCCTGCTTGCATTAGGATTAATTCCATGTGTCTAGCAATATTCTTTAAAATTCTTTGTGATTGTTATTCTGTTCCTATGGATTCAGCGTATGTGCGAATACTCGCAATCATCAATTAATCCTTGGAAATTTTCTTTCCGGCTCAGACATCCTTCCATATATGAGCTGGTTCTTGCCCAATCCAGATTTGATCGGGTACACCTCTAAGTCTTATCAACTTACTCATCTTTTGATCAGAGCCTCTGCTTCTGATCCTTCGTCTTGAAATCATAATTCCTTTGTACCCAAGCATTGAATCATTCAGACGTTTCTATAAACCGATTCCTTTGCATCCCCTTCTTCGTCTGATTGATTACCGATACTCACATCAACTCTGTCATGAATCGCCAGATCCGTTGCTGGGTTGTTATCTGACAATGTCCTTCACATTCTAAATTCTCGTGAGTTTTTCCCTTGACACATAATGCCTATGGTAAATAGTATCCTCCCTTTTTGTGAACCATGCTCTACTTCCGAGCTAGTGTTAAGTAGTCTTGGAGTTGGTGGTATATGCTCTTAAGATGCCCCGATGGGTTGGACCTATGCCTTCTCTAATCCGTGTGAACCCGAGAGTTTTCATGAATCATACTCTTCTGGTGTTTTGCCAGATATAGTTTCAACACTACAACTTCATCGAAAGCGAGAAGTGAATGGAAGGTTATGCATTGAAGAAGTGGGAGTCGACCTTGAACTTTGTGTTCATGCCCGTGGGCTCGATGTAGATCTTATCATGGAAGCTTCTCTTAAAATCAATTATCCCCTTGGTATAAGATCATCTTATATCTAGGATTTGATCCTTTGCAACCATGGTTTTGACCATAATTGTTCCCCTTTGATTCCATTTCTCGGACAAGTTAAAGCACTTGTCTTCGGTAGATAAATGCATCTTCGCAACCTCTATTTTGATCTTCCATCGAGTATTACCCTCCGGTATCTCGAGAATAACAAAGAACCATGTCGCTTCCTACGAGTCTTCTTCTGGCATTGCTTCTCATCGGTTTTAGATTTCCCTGGGTTTTGAGTTGTTAGTCACTCGAGAACGCCGATAAGTGAATCGATTCCACACTCTGATTCTATAACTCTAAGTAATTTTTGTTGCTTACGAGTTTAATAATCCTTCAAGTCATTCCTACCCTGATCGGCTATATCATTATTGTGCTAAATTTTAACTGTGCAACCTGGTCCTTCTTCCCAGAACACAATTTTCGACGATGAGCTAAGCTTACGTCGATCTTCTTCATCTTATCATTTCACCTCGAAGAACAACCTTGATTTTGAACTTGTGTCGTATCCGTGGTTCCAATAACCTTTCGCTTCCTCCTTCCTGTTGCTTGATGTAAATCGCCGCTCCTCAATGGCATCTTCATGGAGCCTCTCGACAAATGTGTCGTGATCAGCTTCAACATTTTGACTTATGTTGAGACGACAATTGAATTCATGGTGAGAAATACCATCCGTGATCTTTGATGATTTGAGTTATCATCGACAACCACCTTGTCTTCTTTCCAACACATGTTTGATCATGTCTTGGTTAAACCTTGGACTCCTTGCTATTCCGGCAATTGTTCCTTGAGTATTTCTTGTGATCTTCAACTCCAACCCCTACTTGCAACATCATGTTAATGCTACCTCGAAGCATGACTGAGGTATTTCGAATATCAACAAGAACATTGGAAGCACATTGTCGAATGTTTCTTGATCTATTATCCAAACACCGTTGTATGGGTAATATCATGATTCTTCCCTCGCCCCCTCTATCTAAATGCTTTTGAACTTGATGTCATATCATGCATATCATGCTCCGCTTCCCCTTGGGAAGGATATACTCCCAATTCTTGTGTGTACACACATTTTTCCTTTCCATTGGCCTGTTTAATCCGATAATCATTTTTTTCTTTCCATTGTTTTGTATAATCTTTCTTGTGATCTATATGATATAAGAAGTAATATTTCCCTGCTTATGTAAACACCTCGGTGTACAAACTGTCAGTAAGACCCTGTTACTATTGTGGACGACATTCCGGTAACCACCGATGGACGAGAACTTTGCCTATTGGTCCGCCTCGTTCAACGAGCAGGAGAATGGTTCTCTTCGTCCCTCGCCCTTTGGTACCGACGATTATTGCCGACATAACTGGCAGGCTACCCTCTGACATGCCTTGCTATCATGACCGTGCAAAATGAATAGCGCCTTTCCTTCTTTTTACCCACATGGTGGGCCCATAACCCACAATTCCATAGGATCGAAACCTGATTCTCCTGTACAACCTTGATGCCGAAATATTCTTTACACTTGGCTTCATATCATGTCACGAACCACCTTCCGAGAGATGATCTATTCCCGATGCTCTGAACCCCCTTTCTCACACTCTGATCAAGTATCAATCGTTGTTCTTTCAGTTGAAACTTCCTATTGTACCTTCATACTTTGCTCTCGATGTTTTATTAAGTTTCAACTCGAGAGATACTTCTGCCTCATTCCCTGAATTGTTCACTAGATAATTAACCCTATAAGGGTCAGTTCTCCCGAAGTTACTCTTTACTTTCCCACTTAAATCTCGGGACGAGATTTCTTGTAGTGGAGGAGATTTGTAACACCCACGATGTCATGCTACAGTAACCCTTCGTGATTAAGCTAATCATTTTTCCAAATAGTGCTTAATCACCTTTGTTCTTTATCTCATTTGAAATTCCACTTTGTAATAGAATTCAATTTGCAAGTGAGATATGAAGTTGCACAAAAGTTGTTGCAAAATAGTTCATCATTTAACCAAAATTCCATAACATATGATTGTTAAGGAAAACAACATCACCTCCAAGCCAAGATGGACTATAGCAATTTAAACAGTGCCATCTCAGCATTTAAAATGCTATTTTAATTGTGAAAAGTCCAAAATGGATTTAGTTGCCCCTCAAACTTTTTATGCCAGTGCCAATCAGTACAAAGAATTTAAGTGACCTAGTCCCACAATTTTTCAAAGTATTTTGGTAGCCCAAACTTTTCCCTCTGTCTCTGTTTTAAATAAAACGAAAAGTAAATAGAAACCTAAAAGGAGAAAAGGCGAAAAGAAACAAAGACCCCCTTGGCCCAAAAGGCCAAAGCAGCCCAACTGGACTGACCGGCCCAACCCCTCCCCGGGTCGTCTCCCTCTCCCCTGTACAACCGACCGGGACGGGGACTCCTGCTCGTCCCCGCCGGACCCGGTGCCGCGCCCCATACGCCACCGGCGGGAGGATAAAACCGCCCAGGCGCCTCGGTCCCCCCTCGGCCTCGTCGGCACCAAGATCTTTTCCCTTCTCCCTCGCTCGTTCCCCCTCCCTCACGCTCGCTCCTACCGAGCGCCACCATCGCCGTGCGCTGGTCGATCCCGCGGCCACCGGGCCTCTCTGGCCTCACCGGCCTGTCCTAGAGCTCCGTCGCCGTCGTACTCTTAAATGCAGTGCCACTTTGGACCGTCTTTGAGGGGCCACCAGAGCGCCCGCTCGACTCCTTCCTCCTCTGTTCCACCGTCACCGTCTTGCCTCGCCGACAGGCCCTTCTGCTCCGTCATCGACCGTTGCTCCTTCTCCAACCACGAGCTTGATCTCGACGCCACCTCACCGACCGGATCGACGTCGTCTTCTCCGTTCGGTCGCCGCGTCTTCTCCGACGAACGTCGCCCTCGCCGTCAACTCCGGCCTTCCCCTGCGCTTCTAACCTGTCGAGGGCTTTTCTTAGCCGCTCGGTGAGCACCTCCCTCTCTTCCCCTTCATCTCCGTTGGTTTGTCGCCGTTTAGCCGCCGTCCCCACATTTCGGCCGCCATGACCGGTCCGCCGGAGCCCCTGCTCTCGCACGCACTCGCGGCGTTCCCTGGCCGCGCCTAGGCACGCCCCCGCACCCACCTGCGACGAACCCCACTCGTGTTCCCCTTGTTGCTGCCGGCGAGCCCGCGTCCCACGGCGCCATGGCCACGCCTCACCCCGCGCCTCCCGCAGCCAGCACTTGCTGCTCCTGCCGATCGCTATTCTTTGCTTGGCGTTCTTGCCCTTTGCTCAACGCCCGTCGCTGCTGCCGCCCGCATCTTTGTCAGCGCCACTCTCGAGCCCGCCTCACTTTGCACGCGCCTCCCTACGCTTGGCGTGCTCGCGCCACGCCGTTGCCCACCGTTGCTCTGCTTGCACTACGGTGCTACAAAGAACTGAATATTCTTGTAGCGCTTTGCTTCTACCATATCAACCTGACTAGCTCTATGGACAGCCCCTAAACCACAGCTTATCAAGTGCTAACGCGAGTAAAAATAATATGTGAAGGAAGTATACATGACAAACTCCATTTTATCCCACTAGACCAAATCCTTTTGATGAATAGTTTAAATCCTACAAAAATCACAAAATGACATCTTATGTTAATAACTCCTAGCCTACTAACTTGTGTGTGTTGTGTGTGTGCGCCTCGTGCATGTGGCCAGAGTAGTGGCCGGCCCTTGCTTATATTAGTACTACTAGGTGTTAATTAGTGGCTAGAATAGTCTATGTACAGATGACATGTGGCCTCTTTTATTTAAAAGCCTAATTAATAGTTTGTGCCAATGACAAGTAGGGCCCAATGCACTGTTCATTGGTTGACTAGTAAAAGTATTGACTGAGTCAACCCAGCTCCTTGCCCCCACATGTCATTGAGTGTGGCTAGCCCCTTGTTGCTGAGTTAAAAAACCATTTCACTGTTTATAATTCAAATTAAATCAATTGAAAAAAATCCTTTAAACTTTAAAAATCTTATAAAATAAATCATAACTCGGATGAAAATACTTTGTACATGAAAGTTGCTCGAGCAGCGAGGCGAATCCGAATCGCCCTTCGTTCGTCTATCACACGTCCTAAGCATAGCGAGCGTTGAACTCTTCCCTCCGGTTCATCACATACGATGACGTCCGAAACCGGGAAAACTTTCCTGGATGTTATCCTCCTTCGCCAGTATCGCCTAGCGTTGCGTTAGAACACCTCTAGCACCGCTTATTGTCTTGTTATGCTATGTTTGCTTTTATATTTACTGTTTCTTCCCCCTCTTCTCTCGGGTAGACCCCAAGACCGATGCTGCCCCTGTGATCGACTACGTCGACGATGACCCCTCCTTGCCAGAGCAACCAGGCAAGCCCCCCCTTTGATCATCCCGATATCGCCCATTCCATTCTCTCATGCTTGCATTAGATTTTGCTATTGTTATTGTTTGCTCCTATTCTGATGCATAGCCTGCTTTTGTATCTATTTGTTGTACCTTACACCTTATCCTAAACTGCTTAGTATAGGTTGGTTAGTGATCCATCGGTGACCCCCATTGTCCGACTGCCTACCGGATTATCGAAGACCCAATCAACGGGATCAAGACCAGGCCCGGCACCGCACATCACTTTACCCTTAGTTGCTCGACTCTCTTTGGGTTACTATCGAGTGCCGAGGGTGAGACCTCTACATCACTTCAGATGTTAACCCTGTAGTGTAGCTATTCGGTCGTGGTCATCGAGGGTGATTTCCTCTTTAACCACTTCTGATACGACTCTGTCGTGCAACCCCTCAAGTGTGGACCTCGAGGGTGAATCCTCTTACGTTCACCTTGATGATTACATCGAGTGGAATTCACCGGGGGTGATTCCTCGGGTTTTCCCCTTGATGTTTAGACACACTGTTACTATGATTACTATGACTTTACACTGAGCCATGTTACTAAAGACGGGTCGACCACGAGGGGTACCAGCGAGCTTAATTGCAGTGATGTGGAGCAGGTTGACACGGAGGGTGCCCGCGAGATAATTACGAGGCGTGGCCGGGCATTCCTAGCCCTTGTCGCAAATCCTCGAGGCAGGGCAACGGGTCACATCTTTCGTGAGTCTCTTATTGTTACCGCGCGTTCCTAATCCACTACGATTTGGATATTTGATCCGAGGGGCCTCTGGCCTGATAGCACTAACCATCACGTGGGCATAGTATGGGCGTTCTGCGTCGTATACATCAACCAAAGCTTATTAGACGTCAGCGACTAAGCGGCGCGCGCCGGGTTGGACTGGTAAGCTCCTGCCTTTTTAGGGAGGTAGCTAGGTCTGCTCACCGGCCGCCCTCGCAACGTGCAGGAGTTCCCGGGGAGATGGCCCATGACCCCTGGGGGCATAGGTTTAGTCCGGCGGGCTGGCCTCTCTATTAAGCCTAGGTCGGGTTGCGGCGTATTGTTTGGCGAGGCGGGCATGACCTAGGAAAGTGTGTCCGGCGGAGTTAAGCGAGCGTGGTGGGTAAGTTGGTGCACCCCTGCAGGGAAGAAAACATCTATCGATAGCCTGTCCTACAGTAACGGACACTTGGAGTTGTATCCCGATCGATACAACTAGAACTGGATACTTGTGATGAGAATTGGATGGTGATGAGTAATGGATTGTGATGATAACTGGATAGTATGGCTCTGGGATTTCTTTCTCGCAGGGAGTCGAGAAAGGATCTCCGGCCGAGGTTGATAACACCACTGCTACTTTACTTTATGCTACTCTACTCCCTCCTATTTGCTGCGATGGTGGTTTCCGGAAGATGCTAGTCTTCGATAGGACTAGGCCTTCTCTCTATTACGGCATTTCGCAGCCCAGTCCACATATCTGATCTTCCTTTGATAATGTTGCATATGTAGTGTAGATCCTTGCTTGCGAGTACTTTGGATGAGTACTCACGGTTGCTTTGCTCCCCTTTTCCCCCTTTCTTCTTCTTTCCGGTTGATGCAACGGATGATGGAGACCAGAGCGGATGCCATCGCCGATGCTTACTACTACGTGGAGGCCGCCGATGACCGTGGAGTAGTTAGGAGGCTCCCAGGCGGAGGCCTTGCCTTTTCGATCGATGTTGCTTTTGTGCTAGCCTTCTTAAGGCAAACTTGTCTAACTCATGTCTCGTACTCGATTATTGTTGCTTCCGACTCTTGTGTTTTCGAGCTTATGTATTCGAGCCCTCGAGGCCCTGGCTTGTAACATAAAGCTTGTATTATTTTATTTTGTGTCTAGAGTTGTGTTGTGATATCTTCCCGTGAGTCCTTGATCTTGATCGTACACATTTGCGTGTATGATTAGTGTACGATTGAATCGAGGGCGTCACAAATACCGCATATGCTATCTTTTGATAATGCGGGTACCGTGATTTGCACGGAGTGAGGACAGTGGATACATAACATACCGTCTTTTGAAGGGGGAATTTATGTCCGTCCGTTTCTCGTTCGACGACGAGCACTGCGCTTACAACTTGATGAGTTGCCGCTATATATAGCTGCATTGGTTCGCCGATGCTTGGTGCGGCCAGGATTGGGTTGGTGGCCAGGATGGCCTTTATGTCTTCCAGTTCGGCCATGGTTGCGTCTGTCCACTCAAAGTGTTCGGTGCGCCGAAGGAGGCGATAAAGCGGTAATGCCTTTTCTCCTTAGCGGGAGATAAAGCGGCTTAGGGCCGCCACGCATCCAGTTAATTTCTGGGTTTGCTTGAGGTCAGTTGGGATGGCCAACTGTGACAGGGCTCGGATTTTAGCCGGATTTGCTTCAATTCCTCATCGAGAGCGATGAAACCCAGGAGCTTTCCGTGAGTAAGCGAAGACGCATTTTCTGGGTTGAGCATGATGTCGTATGTTCGGAGATTGTCGAACGTGAGCCTCAAGTCGTCTATTAAAGAGTCGACGTGTCTGGTTTTAACGACCACATCGTCTACGTATGCCTCCACTGTTTTGTCGATCTGTTTTTCCAGACATGTCTGAATCATGCGTTGATACGTTGCACCGGCGTTTTTAAGCCCAAAAGGCATTGTGTTGAAACAGAAGGGGTTGTATGGCATGATGAATGCCGTTGCGGCTTGGTCGGACTTCGGCATTTTAATTTGGTGGTAGCCGGAGTATGCGTCGAGGAAGCACAATGAGTCATGTCCTGCGGTAGTGTCGAAAATTTGATCGATGCGGGGGAGGGGGAAGGGATCCTTCGGGCAAGCCTTGTTAAGGTCCTTGAAATCGACACATAGGCACCAGGATTTGTCCTTCTTTGGTACCATCACCAGGTTTGCTAGCCAGACCGAGTGTTTTATTTCTCTGATGAATCCGGCCTCCAATAACTTGGCTAGTTCCTCTCCCATAGCTTGTCTCTTAGGTTCAGAGAAACGCCGAAGAGTCTGCTTGACCGGCTTGAATCCTTTTAGAATGTTAAGGCTATGCTCGGCCAATCTGCATGGGATTCCTGGCATATCTGAGGGATGCCAGGAAAATATGTCCCAATTCTCACGCAGGAATTCCCGTAGTGCAACGTCCACAGTGGGGTTTAACTGTGCCCCGATGGAGGCTGTTTTTGTAGGGTCCGTTGGGTGGACTTGGAATTTGACTATTTCATCCGCTGGTTTGAAAGAGGTGAACTTGGATCTCTTGTCGAGTATCACGTCATCCCTGTCCACGGTCGAGCGTAGCGCAGTTAACTCCTCTGCCGCAAGAGCTTCGAATAATGCCTCGAGGGCTAGTGCGGCTGTTTTGTTTTCGGCGCGGAGCGCTATGTCCAGATCACTAGCTAGAGTGATAATTCCATTGGGCCCAGGCATTTTGAGATTCATGTACCCGTAATGGGGTATGGCTTGGAAGATCATGAATGCCTCCCGCCCTAAAAGGGCGTGGTATCCGCTACTGAACGGGGCCACTTGGAATGTGATTTCTTCGGACCTATAATTTTCCGGCATGTCGAATACCACATCTAGTGTGATTTTCCCAGCGCAATGTGCTTCCCGACTAGGGATGATTCCTCTGAAGGTTGTGCTGCTTTGCTCAATGCGGTTCCTGTCTATTTCCATTTTTGAAGAGTTTCTTCATAAATGAGGTTTAATCACTGCCGCCGTCCATGAGCACTTTAGTGAGCCAAAAGCCGTCCACAATTGGACTAAGGACTAATGCGGCTGGTACTCGGGCTGTTCGGAATCTAGGTTCGTCACTGGCATTGAAAGTGATAGCCGTGTTGCTCAATGGATTTATTGCTGCCACCTGGCAGATGTCGGCAAGGCTGCGGAGTGCTCGCTTGCGCCTATTATTGAGGCGAATGTCTCGAAGACTGTTAATACTGTATTGTAATCCACGGGATGTTGCTCTGCGGTATTTTGAATGAGGAGATCCTCACCGCTCTTGGCAACCTGCCGGAGTACCCAACATGCTCTAAGGATGTGTGTTGGTATGGTATCCGCAGTACTGTGAATTTTGCAGGGTCCGTTAAGCCATCCCTCCAATACGGTTCCACGCCCTGTAGTGGGCTTTTGCTTTTTGGTAATTGAGTCGGGCGACTTATGAGGATGCACCCTTTTAATTCAGACTGGGAGTTTAGTCAGAGCCGGATTATTCCAAAATTTTGTTTCGGTTTTCCAGACACTTTCCATCGCACAGTACTTCCTTACTATGGCCGCCAAGTCAGCGAAGTGTGCTATGTCACGGCGACTTATGGCGTTAAGGATTCCCTTATCCGTGCTATTATTGCAGAAGAATGAGATTGCATCTTCCTCGCGACAGTCCTTAACCTTGCTCGTTACCAGGAGGAATCTGGCCCAATAGTGATGTACTGTTTCCTCGGGCTCTTGTCTAATGTGGGAGAGATCGCTTGTATCTGGGTGGGTGGGCGGATTTGAGTCCAAACCCTAACCCGATCTGAGACCCAGGGGCAGGGGAGTTTCCGATCTTGGAAGTTCGGGCTCCGGGATGTGACCCGATGGGTTTGGCCCACTGCTTGATTCTAGGTTCAAGGCTTGGGCGATGTCCTTCCGTAAATGGGTATCCGGCTCGGAGACCTCTGGAATCCGGACATAATTTGTCCTCAAGATAGAGGAAGAATCGCCGCATCGTTCCTCCACCACCGCTATCTGATGGGTGACCGGCGGAGAGTTAATCTCCCTTTGGTCGGGTTTAAGCCCAATCCGATCATAGTCTGTAGCGACTCTCAGAGCGACGATGCGATCCAAGAGCTCGTTTAGGGAAGAGAGCTCCATCGGATCCATCTGCTCGGCAAGTTCCGAGCCGACGTGGAGGCTGTTTTCGATGACCCGAGAAGTCATCGTCGGTGCAGCAGCCGAACGGGCGGTCATGACGAAACCGCCTAGCCGGAGAGTTTGGCCGACAGCCAGGGCTCCCCCAGAGGTAACGCTGTCCTTGACAACGAGACGAGGCATCCTTCCTTATGGTGACGGCACAGTGGAACTCTCAATGAAAGCACCAATGTCGGTGTCGAACCGGCGGATCTCGGTAGGGGTCCCGAATCGTGCGTCTAAGGCGGATGGTAACAGGAGGCGGGGACACGATGTTTACCTGTGTTCGGGCCCTCTCGATGGAGGTAATACCCTACTTCCTGCTTGATTGATCTTGATGATATAAGTAGTACAAGAGTTGATCTACCACGAGATCGTAGAGGCTAAACCCTAGAAGCTAGCCTATGGTATGATTGTTGTTCATCCTACGGACAAAACCCTCCGATTTATATAGACACCGGAGGGGGCTAGGGTTACACAAAGTCGGTTATAAGGGAGGAGATCTACATATCCGTATCGCCAAGCTTGCCTTCCACGCCAAGGAGAGTCCCATCCGGACACGAGACGAAGTCTTCAATCTTGTATCTTCATAGTCCAACAGTCCGGCCAAAGGATATACTCCGGCTGTCCGGATACCCCCTAATCTAGGACTCCCTCAATGAGTACAAAGAAAGAACCGCTAGGATGCGTGCTAAGCGAGATTGGTTTGTAAAAGCGTGTTCTTCAATTTCTTGTGAAAATAATGATGAAGATCTTAAAGTGATTGGCGTAACTCTTATTGAATATTTGTTTTATAATATAAATCATAATAAAGATGGGACTGGCGATGAGTCAACTTTAGCTAGAAGGCGTCCCAATGATTCTAAGTTTATAGATCTTGATGCAAAAGTTGATAAAAGTGGGATTGGAGAGGTCAAAACTTCAAGTAGCGATGAATCCACTCTTTTGGATTTCAAGGATTTTAATTATGATAATTGTTCTTTGATAGATTGTATTTCCTTGTTGCAATCCATGTTGAATTCTCCTCATGCTTATAATCAAAATAAATCTTTTACTAAACATATCGTTGATGCTATGATGAAATCTTTTGAATGAAAACTTGAGTTGGAAGTTTCTATCCCTAGAAAGCTTTATGATGAGTAGGAACCTACTATTAAGATTAAAATTAAAGATTATGAGTGCCATGCTTTGTGTGATTTGGGTGATAGCGTTTCCACGATTCCAAAAACTTTATGTGATGTGTTAGGTTTCCGCGAATTTGATGATTATTTTTAAATTTGCCTCTCGCGGATTCCACTATTAAGAAACCTATGGGAAGAATTAATGATGTTCTTATTGTTGAAAATAGGAATTATGTGCCCATAGATTTCATTGTGTTTGATATAGATTGCAATCCTACATGTCCTATTATTCTTGGTAGACCTTTCCTTAGAACGATTGGTGCAATTATTGATATGAAAGAAGGAAACATTAGTTTCAATTTCCGTTAAGGAAGGGCATGGAAAACTTTCAGAGAAATAAAATTAAGTTTCCATATGAATCTATTATGAGGGCTACTTATGGATTGCATACCAAAAATGACAATACCTAGATCTATGTTTTATGCCTAGCTAGGGGAGTTAAACAATAGCGCTTGTTGGGAGGCAACCCAATTTTATTTTTTTGTTTTTTGTTTTTATTTTGTTATTAAATAAATACACATTATTACCTCTTAGTTATTGTGTTTTGGTGTTTTTAATTAGTGTTTGTGCCAAGTAAAGCCTTTGGGATACTTTTGTATATCGTTGATTTGATCTTGCTGAAAAACAGAAACTGTTGCACCCAGAAACATAATTGATCTGAGCTGCTGGAATGTAATAAAATGCTGAATTTTTTTACAAAAGATTGATATATGAATTGCCTCTGTTATCCTAACTTTACAGAATTTTTGGAGTTACATAAGTATACTAAGTTTACAGATTACTACAGACTATTCTGTTTTTTGACTGATTCTGTTTTCTATGTGTTGTTTGCTTATTTTGATGAATCTATGGGTAGTATCGGGGGGTATGAACCATGGATAAGTTGTAATACAGTAGGTATCACACCAATATAAATAAAGAATGAGTTCACATCACTAACAAAAAGTGGCGATTTATTTTCTTATACTAACGGATCTCATGAGTTTTCAGTTGAGTTTTGTGTTGTGAAATTCTCAAGTTTTGGGTAAAGATTTGATGGACTATGGAATAAGGAGTGGCAAGGCCTAAGCTTGCGGATGCCCAAGGCACCCCAAGGTACTATTCAAGGACAACCAAGCATCTAAGCTTGGGGATGCCCCGGATGGCATCTCCTCTTTCGTCTTCGTCTATCGGTAAATTTACTTGAGGCTATAGTTTTATTCACCACATGATATGTGTTTTGCATGGAGCGTCTTGTATGATATGAATCTTTGGTTTTTAGTTTGCCGGAATCATCCTTGCTGTACACACCTTTTGAGAGGTTCACGCATTGTGACACCCAGATAATTAAGCTACAGTAACCCACTGCTAAGATGCCACGTCACCTTGATTAGTGTTGGTAAAGTCGCGTTGATTCAAAACCGTTTTGAAATTCTGGTCAAAAATTAAGTCGACAGTAAAAGTTTTCAAAAAGAAAAACTAAAATGTTTCAAATATGACAAATAATTCATAAGTTATAATGGAGGTGAAACCAAATTTTCATAAAATGTCTAAATGCACTATATAAACAAAATAACAACAAAAACAATTAAATTAAAGGACTTTTGTAGTATATAAAATATTAAACTAATTTATTTTGGAGTAAAACTTTTTGTGGCAGTGCCATTTAATGCAATTTGAATAATGAGGCAGGTTACACTTTTTATGAAAGACAATTGGTGGCACTACTTAATGCAAAACACTGTAGAAAAACTCAACAGAAAAAGAAAATATAAAAGAGGTAAAACCTAGTGTGCGCTTGGGCTCTAATTCTATGGTATAAGGCCCAGCCCATCCTGAACCTCCTCCTATCTCTGTTCACAGAGGACGTGCTGGACGAGCAGCACTCGTCCATGGCTCAGATGGCCGTGTGTCGAGCATCCGCCGGCTCCCTCGTCCGATAAGGTCGCCCTGGCCCTCTCTCCCTCCCCCACACCAAACCCTAGTCCCCAAACCCCCCTCTCCCTCGCTCATATCCAACGACCTGGAAGAGGCCGATCTCGCGGTCATCGTCATCGTTGTCGATCCCGCGGCCACTGTCGTCCCCGCGCCCCGCCAAGGTGTCCAGCAGCTCTAGCGTGGACTTCTTCGTCTTCATCGCCACTGGATCGAAGCTGGGGAGCCGCCTCAACGCCCCTGCGCCATCTTCTTCCTCTGCAACCGCCGGACTCCGCCACGTCGATCTGCTCCGTCTGCTGCTACTAAGCCTTCCACCGAGCCCCCTTGTGCTCCTCGGTGAGCTTTGTTTCTTTGCCCTCTTCCCACTGTTCGACTTGCTGTTCGTTGCGGCTGTTAACGACGCTCACCATCGCGCCCGCAGCAACTCCCGACCAATCCCCCTGTACGCCTCCGCCTTGCCCTGCTTTGGTCGCCTATGCCCCCGTGCGCCCTGACCTCGCCCACGGCCGTTGTTCCCTTCCCCCCGTGCTATGCTGCTACCTACTACTGACCTAGGCCGGCCAGCGTCGTCCGCACGCGCGCCAAGCCCTGCCCGGCTCGCCCGCTGCTCCCTCTCAGATCGCTCGCCTTGCAGCCCTCCACGCTGAAGCTGCTGCTCTGCCAACGCCCGGCCAGCGCCCGGCTGCGCCCGCCGCCCTGTCCGCCTCACCCGCTCGCCACATCGCCCGCTGCGGGCTCTGCCACCACCGCCAGTCCGCCTCCTTCGCGTCGCCTTCATCTCTACATGCGCCAGAACGCCCTCAGCGCCTAGCTGCACCTTCCCCTAGAGTTCGCCATGCCCCGACCTTCCGCCGTGGCTCCCGGCGCTGCGCTGCCTCCCCTGCTGCTTGCCGCCGCACCTCGCTGCTTGTGGCTGAGCCCGACCCCGTCCGCCGCCGCTGCCTAGTGCCGCCCGCCCCGGCCACACCCCTCAAGAGCCCCCCCCCCCCACCCCCCAAGCCGCGGTTCCAGCCGGCTGGCGGCTCCCATGGCCTCGGTCATGGCCGGCAGCGCCCGTGCGTTATGTACGTGCATGTGTGTTTGGGTCCGACCTGCCCTTTTTCTTTGGTTAGGACTAACCATGATTAGTGCTAAGCCCCCCTCTAATAGTGTATGACATTGGGGCCAAGGCCACTAACTAATCAGCTAAGTTTTGTTTAAAAAAATGTTAACTGGCCCTAAGTCAATGACATGTGGGTCCCACTAGACCCGCTGACCAGTCAACTGCTGAGTCAGCAGTTGACTGGCCCCACTGCCAGCCCCTCTGGTGCACTCTGGGTGCAGTGCACCGAGTGCACCCACCCTTTTCTGGAGATTTTCGAGATTAAAAATAATTCCAGGACTTATAAAAAAATAGAACTTAGAAAGTTAATATAAAATAATCTGTAACTCGGATGAAAATAATTTTTATTGAAAGTTTCTCAGAACGACGAGACGAATCCGGATACTTAGTCCGTTTGTTCACCACACGTCCCTAGCATAGCAAACATGTAAGAATCCACCCCCGTTTCATCTGTCCGAAAACGTCAAACACCGGGAATACTTTCCCGGATGTTTCCCCCCTTTGCCGGTATCATCTATCCCTGCGTTAGATCACCCCCTGGCACCGTGTATTGCCGTGTTATTTTTGCGATAGTTTGTTTGCTCTGTATGTACTGTTTCTTCCCCCCTCTTCTTCTCCGGTAGACCCCGAGACCGGCACTGATGCCATTGATTACGACTACATCACCAACAATCCTTCTTCCTGTCCAAAAAAGCTTCTAGGCAAGCCCCCCCCCCCCTTGATCACCAGATATCGCTTATTCCTTCTCTCTACTGCTTCATTCGAGTAGTGTAGCATGTTACTGTTTTTGGTTAATCCTATTCTGATGCATAGCATGTCCTTGCTACTACTATTGTTACCTTTACCTGCAATCCTAAATGCTTAGTATAGGATGCTAGTTTATCATCAGTGGCCCTACATTTTTGTCCGTCTGCCATGCTATATTATCAGGTCGTGATCACTCGGGAGGTGATCACGGGTATATACTTACATACATATTATATGATACATGTGGTGACTTAAGTCGGGTCAGCTCGTAGAGTACCCGCAAGTGATTCTGATGTATGGGCTGAAAGGACACGTGGCTCCATCCTGATAGAGGTGGGCCTGGGTTCCCGACGGCCCCCTACTGTTACTTTGTGGCGAAGTGACAGGGCAGGTTGATACCACCTAGGTGAGAGGTGGGCCTGGCCCTGGTCGGCGTCCACGGTTACTTCATAATAACACGCTTAACGAGATCTTGGTATTTGATCTGAGTTGGGTCGTTGACCTTATACACTAACCGCCACGTGGGACAAGATACTGGCAACCAGCGTCGTGGTATCAGCCGAAGCTCTTTTTGACGTCAGCGACTGAGCGGCGCGCGCAGGATTGGACCGTAAGAATGCGCTTGTATTAAGGGGGCTAGGTCTGCTTCCGGCCGCGGACGCAATGTGCAAGTGTGCAATGGGCGATAGGCCCAGACCCCTGCGTGCTTATGATTTAGACCGGCATGCTGACCTCTCTATTGATCCTAGGTGGGGCTACGACGTGTTGATCTCCCGAGGCTGGACATGACCCAGGAAAGTGTGCCCGTCTAGAGGGATCGAGCGTGTCGGGTAATGTGGTGCACCCCTGCAGGGAAGTTGATCTATTCGAATAGCCGTGTCCACGGTAACAGGCGACCCGGAGTTGTACCTTGACCCTATGACAAATAGAACCGGATACTTAATAAAACACACCCTTCCAAGTGCCAGATATAACCCGGTGACCATTCTCACACAGGGCGACGAGGGGAGGATCGCCGGATAGGATTATGCGATTCGATGATACTTGGTGAACTTACCAGCTACTCTCTTCTACATGCTGCAAGATGGAGGCTGCGAGAAGCGTAGTCTTCGACAGGACTAGCTATCCCCCTCTTATTCTGGCATTCCGCAGTTTAGTCCACCGATATTGCCCCTTTATATAGATACCCATGCATATGTAGTGTAGATCCTTGCTTGCGAGTACTTTGGATGAATACTCACGGTTGCTTTGCTCCCCTTTTCCTTTCTTCCTGGCTGTCGCAACCAGATGCTGGAGCCCAGGAGCCATACGGTACCGTCGACGATGACTCCTACTACACCAGAGGTGCCTACTACTACGTGCAGGCCGCTGACGACGACCAGGAGTAGTTTAGGAGGATCCCAGGTAGGAGGCTTGTGCCCCTTTCGATCTGTATCCCAGTTTGTGCTAGCCATCTTATGGCAACTTGTTTAACTTATGTCTGTACTCAGATATTGTTGCTTCCGCTGACTCGTTTATTATCGAGCACTTGTATTTGCGCCCTCGAGGCCCCCGGCTTGTATTATGATGCTTGTATGACTTATTTTGTTTTTAGAGTTGTGTTGTGATATCTTCCCATGAGTCCCTGATCTTGATCGTACTCGTTTGTGTGTATGATTAGTGTACGATTGAGGGGGCGTCACAAGTTGGTATCAGAGCCGACTGCCTATAGGAATCCCCCTTCCAAAACTCCTTGGCCAAAGTTAAGTCTAGTCATTGAAAAAACTTTTACTAACATGATTGTGTGGCTTACGGGCCCATGTCACCATTGGGTGGTATTAGGATCTTTTATTCCTCGTCTTTAGTCTGGGATTCTGATCTCTCTCCTATTAGGGTTAAATGATTTTGCTAACTCTAACACTAGGTTCTCATAACTACTTCCTCCCGGAGAGCCCTCACTCTAGATTATTGCTTGATGCACCGAAGGATCCCGAAGATACTCTGTGATGTTCTCTCGAGACTTTGTGCTATCGCTTTTGCAATTCCCTTCCATCGATAAAACCCCTATGGATGACCACGTAATCTTGCCATTCATACAATCATTCCCCATTGATCTTGTTATTACAAGATACCCCAAAATTTCTCTATGATTCCAAGAATACTTTGTGCCTACTGCCTTGCAGTTCTTTGCCACCTAAATAACCCTACGGATAATTTCTCGCACTTACAGACTATCCACTCATTCCGGTTGATTCATGTATTTCACAAAGGTCTTCGAAATACTATTCGATCTTCCAAAAATCCTCAACAGCTTATTGCTCTTGAAATTCTTTCTTGCTTGCGTTATGGTTAATCCCATAAGTATAGTGATCTTATTGGCATCCTTTGCCGCTATCTTTTTGAGCCCATTGATTCAATAAGTGCGAATGCTCGCAATCCTCAACCAGATCCTAGAATTCATCCTTCCGGCTCAGACGTCATTTTAAACATGAGCTGGTCCTCGACTAATCAAATTGCCATCAATTGTACCTCTAAGCCTATTCAACTTATCCATCCCTGATCAGAGCGTTTGCTTCTAATCCCTTGATTTGGAAATCTTAATTCCTTTTGCATTTGAGCTTGTATTAGTCAGTTTTTTCTATAGTCCTTCTCCATGCATTCTTCTTCTGGTTGAGTACCGATGCTCACATCAGATCCCTTATGGACCACCAAAATCCTTTATTGGATTTATCCGACACCGTCCTTCATATTCGATTGTGAGCCTTTCCTCGGATACATAATGAATTTGGTAAATTGTATCCCCTTGTTTTGTCAATCATACTCTACTCCCGAGCTTGAGTTATTCGCTCCTGAAGTTTGTGGTATATGTTCCTAAGATGCCCCTAAGGGTTGAACCTATGTCTTCCGAGATCCGGGTAAACCCGAGAGCTATCACGAGTCATACTCTTCTGGTGTTTTGCTAGATAAAATTTCAACATTACAACTTCTTCAAAAATGAGAAGTGAATGAAAGGTTATGCATTGGAGAAGTGGGAGTCGACCTTGAAATTTGTGTTCATGCCCATGGACACGATGTAGGTCTTATCATGGATGCTTCTTTTAAAATTAATTATCCCCTTGGTGTAATTTCATCTTATATCTAGGAATTGGTCCTTTGCAATCGTGGTTCCAACCATATTGTTCTTCCTCGATCCCATTTCTCGCACAAGTTGAAGTACTTGTCTTCTGCAGGTCAATACGCCCATCCAACCTTTATTCTGCTCTACCTTCGAGTATACCCTCTGGTATCTCGAGAATATCACGGAACTACATAACTTCTTATGAGTTCTTCATCAACTATTATTATCACCGATTCCACCCCCCCCCCCGGGTTCTGAGTTACTAGTCACTCGAGAACATCAATAAGTGAATCGATTCCGCACTCTGATTCAATACTCTAAGTAATTTTCGTTGCTTATGAGTTTAATAAATCCTTCAAGTCATTCCTAGCCTGATCGGCTATATCATTATCATGCAACTTTTTAACTGTGCTACCTAGTCCTTCCCGAAGCACAATTTTCGATGATGAGCTAAGCTTACATCGACTTTCCTCGTCATATCATTTTGCCTTGAACAACAAGCTTGATTCTGAGTTTGTGTCGTATTCTTGGTTTCAATACTTTTGCTCCATCCTTCCTTTTGCTTGATGTCATCGATGAGCGATTATATCTTCATGAAACATCTCTACAAATGTGTCATGATCATCATCAACATTCTAAGCTCTTCAAGGATATCGATTGAATTCATGTTGAGAAATACCATCCTTGCCCCTCGGTGATTTGTATCATCGACCACATCCTTGTCTTCCCTCAACACAAACGTGTTCATGTTTTGGATTGAATCTTGAGTTCCTTGCTATCCAGCATCTGTTCTTCTTCATCTTGGAGTATTACCATCTTTTTATGTCAGAAGGTCGTGAGAATTGCTCCGCCTCTTAAAATTTCTTGGTATAATGATACTTCTCACTATCACCATTCTTTCTTGGTCCCAATGTTGATTCTAACCGGAATACCAACAAGTGAACGGTCTTTGTTTGGATTATGTACTCCTAGCAACCCTATTGCTTTGAAGTTAATGGCGACAGTTCATCCCTGCACTATTGGTTATTGAATCACCATTCTAACATTGATCATGCTACATAAGCCCATATTTCAGGTGCACCTTCCAACCAATGTTTAATTGTGTATGTTTTCCTCGAGCATACATCATTATATCAGTTGATCTGACAAGTGTTACCTCCTTGTTCACATAATTGTGGAAATCCATCTTTTGTTAATCTCAATAAATTGTCGCTGACTCCATCAGCCACATCCTTATTTTCTCCTTGGTTAATGATGAACTTTTATTTTAGAACTTTCTTCTATAGTTCATTTCCCGAGAATCTCACAATGCCATCTCGTCAATTTGTGTTGCACCCCTTCCTTCTCATGCATCACGAGTCTGAGGTATCCTGACACCAATTAGATCTGAATCTCGGTTAGATATGATGGTTGGACATATTTCCAGGAGTTATAACATCTTTACATGACCCAGTAAGGTGATGTCATGCCTAGGACACCTGGCCGGAGGACCTATTGTTATATTTTTTCTTTTTAGCAAGGTTAACCATTCTTCCATGAGGAAATTGTAAGGCTTATTCTATAAGTTGTTCCTGATGAATCCTTTGGGTATCAAAGTCTGACCTTTGCTTGAAGACCATGTCAATGCTATCTCGGAGCATGTCTGTGGTACTCCGATCTTTAACAATAACATTGGAAGCATAATGCTAAATGTTTCTTGACCAATTATCCAAACACCATTCTATGGGTAACATCATGAGTTTCGTTGCTCCTCTACCCAAATGGTTTCTACTTGTTATCTTGTTGTGAATATCATTCTTTACTTGTCCTTTGGAAGGATATATTCTAATACTTGAGTATAAACACATTTGCTTTCCATTGGTCTGATTAACATGATAATCACCTTTTCCTTTCCATTGTTTTGTTTAACCTTTCTGATGATCTATATGATATAAGTAGTAATATTTCCCTGCTTATGTAAACACCTCGGTGTACAACCTTGTCAGTAAGACCCTGTTACTATTGTTGATAGCATTCCGGTAACCACTGATGGATGAGAACTTTGCCTATTGGTCCGCTTCATTTCAACGAGCAGGAAAATGGTTCTCTTCGTCCCTCGCCCTTGGTACCAGCAATGTTGCCACCATAACTAGTAGGCTATCCTCAAACCTGCCTTACTATCATAACCTTGCAAGATTTCACCGCTCTTTCTACTTTTAACCCACATGGTGGGCCAATAACCCACAGTTCCATACGATTGAAACCTGACTCTCCTGTACACCCTTTTGTAAAAGTTATTCCCCGCGCTTGACTTCGTATGTAATTCATGGCCACCTGCCTAGTGATCTATTCTGGTATCAGACGCAATGCTTATTCCCATTGCTCTAAACCCCTTTCACACTTTGTTTCAGGCAACAAATGATTGCCTATGCGCTTGAAACTTCCATTTTGCACCTTCTTACTTTGCTCTCGATAATTTCTTAAGTATCAATTCAAGAGTTACTTTCCGCCACCTTTCCCGATGTTATCTACCAGATAAGCAACATTGTAGCGGTCCATTCTTCTGAAGTTACCCCTTGACCTTCGTACGTACGATGGAGTTCCCGAAGAAAGGAAGACGAATTCATCATGATGACCCGAAGCAGCAAAATGAAGACCTCATGTAATGGATCAACCTCTTCGAGAAGAGCAACCAAGACCGAGAACACTCGCTAGAATTTCGTAACTAGAACCTTCCTCCTTTACTCCGCCTCTTAAATCTCGGGACGAGATTTCTTGTAGTGGAGGAGAATTGTGACGCCCGGATAATTAAGCTACAGTAACCCACTGCTAAGATGCCACGTCACCTCGATTACTGTTGGTAAACTTGCGTTGATTCAAAACCGTTTTGAAATTCTGATCAAAAATTAAGTCGACGGTAAAAGTTCTCAAAAGGCAAAACTGAAATGTTCGAAATATGACAAATAATTCATAAGTTATAATGGAGGTGAAACCAAATTTTCATAAAATGTCTAAATGCTCTATATAAACAAAACAACAACAAAAACATTTAAATTAAAGGCCTTTTGTAGTTTATAAAATATTAAACTAATTTATTCTGGAGTAAAAATTTTTGTGGCAGTGTCATTTAATGCAATTTGAATTATGAGCACGTTACACTTCTTATGAAATACAATTGGTGGCACTACTTAATGCAAAACAGTGTAGAAAAACTAAACAAAAAAAGAAAATATAAAAGAGGTAAAACCAAGCGTGCGCTTGGGCTCTAATTCTATGGTATAAGGCCCAGTCCACCCTGCACCTCCTCCTATCTCTGTTCACAGAGGACGTGCTGGACGAGCAGCGCTCGTCCATGGCTCACATGGCCGCGTGTAGGGCATCCGCCGGCTCCCTCGTCTGATAAGGTCGCCCTGGCCCTCTCTCCCTCCCCCACACCGAACCCTAGTCCCCAAATCCCCCTCTCCCTCGCTCATATCCGACAACCTGGAAGAGGCCGAGCTCGCGGTCGTCGTCATTGTCGTCGATCCCGCGGCCACCGTCGTCCGCATGCCCCGCCAAGGTGTCCAGTAGCTCTAGCGTGGACTTCTTCGTCTTCATCGCCACTGGATCGAAGCTAGGGAGCCGCCTCAACGCCCCCTGTGCCATCTTCTTCCTCTGCAACAGCCGGACTCCCCCGCGTCGATCCGCTCCGTCTACTGCTACTAAGCCCTCCACCAAGCCCCCTTGTGCTCCTCGGTGAGCCTGTTTCTTTCCTCTCTTCCCGCTGTTCGATTTGCTATTCGTTGCGGCTGCTATCGACGCTCACTATTGCGCCCGTAGCAACTCCCGACCAACCCCCATGTACGCCTCCGACATGCCCTGCTTTGGTCGCCTACGCCCCCGTGCGCCCTGACCTCGCCCACGGTCGTCGTTCCCTTCTCCCGTTGCTATGCTGCTACCTGCTACTGCCCTAGGCCAGCCGGCATCACCCACACGCGCGCCAAGCCCTGCCCGGCTCGCCCGCTGCTCCCTCTCAGACCGCTCGCCGCCCGCGTAGCCCTCCCGCTGCCGAGCTGCTGCTTCTGACGGCTACCGCGCCCGGCCAGCGCCTGGCTGGGCCCCGTCTGGCGTCTTGGCGCCGGCTGCCACTGCCCCTGTCTGCCTCACCCCGCTCGCCGCTGCCGCCCACTCTGGGCTCTTCCACCACCGCCTGCAGCCCGCCTCCGCCTTCATCTATCGCGGCGCGGCACCCCTCAGCCAGCGCCCTAGCTGCTGCGCCGTCCCCTCCAGTTAAATGGTGCCCGACCTTCCGCCCGTGGCTCCGGCCACGCTGCCTCCCCTACTACTTGTCGTCGCACCTCGTTGCTCGTGCCTGAGCCCGTCCCCGTCCGCCGCCGCTGATGCTGCTTAGTGCCGGCCACGTCCCTCAAGCCCCCCCCCCATGCCGCGGTTCCAGCCGGCCAGCGGCGCCCATGGCCTCGGTCATGGCCGGCGGTGCCCGTGCGTTCTGTACGTGCGTGTGTGTTTGGGTCCGACCTGCCCTTTTTCTTTGGTTAGGACTAACCATGATTAGTGCTAACCGCCCCCTCTAATAGTCTATGACAGTGGGCCCAAGGCCACTAACTAATCAGCTAAGTTTTGTTTAAAAATTGTTAACTGGCCCTGAGTCAATGACATGCGGGTCCCACTAGACCCATTGAACAGTCAACCTTTGACCAGTCAACTGCTGAGTCAACAGTTGACTGGCCCCACTGCCAGCCCCTTTGGTGCCTTTGTGGAGTGCGATTACCTTGGTGCACCAGCCTTTCTGGAGATTTTTGAGATTAAAAATAATTCTAGGACTTTTAAAAAAATGTTTAAAACTTAGAAAATTAATATAAAATAATCTGTAACTCGGATGAAATTAATTTATATATGAAAGTTGCTCAGAACGACGAGACGAATCCGGATACGTAGTCTGTTTGTTCGCCACACGTCCCTAGCATAGCAAACATGCAACAATCAACCTCAGTTTCATCTGCCCGAAAACGTCAAACACTTGGAATACTTTCCCGCATGTGTCCCCCCTTTGCGGTATCACCTATCCCTGCGTTAGATCACCTTGGCACCGTGTATTGCCTTGTTATATTTTGTGATAGTTTGTTTGCTCCGTATTTACTGTTTCTTCTCCCTCTTCTTCTCCGGTAGACCCCGAGACCGGCACTGATGCCATTGAGTAGGACTACATCACCAACGACCCTTCTTCCTGTGCAACAAAGCTTCCAAGCAAGCCCCCCCCCATGGATCACAAGATATCGCCTATTCCTTCTCTCTACTACTTGCATTAGAGTAGTGTTGCATGTTAGTGTTTTCGGTTAATTCTATTCTGATGCTTAGCATGTCCTTGCTACTACTGTTGTTACCTTTACCTGCAATCCTAAATGCTTAGTATAGGATGCTAGTTTATCATCAGTGGCCCTACATTCTTGTCCGTCTGCCATGCTATACTATCGGGTCGTGATCACTCGCGACGTGATCACGGGTATATACTTACATGCATATTATATGATACATGTGGTTACTAAAGTCGGGTCGGCTCATAGAGTACCCGCAAGTGATTCCGATGTGGGGGTTGAAAGGACAGGTGGCTCCATCCCGGTAGAGGTGGGCCTGGATTCTCGACGGCCCCCTACTGTTACTTTGTGGCGGAGCGACAGGGCAGGTTGAGACCACCTAGGTGAGAGGTGGGCCTGGCCCTGGTCGGCGTCCGCGGTTACTTCATAATAACACGCTTAACGAGATCTTGGTATTTGATCTGAGTTGGGTCGTTGACCTTATACGCACTAACCACCACGTGGGACAAGATATGGGCAACCGGCGTTGTGGTATCAGCCAAAGCTCTTTTGACGTCGGCGGCCGGCGCTTGGCCGGATTCCGTAAATAGCGCTTGTATTAAGGGGGCTACATCTGCTTCTGGCCGCGTATGCAACATGCAGGTGTGCAATGGGCGATGGTCCCAGACACATGCACGCTTAGGATTTAGACTGGCGCGCTGACCTCTCTGTTGAGCCTAGGTGGGGCATCGACGTGTTGATCTCCCGAGGCCGGACATGACCCCGGAAAGTGTGCCCGGCCAGAGGGATCAAGCCTGTTAGGTAATGTGGTGCACCCCTGTAGGGAAGTTGATCTATTCGAATAGTCGTGTCCACGGTAACAGGCAACCCGGAGTTGTACCTTGACCTTATGACAACTAGAACCGGATACTTAATAAAACACACCCTTCCAAGTGCCAGATATAACCCGGTGATTGTTCTCACACAGGGCAACGAGGGGAGGATCGCCGGGTAGGATTATGCTATGCGATGATACTTGGCGAACTTACCATCTACTCTCTTCTACATGCTGCAACATGGAGGCTGCCAGAAGCGTAGTCTTTGACAGGACTAGCTATCCCCCTCTTATTCTGGCATTCCATGATTCACCCACCGATATTGCCCCTTTATACAGATACCCATGCATATGTAGTGTAGATCCTTGCTTGCGAGTACTTTTGATTAGTACTCACGGTTGCTTTGCTCCACCTTGTCCTTTCTTCCTGGTTGTCGCAACCAGATGCTAGAAACCAGAGCGGGCATACCGTCGACGACAACTCCTACTACACCGGAGGTGCCTACTACTACGTGCAGGCCGCTGACGACGACCAGGAATAGTTTAGGAGGATCCCATGCAGGAGGCCTGTGCCTCTTTCGATCTGTATCCGAGTTTGTGCTAGCCATCTTATGGCAACTTGTTTAACTTATGTCTGTACTCAGATATTATTGCTTCCGCTGACTCGTTTATAATCGAGCACTTGTATTCGAGCCCTCGAGGCCCCTGGCTTGTATTATGATGCTTGTATGACTTATTTTATTTTTAGAGTTGTGTTGTGATATCTTCCCGTGAGTCCCTGATCTTGATCATACACGTTTGCGTGTATGATTAGTGTACGATTGAATCGGGGGCGTCACGAATCTTGAATTTATTAGAATACTCTATGTGCTTCACTTATATCTTTTGAGAGGTTCACGCATGAATCGTGAATTTAAAAACCAGTATGGTTTCCTCAAACACCGGTCTATCCAGGATTGCCTTGCATGTGATTTTCAGTATATTCATCAATGCAAGCAGTCCAAGAAGCCTATAATCATTTCAAAATTGGATTTTGCAAAGGCTTTTGATACATTGGAACATGAGGCTATCTTGACAATTCTTCGTTTTAAAGGGTTCCCTCCCAAGTGGACTGGTTGGGTCAAGGAAATTCTTTCTTCTGGCAATTCCCATGTGCTTCTTAATGGTCTTCCTGGTAATCATTTCAAATGCGGGCGTGGGGTAAGGCAGGGGGACCCTTTCTCCCCACTACTTTTTGTTGTGGCAGCCGACCTCCTTCAGTCTGTAGTTAATAAAATGTTGCATGATGGCCAACTGACACTTCCTATTGAGTGTCATGATCCTGAATTTCCAATCATTCAGTATGTCGATGACACCATCTTGATCTTACCTGCAGGCGAGGAACAGTTAGTTGCTTTGAGAGACATGCTTCATGTTTTTGCTGTCTCTACAGGACTTCGAGTTAATATTGCAAAATCCATGATGGTCCCCATCAATGTCCCAGAGGCAGAAGCAGTCAGGCTTGCTCTGATTTTCCAATGTGCTCTTGGAACTTTTCCATTCACCTACCTAGGATTACCTCTGGGCACCACTAAACGTACCATCCAAGATTTGATGCCCCTGGTGGATTCAGTTGAGAGAAGGTTGTCAGCTAGTTCATCCATGTTATATCAAGGCTGCAGGCTCCAGTTGCTGAGATCCGTTCTTTCTTCTATTCATATTTACTTCTTATGTACTTTGCCCATCCCACCTGGCATTATTAAGCAATTAGAAATAATTATGAGACAGTGCCTCTGGAGAGGTAATTCCGACACACCAAGACAATCCCTAGCTGCTTGGGATTTGGTTTGCACACCAAAGGAGAAAGGTGGTTTGGGTATCATCAACTTGCATCTTCAGAATCAAGGGCTACTCATCAAACACCTACGTAAGTTCTATAATAAGGAAGATATACCTTGGGTATCCTTGTTGTGGAACTCATATTATGATCGTGTGGTTCCCCAGGGCACGGTCCTCTACGGCTCCTTCTGGTGGAAGGATATATTTAAACTCTCTGACAACTATAGAGTTTCTGCCTCTACATTTGTAAACAAAGGGGATTCAGTCTTATTCTGGTCTAATGCTTGGCAGCTGGATGGATCTACTTTGCCCCTGAGACAAAGGCTTCCCAGGTTGTTTTCATATCCTCTACATGATAAGATTTCAGTGGCTGATTTCATTGGCAGCCAAAATAGGGCATCTTTCTTCAAGCTACCAATCTCACAGCAAGCTGCCACAGAATTGGACTATCTCGTTTCCTGGGTTGATAGTTTGCAAAGAGACTCCTCTGCTAATGATGTTTGGTATTGGGCAGGATCTTCTGGAGCCTACACGTCCATGAGTTATTATACCATCATGCACTCCCATCTACCCATGATTGAGCCTTGCAAATGGTTATGGAGCAATAGATGCACGCTTAAGATTAAGGTCTTTGCTTGGTTGTTGTTCTTTGACAGACTTAACACTAAGGAATTGCTTGTGTGTAGGCATTGGCGTGATGCCGGGGATGATAATATTTGTGTGTTGTGCCACCAACACATATATGAGGACTGCCTGCATTGGTTCTTTTCTTGCAACTTTAGTGCAAGAATTTGGAACTATCTTCAGATTGACTGGTCTGGAAGCTCTGATGTTCATCAGTGCATCTCTTTGGCCAGCAAGAGATTTGCCAAAAGCTTCTTCTTTGAGGTGGTCTTCACAGCTACTTGGAATATTTGGATCATTTGGAATGGTAGAACTTTCAGAGGGGAAAGAGCTATGTTTAGTGCTTGGCGTTGTAAATTTGTACATGATTTAACTTTGCTATCTCATAGGGTCAAGGCTCATATTCGACCTCACCTTTTAAAATGGTTGGAGAAGCTCCCTTGAGCTTTGTAATAGACAGGTAGGTTTAGGTGAGTTTATCCTTTCTAGTTTTCTTTTGTAGCCTTAGGTTTGTATAGTTTCCTGTTTGGACCTGCTTTGCTTTTATAAAAGACTATGGGGTTCTGCCCTGCAGTAGTTAGTCAAAAAATATTTGCTCTAGTGCTTCACTTATATATTTTTAGAGCACGGCGGTGGCTTTTATTTTATAGGAATTGTTGAACTCTCATGCTTCACTTATATTAGAGAGTCTCTCTAAACAGAATGGTAATTTGCTTAGGTTATGAATTTAGTCCTAATATGATGGTCAGCCAAGAGGGGTATAATAAAAACATTCATATAAAGAGCATTGAATACTATGAGAAGTTTGATTCCTTATGATTGTTTTGAGATATAAAGATGGTGATATTAGGGTCATTCTAGTGAATAATTGTGGATTGGTAGAAATACTTGTGTTAAAGTTTGTGATTCCCGTGGCATGCACGTATGGTGAACCGTTATGTAATGAAGTTAGAGCATGATTTATTTATTGATTGTCTTCCTTATGAGTGGCGTTCGAGGATGAGCGATGGTATTTTCCTACCAATTTATCCATCTAGGAGCATCCGTGTAGTACTTTGTTTCGATAGCTAATAGACTTTGGCAATAAGTATGTGAGTTCTTTATGACTAATGTTGAGTCCATGGATTATACGCACTCTCACCCTTCCACCATTGCTAGCCTCTCTAGTATCGCGCAACTTTCGCCGGTGCATTACACCCACCATATATCCTTCCTCAAAACAGCCACCATACCTACCTATTATGACATTTCCATAGCCATTATGAGATATATTGCCATGCAACTTCCACCGTTCCGTTTATTACGACACGCTCCATCATTGTCATATTGCTTTGCATGATCATGTAGTTGACATAGTATTTGTAGCAAGGCCAGCGTTCATATTTCTCACACATGTCTCTCTTGATCATTGCACATCCCGGTACACCGCCGGAGGCATTCATATAGAGTCATATTTTTGTTCTAGAATCGAGTTGTAATTTTTGAGTTGTAAGTAAATAAAAGTGTGATGATCATCATTATTAGAGCAGTGTCCCATGTGAGGAAAGGATGATGGAAGCTATGATTCCCTCACAAATTGGGATGAGTCTCCGGACTTAACAAAAAATAAAAGAGGCCAAAAGAAGCCCAAACAAAAAAAAAGAAAAAAATGAGAGAAAAGAGAAAAGGGGCAATGCTACTATCCTTTTACCACACTTGTGCTTGAAAGTAGCACCATGATTTTCATGATAGAGAGTCTCCTATGTTTTCACTTTCATATACTAGTGGGAATTTTTCATTATAGAACTTGGCTTGTATATTCCAATGATGGGCTTCCTCAAATTGCCCTAGGTCTTCATGAGCAAGCGAGTTGGATGCACACCCACTTAGTTTCTTTTGAGCTTTCATAAACTTATAGCGCTAGTGCATCCGTTGCATGGCAATCCCTACTCACTCACATTGATATATATTGATGGGCATCTCCATAGCCCATTGATATGCCTAGTTGATGTGAGACTATCGGCGTTCTAGGAACGGAGGTCCCCAGACTTGCCTGCCTGTGGCCCACGGCGTGGCTCCGCTAGCGGCCCTGTATGGCCCATCTTCACCAACAAACACTCAAGACCCTCGCGAGGGGCTAAGCCTCGCGAGGCGGACGACGCAAGACCTCCTCGGGGGCAGCCTCACCAGGCTGGCTCGCGAGGGGCGGAGAGATCAAGGCAAGGGGAACCTTGCGAGGTTCCTATGACGTAAGCCATGACGACCAAGACCAGGCGGGCACCAGCGAGCATAGTGTCCTTGTTTCCTCTTTGGTGCTAACTAGGCAAGCGCAGGCGGGGAGTCCCGAGGCATCAGGCAAAGGTTTCCATATCGGTGCAACGAGACCAAGACCAGCAGGACGGCAGGGCGGAGGTCACCATGGAGCCCAAGACGGCATCACCACGAGCCTTTGGCGGCGAAGACCAACTTTAGTCGGGATAGCTTGTACTAGTTGTCCCCTTCAAATTGGCCGTTGTGGCATCCCTTCCGCTCAATATTTGGGAAGAGGACCAAGGCCTCTATAAATAGGACTAGCCACCACCGTAGGAGGCAACTCATCTTGGACTAGATCCATTCGATCCACACACTCACCAAGCACAAGAACACCTCTCCTCAGGAGGTTATTCTTGTTGTGGATCTAAGACTGACAGTAGAATGTCGGGGTAGGTATGAGGAGGCAAGATCCTAGCTATGGTGAAGTTGTACACACGAGTTTTACAAGTTCAGGCCCTTCATGGAGGAAGTAATAGCCCTACGTCTCGGAGCCCGGAGGCGGTCGACTGGATTATGCGTGTGTGTGTGTTACAAGGGGTGCGAACCTTGTGCCAGAGGAGGGGTGGCTTATATAGTGAACGCCAGGACCCCAACCGTTCCCCTATTGCGAAGGGTTTAATGTACATAAAGATGAGGCGTTACTGGTAACGCCAGCCTTAAATGCCTTAATGGCCTTAAAGATTACAGAGTGAACGCTCGTCTGTTGCCACTCCAAATGACTCCTGGTCTTTAATAGGTCGAGTGGATTCTTGTATGGTCGAGTGATCGATTGGTTGAGCGACTTTAGGAAGGAGAGGTCTCCGAGTAGCTGATCGGTCGAGTGGATTGCACTCCACACCTTTGTTGGGCCCTCCCTGTTGTCTCTTGAGCTTCTTTGTTTGTAGGATGTGACCTTGGATAGGGTGCATAGGTCAGGCTTATGACCCTACCCCAGGTCTATATCATCATCATTAGCCCCCGAATGGATTGTGGTCCGAGTGAAAAGAAGGTTGAAGTTGATCTTGCTTCGACTCTTGTGTTTCACAACTATTCATGTTTGAACGGAGGCCAATGTTGGAACTTCGGCTTTGTTTCAGTCGCCTTGATCGATTCAGAAGTTGCCGATTGGATTTATAACATCATCCGTCGAGTGTTGTTTTTAACGCGAAATCTTTGGTGCAATTGGTTACGGCGTATCCCGGATTTCATGGGATTCGAAATTTCAGGGAAGCGCGAGAGGTGGAGCGCGCCATGGTAAACAGGACGGATAGACAGGGGCGCCTCGATCTCTGCGCCACCTTTTTCGCCACGTACCCGCGTGCGATTGTTGCGGGATTTGACAGGACCATCCGGGCCCACACGTCAGCCACTCGGAAGTGGGTCTTTAAAGGTGACGGGGCCGAGGCGCCTGCACTGTGCGCGTCCATTCCTCTTCATTCCCCTCTGTTTCTCCATCGCACCCGGCTCCTCCGCTCTCGACGCCGCCGCTCCGCCACCATGGGGAAGGAAAAAAGATGGCGGTTGGGCTGTGAAGAAAACAGCAGTGGCGTGAAAAGGCAAGAAAGGCGAATCGGGGGGTCGTCGTTGCGGTCGGGGCTGCCGTCGAGTTGGATCCAGGGTGATTGGATCCGATCCTCGCTTCGGCAGGAAGATTTGGATGAGCTGGCTGAGTCCGGGCTGATCGTCCGTGGAGCTGCACGATTGCTGGAGGGGGGGACGGAGCCACAGCCATGACCGGGTGAGTGTGTTCTGCTCGCCACCCATGTCGACTGCAGTTTCTCGCTTCCTCCGCACCCTTTTTTCCGGGGTTTCTTGAATTTTTTCGGGGCCCAACTCCATCATTTTTCTCCCAACACCATCACATATCTTGCCGTGTTCGTGTCCATGTGCAAGAATTTCTTGGGGTGTCGACCGCACTGGGGTCTTTTCAAGCACATTTTCACTATCCGCTCCCAGTCGGTGAAGAAAGCAAACACGAGTGACGAGAAAACACACGTTATCCAGATGTGTGGAGGTCTGGGTATCCAGAAGAGGAAGAGGATTTCTTTCCCTTCAATGACCCTTCCTGAGTCGGTCAGAGGTTGGCAGTCGACCTGGTTCTACTACCAGGATATCGTGACCCCAGGCCAGTCGACTGGACTTCCCCCTTTTTCCTTCGATCGTGTTCAGACCCCTTCCTTGTTGAAAGTGACCGCCGCGGAGAAGGTGGAGACAGCCATGCTGGTGGAGAGGGTGGTCCAGTTGATCAACCAAGGCATCACCGACATGGATTTGTTGGAGGTATTCCTTAGTCGGCGCATCCAACTGCTCCAGGCCCGTGACCACTCTATGTGGATGTATTCTGGAGCCGGTGACACCGCTCGGGTTCATCCAGAGGAGGTGCCGGCCAAAACAGTAGCCCAATGGTTGAGGAGTATTACAGGAAACAAGGACAACCCCAGGGGCGCCAGGAGAGTCGATCCCTTCAGCGACGGTAATCAGCCAGACAAGGTTCGGCCTCTCCAACCGATTGCATTTGGGTACATTTTCCGACTATTTTTGAATCCGACTGATTTCCACTCGACTTCTTGTCTTGTAGGTTTACACCGAAATGTACTCGATGCCCAATGGTGAACAAGCTCTGGAGCAGGATTATGAGGGCGAGGACAGCACAAAGGAGAGTGGTGATTGGGAGTCGCCGAACGACGATGACGAAGACGAGAGCGACGAGTCAGACGACGAGGAGGTAGTCGACTCACCGCCTCGTACGGAATGTCGATCCAAGCAGCACCATGATCCAGCGAGAAGGCGCGGCAAGACTGTGGCCTCGAGCGCTCAAACGCAGAAGCGTGCTCGGTCTTCAACTCCGGAGCGGAGAAAAACACCAAGCAGCCCAAGATCAAGCCCTCAAAGGCTCGGAAGACCTTGCCTAAGATTAAGATGGATGTTCCTGTTGCTTCCGGGTAAATGTTCTTTCCGTGTTTTCTTGCACTTTGATTCTTACATTACGACCCGAATGGATTGTAAACTTTTCCAGCTCAGCCTCTGCCGCGACTGACATGGACATTGACAAGATCCCAGATGACGAGGAAACCGATGACGCGGCTACCGCCAAAGCTAGTAAGTCTGCTCGACTCGAATTTATTCTGTCGATTGGATTGTTCATCGGTTGCATCTCTGATATTTTCTGTTTGTTGCAGCTCCACGAGACATTGTCGTGCTTCCAGACGATGAAGAAGAAGTGCCTCTGAGGGAAAGGAGGAGGAGGGACAAGGGACCGAGCAGGAAAGCGCCTGAGGTAAAGGTTCCTCAGTCGACACTGATGCCTGGGACGGCGGTCGAGCGATCCACAGATCCGGCTCGTACCAACGTCACATTTGCTATCCCGCTGTCGACTGATTACCCATCAGGGTCGGCTGCTCAGACCCCTGCTGCTCCAGTACAACTCCACACATCAGACCCAGTGGCTGCTTCGACTGCCCTGCCATCATCGCTTTTATCACAGACCAAACTCCGAACGACCAAGATCGCCAAGGAAGCTCTTCTTCAGTTGAATCTTGTGATGGAGCAGATGAAAGTGGTGCACGAGGCTAGTCAGGTGGCCTACAACGCCAGCGCTGCTCTGCAAACCAATGTCCAGATCAGTTGATTTCCGACTGATCTTATTTCTCATCCGATCACCCAGTGGGTGTGTCTGTCTTAAAGTTGTATAGGTCTTCCACTTCAGTCAACTTGGATTGAGTCGAGTGTTTTTTTAAACGACTCGTGCTGGGCAGACCATGTCGAGTGTTAAACCGAACCAATGGGGGCACGCTAAGTGCACCCACTGGGTGTAGTCCCCGAGATCGCGGTCAACTGTTGGCAGTCGGCCGGGGTCTGAGAATCTATGCTCTCTCTTTTTTTTCGACTCATCCTGGGCAGACCATGCCGAGTGTTGAATCAAACCAGTGGGGGCACGCTAAGTGCACCCACTAGGTGTAGTCCCCGAGACTACCATTGAATGTTTGATTCGGCGGTAGTCTTAGAGTAACTTTCACTGTGATGTTCTTTTGTTTCTGTTGACTGTTATATGTTATATGCTGACTATGGAAATCTTGTGATCTTGGGGCTCAACTTTCTGCACTGAACAAGTAGCAAATCAGCCTCAATCTTGATCTGGAACTGGCCAAGAAGAACCTCAAGACCGCTCGTGACGAAGTAGCTGCCATGGGAGGTAACCAATCATCAACTGTCCATCTTGCGACTCGCACTTTTCCGTGTGTTTTTTTGGTCACTTTTGAACCGAGTGACTTCACTCGAACAGATGTGCGTAGTGAAAACTGTCAACTTCAAGCTCGTCTGAAGAATGTTGTTTCTTTAGAGAAAATGAAGCAGGCTCTGGAGAAGAAGGATCTGGATCTTGCTGCTGCCCAGAAGGAGGCGCGAGAGAAAACGACACTTGCTGACAAGAAGCTGCCTTCAGTCGGCAAGTTAGAAGAAGAGAACTCCAAAATGAAGACCGCTGTCTCTGATGCCAATCGGGAGGCCGAGCAACTGAAGATAGACAAGGACAAGCTGACTAACGAGATCGGAAACCTCAAGGCCAAGAAGGGCTAGTTAGAATCTTATCTGGGCCAACTTGCTGCAAAACTGGTCTTAAAGCTTGAAGGTATTGTTGTTCAACTGACTTGTTGCTGTCGATTGATAGGTCTTACCGTATCGTTGACTCACTATTTACTCGACTATGCAGAACTTTGCCATGACTTTGAAGCAGAAACTGGGCGGGTCGAGACGGATCTCGATCCCATAAACTGTCCAGTCAAAGATGACGTTGCAATGAATGTGATGCGGTTGGAATCTCGCATGGACAGCGTAGTTGCTTATCTTGCCCGTCTGAAGGCGGTGATGACTCGGGTTGATGTTGAACTCTGGCCTCAGGCAGAACTGTCTCAAGACCTCGAGTCTCTGATGGCTCGACTGAATCAAATACTTGACCGAGTGCAAGAATGGAAGAAATCATCTGCTCGTTGCGGTGCTGATGTCGCCCTGTCATTGGTTCGAGTGCACTATAAGGATGTCAAAGAAGACAAGCTGGCGGAGCTCAAGGTTGCTAACACCAAAAGGCACACTTTCCAGTCCTTCATGGACACTTTCCTTGACGCCGCCACTCGCATCGCAGACAGCATAGACCTTGACAGTTTCTGTGATCCAGCCAGTCCTTCTCCTGACGAGTGATCAAAAAACATTATGCTTCACCTTTATTTGCCTCGGAATGCCGAGTGATCGTGTAATCGTTAAACTCCTTCAGGCTTGATGCTCGAGTACTTTAATCCGTGGTCCGGAACCTTAGGATTTATCTGAACTTGGTTTATCTCTGAATATGCTTGTGTTTGCCTTTGAGTGGAACTTGTTCTTCACTCGGAATAGTCTTTGTACTTGAGATGCAGCTGTGAGGAGAAGGTCCCAGTCGACCTGCACCTCGTCATCTTTGTAGATCAGGATGGAGCGCATGTTATACTTGTGGCGCAGCTCTGAGGAGAAGGTCGCAGTCAACCTGCACCTCGTCGTCCTTGCGGATAGGGATGGAGCGTACGCTATACTTGTGGCGTAGCTCCAAAGAGAAGGTTGCAGTCGACCTGCACCTCGTCTTCCTTGCGGATCAGGATGGAGCACATGTTGTACTTGTGGCGCAGCTCTGAGGAGAAGGTTGCAGTCGACCTGCACCTCGTCGTCCTTGCGGCTCAGGATGGAGTGCACGTTGTACTTGTGGCGCAGCTCTGAGAAGAAGGTCGCAGTCGACCTGCACCTCGTCGTCCTTGCGGATCAGGATGGAACGCACATTGTACTTATGGCGCAGCTCTGAGGAGAAGGTCGCAGTCGACCTGCACCTCGTAGTCCTTGCGGATCGGGATGGAGCGTGTGGCCAAGTCCCCGAGCGAGAAGGTCGGTTCTCACTCGGAACGTATTTTATACTTAGGCGAGTACTGGACTGCAGCTAAGCCTCCGAGTGAGAGGGTTGCTCACCACTCGGTAGGATTTTTCAAACTTAGGCGAGTACTGGACCGCGGCTAAGCCCCCGAGTGTGAGGGTTGCTCACCACTCGGTAGGATTTTTCAAACTTAGGCGAGTACTGGACCGCGGCTAAGCCCCCGAGTGTGAGGGTTGCTCACCAGTCGGTAGGATTTTTCAAACTTAGGCTAGTCTTGGATCAGTAGCTAAGCCCCGAGTGAGAGGGTTGCTCACCACTCGGTGGGATTTTTCAAACTTAAGCGATCTTGGACTGCCGCTAAGCCCCCGAGTGAGAGGCTTGCTCACCACTCGGTAGGATTTTTTCAAACTTAGGCGAGTACTGGACTGTAGCTAAGCCCCCGAGTGAGAGGCTTGCTCACCACTCGGTAGGATTTTTCAAACTTAGCCGAGTACTGGACCATAGCTAAGCCCCAGAGTGAGAGGCTTGCTCACCACTTGGTAGGATTTTTCAAACTTAGGCGAGTATTGGACTGCAGCTAAGCCCCAGTGAGAGGCTTGCTCACCACTCGGTGGGATTTTTCAAACTTAGTAGTCTTGGACCGCAGATAAGCCCCCAAGTGAGAGGCTTGCTCACCACTCGGTAGGATTTTTCAAACTTAGGCGAGTATTGGACTGCAGCTAAGCCCCCGAGTGAGAGGCTTGCTCACCACTCGGTAGGATTGTTCAAACTTAGGCGAGTATTGGAATGCAGCTAAGCACCCGAGTGGAAGCATTGCTCGCCACTCGGTAGGTTTTTTAAACTTAGGCGAAACGGATTCGCAGCTAAGCCTCCGAGTGGAAGTGTTGCTCACCACTCGGTAGGATTTTTTAAACTTAGGCGAAAAGGATTCACAGCTAAGCCTCCGAGTGGAAGCGTTGCTCACCACTCGGTAGGATTTTTCGAACTTAGGCGAAACGGGTTCGCAGCTAAGCCACCCACTGGGAGGGTTAGAGCATATAAAAAAGGAACAACAATCATTTATGAGACTGTAAAAACTGTGCCTTTGGTAATCAAACTAGGAGGTATTTCTTATTACATCTCAACAGTCTGAAAGCTTAAGTGTAAAAGGGGCGGAGCATCTCCGCATTCCAAGCGCGTGGCTCGTCTTTCTTGTGCTCGACATTGTATAGGTGGTATGATCCGTTGTGGGGCACTCTGGTGACAATGAAGGGGCCTTCCCAAGCAGGAGCGAGCTTGTGTGGTTTCTGCTGATCCACTCGAAGAACCAAGTCTCCCTCTTTAAATGCTCGACCCCTCACGTTTCTGGCGTGGAATCGACATAGGTCTTGCTGATAAATGGTCGACCGGATCAGGGCCATCTCTCTTTCCTCTTCTAGGAGATCAACTGCGTCTTGTTGAGCCTGTTCTGCTTCATCTTCTGAGAAAATCTCAACTCGGGGTGCATTGTGAAGCAAGTCACTCGGAAGTACAGCTTCAGCTCCATAGACCAAGAAGAATGAAGTTCGACCAGTCGACTGATTAGGAGTTGTCCTCAATCCCCAAAGTACTGATGGAAGTTCATCGACCCAGGTGCTCGCTGCATGCTTGAGATCACGCATCAATCGGGGTTTCAGTCCTTTGAGAATCAATCCGTTTGCTCTTTCTGCTTGTCCATTCAACTTTGGATGGGCGATTGAAGCATAGTCGACTCGAGTGCCTTGGGAAGCACAGAAGGCTCTGAACTCATCAGAATCGAAGTTTGACCCATTGTCAGTGATGATGCTGTGCGGAACACCATATCTGAATGTTAAATCTCTGATGAAGCTGACAGCAGTACTGGCTTCAAGATTTTTGAAAGGATCGATATAGTTGACTAGAGGGGGGTGAATAGGCAACTAACACTTTTTAGCTTTTCTTTACCAATTTAAACTTTGCATCAAAGTAGGTTGTCTAGATATGCAACTAGGTGAGCAACCTATATGATGCAACAACAACAACAAGCACACGAGCAAGCAAGGGATATATCACAAATAAGCTTGCACAAGTAAAGGCACGAAATAACCAAGAGTGAAGCCAGTGAAGACGAAGATGTGTTACCGAAGTTCCTTCCCTTTGAAGGAAAGTACGTCTCCGTTGGAGCGGTGTGGAGACACAATGCTCCCCAAGAAGCCACTAGGGCCACCATATTCTCCTCACGCCCTCACACAATGCGAGATGTCGTGATTCCACTATTGGTGCCCTTGAGGCGGCGACCGAACCTTTACAAACAAGGTTGGGGCAATCTCCACAACTTAATTGGAGGCTCCCAAGGACACCACGAAGCTTCACAACAATGGAATATGGCTCCGCGGTGACCTCAACCGTCTAGGGTGCTCAAACACCCAAGAGTAACAAGATCCGCTAGGGATTAGTGGGGGAATCAAATTTCTCTTGGTGGAAGTGCAGGACGGGGCCTTCTCGACCAATCCCGAGCAAATCAACAAGTTTGATTGGCTAGGGAGAGAGATCGGGCGAAAATGGAGCTTGGAGCAACAATGGAGCTTTTGGGGGAAGAGGTAGGTCAACTTTGGAGAAGAAGACCCCTTGAAAGTGCAACTATCCCTGGGTGGGTTTGGTAATTCCTAACAACATATAGCTCATTGAGCTAACATTATTCCAAGATGAATATTTCAGGAAAAGCTCAATGAATGGCATGGCATGGATGAGGAAAGTGGACCCCTCAAAATACTAAGGATAAAAGGATTGGCTCAAGCTCAAAAGCTCAAGACTCTACATTTTATATTTTAGTGATCCAAGATCACATTGAGTCTATAGGAAAAGCCAATACTATCAAGGAGGGATGAGGTGTTGCTTAATGAGTTTATTGCTCCATAGTGCTTAGTGATATGCTCCAAAGCCCTCAACTACTTTCTCACATCCACATATGACCTAAACCCAAAGTCCAACTCGGCCCTACCGATTCTTTCTATCTGGCGCCACCGAGTTCAGATGTCATAGCCACTGCCACAAACCCTAGGCAAATCGGTCTCACCGATAGGGATCTCAGTCTCACGAGATGGGATTGTAATCTCTCTGTTTCCTTTCGTTATGTTTCGGTCCCACCGAGATGAGCGATCGGTCCCACCGATATTGCAATGTAAACTCTCTGTTTCCCTTTCGTAACATTCCGGTCCCACCGAAATGAGCGAACCGGTCCCACCGAGTTTACCTGACCAACTCTTTGGTTAGCTTATTACCAAAGTCGGTCTCACCGAGTTTGTGTAATCGATCTCACCAAGATTACGTTATGCCCTAACCCTAACCATATCGGTCCTACCGAGTTGCATGTCGGTCCCACCGAAAATCCTAACGGTCACTAGATTTGCTGAATCGGTCCGACCGAGTTTCTCAATTCGGTCCCATCGAGATTGGTAAATTGTGTGTAACGGTTAGATTTTGTGTGGAGGCTATATATACCCCTCCACCCACTCTTCATTCGTGGAGAGAGCCATCAGAACAAACCTAGAGTTCCAATACACATTTTCTGAGAGAGAACCAACTACCCTTGTGTTGAGGCCAACATATTCCATTCCTACCATATGAATCTTGATCTCTAGCCTTCCCCAAGTTGCTTTACACTCAAATCTTCTTTCCACCAAATGCATATCCTGTGAGAGAGAGTTGAGTGTTGGGGAGACTATCATTTGAAGCACAAGAGCAAGGAGTTCATCATCAACACACCATTTGTTACTTCTTGGAGAGTGGTGTCTCCTAGATTGGCAAGGTGTCACTTGGGAGCCTCCGACAAGATTGTGGAGTTGAACCAAGGAGTTTGTAAGGGCAAGGAGATCGCCTACTTCGTGAAGATCTACCGCTAGTGAGGCAAGATGTCGGGGAGGCTGATCGTACCCACGAACACCTATGGGGCCGGCGGACCAGGCCCCTTTGTGGTTCGGAGGGGGGCGGATTTCGCACGAAGAGCGGATCGAGGCGAGGCACACGAGCAGTTTACCCAGCTTCGGAGCTCTCCGGAGAGATAAAACTCCCACTACTGCTTGTTTGATGTATTGTGTTCTTGCTAGGGAGCGATGAGAGCTACAAAACCTAGCGTGAGTGTATCTGGTCTCGAATGAGTCGAATGAACCGAACCCTTTCTACGTTGCGCACGGGCCTCCTTTTATATGCTCAAGGGGTCTCCGACAGGTGGCAACATAGGCGAGGGTACAAATGTAAAAACAGGAGTTGGTACACCTACTCGAGCGATGTATGCGAGTGCAAAATACCTAACTCGACGGCAAGGGACAAAAGCAATAAATGCTGCGTCCGTGTCGCCCAAAGCGAGGCGACAGAGACCGTCAGGTGCGCCACCGCTCGCCACGATGGCAAGCTTGTCAGCGCCGCTTATCGCTGCTCTCCGCTGGCTGCACAGCCTCTTGACACGCGCGCATGGAATGATCCCATGGCGACACGTTGCTGGATGAGCTGGAGCGGAGATGGAGAGGTTGCTTGTCGCGACAAGCGCCTTACCCTTGCCGAATCCTTGTCGCGTCCGGAGGCTTGTCGCGCTCGAGCCTTCCGGCAAGCTCCTCTTGTCGGGGCCTTGTCTTCTGCATACCTTGAGTGGCCTTCCGGCAAGCTCCTCTTGCGGGGCCTTGTCTTCTTAGTCAAATACTTTGTTCTTGAATGGCTCCAAAGGAGCCACGGAGGATCTTAGCGGTGACCGAGCAAACCCTGCCGCTGGGTGCTGCAACTATCCGTGCACGATGCACGGGATACTAGGGTACCCCTACTCTATTACACCGGCAGAGCCCCCTCGGCCTGTCAGACATCGGTGCCGAAGCGCTGTCGGGCCAGGCCCAAAACAGCAGACGGTCACACGCGGCCTCGATCACGCCAGTAACTTCCCCGGACCCACCACGACCCCCACTAACGGCACGCACCGAACGTGGCGTCGTCAGGCGAAGATCGTGGGCGTGGTCGTGGGGGGTTCTTGATTAGGAAAAGCGGAACATCCGCCCCCTCCCCCTCTTTATAAGCGGAGGAAACAGGGGCAGGCCGTCCACTCCGCCATTGCTGTCTTGTCAAGAGACCCACCGCCGCTCCCCCTTCTCGCTTCCAAAGGCGAAGAGAGCAGCGCCCGCTTCTTTCGCCACAAGCGCACTCACCGCCGCCGGCCTCCTCCGCCGCCCTCGCCATGGCTCCAAAGCCGACAAGGAGAAGGGCGTCAAGTCGGCCGAGGCGCAATGCTGGCAAGGCGCAAGGAGCGGGCCATCTTCCCTCAGCTCGGTGCAAGGGAGCCCGCGCGAAGGTACTACCGCCTACCGCTTGATTTGGCCCCAACTGGGTACCCCTTCTTTGCCCTTTTCTTCTATTATGGCTTTGCCCGCCTTTTCCGAGTTCTTCTGCGATATCATGAACACATATGGCCTCCGCCTCCTTGATTTCACCCCCAACGCCGTCTTGACCATGGCAGTTTTCGCACACCTTTGCGAAAACTTTGTCGGAGTCCACCCAAATGTAGCACTCTTCCGCCACTTCTTCGTGCCCCGCGTCGAGAGAGGAGAGCCACTTGCCGGAGGGATAGCTTGGGTCTCCAGGATCGGCAAGAAAGAAGCCTATCTGGAAGGAGAATTCCGCAACAAGTGGGAGGAGTGGAGAGCCAATTCGTGTTGGGTCGTAGAGGAGAACCCGCAGCCCTTCACTGCCGTGCGCCAAACCCCAATAGTGCGCGGCAGGGATTGGAGTAACTTGGCGCCGGAGGATGCTAGGTTGAAGATAGCTGTGACCCGGATTTTGCGCCTCAGGCTTGCCGGACTAACCGTAAGCGCGGTTGGCGCGAGACTTCCTTCGCCGCCATCGCTTCCCTTGCAGGAGAGGAGGAGGCCTGCTTGGGAGTTCCAAAATGCGGCGTACATCATGAGGTTGCGCCTGGCCCTGAACTGGAATTTCACCGTCTTGGAGCTGGATGCGATCTTTGCTAGAGCTGTTCAAGAACGACCCCGATCACCCTGAGTGGTTTAGGTTGCCGAGGGGGGTCGTCCCATTGTGCAACAACTCGGCGCTCGACTGCATCCGCGCCATGATGCCGTTGTGTGATTCCCATGGGATCGTTCCAACCTGGCAGGAGCCCCCCGACGAGGTCGTGCAGCAGTTCTTCGATGACTTGGAAGAAGTGCCGATCCGCTCCGACGAAAGCGTAAAGGCTCACCCGCGACACCACCGACGAGGAGATGGCGCGTATTGCCACCTGTGGAGGAGGCGGCAGCCGCCGCCGCCGGAGCCTTCGGGTACACCGTGGAAGAGGCGGACGCCGCGACGGCGGCGAGCCTGGCCGCGCGAAGGGAGATCGCCGGCGAGGACGCGCTTGTCGAGCCCGCGGCCGGGTCGAGTGGACCCGCCGAGGGCACTTCTTCTCCACCACCCAGCGACTTGCCGCCGGCGGAGCCGGGCCACCAGGGTGGAGGAGGCGGCAGCAGCCGCTGCCGCTGGAGCCTTCGGGTACACCATGGAAGAGGCGGACGCTGCGAAGGCGGCAAGCCTTGCCGAGCGAAGGGAGATCGCCGGCGAGGACGAGCTTGTCGAGCCCGAGGCCGGGTCGAGTGGACCCGCCGAGGGCACTTCTTCTCCACCACCCAGCGACTTGCCGCCAGCTGAGCCCGGCTCCGCCGAAGAGGCGTCTCCGCAAGGCCGGAGACGAGTCGGGGCGGCAGACTGGCCCACAGCAGCCAGCGCGCGACGCGCTCTACCGCGGCAAGCGATGTTGCCGCGGGAGCGCCTCACACTGCTGCGACAACTGGGGCGGGATCTTCCCAGGCCACCGCCGACGCCTCCGCCAAGCGGCCAAGAGAGCCCACTCCTCCGCCTCGTCGCACCGAGGCGAGCCGGAGTTTGACTTCTCCGCGCTCAGCTCCGAAGAGGAAGATGAAGAGTAAGCTCTTGAGATTGTGCTTGCATTTCTTCAATCTTATTGCTTCATCTTGAATCTGATTTGCTTCGTTCTGGACTCTTTCCTTTTCAGGACGCTGGCCCAGAGAGCGTCTAAGAGGGCCAAGATCCCGACGGTCGTCGTTGAGGATGATTCTCCCGTGGCAACAGGGGACGTGTCTGAGACCCCCTTGCCGGACCCGGCAACCCTTCCTCAGAGCAGCCCCCAGCACAACCCCCAGTAAGTGTGCAGTTTTTCCTTACTATTAGGTGTGCGGGGTGCTCCTTCTTCGTTGATATCGATTGTTTGCTTGTGTAGGAGCAGAGCAGCCTCATCGGGAGGGCTCGGAAGCCGCCCCGAAACCACATGCTGCTGCTACTACGCGCCAAGGGAGGATTCTCCGGCAAGGGCGCCCTCCGACAAGGGAGGCCACTCCGGCAAGGGAGGGTACCCCGGCAAGGGACGGCGCCAGTGACCCTCCAGTGGTCGAGGCCATGGCTGCGGATCCCGTTGCAGGTAATTTCCTTACACGAAAATCTCCCTTCGTCTTGTTTTCTTCTGTTTCTCTTTTTGAACATTTGCTTGACTGCTCTTTCTTCGTCTGACGCAGAGCCGATGGAGGTCGAGGCTGCCGGCGAGGAGGAAGCGCGCAGCAACACCGACGAGGCCGTCGTCGTGGAAGAAGAGGTCGTTGTTGTGGAAGAAGAGGCCGTCGCCGACGAGCCTGTTGGCGAGAAGGCCACCGAGGCTGCCGACGCAGAAGCCGGGCGAGGGGCGGGCGATCAGACCGACGGCCCCGAGGTCAGCAGGAGCGCCAGCGCTTACACCGACAACCGACTCCCCCGCCGCAGCTGCAGCCAGTCCGAGGAGCCCCACCAGCGTCTACCAAGGCGGCGAGGGTGTCTTCATCAAACTCCCACAGGAGCCGAAGCTCGAGCGCCCGGTCGAAGGAGAGACCTTCGACGGCGAAGCTACTCGCCTCCATTGGCCGACGCTTGTGGACGCAAGCAAGCAGCAGCAGCGAAGTCTGAGGAGGAGCAGCTCTTGAAGAAGCTGCTGTCGCTCTACCGCGCCCGGCAAGCCAAGTTGGAGTCCCGGGAAGCACTTGTCGCGAGGGCAGGAGCGGACATGGAGAAGCGCGCAGAAGAGCTCCGAAGCGCCAACCAAGAAACTCTCCACGACGTAGCAGAAGCGCGGGGGCAACTTGCGGAAGAGCGCACGGCCTTCATCCTTGAGAAGGCCGCAGCTGAGGAGGAGCAGCGGCTGGCTGCCGAGAAGCTCTCCGCATAGGAGAGCGAGCTGGCGCAGCGGAAGGTCAACCTGGACAGCCACGAAGAAGACCTTGCCGCGCGCGAGGAGTCACTTGGCGGGGCGCTTAAGGAAGCGAAGGATCTTTGCCGCAGCCGCCGAGGCCGCCAAGGAAGAGTTGAAGGCGAAGGTGGCACAGCTGGAGGCCAGCCTCAAGAAGAGCGGCGAAGAGCTTGCCGCGCTCAAGCACGAGCGCGAGAAGGACGCTTACACCCTTGGCGAGCTGCAGGGCCGTCTCGCCGATAGGGGCAAGGAGCTCGACGCCGCCAAAGATTCCAAGGCGGATCTTGAGCTGAAGCTGACCACTCTGACGCAGACGCTGGACGGCGCCAGAGAGCGGGAAGTGGGCCTGTTGGAGACGATCAAGGCCAAGGAGGAGCTGCTAGCGAATGTTGTCTCCACCCAGAGCGTCTTGAGGGAGAGGGTGGAGCACTGGACTGAAGGTCTTGTGGACACCGCTGCCGACATCCACAACGAGCTGATGGAGCTGGGGATGGCGGACCTTGCATACTCCTCCGACGAGCATCTCCAACCCAGTGCCAAACTTAGTTTATTCTTCAAAGGCGTGGTGATGGGCCTCCAGCGACTCCGGGAAGAGGTCCCAAAGCAGCTGGCCGAGGAATCACGCCAGATCTGTGCAGGAGCCCTCGAGAAGGTGTTGATAAAGGTGGCCTTCCACAATCAGGGCCTCAACCTTTACGGCGTCCTCAGATCTTTGCCGCCAGATGCCAACGTGGAGGAGCTCAAAGCCCTTGTCGCACCCATTGTGGACAAGGTGAACAAGATCAAGAGGATTGATGGCGACCGCGTAGACTAGGCCGCCAATTTTATCCTTCCCTTGTCGCTGCTGATCATGTTTAGAACACTTTGTTAGACCAGCGACTAGTTATTTTGTAATATACTCTATCTTAGGCGATCAATGCAACGTTATTTCCTCTACTCGATTCCTTCCTTTGTACGTTTCTTCCTTACGCATTTGGGGGACTTGTTGGTGCGGGCACCTTTGCATGAAGGCCTGAGTGCGAACGTCGGCGACTATTTGGCGATGCCGCCTCCGACAAAGCAACCTTGTCGCGACTAGCCGCAGCTCACTTAAGTTGTTGAGCGGACTCGAAACAAAGTAAGGCGCGACTAGCTGCGAAGTTGGTTCCTCTGCGCTGATTTTCCATACAAAGTACTATCGTTCGAGGAAAATAACTTAAAAATTTAAAATTGATTGCTCAAACTTTGGCAACTTAGCTTTTACATCTTTTGCTTCCCGATAAGGCGAAACTTCCTCGGCGATGCCTGGTCCATAGTATTATCTTCTCCTTCCCCCTGGTTAACTTGTGCGCGAGGGAGCCTTTCTTTCTTTGAGAAAAGAGAAAGAAGAGGAAATAAATTTATGGAGCCCAGTGGCTCGATATTTCTTACCGGGTGTGGTTGCTGCACAAAGTGTTAGCCAAAACATGCAATAAAATGATGAAAGCATGAATTTGGCAAGTTGTGCGCAACACATGAGCTTTTATGATGCAGAATTCTGCGCTTGCTTTGTACAAAGGATTACATGCAACAACGGCAAGACTTGTACGAAGGTAGTTGCCGGAACAGGTTCCGGCAACGCGCCTTTATGGGTAAAACTTACGAAGATGCTCAATGTTCCAGAGTTGCTCACCGGGATGCCATCTTCGGTCTCAAAGCGAACGGCGCGCCAGGCCTAGTGACTCGTTTCACCCGATAAGGGCCTTCCCACTTCGGCGTCAACTTGTTTGAATTCTTGGCGGACTGAACGCGCCGAAGAACAAGGTCGCCTTCCTCGAGACTTCTGGCACTAACTTTGCGGCTATGGTAGCGACGCAAAGCTTGCTGGTAGCGAGCAGCTCGCCTGACAAATGACTGAAGACGATCCTCCTCAAGGAGCAGCGCGTCATCTTGTCGCAGCTCCTCTTGCTCAAGCTCATCGTAAGCGAGCACTCGAGGCGATCCGTATACGAGTTCCGTGGGGAGAACTGCTGCTGCTCCATAGACTAGAGCAAAAGGTGTCTGGCCGGTGGCTCGATTTGGCGTTGTCCTGATCGACCAAAGAACCACCGGCAGCTCCTCGATCCAGTTCTTTCCGCACTTGTGCAGCCTGTCGAAAGTTCTGGTCTTGAGCCCGCGCAACACTTCAGCATTTGCCCTCTCCGCTTGACCGTTGCTTCTCGGGTGAGCAACGGAAGCAAAGCAGACCTTGGCGCCAAGATCTTGGACGTCTTGCATGAAGGTGCAACTCAGAATTGTGTGCCGTTGTCGGTGATGATCCTGTTAGGGATTCCAAAGCGGCAAACAATCGACCAAGAACTTGACTGCTTGTTGTCTTTGTCACCTTCCTCATCGCTTCCACTTCCGGCCACTTTGTGAACTTGTCGATGGCGGCGTACAAGTACTCAAAGCCCCGACAGCTTCGGGGAAGGGGCCGAGGATGTCGAGCCCCGGACCGAAAGGGCCGGGATAAAGGGATCGTCTGGAGAGCTTGAGCTGGCTGGTGTATCTGTTTGGAATGGAACTGCACGCTTCACACTTGGTTACTTGTGCGGTTGCATCTGGAGGGCTGTCGGCGGAAGAAACCTTGCCGGAAAGCTTTGCGGCAAGTGCTCTTGCGCCAATGTGGTGACCACATATGCCTCCATGTATCTCGCCAACAACTTACATCCATCTTCCCAGGAATACACTTCAATTTCACACCGTTGAGCCTTCTTACATGCAGTATGCTGTCGACAAACCGGGTACATACTTGACTGTCGGGCTACTCTTTCCGCTTCTTCTTGTTCTTCGGAAGTTCTCTGCCTGAAGGAAAAGGACAATCGGTGCGCCCATCTTTGGAGCTTGTGGCTCGACAACGAGGACTAAAGGCACATCTGCTGCTGCGGAAACATCAGCGTCTACGGCAAGAACTTGCGGCTCTGCCGGAGCTTGATGCTCCCCGGCAAGCTTGCCGGAGCAAGACTTGTCGGAAGCGTCTGCTTCAACGAAACAAACCCTGGGGCTTGTCGGAGCAGACTGCCCCTCAGCGCTGTTGGAGTTGATCTTGGGGACCTTCGCAGCGGCAGCCGGGAAGCTCTGCCGGAAAGTAGTCACCAGAGATCAACTTCCTCTTCTTGCTCTGTCCAGTTGATGGTGTTACGGTTGGTTGAGTCAGCTTGAGCACGAAAATCTCTGGTTCCACAGGCAACTTAAGTGCAACGCACTTTGACAGGCCGTCAGCAATGTCATTCTGAACTCTTGGAACATGTTCCATTTGCAGGCCGTCAAAGTGCTCTTCTAGCTTCCTCACTTCATCAACGTAGGCTTCCATCAACGGACTCTGATAATCTTTGTTCACTTGGCGGACGACAAGCTGCGAGTCACCCCTGACAATAAGCTTCTTGATCCCAAGGTCCACTGCGATCCTGAGACCGGCAAGCAAACCTTCATACTATGTAGCATTGTTTGTTGCTTGCTCCTTGGGAAAGTGCATCTGGACTACGTACTTGAGGTGCTCTCCGGTGGGTGCGATAAGCAAGACGCCCGGCACCGGGCGCCTTGCAGCGAGAAGGCCCATCAAAGTACATTAGCCACTCTTTTCTTGCTTCCTTGACGGGAATGCTCGTCTCCGGAATCTCTTCATCTGGCGTTGGCGTCCATTCTGCTATGAATTCTACCAATGCTCTGCTTTGGATAGTTGAAGTGCTTTCAAACTTGAGACCAAAGCTTGACAGTTCCAGTGCCCACTCGACAATCCTGCCTGTTGCCTCTGGATTCTGCAGTATCCTCTTTAGCGGAAAGCGAGTGACAACTGTGATCTCATGTGCTTGGAAGTAATGGCGCAGCTTTCTCGAGGCCATGAGGAGGCCGAAAAGCAATTTCTGCACGCCAGAGTACCTTGACCTAGCCCCTTGTAGGAGGGAACTGACAAAGTAAACTGGGCGCTGCACCATCCTTTTCTGCATCTGGTCATGCGTCTGCGCGGATTCGTCCTTGTCGGGACCAGAGCTTGTCGGCGAAGCCCCCTGCTTGTCGTCGGATGTGTTTGCCGTGGTAGCTGGCTCGTCATCCGCCTCCCGCTCCGCTACTAACGCAGCACTAACCACTTGGTTGGTTGCCGCTATATATAGCAGCAACTTCTCTTGTGTTTAGGTGCGACAAGTGTCGGAGTGGAGGACAGGTATCTCTTTAAGTCCTGCAGCGCAGCCTCCGCTTCCGGAGTCCATTTCATTGGACCTGCCTTTTTCAAAATCTTGAAAAACGGCAGGGCGCCAAGCAGAACCTAGAAATAAACCTGCCGAGAGCAGCTACGCAACCGCAAGTCTTCGTACATCCTTGACGCCGCTTTGGTGCTTCAATCTGCTCAATGGCCTTGATCTTGTCGGGATTGGCTTCAATCCCTCGGAGACACGAAGAACCGAGAAGCTTGCCGGAAGGAACTCCAAACACGCACTTCTCGGGGTTGAGCTTGAGGTTGATCTTGCGCAGATTTGCAAAGGTCTCGCCAAATCTTGAACCGGAGTTGCTTTGTCCTTGCTTTTGACCACTATGTCATCCATGTAGGCTTCTACATTTCTGTGCATTTGCGGCTCAAAAGCGCCATGGACTATCCTTGCAAACGTTGAACCAGCATTCTTCAAACCGAAAGGCATACGTATGAAACAGTATGTGCCACATGGTGTAATGAATGCGGTCTTCTCCTCATCTTCTTCAGCCATGAAGATCTGATGGTATCCTGAGTATGCATCAAGAAAGCGAAAGCAAATCACATCCAGCCGTGGAGTCGACAATCAGTCGATGCGCGGTAAGGGAAATGGATCTTTGGGACAAGCTTTATTAACATCCGTGAAGTCAATACAAAGTCTCCATTTCCCATTTGCTTTATGCGACTACTGGATTGGCCAACCATGTAGGATGGAGCACTCCTCGACAAGGCCCTGCTGCTTCCAGTTTCTTGATCTCTTCGCTATGAATTCTTGGCGCTCCACCGCTTGCTTCCTGACTTTTTGCTTGACGGGCGGCGCATGAGGACAAACGGCGGCGGTGCTCAATCACTTTCACAGGAACACTGGGATGTCGACGGTTGCCATGCAAACACGTCGACATTCTCCCGCAGGAAAGCAACGAGCGCGCCTTCCTATTTAGGGTCGAGAGAGGCACTGATGGTGAAGGTACCACCAGTGCCGTCCTCCTTGGCGGGCACCTTCTTGGTCTTTGGCGGAGCTACCATCTTCTTCTTGCACTTGCCGGCGGAGCTCGATGGTGCGTCCTCGACGGTAGCGCAGCACTCCGAAGAGGTGCGCTTGTCGGAGTGGGCATCGGAGCTCTTGCCGACTTGGACTTTGTCTTCTTCCCCGGAGCTTCAGCGGCAAGTGTTTGGCAATCTGTTGCGGCCTTTGCATCCGGTAGATCTTGTCGGCACAGATGAGGGCATCCTTCTTGTCGCCATGGACAGAGATGACGCTTATCGGGCCTGGCATCTTGAGTAAGTTGTAGGCATAGTGAGAGGCTGCCATGAACTTGGCGAGTCTTTGGGCCAAGTATCCCATTGTAAGGCAATGGGAAATCGGCAACGTCGAATGTGACCCTCTCAGTCCTAAAGTTCAGCTCGCTGCCAAATGTTACCGGCAGCGTAATCTTCCCCTTCGGCTTGCTCCTTCCCTGATTGATTCCTTGGAAGGTCCCAGTCTCTTCGAGCTCACTGTCAGGGATTTGAAGCTTCTGGAGCACCACGGAGGAGATCAGATTCAAGCCGCCCCCCCCGTCAACTAGCATCTTGGTGACCTTGAGGTTGCAGATGGTTGGTGAGACCAACATCGGCAAGCACCCGACCGCAGTTATGCGATCAGGGTGGTCCTCAATATCAAAGACGATAGGCATGCTGGACCACTTCAGAGGCTTGCGTGACTCTACGGATGGTTCCGCTGCATTGACCTCCCGCATCCATTGCTTGAGTTGGCGGTGGGAGGTATGCAGGGAAGCACCTCCGTCAACGCAGAGAACCTCTGTGGCTTTCTGAAACTCCTGCTCATTGGCGTAAATGCGTCTTCCATATCTTCGTCATCGTCATCATCTTCATCCTTGTCGCGGCCGGGAGGTCTGTCTCCTTGCCGATGCTTGGCCTTGCCAGCGCCCTCCCGGCCGGGACGTTTCTTGCTTGCTCCCCAGCACCTTCGTGGGCCTTCTCCTTGTCGCGCGCTCGTACTCAGCCTTCTGCTGCTCAACAAGCTGCTCGACCTTCTTGCAGCTCGAGGTCGTGGCCCTTGGTGCGGTGGATCTTGCAAGATCTTGCTTGCGGTGCCGTCACGCTTGTCGGCGGCCGCCACGCATCGGTGGTTGGCGTCGTGGCAACCTCCTTGCCGGAGCCACCAGCCTTGGCGTTCTTGTCGCCACCTCCGTTGCCGGACTGCTCAACAGCTAACACTTCTACGCCTTTCTTCTTCCTGTTGCCTCTCGCCGCCCTTCTTTCTTGGGCGGTCTCATCATTGTCGAGATCCTTCGCATTCTCTCTGAGGAGTCTCCTCCCTTCCTCAGCGCGTGCACACTTGTCGGCCAAGGCGTACAGCTCACTAACGTCCTTGACCTTGCACATCGCCATCTCCTCCCTCATCCTGCAGTTCCGCACGTTTTGATGAAACACGCTGATCACCGCGGCAGGGTGGACATCTGGGATGTTGTAGTGCACACGGATGAATCTCTGAATGAACTTGCGCAGGGACTCTCCTTCCTTCTGGGCGAGCAGATGAAGGTCACTCTCTTGGCCATGAAGTTTGTGGCCGCCTGTGAAGGCGCCAACAAATTGATGGCATAGATCTGCCCAAGAGGATATGGAGCTGTCCGGCAAGTGCATGAGCCAAGATCTGACGTTGGGCTTGAGCACGAGCGGCAAGTAGTTGGCGAGGATCTTGTCGTCCGTCCCCTCGCAGCCTGCACCGCGATGGTGTAGATGCCGAGGAACTCGATGGATGCGTCTGCCATCATACTTCTCGGCACATCTGGTTTGAAATTTTTCCGCTGGGCCTTTGGACTTGCCGCAGCTCACGAGTGAACGCAGGGCAACCTACAGACGTCTGACAAGTCGCTGGCTCCTCCGGTCTTGCGCATGTCAACAGAAGGCCCAGCGCACTTGTCGGATCGACGCCGCTTCTCTCCGGCGCCGATGCGAAGTTCGAGCGTCCTCTTGTTGTCGCTCATGAAGAACTTGGCGCTGATCGCGAAAGCTCGCGGATCCGACAACGCGGTGGAGTCGCTGTCGAGGTGGATTCGGTGAGTCGGCGATCTTGGCCTTCGGGGCGGAGAGTGCATGGTAGTTGCACCTCCGACAGTCTCGTCGCCACCGGCTCGTGCCTTGTCGTCTTGCCGCGGCAACGACGGCGTTGGTTGCCGCAGAGCATCGCCGCTGGCAAAGCCGATGAGGCTCTGGATAGTGGCCCTCCACTCGTCGACCTTGTCGGCCGTTGGAGGGTAGTCGAGCAGGTGAGCTCGCCCGGAGCTTCTGCTGGAGTAGTGGGCGGCATTGGCGAAGCGGTGCGAGGCGGGATATGCTCGGACTTCTAACCACGTTAGAAGGAGCAGCACCCGCCCAGTGACCGTATCTCACTCGTGCCGGCATGTTGGCGCCGCATGCTGGTCTTGATGGTCTTGATCCAGCGAGCGTATGGCATTGTGAACGCCATGACGTTGTTGGTCCCGCATCTCTGAGATGGGCGCGGGGATGCTTGTGACGCCGAGGTTTGCGAGGCCTTGTCCTTGGACTTGGCAACGTCGCGAACACCTTCGTCGGCCCGTTCCTCCGCCGGCGTCTGCCCCACCACCCGTTTGCTGCGGTGAGGGTGGAGTGCAGCCTTGACGGCTCTGCTGCCGCCGAAGCCTTCTTCTTCGGTGGCATGTTGAGGAAGATGTTGAGGGCGCTGCTCGTGTGAACGTCGGATCAGATTCACACGGCCTCGACGCCCCCTAAATGGCGCGCCAAAGATGTCGGGGAGGCTGATCGTACCCACGAACACCTATGGGGCCGGCGGACCAGGCCCCTTTGTGGTTCGGAGGGCGGAGATCGCCTGAAGAGCGGATCGAGGCGAGGCACACGAGAAGTTTACCCAGCCGGAGCTCTCCGGAGAGATAAAACTCCTCTTGCTGCTTGTTTGATGTATTGTGTTCTTGCTAGGGGCGATGAGAGCTACAAAACCTAAGCGTGAGTGTATCTGGTCTCGAATGAGTCGAATGAACCGAACCCTTTCTACGTTGCGCACGGGCCTCCTTTTATATGCTCAAGGGGTCTCCGGCAGTGGCAACATAGGCGAGGTACAAATGTAAAAACAGGAGTTGGTACACCTACTCGAGCGATTATGCGATGCAAAATACCTAACTCGACGGCAAGGGACAAAAGCAATAAATAAATGCGTCCGTGTCGCCCAAAGCGAGTCGACAGAGACCGTCAGTGCGCCACCGCTTCGCCACGATGGCAAGCTTGTCGGCGCCGCTTATCGCTGCTCTCCGCTGGCTGCACAGCCTCTTGACACGCTGCCAAGCATGGAATGATCCCATGGCGACACATTGCCGGATGAGCTGGAGCGGAGATGGAGAGGTTGCTTGCCGCGGCAAGCGCCTTTGTGGCCGAATCCTTGTCGCGTCCGGAGGCTTGTCGCGCTCCGAGCCTTCCCGGCAAGCTCCTCTTGCCGGGGCCTTGTCTTCCGCATGCCTTGAGTGGCCTTCCCGGCAAGCTCCTCTTGTCGGGGCCTTGTCTTCTTAGTCAAATACTTTGTTCTTGAATGGCTCCAAAGGAGCCACGAAGGATCTTGGCGGTGACCAGGCAAACCCTGCCACGGGTGTCAGAATCGTTTGCAGGCAAAGTCACGGGATACTAGGGTACCCCTACTCTAGTACACCGACACAAGTCCTTCGTGGGTGAGGCCATGGTGGGATAGGCAATGTTGCTTCTTCGTGGACCCTTCATCGGTGGAGCCCTCCGTGGACTCGCGCAACCGTTACCCTTCGTGGGTTGAAGTCTCCATCAACGTGGATGTACGATAGCACCACCTATTGGAACCACGACAAAAACATCCGTGTCTCCAATTGTGTTTGAACTCTCCAAAACCTTCCCTTTACATTCTTGCAAGTTGCATGCTTTACTTTCCGTTGCTCATATACTCTTTGCATGCTTGCTTGAATTGTGTTAAGATTGCTTGACTTGTGCTAAGATAGCTAAAATCTGCCAAAGACTAAAATTGGGAAAAGGATAAGTTTTATTTGGTCAAGTAGTCTAATCACCCCCCCTCTAGACATACTTTCGATCCTACAAGTGGTATCAGAGCTTTGGTCTCCATTTGCTTTGATTTCCATAGCTTTTGGTAGTCATAGCCTTGGTTTCACAACCTAGGAGAGTATGGCGTCTAGCGAGGGAAATTATCACCGTAGAGGTCCTTACTTTGATGGTACTAATTTTGCTAGCTGGAAGCACAAGATGAAAATGCATATTCTTGGACATAACCCCGCCGTTTGGGCTATTGTGTGTATTGGCTTGCAAGGTGAATTCTTTGATGGGAGAGAACCGAATCGTGAAGCTAGCGCGGAAGAGTTGAAGATGTTGCAATACAACGCTCAAGCTTGTGATATCCTCTTCAACGGATTGTGCCCTGAAGAATTCAACAAAATCAGCCGTCTTGAGAATGCAAAGGAAATTTGGGATAATTTGATTGATATGCATGAAGGTACCGACTCCGTCAAGGAATCCAAGTTGGACGTGCTTCAAAGTCAACTTGACAAGTTCAAAATGAAGGATGGTGAAGGTGTCGCTGAAATGTACTCTAGGCTTGCTCTTATCACAAATGAGATTGCCGGCTTAGGAAGTGAAGAGATGACCGACAAATTCATCATCAAGAAGATCCTAAGAGCTTTGGATGGAAAATATGATACCGTGTGCAATTGATCCAAATGATGCCCAATTACAAAGATCTCAAGCCAACGGAAGTCATTGGAAGAATTGTTGCTCATGAGATGTCACTCAAGGATAAGGAGGAACTTCACAACAAGACAAGTGGTGCTTACAAAGCCTCACGTGAAGCCCCCACATCAAGTGAGAAACAAACCTTCAATGAAGAATTGAGCTTAATGGTGAAGAACTTCAACAAGTTCTACAAGAATAGAAGCAAAGAGAGAAGCTCCAAGACAAGGTCCTACAATGACAAAAGATCTTCTAGTCGAGAGCGAATTGCTACAATTGTGGGAGACCCGGACACTATTCCAATGAGTGTACGACACCCTACAAAAGAAGAGAAGAATCACCCAAGAGAAGAAGTAGAAGAGAAGAATCACCACAAAGAGATAGGAGGAGTAGAGATGATCGTTATGAACGAAGACCCTCACGGAGAAGCAAAGATTCGGAAAGGAAGGACAAGTCATCAAGGAGCTACACAAAACAAAGACATCAAGCTCATGTTGGTGAATGGGTATACGGCTCCGACTCCAACAATCACTCCGAGAGAAGCTATCACTCCGACTCCGAATATACTCAAGATGAAGGTGTTGCCGGTCTAGCACTTGTGTCAACCAACTCCTACGACATATTTGATTCACCAAATGAAGGAATTGGAATATGCTTCATGGCCAAAGGTCCAAAGGTAACACATCCCGAGTATGTTGATTTCAATAGTGATGAAGAGGACTTGTTAGGTGATGATGATGATTTACTTGTTGACAACTCTAGTGATGAATACTATGATGAAACGTCAATTAATCATGCTAATCAAGATAAAATGAATGACAATGATAAGGAGAAGATTGAGCTTCTAACTAAAGAACTAAACACTCTTAAGTTAGCTCATGAAACTATCTTTGAAGATCATCGAGAACTTTTAAGGACTCATGAGAAGTTACGCTTTGAAAAGCTCAACCTTGAGCAAGAGCATGAGTTCTTAAAGGCAATCAATGATGATCTCCGTAAGAAAAGTTCTTCTTACATTGCCAAGCGTATACTCTTATCTACTTACATGCCTCAAGTCAAGTCTAGTAACAAGAACAAGAAGGATTCTTCCTCTAGTAGTAACAATAATCATGCTAAACCCAATGATGTTGCTTCTAGTAGTTCTCTTGATTCCACTAATTATTCTCTTAGCCAAGTTACACTTGAGCAAGAAAATAGCTTATTGAAGGGAATTATAGAGAAAGGTGTTTACAAGAGCCTTGCCGGGAGTAAGCAATTTGAGGAAATTGTACGCAAGCAAGGAAGGCACCGGAAGAACCAAGGTGTTTGTTTTGAACGAAAGTTCAATGCCAATAGAGTTGAGTGGGAAGAAGATCAATACCCCAAGATGAAGTTTGTTCCTCAACAAGAGAAGTATGATCCTACTTCCTTCAAGGAGACACAAGCTCAAGATGATCTTCCACCACAAGACCACAAGCAAAAAGGTAAGGATAAGCTTCAAGAGGAGATTGATGCATTTGAAGAAGCTCCAAAGGCCTTGGTCAAGTGGGTTCCCAAGACTACGTCAAGCTCTACTTCATCAAGTACGACTACAACTCCAAGGATTCCCATCAAGATGATGTGGATCCCGAAGAAGAAGAACTAGAGAGTTCTTGAGGGTGACTCATCCAACATATTTCACTCATATCATTTTGGCAACTACTAGTGCAATCAACTTTCACATCTTGCACTAGTTCAAGGAGTCACAAACCCTCTTGTTGGTAAGACAAGGGACAAGGTAACCTAATGCTTTCATAGGCATCATCTTATGTGTGCATCACTCTATGTCTATGGATATTCTTGTTTGTTCCTTGTGGGACTAACCCGTGTAGGTATTGAAAGTGCAACTCACTCCAAAAGGATTGCTCCAAATGATCTTCATCAACATTGAGCATCCACATCTTCAACACCTACAAGAAGTCATCATCGACAAAACCCAAGGTTAGTTCATCCCTCTAAGGGGATCTCACATCTAGGGGAGCTTTACTCTAAAAATTGAGCTAAAGCAACTCTAATGGTGTGAACACATCAATGCATCATGTAAAAGTGGTAACCCCACTTGTGCTTAAACGATGAGTATTACCTATGATCAAATGTTCTCATTTGACTCCTAAGTCAATATACTCATATATAGATGACCTAGTCATCGCCAATTGCTTGATAGATGCTAGAATTGGTTGTGCATGCTTTGCCACATATTTCATTTGCCATTTTATTGTGTGAGCATGTTGGTTGCATATTTTACTCATTCGAGGACATCCACTTGTTGTTTCGCTTGATTGGCTTCTTTTCTTTTGCCAAGTGGATGGATAAGAATGCCTAAGAACCCTCTCTAGCTATCTATGCTCTTCTCGTCTCAAACTCTATTCATGTTGCATCACAAAATTTGATCAAGTCAGATTTGAACCACTACATGTGAGGAGCACTTTCGAGTCCCCGATTCTTCATAGACTTAAACTTCCAAAACTTCTTTCTGCGTTTCGGTCTGACCGATTCTTCCATTTCGGTCATATCGAGATCACTAAGTCGGTCTAGGTTTTCAATCTCGGTGCAACCGATTTGAACTTTTCGGTCACACCGAATTGTTGTAACTGCTTGCAGTTATGCATCTCGGTGCCACCGAGTTGTTCCACTCGGTCACACCGACAGGGTCGGGCTATATATACCCACGGGCAAAAATTTGGAAACTTTCTCCAAACTCTTTCACCCGCGCGTAGCCCGCTCTGCCTCCAGGGTCTCCGGATCGTCCTCCTCATCGCCAGCCGCCTCCTGTCGCTGGTCTCCGCCGCCGTCAACGGAAATCATCCCCACCGTTGCCGCCGTAGCGAGTTCATCGCCGAACTAGGGTATGGACTCGATCACTGTGCTATCCCCATCCAATTCCTAGCACATTGTGTTCAACATGAATCTTGGCACGATTGAAACTATTCTATCCAGTCAAAACACTTCGTAGATTAGAGATGAATTGAAAATTTAGGGTTAGGTTTCCGCCGAAACCATCTCGGACCCACCGGGTTGTAGAGCTCGGTTCCACCGATTCGGCTAAGGCCATTGCACATGTGGTTCTCGGTCTGACCGAGAATTGCGAATCGGTGAGACCGAGTTCAGAACTTTGTGAAACCCTAGCAGTCTCGGTGCCACTGAACTGTGACTCGGTCTGACCGAGTTCACTAGTTTAGGTTCCAACAGCTGCTTCAGTATCACCGAGTTTACAAATCGGTTTATCCGAAATGCCTTCTGTGGAAAACTTAAACAAAGTTTTTGACTCATTCTTGTGCAAAAACCTCTGCATTTTGTGATGCTCATCCACTCTATCTCATCTATATCTATTCACAGGGTCTGTAGTCAGTGTTTGCAAAAATGTCTGATCAGAGTGATAGCCAGAACAAGTCAGAGGAGCAGATTCAAATGAGTGAGGGCACTAGTCCCTCTAGCAACTCTAATGAGGGTAGCAGGAGCACTCCAAGCAACTTACCCAAAGCAGCCACCAGGACAAGAAAGAAGAGAACCTCAGAATCTGAGGATGAAGACTATGTGGCTGTTGAGGATGATGCCATTTCCAAGAAAAAGGTGCTCAAGAAGGAGTATGGCACAGCTGCTGCCTCCAAGCCTGGTATGAAGACCAAAGTACCTGCCAAAAGGATTCCCATGTCTAAAGCCAGAGCCTCCACTCAAGCATCATTGGAATCTGAACCCAAAGAGGCTGCTGCTGAAGGGAAGAAGAGGAAGGAAAGGGTCAAGAAGACCATGGCCAGAGTTATTGGGAAGCCTTCCATGATTGAAGAGGAGGAAGAAGAACAGGTTGCTGCACCAACACCCAAGGCTCAGAAGCTTATGGTCGATGCTATCAGGACAGGGGTTGCATCATCAAAGCCCAAAGAAGCACCCAAAGCTGCCTCCAAACCCAAGATTGTACCTAAGAGGAGTACCAGAAGCATTGCAGCTGCTGAGAAGAACAAGGCCCAATGCCTGAAACTGTTTCTGAAGAAGAAGATGATGAGACACATGTCTTAAGAAAATTGAAGCCAAAAATTCCAGATCATAATGATGCTCATCCTATAGCTGAGAACATGAAGATCAGGAGAGACGCAGGATTGAGGCTATGGAGAGAGTCAGATCCATATGCCACTAGAAGGAGGACTGTTGTTGACTACAGGTTCCACACAAAGGAACAAAGGACTTCTATGAGACAATTCTGCTGGACAAGAAGCCAATAGTGTGTGACATGAGGTGGGTCGATTGGACCTACATTAAGGAGAATGAAGAACACTATCCTGGTGTGTATGACAGCTTGATTAGCTTGTGGAGTGGCGTAATTTGTTGGGCGAAGCTCACAAAGTGGAATGAGGAGCTCATAATGCAATTCTACTCCACAACACACTTCTATCCGGATGGCGGGATAGTATGGATGTCTGAAGGTACTAGGTACCAATCATCTATTGAAGAATGGGCTAATCTGATTAATGCACCTAAGGAGGAAGAGGATGACTTGGATGTCTATGCCAAGAAGAAGATGGATCACAACTCTATGGCACATATGTACAAGGAGATCCCAGATGCTGCAATAGATTCACACAAGTTTGGATCAGTACATTATCTTCTGTCAGGACTGCCAACCATTAATTGGATCCTCAGGCACACTCTCTTGCCCAAGTCAGGTGATCACAACAAGGTCCGAGGCCATGCAATAAATCTGCTACATATATTTGATGTGCCACAGAAGTTCAAGGTCATGAGCCTTATAGTTGAGACTATCAAAAGGACAATTTCTTGACCAAAAGAGGAGTTGTGGATATGCCCCACAGATCCAGGAGCTGATTAACTACAAGATGGGCACAGGCACATACCTGTTGGATAAGGAGCACATGCCTATCTTTCCAGACTTTGAGGACAACCAAGTGGTTATGGATGATGATGAACCCTCTTCAGTGCAAGCACAAGCTAAGAAGGAGAAGGCAAGGACTGAGAAGGCTGCCAAGATGCCAACAATGGAAGAGGCATCTCAAGATTTTTGAAGAGCAAACATGATCAACTTGGCTACTTGATTGCATCCACTCGAGGATTGAGAAGGGCTGGCCACCTTGACTCGAAACCGGAGAGCTTGGAGAGGATCATGGAGCAGAAGTTCTATGACATGGATGTGAAGGTCACAGAGATCCAGTCCATTGTTGAGCAACTTCAAGATGATATGCAGGAGAGGAAGGGCAAGTCAACCACTAAGGCATTTTCCAGAGTGCCTAGAGCTCGGAGATTAGGCTGCGGTGCTAGTGATGACACGAGCCACTTCATCCGCACCCACTCTGTGTTCAAAGGCCACCAGCTCCAGCACCTACTCCACTAGCTCCATCTACATCAACAGATGCTTTCGTCCTTGGCGTTCTGTCTACACCACCACGTGAAGATCAAGCCTGAGAGACGATTTAGTACTATGCATTTTCTATGAACTTTTTGGTAACTTGTTGCCAAAGGGGAGAAAATGTATAGATCATAGGCTTCAGAGAGAGTGTTGCTTTTATTCTCTCTTGCTTTGGTGGTTAAACTTTATTTGCTTGTTTGAGATACATTATGTTTGTGTGATACTTGGATGATCATGTGTTTGATCATATGCTACATTTATGCTTGTTGGATGACATTATCCTTTTATCTCTATATGATCATTCACTTTGCTTGGTGATGAGTGCATGTATTCAATTATTATCATTTTGAGCGCTCCACCAAGATGTATGTGACATGGAAGAGTAACCCATGAGCCTAACTTCTTGTGCATTTGCAGTCCAAAGAAAATCTTAAACTATGCACAAACTTAGGGGGAGCTCTTGCTTTTCACATACTTCTCAAAGCGACAATGTTTTTCACTCTTATTATCATTTGTCGAAGCTTTGATCTATATGTTGTCATCAATTACCAAAAAGGGGCAGATTGAAAGTGCAACTATCCCTGGGTGGTTTTGGTAATTCCTAACAACATTAGCTCATTGAGCTAACATTATTCCAAGATGGATATTTCAGGAAAAGCTCAATGAATGGCATGGCATGGATGAGGAAAGTTGACCCCTCAAAATACTAAGGATAAAAGGATTGGCTCAAGCTCAAAAGCTCAAGACTCTATATTTTATATATTAGTGATCCAAGATCACATTGAGTCTATAGGAAAAGCCAATACTATAAAGGAGGGATGAGGTGTTTCTTAATGAGTTTCTTGCTCCATAGTGCTTAGTGATATGCTCCAAAGCCCTCAACTACTTTCTCACATCCACATATGACCTAAACCCAAAGTCCAACTCGGCCCTATTGATTCTTTCTATCCGGCGCCACCGAGTTCAGATGTCATAGCCGCTGCCACAAACCCTAGGCAAATCGGTCTCACCGATAGGGATCTCGGTCTCACCGAGATGGGATTGTAATCTCTCTGTTTCCCTTCGTAACGTTTTGGTCCCACCGAGATGAGCGATCGGTCCCACCGAGATTGCAATGTAAACTCTCTGTTTCCCTTTCGTAACATTTCGGTCCCACCGAAATGAGCGAACCAGTCCCACCGAGTTTACCTGACCAACTCTTTGGTTAGCTTATTACCAAAGTCGGTCTCACCAAGTTTGTGTAATCGGTCTCACCGAGATTACGTTATGCCCTAACCCTAACCATATGGGTCCTACCGAGTTGCATGTCGGTCCCACCGAAAATCATAATGGTCACTAGATTTGCTGAATCGGTCCGACCGAGTTTCTCAATTCGGTCCCACCGAGATTGGTAAATTGTGTGTAACGGTTAGATTTTGTGTGGAGGCTATATATACCCCTCCACACACTCTTCATTCATGGAGAGAGCCATCAGAACAAACCTAGACTTCCAATACACATTTTCTAAGAGAGAACCACCTACCCTTGTGTTGAGGCCAAGATATTCCATTCCTACCATATGAATCTTGATCTCTAGCCTTCCCCAAGTTGCTTTCCACTCAAATCTTCTTTCCACCAAATGCAAATCCTGTGAGAGAGAGTTGAGTGTTGGGGACACTATCATTTGAAGCACAAGAGCAAGAAGTTCATCATCAACACACCATTTGTTACTTCTTGGAGAGTGGTGTCTCCTAGATTGGCTAGGTGTCACTTGGGAGCCTCCGACAAGATTGTGGAGTTGAACCAAGGAGTTTGTAAGGGCAAGGAGATCGCCTACTTCGTGAAGATCTACCGCTAGTGAGGCAAGTCCTTCGTGGGCGGCGGCCATGGTGGGATAGACAAGGTTGCTTTTTCGTGGACCCTTCATGGGTGGAGCCCTCCGTGGACTCACAAGAACTGCTACCCTTCGTGCGTTGAAGTCTCCATCAACGTGGATGTACGATAGCACCACCTATCGGAACCACGACAAAAACATCCGTGTCTCCAATTGCGTTTGAATTCTCCAAACCCTTCCCTTTATATTCTTGCAAGTTGCATGCTTTACTTTCGGCTGCTCATATATTCTTTGCATGCTTGCTTGAATTGTGTTAAGATTGCTTGACTTGTGCTAAGATAGCTAAAAGCTGCCAACGACTAAAATTGGGAAAAGGATAAGTTTTTATTTGGTCAAGTAGTCTAATCACCCCCCCCCTCTAGACATACTTTCGATCCTACACCCCTTTTATAGAGGGGGGAACAATCCAACTGTTACCCCCCTAAACAGCCCCGCAGAGGGTGGTACTACCGTAGGTGTGGGCGGTACTACCGCTGTGGCCAGCGGTATTACCGCTCCCCCTCGCGGTACTGTCGTGCAGTCTGGGAGGGCTGGCGAGAGAGCAAGAGTTGGACCCAAAGCGGTACTGCCGCGGTGGTAGGGCGGTACTACCGCTCATGAGCGGCACTATCGCTCTACTGCCGCTGCTTAGTGCTGCACAATCCGACACGAGAAGTGACCCCCTCGAGTCGCCGCGGTAGGAGCCTAGTGAAAGTGCAACTATCCCTAGGTGGTTTTGGTAATTCATAACAACATATAGCTCATTGAGCTAATGCTATTCCAAGACAAATATTTCAGGAAAGCTCAATGAATGGCATGGCATGGATGATGAAAGTGATCCCTCAAAATATCAAGGACAAAGGATTGGCTCAAGCTCAAAAGCTCAAGACTCTACATTTTACATTTTAGTGATCCAAGATCACATTGAGTCTATAGGAAAAGCCAATACTATCAAGGAGGGATGAGGTGTTGCTTAATGAGCCTCTTGCTTCATGTGCTTAGTGATATGCTCCAAGACCCTCCACTACTTTCTCACATCCACATATGACCTAAACCTAAAGTCAAACTCGGCCCTACCGATTCTTTCTATCCGGCGCCACCGAGTTCAAATGTCATAGCCACTGCCACAAATCCTAGGCAAATTGGTCTCACCGATAGAGATCTCGGTCTCACCGAGATGGGATTGTAATCTCTCTGTCTCCTTTCGTAACGTTTCGGTCTAACCGAAGTGAGCGATCGGTCCCACCGAGATTGCAATGGAACTCTCTATTTCCCTTTTGTAACATTTCGGTCTCACCGAAAAGAGCGAATCGGTCCCACCGAGTTTACCTGACCAACTCTCTGGTTAGCTAATTACCAAAATCGGTCTCACCGAGTTTGTGTAATCGGTCTCACCGAGATTGTGTAATCGGTCTCACCGAGATTACGTTATGCCCTAACCCTAACGGTCACTAGGTTTACTAAATCGGTCCGACCGAGTTTTATGATTCGGTCCCACCGAGTTTGGTAAATTGTGTGTAACGGTTAGATTTTGTGTGGAGTCTATATATACCCCTCCACCTCCTCTTCATTCGTGGAGAGCGCCATCAGAACAAACCTACACTTCCAATGTCGCGACCAGACCCGAATGGATCTAGCGCTCTGTACTCAGTGTCATCCCTGGATCAGTAATGCTGACACAGACAAGATGCCGAAGGATTTATAGCGTAGTAGCAATCACACACTTATTACATCGTTGTCCACAAGGGAACTTAATACAATAATATGGCTTAAGGCCATCTAATAATAACATGGAAGGCTTGGAAAAGCGAGTGAGTCCATCAACTCCAGTGACATCACCGAGTATAGAACCACAACCTAACACCTTACTGTAAATGCAGAAAAGTCTGCAACATGAAAAGTTGCAGCCCGAAAACGGGTCAGCACATGGAATATGCTGGCAATGAAACACGTAAGAGCAATGAATGAATAAGCCTATACTACATGCATAAATGGCTGGTGGTAAGGCTCTCTGATTTACATTTTTGCGAAAAGCCAATTTTTCCCTACATCAAAGGAATAATTTTATTTAACTATCATGGTGGTTGTTAAACATTGAAGATGGTTGACAGCATCCTCAATCCCAATTAAAAAGTACTCATTAAAAACCCAATAACTTTATTATTAGAAGTAACATGTTGAGATTCACATGATAATCAAGTACTAGATACTCAAAACGTCCATAACCGGGGACACGGCTAATCATGATTAGTTTATACACTCTGCAGAGGTTTGCGCACTTTTCCCCACAAGACTCGATCGCCTCCGTTTGGTCTCGCACTACATGGTGTTTGAGAGACGGATGACCGAGACATAGTCTTTCGAGCGCTAGCACCTTACATGTGGGTAGACCGTACCAACCTACATCCCCTACATCAGCTAGCCTACCCGTAAGAGTTCGCACAACTTAGTCAACTACGCCAGAGCCCATAATTGGCTTGTGGCTGCACACGGAAGTTTCTAGTTTGAATATTCTCATGATCCCTTAGAGCCTGGGTGGCGGTCCGAAGAAATACAGGCAAATCCTGATAGAAACCAGGTGCCTCAATCCACCCAGATGTGTGTTTAGGTTGCCACCTTAGATAAACCATTAATTAACAATCTCACATCTGTCATGGATATTCACTCACCCAATCCACGTCTACTAGCATAGCATGGCATAATCAAGCAAACGTAGAAGTAACTCCCAAGGTTTCATAAGTAAAACAGTAATAGGTACTACCTCAATCTACTTCCCATCCCACAATTTGATTAGATCCTAATCATGCAAGTGTTTGAGGTTTGATCTAATGCATAAAAACTGGGTAGTAGAAAAGGTATGATCAAAGTGTTACTTGCCTTGTCGATGATCCGCGAGTCCTAGAGATTCAAATAACAAGCGGCGCACTCCGGTGATCTAACGCAGACAAACAACAAGCATACAATAAGTACTCATCTAATGCACAGGAAATCTCGAATAAAAGATCTAACCAGATAGTTCAACTTAAGAACCCTGGTGGCAAAAGAATCGAGTCAAATAAAACATCGAAAGTCGGAACTCGAGAGAGAACGACTCGGTTTAGCAATCTGAAATTAGGTCAAAATTTCACAGTAGCAAAACTCTGTGAAAATAGGTTAGTCGGAACGGCGGTTTCGTTACGAAACTCCAGGCGCTTGAATCACCTGATTCCGATAAACGAGCAAGAAATAAAACAGTTTTGAAAATCAGATCTGAAATCGAATCTGAAAAATAACGGATTAAATCCGATTTTAAAAGAAAAACGACGAACGGATTAAATAACGGACGTTCGTTAACAGAACTAATCCAACGAACGCGTTCATTGAAGCGAACGGGTCGGTGAACGTTCGTTAATTAAGAAAACCGAAAAAAAATAAAACCAATCTAGGTTTTTAAAAAAAACCGAACATATTTTTTTTTAAAAATAAACCGGATCGGTTCAAGGGGAAAACCGGATCGGGGCGGGGCTACCTCCGGCGGGCTTGGCCGAGGTCCGGCGGGCTCCGGGCGGCGGGGCTCCTGGGCCTGGAGGGGCGGCGAGGGCGGCGGCGCATTCGGCGACGGCGGGAAACAATACAAGGCGCGCCGGCTTGGCGCTGGTGAGGGCGGGCGGCGGCGGATCGAGGTGAGGGAGAGGGGGCGGCGGGTTATAAAGGGGGGCGCCGGTTTCCTTGGGAGGGGGCAAGGAGGCGAGGGGAGGCGGACTCGGCCGGGCGGCGGGCGACGTCTTGGCGGCGGAGACCGAGGCGGGCGTGGCCTTGAGGAGGAGAGGAGGGAGGTGGGCCGGGGGCACAGGGCTGGCTGGGCCGGTGGAGCCTGGGCCTCAGTCGAAGCGTTTTTTTTAAATAAATAAAATTAAAACAAAACAAATAAAATAAATATCAAATGAACTCCAAATTAATTAAAACAAATTTTCCCCGACTCCTAAAAATGAGTCGAACAAAATGAACTATTAAAAACTGCAACATGCAAATAAATTTTAAAATGCTCATTTTTGCCTAAGCAAAATAAATCTTCCAAAACCAAATTTGGTTTATTTATAATATCTTCATTTTTCCTAATTGTTTGGGAAAGTCATATTATTCCCTCTCGAAATATTTTTATAGGAAAAATGTTATGAAGATAATTTAAATAAATCCAATGATCCTATTTTCAAGATTTGGAAAATCCCAAATATGAAAATAATGAAACTTCCAACTCTCTCGAGGGTCCTTGAGTTGCGTGAAATTTCTAGGATCGGAAAAATGCGAGAAAAATATGATATGCATGATGATCTAATGTATAACATTCCAAATTGAAAATTTGGGATGTTACAAACCTACCCCCTTAAGATGAATCTCGCCCTCGAGATTCGGGTTGGCTAGAAAATAGGTGAGGGTGGTCCTTGAGCAAAACTTCCTCTCTTTCCTGTGTGGCTTCATCCTCGGTGTGGTGGCTCCACTTTGAACTTTGCAAAACTTGATAACCTTTGTCATGCGGGTAACTCTGCGGCATAATCGAGAATCTTAACCGGTTTTTCCTCATATGTCAAGTCATCCTTCAATGAATTGCTTCCAATGGTACTGTGTCTCTTAACGGTACCTCTGCTATCTCGGGGTGACATTTCTTCAATCGAGAAACATGGAATACATCATGAACTCCCTGACAGTCCTTCCGTAATTCCAACTTATACGCAACTTCTCCCATGCGTTGCAAAATCTTATACGGTCCAACAAAAGCGGGTGCTAACTTTCCTTTAACTCCAAAACGCTTAACTCCTCGAAGCGGGGATACTCTGAGATATACTGTCTCCAACTTCATACTCAATCGCTGGCGCTTTGAATCGGCATAGCTCTTTTGTCCGGATCGGGCTACCTTGAGCCTGTCTCGAATCAACTTAATTTTCTGTTCGCACTCCTTAATCAAATCTGGTCCGAACAATCGGCGATTTCCAGTTTCGTCCCATAACAATGGTGTCCTGCACCTTCTTCCATACAAAGCTTCGAAAGGTGCCATCTTCAAACTGGTTTGGTAACTGTTGTTGTAGGAAAATTCTGCATACGGCAAATTATCATCCCAGCTAGATCCATAATCTAGGGCACAAGCTCTCAGCATGTCTTCCAAAATCTGATTGACTCTCTCGGTTTGTCCATCGGTCTCAGGTGGAAAGCTGTCTTGAATTCCAATCTAGTTCCCAATGTTTCGTGCAACTGGTTCCAAAATTTCAAGTAAATTGGGTTCCTCTGTTCGATACAATGCTTCTCGGAACTCCGTGTAAGCATACAATTCAGTCATGTATATCTTTGCCAACTTAGCACTGCTATAGGTAGTCTTGACTGGAATGAAATGGGCTACCTTGGTCAAACGGTCGACTATGACCCAAATCGAGTCATATCCTGAACGAGTCTTTGGCAATCCTGTGATAAAATCCATGCCTAGTTTATCCCACTTCCATTCGGCTATCGGCAATGGTTGTAACAATCCTGGCAACCACGATGTTCTCGCCTTTACTTTCTCGACATACATCGCAAACTGCTACGTACTCGCAATATCTTTCTTCATTCCGGTCCACCGGAAAGTATTCTTCAAATCCAAATACATCTTGGTATTTCCTGGGTGAATCGAATAGGGTGAATCATGGGCTTCTTGTAAAATCAACTTCCCGATCTACGGGTTATTGGGCACATAAACACGGTCTTCAAACCATAAGGTATCGTGCTCGTCCTCACGAAATCCTTTAGCTTTTCCTTTGCTCATTTTCTCCTTTATAGAGGCAACTTCCTTATCTGCCTTCTGGGCCTCTCTGATTTTGTCCATTAGTGTCGATTGAATCTCCAATGTCGCTACATAGCCTCTCGAACTATTTCCAAACATAGCTCTCGAAGGTCCTTGGCTAACTCATTGGGTATTCCTCCCATCATTAGGGTATTGACGTGGCTCTTACGGCTCAGTAAATGCCTTTCTGACATTAGCCTTCCCGGGTGATAATGCAATCTCATGTCATAATCCTTGATAAGCTCTAACCATCTCCTTTGTCTGAGATTCAATTCCTTCAGTGTGAAGATGTACTTCAAACTCTTGTGATCCGTATATACTTCACAATGATTTCCAATGAGAAAATGTCTCCACGTCTTCGTGGCATGCACAACGGCTGCTAACTCCAAATCATGAGTGGCATAATTCAACTCATGAGGCTTAAGTTGTCGTGAAGCATACGAAACAACTCTTCCTTCCTGCATAAGCACTGCTCCAAGTCCTCGGCGTGAAGCGCCGCAATACACCTCATAATCCTTAGTTTGCTCTGGCGGATCAAAACTGGTGAGGTAACCAATCTTTTCTTCAACTCCTGAAAACTTGCCTCACAGTCCTCGGTCCATATGAATTTATTTTCCTTCTTCAACAATTACATCATAGGCTTAGCAATCCTTGAGAAATTCTCAATGAATCTTCGGTAGTATCCTGCGAGTCCAAGGAAACTCCAAATCTCTCCAACGGTTGTTGGTGCTTCCCATTTGGTTACGGTCTCAACTTTCGTGGGGTCAACTGCTATCCCTTCTCCGGAAATAACATGTCCGAGAAATCCAACTTCCTTTAGCCAAAACTCACATTTGCTGAATTTGGCATACAACTGAGTGTTCCCTCGGTTTCTCCAAAACCAATCGCAATGTTCCTTGTGTTCCTCTTCATTCTTCGAGAAAATCAAAATGTCATCAATGAACACCACGACGAACTTATCCAAAAACTCCATAAACACTTTGTTCATCGTGTTCATGAAATAGGCTGGTGCGTTAGTCGATCCAAATGACATAACGGTATACTCGTATAGTCCATATCTCGTGGTAAATGCTGTCTTGGGTATGTCCCGCTCCCGAATCTTCAATCGATGGTACCACGATCGCAAGTCGATCTTGGAAAACACCTTGGCTCCTTGCAAGCGATCAAACAGATCATTTATCATAGGTAGTGGGTACTTGTTCTTGATTGTTACTTCATTTAATCCACGGTAATCAACAACCATTCTCAAAGATCCATCCTTCTTCTCCACTAGCAAAACGGGTGATCCCCAAGGTGAAGAGCTTGGGCGTATAAAACCTTTATCCAAAAGTTCCTTAATCGCTTCTTGATTTCCGCTAAATCCTGTCTTTGGCATCCTATACGGTCGCTTCGATATAGGGCCTGTTCGCAACAGCTCGATCAAAAACTCAATGTCTCTATCCGTGGCATTCACGGCAACTCTTAGGAAATACATCAGAAAATCCTTCACCACGGTACTTCTTCCTGTACCACTCACGATAAGCAATTAACTTGTGCTCTCCTCGGCTCGTCCGTGATACATACTTAATCCTTCTTCCTTCTGGTGTGGTGAGAAAAATTGACCTTGCGGTACAATCTATGTTTCCTCCATACTTTGATAACCAATCCATTCCTAATATCACATCCAATCCTTGGGATTCCGTAACTATTAGGTCCGAGGGGAAAACATAGTGTCCAATCCTTAATGGCGCCGATCACACCATTTACTAGCCATGTACTCTGCCCCGTGAGGTTACTAGCATGGGTGACCTAAGGGCTTGGGTTGGTAACTTGTACTTATCCACAAATCCCCTTGATATGTATGAATGCGATGCACCGATTTCGAAAAGAACAACCGCAGAAATGACTTAACCAAAAACTTACCGACATCGTGCATCGGGCTGATCTTCAACCTCCTCCACTTCAATGTGGTTCACCTGTCCTCTATTGAAAGGGTTGGGCTTCTTTCGAGCTTCCATTGCCATTTCCATTCGCCTTCTCGACAGTCATTTGCATAGTGCCCAGTCTTGCGGCACTTAAAGCAAGTAACATGACTTAGGTCTACTTTGGATGGTGTTGACGGGTTGGTGCGATTCTGTCTGCTGCTTCCTCCATTCCCTGCTCCCATTCTTGGTGCTATTATGGTTATGCGAATTTCCTCCTCCATGGGTATGCTCAAACCGAATTCCTGATTTAGGGGTATAACGAGGTTTCTGCTGAGCTCGAGTTATACTTCCCTTGTCCATACTTCCGCTTGCAGTTCTCAATTCTTCTTTGCTTCCTTCAATCATGAGGGCTCGGTCTACTAACTCCTGGTAGTTGTTGAAACTTGCTACCATCAACGGCATGTCAACTCATCATTCAGTCCTTCTAGAAACTTCTCCTGCTTAGTCTGCATCCGTAGCAACGTCATCCGGGGCATAACGTGCTAATTTACTAAAGTCATCCACGCATCGGGCCAACAGTCCTTCCTCCTTGGCGTAAGTTGCGAAACTCACGCTTCTTCATGGCCATAGCTCCTGCTTTGAAACATGGGCTGTCTGAAAAGCTTGTCAAATCGATCCCATGTGATGTTGTCTACTGAGGTAAGTGGCTGTGAAATTCTCCCACCATGTCACTGCGGGTCCTTCAAGTCGATGCGCTGCAAACTTCACTCTTTCTCCATCCGTGCATCCTGCAGTGGTCAGCTCCTTCCTATCTTGCGGAGCCAGTCATCTGCTACAATTGGCTCGGTGCTCTTTGGAATACACCGCGGATTTAGTCTAAGGAAAGCGAGTCGGATGATCCGCAGTGGTGGTGGTGGCGGTGGGTTGTTGTTGTTGTTGTTGTTGTTGTTGTTGTTGCTCGTTCTCGCACCAATGTTTGAATCGGTATTCTCTTTGAATCAATTGGGTGATCTCTCAAGGGAAAACAAATCCGGGTCGCGTCTGGAGGCATCTGATGGGTTTAGAAAAGATGAGAATTTAGAATAGAATGAGGTCTAAGGGGAGTCACTACCCAAATGCACATGAGCAAATGCACACAAAATCACTTCATTCAATCAAACAAGGGCTTACAACGATCTAACTATCGCAAAAGTGCGTGTACTAGAATGTTTACATGGAGGGAAATACTACTAATATGTGGGGGACTTCTACTAATTTGAACCGGTGGAAGACTCCATAATGTCTGCTCGACTTCGTCTTCAAAGTCGGGTTCGCTTGGATCCGAATCGGTGTCGCCGATGTTGATGTAGTCGCTTGGGTGATTGACATACTGGTCTTCATTCCTGGCGCCAACTTCTTCTTGAGTTCTTCAATCTCGTACTTAAGATCGTTATTGTGTCTTGCTAGAGCTACGATCTCGTCCATATAGTCCTTGCGAAGTTGTCTTGAGTTCTTCTTCAAGCTCGATGATCCTTCCTTTTGCATTTTGCAACTCCAACATATCATTGCACATTTGGTTCTCCTGGCGCCGAATGTGCTGGTTTAACTCTGGATAAATGCTGCAATGGATCTATCCTTCTTGGTGTTGACGACTTCCCATTTGTCGTCTCGGCGTCCGCAAATCTGGTAGATTGTGTCCTTGAGGTCTTCTTGGTAAACTTCTCCAATGCGTCCCATGGTGATGTGAGCTGCCATGCTCTTTCCCAGACTCCAAGTTGGTGCACCGAAAACACTATCTATAGGCTTGGTGATTGGGGCGAATGTCCTTCCCGAACGTGAGCATGAATCTTCCAGCCCTCCTCTTGATGAGTGGCGTTGAAAGTTCCGGTGAAGCTTGGTAATCCAATGTTCGTGTACTTGGTAACTTCCTTCAAGTGAAATCCAAATGGTGTGCCTTCATCTGGTTGGGTGTACTTGATCTTGGCGTCCTTCATCCTAAAGAGAGTAAAAAGATGAGGAGTTAGAAAATGAGAAGAGAGTAGTGATCTATGGCTTTATCTTAGTGGTCGTGTCCTATAGTCGGCGTGTGCTCGATACCATTCTCTGTCATGACCAGACCGAATGGATCTAGCGCTCGTACTCGATGTCATCCTCGATCGATAATGCCTTGACACGTACAAGATTGCCGAAGGATTTATAGCAGAGTAGCAATCACACACTTATTACATCGTTGTCCACAAGGGAACTTAATACAATAATATGGCTTAAGGCCATCTAATAATAACAGCGGAAGGCTTGGAAAGCGAGTGAGTCCATCAACTCCAGCATCACCGAGTATAGAACCACAACCTAACACCTTACTGTTGTGCGAAAAGTCTGCAACATGAAAAGTTGCAGCCGAAAACGGGTCAAGACATGGAATATGCCGCAATGTAACACGTAAAGAGCAATGAATGAATAAGCCTATACTACATGCATATATGGCTGGTGGTAAGGCTCTACGGTTACATTTTTGCGAAAAGCCAATTTTTCCCTACATCAAAGGAATAATTTTATTTAACTATCATGGTGGTTGTTAAACATTGAAGATGGTTGACAGCATCCTCAATCCCAATTAAAAAGTACTCATTAAAACCCAATAACTTTATTATTAGAAGTAACATGTTGAGATTCACATGATAATCAAGTACCGGATACTCAAAGCGTCCATAACCGGGACACGGCTAATCATGATTAGTTTATACACTCTGCAGAGGTTTGCACTTTTCCCCACAAGACTCGATCGCCTCCGTTTGGTTCTCGCACTACATGGTGTTTGAGAGACGGATGACCGAGACATAGTCTTTCGTGGCGCTAGCACCTTACATGTGGGTAGACCGTACCAACCTACATCCCCTACATCAGCTAACCTACCCGTAAGAGTTCGCACAACTTAGTCAACTACGCCAGAGCCCATAATTGGCTTGTGGCTGCACACGGAAGTTTCTAGTTTGAATATTCTCATGATCCCTTAGAGCCTGGGTGGCGGTCCGAAGAAATATCTGAGCAAATCCGATAGAAACCAGTGCCTCAATCCACCCAGATGTGTGTTTAGGTTGCCACCTTAGATAAACCATTAATTAACAATCTCACATCTGTCATGGATATTCACTCACCCAATCCACGTCTACTAGCATAGCATGGCATAATCAAGCAAACGTAGAAGTAACTCCCAAGGTTTCATAAGTAAAAGCAGTAATAGGTACTACCTCAATCTACTTCCCATCCCACAATTTGATTAGATCCTAATCATGCAAGTGTTTGAGGGTTTGATCTAATGCATAAAACTGGGTAGTAGAAAAGGTATGATCAAAGTGTTACTTGCCTTCTTTGATGATCCATGAGTCCTAGAGATTCGAAATAACAAGCGGCGCACTCCGGGTGATCTAACGCATAAACAACAAGCATACAATAAGTACTCATCTAATGCATAGGGAAATCTCGAATAAAAGATCTAACCAGATAGTTCAACTTAAGAACCCTGGTGGCAAAAGAATCGAGTCAAATAAAACATCGAAAGTCGGAACTCGAGAGAGAACGACTCGGTTTAGCAATCTGAAATTAGGTCAAAATTTCACAGTAGCAAAACTCTGTGAAAATAGGTTAGTCGAACGGCGGTTTCGTTCTGAAACTCCGGTAGCAGAATCACCTGATTCCGATAAACGAGCAAGAAATAAAACAGTTTTGAAAATCAGATCTGAAATCGAATCTGAAAAATAACGGATTAAATCCGATTTTAAAAGAAAAACGACGAACAGATTAAATAACGGACGTTCGTTAACAGAACTAATCCAACGAACGCGTTCATTGAAGCGAACGGGTCGGTGAAAGTTCGTTAATTAAGAAAACCAAAAAAAAATAAAACCAATCTAGGTTTTTAAAAAAAACCGAACATTTTTTTTTTAAATAAACCGGATCGGTTCAAGGGGAAAACCGGATCGGGGCGCGGCTACCTCCGGCGGGGCTTCGCCGGCGAGGTCCGGCGGGGCTCCGGGGCGGCGGGCTCCGGGTCGGGAGGGCGGCGAGGGGCGGGCGGCGCTCGGCGACGCAATGGGAAACGGCGGGCGGCTTTGGCTGGTGAGGGCAAGGGCGGATCGAGGTGAGGAGAGAGGGGGGGCGGGTTATAAAAAAGGCGCGGTTTCCTTGGGAGGGCAAGGGAGGCGAGGGTGAGGCGGACTCGGCCGGGACGGCCAAGGCGGCGTCTTGGCACGGAGACAAGTGGCGGCCAGCGAGGAGAGGAGGAGGAGGAGGTGGGCCGGGCTGGGCCTGGGCACAGGCTGGGCAGTGGGCCTCAGTCCAGTGGGCGCGTTTTTTTAAATAAATAAAATTAAAACAAAACAAATAAAATAAATATCAAATGAACTCCAAATTAATTAAAACAAATTTTCCCCGACTCCTAAAAATGAGTCGAACAAAATGAACTATTAAAAACTGCAACATGCAAATAAATTTTAAAATGCTCATTTTTGCCTAAGCAAAATAAATCTTCCAAAACCAAATTTGGTTTATTTATAATATCTTCATTTTTCCTAATTGTTTGGGAAAGTCATATTATTCCCTCTCGAAATATTTTTATAGGAAAAATGTTATGAAGATAATTTAAATAAATCCAATGATCCTATTTTCAAGATTTGGAAAATCCCAAATATGAAAATAATGAAACTTCCAACTCTCTCCGAGGGTCCTTGAGTTGCGTGAAATTTCTAGGATCGGAAAAATGCGAGAAAAATATGATATGCATGATGATCTAATGTATAACATTCCAAATTGAAAATTTGGGATGTTACATCCAACTTACCAGTTCTGAGAGAGAACCACCTACTCATGTGTTGAGGCCAAGATATTCCATTCCAACCATATGAATCTTGATCTCTAGCCTTTCCCAAGTTTCTTTCCACTCAAATCTTCTTTCCACCAAATCAAAATCCTGTGAGAGAGAGTTGAGTGTTGGGGAGACTATCATTTGAAGCACAAGAGCAAGGAGTTCATCATCAACACACCATTTGTTACTTCTTGGAGAGTGGTGTCTCCTAGATTGGCTAGGTGTCACTTGGGAGCGTCCGACAAGATTGTGGAGTTGAACCAAGGAGTTTGTAAGGGCAAGGAGATCGCCTACTTCATGAAGATCTACCGCTAGTGAGGCAAGTCCTTCGTGGGCGATGACCATGGTGGGATAGACAAGGTTGCTTCTTCATGGACCCTTCATGGGTGGAGCCCTCCGTGGACTCGCGCAACCATTACCCTTCGTGGTTTGAAGTCTCCATAAACGTGGATGTACGATAGCACCACCTATCGGAACCACGACAAAAACATCCGTGTCTCCAATTGCGTTTGAATCCTCCAAACCTTTCCCTTTACATTCTTGCAAGTTGCATGGTTTATTTTCTGATTCCTATATACTCTTTGCATGCTTGCTTGAATTGCGTGAAGATTGCTTGACTTGTTCAAACATAGCTAAAATCTGCCAAAGTCTAAAATTGGGAAAAAGGTTAAGTTTTTAATTGGTCAAGTAGTATAATCACCCCCCCCCCTCTAGACATACTTCAAGGTCCTACAAGTGGTATCAGAGCATGGGTCTCCATTCGCTTTGATTTCCATAGCTTTTGGTGGTCATAGCCTTGGTTTCACAACCTAGGAGAGTATGGCGTCTAGCAAGGGAGATTATCACCGTAGAGGTCCTTACTTTGATGGCACTAATTTTGCTAGTTGGAAGCATAAGATGAAAATGCATATTCTCAGACATAACCCCGCCGTTTGGGCTATTGTGTGTATTGGCTTGCAAGGTGAATTCTTTGATGGGAGAGAACCGAACCGTGAAGCTAGTGCTTGGAAGAGTTGAAGATGTTGCAATACAACGCTCAAGCTTATGATATCCTCTTCAATGGCTTGTGCCCCAAGAATTCAACAAAATCAGCCGCCTTGAGAATGCAAAGGAAGTTTGGGATACTTTGATTGATATGCATGAAGGTACCGACTCGTCAAGGAATCCAAGTTGGATGTGCTCCAAAGTCAGCTTGACAAGTTCAAAATGAAGGATGGTGAAGGTGTCATGAAATGTACTCTAGGCTTGCTCTTATCACAAATGAGATTGCCCGACTTAGGAAGTGAAGAAATGACTCCATGATTCATCATCAAGAAGATCCTAAGAGCATTGGATGGAAAATATGATACCGTGTGCACATAGATCCAAATGATGCCAAATTACAAAGATCTCAAGCCAACGGAAGTCATTGGAAGAATTGTTGCTCATGAGATGTCACTCAAGGATGAGGAGGAACTTCACAACAAGTCAAGTGGTGCTTACAAAGCCTCATGTGAAGCCCCCACATCATCGAGTGAGAAACAAACCTTCAATGAAGAATTGAGCTTAATGGTGAAGAACTTCAACAAATTCTACAAGAATATAAGCAAAGAAAGAAGCTCCAAGTCAAGGTCCTACAATGACAAAAGATCTTCTAGTCGAGAGCGAAATTTCTACAATTGTGGGAGACCCGGACACTATTCCAATGAGTGTACGACACCCTACAAAAGAAGAGAAGATTCTCCCAAAAGAAGAAGTAGAAGAGAAGAATCACCACCAAGAGAGAGAAGGAGTAGAGATGATCGTTATGAACGAAGACCCTCATGGAAAAGCAAGGATTCGGAAAGGAAGGACAAGTCATCAAAGAGCTACACAAAATGAAGACATCAAGCTCATGTTGGTGAATGGGTATCCGGCTCCGACTCCGGCAATCACTCCGAGAGAAGCTATCACTCCGACTCCGAATACACTCAAGATGAAGGTGTTGCCGGCTTAGCACTTATGTCAACCAACTCCTACGACATATTTGAATCACCAAATGAAGGAATTGGAAGATGCTTCATGGTCAAAGGTCCTAAGGTAACACACCCCGAGTATGTTGATTTTAAAAGTGATGAAGATGACTTCTTAGGTGATGATGATTTACTTATTGACAACTCTAGTGATGAATACTATGATGAAACGTCAATTAATCATGCTAATCAAGATGAAACGAATGACAATGATAAGGAGAAGATTGAGCGTCTAACTAAAGAACTAAACACTCTTAAGTTAGCTCATGAAACTATCTTCGAAGATCATCGAGAACTTTTAAGGGCTCATGAGAAGTTACGCTTTGAAAAGCACAGTCTTGAGCAAGAGCATGAGTTCCTAAAAGCGATCAATGATGATCTCCGTAAGAAAAGTTCTTCTTATATTGCCAAGCGTTTACTCTTATCTACTTACATGCCTCAAGTCAAGTCTAGCAACAAGAAGAAGAAAGATTCTTCTTATAGTAGTAACAACAACAATGCTAAATCCAATATCGTTGCTTCTAGTCGCTCTCTTGATTCCACTAATAATTCTCTTAGCCAAGTTACACTTGAGCAAGAAAACAGCTTATTGAAGGGAATTATAGAGAAAGGTGTATACAAGAGCCTTGCCGGGAGTAAGCAATTTGAGGAAATTGTACGCAAGCAAGGAAGGCACCGGAAGAATCAAGGTGTTGGTTTTGAGCGAAAGTTCAATGCCAATGGAGTTGAGTGGGAAGAAGATCAATACCCCAAGACGAAGTTTGTTCCTCAACAAGAGAAGTATGATCCTACTTCCTTCAAGGGAACACAAGCACAAGATGATCTTCCACCACAAGACCACAAGAACAAAGGCAAGGACAAGCTTCAAGAGGAGATTGATGCATTTGAAGAAGCACCTAAGTCCTTGGTCAAGTGGCTTCCCAAGACTACGTCAAGTTCTGCTTCATCAAGTACAACTACTACACCAAGGATTCCCATGAAGATGATGTGGATCCCGAAGAACAAGAACTAGAGAGTTCTTGAGGGCGACTCCGCCAACATTCTTCACTCATATCATTATGGCAAGGACAAGTGCAATCATCTTCCATATCTTGCACTAGTTCAAGGAGTCACAACCCCTCATGTTGGTAAGGCAAGGGACAAGGTAACCTAATGTTTTCATGGACATCATTTTGTGTGTGCATCACTCTATGTCTGTGGATATTCTTGTTTGTTCCTTGTGGGACTAACCCATGTAGGTATTGAAAGTGCAACTCACTCCAAAGGATTGCTCCAAATGATCTACATCAACATTGAGCATCCACATCTTCAACACCTACATGAAGTCATCATCGACAAAACCCAAGGTTAGTTTATCCCTCTAAGGGGGGATCTCACATCTAGGGGGAGCTTAAATCTAAGGAATGAGTCAACGCAACTCTAATGATGTGAACACATAAATGCTTTTTGTAAAAGTGGTAACCCCACTTGAGCTTAAACGATGAGTATGACCTATGATCAAATGTTCTCATTTGACTCCTAAGTCAATATACTCATATATAGATGACCTAGTCATTGCTAATTGTTTGATAGATGCTAGAATTGGTTGTGCATGCTTTGACACATATTTCATTTGTCATTTTATTGTGTGAGCATGTTGGTTGCATATTTTACTCATTCGAGGACATCCACTTGTTGTTTTGATTGAGTGGCTTCTTTTTCTTTGGCCAAGTGGATGGACAAGAATGCCTAAGAACCTTATTTAGCTATCTATACTTTTCTCGTCTCAAACTCTATTCATGCTACATCACAAAATTTGATCAAGTCGGATTGGAACCACTTTGTGTAAGGAGCACTCGGAGTCCCCGATTCGTCATAGACTTAAACTTCCAAAACTTCTTTGTGATTTACGGTCTGACCGATTCCTCCATTTCGGTCATACCGAGATCACTAAGTCGATCTAGGTTTTCAATCTCGGTGCAACCGATTTTAACTTTTCGGTCACACCGAGTTGTTGTAACTGTTAACAGTTATGCATCTCGGTGCCACCGAGTTGTTCAACTCGGTCACACCGACAGTGTCGGGCTATATATTCACACAGGCAAATTTTGGAAAACTTTCTCCAAAACTCCTCGCCCGCGCATAGCTCGCTCTGCCTACTAGGTCTACGGATCGTCGACTTCGTTGCCAGCCGCCTCCAGCCACTGGTCTCCGCCGTCAACGGAATTCGTCTACGCCATTGCCGCCGTAGCGAGTTCACCGCTGAACTAGGGTATGAACTTGATCATCATGCTATCCTCGTCTCGATTCTCAAAGACATTGTGTTTGTAATGCATCTTGCCATGATTGAAACACTTCTATCCAGTCAAAACAATCCTTAGAATAGTTGTGATTCGAAAATTTAGGGTTAGGTTTCCGTCGAAACCATTTCGGACCCTCCGAGTTGAAAAACTCGGTCCCACCGATTTGGCTAACGCCATTGCACTAGTAAGTCTCTTGGCCCCGACCGAGAATTACAAATCGGTGTGACCGATTTTAGAACTTTGTGAAACCCTAGCAGTCTCGGTGCCACGAACTGTGACTCGGTCTCGACCGAGTTCACTAGTTTAGGTTCCAAAACTGCTTCAAGATCACCGAAGTTTAAAAATCGGTAGATCCGAAATGCTTTCATGGAAAACTAAAACTAAGTTTTTGAATCATTCTTTTGCAAAAATCTCTGCATTTTGTGATGCTCATCCACTCTACCTCATCTATAACTATTCACAGGGTCAGCAGTGAGTGTGTGCAGCATGTCAGACCAAAGTGACAACCAGAATAGGTCAGAAGATCAGATTCACATGAGTGAGGGCACTAGTCCCTCTAGCAGCTCGAGATGAGGGAGCGAAGCACTCCCGATGGATTTGCCCAAGGCTACCACAAGGACAAGAAAGAAGAAGACCTCAGAGTCCAAGATGAAGATTATGTGGCGATTGAGGATGAGGCCAGTTCAAAGAAGAAAGTGCTCAAGAAGGAGTACAGCTCAACAAAGTTAAGCACTGGAATGAAGATCAAAGTCCAGCGGTGGACAACCAATGTCCAAAGCCGTAGTCTCCACTCAAGCTTCTTTGGAATCCCAACCCAAAGAACCTGCTGCTGAAGGAAAGAAAAGGAAGGAAAGGGTCAAGAAGACCATGGCCAGAGTGATTGGGAAGCCTTCTATGATGGAGGAACAAGAAGAAGAAGAGGTTGCTGAGCCAACACCCAAGGCACAAAAGCTGATTGGTGATGCCATAAAATCAGGGGCTGCAATTTCAAAGCCCAAAGCTTCCCCTAAGCCCAAGAGTGCACCAAAGAGGAATACCAGGAGTATACCAAAGAATGAGAAGAACAAGGCCCCAATGCCGGAGGTTGATGCTGAGGAAGATGAAGAAGGGCAGGTCCTAAGGAAGCTCAAGCCCAAGATTCCAGACCACAATGATGCTCATCCTGTGGCTGAGAACATGAAGATCAGGAGAGATCAAGGGCTGAGGCTATGGAGAGAGTCAGATCCATAAGCCACCAGGAGAAGGACTGCTGTAGATTATAGGTTCCACACCAAGGAGCAGCATGACTTTTATGAGACCATCTTATTGGATAAGAAGCCCATAGTTTGTGATATGAGGTGGGTCGATGGACCTACATTCGTGAGAATGCGTAACACTATCCCGGAGTGTATGATGCTTGATTAACTTGTGGAGTTGCAGATTTTGTTGGGCGTAAGCTCACAAACCGGAATGACGAGCTCATTATGCAATTCTACTCCACGACATTTCTATCCAGATGACAGGATAGTTTGGATGTCTGAAGGAACAAGATATCAGTCAACCATAGAGGAATGGGCAAGTCTGATCAATGCCCCCAAGGAAAGTGAAGATGACTTGGACATTTATGCCAAGAAGAAAATGGGTCACAACTCAATGTCACAGATGTACAAGGATATCCCAGATGATGCACTTGAGACTTTCAAGTTTGGATCAGTTCATTTTCTCATCGGGGCTGCCTACAATCAACTGGATCCTAAGGCACACTCATTGCCCAAATCGGTGACCACAACATGATCGAGGGCATGCAATCAATTTGCTTCACATATTTGATGTGCCTCGGAAATTCAAGGTCATGAGCCTCATAGTTGAAACTATCAAGAGGACAGATCGGACCAGAAGAGGAGCTGTGGATATGCCCCACGATTCAGGAGTTGATAAACTCAAAGATGGGCACAGAAAGTATCTGTTGGATAAGGAACACATGGTTCTCTATCCTGACTTTGAGGACAATCAAGTTGTCATGGTGAGAATGAACCATCATCAGTACAAGCGCAAGAGAAGAAGGAGAAAGCAAGGAAAGAGAAGGCTGCCAAGATGCCAACTCAAGCAGAGGCATCTGATTACTTTCTGAAGAACAAGCAGGAGCATCTTGGTTACTTGATAGCATCAACTCTGCGGATTGAGAAGGGGTTGGCCACCCTAACTCAAAACCAGGAGAGCCTGGAAAGAATCATGGAACAAAATTCTATGATCTTGATGTCAAAATGGCGAGATTCATCGGTTGTGGAGCAACTACAGGATGACATGCAGGAGAGGAAGGGCGTAACAACGATCGATGCATTTGCCAGAGTGCCACGTGCTCGAGAGATCACCGCAGAGCCGGTCACCGAGTCACTTCATCAGCTCCAGCTACAGCCCTAGCGCAACCAGCTCCAGCACCAACTCCTTCAGCTCCTTCCACATCTACTGATGCCTTCGTCCTTGGAGTTCTATCTACACCACCTCCAGAAGACCAAGCCTGAGAGACAATATAGTCCTATGCATTTTCTAGGAACTTTTTGGTAACTTGTTGCCAAAGGGGGAGAAAAATGTATAGATCATAGGCTTCGAGAGAGAGAGAGTTTTGCTTTTGTTCTCTCTTGTCTTGTTGGTTGAACTTCGTTTGCTTGGATTGCTTGAGATACTATGCTTTTACCTGTGAGACATTGATGATCATGTGTTTGATCATAAGCTACACTTATGCTTGTTATGACATTATCTTACTTATCCTTATATGATCATTCACTTTGCTTGGTGATGAGTGCATGTATTCAATCTTTATTATTTTGAGCGCTCCACCAAGATGTATGTGACATGGAAGAGTAACCCACGAGCCTAATTCCTTGTGCATTTGCAATCCAAAGCGAATTTTAAAATATGCACAAATTTAGGGGGAGCTCTTGCTTATCACATACTTCTAAAGCGACGATGTTTTTCAATTTTATTATCATTAGTCGAAGCTTTGATCTATATGTTGTCATCAATTACCAAAAAGGGGAGATTGAAAGTGCAACTATCCCTAGGTGGTTTTGGTAATTCATAACAACATATAGCTCATTGAGCTAATGCTATTCCAAGACAAATATTTCAGGAAAGCTCAATGAATGGCATGGCATGGATGATGAAAGTGGATCCCTCAAAATATCAAGGACAAAGGATTGGCTCAAGCTCAAAGCTCAAGACTCTACATTTTACATTTTAGTGATCCAAGATCACATTGAGTCTATAGGAAAAGCCAATACTATCAAGGAGGGATGAGGTGTTGCTTAATGAGCCTCTTGCTTCATGTGCTTAGTGATATGCTCCAAAACCCTCCACTACTTTCTCACATCCACATATTACCTAAACCTAAAGTCAAACTCGGCCCTACTGACTCTTTCTATCCGGCGCCACCGAGTTCAAATGTCATAGCCACTGCCACAAACCCTAGGCAAATCGGTCTCACCGATAGGGATCTCGGTCTCACCGAGATGGGATTGTAATCTCTCTATTTCCTTTCATAACGTTTCGGTCTAACCGAAGTGAGCGATCGGTCCCACCGAGATTGCAATGTAACTCTCGGTTTCCCTTTCGTAACATTTCGGTCTCACCGAAAAGAGCGAATCGGTCCCACCGAGTTTACCTGACCAACTCTCTGGTTAGCTAATTACTAAAATCGGTCTCACCGAGTTTGTGTAATTGGTCTCACCAAGATTACGTTATGCCCTAACCCTAACCATATCGGTCCTACCGAGTTGCATGTCAGTCCCACCGAAAACCCTAACGGTCACTAGGTTTACTAAATCGGTCCGACCGAGTTTTATGATTCGGTCCCACCGAAGTTTGGTAAATTGTGTGTAATGGTTAGATTTTGTGTGGAGGCTATATATACCCCTCCACCTCCTCTTCATTCGTGGAGAGAGCCATCGAACAAACCTACACTTCCAACTTACCGGTTACGAGAGAACCACCTACTCATGTGTTGAGGCCAAGATATTCCATTCCAACCATATGAATCTTGATCTCTAGCCTTTCCCAAGTTGCTTTCCACTCAAATCTTCTTTCCACCAAATCAAAATCCTGTGAGAGAGAGTTGAGTGTTGGGGAGACTATCATTTGAAGCACAAGAGCAAGGAGTTCATCATCAACACACCATTTGTTACTTCTTGGAGAGTGGTGTCTCCTAGATTGGCTAGGTGTCACTTGGGAGCCTCCGACAAGATTGTGGAGTTGAACCAAGGAGTTTGTAAGGGCAAGGAGATCGCCTACTTCGTGAAGATCTACCGCTAGTGAGGCAAGTCCTTCGTGGGCGACGGCCATGGTGGGATAGAAAAGGTTGCTTCTTCGTGGACCCTTCATGGGTGGAGCCCTCCGTGGACTCGCGCAACTGTTACCCTTCGTGGGTTTAAGTCTCCATCAACGTGGATGTACGATAGCACCACCTATCGGAACCACGACAAATCATCCGTGTCTCCAATTGCGTTTGAATCCTCCAAACCCTTCCCTTTACATTCTTGCAAGTTGCATGCTTTATTTTCCGCTGCCTATATACTCTTTGCATGCTTTCTTGAATTGTGTGAAGATTGCTTGACTTGTTCAAAGATAGCTAAAATCCGCCAAAGTCTAAAATTGGGAAAAGGTTAAGTTTTTAATTGGTCAAGTAGTCTAATCACCCCCCCCCTCTAGACATACTTCAAGGTCCTACACCTAGTACCGCAGTGGTACTACGGCTGAGGACCTACCGGTGGTACTACCGCTGCCGAGCGGTACTGCCGCCTGTGACTCCTAAGCGGTACTACCGCTGGGCACTGTGGTACTACCACTGGGACCAAACGATGCACATAGGAAGGGAAATGAGCTCTCCATTGAAGCGGAAAGGCTCAGAGGGTGTGAAAAGGATGTGTACGTGTTGATTCCACCCTAGCCTTACCAAAGCGGACCCCCTCTTGATAGTACGGTGACTCCTACGAAACTAGTTCACCAAAATAGAAACAAAAGAGCTACACCGTCTTGAATAACACTCCGAGGGGAAGGAAATCGTCTCATGCCAAAGGATGAATCTCTGAAATGCTCAAAGCACACGATTAGTCCGCAAACATGTTGTCATCAATCACCAAAACTACATCTAGAGAGATATGCCTTAACAATCTCCCCCTTTTTGGTGGATTGATGACAACCAGGGATTTGCACAAGGATACGACATGAAAGTAAAGATACTTAGAACTACAAAATATAGACGGGCTCCCCCTGAATGTGTGCACCTAGTTAGTAGTGCCTTTGGAATGCAAGACACACACATTAGGATCAGCACTCCCCCTATATTTTATAGTCCAACAACCTAAAGATAGGATACATGAGAGCAGGGTATATAACAGGATAAGCAAGCAACTCATAAGATACCAAAGTACTATATAGACATAGATAAAGATAAGGTAGCATATGTCTCACACCATATGTCTGGAACTTAGGTCTCACTGGCACAAAACCAAACAAAGCAAATGGCGAGAAAACACAACGACACCACAAAGAAACGACGACACCACAAAGCACAAATCCATAAACTCTCTTCCCCTTTGGCATCGAGACACCAAAAGGGCAAAGAGCGACGCTACCGCTCCAGGTGATAGCAAACTAAGGAGCTCTCTCATCACATCCTGGCAGGGTCATCCGCACTGCCATCCTCAGTCGGAAACTGCTCGGTGTCTGAATCGGCCCATGGACAGTGCTGCTGAATCCACTCCTCCTCCTCAGTGATCTAGCCCTCAGAACCCGGCCAGCAGTCGCACCGGTGGCCGCATGAGCTCCTTGTGACACCCCGGCCCGCTTCTCGGCCACATGAGTCATGTACTGACCATGAGACTCCATGCAGAAGAGCTTCTTCATCTTGCGCTTGAGCTTCTTTGCCCAAGAGGGCTCTGCTCCAGATGGCTCATAGTCCTCATCGTCATCATCGGCCTCAGCCCCACCCTCGGTCTCCATGTCAGCAGCAGTAGATGGACCCCCGGATTTAGGAGCTAGGGTGCCCCAATTGTCCTTCTTCCTCACACGCTTGATCTCATGAGAAACCAATTCTCCATTTTCCAGCATAACCTTGGGATAGACACGTGCCCAGGCCTTCTCAATGAGCAGCATGATGAATGGACCATAGATCGGGCACTTGCGCTCAGAAACGGCAGAAAGAAGTTCAGACCACATAACATGAGAAATGTCCAGGACTCGCCAAGTGTTTGCTTCCTTCTCATCTTTGGCAGAAGAGAAGTATGTCCACGAGATTGGAGTGGACCATATCCAGATTCCCGATGCGAGGGAAGAGAGTCTCTCGGAAGACACGATGAAGGATGTCCAGAAAGGTAGACAGCTCATAGGTTTCCTTCTTAGTCACAGGGTGAACCTTCACAGAACAGTAGGGCCATAGGGCTTGCTTGTGAGTGGAGGAAGCATTGCGGTGAGGGCGGAAGCCGACTGGAGTCTCAAGCCTATGATCTTCCACCCCAAGTAACTCCATGAAGGCCTTCCACTTGACAGAAAGCAACTTGCCATTTGTCATCCAAGTCAGAGTCCTTTCTGCATCAGTTCCAAGATGGACAGTAGCATAGAATTGAGCCACCAAGTCTGCATCAAAATCCTTGTTGAACTGCATGATTCTGAGAATGTTCAGCTAAGAACACATCTGAAGGGCTTCGCCAAAGTACTCAGGGTCCTTCTCCATAGCATCCGTGTCGATGGAGCGTACATCAACATAGAGATTCTTCTTAGCCTTGATCACATCAAAGTAGATGGCAAACGGAAAGCGGTTCCAGAACGGGCAGTTGACCAAATTGGGTTCTTGGTCTACCGCATAGGGGTTGCAGCGACGCCTTTCCCAGAACTCCTTGGCAGTCAACTCAGTCACAGTCTTGCCCCTTGGCTTCGGCCTGTTGGCAGGTTTCTTCTGGAGTTGAGGCGGAGGTGGCGCACTTGAGGAAGCACCCGCTGACTCAGAGGTCCGGTAGCGCTTTGACGTTGCACGTCCGGGGTTGACACGGTGGACTTCTTTGCTCGGGATGTTCATCACAGAGCCAAACACACGAACAGAAGAAACAACACGAAAGAAAGAGCATAAGCCTCCAAAACAGAACAACATGGATCAAAATGTGGTAGGAAAAAGATGGAATTGGGCATGCAACGGTAGCACCGTGACCTAACATGGCAGATTGCAGCAGCGGTAGTACCGCGCAAGGTGAGCGGTAGTACTTCTCTAGTCAAGGAACGGCAGTTCCCTACTGCCATGAATAGATCCGGCACTACCGACGATGCCAAATTCAAAAATAAACCTACCAAACCTTAATCCAACCGGCCTAGAAGCCCTCTCCATCCTACTCAAGCCTCGACTTAGCCAAAAATTGAGAAGAACAATGCCTATTGCCCCTAACAACTAGATGTGAGATCTAGGCAAAGAGAGAATGGGAAAGGGGGCAATACCGGCATCCATGGCAAGAGGACGCGGCGGGGATCGACTCCACCGAAAGAAATGGAGAGGGACGGCACGAGGACTATGGCCGGCCAAAGCCCTCCCGCGACGAGACGTCGCTGGAGCGACGAAGAGGACGGGCGAGTGGAGCGAATGGGTATGGGGGAGAAAAACAACTTCCCCTGCCCTGACATAACCCCCATCGCCCTCCACAGAGTAGTACTGGGTGGGCGGTAGTACCGCTTGATTCGATCATAAGCGGTAGTACCGACACCTTAACGGTAGTACCGCCACCAAGAAAAAGATCGGCCAACACGGCTAAGCTCAAGAAAAGAAACCGATGAAAATAAAACAAGGGCAAACACACACACCAAAACCAGCACAAGGGGAAGCACATGCCTCTCCAAGAGAGGGCGGTGGCCGAGGCCACCTATGTTTGAGTCTAGAGGTATGGCACCGCGAAGATTTTAACCTTGGGCCCATGACCAAAACTCATCTTTGACGCACAAGTACCATAAAAAATGGCTAATGTGAAAGACTTGATCAATTTATGCATAATGGGGGTAGGGAGAGTCCATTGAGAGAACAACACTCCCCCTATGTCCATGCCTACACCTAAACAAGACAACAAGTTGAGTATGGTGGGGTGTGCAGGGGTTCAAGCAACATTGCTTGGACCAATGATATTAGGCTCATGCCTTAACTCGCTAAATCTTGCTTCATCCAATGGCTTCGTGAAAATATCTGCAAGGTTATCATGAGTGTTGACGTAGTTGAGCTCGATCTCCCCTTGCCTGATGTGATCCCGGATGAAGTGATACCGAATCTCAATATGCTTCATCTTGAAGTGTTGCACCGGGTTGAGAGAAATCTTGATGGCACTTTCATTGTCACACCAAAGAGGCACTTTGTCACAAATGACACCCTAATCCTTTAAAGTTTGCCTCATCCATAGGAGTTGTGCACAACAACTACCGGCCGCCACATACTCCGCTTGATTGACGAGAGAGACACACAACTTTGCTTCTTGGAAGACCAACTCACCAAAGAGCAACCAAGAAATTGGCACCCTCCAGAAGTGGACTTCCTATCCACTTTGTCTCCCGCCCAATCAGAGTCCGAATACCCTACAAGCTTGAAGCTTGCTCCTCTTGGGTACCATAAGCCAAAGTTTGGGGTATGAGCCAAATATCAAAAGATTCGCTTGACCGCCACAAAGTGGCTCTCCTTAGGTGCGGCTAGAAACCGTGCACAAATTCCCACACTCAACATGATATCCGGTCTAGATGCACACAAAGGTAAAGCAAGGATCCAATCATGGAACGATATACCTTCTGATCCACCGCTTTACCATTGGGATCAATGTCAAGTTGGCACTTGGTGGGCATTGGAGTGGAAGCCGGCTTGACATCACTTAGCTTGAATCTCTTAAGCATGTCTTGAGTGTATTTGTCTTGGTTGATGAAGGTTCCTTCTCTTCTTTGCTTTACTTCGAACCCGAGGAAGAACTTCAACTCTCCCATGGAAGACATCTTGAACTTTGAGGTCATGAGAATGGCAAATTCCTCATTGAAAGCTTTGTTAGGAGAACCAAAGATAATATCATCAACATATAGTTGGCACACATACAACTCCCCTTTGACCTTCTTAGTAAAAAGAGTGGGGTCGATTAGCCCAACTTCAAATCCACGATCTTGTAACAACTCGGTAAGGTGGTCATACCACACACGTGGGGCTTGTTTAAGGCCATAGAGTGCCTTATCGAGTTGATACACATGATCGGCAAAGTAGGGATCCTCGAACCCGGGGGGGTTGTTTGACATAGACCAACTCATTAATGGGACCATTAAGAAATGCACTCTTCACATCCATTGTTGCAACTAATAGTTATGATGAGAAGCATAAGCAATTAACAAACAAATGGATACAAGGCAAGCAATGGGAGCAAAGGTTTCACGGTAGTCGATACCCTCGACTTGGGAGTAGCCTTGTGCCACCAATCTTGCCTTGTTGTGAACGATGGTTCCATGAGCATCTTGCTTGTTCTTGAATGTCCACTTGGTTCCAATGACATTGTGGTTCCCCGTTGGCCTTGGCACTAATCTCCACACCCTGTTGTACTCGAAGTTATTGAGTTCTTCATGCATGGCATTAAGCCAATCCAGATCTTCAAGTGCTTTGTATACCTTTTGGGGTTCAACACAAGAGACAAACGCGTGATGTTCACAATAGTTTGCCAATTGTCTACGAGTGCTTACCCCCTTTTGAATGCTTCCAAGCACATTTTTCATGAAATTACCCATGGTGGAGAGCTTGGATGCAATCTTGGCGGCACGACACTCCAATTCCTCCTCGGTGGTTGTAAGTGCATCTAGTGCCCCTTAGTGATTTTGGTGTATTGAAGACTTATAGGTTAAGGAACTAATGCGTTTGTAAGTGTACACAGGTCTATAAGTCTACGAGGAGTTTGATATTTACAGAGAAAGTCGACCCTAAAAATGAAGTTCTTCGATGAAGACTTTGATATTCAAGACTTTCAAGACTTTGAAAGTGAAGAAATTGGTGTGACCTTGAAGACTTGGTATTCATTTGAGGAACATGAAGCGTGAAGACTTTTGTTTTCGTAGTTTCGCTTTCTCTTTCTTGAGTCATAGGAAACACCGTCTTTATTAAAGGGGTCGAGGAAATACTAAGGAAAATTTCCATGTGATGCTCAACTCAAAATCCTACACCTACCAATCCCTTCGAAAGTGAAGCCTTTGAAATCTCATACAGTTCAGTCAATTTCTTCAAAGGATGTGAGGAGATGAAGTTCTTACGGTCATTGAGGAATTTGTTCTCGACCGAGGAGTTAGGAATTCTCCAAAGGCGGATTGCCTACACAAAGGAGTAACATGATAGCCCCGAGGAATTTGAGATTCAAATTTCCGATCGTTCTTTGTCTTCTTGGCCAGCTGTCCCAAAATATCTTATCCACCTAACGGTCATATCATTGAAGGGCATTTATGTCTTATCATGTCGGGCTGCTCCCTAGGCTATAAATAGCCGCCCCCTACAACCACTAGCTGGTTGGCTGCTCCGAGATAACTTGACACTTGTCATTTGAGAGCAACCCATCCTCCGAGGACTTTGAGCGAAAATCATCAAGTGAGGAAAAACCCAAAAACCAAACCACTACAAACCCAAAGTGATTGAGCATCACTGAAGAGATTGATCCTGCGTGGATCCGATGATAGTTACCTTTGAAGACTGTGCTTCTTCCAGACGGTTAGGCGTCATGGTCTAGAGCATCCAAGAGGAATTGTGGATCGCCGAGTGACCAAGTCTGTGAAGGTTTGGAAGTCGCTCAAGACTTACCACGAGTGATTGGACGAGGTCATGTGACCTTAGTTCAAGGAGAATACGGTGAGGACTTGGTGTCCTGAGCTGCGTGCTTTCGGCCGGGTGTCCGGGACTGTGTGTCCTCGAGTTTAAATACTCAGCCGCTCCAACCAGACGTACAACTGAGACAACAGTTGGAACTGGTCTACCAAATCATTGTCTTCATCAACCTTACTGGTTCTATTTCCTCAACCCTTTCATTTCCTCATTCTTTGTGTTGAGTGTTTGTTCATATCTGTGTTTGAAGACTTTGGTAGAAGACTTTCTCAATTTCCTCGATTCAATTTCTTCACCGCTTTGTCTTCATCTTGTGTTATCCTGTGATTACGCTTTCTGTCCTCTGTGCTAGTCTTCATTTCATCATGATGACCATGCCCGCATTCTCTTAAGCTTACTTCTGAGTACTTATTCCGCTGCAAGTAGTTCTTCGCTAAGGAATTTCCTCACCGGCAAATTCCTCCGTGAAGAATTCATAAAAATCGCCTATTCACCCCCCCCCCCTCTAGTCGATATAACGCACTTTCAGTGGTGAGTTGAGGAGTGGTCACTTGATCATCTTGAGCGCCGTCTTGAGGTTGTTCTTGACCTTGAACTTGCTCGGTGGTGAGAACTTGACCTTGGGCATCATGTGGTGGTTCACCACCATCTTGAGGGTGATCTTGCCCTTGATCTTGTTCACTTGGTTGAGGGCCTTCACTATGTTCTTCGAAAGCGTGTGGGTCTTGGGTTGGTGATGGTTCCACGTGAGTGGAACATTGTCCTTCTCCTTCGGCCACAAGGGGTTCCTCAATGGGTAGGATATGACCAACACCCATTCTTCTTATGGCTTGGGGAGGAATTTCATCACCTACATCACAAGTACCACTTTGCTCCACTTGGGAGCCGTTATTCTCATCAAACTCCACGTTACACGTTTCCTCAATAAGTCGCGTGGACTTATTGAGAACATGGTAAGCATGAGAGTTTGTAGCATAACCAACAAATATGCCCTCATAAGCTCTAGCCTCAAATTTAGACAAACGGACACCTTTCTTGAGAATGAAACACTTACACCCGAACACCCGGAAGTACTTGAGGTTGGCTTGTTCCCGGTGAGTATCTCATATGGAGTCTTGTTCAAGCCTTTGCGGAGGTAGAGCCGATTAGATGCATGACACGCGGTGTTGATGGCTTCGGCCCAAAAGTTGTAGGGAAACTTGAACTCCGCCATCATGGTCCTTGCCGCATCCATCAACGTCCGGTTCTTCCTCTCCGCTACACCATTTTGTTGAGGGGTGTATGGTGCGGAATATTGATGCTTGATCCCCTCATCACTAAGAAACTCATCCAAGGTGTAGTTCTTGAACTCGGTGCCATTTTCACTTCTTATAGTCAAGATCTTTGCATTGTGTTGACGTTGGGCTTCATTTGCAAAGTCAATGACGGTTTGTTGGGTCTCGCTCTTCCTCTTGAAGAAATACACCCAAGTGTATCTTGAATAGTCATCCACAATCACCAAGCAATACTTACTACCCCCAAGACTATCAAAGGATGGAGGCCCAAAGAGATCCAAATGAAGGAGCTCCAAAGGCCTCTTTGAGTAAATGATAGTCGTGGGAGGGTGAGCCTTCTCATGTAGCTTTCCTTCGATACAAGCACTGCAAGCATGATCTTTAGCAAAACTAACGTTCGTTAGTCCATGGACATGGTCCCCCTTGAGAAGACTTTGCAAATATCTCATATTGACATGGGCTAAGCGGCGATGCCAAAGCCATCCCACGTCAACTTTAGCCATTAGGCATGTCGCGGTCTTAGTGGGTTACTCTGAAAAGTTAATCACATATAGACCGTTCTCGACATGCCCAACAAAGGCTACTTTAAGAGTCTTGCTCCACAAGAGGGCCACGGTATCAATATCAAAGAAAGTGGCAAAGCCCATGATTGCAAGTTGATGAAAGGAAAGTAAATTGTATGCAAGGGACTCAACAAGCATGACCTTCTCGATCGTGAGATCATAAGAAATGACAACCTTGCCGAGTCCCAATACCTTAGAAGACGAGGCATCACCCCACTCGACATTGGTGGGCATAGATGGAATCTTGTGCACATCCACCACCAAGTCCTTGCTTAGGTCATATGATTTGTAGCTCCACTATCGAAAGCAACCATGATCCTCCACCCAAGCAAACACCTACACGAGATCAATGCTTGGTTTTAGGTACCCATTTTGTAATGGGTCCTTTGATGTTAGTGACAAGGGTCTTAGGAACCCAAATAGACCATTCTATGTACTCATAAGGAGAACCAACAAATTTGGCATAAACATGCCCATCACTAGCACGACATAACACATAAGAAGGGTTAAAGTCGCCGGCTTTGTTGGGAGGGGTGGCATTGCCCTTCTTGACATCGCCACCCTTCGCATCGTTTTTCTTCTCCTTGGAAGCACCCTTTCCCTCCTTCACAAAAGTTTGCTTGAGAGGAGGAGGTCGTTTGGTCTTGGCATTCTTCTTCTTGTTCTTGGGCTTGGGTGTGAACCCAATCCCCTCCTTGGCCACAACTTCCTTTTGATTGTTCAAAAGGTCGTTGAGGTTCTTCTCACCTATTATGCATGACACAAGGCCTTTCTCAAGTTGCTTCTTCAACTTAGCATTTTCCTCAACAAGATGCACATGCTCACAACACGGGTTAGTAGCATTTGCATTATCAATTAAAACCATATGAGGAAAAGTGGCTTTCTCCTTAGTTAGCTTCACTTGGAGTTGATCATGAGACTCCTTGAGGCTAGCATGAATACCTTTCAAGGCCTTGTGATCCTTGTCAAGTATATCAAACTCCTCCTTGAGTCTAGCAAGATCAACCCCAAGTTTGGCTTTCTCGGAATTGAGCACACGATAAACAACAAGAGCATGATCAAGATCTTTCTTTAACTTAGCATGATCATCGTTGTGTGACTCCTTAAGAGCCAAACAAAGACCACGCTCTTTCTTAAGAGCATTGGAAAGATCCGAAATCTCATCGGCATAGTCACGACTATGCCCCTCCATCTTAGAGATGGTATCTTCGTGAGCCTCGATCATGTCATTGGCTTCACCAAGTTGTTCCAAGAGGGCAACGAAGTGCTTCTTGGAATGACAACAAAGTGCTTCTTGGAATTACCCTTGAGTTTACCCATAAAGGTATCAAACTCATTCTCCTCCACATTTGTTCCCTCGTGTTCATCAATGCCATCCGTCAAAGAAGGATGATTAATGATGGTAGTTTTGATGTTGGGAGTTACCTTGTTGGTGGCTTTAGCCATGAGACACTTGGCGGTGATGCTCTCATTGGGTGAGTCGAAGAGAGACACCCGTGGAGTCGTTGCAATGGCAACGGAGGCCATGGCAATCGACTCACCATCTTCATCATCATCATCGTCCTCATTGTACTCTTCTTGTACCACCAATGCCTTGGGAGTAGTCTTCTTGGTGAAGTTGCTCTTGTTGGGGAAAGACTTGGCCTTATCCTTTCGGATGAGCTTGCCACCATTGTCTTCCCTCTTCTCATAAGGGTACTCCGCAACAAAGTGGCTCACATTGCCACAATTAAAGCAAGTCCCCACTCGTTGCTTGCCCTTTGCGCCACTTGAATTGTTCTTGTTGAAGTTGGGCCTTGAGTTCTTCTTGCTCCAAAATTGCCTTGAAGCAAGAGCCATGTGTTCATGATAGGTATATTTCGTATCTTCGAGGTTGCTCTTCTCTTCTTCCTCTTCATCCTCTTCCTCCATACTAACCTTGGCCTTTAGTGCAAGGTTGGGCTTCTTTACTCTTTGAGAGCGTAGCACCGCATTGTCGGCGGTCTTGTCCAAGATTCTCATAGCAACGAATTCATCTAACACTTCACTTGAGGACAAGGTGTGGAAGTCCGACCTTTGATGAATGATGGAGGGCATGGCTTTGTGGTAGGGCATCATTGCCTTGAGGAATTTGCGCTTGATCCAACTGTCATCCGTGTCCTTACTTCCATGATCTTGGAGTGAGACCGCGAGTTTGGTTACCCTCCGATAAAGCTCACGAGGTTCTTCATCTTCTTTCATTGCAAACTCATCGGCTTCATCTTGCACCACTTCATAGTTGGAGCGTTGAATGCTTGCACTTCCCCGGTAGAGGGAAACAACTTGGTGCCAAGCATCTTTGGCCATGGAGTAGGGCCGGAGACGAGGAAGATCTTCGGGTGGTATTGCTTCTTGGATGATGAAGAGAGCATTCTCATTGAATTGATTATCCACGGCTTCTCTAGGAGTGAAGTTGCTTCGGTCATGCGGATAGAAACCTTCTTCAATGATTCTCCAAAGGTTAGTGTTCACATGATTTAAATGACGCTTAAAGCGATAGACGCAAGAATCAAATTCCACATTCTTCTCAACCTTAGGGGCCGGGCTGGCATGATTCAAATGAGTGGAAGGAAGCGGTCCACCATAGACAAGTGGAGGTTCCACATGGGCAAAGATGTCGGTGCCATTTTTACCACTAGAAGAAGGAGCTTTCTCGCTAGTAGCTTCCCCCTTGTCGGAGGTAGCATCCGTCACCTTGTTCGCGGGATCACCCACTTTCAACGGTGTGGTGGAAAGTTTGAGCCCTTCTATGAATTTATTAAACATGCTTTCGACCTCGGTCGTCATGGAGGTTTTCAATGTGTCCAACGCCACATTGAATTCCTCACGAGAGACCATGATTCCCCATCTCCGTGAGATTTATACCGATTCGCACCGGAGTGCTCCCCACACCGTCTATGACGTCAACCATACTCTTGGACGGTAAAGTCCTTAATAAAGAGATGAGGCTCGATACCAATTGAAAGGATCGATATAGTTGACTAGAGGGGGGTGAATAGGCAACTAACAATTTTTAGCTTTTCTTTAACAATTTAAACTTTGCATCAAAGTAGGTTGTCTAGATATGCAACTAGGTGAGCAACCTATGTAATGCAACAACAACAAGCACACGAGCAAGCAAGGGATATATCACAAATAAGCTTGCACAAGTAAAGGCACGAAATAACCAAGAGTGAAGCCGGTGAAGACGAAGATGTGTTACCGAAGTTCCTTCCCTTTGAAGGGAAATGCGTCTCCGTTGGAGCGGTGTGGAGGCACAATGCTCCCCAAGAAGCCACTAGGGCCACCGTATTCTCCTCACGCTCTCACACAATGCGAGATGCCGTGATTCCACTATTGGTGCCCTTGGAGGCAGCGACCGAACCTTTACAAACAAGGTTGGGGCAATCTCCACAACTTAATTGGAGGCTCCCAATGACACCACGAAGCTTCACCACAATGTACTATGGCTCCGCGGTGACCTCAACCGTCTATGGTGCTCAAACACCCAAGAGTAACAAGATCCGCTAGGGATTAGTGGGGGAATCAAATTTCTCTTGGTGGAAGTGTAGATCGGGGCCTTCTCGACCAATCCCGAGCAAATCAACAAGTTTGATTGGCTAGGGAGAGAGATCGGGTGAAAATGGAGCTTGGAGAAACAATGGAGCTTTTGGGGGAAGAGGTAGGTCAACTTTGGAGAAGAAGACCCCTTTTATAGAGGAGGGAACAATCCAACCGTTACCCCCCTAAACAGCCCCGTAGAGGGCGGTACTACCGCAGGTGAGGGCGGTACTACCGTTGTGGCCAGCGGTACTACCGCTCCCCCTCGCGGTACTGTCGTGCAGTCTGGGAGGGCTGGCGAGAGAGCAAGAGTTGGACCCAAAGCGGTACTGCCGCGGTGGTAGGGCGGTATACTGCTCATGAGCGGCACTACCGCTCCACTGCCGCTGCTTAGTGCCGCACAATCCAACACGAGAAGCGACCCCCTCGAGTCGACGCGGTAGGAGCCTGGTACCTCAGCGGTACTACGGCTGAGGACCCACCGGCGGTACTGCCGCCTGTGACTCCCAAGTGGTACTACCGCTGGGCACCGCGGTACTACCGCTGGGACCAAATGATGCACATAGGAAGGGGAATGAGCTCTCCATTGAAGTGGAAAGGCTCAGAGGGTGTGAAAAGGATGTGTACGTGTTGATTCCACCCTAGCCTTACCAAAGAGGACCCCCTCTTGATAGTACAGTGACTCCTACGGAACTAGTTCACCAAAATAGAAAAGAAAGAGCTACACTGTCTTGAATAACACTCCGAGCGGAAGGAAATCGTCTCGTGCCAAAGGATGAATCTCTGAAATTCTTAAAGCACACGATTAGTCTGCAAACATGTTGTCATCAATCACCAAAACTACATCTAGAGAGATATGCCTTAACAATTTTTGATAGGCTTGGCTTCAATCCATTTAGTAAACTTGTCGACTGCCACGAGCACATGAGTGAAGCCGCTCCTACCAGTCCTCAGAGGCCCATCCATATCCAATCCCCAAACAGCAAAGGGCCAGACGAGTGGAATGGTCTTCAGGGTTGATGCAGGCTTGTGAGACATGTTGGAGTAAAACTGGCAACCTTCACATTTGTCGACTATTTCTTTCGCCATTTCATTTGCTCGTGGCCAATAAAATCCCGCTCGGTAATCTTTGGCCACAATGGTCCGAGAGAACGCATGGTGACCACAGGTCCCCGAGTGGATGTCGTTGAGGATCACTCGACCTTCTTCTGGTGTTATGCATTTCTGGCTGACTCCAGTTACACTTTCTCTGAACAGCTGTCCTCTTATCACAGTAAAGGCTTTGGATCGACGGACGATCTGTCGAGCCTCTTCTTCATCCTCTGGGAGTTCCTTCCTAAGAATGTACGCGATGTACGGCACTGTCCAGTCGGGAGTGATGACCAAAACCTCCATGATCAAGTCGACCACGGCTGGGACTTCGACTTCAGTCGGATCAGTGGCACTCTTTGGTTGTGGGGGCTCTTTAGTGAAAGGATCTTCCTGAACTAAAGGTGTATGAATATGTTCCAAAAACACATTGCTGGGAATGGCCTCCCTCTTGGAACCTATCTTTGCCAAATCATCAGCTGCTTGATTTTTCAGTCGGGGTATGTGATGGAGCTCTAACCCCTCAAACTTCTTCTCTAACTTTCTCACTGCATTACAATAGCCAGTCATAGCCGGGCTTCTGACGTCCCACTCCTTCATTTCTTGATTAACCACCAAATCCAAGTCGTCGTAGACCATGAGGCGACGGACGCTGAGTGAAATGGCCATACGCAACCCGTACAGAAGTGCCTTATATTCAGCTTCATTGTTGGAGAAGTCAAAATGAATCTGGAGAACATAGTTGAGTTTGTCACCTCGGGGAGATACCAATACCACCCCAGCACCGGAAGCATTCAACATCTTGGATCCATCAAAGAACATGGTCCAATGCTCTGAGTGAATCTGAGTCAACAGTTGCTGTTCGACCCACTCGGCGAGGAAATCTGCTATTGCTTGGGACTTGATAGCTTTCTTTGCCTCAAACTTGATATCCAAGGGAAGGAGTTCAATCGCCCACTTCGCCACTCGACTAGTTGCATCTCTGTTGTTCAGAATTTCTGACAATGGTGCGTCGCTGACGACTGTAATGGAGTGGTCAGAGAAATAATGTGCAACCTTCTTTGTGGTCATGTAAATTCCATAGACAAGCTTCTGATAATGCCGATATCATTGCTTGGACGGAGTTAGGACTTCAGAAACATAGTATACTGGGCGCTGAACTTTATAGGCTTTTCCTTCTTCTTCCCGCTCGACAGTGAGTACTGTACTGACAACTTGTCCAGTGGCTGCAATATAAAGCAGTAAAGGCTCTTTGCTGAGTGGGGCAGCGAGCACCGGCTGGGCGGAAAGCGGGGCTTTGAGCTCTGCAAACGCTGCTTCAGCTTCAGGAGTCCACTCAAACTTATCAGACTTCTTCATTAGTCGGTAAAGAGGCAATGCCTTTTCACCGAGGCGAGAGATGAATCGACTCAAGGCAGCCAAGCAACCAGTAAGCTTCTGGACGTCATGCACACGCACAGGGCGCTTCATCCGGAGTATGGCACCAACTTTCTCTGGGTTCGCGTCGATCCCTCGTTCAGAAACGAGAAAAACGAGTAACTTCCCACCAGGAACTCCGAATGTGCACTTTGAAGGATTAAGCTTGATATCATACCTTCTCAGGTTGGCAAAGGTTTCAGAAAGGTCAGTCAGTAGGTCGGAACCTTTACTTGACTTGACCACAATGTCATCCATATACGCTTCCACATTCCGACTGATTTGAGTGAGCAGACACTTCTGAATCATCCTCATAAATGTGGCACCAGCGTTCTTGAGACTGAATGGCATGGTGACATAACAAAAGCATCCGAATGGAGTGATGAAAGCTGTTTTTATCTCATCGGGTCCATACAATGGATCTGATGATACCCGGAATAGGCGTCCAGAAAAGACAAACGCTCACACCCCGCAGTCGAGTCGACGATCTGGTCGATGCGGGGGAGAGGAAAATGATCTTTCAGGCAGGCCCGATTGATATGCTTGAAGTCAATGCACATACGAAGTGAGTCATCCATCTTGGGGACCATGATAACATTGGCGAGCCACTCGGAGTGGTAAATCTCTCGGATGAACTCAGCTGCCAGGAGCCGATCCACTTCCTCACCAATTGCCTTTCTCTTCTGCACGGTGGACCGTCGAAGATGTTCCTTGACCGGTTTCACTTTCGGTCGACTTCAAACAAGGTTTCAGCCAGTCCCCTGGTACACCGGCATGTCAGAAGGTTTCCATGCAAAGATGTCCCAGTTCTCACGGAGGAACTGGATGAGCGCTTCTTCCTATTTGCTGTCGAGTGATGTTGAGATATGAGTAGGAGCAGCATTAGGATCGATCGGGTGAATATGAATTGGTTTCCTTTCATCGGACGACTGAAATGCAGAATCTGTGGCAGGCTTCTTAGCTCGCAACAAATGACTCGGATCTGCATTCTTCCGGTATTCTTGCATTTCGACTGCTGCCATTTGTGCATCGGCGATTTTTGAGCCCTTCTGAAAGCACTCTTCTGCCTTTTGCCGATTTCCAGTGATGGTGATCACTCCTCTGGGACTAGGCATCTTCAGTTTGAGGTACACGTAGCATGGTTGAGCCATAAAACGTGCATAAGCAGGCCTACCCAGAATAGCATGATAAGCACTCTGGAAATCCACTACTTCAAATGTCAACTTTTCTTTGCGGTAATTCTTGGAATCACCGAAAACCACGTCAAGGGCGATCTGGCCGAGTGATTCAGCCTTCTTGCCAGGTATAACGCCATGGAAACTCATATTGCTTTCACTAAGCTTGGACATCGGAATGCCCATTCCCTTCAAGGTTTCAGCATAAAGGATATTCAGGCCGCTACCACCATCCATTAGCACTTTGGTCAGTCGAGTGCCTTCAACTACTGGGTTGACCACCAACGCTTTCCTCCCAGGGGTGGCTATACGTGCCGGGTGATCAGATTGGTCGAATGTGATGGCAGTCTGAGACCACTTCAAATAACTGGGTGTTGCCGGAGCAACCTTATTCACTTCTCTGTTGATAACTTTCAATCGACTTTTGCTTTCAACATCAGCAAAAATCATCAGAGTGGAATTGACGTTGGGAAAACCATCATCATCTTCTTCCTTATCCTTCTCTTTGTCCAACTCCTTTTCCTTCTCATTGGGTTGCTTCTCTCGGAATTGCTAGATCAGGAGTCGAAACTGTCGAGTGGTATGTTTAGGGTAAATGAGATTACCCTCTTCATCTTTCTTGGTGTGAATGTGGCATGGTAAATCCAACACATCATTTCCGGCTTGATCTCTCACCTTCTTGGGGGTCCAGGGCCCTTTGGGCTTCCCCTTGAACTTTCCTTGAGCCACAACTAAAGCTTCACCAGGAGCAGCTGGCTCGGCCTTACGCTTCTGTTTCCGATTGGAAGTACCTCCGCCGGTGTCCTTACGCTTCTGTTTCCGATTGGAAGTACCTCCGCCGGTGTCCTGACCAACTGGTTTGCTCTTTCCGCTGCGGAGTCGATCCTCTTCTTCTCTGTTAGCGTACCGAGTGGCTATTTCCATCATCCGAGTCAAGGACATATCTCCTATCCGACCGAACTTCAGGACTAGTTCTCGATACTTCACGCCTTCCTTGAAGGCACAAACTGCTTGATGCTCGGACACATTTTCCACTGTGTGGTGCAAGGTGGTCCACCTCTGAATGAAATCTCTCAGGGTTTCACTCGGTTATTGCACACAATGCTGCAATTCTGTTAACCCTGCTGGTCGTTTGCAAGTACCCTCAAAAGTTCTGACAAACACTCGAGCGAGTTCCTCCCAACTGAATATACTGCCAGGTGCCAGCTGATTCAACCATGCTCTGGCCGAGCCTTCCAACATCAGAGGAAGGTGCTTCATAGCCACTTCATCATTGCCGCCACCAATATGTACAACCACTCGGTAATCCTCAAGCCAAGTGTCAGGCTTGGACTCACCAGTGAACTTCTTGACTCTAGTCGCCAACCTGAAGTTGGGAGGAATCACTGCGGCCCTGATGGCTCTGCTAAAACACTCTGGACCTGAAACATGCACTCTGCTGCCAGTCGGGTGATTTCTGTCATGGCCCTCTCAGGCGCCTGTTCTCGCCAACTGCACCTTTAACGAGAATAGATCTCGCATCAAAGCCCGGCTCCCTTGGATCGACTGGTACTCTTCGCTCGCCACTGTGAGGGCGTCAATCATCATGCTGCCGAGGCACATAGGACCCACTCCTTGGAGGAGGTGTGAGCACTCGACGACGGCCATCATGGCCGAGTCGGTGATTGATGTCTACTACGCAACCTTCTTCTTGTAGACGTTGTTGGGCCTCCAAGTGCAGAGGTTTGTATTGCAAATTTCCCTCAAGTGGATGACCTAAGGTTTATCAATCCGTGGGAGGCGTAGGTTGAAGATGGTCTCTCTGAAACAACCCTGCCACCAAATAACAAAGAGTCTCTTGTGTCCCCAACACACCCAATACAATGGTAAATTGTATAGGTGCACTAGTTCGGCGAAGAGATGGTGATACAAGTGCAATATGGATGATAGATATAGGTTTTTGTAATCTGAAAATATAAAAACAGCAAGGTAACAAGTGGTAAAAGTGAGTGTAAACAGTATTGCAATTCTAGGAAACAAGGCCTAGGGTTCATACTTTCACTAGTGCAAGTTCTCTCAACAATAATAACATAATTGGATCATATAACTATCCCTCAACACGCAACAAAGAGTCACTCCAAAGTCACTAATAGCGGAGAACAAACGAAGAGATTATTGTAGGGTACAAAACCACCTCAAAGTTATTCTTTCTAATCGATCTATTCAAGAGTCTGTAGTAAAATAACACGAAGCTATTCTTTCCGTTCGATCTATCATAGAGTTCGTACTAGAATAACACCTTAAGATACAAATCAACCAAAACCCTAATGTCACCTAGATACTCCAATGTCACCTCAAGTATCCGTGGGTATGATTATACGATATGCATCACACAATCTCAGATTCATCTACTCAAACCAACACAAAGTACTTCAAAGAGCACCCCAAAGTTTCTACCGGAGAGTCAAGACGAAAACGTGTGCCAACCCCTATGCATAAGTTCACGAGGTCGCGGAACTCGCAAGTTGATCACCAAAACATACATCAAGTGGATCACGTGATATCCCATTGTCACCACAGATAAGCACATGCAAGACATACATCAAGTGTTCTCAAATCCATAGAGACTCAATCCAATAAGATAACTTCAAAGGAAAACTCAATCCATTACAAGAGAGTATAGGGGAGAAACATCATAAGATCCAACTATAATAGCAAAGCTCACGATACATCAAGATCGTACCACCTCAAGAACACGAGAGAGAGAGAGAGAGAGATAAAACACAAAGCTACTGGTACATACCCACAGCCCGGTGGGTTAACTACTCCCTACTCGTCATCGAGAGCGCGGGGATGATGAGGATGGCCACCGTGAGGATCCCCTCCCTGAGGGGTCTTAACAGGGTCCCGATTGGTTTTTGGTGGCTACATAGGCTTGCAGCGACGGAACTCCCAATCTATTGTGTTCCTCGATGGTTTTAGGGTATATGGATATATATATATATATATATAGGCAAAAGAAGTTGGTCAGGGGAGCCACGAGGGGCCCACGAGGGTGGGGGCGCGCCCAGGGGCAGGCCCGCCTCCCTGCCTCATGGCCACCTCGAAGCTTCCCTGACTTCAACTCCAAGTCTCCTGGATCACGTTCGTTCCAAAAATCACGCTCCTGAAGGTTTCATTCCGTTTGGACTCCGTTTGATATTCCTTTTCTACGGAACACTGAAACAAGGGAAAAAACAGAAACTAGCACTGGGCTCTGGGTCAATAGGTTAGTCCCAAAGATAATATAAAGTGCATAGTAAAGCCCATTAAACATCCAAGATGGATAATATAATAGCATGAATACTTCATAAATTGTAGATACGTTGGAGACGTACCAGCATCCCCAAGCTTAATTCCTGCTCGTCCCCGAGTAGGTAAATGATAAAAGAAATAATTTATGAAGTGTGAATGCTAGCAGGTGCCCAAGTTTGATCAATGATAATTTCAATCACATTTTCTAGCATCATCATATATCATAATAGTATCTCATATCATAAAGCTTTTCATGATCAAGTAACAAGCTATTCACATGTTAAAATATAGATCATAAACTTTCTTGAAAACTAACAAATCGTGTTATTAGTCATCAAACAATAACAATTCATCTTATTTTCAGGAAGAGTCTATGTTAGAGCTTTGATTCAGCAAACTTCACATACTCAACTATCATTTAGTCTTCCATGATTGATACCATTCAAAGCATATTTTTAGAACAAATAGTATTCATCAAACACAGAGAAAGATAGGGGCTTAATGTTTCGCCTCCCAACCTTTTAACTCAAGGCTAATGTCAACAATAATAATTCATGCTCAAATATATTTGAATGGCCATATATGCTTAGATCTTTCTCCACCACATGATGTTTGCCAACTAAAGAGTAGGTTGGAATGAGAAGGAATACTACTGACTCTTGCATAAAAGTAAAAGATAGGCCCTTTGCAGAGGGAATCAGGGATTTGCAAAGGTGCCAGAGCTCGAAGCTAAAAAAGTGATGAAAATAATTTTGAGAGGTATGCTTTCATTGTCAACATAACGACCAAGAGTTCCCAATATCTTCCATACTAGATACATTATAGGCGGTTCCCACGCAGAAAGGTAAAGTTTTTACTCCCCCTCCACCAACATTCAGACTCCACGGCTTGTCCGAAACAACGGGTGCCTTCCAACTATCAACATTCTTGGGGGAGTTTTGTTTAAATTATTTGTGATTTTGTTTTTGATCTTTTGATCATAGGACTGGGCATCCGAGTTACCAGCCATTTTCTCGTGAATGATGAGCGGAGTCCACTCATCGTGAGAATAACCCACCTAGCATGGAAGATACTGACAGCCCCTAATCGCTACATGAGCGATTCGGACATAACAAATAGATTATTATTTGAAGGTTTAGAGTTTGGCACATGCAAATTTACTTGGGACGGCAGGTAAATACCGCATATAGGTAGATATGGTTGACACTCATGGAAGAAACTTGGTTCAAGGAATTTGGATGCACAAGCAGTATTCCCACTTAGTACAGATATTTTGGCTAGCAAAGGATTCTACATAGCAAGCACCACGTGTTAGAGGATCCATAACAATATAACTTCTATACAAATATACCCAAGCATAACTCATTATGTTGTCTTCCTTGTCCAACTTCAACTAATTTGCTCAGGTTTGAAAATAATTAATGGGGCTCACAATCATAGAAGATGTCCAAGATAGTATATTTATATGTGAAATCTCTCTTCCTTCAATATACTTTCATGAATTGTTCGAGTGACCAATACAATGTTTGCTAACCTTCAATAAATTTACCACATCTACTTCTTATATGTAAAGGCATTACTCCCCATGGGATAAGCATAACATATATAATTTCAGATTTATGACATTCAAATCATTCAACCATTTACTCATAGGATATAAGTGAAGCACGCGAGTAAATGACAAACTACTCCAAAAAGATATAAGTGAAGATCAATGAGTAGTTAAATAATTTTGTAGCTATGTGAAGACTCTCTCTCATTTAAGAATTTCAGATCTTGATATTTTATTCAAACAGAAAGCAAAACAAAATAAAACGACATTTCAAGGATAGCACTCATCATGTGAAGAAGCAAAAACTTAGGCTCAACCGATACTAACCGATAATTGTTGAAGAAGAAAGGTGGGATGCCTACAGGGGCATCCACAAGCTTAGATGCTTGAGACTTCTTGAAATATTATCTTGGGGTGCCTTGGGCATCCCCAAGCTTGAGCTTTTGTGTCTGCTTAATTCCTCTCATATCACAGTTTCCTAAATCTCGAAAGCTTCATCCACACCAAACTCAACAAGAACTCGTGAGATAAATTAGTATAAACCAATGCAAAAACCTTATCATTATCTAGTGTAAAAAATCACTAAAATTATTATTCAACATTGCATACTAAATGCCTCTGCATATTTAATACTCCTATCCTCAAATAGAATCATTAAACAAGCAAACATATGCAAACAATGCAAACATAACAGCAATCTGCCAAAACAGTACAGTCTGTAAAGAATGCAAGATTCATCATACTTCCCTAACTCCAAACATTATGAAATTCTACCACATTGTAGAAAATTTATCAGAGCTTATTATGCAAAAAAAAAATCAACATTTTATCATATTCTGGCTTTTCTAGGGAATTGTTGCAACAACGATAAACTTTCTGTTTTGAAACAACAACATGTATACTTGCAAAATAAGCATGGTAAAGGCTATCCTTGAAATTTTTATTGAAAATAAAGATGAAAAACATTATTCTAAATAACAGCAAGCAAATACTAACAAATAAAATGATGCTCCAAGCAAAACACATATCATGTGGTGAATAAAAATATAGCTCCAAGTAAAGTTACCGATGAACGAAGATTTAAAGAGGGATGCCATCCGGGCATCCCCAAGCTTAGGCTCTTGGTTGTCCTTGAATATTACCTTGGGGTGCCTTGGGCATCCCCAAGCTTAGGATCTTTCCACTCCTTATTCCATAGTCCATCGAATCTTTACCCAAAACTTGAAAACTTCACAACACAAAACTCAACAGAAAACTCGTAAGCTCTGTTAGTATAAGAAAATAAATCACCACTTAGGTACTGTTGTGAACTCATTCTAAATTCATATTGGTGTAATATCTACTGTATTCCAACTTATTTATGGTTCATACCTTCCGATACTACTCATAGATTCATCAAAATAAACAAACAACACATAGAAAACAGAATCTGTCAAAAACAGAATAGTCTGTAGTAATCTGCATCAAACGCAAACTTCTGGAACTCAGAAAAATCTGCCAAAGTAGGACGACCTATATAATTTGATTATTTATCTACTTCAATTGGAATCAGTATTTTATCACTTTCTGGTGATTTTTAACAATTGTTTTTGTGAGCAGAAAGTTTCTGTCTTTTTCAGCAAGATCAAATAATTATCATCCAAGAAAATCCTATAGGTCTTACTTGGCACAAACACTAATTAAAACATGAAACCACATCTAACCAGAGGCTAGATGATTTATTTATTACTAAACAGGAACAAAAAGCAAGGAACAAAAATAAAATTGGGTCGCCTCCCAACAAGCGCTAACGTTTAACGCCCCTAGCTAGGCATGATGATTTCAATGATGCTCACCTAAAAGATAAGAATTGAAATATAAAGAGAGCATCATGAAGAATATGACTAGCACATTTAAGTCTAACCCACTTCCTATGCATAGGGATTTTGTGAGCAAACAACTTATGGAAACAATAATCAACTAGCATAGGAAGGCAAAACAAGCATAACTTCAAGATTTTCAACACATAGAGAGGAAACTTGATATTATTGCAATATGTAGAAGCATATGATCCTCTCTCATAATAATTTTCAGTAGCATCAGGAATGAATTCAACCATATAACCAGCACATAAAACATTCTTTTCATGATCTACTTGCATAAATTTTTTACTACTCTCCACATAAGCAAATTTGTTCTCATGAATAGTAGTGGGAGCAAACTCAACAAAATAACTATCATGTGAAGCATGATCCAATTGAAAATTAAAATGATGACAAGTTTCATAGTTATCTTTATTCTTTATAGCATACGTGTCATCACAATAATCATCATAAATAGGAGGCATGCTTTCATCATAATAAATTTGCTCATCAAAACTTGGGGGACAAAAAATAACATCTTCATCAAACATAGCTTCCCCAAGCTTGTGGCTTTGCATATCATTGGCATCATGGATATTCAAGGAATTCATACTAACAACATTGCAATCATGCTCATCATTCAAAAATTTAGTGCCAAACATTTTAATGCATTCTTCCTCTAGCAATTGAGCACATTTATCGGAATCCTTATTTTCACGGAAGACATTAAAAAGATGAAGCATATGAGGCAACCTTTATTTCATTTTTTTGTAGTTTTCTTTTATAAACTAAACTAGTTATAAAACAAGAAACTAAAAGATTCAATTGCAAGATCTAAAGATATACCTTCAAGCACTCACCTCCCCAGCAACAGCGCCAGAAAAGAGGTTGATGTCTACTACGCAACCTTCTTCCTGTAGACGTTGTTGGGCCTCCATGTTGGGGAACGTAGTAATTTCAAAAAAATTCTTACGCACACGCAAGATCATGGTGATGCATAGCAATGAGAGGGGAGAGTGTGTCCACGTACCCTCGTAGACCGAAAGCGGAAGCGTTAGCACAACGCGGTTGATGTAGTCATACATCTTCATGATCTGACCGATCAAGTACCGAACGCACGGCACCTCCGAGTTCTGCACACGTTCAACTCGATGACGTCCCTCGAACTCTGATCCAGCCGAGCTTTGAGGGAGAATTCCGTCAGCATGACGGCGTGGTGACGATGATGATGTTCTACCAACACAGGGCTTCACCTAAGCACCGCTACGATATAATCGAGGTGGACTATGCTGGAGGGGGGCACCGCACACGGCTAAGAGATCCAAGGGATCAATTGTTGTGTCTAGAGGTGCCCCCCTGCCAGGAGGAGGCGCGCCAGGGAGGAGTCCTACTCCCACCGGGAGTAGGACTCCCTCCTTTCCTAGTTTGAGTAGGAGAAGGGGGAAGGAGGAGGGAGAGAGGAAGGAAAGGGGGGCGCCCCCCCTCCTTGTCCAATTCAGACTAGAGGGGGAGGGGGCGCGCGGCCTACCCTGGGCGCCCCTCCTGTTCTCCACTAAAGCCCATCTTGGCCCATTAAACCCCCGGGGGGGTTCCGGTAACCCCAGGTACTCCGGTAAAATCTCGATTTCACCCGGAACACTTCCGATATCCAAATATAGGCTTCCAATATATCAATCTTTATGTCTCGAGCATTTCGAGACTCCTCGTCATGTCCGTGATCACATCCGGGACTCCGAATTATCTTCGGTACATCAAAACACATAAACTCATAATATAACCGTCATCGAACTTTAAGCGTGCGGACCCTACGGGTTCGAGAACTATGTAGACATGACCGGGACACGTCTCCGGTCAATAACCAATAGCGGAACCTGGATGCTCATATTGGCTTCCACATATTCTACGGACATCTTTATCGGTCAAACCGCATAACAACATACGTTGTTCCCCCCAGTCAAAAAAAACCCAGTCAAAAAAACATACGTCGTTCCCTTTGTCATCGGTATGTTACTTGCCCGAGATTCGATCGTCGGTATCTTAATACCTAGTTCAATCTAGTTACCAGCAACTCTCTTTACTCTTTCCGTAATACATCATCCCGCAACTAACTCATTAGTTGCAATGCTTGCAAGGCTTATAGTGATGTGCATTACCGAGTGGGCCCAGAGATACCTCTCCGACAATTGAAGTGACAAATCCTAATCTCGAAATACGTCAACCCAAAAAGTACCTTCGGAGACACCTGTAGAGCACCTTTATAATCACCCAGTTACGTTGTGACGTTTGGTAGCACACAAAGTGTTCCTCCGATAAACGGGAGTTGCATAATCTCATAGTCATAGGAACATGTATAAGTCATGAAGAAAGCAATAGCAGAATACTAAATGATCAAGTGCTAAGCTAACGGAATGGGTCAAGTCAATCACATCATTCTCCTAATGATGTGATCCCGTTAATCAAATGACAACTCATGTCAATGGCTAGGAAACATAACCATCTTTGATCAACGAGCTAGACAAGTAGAGGCATACTAGTGACACTCTGTTTGTTTATGTATTCACACAAGTATTATGTTTCCGGTTAATACAATTCTAGCATGAATAATAAACATTTATCATGATATAAGGAAATAGATAATAATTTTATTATTGCCTCTAGGGCACATTTCCTTTAGTCTCCCACTTGCACTAGAGTCAATAATCTGGATTACACAGTAATGATTCTAACACCCATGGAGCCTTGGTGTTGATCATGTTTTGCTCGTGGAAGAGGCTTAGTCAACGGGTCTGCAACATTCAGATCCGTATGTATCTTGCAAATTTCTATGTCTCCCACCTGGACTTGATCCTGGATGGAGTTGAAGCGTCTCTTGTTGTGCTTGGTTCTCTTGTGAAATCTAGATTCCTTTGCCAAGGAAATTGCACCAGTATTGTCACAAAAGATTTTCATTGGACCCGATGCACTAGGTATGACACCTAGATCGGATATGAACTCCTTCATCCAGACTCCTTCATTTCCTGCTTCCGAAGCAACTATGTACTCCTCTTCACACGTAGATCCCGCCACAATGTTTTGTTTAGAACTGCACCAACTTACAGCTCCACCGTTCAATGTAAATACGTATCTGGTTTGCGATTTAGAATAGTCCGGATCAGAGTCAAAGCTTGCATCGACGTAACCATTTACGACTAGCTCTTTGTCACCTCCATAAATGAGAAACATATCCTTAGTCCTTTTCAGGTATTTCAGGATGTTCTTGACTACTGTCCCGTGATCCGCTCCTGGATTACTTTGGTACCTCCCTGCTAAACTTATAGCAAGGCACACATCAGGTCTGGTACACAACATTGCATACATGATAGAGCCTATGGCTGAAGCATAGGGAATATCTTTCATCTTCTCTTTATCTTCTGCAGTGGTCGGGCATTGAGTCTTACTCAACTTCACACCTTGTAACACAGGCAAAAAACCTTTCTTTGCTTGATCCACTTTGAACTTCTTCAAAACTTTGTCAAGGTATGTGCTCTGTGAAAGTCCAATTAAGCGTCTTGATCTATCTCTATAGATCTTGATGCCCAATATATAAGCATCTTCACCGAGGTCCTTCATTGAAAAACTCTTATTCAAGTATCCCTTTATGCTATCCAGAGATTCTTTATCATTCCCAATCAGCAATAAGTCATACACGTATAATATCAGAAATGCTACAGAGCTCCCACTCACTTTCTTGTAAATACAGGCTTCTCCAAAAGTCTGTATAAAACCATATGCTTTGATCACACTATCAAAGCATTTATTCCAACTCCGAGAGGCTTGCACCAGTCCATAAATGCATCGCTGGAGCTTGCACACTTTGTTAGCTCCCTTTGGATCGACAAAACCTTCCGCCTGCATCATATACAACTCTTCTTCCAGAAATCCATTCAGGAATGCAGTTTTGACTTCCATTTGCCAAATTTCATAATCATAAAATGCGGCAATTGCTAACATGATTCGGACAGACTTAAGCATCGCTACGGGTGAGAAAGTCTCATCGTAGTCAATCCCTTGAATTTGTCGAAAACCTTTTGCAACAAGTCGAGCTTTATAGACAGTAACATTATTGTCAGCGTCAGTCTTCTTCTTGAAGATCCATTTATTCTCAATGGCTTGCCGATCATCGGGCAAGTCAACCAAAGTCCACACTTTGTTCTCATACATGGATCCCATCTCAGATTTCATGGCCTCAAGCCATTTTGCGTTATCTGGGCTCACCATCGCTTCTTCATAGTTCGTAGGTTCATCATGGTCTAGTAACATAACCTCTAGAATAGGATTACCGTACCACTGCGCGGATCTTACTCTGGTTGACCTACGAGGTTCAGTAACAACTTGATCTGAAGTTTCATGATCATCATCATTAACTTCGTCACTAATTGGTGTAGGTGTCACAGGAACCGGTTTCTGTGATGAACTACTTTCCAATAAGGGAGCGGGTACAGTTACCTCATCAAGTTCTACTTTCCTCCCACTTACTTCTTTCGAGAGAAACTCCTTCTCTAGAAAGGATCCAAATTTAGCAACAAAAGTCTTGCCTTCAGATCTGTGATAGAAGGTGTACCCAACAGTTTCCTTTGGGTATCCTATGAAGACACATTTCTCCGATTTGGGTTCGAGCTTATCAGGTTGAAGCTTTTTCACATAAGCATCGCAGCCCCAAACTTTAAGAAACGACAACTTTGGTCTCTTGCCAAACCACAGTTCATAAGGCGTCGTCTCAACTGATTTCGATGGTGCCCTATTTAACGTGAATGCAGCCATCTCTAAAGCATAACCCCAAAACGATAGTGGTAAATCAGTAAGAGACATCATAGATCGCACCATATCTAGTAAAGTACGATTACGACGTTCGGACACACCATTACGTTGTGGTGTCCCGGGTGGCATGAGTTGCGAAACTATTCCACATTGTTTCAAATGAAGACCAAACTCAGAACTCAAATATTCTCCTCCACGATCAGATCGTAGAAACTTTATTTTCTTGTTACGATGATTTTCAACTTCACTATGAAATTCTTTGAACTTTTCAAATGTTTCAGACTTATGTTTCATTAAGTAGATATACCCATATCTGCTTAAATCATCTGTGAAGGTGAGAAAATAACGAACCCGCCGCGAGCCTCAACATTCATCGGACCACATACATCTGTATGTATGATTTCCAACAAATCTGTTGCTCGCTCCATAGTTTCGGAGAACGGCGTTTTAGTCATCTTGCCCATGAGGCACAGTTCGCAAGTACCAAGTGATTCATAATCAAGTGGTTCCAAAAGTCCATCAGTATGGAGTTTCTTCATGCGCTTTACACCAATATGATCTAAACGGCAGTGCCACAAATAAGTTGCACTATCATTATCAACTCTGCATCTTTTGTCTTCAATAATATGAATATGGGTATCACTACTATCGATATTCAATAAAAATAGACCACTCTTCAAGGGTGCATGACCATAAAAGACATTACTCATATAAATAGAGAAACCATTATTCTCTGATTTAAATGAATAACCGTCTCGCATCAAACAAGATCCGGATATAATGTGCATGCTCAAAGCTGGCACCAAATAACAATTATTTAGGTCTAAAACTAATCCTGAAGGTAGATGTAGAGGTAGCGTGCCGACCGCGATCACATCGACTTTGGAACCATTTCCCACGCGCATCGTCACCTCATCCTTAGTCAATCTTCGCTTAATCCGTAGTCCTGCTTTGAGTTGCAAATATTAGCAACAAAACCAGTATCAAATACCCTGTGCTACTTGAGCATTAGTAAGGTACACATCAATAACATGTATATCACATATACCTTTGTTCACCTTGCCATCCTTCTTATTCGCCAAATACTTGGGGCAGTTCCGCTTCCAAAGGATCACTGCTTTGCGTAGAAGCACTCGCCTCGTGCTTAGGTCCAGACTTGGGTTTCTTCTCTTGAGCAGCAACTTGTTTGATGTTCTTCTTGAAGTTCCCCTTCTTCTTCCCTTTTCCCTTTTTCTTGAAACTGTTGGTCTTGTTGACCATCAACACTTGATGCTCCTCCTTGATTTCTACCTCCGCAACCTTTAGCATTGCGAAGAGCTCGGGAATCGTCTTATCCATCCCTTGCATGTTATAGTTCATCACAAAGCTCTTGTAGCTTGGTGGCAATGATTGAAGAATTCTGTCAATGACGCTATCATCCGGAAGATTAACTCCCAGTTGAATCAAGTGATTGTTATACCTAAACGTTCTGAGTATATGCTCACTGAACAAACTATTCTCTTCCATCTTACAGTTGTAGAACTTATTGGAGACTTCATATCTCTCAATCCGGGCATTTGCTTGAAATATTAACTTCAACTCCTGGAACATCTCATATGCTCCATGACGCTCAAAACGTCATTGAAGTCCCCGATTCTAAGCCGTAGCATGGCACAATCAATTATCGAATAGTCATCAGCTTTGCTCGCCAGACGCTCATAACATCCGTGTTGCTCCTGCGGCAGGTCCGGCACCTAGCGGTGCTTCCAGACGTAATTCTTCTCAGGCAGCAATGAGGATAATCCTCAAGTTACGGACCCAGTCCATGTAATTTCTACCATCATCTTTCAACTTTGCTTTCTCAAGGAACGCATTAGAATTCAACGGAACAACAGCACGAGCCATCTATCTACAATCAACATAGACAAGCAAAATACTATCAGGTTCTAAGTTCATGATAAATTTAAGTTCAGTTAATCATATTACTTAAGAACTCCCACTTAGATAGACATCCCTCGAGTCATCTAAATGATCACGTGATCCAAATCAACTAAACCATGTCCGATCATCACGTGAGATGGAGTAGTTTCAATGGTGAACATCACTATATTGATCATATCTACTATATGATTCATGCTCGACCTTTCGTTCTCAGTGTTTCGAGGCCATATCTGCATATGCTAGGATCTCAAGTTTAACCTAAGTATTCCGCGTGTGCAACTGTTTTCCACCCGTTGTATTTGAACGTAGAGCCTATCACATCTGATCATCACGTGGTGTCTCAGCACGAAGAACTTTCACAACGGTGCATACTCAGGGAGAACACTTGTACCATGATAATTTAGTGAGAGATCATCTTATAATGCTACCGTCAATCAAAGCAAGATAAGATGCATAAAAGATAAACATCACATGCAATCAATATAAGTGATATGATATGGCCATCATCATCTTGTGCTTGTGATCTCCATCTCAAGCAATCACATGATCACCATCATCACCGGCCGACACCTTGATCTCCATCGTAGCATCATTGTCGTCTCGCCAACTTATGCTTCTACGACTATCCCTACCGCTTAGTGATAAAGTAAAGCATTACAGGCGTTGCATTGCATACAATAAAGCGACAACCATATGGCTCTCGCCAGCTTGCCGATAACTTCGGTTACAAAACATGATCATCTCATACAATAAAATATAGCATCATGCCTTGACCATATCACATCACAACATGCCCTGCAAAAACAAGTTAGACGTCCTCTACTTTGTTGTTGCAAGTTTGACGTGGCTGCTACAGGCTGAGCAAGAACCGTTATTACCTACGCATCAAAACCACAACGATAGTTTGTCAAGTTAGTGTTGTTTTAACCTTCTCAAGGACCGGGCGTAGCCACACTCGGTTCAACTAAAGTTGGAGAAACCGACACCCGCCAGCCACCGTGTGCAAAGCACGCCGGTAGAACAAGTCTCGCGTAAGCGTCTGGCGTAATGTCGGTCCGGGCCGCTTCATCCAACAATACGCATTTAACCAAAGTATGACATGCCGGTAAGCAGTATGACTTGTATCGCCCATAACTCACTTGTGTTCTACTCGTGCATATAACATCTACACATAAAACCAGGCTCGGATGCCACTGTTGGGGAACGTAGTACTTCCAAAAAAATTCCTACGCACACGCAAGATCATGGTGATGCATAGAAACGAGAGGGGAGAGTGTGTCCACGTACCCTCGTAGAACGAAAGCGGAAGCGTTAGCACAACGCGGTTGATGTAGTCGTACATCTTCACGATCCGACCGATCAAGTACCGAACGCACGGCACCTCCGAGTTCTGCACACGTTCAACTCGATGACGTCCCTCAAACTCCGATCCAGCCGAGCTTTGAGGGAGAATTCCACAAGACGACGCGTGGCAGGACGATGATGATGTTCTACCGATGCAGGGCTTCGCCTAAGCACCGCTACGATATTATCGAGGTGGACTATGGTGGAGGGGGGCACCGCACACGGCTAAGAGATCCAAGGGATTTTGTTGTGTCTAGAGGTGCCCCCTGCCCCCGTATATAAAGGAGCAAGGGGGAGAGGCGGCCGGCCAGGAGGAGGCGCGCCAGGGAGGAGTCCTACTCCCACCGGGAGTAGGATTCCCTCCTTTCCTAGTTGGAGTGGAAGAAGGGGGAAGGAGGAGGGAGAGAGGAAGGAAAGGGGGGTGCCCCCCCTTCTTGTCCAATTTGGACTAGAGGGGGAGGGGGCACGCGGCCTGCCCTGGCCGCCCCTCCTCTTCTCCACTAAGGCCCATCTTGGCCCAGTAAACCCCAGGGGTTCCGTAACCCCAGACTCGGTAAAATCCGATTTCACCCGGAACACTTCCGATATCCAAATATAGGCTTCCAATATATCAATATTTATGTCTCGACCATTTCGAGACTCCTCGTCATGTCCGTGATCACATCCGGGACTCAACTATCTTCGTACATCGTAACACATAAACTCATAATATAACCGCCATCGAATCAGAGCGTGCGGACCCTGCGGGTTTGAGAACTATGTAGACATGACCGAGACACGTCTCCGGTCAATAACCAATAGCGCAACCTGGATGCTCATATTGGCTCCCACATATTCTACGAAGATCTTTATCGGTCAAACCGCATAACAACATACGTCTTTCCCTTTTTCATCGGTATGTTACTTGCCCGAGATTCGATCGTGGGTATCTTAATACCTAGTTCAATCTCGTTACCAGCAGGTCTCTTTACTCAATCCGTAATACATCATCCTGCAACTAACTCATTAGTTGCAATGCTTGCAAGGCTTATAGTGATGTGCATTACCGAGTGGGCCCAGAGATACCTCTCCGACAATCGGAGTGACAAATCCTAATCTCAAAATACGCCAACCCAACAAGTACCTTCGGAGACACCAGAGAGCACCTTTATAATCACCCAGTTACATTGTGACGTTTGGTAGCACACAAAGAGTTCCTCCGTAAACGGAGTTGCATAATCTCATAGTCATAGGAACATGTATAAGTCATGAAGAAAGCAATAGTAGAATACTAAACGATCGAGTGCTAAGCTAACGGAATGGGTCAAGCCAATCACATCATTCTCCTAATGATGTGATCCAGTTAATCAAATGACAACTCATGTCAATGGCTAGGAAACATAACCATCTTTGATCAACGAGCTAGTCAAGTAGAGGCATACTAGTGACACTCTTTTTGTTTATGTATTCACACAAGTATTATGTTTCCGGTTAATACAATTCTAGCATGAATACTAAACATTTATCATGATATAAGAAATAAATAATAGCTTTATTATTGCCTCTAGGGCATATTTCCTTCACTCCAAGTGCAGAGGTTTGTAGGACAGCACCAAATTTCCCTCAAGTGGATGAGCTAAGGTTTATCAATCCGTGGGAGGCGTAGGTTGAAGATGGTCTCTCTCAAACAACCCTGCAACCAAATAACAAAGAGTCTCTTGTGTCCCCAACACACCCAATACAATGGTAAATTGTATAGGTGCACTAGTTCGGCGAAGAGATGGTGATACAAGTGCAATATGGATGATAGATATAGTTTTTTGTAATCTGAAAAATATAAAAACAGCAAGGTAACAAGTGGTAAAAGTGAGCGTAAACGGTATTGCAATGCTAGGAAACAAGGCCTAGGGTTCATACTTTCACTAGTGCAAGTTCTCTCAACAATAATAACATAATTGGATCATATAACTATCCTCAACATGCAACAAAGAGTCACTCCAAAGTCACTAATAGCAAGAGAACAAACGAAGAGATTATTGTAGGGTACAAAACCACCTCAAATATATCCTTTCCGATCGATCTATTCAAGAGTCCGTAGTAAAATAACACGAAGCTATTCTTTCCGTTCGATCTATCATAGAGTTCGTACTAGAATAACACCTTAAGATACAAATCAACCAAAACCCTAATGTCACCTAGATACTCCAATGTCACCTCAAGTATCGGTGGGTATGATTATACGATATGCATCACACAATCTCAGATTCATCTACTCAAACCAACACAAAGTACTTCAAAGAGTGCCCCAAAGTTTCTATCGGAGAGTCAAGACGAAAATGTGTGCCAACCCCGATGCATAAGTTCACGAGGTCACGGAACTCGCAAGTTGATCACCAAAACATACATCAAGTGGATCACGTGATATCCCATTGTCACCATAGATAAGCACATGCAAGACATACATCAAGTGTTCTCAAATCCATAGAGACTCAATCCAATAAGATAACTTCAAAGGGAAAACTCAATCCATTACAAGAGAGTAGAGGGGGAGAAACATCATAAGATCCAACTATAATAGCAAAGCTCGCGATACATCAAGATCGTACCACCTCAAGAACACGAGAGAGAGAGAGAGAGAGAGAGAGATCAAACACCTAGCTACTGGTACATACCCTCAGCCCCGAGGGTAAACTACTCCCTTCTCGTCATGGAGAGCGTCGGGATGATGAGGATGGCCACCGGTGAGGGATCGCCCCTCCTGCAGGGTGCCGGAACAGGGTCCCGATTGGTTTTTGGTGGCTACATAGGCTTGCAGCGACGGAACTCCCAATCTATTGTGTTCCCCGATGTTTTTAGGGTATATGGATATATATATATATAGGCAAAAGAAGTCGGTCAGGGGAGCCACGAGGGGCCCACGAGGGTGGGGGCGCGCCCAGGGGGCAGGCCCGCCTCCCTGCCTCATGGCCACCTCGAAGCTTCCCTGACTTCAACTCCAAGCCTCCTGGATCACGTTCGTTCCAAAAATCACGCTCCCGAAGGTTTCATTCCGCTTGGACTCCATTTGATATTCCTTTTTCATAAACATCAAACAAGGGAAAAATGTAAACCGGCACTAGGTCAAGTTAATAGGTTAGTCCCAAAAATAATATAAAAGTGCATAGTAAAGCCCATTAAACATCCAAGACGGATAATATAATAGCATGAATACTTCATAAATTATAGATACGTTGGAGACGTATCAGTGATCATATTGCTCGTGGTTTCAGATCGATCCTGCCGGTACCCACGTCCCTCACGCCGCGGGGGCGATCTTGGGCTGTGAGCCGACTGAACTGTGTCTGCCATCACAGATCTGCTATGAACCCTATTCCGCGACTGAGACACTGTTGTGTTCTACTCTCCGGCTGCCCGGAGTAAGGCCCGGATCTACATCAAACCTCTGCCAGCTTCCGACTGGGAGGGCTGAATTGACTCTGCTATCCGGGCTGCAGCTGTGAGATTTTGAATTGGAGTGCGGTATACCTGAGGTTGAGGCGGAAAAAGTTGTCGTCGACTGGATTCGGGGATCCGCTGCCGAGCACGCTCGTCGAGAGCATGCTGAAGATTCTCCAATCGAGTGTGCTCAGCCAAGTTGGCCAGGCGCGCCTCCTCCAAGGCCCGGGCCTCGGGGGTTTCTCCAACGATGGGAGTGTGAAGTGCATCCATATTGCAGCGGTGAAGCTCTTCCCTCTGCTGCGAAGAAAGGGGCTCGGGGCGGTACTCCTCGTGAACGCGTGATGGATCACCGCCACCATCACCGCCGTCGTCGCGGGGGAAGCCAGGAGGACTGTGTGGTCCGTTGACCATCAAGACTTCAGCCGCGGGATCGCTGCTATCGCACTCGGATGCGGTATCGATGGAGCCAGTCGAAAAGGCCGTAGAGAGTTTCGTCGGGCTCGATTGCCGCGACTTGTGGAGTGGCCGACTGACGGGCCACTGCGTGTCTCATGCACCGCTGAAGCCGCGACCGACCAGATCGCTTGCGCCGGCGTACAGTGGGGAGCGAGGAACAACAGGAGCCAAACGATACTGAGTCGATGACTGCCGGAGAAGGACGACGCGGCCGCACGCGCGAAAGTGCGTTGCCCCGCGGACGGGGAGTGCATCGATGTCGAGGGGAGCTTCCTGAAGCCAGGCGGAGTCGTCGGCAACAAAGACGAGCGCGCCGAGATGGATCTCGCGGCCCTCAGCCAAACCTCTGCCGGAAACCATGATAATGGGAACCGGAAAATTGCAAATTCACCAAAAAGTCGCTAAGACACCTGCCCCAAGGTGGGCGCCAACTGTCGTGGATCTAAGACTGACAGTAGAATGGGGGGTATGTATGAGGAGCAAGATCCTAGCTATGGTGAAGTTGTACACACGAGTTTTACGAGTTCAGGCCCTTCGCGGAGGAAGTAATAGCCCTACGTCTCGGAGCCCGGAGGCGGTCGACTGGATTATGCGTGTGTGTGTGTGTGTGTTACAGGGGGTGCGAACCCTTGTGCCAGAGGAGGGGGGTGGCTTATATAGTGAACGCCAAGACCCCAGCCATTCCCCTGTTGCCAAGGGTTCAATGTACATAAAGATGAGGCGTTACTGGTAACGCCAGCCTTAAATGCCTGAATGGCCTTGAAGATTACAGAGTGAACGCTCGTCCGTTGCCACACCAGATGACTCCTAGTCTTCAATAGGTCGAGTGGATTCTTGTATGATCGAGTGATCGATTGGTCGAGCGACTTCAGGAAGGAGGGGTCTCTGAGTAGCTAATCGGTCGAGTGGATTGCACTCGACACCTTTGTTGGGCCCTCCCTGTTGTCTCTTGAGCTTCTTTGTTTCTAGGATAGTGACCTTGGATAGGGCGCATAGGTCAGGCTTATGACCCTACCCTGTGTCTATATCATCATCAGTTCTTCCCTTGTACTGTTCACCCTCAGCCCAAGAGGCAATCCACCACACCACACTGGAGTAGGGTATTACACCACATCGGTGGCCCGAACCAGTATAAACCTTGTGTCCCCTTGTTCCTAGGGTCCGTCAAGTTAGGCCGTGAGTTCATGATGCGTGCGATCTAGAGGGAGAAGAGATCTTCGTGCGCACCCCAGTGTTCGAACCTCAAGGGTTTTGCCAGAACCCGAAATCCGACATTTAGCGTGCCTGGTAGGGGTGCGCTGAAGCTTTCCTCTCGTCGATCCGCGTTTCGCCACTCCATCAAGTTTACGGCCCACGCTCGTCGGGCCCGTGCTGAGTGCCGGGCCGCTCTTGCCACCCGTGACACTCAGACACCTGCTACGTCTTGAGCTTGCGTTGGTTTTCCCCAAAGAGGAGAGGATGATGCAGCAGAGTAGCGTAAGTATTTCCCTTAGTTTTTGAGAACCAAGGTATCAATCCAGTAGGAGGCCACGCGCAAGTCCCTTGTACCTACACAAAACAAATAGCTCCTCGCAACCCACGCGAATAGGGGTTGTCAATCCCTTCACGGTCACTTACGAGAGTGAGATCTGATAGAGATGATAGATAATATTTTTGGTATTTTTGGTATAAAGATGCAAAGTAAAATAAAAAGGCAAAGTAAAGAGCAAAGCAATAATAAAGCATAGGAAGATTAATATGATGAAAATAGACCCGGGGGCCATAGATTTCACTAGTGGCTTCTCTCAAGAGCATAGGTATTTTACGGTGGGTGAACGAATTACTGTTGAGCAATTGATGTAATTGAGCATAGTTATGAGAGTATCTAGGTATGATCATGTATATAGGCATCACGTCCGAGACAAGTAGACCGACTCCTGCAGCATCTACTACTATTACTCCACTCATCGACCGCTATCCAGCATGCATCTAGAGTATTAAGTAAAAGAAAACAGAGTAACGCCTTAAGCAACATGACATGATGTAGAGGAATAAATTCATGCAATATGATAAATACCCCATCTTGTTATCCTCGATGACAACAATACAATACGTGCCTTGCTGCCCCATCACATCGGGAAAGGACACCGCAAGATTGAACCCAAAGCTAAGCACTTCTCCCATTGCAAGAACTACCAATCTAGTTGGCCAAACCAAACGGATAATTCGAAGAGACTTGCAAAGATAACTCAATCATACATAAAAGAATTCAGAAAATATTCAAATATTGCTCATAGATAATCTTGATCATAAACCCACAATTCATCGGTCTCAACAAACACACCGCAAAAAGAAGATTACATCGAATAGATCTCCACGAGAGAGGGGAGAACATTGTATTGAGATCCAAAAAGAGAGAAGAAGCCATCTAGCTACTAACTATGGACCGAAGGTCTGAAGTAAACTACTCACACTTCATCGAAGAGGCTATGATGTTGATGTAGAAGCCCTCCGTGGTGGTATGCCCTTCCGTGAGCTCCTAACAGGCCCCAAGATGGGATCTTGTGGATACATAAAGTTGCGGCAGTGGAATTAGGTTTTTGGCTCCGTATCTGATCTGACGGGGGTACGTAGATATATATAGGAGGAAGAAGTACGTTGGTGGAGCCTCGAGGGGCCCACGAGGTAGGGGGCGTGCCCTAGGGGGGTGCGCGCCCTCCACCCTCGTGGCCGCCTTGGAGCTTTCTTGACGGAGGATCCAAGTCTCCTAGGTCTTATCCGTTGAGAAAATCACGTTCCCGAAGGTTTCATTCCGTTTGGACTCCGTTTGATATTCCGTTTCTTCGAAACACTGAAATAGGCAAAAAACAGCAATTCTGGGTTGGGCCTCCGGTTAATAGGTTAGTCCCAAAAGTAATATAAAAGTGGAAAATAAAGCCCAATATAGTCCAAAACAATAGATAATATAGCATGGAGCAATCAAAAATTATAGATACGTTGGAGACGTATGAGGCATCCCCAAGCTTAATTCCTGCTCGTCCTCGAGTAGGTAAATGATAAAAAGAGAATTTTTGATGCGGAGTGCTACTTGGCATAATTTCAATGTTACTCTTCTTAATTGTGGTATGAATATTTAGATCCGAAAGATTCAACACAAAAGTTCATATTGACATAAAAATAATAATACTTCAAGCATACTAACAAAGCAATCATGTCTTCTCAGAATAACATGGCCAAAGAAAGTTATCCCTACAAAATCATATAGTCTGGCTATGCTCTATCTTCACCACACAAAATATTTAAATCATGCACAACCCCGATGACAAGTCAAGCAATTGTTTCATACTTTTGACATTTTCAAAACTTTTCAATCTTCACGCAATACATGAGTGTGAGCCATGGATATACCACTGTATATGGAATAGAATGGTGGTTGTGGAGAATAAAAAAGGGAGAAGATAGTCTCACATCAACTAGGCATATCAACGGGCTATGGAGATGCCCATCAATAGATATCAATGTGAGTGAGTAGGGATTGCCATGCAACGGATGCACTAGAGCTATAAGTATATGAAAGCTCAACAAATGAAACTAAGTGGGTGCGCATCCAACTTGCTTGCTCATGAAGACCTAGGGCAATTTGAGGAAGCCCATCATTGGAATATACAAGCCAAGTTCTATAATGAAAAATTCCCACTAATATATGAAAGTGATGAAACAAGAGACTCTCTATTATGAAGATCATGGTGCTACTTTGAAGCACAAGTGTGGTAAAAGGATAGTAACATTGTCCCTTCTCTCTTTTTCTCTCATTTTTTTATTGGGCCTTTTCTCTTTTTATGGCCTCTTTTCCTTTTTTTTTATTTTTTGTTCGGAGTCTCATCCCGACTTATGGGGGAAGCATAGTCTCCATCATCCTTTCCTCACTTGGGACAATGCTCTAAAAATGATGATCATCACACTTTTATTTTTCTTACAACTCAACAATTACAACTCGATACTTAGAACAAAATATGACTCTATATGTGTGCCTCCGGCGGTGTACCGGGATATGCAATGATTCATAAGTGACATGTATGAAAGAATTATGAATGGTGGCTTTGCCACAAATACTATGTCAACTAAATGATCATGCTAAGCAATATGACAATGATGGAGCGTGTCATAATAAACCGAACGGTGGAAAGTTGCGTGGCTGTTTTGAGGAAGGTATAAGGTGGGTGTATGATACCGGTGAAAAGTGCGTGGTATTAGAAAGGCTAGCAATGGTGGAAGGGTGAGAAAAGTGCGTATAATCCATGGACTCAACATTAGTCATAAAGAACTCATATACTTATTGCAAAAATCTACAAGTTATCAAAGAAAAGTATTACGCGCATGCTCCTAGGGGGATAGATTGGTAGGAAAAGACCATCGCTCGTCCCCGACCGCCACTCATAAGGAAGACAATCAATAAATAAATCATGCTCCGACTTCATCACATAACGGTTCGCCATACGTGCATGCTACGGGAATCACAAACTTCAACACAAGTATTCCTCAAATTCGCAACTAATCAACTAGCATGACTCTAATATTATCACCTCCATATCTCAAAACAATTATCAAGCATCAAACTATTCTTAGTATTCAACACACTCAAAAGAAAGTTTTACAAATCTTGAATACCAAGCATATTATTATTAAGCAAATTACCATGCTATTTAAGACTCTCAAAATAATCTAAGTGAAGCATGAGAGATCAATAGTTTCTTTAAAACAAATCCACCACCGTGCTCTAAAGATATAAGTGAAGTACCAGAGCGAAACTATCAAGCTCAAAAGATATAAGTGAAGCACATAGAGCAAAACTATCAAGCTCAAAAGGTATAAGTGAAGCACATAGAGTATTCTAACAAATTCCAATTCATGTATGGCTCTCTCAAAATGTGTGTATAGCAAGGATGATTGTGGTAAACTAACAAACAAAGAAGCAAATAATAACGCTCCAAGCAAAACACATATCATGTGGTGAATAAAAATATAGCTCCAAGTAAAGTTACCGATGGAAGTGGACGAAAGAGGGGATGCCTTCCGGGGCATCCCCAAGCTTCGACATTTTTGTGTCCTTGGATTATCTTGGGGGTGCCATGGGCATCCCCAAGCTTAGGCTCTTGCCACTCCTTGTTCCATAATCCATCAAAAAAATTCACCGAAAACTTGAAAACTTCACAACACAAAACTCAACAGAAATCTCGTGAGCTCTGTTATCGAAAGAAAACAAAAGATCACTTTAAGGTACTGTAATGAACTCATTCTTTATTTATATTGGTGTTAAACCTACTGTATTCCAACTTCTCTATGGATCATAAACTATTTTACTAGCCATAGATTCATCAAAATAAGCAAACAACACACGAAAAACAGAATCTGTCAAAAACTGAACAGTCTGTAGTAATTTGTAACTAACGCAAACTTATGGAACTCCAAAAATTCAGAAAATAGTAAGATCTAGGCAATTTGTTTATTGATCAGCATCAATTGGAATCACTATTTTATCACGTTCTGGTGATTTTTAACAATTGTTTTCGTGAACCGGAAGTTTCTGGAAATTACATCAAGATCAAATAACTATTATCCAAGAAGATCCTATAGGTTTAACTTGGCACAAACACTAATTAAAACATAAAACCACATCTAAACAGAATGTACATGGATTATTTATTCTTAAACAGAAACAAAAACAAAATACTAAAAATAAAATTGGGTTGCCTCCCAACAAGCGCTACCGTTTAACGCCCCTAGCTAGGCATAAAAGCAAGGATAGATCTAGGTATTGCCATCTTTGGTGGGCAATTCTTCAATGAGGCATCTACCTTTCTTAGAATTTTCTTTATTTTTAGTAATTATCAAACTCTTAGGCACAAGATTGAAAAATTCATTTGTAGCAAAAGGTTCCTTAATGATAGCAAAAAGATCGGGGTAAATACTTATAGATTTAAGATCCGCAGTTTCCTTACTAGAGGATTAACCCTTATTCTTAGGAACATACATGAGCTTAGAAACTTTAGTAGGTGGACTTGGAGTATTTTTTACGGAAGAAAAAGCGGTTCCCAAGTTGGTAATAATGCCCTCAAGTTTATCAATTCTAGAGGAATCTTGATTTATTTTCTTATTAACTATGGGTTCCTTCTCCTTTATATTTTTCAAAGTTACTCCTACCTTAGATCCATATTGGGTAATTTGATTGTGGATCTTTTTATCTAGATTTTCAATTAACTCAACGATAGAAACTTTATTTTCAATAATTTCAAGTCTTTGCATTACATGCTCCAAATTTAACATAGTTCCATTAACCAAAAGAGGTGGTGAGCCAAATAAATCTATCATAGCATTATAAGAATCAAAAGTATGGCTACCCAAGAAATTCCCTCCGGTAATGGTATCGAGGATATGTCTATACCAAGGATTAGCACCTACATAAAAATTGCGGAGAAGAACTAAGGTAGATTGCTTCCTGGTAGATCTATTTTGAGCATTGCAAATTCTATACCAAGCGTCTTTTAGATTTTCTCCCTCCCTTTGTTTAAAATTAAGAATTTCATTCTCGGGAGACAACGGAGAAGATATAAGACTATCCATAATGACAGGCAAGCAATCCAACACACGAGCAAACAGGAAAAAGGCAAGCGGAAAAGAGAGGAGGAGATTGGGAAAGAGAGGGCGAATAAAACGGCAAGGGTGAAGTGGGGGAGAGGAAAACGAGAGGCAAATGGTAAATAATGTAATGCGAGAGATAAGGGATTGTGATGGGTACTTGGTATCAGACTTTTGCGTAGACTCCCGACAGCGGCGCCATAAATCCTTCTTGCTACGTCTTGAGCTTATGCTGGTTTTCCCCGAAGAGGAGAGGATGATGCAGCAGAGTAGCGTAAGTATTTCCCTCAGTTTTTGAAAACCAAGGTATCAATCCAGTAGGAGGCCATGCGCAAGTCCCTCGTACCTACACAAAACAAATAGCTCCTCGCAACCCACGCGAATAGGGGTTGTCAATCCCTTCACGGTCACTTACGAGAGTGAGATCTGATAGAGATGATAGATAATATTTTTGGTATTTTTGGTATAAAGATGCAAAGTAAAATAAAAAAGGCAAAGTAAAGAGCAAAGCAATAATAAAGCATAGGAAGGTTAATATGATGAAAATAGACCCGGGGGCCATAGATTTCACTAGTGGCTTCTCTCAAGAGCATAGGTATTTTACGGTGGGTGAACGAATTACTGTTGAGCAATTGTGATGTAATTGAGCATACTTATGAGAGTATCTAGGTATGATCATGTATATAGGCATCACGTCCGAGACAAGTAGACCGACTCATGCCTGCATCTACTACTATTACTCCACTCATCGACCGCTATCCAGCATGCATCTAGAGTATCAAGTAAAAGAAAATAGAGTAACGCCTTAAGCAAGATGACATGATGTAGAGGAATAAATTAATGCAATATGATAAATACCCCATCTTGTTATCCTCGATGGCAACAATACAATACGTGCCTTGCTGCCCCCATCACATCGGGAAAGGACACCGCAAGATTGAACCCAAAGCTAAGCACTTCTCCCATTGCAAGAACTACCAATCTAGTTGGCCAAACCAAACGGATAATTCAAGAGACTTGCAAAGATAACTCAATCATACATAAAAGAATTCAGAAAAGATTCAAATATTGCTCATAGATAATCTTGATCATAAACCCACAATTCATCGATCTCAACAAACACACCGCAAAAAGAAGATTACATCGAATAGATCTACACGAGAGAGGGGGAGAACATTGTATTGAGATCCAAAAAGAGAGAAGAAGCCATCTAGCTACTAACTATGGACCCGAAGGTCTGAAGTAAACTACTCACACTTCATTGGAGAGGCTATGATGTTGATGTAGAAGCCCTCCGTGGTGGAATCCCCTTCCCATGAGCTCTAACAGGCCCCAAGATGGGATCTCGTGGATCTGAGAAAGTTGCTTGGCGGTGGAATTAGGTTTTTGGCTCCGTGTCGATCCGTCCGAGTGCGTGAGGTATATATAGGAGGAAGAAGTACGTCGGTGGAGCCTCGAGGGGCCCACGAGGTAGGGGGGCGCGCCCTAAGGGGGGCACCGTCCACCCTCGTGGCCGCCTCGGAGCTTTCTTGACTGAGTGTCCAAGTCTCCTGGGTCTTATCCGACGAGAAAATCAGGTTCCCGAAGGTTTCATTCCGTTTGGACTCCGTTTGATATTCCTTTTCTTCGAAACACTGAAATAGGCAAAAAACAGCAATTCTGGGTTGGGCCTCCGTTTAATAGGTTAGTCCCAAAAGTAATATAAAAGTGGAAAATAAAGCCCAATATAGTCCAAAACAATAGATAATATAGCATGGAGCAATAAAAAATTATAGATACGTTGGAGACGTATCAACACCCCATGTCGGCGGGCCTCCCCGTCGTTCTCCATCACCCGCCGCTAACGCTGCCACCGGTCCGGCAGAAAACGAGCAGCAAGCATCCTCTCTGCACCCCTCCGTGCGGTGGGATGGCCGCACCGCCACTCCATCGCTGACCCCAGCCGGCTCGTCGTCTCACGCTCGTCGCGCTCCCATGGACGCGCAGGCCGCGTTGCTCATGGCGCGCGAGCTCCTGCGCTACCGCCCAGTCGATGACCTCTATGAGGACTGGTTGGACCGCATGGCTGAGCTCGTCAGTGCCGCTGGGGGCTCCCCCGCACCTTCCCTCTCGTTGCCTCACCCTCCGCCAGCTGCGAGCGACGTAGATCATGGAGCACCTCCGCCACCTCTGCACCAAGACATCGCTCTGACACCAAGACGCGCGGCCCCTCGGCATGACCCGCCGCGCCGGGCGCCCGTGCAGGAATAGGGAAGCTGCCAAGAAGTTCCCCGACCGCAAGAAACGCTCCACCACTCCCAACACCACCACGTCAGGATCGCTTGCCGCGGCAGAACCACGCGCCACTTGCCGTGGCGGCACGGGGACGCCAAGATCAAGCTCCGCCTCCACGACGAGCCCCGATGGCCACGGCTGGCTACCGCGCCTTCACTCCTGAACTGCGCGGCGTCGTCTGGCCGGGCAAGTGCAAGCCGGATCTGCCTCCTTGCTACGACGGCACCCCCGACCCTGTGGAGTTCTTGCAGCTCTACGAGCTGAGCATCAAGGCGGCCAACGGCGACGAAAAGGTCATGGCGAACTGGTTCCCCATGGCTCTCAAGGACGGCGCCGTTTGTGGCTCCTGAACCTGCCCCCGGGCTCGATCTCCTCCTGGGATTAGATGTGCGACCGCTTCGTCACCAACTTCCAAGGCACTCACGACCACCCTCCGGCCGCGGGTGACCTACACTGAATGAAGCAGCAGCCAGGAGAGACCTTGGAGAAGTACATCCAGCGCTTCAACCGCGTTCGTCTCAAGATGCCCAAGGTGACGGACGTGGCCATCATTTCGGCGTTTTCCGATGGCGTCTGTGACGTCAAGATGAAGGAAGAGCTCGCCATCCATGAGGAGTTGTGCACGGCTCTGGAGCTATTCATCTTGGCGACCAAGTGTGCAAGAGCTGAGGAAGGGCGCCTTTCCCTCCTCGAGCTCCCTGCTACCGACCCATAGGAGAAGAAAGCCAAGGCCAAAGACGTGAAGAGCAAAGGAGTGGCCGTACTCGCGGCGGATCATGATGCAAAGCGCGGCCGGGACCATCCCGAGTCATCCAAGAGCAGTCGACAGTTCTGCGCCTTCCACAACGTACACAGCCACAACACCAACGACTGTCAGGAGCTCAGGGCCATTCGAGATGGACGCTTCGGTCAACGCCCCGAGCACAACGACCGGGGCTATGGCCGAGGAGGAGGACGAGGCGGAGGTCGCTGGGATGATCGTGGCCTACGCCAGGAGTGGCGCGACCGGCCTCGCGAGGACCGCTGGCAGGATCAGCCTCGTGAGGACCGCCCTCGGGGAAACGCTGGTCTTCCTCCGCTGCCGCCACCACCCAGAAGGAGCGACGACCACCATCAGGATGAAGGAGCTGGGGGCTTCCAGGAACCGCGCGCTATCGCCTGCATCTTGGGCGGAGCTCAGGCCCCAGCGTCTCAGCGTATCTTCAAGCAGTTTGCTCATGAGGTGAACGCGGCTCTTCCCAAGCTCGAGGCCACATGCCCACTCAGGTGGTCCAAGTACGCCATCACCTTCAGCTCGGCGGACCAGCTCAAGTGCGCCGCAGCCGCCGGTGCTCTCCCAATGCTCGCTTTCGCTATCAAGAACGCCCAAGTCACCAAGACCCTCATTGATGGCGGTGCGGGGCTTAAGGTCCTGTCCGTCGACACGTTCGATCGCCTTCAAGTACCCTATGATCAGCTGCAACCGACTAAGCCCTTCTCAGGAGTGACCGATGGTTCCACCACCCCAACTGGGCAGGTCCACCTCCCTGTCACCTTCGGTGGGCACGACAACTACCACACCGAGACCATCGACTTCGACGTCGCCCACATTTGTCTGCCATACAACACAATCCTCGGGTACCCAGCGTTGGCCAAGTTCATGGCAGTGACCCACCATGGCTACAACGTCTTCAAGATGCCAGGGACTGGTGCTGTCATCACAGTCGCCTGTGAGGAGAAGGATGCAGTGTGCTCCCTTGAGCGCGCCTTCCAGGGCCTACACCCTCCTGAGGCCATCCCAAAGAAGAAGAAGCAGCTGCTCCGTACAGGGCCTCAAGAGAGCGGCGTCACCAGCAGCACCACCTCAAGACCTACGCCCTCAGATGGGGCGCCTCCCTCCCACGCATAGGAAGGCGCGCCCGGCACCCTCCTTGGGCAGGGCTCGGGGGCTCTCTTCTGGAGGGCCTCAGACCTAGCCAACATCACGATGGAGGCACTTGGGCACCACATGGAGGCGTGCGTTGCGGCACATTTCCCTCAGGAGGGCACCAGGCAAGGAGCGCCTGGTGCTCAAGAGTTCACCACCCAGACTACCCAAGAGCTTCAACAAGCAAGAGCAATGTGCGGCGACCGCCGCCCACCTGGCGCAGCTCCCCATCCAGGCGAGGACGGCGGGTTGCGCGTCTGCATCGACATCCCAGGGCTCAACAAGGCCGCATCTCAGGAGCTTTTCTGGCCTTCGCGCCTGGGGTGTTGCAAGGGCCCACCTCACAGCTATGTTCGCATGCCATTCGGCCTGCCGAGCATGGTGGACGCCTATCAGCGCAACCTGCGGAGCGTCCTGACGGCTCAGGAGGCCAGACATCACGCAGTCCTGGAGGAGATGGAGACGGTCATCAAGGAACCGCCAGGACCCCCAGAGCCTCCCGAGTCTCAGGGCCCCGGTGGCTCGTGAGGAGCAACCCCTTCGCCACGTGTCTTCGGCTACCCCAGCACCCCTTCGGTAACGGAAACAGGTGACATTTTCCAAGTTTATTTAGCTGGGAGCACCCCTCAAGCAGCATCATTCCCAGGCCGCATGGGCCTGTCCCTGTGGCATGTATCCCTTTTGCATCTTTAGCTTACTCTGCTAGGGGTCCCCCTAGGGCTGCATCATCCCCAAGCCGCTCGGGTCTGACCCAGTGGCATGTATCGTTCCTTCATTTACCTAAGCTAGTTCGTTTTCTAGGCATAATCCATCTAGGGTTATCACCTGCTTGGTTATCACCCACCACAGGAGCTACTCACGCTGGCACGGCGCTTGCGCTCGGGTCCGTCCCTGCAATGCTGACAAATCTGAGCGGTCGAGCTCTGACTCGCGTCACGCCCCGCGCACGTCACGTCACCACGCCCTCAGTGCCTTCATCCTCTTGCGGAGCAACCTGTGGCAGGCCGGAAATCACAGTGGCAATCTATGTTCCTCCTCGCACTAACCTGCAGGGACCTCCTGAGGACAACAGCAGGCGGTACCACGGGCTCCCTCTTCTCCCGTGCGATTCGCTTGCGCGTTAAAAGGGGGGCTCCTGAGAATCGCAAGTTAGGAGCTCTTACTAGCTCTCCAGCCCTCACCCCTGGCCTTGCCACAACATCGCGACCTGGCATACCAGCGGCGGCTGAGCTCGCTCGAGGGCCGGGACCCGAGGACGTAGAGCACATAGAAGAGCATGGAGAAGAGGGGGAGGCTCGCACGGGACTGACCTGGCTGCACTACGACCGCCGACGCACGAGCTTGGTGCATCACAAGGAACCGACTCTGGACTGCCCAGATAAGTTTCGCGCCCGGGTCAACCAATTGCTACGACATAGGATTCTCACTTGCTGCAGCCCTGCTATGCAACGTCACCTCCCTTTCCTCGCCTCCCGGCTGCTTGCGCGCTAAAGGGGACCTCCTGAGCATCGCGCCTCAGGAGCTCTTGCTGGACTTTGGGCCGCTCACCTCCTGGCCTTGACCACGGCATCATGACCTGGCATACCAGCGACGGCTGCAGCCTGCCTGGGGACCGGGACCTGTTAGCATAGAGCACCAATTCGTCGCGGGGTTGGAAAGGGGAGACCGAGCCGAAACAGGACGTCCGCTCGCAAATTTTCATAATGAGGACAATGTCAGAAAAAGACATTACAGACCCTTTACACGCCCCCACGGGGTTCATCTCGATTCCTCACACGGAACAAAAGAAGGGAGCTTCTAGGGGTCCTATCTACACGCGCCGGCATGGCCGACGCCATCATCAACAGCGGGTTATGGGAGGCCGGCGCCAACCCCATCCAGATCAGCAACGGCGGCGGCCTGACGCTGCGGCCTTGCTCCGAGCACGGCGAGAGCTCGGGGGCACGTAGCTATCGTCGCTCGTCTCCGGAGTCTCGTAGGGCTCGAGAGAGTCGCTGGACTCCCAAGCGACGCCGCTGCCACTGGATGAGCCGCTCGCGAGGCAGGCGTGTGACGCCCCAAGACCGACGATCCAGAAGACTTCCATATTTTGTGACCTCCGTGTGTTTTTATTTGTGATTGCTTTATTTATTTTTGCATTGCATCATGTCATCATGCCAGCATGTCAATTAATTTTTAAAACTTAGCTAAATAAATGGCATGGATCTTTGATCCATTTAAATCGAGGGAATTCACTTGTGATTTCTCTTTATAACATATTAAAGCCTCTCAATATTATTAGGGAGCTATAATAAAATTATTCCATTTATTTGGAATTAACCATAACCCACTTGCAAAATATCCCATGCCGTTGTTATCTCAATTCTTGGTCTCCAACCTTGCCCATAATTTCTTTCATCATTTTCCTGAGCTCCATCAAAATCTCAACATTTTTGGCCACACCAAACCTAGTCCCAATTCAAGACCATTTGAATTATATTCAAATGAATTTGAATTTAATTCCTACAATCTTGCCACTTCTATTTTTCTGTGGTCATGCTTATTTTTATGAGTCCAGGAAATTGTCCTTCTGCTCAAACTCTTTTCCCTAACCCCCCTTCTTTTTCCTTTCTCTATATTTCTTTTCGGTTAAAGAAGAAAGAGAGGGAGAGAAAGCCCAAGACTGCATAGCCACTAGGCCAGGCCGCCCACTAAACCCCTTACAGCCCAGCTGCCCCCATCAACTCCTCAGAACCCTAGCCGCCAGGAGCCGACCCTCCACTCGATCTCTTCCTCGCGCTTCCCCTCGGCGTCATCTCTCTCGATCCCCTCGTCCTCCTCCCGATCACACGCCAGGGAAGACGCAGCTCGACCCCAATCCTCCTCCACCCCGCCCGATCCCGCTCATCCTTGCGCCCTCCGGTGAGCTCGCCTTGCCTCGCCTCTGCACCTTCCCGTTGGCCCGGCTTCTCCTCGCCTACTGCGCCGATGCCGCCCGTCTCGCCAGGCCAACCCCGCCGCCAAGCGTCGCCGCCTCTCCTTCCTCCATCTCTGGCCTTCCTCTCTCAACCTGCGCCGGTGCTCCTCAGATCTGCGCCCGAGGCCATGGCCTCCTCGTCTGATTCATGGGCGAATCGCCGAGCGCTGCCGTCGTCGCCACACCATCGCCGCCTGTTTTGCCGTCCCTCGCATCGGACCCCGACGAGCCAGCGCCAAGTCCTCGCCTTGCTGGAGCGCTCCGCCCAGCGCCTCACCTTCATGGCCTTCGCCCGAGCCACCACGACCACGTCGCCTCCTTCATGGTTGCCCGTCTTTGTCGGTTTTTCATGCCTCGTCCTGCTGCTGTGGGTGCCTCGCGAGCCGCCGATGTCCTCGCGAGCTGCTTTCTGTCCGATAGGGCTCCCCTCCAAGACGAGCTGGCTGCCCTGCTGGCCTTGCTACCTTTGTCGTGGCCAAGTCAACCTGCATAACACAGAGTCCATCTTTGGTTGCACACCAAGTCGGCCATGCCTTGCTGCCTCCTCGTACACTCTTGGTCAACAGTTGATGCACGCCAAGTACCACGACATACGGCGCCCGAACGGCCACCGAACCGGAAACGCCAAGTACCCCTACAACGCGAAGACCATGTACAACTACGGATCCCGTGGATTTCACCAAGTACCTCTACCGACGACCCGAACATCTACGGAACGTGTACCACTACTTCCACCACCATTGCGAGAACGACTACTTCCCACGACGACCCATGTACAACTACTTCCACTTCGAACCCGTCTGCCTCGAAATGCACGCTTCGAAGGTATAACCGCCAAGAACGACCGCCGTAGACCGAATGCATGTTATATGAGATACTCATGTTCAAACCGTGTCCGAGTTGTTCTTTGCATCGTTCCTCGCTTGCCATGCCGTCGACCGTGGGAACCCGGTAGTCGGGAGCACCCCACCATCTCTTGCGTGTTCTACATCCGCACACTTCTCGTTTGCATCGGTATCTCAATCAAGTTATCGAGATCGATATGTTGCCGTGGCATCATTTTTGAATTCGTTGCCGTGGCACCCGTTTCGTTCCGCCACGGTGAAAAATGCTTCATAACATGCTTATGTCAACATTTTCATAAAATTGCTTAAAACTTGCACATGTCATCCGCATCATGATAACAACATTTAAATGTTTATATTTGTTGTTTCCATTAATTTGCTAAATGCATATGGGGATTTACCGGATTTGTTGTTTTATATCCGCCCCATTTAAATTGTTTAGATGGTATAGTTTTGTTATGCTTCACCTCTTGCCATGTTAACCAATATTTACTATTGTTGAGTACCTAATCGGGAGTGAACTAAATAATTGATGTGGTGTTTCGTCAATATGCAACTCGTTGCATATTGGCTCCTTTTAACTTGTAGTTTTGTTTGTGCATATTGCCATGCCATGCTATTTAAACCGGACATGCATCATACTTGTTTGTGCATCATGCCCTGTTTGTGCTTGTTGGTTTACTATGTTGTTTGTTTGTTTCCGGGTTGCTTCACTCGTTAGCTTCGGTTTCGTTCCGGAGTTGTGAGGATTCGTTCGACTACGTCCGTTTGTCTTCTTCATGGACTCGTTCTTCTTCCTTGCGGGATTTCGTGCAAGATGACCATACCCTTGAAATCACTTCTATCTTTGCTTGCTAGATGCTCGCTCTTTTGCTATGCCTATGCTACGATGCCTATCACTTGCTTATCATGCCTCCCATATTGCCATGTCAAGCCTCTAACCATCCTTCCTAGCAAACCGTTGTTTGGCTATGTTACCGCTTTGCTCAGCCCCTCTTATAAGCGTTGTTAGTTGTAGGTGAAGATGAAGTTTGTTCTTTGTTGGAACATGGAGATGTTGTTCCTTGTTGGAACATGTTTACTTGTTGGGATATCACAATATATCTTTTTAATTAATGCATCTATATACTTGGTAAAGGGTGGAAGGCTCGGCCTTATGCACTGTGTTTTGTTCCACTCTTGCCGCCCTAGTTTCCGTCATATCGGTATTATGTTCCCGGATTTTGCGTCCCTAACGCGGTTGGGTGATTTATGGGACCCCCTTGACAGTTCACTTTGAATAAGACTCCTCCAGAAGGGCCCAACCTTGGTTTTACCATTTGCCACCTAAGCCTTTTTCCCTTGGGTTCTGCAGACTCAAGGGTCATCTTTATTTTACCCCGGGCGGTGCTCCTCCGAGTGTTGGTCCAAACTAGAGCACCGTCTTGGGACCATTCCTTGGCAACTTGGATTACGCTTGCACAGACGCTTAGCTTATTCGGTGTGCCCTGAGAACGAGATATGTGCAGCTCCTATCGGGATTTGTCGGCACAGCGGGTGGTCTTGCTGGTCTTGTTTTACCATTGTCGAGATGTCTTGTAGCCCGGGATTCCGAGACTGATCGGGTCTTCCCGGTAGAAGGAATATCCTTCGTTGATCGCGAGAGCTTATCATGGGCTAAATTGGGACACCCCTGCAGGGTATTATCTTTCGAAAGTTGTGCCCGCGGTTATGAGGCAGATGGGAATTTGTTAATGTCCGGTTGTAGAAAACCCGAAGTTGACCTTAACTAAAATACATCAACCACGTGTGTAACCGTGATGGTCTCTTCTCGTGAGTCCGGAAGTGAACACGGTGTTGGAGTTATGTTTGACGTAAGTAGTTTTGGGATCACTTCTTGATCGCTACTAGCTTCACGACCGTGCCTTGCTTCGCTTCTCGCTCTCTTTTGCGAATGTAGCCACCATATATGCTAGTCGCTTGCTGCAGCTCCACCTCACAACTCTGTCCTACCTATAAGCTTAAATAGTCTTGATCTCGCGGGTGTGAGATTGCTGAGTCCCCGTGACTCACAGATACTTCCAAAACCAGTTTGCAGTGCCGATGAAACCGTGCAGGTGGCGCATCCGAGCTCAAGGAGGAGCTCGATGAAGATCTTGTTCATTGTGTTGTTTCGTTTCAGCTTGATCAGTAGTGGAGCCAGTTGGGACGATCGGGGATCTGTAGCATTTGGGGTAGTCTTCTTTTATTTGGTTCCGTAGTCGGACCTTGATTGTACCTGTATGATGTAATGCTTTACTCATGTATTGTGTGAAGTGGCGATTGTAAGCCAACTATGTATCTCTTTCCCTTATGTATTACATGGGTTGTGTGAAGATTACCTCACTTGCGACATTGCTTTCAATGCGGTTATGCCTCTAAGTCGTGCTTCCACACGTGGGAGATATAGCCGCATCCAGGGCGTTACAAGTTGGTAATCGGAGCCATCCCCGACTTAGGAGCCCCCTGCTTGATTGATCGCTGACTTTGTTGAGTCTAGAAAAAAATGTTTTGAGTCTTAGGATTTTATATATCGGAGAGTAGGATTCTTTTTACTCCTCAGTCCCTTCGTCGCTCTGGTGAGGCATCCCGACGTAGAGTTTTGACTCTTTCTCTTCTCAAATTTCACTAAAAAATTTAGGATCACGCGGGTATCTTGGAATCGTTCGATGGTTTTGTGACGAGAACATTGTTCTTGGTGCCTCGACATTTAGAGGTTGTGGCGGTGTCCCGGGAGTTGAGCTCCGAGGTGTTGTCGTCACAATTTTATCGTTGCGATTCGAATACCGAGCTTTGCCGACATCGAAAATCTCTTTTATGCAGTTGTTGGTGAGATAACCTCGATAACCCAGTACTGGGGAGAGTTCGGGAGTATTGCCATGACTCGTATAACGGATGCTTTTCGAAGGTTGAGGTACACGATTTCCGGAGTTTTCTTGGTTATGTGTTGAAGGATGGATACAGTTGGATCTAGGTATTGTTAGTTTGGGTGATATATTTTGTGTCCCCTGTATCCCCAACACCGATTGCATAACCGTAAAGTTTCGGGAGTTTATAGGTGGGAATTCAAGTAGCTCCTAGATTATCTTTCCAACAGACACATGATACGATATGGGATCTATCATATGCTTGTTTCCGGCTTATTCTGCAAGCCACTCCTTTGTTTTGTTTTAAGTTGTGGTATCCGAGTTGCTTCAATGTCAAGTGTTGATTCCATACCTTATTCTAAACGGTGTTCTCATATTTCTATGTGGATGCTAATCCTTCTTGTTCATCAAGGTCGTCTTTTCAATCCTTTCCAACCGTGTGCTTCTCTTCAAGTGGATTTGATCATTTCAACATTTGCGGGATCAATTCTAAGTTTTCTCAACGGTGTTTGTTTCATCCGTCCCTAGTTGTCTTTGTTTTCCCGCCCTCCCACCCTTTTCTTCAAGGACTTATATATTTTAATTAAGTATCCATTTATTCATGTGAAGTCTCTTCACTCTTTTCAATCGATGTTCTGATCCAGTGATCCCTCATGAAGATGCTCAACAGCTCCAAGTTCATCATTCTTCATCCTCGTATTCTTTTCCGGTGGATTTAACTCAAGCTTTCAGTGTTGATCATATTTCTTTCCTTGTTGCAAATGCTTTCTCTTGCCGATGCACCTCTTAATCATTCACTTCTCGCTATTCATTTGTTCGGAGTGTTGAAGATATCTCGAAGGCCTCGCCTTTTCATTCCAGATCCGCTCAATTTATTTTGAGGTTGTTATCTCATTCAAGCCATTTAATTCTACCGGTGCAATCTTTATTTCAAGCAATCGCTCAACCGTGGTTCTTTTGAGTGGGCCCTAACCCACGTGTCTTTTCCCGTGATCTTACCTCGACTCTTCTAATTTTCCGGAGTTATTCTCAAATTCTTTGCAAAGTTTGATGTAAGGATGAATTATCATCACCAAATGTCTTTCTCCAAGATCTTTCAAATTTTTTCATCTTTGGTTCAACCTTTCTAATTTTCATTCCGGAGTGCCTCAACAATTCATGGTGGTGTTTCGTAGTCATTATCTAATTTTGAAGACCAAAGAAGAGTTTCTCTTAAATCTTGCTCCATTCTCTTCAAGATTCATGGTTCTAGTTTGATGCCATCCTCTCATAATTGTTTTAGATTGTGAGAATTCTTTTCACCCATCCGGAGCAATTCAGGAGTCTTTTCAGTTTGATTCTTCTCAGCCCATCATCTCAGAATTATTCATTCCAGCTTTCAGCTTTCGTTCTCCAAATCTTACCGGTGCATCATTCAAGTATTCACTAATCAGTTCATGATCTCTCCGTGCTCATGTATCTAAATTCTCTCAAGTATCTTCGTTCATTTCTAATTCCTTACGGCAATTCGTTCTTTTTCTTCGTTCTTTTTCAGTTCTTATGGTGGTTAGTTCAAGAGTTCTCTTCCTTCGTTATCATATAGATTCATTCGTTCTTTCCAATCCTACCGGTGGTTCGTTGAAGACCTTCCCAAGTTTGCGCCATATCTATCTTAATCCTCTCCACGAGAATAAGTAGTATGCCAAATCCATTGCTTGCCATCAATTTAATTGGTGAAGGATCAGCATAATGTAATTCTTATTCTTGTTTCATCGAGTAAATTCAATTCCTTATTCCGGAGGATCATCAAAATTCTTGATTTCATGTGTTCATATTTCTTTCCGGAGTTCCAAATTTTCTCGGTTATATCATTTCAAAGCTTCATCTTGTCACTGCAAGGCTTCACCTTGTGTTGTCAACTTCTCTTTCTTTCTATCATCCTTTTGTTTACCGGAGTTCTTCATGGAGGCTCTACATGGTGGTTCGTCAAGGATTCATTTTTTTCTCGATTTGTCCTTCAAGTTTCTCTCGGAGTTAAGATCCGCCAAGCTATACTCTAAAATAAACATGGTGCTCAACACATGTTTTGTTTTGAGGAGTTCAAGCATTCTTCATCTTGCATTCCGAAGTGCAATTCTTTCGACCTTATCTTTTGAGGTGGTGTTATGTCATTTTGACAGTTTCATTCATGTTTCATGATTCACTTGTTGTCAAGAATGAGATATTTTAAATCCACCAATCTCTTCGTTAGAGTCATCTTGTGTCATGTTTCACCTAAAGCCTTCCCTAAGGAATGTTGCTATTTGTGGTGCTTGTCAATGATCCAAGTTATCTCTTTATCATCTTGATGAAGAAGTGTTCATCTCTTCATCGATCTAAAGCAAGCAATTGTTTCCTTTAGTGGTCGGTTGTCACCTCATAATGTTGAGATGTTTCCATAAGCCCACTACAAACTTATTCTTTTCGTTGTTGGTCTTCCAACAACTCTATTCTAACCTTCTTGCAAGGAGGCTCTTTCAAATTCAATTGTGATAGAAGTTGTTGTTCTCTTCTCTGTTCTCTTGATTCCACTCTTTCATTTGTCCTGAAGGCATTGTGATGTTTTCTTCGACCCATCATCTCGTTTTGGAGATCATGGTATTTTCCTTGCTTATCCGTTTAGCCGGAGTGTCGTGTTTTCATTTGAGTTCTCTCATCTTATCAAGTTTTGCCTCCCTTCTCAACCGGAGTGTGGTCCCAAATGTTTCTTACCCCTTGTGCCATTCTTTCAGTTCCGGAGGCAGTGTGTTGTTGATTTCATCAAGTATCATCCCATCTTCTCAAGTTCATGTTCAGTTCCTTCCATTTACAGTCGGAGTGCTGCCAAAATTATATAATTCTTATTCATTCTTATCTCGTTTCAACCAGAGTGGTTCCAATTCCTTCTTGTCCATTGTACTCGTCATTCATAGCTTTGCAACCCCAAGGTTCACATGGTGTTCCCTGTTTCTATTTTCTACTGGAATGCTCTCAATTTCGCTCAACTTTGTTGTGTTCTTTCTTTCAAGTTTTCAACCTCTCGAGGTTCATTGGTTTCACTCGTTTGTCAAAGAAGCAATCGTGTCTTATCTCTTTCTCTTCCGCTTCTCTCCGGTGCCATCCTAGATCTCGGGGCGAGATCCTCTCGTAGTGGTGGAGTGTTGTGACGCCCCAAGACCCGACGATCCGTAAGACTTCCATATTTTGTGACCTCCGTATGCTTTTTATTTGTGCTTGCTCTATTTATTTTTGCATTGCATCATGTCATCATGCCAGCATGTCAATTAATTTTTAAAACTCAGCTAAATAAATGGCATGGATCTTTGATCCATTTAAATCGAGGGAATTCACTTGTGATTTCTCTTTATAACATATTAAAGCCTCTCAATATTATTAGGGAGCTATAATAAAATTATTCCATTTATTTGGAATTAACCATAACCCACTTGCAAAATATCCCATGCCGTTGTTATCTCAATTCTTGGTCTCCAACCTTGCCCATAATTTCTTTCATCATTTTCCTGAGCTCCATAAAAATCTCAACATTTTTGGCCACACCAAACCTAGTCCCAATTCAAGACCATTTGAATTATATTCAAATGAATTTGAATTTAATTCCTACAATCTTGCCACTTCTATTTTTACGTGGTCATGCTTATTTTTATGAGTCCGTGAAATTGTCCTTCCGCTTCAAACTCTTTTCCCTAACCCCCTTCTTTTTCCTTTCTCTATATTTCTTCTCGGTTAAAGAAGAAAGAGAGGGAGAGAAAGCCCAAGACTGCAAGCCACTAGGCCAGCCGGCCCACTAAACCCCTTACAGCCCAAATTTGCCCCCATCAACTCCTGTAACCCTAGCCGCCAGGAGCCGACCCTCCACTCGATCTCTTCCTCGCGCTTCCCCTCGGCGCCATCTCTCTCGATCCCCTCGTCCTCCTCCCGATCAACCGCCCAGGGAAGACGCGGCTCGACCCCAATCCTCCTCCACCCCGTGCCCGATCCCGCTCATCCTTGCGCCCTCGGTGAGCTCGCCTTGCCTCGCCTCTGCACCTTCCCGTTGGCCCGGCTTCTCCTCGCCCTCGCGCCCGATGCCGCCCGTCTCGCCCGTGCCAACCCCGCCGCCAAGCGTCGCCGGCCTCTCCTTCCTCCATCTCCGCCTTCCTCTCTCAACCTGCGTCGGTGCTCCCTGCATCTGCGCCGAGGCCATGGCCTCCTCGTCTGATTCATGGGCGAATCGCCGAGCCGCCCGTCGTCGCCACACCATCGCCAGATGTTACGCCTGGCCCCTCGTGATCGGACCCCGACGAGCCCGCGCCAAGTCCTGCCTTGCCGGAGCGCTCCGCCCAGCGCCTCACCTTCATGGCTCTTCGCCGAGCCACCACGACCACGTACGCCTCCTTCATGGTTGCCGTTCTGTCGGTTTTTCATGCCTCGTCTTGCTGCTGTGGGTGCCTCGCGAGCCGCCGATGTCCTCGCGAGCTGCTCTGTCCGATAGGGCACCCCTCCAAGATGAGCTGGCTGCCTTGTTGGCCTTGCTGCCTTTGTCATGGCCAAGTCAACCTGCATAACCCGAGTCCATCTTTGGTTGCACACCAAGTCGGCCATGCCTTGTCGCCTCCTGTACACCGTTGGTCAACAGTTGATGCACGCCAGTACCACGACATACGGCGCCTCGAACGGCCACCGAACCGGAAACGCCAAGTACCCCTACAACGCGAAGACCATGTACAACTACAGATCCCGTGGATTTCACCAAGTACCTCTACCGACGACCGAACATCTACTAACGTGTACCACTACTTCCACCACCGTCGCGAGAACGACTACTTCCCACGACGACCCATGTACAACTACTTCCACTTCGAACCCGTCCGCCTCGAAATGCACGCTTCGAAGGTATAACCGCCAAGAACGACCGCCGTAGACCGAATGCATGTTATATGAGATACTCATGTTCAAACCGTGTCCGAGTTGTTCTTTGCACGTTCCTCGTTTGCCATGCCGTCGACCCGTGGGAACCCGGTGATCGGGAGCACCCCACCATCTCTTGCGTGTTCTACACATCCGCACACTTCTCGCTTGCATCGGTATCTCAATCAAGTTATCGAGATCGATATGTTGCCGTGGCATCATTTTTGAATTCATTGCCGTGGCACCCTTTCGCTCCGCCACGGTGAAAAATGCTTCATAACATGCTTATGTCAACATTTTCATAAAATTGCTTAAAACTTGCACATGTCATCCGCATCATGATAACAACATTTAAATGTTTATATTTGTTGTTTCCATTAATTTGCTAAATGCATATGGGGATTTACGATTTGTTGTTTTTATATCCGGCCCCATTTAAATTGTTTAGATGGTATAGTTTTGTTATGCTTCACCTCTTGCCATGTTAACCAATATTTACTATTGTTGAGTACCTAATCGGGAGTGAACTAAATAATTGATGTGGTGTTTTAGCCATCAATATGCAACTCGTTGCATATTGGCTCCTTTTAACTTGTAGTTTTGTTTGTGCATATTGCCATGCCATGCTATTTAAACCGGACATGCATCATACTTGTTTGTGCATCATGCCATGTTTGTGCTTGTTGGTTTACTATGTTGTTTGTCCTGCTTCCGGGTTGCTTCTCTCGTTAGCTTCGGGTTTCGTTCGAGTTGTGAGGATTCGCTCAACTACGTCCGCTTGTCTTCTTCATGGACTCGTTCTTCTTCCTTGTCAGTATTTCGTGCAAGATGACCATACCCTTGAAATCACTTCTATCTTTGCTTGCTAGATGCTCGCTCTTTTGCTATGCCTATGCTACGATGCCTATCACTTGCTTATCATGCCTCCCATATTGCCATGTCAAGCCTCTAACCATCCTTCCTAGCAAACCGTTGTTTGGCTATGTTACCGCTTTGCTCAGCCCCTCTTATAGCGTTGTTAGTTGCAGGTGAAGATGAAGTTTGTTCTTCGTTGGAACATGGAGATGTTGTTCCTTGTTGGAACATGTTTACTTGTTGGGATATCACAATATATCTTTTTTAATTAATGCATCTATATACTTGGTAAAGGGTGGAAGGCTCGGCCTTATGCCTGGTGTTTTGTTCCACTCTTGCCGCCCTAGTTTCCGTCATATCGGTGTTATGTTCCCGGATTTTGCGTCCCTAATGTGGTTGGGTGATTTATGGCACCCCCTTGACAGTTCGCTTTGAATAAGACTCCTCCAGCAAGGCCCAACCTTGGTTTTACCATTTGCCACCTAAGCCTTTTTCCCTTGGGTTCTGCAGACTCAAGGGTCATCTTTATTTTACCCCCCGGGCCAGTGCTCCTCCGAGTGTTGGTCCAAACTAGAGCACCGTGCGGGACCATTCCTTGGCAACTTGGATTACGTCGGTACATGTACGCTTAGCTTATCCGGTGTGAGAACGAGATATGTGCAGCTCCTATCGGGATTTGTCGACAAATGGGTGGTCTTGCTGGTCTTGTTTTACCATTGTCGAGATGTCTTGTAGCCCGGGATTCCAAGACTGATCGGGTCTTCCCGGTAGAAGGAATATCCTTCGTTGATCGCGAGAGCTTATCATGGGCTAAGTTGGGACACCCCTGCAGGGTATTATCTTTCGAAAGCCGTGCCGGCGGTTATGAGGCAGATGGGAATTTGTTAATGTCCGGTTGTAGAAAACCCGAAGTTGACCTTAACTAAAATACATCAATCAAGGTGTGTAACTGTGATGGTCTCTTCTCATGAGTCCGGGAAGTGAACACGGTGTTGGAGTTATGTTTGACGTAAGTAGTTTCAGGATCACTTCTTGATCGCTACTAGCTTCACGACCGTGCCTTGCTTCGCTTCTCGCTCTCTTTTGCGAATGTAGCCACCATATATGCTAGTCGCTTGCTGCAGCTCCACCTCACAACTCTGTCCTACCTATAAGCTTAAATAGTCTTGATCTCGCTGGTGTGAGATTGCTGAGGCCCCGTGACTCACAGATACTTCCAAAACAAGTTTGCAGGTGCCGATGAAACCGTGCAGGGTGGCGATCCGAGCTCAAGGAGGAGCTCGATGAAGATCTTGTTCATTGTGTTGTTTCGTTTCAGTTGATCAGTAGTGGAGCCCAGTTGGGACGATCGGGGACCTGTGTAGCATTTGGGGTAGTCTTCTTTTATTTGGTTCCGTAGTCGGACCTTGATTGTACCTGTATGATGTAATGCTTTACTCATGTATTGTGTGAAGTGGCGATTGTAAGCCAACTATGTATCTCTTTCCCTTATGTATTACATGGGTTGTGTGAAGATTACCTCACTTGCGACATTGCTTTCAATGCGGTTATGCCTCTAAGTCGTGCTTCCACACGTGGGAGATATAGCCGCATCGAGGGCGTTACAAGGCGGCAGGCCCGGCTCCTGCCGCGGCACCGTCCAGGCGGCCCTCTCCGGGGCAGCACTCCAAGCGATGGCCTTCCGCATCGAAGACCTTGAAGAACATCATGGAGGTGCCGTCGTACTCGAAGTGGATCGCGAGGGCGCCCTCCGCATGGAAAACCCGGGTGACCTCACCCCAGCCGCGGGTCATGAAGATCTTGCCCGGGGAAATGACTTCAACCTCCGCTCCAGTCGCCGGGGCGTCACAGTCGGCGTGCTGCAGCCAAAGCTTGAGGGGCCCCCTCGGCGGCATTTTGGCGGAGAAGAATTGCGGGAAGCGGATCCAGGTGCGCGGAGGCATCGCCGCCCACATCACGAGTTCGCGCGAGGAGTTCGCGGCGTGGGCTCCTGGGGTGACAGCGTGTGTCACCGCGGCGCGGCGACCATGGCTGCGGCGTGGGCGACGCCGCTCGCCGCCTCTTCCCCCAGAGCCTTCGGCTTGGGCGTACAGAGGTAGCGGATACCCGGGAGGTGGCCGCTCGCACTAAGGCCTTGTCACCTCCAGCCTCCCGACTACGTCATAGCGGTGGACCGGCCTCTTCTTTGGCGGAAGTGGCCCGGGCTCGTCGCGGGGGGGTTTTCCCTTCTCCGTGGCCGAAAACCTTCGAATCGGCGCCATGGGAGTCGCTACTAGCAAAGGAGTAAGGGAGAAGAAGCGAATGGAGCAGAAAGAGATGAGCGACGGGAGCTCCGCCCCCCTCCTCATTTATAGCAGGAGGAGGCCAACCGATGATCCCCACGATCACAGGTAATGATGTTTTTTCCTTGCATGCAGCAGGACTCGTCAAGTCGTGCGATTCTTAGAGGTAGCATGGGAAAGCGGAGACACCCACGCCCAATCAATCGCCACGCCCGACCAAGGCCGCAGCTGTTGGGGCCCATGGCACTCCGCACTTGCCCCTTGGCTTCACCTTGAAGCCAAGTCCGAGCACGCCTTGGGCCCGGGGCTACTGTCGACATTCTGGGAACGGGGCTCCCCAGACTTGCGTGCCTGCGGCCCATGGCGTGGCTCTGCTAGCGGCCCTGTACGGCCCATCTTCACCAACAAACACTCAAGACCCTCGCGAGGGGCCAAGCCTCATGAGGCGGACGACGCAAGACCTCCTCGGGGGCAGCCTCACCAGGCTGGCTCGCGAGGGGCGGATAGATCAAAGCAAGGGGAACCCCGCGAGGTTCCTATGATGTAAGCCATGACGACCAAGACCAGGCAGGCGCCAGGCGGGCACCAGCGAGCACAGTGTCCTTGTTTACTCTTTGGTGCTAAAGAGGCAAGCGCAGGCGAGGAGTCCCGAGGCATCAGGCAAAGGTTTCCATATCGATGCAAAGAGACCAAGACCAGCAGGACGGCAGGGCGGAGGTCACCGTGGAGCCCAAGACGGCATCACCACCAGAGCCTTTGGCAGGCGAAGACCACCTTTAGTCAGGATAGCTTGTACTAGTTGTCCCCCTTCAAATTGGCCATTGTGGCATCCCTTCCTGCTCAATATTTGGGAAGAGGACCAAGGCCTCTATAAATAGGACTAGCCACCACCGTAGGAGGCAACTCATCTTGGACTAGATTCATTCGATCCACACACTCACCAAGCACAAGAACACCTCTCCTCAGGAGGTTGTTCTTCCCTTGTACTGTTCACCCTCAGCCCAAGAGGCAATCTACCACACCACACTGGAGTAGGGTATTACACCACATCGGTGGCCCGAACCAGTATAAACCTTGTGTCCCCTTGTTCCTTGGGTCCGTCGAGCTAGGCCGTGATATCATGATGCGTGCGATCTAGAGGGAGGAGAGATCTTCGTGCGCACCCCAGTGTTCGAACCTCAAGGGTTTTGTCGGAACCCGAAATCCGACAGAGACTATCTCCTTGTTTTTGTCTTCTCCACAACCACCTTATTCTATTCCACCTATAGTGCTATATCCATGGCTCACGCTCATGTATTGCGTGAAAGTTGAAAAAGTTCGAGAACATCAAAAGTATGAAATAATTGCTTGGCTTATCATCGGGGCTGTGCATGATGTAATACTTTGTGTGATGAAGATGGAGCATAGCCAGACTATATGATTTTGTAGGGATAACTTTCTTTGTCCATGTTATTTTGAGAAGACACGATTGCTTTATTAGTATGCTTAAAGTATTATTGTTTTTATGTCAATATTAAACTTTTGTTTTGAATCTTATGGATCTGAATATTCATGCCACAATAATAAAATTACATGGATAAATATGTTAGGTAGCATTCCACATCAAAAATTATGTTTTTATCATTTACCTACTCGAGGACGAGTAGGAATTAAGCTTGGGGATGCTTGACACGTCTCCAACGTATCTATACTTTTTGATTGGACCAGGCTATTATATTATCTGTTTTGGATGTTTTATATGCATTAATATGCTATTTTATATTATTTCTGGGACTAACTTATTAACCTAGAGCCTAGTGCCAGTTTCTGTTTTTCCTTGTTTTTGAGCTTTACAGAAAAGGAATACAAAACGGAGTCCAAACAGAATAAAACTTTCACGATGATTTTTCTTGGACCATAAGACACACGTAGGACTTGGAGAGGAAGGCAGAAGAGTCCCTAGGGCTCCACAAGCCCTCAGGGCGCGCCCTAGGGGGGTGTGCCCCCTCGCTTGTGGGCCCCACGGGAGTCCTCCAACCCTAATCTTTGGCCTATAAATTCAGAAATATTCCCAAACCACCAGAAGCATCCACCAAAATACTTTTCCTCCGCCATAACCTTCTATTCCCGTGAGATCCCATCTTGGGGCCTTTTCCGGCATCCTGCCGGAGGGGCATTCGATCACGGAGGGCTTCTACATCAACTCTATTGCCCTTTCGATGAAGCGCGAGTAGTTTACTACAGACCTACGGGGTCCACAGCTAGTATCTAGATGGCTTCTTCTCTCTCTTTGATTCTAAACACCATGTTCTCCTCATTGTTCTTGGAGATCTATTCGATGTAATATTCTTTTGCGGTGTGTTTGTCGAGATCCGATGAATTGTGGATTTATAATCAGTTTATCTATGAATATTATTTGAATCTTATCTAAATTCTTATATGCATGATTTTATTTCTTTGTATTTCTCTTCAAATTATCGTCTGGTTTGGCCAACTAGATTGGTTCTTCTTGCAATGGGAGAGGTGCTTAGTTTTGGGTTCAATCTTGCGGTATCCTCACCCAGTGACAAAATAAGGGTAGCGAGGCACATACTGTATTGTTGCCATCAAGGGTAAAAATATGGGGTTTTCATCATATTCCTTGAGTTTATCCCTCTACATCATGTCATCTTACTTAAGGTGTTACTCCGTTCTTATGTACTTAATACGCTAGATGCATGCTGGATGGCGGTCGATGTGTGGAGTAATAGTAGTAGATGCAGAATCGTTTTGGTCTACTTGACAAGGATGTGATGCCTATATTCATAATCATTGCCTTGGATATCGTCATAACTTTGCGCTTTTCTATCAATTGCTCGACAGTAATTTGTTCACCCACCGTATTATTTGCCTTCAAGAGAGAAGCCTCTAGTGAGACCTATGGCCCCCGGGTCTATTTTCCATCATATATTTTCAGATCTATAAACCAAAAAACTCAAAAATACCATGCTGCAATTTATTTACTTTTATTTTGTTTTATGTTTTAGTAATCTTTTATATCTATCTCTATCAGATCTCACCTTTGCAACTGACCATGAAGGGATTGACAACCCCTTTATCGCCTTGGGTGCAAGTGTTTGATTGTTTGTGCAGGTGCATAGATTGGAGACTTGCGTGTATCTCCTACTGGATTGATACCTTGGTTCTTAACTGAGGGAAATACTTATCTCTACTTTGCTGCATCACCCTTTCCTCTTCAAGGGAAAAACCAACGCAAGCTCAAGAAGTAACATCTTGCTGCCCCTTCTGTCACTGGGAAAGAACATCGCACGACCGAACCCATCACAAACCACCTCTTCCCATGGCAAGAAAAATTGATCTTATTGGCCTAACTAAACAAAATATCCAAAGAAGAAATACGAGGCTATGAATAATCATGCATATAAGAGATCAAAATAAGACTCAAATAACATTCGTGGATAAAATAGATCTGATCATAAACTCAAAGTTCATCGTATGCCAATAAACACACCGCAAAAAGAGTTACATCGAATAGATCTCCAAGAGACTATTGTATTGAGAATCAAGAGAGAGAGAGAGAGAGAGAGAGAGAGAGAGAGGAAGCCATCTAGCTACTAACTACGGACCCGTAGGTCTACAATGAACTACTCACGCATCATCGGAGAGGCACCAATGAGGATGATGAACCCCTCCGTGATGGTGTCTAGACTGGATGTGGTGGTTCTGGAACTTGCGGCGGCTGGAATTGTGTTTCGTTGACTCCCCTAGGGTTTTTGGATTTTCGGGGTATTTGTAGAGCAAAGAGGCGGTGCGGGAGGTGGCCTAGGTGGGCACAGCCCACAAGGGCGCGCCTGGGGGCCCAGGCATTCCTGGGTGGGTTGTGCTCCCCTCGGAGCCCCCCTCTAGTACTTCTTTGACCAAACAGGTGTCTTCTAGTCGAGAAAAATTCTCCAAAAAGTTTCGCTGTGTTTGGACTCCGTTCGGTATTGATTTTCTGTGAAGTAAAAAACAAGCAAAAAACAACAGCTTGCACTGGGCACTATGTCAATAGGTTAGTCCCAAAAAAATGATATAAAGTTGCTATAAAATGATTGTAAAACATCCAAGAATGATAATATAACAGCATGGAACAAGCAAAAATTATAGATACGTTGGAGACGTATCAGTTACCGACCCCGTAGTCCAGCGGAAGAAGAAGAGTCCGTGTAGATCGTGCTTGAAGTCCCTCGAACGTTGATGACAATCCCGCGAACCATCCTCGAACAATCCCTCGAACCGAAGACCAAAAGCACGGCCTCTCTACTTGGTTGCAAGTGTACGGTCTTCATGATCCGGCAGAGCTTCGCCGTCCAGAGCTAATCGCCGCTGGCGAATTAGAGGGAGGAGATTCGAACCACACTGGGCTTCTCATTATGAGGATTAAAGGTGGCTAGGGCTAGCTCTAATTAGTCTAGGACCAACTAGAACTAGAACTAGATCAACTAGAAGGGGCACCCAAAAACTTATGTTCAATAGGGTGGAAAACCTCTAGTATATATAGGTTTATGGGGGAGGAGAGGGCAGCCACCAAGGGACTCCCTTGGTGCACCAGCCTAGGGGGGAGTCCAACTCTCACCCCTAGTAGGATTCGGCTCCCCCCACAAGGAAAGGCGGGGCGCCAACTCCACTTGGGCCTTTATGGCCCAAGTCTCCTTCCACATCTTGGCCATTTAAGGCCCGTTGATATTTAATTTATATATAATACTTTAAACATTTTTAGAGTATTATATATATTAATTTAACATCTCTGGAAACATTTTCCACCTATATATAATTAATCAGTAATGCCCAGTATTACCCGATATTCACCGAAACCCTTCCGGTGACCCCGAATCGCTTCCGGTACCTCTTGGAACTACTCCGGATATTAATGAAACTACTTCACGAATATATATTCTCATCACTCCCGTTCCACTAACACTCAGCAGATCATGATTACCTTAAGCGTGCGACCCCGTAGGTTCGGTAGACATGAACGAACCCCCTTCATTCAATGACCGATAGCAGAACCGCGGACATCCATATCAGTCCCTATGATTACATGAATGATATTCGAGTGAACCTTTGGTTATCATGTGACGTTCCCTTTGCTTCGTGATACTTTACAAAACCTGGTGTGCATCGTTGAGTCATCACCATGCTCACTATACCGTCGCACTCGTTACCGGTTTTGTTCTTCTTTCTCGTTGACGTGTTTCGGCATCCCCGTGACGAAGTCACCTGTGTCTGGCCAGACGATGATGGATGTCGTTACACTAAGAGGGCCCTAAGAATATCTTTCCATTGTCGGAGGAGCAAATCCCACTCTTGGGCTGTTCGTTTACTTGTCAAACTTTCCGGTGAGCCTGGAAGTTGTCGTTGTGATCACCTTGTTACAGATGACGTTTGAGCAACCCCAAAGTCCATCATCTGGTAGGAAGTGACCCGGACACTCTCATGGTCTAAGGAACTAAAGAACACATGCTAACACTATGTGTTATAACAGATGATTTCGCATTTATATGATCACTAAGTATAACATACAAGATTGGGTCGATCCAATATGATAGTTCTTCTAACGACATACCCTCAATGTTGCTTTAGGACTATCATTACACCTGACAATATCCTAAGATCCGGAAAACGTGATCACCAACAAAACTTGAGCCAGTCCTAGAGGTTGGACTGGGAACCTATTGTTTGACCGTTTATCATACCACACGTGCATATGAGTTTTCTATTGCGGAACGTAGTATTTCAAAAAAATTCCTACGATCATGCAAGATCTATCTAAGAGAAGCATAGCAACAAGCGGGGAGATTGTGTCCATGTACCCTTGTAGACCAAAAGCGGAAGCGTTTACTAACGCGGTTGATGTAGTCGAATGTCTTCACGATCCAACCGATCCAAGTACCGAACATACGGCACCTCCGCGTTTAACACACGTTCAGCTCGATGACGTCCCTCGAGCACTTGATCTAGTTGAGGCCGAGGGAGAGTTCCGTCAGCACGACGGCGTGGCGACGGTGATGATGAAGTTACCGGCGCAGGGCTTCGCCTAAGCTCCACGACGATATGATCGAGGTGTGTAACTATGGAGGGGGGCACCACACACGGTTAAGAGAAACTTGTGTGTCCTTTGGGGTGCCCTCCTCACACGTATATAAAGGAGGGGAGAAGGAGGGGGATGGCCAAGGGGGGGTGCGCGCCATGGGGAGTCCAACTAGGATTCCCAATCCTAGTTGGAGCCCCCTTCCATCCAAGACAGGGAGAAGGAGGGAAGGAGGAAGAGGGGAGAATGAAAGAGGGGGCGCCGCCCCCCTCCATAGTCCAATTTGAACTGGCCATGGGGGGCGCGTGGCCTCCCTTGTGCTCCATTCCACCAAGGCCCATGAAGGCCCATGAACTTCCCGGGGGGTTCCGGTAACCCCTCGTACTCCGAAACTTATCCGAAACGACCCGAACCATTCCGGTGTCCGAATGTAACCTTCCAATATATGAATATTTATGTATCGACCATTTCGAGACTCCTCTTCCTATCTGTGATCTCATCTGGGACCCCAAACAAACTTCGGTCATCAAATCACAGGACTCAAAATACAATTCGTCATCGGATGTTAAGCGTGCGGACCCTACGGGTTCGAGAACTATGTAGACATGACCGAGACACATCTCCAGTCAATAAACAATAGCGGAACCTAGATGCTCATATTGGCTCCTACATATTCTATGAAGATCTTTATCGGTCAAACCGCATAACAACATACGTTGTTCCCTTTGTCATCCGTATGTTACTTGCCCAAGATTCGATCGTCGGTATTCTCATACCTAGTTCAATCTCGTTACCGACGAGTCTCTTTACTTGTTCCGTAATGCATCATCTCGTAACTAACTCATTAGTCACATTGCTTGCAAGGCTTATAGTGATGTGCATTACCGAGAGGGCCCAGAGATACCTCTCCAATACACAGAGTGACAAATCCTAATCTCGATCTATGCAAACTTAACAAACACCATCGGAGACACCTGTAGAGCATCTTTATAATCACCCAGTTACGTTGTGACGTTTGATAGCACACTAAGTGGTCCTCCGGTATTCGGGAGTTGCATAATCTCATAGTCATTGAAACATGTATAAGTCATGAAGAAAGCAATAGCAATAAACTAAACGGTCATAGTGCTAAGCTAACGGCTGGATCTTGTCCATCACATCATTCTCTAATGATGTGATCCCGTTCATCAAATGACAACACATGTCTATGGCTAGGAAACTTAACCATCTTTGATTAACGAGCTAGTCAAGTAGAGGCATACTAGGGACACTCTGTTTGTCTATGTATCCACACATGTACTAAGTTTCCGGTTAATACAATTCTTGCATGAATAATAAACATTTACCATGATATTAGGAAATATAAATAACAACTTTATTATTTCCTCTAGGGCATGTTTCCTTCAGTCTCCCACTTGCACTAGAGTCAATAATCTAGATTACATAGTAATGATTCTAACACCCATGGAGTCTTGGTGTTGATCATGTTTTGCTCGTGGGAATGGCTTAGTCAACGGGTCTGCAACATTCAGATCCGTATGTATTTTGCAAACTTCTATGTCTCCCTCCTTGACTAGATCGCGGATGGACCTGAAGTGTCTCTTGATGTGCTTGGTTCTCTTGTGAAATTTGGATTCCTTCGCCAAGGCAATTGCTCCAGTATTGTCACAAAAGAGTTTCATTGGACCCGATGCACTAGGTATGACACCTAGATCGGATATGAACTCCTTCATCTAGACTCCTTCATTTGCTGCTTCCGAAGCAGCTATGTACTCCGCTTCACACGTAAATCCCGCCACGACGCTTTGCTTGGAACTGCACCAACTGACAGCTCCTCCATTCAATATAAATACGTATCCGGTTTGTGACTTAGAGTCACCTGGATCAGTGTCAAAGCTTGCATCGACGTAACCATTTACGGCGAGCTCTTTGTCACCTCCATAAACGAGAAACATATCCATAGTCCTTTTCAGGTATTTCAGGATGTTCTTGACCATTGTCCAAAGGATCCACTCTGGATTACTTTGGTACCTCCCTACTATATTTATAGCAAGGCACACATCAGGTGCAGTACACAACATTGCATACATGATAGAACCTATGGCTGAAGCATAGGGAATGACTTTCATTTTCTCTCTATCTTCTGCAGTGGTCGGGCATTGAGTCTCACTCAACTTCACTCCTTGTAACACAGGCAAGAACCCTTTCTTTGACTGATCCATTTTGAACTTCTTCAAAATCTTGTCAAGGTATGTGCTTTGTGAAAGTCCAATTAAGCGTCTTGATCTATCTCTATAGATCTTGATGCCCAATATATAAGCAGCTTCACCGAGGTCTTTCATTGAAAAATTCTTATTCAAGTATCCTTTTATGCTATTCAGAAATTATATATCATTTCCAATCAACAATATGTCATCCACATATAATATCAGAAATGCTACAGAGCTCCCACTCACTTTCTTGTAAATTCAGACTTCTCCAAAAGTCTGTATAAAACCATATGCTTTGATCACACTATCAAAGTGTATATTCCAACTCCGAGAGGCTTGCACCAGTCCATAAATGGATCGCTGGAGCTTGCGCACTTTGTTAGCACCTTTTGGATCGACAAAACCTTCTCGTTGCATCATATACAACTATTCTTTAAGATATCCATTAAGGAATGCAGTTTTGACATCCATTTGCCATATTTCATAATCATAAAATGCGGTAGTTGCTAACATGATTCAGATAGACTTAAGCATCGCTACGGGTGAGAAGGTCTCATCATAGTCAACTCCTTGAACTTGTCGAAAACCTTTCGCAACAAGTCGAACTTTGTAGACAGTAACATTACCGCCGTCGATCTTCTTCTTGAAGATCCATTTATTCTCTATGGCTTGCCGATCATCGGAAAAGTCAACCAAAGTCCATACTTTGTTCTCGTACATGGATCCCATCTCAGGTTTCATGGCCTCAAGCCATTTCATGGAATCTGGGCTCATCATCGCTTCCTCATAGTTCAGAGGTTCGCCATGGTCAAGTAACATGACCTCCGTAACAGGATTACCGTACCACTCACAGTGCGGATCTTACTCTGGTTGCCGTACGAGGTTCAGTAGTAACTTGATCTGAAGTTTCATGATCATCATCATTAGCTTCCTCACTAATTGGTCTAGGAATCACTGGAACTGATTTCTGTGATGAATTACTTTCCAACTCGGGAGCAGGTACAATTACCTCATCAAGTTCTACTTTCCTCCCACTCACTTCTTTCGAGAGAAACTCCTTCTCTAGAAAGGATCCATTCTTAGCAACGAATATCTTGCCTTTGGATCTTGATAGAAGGTGTATCCAACAGTCTCCTTTGGGTATCCTATGAAGACACATTTCTCCAATTTGGGTTCGAGTTTATCAGGTTGAAGCTTTTTCACATAAGCATCGCAGCCCCAAACTTTAAGAAACGACAACTTGGGTTTCTTGCCAAACCACAGTTCAAATGGTGTCGTCTCAACGGATTTAGATGGTGCCCTATTTAACGTGAATGCAACCGTCTCTAAAGCATAACCCCAAAATGATAGCGGTAAATCAGTAAGAGACATCATAGATCGTACCATATCTAATAAAGTGCGGTTACAACGTTCAGACACACCATTACGCTGTGGTGTTCCGGGTGGCGCGAGTTGCGAAACTACTCCGCATTGTTTCAAATGAAGACCAAACTCATAACTAAAATATTCACCTCCACGATCAGATCATAGAAACTTTATTTTCATGTTACGATGATTTTCCACTTCACTCTGAAATTCTTTGAACTTTTCAAATGTTTCAGACTTATGTTTCATCAAGTAGATATACCCATATCTGCTCAAATCATCTGTGAAGGTCAGAAAATAAAGATACCCGCCGCGAGCCTCAACACTCATCAGACCGCATACATCAGTATGTATTATTTCCAGCAATTCTGTTGCTCGCTCCATTGTTCCGGAGAACGGAGTTTTGGTCATCTTGCCCATGAGTCATGGTTCTCAAGCATCAAGTGATTCATAATCAAGTGATTCCAAAAGCCCATCAACATGGAGATTCTTCATGCGCTTTACACCAATATGATCTAAACGGCAGTGCCACAAATAAGTTGCACTATCATTATTGACCTTGCATCTTTTGGCTTCAATATTATGAATATGGGTGTCACTACTATCGAGATTCAACAAAAATAGACCACACACCAAGGGTGCATGAGCATAAAAGATATTACTCATATAATTAGAACAACCATTATTCTCTGATTTAAATGAATAACCGTCTCGCATCAAACAAGATCCAGATATAATGTTCATGCTTAACGCTGGCACCAAATAACAATTATTCTGGTCTAAAACTAATCCCGATGGTAGATGTAGAGGTAGCGTGCCGACGGCGATCACATCAAATTTGGAACGATTTCCCACGCGCATCGTCACCTCGTCCTTAGCCAATCTTCATTTAATCCGTAGCCCCTGTTTCGAGTTGCAAATATGAGCAACAAAACTAGTATCAAATACCCATGCGCTACTATGAGCATTAGTAAGGTACACATCAATAACATGTATATCAAATATACGTTTCACTTTGCCATCCTTCTTATCTGCCAAATACTTGGGGTAGTTCCGCTTCCAGTGACCAGTCCCTTTGCAAAGAGAAGCACTCAGTCTCAGGCTTAGGTCCATACTTGGGTTTCTTCACTTGAGCAACAACTTTCTTGCCGTTCTTCTTGAAGTTCCCCTTCTTCCCTTTGCCCTTCTTCTTGAAACTAGTGGTCTTGTTAACCATAAACACTTGATGCTCCTTCTTGATTTCTACCTCCGTAGCTTTTAGCATCGCAAAGAGCTCAGGAATTGTCTTATCCATCCCTTGCATATTATAGTTCATCACGAAGCTTTTGTAGCTTGGTGGCGTTGATTGAAGAACTCATCAATGATACGATCATCGTGAAGATTAACTCCCGGTTGAGTCAAGTGGTTGTGGTACCCGGACATTTTGAGTATATGATCACTGACAGAACTATTCTCCTCCATCTTGCAGTTGTAGAACTTATTGGAGACTTCATATCTCTCAATCCGGGCATTTGCTTGAAATATTAACTTCAACTCCTGGAACATCTCATATGCTCCATGACATTCAAAACGTCGTTGAAGTCCCGATTCTAAGCCGTAAAGCATGGCACACTGAACTATCGAGTAGTCATCAGCTTTGTGCTGCCAGACGTTCATAATGTCCGGTGTTGCTCCTGCAGTGGGTCTTGCACCTAGCGGTGCTTCCAGGACGTAATTCTTCTGTGCAGCAATGAGGATAATCCTCAAGTTACGGACCCAGTCCACGTAGTTGCTACCATCATCTTTCAACTTAGCTTTCTCTAGGAACACATTAAAATTAAAAGGAATAGTAGCACGGGCCATTGATCTACAACAACATAGACATGCAAAATACTATCAGGTACTAAGTTCATGATAAATTAAAGTTCAATTAATCATATTACTTAAGAACTCCCACTTAGATAGACATCCCTCTAGTCATCTAAATGATCACATGATCCATATCAACTAAACCATGTCTGATTATCACGTGAGATGGATTACCTTTCAATGGTGAACATCACTATGTTGATCATATCTACTATGTGATTCACGTTCGAACTTTCGGTCTTAGTGTTCCGAGGCCATATCTGCATATGCTAGGCTCGTCAAGTTTAACCCGAGTATTTTGCGTGTGCAAAACTGTCTTACACCCGTTGTATGTGAACATAGATCTTATCACACCCGATCATCACGTAGTGTCTCTCAAGACGATTTAACTATAGCAATGGTGCATACTCGGGGAGAACATTTATACCTTGAAATTTAGCGAGAGATCATCTTATAATGCTACCGCCGCATTTAAGCAAAATAAGATGCATAAAGGATAAACATCACATGCAATCAAAATAAGTGATATGATATGGCCATCATCATCTTGTGCCTTTGATCTCCATCTCCAAAGCACCATCATGATCACCATTTTCACCGGCTTGACACCTTGATCACCATTGTAGCATCGTTGTCGTCTCGCCAACTATTGCTTCTACGACTATCGCTACCGCTTAGTGATAAAGTAAAGCAATTACATGGCGATTGCATTTCATACAATAAAGCGAGAACCATAAGGCTCTTGCCAGTTGTCGAGAACTTTTACAAAACATGATCATCTCATACAACAATTTATATAACATCACGTCTTGACCATATCACATCACAGCAAGCCCTGCAAAAACAAGTTAGACGTCCTCTACTTTGTTGGTTCAAGTTTTACGTGGCTGCTACGGGCTTCTAGCAAGAACTGTTCTTACCTACGCATCAAAACCACAACGATTTTTCGTCAAGTGTGTTGTTTTAACCTTCAACAAGGACCGGGCGTAGTCAAACTCGATTCAAATAAAGTTGGAGAAACAAACACCCACTAGCCACCTGTGTGTGAAGCACGTCGGTACAGTCTCATGAACGCGGTCATGTAATGTCGGTCTGGGCTACTTCATCCAACAATACCGTCGAATCAAAGTAAGACATTGCTGGTAAGAAGTATGACTATTATCGCCCACAACTCTTTGTGTTCTACTCATGCATATAACATCTACGCATAGACCTGGCTCTGATGCCGCTGTTGGGGAATGTAGTATTTCAAAAAAAATCCTACGATCATGCAAGATCTATCTAAGAGAAGCATAGCAATGAGCGGGGAGAGTGTGTCCCCGTACCCTCGTAGACCGAAAGCGGAGGCGTTTAGTAACGCGGTTGATGTAGTCGAACGTCTTCGTTTAGTAACATTTATGTTGTCTTTAAATTTAGCATCACTATCTGAATGTGTCACTATGTTTGGCAGCACATGTGAATGCAGCTGAATGTGTAACTATCAATGCATCTGAATGTGTCAGGATCTGAGTGCATTTTTACTAACATAGATGTTGCCAAAATGGATCTGAATGTGCTGCCAAATATTGCCCAACATGTGTTGCCAAAAATGGATGAAAAGTGCCATAAAAACATGAAGCCAATTGCCAAAACAGTGTCCAAACTGATAAACGAAGATGTTGCCAAAATTGGGTCCTTAACTGAGAGTGACATGTTGCCAAAATTTAGACAAGGACTACTACTACTACTACTACTACTACTACTACTACTACTACTACTACTACTACTACTACTACTATCTACTACTACTCCCATCGCTTCCTACTCCTATCGCTTCGCTACATCCTCCTCCTCCTCCATTGCTGCATTACTACTACTATCAAGCATTATCACATTAGTATCGTCATTGCTATCGCCTATCGCTATCGCTATCGCTGCTCGTCATTGCCTATCACATTAGTATCGTTGTATCGCTACTCGCTATCGCTATCAATCGCTATCGCTATCATTGCTATCGTTGTTATCGCCATCGCCATCAAGCATTACTACTACTTACTACTTACTACTACTATTACTATTACTATTACTACTAATATACTACTATTATTACTATTATTGCTGGTTGCTATTACTACTACTACTACTACTACTATTATTACTATTATCATATCTCGCTATCACATTAGTACTATCGTCTGCTATCACATTAGTATTGCTGTCATTACTACTACTATTAACTATTATTACTACTATTACTATTACTATTACTACTACTATTACTACTATTACTACTATTACTACTACTACTTCTATTACTACTACTACTACTACTACTACTACTACTACTTCTTCTACTACTACTACTACTACTACTATTACTATTACTACTACTACTACTACTACTACTACTACTACTACTACTACTACTACTACTACTACTACTACTACTACTACTACTACTACTACTACTACTACTACTACTACTACTACTACTACTACTACTACTACTACTACTAGTACTACTACTACTACTACTACTACTACTACTACTACTACTACTACTACTACTACTACTACTACTACTAAATGTATCTTTTCTTCAGTAAACCGCCGCAACTTCTTCAGTTCAGTCGGTGAAACGGTGAGGGATGAGTGTGCCATCCATGCATGGAGAGCGGCGATGACCATGCATATGGTCTGCCCTCTTCTTCTTTTCCCTCCGCACCTCCTCCCGTGGCTCTCCTCCTGCTCCCGTGGCTGCACCTCCTGCTCCCGTGGTTGCACCTCCTCCCCTGGCTCCTTCCCAGTCTTCATCGGAAGAAAATGTCCGCCAGTTCCTCCACATCAAGAGCGCCTTCTCGTGTCCTGCGACGACATGCCGAGTCATGACCTGCACATCAGGCGAAGCATCCTGCTCCTTGCAGTCGTCAGTAGGGACAACGGGCATACTCGGTGGCGGCTTCTTGCAAGCGATGGAGAGGTAGTTGGAGTTGACACGATGTGGCACAACAACTTAAACGTGCCCGACACGCTCTACCTCTGGATCCGACAGGAGCGGCCGCGGACGGCACTTGCTGCACCAGCGGTACGTGCACCAGCGAGTGCGCTGGTCAGCATCGCCGGACCACGACTCGAGCATGCACTAGACGATAATGGCAACCACGGGCACGCCCTTGTCGTCTAGGAACACACGAGCCTTCTCATACGCCCTCAACTGTTTGACCAAGCCCCACGCGTGATTCTCGAGCAATGGCGCACTCTTGAACTGGGCGGCGATCTCGCGGGCGATGAAGACCTTGACTAGATCGGTGTCAGCCTAGTCATTGACAATCCTCTCCCACTCGTTGGTATTCGACATTGAGGACGACGAGAAGCGGCGGTGGGCGGTTGGTTGGTTAGGGATTTGAGAGAAAGACAGACATATGAGGGCTTCTCGACGAGGAGGGAGGCAACAAGATGGAGAGAGATGAGAGATAAGAGTAGTGGAGTAGGCATAGCTATTCAATAAGGCTGCAGCGATTTGACTACTCGGGTGCATGACTAACAAGTGCTCCCGCCTGGCAACCCTAGCATGTGGTGCCAAACTGGAGCTCGGTTTTTTCAAAAATGTGAGGAAGTTTTCCGCCAAAGCATGATGGCACCAGCGTGCTCTACCGCCGAGGGGACCATAGGGGTACCATGGAATGTAATGTATTCTCGTGTATAGGGATCGTATTGGAGCGTTTCTCAAGTTGCGGTACCAAATCGTTATGCGCAGGTATTTGGAGAACCAAATGTTTAAATTTTTCGGGTAAACTCTATCATTTCCTGGATGAAACGATGACCTGCTCGAGCGGCGAAATTAACTAGCAAAATTTGGTACCCAAATCCCTAGATGAAAAAGTGTGGCTAACAAAATGACTACCACATGTGTGGCAAGATTTGGCAAAAAATTGAGCCTATGACATGTGGACCATATAACTAGAAAAGTGTGGCAAGCCACAAGTGTGGCAATGAACAAAACACATGCCTAAGATGTTGTGGCATGACTAAGGTTAGGCATGACAACCTTAGAGCAACCCTTATATGTGCCGCCACCACTGTCGGCGTCGCCCGTCGTCGAGCCCAAGGCCGAGCCGGAGCCGGAGCACGAGCCAACGCGCACGCGGAAGCGGTCACTGCTGCCCCCCACTTGGCCTGAGGAGTCCTATTCGTGGACCGCCAGCTCCGCGAGTGGGTGAGCGCGCCTCCCTGCTACTTCACCTCCACGCCAGAAGAGGAGGCGGCCCACCTTGTGTGCTGGAAGGCGCATTGGATCGCCAAGGAGGAGGTCGAGGCCTACTACTACTACTACTACTACTACTACTATTATCGTTGTCATTGCTATCGCATACTATCATTGCTGCTGCTCCTACTACTGCTACTACTACTACTACTACTACTACTACTACTACTACTATTACTACTAGTACTACTATTACTACTACTACTGCTATTACTACTACTACTACTACTACTACTACTACTACTACTACTACTACTACTACTACTACTACTACTACTACTACTACTACTACTACTACTACTACTACTACTACTACTACTACTACTACTACTACTACTACTGCTACTACTACTACTACTACTGCTAAATGTATCTTTTCTTCAAGAACCGTCAAGTAACTTCTTCTTTCAAGGTGAAACGGTGAGGGATGAGTGTGCCATCCATGCATGGAGAGCGGCGCTGACCATGCATATTATCTGCCCTCTTCTTCTTCTCCCTCAACACCTCCTCCATTGGCTCTTCTCCTGCTCCCGTGGCTGCACCTCCTACTCCCGTGGTTGCACCTCCTCCCCTGGCTCCTTCCCAGTCTTCATCGGAAGAAAATGTTCACCAGTTACTCCACATCAATGAGCGCCTTCTTGTGGCCTGCGACGACATGCCGAGTCATGACCTGCACATCAGGCGAAGCATCCTGCTCCTCGCAGTCGTCAGTGAGGACAACGGGCATACCCGGTGGCGGCTTCTTGCGAGCGATGGAGGTAGTTGGAGTTGACACGATGTGGCACAACAACTTAAACGTGCCCGACACGCTCTACCTCTGGATCCGACAGAGCGGGACGCACTGCGGGCGGCTTTTCTTTGCCTGGCGGTACATGCACCAGCAAGTGCGCTGGTCAGCATCGCCGGACCACGACTCGAGCATGCACTAGACGATAATGGCAACCACGGGCACGCCCTTGTCTTCTAGGAACACACGATCCTTCTCATACGCCCTCAACTGTTTGACCAAGCCCCACGCGTGATTCTCGAGCAATGGCGCACTCTTGAACTGGGCGGCGATCTCGCGGGCAATGGAGATCTTGACCAGATCAGTGTCAGCCTAGTCATTGACAATCGTCTCCCACTCGTTGGTATTCGACATTGAGGACGACGAGAAGCGGCGGTGGGCGGTTGGTTGGTTAGGGATTTGAGAGAAAGACAGACATATGAGGGCTTCTCGACGAGGAGGGAGGCAACGAGATGGAGAGAGATGAGATATAAGAGTAGTGGAGTAGGCACAGCTATTCAATAAGGCTGCAGCGATTTGACTACTCGGGTGCGTGACTAACAAGTGCTCCCGCTTGGCAACCCTAGCATGTGGTGCCAAACTGGAGCTCGTTTTTTTCAAAAAATGTGAGGAAGTTTTCCGCCAAAGCATGATGGCACCAGCGCGCTCTACCGCCGAGGGGACCATAGGGGTACCATGGAATGTAATGTATTCTCGTGTATAGGGATCGTATTGGATCATTTCTCAAGTTGCGGTACCAAATCGTTATGCGCTAGGTATTTGGAGAACCAAATGTTTAAATTTTTCGGGTAAACGCTATCATTTCCTGGATGAAACGGTGACCTGCTCGAGTGGCGAAATCAACTAGCAAAATTTGGTACCCAAATCCCTGGATGAAAAAGTGTGGCTAACAATATGACTACCACATGTATGGCAAGATTTGGCAAAAAAATTGAGCCTATGACATGTGGATCATATAACTAGAAAAGTGTGGCAAGCCACAAGTGTGGCAATGAACCAAACACATGCCTAAGATGTTGTGGCATGACTAAGGTTAGGCATGACAACCTTAGAGCAACTCCAACCGGGCGGCCCATTTCGTCCGCCCACGTCCATTTGGGTCACCACGGATAAAAACGCTGGCCCAACATGCTGACCCATTCCCAAAACCCGTTAGCCTCGCGTCCGTGCGGACCCATTTCCTGCCCAAATTTGAGCCTGAAATGCGTCGGTACGGATGCGCCACACGTCCCCTCGGTGTCCGCCACGGCCCCACATGTGGGCCGGCCAACAACCGTAAGCGGTCATAGTTAACGCGGCCACCTACCGAGGGACCGCCTGGCAGTGTGTGGAAGGGCCCTTTTTAATGGACGCCTGCGGCAGGGTCGGCCTCATCCACTCCCCGTCCACATTTGTCCACCTTTGCTCCCTCGTCGGTGACCAGAAAACCCTAGAAAGCCACCAGCCTGAAACCCTAGCAAAGCCATGGGAATCTTCACTGGGAAGGGAGGAAGGAAGGGGAGGTTCCGCGCCGGAGCGAGCTCTTCCCGCTGGCTCCCTCCTCCACCGCCACTGGCTAGACGTGGCACGGCACCGCGGGAGCGAGAGCGGCTGTACATCCCAGTCCACCAGGCGCGGTGGCACTGGGAGTACCGCCAACCCCTACCGTATCCAGATGTGACGGCTGGCATCTGGACCCGCAGCGCATCCTCATACCGGCAGCACCGCGGTCCGCATGGGCGCACACAGAGGAAGTTTCCTGGCGGCGCGAGCTCCTTACGCCGGAGCAGTGCACCATGCGTGCCTACGCGCCAGACTCTCCCAACTGGGAGCACTGGTCTGCGCTAGAGCACGAGGAGGAGCGCCACCTCGGCGTCCACATCGACCACGACATTCCACTGTTGCCCCTACGGGTAAAGCCGAAGGAAGAGTGGGTGGAGGCGGAGTACCAAGCCGCCCTCGAGGAGGCCCTGCAACACGCGTCGGAGGCAAGCCGGCTCGAGAAGGACGCCCATTGGGATAGGCTGGAGCAAGCCCTTGCTTTGTCCGCGATGGAGGACTCCGTCCACGGGCCTCGTGACGCGCCGCCACCACTATCGGGCGCCGCCTGCCGTCGAGCTTCCAAGGTCGAAGCCGAGCCGGAGCGCGAGCCAACGCGCACGCGGAAGCGGTCACTGCCGCCCCCCACTTGGCCTGAGGAGTCCTATTCGTGGACCACCAGCTCCGCGAGTGGGTGAGCGCGCCTCCCTGCTACTTCACCTCCACGCCGGAAGAGGAGGCGGCCCACCTTGTGCGCTGGAAGGCGCACTGGATCGCCAAGGAGGAGGCCGACGCCGAGCGGCAGACACGCCGGGACCAGCAGCTACGTCGCGAGGAGGAGGCAGGGCGCACCCGCCTCGCCGCAATACCGCCGCCGCAGCAGACGCCGAAGGAGGCTACCCTGACGGCCTATCAATCTACGTTCAGTTGGGCTGGGCCGCCTCCCGTCTTTATCGACCTCACCGGCGGCGACGACGACCACGGCAAGGGCAAGGGCAAGGGCAAGACGGTCTACTAGGGCAGCATACGGATGTTTATTAGAGTTTTTTTAATGCTTAGTTATGTTTAAGTAGACTTTGACCGGCATTTGACCAGCCATTTATGTATAATTATGCTTAATTAAGTCAGTTTCGGCCACGTGACAAAAATGGGTATGCCCCTCCTTGAACGCACCTACCGATCCAAATAAAAAAACGGAAACACACATTCATCTGGCTGACCCAAATAAACGAAAAATGAATGAAGCGTGCGTCCGTTTGGATAAGCGCGTTGGAGTTGCTCTTAGGCTTGGAACCACAATCCCTGCGTACCATTCCAGTTCGTGCGGGCCAACTCGGAAGCGAAGACGGCGGCAGGCGTGGGCTCGTGGCCATATGCCACGCGAGGCTTCGCTCGACGTCAGCCTCCGGGTTTTAGCCGCTATTGCAGCGTGTCACCAAAGGTGGTGCCCGGCAGACACCGTGGCGCGTTTGCGCTGCTGGCTGGGGATGACGCTGTCTTCGACGACTCAACTCGTCGGTGCCAGTTGTAAGAACGAGCACGGAGAGGAGGTGCCGACCGAGGTTGGCGCTCAAGCTTCGTAAAAGGAAGATCGCTATGCGGTTTCTCTTGTTTTTATCGAGCCGTGACACGTTTCCGCTGACGTCTTTGGATTGTGTGTGCTCGAGTCTCGGAGACTTATGGTTCTCTGCGACTTTGCACTACTGGTGGCTCGAAAATGGCACACCTGTTATTACTCTGGAGTCTCGACGACGTGGCGCCATAGGGGTTTTGTCCCTTCCGGGAAGTGGACAGAGATACTACTACGCTAGTCAGCTGGAATTCACACGAGCACGGCCAACTCCACCGCGCGACCCTATCCTTTCCGGACCCGTCCGTTTGGGGTAAAAGGGACAAACGAGACGGCTCAGCGCGCGGGAGCAAACGGACTTTTGTCCGTTTTGTGTCCGCTTTCGACCCATCCGCGGCCCAAATTTGTGCCGCTTTTAGAGTGAAACGGACACCACGCGGACGCGCTGGTCGTCTGCGCGTGTCCTCCCCTGGCCCATCCGTCAGTGGCACAGGGCGGGCCTTTTTCTATCCGCCCCCCTCCCTCCTTCCGGCCGCACCCCCTCCACTCTTCCCCACTCTTCTGCTCGCTGCCGCCGCCGCCACCGCTGCCATTGCAGCGATTTGACGCGAGCTCGCTTAGCCCTTCCCTCGGCGCCGCCGAAGCTACCCAACCACGACCACTGGTTTGCGCACCGCCCGGCGGTTTTGGGGCGGATCCGGTCGGTTTTGAGCTCGGCCTGTGGGAGGCCGGGCAGCGCCATGGATCGCCGGGCACCTCGCCGGAACCTGGCAGGGCCGCAAGGCCACATGCTGACGATGGCTCCTCCTCTAGCCGCTCGGATTCTGCACCGTCGGCGGTCCGCCAGAGATACGAATGGCGGTCGGCCGGGCTCGGTGCTTGCCCAAAAGCTTCGCCGCGCACCGTTGCCACTCATTAAGTGCGACCACTGCCCAAGGATGGTCGTGCGCCAGCGTGTTCATAACGCCGAACATCCCGGATGGGTGTTCATCAAGTGCTTAAACGATGGTGTATGCGCTTTTTTTAGCTTCGGTTTGTGCTCTAGATTTGACTAGTTGGGCTAACTTCAAATTTTATTGTGTAGAATGGATGCAAGTTTTGGTATTGGGAAGAAGAGTACATCGATATATTAATAGAGCAAAATTTAGTGCATGTCCGTGTACTTTTAGCTAGCATAGAGGCTGAAAATGAGACAAGTGCACTTATTGATAGATTAGAGGCTAGACACGAGATTAGGTGTGAGGAAGTAACATCGACTTCTGGCTTGAAGAAGAAAGGATGATGCCAGATCGAGCCTCCTCCACAGATCAACAACGAGTGCATCGAGAAGGCCCTAACCAAACTCAAAGGAGCAGTTATGGAAGTTGGGTATCTTCTAAAATGTATTCTTGTGGTTCTTGTTTTCTTTGGTCTTGCTTTACTAGTCAAAATGTGATGATTTATTTTTCATGTACCAAAAATGAATGATGAAATAAAGTTAAGGACTTGCAAAGAAATAATATGTGAACAGGATGCAGCTGGGAAGCGTTCGCGCACTGGGCGCACGGCCACCGCATCCCAGGACACGCCCGGACACGACCCCAAATCCCTACCTAAACGGACAGAATCCGGACAAAACGAACGTCCATTTGAGGTCGCAGGTGGAGTTGGCCTTATACTACTCCCTCTGTAAACTAATATAAAAGCGTTTAGAATACTAAAGTAGTGATCTAAATTTTCTTATATTAGTTTACAGAGGGAGTATTTCTGAACTCTGAACTCTGAAGGCTGAGTTCTGAATAACCTTTTTTCTTTGCGAGCAAGTTCTGAACAACCCTTATGGCCTTATCCACTGCGGGCTGCGTTACGATACAGCTAACCAGCTAGCCTGCACCGACAAAATTTATTGTACAATAGAACTTTGTCAGTTCGGATCAACGGTAACGGACGACCTCAGTGGGCGCGGCAGTACTACTTACTGCCAATGTATGTAGTATTCGGTCCGTTGGAGAAACTTGGTCTGATTCGCTCTCCTCCTATGGAAGCATTGAGCTTGAAAGAGGTCTGACTTCCTAACGTGGCAACTTGCAGATCCAACTGGATTATGCGGATGCCCGCCTGATGATTGGCCGAGGGAGGTTGGTAATGGTTTGCGTTCAGTCCAGCATGTCCACGAATAAAGCAACAGCGTGCCTAAGCGCGCCCAGCACATGGCCATGCCCTTGGAGGCAAAGGCAGGTACATGGATTATCCTTGGAGGCAGGGCAGCTCCCTTCGTTCCAAAATAGATGATCCAACTTTATACTAATTTTGTATTGAAGTTAGTATAAAGTTGAGTCATCTATTTTAGAACAGAGGGAGTAGATTGCAAGCCAACTGCGCAAACGGCAAAGATATATTTCATCTGGGCAATCAGCTGGTTTTTGCCCTTTCGCTGCTAAGTAAGGACTGAACCCGTCTGTCAGGCTGTTTGATCGGCGGCCAAAACTTCTTAGGACATTCACAAATTCGCACATACACTCATCTTTCAAACGCACACATGCACGTCCTGTTTTTAATCCGGTGCAATGTCTTGAAATTGACAAAGTCATTATATACGTCTCGTATTTGATGGGAACGTTTCCTGCTGAACGAGCATTGCGGGAAAGTCTAAAATAAATACAGAGAAATGCAAATACGAATGGCAAATCTAGGACTTGAACCTCGAAGGCTAGTTACAGTATTAGAAATCTAACCATCCGAGCTATGCTCAGTTAGTGATTGGCGGCCAACACTCGCCTCGTCCGTAGGTAAGAAGTCCTGCATGCACCACGTCTCAAAAAAGGAATAATTCATCAAAGCAGGATTTAAACCACTTTCCCCTAAAAAGGGCTAATAACAATAATAACCTAAACATGTTCTAAAAAGTACTTTTTTCATGAGTGCAAATGACATACACATATAGGTGATTTTTTTAACATTTTAGTATCTTACATGCATTTTTCTGAGTTCATACGAATTTGTTATGAAGTTTCATAGTATAGGTCAAGTGGCTTTGACGGAAGGGCATTTAGGCGACCTAAAATGCCTTTTAAGGGAAAAAATGGAGCAGACTCAGAAATTAGGGTAAATCTATGTAGTAGGTTCGAGTTAGGAGCAGAAATGTATATGTCCCTTTCAGAACTGTTCATGCAGGGTAAAAAAAAATGATTATGTAAATCTCAAAATTGCTGACAGCCTGAAAAATGTTCGTCACATTACGAATTTTAATAAAATCGCAATACAAATTAATAAAAGTTCAGGTAATTAAGAAAAAATGTTTCTTACCATTCCAAAAATATTGTTGACATTTATTTATTTTACGCATTTCACAAATATGTTCATGACTTTTTTAAAATGTTTATAAAATGTAAAAATGTTCGTAACTAAAAAAGAATATTTTGTACCATTAAAAAACATGATATATAAAAAAATATTTACGCATTTAAAATATATGCTTGTGGAAACTATAAATATTGTTAATAGGATGTAAAAAATGTTGCCTGCTTCTTTTGTATCATTGAAAAAAATGTTCAGTGTGTGTTTGAAAAATGTTTAGCATGTACTCGAGAACATTTTAAAACATGTATTTGACACAATGTTCAATGTGTATCAAAGAATATTTCATATGTTTACGAAAAAACTATAACTTGTCTAGAAAATTGACCTGGAATTGTCAAAAGGAAAAGGGGGGGGGGGGGAGAAAAAAGGGATAAGAACACAAGAACAAAGAAACAAGGAAAAAAACATACAAGAGGACAAAACCAATAAAAACTTAGAAAACGGAAACACAAAAAAGATGCATGGCTGGTTGTAAAACTGCTCCAGACTAGTTTGTAGAACCATATAACGGGTCGCCCACCACGGGAAGAACAACCAGCGCAAGAGGTGAGGAGAGGCAAGGGACTTAAATCCTATTTGGCACATCTCCATCTACCCTTTGCTCATCCAATCTAAGTTTTTTCTTTCTCACTAGTGTAAATTTGAAAATCCGGCCGGGTTTTCCACGACAAGTTTTATCGTTGTTTTTCTTGTTTTTATTTTTTCTTCAAATGCTTAAACATGTTTCAATTATCGGAAGTTTTCTCAAATTTGTGAACTATTTCCAAATTTCCTAAACTTTTTTTTCCAAAATATTCTTTCTTTTTCCTACCTTTTCCCTTTTTCAAATGTGTATTTTTTTCAGATTCGTAAACATTTTCACATTTCCGAAGTTTTTTTAAATTTTTGTGAACTTCCAAGAACCAATTATCTTTATTTTGGAACATGTGGACTTTTTTCGAATCCACTTTTTTCAGATGCATGAACATTTTCCAAATCCACGAAGTTTTTCCAAAATCCGCAAACATTTTCTCAGAGTCCATTTAATTTTTAAAGTTTATTTTTCAAAACAAATCCATGAAATTTTCCATACATATGATTTTTTTTGGTTATTGAAATTTATGTGCTGTTACCAAATTCCAGGTTGTTCTCAAATATTTAGTTTTTCTCGCCCCATTTTTTTCAATTTTTTTGAAATTTTGCGTATACCGGTTTATTTTGAAATTTATGAACTGTTTTCAAATCCACAGTTTTTTCCATTAGTCAATGGTCAACCACCTACCCTATCAACAACTGTCAGGCGTGGCTGGGCCGGCCCAGAACGCGCGCCTGTGGGCGCTGCCTAACTGGCGCTTAAGGCAGAGCTCTCGGGAATTATTTATTTTCCTTTTTTCTTTTTATTTCAAAATAAGTTTGAGAATTCAAAAACGTTTCTTGATTTTGAAAAAATTCAGCGTTCCGAAAAATTGTTCCCAATCAAACATTGTTCTCATTTTTTAAAAAATTGTTCACAACTTCAAAAAATCTTTGCACCTTACAAAAAGTGTCCGAGAATTTAGAAAGTTCCCATTTTTCACTTTTGTTCACAAATTTAAAAATGTCCGTGAATTTTAAAAAATGTTCCTGTTTTTAGAAGATGTTCGCATTTGTTAACAATTTGTTTTATTTTCAAAAATTGCTCGTGTTTTCATGAATTGTTAATAGATTCAAAAAATGTTTGTATTTTCAAAAGAAATTCACATCTATTTTTTTCATGTTTTCAATTTTCGTTCAGAGTTTTCAAACATGTTCGTATTTCCACTTTTATTCCCAATTTCAAATAATATTTCCATTTTTTAGAAAAATCGCAAAATCAAGAGATGTTTCAGTTTCTAAAATTTTGTTCGTTTTTTTAATATTTCACATTCAAAAATTATTTAGTTTCTTAAAAAATTCGTCTTTGAATTTTCATAAGACGTGTGATCTAACAATACTGCCTTATTAAATACCCGAGTTAGATATTAAATAGCAAGTCACTTCAGGTGCGCAACGTAATTTTTGCTTTTTTTAACCTCACGAAGGTGCCTCCGCATGCCACTGTAAATAGGTCGGCCCAGGTTATGTGCCCCTGTGCGAAACGTCGGCACTTTTCCACAATGAGCGGCATATAGGAACGGAAAATACTATTTGCCGCATCAAGTGGCAAACTACCATTGATTCGCACAAGCATCGATACGAGCGACGATAGATGGGCAGGCCGAGTTCGACCGGATATAACAGTACATGCCTTCTAGTAGGGATGAAAATAGAGCGGAAATTGACGGAGCTGAGTGCTACCATATTTGTTTTCACATTTTTTTGCAGAAGCGGAAACGAGTACAAAAACCCCGGAAATGAATACGGAAACAGATACTACCGAAAACGGACACGGAGCGAATACAAAGCGGATACGGAAATAGAAATGGGCATTGATCAGAACTTAAAAACCCCTTGAATCATAAAGAAATACACAAAAAAAATTTAATGAGTTATTAATATGGCTACAAAATAATATCATTATGTTAGCAACTTAGCGTAGTATTGTAGTAGTACTGGACAATTGCGTATAGGATCAAGTTAAGTACATTTGTGATAGTAGAAATTGGGCCTAAGATCCATTCTACTAATTGTGTCATTGTGCTCTCTTTGGTGGTTGGGCTACAAAGTAGCCATAGGTCTATAGTAAAAACAGAAATTTCATATTTACGGTAACGGAAAGTTCTGCTTCCATGCATGTTTCAGCGAAAAAAACTGTTTCGTTTTTGTTCTCGTTTTCACATAAAAATTCCATTTCCACTTCCGTTTTGCAAATTTCCGTTTCTGTTTTCATATTTCAAGTTTCCACTCCATTTTCATCCCTACCTTTTAGAAGGTCCCCCAAACTGTTTTTTTATTTCTTCTATTGCGTTTTGATTTTTATTTTATTTTCTCATCTTTTTGGTTTCTTTTTTATTCGTTATCCTTTTTTCTGTTTCTTTCTTATTTTTCAAATATTGCAGAATTCCAAAAATATTTTGAAATTTTAATATCACTGTTCAATTATCAAAATAGCTCTTTTTTTAAAAAATGTTCACATATTAAAGAAACAGAATTTATGTTCAAAATATTTAATAATTTTCCAAATTTCGGAAAACCAGTCAGAATTTCAAATTGTGACCACGTTCCGAATGTTAATTCTTTTCCAAACAAATGATTATTTTTAAATTCAAATTTTGAAAAAATGTTCGCAGGTTCAAAAAAGTTCTTGCATTGTGAAAAAAATCGGAGTTTCAGAAAATGTTCCAATTCTTAGAATTTTCAAATATGCAACATATGTTCACTTTTCAAAAACAAATATTGGAGTTTCAAAGAATGATCCTGTTTTTCCAAATAAATCAGAATTTTAGTAAATGTTCACATTTTTACGGATTTTTTAATATTTGAAAAATTGTTCATGTTTACTTTAAAAAATGCAATAACAAAAATTGTTTTTATTTTTCAAAAAAATGTTTGTGTTTTCGAAATATATTTACAATTAAAAAAATTTGTTTAAAAAGTGTTTCTCTTCTAATTAATGACTATGGGTCATTTGTTCTAGTTGTTTAACAACATGCGTTTTGCACTGAGATGTCTCATGTTCAAAGCCTACCGAGCCCAGAACAGCGTGCTGGTTGTGAATCGAACCAGTGACCTCCCTCATCAAGGTACGCTGGTGTAACTACCCCGCCAGCCAGCGTGATCTAGTAACCTTAAAACATTTCCTTCTTTTTCCCTTTACATCTTTTCTTGTTCCTTTTTTCTACCTGGTTCAATGAATTGTTTGCACATACGTGAACTTTTTCATCAAATAAATGAATTTATTTTGAAATTCGATGAACTTTTTCAAATTGATGTTTCTTCAAAATCCATGAACTTTTTTTCAAATTCAAAGATTTTTTTTTCAAAATACAAGAATTAATTTTCAATTTTGTTGAACTTTTTTTAAATATATGAACATCTTTCAAAATCATGAATGTTTTCTAAAATTCCATGATCATTTTTGAAATCATGATTTTTTTTCCTTTTTTATGATTTTCTTTTCAGAATGTGATCGAGCGAACCCAGAGGAGATAAAATGCGATCGATCTCGCTCTACATTGGCCAGTCCAGCAGAGTTGCCTTGTGGGAGCCGATTTTGTCGTGTATCCATTATAGCGAGCGCTACGCTCACATCCCCCGCGTATGATGCGCCTGGCTCAACGAGGGAGTACACGTATTTATTGTCAGTTTAATTATTAATTTGGTCAAAAAGCTTACAAATACTAATATTTTTTAGTGAATTCGTTTTTTTTCATTCGCATTCAATTTTTTTTCCAGAATTCTAAATAGGTTCCCGACTTTACAATATGTTCATGTCTCGAAATTCAAAAACATTAAGTATTCATGAATTTAGAAAGATGTTTGCAAATTCAAAACATGTTTCATGCAAAATAAAATAAATTTCCTCTAACATTTTTCAAATCATGAATAATTTTTAAAATCACACACAATTTTCGAAAATCTCAAAAGAAAATTGAAATCAAGAACAAGTTTTTTGAAATGCGAACATTTTTTGAATTTTCAAGCATTTTCTTAAAACTCTAAACAAATTTTGAAAACATATTTTTCTTTCAAATGCTCTCTTTTTTTAAGTGAACAATTTTTGAACATTTTGTTTTTTATAAATTTGTGAATATTTCTTAAAATTCCAAACATTTTCTGAAATTGTGAATAATTTTAAATTTGCTTGCTTTTTTTTAAAACACAAGCGAAAGTTGAAAATTCCAACCAATTTTGAAAAAACAAACAAATTTTAGAACCTCGATCAATTTTTGATTTTTTGAAAATTATTAAAAAAATAAATGTTTAAGAAAAGAGTAAAAAAAGAGAACACCAGTAAAGTAAAAAAATATTCAGGAACTTTCTAGAATGTTTGAAAGACAATTTAGGAACCTATTAAAAGTGGTGTTGGCAGTTTTGTTGATTTATAGCGGGCTGGCCCGTCTATGGTTGCTAGTGGGCGATCACTACGCTAAGGATCGGATCAGGCCGCGTCGGGCCATGGCGGGCCGGTCTGACATGGCGGTGGTGTCTAGGCGTGTCCGGGCTTCCCATAACCACCCTAGATATGGGTCGGATATGGGACTTCCGGTCAGTTCGGATGTGTGGGCCAGATTTGAGAGGCGCGGCTGGGTCACATTTTTGATGTTTTTAAATTGATAGAAAGGTTTTGCTAAATCACAGGACACTAGTATTTGTAGCAAATGCTGTCAACGGGAACAGCGGTTTTGTAGAGGTCAGGGGTGCCGTTGGCCTTGTTTGCTGTACAATGCAACAGCAAGAAACGGTTTATGTTCGACGTTTTGAGTGGAAATGTCCGTGGAACAACCAACATTTTATTTCCGGATGCTTTAGTTGAACAACCAGCATTTTATTTTCGGATGCTCTCCCAACAAAGGCTAATTGTTTTCTATGCGATCGACTCTCCATGTCCGGTGTCATGGAGACGTGTACTGGTCTGCAGTATTGATAGCACAGTGATATGGCACTATGTCAAACCAACTCGTTTACAGCTCAAGCTTTGTACACTTTTCAAGCATGCTTACAAGGTGCAGTGCGTGCATGCGTTCACGCTGTGGCCTGGCCATGACGCAGCCGAGCGACCAGGCGTCCACGAGCTCGTGGTGGTCCGGCTTCCCCAGGAGCATCTCGGGGGCCATGTACCAGAGCGTGCCGGCCTGGCCGCGCGGCGTCGTGGCGCTCACCATGGAAATAGCCAGCCCGAGATCACATATCTTCATCACGTCCTCGCCGCCGACGAGGATGTTCCCGGGCCTGATGTCCCTGTGGACGATGCGCGGCCAGACATTCTCCGGCGCCGCCAAGATTCGCCGCGGGGCGTGGCGCTTCTCCTCCTCCGAACGGCCCGCGGCGATCAAGCGTAACACGGCCGAGGTTTCGGGCCGACGTGCTCCGAAGACGAGGCTGCACCGCCAAAGGCGGGGTCCCGCGCGATGCCGTGCAAGCCGAGGACGGAGGTGGCCGCGCACGCCGCGAGGTAGCACGCCTCACGCAGCAGGTCACGGTGGAGCACGGGCACGGCGCCTTCTTGCTGCCGCTGCTGCCGGGCGCGGATGAGGCATTTCAGGCGACGTCCGCGCCTTGACGACGATGCCGAAGCCGCCCTTCCCGAGCACGCGAGTCAGCGGCGTCTCTTGCGGGAGCCGGCGGCGTGGTCGTCGATCATGGCGCCAATGGCGGCTTCCGCAGCGGCTCTTCGCGAGACGGTGGCCATGGGGTTCCCGCCCCCTCTGCTGGTGCGTGTCGGAGAGGAATTTTTCGTGGCGCGCGCGCAACGCATGCGCGCGTTGCCGCTGTTCGATCAGATTCCTGGAGGTAAACGCGCTTCCGAATTCGACCGGGAGTAGCGCTACTGCTCACGTCCGACCGAGTACGGCCACCGCCTTGCCGGGAGATATAAGATCGATTGGGGGCCCCGTGGTAGGCGATCGTCTTCTTCCTTCCCAATTTACCTCTCCATCCACTCCAAAATCGACCACAGGAGCTCGCCGAAAAGCCGCCGCCATGGCCGCGCAGATGCTCCGCCGGTGGAAGAGCTTCTACGGCGCCTTCGACTCCGTGGACGCCGCCATCGAGGCCGCCGACCTGCACCAATTTTCACGCCACGTGTTCCAGCCGCCAGGGTGACCTGTTGGAAGGGTTTCGCAACGCCGCCGACGAGGACCAAAGCGGAGCGATCTGCGGGATTCTCGGCGACCTCATGGCAGAGTCTCGAGACGCCAGGTGGTTCCATCAACGCCGGGTGCCCATCCCCACGGAACTTCGCCGAGTCTGCGGCGGCTGCGGAGCACGACTCGGAGTCGTCCGCCTCCTCGCTGCATCGCTCGTCGTGGCGGGAGGCCTCTTTCGAGGACGACGTCGTCAAGGTCACACCAGTCATGCCAATGAAGAAGCTGCCGCAGTCCAAGGCGACCGTCGGCAAGCAGCAGGATCTCTCCGACGCGAAGGCGAAGCGGCCTCCCAAGATCTTCGGCGAGCCTTTGGCCAAGAAGACGACGGAAATCATCAAAAAGGCGTCCGATCCTGGCTAATTTTTTTAAAATAATACATTTTTTTTATTAATTTGCACAAATATTACGCGGAAAAAATTATTTTCAAAACTAATACACCGTCGGCCCACAGCAGGCCGACTGGTCCTAGTCGGCCCACAGGCCGGCCGGGATCCTATCGGCTTGTCGAGCCGATTGGGCTGTCGGCCACCATTTCAACCGCCGATTGGGCTGTCGGCCACCATTAGTTCCAGTCGGCCTGCTGTGGGCCGACAGGGACTAATTGGCCTGCTGTAGGCCGACTGGTGCAAATTAATTTTGAAAATATTTTTTTCCGCGTAATATTTATGCAAATTAATAAAAAAAATGTATTATTTTTAAAAAATTAGCCCGATCCTGCCGCCGGCTTCGTCGACGGTGACCGTGCCGGGTTCTGCTCGGAGGACAAGATGGAAGCCGCGAAGCGCAAGCTCCGCCAAGGTTACCAAGAAGCAGAGGACGCGAAACGGCGGCGCAAGACGCAGTTGGTGCAGGCGCCCAAGATGATGCAGCCAATCAGGAGGTGCAGCAGCTCCATGGTCAAGAAAACCTTCGCGATCAAGAGCCAGCTTCACGTGGCTTAGGGCTCTAGTCAAAAAGCCAGTTGATCCATAACTAGTGTCCTGGTCACTTTGTATACGTATATCCTTCTTCTCGAAACATGCCATACTGCAGTTGTAACTAGCACTACTGCAAAGCAGTTGCTCGTAGCTCGTATGCACATGATCGAAAGAAGTTGATGAATTGAATCCAAAGAAGTTGTTACGAATCTGCTGAAATCTGCGAAGAGCTTGGAAAGAAATTTCTCGTCATGTTGGGAAAGATGTGTTTGCGTCGTATTATGTTATTCTGCACGCATCTAAGCAATCAACAACGCTCCTTTTAAAATGGACCGGGATGTCCATCTATCGTTCGATCGAAGGCGGAGCGAGCGAACGAAATGTTCTGACGGGCACCCTTGCCAGGTCTCGCAGCGGGCATCACGGGAGGACCCTAGTGCGTCACCTTTTTTTTAGGGGTAAACCAAGCTTTTATTGATCACTAGCAAGATGCGGAGCCAAGATGCATTTGTATGAATAATTTATTTGTGAGAGAAAATAATGATCGAGAGAATGCCTTATTTGTATACGTAGAGAGGGGTGTGGGTATCTTTTTGCAAAATTGCCATAGTTTCTTTTCTATCCGTCAGATATAAATCGGACGGTCTATATTGCAGGATGGCAGACACATCATCATCACCAACTCTATTTTTATAATAGTAGAGATACGTGCCAGGCTAGGATTCACAATAAGAGGGACATAGTAGCCCTGTCAGTGTTTTACCCTCGCCCGGCCAGGCTTGAGCAAATGGGAGGAACGAACTACGGTTGTCCATGACTAAGGGCATGGACAACACTATCGAGTGTACAACTGCCCTAGCTGCCGCATCAGCTCTATTAGTATAGCTCAAACAAAAGATGCTGCCTGCAGAGGCTGACAAGTCTTGCAAAGGAGTCCAGTTCCTTGCTGAAAAAAGTGTTGGAATAGCGGTGGCTCAGGCAAGTTCTATTCTGCATGGTAGTATGTTGTTTTTTTGCTTTAGAAAAATTAATGACAAAAAAGGAAAGAAGTAGTGATGAGAGACTAAGAAAGGGACCATTCCTTCCATTGAGCAATGATGGGTTTGGATACCAACTTCAAAACAAATATCTACGTCTTATGCACTGGGAAGAACCTTAGTGGTGCCTCCATCGTTCACGCTCTAATATCCTATGGCTCATTAACCGGGCCCATAATAAGTTCCAGCAAAAATAATGGGTCCATAACAATAGTGCTCATTTTGTTAGGGCGCATACAGACAACCATATAGTTCGATCATCAGAGAGATTAAGGCTATCTCGGCCGCCTTCATATATTGCAAGTTGAGGTCTTCTATAGTAGTGACCGGCTAACATGAGTGTTCCAATCAGATAACCCAAAGGTCAGGTTTGACCAAACTAGCATCCGTTGAAGTAGTATTTGTTGATCAAGGGGTAAAAACCGGCAAAGGGGATAAACATGTACAGAAGGGTTGGAGGCATTTTCGGGAGAAGGAAAATTTATGCTCATCGACAAGTACTCATCCGGTGACTCTAGTCCATCCAACTAGGTGAATGCCCGTGCATAGCCACACTGGTATAAATTTAATATATGTAAATATGGATTCTCAAAAAATATTATAGTTAAATTGCATACACAATTTTACCAATTATTTGAAGTCCACCTTTTCAAACCAATTTACACCTTTTAAGTAGGGTTAATTTTATCCTCGCCTTTTGTGTGCATTCGAATTTATCATGTGTCGTACTTTGTGGCCTTTGTAATGCTCTCCTTCTCTAAAAGAACTCATCTTTCTCTCCCTTACAAGCGGAAAAAGATAGAACTACCCTCACTTAAATCCCCAAAGTTGGCTCATGATATGCATGATACCAAGTCAAGTTCTAGCCTTCTCCTCGGCTCAGGAGGGGCTAGCCTCCGGTGCATCCCCTTGCACGTACTTCTATGAGCACACCCATTTCTTTTCTTGATCCACTGTTATGTCATAGTATCATCTCCATCTGTGTTTTCTCATCCACTGTAGGTCCCTTGTGCTACAATGGTGCTTGCTGCATTTCCAATCGGAAACGGTGTGGTGTAGTAAGTTCATCTGTATTTTCAAACATACATATAAGTACTTATGTTACCATGCTTTTTTAGATGTCATTCTAGAAGGATTTCCCTTTTCTTTGATTTTTCTCTTCCCCTTTTCATTCTATACTAATATTTTAGCTAGTTTTAAAATGCACTGTCATCATTGTTTTCCTTTTTGAGTAAAATCCCTTGATTATTTTTAGGGATCTATGAGTGATAGCTCCCAACGGCTTACTCCTCTCGTTCTCGCCATACCGCTCCCGTTTCCCTGGAACCAACTAGAAATCCCTGCCAGGAAGCTTTGAAACCGACAAAAGCTCTCCTAAATCATTCGTTCTCCATTGTCTTCCCTCCCGCTTTGTAGTCCCCAGTATGCTTGTCAATCTCTACCACACTACCACGTCTAGCCATCTCCACTCGGCCTTGTATGTGTACAATAGCAAAAAACTTCCATTCCATGTAACATTAATCTCGTCAAGAGCCATTTCCTTACCGTAAAATATACTCATGTATGGTATGCTCATTTTATACTTCTCAAACAGTTTTTTGTGCAATGTTGTTGGACCAAGGGTTGGTGTTTCTCTGAGTCAATCAATGATTGCATATGCCACTCACTTGGTCTTTGCTAATTTTGTTTGGGCCTTCCCCCTCCACATGGACATGTGTGAACACTCGGGTTCAATTTGATTTGAAATAGAATGAAAAAAATATTAATTATACATTGTGATCAAGCATGATTGTAACTAAAATAAAGATTGAGATCAATCAAATAAGGGGTCAATTTAATGTATAATATCTGGATCATTTTACTTTTACGCATACTGGAGGCATGCAACCTCCACCTACACCTCTCGAATAGGTAGTGAACCGTTAATCTTCTTGACTCACTCTTATCAATCATAAAATCATTTTGAATGAAAATCTAGTATGTGGTAACTCCATTCGACATTCCTTCATTGATTTGAATATTGTTCCTAGAGTAAGTTGAGATTTTCATGTCCCACTCAATCGTTGGCATGCCATCACCATTATATTCCTCTAGAACCAACATCAGTGTCATCCAATCGAGCAGGGTAGGTGGGCTCCTTCGGGTATTCTTCTTCCATTGCATGTTGGATGTATTTATCCACCAATTCAATGTTGAGACTCGCGGTACGCTACTCTAGCGTCAAATAATTTTTTTCCTACCGCGCAACTAAGATCATCCTGGTGGGGACATATCACTGGATCGGAAGTCACTATAGCGGAAGTAGAGTTGGTGATGTATGTAGCCGACCAGCCGAGTCGTCTCCTCCTTGTGTAGCCGATCGCCCGTGAACGATTCCTTCTGGATCCTCAAACGGCTCCTTGCAGTTCCCTCGGACGGTTCGTCCTAGCACTGCAGATGCTATGCCTCCAAGGTATTTGATAACCCACAAGTATAGGGGATCGTTTGTAGCCTTTTCGATTGATACGAGTGTCGAACCCATCGGGGAGCTAAAGGCGAACAAATATTCCCTCAAGTTCTATCGACCACCGATGCAACTCTACACACACTTAGTGTTTGCTTTACCTAGAACAAGAATAAAACTAGAAGTACTTTGTGAAGGAAATATGCCCTAGAGGCAATAATAAAGTTGTTATTTTATATTTCCTTATATCATGATAAATGTTTATTATTCATGCTAAAATTGTATTAACCAGAAACTTGATACATGTGTGGATACATAGACAAAACACCGTGTCCCTAGTAAGCCTCTACTAGACTAGCTCATTAATCAAAGATGGTTAAGTTTCCTAACCATAGACATGTGTTGTCATTTGATGAACGGGGTCACATCATTAGGAGAATGATGTGATGGACAAGACCCATCCGTTAGCTTAGCATATTGTTGTTTAGTTTTATTGCTATTGCTTTCTTCATGTCAAATACATATTCCTTCGACTATGAGATTATGCAACTCCCGGATACCGGAGGAATACCTTATGTGCTATCAAACGTCACAACGTAACTGGGTGATTATAAAGATGCTCTACAGGTATCTCCGAAGGTGTCTGTTGGGTTGGCATAGATCAAGATTAGAATTTGTCACTCCGAGTATCGGAGAGGTATCTCTAGGCCCTCTCGGTAATACACATCATAATAAGCCTTGCAAGAAATGTGACTAATGAGTTAGTTACGGGATGATGTATTACGGAACGAGTAAAGAGACTTGTCGGTAACGAGATTGAACTAGGTATGAAGATACCGACGATCGAATCTCGGACAAGTAACATACCGATGACAAAGGGAATAACGTATGTTGTCATTACGATACGACCGATAAAGATCTTCATAGAATATGTGGGAACCAATATGAGCATCCAAGTTCCGCTATTGGTTATTGAACGGAGAGGTGTCTCGGTCATGTCTACATAGTTCTCGAACCCGTAGGGTCCGCAAGCTTAACGTTCGATAACGATTTTGTATTATATGAGTTATGTGATTTGGTGACCGAATGTTGTTCGGAGTCCCGGATGAGATCACAGACATGAAGAGGAGTCTCGAAATGGTCGAGAGGTAAAGATTCATATATATGACGATGATATTCGGACACCAGAAGTGTTCTGGGGGTACCTGGTACATATCGGGTCACCGGAAGCGGTTCCGGCCATGCCCCCGGCAACTACATGGGCCTAATGGGCCAAGAAGGGACCAGCCCCTAGGGGGCTGGTGCACCCCATGTAAGCCAAATAAGGGGGAAAGGAAAGAGGGAAGAGAGAAAGGAAGGGGAGCAATTCGGCCTCCCCCTTCCTTCTCTCGTCCCTCCTCCTTCCTTCCCACAGATGAATATGGAAGGGGGAGGCCGAATAGGGAGGCACCCAAGTTGGATTCCTCCTACTTGCGGCGCCCCTTGGCTGCCTCTCCTCCCCTCCAACCTATATATATGAAGGGGGGCACCGCTAGAACACAGATGAATAGTTGTTAGCCGTGTGCGGCGCCCCACCCACAGTTTACGCCTCCGGTCATATTCACGTAGTGCTTAGGCGGATCCCTGCGTGGATTACTTCACCATCATCTTCACTACACCGTCGTGCTGACGAAACTCTCCCTCGACACTTTGCTGGATCAAGAGTTAGAGGGACGTCATCGAGCTGAACGTGTGCAGAACTCGGAGGTGTCGTACGTTCGGTGCTTGATCTGTCGGAACGAGAAGAAGTTCGACTACATCAACCGCGTTGTGAAACGCTTCTGCTCTCGGTCTACGAGGGTACGTGGACACACTCTCCCTCTCTCGTTGCTATGCATCTCCTAGATAGATCTTGCGTGAGCGTAGGAATTTTTTGAAATTGCATGCTACGTTCCCCAACAGCGGCATCCGAGCCAGGTCTATGCGTAGATGATATGCACGAGTAGAATACAAAGAGTTGTGGGCGGTGATCGTCATAATGCTTACCACCAACGTCTTATTTTGATTCGGCGGTATTGTTGGATGAAGCGGCCCTGACCAACCTTACATGACCACGTTCATGAGACCGATTCCACCGATGCATATGCAACTAGTTTTGCATAAAGGTGGCTGGCGGGTGTCTGTTTCTCCAACTTTAGTTGAATCAAATTTGACTGTGGCCGGTCCTTTTTGAAGGTTAAAACAACAAACTTGATAAATCACTGTTGTGGTTTTGATGCGTAGGTAAGAACGGTTCTTACTAGAAGCCCGTAACAGCCACGTAAAACTTGCAACAACAAAGTAGAGGACGTCTAACTTGTTTTTGCAGGGCATGTTGTGATGTGATTGAAGGAATTATGCCCTGGAGGCAATAATAAAGTTGTTATTTATATTTCCTTATATCATGATAAATGTTTATTATTCATGCTAGAATTGTATTAACCGGAAACTTAGTACATGTGTAAATACATAGACAAACATAGTGTCACTAGTATGCCTCTACTTTACTAGCTCGTTAATCAAAGATGGTTAAGTTTCCTAACCATAGACATGAGTTTTCATTTGATGAACGGGATCACATCATTAGAGAATGATGTGATTGACTTGACCCATCCGTTAGCTTAGCACTATGATCATTTAGTTTATTGCTATTGCTTTCTTCATAACTTATAGATGTTCCTATGACTATGAGATTATGCAACTCCGAATACCGTGAGGAACACTTAGTGTGCTATCAAACGTCACAACGAATCGAGTGATTATAAAGATGCTCTACAGGTGTCTCTGATGGTGTTTGTTGAGTTGGCATAGATCGAGATTAGGATTTGTCACTCCGATTGTCAGAGAGGTATCTCTGGGCCCTCTCGGTAATACACATCACTATAACCCTTGCAAGCAATGTGACTAATGAGTTAGTTACGAGATGATGCATTACGGAACGAGTAAAGAGACTTGCCGGTAACGAGATTGAACTAGGTTTGATGGTACCGACAAACGAATCTCGGGCAAGTAACTGCTACCTCTTGAGCATGCGTTGTTTTTCCCTTGAAGAGGAAAGGGTGATGCAGCAAAGTAGCGTAAGTATTTCCCTCAGTTTTTGAGAACCAAGGTATCAATCCAGTAGGAGACTACATGCAAGTCCCTAGTACCTGCACAAACAATCAAGAACCTTGCAACCAACGTGATACAGGGGTTGTCAATCCCTTCACGGCCACTTGCAAAAGTGAGATCTTATAAACATAATAAGATAAATATTTTTGGTACTTCTGTTGTATAGATTGGAAAGTAAAGATTGCAAAATAAACGGCGGCAGAAATAGCAAATTGATAAGAAAATAATATGATGGAAGATAGACCCGGGGGCCATAGGTTTCACTAGTGGCTTCTCTCAAGATAACATATATTACGGTGGGTGAACAAATTACTGTCGAGCAATTGATAGAAAAGCGCATAGTTACGAGAATATCTAGGCATGATCATGTATATAGGCATCACGTCCGTGACAAGTAGACCGAAACGATTCTGCATCTACTACTATTACTCCACACATTGACCGCTATCTAGCATGCATCTAGAGTATTAAGTTCATAAAAACAGAGTAACACATTAGGCAAGATGACATGATGTAGAGGGATAAACTCAAGCACTATGGTATAAACCCCATCTTTTTATCCTCGATGGCAACAATACAATACGTGCCTTGCTGCCCCTGCTATCACTGGGAAAGGACACCGCAAGATTGAACCCAGAGCTAAGCATTTCTCCCATTGCAAGAAAGATCAATCTAGTAGGCCAAACCAAACTGATAATTCGAAGAGACTTGCAAAGATATTAAATCATGCATATAATAATTCAGAGAAGAATCAAATATTGTTCATTGATAATCTTGATCATAAACCCACAATTTATCGGATCTCGACAAACACACCGCAAAAAGAATTACATCGAATAGATCTCCAAGAAGATCGAGGAGAACTTTGTATTGAGATCCAAAGAGAGAGAAGAAGCCATCTAGCTAATAACTATGGACCCGAAGGTCTGTGGTAAACTACTCACACATCATCGGAGAGGCTATGGTGTTGATGTAGAAGCCCTCCATGATCGATTCTCCCTCCGGCAGAGCGCCAGAAAATGCCCCAAGATGGGATCTCACGGGTACAAAAGGTTGCGGCGGTGGAAATAGGGTTTCGTGGTGCTCCTGGATGTTTTCAAGGTATATGAGTATATATAGGCGAAAGAAGTAGGTCGGTGGAGCCACGAGGGTGGGGGGCGTGCCTACCCCCCTGGGCGCACCTCCCCACTGATACGTCTCCAACGTATCTATAATTTTTGATTGCTCCATGCTAGTTTATCTACTGTTTTGGACTATATTGGCCTTTATTTTCCACTTTTATATTATCTTTGGGACTAACCTATTAACCGGAGGCCGAGCCCAGAATTGCTGTTTTTTTCCTATTTTAGTGTTTCGAAGAAACGGAATATCAAACGGAGTCCAAACGGAATGAAACCTTCGGAAACGTGATTTTCTCACCGAACGTGATCCAGGAGACTTGGACCCTACTCCAAGGAACAAAAGAGGAGGTCACGAGGGTGGGGGGCGCGCCCCCTACCTCGTGGGCCCCCTGTTGCTCCACCGACGTACTCCTTCCTCGTATATATACCTACGTACCCCCAAACGATCGGAACAGGAGCCAAAAACCTAATTCCACCGCCGCAACTTCCTGTATCCACGAGATCCCATCTTGGGGCCTGTTCCGGAGCTCCACCGGAGGGGGCATCCACCCCGGAGGGCTTCTACATCAACACCATAGCCCCTCCGATGAAGTGTGAGTAGTTTACTTCATACCTTCGGGTCCATAGATAGTAGCTAGATGGCTTCTTCTCTCTTTTTGGATCTCAATACAATGTTCTCCCCCTCTCTCGTGGAGATCTATTCGATGTAATCTTCTTTTTGTGGTGTGTTTGTTGAGACCGATGAATTGTGGGTTTATGATCCAGCTTATCTATGAATAATATTTGAATCTTCTCTGAATTCTTTTATGTATGATTGGTTATCTTTGCAAGTCTCTTTGAATTATCCGTTTGGTTTGGCCAACTAGATTGGTAGTTCTTGCAATGGGAGAAGTGCATAGCTTTGGGTTCAATCTTGCGGTGTCCTTACCAAAGGATGTAAAGGGTTGCAAGGCACGTATTGTATTGTTGCCATCAAGGATAACAAGATGGGGTATTTATCATATTGCATGAATTTTATTCCTCTACATCATGTCATCTTGCTTAAGGCGTTACTCTGTTTTTAACTTAATACTCTAGATGCATGCTGGATAGCTGTCGATGAGTGGAGTAATAGTAGTAGATGCATAATTGTTTCGGTCTACTTGTCACGGACGTGATGCCTATATACATGATCATACCTAGATATACTCATAACTATGCTCAATTCTATCAATTTCTCAACAGTAATTTGTTCACCCACCGTAGAATACTTATGCTCTAGAGAGAAGCCACTAGTGAAACCTATGGCCCCCGGGTCTATTCTCATCATATCAATCTCCATCACTTTAATACTTGCTTTGTTTTTAGTTTGCCTTTTTGCTTTGCATATCTATACCAAAAATACCAAAAATATTATCTATCATCTCTATCAGATCTCACTCTTGTAAGTGACCGTGAAGGGATTGACAACCCCTAATCGCGTTGGTTGCGAGTAGCTATCATTTTGTGCAAGTATGAGGGACTTGTGCGTGGCCTCCTACTGGATTGATACCTTGGTTCTCAAAAACTGAGGGAAATACTTACGCTACTTTGCTGCATCATCCTCTCCTCTTCGGGGAAATCCAACGCAGTGCTCAAGAGGTAGCACCTACCTCGTGGCCGCCTCGTTGCTTCCTTGACGTCCACTCCAAGTCTCCTGGATTACGTTTTTTCCAAAAATGATCCTTGCGAAGGTTTCATTCCGTTTGGATTCCGTTTGATATTCCTTTTCTGCGAAACACTAAAATAGGCAAAAAAAACAGCAATTTGCACTGGGCCTTTGGTTAATAGGTTAGTCCCAAAAATAGTATAAAAGTGCATAATAAAGCCCATTAAACATCCAAAACTGATAATATAATAGCATGGAACAATAAAAAATTATAGATACGTTGGAGACATATCAAGCATCCCCAAGCTTAATTCCTACTCGTCCTCGAGTAGGTAAATGATAAAAACAGAATTTTTGATGTGGAATGCTACCTAACATAATTTTCAATGTAATTTTTCTTTATTGTGGCATGAATGTTCGGATCTGAAAGATTAAAGACAAAAGTTTAATATTGACATAAAAATAATAATACTTCAAGCATACTAACTAAGCAATTATGTCTTCTCAAAATAACATGGCCAAAGAAAGCTTATCCCTACAAAATCATATAGTTTGGCTATGCTTCATTTTCGGCACACAAAAATGCTCTCATCATGCACAACCCCGATGACCAGCCAAGCAATTGTTTCATACTTTAGTAATCTCAAACTTTTTTCAACTTTCACACAATACATGAGCGTGAGCCATGGACATAACACTTTGGGTGGAATAGAATATAATGATGGGGGTTGTGTGGAGAAGACAAGAAAGGAGAAAGTCTCACATTGACACAGCTAATCAACGGGCTAGGGAGATGCTCATCAATTGATGTCAATGCAAGGAGTAGGGTTTGCCATGCAACAGATGCACTAGAGCTATAAATGCATGAAAGCTCAACAAAAGAAACTAAGTGGGTGTGCATCCAACTTTCTTGCTCACGAAGACCTAGGGCATTTGAGGAAGCCCATTGTTGGAATATACAAGCCAAGTTCTATAATGAAAAATTCCCACTAGTATATGAAAGTGACAAAATAAGAGACTCTCTATCATGAAGATCATGGTGCTACTTTGAAGCACAAGTGTGGGAAAAAAGGATAGTAGCATTGTCCCTTTTTTTGGCCTTTCTCTTTTTTTTATTTGGCCTTCCCTTTTTTATTTGGCCTTTTTTTGGGACAATGCTATATTAATGATGATCATCACACTTCTATTTATTTACAACTCAAAGATTACAACTCGATGCTAGAACAAAGTATGACTCTATATGAATGCCTCCAGTGGTGTACCGGGATGGGCAATGAATCAAGAGTGACATGTATGAAATTATGCATGGTGGCTTTGCCACAAATACGATGTCAACTACACGATCATGCAAAGCAATATGACAATGATGAAGCGTGTCATAATAAATGAAACGATGGAAAGTTGCATGGCAATATATCTCGGAATGGCTATGGAAATGCCATAATAGGTAGGTATGGTGGCTGTTTTGAGGAAGATATAGGGAGGTTTATGTGTGATAGAGCGTACCATATCATGGGGTTTGAATGCACCGACTAAGTTTGCACCAACTCTCAAGGTGAGAAAGGGCAATGCACGGTACCGAAGAGGCTAGCAATGATGGAAAGGTGAGAGTGCGTATAATCCATGGACTCAACATTAGTCATAAAGAACTCACATACTTATTGCAAAAATCTACAAGTCGTAAAAAACCAAGCACTACACGCATGCTCCTAGGGGGATAGATTGGTAGGAAAAGACCATCGCTCATCCCCGACCGCCACTCATAAGGAGGACAATCAAAGAAACACCTCATGCTTCAAATTTGTCACACAACGTTTACCATACATGCATGCTACGGGACTTGCAAACTCTAACACAAGTATTTCTCAATTTCACAATTACTCAATTAGCACAACTTTAGTATTACCATCTTCATATATCAAAACAATCATCAAGTATCAAACTTCTCATAGTATTCAATGCACTCTATATGAAAGTTTTTATTATACCCATCTTGGATGCCTATCATGTTGGGACTAATTTTATAGCCAAAACAAATTACCATGCTGTTCTAAAGGACTCTCAAAATAATATAAGTGAAGCATGATAGATCAATAATTTCTATAAAATAAAACCACCACCGTGCTCTAAAAGATATAAGAGAAGCACTAGAGCAAAATTATCTAGCTCAAAATATATAAGTGAAGCACATAGAGTATTCCAATAAATTTTGATTCATGTGTGTCTCTCCAAAAGGTGTGTACAGCAAGGATGATTTTGGTAAACTAAAAAGCAAGGACTCAAATCATACAAGATGCTCCAAGCAAAACACATATCATGTGGTGAATAAAAATATAGCCTCAAGTAAAGTTACCGATAGACGAAGACGAAAGAGGGGATGCCTTACGGGGCATCCCCAAGCTTAGGATTTTGGTTGTCCTTGAATTTTACCTTGAGGTGCCTTGGGCATCCCCAAGCTTAGGCTCTTGCCACTCCTTATTCCATAATCCATCAAATATTTACCCAAAACTTGAAAACTTCACAACACAAAACTCAACAGAAAATCTCATGAGCTCCGTTAGTGTAAGAAAACAAACCACCACATTAAGGTACTGTAATGAACTCATTCTTTATTTATATTGGTTTTAAACCTACTGTATTCCAACTTCTCTTGGTTCATACCCCCTGATACTAGCCATAGATTTATCAAAATAAGCAAACAACACACGAAAAACAGAATCTGTCAAAATCTGAACAGTCTGTAGCAATCTGATTTGTTCGAATACTTATGGAACTCCAAACATTCTGAAAAACTAGGAAAACCTGGATAATTTGTGTATTGATCTACTGCAAAAAGAATTGGTATTTTATCATGTTCTGGTGAATTTTAATAATTATTTTTGTGAGCGCAAAGTTTCTGTCTTTTTCAGCAAGATCAAACAACTATCACCCAAGAAGATCCTATTGGTTCTACTTGGCACAAACACTAATTAAAACATAAAAACACATCCAAACAGAGGCTATATGAATTATTTATTACTAAACAGGAACAAAAAGCAAGGACCAAAAATAAAATTGGGTTGCCTCCCAACAAGCGCTATCGTTTAACGCCCCTAGCTAGGCATAAAAACAAGAGTAGATCTAGGTATTGTCATCTTTGGTATGCAATCCATAAGTGGCTCTCATAATGGGTTCATAAGGTAGTTTGATTTTCTTCCTAGGAAAGTGTTCCATACCCTTCCTTAACGGAAATTGGAATCCACTATTTCCTTCTCTCATATCAATAATTGCACCAATCGTTCTAAGGAAAGGTCTACCAAGAATAATAGGACATGTAGGATTGCAATCTATATCTAGAACAATGAAATCTACGGGCACATAATTCCTATTTGCAACAATAAGAACATCATTAATCCTTCCCATAGGTTTCTTAACGGTGGAATCCGCAAGATGCAAATTTAAAGAACAATCATCAAATTCACGGAAACCTAACACATCACACAAAGTTTTTGGAATCGTGGAAACACTAGCACCCAAATCACACAAAGCATAGCATTCATGATCTTTAATCTTAATTTTAATAGTAGGTTCCCATTCATCATAAAGTTTTATAGGGATAGAGACTTCTAATTCAAGTTTTTCTTCATAGGATTGCATTAAAGCATCAACGATATGTTGGGTAAAAGCTTTATATTGACTATAGGCATGAGGAGAATTTAGCACGAACTGCAACAAGGAAATACAATCTATCGAAGAGCAATTATCATAATTAAATTCCTTGAAATCCAAAATAGCGGGTTCATTGCTATGTAAAGTTTTGACCTCTTCAATTCCACTTTTACCAATTTTTGTATCAAGATCTAAAAACTCCGAATCATTGGGACGCCTTTTAACTAAAGTTGACTCATCTCCAGTACCATCTTTATCAAGATTCATATTATAAAACAAATATTTAATATGAGATACATCAATCACTTTAAATCTTCATCCTTATTACCTTCTAGCTCTTCTGGTTTGGCGGCATTCTTATTAACTAAGGTGGCCTGCTTATCCAAAATTTGGGCTATTAAGTTTTCAAGATGAGCAAACTGAGATTTCAAACCATAAAATTCTTTAGACATATCATTGAGCTCTTTATTCATATACTCCATAAAACTTTTTTGTTCTTTAAGCTCGTTTCTGAAGAAATTACTATTCTCAAATTGCAAGGACATAAAGCTTCTAACGTTGTTTTCAATTTCTTCCAACCTTCTAAGGTGAGGATCAACACTTTTTGGCAAAGCCATCGCAACAAACAATCAATCCAACACACCAACACAGAAGGAGCAAGCGAAAAGAGACAGACGCAAAAAGAGGGCGAATAAAACGGCAAGGGTGAAGTGGGGGAGAGGAAAACGAGAGGCAAATGGCAAATAATGTAATGCGAGGGATACGAGTTTGTGATGGGTACTTGGTATGTCTTGACTTGGCGTAGATCTTCCCGGCAACGGCGCCAGAAATCCTTCTTGCTACCTCTTGAGCATGCGTTGGTTTTCCCTTGAAGAGGAAAGGGTGATGCAGCAAAGTAGCGTAAGTATTTCCCTCAGTTTTTGAGAACTAAGGTATCAATCTAGTAGGAGACTACACGCAAGTCCCTAGTACATGCACAAACAATCAAGAACCTTGCAACCATTGCGATAAAGGGGTTGTCAATCCCTTGACGGCCACTTGCAAAAGTGAGATCTGATAAAGATAATAAGATAAATATTTTTGGTATTTTTTTGTATAGATTGGAAAGTAAAGATTGCAAAATAAACGGCGGCAAAAATAGCAAATTGATAGGAAAATAATATGATGGAAGATAGACCCGGGGGCCATAGGTTTCAATAGTGGCTTTTCTCAAGATAGAATATATTACAGTGGGTGAACAAATTACTGTCGAGCAATTGATAGAAAAGTGCATAGTTATGAGAATATCTAGGCACGATCATGTATATAGGCATCACGTCCGTGACAAGTAGACTGAAATGATTCTGCATCTACTACTATTACTCCACACATCAACCTCTATCCAGCATGCATCTAGAGTATTAAGTTCATAAGAACAGAGTAACGCATTAGGCAAGATGACATGATGTAGAGGGATAACTCAAGCAATATGATATAAACCCCATATTTTTATCCTCGATGGCAACAATACAATACGTGCCTTGATGCCCCTGCTGTCACTAGGAAAGGACACCGCAAGATTGAACCCAAAGCTAAGCACTTCTCCCATTGCAAGAAAGATCAATCTAGTAGGCCAAACCAAACTGATAATTCAAGAGACTTGCAAAGATATTAAATCATGCATATAAGAATTCAGAGAAGAATCAAATATTGTTCATAGATAATCTTGATCATAAACCCACAATTCATCGGATCTCGACAAACACACCTCAAAAAGAATTACATCGAATAGATCTCTAGGAAGATCGAGGAGAACTTTGTATTGAGATCCAAAGAGAGAGAAGAAGCCATCTAGCTAATAACTTTGGACCCGAAGGTCTGTGGTAAACTACTCACACATCATCGGAGAGCCTATGGTGTTGATGTAGAAGCCCTCCATGATCGATTCCCCCTCCGGAGGAGCGCCGGAAAAGGCCCCAAGATGGGATCTCACGGGTACAGAAGGTTGCGGCAGTGGAAATAGGGTTTCATGGTGCTCCTGGATGTTTTCTGGGTATATGAGTATATATTGGCGAAATAAGTAGGTCGGTGGAGCCACGAGGGGCCCACGAGGGTGGGGGGCATGCCTACCCCCCTGGGCGCGCCTCCCTACCTCGTGGTCGCCTTGTTGCTTCCTTGACGTCCACTCTAAGTCTCCTAGATTCCGTTTGTTCCAAAAAAGATACTTGCGAAGGTTTCATTCCGTTTGGATTCTGTTTGATATTCCTTTTCTGCAAAACACTGAAAAAGGCAAAAAAACAGCAATTTGCACTGGGCCTTCGGTTAATAGGTTAGTCCCAAAAATAATATAAAAGTGCATAACAAATCCCATTAAACATCCAAAACAGATAATATAATTGCATGGAACAATAAAAAATTATAGATACATTGGAGACGTATCAGTAACATACCGATGACAAAGGGAACAACGTATGTTGATATGCGGTTTGACCGATAAAGATCTTCGTAGAATATATAGGAGCCAATATGAGCATCCAGGTTCCGCTATTGGTTATTGACCGGAGATGAGTCTCGGTCATGTATACATAGTTCTCGAACCCATAGGGTCCGCACGTTAACGTTCGATGACGATCGGTATTATGAGTTTATGTGTTTTGATGTACGGAAGGTAGTTCGGAGTCCCGGATGAGATCACGAACATGAGGAGGAGTCTCGAAATGGTCGAGACATAAATATTGATATATTGGATGACTATATTCGGACACCGGAATGGTTCCGAGGTGTATCGGATATTTACGGGAGTACCGGGGGGTTACCGGAACCCCTCGGGGAGTTAATGGGCCTTAATGGGCCATAGTGGAAGATAGGAGGAGGCGATCAGGTGTGGCGCACACCCCCTAGTCCCAATCCGAATTGGGGTAGGGTTTTGGGGGGCCGGCCCCCCTTTCCTTCTTCCCCTCTTCCCCTTCCTTCCCCCTCCTAGTTGGACAAGGAAAGGGGGGAACCTAGTCCTAGTAGGAGTAGGAATCCCCCCTTGGGCGTGCCCCATGAGGCCGGCCCTCCCCCTCCTCCACTCCTTTATATACGGGAGAGGGGGCACCCCATAGACACACAAGTTTATTCTTAGCCGTGTGCGGTGCCCCCTCCACATATTTCCACCTTGGTCATACTGTCGTAGTGATTAGGCGAAGCCCTGTGTCGGTAACTTCATCATCACCGTCAACACACCGTCGTGCTGACGAAACTCTCCCTCGACCTTAGTTGGATCTAGAAGTTCGAGGGACGTCACCCAGTTGAACGTGTGCAGATCGCGGAGGTGCCGTGCGTTCGGTAATTGATCGGTTGGATCGTGAAGACGTTCGACTACATCAACCGCGTTACTTAACGCTTCCACTTTCGGTCTACGAGGGTACGTGGACACACTCTCCCTGCTCGTTGCTATGCTTCTCCTAGATAGATCTTGCGTGATCGTACGATTTTTTTTGAAATACTACGTTCCCCAACAATGGCATCCGAGCCAGGTCTATGCGTAGATGTTATATGCACGAGTAGAACACAAAGAGTTGAGGGCGATAATAGTCATACTGCTTACCAGCATGTCATACTTTGATTCGGCGGTATTGTTGGATGAAGCGGCCCAGCCCGACATTACATGACCGCGTTCATGCGACTGGTTCTACCGCCGTGCTTCGCACACAGGTGGCTAGTGGGTGTATGTTTCTCCAACTTTAGTTGAATCGAGTGTGACTACGCTCGGTCCTTGTTGAAGGTAAAAACAGCAAACTTGACGAAAAATCATTGTGGTTTTGATGCATAGGTAAGAACGGTTCTTGCTAAGCCTGTAGTAGCCACGTAAAACTTGCAACAACAAAGTAGAGGACGTCTAACTTGTTTTTGCATGGCATGTCGTGATGTGATATGGTCAAGACGTGGTTATATACATTGTTTTATGAGATGATCATGTTTTGTAACACAGTTATCGGCGACAGGCAGGAGCCACATGATTGTCACTTTATTGTATGAAATGCAATCACCATGTAATTGCTTTACTTTATCACTAAGCGGTAGCGATAGTCGTAGAAGCTATAGTTGGCGAGACGACAATGATGCTTCGATGGCGATCAAGGTGTCAAGCCGGTGACGATTGTGATCATGATGGTGCTTTGGAGATGGAGATCAAAGGCACAAGATGATGATGGCCATATCATATCACTTATATTATTGCATGTGATGTTTATCCTTTATGCATCTTATTTTGCTTAGTACGGCGGTAGCATTATAAGATGATCTCTCACTAAATTTCAAGGTATAAGTGTTCTCCCTGAGTATGCACCGTTACTTTCTGATTAAATCGTGACGAGACACCACGTGATGATCGGGTGTGATAAGCTCTACGTTCACATACAATGGGTGCAAGCCAGTTTTGCACATGCAGAATACTCAGGTTAAACTTGACGACCTTAGCATATGCAGATATGGCGTCGGAACACTAAGACCGAAAGGTCGAGCTTGAATCATATAGCAGATATGATCAACATAGTGATGTTTACCATTGAAAACTACTGCATCTCACGTGATGATCGAACATGGTTTAGTTGATGTGGATCACGTGATCACTTAGATGATTAGAGGGATGTCTATCTAAGTGGGTTCTTAAATAATATGATTAATTGAAATTTTATTTATCATGAACTTAGTACCTGATAGTATTTTTGCATGTCTATGTTGTTGTAGATAAATGGCCCGTGTTGTTGTTCCGTTGAATTTTAGTGTGTTCCTAGATAAAGCTAAGTTGAAAGATGATGGTAGCAATTACACGGACTAGGTCCGTAACTTGAGGATTATCCTCATTGCTGCACAGAAGAATTACGTTCTGGAAGCACCGCTAGGTACCAAACCCGCTGCAGGAGAAACGCCAGATGTTATGAACGTCTGGTAGAGCAAAGCTTATGACTACTCGATAGTTCAGTGTGCCATGCTTTACGGCTTAGAACCGGGACTTCAACGACGTTTTGAATGTCATGGAGCATATGAGATGTTCCAGGAGTTGAAGTTAATATTTCAAGCAAATGCGGATTGAGAGATATGAAGTCTCCAATAAGTTCTATAGCTGCAAAATGGAGGAGAATAGTTACGTCGATTGTGCATATACTCGTAATGTCCGGGTACCACAATCACTTGACTCAGCTGGGAGTTAATCTTCCAATTGATAGTGTCATTGACAGAGTTCTTCAATCACTGCCCCCAAGCTACAAGAGCTTCGTGATGAACTATAATATGCAAGGGATGGATAAGATGATTCCTGAGCTATTCACAATGCTAAAGGCTGCAGAGTTAGAAATCAAGAAGGTGCACAAGTGTTGATGGTCAATAAGACCACTAGTTTCAAGAAGAAGGGCAAAGGGAAGAAGGGGAACTTCAAGAAGAACGGCAAACAAGTTGCTGCTCAACTGAAGAAGCCCAAGTCTGGACCTAAGCGTGAGACTGAGTGCTTCTACTCCAAAGGGACTGGTCACTGGAAGCGAAACTGCCCCAAGTATTTGGCGGAGAGGAAGGATGGAAAAGTGAAAGGTACATTTGATATACATGTTATTAATGTGTACCTTAGTAATGCTCGCAGTAGCGTCTGAGTATTTCATACTGGTTCTGTTGCTAATATTTGCAACTCGAAACAGGGGCTACGGATTAAGAGAAGACTGGCTAAGGACGAGGTGACGATGCGCGTGGGAAATGGTTCCAAAGTCGATGTGATCGCAGTCGGCACGCTATCTACCTTCGGGATTAGTTTTAGACTTGAATAATTGTTATTTGGTGCCAGCGTTAAGCATGAACATTATATCTGGATCTGGTTTGATGCGAGACGGTTATTCATTTAAATCAGAGAATAATGGTTGTTCTATTTATATGAGTAATATCTTTTATGGTCATGCACCCTTGATGAGTGGTCTATTTTTACTAAATCTTGATAGTAGTGACACACATATTCATAGTATTGAAGCCAAAAGATATAAGTTTAATAATGATAGTGCAACTTATTTGTGGCACTGCCGTTTAGGTCATATTGGTGATGAAGATACTCCATGCTGATGGACTTTTAGAACCACTTGATGTTTGCGAAGCATGCCTCATGGGCAAGATGACTAAGACTCCGTTCTCCGGAACAATGGAGCGAGCAACAAACTTGTTGGAAATAATACATACTGACATATGCGGTCCAATGAGTGTTGATGCTCGCGCCGGGTATCGTTATTTTCTAACCTTCACAGATGATTTGAGCAGATATGGGTATATCTAGTTGATGAAACATAAGTCTGAAAAATTTGAGAAGTTCAAAGAATTTCAGAGTGAAGTGGAAAATCATCTCACCAAGAAAATAAAGTTTCTACGATCTGATTGTGGAAGAGAATATTTGAGTTACAAGTTTGGTCTTCATTTGAAACAATGGGGAATAGTTTCACAACTCACGCCACCTGGAACACCATAGCTTAATGGTGTGTCCGAACATCGTAATCGTACTTTATTAGATATGGTGCGATCTATGATGTCTCTTACTGATTTACCGCTATCGTTTTGGGATTATGCTTTAGAGACGGCTGCATTCATGTTAAATAGGGCATGATCTAAATCCGTTGAGGCGACACCATATGAACTGTGGTTTGGCAAGAAACCCAAGTTGTCGTTTCTTAAAGTTTGGGGCTGCGATGCTTATGTGAAAAAGCTTCAACCTGATAAGCTCGAACCCAAATCGGAGAAATGTGTCTTCATAGGATACCCAAAGGAGACACTTGGGTACACCTTCTATTACAGATCCGAAGGCAAGATATTCGTTGCCAGGAATGGATCCTTTCTAGAGAAAGAGTTTCTCCCGAAAGAAGTGATTGGGAGGAAAGTAGAACTTGACGAGGTAACTATACCTGCTCCCTTATTGGAAAGTAGTTCATCACATAAATCAGTTCCAGTGATTCCTACACCAGTAAGTGAGGAAGCTAATGATGATGATCATGAAACTTATGATCAAGTTACTACCGAACCTCGTAGGTCAACCAGAGTAAGATCCGCACCAGAGTGGTATGGTAATCCTATTCTAGAGGTCATGTTACTTGACCATGACGAACCTATGAACTATGAGGAAGCGATGATGAGCCCAGATTCCGCGAAATGGCTTGAAGCCATGAAATCTAAGATGGGATCCATGTATGAGAACAAAGTATGGACTTTGGTTGACTTGCCCGATGATCGGCAAGCCATAGAGAATAAATGGATCTTCAAGAAGAAGACTGACACCGACGGTAATATTACTGTCTACAAAGCTCGACTTGTTGTGAAAGGTTTTCGACAAGTTCAAGGAGTTAACTATCATGAGACCTTCTCACCCGTAGTGATGCGTAAGTCCGTCCGAATCATGTTAGCAATTACCGCATTTTATGATTATGAAATTTGGCAAATGGATGTCAAAAATGCATTCCCTAATGGATATCTTAAAGAAGAGTTGTATATGATGCAACCGGAAGGTTTTGTCGATCCAAAAGGTGCTAACAAAGTGTGCAAGCTCCAGCGATCCATTTATGGACTGGTGCAAGCCTCTCGGAGTTGGAATATATGTTTTGATAGTATGATTAAAGCATATTGTTTTATACAGACTTTTGGAGAAGCCCGTATTTACAAGAAAGTGAGTGGGAGCTCTGTAGCATTGATGATATTATATGTAGATGACATATTGTTGATCAGAAATGATACTGAATTTCTGAATAGCATAAAAGGATACTTGAATAAGAATTTTTCAATGAAAGACCTCGGTGTAGCTGCTTATATATTAGGCATCAAGATCTATAGAGATAGATCAAGACACTTAATTGGACTTTCACAAAGCACATACCTTGATAAAGTTTTGAAGAAGTTCATAATGGATCAAGCAAAGAAAGGGTTCTTGCACCGTTACAAGGTGTGAAGTTGAGTCGGACTCAATGCCCGACCACCGCAGAAGATAGAGAGAAAATGAAAGTCATTCACTATGCTTCAGCCATAGGTTCTATCATGTATGCAATGCTGTGTACCGCACCTGATGTGTGACTTGCTATTAGTTTAGCGAGGAGGTACCAAAGTAATCCAGAGTGGATCAATCGGACAGCGGTCAAGAACATGCTGAAATACCTGAAAAGGACTAAGGATATGTTTCTCGTTTATGGAGGTGACAAAGAGCTCGTCTTAAATGGTTACGTCGATGCAAGCTTTGACACTGATCCGGATGACTCTAAGTCACAAACTAGATAAGTATTTTTATTGAATGGTGGAGCTGTCAGTTGGTGCAGTTCCAAGCAGAGCGTCGTGGCGGGATCTACGTGTGAAGCGAAGTACATAGGTGCTTCGGAAGCAACAAATCAAGGAGTCTGGATGAAGGAGTTCATATCTGATCTAGGTGTCATACGTAGTGCATCGGGTCCAATGAAAATCTGTTGTGACAATACTGGTGCAATTGCCTTGGCAAAGGAATCCAGATTTCACAAGAGAACCAAGCACATAAAGAGATGTTTCAATTCCATCCGCGATCAAGTCAAAGAGGGAGACATAGAGGTTTGCAGGATACATACGGATCTGAATGGTGCAGACCCGTTGACTAAGCCTCTCTCACGAGCAAAACATGATCAACACCAAGACTCCATGGGTGTTAGAATCATTACTGTGTAATCTAGATTATTGACTCTAGTGCAAGTGGGAGACCGAAGGATATATGCCCTAGTGGAAATAATAAAGTTGTTATTTATATTTCCTTATATCATGATAAATGTTTATTATTCATGCTAGAATTGTATTAACCGGAAACTTAGTACATGTTTGAATACATAGACAATAAGAGTTTCACTAGTATGCCTCTACTTGACTAGCTTGTTAATCAAAGATGGTTAAGTTTCCTAACCATAGACATGAGTTTTCAGGCTACGTGCAGTGGCGACGAGCCTTTTGTGGAGGTTCTTCTGCTTCAGCAACTTGTCCGGTGTGAGATCGTCCGGACTGTTATTTTCGCCGGGGACGGGTTGTTTATCCAGATTGTCCTGTTCGGACGGTTGCTCGATAGCATGTTCGTCGTCCATCGGTTTGCCCTGCTCTATGGCTGGGTCTGTATGGATGTTGTCTTTGTCGAGGCGGGACTTTGAGCGGCGCTTATGTCGCCGTTTTGACTACTTTTCGAGGGAATGATCCTTCGTGGCGTCCCGTTGTTTCTCATCGTCGCTTCCTTTAGGTGTGTCCACCATGTATACATCGTGAGATGAGGTGGTTCTCCCGTGCCCTATAGGTGCTGGTTCATGTTCCTCCCCTACATCGTCGTCCATACCGTCGATGTCTTCGGAGTCGAAGTCGAGCATGTCGGTTAAATCATCGGCGGTGGCTACGAAGTGGGTGGTGGGTGGGCTTTGAATTTCTTCATCGTCGCATCCCAAACTTCCCGACCATAATCCGCCAGGGCTCTCGATAAAGAGAGAGACTTTAGTGAATTCAGGATGTCGCCAAAGGGCGAGTGCTGAAAGATGTCCGCGGCAGCGAATTCCATGATCGGCTCCCAATCGGATTCGATTGGCGGGGGCGCGGAAGGCTCGGAGTCCGGTGAGGAGTCCGACGCCTTGGAGTTACGAGCTTCGCAAAGGACAGGGTAGGTGTACGGCTCAATCGCTGTAGAGATCGCAGCCCCCGAGGCGGTGTCCAGCCACCCGTCCTCGATCGGCACAGTCGGCTCCGAGCTAAAGGTCGGAGCAGACACTGGTACGGCCTCCGGGACCTTTGTTTGGCAGAAGCTAGATCATGCCCCTCGTGACAAGGCGGCGCGCTTGGCTGTGGCTCTAACCCGTCGAAGATCAAGTCTCCGCGGACATCACCGTGTAGTTCAAACTTCCAAATCTGACACAGTGGCCGGGCGTAGCTTTCAATCTGCTCCGGATGGCCAAGCGAATTGCCCGCAGCGCAAAAGCCGCCGAATCACGAAGATCTGTCCGGGAGAAAAGTCTCACCTGAGCGCATCGTTGTTGATGATTGGAGGAGCCATCGGGCCTAAAGATGACGACACATAGGAACTCTCAATGAAAGCACCAATGTCGGTGTCAAAACCGGCGGATCTCGGGTAGGGGGTCCCGAACTATGCGTCTAGGCGGATGGTAACAGGAGACAAGGGACACGATGTTTTTACCCAGGTTTGGGCCCTCTCGATGGAGGTAAAACCCTACTCCTGCTTGATTAATATTGATGATATGGGTAGTACAAGAGTAGATCTACCACGAGATCGTAGAGGCTAAACCCTAGAAGCTAGCCTATGGTATGATTGTTGTTAGATCCTACGGACTAAAACCCTCCGATTTATATAGGCACCGAAGAGGGCTAGGGTTACGTAGAGTTGGTTACAATGGTAGGAAATCTACATATCCAGACGCCAAGCTTGCCTTCCACGCCAAGGAAAGTCCCATCCGGACACGGGACGAAGTCTTCAATCTTGTATCTTCATAGTCCAGAGTCCGCCAAAGGCTATAATCCGGCTATCCGGACACCCCCTAATCCAGGACTCCCTCAGTAGCCCCTGAACCAGGCTTCAATGACAACGAGTCCGGCGTGCATATTGTCTTCGACATTGCAAGGCGGGTTCCTCCTCCGAATACTTCATAGAAGATTTTGAACACAAGGATAGTGTCCGCTCGCAAAATAAGTTCCACATACCACCATAGAGAGAATAATATTTACACAAGTTCAATCTGCGACGTATTCCGCAGATGACATCACACCACGCCAAGCCTTTATTGAATCGTTTTCTTGTCCCACCTCAACGCTTTTAGCGAGGCGGTTTCCTTGGCACGTCTTGTCAGAGCAGAGATCGTGTCCCCTTATTCCGGGATTCTCATTAATACGGGCGTGGGTAACCCAGTCATGCCCGTTGGCACGCCTCCTCTATCGAAGGCGAGTCCCGAACGGTCACGGAGGGCTCACGGTATTCAACCTCTTTGTAAAGAGACCAAGGCCACGCTCTTTTTCTCAATCTCAATCGAATCCGCCTCGCTTGAGTCCCAACACCCAAAGCTCCAGATTCAGCGCCGGACCTTCGATGATGTCCGGCTCCGACCTTCAAGGCCGGTGGATGCCTTCCTCCGTCACGGAAGAAGACGTCCTAAAGCTAAGAGATGCCAGGTATCTAACCGGCGAAATCTCACATAGGCTGCCTGCTCAAGGGCAGGTTATTCCCTCTCCCAAGCCCGGTGAAAGCATGGTGTTCGTGTCTCACTTCCTTCGGGGCTAGGTTTCCCGACGGACCCCTTCGTGAGGGGGCTCATGTTTTATTACGGGCTGGAATTTCACGACTTGGATCCGGAGTCCATCCTCCACATCTCATCGTTCATTGTCGCATGCGAAGCATTCCTCCGCATTACCCCTCACTTCAGATTGTGGCTCAAGACCTTCAAGGTGGAGCCGAAGATGATCAAGGGGCAACAGGCAGAGTGCGGAGGGGCTGTTATAAGCAAGAATGCTGACGCTCCATGGCCCGAGGGCTCTTTTCAAGAGGAGCTCAGCCTATGGCAACAAGAGTGGTTTTATATCACAGCTCCTGTGGGCACCAAATGGGTGGCGCCACCGCCTTCGCCGGATCCTCCACCGCGGCTGGCGTCATGGGTCAATAAAGGGCTTGACTGGGGCCGTCCAAGGACATGCCCTTGTTGCAAAGGTGTGATTCGAGACCTCCTAGAGAGAGAGATCAATCTGGTCGTAGCGCAGTCATGCTGATTCGGCATCCTGCCTGCAAGCGTCGCCCCCCTCCGCTGTGGGAGTTCAATCCGAGGGACCACAAGCTCTCCAACATTTTATGGGCGCAACGCCCATGGAGATGTACAAACTGTTCTTCGGATCACAAGCAATGTGTCCGACTCAACCGAGGACGCAGGTCTGAGCTGCAATCGCCGGATGCTCAAGTAAGTAGTCCGTGCATCGGACACACTATCCGTATATCTATCATAAACTTGCCCTTAAAAGAGCTGTCCCTTAAACAGGAGTGGATAGCGAAAGCAAAACTGATCAGGTGTCCAGCCCCCCTCCCTGAGACCACGCCGGATCCCGTGTTAACCAAGATGCTGGAGGCTGCGCCTTTAGAAGAAGGCGAAGGGGGGAACAAGGAAGCTACTGCCTCCGCGAAGGAGGTTATCAAGAAAGGAGGGATTGAGAATCCCTCCATCCAAGGGGAGAAGAGGACCGCCTCTGAAGATCCGGAGACCAAGGCCTCAAAGCGCGGGAAGAAATCTTCGCCAGAGGGTCCTGCGCCGGAAGATGCCCCGGCCACATTATTTCCCCAAGGAGATCAACCCTCCAGTGAGCCGTAAGTAGAGAGGGGAGTTTTTAAAATAAGAGACATCCCTGTTTTGTTTCTGAAGATGACCAAAATTCTACCTTATAGTTCGGATCTCAGCCCTTCTCAGCAGAGCTCGTCTTCAGGGGATCTTCGTTCGGAGATGATGGAGAGCGGAACGCCTCCCCCTGCCGTACCGCCTAGCTAGGCGGACGATCCTGAGGTGTCGTCGCGGAGGGTTTCTCCGAATCCGGCAGGGGTGGAGGGCGGTCGTAGGGCCCCCCCAGAGCCCTCCGTGTCCGGCCTTCGAAAAGGGCCATTAGACGAGTCCGGAACCTCCTGGTGCACGGTCGGAGGAGTTGAAGGGTCTGCTCGGGCGAGAGTCTATCTCAGAGGATCACCGTGCATTGATGGGTACGGTGATTGAAAAAATTTCGTTCGCGGAAAGCGGGTTGTACGAGGCCGCCAGAAGTTTACTGACAGGCTTTGAGGTACGTGCAATGATGTACCTTTTGACGGTTCCGCATATATAAGATGCGCCTTGTGTAGATATTAGCCCCTGAGACTCGGTGCGTTTGTGAAGAATGACAGCGTGCCGAGGATCATAATCCCAGGTTATAATATGTCGCCCTTCCTATGTAGGTGGCGGAGCGTCCGGTGGCTAGCCGGACTGATGAATTTGCCGAACTAAAGCGGCAACTTGACGTGGCGGATGCCGACATCGCGCTTGTCAATAAGCGGCTTGACGAGTCACAAGGTATGCGGTTTCTCTGCGGACACTTGGTAAGGGAGCTTGATGCTCGTGCCTTACAACATGTATGCTTGATGCAGATGGTGCCGCTGCCATGGAGAACCTTCGGGCGGAGCTTGCCCGAGCCAAGGAGCATGCCAGAAGAAGTGATGCTGCTGCCTTAAAGGCGACCGAAGAGCTAAAAGCCGAAAAGGCTGCTCACTGCCGAAGCAAGAAGGAAATGGCCGAGATGGCCGTGAAGTTGAAGAATGCTACCGAGAGCTGCGAGCTTCTTGAAAAAGAAGGTCGAGCGGAGCAAGAGGACCTGAAGAAGGCCACCACCGAGGCCAAGGATGCTCGCTCTGTGATGAGAGCTATGAAGGAGGAGCTACGTCAGGCCGGAGATATCGCGGCTGGAAAGCCCTTTCTGCTGCGGAGGAAGTTCATGGATCCTTAATATGCTCAGTTGGACCGGCTGTGGAGTAGTGAGGATGCTTATCTGGACTTGGCGGCGAGTGCCGCGGACGCGGCCGAACACTTCAGAGATCAAACGGATCATGAGATGGAAGAGCTTTTTTGGTCGCAGTTCCGTAATCCAGAGCGTCCTCTTCCATTAACCGATCGTTTGGCCGAATGGGCCGAGCTGAATAGGTTGTCCGGACTTGCCATGAAGAATGTCGTGACTCATTTGTTGCCGAAAAGGCCCGAGCCGAAGAGTTATTTTGGCTTGGTGCAGCAGTTCCTTGGTGTGGTGCCGCATATCAAAGCAATGATGCGGTCAGCATGCATAGAGGGTGCGCGTATGGCTCTTGCCTGTGTCAATACATACTGGACGGAGATGAAGGCCACCGTTGTTGCATCCCAAGATTCGGACGGAAGCCGAGTACCTGTCGAGCACTATTTTCAGGAAGTTCTGCAGGGCGCTCGTTTAATAGAGATGCAGTGCTCGAAGGATATTATGTTCAAATAACATGTATTATTGTGAAACAATGTTTCGATGGAATATAAAAGCTTTTTATACTTGTGCCTTCAAGAATTAAAATACCTCCTGTGCGGCCGTTAATGTATATGTGTATATAACCTGAAAGATGGCAGTCTTTGGCTTCAGCCCCCACGCATATAATGCGGGGGTGTTTGCAGAAAGCGCCTTTTCACACTTGATCCATTGTCTTGGTCCTACAAAGGAGGTGATGGCGCAGCAAACTAGGCAACCGGACTATAATGCTTTATCACTTTCACTTAGCCATAGGAGTTCGACAGTGGGGCTACTATATAGCCCCTAGGGGCACCGCGCTCACCCGAGTTCGGGGCGCGTATGTACCTGACCGGGAAACGACCCTTCGTCAATGTGGAGGAATTCTAAAGATCCCAGCGGGTCATCGAGTGGTTGACCAGTCTCACGCTATATCATGACAGTCAATTTTCGACTTTCTCTCGAGGTGCTTTCGCTTTGGCGAACCGGGCACAATCGCGATAGTTCTCCTGGTGCCGCATTAGCCGATAGAGCGGAACGTAAGGCAGCAAAACACAGGAGCCGGGCAAACCCAACATTTGACCAAAGACATGATTCAGAGCTGATGCATATAAGGCCTAACTCGAGACGCCGAACACTCCCTAAGGTATTCGGTCTTTATGAAAACGGGTCGAACAATCGCCCTTGGTAATAAGCCCCTGGTGTCCAGGTACGCGCGAAATTCTGACGTGGCCTATGCCAAAACACCAGCCTCCTCCTCGGTTATAGCAAGAAACCGGGGGATGTGTATCAACAAGAGACAGTGAAAAAGGTTTACGCAGGGTCTTAATCTGAAAAGAATCCTTGCGACGGGTCCCTACTGCACGTCTGCGCCTGTGTCTCCGTTGTGCCGTATCCTGGATGGGTGTAGCACGATGTTCATCTGTAAAAGAGAGGAACTTAGTTGAAAAAGGTCGTGCGAAAATGTATGTTATATTAAATAAACGAAGTACAATTCAAAAAAAATGAATAAAATTGAGCTTGATGGTCTCTTGTTGCGGAGCCCCTTGTACGGGGGCATGTGTCTAGTAAGCCCTTGTATGTTTACGCCGGACTCGTACAACCGTGTCCGGAGTCTGGACGACCTGTCTAAGTGCTTTTATTGGTGAAGCCGGTTTATTGTGTGGCTGTCAAGGCAACCGCACGATTTTCCGGACTCGAGGAACCCTCGATGTTTCCTTTTAACGAGATGATGCCGCGTGGACCGGGCATTTTAAGTGTAAGAGATGCATAATGCGGTATTGTGTTAAAGCGGGCGAAAGCTTCACGTCCCAATAGTGCTTGATAGCTACTTGTAAATGGGGTAAGGTGGAAGGTTAACTTTTCACGGCGGAAGTTGTCGGGTGAGCCGAACACAACTTCTAGCAGTAGAGAGCCCGTACAATGGGCATATGTGCCTGGCATTACCCCTTGAAGGTAAGTGTTGCTATGGCGAAATTTGGTTGGGTCTATCCCCATTTTGCGGATTGTGTCCTGATATAGCAGGTTTAGACCACTGCCGCCGTCCATTAGGACTTGTGAAAATTGGAGTCCGCCAATTATCGGATCTAATATCAAGGCAGTCCAACCTGCATTCCGTATAGTTCTAGAGTAATCCCAATGGTCGAAGGTGATTGGTTTTAACAACCAGTGGCGGAACTCCTCCGGGATAGGCCGTATGGCGCGTACCTCTATGGGCGCCGCTCTATTTTTCCTTTTTGTCACGTGAAGTGAGTTTACTGTTTTGATTTCTTGTGGGAAATTCTTTTGTTTTCCGGTGCTCTGCTTTTGGTGTTCGTCATCGTCCTCGCTTGGTGTGTCGAGCCCCTTGTGTTCGGCGTTGAGTTTGCCGGACTGCTTGAAGACCCAACAGTCTCTGTGGTATGGTTTGCAGGCTTCCCGGGAGTACTGTGGATTTGGCATATCTTGTCCAAGATTTTGTTTAAGTTAGATAGCTCGTCCCTGTTATCCTTAAGGGGCAGCTTTTTATGATTCTGCCGAGAGCTTTTGAATCCGGCGTTGATTGTCGTGCTCTTGGGCTGTTTCCCTTGGTCCGACGCTGGTCCTTGCTGCGTCGTGGTTTCCGTTCCATCCTGACTTGGATGTACTTGGGTCGCTGGTGCTGCATCTTGCCAGCCATCTATCCTCTCCCAGCAAAAGCGGGTCATGAGGCTTGTTAATGCGGCCATTGTTCTTGGCTTTTCTTGGCCGAGGTGTCTGGCGAGCCATTCGTCTCGGACGTTGTGTTTGAAAGCTGTTAAGGCTTTGGCGTCCGGACAGTCGACTATTTGGTTCTTTTTAGTAAGGAATCTGTTCCAAAATTTCCAGGCTGACTCTCCGGGTTGTTGAGTTATGTGACTTAAATCGTCGGCATCCGGAGGTCGGACATAGGTCCCTTGAAAATTTGCCCAAAAAGCATCCTCGAGCTCCTCCCAACTTCCAATGGTGTTTTCGGGAAGGCTTTTAAGCCAATGCCGGGCTGGCCCTTTGAGCTTGAGGGGTAAGTATTTTATGGCATGGAGATCATCTCCTCTAGCCATGTGTATGTGGAGGATGTAATCCTCAATCCGCACTCGAGGTCTGTTGTTCCGTCAGATGCCTCTATATTTACGGGCTTGAACTCACTGAAATTCATAATCCAGCACCTCATCGATGAAACATAGGGGGTGTGCGGCACCCCTATATCTAGGTGTACCGTGATGTTCGGATACTTGATGTGTTGCATTGCTTACTGGAGCTTACTTTCTTGGCCCGTAGATAGATCTAACTGGGCCATCTTTTTGATGCGAATCCCTGTGTGGATCGCGTGCCAGCTTGTGTGTGGCTCCGTTTGCCGCTCTCTGTTTGCCATGGGGTCATCCATCCGACCGGGTGGCCTCTTTGTTTTTTGATTGCGGGGGCTCTACGGCCTCCTCATCAAATTAAGGCAGTAGTTTTCGCTTTGGGTAGCTCTTCGTTCGGCGATCGTCATTTGTATTTGTCTGCGGTGTTGAGTACTTTGCTCCATCTCGATTCTCGAGTGCATCTTCCGCTGTTTTGAGCTTCGCTTCTGCTTTTTCAGGCTACATGCAGTGGCGACGAGCCTTTTGTGGAGGTTCTTCTGCTCCAGCAACTTGTACGGCGTGAGATCGTCCGGACTGTTATCTTCGCCGGGGACGGGTTGTTTATCCAGATTGTCCTGTTCGGACGGTTGCTCGATAGCATGTTCGTCGTCCACCGGTTCGCCCTGCTCTATGGCTGGGTCTGTATGGCTGTTGTCTTTGTCGAGGCGGGACTTTGAGCGGCGCTTATGTCGCCGTTTTGACTGCTTTTCGAGGGAATGATCCTTCGTGGCGTCCCGTTCTTCCTCATCGTCGCTTCCTTTAGGTGTGTCCACCATGTATACATCGTGAGATGAGGTGGTTCTCCCGTGCCCTATAGGTGCTGGTTCATGTTCCTCCCCTACATCGTCGTCCATACCGTCGATGTCTTCGGAGTCAAAGTCGAGCATGTCGGTTAAATCATCGACAGTGGCTACGAAGTGGGTGGTGGGTGGGCTTTGAATTTCTTCATCGTCCGCATCCCAACCTTCCCGACCATAATCCGCCAGGCTCTCCGATAAAGAGAGAGACTTTAGTGAATTCAGGATGTTGCCAAAGGGCGAGTCTTTGAAAGATGTCCGCGGCAGTGAATTCCATGATCGGCGCCCAATCGGATTCGATTGGCGGGGGCGCGGAAGGCTCGGAGTCCGGAGAGGAGTCCGGCGCCTTGGAGTTACGAGCTTCGCAAAGGACAGGGTAGGTGTACAACTCAATCGCCGTAGAGATCGCAGCCCCCGAGGCGGTGTCCAGCCACCCGTCCTCGATCGGCACAGTCGGCTCCGAGCTAAAGGTCAGAGCGGACACTGGTGCGTTTCCAGGACACCGTTCGCGGCAGAGCTAGATCATGCCCCTCGTGATGCGGCGCGCTTGGTGGCTCGAACCCGTCGAAGATCAAGTCTCCGCGGACGTCGGCCGTGTAGTTCAAACTTCCAAATCTGACTGGTGGCCGGGGCGTAGCTTTCAATCTGCTCCAGATGGCTGCTTAATTGCCCGCAGCAAAAGCCGCCGAATACGAAGATCTGTCCAGGAGAAAAGTCTCACCACAGGCGCATCGTTGTTGATGATTGGAGGAGCCATCGGGCCTAAAGATGGCGACACGGAGGAACTCTCAATGAAAGCACCAATGTCGGTGTCAAAACCGCGGATCTCGGGTAGGGGTCCCGAATCGTGCGTCTAGGCGGATGGTAACAGGAGACAAGGGACACGATGTTTTTACCTGTGTTCGGGCCCTCTCAATGGAGGTAAAACCCTACTCCTGCTTGATTAATATTGATGATATGGGTAGTACAAGAGTAGATCTACCACGAGATCAGAGAGGCTAAACCCTAGAAGCTAGCCTATGGTATGATTGTTGTTCGTCCTACGGACTAAAACCCTCCGGTTCATATAGGCACCGAAGAGGGCTAGGGTTACATAGAGTCGGTTACAATGGTAGGAAATCTACATATCTGTATCGCCAAGCTTGCCTTCCACGCCAAGGAAAGTCCCATCCGGACACGGGACGAAGTCTTCAATCTTTTTATCTTCATAGTCCAGGAGTCCGGCCAAAGGCTATAGTCCGGCTATCCGGACACCCCCTAATCCAGGACTCCCTCACCCCCCCTTTCCTTCTTCCCCTCTTCCCCTTCCTTCCCCCTCCTAGTTGGACTAGGAAAGGGGGGAAACCTAGTCCTAGTAGGAGTAGGAATCCCCCCTTGGGCGCGCCCCATGAGGCCGACCCTCCCCCTCCTCCACTCCTTTATATACGGGGGAGGGGGCACCCCATAGACACACAAGTTGATTCTTAGCCGTGTGTAGTGCCCCCTCCACATATTTCCACCTCGGTCATATTGTCGTACTGCTTAGGCGAAGCCCTGCGTCGGTAACTTCATCATCACCGTCAACATGTCGTCATGCTGACGAAACTCTCCCTCGACCTCAGCTGGATCTAGAAATTCGAGGGACGTCACCGAGCTGAATGTGTGCAGATCGCGGAGGTGCCGTGCGTTCAGTACTTGATCGGTTGGATTGTGAAGATGTTCGACTACATCAACCGCGTTACTTAATGCTTCCGCTTTCGGTCTACGAGGGTACATGGACACACTCTCCCCGCTTGTTGCTATGCTTCTCCAAGATAGATCTTGCGTGATCGTAGGAATTATTTTGAAATACTACGTTTCCCAACAGTGGCATCCGAGCCAGGTCTATGTGTAGATGTTATATGCACGAGTAGAACACAAAGAGTTGTGGGCGATAATAGTCATACTGCTTACCATGTCATACTTTGATTCGGGCGGTATTGTTGGATGAAGCGGCCCAGACCGACATTACATGACCGCGTTCATGAGACTGGTTCTACCGCTGTGCTTCGCACACAGGTGGCTAGTGGGTGTCTGTTTCTCCAACTTTAGTTGAATCGAGTGTGACTACGCCCGGTCCTTGTTGAAGGTTAAAACAACAAACTTTATGAAAAATCGTTGTGGTTTTGATGCATAGGTAAGAACGGTTCTTTCTAAGCCCGTAACAGCCACGTAAAACTTGCAACAACAAAGTAGAGGACGTCTAACTTGTTTTTGCATGGCATGTCGTGATGTGATATGGTCAAGACGTGATTATATAAATTGTTGTATGAGATGATCATGTTTTGTAACACAGTTATCGGCTGACAGTGTGAGCCACATGATTGTCACTTTATTGTATGAAATGCAATCGCCATGTCATTGCTTTACTTTATCACTAAGCGGTAGCGATAGTCGTAGAAGCAATAGTTGGCGAGACGACAACGGTGCCTCGATGGAGATCAAGGTGTCAAGCCGGTGACGGTGGTGATCATGACGGTGCTTTGGAGATGGAGATCAAAGGCACAAATGATGATGGCCATATCATATCACTTATATTGATTGCATGTGATGTTTATCCTTTATGCATCTTATTTTGCTTAGTACGGCGGTAGCATTATAAGATGATCTCTCACTAAATTTCAAGGTATAAGTGTTCTCCCTGAGTATGCACCGTTGCTACAGTTCGTCGTGCCGAGACACCACGCGATGATCGGGTGTGATAAGCTCTACGTTCACAAACAATGGGTACAAGCCAGTTTTGCACATGCAGAATACTCGGGTTAAACTTGACGAGCCTAGCATATGCAGATATGGCGTCGGAACACTAAGACCGAAAAGTCGAGCGTGAATCATATAGCAGATATGATCAACATAGTGATGTTCACCATTGAAAACTACTCCATCTCACGTGATGATTGGACATAGTTTAGTTGATGTGGATCACGTGATCACTTAGATGATTAGAGGGATGTCTATCTAAGTGGGTTCTTAAATAATATGATTAATTGAACTTTAATTTATCATGAACTTAGTACCTGATAGTATTTTTGCATGTCTATGTTGTTGTAGATAAATGGCCCGTGTTGTTGTTCCGTTGAATTTTAATGCGTTCCTAGATAAAGCTAAGTTGAAAGATGATGGTAGCAATTACACGGACTGGGTCCGTAACTTGAGGATTATCCTCATTGCTGCATAGAAGAATTACGTTTTGGAAGCACCGCTACGTTCCAAACCCGCTGCAGGAGCAATGCCAGATGTTATGAACGTCTGGTAGAGCAAAGCTGATGACTACTCGATAGTTCAGTGTGCCATGCTTTACGGCTTAGAACTGGGACTTCAACGACGTTTTGAACGTCATGGTGCATATGAGATGTTCCAGGAGTTGAAGTTAATATTTCAAGCAAATGCTCGGATTGAGAGATATGAAGTCTCCAATAAGTTCTATAGCTGCAAAATGGAGGAGTCTGTCAATGAGCATATACTCAGAATGTCTGGGTACCACAATCACTCCCTGTTCAAGAATTCATCCGATTAATCAGTTAACTTGCCGATTAATCCCTACTTGTAGGGTTACCGAGTAGCCGATAAACTAAAAAATCATCCGATTAATTGATTAAATGGCCGATTAACTTGCCGATTAGCCGATTAGTCCCCTACTCGCCAGCCAACCGAGCAGCTACTAGTTAACGATTTCCTCAACAATGACTGTGACTCAGCTCGGAGTTAATCTTCCAGTTGATAGTGTCATTGACAGAGTTCTCCAATCACTGCCCCCAAGCTACAAGAGTTTCGTGATGAACTATAATATGCAAGGGATGGATAAGATGATTCCTGAGCTCTTCGCAATGCTAAAGGCTGCGGAGTTAGAAATCAAGAAGGTGCATCAAGTGTTGATGGTCAATAAGACCACTAGTTTCAAGAAGAACGGCAAGGGAAGAAGGGGAACTTCAAGAAGAACGGCAAACAAGTTGCTGCTCAACTGAAGAAGCCCAAGTCTGGACCTAAGCCTGAGACCGAGTGCTTCTACTGCAAAGGGACTGGTCACTGGTAGCGAAACTGCCCCAAGTATTTGGCGGAGAGGAAGGATGGCAAAGTGAAAGGTACATTTGATATACATGTTATTAATGTGTATCTTACTAATGCTCGCAGTAGCGCCTGGGTGTTTCATACTGGTTCTGTTACTAATATTTGCAACTCGAAACAGGGGCTACGGATTAAGAGAAGACTGGCTAAGGACGAGGTGACGATGCGCGTGGGAAATGGTTCCAAAGTCGATGTGATCGCCGTCGGCACGCTACCTCTACATCTACCTTCGGGATTAGTTTTAGACCTGAATAATTGTTATTTGGTGCCAGCGTTAAGCATGAACATTATATCTGGATCTTGTTTGATGCGAGACGGTTATTCATTTAAATCGAGAGAATAATGGTTGTTCTATTTATATGAGTAATATATTTTATGGTCATGCACCCTTGATGAGTGGTCTATTTTTACTAAATCTTGATAGTAGTGACACACATATTCATAGTATTGAAGCCAAAAGATATAAATTTAATAATGATAGTGCAATTTATTTGTGGCACTGCCGTTTAGGTCATATTGGTGTAAAGCGCATGAAGATAATCCATGCTGATGGACTTTTGGAATCACTTGATGCTTGCGAACCATGCCTCATGGGCAAGATGACTAAGACTCCGTTCTCCAGAACAAGGGAGCGAGCAACAAACTTGTTGGAAATAATACATACTGACATATGCGGTCCAATGAGTGTTGATGCTCGCGGCGGGTATCGTTATTTTCTAACCTTCACAGATGATTTGAGCAGATATGGGTATATCTACTTGATGAAACATAAGTCTGAAACATTTGAGAAGTTCAAAGAATTTCAGAGTGAAGTGGAAAATCATCGTAACAAGAAAATAAAGTTTCTACGATCTGATCGTGGAGGAGAATATTTGAGTTACAAGTTTGGTCTTCATTTGAAACAATGGGGAATAGTTTCACAACTCACGCTACCTGGAACACCACAACGTAATGGTGTGTCCGAACGTCATAATCGTACTTTATTAGATATGGTGTGATCTATGATGTCTCTTAATGATTTACCGCTATCGTTTTGGGATTATGCTTTAGAGACGGCTGCATTCACGTTAAATAGGGCACCATCTAAATCCGTTGAGACGACAAAGATATGAACTGTGGTTTGGCAAGAAACCCAAGTTGTCGTTTCTTAAAGTTTGGGGCTGCGATGCTTATGTGAAAAAGCTTCAACCTGATAAGCTCGAACCCAAATCGGAGAAATGTGTCTTCATAGGATACCCAAAGGAGACTCTTGGGTACACCTTCTATTACAGATCCGAAGGAAAGATATTCGTTGCCAGAAATGGATCCTTTCTAGAGAAAGAGTTTCTCTCGAAAGAAGTGAGTGGGAGGAAAGTAGAACTTGATGAGGTAACTATACCTACTCCCTTATTGGAAAGTAGTTCGTCACATAAATCAGTTCCAGTGATTCCTACACCAGTAAGTGAGGAAGCTAATGATGATGATCATGAAACTTCTGATCAAGTTACTACCAAACCTCGTAGGTCAACCAGAGTAAGATCCACACCAGAGTGGTAAGGTAATCCTGTTCTAGAGGTCATGTTACTTGACCATGACGAACCTATGAACTATGAGGAAGCGATGATGAGCCCAGATTCCGCGAAATGGCTTGAAGCCATGAAATCTAAGATGGGATCCATGTATGAGAACAAAGTGTGAACTTTGGTTGACTTGACCGATGATCGGCAAGCCATAGAGAATAAATGGATCTTCAAGAAGAAGACTGACACTGACGGTAGTTTTACTGTCTACATAGCTCGACTTCTTGTGAAAGGTTTTCGACAAGTTCAAGGAGTTGACTACAATGAGACCTTCTCACCCGTAGCGATGCTTAAGTCCGTCCGAATCATGTTAGCAATTGCCGCATTTTATGATTATGAAATTTGGCAAATGGATGTCAAAACTGCATTCCTTAATGGATATCTTAAAGAAAAGTTGTATATGATGCAACCGTAAGGTTTTGTCGATCCAAAAGGTGCTAACAAAGTGTGCAAGCTCCAGCGATCCATTTATGGACCGTGCAAGCCTCTCGAGTTGGAATATACGCTTTGATAGTATGATCAAAGCATATTATTTTATACTGCACTTTTGGAGAAGCTCAGATTTACAAGAAAGTGAGTGGGAGCTCAGTAGCATTGCCGATATTATATGTAGATGACATATTGTTGCTCAAAATGATCTTGAATTTCTGAATATCATAAAAGGATACTTGAATAAGAATTTTTCAATGAAAGACCTCGGTGTAGCTGCTTATATATTAGGCATCAAGATCTATAGAGATAGATCAAGACGCTTAATTGGACTTTCACAAAGCACATACCTTGATAAAGTTTTGAAGAAGTTCAAAATGGATCAAGCAAAGAAAGGGTTCTTGCGTGTGTTACAAGGTGTGAAGTTGAGTCAAACTCAATGCTCGACCACTGCAGAAGATAGAGAGAAAATGAAAGTCATTCACTATGCTTCAACCATAGGTTCTATCATGTATGCAATGCTGTGTACCAGACCTGATGTGTGACTTGCTATTAGTTTAGCAGGGAGGTACCAAAGTAATCCAGGAGTGGATCACTGGACAGCGGTCAAGAACATGCTGAAATACCTGAAAAGGACTAAGGATATGTTTCTCGTTTATGGAGGTGACAAAGAGCTAAATGCGTAAATGGTTACGCCGATGCAAGCTTTGACACAGATCCGGATGACTCTAAGTCACAAACTAGATAAGTATTTTTATTGAATGGTGGAGCTGTCAGTTGGTGCAGTTCCAAGCAGAGCGTCGTGGCGGGATCTACGTGTGAAGCGGAGTACATAGCTGCTTTGGAAGCAGCAAATCAAGGAGTCTAGATGAAGGAATTCATATCCGATCTAGGTGTCATATGTAGTGCATCGGGTCCAATGAAAATCTGTTGTGACAATACTGGTGCAATTGCCTTGGCAAAGGAATCCAGACTTGACAAGAGAACCAAGCACATCAAGAGGTGCTTCAATTCCATCCACGATCAAGTCAAAGAGGGAGACATAGAGATTTGCAAGATACATATGGATCTGAATGGTGCAGACTCGTTGACTAAGCCTCTCTCACGAGCAAAACATGATCAGCACCAACACTCCATGGGTGTTAGAATCATTACTGTGTAATCTAGATTATTGACTCTAGTGCAAGTGGGAGACCGAAGGAAATATGCCCTAGAGGCAATAATAAAGTTGCTATTTATATTTCCTTATATCATGATAAATGTTTATTATTCATGCTAGAATTGTATTAACCAGAAACTTAGTACATGTTTGAATACATAGACAAACAGAGTGTCACTAGTATGCCTCTACTTGACTAGCTCGTTAATCAAAGATGGTTAAGTTTCCTAACCATAGACATGAGTTGTCATTTGATGAACGGGATCACATCATTAGAGAATGATGTGATTGACTTGACCCACCCGTTAGCTTAGCACTATGATCGTTTAGTTTATTGCTATTGCTTCCTTCATAACTTATACATGTTCCTATGACTATGAGATTATGCAACTCCCAAGTACCGGAGGAACACTTAGTGTGCTATCAAACATCACAACGTAACTGGGTGATTATAAAGATGCTCTACAGGTGTCTCTGATGGTGTTTATCGAGTTGGCATAGATCGAGATTAGGATTTGTCACTCCAATTGTCGGAGAGGTATCTCTGGGCCCTCTCGGTAATACACATCACTATAAGCCTTTCAAGACATGTGACTAATGAGTTAGTTACGAGATGATGCATTACAGAACGAGTAAAGAGACTTGCCGGTAACGAGATTGAACTAGGTATGAAGATACCGACGATAGAATCTCGGGCAAGTAACATACCGATGACAAAGGGAACAACGTATGTTGTTATGCGGTTTGACCGATAAAGATCTTCGTATAATATATAGGAACCAATATGAGCATCACTGTCCGCTATTGGTTATTGACCGGAGATGAGTCCCGGTCATGTCTACATAGTTCTCGAACCCGTAAGGTCCGCACGCTTAACGTTCGATGATGATCGGTATTATGAGTTTATGTGTTTTGATGTACCGAAGGTAGTTCAGATTCTCAGATGAGATCACGGACATGACGAGGAGTCTCGAAATGGTCGAGACATAAATATTGATATATTGGATGACTATATTCAGACATTGTAATGGTTCCGAGGTGTATTGGATATTTACCGGAGTACCGGGGGGTTACCGGAACCCCCCAGGGAGTTAATGGGCCTTAATGGGCCATAGTGGAAGAGAGGAGGAGGCGGCCAGGTGTGGCGCGCCCCCTAGGCCTAATTCGACTACATCAACCATGTTACTTAACGCTTCTGCTTTCGGTCTACGAGGGTACGTGGACACACTCTCCCCGCTTGTTGCTATGCTTCTCCTAGATAGATCTTGCGTGATCGTAGGAATTTTTTTGAAATACTACATTCCCCAACAGTGGCATCTGAGCCAGGTCTATGCGTAGATGTTATATGCACGAGTAGAACACAAAGAGTTGTGGGCGATAGTAGTCATACTCCTTACCAGCATGTCATGCTTTGATTCGGCGGTATTGTTGGATGAAGCGGCCCAGACCGACATTACATGACCGCGTTCATGAGACTGGTTCTACCGCCGTGCTTTGCACACAGGTGGCTAGTGGGTGTCTGTTTCTTCAACTTTAGTTGAATCGAGTGTGACTGCGCCCGATCCTTGTTGAAGGTTAAAACAGCAAACTTCATGAAAAATCGTTGTGGTTTTGATGCATAGTTAAGAACAGTTGTTGCTAAGCCCGTAGCAGCCACGTAAAACTTGCAACAACAAAGTAGAGGACGTCTAACTTGTTTTTGCATGGCATGTCGTGATGTGATATGGTCAAGACGTGATTATATAAATTTTGTATGAGATGATCATGTTTTGTAACATAGTTATCGGCGACTGGCAGGAGCCACATGATTGTCGCTTTATTGTATGAAATGCAATCGCCATGTAATTGCTTTACATTATCACTAAGCGGCAGCGATAGTCGTAGAAGCAATAGTTGGCGAGACGACAACAATGCTTCGATGGAGATCAATGTGTCAAGCCGGTGACGATGGTGATCATGACGGTGCTTTGGAGATGGAGATCAAAGGCACAAGATGATGATGGCCATATCATATCACTTATATTGATTGCATGTGATGTTTATCCTTTATGCATCTTATTTTGCTTAGTACGGCGGTAGCATTATAAGATGATCTCTCACTAAATTTCAAGGTATAAGTGTTGTCCCCGAGTATGCACCGTTGCTACATTTCGTCGTGCCGAGACACCACGTGATGATCGGGTGTGATAAGCTCTACGTTCACATACAATGGGTGCAAGCCAGTTTTGCACATGCAGAATACTGGGGTTAAACTTGACGAGCCTAGCATATGCAGATATGGCGTCAGAACACTAAGACCGAAAGGTCGAGCGTGAATCATATAGCAGATATGATCGACATAGTGATGTTCACCATTGAAAACTACTACATCTCACGTGATGATCGGACCTGGTTTAGTTGATGTGGATCACGTGATCACTTAGATGATTAGAAGGATGTCTATCTAAGTGGGTTCTTAAATAATATGATTAATTGAACTTTAATTTATCATGAACTTAGTACCTGATAGTATTTTTGCATGTCTATGTTGTTGTAGATAAATGGCCCGTGTTGTTGTTCCGCTGAATTTTAATGCGCTCCTAGATAAAGCTAAGTTGAAAGATGATGGTAGCAATTACACGGATCGGGTCCGTAACTTGAGGATTATCCTCATTGCTGCACGTAAGAATTACGCTCGAAGCACCGCTAGGTGCCAAACCCGCCACAGAGCAACGCCAGATGTTATGAACGTCTGGCGAGCAAAGCCGATGACTACTCGATAGTTCAAGGTGCCATGCTTTACGGCTTAGAAACGGGACTTCAACGACGCTAGAATGTCATGGAGCATATGAGATGTTCCAGAGTTGAAGTTAATATTTCAAGCAAATGCCCGGATTGAGAGATATGAAGTCTCCAATAAGTTCTATAGCTGCAAAATGGAGGAGAATAGTTCTGTCAGTGAGCATACACTCAGAATGTCTAGGTACCACAATCGCTTGACTCAGCTGGGAGTTAATCTTCCAGTTGATAGTGTCATTGACAGAGTTCTTCAATCACTACCCCCAAGCTACAAGAGCTTCGTGATGAACTATAATATGCAAGGGATGGATAAGATGATTCCTGAGCTCTTCGCAATGCTAAAGGCTGCGGAGTTAGAAATCAAGAAGGTGCATCAAGTGTTGATGGTCAATAAGACCACTAGTTTCAAGAAGAACGGCAAGGGAAGAAGGGGAACTTCAAGAAGAACGGCAAACAAGTTGCTGCTCAACTGAAGAAGCCCAAGTCTGGACCTAAGCCTTAGACCGAGTGCTTCTACTGCAAAGGGACTGGTCACTGGAAGCGAAACTGCGCCAAGTATTTGGCGGAGAGGAAGGATGGCAAAGTGAAAGGTACATTTGATATACATGTTATTAATGTGTACCTTACTAATGCTCGCAGTAGCGCCTGGGTATTTCATACTGGTTCTGGTGCTAATATTTGCAACTCGAAAGAGGGGCTACAGAATAAGAGAAGACTGGCTAAGGACGAGGTGACGATGCGCGTGGGAAATGGTTCCAAAGTCGATGTGATCTCCGTCGGCAGGCTACCTCTACATCTACCTTCGGGATTAGTTTTAGACCAGAATAATTGTTATTTGGTGCCAGCATTAAGCATGAACATTATATCTGGATCTTGTTTGATGCGAGACGGTTATTTATTTAAATCAGAGAATAATGGTTGTTCTATGTATATGAGTAATATATTTTATGGTCATGCACCCTTGATGAGTGGTCTATTTTTACTAAATCTTGATAGTAGTGACACACATATTCATAGTATTGAAGCCAAAAGATATAAATTTAATAATGATAGTGCAACTTATTTGTGGCACTACCGTTTAGGTCATATTGGTGTAAAGCGCATGAAGATACTCCATGCTGATGGACTTTTGGAATCACTTGATGCTTGCGAACCATGCCTCATGGGCAAGATGACTAAGACTCCGTTCTCCGGAACAATGGAGCGAGCAACAAACTTGTTGGAAATAATACATACTGACATATGCGGTCCAATGAGTGTTGATGCTCGCGGCGGGTATCGTTATTTTCTAACCTTCACAGATGATTTGAGCAGATATGGGTATATCTACTTGATGAAACATAAGTCCTAAACATTTGAGAAGTTCAAAGAATTTCAGAGTGAAGTGGAAAATCATCGTAACAAGAAAATAAAGTTTCTACGATCTGATCGTGGAGGAGAATATTTGAGTTACAAGTTTGGTCTTCATTTGAAACAATGCGGAATAGTTTCGCAACTCACGACACCTGGAACACCACAACGTAATGGTGTGTCCAAACGTCGTAATCGTACTTTATTAGATATGGTGCGATCTATGATGTCTCTTAATGATTTACCGCTATCGTTTTGGGATTATGCTTTAGAGACGGCTGCATTCACGTTAAATAGGGCACCATCTAAATTCGTTGAGACGACAAAGCATATGAATCGTGGTTTGGCAAGAAACCCAAGTTGTCGTTTCTTAAAGTTTGGGGCTGCGATGCTTATGTGAAAAAGCTTCAACCTGATAAGCTCGAACCCAAATCAGAGAAATGTGTCTTCATAGGATACCCAAAGGAGACTCTTGGGTACACCTTCTATTACAGATCCGAAGGCAAGATATCCGTTGCCAGGAATGGATCCTTTCTAGAGAAAGAGTTTCTCTCGAAAGAAGTGAGTGGGAGGAAAGTAGAACTTGACGAGGTAACTATACCTACTCCCTTATTGGAAAGTAGTTCGTCACATAAATCAGTTCCAGTGATTCCTACACCAGTAAGTGAGGAAGCTAATGATGATGATCATGAAACTTCTGATCAACTTACTACCGAACCTCGTAGGTCAACCAGAGTAAGATCCACACCAGAGTGGTAAGGTAATCCTGTTCTAGAGGTCATGTTACTTGACCATGACGAACCTATGAACTATGAGGAAGCGATGATGAGCCCAGATTCCGCGAAATGGCTTGAAGCCATGAAATCTGAGATGGGATCCATGTATGAGAACAAAGTGTGGACTTTGGTTGACTTGCCCGATGATTGGCAAGCCATAGAGAATAAATGGATCTTCAAGAAAAAGACTGACACTGACGGTAGTTTTACTGTCTACAAAGCTCGACTTGTTGTGAAAGGTTTTCGACAAGTTCAAGGAGTTGACTACAATGAGACCTTCTCACCCGTAGCGATGCTTAAGTCCGTCCGAATCATGTTAGCAATTGCCGCATTTTATGATTATGAAATTTGGCAAATGGATGTCAAAACTGCATTCCTTAATGGATATCTTAAAGAAGAGTTGTATATGATGCAACCGGAAGGTTTTGTCGATCCAAAAGGTGCTAACAAAGTGTGCAAGCTCCAGCGATCCATTTATGGACTGGTCCAAGCCTCTCGGAGTTGGAATATACGCTTTGATAGTATGATCAAAGCATATTGTTTTATACAGACTTTTGGAGAAGCCTGTATTTACAAGAAAGTGAGTGGGAGCTCTGTAGCATTGCTGATATTATATGTAGATGACATATTGTTGCTCAAAAATGATACTGAATTTCTGAATATCATAAAAGGATACTTGAATAAGAATTTTTCAATGAAAGACCTCGGTGTAGCTGCTTATATATTAGGCATCAAGATCTATAGAGATAGATCAAGACGCTTAATTGGACTTTCACAAAGCACATACCTTGATAAAGTTTTGAAGAAGTTCAAAATGGATCAAGCAAAGAAAGGGTTCTTGCCTGTGTTACAAGGTGTGAAGTTGAGTCAGACTCAATGCCCGACCACTTCAGAAGATAGAGAGAAAATGAAAGTCATTCACTATGCTTCAGCCATAGATTCTATCATGTATGCAATGCTGTGTACCAGACCTGATGTGTGACTTGCTATTAGTTTAGCGGGGAGGTACCAAAGTAATCCAGGAGTGGATCATTGGACAGCGGTCAAGAACATGCTGAAATACCTGAAAAGGACTAAGGATATGTTTCTCGTTTATGGAGGTGACAAAGAGCTCGTCAGAATGGTTACGCCGATGCAAGCTTTGACACCGATCCTGATGACTCTAAGTCACAAACTAGATAAGTATTTTTATTGAATGGTGGAGCTGTCAGTTGGTGCAGTTCCAAGCAGAGCGTCGTGGCGGGATCTACGTGTGAAGCAGAGTACATAGCTGCTTTGGAAGCAACAAATCAGGGAGTCTGGATGAAGGAATTCATATCCGATCTAGGTGTCATCCGTAGTGCATCGAGTCCAATGAAAATCTGTTGTGACAACACTGGTGCAATTGCGTTGGCAAAGAATCCAGATTTGACAAGAGAACCAAGCACATCAAGAGGCGCTTCAATTCCATCCACGATCAAGTCAAAGAGGGAGACATAGAGATTTGCAAGATACATACGGATCTGAATGGTGCAGACCCATTGACTAAGCCTCTCTCACGAGCAAAACATGATCAGCACCAAGACTCCATGGGTGTTAGAATCATTACTGTGTAATCTAGATTATTTACTCTAGTGCAAGTGGGAGACCGAAGGAAATATGCCCTAGAGGCAATAATAAAGTTGTTATTTATATTTCCTTATATCATGATAAATGTTTATTATTCATGCTAGAATTGTATTAACCGTAAACTTAGTACATGTGTGAATACATAGACAAACAGAGTGTCACTAGTATGCCTCTACTTGACTAGCTCGTTAATCAAAGATGGTTAAGTTTCCGAACTATAGACATGAGTTGTCATTTGATGAATGGGATCACATCATTAGAGAATTATGTGATTGACTTGACCCACCCGTTAGCTTAGCACTATGATCGTTTAGTTTATTGCTATTGCTTCCTTCATAACTTATACATGTTCCTATGACTATGAGATTATGCAACTCCCGAGTACCGGAGGAACACTTAGTGTGCTATTAAACATCACAACGTAACTAGGTGATTATAAAGATGCTCTACAGGTGTCTCCGATGGTGTTTATCGAGTTGGCATAGATCGATATTAGGATTTGTCACTCCAATTGTCGGAGAGGTATCTCTGGGCCCTCTCGGTAATACACATCACTATAAACCTTTCAAGAAATGTGACTAACTCATTAGTTACGAGATGATGCATTACAGAACGAGTAAAGAGACTTGCCGGTAACGATATTGAACTAGGTATGATGATACCGATGATAGAATCTCGGGCAAGTAACATACCGATGACAAAGGGAACAACGTATGTTGTTATGCGGTTTGACCGATAAAGATCTTCATAGAATATGTAGTAGCCAATATGAGCATCCAGGTTCCGCTATTGGTTATTGACCGGAGATAAGTCTCGGTCATGTCTACATAGTTCTCGAACCCGTAAGGTCCGCACGCTTAACGTTCGATGATGATCGGCATTATGAGTTTATGTGTTTTGATGTACCGAAGGTAGTTCAGATTCTCAGATGAGATCACGGACATGACGAGGAGTCTCGAAATGGTCGAGACATAAATATCGATATATTGGATGACTATATTCGGACACTGGAATGGTTCCGAGGTGTATCGGATATTTATCGGAGTACCGGGGGGTTACCGGAACCCCCCGGGGAGTTAATGGGCCTTAATGGGCCATATTGGAAGAGAGGAGGAGGCGGCCAGGTGTGGCGCGCCCCCTAGGCCTAATTCGACTACATCAACCGTGTTACTTAACGCTTCCGCTTTCGGTCTACGAGGGTACGTGGACACACTCTCCCCGCTTGTTGCTATGCTTTTCTAGATAGATCTTGCGTGATCGTAGGAATTTTTTTGAAATACTACATTCCCCAACAGTGGCATCCGAGCCAGGTCTATGCGTAGATGTTATATGCACGAGTAGAACACAAAGAGTTGTGGGCGATAATAGTCATACTCCTTACCAGCATGTCATACTTTGATTCGGTGTTATTGTTGGATGAAGCGGCCCAGACCAACATTACATGACCGCGTTCATGAGACTGGTTCTACCGCCGTGCTTCGCACACAGGTGGCTAGTGGGTGTCTGTATCTCCAAATTTACTTGAATCGAGTGTGACTGTGCCCGGTCCTTGTTGAAGGTTAAAACAACAGACTTGACGAAAAATCGTTGTGGTTTTGATGCATAGGTAAGAACAGTTCTTGCTAAGCCCGTAGCAGCCACGTAAAACTTGCAACAACAAAGTAGAGGACGTCTAACTTGTTTTTGCATGGCATGTCGTGATGTGATATGGTCAAGACGTGATTATATAAATTTTGTATGAGATGATCATGTTTTGTAACATAGTTATCGGCGACTGGCAGGAGCCACATGATTGTCGCTTTATTGTATGAAATGCAATCGCCCTGTAATTGCTTTACTTTATCACTAAGCGGTAGCGATAGTCGTAGAAGCAATAGTTGGAGAGACGACAACGATGCTTCGATGGAGATCAAGGTGTCAAGCCGGTGACGATGGTGATCATGACGGTGCTTTGGAGATGGAGATCAAAGGCACAAGATGATGATGGCCATATCATATCACTTATATTGATTGCATGTGATGTTTATCCTTTATGCATCTTATTTTGCTTAGTACGGCGATAGCATTATAAGATGATCTCTCACTAAATTTCAAGGTATAAGTGTTGTCCCTGAGTATGCACCGTTGCTACAGTTCGTCGTGCCGAGACACCACGTGATGATCGGGTGTGATAAGCTCTACGTTCACATACAATGGGTGCAAGTCAGTTTTGCACATGCAGAATACTGGGGTTAAACTTGACGAGCCTAGCATATGCAGATATGGTGTCGGAACACTAAGACCGAAAGGTCGAGCGTGAATCATATAGCAGATATGATCAACATAGTGACGTTCACCATTGAAAACTACTACATCTCACGTGATGATCGGACATGGTTTAGTTGATGTGGATCACGTGATCACTTAGATGATTAGAAGGATGTCTATCTAAGTGGGTTCTTAAATAATATGATTAATTGAACTTTAATTTATAATGAACTTAGTACCTGATAGTATTTTTGCATGTCTATGTTGTTGTAGATAAATGGCCCGTGTTGTTGTTCCTTTGAATTTTAATTCGTTCCTAGATAAAGCTAAGTTGAAAGATGATGGTAGCAATTACACGGACTGGGTCCGTAACATGAGGATTATCCTCATTGCTGCACAGAAGAATTACGTTCTGGAAGCACCGCTAGGTGCCAAACCCGCTTACAGAGCAACGCCAGATGTTATGAACGTCTGGCAGAGCAAAGCTGATGACTACTCGATAGTTCAGTGTGCCATGCTTTACGGCTTAGAAACGGGACTTCAACGACGTTTTGAATGTCATGGAGCATATGAGATGTTCCAGGAGTTGAAGTTAATATTTCAAGCAAATGCCCATATTGAGAGATATGAAGTCTCCAATAAGTTCTATAGCTGCAAAATGGAGGAGAATAGTTCTGTCAGTGTGCATATACTCAGAATGTCTGGGTACCACAATCGCTTGACACAGCTGGGAGTTAATCTTCCAGTTGATAGTGTCATTGACAGAGTTCTTCAATCACTGCCCCCAAGCTACAAGAGATTCGTGATGAACTATAATATGCAAGGGATGGATAAGATGATTCCTGAGCTCTTCGGAATGCTAAAGGCTGCGGAGTTAGAAATCAAGAAGGTGCATTTGTTGATGGTCAATAAGACCACTAGTTTCAAGAAGAAGTGCAAAGGGAAGAAGGGGAACTTCAAGAAGAACGGCAAACAAGTTGCTGCTCAACTGAAGAAGCCCAAGTCTAGACCTAACCCTGAGACTGAGTGCTTCTACTGCAAAGGGACTGGTCATTGGAAGCGGAACTTCCCCAAGTATTTGGCGGAGAATAAGGATGGCAAAGTGAAAGGTACATTTGATATACATGTTATTAATGTGTACCTTACTAATGCTCGCAGTAGCGCCTGGGTATTTGATACCTTTACATTGCTAATATTTGCAACTCGAAACAGGGCTATGGATTAATCAAGATTGGCTAAGGACGAGGTGACGATGCGGCGTGGGAAATGGTTCCAAAGTCGATGTGATCGCCGTCGACGCTACCTCTACATCTACCTTCGGGATTAGTTTTAGACCCTGAATAATTGTTATTTGGTGCCAGTTAAGCATGAACATTATATCTGGACCTTGTTTGATGCGTAGACCGTTATTCATTTAAATCAGAGAATAATGGTTGTTCTATTTATATGAGTAATATCTTTTATGGTCATGCACCCTTGATGAGTGGTCTATTTTTACTAAATCTTGATAGTAGTGATACACATATTTAGAGTATTGAAGGCAAAAGATATAAGTTTAATAATGATAGTGCAACTTATTTGTGGCACTGTAACATCCCAAAATTCTAAATTTTGGAATGTCATATTAAATAAATAACTATACTTGTTGTCTGATTGTTTGTTTGATTGATTGAGTGAAATTGAGTGGAATTTGAAACTTTTGAAAGTTGAATGAGAGGGAATGAAATGACTTTCCCAAACTTTCCCCTTTGCCCTTTTTGGATCTCAATGAATTCAATTTCATTCCAACACAAAACCCTAGAGTGAAGATGAGATGACTTCTTCCATTTGAAATAAAAAGGGTTTTGAAAAGATTTGAATTTCATTTGAAAATATTTCAAATTCAAAGCTTTATGCAACTCAATGATTTTCATGAGCGAAGATAAAATGACTTCTTCAATTATATGAAATATGAGTTGGAAGTTAAAAACAATCAAATTGAAAGTCATTTGAAAGTGCCTTGAAAACCCCTTTCAAATTTGAGTTTTATTTGGAATTTTGAAAAATGAATTTTTATAAAGTTTGGATTTTGCCTCTGAAAATGTTCAAATGATAGGAATATTCCCTGATCATTTTGATATATATATGTCCTATATAAAATATTTATATTTATATTATTTTCTCTCTCCTAATTATTCAAAAAATTTGGAAAAAGAAAGCCTCTGGCGCCGGCCAACCGCCCAGCCAACACCAGCGGCCCACCAGTGAGCCAGCCAACTGCCCACTGGCCAATGAGCCGGGCCCGACCAAGCCCCGCCAAACCTCTCGCCTCGGCCAACCGACGCCAGACTCCTCCCGCTCACCGACGGGTGGCCCCCACCGTCACCTTCCTCGCCCCACGCCAAATCACACGCCGGAGATCCCACGATCTCCGGGATCCCCCCGATCTCCTCGCCGGATCTTTCCCCTCGCCCAAGTCGTGCCCCGCCTATTTATACCCCCCCCCCCCGACCTCATTCCCCCCCTCGCCCCCTCGCCCGACCCTCTCCTCCCTCCGCAAACGCTCGCCGGAGCAACCGAGCGCCGCCGCCGCCATTAACCCCGCACTCGCCGCCCCAGCCCTGCCCGAGCTCACCCGACACCACCAACCGGACCCCCTCGTCGCGCCCACGCTGGACCTCTCCGACGCCCCGACCACCGAGTCGCTGGAGCACTGGCCTCGAAAGCCGCTGCCGCTGCCGCCGACCGGTAAGTCACGGGGCTCCCGCCGTCCGATCTAATTTCAACGGCGTAGATTAGAACTCCCCAAAGGGGTATGGTTTATTAGGTTTAGGTTTAGTGAACCGGTTTTATTCCGGTTTATTTTGGTTTTAGTTAGGTTAGTTTAGACCGGCCAAGCGGTTTATTACCACGTCGTAGTTTAGTTATATTACGCCAAGCTGTTATATAGGCCCATTAGCCGTTTTTCTTTATTTTTCGTTTTCTGTTTTAACAGAATAGTTTCAGATTTGAAAATTTCATATCTTTTAATTTACTTAATATTTTTAAGTGATTCTTTTTTTGTTGGTTTGAAAATTTCTTATAGTTTCTGTAGAAAATATAATTAGCCATGTTAAAATTATTTAAAATTGCCTTATTCTAGATTTAGACAGAATAGTAATTCTGCCATAAAAGAGTTAGGAAAATTATTTTTAGTGATTCTTTTTTCCACAACTTTGTTTTGACATTGCCTAACCGTAGGAATTTATTTGGGCATTTTAGGATCAATAAAAAAATTAGTTTTAACCAGAATCATGTTATTCTTATTTAATTACCTAGCTACTGTTTTCCTATTGTTTTAATTATCAAATAAATTTATTTTTCCTATGTGATAGATTATTCTAGGTTAGTTTCTGTCACTTTAGAGCATGAACTTTTATTTATAATAAATAAAACTTTTATTTTATTTTTCCTACTAGAATTTGCTTTAGGCCTAATAGGAGTTTTATAATAGATTTTTAAGGTGATTCTTTTTGCTCCTAGTTGCTTGATGAATTCTTTTCTGTTAGGTAGCATAAACCCATGCTTAGGTTCTGTTAAGAAAAATTTTGTAGTGCAAAACTATTTCTTGATTGTTGTTGGATATGGGAAAACTTTGAGTTGGATTTCTTTGAGTTTTTCTTTGGGTTTTGGTTCAAGTGCTTTGTGTGTTATGTTAGCATGCTATTATGTTAAGTGGTCATATGTTGTATGCTTATTATGATTGTTGTTTGTCTCGGTAGAATTTCCGGAGTGCGAAGCTTGCTGCCACGAGTCCCTAGTTTTCAAGATCACAAGAAGGCAAGTTCATTTGACCATGCTTTCATACCTATGTTTATTGCATTTAGTGGCATCTTTGCAACCACCCCTCAAGAGTGTTATTGAATCCTTGTAGTTGAGTAGTATGCATGAGGTAGGAACCCATCACCCTGCTACCAAGCCCGGACGTTATTTGTTTTAATGCTACGCTATAGTAGACGGGTTTGGTATGAGTGCTCGTGGAGTGGTGTGAGAATGGAGGATTTACGCCAATGACGACAACACCATGATGAAATCTGCAAGGACTGCACCTTCAAGGCCTCAAGACTTCAAGACTCGAGACAAGAATTCAATACACACTACTAGGTGAAGGACGGTTGACGGGCACCCTGGAGAAACCAGTGGTTGGCCGGGATGCATGGAGAAGCGCCATGACATCTTGCGGAAAGCTTCACCCAGACTCAAAGAGACGGAAGAATACTTCATGCCCGGAAGCTTACCTGTGCAACCGCAAGTCACTATGGGCTCTGTCTTGGTTGACCTTAGTGGTGAATCTGGCTGGGACGGTGCTAGCAGATGTAGAACTACTAAGGATTGGGTGACCACCGGACAGTGGTCAGAGGAACTCTTCGGAAGACCATGTTTCGGTCATCTTGTTCTCAAACACCCTGAAGTGCGAGAATGTAAAGAGAGGGATCGAATCTTGCGGGTAAAGTGTACAAACCTCCGCAGAGGGTTTAAACCTAATCGATTAGCCGTGTCCCCGGTTACGGACAATTTGAGCCTCGGACTTGGATCTATCTCGAACTCTCAACACCGGACCGATAACTTAATTGTGGGCAACTTTGATGATTTGGGATATGAGACATCGGTTGGCGGAACCATGTCATGGTAGAAAACTCCATAGTACGTACTTCATTTATTCCTTTGATGTAGGGAAAATAAATCCGCTTACGTTAAACAAAACTCGCATACGTAGCCACAAAGCCATACCGCATATAGTATAGTTTATCATCTGCTTTCTCTTATTGTGATCTTGCCGGTACATTCAATGTATCGACCTACACGGCTGCAACGTATCATGTTGCGTATATTTCCTCGACGAGTAAGAGTTACAATACAGGGTTACGGTCTACACTCAACCGCCGATGGCGTTGATGGGACTCCACACCCGTTTGATTGTTTCCGCTGAGTATTATGAGGTATATATCAGTTTTACGTTATTTATACATGTGATTGCACTTTGATATATACATTGATGTACTGTGTGTGCCAGCATACTGATGTAGGGATGGCACGGATACACAGAGGCTTGACCGTCTGAGGTCGGGTCGCTACAGGCACTGCCGTTTAGGTCATATTGGTGTAAAGTGCATGAAGATACTCCATGCTAATGGACTTTTGGAATCACTTGATGCTTGCGAACCATGCCTCATGGGCAAGATGACTAAAACTCCATTCTCCGGAACAATGGAGTGAGCAACAGACTTGTTGGAAATAATACATACTGACGTATGCGGTCCAATGAGTGTTGATGCTCGCGGCAGGTATCGTTATTTTCTATCCTTCATAGATGATTTGGGCAGATATGGGTATATCTACTTGATTAAACATTAGTCTAACACATTTGAAAAGTTCAAAGAATTTCAGAGTGATGTGAAAAATCATCGTAACAAGAAAAAAAAGTTTCTATGATCTGATCGTGGAGGAGAATATTTGAGTTACAAGTTTGGTCTTCATTTGAAACAATGCGGAATAGTTTCGCAACTCACGCCACCTGGAACACCACAGCGTAATGGTGTGTCCGAACGTCGTAATCGTACTTTATTAGATATGGTGCGATCTATGATGTCTCTTACTGATTTACCACTATCGTTTTGGGATTATGCTTTAGAGACGGCTTCATTCACGTTAAATACGGCACCATCTAAATCCGTTGAGACGACACCATATGAACTGTTGTTTGGCAAGAAACCCAAGTTGTCGTTTCTTAAAGTTTGGGGCTGGGATGCTTATGTGAAAAAGCTTCAACCTGATAAGCTCGAACCCAAATCGGAGAAATGTGTCTTCATAGGATACCCAAAGGAGACTCTTGGGTACACCTTCTATTACAGATCCGAATGCAAGATATTCGTTGCCAGGAATGGATCCTTTCTAGAGAAAGAGTTTCTCCCGAAAGAAGTGAGTGGGAGGAAAGTAGAACTTGACGAGGTAACTATACCTTCTCCCTTATTGGAAAGTAGTTCATCACATAAATCAGTTCCAGTGATTCCTACACCAGTAAGTGAGGAAGCTAACGATGATGATCATGAAACTTTTGATCAAGTTACTACCGAACCTCGTAGGTCAACCAGAGTAAGATCCGCACCAGAGTGGTATGGTAATCCGGTTCTAGAGGTCATGTTAGTTGACCATGACGAACCTATGAACTACGAGGAAGCGATGATGAGCCCAGATTCTGCGAAATGGCTTGAAGCCATGAAATCTGAGATGGGATCCATGTATGAGAACAAAGTATGGACTTTGGTTGACTTGCCCGATGATCGGCAAGTCATAGAGAATAAATGGATCTTCAAGAAGAAGATTGACACTGACGGTAATATTACTGTCTACAAAGCTCGACTTGTTGTGAAAGGTTTTCGACAAGTTCAAGGAGTTGACTACGATGAGACCTTCTCACTCGTAGCGATGCTTAAGTCCGTCCGAATCATGTTAGCAATTGCCGCATTTTATGATTATGAAATTTGGCAAATGGATGTCAAAACTGCATTCCTTAATGGATATCTTAAAGAAGAGTTGTATATGATGCAACCGGAAGGTTTTGTCGATCCAAAAGGTTCTAACAAAGTGTGCAAGCTCCAGCAATCCATTTATGGACTGGTGCAAGCCTCTCGGAGTTGGAATATACGGTTTGATAATATGACCAAAGCATATTGTTTTATACAGACTTTTTGAGAAGCCTGTATTTACAAGAAAGTGAGTGGGAGCTCTGTAGCATTGCTTATATTATATGTAGATGACATATTGTTTATCCGAAATGATACTGAATTTCTGAATAGCATAAAAGGATACTTGAATAAGAATTTTTCAATGAAAGACCTCGGTGTAGCTGCTTATATATTAGGCATCAAGATCTATAGAGATAGATCAAGACGCTTAATTGGACTTTCACAAAGCACATACCTTGATGAAGTTTTGAAGAAGTTCAAAATGGATCAAGCAAAGAAATGGTTCTTGCCTGTGTTACAAGGTGTGAAGTTGAGTCAGACTCAATGCCCGACCACTGTAGAAGATAGAGAGAAAATGAAAGTCATTCCCTATGCTTCAGCCATAGGTTCTATCATGTATGCAATGCTGTGTACCAGACCTGATGTGTTACTTGCTATTAGTTTAGCGGGGAGGTACCAAAGTAATCCAGGAGTGGATCACTGGACAGCGGTCAAGATCATCTTGAAATACCTGAAAAGGACTAAGGATATGTTTCTCTTTTATGGAGGTGACAAAGAGCTCGTCGTAAATGGTTACGTCGATGCAAGCTTTGACACTGATCCGGATGACTCTAAGTCACAAACTAGATAAGTATTTTTATTGAATGGTGGAGCCGTCATTGGTGCAGTTCCAAGCAGAAGGCCGTATGGATCTACGTGTGAAGCGGAGTACATAGCTACTTCGGAAGCAGAAAATCAAGGAGTCTGGATGAAGGAGTTCACATCCGATCTAGGTGTCATACGTAGTGCATCGGGTCCAATGAAAATCTTTTGTGACAATACTGGTGCAATTGCCTTGGCAAAGGAATCTAGATTTGACAAGAGAACCAAGCACATCAAGAGACGCTTCAATTCCATCCGCGATCAAGTCAAAGAGGGAGACATAGAGATTTGCAAGATACATACGGATTTGAATGGTGCAGACCTGTTGACTAAGCCTCTCTCACGAGCAAAACATGATCAACACCAAGACTCCATGGGTGTTAGAATCATTACTGTGTAATCTAGATTATTGACTCTAGTGCAAGTGGAAGACCGAAGGAAATATGCCCTAGAGGCAATAATGAAGTTGTTATTTATATTTCCTTATATCATGATAAATGTTTATTATTCATGCTAGAATTGTATTAACCGGAAACTTAGTACATGTGTGAATATATAGACAAATAGAGTGTCACTAGTATGCCTCTACTTGACTAGCTCGTTAATCAAAGATGGTTAAGTTTCCTAACCATAGACATGAGTTGTCATTTGATGAACGGGATCACATCATTAGAGAATGATGTGATTGACCTGACCCATCCGTTAGCTTAGCACTATGATCGTTTAGTTTATTGCTATTGCTTCCTTCATAACTTATACATGTTCCTGTGACTATGCGATTATGCAACTCCCGAGTACCGGAGGAACACTTAGTGTGCTATCAAACATCACAACATAACTGGGTGATTATAAAGATGCTCTACAGATGTCTCCAATGGTGTTTGTTGAGTTGGCATAGATCGAGATTAGGATTTGTCACTCCGATTGTCGGAGAGGTATCTCTGGGCCCTCTCGGTAATACACATCAGTATAAGCCTTTCAAGAAATGTGACTAATGAGTTAGTTACGAGATGATGCATTACAGGACGAGTAAAGAGACTTGCCGGTAACGAGATTGAACTAGGTATGACGATACCGACGATAAAATCTCGGGCAAGTAACATACCGATGACAAAGGGAACAACGTATGTTGTTATGCGGTTTGACCGATAAAGATCTTCATAGAATATGTAGGAGCCAATATGAGCATCCAGGTTCCGCTATTGGTTATTGATCGGAGATGAGTCTCGGTCATGTCTATGTAGTTCTCGAACCCGTAGGGTCCACACGCTTAACGTTCGATGATGATCAGTATTATGAGTTTATGTGTTTTGATGTACCGAAGGTAGTTCAGAGTCTCGGATGAGATCATGGACATGACGAAGAGTATCGAAATGGTCGAGACATAAGTATTGATATATTGGATGACTATATTCAGACACCGGAATGGTTCGAGGTGTATCAGATATTTACCGGAGTACCGGGGGGTTACCGGAACCCCCCGGGGAGTTAATGGGCCTTAATGGCGCAATCTATGTTCCCTCCATACTTCGATAACCAATCCATGCCTAATATCACACCAATCCTTGCGATTCCAGAACTATTAGGTCCAAGGGAAATACATAGTGTCCAATCCTTAATGGCAGTCGATCACACCATATACTAGCCATGCATTCTGCTTCGGGTGAGGTTACTAGCATGGGTGACCTAAGGGCTTGGGTTGGTAGGTTATACTTATCCACAAATCCCCTTGATATGTATGAATGCGATGCACCAGTATGAAAAAGAACAACTGCAGTAAAAGTCTTAACCAAAAACTTACCTATTCTTTGCGTCGGCCGAAGCTTCAACCTCCTCCACGATAACGTGGTTCACTTGTCCCCTGTTGAAAGGGTTCGCTTCTTTCCGAGCTTCCATTGCCATTACCATTTTGGCCTTCGGACAATCATTTGCATAATGCCCAGTCTTACGGCACTTAAAGCAAGTGATATGGCTCAGGTCTACCTTGGATGGTGTTGACGGGTTGGTGCGGTTTTGTCCATTTCTTCCTCCATTCCCGTTCCCATTCTTGGTGCCATTATGGCTGCTTCCCTTCAATCATAAGAGCACGATCTACTAACTCCTGGTAGTTATTGAAGGTGGCTACCATCAACTGCATGCTCAGCTCATCATTCACCCTTCTAGAAACTTCTCACCTTAGTCATTTCGTAGCAACGTCATCTGGGGCATAACGTGCTAGCTTACTGAAATCATCCACATACTAGCCAAATGTCCGTCTTCCTTGGCGCAAGTTGCGAAACTCACGCTTCTTCATGGCCATAGCTCCTGCTGAAACATGGGCAGTACGGAAAGCTTGCTGAAACTGATCCCATGTGACAAAGGTGTCTGTGGTAAGTGGTCAGAAATTCTCCCACCATGCTGCTGCGGGTCCTTCAAGCTGATGTGCGGCAAATTTCACCTTTTCCCTATCTGTACATCCTGCAATGGTCAACTCCCTCCCTACTTTGCAGAGCCAATCATCTGCTACTATCGGCTCGGTGCTACTGGAAAACACCGGTGGATTCAGCCTTAAGAAACGGATCAAATAGTCAACAGGTGGTGGTGGGTTGTTGTTGTTGTTGTTGTTGTTGTTGTTGCCTTGGTTCTGTACCAATGTTTGAATCAAGGCATTCTGCTGCTGAATCAACTGAGTGATATCCGGCGGGAAAACAAATCCGGGGTCGCGTCTCGGAGGCATCTGAGGGTTTATAGAAAAGACGAGAGTTTAGAATAGAATGAGGTCTAGAGAGAAACACTACCAATATGCACATGAGACAAATCACACAATATCACTCCAATCAATTCAAACAAGGGCATACAACGGTCTATCTATTGTTACAAAGTGTTGGAACTAAAACTAATTGCTAATGGGGGAAATCTACTACTGTTATGGTGGTCAACTAGAAAAACTGCTCCGATGAAGACTCCATGATATCTGCTCCAGCTTCATCTTTGAAATCATCATCACTAGGATCAGAATCGGTGTCGTCGATGATTATGTAGTTCTCTGGACAGGTGCAATCTTCATCTTCTCCTCCGGGTGCTGAATTTCCCATGAGTTCTTCAATCTTCTCCTTAAGATCGCCGTTTTGTCTCACTAGAGCTACAATCTCCTCCATGTAGTCCTTGCAGTGGCCTTCGCCTCCTTCTAGTTTGATAATCTTGGCTTTTGTTGTCTTCAACTCCATCATGTCTGCGCAAGACATCCGGGTTCTCCTGGCGTCAAATGTGCTGATTTAACTCCTGGATGAAAGCTGCAATGGATCGATCCTTCTTAGTGCCAACTATCTCCCATTGTTCATCTCGGCGCCCGCAAATCTGGTAGATAGTATCCTTGAGGTCTTCTTTGTAAACTTCTCCATGGTTATGTGAGCTGCCATGCTCTTTCCTGCACTCGTGTTGGTGCATTGAAAACACACTCTATGGGCTCCGTAATTGGCGCAAACGTCCTTGCGGGAACTTGAGCTTGAATCTTCCAGCGCTCTTCTTCGGGTCAAGTGGAATTGTAGGTCCCGGTGAAGCTTGGTATTCCGATGTTCTGGTACTTAGTGACTTCCTTCAGGTGTCGTCCAAAGGGTGCATCTTCATCCGGCTGGGTGAACTTGATCCTCGCTTACGTCATCCTAAAAGAGTAGAAAAGATGAGGAGTCATAAATGAGGAGAGAGTAGTGATTTAGGGCTTTAGCTTAATGGTCGTGTCCTACAGTCAGCGTGTGCTCTGATACCATCTTTGTAGCAACCAGACCTCAAACAGTCCGATCTCTGTGCTCAAGTGTCATCCCTGGATCAGTAATGCTGACACCACACAGTACTCGAAGGATTTATAATAGAGTAGCAATCACCTATACTACATGCATATATGGCTGGTGGAAAGCTCTATGGTTACAGTTTTGCGTAAAGCCAATTTTTCCCTACTGCAAAGGAATAAATTTGTTTAACTATCATGGTGGTTGTTGAACATTGAGAATGGTTGACAGCATCCTCAATCCCAATTAAAAGTACTCATTAACAACCCAACAATATTAATTAGAAGTAACATGATGAGATTCACATGATAATCCAAGTACTAGATACTCAAGATGTCCATAACCGGGACACGGCTAACCATGATTAGTTTATACACTCTCTGAGAGGTTTGTGCACTTTTCCCCACAAGACTCGATCTCCTCCGCTTGATTTCTCGTGACTACAAGGTGTTTGAGAAACGGATGACCGAGACATAGTCTTTCGTAAGCGCTAGCACCTTACATGTGGGTAGACCGTACCAACCTACAACCCTACATCAGCTAGTCTACCCGTAAGAGTTCGCACAACTTAGTCAACTATGCTAGAGCCCATAGTAGCATGTGGCTGCACACGAAAGTTTCTAGCATGAATAATCTCATGATCCCTTTGAGCCTGGGTGGCGGTCCGAAGAAAATACAGGAAAATCCTGATAGAAACCAGGTGCCTCAACCTAGATGTGTGTTTAAGTTGCCACCTTAAATAAACCATTAATTAACAATCTCACATTTGTCATGGATACACTCATCCAATCCACGTCTACTAGCATAGCATGGCATAATAAGCAAACGTAGAAGTAACTCCCAAAGGTTTAGATATAACAGGTAATAGGTACTACCTCATCTACTTCCCATCCCACAATTTAATTAGATCGTAATCATGCAATGTTTGAGGATAGATCTAATGCATAAAAACTGGGTAGTAGAAAAGTATATGATCAAAGTGTCACTTGCCTTGCTGATGATCCGCGAAACCTAGAGACTCGAAGTAACAGTCACAGCACTCGTATTCTATCGCAGACAAACAAGCATACAACAAGTACTCATCTAATGCACAGGTAAAACTCAAATAGAAGATCTAACCAGATAGTTCAACTTAAGAACTCCGGTTTGCAAAAAGAAACAAATCAAACGAAGCAACGAAAGTCAAACGGCGAAAGAAAACAGCTCCGTTTTACTAATCTGGATCTAGGTCAAATTTTAAAGAAGCAAAAACTTGTTTAAGTTGGTTATTCGGAAAGAGGGTTTCGAGACGAAACTCCAGGCGCTTGAATCGCTTGATTCCGATAAACGAGCGAAAAGTTATACTAAAACGAAAATCGGATCAGGAATCGCGGTCAGAAAAATCATGAATTAAATCCGAGAAAAAGAAAAACGATAAACGGGTTAACGAACGGACGTTTGTTCACTAAACTAATCTGACGAACTCGTTCGTTAAAACGAACAAACGAACGAACGTTCGCTAATTAACCTAAACCAAAAAAAATCCAAAACTAAAAAAACGAAACTAAAAAAACCAAAAAATAAACCGAAGAAAAACCGCCCGGTTTTTAAAAAAACCAGCTGACGCGGTTTTCGGTGGCGGCGAACCTCGGCGGCGTCTGACGGCGGTCCGGCGAGGTTCGGCTGGTGAAGCGGGGACGACGTGGGCGGCTAGGGTTTAGGGTTTGGCGGGTGGCGGGGCGTGGTGGGTTCGGGTGGCTCGGGTGGGCTGGGGGGCACCGGGGCGGGGCGTTTTATAAGTGCCCCCCGAGCGGAGTCCCGCTCGGGCACGGCCCAAGGTCACATTCTGTTTTTTTAAATAATTCCGTCTTTGAAGAAAAATAAAAATAAATAGTAAACAAACTCCAAAAATCCCGAAATAAATTTTCCCCGGCTTCTAAAATCAAGCCGGACTAGATGAACATTTATTTGGGGCCTAAATGCAATTTTGAAAAACGCGCATTTTTTCCTAAATTCAAATAAAAAGGCGAAAAACTCCAAAATAAAATCTTATTTGATTTTTTTATTAAATCTTCATTATTTCTTTATTTTGGGAAAGTCATTTTATTTCCTCTCTCATATTTTGATAGTAGAAATAATTGAAGATAAAATAATTAAAATCAAATGATCCTATTTTCAAAATTCGAGAAAACTCAAATATGAAAATAACGAAATCCCCAACTCTCTCCGTGGGTCCTTGAGTTATGCAGAATTTCTAGGATCGAGCCAAAAATGCAACAAAAATATGATATGCAATGATGCTCTATGTATAACATTCCAAATTGAAAATTTGGGATGTTACAAACCTACCCCCTTAAGATGAATCTCGCCCTCGAGTTTCGGGTTGGCTAGAAAATAGGTGAGGGTGGTCCTTAAGCAGGTCTTCCTCTCGCTCCCAGGTGGCTTCATCCTCGGTGTGGTGGCTCCACTGAACTTTGCAAAACTTAATGACCTTCTTTGCGGGTGACTCGGTGGCATACTCCGTAATCTTAACTGGTTTCTCCTCGTAGGTCAAATCGTTATTCAATGAATCGCCTCTAGTGGCACAAAGTATCTCTCGATGGTATATCCGCCATCTCTGCGTGACACTTCTTCAACCGAGAAACATGAAGCACATCATGAACACCGACAATCCTTCGGGTAATTCCAACTTGTACGCAACTTCTCCCATGCGCTCCAAAACTTTGTATGGTCCCACAAAACGTGGCGCTAATTTTCCTTTAACACCAAAACGCTTAACTCCTCGAAGCGGAGATACTCAAAGATAAACTCTGTCTCCGGCTTCATATTCTGTCTCCTTGCGTTTTGAATCTGCATAGCTCTTCTGTCTTGACTGGGCTAACTTGAGCCTATCGCGAATTAACTTTACTTTCCGTTCAGACTCCTTAATCAAATCTGGTCCAAACAACTGGAGGTCTCCAACTTCATCCCACAGTAGCGGGGTTCTGCACCTCCTTCCGTACAAGGCTTCGAAAGGTGCCATCTTCAAACTGGTTTGGTAGCTGTTGTTATAAGAAAACTCCGCATAGGGCAAGTTATCATCCCAACTTGATCCATAATCCAAAGCACATGCTCTCAGCATCTCCTCGAAAATCTGGTTGACTCTCTCTGTTTTCCATCCGTCTGCGTGGATGAAAAGTCATACTAAACTCGATCGAGTTCCCAAAGTTTCGCGGCAACCGCCTTCCGAACTTTGAGGTGAATTGGGTTCCTCTATCCGATACGATACTCCTCGGAACTCCATGCAAGCATACAATCCTTGTCATGTATATCTTAGCCAATTTGGCACCGCCAGAGGTAGTCTTTATCGAATGAAATGAGCTACCTTCGTTAAACGATCGACTACAACCCAAATCGAGTCATAGCCTGAACGAGTCCTGGCAATCCGTGATGAAATCCATGCCTAGTTTATCCCACTTCCATTCGGGTATAGGCAATGGTCAGAACAATCCTCGCTGGCTTACGATGTTACGCCTTTACCCTCGACATACATCATGCATCGCTACATACTCGCAATATCCTTCTTCATTCCGGTCCGCCAAGGTATCCTTCAAATCCAAATACATCTTGGTATTTACGGGTGGATCGAATACGGCTAATCATGTGCCTCTTGCAAAATCAACTTCCGAATCTCCGGATCACTTGGTACGTAAACGCGGTCCTCAAACCATAAGGTATCGTGCTCATCCTCACGAAATCCCTTTGCTTTTCCCTTGCTCATCTTCTCCTTAATAGAAGCAACCTCCTTATCTGTCCTTTGAGCGTCCCTGATTTTGTCCATTAAAGTAGATTGAATCTCCAATGCTGCTACATAGCCTCGCGGAACTATTTCCAAACATAATTCACGAAATTCCTCGGCTAATTCCTTTGGTAAACCTCTGGTCATTAGGATGTTAACATGACTCTTACGGCTCAACGCGCCTGCTACCACGTTAGCCTTTCCGGGGTGGTAATGCAATCTCATGTCATAATCCTGGATGAGCTCGAACCATCTTCTCTGCCTGAGATTTAACTCCTTCTGCGTGAAGATGTACTTCAAACTCTTGTGATCCATATACACCTCACAATGGTTTCCAATGAGGAAATGTCTCCATGTTTTCAACGCATGCACTACGGCTGCTAACTCCAAATCATGCGTGGCATAGTTTAATTCGTGAGGTTTTTGCTGTCGTGAAGCATACGAAACAACTCTTCCCTCCTGCATAAGCACTGCTCCAAGTCCTCGACGTGAAGCGTCGCAATAAACTTCGTAATCCTTGCTTTGGTCTGGCAGGATTAATACTGGTGAGGTAACCAAACGCTTCTTCAACTCTTGGAAACTAGCCTCACACTCCTCGGTCCAAATAAACTTGGTATCCTTCTTCAACAATTCTATCATAGGCTTCGCAATCCTCGAGAAATTCTCAATGAATCTCCGGTAGTATCCTGCGAGTCCAAGGAAACTCCGGATCTCTCCAACTGTTGTTGGCGCTTCCCAGTTTGTCACCGTGGCAACTTTAGTGGGGTCTACTGCTATACCTTCTCCGGATATAACATGTCCGAGAAATCCAACTTCCTTCAACCAAAACTCACACTTGAACTTGGCATACAACTGATGTTCTCTGAGCTTCTCGAGTACCAAACGCAAATGCTCCTTATGTTCTTCTTCATTCTTCGAGTAAACCAAAATATCATCAATGAATACCACAACGAACTTATCCAAAAACTCCATAAACACTTTGTTCATCATGTTCATAAAATAGGCAGGTGCGTTAGTCAGACCAAATGACATAACGGTATACTCATACAGCCCGTACCTGGTGGTAAAATCCGTCTTAGGTATATCCTGCTCTCGAATCTTCAACTGATGGTACCCTGATCGCAAATCGATCTTGGAAAACACCTTAGCTCCTTGCAATTGGTCAAACAAGTCATCGATCATCGGTAGTGGGTACTTGTTCTTAATGGTCACCTCATTCAATCCTCGATAATCAACAACCATTCTTAATGATCCATCCTTCTTCTCCACTAGAAGTACTGGTGATCCCCAAGGCGAAGAACTTGGGTGCATAAAACCTTTATCCAGTAACTCCTTAATCTGCTTCTTAATTTCCTCCAAATCTTGGGCTGGCATCCTATACGGTCTCTTAGATATCGGCCCAGTGCCTGGCAGTAGTTCAATCAGAAATTCAATGTCTCTGTCTGGCGGCATGCCTGGCAACTCTTCCGGAAACACATCTGGGTAATCCTTACCACTGGTACTTCCTCCTGCACAACTCCTGTTAAGGAATTTACATGTGCTCTCCTCGGCTCATGCCGTGATACAAACTTGATTGTCCTCCCTTCTGGGGTGGTAAGCAAAATCGACTTATTGGCGCAATCTATGTTCCCTCCATACTTCGATAAACAATCCATGCCTAATATCACATCCAATCCTTGTGATTCCAGAACTATTAGGTCCGAGGGAAATACATAGTGTCCAATCCTTAATGGCGGTCGATCACACCATATACTAGCCATGTATTCTCGCCTCGGGTGAGGTTACTAGCATGGGTGACCTAAGGGCTTGGGTTGGTAGGTTATACTTAATCACAAATCCCTTGATATGTATGAATGCGATGCACCAAGTATAAAAAGAACAAGCTGCAGTAAAAGTCTTAACCAAAAACTTACCTATTCTCTGCGTCTGAGCTTCAACCTCCTCCACGGTAACGTGGTTCACTTGTCCCCTGTTGAAAGGGTTTGGCTTCTTTCCTGAGCTTCCATTGCCATTACCATTTTGGCCTTCTGGACAATCATTTGCATAATGCACAATCTTACGGCACTTAAAGCAAGTGATATGGCTCAGGTCTGCCTTGGATGCTGTTGATGGGTTGGTGCGGTTTTGTCCATTGCTTCCTCCATTCCCGTTCCCATTCTTGGAGCCATTATGGTTGTGCGAGCTACCTCCTCCGTGGGTATGCTAGAATTGTCCTCCTGGCTTCGGGGTAAAGCGAAGTTTCTGCTGAGCTCCAGAGTTATTCTTCCCCTGTCCATACTTTCTCTTGCGATTGTCAATCTGTTGCTGCTTCCCTTCAATCATAAGAGCATGATCTACTAACTCCTGGTAGTTATTGAAGGTGGCTACCATCAACTGCATGCTCAGCTCATCATTCAGTCCTTCTAGAAACTTCTCCTGCTTAGCTGCGTCCATAGCAACGTCATCTGGGGCATAACGTGCTAGCTTACTGAAATCATCCACATACTGGCCAACTGTCCGTCCTCCTTGGCACAAGTTGCGAAACTCACGCTTCTTCATGGCCATAGCTCCTGCTGAAACTGATCCCATGTGACAGTGTCTACTGGGTAAGTGGCTGTAAAATTCTCCCACCATGCTGCTGCGGGTCCTTCAAGCTGATGTGCGGCAAATTTCACCTTTTCCCCATCTGTACATCCTGCAGTGGTCAACTCCCTCCCTACTTTGCGGAGCCAATCATCTGCTACTATCGGCTCGGTGCTACTGGAAAACACCGGCGGATTCAGCCTTAAGAAACAGGTCAAATGGTCAACAGGTGGTGGTGGGTTGTTGTTGTTGTTGTTGTTGTTGTTGTTGTTGTTGTTGTTGTTGCCTTGGTTCTGTACCAATGTTTGAATCAAGGCATTCTGCTGCTGAATCAACTGAGTGATCTCCGACGGGAAAACAAATCCGGGGTCGCGTCTCGGAGGCATCTGAGGGTTTATAGAAAAGATGAGAGTTTAGAATAGAACGAGGTCTAGAGAGAAACACTACCCATATGCACATGAGACAAATCACACAATATCGCTCCAATCAATTCAAACAAGGGCATACAACGGTCTATCTATTGTTACAAAGTGCTGGAACTAAAACTAATTGGTAATGGGGGAAATCTACTACTGTTATGGTGGTCAACTAGAAAAACTGCTCCGATGAAGACTCAATGATATCTGCTCCAGCTTCATCTTCGAAATCATCATCACTAGGATCAGAATCGGTGTCGTCGATGATGATGTAGTTCTCTGGACAGTGCAATCTTCATCTTCTCCTCCGGGTGCTGAATTTCCCATGAGTTCTTCAATCTTCTCCTTAAGATCGTCGTTTTGTCTCACTAGAGCTACAATCTCCTCATGTAGTCCTTGCGAGTGGCCTTCAGTTCTCCTTCTAGTTCGATAATCTTGGCTTTTGCTGTCTTCAACTCCACCATGTCTGCGCACATCTGGTTCTCCTGGCATCGAATGTGCTGATTTAACTCCTGGATGAAAGCTGCAATGGATCGATCCTTCTTAGTGCCAACTATCTCCCATTGTTCATCTCGGCGCCCGCAAATCTGGTAGATAGTATCCTTGAGGTCTTCTTTGTAAACTTCTCCAATGCGTCCCATGGTTATGTGAGCTGCCATGCTCTTTCCAGACTCGAGTTGGTGCATTGAAAACACAATCTATGGGCTCCGTAATTGGCGCAAACGTCCTTCCGGAACTTGAGCTTGAATCTTCGGTAGCTCTTCTTCGGGTAAAGTGGAATTGTAGGTCCCGGTGAAGCTTGGTCTTCGATGTTACGGTACTTAGTGACTTCCTTCGTGTCATCCAAAGGGTGTATCTTCATCCATTGGGTGAACTTGATCCTCGCTTCCGTCATCCTAAAAGAGTAGAAAAGATGAGGAGTCAGAAATGAGGAGAGAGTAGTGATCTAGGGCTTTAGCTTAATGGTCGTGTCCTACAGTCAGCGTGTGCTCTGTTACCATCTTTGTAGGGACCAGACCTCAAATAGTCTGATCTCTGTGCTCAAGTGTCATCCCTGGATCAGTAATGCTGACACCACCACGATTACTCAAGGATTTATAACAGAGTAGGAATCACACACTTATTACATCGAATGTCTCAAGAGAGAACTTAACAAAATAAATATGGCTTAAGGCCATCTAATAACGATAACAGCAGAAGGCTTGGAAGAATAAGCGAGTCCATCAACTCCAATGGCATCACTGAGTATAGACCCACGACCTAAGCACCTTACTACGTAAATGCGAAAAGTCTGCAACATGAAACGTTGCAGCCCGAAAACGGGTCAGCACATGGAATATGCTAGCAAAGCAACACATAGAGAATAATGGAAGAATAAGCCTATACTACATGCATATATGGCTGGTGGAAAGCTCTATGGTTACAGTTTTGCGTAAAGCCAATTTTTCCCTACCGCAATGGAATAAATTTGTTTAACTATCATGGTGGTTGTTGAACATTGAGAATGGTTGACAGCATCCTCAATCCCAATTAAAAGTACTCATTAACAACCCAACAATATTAATTAGAAGTAACATGATGAGATTCACATGATAATCCAAGTACTAGATACTCAAGATGTCCATAACCGGGGACACGGCTAACCATGATTAGTTTATACACTCTGCAGAGGTTTGTGCACTTTTCACCACAAGACTCGATCTCCTACGCTTGATTTCTCGCACTACATGGTGTTTGAGATTCGGATGACCGAGACATAGTCTTTCAGAAGCGCTAGCACCTTACATGTGGGTAGACCGTACCAACCTACAACCCCTACATCAGCTAGTCTACCCGTAAGAGTTCGCACAACTTAGTCAACTATGCTAGAGCCCATAGTAGCATGTGGCTGCACACGGAAGTTTCTAGCATGAATAATCTCATGATCCCTTTGAGCCTGGGTGGCGGTCCGAAGAAAATACAGGCAAATCCTGATAGAAACCAGGTGCCTCAATCCACCCAGATGTGTGTTTAAGTTGCCACCTTAAATAAACCATTAATTAACAATCTCACATCTGTCATGGATACACTCATCCAATCCACGTCTACTAGCATAGCATGGCATAATAAGCAAACGTAGAAGTAACTCCCAAAGGTTTAAATATAACAGGTAATAGGTACTACCTCATCTACTTCCCATCCCACAATTTAATTAGATCCTAATCATGCAATGTTTGAGGATAGATCTAATGCATAAAAACTGGATAGTAGAAAAGTATATGATCAAAGTGTTACTTGCCTTGCTGATGATCCGCGAAACCTAGAGACTCGAAGTAACAGGCTGCGCACTCCGGGTATTCTATCGCAGACAAACAAGCATACAATAAGTACTCATATAATGCACAGGTAAAACTCAAATAGAAGGTCTAACCAGATAGTTCAACTTAAGAACTCCGGTTTGCAAAAAGAAACAAATCAAACGAAGCAACGAAAGTCAAACGGCGAAAGAAAACAGCTCCGTTTTACTAATCTGGATCTAGGTCAAATTTTAAAGAAGCAAAAACTTGTTTAAGTTGGTTATTCGGAAAGAGGGTTTCGAGAAGAAACTCCAGGCGCTTGAATCGCCCGATTCCGATAAACGAGCGAAAAGTTATACTAAAACGAAAATCGGATCAGGAATCGCGATCAGAAAAATCACGAATTAAATCCGAGAAAAAGAAAAACGACGAACGGGTTAACTAACGGATGTTTGTTCACTAAACTAATCTGACGAACTCGTTCGTTAAAACGAACAAATGAACGAACGTTCGCTAATTAACCTAAACCGAAAAAAATCCGAAACTAAAAAAACAAAACTAAAAAAAACCAAAAAATAAACCGAAGAAAAACCACCCGGTTTTTAAAAAACCGCACGCAGTTTTCGGTAATGCGGCGAACCTCGGCGTCTTGACGAGGTCAGCGCTCCGTGGTCGGCGGGTGGCGGGCGGATCCGTGGTGGCGGCGGCTAGGGTTTGGCGGTGTGGGCCGGCGGCGGGGGCGCGGGGTGGGCTCGGGTGGCTCGGGTGGGCTGGGGGGCACTGGGGCGGCGCTTTATATAAGTGCCCCCCGAGCGGAGTCCCGCTCGGGCACGGCCCAAGGTCGGTTACGCTGTTTTTTTTAAATAATTCCGCGCAAAAGAAAAATAAAAAGAAATACTAAACGGACTCCAAAAATCCCGAAATAAAATTTCCCCAGCTTCTAAAGTCAAGCCGGACTAGAAGAACATTTATTTGGGGCCTAAATGCAATTTTGAAAAACACACATTTTTTCCTAAATTCAAATAAAAGGCGAAAAACTCCAAAATAAAATCTTATTTGATTTTATTATTAAATCTTCCTTATTTCTTTATTTTGGGAAAGTCATTTTATTCCCTGTCTCATATTTTGATAGTAGAAATAATTGAAGATAAAATAATTAAAATCAAATGATCCTATTTTCAAAATTCGAGAAAACTCAAATATGAAAATAACGAAATCCCCAACTCTCTCCGTGGGTCCTTGAGTTGTGCAGAATTTCTAGGATCGAGCCAAAAATGCAACAAAAATATGATATGCAATGATGCTCTATGTATAACATTCCAAATTGAAAATTTGGGATGTTACAAGTTGTTTTGAAATACTACTTTCCCCAACAGTGGCATCCGAGCCAGGTCTGTGCGTAGATGTTATATGCACGAGTAGAACACAAAGAGTTGTGGGCGATAATAGTCATACTGCTTACCAGCATGTCATACTTTGATTCAGCGGTATTTTTGGATGAAGCGGCCCAGACCGACATTACATGACCGCGTTCATGAGTCTGGTTCTACCGCCGTGCTTCGCACACATGTGGCTAGTGGGTGTTTGTTTCTTCAACTTTAGTTGAATCGAGTGTGACTACGCCCGGTCCTTGTTGAAGGTTAAAACAACAAACTTGATGAAAAATCGTTGTGGTTTTCATGCATAGGTAAGAACGGTTTTTGCTATGCCCGTAGCAGCCACGTAAAACTTGCAACAACAAAGTAGAGGACGTCTAACTTGTTTTTGCATGGCATGTCGTGATGTGATATGGTCAAGACGTGATTATATAAATTGTTGTATGACATGATCATGTTTTGTAACACAGTTATCGGCGACTGGCAGGAGCCACATGATTGTCGCTATATTGTATGAAATGCAATCGCCATGTAATTGCTTTACTTTATCACTAAGCGGTAGCGATAGTCGTAGAAGCAATAGTTGGCAAGACGACAACTATGCTTCGATGGAGATCAAGGTGTCAAGCCGGTGACGGTGGTGATCATGACATCTTTGGAGATGGAGATCAAAGGCACAAGATGATGATGACCATATTATATCAGTTATATTGATTGCATGTGATGTTTATCCTTTATGCATCTTATTTTGCTTAGTACGGCGGTAGCATTATAAGATGATCTCTCACTAAATTTCAAGGTATAAGTGTTCTCCCTGAGTATGCACCGTTACTTACAGATTAAATGCGTCTTAGAGACACCACGTGATGATCGGGTGTGATAAGCTCTATGTTCACATACAATGGGTGCAAGCCATTTTTGCACATGCAGAATACTCGGGTTAAACTTGACGAGCTTAGCATATGCAGATATGGCATCGGAACACTAGGACCGAAAGGTCGAGCGTGAATCATATAGCAGATATGATCAACATAGTGATTTTCACCATTGAAAACTACTCCATCTCACGTGATGATCGGACATGGTTTAGTCTATGTGGATCACGTGATCACTTAGATGATTAGAGGGATGTCTATCTCTAAGTGGATTCTTAAATAATATGATTAATTGAACTTTAATTTATCATGAACTTAGTACTTGATAGTATATTTGCATGTCTATGTTGTTGTAGATAAATGGCCCGTGTTGTTGTTCCGTTGAATTTTAATGCGTTCCTAGATAAAGCTAAGTTGAAAGATGATGGTAGCAATTACACGGACTGGGTCCGTAACTTGAGGATTATCCTCATTGCTGCACAGAATAATTACGTTCTGGAAGCACCACTAGGTGCCAAACCCGCTGTAGGAGCAACGCCAGATGTTATGAACGTCTGGTAGAGCAAAGCTGATGACTACTCGATAGTTCAGTGTGCCATTCTTCACAGCTTAGGACTGGAACTTCAGCGATGTTTTAAACATCATGGTGCATATGAGATGTTCCAGGAATTGAAGTTAATATTTCAAACAAATGCCCGGATTGAGAGATATGAAGTATCCAATAAGTTCTAATGGAGGAGAATAGTTCTGTCAGTGAGCATATACTCAGAATGTCTGGGTACCACAATCACTTGACTCATCTGTGAGTTAATCTTCCAGTTGATAGTGTCATTGACAGAGTTCTTCAATCACTGCCCCCAAGCTACAAGAGCTTCATGATGAACTATAATATGCAAGGGATGGGTAAGATGATTCCTGAGCTCTTCGCAATGCTAAAGGCTGCGGAGTTAGATATCAAGAATGTGCATCAAGTGTTGATGGTCAATAAGACCACTAGTTTCAAGAATAAGGGCAAAGGGAAGAAGGGGAACTTCAAGAAGAACGGCAAACATGTTGCTGCTCAACTGAAGAAGCCCAAGTCTGGACCTAAGCCTCAGACTGAGTGCTTCTACTACAAATGGACTGGTCACTGGAAGCGGAACTGCCCCAAGTATTTGGTGGAGAAGAAGGATGGCAAAGTGAAAGGTACATTTGATATACATGTTATAAATGTGTACCTCTAATGCTCGCAGTAGCACCTGGGTATTTGATACTGGTTCTGTTGCTAATATTTGCAACTCGAAAAAGGGGCTATGGATTAAGCAAAGATTGGCTAAGGACGAGGTGACGATGCGCATGGTAAATGGTTCCAAAGTCGATGTGATCGCCGTCGGCACGCTACCTCTACATCTATCTTCGGGATTAGTTTTAGACATGAATAATTGTTATTTGGTGCCAGTGTTAAGAATGAACATTATATCTGGATCTTGTTTGATGCGAGACTGTTATTCATTTAAATCAGAGAATAATTGTTGTTCTATTTATATGAGTAATATCTTTTATGGTCATGCACCCTTGATGAGTGGTCTATTTTTACTAAATCTTGATAGTAGTGATACACATATTCATAGTATTGAAGGAAAAAGATATAAGTTTAATAATGATATTGCAACTTATTTGTGGCACTGCCGTTTAGGTCATATTGGTGTAAAGCGCATGAAGATACTCCATGCTAATGGACTTTTGGAATCACTTGATGCTTGCGAACCATGCCTCATGGGCAAGATGACTAAGACTCCGTTCTCCGGAACAATGGAGTGAGCAACAGACTTGTTGGAAATAATACATACTAACGTATGCGGTCCAATGAGTGTTGATGCTCGCGGCGGGTATCGTTATTTTCTATCCTTCACAGATGATTTGAGCAGATATGGGTAAATCTACTTGATGAAACATAAGTCTGACACATTTGAAAAGTTCAAAGAATTTCAGAGTGAAGTGGAAAATCATCGTAACAAGAAAATAAAGTTTCTACGATCTGATCGTGGAGGAGAATATTTGAGTTACAAGTTTGGTCTTCATTTGAAACAATGCGGAACCGTTTCGCAACTCACGCCACCTGGAACACCACAGCGTAATGGTGTGTCCGAACATCGTAATCGTACTTTATTAGATATGGTGCGATCTATGATGTCTCTTACTGATTTACCGCTATCGTTTTGGGATTATGCTTTAGAGACGGCTGCATTCACGTTAAATAGGGCACCTGCTAAATCTGTTGAGATGACACCATATGAACTGTGGTTTGGCAAGAAACCCAAATTGTCATTTCTCAAAGTTTGGGGCTGCGATGCTTATGTGAAAAAGCTTCAACCTGATAAGCTCGAACCCAAATCGGAGAAATTTGTCTTCATAGGATACCCAAAGGAGACTCTTGGGTACACCTTCTATTATAAATCCGAAGGCAAGATATTCGTTGCCAGGAATGGATCCTTTCTAGAGAAAGAGTTTATCTCGAAAGAAGTGAGTGGGAGGAAAGTAGAACTTTACGAGGTAACTATACCTGCTCCCTTATTGGAAAGTAGTTCATCACATAAATTAGTTCCAGTGATTCCTACACCAGTAAGTGAGGAAGCTAATGATGATGATCATGAAACTTCTGATCAACTTACTACCGAACCTCGTAAGTCAAAAAGAGTAAGATCCGCACCAGAGTGGTATGGTAATCCTGTTCTAGAGGTCATGTTACTTGACCATGATGAACCTATGAACTATGAGGAAGCGATTATGAGCCCAGATTCCGTGAAATGGCTTGAAGCCATGAAATCTGAGATGGGATCCATGTATGAGAACAAAGTATGGACTTTGGTTGACTTGCCCGATGATCGGCATGGCATAGAGAATAAATGGATCTTCAAGAAGAAGACTGACACTAACGGTAATTTTACTGTCTACAAAGCTCGACTTGTTGTGAAAGGTTTTCGACAAGTTCAAGGAGTTGACTACGATGAGACCTTCTCACCCGTAGCGATGCTTAAGTCCGTCCGAATCATGTTAGCAATTGCCGCATTTTATGATTATGAAATTTGGCAAATGAATGTCAAAACTGCATTCCTTAATGGATATCTTAAAGAAGAGTTGTATATGATGCAACCGGAAGGTTTTGTCGATCCAAAAGGTTCTAACAAAGTGTGCAAGCTCCAGCGATCCATTTATGGACTGGTGCAAGCCTCTCGGAGTTGGAATATACGCTTTGATAGTATGATCAAAGCATATTGTTTTATACAGAATTTTGGAGAGGCCTGTATTTACAAGAAAGTGAGTGGGAGTTCTGTAGCATTGCTGATATTATATGTAGATGACATATTGTTGATCGGAAATGATACTGAATTTCTGAATAGCATAAAAGGATACTTGAATAAGAATTTTTCAATGAAAGACCTCGGTGTAGCTGCTTATATATTAGGCATCAAGATCTATAGAGATAGATCAAGGCGGCTTAATTGGACTTTCAAAAAGCACATACCTTGATAAAGTTTTGAAGAAGTTCAAAATGGATCAAGCAAAGAAAGGGTTCTTGCTGTGTTACAAGGTGTGAAGTTGAGTCAGACTCAATGCCCGACCACTGCAGAAGATAGAGAGAAAATGAAAGTCATTCCCTATGCTTCAGCCATAGGTTCTATCATGTATGCAATGCTGTGTACCAGACCTGATGTGTGACTTGCTATTAGTTTAGCGGGGAGGTACCAAAGTAATCCAGGAGTGGATCACTGGACAGCGGTCAAGAACATCCTGAAATACCTGAAAAGGACTAAGGATATGTTTCTTGTTTATGGAGGTGCCAAAGAGCTCGTCGTAAATGGTTACGTCGATGCAAGCTTTGACACCGATCCGGATGACTGTAAGTCACAAACTAGATACGTATTTTTATTGAATGGTGGAGCTGTCAGTTGGTGCAGTTCCAAGAAGAGCGTCGTGGAGAGATCTACGTGTGAAGCAGAGTACATAGCTGCTTCAGAAGCAGCAAATCAAGGAGTCTGGATGAAGGAGTTCATATCTGATCTAGGTGTCATACGTAGTGCATCGGGTCAAATGAAAATCTTTTGTGACAATACTGGTGCAATTGCCTTGGCAAAGGAATCCAGATTTCACAAGAGAACCAAGCACATCAAGAGACGCTTCAGTTCCATCCGCGATCAAGTCAAAGAGGGAGACATAGAGATTTGCAAGATACGTACGGATCTGAATGGTGCAGACCCGTTGACTAAGCCTCTCTCACGAGCAAAGCATGATCAGCACCAAGACTCCATGGGTGTTAGAATCATTACTGTGTAATCTAGATTGTTGACTCTAGTGCAAGTGGGAGACCGAAGGAAATATGCCCTAGAGGCAATAATAAAGTTGTTATTTATATTTCCTTATATCATGATAAATTTTTATTATTCATGCTAGAATTGTATTAACCGGAAACTTAGTACATGTGTGAATACATAGACAAACAGAGTGTCACTAGTATGCCTCTACTTGACTAGCTCGTTAATCAAAGATGGTTAAGTTTCCTAACCATAGACATGAGTTGTCATTTGATGAACATGATCACATCATTAGAGAATGATGTGATTGACTTGACCCATCCGTTAGCTTAGCACTATGATCGTTTAGTTTATTGCTATTGCTTCCTTCATAACTTATACATGTTCCTATGACTATGAGATTATGCAACTCCCGAGTACCGGAGGAACACTTAGTGTGCTATCAAACATCACAATGTAACTGGGTGATTATAAAGATGCTCTATAGGTGTCTCCAATGGTGTTTGTTGAATTGGCATAGATCGAGATTAGGATTTGTCACTCCTATCGTCAGAGAGGTATCTCTAGGCCCTCTCGGTAACACACATCACTATAAGCCTTTCAAGAAATGTGACTAATGAGTTAGTTATGAGATGATGCATTACATAACGAGTAAAGAGACTTGCCGGTAACGAGATTGAAATAGGTATGATGATACCAACGATACAATCTCGGGCAAGTAACATACCGATGACAAAGGGAACAACGTATGTTGTTATGCGGTTTGACCGATAAAGATCTTCATAGAATATGTAGGAGCCAATATGAGCATCCAGGTTCCGCTATTGGTTATTGACCAGAGACGAGTCTTGGTCATGTCTATGTAGTTCTCGAACCTGTAGGGTCCGCACGCTTAACGTTCGATGATGATCGGTATTATGAGTTTATGTGTTTTGATGTGCCGAAGGTAGTTCAGAGTCCTGGATGAGATCACAGACATGACGAGGAGTCTCGAAATGGTCGAGACATAAATATTGATATATTGGAAGACTATATTCGGCCACTTGAATGGTTCCGAGGTGTATCGGATATTTACCGGAGTACCGGGGGGTTACCGGAACCCCCCGAGGAGTTAATGGGCCTTAGTGGGCCATAGTGGAAGAGAGGAGGAGACTGCCAGGTGTGGCGCGCGCCCCCTAGGCCCAATCCGAACTGGGGTAGGGTTTTGGGGGGCCGCCCCCTTTCCTTCTTCCCCTCTTCCCCTTCCTTCCCCCTCCTAGTTGGACAAGGAAAGGGGGGAAACCTAGTCCTAGTAGGAGTTGGAATCCCCCCTTGGTCGCGCCCCATGAGGCCGGCCCTCCCCATACTCCACTTCTTTATATACGGGGGATGGGGCACCCGATAGACACACAAGTTGATTCTTAGCTGTGTGCGGTGCCCCTTCCACATATTTCCACCTCGGTCATATTGTCGTAGTGCTTAGGCGAAGCCCTGTGTCTAACTTCATCATCACCGTCAACACACCGTCGTGCTGACGAAACTCTCCCTCGACCTCAGCTGGATCTAGAAATTTGAGGGACGTCACCAAGCTGAACGTGTGCAGATCACGGAGGTGCCGTGCGTTCAGTACTTGATCGGTTGGATCGTGAAGACGTTCGACTACATCAACCACGTTACTTAACGCTTCCGCTTTCGGTCTACGAGGGTGCGTGGACACACTCTCCCCACTTGTTGCTATGCTTCTCCTAGATAGATCTTGCGTGATCGTAGGATTTTTTTTGAAATATTACGTTCCCCAACAGTGGCATCCGAGCCAGGTCTATGCGTAGATGTTATATGCACGAGTAGAACACAAAGAATTGTGGGCGATAATAGTCATACTTCTTACCAGCATGTCATACTTTGATTCGGCGGTATTGTTGGATGAAGCGGCCCAGACCGACATTACATGACCACGTTCATGAGACTTGTTCTACCGCCGTGCTTCGCACACAGGTGGCTAGTGGGTGTCTGTTTCTCCAACTTTAGTTGAATCAAGTGTGACTACACCCGGTCCTTGTTGAAGGTTAAAACAACAAACTTGATGAAAAATCGTTGTATTTTTGATGCATAGGTAAGAACAGTTCTTGCTAAGCCCATAGCAGCCACATAAAACTTGCAACAACAAAGTAGAGGACGTCTAACTTGTTTTTGCATGGCATGTCGTGATGTGATATGGTCAAGACGTGATTATATAAATTGTTGTATGAGATGATCATGTTTTGTAACACAGTTATCGGCGACTGGCAGGAGCCACATGATTGTCGCTTTATTGTATGAAATGCAATCGCCATGTAATTGCTTTACTTTATTACTAAGCGGTAGCGATAGTCGTAGAAGCAATAGTTGGCCAGACGACAACGATGCTTCGATGGAGATCAAGGTGTCAAGCGGTGGCGATGGTGATCATGACGGTGCTTTGGAGATGGAGATCAAAGGCACAAGATGATGATGACCATATCATATCAGTTATATTGATTGCATGTGATGTTTATCCTTTATGCATCTTATTTTGCTTAGTACAGCGGTAGCATTATAAGATGATCTCTCACTAAATTTCAAGGTATAAGTGTTCGCCTGTATGCACCGTTGCTACGGTTAAATGCGTGTCGAGACACCACGTGATGATCGGGTGTGATAAGCTCTACGTTCACATACAATGGGTGCAACCAGTTTTGCACATGCAGAATACTCGGGTTAAACTTGATGAGCTTAGCATATGCAGATATGGCATCGGAACACTAGGACCGAAAGGTCGAGCGTGAATCATATAGCAGATATGATCAACATAGTGATGTTCACCATTGAAAACTACTCCATGTCACGTGATGATCGGACATGGTTTAGTTGATGTGGATCACGTGATCACTTAGATGATTAGAGGGATGTCTATCTAAGTGGGTTCTTAAATAATATGATTAATTGAACTTTAATTTATCATAAACTTAGTACCTGATAGTATTTTTGCATGTCTATGTTGTTGTATATAAATGGCCCGTGTTGTTGTTCCGTTGAATTTTAATGCGTTCCTAGATAAAGCTAAGTTGAAAGATGATGGTAGCAATTACATGGACTCGGTCCGTAACTTGAGGATTATCCTCATTGCTGCACAAAAGAATTACGTTCCGGAAGCACCACTAGGTGCCAAACCCGCTGCAGGAGCAACACCAGATGTTATGAACGTCTGGCAGAGCAAAGCTGATGACTACTCGATAGTTCAGTGTGCCATGCTCTACGACTTAGAACCGGGACTTCGATGACGTTGTGAACGTCATGGAGCATATGAGATGTTCCAGGAGTTTAAGTTAATATTTGAAGCAAATGCCCGGATTGAGAGATATGAAGTCTCCAATAAGTTCTATAGCTGCAAAATGGAGGAGAATAGTTCTGTTAGTGAGCATATACTCAGAATGTTTGGGTACCACAATCACTTGACTCAATTTGGGAGTTAATCTTCCAGTTGATAGTGTCATTAATGAGTTCTTCAATCACTGCCCCCAAGCTACAAGAGCTTCGTGATGAACTATAATATGCAAGGGATGGATAAGATGATTCCTGAGCTCTTCGCAATGCTAAAGGCTGCAGAGTTAGAAATCAAGAAGGTGCATCAAGTGTTGATGGTCAATAAGACCACTAGTTTCAAGAATAAGGGCAAAGGGAAGAAGGGGAACTTCAAGAAGAACGGCAAGCAAGTTGCTGCTCAACTAAAGAAGCCCAAGTCTGGACCTAAGCCCGAGACTGGGTGCTTCTACTGCAAAGGGACTGGTCATTGGAAGCGGAACTGCCCCAAGTATTTGGCGGAGAATAAGGATGGCAAAGTGAAAGGTACATTTGATATACATGTTATTAATGTGTACCTTACTAATGCTCGCAATAGCGCCTGTGTATTTGATACTGGTTATGTTGCTAATATTTGCAACTCGAAACAGGGGCTACGGATTAAGCGAAGATTGGCGAAGGATGAGGTGACGATGCGCGTGGGAAATGGTTCCAAAGTCGATGTGATTGCCGTCGGCACACTACCTCTACATCTACATTCAGGATTAGTATTAGACCTGAATAATTGTTATTTGGTGCCAGCGTTAAGCATGAACATTATATCTAGATCTTGTTTGATGCGAGACGGTTATTCATTTAGATCAGATAATAATGGTTGTTCTATTTATATGAGTAATATCTTTTATGGTCATGCACCCTTGATGAGTGGTCTATTTTTACTAAATCTTGATAGTAGTGAAACAAATATTCATAGTATTGAAGCCAAAAGATATAAGTTTAATAATGATAGTGCAACTTATTTGTGGCACTGCCGTTTAGGTCTTATTGGTGTAAAGCGCATGAAGATACTCCATGCTGATGGACTTTTGGAATCACTTGATGCTTGAGAACCATGCCTCATGGGCAAGATGACTAAGACTCCGTTCTCCAGAACAATGAAGCGAGCAACAGACTTGTTGGAAATAATACAAACTGACATATGCGGTCCAATGAGTGTTGATGCTCGCGGTGGGTATCGTTATTTTCTAAACTTCACAGATGATTGGTATATCTACTTGATGAAACATAAGTCTGAAACATTTGAAAAGTTCAAAGAATTTCAGAGTGAAGTGGAAAATCATCGTAACAAGAAAATAAAGTTTCTACGATCTGATCGTCGAGGAGAATATTTCAGTTACAAGTTTGGTATTCATTTGAAACAATGCGGAATAGTTTCACAACTCACGCCACCTGGAACACCACAGCGTAATGGTGTGTCCGAACGTCGTAATCGTACTTTATTAGATATGGTGCGATCTATCATGTCTCTTACTGATTTACCGCTATCGTTTTGGGATTATGCTTTAGAGACGGCTGCATTCACGTTAAATAGGGCACCATCTAAATCCGTTGAGACGATACAATATGAACTGTGGTTTGGCAAGAAACCCAAGTTGTCGTTTCTTAAAGTTTAGGGCTGCGATGCTTATGTGAAAAAGCTTCAACCTGATAAGCTCGAACCCAAATCGGAGAAATGTGTCTTCGTAGGATACCCAAAGGAGACTCTTGGGTACACCTTCTATTACAGCTCCGAAGGCAAGATATTCGTTGCCAGGAATGGGTCCTTTCTAGAGAAAGAGTTTCTCTCAAAAGAAGTGAGTGGGAGGAAAGTAGAACTTGACAAGGTAACTATACCTGCTCTCTTATTGGAAAGTAGTTCATCACATAAATCAGTTCCAGTGATTCCTACACCAGTAAGTGAGGAAGCTAATGATGATGATCATGAAACTTCTGATAAAGTTACTACCGAACCTCGTAGGTCAACCAGAGTAAGATCCGCACCAGAGTGGTATGGTAATCCTGTTCTAGAGGTCATGTTACTTGACCATGACGAACCTATGAACTATGAGGAAGCGATGATGAGCCCAGATTCTACGAAATGGCTTGAAGCCATGAAATCTGAGATGGGATCCATGTATGAGAACAAAGTATGGACTTTGGTTGACTTTCCCGATGATCGGCAAGCCATAGAGAATCAATGGATCTTCAAGAAGAAGACCGACACTGACGGTAATATTACTGTCTACAAAGCTCGACTTGTTGTGAAATGTTTTTGACAAGTTCAAGGAGTTGACTACGATGAGACCTTCTCACCTGTAGTGATGCTTAAGTCCGTCTGAATCATGTTAGCAATTGCCGCATTTTATGATTATGAAATTTGGCAAATGGATGTCAAAACTGCATTCCTTAATGGATATCTTAAAGAAGAGTTGTACATGATGCAACCGGAAGGTTTTGTCGATCCAAAAGGTAATAACAAAGTGTGCAAGCTCCAGCGATCCATTTATGGACTGGTGCAAGCCTCTCGGAGTTGGAATATACGCTTTGATAGTATGATCAAAGCATATTGTTTTATACATACTTTTGGAGAAGCCTGTATTTACAAGGAATTGAGTGGGAGTTCTGTAGCATTGCTGATATTATATGTAGATGACATATTGTTGATCGGAAATGATAATGAATTTCTGAATAGCATAAAAGGATACTTGAATAAGAATTTTTCAATGAAAGACCTCGGTGTAGCTGCTTATATATTAGGCACCAAGATCTATAGAGATAGATCAAGACACTTAATTGGACTTTAACAAAGCACATACCTTGATAAAGTTTTGAAGAAGTTCAAAATGGATCAAGCAAAGAAAGGGTTCTTGCCTATGTAACAAGGTGTGAAGTTGAGTCAGACTCAATGCCCGACCACTGCAGAAGATAGAGAAAAGATGAAAGTCATTCCCTATGCTTCAATCATAGGTTCTATCATGTATGCAATGCTGTGTACCAGACCTGATGTGTGACTTGCTATTAGTTTAGCAGGGAGGTACCAAAGTAATCCAGGAGTGGATCACTGGACAGCGGTTAAGAACATCCTGAAATACCTGAAAGGGGCTAAGGATATGTTTCTCGTTTATGGAGGTGACAAAAGGCTAAATGCGTAAATGGTTACGTCGATGCAAGCTTTTACACTGATCCGGATGACTCTAAGTCACAAACTAGATACGTATTTTTATTGAATGGTGGAGCTATCAGTTGGTGCAGTTCGAAGTAGAGCGTCGTGGCGGGATCTACGTGTGAAGTGGAGTACATAGCTGCTTCGGAAGCAGCAAATCAAGGAGTCTGGATGAAGGATTTCAGATCTGATCTAGGTGTCATACATAGTGCATCGGGTCCAATGAAAATCTTTTGTGACAATACTGGTGCAAGGAATCCAGATTTCACAAGAGAACCAAGCAAATCAAGAGACGCTTCAATTCCATCCGCGATCAAGTCAAAGAGGGAGACATAGATATTTGCAAGATACATACGGATCTGAATGGTGCAGACCCGTTGACTAAGCCTCTCTCACGAGCAAAGCATGATCAGCACCAAGACTCCATGGGTGTTAGAATCATTACTGTGTAATCTAGATTATTGACTCTAGTGCAAGTGGGAGACCGAAGGAAATATGCCCTAGAGGCAATAATAAAGTTGTTATCTATATTTCCTTATATCATGATAAATGTTTATTGTTCATGCTAGAATTGTATTAACCGGAAACTTAGTACATGTGTGAATACATAGACAAGCAGTGTCACTAGTATGCCTCTACTTGACTAGCTCGTTAATCAAAGATGGTTAAGTTTCCTAACCATAGACATGAGTTTTCATTTGACGAACGGGATCACATCATTAGAGAATGATGTGATTGACTTGACCCATCCGTTAGCTTAGCACTATGATCGTTTAGTTTATTGCTATTGCTTCCTTCATAACTTATACATGTTCCTATGACTATGAGATTATGCAACTCCCGATTAGCGGAGGAACACTTAGTGTGCTATCAAACATCACAACGTAACTGGGTGATTATAAAGATGCTCTACAGGTGTCTCCGATGGTGTTTGTTGAGTTATCATAGATCGAGATTAGGATTTGTCACTCCGATTGTCGGAGAGGTATCTCTGGGCCCTCTCGGTAATACACATCACTATAAGCCTTTCAAGAAATGTGACTAATGAGTTAGTTACGAGATGATGCATTACACAACGAGTAAAGAGACTTGCCAGTAACGAGATTTAACTAGGTATGATGATACCGATGATAGAATCTCGGGCAAGTAACATACCGATGACAAAGGGAACAACGTATGTTGTTATGCGTTTTGACCGATAAAGATCTTCGTAGAATATGTAGGAGCCAATATGAGCATCCAGGTTCCGCACGCTTAACGTTCGATGATGATCGGTATTATGAGTTTATGTGTTTTTATGTACCGAAGGTAGTTCATAGTCCCGGATGAGATCACGGACATGACAAGGAGTCTCGAAATGGTCGAGACATAAATATTGATATATTGGATGACTATATTCGGACACTAGAATGGTTCCGAGGTGTATCGGATATTTACCGGAGTACCGGGGGGTTAGTGGAACCCCCCGGGGTGTTAATGGGCCTTAATGGGCCATAGTGGAAGAGAGGAGGAGGCGGCCAGGTGTGGCGCGCCCCTTAGGCCTAATCCGAATTGGGGTAGGGTTTTGGGGGGCCGCCCCCCTTTCCTTCTTCCCCTCTTCCCTTTCCTTCCCCCTCCTTGTTGGACTAGGAAAGGGGGTAAACCTAGTCCTAGTAGGAGTAGGAATCCCCCCTTGGGCGCGCCCCATGAGGCCGGCCCTCCCCCTCCTCCACTCCTTTATATACAGGGGAGGGGGACACCCCATAGACACACCAGTTGATTCTTAGCCATGTGCAGTGCCCCCTCCACTTATTTCCACCTCGGTCATATTGTCGTAGTGCTTAGGCGAAGCCTTGCGTCGGCAACTTCAGCATCACCGCCAACACGCCGTCGTGCTAACGAAACTCTCCCTCGACCTCAGCTGGATCTAGAAGTTCGAGGGACGTCACTGAGCTGAACATGTGCAGATCTCGGTGGTGTCGTGCGTTCGGTACTTGATCGGCTGGATCGCGCAGACGTTCGACTACATCAACCACGTTGCTTAACGCTTCTGCTTTCGGTCTACGAGGGTACGTGGACACACTCTCCCCACTCGTTGCTATGCTTCTCCTAGATAGATCTTCAGTGATCGTAGGATTTTTTTTGAAATACTACGTTCCCGAACAGTGATATGGTCAAGACATGATGTGATATATGTTATTGTATGAGATGATCATGTTTTGTAAAATTTATCGGCAATTGGCAGGAGCCTTGTGGTTGTCTCTTTATTATATGAAATGCAAACGCCATGTAATTGCTTTACTTTATCACTATGTGTTAGCGATGGTTGTATAAGCAATAGTTGGCGAGGCGACAATGACGCTACGATGGAGATCAAGGTGTCAATCCGGTGATGATGGAAATCATGACGGTGCTTTGGAGATGGAGATCAAAGGCACAAGATGATGATGGCCATATCATGTCACTTATATTGATTGCATGTGATGTTTATCCTTTATGCATCTTATTTTGCTTAGTACGGCGGTAGCATTATAAGATGATCTCTCACTAAATTTCAAGGTATAAGTGTTCTCCCTGAGTATGCACCGTTGCTACAGTTTGTCGTGCCGAGACACCACGTGATGATCAGGTGTGATAAGCTCTACGTTCACATACAACGGGTGCAAGACAGTTTTGCACATGCGGAATACTCGGGTTAAACTTGATGAGCCTAGCATGTACACACATGGCCTCGGAACACTGGAGACCGAAAGGTCGAACATGAATCATATAGTTGATATGATCAACATAGAGATGTTCACCATTGAAGATTACTCCATATCACGTGATGACCGGACATGGTTTAGTTGATATGGATCACGTGATCATTTAGATGACTTGAGGGATGTCTATCTAAGTGGGAGTTCTTAAGTAATATGATTAATTGAACTTAATTTATCATGAACTTAGTCCTCATAGTGTTTGCACCATGCTTTACAGCTTAGAACCGGGACTTCAAAAATGTTTTGAATGCCATGGAGCATATGAGACATTCCAAGAGCTAAAAATAACATTTTAGACTCATGTACGTGTTGAGAGGTATGATACCTCTGACAAGCACTTTGCTTACAAGATGAGAAGAATAGCTCAGCTAGTGAGCATGTGCTCAGAATGTCTGGGTACTACAATCGCTTGAATCAAGTGGGAGTTAATCTTCCAGATAAGATAGTGATTGACAGAGTTCTCTAGTCACTATCACCAAGTTACTAGAACTTCACGATGAACTATATTATGCAACTTCCCAAGCTCTTCGCGATGCTGAAATCGGCGAAGGTAGAAATCAAGAAATAACATCAAGTGTTGATGATTAAACAAGACCACTAGTTTCAAGAAAAAAAGGCAAGGGAAAGAAAGGGAACTTCGAGAAGAATGGCAAGTAAGTTGCCACTCCCATGAAGAAGCCCAAAGCTAGATCCAATCCTGAACTGAGTGCTTCTACTGCAAAGGAAATGGTCACTGGAAGCATAACTGCCCCAAAAACTTGGCGGATAAGAAGGATGGCAAAGTGAACAAAGGTATATTTGATATACATGTTATTGATGTGTACTTTACTAGTTTTCATAGTAGCCCCTGGGTATTTGATACCGGTTCAGTTGCTAAGATTTGTAACTCGAAATAGGAGTTGCAAAATGAACAGATACTAGTTAAGAGCAACGTGAGGATGTGTATTGGAAGTGATTCCAAGGTTGATAAGATCACCATCGCACACTCCCTCTACCTTCGGTATTAGCATTGGACCTAAATAAATGTTATTTGGTGTTGAGAATGAATATGATTGGATCATGTTTATTGCGATATGGTTATTCATTTAAAGTCAGAGAATAAGTGTTGTTCTGTTTATACGAATAAAACCTTCTATTGTCATAACATCCAATGTAAATGGTTTATTGAATCTCGATTGTGGTGATACACATATTCATAATATTGATGCCAAAATATGCAAAGTTGATAATGATAGTGCGACATATTTGTGGCGCTGCTGTTTAGGTCATATTGGTGTAAAGCGCATGAAGAAACTCCATGCGGATTGACTTTTGGAATCACTTGATTATGAATCATTTGATACTTGTGAACCATGCCTCATGGGCAAGATGACTAAAACTCCATTCTCCAGAACAATGGAGCGAGCTAATGACTTATTGGAAATAATACATACCGATGTATGCGGTCCAATAAGTGTTAAGGCTAGCGGTGGGTATCATTATTTTCTTTCCTTCACAGATGATTTGAGCAGATATAGGTATATCTACTTAATGAAACACAAGTCTAAAACATTTGAAAAGTTCAAAGAATTTCAGAGTGAAGTGGAGAATCATCGTAACAAGAAAATAAAGTTTCTACGGTCTAATCACGGAGGCAAATATTTGGAATAGTTTCAATGTGGAATAGTTTCACAACTCACGCCACCTGGAACACGAGTTTGTCCTTCATTTAAACCAATGTGGAATAGTTTCACAACTCACGCCACCTGGAACACCACAGCGTAATGGTGTGTCCGAACGTCGTAACCGTACTTTATTAGATATGGTGCGATCTATGATGTCTCTTATTGATTTACCACTATCGTTTTGGGGTTTATGCATTAGAGACAGCTGCATTCACGTTAAATAGGGCACCATCCAAATCCGTTGAGATGACACCATATGAATTGTGGTTTTGCAAGAAACCTAAGCTGTCGTTTCTTGAAGTTTGGGGCTGTGATGCTTATGTGAAAAAGCTTCAGCCTGATAAGCTCGAACCCAAATCGGAGAAATGTATCTTCATAGGATACCCAAAAGAAACTTTTGGGTATACCTTCTATCACAGATCCGAAGGCAAGATCTTTGTTGCTAAGAACGGATCCTTTCTAGAGAAGGAGTTTCTCTCGAAAGAAGTGAGGGGGAGGAAAGTAGAACTTGATGAGGTAATTGTACCTTCTCTCGAATTGGAAAGTAACTCATCAGAGAAATCCGTTCTCGTGATGCCTACACCAACTAGAGAGGAAGCTAATGATTATGACCATGAAACGTCAGATCAAGTTACTACTGGACCTCGTATGTCGAACAGACCACGTTCCACACCAGAGTGGTATGGTAACCCTGTTCTGTAAGTCATGTTACTAGACCATGACAAACCTACAAACTATGAAGAAGCTATGATGAGCCCAAATTCTGGTAAATGGCTTGAGGCTATGAAATCTGAGATAGGATCCATGTATGAGAACAAAGTGTGGACTTTGGTGGACTTGCCCAATGATCAGCAAGCCATCGAGAATAAATGGATCTTCAAGAGGAAGACGAACACTGATGGTAGTGTTACTATCTACAAAGCTCGACTTGTCGCAAAAGGTTTTGGACAAGTTCAAGGTGTTGACTACGATGAGATTTTCTCACTCGTAGCGGTGCTTAAGTCTGTCCGAATCATGTTAGCAATTGCCACATTTTATGAAATCTAGCAAACGGATGTCAAAACTACATTCCTTAATGGACTTCTTAAAGAAGAGTTGTATATGATGCAACCGGAAGGTTTTGTCGATCCTAAAGGTGCTAATAAAGTGTGGAAACTCCAGCGATCCATCTATGGACCGGTGCAAGCATCTCGGAGTTGGAATATACGCTTTGATGAGGTGATCAAAGCATATGTTTTTATATAGACTTATGGTGAAGCCTGTACTTACAAGAAAGTGAGTGGGAGCCTTGTACCATTTATGATATTATATGTGGATGACATATTGTTGATCGGGAATGATATAGAATTTCTGGATAGCATAAAAGGATACTTGAATAAGAATTTTTCAATGAAAGAACTCGGTGAAGCTGCTTATATATTGGGCATCAAGATCTATAGAGATAGATCAAGACACTTGATAGGACTTTCACAAAGCACATACCTTGATAAAGTTTTGAAGCAGTTCAAAATGGATCAGTCAAAGAAAGGGTTCTTGCCTATGTTACAAGGTGTGAAGTTGAGTAAGACTCAAAACCCGACCACGGCAGAATATATAGAGAGAATGAAAGTCATTCCATATGCCTCAGTCATAGGTTCTATAAAGTATGCCATGCTCTGTACCAGACCTGTTGTGTGCCTTGCCATGAGTTTGACAAGGGGGTACAATAGTGACCCGGGTGTAGATCACTCGACAGTGGTCAAAATTATACTTAGGTACCTAAAGAGGACTAAGGAAATGTTTCTCGTTTATGAGGTGATAAAGAGTTCGTCCTAAAGAGTTACATCTATTCAAGCGTTGACACCGATATGGATGACTCTGAGTCTTGATCTGGATACATATTGAAAGTGGGAGCAATTAGCTAGAGTAGCTCCATGCAAAGCATTGTAGACATAGGAATTTGCAAAATACATACGAATCTGAATGTGGCAGACCCGTTGACTAAACTTCTCTCACAAACAAAACATGATCACACCTTAGTGCTCTTTGGCTATTAATCACATAGCGATGTGAACTAGATTATTGACTCTAGTAAACCCTTTGGGTGTTGGTCACATGGCGATGTGAACTATGGGTGTTAATCACATAAGATGTGAACTATTGGTGTTAAATCACATGGTGATGTGAACTAGAGTATTGACTCTAGTGCAAGTGGGAGACTGAAGGAAATATGCCCTATAGGCAATGATAAAGTTGTTATTTTATATTTCCTTATATCATGATAAATGTTTATTATTCATGCTAGAATTTTATTAACCGGAAACTTGATACATGTGTGGATACATAGACAAAATACCGCGTCCCTAGTAAGCCTCTACTAGAATAGCTCGTTAATCAAAGATGGTTAAGTTTCCTAACCATAGACATGTGTTTTCATTTGATGAACGAGATCACATCATTAGGAGAATGATGTGATGGACAAGACCCATCCGTTAGTTTAGCATATTGATTGTTCAGTTTTATTGTTATTGCTTTCTTCATGTCAAATACATATTCCTTCGACTATGAGATTATGCAACTCCCGGATATCGGAGGAATACCTTGTGTGCTATCAAACATCACAACGTAACTGGGTGATTATAAAGATGCTCTACAGGTGTCTCCGAAGGAGTTTGTTGGGTTGGCATAGATCAAGATTAGGATTTGTCACTCTGAGTATCGGAGAGGTATCTCTAGGCCCTCTCAGTAATACACATCATAATAAGCCTTGCAAGCAATGTAACTAATGAGTTAGTTATGGGATGATGTATTACCGAACGAGTAAAGAGACTTGCCGGTAACGAGATTGAACTAGGTATGAAGATACCGAGATCGAATCTCGGGCAAGTAACATACCGATGACAAAGGGAATAACGTATGTTTTCATTACGGTACGACCGATAAAGATCTTCGTAGAATATGTGGGAACCAATATGAGCATCCAGGTTCCGCTATTGGTTATTGACCGGAGAGGTGTCTAGGTCATGTCTACATAGTTCTCGAACCCGTAGGGTCTGCACGCTTAACGTTTGATGAAGATTTTGTATTATATGAGTTATGTGATTTGGTGACCGAATGTTGTTCGGAGACCCGGATGATATCACAGACATGACCAGGAGTCTCGAAATGGTCGATAGGTAAAGACTCTTATATAGGACGATGATATTCAGACACCGAAAGTGTGTTGGGGGTACCAGGTACATATCGGGTCACCGGAAGGGGTTCCGGGCATCCACCCGGCAACTACATGGGCCTAATGGGCCAAGAAGGGGACAAACCAGCCCCTAGGGGGCTGGTGCGCCCCATGTAAGCCAAAAAAGGGGGAAGGAAAGAGGGGAAGAGAGAAAGGAATGAGAGCAATTCGGCCTCCCCTGCCTTCTCTCCTCCCTCCTCCTTCCTTCCCCCTTCGAATGAATATGGAAGGGGGGAGGCCGAATAGGGAGGTGCCTAAGTAGGATTCCTCCTACTTGGGGCGCCCCCTGGGTTGCTTCTTGATATGTCCATTTTGCATCATGCTTTTATATCAATATTTATTGCATTATGGGCTGTTATTACACGTTATACCACAATACTTACGCCTATTCTCTCTTATTTTACAAGGTTTACATAAGGAGGGAGAATGTCGGAGCTGGAATTCTAGGCTGGAAAAGGAGCAAATATTAGAGACCTATTCTGCACAACTCCAAAAGTCCTGAAACTCCACGAAAGTCATTTTGGGAAATAATAAAAAATATCCAGCGGAAGAAGTTCACCAGAGGGGGCCCCCCTACCTCGTGGGCCCCCTGGTGGCCCTCCGATGCCTATCTTCTGCTATATGAGGTCTTTCATCGAGGAAAAAATCAGAAGCAACCTTTCGGGACGAAACTCCGCCGCCACGAGGTGGAACCTTGGCGGAACCAATCTAGGGCTCCGGCAGAGCTGTTCTGCCGGGGACACTTCCCTCCGGGAGGGGGAAATCATCGCCATCGTCATCACCAACGCTCCTCTCATCGGGAGAGGGCAATCTCCATCAACATCTTCACCAAAGCACCATCTCCTCTCAAAACCCTAGTTCATCTCTTGTATCCAATTCTTGTCTCCAAGTCCGGGATTGGTACTAGTAGGTTGCTAGTAGTGTTGATTACTCCTTGTAGTTGATGCTAGTTGGTTTATTTGGTGGAAGATCATATGTTCAGATCCTATATGCATATTAATACCCCTCTGATTATGAACATGAATATGCTTTGTGAGTAGTTACGTTTGTTCCTGAGGACATGGGAGAAGTCTTGCTATTAGTAGTCATGTGAATTTGGTATTCGTTCGATATTTTGATGAGATGTATGCTGTCTAGCCTCTAGTGGTGTTATGTGAATGAAAACTACATAACACTTCACCATTATTTGGGCCTAGAGGAAGGTATTGGGAAGTAATAAGTAGATGATGGGTTGCTAGAGTGATGGCTTAAACCCTAGTTTATGCGTTGCTTCATAAGGGCTGATTTGGATCCATATGTTTCATGCTATGGTTAGGTTTACCTTAATACTTTTGTTGTAGTTGCGGATGCTTGCAATAGAGGTTAATCATAAGTGGGATGCTTGTTCAAGTAAGAACATCACCCAAGCACCGATCCACCCACATATCAAATTATCAAAGTACCGAACGCGAATCATATGAACGTGATGAAAACTAGCTTGACGATAATTCCCATGTGTCCTCGGGAGCGCTTTTCCTATTATAAGAGTTGTCTAGGCCTGTCCTTTGCTACAAAAAGGATTGGGCCACCTTGCTGCACTTTATTTACTTTTGTTACTTGTTGCTTGTTACAAATTATCCTATCACAAAACTATCTGCTACCACTTATTTCAAGATTTCTGCAGAGAATACCTTGCTGAAAACCGCTTATCATTTCCTTCTGCTCCTTGTTGGGTTCGACACTCTTACTTATCGAAAGGACGACGATAGATCCCCTATACTTGTGGGTCATCAAGACTCTTTTCTGGCGCTGTTGCATGGGAGTGAAGCGCCTTTGGTAGGTGGAATTTGGTAAGTAAAGATTTATATAGTGTGCTGAAATTTACTGTCACTGGTTACTATGGAAAGTAATCCTCTGAGGGGCTTGTTCGGGGTATCTTCACCCCGACTAGTATAGCAAAGAGTTGCTCCTCAACCTAATGAACCTACTGAAAATGAATATGAAAATATTCCCTTTGAATTTCCTTCGGGTATGATGGAAAAACTGCTAGCTAATCCTTTTGTAGGAGATGGAACAAAGCATCCTGATGAGCGCCTAATATATGTGGATGAAGTTTGTGGACTATTTAAGCTTGCAGGTATACCCGATGATGTTGTTAAGAAGAACGTCTTCCCTTTATCTTTGAAGGGAGACGCATTGACATGGTATAGGCTATGTGATGATACGAGATCATGGAACTATAGAAGATTGAAATTGGAAATTCATCAAAAGTATTATCCTATGCATCTTGTTCATCGTGATCGCAATTATATATATAATTTCTGGCCTCGTGAAGGAGAAAGCATCGCTCAAGCTTGGGGGAGGCTTAAATCAATGTTGTATTCATGCCCCAATCATGAGCTCCCAAGAGAAACAATTATTCAAAATCTTTATGCTCGGCTTTCTTAAAACAATCGCACCATGCTCGATACTTCTTGTGCTGGCTCTTTTATGTTGAAGACTATCGAATTTAAATGGGATTTATTGGATAGAATTAAACGCAACTCTGAAGATTGGGATCTCGACGAAGGTAAGGAGTCAGGTATGACACCTAAGTTTGATTGTGTTAAATCTTTTATGGATACCGATATTTTCCGTAAGTTTAGCACTAAATATGGACTTGACTCTGAAATACTAGCTTCTTTCTGTGAATATTTTGCTACTTATGTTGATCTCCCTAAGGATAAGTGCTTTAAATATCATCCTCCCATATAAGTAAAAGTAGCTACACCTATTAATGTTGAAGAAAAGACTGTCACTTATAATGATCCTATTGTTCCTACCTCTTATGTTGAGAAACCACCTTTCCCTGTTAGAATAAAGGATCATGCTAAAGCTTCAACTGTGGTTTGTAAAAGCAATATTAGAACTTATACACCTCCTGAGCAAGTCAAAGTAGAACCTAATATTGCTATTGTTAAAGATCTCTTGTCAAATAATATTGATGGGCATGTTATTCAATTTTGCGGTGAATCTGCTAGAATTGCTAAACCTTGTGCTAAAGATAAACATAGACCTGTGGTAGGCATGCCTGTTATTTCTGTTAAAATAGGAGATCATTGTTATCATGGCTTATGTGATATGGGTGCGAGTGCTAGTGTTATACCTATTACCTTGTATGAAGAAATTAAGCATGAAATTGCACCTGAGATAGAAGATATTGATGTTACAATTAAACTTGCCAATAGAGATACTATATCGCCAGTGGGAATTATTAGAGATGTTGAAGTCTTGTGTGGGAAAACTAAATATCCTGCTGATTTTCTTGTTCTTGGTTCCCCACAAGATAGCTTTTGTCCCATTATATTTGGTAGACCCTTCTTGAATAATGTCAATGCTAAGATTGATTGCAAAAAGAATGTTGTTACTGTTGGCTTGGATGATATGATTCATGAGTTTAATTTCTCTAAATTTAATAAACAACACCGTGAAGAAGAATTTCCTAGTAAGGATGAAATTATTGGTCTTGCTTCTATTGCCGTACCTCCTAGTGATCCTCTAGAACATTATTTGCTAGACCATGAAAATGATATGTTTATGAATGAAAGAAGGGAAATAGATGAAGTATTCTTTAAACAGGAACCTATTCTGAAACATAATTTTCCTGTTGAAATCCTAGGGGATCCTCCTCCACCCAGAGGTGATCCCGTGGTTTGAGCTTAAACCGTTGCCTGATAATCTTAAATATGCTTATCTTGATGAAAAGAAAATATATCATGTTATTATTAGTGCTAACCTTTCAGAGCATGAAGAAGAGAGATTATTAAAAACTCTGAAGAAGCACCGCTTGCTATTGGATATACTCTTGATGATCTTAAGGGCATTAGTCCCACTCTATGTCAACACAAAATAAATTTGGAAGAAGATGCCAAACCGGTTCGTGATCATCAACGAAGGTTGAATCCAGATGAAAGAAGTGGTAAGAAAAGAAATACTAAAGCTTTTGGAGGCAGGTATAATTAATCCCGTTGCTGATAGTCAGTGGGAAGTCCTCTTCATTGTATCCCTAAGAAGGGAGGTGTTACTGTTGTTCCTAATGATAAAGACGAATTGATTCCACAAAGAATTATTACGGGTTATAGGATGGTAATTGATTTCCGCAAATTAAATAAGGCTACTAAGAAAGATCATTACCCCTTACCTTTTATCGATCAAATGCTAGAAATATTATGCAAACATACACATTATTGCTTTCTAGATGGTTATTCTGGTTTCCCTCAAATACCTCAGCTAAAGATCAATCAAAGACTACTTTTACATGCCCTTTTGGTACTTTTGCTTATAGATGTATGCCTTTTGGTTTATGTAATGCACCTGCTACCTTTCAAAGATGCATGATGGCTATATTCTCTAATTTTTATGAAAAGATTTGTGAGGTTTTCATGGACGACTTTTCCGTCTATGGATCCTCTTTTGATGATTGCTTGAGCAATCTTGATCGAGTTTTCTTGAGAGATGTGAAGAAACTAATCTTGTCTTCAATTGGGAAAAGTGCCACTTTATGGTTAATGAAGGTATTGTCTTGGGGCATAAAGTTTCGAAAGAGGTATTGAAGTTGATAAAGCCAAGGTTGATGCTATTGAAAAGATGCCATGTCCCAAGGACATTAAAGGTATAAGAAGTTTCCTTGGTCATGCGGATTTTATAGGAGGTTCATTAAGGACTTCTCAAAAATTTCTCGGCCTCTGAGTAATTTATTACAAAAAGATATACCATTTGTCTTTGATGATGATTGTATAGAAGCATTTGAAATACTTAAGAAAGCATTGGTTTCCGCACCTATTGTTCAGCCACCGGATTGGAATTTACCCTTTGAAATTATGTGTGATGCTAGTAATTATGCTGTAGGTGCTGTTCTAGGGCAAATAGCTGATAAGAAATTAAATGTTATCCATTATGCTAGTAAAACTTTAGACAATGCTCAAATAAATTATGCTACTACTGAAAAAGAATTCTTAGCAGTTGTATTTGCATGTGATAAGTTCAGACCATATATTGTTGATTCTAAAGTAACTATTCACACTGATCATGCTGGTATTAAATATCTGATGGAAAAGAAAGATGCTAAACCTAGATTTATTAGATGGGTTGTACTGCTACAAGAATTTGATTTGCATATTGTTGATAGAAAAAGAGCTGAGAACCCCGTTGCAGACAACTTGTCTAGGTTAGAAAATGTTCTTGATGACCCACTACCTATTGATGACAGCTTTCCTGATGAGCAATTAAATTTCATAAGTACTTCTCGTAGTACTCCATGGTATGCAGATTATGCTAATTACATTGTTGCTAAATTTATACCACCTAGTTTCACATACCAGCAAAAGAAAAAGTTTTTCTATGACTTGAGACATTACTTTTGGGATGACCCACATCTTCATAAAGAAGGAGTAGATGGTGTTATTAGACGTTGTGTACCTAAGCATGAACATGAACAGATCCTACGCAAGTGTCACTCCGAAGCTTATGGAGGACACCACGCTGGAGATAGGACTGCACATAAGGTATTGCAATCCGGTTTCTATTGGCCTACTCTCTTCAAGGATGCCCATAAGTTTGTCTTGTCTTGTGATGAATGTCAAAGAATCGGTAATATTAGTAAACGTCAAGAAATTCCTATGAATTATTCACTTGTTATTGAACCATTTGATGTTTGGGGCTTTGATTATATGGGACCTTTTCCTCCCTCTAATGGATATACACATATTTTAGTTGATGTTGATTACGTTACTAAGTGGGTAGAAGCTATTCCAATGTAACATCCCAAAATTCTAAATTTTGGAATGTTATATTAAATAAATAGTTTTGATTGTTTGTTTGATTGTTGTCTGAATGATTGAGTGAAATTGAGTGAAATTCGAAACTTTTTGAAGGTTAAATGAGGGAATTAAAGGACTTTCCCAAACTTTCATTTTTCTTTTATGATCTCCGGGAATTCAAATTCCTTTCATCACAAAACCCTGTAGAGAAGATGACATGACTTCTTCCATTTATTTAAATGACAAGGGGTGTTGAAAATATTTTCCAATTCTGAAACTTTATGCAACTCAATGATTTTCACGAGCGAAGATAAAATGACTTCTTCAAAACATATGAAATATGAGTTGGGAGTTTTAAAAGAATTAAATTCAAAGTTCTTTTGAATTTATTTCCAATTTGGAGTTATTTGAGTTTTATTCAAATTATTTTTCTCCAACAACAAAATATATGGAAAATAGGGTAACATGAATCCCTACATCAGAAAATTGGAGAAATTAATTTGAAGTCATTTTGGTATTTTAAAAATGATTTTTATTGGACCAGTAGCACTGTGTGAATTATTAAAATTTGTATGGATTTTATTTGACATTAGAATAATGTTCATCTTGTAGGAAATATTTTTCTGCAAATTTTGATATATTATATGCCTATATAAAAGTTTTAATTATTTTGTTTTTGTTTTAGTTCTGTGAAATTTTGTTAAAAAAAATATGAAGCGCCTTGGGCCAAAGGCCCAAGCCGCCCGACCAGCCACCGGCCAAGGCCATCGCCTTGAGACACCTAGGGGGCCAGGAGCCCAGGTTTCCTATTCTTTTACAAATCCTAGTAGGATTTGATCCCGTTTCGTTATTCCGTTTATTCCGATTTGTTTCTAGATCTTTTCCCTCTTTGTTTCCTAATCCTAGTCTATTTCTTGTCCCCTACCTCAAGCAAAGCCCTCCCCTCCCCAATATAAATACCCAAGCACCCCCCCCTCCAACACATCAAACCAACACCTCTCCTCTCCTCTCCTCTCCTCTCCAGAAGATGCGGCACCACCGCCACCGCCAAGTGCCGCCACGCCTCGACCTCTCCCGAGGTTTATATAATCTCCTCTCCACCGTCCCGTGATCTCCTTTCCTCTAGGAGCAACTGCAACATCGAATCCGATCTTCTTCCCCAACTCCGACGACTACTCCGTGAGATCCACGAAATCCCGTAATTCATTTTTTTCTTCAGAAAATAGCAATCTTAGAAAATTCATATCTTTTAGAGTTTTTAGTATTTTTGAGTGATTCCAATTGCTATGTGTCACAAATTTGCTGAAGTTTCTGTTAGTTCAATTTTATTTCACATTTGAGCAGTTTAAATTTGTGTTTGTATGAATTTTCTCAAATCACTAGATTTGAGCTATTTTGAGTTAGGAATATTATTTTTGACCGATTCTTTTTGCTCCTGGTCTCTAGGACCCTTGTTTATCCAGTAGTATTTTGTATTTTATTTCTAGGTTAATTTAAATTAGGTTTTTAGCAAAACAGTACTGTTTTATTATTAGTTCTGTTTTAGCTTTTTCTTTATTGTTTTTATTAGTTTTAAATTATTTCTTTTGTCACTTTTGACAAAATTAGTTGTGTTTCTGTTAGAAAACAGGAGAAAAATTTATTTTTATTTTAAAAATTTATTTTCCTTAGTTTTGTATGAAACCTTCTACAGGTCATAGTTAGAGTTTTATAAAAGCTTTTATTTGTTTCTTTTTGCAAATAAAATTTTATGAAAAAAATACTTTCTGTTAACTTAGTTGTTTTACTTTTTATTTTCTGTTAAATTATTAGTTTAGTGTTTTAATTGCTTTTAAGTTTTTTTTACTTAGGGCAAAACTATGTTAGATGCTTGTAGCAAAGTCATAGATTTTCGTTAGTAGTTTTTCTTTCTAGTTTTATTTGAAGCTTCTTTGGACTTTGTTGGAGTTTTATTATTGAGTTTTTTTAATTGTTATTTTGAGTGTTAGTATTGCTTGCTAGAATGATTGCTTATGTGAATGCTATGTTTGACTTGTATAGATTTTCTTCGGAGAGTGACGAATAGTTCTATCAAATTTTGTGAGAGTGTTGTTATCTTCATCAACGTACCAAGCAAGTTCACTTTGACCATGTTTTTCATACCTATGTGTTTTATTGCATCTAGTGTTATCTTCGCAACAACCCCCCGGTAGTGATATTGAATTCTTGTAGTTGAGTAGTATGCATGAGGTAGGAACCCATCACCCTGTTACCAAGCCCGGGACGCTATTTATTTTAATGCTACGCTATAGTAGATGGGGTTTGGTATGATTGTTCGAGAGTGGTGTAAAGGAGGACTCTACGTCAATGACGACAACTCCATGATGGAACCTGCAAGGACTGCATCTTCAAGGCCTCAAGACTTCAAGACTCGAGACAAGAATTCAATACACACTCTTTGGGTGAAGGACGGTTGGACGGGCACCCTGGAGAAACCAGTGGTTGGCCAGATGCATGGAGAAGCGCCATGACATCTTGCGGAAAGCTTCACCCAGACTCAAAGAGACGGAAGAATACTTCATGCCCGAAGCTTACCTGCAACCGCAAGTCACTATGGGCTCGCTTGGTTGACCTTAGTTGTGACTCTGGTGGGACGGTGCTAGAAGATGTAGAACTACGGTAGGATTGGATGAGCACGGACAATGGTCGAGGAACTCTTGAAAGACCATGTTTGGTCGTCTTGTTCTCAAACACCACGAAGTGCGAGAACGTAAAAGAGGGATCGAATCTTGCGGGTAAAGTGTACAAACCTCTGCAGAGGGTTAAAACCTAATCGATTAGCCGTGTCCCGATTCACGGACAATTTGAGCATCTGGACTTGGATCTATCTCGAACTCTCAACACCGGATTGATAACTTAATTGTGGGCAACATATGATGAATTTGGGCTATGAGACATCGGTTGGCGGAACCATGTCATGATAGAAAACTCTACAGATCTGAGACTTCATTTATTCCTTTAATGTAGGGAAAATAAAACCAGCTTTTACGCAAACAAAACTCAGACCCGAGCCACAAAGCCAAATTGCATATAGTATAGCTTTACCATCTGTTTTCTCATGTTGTGATCTTGCGGTACATTCAATGTACTGACCTACACGGCTGCAACGTATCATGTTGCAGGATTTTCTTCGACGAGTAAGAGTTACGATACTGAGGTTACGGTCTACACTCAACCTGCCGATGGCGTTGATGGGACTCCACACCGACTATTTGTTTCGGCGTGACTTATGAGGTATATATCAGTTTTGCGTTAATTATACATGTGATTGCACTTTGATATATACATTGATGTACTGTGTGTGCCAGCATACTGATCCAGGGATGGCACAGAAACACAGAGGCTTGACCGTCTGAGGTCGGGTCGCTACATCCAACTAGTAGTGCTGATCATAACACTTCTATTAAAATGCTTAAAGAAGTTATTTTTCTGAGGTTTGGAGTCCCTAGATATTTAATGACTGATGGTGGTTCACATTTTATTCATGGTGCTTTCCGTAAAATGCTTGCTAAATATGATGTTAATCATAGAATTGAATCCCCTTATCACCCACGGTCTAGTGGTCAAGTAGAATTGAGTAATAGAGAACTAAAATTAATTTCGCAAAAGACTGTTAATAGGTCTAGAAAGAATTGGTCCAAGAAACTTGATGATGCATTATGGGCTTATAGAACTGCATATAAAAATCCTATGGGTAAGTCTCCATATAAAATGGTTTATGGAAAAGCATGTCACTTACCTCTCGAACTAGAACATAAGGCATATTGGGCTATTAAAGAGCTCAATTATGATTTCAACCTTGCCGGTGAGAAGAGGTTATTTGATATTAGCTCACTTGATGAATGGAGAACCCAAGCTTATGAAAATGCCAAGTTGTTTAAAGAAAAAGTTAAAAGATGGCATGACAAAAGGATACAAAAGCGTGAGTTTAATGTAGGTGATTATGTATTGCTATACAACTCTCGTTTAAGATTTTTTGCAGAAAAACTTCTCTCTAAATGGGAAGGCCCTTACGTTATCGAGGAGGTCATCGTTCCGGTGCCATAAAAATCAACAACTTCGAAGGCACAAATCTGAAGGTGGTAAACGGTCAAAGAATCTCAGGTAATCCTATAAAAGTTGAAACCAATGTTATCGAAACCGTAACCCCGGAGGAATACATAAGGGACACTTTCCGGAACGTTTCAGACTCCGAAAAGGAATAGGTATGTGGTACGGTAAGTAAACCGACTCCAAAACAATTTTTAAGGCATTATTTCCTTGTTTTGGTATATTTAGAAAAATAGAAAAATAAGTAGCAGTTCGGGAAGGACACGAGGGCTCCACGAGGGTGGAGGGCGTGCCCTACCCCCCTGGGCGCGCCCCCTACCTCGTGGGCACCTCGTGTGTCTTATGGACTCCGTTTTCTAGCACGATACATATTTTGGTCCGTAAAAAATCATTATATATTCTCCCGAAGGTTTTGACTCCCGTATCATGCAATTATCCTCGGTTCTTGTTTCGAGCTGTTTTCTGTCAGGGTTGTCAAGGCCAGGCATCATCTCGTCCCCCTCCTCCGACAATGGTGACAGACATGCTTGGCTAATGAAGATAGAGCTGAAGAGGGAAGAACCCATGGAGATCAACAAGGATGAAAGGATCAAGAAGGCCACGGAGGACCAAGCTCCGGCAGCAGAAGACACCCTCCAACTTGATCACAACTTCCTCACCCCAACTGAAATCGAAGCTTTCAAGATGATTGAGTTAGCTCGTATTCACAACAAGTATCTCACAAGTGAAAATATTTTGTTGAAGGAGCATATTGTTGCACTCAAGGGCATTATCTGCAAGTTGGGGGACCTCTTATGCTCGATGTGCGACTATCCATCACCTCCACCATCTTCTTCACCAGCAAAGGAGACATAATCACATGGGTATGGGCACTCCCCTTGGCAACTGCCAAGCTTGGGGGAGATGCCCCGGTATCGTATCACAACCACATCTCCTATCTTTACCGTTTTCTTAGTTCGATCCTATTAGTAGTATATTGATCTAGTAGAATAAAGTTTATGGCATGATCTAGTTTTGAGTTTTGCTTTATGATCTCTCTATGTAATCGAGTTCGTGAGCTATATAATAAAGATTAGTGTTGAGTCAAGGGCTTGATTGTTTTGCCATGATCTTGAGTGAATAAAATAAAAGAAGAAAAAGAATAAAAAGAAACAATGAGTTCATATTGATCTTATTGAGAGTAATGACTTCACATAGAAGAGTATGATGATTAAAAGTTGTTTGGAGTTGGCAAACATAGCTTTGGTCATCGTTGCAATTAATAGGAAGTAATAAGGAAAGAGAGGTTTCACATATAGATATACTATTATTGACATCTTTTATTATTGTGAGCACTCATTAAAATATGACATGCTAAAGAGTTGATGTTGGACAAGGAAGACAACGTAATGGGTTGTGTTTTCTTATATCTGAGATAAAGTATATTGTCATGGATCTTCCAACATGTTGAGCTTGCCTTTCCCCCTCGTGCTAGCCAAATTCTCAGCACCAAGTAGAGATACTACTTGTACTTCCAAAAACCCTTAAACCAGTTTTGCCATGAGAGTCCACCATATCTACCTATGGATTGAGTAAGATCCTTCAACTAAGTTGTCATCGGTGCAAAGCAATAAAAATTGCTCTCTAAATATGTATGATTGATTGGTGTGGGGAAATAAGTTTTATACGATCTTGTGATGTGGAAGAAATAAAAGCGACGGACTGCATAATAAAGGTTCATATCACAAGGGGCAATATAAAGTGACGTTCTTTCGCATTAAGATTTTGTGCATCCAACCGTAAAAGCGCATGGCAACCTCTGCTTCCTCTGCGAAGGGCCTATCTTTTATTATTATCCTCTACCTTATGCAAGAGTCATGGTGATATTCACCTTTCCTTTTTATATTTTATCCTTTGGCAAGCACAGTGTGTTGGAAAGACTCTGATTCATATATCTAATTAGATGTAGGGGGCATGAGTTATTATTGTTGACATTACCCTTGAGGTAAAAGGTTGGGAGGCAAAACTATAAGCCCCTATCTTTCTCTGTGTATGATTAAAACTCCGTAACCACAAGTATCGCGTGAATGTTAGCAATTATGAAGGACTAAATGATAGTTGAGTATGTGGACTTGCTATTAAGCTCTGGCATTAGACTCTTTCTGATGTTATGATAAATTGCAATTGCTTCAATGACTGAGATTATAGTTTGTTGGTTCTCAATAAAGTTTATGATTCATACTATGCATTGTGAATGGATTATTACTTGAACATAAGTAATCATATGATAATATTTATCTATGTTGTTGTTATGAGAATAATCATGATGCATTCATGTCCGTATTTTATTTTTATCGACACCTGTACCTCTAAACATGGGGACATATTTATCGTTATCGGTTTTCGCTTGAGGACAAGCGAGGTCTAAGCTTGGGGGAGTTGATACGTCCATTTTGCATCATGCTTTTATATCGATATTTATTGCATTATGGGATGTTATTACACGTTATGTCACAATACTTATGACTATTCTCTCTTATTTTACAAGGTTTACATAAGGAGGGAGAATGCCGGCAGCTGGAATTATGGGCTGGAAAAGGAGCAAATATTAGTGACCTATTCTGCACAACTCCAAAAGTCCTGAAACTCCACGAAAGTCATTTTGGGAAATAATAAAAATATCCAGCGGAAGAAGTTCACCGGAGGGGCCCCTACCTCGTGGGCCCCCTGGTGGCCCTCCGATGCCCATCTTACGCTATATGAGGTCTTTCGTCGAGGAAAAATCGAAGCAACCTTTGGAATGAAACTCCGCCGCCACGAGGCGGAACATTGGCGGAACCAATCTAGGGCTCGGCAGAGCTGTTCTGGGGACACTTCCCTCAGAGAGGGAAACCAACGCCATCGTCATCACCAACGCTCCTCTCATCGGGAGAGGGCAATCTCCATCAACATCTTCACCAAAGCACCATCTCCTCTCAAAACCCTAGTTCATCTCTTGTATCCAATTCTTGTCTCCAAGTCCGGATTGGTACTAGTAGGTTGCTAGTAGTGTTGATTACTCCTTGTAGTTGATGCTAGTTGGTTTATTTGGTGGAAGATCATATGTTCAGATCCTATTTGCATATTAATACCCCTCTGATTATGAACATGAATATGCTTTGTGAGTAGTTACATTTGTTCCTGTGGACATGGGAGAAGTCTTGCTATTAGTAGTCATGTGAAATTTGTATTCGTTCGATATTTTGATGAGATGTATGTTGTCTAGCCTCTAGTGGTGTTATGTGAACGTCGACTACATAACACTTCACCATTATTTGGGCCTAGAGGAAGGCATTGAGAAGTAATAAGTAGATGATGGGTTGCTAGAGTGACAGAAGCTTAAACCTAGTTTATGCGTTGCTTCGTAAGGGGCTGATTTGGATCCATATGTTTCATGCTTTGGTTAGGTTTACCTTAATACTTTTGTTGTAGTTATGATTCTTGCAATAGAGGTTAATCATAAGTGGGATGCTTGTTCAAGTAAGAACAACACCCAAGCACCGGTCCACCCACATATCAAATTATCAAAGTACCAAACGCGAATCATATGAACGTGATGAAAACTAGCTTGACGATAATTCCCATGTGTCCTCAGGAGCGATTTTCCTATTATAAGAGTTTGTCCAGGCTTGTCCTTTGCTACAAAAAGGATTGGGCCACCTTGCTGCACTTTATTTACTTTTGAAAGTGATGAAAACAAGCTTGACGATAATTCCCATGTGTCCACAGGAGCACTTTTCCTATTATAAGAGTTTGTCCAGGCTTGTCCTTTCCTACAAAAAGGATTGGGCCACCTTGCTGCACTTTATTTACTTTTGTTACTTGATGCTCATTACAAATTATCCTATCACAAAACTATCTGTTACCACTTATTTCAGTACTTGCAGAGAATACCTTGCTGAAAACCGCTTATCATTTCCTTCTGCTCCTCATTGGGTTCGACACTCTTACTTATCGAAAGGACTACGATAGATCCCCTATACTTGTGGGTCATCACTTCTCCTCCCCTCACACCTATATATATGAAGGAAGGCACCGGTAGAACATCGATGAACAGTTGTTAGCCGTGTGCGGTGCCCCCACCCAGAGTTTACGCCTCCGGTCATATTCATGTAGTGCTTAGGTGAAGCCCTGCGCGGATTACTTCACCATCACCATCACCACGCCGTCGTGCTGACGAAACTCTCCCTTGGCACTTTGCTGGATCAAGAGTTCGAGGGACGTCATCGAGCTGAACGTGTGCAGAACTCGGAGATGTTGTACGTTTGGTGCTTGATCGGTCGGAATGAGAAGAAGTTCGACTACATCAACCGTGTTGTCAAACGCTTCCACTTTCAGTCTACGAGGGTACGTGGACACACTCTCCCCCTCTCGTTGCTATGCATCTCCTAGATAGATCTTGCGTGAGCGTAGGATTTTTTTTCAAATTTCATGCTATGTTCCCCAACACTTTGTGAGAATAAAACTACGAATAAATTGCAAGGTAATAAAAGTAGATAGCTTTTGTCAACAAGAAAGTCATTTGTCCCTAGGCAATCGATAACTAGACCGGTAATCATTCTTGCAAGTTTACATGAGGGAGAGGCATGAGCTAACATACTTTCTCTACTTGGATCATATGCACTTATGATTGGAACTCTAGCAAGCATCCACCACTACTAAAGATCATTAAGGTCGTAAAACCCAACCGTGGCATTAAGTATCAAGTCCTCTTTACTCCCATACACAATAACCCACTTATCCGTGTTCAGGCTTCTGTCACTCCGGCAACCGACAATAAGCAAATTGTGAACATATTGTAACACCCTACAACGGGGACCCCTCACGTTTGCGCAAGACGGAGGGCACCGTAGGGCAGCACCATAATAAATTGTACACTCAAACCAACCACGATCATCAATTAGCCCATAGGACAAAACAGATCTACTCAAACATCATAGGACAACCACATATCATTCATAAATAATATATAGTGTTGAGAACCATGTTTAAGTAGAGATTACAGCGGGGAGAAGGGGTGTTACACTGCTGCATAGAGGGGGAGAAAGTTGGTGTTGATGGTAGCAAGGTTGCTGATGTAGATCGCCGTCACGATCCTTGCCCCGGCACTTGGCGCCACCGGAGAGAGGGAGAGAGCCCTCCTTCTTCTTCTTCTTCCTTGACCTCCCCCGAGATGGGAGGACAGTTCCCCCTCTAGTCCATGGCCTCCATGGTGGCGGAGGGGCAGGAGCCCCTCCTGGATTGGATCTATCCCCCTGTTCTCTTCTGTTTCGCGTTCCTGTTTTCTGGCCCTTCACCGTTTCTTAAATTCCCGAAGATCCGTAACTCCGATTGTGCTGACATTTTTACACGGTTTTTTCCCATAAATTGTCTTTCTTGCACCCTAAGAAGGGCCCCAACCGACTTACGGGGAGGGCACAAGACACCTTGGCGCCCCAGGGGGTGCCTGGCGCGCCCTGGTGGGTTGTGGAGGCCGTGGGCCTCCATTAGCGTTGATTCCACCTCCCAAAAATCACATATATTCCAAAATAATTATCCATAAATTTTTATCGCGTTTGGATTTCGTTTGATATGGATATTCTCCAAAATAAAAAACATCCAACAAACTAGAACTGGCACTGGGCACTGGATCAATAGGTTAGTCCAATAAATCATATAAAATGTTGCCAAAAGAATGTGAAAATGTATAATATTGGCATGGAACAATAAAAAATTATAGATACGACGGAGATGTATCAACACCCCCAAGCTTAATTCCTGCTCTTCCTCAAGTAGGTAAATGATAAAAAAAGATAATTTTTGATGTGGAATGCTACCTAGCATAATCTTGATCATATATCTAATCATGGCATGAATATTAAGACACGGATGATTCAAAGCAATAGTCTATAATTTGACATAAAGACATCAATACTCAGGCATCCAACAAAAAATCATGTCTTTCAAAATATCTATGCTGAATAATGACATCCCTGCAAAACCATATAGTCTTGTCATGCTCTATCTTCTTAACACAAAGTATTTATCATGAACTACCCCGGTGTCAGCCAAGCAATTGGTTCCTACTTTTTAACGCGCTTCAGCATTTTCAACTCTTATGCAATACATGAACGCAAGCCATGGATATAGCACAATGGATGGAAGAGAGTATGATGATAGGGGTAAATATAGAGAAGACAAAAAAGTAAGAAAGTCACACATCGACGCGGCTAACCAACGGGCTATGAAGATGCCCATCAATTGATATAATTGAAGGGAATATGCCCTAGAGGCAATAATAAAGTTATTCTTTATATTTCCTTATATCATGATAAATGTTTATTATTCATGTTAGAATTGTATTAACCAGAAACTTGATACATGTGTGAATACATAGACAAAACAAAGTGTCCCTAGTATGCCTCTACTTGACTAGCTTGATAATCAAAGATGGTTAAGTTTCCTGACCATAGACATGTGTTGTCATTTGATGAACGGGATCACATCATTAGGAGAATAATGTGATGGACAAGACCCATCCGTTAGCTTAGCATAATGATTGTTAAGTTTTATTGCTATTGCTTTGTTCATGACTTATACATATTCCTCTGACTATGAGATTATGCAACTCTCGAATACCGAGGAACACCTTGTGTGCTACCAAACGTCACAACATAATTGGGTGATTATAAAGATGCTCTACATGTATCTTCCAAGGTGTTTGTTGGGTTGGCATAGATTGAGATTATGATTTGTCACTCCGAGTATCAGAGAGGTATCTATGGGCCCTCTCGGTAATGCACATCACTATAAGCCTTGCAAGCAACGTGACTAATGAGTTAGTTGTAGGATGATGCACTATGGAACGAGTAAAGTGACTGCCAGTAACGAGATTGAACTAGGTATGACAATACCGGCGATCGAATCTCGGGCAAGTAACATACCGATGACAAAGAGAATTACGTATGTTGTTATGCGGTTTGACCGATAAAGGTCTTCGTAGAATATGTAGGAGCCAATATGAGCATCCAGGTTCCGCTATTGGTTATTGACCGGAGATGTGTCTCGGTCATGTCTACATAGTTCTCGAACCCGTAGGGTCCGCACGCTTAACGTTCGATGACGATTTGTATTATGAGTTATGTGTTTTGGTGACCGAATATTGTTCGGAGTCCCGGCTGAGATCACATACATGACGAGGAGTCTCAAAATGGTCGATAGGAAAAGATTGATATATTGGACGAAGGTATTTGGACACCTGAATGGTATCGGGATATTTCAGATATTTATCGGAGAACCTAGGGGTTACCGGAACCCCCGAGGGAAGTAATGGGACAACATGGGCCATAGGGGAGAGAGAGGGGAGCCCACAAGGGGTGGCGCGCCCGCCCCATGAGTTGCCCGAATTGGACAAGGGGAAGGGGGCGCGGCCCCCCTTTCCTTTCCCCCTCCCTCTCCTTCCCTATTTCCCCCTCCATGAGAAGTTAAAAAAGGGCGGGGGGGGGGGGATCCTACTAGGAGTGGAGTCCTAGTAGGACCACCCCCTTGGCGCGCCCCCTTGGTGGCCGGCTTCCTCCTCCCCTCCTTTATTTACGGGGGCAGGGGGCACCCCAAAGCACAATAGTTATTCTCTTAGCCGTGTGCGGTGTCGCTCTCCATAGTTTACTCTTCCGGTCATAGTGTCGTAGTGCTTAGGCGAAGCCCTGCGCGGATCACATCACCATCACCGTCACCATGCTTTCGTGCTGACGAAACTCTCCCTCGACCCTCTGCTGGATCAAGAGTTTGAGGGACGTCATCGAGCTGAACGTGTGCCGAACTCAGAGGTGCCGTATGTTTGTTACTAGATCGGTTGGATCATGAAGACATTCGACTACATCAACCGTGTTAACCTAACACTTCCGCTTTCGGTGTACGAGGGTATGTGGACACACTCTCCCCTCTCGTTGCTATGCATCTCCTAGATAGATCTTGCGCGATCGTAGGAATTTTTCTGAAATTGCATGCTACGTTCCCCAACAGTGGCATCTGAGCCAGGTCTATGCGTATATGATAGGCACGAGTAGAACACAAAGATTTGTGGGCGATAATAGTCATACTGCTTACCACCAACGTCTTATTTTTATTCGGCGGTATTTTTGGATGAAGCGGCCCGGACCAACCTTACATGACCATGTTCATGGACCGTTTCCACCGACAGACATGCAACTTGTTTTGCATAAAGGTGGCTGGCGGGTGTCTATTTCTCCAACTTTAGTTGAATCGAATTTGACTACGACCGGTCCTTGTTGAATGTTAAAACAATACACTTGACGAAAAATGGTTGTGGTTTTGATGCGTAGGTAAGAATAGTTCTTGCTAGAAGCCCGTAGCAGCGACGTAAAACTTGCAACAACAAAGTAGAGGAGGTCTAACTTGTTTTTGCAGGGCATGTTGTGATGTGATAAGGTCAAGACATGATGTGATATACGTTATTGTATGAGATGGTCATATTTTTGTAAAAGTTATCGACAACTGGCAGGAGCCTTATGGTTGTCGCTTTATTGTATGAAATGCAATCGCCATGTAACTGCATTACTTTATCACTATGCGGTAGCGATAGTCATAGAAGCAATATGGAGAGACGACAACGATGCTACGATGGAGATCAAGGTGTCAAGCCGGTGATGATGGAGATCATGACGGTGCTCTGGAGATGGAGATCAAAGGCAAAAGATGATGATGGCCATAACATGTCACATATTTTGATTGCATGTGATGTTTATCTTTTTATGCATCTTGTTTTGCTTAGTACGGCGGTAGCATTATAAGATGACCCCTCACTAAATTTCAAGGTATAAGTGTTCTCCTTGAGTATGCACCATTGCGACAGTTCGCCATGCCGAGACACCACGTGATGATCTGGTGTGATAAGCTCTACGTTCACATACAACAGGTGCAAGAAAGTTTTGCACGTGCAGAATACTCGGGTTAAACTTGAAGAGCCTAACATATGCAGAAATGGCCTCGGAACACTAAGACCGAAAGGTCAAACGTGAATCATATAGTAGATATGATCAATATAGAGATGTTCACCATTGAAAACTACTCCATCGCACGTGATGATCGGGCATGGTTTAGTTGATATGGATCACAAGATCATTTAGATGACTAGAGGGATGTCTATCTAAGTGGGAGATCTTAAGTAATATGATTAATTGAACTTAAATTTATCATGAACTTACTCTTGATAGTTTTGCCATATCTATGTTGTTGTAGATCAGTGGCCCGTGCTACTGTTCCCTTGAATTTTAATGCGTTCCTAGAGAAACCTAAGTTGAAAGATGATGGTAGCAACTACGGTGCAGGTGCAGAACTTGTGGATTATCCTCATTGCCGCCGCGGAAGAATTACGTCTTTGGAGCATGCTAGGTGCAAGGCCCACTGCAGGAGAAACTCCGGACATTATGAACGTCTGGCAAACTAAAGCTGATGACTACTCGATAGTTCAGTGTACCATGCTTTACGGCTTAGAATCAGGACTTCAAAGATGTTTTGAACGTCATGGAGCATATGAGATGTTCCAGGAATTGAAGTTAATATTTCAAGCAAAATGCCCGAGTTGAGAGATATGAAGTCTCCAACAAGTTATATAGCCGCAAGATGGAGGAGAATAGTTCTGTCAGTGAACACATACTCAGAATGTCTGGGTACCATAACCACTTGACTCATTTGGAGTTAATCTTCCTGATGATAGTGTCATTGACAGAGTTCTTCAATCACTGCCACCAAGCTATAATGGGTTCATGATGAACTATAATATGCAATGGATGGAAAAGACAATTCACTACAAAAAAAGACACATCCGTGACATTTGTGGCCGAACGAATTTTTTTTCTGTCATACTTATGACACTTCTACGACGATAATTGTGACAAAACCCAGTATCATCATAGATGTGGTGGGCTCCTACTTCTATGACAAAAAATCATGACAGAAAATGGGCTTTTCATCCTGGGCGGGCCGGAGATGCAGCTGCATGACATTCTTTGGGTCGTCCATGGCGGAAAAAACCGTGGTAGAAGCGAGGGCGAGGAAAATATCGGGGTGTTCCCGGTTACGGTGGGTGGTCGGGGCCGAGCGATGCATGGAGGTTTGCACGTTTCTCTTGTACACGCACGCACGTGGGTGCGAGGCGTTGGGCTCTAACTGAACCCGAGCGAGGCGTTCGCCTACTAAACCTGAGCAATTGCACTGCAGGCTGCGCATTACTAAACCCGAGCGAGGCGTTGGGCTCTAACTGAACCTGATCGAGCGATTCCTTCGCTACTACTGCTAACTGAAGCCGATCGATGCTGCCTCTGGATGAACAGTGAGCATTGCTGGGGGGGTTGGATGAACAGTTCCCGGTGGGGGTGGATGAACAGGACCCCATGGTGTTGCCTCTGGATGAACAGGACCCCGATCGATCGAGTCGGTTGGGGCTAGATGAACAAGACCCCGTGGAGGGCTGGATGAACAAGACTACCGCATGGATGGCTGGATGAACAATAGAAGGTGGAGGGCTGGATGAACAGTAGCCCATGGAGGGGTGGTTAAACAAGATCCTGTGGAGAGGGCTGGTTAAATAGTAGCCGGTGGAGTAGCGCGCGGTGGAGGCTGGGCGAACAGGAGCCCGTGGATGAACAGTCATAGGTGGAGGCTGGAGGAGGTCGACGGTGGATGAACAGTAGCCCGTGGAGGCTGGAGGGGGTCGACGGTGGAGATGAACTGTATCCCGTGGAGTCCCGTTTTGCGGTACGCCACACCCCTCCCGATGAACAGGACCCCCATTTCGATCGTAGCGCTCCAACAGAAGTTCGTTTCCTCTGTTTTGCGGTACGCCACACCCCTCCCGATCAACAGGACCCCATTTCGACCGTAGGAGATCCAACACAAGTCCGTTTCCTCTGTTTTGCGGTACGCCAGACCCCTCCCAATGAACAGGATCCCGTTTCGACCGTGGTCAGTCGAACACAAGGTCGTTTCCTCCATTCTGCGGTACGCCAGGCCTCATTTCCATCGGTTGTTCCATCCAAGCCCTCCCGATGAACACGACGAGGCATTTCATTCCGACCCAGCCGGTTGGCTCCCCATGAACACGACGACGACACTGTTTCTCCATTCCGTTCCAGCCATGTACATGAGCCCTGGCCGTACGTATGCACGAGTAGGCGTTCGAGAGCCCGCCCATATGTACGTACATGGCCGTATTTTCTTTCTTGCACCCTAGCTGTTGTACGTACGTGCACATGCTACGTGCGCGCCTCTACTACAACACGTGCGCGTCTACATCGACCAGTATGTACGTACACGTTCGCGACCAGAATGACAACGCTACGTACGCTTCAACTAGGTGGGTCCCGACTGTCAGGCACTTCCTTGTGTGCAAAGATGTAGCTGGTGGGTCCCAACAGTCAGGGGGGCGAATCGTTTTTTTGCCTGGACGCACTTCCTTGCGTGCGAAGATGTAGCTGGTGGGTCCCAGCAGTCAGGGGGAAAACGTTTTTTCGCAAAATACGGTGGCCCGTCCGGTGGGTCCCTGCTGTCAGGTGGAGGAATAATCATTTTGCGCGTAACAAGGAGGCACTTCCTTGCGGCCGCCGTGGACCCAACTGTCAGCCTCTCCATGTACAGTACTCTTCCGATGGAAGTCGTTCCTTGACCACATTGACCATGCCGTGCCGAGAGCACCAGGGTGGTGGACGGCAATGAGGCCTAGGAAGGGACGACGGAGCCGGGAAGACAGCGTCGATGGAAGCTTCAGCGGAGAGGAGTACTAGGGTTCACTGGTTCGGCTGCGGTGTGAGGCTGCCGTCGCCGCAGAATAGCAGGGGGTGTGGGTTAGTGGAGGGATGGCCTGGCCAGCAGTGGGAGTAGTAGGGGGCAGTGAGGCCTCCGCGGTAGCACAGGCGGCCATGGGAGGCAGGAGCAGGCGGCACAACCGGCGCTGCTTTGGGCGGCTGGAGCAAGAAAAGCAAAGGTTGAAGAAGCACTATGGCCGTTGGATGGACATCGTACGGTCACTGCAGCTAGAATCGTTTATATTGACTAACTTGACAAAGCCCTTGGTACGCATCAACTTAGTAGGCCCACAGGTCAGCCTCCGAAATGGTGCACCCCAGATGTCAGGGGGAGAAATCCTTTTTTGGGCGGCCGAAGCTAGAATATCCGAGATTAAAGAAGAAGCACGACATCCGTTGGATAGACATCCAGTGGCCACTGCTGCTAGAACCGTGTGTTGACTATAATAAGTTGACAAAGCCCTGCATACGCGTCAACTTCTTTTTTTTAGGGGACGCATCAACTTAGTAGGCCCACAAGTGTGTGGTAGAGAACTTATAGCCCATTTTCGATTTGTAAGAATGTACAACCCATTTTTGAATTCTAATGGAATTTACTACAACCTATTTACAGTTTGTTAAAATTACATCCCATTTTCTAGCTAGGACAACGATTAATAATTTCAACCAACCGTTCAAGACAGAATTCAATAAAATTTCCCACATTTTGATGGGATCCGAAATATTTTTATCCCAAAATTTCTAGTCAGATTAAATATAAATTTGTATTACGTAAAAATCCAACAAAACATGGCGTGCGCAACAATTAAAAATTAAGATTTTCAAAATACATAAATAATATTTTATAAACTAATTTCGTGTTTGGTGCATTTTTTATAGTTACTGCCTAGTTTTTATAATTACATCCCATTTATTATTTTTTAAAGCCCATTTTCCTATTAAGCCTAATGCATCCCTCCTAGGAAAGATTTGCAGCCCATCGGGGCAGAGAACAACAAGTTGACCTTGCCTGGGTATTCCTAAAAAATGTATAGCTGGGCTAGCCATTTCATCTTGAAAAGAATTAATATCTAGGCTGGATATCTATCCTGGGATAGACGGGCCACAACCCGCCCAGTTAATACCCTGCTCTCCTCTGAATAACAACGAAAACATCGCAAAGAAAAACTCTGCAGTGCTCACGCCTCAAAAACACAAATACTGCTCGAGCTGCTTGGTCCCAGCCGTCGGCCCCACCTTGTGCAATTCTCTCGTTTATATTGACTACATAGGTTGACAATGGTGTGGGACCGTGATGTCAGGAAACCAGGAGGAAGCAAAAAAAAATATAGTTGTACATAATAAGGAGGTACTTGCGTATGTACGGCTATGGCCCCATTGGGTCCCTACTGTCATCCAGTCAAAATAAAGTCATCTCCTGAATCCTCATGTTCATTGACCATGTTAACAATGCTCGGCGCCACAGCGAGTGCAACAACTCAAAGGACGACGGAGAGGGCCTCGTGGACCCTACGGATGGTATGATACAGCACCCGCTGCTCATTCAGGAAGCGAGGATCACCGGACACCTATGAGCACCTTCTTCGAGATCGAGACAAAGATGAAACGGTAAGGCGCTTGGGAGCTCTGGTTTATTTCACACCTGTATTAAGATACAAGTGTAATTTACTCGTCATCGGAAACAACGCGTAAAATACAGGCGTAATGAAACCAAGGGCCCGAGGTCTGTAAGTAAAACCAGAGTGTTACGTATGTAATTTGAGAGACCAGTGTATATTTTAATAGTCAAAATCGACCAACCAAGCGCTTCGCCCGAGACCATCTGCTTTTATTTACAAGCGTTAGTTTTACAAGAGGTTTTGGTTGGAAAACGACGATCCGATCACGGCCTAAGATGATGAGTTGGTCAGAAGATCATATGGTTTCACGTCTAACCTACCCGACTTGTCGTATAGGCTATGAATGAAACATAAGACGATGAACTTCCTATGCACGGAAACAACAGAAGAGGATGATCTTCTTAACAAGCAAATCATCGGCATTAGATCGACATGCAAAACAATACAAAACATTATTCTCAGGAGGCACGATGAACAACTCGTGATGCCGCATGCCACAACATTCCAAGATCAACTTTGCAATCAAACACAAGGCCTGGCATTACATAGACAATATTCAGAACAAACTCTTAACACAGGAATATCTCAGCAAAGTAACTATTTACTTCTAAACTGAATAGATGAATAGGAAAAAACGATCGACGCTGCTCATAGCAAAGGGCGTTCCACTAAAAAATATCAAATGCATGTCTTCTGGCTAACATCAATGAGCAAATTTTGACAAGGTTTTCCAACTCCAATATACTAAACTAATGTCTTCTTGCTAACATCAATGATTAAACTTTGACAAGCTTTTCCCATTCAAAATATGTAAAGAATATGATCGTGGAGTCCTGTCCTGGCTTCTTGTACTTGTTTGGGCACTTATTGCCCAGTGCACTCCACGTGTTGTAGAGTTGCCTATGCTCTCTGCAGACTAGTCATGTCACCAGCGTCTAATAATACTCTGTAAAGCTTCTCCATCATTCCTTCAGAATGTAGCGCAACAAGAATCGCTTCTTTTTCTCGCAAAGAGGAGCGACCTCTTGGGCCCGATAATGCACCGGTTGCCTTAGACACATTGGCTCCTTTTGCAGTTCCACTAAAATCAAAGTCGGAATAAAACCAAGCTTTAATTTTGATATCCCTGTAAGCAACAATAGGTATAAGGGAAACAATTACTGAGAAATAATGGTTGATGACTTGTACTCCCAGAAGAAAAACATCTACTGATCTACCTTATCTTAATTGGAAACAAAGCAGGAGAGTAGCAATTCTCAATCAGTGTGATTCATTCATATTAACTGAGACAATCTTAACAATGCCTTGTTTCAACACGTATAAAGAACGACAAAGCAGAAAAGCATCATTCCTAAAATAATGCGACTGATTCATTTTAACAGAGACATTATCTTAACAATACCTTGGTTAAACATGTAGAAAGAAGTACAAAGCAGGATAGTTCCATTTGTAAAACGATGTAACTGATATATAATAACAGAGACATTATCTGAACAATACATTTCTTAAAAATGTACTCCGGCCGATCCCTAATAGAAATGGTACTCCCGCCGATCCCTAACAGAAATGGTACTCCTGCCGATCCCTAACAGAGTTTGTTGTAACAAAGCAACAATCATCATGTCTGGGTTGGTACCATTTTTGTTCACTACTTAAAGGGAAAAGAGAGCAATACAATAGCTTCAATTCAACATTTATTTAAAACAGTACCAATACAAGTAGCACATCATCTCAAAACACACTGCACGATCATGTGGATGAAGGCAAGTACCAACTTTGTCATGGCCTTTTACAAGATCACCTACGAATCTGCCAACACGAATAGGAAATCCAATCTCCTTTTGTGCAGTTGCACTGAAATCAAGCAAAGTCGCCAGTGTGACATTTAAGTTTGTTAGGCAACATGTTGAATAGATATCCCTGTTTTAACAGAGGCAAAAAAGGAAACAATTACTGGCCAATAAGGAGGATGAAACAAATGGCGACAAAAAGATGCATCTACCTTATCTTGATGGAAAACAAAGTAGGACAGTAGCATTTCTAAAACGGTTGCATTGATTCATATTAACAGAGAAATTCTCTTAAAACAACATTCGTTAAGAATGTAATTTACTTTTAACAGTGGCACTGCTTCAATTTTCCAGCAGCATTCTTAGATTAACAACAACAAAATAGTTGTATGGGACATGACATGGGACATGACATGGGACATGGGACATGCCAGCACCATGTTCGTCCACACGTATAAATGGGTGATGCAGAGTATGTGGCCAAGCTACATATCTGTGTTGGTCCCATATTTCTTCTCTTTGAAAGTTTTTCCTATGTGAGGGCAGCAAATCTAGTCCTGCACAAACTACCCGACCCCCCAGTTTCTTTCCCTTTTCAACAAAGAGATCGGTTCCTTACAGATGTGTGTCTGGGTTACCCCCTTTTTCCCTTCTCGACCAACAAAGCGGCTGGATAGCTAGTCTATACTACTTTCCCTCCCTCCTTTCCTCATTGAACCACGTCCTAGATTCATGCTCCACCCCACCGCACCCTTCTTTCCTCTTTGAACCAAGACCTAGATTCGACTACAGAATCGAAAAAGATCCGCATGCAGCTAGAGCAATGACGGTTTTGAAAGAAACTTATACCTTAGGGTCGTCGGGATGTGGCAAGGCTTGCGGCGGGAGGCCGGATCTGCCCACACTACGTACGACAGTGAGGAAGAAGGGGTCAGTGGCCCTCCCGCACAGGAGCTGGGTGAAAGAGAACAGCGCAGCCGGCAGTGGATTGCCTCCCTCGCCGAAGGCGATAGAGTGAACGCTGCACTTCCTCCCCTTCCTGGTGCGACGGGATCCGGTCGCCTCCTGCACCAGCTGCGAGGGGGGAGAGAGAGAGAAGAGGCCAACGCAGTCTTGTTTAGATCTCGTGAAGAGAGGGTGAGAGACTGTGAATAGCAAACCCTAGCAAAGGAACGCTGAGCCTCCAGCGTGTATATATATATGTAGTGCGGCGAGCGTGTGGAGAGTGCAAACCCTAGCGAACAAGGGCTGAGGCTCCAGCTTATATATATAATGTAGTACGGACTGAGCTCCAGTGCCTTAACTGCACCTGCTTTTGGCTATATGACAGGTGGTCCAGCCACATTTTGGGCCCACCTGTCATAAACCCAAAGGCAGGTGCACTAAAGTCAATGAAGTTGCGTCCATATAGTACTCGTGTATACGATTAATATATAGTGGAGTGGTTTTCTTATTCTCTCCATAACAATCGTTTTAAATTGTGTAAATGCAAGCGAAACTCTTTATTTAACGTACCAGTGAATAAAACTACTACTCCCGCTGTTCCTAAATATTTGTCTTTCTAGAGATTTCAACAAATGAGTACATACGGAGCAAAATGAGTGAATCCACACTATAAAAAATGTCTATATACATCCGTATGTGGTAGTCCATTTCAAACCACATGAAAGACAAATATTTAGGAACAGAGGGAGTACTTCCGATGAACTAACGAACCACACGTCCTGGTCTCACTTCATGTCCTTCACGTGCGGTACACTACCCTCCCTTAAGTGAACAAGCACACATGCACAAAATTATCGGAAACGTGTGAGAGTGTGTACAGATAAAGAATTTTAATTTCAATTGTCGGAAAGGTTTGAGAGTATGTACAATTTGCCCTCTCTAATAATTATGGTTTGTTGTGTTCGGCCTAAACTTGGACTTTACAAAGTTTGACTTCAGTCAAATCTAATATGCGAAGTAAATAAAAATGGAGGGCTACTACGCCCATCCGGTTTTTAGTCCACACCATTTTTTAATCAAAGTTAATAGCTGGACAAATAAAATTACAAGGGAGCTGGAGACAAAGTTGTGAGAAGGCTTAGAAATCAATACAAAATTTATGCTCTTAGTACCAACGTCGATCCTTCTTTGAGGAAACATTTGGTTCATAGCCAATTGTGTGATAAAATTGCACCAACGTGAAAGACGACTGCGTCTCCAACGCAACCAAGGTGAACTGATGAAGGATATCATGTTTGTGCGTAACAAGTAAAGAGCACTGATGGAAGACGGCTTGTTTTTCATTGAAAATCGATCAACTTCACCAGCCGACGCAACCATGAGGCGCAACCATGAGCATCGATAGGTCATCGTGGTGATGCATCATCCATTTGGCATTAAGTTTGGGTGAGGCACCTATGAAGTTCCACAAATCCTCACTGTGGTCTGTTTCTTCTCAGTAATCAAGATCGAGTAAGGAAGAACCACGTGGCAGAGGACAGTGAGGCGGAACAACAATGGCCATCCAATTTTGTGCAGTTCCACTAAAATTGAGGAAGACATGCCCGGGTATGGAGATACGCATCGCTATTTCCAAAAATATAAAAAAGGGATATAGTGTTGTTACTTTGTTTTACAAGATTAACAACGACATCTCAATTGTCAATAAGAATTATGAAAAGTACACCAACAAACAGAAGCATCATGATTATCTTGATGGGAACTAAACCAGGATACCCGAGAAAAAAAGCACTTATTCATTTAACCAATGATAGTATTAGATTAGCAGCAGCAATAGGAGCATATGGACAATGACCGCACAACCACCATGTACTTTCTGTCGAAACAACATGTATACCTCCACCGAGGCATAAATCAGGACAACTTTTTGAGTGGCATTTCCTCTATAATAGTAGGTGATGTTGGACCAGCCGACGAACCCTAGCTACTATACATGGGGAGCTGGGGAGTAGTCGCATAGAAGAAAACCCGCACGCAGCGACCTGGGGAGCTGGACCAGTACTAGAAGTTATACCTCAGGTGGGCGAGATGTGGCTTAGGCGGGTGAGCGGGATCTGCCCACACGACTGCAGCGAACAAGGGCGCGGAGGACCTTCCTCCGCGCCAGAGCCTGCTCCGAGAGGATGGTGCGCATCGGCTTCCTCCAACGCCGATGGTGACAACATCAACGCTGCACCTCCTCACCTCCCGCAGTGGACGGGATTCGTCCGGATCTGTGACCACCGGTGAGGAGAGAGATAGTGTGGACACTATCATCTTGTTTTGATATGGAGAGAGTGAGAGAGCGGGACGCGAGAAACTCTATCAAAAAAGAGGCTATAATGGAGTAAAAAAATCTCTCCATAGCAGTGGTTTTAAATAGAATACATGCGTTCCCGGAAAAAGGAAACGAAAGCTGGCGGACAACTTTTTAACGTACCAAGAAAGAAAACTCGATCAAAAACACGCCCCCGCTTCCAGGTCGCGAGAGTCGTCGCGCACACACACATAGACATAGACATGCATATCCGTGTTTACGTAAAATTCCATTTCCATCTCCATCTCCAATCATATTTGTCCAACTGGCACATTATTTACATTGTTAATTATATACGCGACACTATTACCGTACAACATCTCTTGTTTGCGGGCGTCCGGACCGCTGCCACGGCCGCTCCTGACCAACCCGAACCCTCTTCATAACCCGCGCGTGCTTCCCGCCCAAAACGGTCAGTGCCGCATTCATGCCCGGCTAGAGCGGACGCGACCTCTCACTGGCGCCGGCATTGAAGCGGCGCGCCGGCCGAGAGAGCGTCGCCCGCGCCGCTTCCTGGTGCACGCGACTGCTCCGCGTTCAAAGGTCGCAATAGCCGCCACAACATGCATGTAAAAAGTTCTTGAATGTCTGTACTACAGCTAGCTGTCCTCCCCCAACTCGTCAATCTCTTCCAGTAGTGCTAGTACTCCATGGCGCGATCCATCGACAAGCAGGTGGGAAAGTTATCGTATACTCGGTTTGCGGTGAGTGGCATGCCGAGCGACCGTGTGGGGTCGAGCCGTGGAGGAGGGTGAGACACGAACGCGACAGACGTGATTTAAACGTTGGTTTTGCTCGATGGCGCGATCCAACGAAACAAAACGTTGGTTTCTCTCCATTTCCATTTTTTCTCCGGAAAAACGGAAACTTTCCACTCCATTTTCATTCCTACTCCAAGGTTGCCCGTTACAACATTCCATCAAATACAAAGGAAAACTAACACGCATGTCGATGCATCTCAATGATTCATAGATCATAGCCAATATTTACTTCACAACTAAAGACAAAAGTTGTGAGAGCGTGTCTGAAAGAAAAACTACCGATGGGGTCACTACGACTTAAACCCTAAACCCTAAACATGATTTAATTTCCTGGCGGGTAGAACACATCGAAGGAAAGATGGCTGGCACCCTAGGATCATACGATGCTTTTGTGCAGTTCCACTAAAGTCGAGCTGAGCATCCCTGATGGTAAAGATATTGAAGAAGTGTGATTAGAATAATAGTACTGGCACTAGTTCATGAGACATAAACTCATCACAAGTAGAAGCTGGTAGAAGTAGAGAAAGATTGACATGGAGATGGAGCTACGTGGGGAGCTGCGGCAGTGGAGCAAGCCGGCTCCAAAAGGAAGATGGACTACCAGGGATGTCGGGCTGTAGCTAGAAGGGCGGTTGGGAAGCGGCATCGGCCCATACCGCGGTGACCCCCGATTGGGACGCACCGACTGTGGATTTTCTCCCGCGCCGATGTCGACCGCGTCTACGCAGAACATTGTTCCCTTCCCCCAGCTGCGGTATCAGGCCGGATATGTGACCAGCGGTGTGGCCATCGTCGTCTATGCTTGTGAAGAGAGCAACCCAAGCAAGCAGGCTTGTAGCTTAGGCTCCTGCTAGTGTATATATAGTGGTTTTATTTTTCTCTCCATATCAACCATTTTATATTGCGTAAGTGTCATTGAAGAGTGAAATGATGGTTGCTTCTTCTGACTAACTTACTGTGTGATTTGACTGCTCCTTTAGTGGACCCTACATGTACCCCCCCTACGTGTATGCAACAGTCACACGTACACATGGACACAAAAACCCGCGCGACGCCCTAATGCATGCATGTCCGAGCACATGACGGAACACACACGGTCACGCTCAAGTGCTCAACCTACACGTGCATGCATACACATACTCAGCCAGGGTGAGCTAGTGACGTATAAACACCGAAAAATGTATATATTGAGCGCAATGAGCGTATTATGAAGTCCACTGACTGTATTTTTACAAATATACGTGACAGATAGTGTATTTATCTCGTTTGAAATTAATCCATATTAACCAGAGAGGAGGCAGTATGGACTAGCATTACTTTGCTGTGTCCCGTCAACTTGCTGAACGAGGAGAAGCTTGCGGGACGAGAGAAGCTTGCGCGCGGTGGCTCACAGGACAAGGAGAAACTTTCGACTAATGCAAGTTCTCCCTCGCTCAGGCGGTGGACGTGCAACAGTTAATTCGGTGTCAGATTTCCAGAAGCATACACTATACTAGTACTATTATTGTTTGACTTCCCGAAGAGGCGAACAACCAAGCGCAAAGTTTACTAGTACTAGTACTACTACTATAGTCTATAGAGGTATGTACTATACTAGTACTAGGAACTAGATGGAGGAGCATTTGCACTCTTATTATATTTTTAAAATGTGATAAAGCAATCTTCAACACATTTGGTTCTCTTCAAGGCTTCTCGCATGTGATAATGGAAGTTGATTGCATGGAACACTCGCCACAATTCTCGCTTAATTCTGGCTCATATCCTGTTACAAATAGGAGCGCTCGGTAATATTCCTCTTTTGTTATTCAACATGTAAACAGGTCAGCAAACCTTGCGGTGCATCTTTGTGCGAACCGTGCTTGCTGCAGTTTGAATGTGGCCGAGAGCTGGCTGGATGAAACACCTTGCTTCCTGCTTCTTTTTTTGTGGGGTACCTCGCTTCCTAGTGACCAGTGTTTTGGCTGATCGTCCTAAGAATGCTTATATATGAATAAAGCTCTCTCATTTACCCGCAAAAAAGATTAAGCCATATTAACTAGAAAGGAGGGAGTATGGACTAGCACTACTTTTTGGTGTGTCCCGTCAACTCGCAGAACGAGGAGAAGCTTGGAGGACAAGGTGAAGCTCACTTACACCTTTTGACTAATGCAACCTACCCTCGCCCAGCGGTGGACATGCATCGATTCATTCGGTGTCGATTGCGAGGCATACAACTGTAATCTGGGACATGCGGAGTACCATCACTGTTCGACTTCACGAAGAGGCGAAGAGCCAAGCGCAAGGTATAATAGTACGAGTAGTACTACTACTAGAACCGCATGCTGGAGCATCTGTACTCTTATTTTTTAAATCTCTGATAAAGTGCACATTTATTGCGGAGAAGGGCGGAAAACGGCAGCCCAACATGTAATGATGATATCAATCAACCATGCTTGAATATATCTTGGCCTCCGTGCGAGCCCGTCTGTGTGTTCTCGCTCCTCGTCTCTCTCAAGGAACGGCAGGTTGGCCATTTTGCCGTTAATTGAGATCGGTTTGCTCACACTCCGGTCCCACATGTCAGTGATATGCCAAGAGGAGGTGTGTTGACCGACTGGCCATACGCGTACTTGGTTTTGCACCTTCATACTACTCCTCCATCCGTCATAGTTTACAGGGCACGCTTCATTGTGATGCATTTCTCTTAATGCATTTCCACCACCAGAGAGACTTTAGACGCGTTTGGTTTAATGCTCAATTAATTAGCGCATGGTAACCGCAATCAAGTCCACAATTTTTTCTCGATGTACTACGGAGTGGAGTAAGTGCATGCATGTGTGTACCCGGGGTGGAAGCACTGCATGCATGTTTATACGCATTATTTCCTCTAGTAATAGATGCCGTGCTATAACTACCAATGCTATTTTTCAGGCCAATCGCTAGTCGCCTTGGTCCCAGAGATTTTTTCTTTTTCTGGAGCGCGCTCTATAAACAGTGACGAATGGAGTAGTATGAGAGGATTCAAAGAAGAGCGTATTGATGGTTGCTTCTTCCGAGCAACTTACAGTGGGCAAGGTGGGGCTTATGATTTGACTGCTCATTACTCACTATTAATGCGGCGCAACGACCGGGCCGAGTCTCCCATGCGGCTGTGCACTACCCCCTCGGTTCTTAAATATACTCCAGTGTATTTGTCTTTCTAGAGATTTCAACGAGTGACTACTCAAATATTTGTCTTTTTAGAGATTCAAATGGACTACTACATATAGATGTATATAGACATATTTTAGAGTGTAGATTCACTCATTTTGCTCATATGTAGTCACTTGTTGAAATCTCTAGAAAGACAAATATTTAGGAACGGAGGGAGTACACATCTGAAGCTAAAATGAGTGAATCTACACTATAAAGTATGCCCATTTGAAATGTTTAAAAGACAAATATTTAGGAATGAAGGAGTATAATTTTGTGCATGGCACATGGACCGAGATCTTTGAAGAGGCTTACGGCAAGGCTATCAAGCTTCCAACATTTGTTTACATAATTGACGTACTATACAAATAATTTTCCAGCGACATGAAATTGTACAATGGTGTGAGCTTTCAACTTTTGTTTCGTGTGTCTTGCCATAGATGCTCTTTCAGAAACAATAAAAAACTAACTTCCTTGCTAATGAATCTCAATTATTAGCAGATCAGTGCTAATATTTACATCACAACTGAAGAAAAAGTTGTGAGAAGGTGTTAAATTAAAATTGATCCATGCTTTCATTGGCAACAACGTCCCCCAAGCTCTGTCTAAATCAACAAGGCATGTTGGGAAAAAAGTAGGCATGCAGGTATGCTACATTCCAATCATTTTGTGCAGTTCCACTAAATAGAGCTGAGCGTCCCTGTTCCAAAGATATTAAGTGTGATTACGATAATAGAGGACTGCTGATGAAACAATAAACACACAAATACAAGTCGTTCACCTTTGCAGTTTCTCTTAAGACTAACTAGTTGGAGAAGATTAGGCTCGGAGTTGGATGAGGAGGATAGAGAAAAACCAATCTCCCTTTGTGCTGTCGCACTGAAATTGCCCATGTGACATTTTAGTACAACTGCACAAAACACTCTTAAGAACAAAGTGATTTGTGCAGTTCACCAAAAGGTCATAATAGCAACGAGGTGAAATGGATAGCTCATTTGCAAAAAAGAGGTAGAAAGGAAACAATTCTTGGCCAATAACAGTTGATGACACATGCGACGACAAAAAAGAAGCATATTCCTTGCCCTAAGGGAAGATAACAACACGGTTGTGTTTGTCTAAAACGATGTGAGGACGAGATTGCAATATGGAAAGTACACCGGACGAGCTACATTTTGGGCAAAGAACTATGGAAGATCCACATGCAGCGACGTGGGAAGAAGGGAAGTGGAGCAAGGCCGGAGGGGATACATGGAGGTCGTCGGGATATAACTAGGTGAGTGGCGGCGGGCGGAATCTTCCCATACTGCGGCAGCGAGCAGGTGGCGTAGGCCCTACCGCGCCGGAGCTTGGTCAGAGAGAACGGATTGTACCGCAGATCGGGACGTGCTGCCTCGGTGCCATCGCACGGAGAAACGATGCACATCCTCCCTTTCCGCCGGCGGACGGGATGGGGCTGGATCAGTGACCAACGGTGAGAGAGAGAGAGAGGCCACTGCAGCCTTGTGTGAGATACTCTGAAGAGAGACAACCAGGCAGGCAGGCTCCATTGTATATAGTGGAGCAGACTACCTTTTTCTCCATAAAAATTGTTTTATATTCTGTGTACGTGCCATTGAGCGATATAACTTTATTTAAAAATAACGCGCCAATGCATCAAGTCGAACTTTGTTTCATGCACGCGTGATGCGACCTCCGTGAGGTAAACAACCGCTTCTACAGCGTTCAAATTAGCACATGGGCTGCCATTTTAAATGCAGAAATGAGCTCCACCGTGTACCAGCGGGTGTGGCTGGGCACGAAGCGTGAGTACGTGCACGGTGCACCTATTCTCTTCTTGTATACGTACACCACCTACGTGGGGTTGTGTGAGAGAGATACAAACGTAGAGAGATATTTTTGGGGAGGGGGGTCAATCAAAAACTGTAACATATGCAATGTGTGTGAAATAGAGTCCTGGATATATCATATATATAGAGGGGGCGATCCACGAGAAAAGAGTGGAGGTATCATCGGCTTGAGGTGTCCATAGAATCGAAGAGAGGGATGATGTGTGTGTGTGTGCGCGCGCGCGATTGATAAAGAGTGCCATCGCATTTGTGTGTGTGCCCACATCAAAGATATAGAGTGGCTGGCCTACTGGAACGAGAGAGGGGACAAGTGCATTTTGTCTCTGTGGCATGGATACCTACCTACAACGCTCGACTATCGGTGTGTGGTGGGGGGAGGGGGGCCTAATTAACTATAGAGGTACAATGGCTGGTATATGTGTGGTGGAGGAGAGAGGCCTACCTCATGTATTAAGGGAGATCGATCTACCTCATGTATTAAGGGAGATCGATCGGCATCCATGCATATGTGTAGGAGAGGAATAAGGTTGGGAGAGAGACAGAGCTAGAGTGTTGGAGGGGGTGGTAGTGGAGTTGCTTCTAACAAATGGTGGGATAGGCTTGCTAGAAAAACGAAGGGCACGCCTGCAATATCAATAAGAGAGGGGATGGCTGCCTGTGTGTGCACGTGCGTGTGAGAGACGGGTCAGGAGGCATGCACGAATGATGAGGGGGGGACGATATGGCTGTGGTAAGCAGACGTAACTACATAGGAAGATCAATCGTCCTTTGTCAGAGAAAGGAGATACATAACTTGTGTGGCATGTCGATCGATCGGGGGGAATAGTTAAAATTGACCTAGGTATATGTTGGGAAATCGATCAGTACACATGCATATGTGTGTTAGAAGCAAATGAGGCATGGGGATAAGGATAGAGAGAGAGGGATGCATCTAGGAGGTGGTGCGAGAGTCATACTATATCAAGGGGGAAGGAGTGTGCGAGTACGAGATCGATGAAAAGAGTGGTGGGAGTGAGGCATGGACGGTGATAAGATAAGAGGGGAAGCTTGTGTTTGTGCTAGGCACACCTGGCTAGAGAGGCATATCGATCGATGTGTGCCGTAAAGAAGGAGCTGGGGGGCCTACACACACCGTGGGTGAACGACCTAAAGTGAAAAGATAAATTTGCGTGATGGAGTTAGAGAATGCTGAGGGAGGGTGAGAGGGATGCGGGCGTGTGCATGCACGAGAGAAAGTTAGCGCTAGCTACAAAGATAAGAGGATTGTGTGGGTGTAAAAGCCGAATAGAGATCATACTTCATTATGAAAAGCGAATTCGGATATTTAAAGAATTTATCATAGTGTTTGAAACCGATGCATGTGTGAATATATATAACGGTGATACACATGGTGTGGTTATGAACATGTTATACTACATATAATATATTTTATCTCTACTCTTATAAGAAAATGGAGTTGTTTATGATGGTGTGCCTGCCATCCTGCAATATAGGCCGCCCGATTTATATCTGACGGATAGGAAGGAAACTATGGCAATTTTAAAAAAAGATACCCACACCCCTCTCCATATTTGCAAATTAGGTCTCCCCTTGATATAGTTGATGTTCTGTGGAATGCATGGGCATCTTGCTAGTACTACATATAATATATAGAACATTGATTATAATTTGGGCTAATGTGTGGCTTTTGCAGCTCAGGTCTAAATACTTGTCATAATGTAGGGGGCGGAGCACTATACTATGTGTGATAAACATGGTGTATGTATGGAACATGGTTTAGATTATGAATATATAGTTAGTACATCAAATGTACTATTATTTGGAATCAACATCAAGTGTATTCAAAAAATAGAATTCGAGCTCATGTAGTACACATAGTTCATATCTATCTCTATAGTAATCATGTGGTGTGTTATTAAGGTAATACACGAATGATGGTTGAAGTTGGCAACAATCATGATTGTAGATTCTTATTGAAATAGAGAAACGAATTCAAATTCAGTTCGAATTGCAGCGGTAGTATAGACATTTGGAATGCACTAAAATATTGGTATGAGTAGGTTACATGCATTATACAGCAAGCGAAGGAATTTAATTGGACACAACATGGATTCATACTCCCTCCTTCCATCTATATAGGGCGTAATGCGTTTTTTAAGACCGCCTTTGACTATTGACAAGATTAATAGTACATGACATGCACAATGTGAAAATTATATCATTGAAAGAACCTTTCACGCATTTAATTTAACGGTGTGCTTTGTGTAAGTTGCATGTCATATATTATTTCTCTAATATTTGGTCAAAGTTAGCATTGAAAAACGCATTAGGACCTATATAGGTGGAAGGAGGGAGTAGCTTTGAATAGCCTTTTTATAGTAAAACGGGGCAAGACTCTCTCTTTGTGTGGTGTGAATAGTTTTATTTTTTCATTTTCTTTTTGGTTGAGGGAAGTGCGAATTGATTTGGTATGTACAAATACAATATTAGACGTTAGGCTTGTCCATAAAATTCAACCCGCGCCTTGTTATATCACGAAAATTCAGATATCGTGCTCCCAAAACTGGCGCCTTCACAACCCGCGCCTTGCTATCCCGAAATTACAACGCGTGCGAAAACTCCCTCTAGCTGTCAAATCCCGACACGCGAAATCCCCCTTCTAACCCTGAGCCGAAAGGGCTTCTAGTTCAAATCGGTGGGGGGTACTTTTGTAACACACGCTACATCTTGGACAAGTGCATCCCTAAGTCATGGTTCACCCCCACCCGTCGCCTCCTTTTTGCCATTCAAAATCCCAGGCCGCCATAACCTCTTCGCTCCAGCCGCGATACCCCACCCTCCTCTGTCCGCCACCTCACCGCTGCCCAGCCGGAGCCTCTTCCCCGACGACGTCGTCCACCGCAACAGCTCGACGTCCCTCGTCCACCTCCCCGGATGAGGATCCGTCATCCATCTCGTCGTCCCGCCGGTTCAGCCGCCCCGTCCTCCACCTCCAAGGAGCTGCTCCGACGATCGCCTCGTCTATCGCGGCTGCTCCATCCCCATAGTGCCGCCTTAACCTGCTCCACCGGAACCGCAACATCCTCACCGACTCCTCGGACGAAGCCAAGGCCTACTCGGCGCCACAAAAGAGGTTGTACACTCATCGCATCGCACCTTCTCCTTAACTCGACCTCCCGGCGCCGACAGTGCTCCACCTTGAAGCCGGCGCCACAGGCAACATCTCCACGGCAGCTCTCCCCCAGTGCGACACCCCTTCGGCGGTGGCGTCCATACCAGCCGGATCTGCTGCTGCTGCTCCGGCTCTCGCTCGCTCACGCTGCTGCTGCTGCTGCTCCGGCTCTCGCTCGATTGCTCTCTCGCCCATCTGCTGCTGCTCCGGCTCTCGCTCGCTCGCTTGCGCTGCTGCTGCACTCCCCCTCGCTTGTGTTGCTGCTCTGCTCCGATTTAGCTACACTTCAGTCGACTGAATCGACTTTTGGGTCACCGATTTTGGGGTGGGGGATCGCGGAGTTAAGGAAGAACCACCTGCAGCAGGGACGGGGGATCGCCGGAGAGGTATCCCACTATGTATCTTAGGGTTCAGGGTGGGGGTGGGGGCCTAGAGGGCTGGCCGGGGCGGCGGTAGACCAGCGGTGGGGAGTTGTTTCGGGGCGGTGAGGCGGCGTTGGGGCCGGTGGTTCAGCCGGTGGTGGCTGGCGGCTCAGGGGGGTGCAGGTTGAAGATGAACTGCAGGCCCTCCTTAAACTACATGTCAAGTGCTTCTCTGCTACCATTGCGTTCAGTTTCGACAGTAACATTCAGATTCCACAGTAAATTTCAGTTTCGACATTTAAGTTCAGAGTCAACAGTTTTTACCTCATCTGTTGTAGTCAGGTGGTTTTTGGTGATGTAAATTTTACATCTATTTTACATCATCTATTGGAGATGCTATTAGAATCCCACTTGAGATTGACGATGTACATCTTGTGCTGCTTCAGCCTTGACGTCTTCTGACTCACCGGAGCTGCTCCAATGATAGAACGATCAATCACAATGTGAGCGATGCCACAGGCGCCGCCTACTGATTCCTCGGATCTTCCTCCACACCTCGAGAACCACCTCTGCCTCAAGCTGCTTGACCAACCCAATGATGCCGAGGTTAAACACGGCTACGGCAAAGAGGTTGTACACTTTTGCATCACTTATTACTATACATTCATGTCGATCCATTAGGGCTATTTTGGTTCAACGGAAAAACATAGCAATAGGGAATTTTCTAATGGCACTCTACTATTCAATTATTCATGCATTTTGTTGAAAGGAATGAAGCAAAACATCCACCTGGACCTACTTTTCAAAATCCTATGCATGAAAACAAGACCAAGCGCATTAGTGGCAGAATACCATTCTAACTGTACACACTTTCATATGGTTTCACTTTATTTTGGCCATGTTTCTTTGCGTTCCTCTGCTCTTCCAATTCCTGTAAACCAAACACCCAAGTTGACAGAAATCCCGTGTTTACAAATGCTCTGTTTACCATATGCATTCCTATCCTATTCCGGTGTTTCTCCTATCCCTGCGTTTTTAGAATCATGCAAGCCAAATGAGCCCTTACAGAATTACTTGATTCACAATGTGTGGGTGTCGAAGGGAACTTTGTGTGGTTTGTCCTGCTCCTGCCGTGACGTCGTCCACCTCACCTGAGCTGCTGCATCGACAGAAACATCCACCAAACCAGACATCATGACTCATGGCCGTCTTTCGCCGCCTCAGATCTCCTTCCCTGCCGCCGGCACCCACCGCAACGGCATCACCATAATCGACTCAGCAGATGAACCTGAGGAGTACACGGGTCCACAAGAGAGGTCACACTCTTTTGTTTACCTTATGTTATGCATTGCTTAAAATTACACGCTACTTTATCGTCTGTTCACCTCTTGGACTCCAAGTCAGTCCAAATTAATGTTCAAACTTGAGTTCTAAATTAGTTGTGGGGCACATATCGAGGAAGCAATGAATAGTATCGCTGTCTAATATCTGGTTCACCTAGGGTATGCCTATGTTGTTCATCTTGGGTGGGAAACAAATAGTAAAGCAATCATCGCTCTGCCTTTTACTAAATTAAAGCAATCATCAGCCTGCTATCATTATTTTGGATCCATCCACTGGTTGTTGCCATCACTCTAAATTTCTGCATGCCCTCCTTACATAATCTCACCATATTTTTTTCATATGCATGTCAGATATTGTACACAGTCATGCTGAACATGTAGAGAAAAAGAGAAGAGTTTTGCGCGGCAATACGATGTCATGCAGACATCACTCCACGTTGGGTTCAATGGAAAACCCTCCCCACCCCTCTCCAGATTGTAATCCAGAGGAAGATAACTGTTCTGAGGCAGATTCAGACGCCGTTGACCACTCCTATTTACCCCCAAGGTGTTTTCTCTACCTTGGCATGATGATGTTAGTCATATCATGCATATGTTGCCTTGTAGTGCCTTCTTTTGACATCATATATGTCATCTTCTTAGTTTAGACATGTTCTGTAATGCCACCTGTTTAGTTTATATATCATATATGGGAATTATGCAGTCTCATGTCTTTTAGCCAGCCATAATATATGTGAAATGTGCAATGCCATCCTGTTTAACCGGGCATCATATATTTGAATGATATCTTGCCCATCCTTTTCTTCATTACATTTCCATTTGTCGACAATGTTTGTACATTAAACTACTCTTCCTGTTAATCAGCCATTTGGGTGGGAGATGGAAAATTCTAGAGTGAAAACAAGGCCTTCAGAGCAGACAGTGCTACCTGCCAAAGCAGATCTCTTGTTGGGTCCTGATAGCTCCTCAGAGATGGATTCGGAGACAGATGACCAGTCCTATTCCCCCACCGAGGTGTATGCTCTAACTTGGCACGATTATACTGCTCATATCATGCATATGGTGTCTTGCATTGCAAAGTTTAGACATCATATACACAATATTCAACACCATGTTCTTAGTTCAGACATCATATTGAATGCCCTCTGTTTAGCATATAAATCACATATGTGAATTACATGATGTGATCCTAATTACTTAGATAACATGTAGGTGAATTATGTCACGATCCTATTTAGTTATTCATCATATCTTTGAATTATGTTATGCTATGCTATCCACTTTAGATAGACATCATATATGTGAAATTATGTCATGCTATCCATTTTAGTTAAACAATATACATGTCAACTATTTCATGCCCTATTTTTCCACACTATCTATTGCATCATCTCTCATACAATGTCTCAGACATTCAACTATGTTTCTGTTTATCAGCCATTTGAATTGGAGTAGGTGATGTCGATATCTAGCGGACTAAAAACACGGTCTTCAAGTAAAAGCAGTGCTACCTCTTGGTGGAGATAGCACCCGGTTGTACATGCACGAGAACCAGCCCTACCACACATAACCCAAACTCTGAGATTGTACCCCTCTGCGATGGACGGAAGAACCAGCTTCACCCAATCTAACCCCAACCTCAACAGATAGTAACCCAGTTCCTGTTGACACAAAGACCATCTCCACCACAGAGCTCCCAAACAAGAGCGATTAGTAAGGTAGCTCCGGTGCCCAAAGGGCCAAGTACTACCACGGCGAACCCCAACTCCACCGGTTAGTACGCCTATTCACGTGGAGGAAGCACAACCAGCTAGTCTTAGTTTAGCATCTATCGCATTTGATGTTGTTAAATCCTATGCGTATCTTCCCATCTTGGAAATATTATACTAAAGATGAAGGAAAATGCCCGATTCTTGCAGGTGTTTGTCCAAGAGTTATGTGTAAGTAATGTTATTCATGGCCATTACTTTGCTTTCTCCCATACAACCTACCTCCATGATGGTTATAATACATCAAATTTTCCCATTTTTCTCTATAGAGAAGGACCGATTTGGAAACTTAGGATGAGGTAACCTGTGCTAATACCTCTGCTATCTTCAAGAATGCTTGGTGGCAGTATCGGAATTACCTGAAGAAAGTGTACTTCACCGGCAAAGAAACTCATCAAATTCCCTTTGTTCTCCTGAGACACATTTACTGGACGATGACTGGGAACGCCTTGTTCTGTAATGGTCCCGAACCAATAATGTGGTAAGGTCTATGAGCTCATTTTCTATTTTTAACTACTATATTCTTGCGTCTTACTGTACTCTGTTCATGTAGAACAAGTGCCTAAACCCGAAGAACAACTGTTCTAATTTAACATTCCATTGCTATCATAGTTCAAAAAAGCGCTAGGCATTAATTGTGCGTTTTGCCACCGCCTTGCGCTTTACTGACCAAAACGCATGCTTATGCGCAGTTATGCACAGATTAAGCGTAGTTATGCGCACTGCATTTTGCCAACGCCTAGAGCCTAGGCACGCTTAAGCGCTCGCTTAGGCGCTCCTTTTTAACTATGATTGCTATCATGCATACTGCTTTGCTCTTGTATCACTGTATTTACTCATACAAACTTATTTTTAAATTGAAGGATCCAATCGAAACTCCAATGGCACAACAGGTATGTTCACGCATGTTTCTTTAACAGGTTTTCTCTTATCAATAGTTATGTTGATTTCAATTTCAATTGTGTATACTGTTGACTTCTCATATCATGCACATTACTAGCATCATAACAGAGCCAATAGTGTTATTGTACATGTAGACCCATGGTACCCATCTGAAATCTTGTTGTGCCGTGTAGTTTCCCACGCTTTGTATTCTTTCACTGCTACTTTGTCTTGAACTGATATGATTTGAACCGTGTCTCTATTTTGATTTGGCAAGACAATGCAGTGACCCTAGGACATAGATATATGTTTGTTTGATGCTTTTATTATGTACTAGTACTTGGCAATAGAAGACTTGGTAGTTTAATCATGTCCACCTTACTAATGAACTGGTTCACCGAAATGACTTTCATATACTAGTACATGCTAAACCTGTTATTTGTCTGCTTGTTTCTTCTTTTAGAATGCTGACAGAGTATTGGGGAAGAGTGCCTTATTAAGCAATGGTAAAGGAAGTAATGCAGATAAGGTCCAGGATAGTGAAACATCCTTGTTGGTCTCCAACAAAGCTGATAAAACAACTAAGGAAGACTATCTTGAAGGCAGTGAGACAACCCCAATGTCCTGTCTTGGTTTAGTGTTCGAGTTACTGGCCACTACCGCTTCCACAAGCTATTCAAACTCACTACCTGAACCAGTTCGGTTTCTTGAGTCTCAATTACAAGATGAAAGACATCGATCAGCTGTGCTGCGACAAGAAGCGGAAGAATTGCGGAAGTCCCTGGAGCATTCAGATGCATACTTTCTGGTGCAACAGCAAGCGTTGGAGGATTTTAGCGCCAAACATGACAAAGCTAATAAGCTAGCTAAGCTCATTGCCAGCATGGTGGATACCCAGGATAACGTTTCTTGAGATCTTCTGAAGTTGTTTCAGTTATGCTCTTGTTTTGCTGCCGTGTTTATTTCCACTGGTGGCCAATTTTGACGGCCAGTGTATGTAATATGCTGCTTTGTTCCCTATATTTGCACTGGTGGCGAACTTTGATGCTCAGTGGATGTAATATGTGTAATAGCAGTAATAGGCTAGCGTTAATTGCTTGCTTATTTATTTCCTTATTGTCTTGTTTAGTTGTTTGCTTGTAGTCACTGCAGTTCTTTTTCTGTGTTTTTCTAGTGGCCACAATAACCTATCTTTGGAAACTAGGCCAAAATAATCATGGCAACACACAGACTGTTGTAACCATGGGCCTCCTGCGGGCCGTATGATCCATGGGCCTTCTACGGGCCGTAGGATCCATTGGCCTTCTATACGAGCCGTAGGATCCATGGGCCTTCTACGGGCCGTACGATCCATGGGTCTTTTATGGGCCGTACGATCCATGGGCCTTCTATGGGGCGTATCATCATTTCGCCAATCATGGGCCATACTATTCATGGACCATAACGGGCCGTTAATAGGCCGTATTTGATAACTCTATTAAAACAACCCAACGGTTTTTAACATGAAAACAGCCCAATGTATTAACGGACCACAAACGGGCCGACTGTAACCACGGGCTGAATTTGGCCCGCAAGCAGAAAATGACAGTAACAGGCCGCAAGTAACCAAATGCTGGAAATGAGCCCAAGAATAAATGGGTCCTCAGAAGGCTGAAAGATAACATGGGCTGGAAACGGCCCAATGGAATAATGGGCCGTTAATGGCAGTGCAGTGATACACTGTTCATCATGGGCCAGTTTCACCACGGGCCGTTAATGGGCCAAGAGTTACAAAGGGCCTCATATGGGCCGAAAGACGTCATGGGCCATACATGGGTCGGAAGTTAAAATAGGCTGGAATCATATTGGACAGCCCAGATGACGGTACTGGGCCTAATTCGGAGAGGTCGTAACGGGCGCTGGGTTAGCAGGCTGTAAATGGGCTATATACGAATAGGCCATTAACAGGCTTTCCGTGGGCCGGCCAGCCACCTTTTGACCAAGTCAAACGGGCCAGCCTTTTCATAGGAATGGGCCTCTCTTGGGTCGTGCCACGTGTCGACGTATCATTGGCGCCTTGGGTCCAATGAGTGGATGACATCTATCCCAACGGTGAGCCGACACGTGTTTCCTCCAGCCAATGATGATTTTACACGTGGAAAATCCCCATTGGTCGGGGCTGTTAACGGGTTATCGGATCCAAAACCGGACCCGATAGCTTAACGGCGTTTCGTTACAGTGGATGCCATGTGTCGGTCACCCTTGATGAAAGCACTTCTGTGACGCGCGATTTATCATCATGGAAGTGGACACTTCCGTGATGATAATTTTGGTAATGTCATGGAACACTTCTATGACAGCACAGGTATGACTATCTTGATTCTGTCATAAAATCGTCATGGATGTACATGCATGACAAAAAACGTGACCTACTGTGAAAAACATGTATCATCAAGGAAGTGTATTTTTTTGTAGTGATTCTCGAGCTCTTCGCAATGCTAAAGGCTGCGGAGCTAGAAATCAAGAAGGAGCATCCAGTGTTGATGGTTAACAACACCACTAGTTTCAAGAAAAAGGGTAAAGGGAAGAAGGGTAACTTCAAGAAGAATAGCAATCAAGTTGCTACTCATGGGAAGAATCCCAAGTCTGGACCTAAGCCTGGAACTTAGTGCTTCTCTTTGCCAAAGGACCGTCACCGAAGCGGAACTGTCCCAAGTATTTGGCGGATAAGAAGGATGGCAAAGTGAAAGGTATATTTGATATACATGTTATTGATGTATACCTTACTAATGCTCGTAGTAGCGCCTGGGTGTTTGATATCGGTCTGTCGCTCATTGAGGGAGTCCTGGATTAGGGGTTATCCGGACAGCCGGACTAGATCCTTTGGCTGGACTGGTGGATTATGAAGATACAAGATTGAAGACTTCGTCTCGTGTCCGGATGGGACTCTCTTGGCGTGGAAGGCAAGCTTGGCGATACGGATATGTAGATCTCCTTCTGTTGTAACCGACTTTGTGTAACCCTAGCCCCCTCCGGTGTCCAAATAAACCAGAGTGTTTAGTCCGTAGGACAACAACAATCATACCATAGGCTAGCTTCTAGGGTTTAGCCTCTACGATCTCGTGGTAGATCAACTCTTGTAATACTCATATTCATCAAGATCAATCAAGCAGGAAGTAGGGTATTACCTCCATAAAGAGGGCCCGAACCTGGTTAAACATTGTGTCCCTTGCCTCCTGTTACCATCCGCCTTAGACGCACAGTTCGGGACCCCCTACCCGAGATCCGCCGGTTTTGACACCGACACTCATATTTGAAACCCGAAACAGGGGCTACGGATTAAATGAAGATTGGCTAAGGACGAGGTGATGATGCGCGTCGGAAATGGTTCCAAGGTCGATGTGATCGTTGTCGGCACGCTACCTCTACATCTACCTTCGGGATTAGTTTTAGACCTAAATAATTGTTATTTGGTGCCAGCGTTGAGCATGAAAATTATATCTGGATCTTGTTTGATGCGAGACAGTTATTCATTTAAATCACAGAATAATGGTTGTTCTATTTATCTGAGTAATTTCTTTTATGGTCATGCACCCTTGATAAGTGGTCTATTTTTGTTGAATCTCGATCGTGGTGATACACATATTCATAATATTGATGCCAAAAGATGCAAAGTTGATAATTAAAGTGCAACTTATTTATGGCACTGCTGTTTAGGTCATATTGGTGTAAAGCGCATGAAGAAACTCCATGCAGATGAGCTTTTGGAATCACTTGATTATGAATCAGTTGATGCTTGCAAACCATGCCTCATGGGCAAGATGAGTAAGACTCCGTTCTCCGGAACAATGGAGCGAGCTACTGACTTATTGGAAATAGTACATACTGATGTATGCGGTCCAATGAGTATTGAGGCTCGCAGCGGGTATCGTTATTTTCTAACCTTCACAGATGATTTGAGCCGATATGGGTATATCTACTTAATGAAACATAAGTCTGAAACATTTGAAAAGTTCGAAGAATTTCAGAGTGAAGTGGAAAATCATCATAACAAGAAAATAAATCTGATCGCGGAGGCGAATATTTGAGTTACGAGTTTGGTCTTTATTTGAAACAACATGGAATAGTTTCGCAACTCACGCCACCTGGAACACCACGGCGTAATGGTGTGTCCGAACGTCCTAATTGTACTTTATTAGATATGGTGTCGGTGTACTAGAGTAGGGGTACCCTAGTATCCCGAACTTGTGCACGGGTAGTTGCAGCCCTCCGCGGCAAGGCTTACCGGGTGACCGCCAAGGTCCTCCGTGGTTCCTTTGGAGCCAGTCAAGAACAAAGTACCCAAGGCACCTAGGAGACAAGGCCCCGGCAAGAGCAGCTTGCCGGGAAGGCCACCCAAGGCACCTAGGAGACAAGGCCCCGGCAAGAGGAGCTTGCCGGGAAGGCCCGGTGAGCAACAAGCTTCCAGACGCGACAAGACAACAACCGCGGCAAGGCGCTTGCCGCGGCAGACCACCACTCAGTACTGCGCTCCGGCACATCCACTAAGCGTGTCGCCTACAGGACCTTTCCGGTAGAAGCGTGGCGAGCCGTCTTGACGGTGAGTCTGATGGCAAGCGGCGCTGACAAGATTGCCACCGTGTGGCAAGCGGTGGCGCCCACAACGGTCCCTTTCTGCCTTTGTTAGGGCGACACGTGAAGCGGGCATTTAATGCCTTTGTCCCTGCCGTCGGGGTTAGGTATGATACCTTTGTACAAGTAGTTGTACCAACCACAACTCCTTTTCAATTTTTACCCTTGTCTACGTTGCCACCTGTCGGAGACCCCTTTAGCATATAAAAGGAGGCCCATGCGCAACGTAGGAAGGGGCTCGACCTCACGCTCGGTCTCGTTAGCGGCTTGTGTGTATTGTAGCACTCAGCGCTCCTGAGCAAGAACCCAATACACTCAGACATGCAGCAGTAGGAGTGTTATCTCTCCGGAGAGCTCCGAATTTGGGTAAACCGCTCCTGTGCTTCGCCTCGATCTGCTCTTCGTGCGACCTCCGCCCCCCGCCGAACCGAAAGGGGCTCGGTCCGCCGGTCCCATAGGTGTTCGTGGGCAGGATCAGCCTCCCCGACATCTTTGGCGCGCTAGGTAGGGGGCGTCGAGATTGTGTGAACCTGATCCGGCGTCCACACGAGCTAGATCTTCATCATCTCCATCGACATGCCACCGAAGAAGAAGGCTTCGGTGGCAGATGTTCCATCCACGTCGAACCCACCACCACCGGAGCAGACGGGTGGTGGGGTAGACGCCGCGAAGAATGGGCGTCGGCAGAGCCCACGGTGCTGCCAAGTCCAAGGACAAGGCTGCGCACCTCGGCGTCCGTACATGCACCGTGCCCGTCTCAGAGGCGCGGGACCGGCAGCGTCATGGTATTCCTAACGCCATACGCTCGTTGGACCAAGATCGAGCTGGTGGATCTCGGGATGCTCAAGACCAGCATGCACGCCAACATCTTTGGCCTTGAAGCGAAACACGATCGCCCGGACGGGATCTTGCTCCTTCTAACATAGTTAGAAGTCCGAGCAAATCCGCTCCTCGCGCCGTTCGCCATCGCCACCCACCACTCCAGCGAAGCTTTGGCGAGAGCTCAAGCTGCTCTGGATTACCCTCCAACAGCCGACAAGGTCGATGAATGGAGGCCACCATTCGTAGTCTCATCGGCTTTGCCATGGCGATGCTCCTTGCGGCCGAAAGTGCATCGCTGCGCCGCGGCAGACTGCCAAACACGAGCCGATGGCGACGAAACTGGTGGGGTGCAACCACCATGCACTCTCCGCCCGAAGGCCAAGATCGCCGACTCGCCGGATCCACCTCGGCAGCGACTCCACCGCATCGCCGGATCCACGAGCTCGTCGCGATCAGCGCCAAGTTCTTCACGAACGACAAGAAGAAGACGCTCGAACTTCGCGCCAGCGCCAAGAGAAGCGCGGCGTCAATCCGACCAGCGCCGGGCACTCTGTCGACATGCATGCGCCGAGGGAACCAGCGACTTGCCGTCTGTGATGAGGTTGCCCTGCGTTCACTCGTGAGCTGCGGCAAGTCCGATGGCCCGGCAAGAAGAATTTCAAGCCGACGTGCGAGAGAAATGCGACGGCAAGACGCATCCGTCGGAGTTCCTCAGCATCTACACCATCGCGGTGCAAGCTGCCGGGGCGAGACGACAAGATCACGGCCAACTACTTCCGGCGGTGCTCAAGCCCAATGTCGACATCGCTCATGCACTTGCCGGACAACTCCATATCCTCTTGGGAAGATCTATGCCATCGGTTTGTCGGCGCCTTCTGAGCGGCCACAAGCCCCATGGCCAGAAAGCGACCTTCACCGCCGCCCGGAAGGAAGGAGAGCCCTCGCAAGTACATTCGGAGATTCAGCCGCGTCTGACAACATCCCGGATGTCCACCCCGCATGATAATCAGCGCGTTCCATCGGAACATGCGAAACCGCAGGATGCGGGAGGAGATGGCGATGTGCAAGATCGAGAGGCGTCGATGAGCTATATGCCCGGCCGACAAGTGTGCACGCGTCTTTGAGGAAGGAGGAGACTCCCCGGAGAGAATACTGAAGCAGGAGGATCTAATAGTGAAGAAGAAGACCAAGTCCGGCAAGAGCTCTGATGCCCACTCCGGCAAGCTCACCTCTTCGGAGTGCTGCGCTACCGTAGAGGACGCACCATCGAGCTCCACCGGCAAGTGCTGAGGAGCAGTCTGCTCCGGCAAGCCCTAGGGTTTGTTCCGTTGAGGCAGACGCTCCAAGTCCGGCAGGAGCTCTGATGCCCACTCCGGCAAGCGCACCTCTTGGTGCTGCGCTACCGTCGAGGACGCACCATCGAGCTCCACCGGCAAGTGCCGAGGAGCAATGCGCTCCGGCAAGCCCTAGGGTTTGTTCCGTTGAAGCAGGCGCTCCAAGTCCGGCGAGAGCTCGATGCCCACTCCGGCAAGCGCACCTCTTGAGTGCTGCGCTACCGTCGAGGACGCACCAACGAGCTCCACCGGCAAGTGCCGAGAGCGATCTGCTCCGGCAAGCCCTAGGGTTTGTTCCGTTGGAGCAGACGCTCCAAGTCCAAAGAAGAGCTCTCGATGCCCACTCCGGCAAGCGCACCTCTTGAGTGCTGCGCTACCGTCGAGGACGCACCATCGAGCTCCACCCGGCAAGTGCCGAGGAGCGATGCGCTCCGGCAAGCCCTAGGGTTTGTTCCGTTGAAGCGAGCGCTCCCGACAAGTTTTGCTCCGGCAAGCTTGCCGGGGAACGTCAAGCTCAGGCTGAGCCGCAGGTTCTAGCCGTAGAAGCGGATGTTCCCGCAGCGGCAGATGTGCCTTTAGTCCTTGTTGTCGAGCCGCAAGCTCCAGCATGGGCACATGCAGTTCTCCCCACGGAACTCGTATACGGATCACCTCGAGTGCTCGCTTATGATGAGCTTGAGCAAGAGCAGTTGCGACAAGATGACGCGCTGCTCCTTGAGGAGGATCGTCTTCGAGCTCTTTGTCTGAGCTGCTCGATACCGACAAGCTTTACGCCGCTACCATAGCCGCAAAGTTAATGCCAGAAGTCTCGAGGAAGGCGACCTGGTTCTTCGGCGCGTTCAGTCCGCCAAGAATTCCAACAAGTTGACGCCGAAGTGGGAAGGCCCTTACCGGGTGAAACGAGTCACTAGGCCTGGCGCTGTCCGCCTTGAGACCGAAGATGGCATTCCGGTGAGAAACTCCTGGAACATTGAGCATCTTCGTAAGTTTTACCCGGAAGGAGCGGTTGCCGGAACCCGTTCCGGCAACCACCTTTTGTACAAGTCTTGCCGATGTTGCATGTAATCCTTTGTACAAAGCCGGGCGCAGACCGCGTGCATAAGTGAAGCTAATGTGCTTCGCACATCTTGTCAATTTCATGCTTTCTACTTCTATTTTTGCATGCGTTATCTGACACTTTGTGCAGCACCTAACCCCGTAAGCAATAACGAGCCATAAGGCTCCATATCTTTATTTTTTCTTCTTTCTCTTTCTCAAAGAAAGGAAGGTTCCCTCGCCCACAAGTTTGCGGGGAAAGGAGAAGATAATGGTGTGGACCAAGCGTCGCTCAAGGAAGTCTAGCCTTACCCGGGAAGCAAGCGACAGAAAAGCTAAGTTGCTAAAGTTTGAGCAATCAGTTTTAAAAGTTTTAAGTTAGCTTCCTCGAACGACCGTACTTTGTATGGAAAACCTGTGCGCGGAGGAACCAACTCGTAGCTAGTTAGCCCTTACTTTGTTTCGAGTCCGCTCAACAACTTAAGTGAGCTGCGACTAGTTGCGACAAGGTTTCTTTTCGGCAGACACCGCCAGCGGCGACGTCCGCACTCATGCCAACCGGCCAGTGCTGTGACAAGTTCCCTAAAAGCGTAGGGCAAAAACATACAAAGGAAGGAATCAAGTAAAGGAAATAACATAGCAATTGCTATCCGAAATAGAGTTATATTAGAAGATAACTTGTCGTAGCTCTAATAGACCGTTCTCATAACATGACCAGCAGCGGCAAGAAAAAGAGAAAGCGGGCAGCCTAATCTACGCCGACCGCCGGGGGCTCTCAAGGAAGCAAAGGATGATGCCGCAGCTGCCGAGGGATCGGCGGTCGGCGTAGCGCCTGGCGCTCCTGCGGCCTCAGGGCCGTCAGTGCGATCACCGGACCCCTCGCCAGCTTCTGCGATGGCAGCTTTGGCGGCCTCTTCGCCGGCGGGCTCGTCGGCGCCAGCTTCTTCTCCGATGGCAGCGGCGTCGTCAGTATTGCCGCGCGCGTCCTCCTCGCCGGCAGCCTCGGTCTCCATTGGCTCTGTGGCGGATGGATCTGACGACCGGAAAATGAAGAAAAGTCAAGCAAATATTCAAAAAGAAAATCAGAAGAAGAACACAAGGAAAGTTTTCAAGCAAGAGGATTACCTGTGCTAGGGTCTGCAGTCATGGTCTCCGCCATCAGGGGATCGCTGGTGATGTCCCTTGCCGGAGAGCTGTCCCTTGCCGAAGAACTGCCCCTTGCCGGAGAAGTCTCCCTCGCCGGAGACTGCTCCCTTGCCGAGAATCCTCCCTTGGCGGTGTAGTCGGCAGAAGGCATGTCGGAGCGGCTTCAAGGCACTCTGGTAAGGCTGCTCTGCTCCTACACAAATCAGCGATCGAGATATCGGCAAAGAAAGGGCACCCATGCACGCCTAACAGCAGGAAGTAAACCATATACTTCTGGCTGGGGGTTGACTGAGGCTGCTTTGAGGAAGAGTTGCAGCGTCCGGCAAGGTGGTCTCGGGCCGCGCCTCCCTCATCCGCAGTGGGTTCGTCCTCGATGACAATAACCGGGGCCTTGGCTCTCTTCGACGCTCTGGGCGGCGTCACGAAAAGGAATGGGTTTAGAGTGAAGCAAATCAGATACAAGACAAAGCAACAAAGCGAAGAACTACAAATGCCCGTGCCTGTTTTGGGCACAGCCCAACAGCCTTCGGCACTGTGTGGCCCAGGCCGGGGCTCTGTCGGTGTAGTAGAGTAGGGGTACCCTAGTATCCCGAACTTGTGCCTGAGGCAGTTGCAGCCCTCCGCGGCAAGGCTTACCGGGTGACCGCCAAGGTCCTCCGTGGTTCCTTTGGAGCCATTCAAGAACAAAGTACCCAAGGCACCTAGGAGACAAGGCCCCGGCAAGAGGAGCTTGCCGGGAAGGCCACCCAAGGCACCTAGGAGACAAGGCCCCGGCAAGAGGAGCTTGCCGGAAGGCCCGATGAGCGACAAGCTTAGGACGCGACAAGACAACAACCATGACAAAGGCGCTTGCAGCAGACCACCACTCTATACCTGCGCTCCGCACATCCACTAAACGTGTCGCCCAGGACCTTTCCAGCGCTGCGTGGCAAGAGGGTCTTGACCCGGCGGAGTGCGGTGGCAAGCGGCGCTGACAAGATTGCCATCGTGGCAAGCGGTGGCGCCCCTGACGGTCCCTTTCTGCACTATTAGGGCGACACGTAGACGGGCATTTAATGCCTTTGTCCCCTGTCGTCAGGGTTAGGTATAATACACTGTACAAGTAGTTGTACCAACCACAACTCCTTTTCCATTTTTACCCTTGTCTACGTTGCCACCTGTCGGAGACCCCTTTAGCATATAAAAGGAGGCCCATGCGCAACGTAGGAAGGGGCTCGACCTCACGCTCGGTCTCGTTAGCGGCTTGTGTGTATTGTAGCACTCAGTAGCTCTGAGCAAGAACCCAATACACTCGGACATGCAGCGGTAGGATTGTTATCTCTCGGAGAGCTCCGAAGCTGGGTAAACCGCTCGTGTGCTTCGCCTCGATCTGCTCTTCGTGCGACCTCCGCCCCCCGCCGAACCGAAAGGGGCTCGGTCCGCCGGTCCCATAGGTGTTCGTGGGCAGGATCAGCCTCCCCGACATATGGTGTGATCTATGATGTCTCTTACCGATTTACCACTATCATTTTGGGGTTATGCTTTAGAGACGCTTGCATTCACATTAAATAGGGCACCATCTAAATCCGTTGAGACGACACCATATGAACTGTGGTTTGGCAAGAAACCTAAGCTGTCATTTCTTAAAGTTTGGGCTTGCGATGCTTATGTGAAAAAGCTTCAGCCTGATAAGCTCGAATCCAAATCGGATAAATGCGCCTTCATAGGATACCCAAAGGAAACTATTGGGTACACCTTCTATCACAGACCCGATGGCAAGATATTCGTTGCTAAAAATGGATCCTTTCTAGAGAAGGAGTTTCTCTCGAAAGAAGTGAGTGGGAGGAAAGTAGAACTTGATGAGGTAGTTGTACCTTCTCTCGAGTTGGAGAGTAGTTCATCATATAAATCAGTTCTAGTGACGCCTACACCAATTAGCGAGGAAGATAATGATGATGATCATGAAACTTCAGATCAAGTTACTACCAAACCTCATAGGTCAACCAGAGTACGGTCCGCACCAGAGTGGTACAGTAATCCTGTTCTGGAAGTCATGTTACTAGACCATGACGAACCTACGAACTATGAGGAAGCGATGATGAGCCCAGAGTCTGCGAAATGGCTTGAGGCCATGGAATCTGAGATAGGATCCATGTATGAGAACAAAGTACGGACTTTGGTTGACTTGCATGATGATGGGCAAGCCATGGAGAATAAATAGATCTTCAAGAAGAAGACTGACGCTGACGGTAATGTTAGTGTCTACAAAGCTCGACTTGTTGTGAAGGGTTTTTGAAAAGTTCAAGGAGTTGACTACAATGAGACTTTCTCACCCATAGCGATGCTTAAGTCTGTCTGAATCATGTTAGCAATTGCCGCATTTTATGATTATAAAATTTGGCAACTGGATGTCAAAACTGCATTCCTTAATGGATTTCTTAAGGAAGAGTTGTATATGATGCAACCAGAAGGTTTTGTCGATCCTAAAGGTGCTAACAAAGTGTGCAAGCTCCAACGATCCATTTATGGACTGGTGCAAGCCTCTCGGAGTTAGAATATACACTTTGATAGTGTGATCAAAGCATATGGTTTTATACAGATTTTTGGAGAAGCCTTTATTTACAAGAAAGTGAGTGGGAGCTCTGTAGCATTTCTAATATTATATGTGGATGACATATTGTTGATTGGAAATGATATAGAATTTCTGGATAGCATAAAAGGATACTTGAATAAGAGTTTTCCAATGAAAGACCTCGGTGAAGCTGCTTATATATTGGGCATCAAGATCTATAGACATAGATCAAGACGCTTAATTGGACTTTCACAAAGCACATACCTTGATAAAGTTTTGAATAAGTTCAAAATGGATTAGTCAAAGAAAGGGTTCTTGCCTGTATTACAAGGTGTGAAGTTGAGTCAGACTCAATGCCCGACCACTGCAGAAGATAGAGAGAAAATGAAAGTCATTCCCTATGCTTCAGCCATAGGTTCTATCATGTATGGAATGCTGTGTACCAGACCTGATGTGTGCCTTGCTATAAGTTTAGCGGGGAGGTACCAAAGTAATCTAGGAGTGGATCACTGGACAACTGGTCCGGCTGACTCTAAGTCGCAAACCGAATTCATATTTATATTGAATGGTGGAGCTGTCAGTTGGTGCAGTTCCAAACAGAGCGTCGTGGCGGGATCTACGTGTGAAGTGGAGTACATAGCTACTTCAGAAGCAGCAAATAAAGGAGTCTGGATGAAGGAGTTCATAGCCGATCTAGGTGTAATACCTAGTGAATCGGGTTCAATGAAAATCTTTTGTGACAATACTGGAGCAATTGCCTTAGCGAAGGAATCCAGATTTCACAAGAGAACCAAACACATCAAGAGACGCTTCAACTCTATCCTCGATCAAGTCAAGGAGGGAGACATAGAGATTTGCAAAATACATACGGATCTGAATATTGCAGACCTGTTGACTAAGCCTCTTCCACGAGCAAAACATGATCAGCACCAAGACTCCATGGATGTTAGAATCATTACTATGTAATCTAGATTATTGACTCTTGTGCAAGTGGGAGACTGAAGGAAATATGCCCTAGAGGCAATAATAAAGTTGTTATTTATATTTGCTTATATCATGATAAATGTTTATTATTCATGCTAGAATTGTATTAACCGGAAACTTGATACATGTGTGATTACATAGACAAAACAAAGTGTTCCTAGTATGCCTCTACTTGACTAGCTCGTTAATCAAAGATGGTTAAGTTTCCTGACCATAGACATGTGTTGTCATTTGATGAATGGGATCACATCATTAGGAGAATGATGTGATGGACAAGACCCATCTGTTAACTTAGCATAGTGATCGTTAAGTTTTATTGCTATTGCTTTCTTCATGACTTATGCATATTCCTCTGACTATGAGATTATGCAACTCCCGAATACCGTAGGAACACCTTGTGTGCTATCAAACGTCACAACGTAATGGGTGATTATAAAGATGCTCTATAGGTGTCTCCGAAGGTGTTTGTTGGGTTGCATAGATCGAGATTAGGATTTGTCACTGCGAGTATCGGAGAGGTATCTCTGGGCCCTCTCGGTAATGCACATCAATATAAGCCTTGCAAGCAATGTGACTAATGAGTTAGTTGCGGGATGATGCAGTACGGAACGAGTAAAGAGCTGCCAGTAATGAGATTGAACTAGGTATGAGGATACCTACGATCGAATCTCGGGCAAGTAACATACCGATGACAAGGGAATTACATATGTTCTCATTGCGGTTTGACCGATAAGGACCTTCGTAGAATATGAAGGAACCAATATGAGCATCCATCTTCGGCTGTTGGTTATTGACCGGAGATGTGTCTCGGTCATGTCTACATAGTTCTCGAACCCGTAGGGTCCGCACGCTTAACGTTCGATGATGATTTGTATTATGAATTATGTGTTTTGGTGACCGAAGATTGTTTGGAGTCCCAGATGAGATCACAGACATGATGAGGAGTCTTGAAGTGGTCAAGAGGTAAAGATTGATACATTGGACGAAGGTATTCGGACACCGGAATGGTTTCGGGATGTTTCGGATATTTATCGGAGAACCGAGGGGTTACCGGAACCCCCTGGGGAAGTAATGTGCCAACATGGACTATAGGGGAGAGAGGGGAGCCCACAAGGGGTGGCACCCCCACGGGTTGTCCGAATTGGACAAGGGGAAGGGGCGCGGTCTGTTGGGGAATGTAGTATTTCAAAAAAAATCCGTACGATCACGGAAGATCTATCTAGGAGAAGCATAGAAACGAGCGGGGAGAGTGTGTCCACGTACCCTCGTAGACCGAAAGCGGAAGCGTTAAGTAACGCGGTTGATGTGGTCGAACGTCTTCGCGGTCCAACCGATCAAGTACCGAACGCACGGCACCTCCGCGATCTGCACACGTACAGCTCGGTGACGTCCCTCGAACTCTTGATCCAGCTAAGGCCGAGGTAGAGTTTCATCAGCACGACGGTGTGGTGGCGGTGATGATGAAGTTACCGGCGCAAAGCGAAGCAACGATATGACCGAGGTGTGTTTCTGTGGAGGGGGGCAACGCACATGGCTAAGAGAAACTTTGGTGTGCCTTTGGGGTGCCTCCCAAAGATATAAAGGGGGGAGGGTGGAGGAGGCCGGCCAGGGGGAGGAGGCGCGCCATGGGGGGCAATCCTACTCCAAGTAGGATTCGACCCCCCCCTTTCCTATTCCAACAAGGAGAAGGGGGGAAGGAGAGGGAGGAGAGAAGGAAGGGGCCGCCCCTAGTCCAGTCGGTTTGGGCTAGAGGCGCACCACACCTGTAACTGCCTCCTCTCTTACATTAATAGGCCCATGAGGCCCAATAACCCCCCGGGGTGTTCCAGTAACCCCCCGGTACTCCGGAAAATACCCGATACACCTCAGAACTATACCGGTGTCCAAATATAGTCTTCCAATATATCAATCTTTCTGTCTTGATCATTTCGAGACTCCTCGTCATTTCTGTGATCTCATCCGGGACTCTAAACTACCTTTGGTACATCAAAACTCATAAACTCATAATATCGGTCGTCATCGAACGTTAAGCGTGCGGACCCTCCGGGATTGAGAACTATGTAGACATGACCGAGACTCATCTCCGGTCAATAACCAATAGAAGAACTTGGATGCTCATATTGGTTCCCACATATTCTACGAAGATCTTTATCGGTCAAACCGCATAACAACATACGTAGTTCCCTTTGTCATCGGAATGTTACTTGCCCGAGATTCAATCGTTGGTATCACTATACCTAGTTCAATCTCGTTACCGGCAAGTCTCTTTACTCGTTCCGTAATGCATCATCCCGTAATTAACTCATTAGTTACATTGCTTGCAAGGCTTATAGTGATGTGCATTACCGAGAGGGCCCAGAGATACCTCTCCGACAATCGGAGTGACAAATCGTAATCTCGATCTATGCCAACTCAACAAACACCATCAGAGACACCTGTAGAGCATCTTTATAATCACCTAGTTACGTTGTGATGTTTGATAGCACATTAAGTGTTCCTCCGGTATTCGGGAGTTGCATAATCTCATAGTCATAGGAACATGTATAAGTCATGAAGAAAGCAATAGCAACAAACTAAACGATCATAGTGATAAGCTGACGGATGGGTCTTGTCCATCACATCATTCTCTAATGATGTGATCCCGTTCATCAAATGACAACACATGTCTATGGCTAGGAAACATAACCATCTTTGATTAACGAGCTAGTCTAGTAGACACTGGTATGCGTCGGTCCTGAGCAAATGGTTTTTAACCCCTTTCCGCGACGGCATTTGGAACCGTCGCCAAGTGAGTGTGGGCGATAGGGGGTCCTTCCCACACGACCCAGAAACCGTCGGGGATATGCTTTCCTGGCACACACTTTCGGCAAAATGAGGTCGTGTGCGACCGACGAGCACTCAAATACAGAAATACGTATAGTAGAGCTAAAAAATACAATTATACGACAAAATTGTTTCCGGTCGCAAGTACATCCCGAACAGTTAGTCCCCGCTAAACGCTTCTGTTCGTATGTACATCCTACGCAGTCGCTCCAAGGAAAATGTTTCCGTTCACGGGTACATCACACACAATTTTTCCCGTTAAATCGTTTGCGTTATTGAATGTATCACACATGGTCTGTAGAAGAAACTATGTGGCAAAGGATGTCCATCACACACTGTTTTTATGTGGTAAACGTTTACGCAAGGTGGCCTAACGCAAATAGTTTTCAAGAGAAAGTCATGTGTGATTGTTCATGGACCCAACACAGTTTATTCCTAGAAACTGTGTGCGTTGTGTGTGGTCATTGCCCACGGTATTTTTTCAACAACCATTTGCAATAGCAAAACCCAATTAGCAGGCTAATTCGCCATTAGCAGCCTAATTATCCGATTATTCATAATCCATTTATTAATATAATTGACATTTCATATTAAGCAGACAATATATTTCATTTCCATATTAAGGAAGCAGAATTTCATAATTGAAATACATCAGAGTAGCATGATATAGCTTCAGCACTCAGCTACCCCATTACACAAGCGCACCAATGACAAGTTCCACACGCAACATGTAGAACCTTTCGAAATTAGCATCATAGACGGTATATAGACAAATGCATCTCATCTGGAAAACTGCTGAAAGCGGAAGGCGAATATTGAGCCTTCATTCATGTTGAAGGTCTTTGCAACTTTAGGCCAAGGCACGTGGATGATTGACCGTCCGTCGCCGTCCTCTTCAGGAACACTTCAATATTGAACCGTGGGTATTGTATGAAACCTTCCTCGCCTCCTGACCATAGAGGTGGTTTGAGAGGTAATCATCAGTGAACTACTTTGGAAAGGCCTGAAAACAAGGATCTGCATAAATATCTTCTCTATATTGGAAATGGGGCAAAGGAATAAAAAAAGGCAAGGTATAATAGTTAGTACCATCTTGTAGTGAACTGATGTCTTCTTCATTGTGCTTACAAAGATCTTGTTGTTTTTTGTCGCTAATTTCTTTATCCTAACAATCTTTTTGAGTTTCTTGATTTGATTGATATTCATGGACAACTCATTTCCCCATATGCAAAAAGGGTCGAACAGTGGGTCAAAACCTCTGACAGCAGGACCTACATGTGCAAGACCAAATTGTTAAAAACCAAAATATTAGAATGGTTCCTGCAATTGCACAATAATGTGCTATTATAGAACGGGCCATGCATGTGCTAACCTCGATTGTAAACCTCAGTGCTTCCCATTGTTTCCCTGCAACACATATAAGGTAGTTAGTCATCAGGTTAAGTAAGGGTTCGCATGCTATCAGTAAAATATGTTGATGAAAAATAATCACATTGCAGATTCATTAGATTAATTCAAGCCACACAAATAACCCATTTACCCAAACCAAGCATGATTAAGAACTAGGAAATATAGCACTTGTATATGTTTCTCATGTATTAAGTGCAGCCAAATTCGATTTATTCCTCACATGCACAACAATACAAAATTCTACCCACGACAATTGGACATCGCATTGCAGAATTGAACCAAGCAGTTAACTAAACTCCACAACAAATGAATCAAACATTAACTGAGCACCACATTGCACAATATAACACACTCCTAATAGAAGGTCAGACAGTTAACCAAACAGTTAACTACAACCAATTGTAGCAATTGTATTTGTTTCTCATGTATTTACTATAGCCAAATTCAATTTATTCCTCACATGGTATACAATAATAGAATGCACCCACAACTATTGAACATCGCATTGCAGAATTGAACACAACAGTTAACTAAACACCACAACACAAATGAACCAAACGTTAATCGAAAGCACCACATTGCACAATGTATAACCAAACCAAGCATGCTTGACAACTTGGAAATATAGCAATTGTATTCATTTCTCATGTATTTTGTAAAGATAAATTCGATTTATTTCTCACATGGAAAATGATACAAAATTTCAGCCTGAAGAATTGAACATCACATTTGCAGAATTGAACCAAACAGTTAACTGAAGACGACAACTAATTAACAAAATATTTAATAAGTGAGCACCACACCGCATTTACATATAGAACATATACACTAGAGCAACATATTGCATGGTAAAATTAGATAGCACAATTCACTAGAATTTGTGAAGGAAAGGCAGGAGCAGCACACGCAACGGGTAAACCGAGCATGCTTAACCGGCGTAGCTAGCAAATGGCAAGGTGCTCCTCCAAGATCTGGGGGTCGGCACGAATGGCAGCCATCGCGACCTCATCCGCGCGTGCGGCCGTGATTTGCTTCTCCGCTGCCGAATGCTCCTTGAGATCCTGGCTATACAGCATGCACCATATGGCTTAGGGCGGCGCTTATTTGATGGAGGGGTCAGTGATTTGGGTGGAAAGTGCCGCGCTCGCGCCAGCGGTCGGGGCATGTGGGATGTGGAGGGAGGACGAGGATGGGGGTTGGGTGTGTATTACCTGCCTGGATAGACGAGGCCGAGCAGCGTGAAGGAGGGTCACCGACGAGGAGGCAGCGCTGCAAGCAAGGAGTGAAGGTTTCAACTTGGAAAGGAAGACGGAAAGAGGGGAAATGTGGCTTTTGGTAAGGGGGACGGGGTGGGGAGGTAAATATTTCCGTGGAAGCCGAAAATTTGGAATAGCTTCAGCCAAAAAACTGGCGCGCAAAGTGTCATCAGACACGGTCCCTTATTCAGAACTATGTATGATATGTGGACATCACAAATGATTTAGATAGCTTAACCCGTGTGTGATGAGTTTGAACGTCAAAAGTTTTGGTTCGAATTTCCTTGGTTAAAGTGGTCATCCACGTCATTGCATAATTTGGGTACACAAAGAGACTAAAGCGCACCCACACTTCTTAATCGAGCAACTTCAGCAATTAAACAGAGTTAGCTGACCTAAACATTACTCTAACAAATTAAAGACTGACGTCTTAATTAAATAAAACAAAGAGTACTACTACGGCAGGTGCTCGTCGACCTTCGCTGCCGCCTCCATGTCCGGCTCGCGCCCGACTGTCTCCTGGGAAGGGTCTCCATGGCATCCATCGCACCATATTCGACAAGCATCTCGCCATCCGTGTTTGCCATCTCTTTGGAAAAGGCCGCCACGAGCTGGGCATGGGCAGACGCGATCCGGGCTTGGACGGGCTCCGTCGTCGCAAGGTATGCGGCGGAGGAACGGACGGCTCCTCGAACGCTCTCGGCGATTGCCAGCTCTTCGGTCGTGGGTTGCCGACCGTTGTTGGAGAAGCTTAGTTTGATTTGTGCGGTGATCGCCAGGAGCTGGGCGTGGGCGGCCTCCATCAGGGCTAAGGCCACCGCTACAGAACGGACAGCTGCTGTGCCTCTCTCGCTAGTTGCTATCCCCGAGGCAGATGTTGTTGCCGCCACCTGAGAAGCAACAACGGCCGTTTGGGCTGCCTTTTCCGTCCGGTCGCAGATTGCGGCCGCGCTCGTGCACCTTGATAGCACGCGCATTGCGGCTGCGGCCGCGCTCTCACCGAAAGTGGGCCACCGAAGTTGCCCTCATGACGCGGGTCCACGTGCCCATCTTTCACCGGCGACGACTGATCAGTGAAATGAGAGCTAGTGTGCTTGAGACGCCGGCTGTGGACTGTAGCTGACGCACCTTCTCGCGTAAGCCATAGGCGTACTATACACCGACGGTGCTCCAAGATATTTTGTACTACATCTCACATGGTTGGTGATAATAAACTGTGTGGGATCTACTTGATTTTTCATCTTGATTCGAATTACATAATGGTGTCACAATGACAATGGACGGTGTTTGAATTGCTAGACCTTTTATCTGGAGTGAACATGCAACTATATGTGTGTCGTAAAAGAATTGGAATTATTCAGGGTTCGTTTGAACATTTTATACGTTAAATTGGTTTTCTAGACATTTTAGGTGCACAATTCAAATTTGAACTACATGCACATGCTCCAGTGCATATAAATTGGTCGAAAAATCAAATATGTGTCCTTGGGTGCATGCTTAGGTCCCATGCAAGAAATATGAATGAATTTCAAACACCAGGGCACCGTTGATTGCCGGCAAAACATTGAGATGCCTGGTTTTTAAATTCTAGTAAATCCAAAACTCGTCCGAAATTCATGAAACTTGGCATGCTATCATGGAGCGGCATCTATACCATTTGGGGCAGGTTTGGGTATATACTTCTCACAAGCCGGAGCCTCTCACAACAAGCATGATGGTTTTCATAGGGAATGTCCCACCTTTGGGCACGAAACGATATCCATTGCCTCTTATTGCTTTCAAAAAATATCTCGTGTCAACATAGAACAACAAGAGTGTTGTGTGAATTTTTGTGATTTTTCGGGGTTCGTTTGGACATTTTTATGCATTAACTGAGTTTTCAATGCATTTATGTGCATAATTCAAATTTGAACTACATGCACATGCTCCAAGTGCATATAAATTGGTTGAAAAATCAAATATGTGTCATTGGGTGCATACTTAGGTCCCATGCAAGAAATGGGAATGAATTTCAAACACCGAGGCACCGTTGATTGCCCGAAGAAAACATTGAGATGTCTGGTTTTTAAATTCTAGTAAATCCAAAACTCGTCTGAAATTCATGAAACTTGGCATGCTATCATGGAGCGGCATCAACATGTCGTGGTAAATTTTTTGTCCCATTTGGGGCAGGTTTGGGTATATGCTGCTCACAAACCAGAGCTTCTCACAACAAGCATGATGGTTTTCGGTAGGGAACGTCCCACATTTGGGGACGAAACGATATCCATTGCCTCTTATTGCTTTCAATTTTTTTCTCGTGTCAACATAGAACAACAGGAGTGCTGTGTGATTTTTTGTGATTTTTCAGGGTTTGTTTGGACATTTGTATGCATTAACTGAGTTTTCAATGCATTTATGTGCACAATTCAAATTTGAACTACATGCACATGCTCCAGTGCATACAAATTGGTTGAAAAATCAAATCCGTGTTCTTGGGTGCATGCTTAAGTCCCATGCAAGAAATGAGAATGAATTTCAAACACCAGGACACTGTTGATTGTCGGCAAAACATTGAGATGCCTGGTTTTTAAATTCTAGTAAATCCAAAACTCATCTGAAATTCATGAAACTTGGCATTCTATCATGGATGGCACCTGACATGCTGTGCTATTTTTCGTGTCCATTTTGCGAGAAGGCGCACTCGAATAATGACATCCAACAAAGGCATTTTGAAAAAATAGCTGCCACTTTAATATCTCAAACGTTTGTATAATTCAAACCGTGTGTGTTCTGTTAACCATTCACGTGATGCCACGTGTCTTGGTTTTAATGGTTGTAGGAGGTGCCGTGCGGATAGCTGCTAGACCTTGACTGAACGGGAGGCGTGCGAGCGCCTTCTGGTGCGTTGGCTGACCGAGAGGCGTGCAAGCTGTCCTCGAATGCGCAGGCTCACCGGGAAGTGTGCGAGCTGTACGCTGCGCAGGCTCACTAGGAAGCGAGCCCTTTGACTTCCATGGCCGCCCGCCTTGCTCGCATCCTCTCCATTAATGGCGCCCAAGCCGCAGTTTAATTCACTTTTTAAATATAAAACACTCATAGCAAACGTTTTAGTTAGAACACCCGTATGCAAACCGACAGCTTCCCCAGGAAGCCAGAAGAAAATGTGCCGAGCATGATTTCTGCAGCTTTTGATCGCAAACGTTTTATATAGAACACTCGTATGCAAAGTGAGAGCAGCGCAGGATTTGTGCATCCCTCCAACGCAAACGGTTGTTTTGGATGACCTGCAACCACGTACAAATAATTTGGTAAGGTTTGTCAATCCTTGTAACACTTCAATTTGTCAAAGTATGAAGCTAAAAATCACTAGCAGTATCTAATTTTTGGAACTAAAATTTAGTAATTAAGCTTAGATTTCATTCATAGATTAAGCAGTCGTTCTTAATTTATACAAACAGTTCAACTCGACAGCTAAACCGACCAAACTTTTCCCCAATTGTTGCCAACCACGTACTGAAATAGCTAGTTCAACTATATATACTATCTAATTTTAAGTACATTGTACAGTTCCACCACATCTATAGTCAGATGAACTGAACAAAATAACCCCTAAACACTACTACCTCTCCTCAATCGAGCGTGCTCAGTAAGAGGCGGAGGAGGAGCCTACCAATGAGCTGGGCAACCGCAATACGGTGCCTGCCGCTGTGGTAGCTTTAGCGACGCTCACCTCGAACGCCCTCTGCCTCGCCAGACGACCCCTCTCGAATCGGTGGTTCTCCTCGTAGATCTCCTGATTCCTCACCTCTGAGGCGACGTGTGCCACGAGCACGCTGGCGATAAGGCTCTTTGCGTGCTCGACGAGGCGCTCCTCCTCCTCCCGCAGGAACTGAGTGTAGCGCGCAAGGTCGCTGACGCACGTGCGGGCATCCACCTCCGCCTCCCACCTTCGGGTGGCGGTGGCAAAGCGAGTGATGATCCCGGCGGTCGATGGTGGGCTGGCGGCCACGATGACCGACGACGGGGTGGCGGCCACAACCACCACCTCCCGCCTTCGGGCCGCGGTGGCAGCGGGTGATGGCTACAGTGGCCGGCAGTGGGGTGGCGGCCACGACGGCCACCTCCCGCCTTCGGGCCGTGGCGGCGGAGCGGGCAATGGCCCTGGCTTTCGACGGTGGTGTGGCGGCAACGGCGGCCGGCAACAGCTGCCGATGGGCACCGACGTCGAGCGTGTGGTGGGTGTTCCGCGCACACCCAATAGGGACGCCACGCGCACTATACTACGCAAGGGACTGCGCCGCCGCCGCGGTGTAGCCTCCCAGCTGGAGCTGCCCTCTGATGACGGCGGAGTGGTTGAGCGACGACGATGGATCGGTGCCATTGGAAATTATGGGAGAAGCAGACGAGATAAGCTACAGGGAGGGAGGGGAAAATGCGACGCAGACTTCGCCCGACTGTGAGGGTTTTTATAGCAGGCCGGTAAGCATTGGGATTTTGGGGGATTTCACCGAGTCGGGCGGGAAGCTTGCGCGGGAACCTGCGAGGTTGCGCGGGAATGGGCTCACCGACGATTCATTGGCGCCACCATTTGGCCAAAAGAAAGCCCCCGCGCGCTGCGCAAGCTTGCGCTGCAAGCCGTCTGCGGCAGCGGGTTGACAAGACGTGCGAGAGGAGGACGAAAGGCCACGTACACATACGGTTAATAAAAAAATGTTTGTGATTTAATTACCTACTGTACCATCGTCCTGGTTTATAAGTATGATTTAACTAATAAAATATGAATGCATGTCGCCGAAGATTATATAATTTTTAAAACATGCATTACCATTTTGTTGGTTAAATTTGAGGGCAAAGTATGGCACAAAATATAAAGGAGACAATAGACCAGAAGGAGGTGGTAGCACACGGCCGCTCTCTACCCAGCGATGCAACTGTCGGCCGACTTCCAGTCGACCATTTCCTACGTGTTCAACTGCTCTATGCGTGTGGTTGCTAGCGGTTCAGGCGGCCGCGGCGCGCTCTAATCGTGTCCCGCCACGCGCGCTCTGCTCTCGTGTCCCTCCGGGTGCTCTGGCCTCATCCCTCCACGCGCGCTTCCAGTGTTTGGGGCCGGCGCACGATCACGCACGTTCGTGTGCAAGCGGTTGCGCCGGGTGCAGCGTGACAATGCAGTTACTAGCTGCAAAAACTGCCATGCGGACGCGCCGAGAATCCACGCCGCCCAACCCCCTTTTATTCCTGCAGCCATTTACCTTCATCTCTCGTCTCACACGACACAATAAGCACACCCAGGAGGACACATACAGAGAGGACATCCAGCGGTTCCAATGGCGTTCCCCGTGGCTCCAATGGCGCTCCCAGCGGCCGATGACGACAACGGCGGGCAGTTCACCACGCATCATGTAGTGGACACCCACGTGAGGAGGAAGGCCCTCTCGGCGGTGTACACAAATGATCCGGTCTCGGTGGAGAGCTCCATCAAAACTATGGACCAGATAATTGCTGAGGAGAAGTACCGAGTGGTCGGCTTCGACCTCGAGTACACCATCGGTCGTGCCGGGCACGATCAGAAGGTTGCCGTCGCCCAGTGATATCTACTACACAACCTTCTTCTTGTAGATGTTGTTGGGCCTCCAAGTGCAGAGGTTTGTAGGACAGTAGCAAATTTCCCTCAAGTGGATGACCTAAGGTTTATCAATCCGTGGGAGGCGTAGGATGAAGATGGTCTCTCTCAAACAACCCTGCAACCAAATAACAAAGAGTCTCTTGTGTCCCCAACACACCCAATACAATGGGAAATTGTATAGGTGCACTAGTTTGGCGAAGAGATGGTGATACAAGTGCAATATGGATGGTAGATATAGGTTTTTGAAATCAGAAAATATAAAAACAGCAAGGTAACAAGTGATAAAAGTGAGCACAAACGGTAATGCAATGCTAGGAAACAAGGCCTAGGGTTCATACTTTCACTAGTGCAAGTTCTCTAAAAAATAATAACATAACTGGATCATATAACTATCCCTCAACATGCAACAAAGAGTCACTCCAAAGTCACTAATAGCGGAGAACAAACGAAGAGATTATGGTAGGGTACGAAACCACCTCAAAGTTATCCTTTCTGATCGATCTATTCAAGAGTTCATAGTAAAATAACACGAAGCTATTCTGTCTTTTCAATCTATCATAGAGTTCGGACTAGAATAACACCTTAAGACACAACTCAAACAAAACCCTAATGTCACCTAGATACTCCAATGTCACCTCAAATATCCGTGGGTATGATTATACGATATGCATCACACAATCTCAGATTCATCTATTCAAACCAACACAAAGTACTTCAAAGAGTGCCCCAAAGTTTCTACCGGAGAGTCAAGACGAAAACGTGTGCCAACCCCTATGCATAAGTTCACAATGTTACGGAACCCGCAAGTTGATCACCAAAACATACATCAAGTAGACCACGTGATATCCCATTGTCACCACAGATAAGCACATGCAAGACATACATCAAGTGTTCTCAAATCCTTAAAGACTCAATCTAATAAGATAATTTCAAAGGGAAAACTGAATCCATTACAAGAGAGTAGAGGGGGAGAAACATCATAAGATCCAACTATAATAGCAAAGCTTGCGATACATCAAGATCATAACACGTCAAGAACACGAGAGAGAGAGAGAGAGAGAGAGAGATCAAACACATAGCTCTTTGGTACATACCCTCAGCCAGAGTGTGAACTACTCCCTCCTCGTCATGGAGAGCGTCGGGATGATGAAGATGGCCACCGGTGAGGGATTCCCCCTCCGTGAGTGCGAACAGGGTTCGATTGGTTTTGGTGGCTCTGAGAGGCTTGCGGCGGCGGAACTCCCGATCTAGGTTATGTTCTGGGGGTTTCTGTATATACAAGAGGTTTTGGCGTCAGGAACAAGTCAGGGGGGTCTCCGAGGCAGCCACGAGGTAGGGGGGCGCGCCCAGGGGGTAGGGCGCGCCCCCCACCCTCGTGGGTGCCTCAGGAACCTTCTGGTCCATCTTCGATACTCCGTCGGCTTCTTCTGGTCCAAAAATAATCTCCGTGAAATTTCAGGTCAATTGGACTCCGTTTGGTTTTCCTTTTCTGTAAAACTCAAAAATAAGGAAAAAACAGAAACTGGCACTGGGCTCTAGGTTAGTAGGTTAGTCCCGAAAATCATATAAATGCATATAAAACAACCTAGATGGATAATATAATAGCATGGAACAATCAAAATTTATAGATACGTTGGAGACGTATCAGCATCCCCAAGCTTAATTCATGCTCGTCCTCGAGTAGGTCAATGATAAAAACAGAATTTTTGATGTGGAATGCTACCTAACATATTTATCAATGTAATCTTCTTTATTGTGGCAAGAATATTTAGATCCATAAGATTCAAAACAAAAGTTTAATATTGACATGAAAACAATAATACTTCAAGCATAGTAACAAAGCAATCATGTCTTCTAAAAATAACATGTCCAAAGAAAGTTATCCCTACAAAATCATATAGTCTGGCTATGCTCTATCTTCATCACACAAAATATTTAAATCATGCACAATCCTGATGACAAGCCAAGCAATTGTTTCATACTTTTCATGTTCTCAAACTTTTTCAACTTTCACGCAATACATGAGCGTGAGCCAAGGACATAGCACTATAGGTGGAATAGAATGGTGGTTGTGGAGAAGACAAAAAGGAGAAGATAGTCTCACATCAACTAGGCGTATGAATGGGCTATTGAGATGCCCATCAATAGATATAAATGTGAGTGAGTAGGGATTGATATGCAAAGGATCCACTAGAGCTATAAGAGTATGAAAGCTCAAAAAGAAACTAAGTGGGTGTGGATCCAGCTCGCTTGCTCACGAAGTCCTAGGGCATTTTGAGGAAGCCCATCAGTGGAATATACAAGCCAAGTTCTATAATGAAAGATTCCCACTAGTATATGAAAGTGACAACATAGGAGACTCTCTATCATGAAGATCATGGTGCTACTTTAAAGCACAAGTGTGGTAAAAGGATAGTAGCATTGCCCCTTCTCTCTTTTTCTGTCATCATTTTTTTGGGCCTTCTCTTTTTTATGGCCTCTTTTTTCTCTTTTTTTCTTCGTCCGGAGTCTCATCCTGACTTGTGGGGGAATCATAGTCTCCATCATCCTTTCCTCACATGGGACAATGCTCTAATAATGAAGATCATCACACTTTTATTTACTTACAACTCAAGAATTACAACTCGATACTTAGAACAAATATGACTCTATGTGAATGCCTCCGGTGGTGTACCAGGATGTGCAATGAATCAAGAGTGACATGTATGAAAGAACTATGAACGGTGGCTTTGCCACAAATACGATGTCAACTACATGATCATGCAAAGCAATATGACAATGATGAGCGTGTCATAATAAACGAAATGGTGGAAAGTTGCATGGCAATATATCTCGGAATGGCTATGGAAATGCCATAATAGGTAGGTATGGTGGCTGTTTTGAGGAAGGTATATGGTGGGTGTATGGTACCGGGAAAGTTGCACGGTATTAGAGAGGCTAGCAATGGTGGAAGGGTGAGAGTGCGTATAATCCATGGACTCAACATTAGTCATAAAGAACTCATATACTTATTGCAAAAATATATTAGTTATCGAAACGAAGTACTACGCACATGCTCCTAGGGGGATAGATTTTTAGTAAAAGACCATCGCTCGTCCCCGACCACCACTCATAAGGAAGACAATCAATAAATAAATCATGCTCCGACTTCATCACATAATGGTTCACCATACGTGCATGCTACGGGAATCACAAACTTTAACACAAGTATCTCTCAAATTCACAACTAATCAACTAGCATGACTCTAATATCACCATCTTCATATCTCAAAACAATCATAAGGAATCAAACTTCTCATAGTATTCAATGCACTTTATATGAAAGTTCTTATTATATCCCTCTTGGATGCCCATCATATTAGGACTAAATTCATAACCAAAGCAAATTACCATGCTGTTTAAGACTCTCAAAATAATATAAGTGAAGCATGAGAGTTCATCTATTTCTTCAAAATAAAACCACCGTCGTCTTTGTAAAAGATATAAGTGAAGCACCAGAGCAAACGACAAACTACTCCGAAAGATATAAGTGAAGATCAATGAGTAGTTGAATAATTATGCAAGTATGTGAAGACTCTCTAAAATTTAAGAATTTAAGATCTTGGTATTTTATTCAAACATCAAGCAAAACAAAATAAAATAAAATGACGCTCCAAGCAAAACACATATCATGTGGTGAATAAAAATATAGCTCCAAGTAAAGTTACCGATGAACGAAGACGAAAGAGGGGATGCCATCCGGGGCATCCCCAAGCTAAGGATCTTGGTTATCCTTGAATATTACATTGGGGTTCCTTGGTCATCCCCAAGCTTAGGCTCTTGCCACTCCTTATTCCATAGTTCATCGAATCTTCACCCAAAACTTGAAAACTTCACAACACAAAACTCAACAGAAAACTCGTAAGCTCCGTTAGTATAAGAAAACAAATCACCACTTTGGTACTGTTTTGAACTCATTCTAAATTCATATTGGTGTAATATCTACTGTATTCCAACTTCTATATGGTTCATACCCTCCGATACTACTCATAGATTCATCAAAATAAGCAAACAACACAATGAAAACAGAATCTGTCAAAAACAGAACAGTCTGTAGTAATCTGTATCAAACGTATACTTCTGGAACTCCAAAAATTCTGAAATAAATTGGTGGACCTTAGGAATTTGTATATTAATCATCTGCAAAAAGAATAAACCTAAAAGCACTCTCCAGTAAAAAATGGCAGCTAATCTCGTGAGCGCTAAAGTTTCTGTTTTTTACAGCAAGATGGCAAAGACTTCACCCAAGTCTTCCCAAAGGTTCTACTTGGCACAAAAACTAATTAAAACATAAAACCACATTTAACCAGAGGCTAGATGAATTATTTATTACTAAACTGGAGCAAAATGCAAAGAACAAAAATAAAATTGGGTTGCCTCCCAACAAGCGCTAACGTTTAGCGCCCCTAGCTAGGCATGATGATTTCAATGATGCTCATATAAAAGATAAGAATTGAAACAAAAAGAGAGAATCATGAGGAATATGACTAGCACATTTAAGTCTAACCCACTTTCTATGCATAGGTATTTTTTGAGCAAATAACTTATGGGAACAATAATCTAGTAGCATAGGAAGGCAAAATAAGCATAACTTTAAAACTTTAAGCACATAGAGAGGAAACTTGATATTATTGCAATTCCTACAAGCATATGTTCCTCCCTCATACTAATTTTCAGTAGCATCATGAATGAATTCAAAAATATAAATATCATATAAAGCATTCTTTTCATGAGCCACAAGCATAGAATTTTTATTACTCTCCACATAAGCAAATTTCTTCTCATGAATAGCAGTGGGAGCAAACTCAACAAAATAACTATCATGTGAGGCATAATACAATTGAAAATTAAAATCATGATTACAAGTTCCATGGTTATAATTATTCTTTATAGAATACATATAATCACAATAATCATCATAAATAGCGACTTTATTCTCATAATCAATTGAAACCTCTCCCGAAATAGTGGATTCATCACTAAATAAAGTCACGACCTCTCCAAATCCACTTTCATAATTATCACAATAAGATTCAACACCCTCCAAAATAGTGGAATCATTACTTCCTAAAGTTGACACTCTTCCAAACCCACTTTCATCAATATAATCATCATAAATAGGAGGCATGCTATCATCATAATAAATATTCTCATCAAAACTTGGGGGACTAAACATATCATCTTCATCAAACATAGCATCCCCAAGCTTGTGGCTTTGCATATCATTAGCATCATGGGTATCCAAAGAATTCATACTAACAACATTTCAATCATGCTCATCATTCACATATTTTGTGACCAGCATTCTATGTAATTCTTCTTCTAGTACTTGAGCACAATTTTCCTTCCCATCATTTTCACGAAAGACATTAAAAAGATTAAGCATATGAGGCAACCTTAATTCCATTTTTTTGTAGTTTTCTTTTATAAACTAAACTAGTGATAAAACAATAAACTAAAATATTATATTGCAAGATCTAAAGATATGCCTTCAAGCACTAACCTCCCCGGCAAAGGCGCCAGAAACTTCTTGATATCTACAACACAACCTTCTTCTTGTAGACGTTGTTAGGCCTCCAAGTGCAGAGGTTTGTAGGACAGTAGCAAATTTCCCTCAAGTGGATGACCTAAGGTTTATCAATCCGTGGGAGGCGTAGGATGAAGATGGTCTCTCTCAAACAACCCTGCAACCAAATAACAAAGAGTCTCTTGTGTCCCCAACACACCCAATACAATGGTAAATTGTATAGGTGCACTAGTTCGGTGAAAAGATGGTGATACAAGTGCAATATGGATGGTAGATATAGGTTTCTGTAATCTAAAAATATAAAAACAGCAAGATAGCAAGTGATAAAAGTGAGCACAAACGGTATTGCAATGCTAGGAAACAAGGCCTAGGGTTCATACTTTCACTAGTGCAAGTTCTCTCAACAATAATAACATAATTGGATCATATAACTATCCCTCAACATGCAACAAAGAGTCACTCCAAAGCCACTAATAGCGGAGAACAAACGAAGAGATTATGGTAGGGTACGAAACCACCTCAAAGTTATCCTTTATGATCGATCTATTCAAGAGTATATAGTAAAATAACACGAAGCTATTCTTTCCGTTCAATCTATCATAGAGTTCGTACTAGAATAACATCTTAAGACACAACTCAACCAAAACCCTAATGTCACCTAGATACTCCAATGTCACCTCAAGTATCCGTGGGTATGATTATACGATATGCATCACACAATCTCAGATTCATCTATTCAAACCAACACAAAGTACTTCAAAGAGTGCCCCAAAGTTTCTACCGCAGAATCAAGATGAAAATGTGTGCAACCCCTATGCATAAGTTCACAACGTTACGGAACCCACAAGTTGATCACCAAAACATACATCAAGTAGATCACGTGGTATCTTATTGTCACCACATATAAGCACATGCAAGACGTACATCAAGTGTTCTCAAATCCTTAAAGACTCAATCCGATAAGATAACTTCAGAGGGAAAACTCAATCCATTACAAGAGAGTAGAGGGGGAGAAACATCATAAGATCCAACTATAATAGCATAGCTCGCGATACATCAAGATCATAACACCTCAAGAACACGAGAGAGAGAGAGAGAGAGAGAGATCAAACACATACCTACTGGTACATACCCTCAGCCCCGAGGTTGAACTACTCCCTCCTCGTCATGGTGAGCGCCAGGATGACGAAGATGGCCACCGGTGAGGGATTCCCCCTCCGCCAGGGTGCTGCAACAGGGTTTCGATTGCTTTTTGGTGGCTATAGAGGCTTGCTTTGGCGAAACTCCTGATCTAGGTTATGTTCTGGGGGTTTCTTTATATATAAGAGGTTTTGGCGTAGGGAACAAGTCAGGGGGGTCTCCGAGGCAGCCATGAGGTAGGGGGCGCGCCCCCACCCTCGTGGGTACCTCAGGAACCTTCAGGTCCATCTCCGATACTCCGTGGGCTTCTTCTGGTCCAAAAATAATCTCCGTGCAATTTCAGGTCAACTGGACTCCGTTTGGTTTTCCTTTTCTGTAGAACTCAATGTCGGTGTCAAAACCGGCGGATCTCGGGTAGGGGGTCCCGAACTGTGCGTCTAAGGCGGATGGTAACAGGAGGCGGGGGACACGATGTTTACCCAGGTTCGGGCCCTCTCGATGGAGGTAATACCCTACTTCACCTTGATTGATCTTGATGATATGAGTATTACAAGAGTTGATCTACCATGAGATCGTAGAGGCTAAACCCTAGAAGCTAGCCTATGGTATGATTGTTGTTGTCCTATGGACTAAACCCTCTGGTTTATATAGACATCGGAGGGGGCTAGGGTTACACAGAGTCGGTTACAATGGGAGGAGATCTACATATCCGTATTGCCGAGCTGCTTTCCACGCCAAGGAGAGTCCCATCCGGACACGAGACGAAGTCTTCAATCTTGTATCTTCATAGTCCAACAGTCCGGCCAAAGGATATAGTCTGGCTGTCCGGATACCCCGTAATCCAGGACTCCCTCAGTAGCCCCTGAACCAGGCTTCAATAACGATGAGTCCGGCGTGCAGTTTGTCTTCGACATTGCAAGGCGGGTTCCTCCTCCGAATACTCTGTAGAAGATTTTGAACACAAGGATAGTGTCCGACTCTGCAAAACAAGTTCCACATATCACCGTAAAGAGAATAATACTTTCACAAATCTAATCTGCTGACACAATCGGTAGCATGACATCACACCACGACCCGGTCATTATTCGAACCGTTTTTCTCAACCAGCCCCGGCGCATATTGCGAGGCGGTTTCCTTGGCACGTCTTGTCGAAACAGAGATCGTGTCCCCTTATCACGGGATTATCATCAATATGGATGTGGGCAACCCAACTGCGCCATCAATTACGACGCTTGGGGAATAAGCGAGTTTACTAGGCAGGTGGGGCGTACAGTTTGGTCCGCCTTTATAAAGGGATAAAGGTTCACCCTTTTCACCCACGCCTTCTTCCTCCTCGCTCATCCATTCTCGCGCACTCGAGCTCCAATACCCAAGTTTGCGTCTTTCTCCTCAAACCGTTCCAATCATGTCCGGAGCGGGAGGCAAGTGGATGAATCCTCTATCACGGAGAAGGACATCAAAAAGCCGCGGGGAGCCGGATACTTGGCCGCGGATATCGTGCATCGGCTGCCCAACACGGGGCAGATCGTTCCTACCCCGGAATCTCATGAGAGGGTAGTTTTTCTCACCTACTTAGTCCGTGGACTGGGATTTCCTCTCCACCCGTTCGTCCGCAGCCTCATGTTTTATTACGGACCGGATTTCCATGATCTGGCCCCAAACTTTATCCTCAACATCTCAGCGTTTATCGTCGTGTGCGAGGCCTTCCTCCGCGTCCAGCCCCACTTCGGCCTGTGGCTAAAGACCTTCAATGTCAAAGCGAAGGTGGTAGGAGGCCAGCAAGCGGAATGTGGAGGCGCCATGGTGGGTAAAATGTCCAACGTCACATGGCTCGAGGGCTCCTACGTGGAGACCATAAATGGATGGCAATCGGGGTGGTTCTACATCACCGAGCCGCGTGACACCAACTGGGTGGCAGCCCCCGAGTTCCGATCCGGAATCCCCATGAGGCTCACCTCCTGGAAAGAGAAGGGCCTGTCCTGGGGTCCATCGGTGGAGCTGACCGGACTCGTAAATGTATCCTAACATGATAAGCAAGAAACTCAAGCTTGTCAACGTAGTCCAGGTCATGCTCTTCTGTCGGATCCTCCCGTGTCAACGAAGGGCATTCAATTTGTGGGAGTTCGACCCGGCCGAGCACCAGACGCTACGAGAGCTCTTCGACACGACGCACAAGGACGTCTGGAGGGTGCTGTTCAAGGGCGCCGAGAAACCTCCTTCCCTTACCGAGGACCGCGGACTTAGCGCAAAGCGCCCTTATAGGGTATTTATTTTCCCCAGTTTAATTATGTGCGGGATCTAAGCTCCCATGCCTTTAACAGGACTGGGTGGAGACAGCAGAGCAGATTGACTGCCCAGCCCCCCTGCTCGAAGACCCAGCAGACGCTCTCCTGACAGAGATGCTGACTCCGGCACCTTATGAGGTGCCAGAGAGGAAGGCTAAGAAGAAGGCCACGGGGACCCGAAAGGGTCTCCGGCGCCAGGTGATATGAGACTCATCGTCCGATAACTCCGAGGCGCACTCCTCCCATGAAGATGAGAAGGAGGAAGAGGAAAGTTCTCCCCCCCAGCCGGGGGAGACAAGAAGAGGAAGGCTGCCCCAACTGGGGAGAACGAAGTGTCCCAAAAGAGAAGGACCCTCCTTCCGGACTGCTCCACAATAGCCACCCATAACGACGATGAGTGGTTGCTCAGGGACAAGCCCCTGGCGAAGTCGTAAGTGTCCGGATTCCATTGTAATTCATGGTATGTCTTATTGCACTGCTTCTCATCACGCCGAACATGATCGTGCAGTCACGCCGAACATGCTTTATCTTCGTCGGATGTTTCTTTGGACTCATCGGATATGAATAACGATTCACTTCCGACCGCCTCTTCCCCTCGCCCTACGGACAGCGTCGAGGTGTTGTCCCAAAAGGCGAGCCGAGGGGAGGCAGTCCTGGAGTCTCCTCGAGGCGACCTTCCGGACCCTGGGCGTAAAGGGAGCAAGACTCCCGCCGGCTCCAAGTTCGGCCCTCAGCCGAACACTGTGCTGGAACCTCCTGTGGTTCCGGACTCCGGCAGGCGACCCCCTGTTAAGAGGGGCAAGCCGCCCATGCCGGTGACCTCTGTCCATCCAGAGGCACCAGACAACTTGTTGGAAGCGCTTCAGGGTGCTTCGATCGACGAAGAGCACCGCACTATCATGAGTGCAGTGATCGAGAAGGTTCAGTCCGCCAAAAGCGGACTAACTGAAGCGTGCGCAAGCCTCCTAACAGGCTTTCAGCTAAGTAATTATAGGAGAATGTTGCCGCATGAACAGTAGCCATGATGCTCTGTTTCACGTTCACGAAGAAAGGCCGAATAGAGGATCAAATAATGACTCAGTAGTCTAATCAGAATATGTCTATTTGCATATGCAGGCTTCACTACTGGCCGCTGCCGCACGTACTGTGGAGGTTGCTGCACTGGAGCAGGACCTTGAGTGGTCCAAGGAAGAGCTCGGCCTTATCAAGAGGCAGCTCGAAGAGAACAAAGGTAAGCAATACCTTGTCTAAATGAAAAAAGATTTGGTTACAGAATAATAGGATCATCATGAATGTGCCAGGGGCCGCGACCAAAGTGGCGACCCTGAAGAAGGCGTTGTCCGAGGCTGAAAACAAAGCGGCCCAGGAGCGCACCGAGCGAGAAAAACAAGAGGCCCGAGTAGGCGAGGTACAACAAGAGCTCCAGGCTCTCGTCAAGAAGCACGAGCCCCTGGAGCTTGACTCTAAGACGCGAGAGTCTGAGCTTGCAAAGGCGCTTGACGGCGCGAAACATGCCAAGGCCGAAGCCCAAAAGGCCCTCCAGGAAGTTGAGGCGGTTAAGAAGATAGTGGCGGGTAAGGCATTCATTATGCAAAGCAAGAACGTGAAAGAAAATTTCTTTTTACTTACCCGTGTTCGGAGCTCTCGAGGAGCGTTCGCGGATCTGCCCCGCAGTGTGTCTGATGCCGCGGAGTTCTACCGGGCCGAGGAGGGGAGCTCGACGGAGAAGTTGTTCTGGTCTCAGTATACTGGGACCGAACACCCGATGCCCTTGAGCGACCAACTGAAGCAACTGGTCGAGCTCCAAAAGGCGGCTGAACAGGCGATGAAGGGCCTTATAGTCCGGATGTGGCCTGGCGATCCCGTGCCCAACAGCTACTTCGGTCTAGTGAGGCGGCTTGTGAATGCCTGCCCCCGGTTGGAAATCATCAAGCGGTCCATCTGTATCGAAGGTGCACGCAGGGCTTTTACCCATGCGAAGGTGCACTGGGCGAAGATGGATGCCGAGAAGCTGGTGAAGGAGGGGCTTCCGCGGGGCAAGGAGCATCACCACCCCGAAATGTATTATGAGGGTGTCCTGAAGGGTGCCCGCCTTGTGGCGGAGGAGTGTACCAAAGTTGTAATTTTTGAATGAACTTGCTCATGTGATCCTGCAATATGAAAACTAGTTCGTTTGCGCTATGCAACGCTTTTTGAATATAAAATATTACCTTCTGTGTGGCCGTTTATCAAATCGAGAGTTGGCGATTAGTAAACCACGCCCCCATGCAGCTAGTACTAGGGTGTTCGGGATAAATCTGAGCACTCTTTTTCCCATTTTTGGGGCCTTCGAGGGAGGTGCTCAGCGCAACGAACCAGGCAATAGGACTATAATGCTTTATCACTCTCACTTAGCCATAGAAGTCTACAATTTTAAATTTTGGCGAAGCCCCTAGTATTCGGAAGACCGAATTTGGGGCGCTATACACGCCTAAGTCGGACAAGGCCGACTCCTCGCCCGAAGCGGAAAATGTCTTTAAGGACTTGAGACCTCTCGAACAGCGACCAGCTCTCGCCTCATCATGACAGTCAGTTTTGGTTCTCTACTGAGGTGCTCGTCCGGAAGAACCGGGACACAATCGCAGTAGTTCTTCAAGTGCTACCTTAGCCGATATAGCGGAACGTAAGGTACCAAAACATGGGAGCCGGGAAAACCCAACTATTGACCCAAGACATGATTCGGAGCTGATGCATATAATGCTATAAGTTCGGGGTGCCGCACTGTCAAAAGTGTTTGGACTTCTCATGCCGTATTATGGGGTAGAAGAAAGCCCCTGGCGTACTGGCCGTACCAGGATGTACGGGTGCTGATTGTCGTAAATAAACATACGTAAAAAAAGGAATAAATAATGCAATAATAGACTAATGATGTGCATTGTTATTTAAAGAATATGTCGAAGCGTACTAGTACAAGTAGTGCAATAAGAAAAAAATAGGACTATTTGACATGTCCTATCCAAGGGCAAGCTGCGGACTTGTATTTGAAGTAGGTATTTTGCTCGTTATTAGAGACCACATGGGGATTCCATTGTACGACGTAGCTTCCTGCCTCCTTGGTTGTTGTATTATGTGTCCGGCAATCGCACTACCGGATAGGGCTTCCAGAGAGTAAGGTCCTGAAAGAGAGAAAATGATAAATGTATTCAGCCCCTAGGGCGGTTGAGCCGCACTATGGGACGTGCCATGGTCGTGCCCCCGCCTATGCCCATGGTATTTTCAATGCGTAATTATGTACGCGCGGCACGGATTTCGCCTTTTGACTGGGACTAGGGCGGGGGCCGAATTGTTAGGTGAGCTCTGAACGTGCCAGGCGGTCCTGTTGCAGGTTACTCCGGACTCGCTTGACGGTGTCCGGTGGCTTTATCGCTGAATTGGTGGATTGCCTTAAGAGGCTGCTTTGTGCTTCTGCTGCGAGGGCCGCAGTGTGCTCCTCCATGCAGAGCGAGCGTTATGTGTTTCCATTGACTGTTATGACCCCCCTAGGTCCTGGCATCTTGAGCTTGAGGTATGCGTAGTGCGGTACTGCATTAATTCTTGCAAATGCGGTTCGCCCGAGCAGTGCGTGATAGCCGCTACGGAACGGGATGATATCGAAAATTAACTCCTCGCTTTGGAAGTTGTCCGGAGATCCGAAGACCACTTCCAGTGTGATTGAGCCCGTGCAATGGGCCTCTACACCTGGGATGATGCCTTTAAAGGTCTTTTTTGTGGGATTGATCCTCGAGGGGTCTATACCCATTTTGCGCACCGTATCCTGATAGAGCAGGTTCAGGCTGCTGCCGCTGTCCTTATGGACTCGAGTGAGGTGAAATCCGTCAATGATGGGGTCTAAGACCAATGCGGCAGATCCGCCATGACAGATACTAGTGGGGTGGTCCTTGCGATCGAAGGTGATCGGACAAGAGGACCTTGGGTTGAACTTTGGGGCGACGGGCTCCATTGCATAGACGTCCCTTAGTGCATGCTTCCATTCCCTCTTGGGGATCTGGGTTGCATATATCATGTTCACCGTCCTCACTTGTGGGGGGAACCTCTTCTGTCCTCCCGTGTTCGGCGGCCGGGGCCCCTCCTCGTCGTCACTATGCAGCCCCTTGTCCTTGTTTTTGGCATTTAACTTGCCGGCCTGCTTGAACACCCAACATTCTCTGTTGGTGTGATTGGCAGGCTTATCGGGGGTGCCGTGTATTTGGCACGAGCAATCGAGTATGCGGTCCAAACTGGATGGGCCCGGAGTACTTCTTTTGAATGGCTTTTTCCGCTGATCAGATTTAGGGCCACTGGATCCAGCATTGACTGCCGTATCCTCGGCGTTATCGCCGTTGTTGCGGCGCTTGTGTCTGCTACGACGTGGTCTGCCGTTACTATCCTTGGTATCCGAAGTGCCAAGGTTCCTTGATATGTTATTGCTGCGAGCCAACCAGCTATCCTCTCCCGCGCAAAAGCGGGTCATGAGTGTCGTGAGGACTGTCATAGACTTCGGCTTCTCCTGGCCGAGGTGCCGGGCGAGCCACTCGTCACAGATGTTATGCTTAAATGCCACTAAGGCCTCTGCTGAGTTATATGGCTCAAGTCATCGGCATCCGGTGGTCGCACATAAGTGCCCTGGAAGTTGTCAAGGAATGCATCTTCCAGATCCTCCCAACAGCCGACGGAGTCTGTTGGCACGCTATTCAGCCAATGCCGAGCTGGTCCTTTAAGTTTTAGTGGGAGGTACTCGATGGCATGTAGATCATCACCGCGGGCCATGTGGATGTGGAGTAGGAAATCCTCGATCCATACCGCGGGATCTGTTGTACCATCATATGATTCGATATTTATGGTTTTAAAACCCTCTGGGAATTCATGATCCATTACTTCGTTAGTGAAGCATAGGGGGTGTGCGGCGCCTCTGTGCTGGGCTATATCACGACATAGTTCATATGAGTCTTGTCTGCTGTGTTCGGCCCGGCTGGATTTACTAGTGTATCCAGCATGACGGTCATCGTCCCGCATAGGTGCGCGCCCCCGTGATCCGTAGATTGATCTTGCGTGTTTTTCCCTGTCTTCCAATACGTCTCGCAGGTCCCGCGTGTTGCCCCGTGCCTTGGTATTTTTGTTTGAGTGCGGGAGGGGTGCAGGCTGAGCCTCAGGCTGTAATGCCTCTCTGTCTCAGCCACGAGGTGGCCGATCAGCCGCATCATACGCTGGTGATGTAGCTTTCAATGATTCCTCCTCAAGTCGGGGTAGCAACCAGCGCTTGGGGTAACCCTTTGATGGGCGTTCGAGCTCATATTCCTCGGCCGCCAGGACTTCAGTCCATCTGTCTGCTAGCAGATCTTGATCTGCTCGAAGCTGTTGTTGCTTCTTTTCCAGGCTATTTGTTATGGCTATAAGCTGGCGCTTAAAGCGCTCTTGTTCGACGGGATCCTCAGGCATGACAAATTCTTCGTCGCCAAGACTCACCTTGTCTTTGGAGAGAGGCATGTAATTGTCATCCTCCGCTTCTTCATCTGCTGCTCGCTCAGGAGGGCTGGCTTGTTCATCCTCCGGCTCTAAATCTTGCTGGAGGGGATTGTCGTTGTCTTCGGCGCTGTCCGGAGTGCTATTATCTCCTGTGCTGGTATCACCACTTTTGCTGTGGCGAGACTTATAGCGGCGCCGCTGTCGTCGGCACTTGGGTTGCTTCTTGGAGGGGTCATCCTCCGCTGTCTTTTCGCCATTGCCTTCTTTGGGTGTATCCATCATGTATATATCATATGATGAGGTGGCAGTCCAGTGCCCTATGGGTAGTGGTTCCTGTTCGTCTCCTGCATCGTCGTCCATACCGTCGATGCCTTCGGAGTCGAAGTCCAGCATGTCGGTTAAACCATCGACAGTGGCTACTAAGTGGGTGGTGGGTGGGGAGCGAATTTCTTCGTAAATGCATCCCATTCTAGCCGGACATAGTTCGGCCAAGGTTCTCCTAATAAGGAGAGAGACCTTAATGAATTTAGCACATCGCCGAAAGGCGAGTGCTGAAAGATATCCGCGGAGGTGAACTCCATGATCGGCGCCCAATCGGATACGATAGGCATGGGCGCAAGCGGCTCGGAGTCCGTGGCCGGAGATGAATCCAGTGGTTTGGCATCACGGCTCTCGTGAGGGGTAAATTCAGTATTCGGCTGTATCGCCACTGAGAGTGCGGCCTCCAAGGCGGGGTTTATACACCCATCCTCGGATGGCGCAATTTGCTCCGGATTGAAGGCCGGAGTAGTTGCTGGTGTTATCTCCCGAACACCGTCCGACGGCAGAGCTATATCATGCTCGTCGTGATCGTGCGGTGCACCTGGCAAGGGATCGAATCCATCGAAGATCAAGTCTCCACGGATGTCTTCAAGTTTTCGAACCTGACCTGGTGGCCAGGGGCGTAGCTCTCGATCTGCTCCAGATGGCCAAGCGAGTTGGCCCGCAGTGTGGAGCCGCCGAATACGCAGATCTGTCCGGGGAGGAAGACCTCACCCTGGACCGCATCGTTACCGATGATCGAAGGAGCCATCAAGCCTTACAAAGGACGGCAAAGGAACTCTCAATGAAAGCACCAATATCGGTGTCAAAACCGGCGGATCTCGGGTATTGGGTCCCGAACTGTGCGTCAAAGTCGGATGGTAAGAAGAGGCGGGGACATGATGTTTACCTGTGTTCGGGCCTCTCGATGGAGGTAATACCCTACTTCCTTTGATTAATCTTGATGATATGAGTATTACAAGAGTTGATCTACCATGAGATCGTAGAGGCTAAACCCTATAAGCTAGCCTATGGTATGATTGTTGTTGTCCTACGGACTAAACCCTCCGGTTTATATAGACACCGGGGGGGGGATAGGGTTACACAAAGTCGGTTACAATGGGAGGAGATCTACATATCCATATTGCCAAGCTTGCCTTCCATGCCAAGGAGAGTCCCATCCGGACACGAGACGAAGTCTTCAATTTTGTATCTTCATAGTCCAACAGTCCGGCCAAAGGATATAGTCCGGCTGTCCGGATACCCCCTAATCCAGGACTCCCTCACTCAAAAACAAGGAAAAAACAAAAACTGGCACTGGGCTCTAGGTTAATAGGTTAGTCCCAAAAATCATACAAAATAGCATATAAATGCATATAAAACATCCTACATGGATAATATAATAGCATGGAACAATAAAAAACTATAGATACATTGGAGACGTATCACCCAGTTGTGCGTGCGACATGGCGTCCTCGTCTACCACTACCACCTTGCCACAAGGCCTTGCGAGCGTTTCTCCAGGTTTATCAACAGCTCCGACTACAGTTTCGCTATGGTGGACACCACCAACGATCTAAAAGCGCTCAAGGTTTCGGACCTTAAATGCCCGAATCTTGTCAACATCCAGCACCACTACAAGGTCTGGGGCAGCGATAAAAACAAACTGAACTCCCTGGTTGACCTCGCCTTGGCCATCATCGAACCCTATGACATGAAGATGTAGGAAGAGAGCAATAAGGACAAGAACGTATGGAACAGTGTGTGGCATGAGAGACTGGATGAACAACATGTCAAGTACGCGGCCATGGACGCGTACACAAGCTACGAGATGTACAGGCGGATCATTGACATGAGGAAATGTCTTCTTCCGGACCCAAACGAGGGATCGAGCCACATAGCGTAGGCGGAGCGTCACAAGAAATAGATGACTAGATGATCGTTTCTCCTACTTTAGAATGCATGCAATTGTTTATTGAGGTGTGTGCGAATGATCTGTATAGTCACTTATGTAATTGGATGTTTATTTCAGTTATATATATATATATATATATACACACATGTTATTCTATTGTAGACAGAGCAATTCACACGGCTTATTAGCAGCAATCATCTGTGTTATTATTGGTCTTCGCACACATTTCTGATTACGGACGTGTTTGCCACGTATCACACATAGCTTGTTCAGTTGAACCGTTTCCATTGTGTTGCCTAATCACACACAGTTCATCCCAGTGAACCGTATGTTGTATATCGCACACGCCTTCATCTGGCTGCCCATTTCTTTTGTTCCTCCTCATTCCAAACAGTTAATTGAGCTGAACTGTATGCCCTGCATCACACACACAACTAAATTATGAACCATGTTTGATGCATCTTCCATCGCAAACGTTTTTCACCATTTTGACGGATTTTTACACCACCGTTTGCGATTATGGCATCGCACACAGTTTCGTCGAAGGGTCTCTGATCGTACTGTCGCGTTTGGACCATCCTGCAGTAGTGAGAGGCATACTAGGGACACTCTGTTTGTCTATGTATTCACACATGTACTAAGTTTCCGGTTAATACAAATCTAGCATGAATAATAAACATTTATCATGATATAAGGACATATAAATAACAACTTTATTATTGCCTCTAGGGCATATTTCCTCCAGTCTCCCACTTGCACTAGAGTCAATAATCTAGTTCACACCGCCATGTGATTTAACACCAATAGTTCACATCACCATGTGATTAGTTCACATCGCCATGTGACTAATACCCAAAGGGTTTTACTAGAGTCAATAATCTAGTTCACATCGCTATGTGATTAATACCCAAAGAGTACTAAGGTGTGATCATGTTTTGCTTTGTGAGAGAAGCTTAGTCAATGGGTCCTACATTCGTGAGTCAGTATGTATTTTGCAAATTTTCTATGTCTACAATGCTCTACATGGAGCTACTCTAGCTAATTGCTCCCACTTTCAATATGTATCCAGATTGAGACTCAGAGTCATCCGGATCGGTGTAAAAGCTTGCATCGGCATAACTCTTTATGACGAACTCTTTATCACCTCCATAACAGAGAAATATCTCCTTAGTCTTCTAAGGATAATTTTGACCGCTGTCAAGTGATCCACTCCTGGATCAATATCGTACCCCCTTGCCAAACTCATGGTAAGGTACACAATAGGTTTGGTACACATCATATCATACTTTATTGAACCTATGGCTGAGGCATAGGGAATGACTTTCATTCTCTTTCTATTTTCTACCGTGGTCATGTTTTGAGTCTTACTCATCTTTACACCTTGCAATACAAGCAAGAACTCCTTATTTGACTGTTCCATTTTGAACTACTTCAAAAACCTTTTCAAGGTATGTACTCATTGAAAAAATTCTTATCAAGCGTCTTGATCTATCTCTATAGATTTTGATGCCCGGTATGTAAGCAGCTTCACTGAGGTCTTTCTTTGAAAAACTCCTTTCGAACACTCCTTTATGCTTTCCAGAAAATTCTACATCATTTCCGATCAACAATATGTCATTCACATATACTTATCAGAAAGGCTGTAGTACTCCCACTCACTTTCTTGTAAATACAGGCTTCACCACAAGTCTGTATAAAACCACAAGTCTATACACGCTCCAACTCCGAGATGCTTGCACCAATCCATAGATGGATCGCTGGGGCTTGCACACTTTGTTACCACCTTTAGGATTGACAAAACCTTCTGGTTGTATCATATACAACTCTTCTTTAATAAATCCATTAAGGAATGCAGTTTTGATATCCATTTGTTAGATTTCACAAAATGTGGCAATTGCTAACATGATTCGGACAGACTTTAAGCATCGACACGAGTGAGAAAATCTCATCATAGTCAACATCTTGAATTTGTCAAAACCCTTTTCAACAAGTCGAGCTTTGTAGATAGTAACACTACTATCAGTGTCTGTCTTCCTCTTGAAGATCTGTTTATTCTCAATTTCTTGCCGATCATCGGGCAAGTCCACCAAAGTCCACACATTGTTCTCATACATGGATTCTATCTCAGATTTCATGGCCTCAAGCCATCTGTCAGAATCTGGGCTCATCACCGCTTCCTCATAGTTCGTAGGTTCATCATGGTCCAGCAACATGACTTCCAAAATAGGATTGCCGTACCACTCTGGTGCGGATCGTACTCTGGTTGACCTACGAGGTTTGGTAGTAACTTGATCTGAAGTTTCATGATCATCATCATTAACTTCCTCACTAATTGGTGTAGGCATCACTGGAACTGATTTCAGTGATGAGCTACTTTCCAATTCGAGAGAAGGTACAATTACCTCATGAAGTTCTACTTTCCTCCCACTCACTTCTTTCGAGAGAAACTCCTTCTCTAGAAAGGATCCACTGTTAGCAACAAAGATCTTTCTTTCGGATCTGTGATAGAAGGTGTACCCAACAGTTTCTTTTGGGTATCCTATGAAGACGCACATTTGGGTTTGAGCTTATCAAGCTGAAACTTTTTCACATAAGCATCGCAACCCCAAACTTTAAGAAACGACAGTGTAGTTTTCTTGCTAAACCACAGTTCATACGGTGTCGTCTCAATGGATTTTTAGACGACACCCTATTTAACATGAATGCAGCTATCTCTAATGCATAACCTCAAAACGATAGTGGTAAATCGGTAAGAGACATCATAGATCGCACCATATCTAATAAAGTACGGTTTTGACATTCGGACACACCATTACGCTGTGGTGTTCCAGGTGGCGTGAGTTGTGAAACTATTCCACATTGTTTCAAATGAAGGTCAAACTCGTAAATCAAATATTCGCCTCTCCGAAAATATCATAGAAACTTTATTTTCTTATTACGATGACTCTCAACTTCACTCTGAAATTCTTTGAACTTTTCAAATGTTTTAGACTTGTGTTTCATTAAGTAGATATACCCATATCTACTCAAATCATCTGTGAAGGTCAAAAAATAACGATACCTGCCGTGAGCCTCAACACTCGTCGGACCGCATACATCGGTATGTATTATTTCCAATAAATCAGTGGCTTTCTCCATTGTTCCGGAGAACGGAGTCTTAGTCATCGTGCCCATGAGGCATGGTTCGCAAGCATCAAATTATTCATAATCAAGTGATTCCAAAAGTCCATCCGCATGGAGTTTCTTCATGCGCTTTACACCAATATGACCTAAACGGCAGTGCCACTAGTATGTTGCACTATCATTATCAACTTTGCATCTTTTGGTATCAATATTATGAATATGTGTATCACTACGATCGAGATTCAATAAACCATTCACCTTGGGTGTATGACCATAGAAGGTTTTATTCATGTAAATAGAATAGCAATTATTCTTTGACTTAAATGAATAACCATATTGCAATAAACATGATCCAATCATATTATGCTCAACGCAAACACAAAATAACATTTATTTTAGGTTCAACACTAATCTCGAAGGTAAAGGGAATGTGTGATGGTGATCTTATCAACCTTGGAATCACTTCCAACACACATCGTCACCTCGCCCTCAACTAGTCTCTGTACATTTTGTAACTCATGTTTCAAGTTACTAATCATAGCAACTGAACCAGTATCAAATACCCAAGGGCTACTATGAACACTAGTAAAGTACACATCAATAACATGTATATCATATATAATTTTGTTCACTTTGCCATCCTTCTTATCCGCCAAGTATTTGGGGCAGTTGTCACACCCTGATTTTCATGCCACTACACTTAAGCTAACAACCATGATAAAATGTGGTTTGACAAAAACTTTTGAGTGTTTTGGACCTTGCCTTGATTGGTTTTGTCTGCTATTTGCAAGTGCTCTAAAAATCAAATAAATCCTCCAACTCCTATACTTCATCTCCTTGCTCCAAACTCTTGAACCAATGATCATGCCATGTGTATAGGACATAAAAATAATTTCTTACAAAAATAATTTGGCCAAATAGTATTTTTAAAAATTAGTTTTCCAAAAACCCCTGAATTGAGGTTTGCACTGCAAGTACTTAATTAAGGGCAGTAAAAATCTTTCCAAAAATATATTTGACTCCTATTAGATATAGGATACCTAGAAACCACAAAATATAATTTTAAAAGATATTTACCTATTTTATTTAAAGGCTTTTTCTTTAGGCCAGAAATGGTCTTTAATAGGTTAAAATTATTTTTATGCTTTAAAAATATTTGGTAAAACCTAGGGAAACTCAATGGACATATATTGTCCATATATAAGAGTTTCAACACATGGTCATGATCAAAATATTGGTTAAATCCCTCAAAAAACCTTTCTGGATATTTCAAGCTTTTGAAATATTTACAAAGGAAATACTCTCCAAAAATTCCAAGAAAATTCTAGCATGTCACATATGACATGTTTGATGATTTGACAAGTATCATGTCATGGAGAATAGTATAACCCCATGAAATCCCCTCAAACCCATTTCTGTCCATTTTGAAGTTTGAGCAACTTTACATTGCCAAACATGTCCAAATGTTCTCAAACCTTGTGAACATGCTCAAATGGTCTAATCATTCATCTAGACCAAATGTCACAAGTTGGCGAAAATGTTATATTGATCAAATTGCCCCAAAACCCTTCCTGTCCAGAACCAAATTTGAACAACTCTACATTTCCAAGCGTGTCCTTTTGATCTAAATTTTTGTTGACATGTTCAAATCCCCAAATGATGACACTACACCAAGTGGTGCATCAAGGAGAATGGTTTTGCATGACTAGAACTTGGAAACCCCCATTTCTGTTGATTTCTAGGGTTTACAAAAGTTGCACTGTCAACTTTGCCCAAATAAGCTCCAAATTGGTGGAAGGCCCTAATTATATGTGTCACTTCACCCTGTGGAGTCTCATGGCAATTGGAAACCTTTTCCTTGCCCAAACCATTATCAAACACCTTCTGCCACTTTTCAAAAATCACCATTTTGACCACTAACACTATTCTCCTTGAGCTCAACTCTTTACCACAGCTCCTCCAAGTCCTCTCCTACCTCCAGTAACCCTCCCCTGGCCATTGCTCAATGATTAAGAGGTGAAACACCCCCATTTACCTTCCTGGACAGCAACTTCTCTCTCTCTCTCAACCCCACCTCTCTCCCATTGGGTCACCAGGGCATCCAAGGCCACCACCCCTTTGTTTACTCCTACCCTGACCCCCTAGACACTAGTGGCCACGCCCTGGGCGCCAAAAAGATGCCAATGCCAGCCATATGCATGCTGAGCTGCCATAAAGGCACTGTGGCATCAGAGCGTCCCCGCCCGAGGCTTCTGACCACCTAGGGCCTTCCCCTTGTGTCCACAAGGCCGCCTCGGCGTCCGGGACACGCAAGACGGTCGACCCCCTCCTCCTTCTCTCTCCGGCGACCTCTGACATGCGTGCCCGAGCGCCGCTCGCGTCCGCCAGTCGCCGCACTCGTGCGGGACCTCCTAGAGCTCGCCTCTACTCCCTCTCTCCTCTCCTCTCGGCTGGACCACGACCACGAGCACCCCGTGCACGCACTGTAACGCCCTTTTGGCCTCGCAACGCCCACGGGCCGTGGTCACGCCCGCCTCTGGCACCTCCCGGTCACAAGACGTATAAGGCCACCCCGAGCTTTCTCTCGTCTCCAACAGCTCTCTCTCCCTCCCGTGCACCCCGGACCAACCCACTCCTCCTCCCGTGCCTTCTCCCTCCTCCTCTGCCGCCATTGCCGCCGCGGAACCCCGCTCAAATTCGAGCCGCCCCGGCCTCCCTTCCTCCTCTGAACCAGTCTGTGGCACCCCCCAAGCCTCCACTAACCTCCCCAACACCCTAGGACCCCTCCTCCGCAGCCAAAGCGGGCGCCACCACCAAGCCCGCCGACGCCATCCGCTAGACCCAAAGCCCTGCTCAACTCCGAGCATCGGCGCGTGCGTGCAGCACATGGACAGGAGTGCCTCGTCGCGCTGAGTTCGCCGGTGTGTCGGGCGCCGCCGGAGGTGGCCCGTGCTGCCCGGGAGAGCGTCGGCGCCCACTCGGCCTCCTCTCCCCTGCCTCCGCTCTGTTCGAGCGGGACGTAGGCGATGGCCTGAGCGCTGGGCCCGCGCGTCAGCGACCCAGCGGCTGGGGCCCGCCGTTTAAGTGGAGACGGGCCGGGAGAAATGCGCCTCCGACGTCACCCCTCCTCACCCGCGCGGCCGAGCCACTGGGCCGGCCCACTGCTAAACTGCGCCCAGTGCGCTGGATAAGGGTAAAACCCTTTCCCTTTCCTTTTTCTTTTTTTTGTAAATTTGTTAAATCCACAAATAAATCAAATAAACTCCAAATTTGATGATTCAAATTTCCAGAGACTCCATAAATCAAGTCCTATTTAATAGGCCACAGTGGACATTTTTGTTGTCCTTGGTTTTCACTGAACCTTTTAAAAAGGTCAATTATCCACATAAGTCCACTTCAAAAATCCATATTATATTCATTTCAACTCCAAATCCAGTGAAACCAATTTCTAAATGTTTCTAAAATCATGCCTGAATTAATGGGTACTTTTACTCATTTTTATAAAATGGCATTCTGTGGACAACTTGTGGATCCATCAAATCCATTGATTCCATCATATTGAAACGTTTAGAAATATCCATTGATCCACTTCCAATGAAATCACCTTGGTAATTCCTCATATGACCAGAGGTATCCTAGAAAAGTCCAACTCACATTTTTAGAGCACTTTTATTCTTGCCTTGTCGTGTTGCTTATTATGGTTATTTTCGACGATAGTTGACGAAGTAGACGAAATGCTCGGAGTTGGACCAGAGATATTTGAAGACCTCGAAGACTTTGTTAAAACAGGCAAGCAGCCATTTGACCATGTCTAAGAAACCCTTTTTATGCATGTCATATGGCACTTTTATTGCTTGCATCGAAGTCATGATAAAATGGTGACCACTTGAGGTGGTTTGCCTTCGTTGCTTTTCTCGTTGACACTTGCATGATGCTTGACCCTACCTTTCCATGAGGGTTATGCCGGTGGGAGTAGATAGGATGCTAAAGTAGTGCTACGCAAAAAGGACGGACTATGCATGGTGATGGAGACAAAGTATTTTCAAAAGACTTTTCGAAAACCCCATCAGGTGCCACTTATGCCCGGGGGAGATGATGAGTTGGGTAACCACTTGATGAAGAAGTGGTGTACCGAGGCAAGTGTGTGTGTTGTTTCCAAAACGGATTGGTTTAAGTTGCGACCGTTATTCCAACCTTACATGCTCAACCACTCTGCCCTTATATGGGAAAGGGCATTATTGATTACCTAGGCCGATACTAGCTTGGAGCCTGCATTACTAGTGACGGGGGAGAGTTGGTGCTCTCTCTCGGGACAGGGTCGCGCCAGGTAGGGCGGCCATGACTGTTTTCACAGGCACCGGATACACCGTTGTGTCCCTCTCGGATGTTACGATCTCGAGTGAGTCTCGTATGATGTACATCGTGAGGATACGGAACAACGAGTGGACTCCTTGTTAGTGTCGTCTAGGGAAAGATAGTGATCGGGTGCTTACCCGGGTACTTGAGGTATCGCGGTCGTGGATGACACGGAAGTTCCCGGATCTTGTGGGTAAAGTGTGCAACCTCCGCAGAGTGTAAAACTATTCAATAGCCGTGTCCACGGTCAAGGACAGTTGGGTAACCGCTCTTGGGCTACGTCCACATGTTTACAAACCAGTGTGTGTGTTTGGATAAGTGGGAAGATCTACTTGGGTCAAGTCAAAGGACTTGACATGATTGAGTAGGGTTGATGCCCTCTCTATTTATGTTCATATCTGTAGCCTGTCCTCATGGATACTTGAATTCTCCCGATGCATGTCTTACAAGTTGTTGAACATGTTATTGCACTCAAAACTAGCTTTCTGCAAAAATTTACCTATATCATGCATTGTTGTATCTGGAACCAAAATATGGGTTGCTTGTGAGTACATTCAAAGTACTCATTGGCTTGCCACTGGTTATTTAATTGGCCAGGCATGGAAGAACCGGAGTTCGAAGAAGAGTCCTTTGGAGACGAACATGCGAACTAGGATGTTTCCCAGTCAGAATGCCTGTAGGGTTAAGGCAGATGGCATGGGTTCTACTTATCGACAAAGATTTCCGCTGCTTGTGTTTCATTTGATGTTCAGCCCTTAAGGCTTTATCTATGTAAGACTTGACCTTAATGGTCATAATTTGTGTAAGACGACATGTATGGATGTAAGACTCTGGTTATTCAGCTTCTGTGTGTTCAGTGGGCATTGATCTCTGGGATCACTGTACAAGTGCATTCGGTGATCTCGACTTATGAGTCGGGGTCCCCACAGAGCTGGTATCAGAGCCATCCTGATTGTAGGAAGCCTTAGTTAGCATGGTCGTTAGTTAGGGTAAAACTATTTCCAAAACTACTACTAGTTTTCCAAAACTATCTATACTTCTCTTCCCTTCTCAATTTTTCAAAAACTAAGATATACTTTCCTCTTCCCCTTCAAAATTTAATGGTCGCTAGAATCCTTATGCCCCTAACCACGGGATTCCTTGTAATCCTCGTGGATAATCTAGAAGGAGTACACCTTGCCAAACACTCACCCACCTCTTCTGAACCCAAGATTGGCGACACCACAACAAGACAATGCCAACAGAAGATACGCCTTTGAAGAATGAGGACATGAAGACCCAGAGGATGGTGAAACCTTCGGCATTACACCAAGATGGTGCAACCTTAGCCTACGATGACCAGGGCATAGGAAATGCAAGATCATGACACACATCGCTAATAGAGCAGTCATGTCCTTACCGTTGTTGTATCGACAACCACCGGTGGATGAGAACCTCGCCATTTGGTCCGCCTCACGATAGTGAGCAGGAAAACGGTTCTCTTCATCCCCCGCTCTTGGTATCGATGTTGTCATCAACGTAACTGACATGATGGACCTCCATTATGCCTTGATAATGTCATTGCATAAAGGATTACCTACCTGGTACCATCGACGGCTTAGAAGACAAAAAGGGATCATCGTGATTAAGAAGACAATAGAAGACCAAGTCAATGCCAGTTACAAGGAGCCATCTTCACCCCATCACTTCAACAGGCGAGAAGTTGTTGAAGAATCTTCAGACTCAACCTGGACTATTTCATCGAACAACTACAAAAGACGTAGCAACACCTGAGGAAAACCCAGAAGACTGCATGAGGCACAAGGCACGACTACTGAGTCCGAGAACCCCTAGGGTAGGATGAGTCGTGTACCCCCTATGCGCAGTCGAGTCCGTATGATGGTTCGAATAGAACCATGATTGTGTGTTGCTTGTTTTTATTTGTTTGTGTTTTGATATAGGTCGCACTTTTTCCCTGGGCGATAAGTATGCGACTATATCACCTTCCTCACCTTGTTTCTTTTGTTTGGCCCTCTTTGCACCTGTTTGTTTGCACTAGCACTATAGAACCCCCTTTAAGCATTCCCCTCCTCTATGCTACTTTTCCCTCTCATCTCTCTCTCCTCAACTGAAGACCGGAAGACAAGCTACACTAGGGATTCTACCTCGGCGACCAACTAGCACTGAGGAACTTTTCTACAGCCTCCTCGACCAAGTGAAACCCCGTAGAGTTATATTTAACCCTCCAGACTAGAAACCCATTCCTAGACCCTTCGAGACTTCACAAGATACCCCAGCTCGAGTCCTTAACCATGTTCTTAAACCATAGAATTGCAAGAGGACCAGTTAAGCCCCCGTAACCTTGCTTATCACTGGGTTCATTATGGAACTAGTGGACATAGTGAATGAGCCCATTATCATCCTAAGATAGCACCAAAACTGACGATGCCAAAGGGAAGACCAATTTGAGGATGTAGGAATAGAGGACAAATGACTTGATGAGTTTATATCAATGACTTTGAGGAATCATCTGAGACTATTTGGTGGATTATGAGGCTTTCATGTTGGTAGATGAACTTGGTGGGATCATGATTATAGAGTAGCATAGCTTTCATTACCCCGAGTAAATTGGATTTATAGGACAATTATGATCGCAAGTGAAACTCCGGAAGTGCAAGGATTTGACTTGATCAGATGATATTGATAGGAGACAGTTAATATTACGTAAATAACTTGAGGGAAACATGTAGGATTCCTCGTTGGACAATAGATTTGGATTTAAATAGGTGATCCTAGTTGAGTATAGATGCTGAGTAAGCCTGCATGGTTCGGAGTAAACTGGATTTAGATTGATGATCTCGATCATGATACCATGTTTCTTGGAGGACAATAAACTAGGAGATTGGATTAATTGTCAGAGTTGATTTAGGGATCTGTATAAGCTTGACGTTGGAAGTTACTTGACCCCAATAATGGGAATTGGTGGACTGACTATAGTAGAGATAGAATTTTCAAGTATTTGGGGATTATAAGGAATTTAGAAGATCATGTGGAGCTCCATAACCATTGGATTTGTAGAATTAAAGCGATTATGTAGTGATTGATGGAAGTTAATGGGTTGTTGGGGTTGATTCATAGGAAAGGAAACTAGATCTTGGAGTGGCATACGACGTGTTTCCTTAGGATAGAGGTGCTTTATCTTAGACCTTGGAAGAATAGGCTGAGCACTTGGATTTTCACGTTCAAGCTTAGCAGCTTATATGTTCTACCCATGGATTTTTAGGGGTAGACATACATATGAGTTTGGGGATTGTAGACATATATGATTTTGTTAGACCTCCTCTCGGAGCCATGAGGATATGAATCACATGAGTGATGATTGGAGTTGACCTATACGAGATGATTCTTTTGGTAATATGATGTGAAGACTAGGTAGAACTATTGGCATCTCAGAAACTGTGGTTAAGGATGAGACGATAAGCGTTCACCCGCACACTAGAACCTTTGAAACTCTTAAGCCCACCAAACCACAACATGGTCGGATCATGACCACGGGCTTTGGCTCTAGGACGAGAAGACCTTTGCCAATGCTCAATTGAGAACACCACCAATCCAGCCTACTTTGCGTACCCCATAGACTTCATGGAGTGCTTAGACAAGATAGTTGTCATCATCATTTGGTGACCTACTTGTCCACCCGAAGACGGAAGAAGAGCCGTTTAGCTAGTCCAGGAACATTTGAAGACCGCCATGCCAAGGAGGAAGAACTACCACCATCATCAAGAAGTAAACATCCGCATCGAAGACCAGGTGTATCTGCAAGCCACTTCTCTCTAAGGAACCAAGCATTTCCATGACAAGGAGACCCACACCAAGATTCATCGGCCCCCTTCGAGATCACTCCAAGATTTAATAGCCCCCTCTGAGATCACTTCAAGATGAAGAGTAGACGGCTACCAGCTAGAGTTACCACCTGAGTCACCTGATGAGCACAACGCTTTCCATGCATCACAACCCCAGAAGTGTTTCCAACTTCCTAACTTGCCCGATCTCTACGAGGGCATTAACCACCGAGCCATCGACCCCTAGCCCAATCTAACCTACCGCGAGCTACCCATTAGCAACCTAGATCAAGAAGAGCGTCATACACGAAGCCACACCATCAAGTACTTCAAGCTCAATGGAGCACTACGCGGAAGTAGAAGCAACATGAGGACTTGACGACTACCCTAGATCCAAGTTTCTGTATCCCTTTCCGCGCCTAGTTTTGGGAATCTCAGGGACGAGATTCTTGTAAAGGGGGTAGGTCTGTCACACCTTGATTTTCATGCCACTACACTTAAGCTAACAACCATGATAAAATGTGGTTTGACAAAAACTTTTCAGTGTTTTGGACCTTGCCTTGATTGGTTTTTGTCTGTTGTTTGCAAGTGCTCTAAAAATCAAATAAATCCTCCAACTCCTATACTTCATCTCCTTGCTCCAAACTCTTGAACCAATGATCATGCCATATGTATAGGACATAAAAATAATTTCTTACAAAAATAATTTGGCCAATTAGTATTTTTAAAAATTAGTTTTCCAAAAACCCCTGAATTGAGGTTTGCACTTCAAGTACTTAATTAAGGGCAGTAAAAATCTTTCCAAAAATATATTTGACTCCTATTAGATATAGGATACCTAGAAACCACAAAAATATAATTTTAAAAGATATTTACCTATTTTATTTAAAGGCTTTTTCTTTAGGCCAGAAATGGTCTTTAATAGGTTAAAATTATTTTTATTCTTTAAAAATATTTGGTAAAACCTACGGAAACTCAATGGACATATATTGTCCATATATAAGAGTTTCAACACATGGTCATGATCAAAATATTGGTTAAATCCCTCAAAACCCTTTTTGGATATTTCAAGCTTTTGAAATATTTACAAAGGAAATGTTCTCCAAAAATTCCAAGAAAATTCTAGCATGTCACATATGACATGTTTGATGATCTTGACAAGTATCATGTCATGGAGAATAGCATAACCCCATGAAATCCCCTCAAAACCATTTCTGTCCATTTTGAAGTTTGAGCAACTTTACATTGCCAAACATGTCCAAATGTTCTCAAACCTTGTGAACATGCTCAAATGGTCTAATCATTCATCTAGACCAAATGTCACAAGTTGGCGAAAATGTTATATTGATCAAATTGCCCCAAAACCCTTCCTGTCCAGAACCAAATTTGAACAACTCTACATTTCCAAGTGTGTCCTTTTGATCTGAATTTTTGTGGACATGTTCAAATCCCCAAATGATGACACTACACCAAGTGGTGCATCAAGGAGAATGGTTTTGCATGACTAGATCTTGGAAAAGCCCATTTCTGTTGATTTCTAGGGTTTACAAAAGTTGCACTGTCAACTTTGCCCAAATAAGCTCCAAATTGGTGGAAGGCCCTAATTATATGTGTCACTTCACGCTGTGGAGTCTCATGGCAATTGGAAACCTTTTCCTTGCCCAAACCATTATCAAACACCTTCTGCCACTTTTCAAAAATCACCATTTTGACCACTAACACGATTCTCCTTGAGCTCAACTCTTTACCACAGCTCCTCCTAGTCCTCTCCTACCTCCAGTAACCCTGCCCTGGCCATTGCTCAATGAGTAAGGGGTGAAACACCCCCATTTACCTTCTTGGACAGCAACTTCTCTCTCTCTCTCAACCCCACCTCTCTCCCATTGGGTCACAAGGGCATCCAAGGCCACCACCCCTTTGTTTACTCCTACCCTGACCCCCTAGACACTAGTGGCCACGCCCTGGGCGCCAAAAAGATGCCAATGCCAGCCGTATGCATGCTCTGGAGCGCGCTATAGTGCACCAGGGCACAGTAGCCGCGTCCTGCCCGAGGCTTCTGACCACCTAGGGCCTTCCCCTTGTGTCCCCCGAGGTCGCCTCGGCGTCCGGGACACGCAAGACGGTCGGCCCCCTCCTCCTTCTCTCTCCGGCGACCTCTGACATGCGTGCCCAAGCGCCGCTCGCGTCCGCCGATCGCCCGCACTCGTGCGGGACCTCCTGAGCTCGCCTGCTCCCTCTCTACTCTCCTCTCGGCTGGACCACGACCACGAACACCCTGTGCACGCACTGTAACGCCCTTTTGGCCTTCTGGCAGCGCCACGGGCCGTGGCCGTCGCCCGCCTCACGGCACCTCCCGGCCGCCCGTATAAGGCCACCCCGAGCCTTCTCTCGTCTCCAACTGCTCTCTCTCCCTCTCGTGCACCCCCGGACCAACCCACTCCTCCTCCTGTGCCTTCTCCCTCCTCCTCTGCCGCCATTGCTGCCTCGGACCCCCACTCAAACTCGAGCCGCCCCGGCCTCCCTTCCTCCTCTGAACCAGTCCGTGGCACCCCCCAAGCCTCCACTAACCTCCCCAACACCCTAGGACCCCTCCTCCGCAGCCAATGCGGGCGCCACCACCAAGCCCACCGCCGCCATCCGCTGGACCCGAAGCCCTGCTCAACTCCGATCATCGGCGCGTCGTGCGGCAAAGACATGGACAGTAGCGCCTCGTCATGTGAAGTTCGCCGGTGTGCAGGCGCCACCGAGGTGGCCCATGCCGCCCGGGAGAGCGCCGGCGCCCGCTCGGCCTTGCCTTTCCTGCCTCTGCTCTGCTCGAGCGGGAGGTAGGCGATGGCTCGAAGGCCGGGCCCTGGCCGACTCCAAATGCCGGGCCCGCCGTTTAAGTGGAGACGGGCCGGGAGAAATGCGCCTCCGATGTCACCCCTCCTCACCCGCGCGGCCGAGCCACTGGGCCGGCCCACTGCTAAACTCTGCCCAATGCGCTGGATAAGGGTAAAACCCTTTCCCTTTCCTTTTTCTTTTTCTGTAAATTTGTTAAATCCACAAATAAATCAAATAAACTCCAAATTTGATGATTCAAAATTCCAGAGACTCCATAAATCAAGTCCTATTTAATAGGCCACAGTGGACATTTTTGTTGTCCTTGGTTTTCACTGAACCTTTTAAAAAGTCAGTTATCCACATAAGTCTACTTCAAAAATCCATATTATATTCATTTTAACTCCAAATCCAGTGAAACCAATTTCTAAATGTTTCTAAAATCATGCCTGAATTAATGGGTACTTTTACTCATTTTTATAAAATGGCATTCTGTGGACAACTTGTGGATCCATCAAATCCATTGATTCCATCATATTGAAATGTTTAGAAATATCCATTGATCCACTTCCAATGAAATCACCTTGGTCATTCCTCATATGACCAGAGGTATCCTAGAAAAGTCCAACTCACATTTTTAGAGCACTTTTATTCTTGCCTTGTCGTGTTGCTTATTATGGTTATTTTCGACGATAGTTGACGAAGTAGACGAAATGCTCGGAGTAGGACCAGAGATATTTGAGGACCTCGAAGACTTTGTTAAAATAGGCAAGCAGCCCTTTGACCATGTCTAAGAAACCCTTTTTATGCATGTCATATGGCACTTTTATTGCTTGCATCGAAGTCATGATAAAATGGTGACCACTTGAGGTGGTTTGCCTCCGTTGCTTTTCTCATTGACACTTGCATGATGTATGACCCTACCTTTCCATGAGGGTTATGCCGGTGGGAGTAGATAGGATGCTAAAGTAGTGCTACGCAAAAATGGACGGGAATATGCATGGTGATGGAGACAAAATACTTTCAAAAGACTTTTTGAAAACCCCATCGGGTGCCACTTATGCCCGGGGGAGATGATGAGTTGGGTAACCACTTGATGACGAAGTGGTGTACCGAGGCAAGTGTGTGTGTTGTTTCCAAAATGGACTGGTTTAAGTTGCGACCATTATTCCAACCTTACATGCGCAACCACTCTACCCTTATATGGGAAAGGGCATTATTTATTACCTAGGCCGATACTAGCTTGGAGCCTGCATTACTAGTGACGGGGGAGAGTTGGTGCTCTCTCTCGGGATGGGTTCGCGCCAGGTAGGGCGTCCATGACTGTGTTCACAGGGCACCGGATACACCGTTGTGTCCCCTCTCGGATGTTACGATCTCGAGTGAGTCTCGTATGATGTACATCGTGAGGATACGGAACAACGAGTGGACTCCTTGTTAGTGTCGCCTAGGGAAAGATAGTGATCGGGTGCCTACCCCGGGTACTTGGGGTATCGCGGGTCGTGGATGATACGAAAGTTCCCCGGATCTTGTGGGTAAAGTGTGCAACCTATGCAGAGTGTAAAACTATTCGAATAGCCGTGTCCACGGTCAAGGACAGTTGGGTAACCGCTCTTGGGCTACGCCCACATGTTTACAAACCAAAGTGTGTGTGTTTGGATAAGTGGGAAGATCTACTTGGGTCAAGTCAAAGGACTTGACATGATTGAGTAGGGTTGATGCCCTCTCTATTTATGTTCATATCTGTAGCCTGTCCTCATGGATACTTGAATTCTCCCGATGCATGTCTTACAAGTTGTTGAACATGTTATTGCACTAAAACTAGCTTTCGCAAAAATTTACCTATATCATGCATTGTTGTATCTGGAACCAAAATATGGGTTGCTTGTGAGTACATTCAAAGTACTCATTGGCTTGCCACTGGTTATTTAATTGGCCAGGCATGGAAGAACCGGAGTTCGAAGAAGAGTCCTTTGGAGACGAACATGCGAACTAGGACGTTTACCAGTCAGAATGCCTGTAGGGTTAAGGCAGATGGCATGGGTTCTACTTATCGACAAACATTTCCGCTGCTTGTGTTTCATTTGATGTTCAGCCCTTAAGGCTTTATCTATGTAAGACTTGACCTTAATAGTCATAATTTGTGTAAGACGACATGTATGGATGTAAGACTCTGGTTATTCAGCTTCTGTGTGTTCAGTGAGCATTGATCTCTGGGATCACTGTACACGTGCATTCGGTGATCTCGACTTATGAGTCGGGGTCCCCACAGCAGTTCCGCTTCCAGTGACCATTTCCTTTGCAGTAGAAGCACTCAGTTTCAGGCTTGGGTCTAGCTTTGGGCTTCTTCATGGGAGTGGCAACTTGCTTGCCATTCTTCTTGAAGTTCCCTTTCTTTCCCTTGCCCTTTTACTTGAAACTAGTGGTGTTATCAACCATCAACATTTGATGCTTTTATAGATTTATACCTTCGCCGATTTCAAAGATCACGTAAGAGCTCGGGAATAGTTTTCGTCATCCCTTGCATATTATAGTTCATCACGAAGTTCCAGTAACTTGGTGATAGTGACTAGAGAACTCTGTCAATCACTATCTTATCTGGAAGATTAATCTCACACTTGATTCAAGCGATTTTGGTACTCAGACATTCTGAGCACATGCTCACTGGTTCAGCTATTCTCCTCCATCTTGTAGGCAAAATACTTGTCAGAGGTCTCATACCTCTCGACTCGGGCATGAGTCTGAAATACCAATTTTAGCTCTTGGAACATCTTATATGCTCCGTGGCGTTCAAAACATTTTTGAAGTTCCGGTTCTAAGCCGTAAAGCATGGTGCACTAAAATATCAAGTATTCATCATACCGAGCTTGTCAAACGTTCATAACGTCTGCATCTGCTCCTGCAATAGGTCCATCACCTGGCGGTGCATCAAGGACATAATTCTTCTGTGCAGCAATGAGGAAAATCCTCAGATCACGGACCAAGTCCGTATCATTGCTACTAACATCTTTAAACTTATTTTTCTCTAGGGACATATCAAAAATAAAACAGGGGAGCTATACGCGAGATATTGATCTACAACATAGATATGCAAATACTATCAGGTACTAAGTTCATGATAAATTAAAGTTCAATTAATCATATTACTTAAGAACTCCCACTTAGATAGACATCCCTCTAGTCATATAAATGATCACGTGATCCATATCAACTAAACCATGTCCGGCCATCACGTGAGATGGAGTAGCTCTCAATGGTGAACATCACTATATTGATCATATCTACTATATGATTCATGTTCGAACTTTCGGTCTCAGTGTTCCGAGGACTTATATGCATATGCTAGGCTCGTCAAGTTTAACCAGAGTATTCTGCATGTGCAAAACTGGCTTGCATCCATTGTATGTGAACGTAGAGCTTATCACACTCAAACATCACTGGTGTCTTAGCACGAAGAACTATCGCAATGGTGCATACTCAGGGAGAACACTTATACCTTGAAATTTAGTGAGAGATCATCTTATAGTGCTACCTCCATACTAAGCAAAATAAGATGCATAAAGGATAAACATCACATGCAATCAAATACGTGATATGATATGGCCATCATCATCTTGTGCCTTTGATCTCTATCTCCAAAGCACCGTCATGATCACCATCTTCTTGACACCTTGATCTCCATCGAAGCATCGTTGTCGTCTCGCCAACTATTGCTACTACGACTATCGCTACCGCTTAGTGATAAAGTAAAGCAATTACATGGCGATTGCATTTCATACAATAAAGCGACAACCATATGGCTCCTTCCAGTTGCCGATAACCATATCATAACGTTTTGACCATATCACATCACAGCAAGCCCTGCAAAAACAAGTTAGACGTCCTCTACTTTGTTGTTGCAAGTTTTACGTGGCTGCTACGGGCTTCTAGCAAGAACCGTTCTTACCTACACATCAAAACCACAACGATTCTTCGTCAAGTGTATTGTTTTAACCTTCAACAAGGACCGGGCGTAGTCACACTTGATTCAACTAAAGTTGAAGAAACAGACACCCACTAGCCACCTGTGTGCAGAGCACGGCGGTAGAACCAGTCTCATGAACGCGGTCATGTAATGTCGGTCTGGGCCGCTTCATCGAACAATACTGCCGAATCAAAGTATGACATGCTGGTAAGCAGTATGACTATTATCGCCCACAACTCTTTGTGTTCTACTCGTGCATATAACATCTACGCATAGACCTGGCTCATGTTGGGGAACGTAGTATTTCAAAAAAATTCCTACGATCACGCAAGATCTATCTAGGAGAAGCATAGCAATGAGCAGGGAGAGTGTGTCCACGTACCCATTGTAGACTGAAAGCGGAAGCGTTAAGTAACGCGGTTGATGTAGTCGAACGTCCTTGCGATCCAATCGATCAAGTACCGAACGCACGACACCTCCGCGATCTGCACACGTACAGCTCGGTGACGTCCCTCGAACTCTTGATCCAGCTAACGCCGAGGGAGAGTTTCATCAGCACGACGGCGTGGTGACGATGATGATGAAGTTACCGGCGCAGGGCTTCGCCTAAGCACTGCAACGATATGACCGAGGTGTGTTTCTGTGGAGGGGGTCACCGCACACGGCTAAGAGAAACTTTGGTGTGCCTTTGGTGTGCCCCCTCCCACGTATATAAAGGGGGGAGGGAGGAGGAGGCTAGCCAGCGGGAGGAGGCGCGCCATGGGGGGCAATCGTACTCCATGTAGGATTTGGCCCTTCCCTTTCCTATTCCAAGAAGGAGAAGGGGGAAGGAGAGAAGGAAAGGGGCCCCGGCCCCCTAGTCCAATTCGATTTGGGCTAGGGGGGCGCAACACCTAGGCCTGCCTCCTCTCTTCCACCAATAGGCCCTTGAGGCCCAATAACCCCCCGGGGGGTTCTGATACCCCGGTACTCCGAAAATATCCCAGTACACCTCGTAACTATTCCTGTCCGAATATAGTCGTCCAAAATATCAATCTTTATGCCTCGATCATTTCGAGACTCCTCGTCATGTCCGTGATCTCATCCGGGACTCCGAACTACCTTCCGTACATCAAAACACATAAACTCATAATACCGATCGTCATCGAACGTTAAGCGTGCGGACCCTATGGGTTCGAGAACTATGTAGACATGATCGAGACTCATCTCCAGTCAATAACCAATAGCGGAACCTGGATGCTCATATTGGCTCCTATATATTCTACGAAGATCTTTATCGGTCAAACCGCATAACAACATTCGTTGTTCCCTTTGTCATTGGTATGTTACTTGCCCGAGATTCGATCGTCGGTATCACTATACCTAGTTCAATCTCGTTGCAGTAAGTCTCTTTACTCGCTATGTAATGCATCATCCCGTAACTAACTCATTAGTTACATTGCTTGCAAGGCTTATAGTGATGTGCATTACCGAGAGGGCCCAGAGATACCTCTCCGACAATCGGAGTGACAAATCCTAATCTCGATCTATGCCAACTCAACAAACACCATCGATGACACCTGTAGAGAATCATTATAATCACCCAGTTACGTTGTGACGTTTGATAGCACACTAAGTGTTCCTCTGGTATTCGGGAGTTGCATAATCTCATAGTTACAGGAACATGTATAAGTCATGAAGAAAGCAATAGCAACAAACTGAACGATCATAGTGCTAAGCTAATGGATGGGTCTTGTCCATCACATCATTCTCTAATGATGTGATCCCGTTCATCAAATGACAACACATGTCTATGGCTAGGAAACTTAACCATCTTTGATTAATGAGCTAGTCTAGTAGAGGCATGCTAGGGACACTCTGTGTCTATGTATTCGCACATGTACTAAGTTTCCAGTTAATACAATTCTAGCATGAATAATACGCATTTATCACGATATAAGGAAATATAAATAACAACTTTATTATTGCCTCTAGGGCATATTTCCTTCACGGTCCCCCTTTCCTTTCCCCCTCTCCCTCTCCTTCCCTCTTTCCCCCTTCATGAGAAGGAAAAAAGGGGGGAGAATCCTACTAGGACTGGAGTCCTAGTAGGAGTCCCCCCCTTGGCGCGCCCCCTTGGTGGCCAGCCTCCTCCTCCCCTCCTTTATATACGGGGGGCAGGGGCACCCCAAGGCACAAAAGTTATTCTCTTAGCCGTGTGCGGTGCCCCCTCCATAGTTTACTCTTCCGGTCATAGCGCTGTAGTGCTTAGGCGAAGCCCTATGCGGATCACATCACCATCACTGTCACCACACTGTCGTGCTGACGAAACTCTCCCTCGACCCTCTGCTGGATCAAGTGTTCGAGGGATGTCATCAAGCTGAACGTGTGCTGAACTCGGAGGTGTCGTACGTTCGGTACTAGATCGGTTGGATTGTGAAGTCGTTCGACTACATCTACCACGTTAACCTAATGCTTTCGCTTTCGTTCTACGAGGGTACATGGACACACTCTCCCCCTCTCATTGCTATGCATCTCCTAGATAGATCTTGCGTGATCATCGGATTTTTTTTGAAATTGCATGCTACGTTCCCCAACAATAATTGCGAGGAGTAGGGATTGCCATGCAACAAATGCACTAAGAGCTATAAGTGTATGAAAGCTGAATATGAAAACTAGGTGGGTGTGCATCTAATCCTATAATGAAAAATTCCCACTAGTATATGAAAGTGATAACATAGGAGACTCTCTATATGAAAAACATGGTCCTACTTTGAAGAACAAGTGTGGAATTAGCATGCGCCTTCTCTTCCTTCTTTCTTTCATCATTTTTCATTTATTTCTTTTTTTCTTTTCCTTTTTTTCTTTTGGTCCGGAGTCTCATCCCGACTTGTGGGGTAATCATAGTCTCCATCATCCATTCCTTACTGGGACAATGCTCTAATAATGAAAGTTCATGATCATCACACTTCTATTTACTTACAACTCGATACCTATAACAAAATATGACTCTATATGAATGCCTTTGGTAGTGTACTAGCATGTGCAATGACCTAGTGTAACATGTATAAAAAATGATAAACGATGGTGAGCCACAAATATTATGTCAGCTACATGATCTTGCAAAGCAATATGACAATGAATGCTCAAGTCATCGAAACGGAAGCAGTGATTGTTGCATGGCAATATATCTCAGAATGGCTATGAAAGGCCATAATAGGTAGGTATGGTGGCTGTTTTGAGGAAGATATAATAAGGCCTATGTGTGATAGAACACATCATATCACGGGGTTTGGATGCACCGGCGGAGTTTGCACCGACTCTCGAGGTGAGAAAGGGCAATGCACGGTACCATAGAGGCTAGCAAATTGCAGAAAGGTAAGAGTGTGTATATTCCATAGACTCACATTAGTCATAAAGTACTCATATACTTATTGCAAAAGTTTATTAGCCCTCGAAGCAAAATACTACTACGCATGCCCCTAGGGGGAGGTTGGTAGGAGTTAACCATCGCTACGCCCCAACCTCTACACACAGGAAGACAATCAATAATAAATCATGCTCCAACTTCATAGCATAACGAGAGACTATACGTGCATGCTTCGGGAATCACAAACCTTAACACCGATAACTTACTAAAGACGATCGTCCACTAGTACCTACCACATACACCATCTCTATATTGCAAAACTATTGCCAGGAATCAAACATATCATATTCAATAATCCACAAGTTTTATGTAGGATTTTATGACTAACCATGCAATTGACCAATTCCCGTTGACTCTCTAAATAGATATAAGTGAAGCAAGAGAGTTTAATTATTTCTACAAAAGACCATACTCTAAGAAATATAAGTGAAGCAAAATAGCATTATACAAATAACGGTTTTCCATGTGAAGAGAAACAGTCAATCCAAACTTCAAATGATATAAGTGAAGCACATGAAGCATTCTATAAAGCCATACTCAAAAGATATAAGTGAAGTGCAATGAGCATTCTATAAATCAACCATGGACTATCTCATACCAGCACGGTGCATAAAAGAAAAATGAAAACTAAACACAAAAGATGCTCCAAGATTTACACATATCACATGAATGAAATGAAAACAAAAACATACCGATACTTGTTGAAGAAAGATGGGATGCCTTCCGGGGCATCCCCAAGGTTAGACGCTTGAGTCTCCTTGGATATTTACTTGGGGTGCCTTGGGCATCCCCAAGCTTGAGTTCTTGCCTCTCCTCCTTCTCCTCATATCGAGACCTCCTCGATCTTTGATCACTTCATTCACACAAAACTCAATAGAAAGCTCGATAAGATCAGTTAGTATAATAATGCAAGTCACAACTCTAAGTACTATTGCAAACCCATTCATATTTTGTTTTTGCATTGTAGCTACTGTATTATAACTTATCCAAGGATTATACCACCAATAGAATTGACAGTTTCATCAAAATAAGCAAAACAATGCAACAAAAACAGAATCTGTCTTAAACAGGATAGTCTGTAGCAATCTGAACATCTACCATACTTCTGTAATTCCAAAGATTCAGAGAAATTAGGACAAAATAAACAATTTGTATAGCAATACTGTGCAAAAAGCTTTAGAAACTTTCGACGTTCTAGTAAAAAATGTAAAATCGCGCACTACAGCCAAAGTTTATGTTTTTGCACCGCACATACCAACAAGCAATCTACTCATCCTAAAGGAAAATCTTGGCACAATAATTTTACAATAGAAATGATTTGTACAAGCGGATAATTATTTTTGCGAGAATTTTCCATGAAAATTTTACATTGTTTCCATGAGCCTGAGCACAAGTGTTCAAGGTCGACCTCAGTTCTCCAATGCATCACCTTTCAATCGCTTTTCTTTTAGAAAAAGGTTTTTAGGTTCCCCTATATATTTTTTTGTTTTTAAACTTTATAAAGCACTCAACAGAAATTAATGACTTTAAAACTTCCGGGTTGTCACCCTGGCAGTGCTTTCAAGCCATTAAGCTAGGCATAAAGTGCTCACGTAATGGATCCACCCAAAAATATCAAGGTATATCAAAGCCAATTTTAATTAGCAATGATTTATAATTTAGTAGTGAGCACAAAGAAACGTATATCATGCAATGACGAAGTCTAACTCTCTTCCTATGCATTGGCATGTCATACAAGAAAAATTCATGCACATCAAGTAATGGCCAATACATAGCATAAGTAGTTTCTTGCAATTTTATCGTGTTGGAAACATAGAGAGGCGGAGATGTAGTTCATCTCTCATAATAATTGCAAGTAGGATCAGCAAGCACATGCATATTATATTCATCAAAATTATCATGTGCAAAGGTAAAAGGCAACCCATCAATGTAATCCTTAATAAGTGTAAACTTCTCCGATATAGTGTAGTTGGGAGAATTCAAAAATATAATAGGACTATCATGTGTGGGTGCAATAGCAACAATTTCATTCTTAACACAAGGAACTATAGCAAGTTCATCTTCATAAGAATAATTCATATTGGCATCATGGCCACAAGCATAGCAAGCATCAATTTCATCAAAAAGGGATATTTCACATGAATCAATGGGATCAAAGCAATTATCATAGCATTCATCCTTCGGTAAGCATAAAGGATAATTAAACAATGTATGAGTTGAAGAGTTACTCTCATTAGAAGGTCAGCACGGGTAGCTAATCCGCTCTTCCTCCTTTTGTTCTTCGCTCTCCTCATCATCTTTTTCATCCAATGAGCTCACAGTTTCATTAGATTCGTAAAGAGTAGTATCATAGTTTAGAAGCATAGTTTCGTAAAGAGCGGTATCCGCTCTTTCTCCTTTTGTTCTTCGCTCTCCTCATCATATAAGCATTAGAAGCATAGTTTTCATAGCAATATTTAAGTATGGCAAAATTTTCAGATTCGTAAAGAGTAGTATCATACTTTTCAATCAAAGAAACAATTTCATAAGCACCCTTAAAAGCAACAAATTCTTAAATCTGTTCAACATCATAGTAATTATAAACACCCTTAGCATAAGAAGATATAATTCCATCATCTCTAAACTCACATTGATAAGGAAGGTGTTTCTTAGGGTCTTTAGAACAACAAGTAAAATCATGTATTTCACATAAATTCCAAGCATAGCATTGCATAGTATTAATTTGATGCAGTAAAATTTTCCCATTTTGAGATAAACGGTGTCGCACAAAATGAACATGCTCATCTAATGATTTGCCCTCAACTAAGCTAGTTGGGGTTTCAGCACGAGCACAAAGGGATCGAAGATGATCCAAGTAAAAAGCTTCAGCAGTATGATAGATTTTGGGTGGTTCTTCAACCATAGGTTTAGTAGGTACAACTAATTTTTTGGTATTTTTTGTTTTCTCCCCATAAATAAAGATAGAAAACAAGAGCACAAAATAAAAACTACTTAGTGATAAAGCACACAAGCACACACGAGAATATTCACCCCACACTATTGCTCCCCCGCAACGGCGTCAGAAAAAGGACTTGATAACCCACAAGTGTAGGGGATTGCTTGTATCCTTTTTCGATAAATAAGAGCGTCGAGCCCAACGAGGAGCTAAAGGCAGAGCAAATATTCCCTCAAGTTCTATCGACCACCGATACAACTCTATGCACACTTAGTGTTTGCTTTACCTAGAACAAGAATAAAACTAGAAGTACTTTGTGAGAATAAAACTACGAGTAAATTGCAACGTAATAATAGTAGATAACTTTTGTTAACAAGAAAGTCATTTGTCCCTATGCAATTGATAACTAGATCGGTAATCATTCTTGCAATTTTACATGAGGGAGAGGCATGAACTAACATACTTCCTCTACTTGGATCATATGCACTTATGATTGCAACTCTAGCAAGCATCCGCAACTACTAAAGATCATTAAGGTCGTGAAACCCAACCATGGCATTAAGTATCAAGTCCTCTTTACTTTCATACGCACTCCAGCAACCTACAATAAGCAAATTATGAACATATTGAACACCCTACGGCGGGGACTCCTCAAGTTTGCGCGAGAAGGAGGGCACCGTAGGACAACACCATAATTAAATATACACTCAAACCAACCACAATCATCAATTAGCCCATAGGACAAAATGGATCTACTCAAACATCATAGGATAACCACATATCATTGGGAAATAATATATAGTGTTGAGAACCATGTTTAAGTAGAGATTACAGCGGGGAGAAGGGGTGTTACACCGATGCATAGAGGGGAAGAAAGTTGGTGTTGACGGTAGCAAGGTTGTTGATGTTGATCGCCGTGACGATCCTTGCCCCGGTGTTACTCCGGCGCCACCGGGAGAGAGGGGGAGAGCCCCCCTCCTCCTTCTTCTTCCTTGGCCTCCCTCCTAGATGGGAGGAGAGTTCCCCTTCTGGTCCATGGCCTCCATGGCGGCGGAGGTGTAGGAGCCCCACCTAGATTGGATCTACCCCCCTGTTCTCTTCTGTTTCGCGTTCCTATTTTCTGGCCCTTCACCATTTCTTAAATTCCCGGAGATCCGAACTCCAAGTGCGCAGAAATATTTACACATTTTTTTTCATAAATTATCTTTCTTGCGCCCGAAGAAGGGCCCCAACCGACTTACGGGGAGGGCACAAGACACCTGGGCGCGCTAGGGGGTGCCTGGCGTGCCCTGGTGGGTTGTGTAGGCCGTGGGCCTCCGTTAGCGTTGATTCCACCTCCCAAAAATCACATATATTCCAAAATAATTCTCCGTAAATTTTTATCGCGTTTGGACTTCATTTGATATGGATATTCTGCGAAACAAAAAACATGCAACAAACATGAATTGGCTTTGGGCACTGGATCAATAAGTTAGTCCAATAAATCATATAAACGTTGCCAAAAGTATGTGAAAGTTGTATAATATTGGCATGAAACAATAAAAAATTATAGATACGACAGAGACGTATCAGTATCCACACGTACGGGGAGCAACTTTGGACGACAGACTACTAGGTCCGGTCATGCGGCATGGGGGCGTGGAGAGTGGTGGAGGCGGGTGTGTAGGGAGAGAAAAGATCCCCCTAGGAGGTGCGCCCACTCCCCTTTATATAGACGTCCAAGGTGGGCTCGACACTTGAGGCCCGCTAGGAGTCTACGGCAAATTTCCATTGGATCCAAGCTGAATGGGCTTCAACCTCTTAAGTGTGCGACCCTATAAGTTCACATACACATGGACACGACCCGAGTCGATAGTTGGTGGCGGCTCCTAGAAGAATGTGCCAACTCCCTTGTGTGCCTAAAGTAGTTTGACGAACCTCGACAATGTGTCATATGCAACATTCCTTTTGCCTCACGAGATATATTGTCGAACTCAAGGAGAGTACTTGTCACCCTTGTGGTATCTCAACCTTTCTTATCGAAACCGTGATACAGATTCTCGAACCTGGTTAATGCTTAACCAAGTCGCATGGACATGTTTTCTGAATTTGATCACCCGAGAGGGCCCAGAGAATATTTCTCCTTATCAGAGGGGGAAATCCCATCTTGATCAACCATGTCTCATGACTCACCCGAAAGCTACCTTTATAACTACCCAGTTACGGAGTAGCATTAGATAGACCCTAAGTAAGTTGATCCTCATCTCGATAACGTGTGAGGACATTAGGTCTAGGACATGGCATATACATTGTACTTGAGACTGATAGATAACAATATCTCGCTATGTCTCAAAGTGGGTCCGTTCGACTCGGTGATCTCCATCTCGAGTCCATACTATCGGTTTAGCATCTCTATGCCCATGACTTGTGAAACATAGTCATCAACTGAATCGTATACTGCCCAAAGGGTATGTGTCTGCATAACCTTATCAACTAGGGACCCTTAGAACAATCATCATTTAATATAATTTCGCAAACAAGTCACATACTTATGGATACATATAACTGATGATGTTCAAGGACAATACAATAGACTCATGAATACATAGGGAAATATCATCATGACATGATTGCCTCTAGGGCATATCTCCAACATTCAGGATACAACCTCTCATCCTCATCATCTTGTCGAGGCACGGCCTCATCAGGATGTGCATCATTGTCTGCAACCGCCGCACTACTGGTCTCGCTTACTGGCAGTAGGTTTAGATGGTCTGGGCCTGTGATGAGTAGAGTTATGTGACGTCTGAACACCCTTCCCCTTTTTCCTAATATTTTGGTGGTTGAAGCACTTCGATGTGAATTGTACCGAAACAAGTGCATTCCATCCAAAAACGTAACCTAGATGCTAATCGCAAGTTAGTGAGACAAATATTTCCCCACTAATGTTGAAGTGTTTGATATAAACAGCATGAGCATGGCTCCATGGATAATCAACACTCAGGGAATTGACAAAATGTTTGAAAGAAATACTTGTTCCTACCCCCTTTGGATAACAAAAGCCAGAAAGTAGATGCACTTTAGTACCATGCAATATGCCACTCTCTATTCTAACTGCCAAATTAAAAGCAATCCTCGGATCGGTCCTACTCGATGAAAAGAAAGTGTGAAGTTAGGCATGCAAATTTTCAGGCATGCAGGCAAAAATTCAAGTGCCCAAGGCTTAAATCCTAGCCCTATATTTTCTAGTTAGATCATACATTCGAGGGATTTAAAACTTACCTAGCTGGAATCCATGAGTTATGTAATCCCGGTTCAACCCAATCTTCACCACAGTCGGTGGGCTCAAGGAGGGGGAAGGGGGTAACGCTCGCCATTGCCCTGCGGCTTCCCTCAAGCAGTCTCTCAAGCTCTCGCAGCTCCCCTCAAGCAGCCACAACTTCCCTCAAGATCCTCTCAAGCAAGCGAAGACAAAAGGTGGATGCGGTGGATCAGTCGATTGGTCGACGACATATCATCAAGGGCAGGCTAGATTGGGTGATTATGATGGATTAGATAGGGAGGGCGTAAGGTAGATGCGGCGGAGGTGCAACACAAATGTTCATCGATCATGCTAGCGACGAACGGATTCAGCACGACAGACATGGCGGCGTCGACGGCTGTCTCGAGAGCTTCTCAGGGTAGGATGGTTAGAAATTGAGAGAGAGAGTGTGTGTGTGTGTGTGTGTGTGTGTGTGTGTGTGTGTGTGATGGAGAGAGATGACCAAACCTTAGGCCGGTCCCACTTGTCATAAGCTACCCCAGCCCCACCTGTCATTAGAGGTCGTGGCCCACCTATCAGGATGCAACACGGCCCCACTCGTCAGGAAGTAAATGTCAAGGTGCTTGACCCGACGATAGTGCACCCGTTTGGAATTTGAGATGTTGGGCTAAGGTGAGAAGCGGAAAAATGAGGAGAGTTAGATAGGTGGGCCAAAACTGAGCACAACCAACGAAAGAGAGGCATGCAAATAGAAAACCCAAAAGAAAACGTATGTTAGTTGGATGGTTGGGAGAGTGGCCTTATTTCTGGTCCACTAGGGTAAATGGAATATTCTATTAGATATTGTTCCATCAATAATGAGATATGTGATCCACCAAAATAAATTGCTAATGCATGATGCCAAGAAGTATACCGCTACAACTATTTAAAGGTAATTGCACCCTACATACATAAACTTGGCCGGTGGGAACAAACTGGTACAAAAATTTCAAAAAACATTCGCCGCGGTATACAAACTTGGTCTTTCGATTCATACCAGGTAAAAATAACTTCTGGATCAACACATGTCATGTTCGTTCTTTTAATTTTGTTGTTGTGTATATCAGTCCTACTTCGCCAAGTGATCTCTAGTAGAGTGGTCGTCCGCTAGCAACTGATTGCTTGCAGTAGCCCTGGTCGACTATGTGAGACTCATTATGCAAGAGTGGTCAGGCAACCCCCCGACCCTTGTGTTGCACGGTGTGCCCATAGGGAAGCCCGTGCAGGAGGCCATGGATGGCGACCTTGTAGTGAGCCCATGTCATTGACAATGTCGTATCCTGTTTGTCAGCTGCGCATCATCTCATCAATCAAAGGAGCTTTCCCGCTGAATGAATTGGCTAGATCTATCCACAATCGTCGGTGCCGCTCTATTCTTCTCCCCCTCTGGCCAAGCACCGCCGCACGTGATCTCTTCGACCAGCGAGCCCCCGGTCCTCCTCCCTGCCTCCTCAACTCCCCATAGTCCCAAAAGCCATTGAAACCTTCCTAGGACAGTTGCATCATGATGGATGGCACTGCCATGCATCAACTTGGTGGCGCAGACTGCAGCGGTCGCACGCACTACAACACTAGGGTTGGACCTACGTGTTGTGGTAGGAGTGCATATCATGCGCGTGGCGAGTCAGTGTCTGGGCCACTACATCTTCACATACCCCTCGTCTCTCTCCCCTCCCTAACATTGCCACCATCTCCCGTGCAATGGCATGCGCTTTGCCACCTGCTGCACCTTCGCATTTTTGTGTGCGTCATCCTAGGGCGGTCACGCAAACGATTAGAAATCCTATCCTTGCTAAAACCAATCCAATCCACGAAAAGCATCGTATTGTAACACTTGTTAAAAAAAGTGTTGTGAATTCGATTGAGTTGCGCGGGAGTAGATAAAAACTCTTAATTTATTAAGGACTTCTCTATCATGCGCGCGCGAGGGCAGGGGCCCTCTGCTTTTCCTTTCACCTCCGCAGTCCAAAAAAAGCTTGTCGTGCATCCAAGCGACCACAATGATGACGAGCCCTTTGACAGTTCGCTCGGTGTGCTCCGCTACACCTTCTCCCTGCCTAGCTGCCAGCTCCACTTTGACGCCGGCGAGCGCTGGGCCGTTCTCAGCTCCGACAGCTACGACAACGACCCAACGTCGCTGAAGTGGACCTCGAGTTCCTCAGCATGCACAAGATCGACCACTCATTGGGCCAGCGGCACGACGACAGAGTGTGGCGTCTCTGTACACCATGGGGAATGAGGAGAGGGCTACAGCCGCAAAAATAGTATACTAGGGTTTTTCATATTAAAAAAAGAGCACATATGTCGAGCCAAGATTGATTTGTACTCCCTCAGTCCCAAAATACTTATCGGAGTAATGGATGTATCTAGACGTATTTTAGATCTATATACATTCATTTTTATGACAAGTAATTTCGGACGGAGGGAGTAGAACCCAAAAGCCAAGTTCGTGTGCCCGCGGTGAATATTTTTTTTAAAGTTTTTGTACCAAATTATGTATCTGGAGTGCAATCATCTCAACTACTTACGGTCTAGAGATTTTCAATCCTAGCATTACCTAAGGCATACGACAAATGTACTGTTTTTGAATTGACCTTACGTGTACTTGTGAGCATAACTCTGGCCCTTTCGTTCATCGAACCTGGACACCTTCCTTCGGATGCACATAACCTAGACAGAGATGTCAGTATGCTCCATTTCAGGATCCCAGAACCAATAATGGCAATGGTAACCGTCAACATATAAACACACATGAGCGGGCAGTGTACTCTCATTGGTTAATTCATCCCCCATAAAGCTTCTATCAGTCAGAATAGCGTCCGCATGAGCAGCGTAATCCCAAGGCATTAAGGTTTGCGTAGATCTCAGTAGATCAATTGCAACCATGCACAACCTTTTCTCCCGTTCTTTTATTTGTCTTTTTTTATCTTTCTTCATTGGGGTGGCTGTAGGAGCTAGTAGAAGCTATATAATGTGTAAATCTTTGTTATAGAGTACAGTAAATCAGCGTATGAGATTATTATAAATAGTGCGCAAAAGGGGAACCGCATTCTGTGATAGCTAATTAATTGTAGTCACTTTGTTTATGGAGGATTTGCATTAGCTGCACTATATTTATGTGGTGTTTGATTTGAAGTTTGGCCAAACTTCAAAAGCCAAAGTGAAGCCTAAAAAAATACTACGTATATATACCTGGTCCAAAACAAGGTCGTGGCTTTCTTGCGAGTATTTCATAATTCTTCAAAGATTGCAAGGACTGCTTATACATACAAGCAAGGAAAAGCAAGCATATTTACATTCATATAGGGTCTCGTTATCGCATTCTCGGAAGTCATGCCACCTTATTTGGGCCGTGTTTGCAACTTTCGGCTTGAGCAGTGTGGCGGGCTAGCTTATGTTAGCAATATCTTCTTTCCTAATCAGATGTGTCTTGGATCTTGTTGGCACGGTTACCCTGATGTGGAACTTTTCGACTAGCTAGTGAACTAATGAATTTCGACAAACCCCGGACTCATTTTTAGGGATGTGCCACTAGTCTAGCACATGTGGACATTTGCTCTTCTCTTTGGTAAGTCATCCATGACATGTCTTCTTTTGGGTATGATGACACATTGGTTTGTTGTGTCTTGGTAGTTTGTCAAGAGCTAGTGGTATGGCAATGCCTAATCGGCAAGTGGGGGCATCATCACCTCGACGACAATGCCCTAGGTCTTCATTGGCTAGGCAATGGCGACTTATTGAAGGCACTAATTGTGTGGAGTTGTGCAGAATCTGCTATCTCGGGTGCAGATCAATGGTGTGGGCTTCAGTGGTTGGATAAGAAACAATGGCACATATGACCATTATCACTACAGGTGATGTATGCTAACGCTCGTTACGACTTATGACATGATCACAATTCACTGTTTCTATTATCCTTAAAAAAGGTTGGTCATGTGAATCCTTAGTGTCCCGAGCCCCGACAAGGTTGTCCTTTTGTTGCAGGGGCCAATAATAATTGTTTATCATCTTGACTGTGGTGCGTTAATAAAGTTCATGTTGTTTAATTTCTTTACAAAAATGTCTTTCCATGAAATGTCTTCCCAGATTTTCCATGGGCCCAATTAGTTGTATGTGCTTGCTGTTGTCGGTGTCAAAACCGGCGGATCTCGGGTAGGGGGTCCCGAACTGTGCGTCTAAGGCGGATGGTAACAGGAGGCAGGGGACATGATGTTTACCCAGGTTCGGGCCCTCTCGATGGAGGTAATACCCTACTTCTGCTTGATTGATCTTGATGATATGAGTATTACAAGAGCTGATCTACCACGAGATCGTAGAGGCTAAACCCTAGAAGCTAGCCTATGGTATGATTGTTGTTGTCCTATTAGACTAAACCCTCCGGTTTATATAGACACCGGAGGGGGCTAGGGTTACACAGAGTCGGTTACAATGGGAGGAGATCTACATATCCGTATCGCCAAGCTTGCCTTCCACGCCAAGGAGAGTCCCATCCGGACATGAGACGAAGCCTTCAATCATGTATCTTCATAGTCCAACAGTCGGCCAAAGGATATAGTCTGGCTGTCCGGATACCCCCTAATCCAGACTCCTCAAGAGTCTCCTGAACCAGGCTTCAATGATGATGAGTCCGGCGTGCAGATTGTCTTCGGCATTGCAAGGCGGGTTCCTCCTCCGAATACTCCATAGAAGATTTTGAACACAAGGATAGTGTCCGGCTCTGTAAAACAAATTCCACATACCATCGTAGAGGGAATATTGTTTCCACAAATCTAATCTGCTGACGCATTTCGTAGCATGACATCACATCACGGCCCGGCCATTATTCGAACCGTTTTTCTCAACCAGCCTTGGCGCATATCGCGAGGCGGTTTCCTTGGCACATCTTGTCGAAGCAGAGATCGTGTCCCCTTATCACGGGATTCTCATCAATACGGACGTGGGTAACCCAACCGCGCCATCAATTACGGCGCTTGGGGAATAAGCGAGTTTACTAGGCGGTGGGGGCGTCTGACTCCGTCCGCCCTTATAAAGGGATAAGGGTTCACCTTTTTCACCCACGCCTTCTTCCTCCTCGCTCATCCATTCTCGCGCACTCGAGCCCCAACACCCAAGTTTGTGTCTTTCTCCTCAAACCGTTCCAATCATGTCCGGAGCGGGAGGCAAGTGGATGAAATCCTCCGTCACGGAGGAGGACATCAAAAAGCTGCGGGGAGCCGGATACTTGGCCGCGGATATCGCGCACCGGCTGCCCGACGCGGGGCAGATCGTCCCTACCCCGGAACCTCACGAGAGGGTAGTTTTCCTCACCCACTTCGTCCGCGGACTGGGATTTCCCCTCCACCCGTTCGTCCATGGCCTCATGTTCTACTACGGGCTGGACTTCCATGATCTAGCCCCAAACTTCATCCTCACCATCTCGGCGTTTATCGTCGTGTGCGAGGCCTTCCTCCGCGTCCGGCCCCACTTCGGCATGTGCCTAAAGACCTCCAATGTTAAACCGAAGGTAGTAGGCGGCCAACAAGCGGAATGCAGAGGCGCCATGGTGGGCAAAATGCCCAACGTTACATGGCTCGAGGGCTCCTATGTGGAGACCATAAAGGGGTGGCAATCGGGGTGGTTCTACATCACCAAGCCGCGCGACACCAACTGGGTGGCGGCCCCCGAGTTTCGATCCGGAATCCCCATGCGGCTCACCTCCTGGAAAGAGAAGAGCCTGTCCTGGGGTCCATTGGTGGAGCTGGCCGGACTCCAGAAATGTATCCGGAACATGATAAGCAAGAAACTCAAGCTTGTCAACGTGGTCCAGGTCATGCTCTTCCGCCGGATCCTCCCGTGTCAACAACGGGCATTCAATTTGTGGGAGTTCGACCCGGCCGAGCACCAGACGCTGCGCGACCTCTTTGACACGACGCACAAAGACGTCTGGAGGGTTTGTTCAAGGGCGCCGAGGTACCTCCTTCCCTTACCGAGGACCGCGGACTTAGCGCAAAGCACCCTGCGAATCCGGTAAGTTCTCTACGCCTTATAGGGTATTTATTTTCCCCAGTTTAATCATGTGCGGGATCTAAGCTCCCATGCCTTTGACCGGACTGGGTGGAGACATCATAGCATATTGACTGCCCGGCCCCCCTGCCCGAAGATCCAGCAGACGCTCTCCTGACGGAGATACTGACTCCGGCACCTTATGAGGTGCCGGAGAAGAAGACCAAGAAGAAAGCCACGGGGACCCGAAACGGTCTCCGGCGTCAGGTGATATCGGAGTCAACGTCCGATAACTCTGAGACGCACTCCTCCCATGAAGACGAGGAGGAGGAGGAAAGTTCTCCCCCCCCCCCCCAGCCAGGGGAGACAAGAAGAGGAAGGTCGCCCCAACTGGGGAGGCCGAAGGGTCCCAAAAGAGAAGGTCCCTCCTTCCGGACTGCCCACGACAGCCACCCATAGCGACGACGAGTGGTTGCTCCTGGACAAGCCCCTCGCGAAGTCGTAAGTGTCCAGATTCCATTGTAATTCACGGTATGTTTTATTGCACTGCTTCTCATCAGGCTGAACATGATTGTGCAGTCCGCCCCGAGCCCGCATCAACGTATCCTCGTGGATGGTTCTTTGGACTCGTCGGATATGAATAGTGATTCACTTCCGACTGCATCTTCCCCTCGCCCTACGGACAATGTCGAGGTGTTGTCCCGAAAGGCGGGCCGAGGGGAGGTAGTCCTGGAGGCGCCTTGAGGCGACCTTCCGGACCCTGGGCGTAAGGGGAGCAAGACTCCCGCGGGCTCCAAGTTCGGCCCTCAGCCGAACACTGTGCCGGAACCTCTTGTGGTTCCGGACTCCGGCAGGCGGCCCCCTGTTAAGAGGGATGTCGGTGTCAAAACCGGCGGATCTCGGGTAGGGGGTCCCGAACTGTGCATCTAGGCGGATGGTAACAGGAGACAAGGGACACGATGTTTTTACCCAGGTTCGGGCCCTCTCGATGGAGGTAATACCCTACTCCTGCTTGATTAATATTGATGATATGGGTAGTACAAGAGTAGATCTACCACGAGATCAGAGAGGCTAAACCCTAGAAGCCAGCCTATGGTATGATTGTTGTCTCTACATCGACTAGCCTGGCCTCGGTTTATATAATGCACCAGAGGCCTAGGATAACAAGAGTCCTAGCCGAATACACCGGTGGGGGAGGAGTCCTTGTCTTGATCGCCAAGTCTTGTGGAATCTTCCTTGTATGCGTAACCGTCCGGACTGGCCCATGAGTATACGGCCATGGGGATCCTCGCCCAATCCAACCGATCAGAGACGACGTGGTGAGTAGCCCCTAGTCCAAGACACCGTCAAGAGTCTCTGAACCGGTCTTCAAGTTGGGGACGCTCCTCGATTCTTCCAAACTGTTCTTCATCTTCGGTCGTCGGTCTTGAAAACTGGTTCAACAAATCTTCTCATCTTTGATCTTGAGGATCGCCTAAGTGCATACGAAGAGTTTACACGTTGGGTATCCGAGGAGCCCCTTTAAGTTTACGGCCTTTATCAATGCCTTGTTATTTTTATGCCACGCCTCGGGTTTGAAGTTATTCCTGGGAGGCAGTGTCCTCTTGCGTCCGAGCTCTAACACCGTACTGCATTCGAGGTATCTTTTGCAGCCGAGCACCAACACCGGACTGCTTCCTAGCTCTATCGCCGGACTATGTATCCGAGCTCCAACGTCGGACGGTATCCGAGCTCCAACGCCGGACTATGTATCAGAGCTCCAACGCCGGACTGTGTATCCGAGCTCCAACGCCAGACTGTATCCGAGGTGTCGTAAATCACCTTGGTTAAAAGAAGTTTGAAGGAGTTTAGCCAAGCTTAATGCCGGAAATGCCCTCTATGGAGCCAGCCACTAGCGTCCGAGCTTTATGTCGGACTGCTTCCAAGGTGGTGCACCACCCCGAATGTGGGCCGATTTTTGTCAATATTTTTGATTGGTGCAATTTATTCTATGCCGAGATACATAGCCAGTAGCCCACAAGGTGTGTATCGGTCTAAAACCCGAGATGCACCTGAAGGATGACATAAGACCGCAGATCCCGAGTCACCGAGACTCGGGTTGATTTGCAAAATTGGCACGAGGATCAAGTCCTAACGGCTAATACTTCGACACAAAAGCGGCGTGCTCGATCCTCGAGACTCGGGTTGGTGCGGCCGACCAACCCGAGGATCAAAATCTCCTCGAAACCGTATTGCACTTAAAATTTTCGCATAGAACAGGCAATGCAAGAGCCCCGAGACATCCGGTCGGTGGCAACACCGGATCGTGGGATTGATGTGCCCTTTAATATTTGTAAATAATAAGCCCGAAGCCCAAGAGTTCCCGAGCCTTAATGCGGGCACGGGTGGCCGAATTAAGGATCGATATCCATAGTAAAATCACAAATTATGTGTAATGACTCAATGTATCCAAATACTTTATGTCATTAATGCTCGGATCCGCATTGTACAAAACTTTGTTGACCGACCATCGGCTTCCACCTCCTCGCCAAGATGGCGAGGAGTGTTTGTCCTACTTTATAAAGCCTTTATGAGGGCAAAGATTTATGACAAACAAGGCAATCTGGCCATACGGTTTTATAAACGAAGGTACGCAGAGAGATATGTTATATTACTGCTTAATGTAAGAAATATCTTCCAAAGAAAATAGTCCCGCTATCGGTTCCTTTCTTTGGGTTGTCATGCTAAGCATGGTCATGAAACCTCAGCTCCAATGTAAGAACAAAATATTGAGGATTTAGTTTGGGAGGCCAGTTACTAGCCCCCGGGTACTGTTCGGCGATAGTCGAGGTCAAGCCGGGAACACTTCGGCCAATTTTATGAATGGCCCATCATTTAATATAGTCATCGGATCGCTGACCAGTTTACACCTATTGTGACAGTCAGTTTTCGGCTTTCTCCACTGAGGTGCTTGACCAAGCGAGCTAGAAGCACAATCGCAGTGGTTCTCCCTTTGCACACCTAGCCGAACAAAGCGGAACATAGGAGGCCAGCGCGGGGGCCGGGCAACCCAACTATTGACCGAAGACACAACTCGAAACTAATGCATATATAGCAATATCCGAGAATGTTTTTGCCGAATCTCTAAAGGTGTCCGGCGTTGCACTGCGAGAATTGTGCTGAAAACACACAAATAGTTTAAAAGTGCCAAAATCTTGGAAAACCAAAAACGCCAAGAAAACATGACGTCCGAACAAGATCAAGTGTTCGGTGCCAATCCGAAAATTGGACTTTAGAAAAAAAGTGCTTCTGCCGTGCTTTAATATGACACATCCTATCTCAAGACTTCAAGCGGGTCAGCCTACGGCATTAGGCCAGTTTGGAAAACTAAACTCTAGCAGTTTTGAGAGAGAAATTAGGCTCCCCGGCTAGTGACCGCACACTCGTGTCGAGAAAAGGAGTGGTAAATAATAATAAAAACTCTGCAACGACTAAGAAGAAAAACACTTATTATAAAACGGCTCAAATAAACATAAGAGCCCCCAAGTGACTTGGGTAAAAGAATGATTGTATGTACCGAAGTACTTATATCGTATCTATGTTCAACCGAACTTTAAATGCGTCTTAACCGACCGTCGGCTTCTCCCTCTTCGGTCAAGGACCGAAAAGTGTTATGTACTCCATCTGTCGAGAATATCGACGGTGTTTCCAATAACCAGGCAATCAGGTCATAAGGTCAGTAATGCATAAAGCGCCGCTCGGGGAACTTATGCTATATTACTAATAAGGTGTAAGAAGCATCTTCAAGAAAATAGTACCCCACCGATACCTTTCTTGGTGCTCATTGTTAATATGAGACTTGTGCAATAGATTTTTGTACTCATGAGTTCCGTTGTGTGACGCACCATTATTGAAAACAGTAAGAGCGCTAGCTTTCGGCTTCACCCAGTCTGAGGTCCGGCTCGGGTGACCCGATCGTGACAATCGCAGAGGTGCTCCCTTTACTCCCTAGCCGAACAATCGGGAACGTAGGGGTAAACACAGGAGCAAGGCAACCTAGCTTGCAAATCACTTAAGTCAATATGGTGCATATTGTGGCGTAATACACGAACAAGGAACGAAGCCGTACAAGTATAATCATGTGCAAGAGGAAAAAGCTTCATGAAGGAAGCCCCCAAGTAAACGGGGTATCTGAATTTGCGCGTCACAAACAAAGTTTGGACAAGGAAAATTTTTACAAGAAACTTTTTCCCGAAAAAGTATAACGCTTGGTCGAGCCGAACACAAGTTAAAAATTTAGAACTTTGAGCATGAAGGCAAATTAGCTGGTTAATGTGTTCGGTACTGACGACGCAGTCCGAGCTTGATGCGGGACAAGGTTCCATCCCCCAAGCTGATCCCGAGGTGGCGGAGCAAAGAGCTCGGCACTCCGAAGTCGTGACATAGAACAGGCAATGCAGGACGGCAGAGTGATGCTGAACTCCCCTCCATGGGGTAATGAAGTGTTGACGAAGCCCCCTGTCCAGCCGAGGTGACGCCAAAGAATATAGTCCGGCTGGATCATTTTCCCATTCACAAAAAATAGTGCAGACCGGGGATAATATTAATAATAAGAATTAAAAAAATGTTGCATACTAAATAATTTATGCAAAGTGAGTAATAAAAGGAATATGGCCTGGCGCCAAAGTCAATGTCGATGCAGGTCGTGACGTGGTCGATGCCGGCTTGATGAAGCGACCGTGCGGCGATGCCGGTATGCCTGCTCCGTGTAATCCATGGGGCGGCGATGTTGGTGATGATTTATCCTTCGCGATGCTGGACTCTTGTTCGGCTTGCCGAGATGATGATCCGAAGAATTTGAGCTCGGCTCAACAAAGTGACGACGTGTCTAGCGTAGGTTGGCAGCCGTGGAGCAATATTGCCGGACTGGTTTGACACCAGCATGATATTAAAGATCATGTTCAAAAGATTTTAAAGTTAGTGGGATGTGTTCGGAAACAAAACACAACACCCCATACAAAACTTCCTTCAAAAAGGATGTCCGAAATCCCGTTCATAAAAAGACGAACTCGGGTCGGATTTGTTTTCACAGAGAAAACAGATCCGAAAAGTGATGCACTAATCGGAAGGTTCCCGGAGTTTGGACGGTCGGATCGAGCTGAAATTTTGAGGGGTGGTAGATATAGGAATTACGCAGCCGATCAATGGTTGGATCTTCCAAAGCAAGTCCGAGCTAGAAGCTGGACACCACGCCCTAAACTCGTCCAGATTCTCGTCCAGATGCAATGCGGCTCCTGGTATATCGGAGATTGCCAGAGATTCCTCCATCGGAACTCGACGAAATTTTCCAGGGTTGTTGTAGAATCAATTCCGCACGACTCCACCGAAGCAATCGTTAAAACGACGCTTGAGGAGGTGGTGGCGGCGGACACAAGTCCGCTGTCCAAAAAAAAGACGGCCGCCGAGGACAATGTTGACGTTGAGCCCCGGGCTCCTGGATGATTCCTCCATGATCTTGATAGAGATCGGAGTTGATGTTGATGAAGGCCCTCATCCGAACATGACGATCGGAGGTAGGCGCAGTCCTTGGTCGAACCAAGGTGAGCAGCTTGAGCTGGTGACGAAGATGCCAAGTCGCAGCTGATCTGCAGCGAGCCATCGACCTTTTGCCGAACACACAATGGAACTCTCAATTAAAGCACCAATGTCGTGTCAAAACCGGCGGATCTTGGGTAGGGGTCCCGAACTGCGTCTAGGCGGATGGTAACAGGAGACAAGGGACACGATGTTTTTACCCAGGTTCGGGCCCTCTCGATGGAGGTAATACCCTACTCCTGCTTGATAAATATTGATGATATGGGTAGTACAAGAGTAGATCTACCACGAGATCAGAGAGGCTAAACCCTAGAAGCCAGCCTATGGTATGATTGTTGTCTCTACATCGACTAGCCTGGCCTCGGTTTATATAATGCACCAGAGGCCTAGGATAACAAGAGTCCTAGCCGAATACGCCGGTGGGGGAGGATTCCTTGTCTTGATCGCCAAGTCTTGTGGAATCTTCCTTGTATGAGGCAACTGTCCGGACTGGCCCATGAGTATACGGCCATGGGGATCCTCGGCCCAATCCAACTGATCGGGAGACGACGTGGTGAGTACCCCCTAGTCCAGGACACCGTCAAGGGGCAAGCCGCCCGTGCCGGTGACCTCTGTCCATCCAGAGGCACCGGTCAACTTGTTGGAAGCGCTTCAGGGTGCTTCCATCGACGAAGAGTACCGCACTATCATGAGTGTGGTGATCGAGAAGGTTCAATCCGCCAAAAGCGGACTGACTGAAGCGTGCACAAGCCTCTTAATAGGCTTTCAGGTAAGTAATTATAGGAAAATGTTGTCGCATAGACAGTAGCCCCTGATGCTCTGTTTGGCTTTCAGGAAGAAAGGACAAATAAAGGATCAAATCATGACTCAGGAGTCTAATCGGAATATGTCTTTTTGCATATGCAGGCTTCATCATTGCCACGCCGCACGCATCGCTGGAGGTCGTTATGCTTAGAGCAGGACCTTGAGCGGTCCAAGGAGGAGCTCGGACTTTTCAAGAGGCAGCTCGAAGAGAACAAAGGTAAGCAAGACCTTGTCTATATGAAAAAAAAGATTTGGTTGCAGAATAATAGGATCATCATGAATGTGCCAGGGGCCACGACCGAAGTGGCGACCCTGAATAAGGCGTTGTCCGAGGCCGAAAACAAAGCGGCCCAGGAGCACACCCAGCGAGAGAAACAAGAGGCCCGAGTAGGTGAGGTACAGCAAGAGCTCCAGGCTCTTGTTAAGAAGCACGAGGCCCTGGAGCTTGACTCTAAGACGCGAGAGTCCGAGCTTGCAAAGGCGCTCGACAACGCGAAACATGCCAAGGCCAAAGCCCAAAAGGCCCTCAAGGAAATTGAGGCGGTGAAGAAGATAGCGGCGGGTAAGGCATTCATTATGCAAAGCAAGCACGTGAAAGAAAATTTCTTTTTACTTACCCGAGTTCGGAGCTCTCCAGGAGCATTCGCAGATCTGCCCTGCAGTGTCCGATCTTGCAGAGTTCTACCGGACCGAGGAGGGAGCTCGACGGAGAAGTTGTTACGGTCTCGATTATCGGAACCGAACACCCGATGCCCTTGAGGGACCAGCTGAAGCAACTAGTCGAGCTTCACAAGGCGGACGCACAGGCCATGAAGGGCCTTATAGTCCGGATGTGGACTGGCGATCCCCTGCCCAACAGCTACTTCGGTCTGGTGAGGCGGCTTGTAGATGCCTGCCCTTGGTTGGAAATCATCAAGCGGTCTGTCTGCATCGAAGGTGCGCGCAGGACTTTTGCCCGTGCGTAGGTGCACTGGGCAAAGATGGACGCCGAGAAGCTGGTGAAGGAGGGGCCGTCGCAGGGCAAGGAGCATCGCCACCCCGAAATGTATTATGAGGGTGTCCTGAAGGGTGCCCGTCTTGTATGAGGAGTGTACCAAAGATGTAATTTTTGAATGAACTTGCTCATGTGATCCTGTAATATGAAAACTAGTTCATTTGCACTATGCAACGCTTTTTGAATTTAAAATATTACCTTCTGTGCGGCCGTTTATAAAATCTGGGAGTTGGCTAGTCATCGGCTTCTGCCCCCATGCACCTAGTGCTGGGGTATTCGGGATAAATCTGAGCACTCTTTTTCCCATTTTTGGGTCCTTCGAGGGAGGTGCTCAATAAGAATGAACCGTGCAATCGGACTATAATGATTTATCACTCTCACTTAGCCATAGAAGTCTACAATTTTAAATTTTGGTGAAGCCCTAGTATTCGAAGGTCAATTTGGGGCGCTTATATACCGATACGTCTCCAACATATCTATAATTTTCATTGCTCCATGCTATATTATCTACTGTTTTGGACCATATTGGGCTTTATTTTCCACTTTTACATTACTTTTGGGACTAACCTATTAACCGGAGGCCCAGCCCAGTTTTGCCTATTTCAGTGTTTCGAAGAAACGAAATATTAAACGGAGTCCAAACGGAATGAAATCTTCGAGAACGTGATTTTCTCATCAGATAAGATCCAGGAGACATGGACCCTCGGTCAAGAAAGGAGGGAGGCGGCCACGAGGGTGGAGGGTGCCCCCCTAGGGCGCGCCCCCTGCCTCGTGGGCCCCCTGAAGCTCCACCGACGTACTCCTTCCTCCTATATATACCTCGCACTTCAACAGATCAGATACGGAGCCAAAAACCTAATTCCACCGCCGCAACTTTCTGTATCCACGAGATCCCATCTTGGGGTATGTTCCGGAGCTCGGCCGAAAGGGGAATCCACCACGGAGGTCTTCTACATCATCATCATAGCCTCTCCGATGGCGTGTGAGTAGTTTACCTCAGACCTTCAGGTCCATAGTTAGTAGCTAGATGGCTTCTTCTCTCTTTTTGGATCTCAATACAATGTTCTCCCCCTCTCTCGTGGAGATCTATTCGATGTAATCTTCTTTTTGCGGTGTGTTTGTTGAGACCGATGAATTGTGGGTTTATGATCAAGATTATCTATGAGCAATATTTGAATCTTCTCTGAATTCTTTTATGTATGATTGGTTATCTTTGCAAGTCTCTTCGAATTATCCATTTGGTTTGGCCAACTAGATTAGTAGTTCTTGCAATCGGAGAAGTGCTTAGCTTTGGGTTCAATCTTGCGGTGTCCTTTCCCAGTGACAGTAAGGGCAGCAAGGCACATATTGTATTGTTGCCATCGAGGATAATAAGATGGGGTTTTTATCATATTGCATGAATTTATCCCTCTACATCATGTCATCTTGCTTAAGGCGTTACTCTGTTTTCATTAACTTAATACTCTAGATGCATGCTGGATAGCGGTCGATGACTGGAGTAATAGTAGTAGATGCAAAGGTGAGTCGGTCTACTTGTCTCGGACGTGATGCCTATATACAGGATCATACCTAGATATTCTCATAACTATGCTCAATTCTGTCAATTGCTCAACAGTAATTCGTTCACCCACCGTAGAATACTTATGCTCTTGAGAGAAGTCACTAGTGAAATCTATGGCCCCCGGGTATATTCTCATCATATTAATCTTCCTACGCTTTATTATTGCTCTGATTTTTACTTTGCCTTTTCTTTTACTTTGCATCTTTATACCAAAAATATTATCTATCATCTCTATCAGATCTCACTCTGGTAAGTGACCGTGAAGGGATTGACAACCCCTATTCGCGTTGGTTGCTAGGAGTTATTTGCTTTGTGTAGGTACGAGGGACTTGGCGTGGCCTCCTCTTGGATTGATACCTTGGTTCTCAAAAACTGAGGGAAATACTTACGCTACTCTGCTGCATCATCCTCTCCTCTTCGGGGAAAACCAACGCAAGCTCAAGACGTAGCAAGAAGGATTTCTGGCGTTGTTGCCGGGGAGTCTACGCAAAAGTCAACATACCAAGTACCCATCACAATCCCTTATCTCTCGCATTACGTTATTTGCCATTTGCCTCTCGTTTTCCTCTCCCCCACTTCACCTTTGCTATTTTATTCGCCCTCTCTTTTCCGTTTTCCTTCCCATTGCCATGGCCGAATCAAAAAGAACTAAGGGTCCTTTTCAAGGTTCTAGTACCTTGGATAACCCCTCTATCCTCTCTAAGCTCATAAATAATGATGCTATGGAAAGACCCACCGGGGTTACCAATGAGAGCTTAAATAATTTTGATGAAGATGACTCTGGAATTTTTCGTTATTTACTTGATGATTCTTTAAAATATGCTTGGGATAGGTTACTTAGGATTCGGGCTAGCTATGTACCACAATATCAAATTGAGGTTTACTTAAAAAGTTTCTAGGTTGGATTGCCCGCCTCTTTCAAACAAGTTCTAGACTCTATTTTTGTGAAGGTTTTCTTGAAGGGGATGCTATAGATACCTATGAAAAAATGAAAACTATATTTGGGCATCCCATGAATGATAAGGATGAGTCTACCACTCTCTTATGCTTCTATCAAAACGAAATTATCAAAGAGATGAAATCTAGTTTAGATGCAAATTTCCGTAACGTGCTTAATCTCACTTCCTCCATTAATGGCAATGTGCTTTCCCAAAATAGAAGTATGAATGCCATAGAAAGGAAATTTGCTCTTTTCTCTCCGAGTACCAAAGATGGCAATAGCTAGATATATCCTTGCTTTTATGCCTAGCTAGGGGCGTTAAACGATAGCGCTTGTTGGGAGGCAACCCAATTTTTTTTTTGTTTTTTTTTGTTTTTGTTTCTGTTTAGGAATAAATAATCCATCTACCTTCTGTTTAGATGTGGTTTTATGTTTTAATTACTGTTTGTGCCAAGTTAAACCTATAGGATCTTCTTGGATAATAGTTATTTGATCTTGCTGTAATTTCCAGAAACTTTCGGTTCACGAAAACAATTTTTAAAAATCACCAGAACGTGATAAAATATTGATTCCAATTGCTTCTGATCAATAAAAATATTGCCTAGGTCGTCCTATTTTGGCTGAAGTTTTTGAATTCCATAAGTTTGCGTTAGTTACAGATTACTACAGACTGTTCTGTTTTTGACAGATTCTGTTTTCCGTGTGTTGTTTGCTTATTTTGATAAATCTATGGCTAGTAAAATAGTTTATAATTCATAGAGAAGTTGGAATACAGTAGGTTTAACACCAAAATAAATAAAAAATGAGTTCATTACAGTACCTTGAAGTGGTTTTTTGTTTTCTTTCGCTAACGAAGCTTACGAGATTTCTGTTGAGTTTTGTGTTGTGAAGTTTTCAAGTTTTGGGTGAAATCTTTTGATGGATTATGGAACAAGGAGTGGCAAGAGCCTAAGCTTGGGTATGCCCATGTCACCCCCAAGATAATCCAAGGACACCAAAAAGTCAAAGCTTGGGGATGCCTCGGAAGGCATCCCCTCTTTAAATCCACTTCCATCGGTAACTTTACTTGGAGCTATATTTTTATTCACTACATGATATGTGTTTTGCTTGGAGCGTCTTGTATTATTTGCGTCTTTGCTTTTTAGTTTACCACAATCATCCTTGCTGTACACACCTTTTGAGAGGGCCATACATGAATTGGAATTTGTTAGAATACTCTATGTGCTTCACTTATATCTTTTGAGCTATATAGTTTTGCTCTAGTGCTTCACTTATATCTTTCAGAGCACGGTGGTGGATTTGTTTTAAAGAAACTATTGATATCTCATGCTTCACTTAGATTATTTTGAGAGTCTTAAATAGCATGGTAATTTTCTTAAACAATCCTAATATGCTAGGTATACAAAAATAGTAAAAACTTTCTTATGAGTGTGTTGAATACTAAGAAAAGTTTGATGGTTGATAATTTTTTTGAGATATGGAGGTGATAATATCAAAGTCGTGCTAGTTGAGTAGTTGTGAATTTTAGAAATGCTTGTGTTGAAGTTTGCAAGTCCCGTAGCATGCACGTATGGTAAACGTTATGTAACAAATTTGAAACATGAGGTGTTATTTGATTGTCCTCCTTATGAGTGGCGGTCGGGGGACGAGCGATGGTCTTTTCCTACCAATCTATCCCCCTAAGAGCATGCGCGTAGTGCTTTGGTTTTTGATGGCTTGTAGATTTTTGCAATAAGTATGTGAGTTCTTTATGACTAATGTTGAGTTCATGGATTATACGCACTCTCACCCTTCCATCATTGCTAGCCTCTTGATGCCGTGCATTGCCCTTTCTCACATTGAGAGTTGGTGCAAACTTCGCGGTGCATCCAAACCCGTGATATGATACGCTCTTTCACACATAAACCTCCTTATATCTTCCTTAAAACAGCCACCATACCTACCTATTATGGCATTTCCATAGCCATTCCGAGATATATTGCCATGCAACTTTCCACCATACCGTTCTTCATGACACATTCATCATTGTCACATTGCTTAGCATGATCATGTAGTTGGCATAGTATTTGTGGCAAAGCAACCGTTCATAATTCTTTCATACATGTCAATCTTGATTCGTTGCATATCCCGGTACACCGTTGGAGGCATTCATATAGAGTCATACTTTGTTCTAGTATCGAGTTGTAATCATTGAGTTGTAAATAAATAGTAGTGTGATGATCATCATTTTCTAGAGCATTGTCCCCAAAAAAAGAGAAAGGCCAAAAGAAAAAAAATAAGTCCCAAAAAAAGAGAGAAATAAAAAGGGGCAATGTTACTATCTCTTTTTCCACACTTGTGCTTCAAAGTAGCACAATGTTCTTCATATAGCGAGTCTCATATATTGTGCTTCAAAGTAGCACCATGTTTTTCATATAGAGAGTTTCATATGTTGTCACTTTCATATACTAGTGGGAATTTTTCATTATAGAACTTGGCTTGTATATTCCAACGATGGGCTTCCTCAAATGCCCTAGGTCTTCGTGAGCAAGCAAGTTGGATGCACACCCACTTAGTTTCTTTTGTTGAGCTTTCATAAATTTATAGCTCTAGTGCATCCGTTGCATGGCAATCCCTACTCCTTGCATTAACATCAATTGATGGGCATCTCCATAGTCTGTTGATTAGCCTCGTTGATTTAAGACCTTCTCCTTTTTTGTCTTCTCTACATAACTCCCATCATCATATTCTATTCCATCCATAGTGCTATGTCCATGGCTCGCGCTCATATATTGCATGAAAGTTTATAGGTTTGAGATTACTAAAGTATGAAACAATTGCTTGTCTTGTCATCGGGGTTGTGCATAATGAGAGCATTCTTGTGTGACGAAAATGGAGCATGACTAAACTATATGATTTTGTAGGGATGAACTTTCTTTGGCCATGTTATTTTGAGAAGACATAATTGCTTAGTTAGTATGCTTGAAGTATTATTATTTTATGTCAATATGAACTTTTGTCTTGAATCTTTCGGATCTGAATATTCATACCACAATTAAGAAGAGTTACACTGAAATTATGCCAAGTAGCACTCCGCATCAAAAATTCTCTTTTTATCATTTACCTACTCGAGGACGAGCAGGAATTAAGCTTGGGGATGCCTGATACGACTCCAACGTATCTATAATTTTTTATTGCTCCATGCTATATTATCTACTGTTTTGGACCATATTGGGCTTTATTTTCCACGTTTATATTACTGTTGGGACTAACCTATTAACCGGAGGCACAACCCAGATTTGCTGTTTTTTGCCTATTTCAGTGTTTCGGAGAAACGGAATATCAAACGGAGTCCAAACAGAATGAAATCTTCGGGAACGTGATTTTCTCATCAGATAAGATCCAGGAGACTTGGACCCTCAGTCAAGAAAGGAGGGAGGCGGCCACGAGGGTGGAGGGCGCGCCCCCTGCCTCGTGGGCCCCCTGAAGCTCCACCGACGTACTCCTTCCTCCTCAGATATACCTCACGCACCCCAATAGATCAGACACGGAGCCAAAACCTAATTCCACCGCCGCAACTTTCTCAGTATCCACGAGATCCCATCTTGGGGCCTGTTAGGAGCTCCGCAGAAGGGAATCCACCATGGAGGGCTTCTACATCATCATCATAGCCTCTCCGATGAAGTGTGAGTAGTTTACCTCAGACCTTCGGGTCCATAGTTAGTAGCTAGATGTTCTCCCCCTCTCTCGTGGAGATCTATTTGATGTAATCTTCTTTTTGCGGTGTGTTTGTTGAGACCGATGAATTGTGGGTTTAAGATCAAGATTATCTATGAGCAATATTTGAATCTTCTCTGAATTCTTTTATGTATGATTGGTTATCTTTGCAAGTCTCTTCGAATTATCTGTTTGGTTTGGCCAACTAGATTGGTAGTTCTTGCAATGGGAGAAGTGCTTAGCTTTGGGTTCAATCTTGCGGTGTCCTTTCCCAGTGACAGTAAGGGCAACAAGGCACGTATTGTATTGTTGTCATCGAGGATAACAAGATGGGGTTTTATCATATTGCATGAATTTATCCCTCTACATCATGTCATCTTGCTTAAGGCGTTACTCTATTTTCATTAACTTAATACTCTAGATGCATCTTTGGATAGCGGTCGATGAGTGGAGTAATAGTAGTAGATGCAGGCAGGAGTCGGTCTACTTGTCTCGGACGTGATGCCTATATACATGATCATACCTAGATACTCTCATAACTATGCTCATTCTGTCAATTGCTCAACAGTAATTCGTTCACCCACCGAATAATACTTATGCTCTTGAGAGAAGCCACTAGTGAAATCTATGGCCCCCGGGTCTATTCTCATCATATTAATCTTCCTACGCTTTATTATTGCTTTGCTTTTTACTTTGCCTTTTATTTTACTTTGCATCTTTATACCAAAAATACCAAAAATATTATCTATCATCTCTATCAGATCTCACTCTCGTAAGTGACCGTGAAGGGATTGACAACCCCTATTCGCGTTGGTTGCTAGGAGTTATTTCCTTTGTGTAGGTACGAGGGACTTGCGCGTGGCCTCCTACTGGATTGATACCTTGGTTCTCAAAAACTGAGGGAAATACTTACGCTACTCTGCTGTATCATCCTCTCCTCTTCGGGGAAAACCAACGCAAGCTCAAGACGTAGCAAGGCCTAAGTCGGACAAAGCCAACTCCTCGCCAGAAGCGGACAAAGTCTTTAGGGACTTGAGACCTCTCGAACAGCGACCAGCTCTCGCCTCATCATGACAGTCAGTTTTGGCTTTCTCTACTGTGGTGCTCGTTCGGAAGAACCGGGACACAATCGCGGTAGTTCTCCCAGTGCTACCTTAGCCGATATAGCGGAACGTAAGGTACCAAAACATGGGAGCCGGGCAAACCCAACTATTGATCCAAGACATGATTCGGAGCTGATGCATATAGTGTTATAAGTTTGGGGTGCCGCACTGTCGAAAGTGCTCGGACTTCTCACGCCGTCTTATGGGGTATAGAAAGCCCCTGGCGTACCTTCCGTACCAGAATGTACGGGTGCTGATTGTCGTAAATAAACATATATAAAAAGAATAGATAATGCAATAATAGATTAGTGATATGCATTGTTATTCGAAGAATACGTTGACGCGTACTGATACAAGTAGTGCGATAAACAAAAAATAGGATTATTTAACATGTCCTATCCAAGGGCAAGCTGCGGACTGGTATTTAAAGCAGGTATTCCGCTTGTTATCAGAGACCACCTGGGGATTCCATTGTACGACGTAGCTTCCTGCCTCCTTGGTTGTTGTATTATGTGTCCGGCATCACACTGCCGGATAGGGCTTCCAGAGAGTAAGGTCCTGAAAGAGAGAGAATGATGAAGATATTCAGCCCCTAGGGTGGTTGAACCGCACTGTGGGACGTGCCATGGTCGTGCCCCCGCCTATGCCCATGGTATTTTCAATGCGTAATTATGTACGCGCGGCACGGATTTCGCCATTTTCCTGGGACTAGGGCGGGGGCCGAATTGCTAGGCGAGCTCTGAACGTGCCAGGCGATCCTATTGCAAGTTACTCCGGACTAGCTTGACGGTGTCCGGGGGCTTTATCGCTGAATTGCTGGATTGCCTTAAGAGGTTGCTTTGTGCTTCTGCTGCGAGGGCCGCAGTGTGCTCCTCCATGCGGAGCGAGCGCTCTGTGTTTCCATTGACTGTTATGACCCCCCTAGGTCCTGGCATCTTGATCTTGAGGTATGCGTAGTGCGGTATTGCATTGAATCTTGCAAATGCGGTCCGCCCGAGCAGTGCGTGGTAGCCGCTGCGGAACGGGACGATATCGAAGATTAAATCCTCGCTTCGGAAGTTGTCCGGAGATCCGAAGACCACTTCCAGTGTGATTGAGCCCGTGCAATGGACCTCTACACCTGGAATGACGCCCTTAAAGGTTGTTTTTCTGGGTTTGATCCTCGAGGGGTCTATACCCATTTTGCGCACTGTATCCTGATAAAGCAGGTTCAGGCTGCTGCCGCCGTCCATAAGGACTCGTGTGAGGTGAAATCCGTCGATGATGGGGTCTAAGACCAATTTGGCAGATTCGCCATGACGGATACTAGTGGGGTGGTCCCTGCGATCGAAGGTGATCGGACAAGAGGACCATGGGTTCGACTTTGGGGCGACGGCTCCATCGCATAGACGTCCCTTAGTGCACGCTTTCGTTCCCTCTTGGGGATGTGGGTTGCGTACATCATGTTCACCGTCTGCACTTGTGGGGGGAACCTCTTCTGTGCTCCCGTGTTCGGCGGCCGGGGCTCCTCCTCGTCGTCACTGTGCAGCCCCTTATCCTTGTTTTTCGTCATTTAACTTGCCGGCCTGCTTGAACACCCAGCATTCTCTGTTGGTGTGATTGGCTGGCTTATCGGGGGTGCCGTGTATTTGACACGAGTGATCGAGTATGCAGTCCAAACTAGACGGGCCCGGAGTACTTATTTTGAATGGCTTTTTCCGCTGACCGGATTTAGAGCCACTGAATCCGGCATTGACTAACGTATCCTCGGCGTTATCGCCGTTGTTGCGGCACTTGTGTTTGCTACGACGTGGTCTGCCGTTACTGTCCTTGGTATCCGAAATGCCAAGGTTCCTTGATATGTTGTTGCTCCGAGCCAATCAGTTATCCTCTCCCGCGCAGAAGCGGGTCATGAGTGTCGTGAGGGCTGCCATAGACTTCGGCTTTTCCTGGCCGAGGTGCCGGGCGAGCCACTTGTCACGGATGTTATGCTTAAATGCCTCTAAGGCCTCCGCATCCGGATAGTCGACAATTTGATTTTTCTTGGTTAGGAGCCGTGTCCAGAATTGCCTGGCCGATTCCCCTGGCTGCTGAGTTATATGGCTCAAGTCATCGGCATCCGGTGGTCGCACATAAGTGCCTTGGAAGTTGTCAAGGAATGCATCTTCCAGATCCTCCCAACAGCCGACGGAGTCTGCTGGCAAGCTATTCAGCCAATGCCGGGCTGGTCCTTTGAGTTTTAGTGGGAGGTACTTGATGGCATGTAGATCATCACCGCGGGCCATGTGGATGTGGAGGAGGAAATCCTCGATCCATACCGCGGGATCTGTTGTACCATCATATGATTCGATATTTACGGGTTTAAAACCCTCTGGGAATTCATGATCCATTACTTCAACAGTGAAGCATAGGGGGTGTGCGGCACCTCTGTGATGGGCTATATCACGACGCAGCTCGCATGAGTCTTGCTCGCGTGTTCGCCCTACCGGATTTACTTTTTATCAGATCCGGGCGTGATTTGACATCGCCCCGTCAGCGTAGGTGCGTGCCCTCGTGATCCGTAGATCGATCTTGCGTGTTTTGCCCTTTCTTCCAATACATCTCGCAGGTCTCGCTGTTGCCCCGTGCCATGGTGTTTTTGTTTGAACGGGGTGCGGGCTGAGCTTCAGGCTGGAATGCCTCTCTGTCTCGGCCACGAGGTGGCCGATCAGCCACATCATATGCTGGTGATGTAGGTTTCAATGCTTCCTCCTCAAGTCGGGGTAGCAACCAGCGCTTTAGGTAACCCTTGGAAGGGCGTTCGAGTTCATATTCCTTGGCCGCAAGGACCTCAGTCCATCTGTCTGCTAGCAAATCTTGATCAGCTCGAAGTTGTTGTTGCTTTTTCTTCAGGCTATTTGCTGTGGCTATAAGCCGGCGCTTAAAGCGCTCCTGCTCAACGGGATCCTCGGGCACGACAAATTCTTCATCGCCGAGGCTCACCTCGTCTTCGGAGAGAGGCATGTAATTGTCATCCTCCGCTTCTCCCTCTGCCGCTCGCTCAGGAGGGCTGGCTTGTTCATACTCCGGCTCTAAATCTTGTTGGAGGGATTGTAAATGCGTCTTGACCTTTATCAGAGTACTATTATCTCCTGTGCCGGTATCACTGCTTTTGCTGTGGCGAGACTTAGAGCGGCGCCGCTGACGTCGGCGCTTGGGTTGCTTCTTGGAGGGGTCATCCTCCGCTGTCTTCTCGCCATTGCCTTCTTTGGGTGTATCTACCATGTATATATCATACGATGAGGTGGCGGTCCAATGCCCTGTGGGCAGTGGTTCCTGTTCGTCTCCTGCATCATTGTCCATACCATCGATGTCTTCGGAGTCGAAGTCGAGCATGTCAGTTAAATCATCGACAGTGACTACTAAGTGGGTGGTGGGTGGGGAGTGAATTTCTTCGTCATCCGCATCCCATTCTAGCCGGACATAGTTCGCCAAGGTTCTCGACAAGGAGAGAGACCTTAACGAAGTTTCGCACATCGCCAAGGGCGAGTGCTTTGGAAGATATCCGCGAGGTGAACTCCATGATCGGCGCCCAATCGGATTCGATAGGCATGGGCGCAGGCGGTTCGGAGTCCGTGGCCGGAGATGAATCCAGTGGTTCGGCGTCACGGCTCTCGTGAGGGGTAAGGTCAGTATTCGGCTCTATCGCCACTGAGAGTGCGGCCTCCAAGGCGGGGTCTATCCGCCCTCCTCGGATGGCGCAATTTGCTCCGGGTTGAAGGCCGGAGTAGTTGCTGGTGTGATCTCCCGAACATTGTTTGACGGCAGAGCTATATCGTGCTCGTCGTGATCGTGCGGCGCACCTGGTATGGGCTCGAATCTGTCGAAGATAAAGTCTCCGCGGATATCGGCGGTGTAATTCAAGTTTCCAAACCTGACCTGACAGGCAGGGGTGTAGCTCTCGATCTGCTCCAGATGGCCAAGCGAGTTGGCCCGCAGTGCGAAGCCGCCGAATACAAATATCTGTCCAGGGAGGAAGACCTCACCCTGGACCGCATCGTTACCGATTATTGAAGGAGCCATCAAGCCTTATGGTGACGGCACAGTGGAACTCTCAATGAAAGCACCAATGTCGGTGTCAAAACCGGCGGATCTCGGGTAGGGGTCCCGAATCATGCGTCTAAGGCGGATAGTAACAGGAGGCAGGGGACACGATGTTTACCCAGGTTCGAGCCCTCTCGATGGAGGTAATACCCTACTTCCTACTTGATTGATCTTGATGATATGAGTATTATAAGAGGTGATCTACCACGAGATCATAGAGGCTAAACCCTAGAAGCTAGCCTATGATATGATTGTTGTTGTCCTACGGACTAAACCCTCCGGTTTATATAGACACCGGGGGGGGGGGGGGGGGGCTAGGGTTACACAGAGTCGGTTAAAAGGAAGGAGAAAAAAAAAACCGTATTGCCAAGCTTGCCTTACACGCCAAGGAGAGTCCCATCCGGACACGAGACGAAGTCTTCAATCTTGTATCTTCATAGTCCATCAGTCCGGCCAAAGAATATAGTCCGACTGTCCGGATACTCCCTAATCCAGGACTCTCTTAGCTGTCATCATAAAGGTGAAAGCACCTGGATAGTTAACGTCATTTTGTGAAGCAAAACATGTGTGTGAGAGAACTCAAATTTCATTATGTCTATTATAAATTGATTGTACATCCACTTGTGAACCCAAGCGAGCTACTTCACTAATTAGGGAATGTGTTGATGTTTTTCGCGCTCCGCAAGGAATGAGTCACTCGACGCAAGAAATCTTGAACTGCTTTGAATATGTCCTCCCACTCCTCATGCACCACATAGTTGAATTGGTTATACCTCCTTATCATTTTTAGTATACTTACATTGATAATTAATCTGTACCCCAACACGAGTTCCATGAGAAATTACATTTGAGATCACATATTGTATACTCTTAACACGTAAACTGCATTTTTGTACAAACGATATACTACATAAACTAAGGGCTTCGATGATTTTTCTCGGGAAATTTTTATTGAGCTATATTAGAATAATTAAGAAGGTATATTGAGAATCATAAAGAGGTATAATTAATACTCCCTCTGTAAAGAAATATAAGAGCAGTTTAGATCAATGATCTAAATGCTCTTATATTTCTTTATAAGAGCGTTTAGATCAATGATCTAAATGCTTTTATATTTCTTTACATATGAAGTATATTTTTTAAGGGATATATTTGAATGTGGGAGTACATAAATTAAGTTTTGCTCTTCAAGCCTGGTCGGGGAAGAAGACACTGCTAATATAAGCTAGTCCGTCACTTTGCTCAAGCGAGAAAGTTGCAAACGCGGTCCAAATAAAGTGGCACGACTTCTATGCAGACGATAATGAGACCCTATAAATGTATATATGCTTGCTTGTATGTATAAGTAGTCCTTGCAATCCTTGAAGAATTGTGAAAAAGGGTAATATATCACAAGAAAGCCACGGCCATGTTTTGGACCAGGTACATATGCATAAAATGTTTTGTTAGGCTTAACTTTGGCTTTTGAAGTTTGGCCAAACTCCAAACCAAACACCACATAACTATAGCAAATCTTCAGTAAAAAAAAAACTACAGCAAATCCTCCATGAACAAAATGAATACAATTAACATATACTCCCTCTGATAAAAAAAAATAAAAACTTTTAGATCACTAAGAGTATATATATATATGTGTATATGCAACCAGTGGCGGAGGTAAAGGGTGGACAGGATGGGCCACGGCTCACCCTCAGATTAGGAAATGACATTTATACCATAGCAAAAAGTCTTGGATAAATAAAAGAAAAAACCAAATTTACATGCACAATTGCCTTTGTTGGCCCACCCAGCCCCTCTTGTGCTAGAGTCACTCCTTGTGTGCAACCCTTAAATCATGTTACCAAAATGCACTAAAATGCTACTATTTGTAAGTCAACCATCGACCTAATCATCCGATTCATATACATATAAGTACAAGTATAAAGGAGATGAGATGACGTTTATCAATGACTATCAATATCGACTAAAAGCAAGTATTTCCAACTATAAGCTATGAAGTCCCTCTTGGATAGTTGGACGTTACATTTTGCTTCTTAAGCTAATGAGCTAACAATGGTGGCGTTACGTCGACACCGCTGAAATTCTTGACCACTCCACCGCGATATACACGTGTTTGGTTCGTGGCGTATTTACGCATAAGCGTAATCTGTATCAACTTAAGCTGTTAGCGTAAAGGGAATGCGGTCAAATGAAAAGCGTGTTTGGTTGATCTCGGGGAATGGAATCACGATCTCGGAAAATGGAATTATGTTGCCGCATGTTGCCTTCATTGCTCGATGGTGCGGATGATCGAGCTTTCCATGGGGAGCAGCCATGGCGTCCGCCTCAATCAAGAGCATCCCGAGGCGAGAAAAACCTACCAACGCCGTGGCAAAAGGGCGACATGTCGTTGTTGCCGGCCACCACGCCCGGCACCAGCGGCGGCATGACGACGGGGGTTCCAGTGGCAGGTGGGCGTGCTCGCCGAGGTTCCAGATTAGGGAAGGCAGGCAAGGAGATCCACGAAGGATTTAGGGAGCGGTAACGCCAATCGTTACCGGTGGGTCATGGGCGGAATGGGCCTTGCTCTGCGCTGGTATTTGTTTCCAGGGTAATCGATTACAGGCCAAGTAAACCAAACATGTTTAACGGTATTAGATCCCGCTGTAATCGGATAACAGACAAAAAGACGCGAAACAAACACCTCCTCGGTTTTGGTTACCCAAGATTACTCCAGCCAATATGTAGTACCCAACTATTCATCAATCGTTGCTTGTCTACCTAGTGGCTACAGGAGAGAGAATAGGTTTTGGCACATGGATCCAGATTTGCATATGGTATTGATACATCTTCGTCGTATCTATAATTTTCGATTGTTTCATGTCAATAATTTACAACTTTCATATACTTTTGGCAACATTTTATATTATTTTTGAGAAAAACATATTGATCCAGTGCCCAGTGCCAGTTCTTGTTTGTTGCATGTTTTTTGTTTCACAGAATATCCATATCAAACGAAGTCCAAACGTAATAAATTTTTACGCAGATTTATTTTGAAATATATGTGATTTTTGAGAAAATGAATCAACGCAAGATGGTGCACAAGGTGGCCACGAGGCATCAGGGCGCCGAGGGGGTGGTCGCGCCCTAATGGCTTGTGAGCACTATTGGGGATACACATAACCGGTAGGCCCACGAAGAGTCCAAATATCATAAAGCATTTGGTCCACACAACATGTGGGTCAAGATAAATTTCATACAGACATACTATCCACTCGGACAAGCAGCATACTATCCACTCGGACAAGCAACATACCATCCACTCGGATAACAGCTCACCACTCGACCGTACGACTCACTCGGGTATACAAAGACCAGCAGACAGCAAAGCAGTCAAAGGCGAACCAACCTGTGGTTGGATGGTTAGAGGGACTGTGGTATCCCAGCTCACCAGGGTTCAATCCTGGTGCTCGCATTTATTCTTGGATTTATTTCAGGATTTCCGGCGATGCGCATTCAGTGGAAGGAGACGTTCCCGTCGACGACGAGGCGCCTACGGTGACTTCGTAAATCTCAAGATGATATGCCAGCTCAGTCTTTCGGAGGTGCTCATAGGGTAGGGTGTGCGTGTGTGCGTTTATAGGGGTGAGTGTATGCACGTGTATATGTGCGCTTGTGTCTGTACTGATGTTCAAAAAAAAGGAAAGCAGTCAAAGCATCATTCTCATAGTGAAGGCTTGGTAGTTAGCTGGCATTATGTCATTCACACCCCACTTTGTAACATAGGAGGTGAGGGGATGGCGCACTCTATATAAGCCACCCCCACCACTAGACTTTGGGGGCTCTTTCCGGAGCACGAGACGTAGGGTTGTTATCTCCGCCGTGAGAGGCCCGAACTCGCTAAAACCACGTGTCACCCATTTGCATCTTGATAGGTCATGCTCCTTTATCCTACCCTCTTTTATTGTCGGAATCGTTCCCACGACAGTTGGCCCACCGTGGGGCATGGCGTTTATCGAGCCATGATGCAAATGGTTTTCTTTCTTCAATGTTCGTCCGCCGATCAACAATCATCAATGGAGGATCTGATCCAGGATGTTTGGACATCACTCCATTTACTGAAGTCATGATACTCTTAAATGCAGAGGGATCAGAAGTCCCATTCTATACTATCTTATTTTTACAATCGATCTTTAATCTAACAATGGTTGTTTTTCTTACGTATGTACATGTACTCATGAAGGGGATGGCCGCATCATCTTCTTCACGTCAACCAGAAAGCGCGAACAACAATGGCATAGAGGCCGAGCTCCCAACATGGCCAGTCCACCGAGTCAACCGCCGCCCGTCCGGCTTCACCGACCTCTGGCGCGTCCATCTGCGCCGAAACCGCACCTCCAGCGGTGTTCCTGAGTCGCGCGACCGGCATAATGCGATGGTGCAGCACTCCTCCCTTTCTGCTCAGCAGAGACACAAGCCTTGCCGGCAACGCGGGACTCCTCGGTCCGATCGCCCGCTCGGCACTGATCTCCATGGTGGAGGCGCCTCTCCCGCCGGCGTCGTAGGCACGATGCGCTCCTCCCTCATCAGCTTCTCGGGCATGGTCGTTCTGCGGCGTCTGTAGACCCGTCTTGGCGCAGAAATAGGAAGCCGGTCACGCCTCCAGGCGCGGCGGTACTTCCTCCGTTGCCGTCTGCTGGCCTGTTAGCGTCCCTGACAGGCAGGACCCACTGGGCAGCGACCACAATGACCCAGCAGCTGCCCAGCGGCCCACACGAGCCAGGCGGCCCAGCCAGCGCACCCATGGGCTAGAGTGGGTTAACTGAGGCTGCACCGCTCACTACTTCAGGGAGGCGCACGAAGAGCACGACATCCAGTGGATCAAAGGACGAACCGGCGGCTACCTAACCACTCTCTCCTGAACCCTAGTTCATCCTCTGTTCTTCCCCAATTCGAGAGCAAGGCTCCTGTAATCTATTGAACTAGCTACTACTTCAGAGGGCAACCTTTAGATCGATTCCTATACTCTGTCCCTAACATCTGGTATCAGAGATCCAGCCACCACTCATTCCCGCTCCGCTCTAGCGAACCTCATCGAGACAAGAGGGTTGCGGCACGCACGAGAAGCCATGGATCCGAGTGTCTCAGCCTTCCTCACCCGCTTCGTAAACAAGATCGAGGCCGCCATCGACGGCCTGACCAAGGCCTAGCAGTCGACGGCGACGAAGTTTTCGACCTGCTCTCATGGCGTCCCGATCTCGAGCGTCGAGTCGCGGATCTGGGCGACGCCGTCACCGCACTGCAACATGCGCAATGGCCTCCACCACCTCGCCCCGACGCGGATCCGGTGACCGAGGGCGCTGACGGGCTGATCCACCCTCAAGGGCCAGAAGGCCACGGCGATTTTCAGATCAAACGGGGGCCATAGGCGACGTCCCTCACGACGGCGCCGCCGCTTCCGGCTAACGGTACGGCCCCGAATCCCACCTCCCCAGTCCAGTTGTCCCCGTTCTCGCATGCCAGCCAGATGCTCACCGGGCTTGGCCAAGCGCACCCCTCCATTTCCTTCCCACAGTTCTCAGGCGAAAACCCCAATCTCTGGAAAACTCTCTGTGAGCAGTATTTTTCCATGTTTGGGATTGTCCCTTCATTTTGGGTTCCTATGGCATCTCTGAATTTTTCGGGGCCAGCAGCAATATGGCTGCAATCCATCCAGTGCCTCCTGGGTGAATTCGATTGGGACTCGTTCACAACACTACTCTGCACGCGGTTCGGCCGCGATTATCACCAAACTCTCATTCGCCAATTCTATGCAGTTCACCAAACTACTACTGTAGCAGATTATATTAAGAGATTCGAGTCTATCATCAATCATTTGAATTCATACTCTGAAACAATTCATCCTTATTATTTTCTCACCCATTTTGTCGAGGGCCTGAAGACGGACATCAGGGCGGTCGACATGGTGCAGCGGCCCCCTGATCTGGACACAGCGTGCGCACTCGCGCAGCTCCAAGAGGAGGTGGCGGATGGGGCTCGGGGACACCAACCACGACCACCCGACGCACCTCCAAGGGCTGCAGTGCCATTGCCACTGCCCCTACCACCGGTGCGCCATTCAACTCCAACAATCGCCACCGATCGATGCGGAACTGACGCCGTGCGGGCGGACTTGTCCAAGATCAAAGCGCTGCGGGACTATGGACGCACCCGCGGCCTTTGTTTCAAGTGCGGCGAGATCATGTATGCCCCACTTCGGTGCAGCTACATGTCGTTGAAGAGCTCCTCGACATGATCGGCCTCGACAACTTCATCGACACCCAAGTGCAGCAAGACGAAGGCCCAAACGACACGGTCATGGCAATTTCCCTCTCTGCTGTGACTGGTGGCGTCTCCGCCAAGGCATTCCAGCTGCGAGCCTGGATACAAGGGCGCGAGGTGCTCCTTCTCATCGACCCGGGCAGCTCCAACTCCTTCATCGACGAACAACTGGCCACGACTCTTGCCGGTGTTCAAGCCTTGGACAAACCGGGCCGTGTTCGAGTCACGGACGTCGGTGAAATGATCTGCTCCGCTCACATACCGCACTGCGCGTGGTATGTTGGGGAACGTTGCATAAAATAAAATGTTCCTACGTTCACCAAGATCCATCTATGAGTTCATCTAGCAACGAGTGAGAGAGATGCATCTACATACCCTTTGTAGATCGCGTGCGGAAGCGTTCAAGAGAACGGGGTTGAGGAGTCGTTCTCGTCGTGATCCAAATCACCGGAGATCCTAGCGCCAAGCAGACGACACCTCCGCGTTCAACACACGTATGGTCAGCGTGGCGTCTCCTCCGTCTTGATCCAGCAAGGGGAAGGAGAGGTTGATGAAGATCCAAAGACGACGGCGTGGTGGTGGATGCAGCGATCACCGCAGCAGGGCTTTGCCGACCTTCTGCGAGAGGGAGAGGTGTAGCAGGGGAGAGGGAGGCGCCAAGATGCAAGGTTCGGCTGCCCTCCCTCCCCCCCTTTATATAGGCCCCCTGGGGGGCGCCGGCCCCTCTAGAACCCATCTAGATGGACAGGGCGACGGCCAAGGGGGGAGGCTTGCCCCCAAGGCAAGTGGGGCGCCCCCACCCTAGGGTTTCCAACCCTAGGCGCAGGGGGCCCAAGTGGGGGGCGCACCAGCCCACCAGGGGCTGGTTCCCTCCCACTTCAGCCCACGGGGCCCTCCGGGATAGGTGGCCCCACCCGGTGGACCCCCGGGACCCTTCCGGTGGTCCCGGTACAATACCGGTAACCCCCGAAATTCTCCCGATGGCCGAAATAGCACTTCCTATATATAATTCTTTACCTCCGGACCATTTCGGAACTCCTCGTAATGTCCGGGATCTCATCCGGGACTCCGAACAACATTCGGTTTGCTGCATACTCAAATTCATACAACCCTAGCGTCACCGAACCTTAAGTGTGTAGACCCTACGGGTTCGAGAGACACGTAGACATGACCGAGACGGCTCTCCGGTCAATAACCAACAGCGGGATCTGGATACCCATGTTGGCTCCCACATGCTCCTCGATGATCTCATCGGATGAACCACGATGTCGAGGATTCAAGCAACCCCGTATACAATTCCCTTTGTCTTGACGGTATGTTACTTGCCCGAGATTCGATCGTCGGTATCCCAATACCTCGTTCAATCTCGTTACCGACAAGTCACTTTACTCGTACCGTAATGCATGATCCCGTGACCAGACACTTGGTCACTTTGAGCTCATTATGATGATGCACTACCGAGTGGGCCCAGTGATACCTCTCCGTAATACGGAGTGACAAATCCCAGTCTCGATCCGTGTCAACCCAACAGACACTTTCGAAGATACCATAGTGCATCTTTATAGTCACCCGATTACGTTGTGACGTTTGGTACACCCAAAGCACTCCTACGGTATCCGGGAGTTACACGATCTCATGGTCTAAGGAAGAGATACTTGACATTGGAAAAGCTCTAGCAAAACGAACTACACAATCTTGTGCTATGCTTAGGATTGGGTCTTGTCCATCACATCATTCTCCTAATGATGTGACCCCATTATCAATGACATCCAATGTCCATAGTCAGGAAACCATGACTATCTATTGATCAACGAGCTAGTCAACTAGAGGCTCACTAGGGACATGTTGTGGTCTATCTATTCACACGTGTATTACGATTTCCGGATAATACAATTATAGCATGAATAAAAGAAAATTATCACGAACAAGGAAATATAATAATAATCCTTTTATTATTGCCTCTAGGGCATATTTCCAACAGTCTCCCACTTGCACTAGAGTCAATAATGTAGTTACATTGTGATGAATCGAACACCCATAGAGTTCTCGTGTTGATCATGTTTTGCTTTCATGGAAGAGGTTTAGTCAACGGATCTGCGACATTCAGATCCGTATGCACTTTGCAAATTTCTATGTCTCCATCTTGAACATTTTCACAAATGGAGTTGAACCGACGCTTGATGTGCCTGGTCTTCTCGTGAAACCTAGGATCCTTGGCAAGTGCAATAGCTCCAGTGTTGTCACAGAAGAGTTTGATTGGCCCCGACGCATTGGGTATGACTCCTAGGTCGGTGATGAACTCCTTCACCCAAATTGCTTCATGCGCTGCCTCCGAGGCTGCCATGTACTCCGCTTCACACGTAGATCCCGCCTAACGCTTCGCTTGCTGCACCAGCTTACTGCTCCACCATTCAACATATACACGTATCCGGTTTGTGACTTAGAGTCATCCAGATCTGTGTCAAAGCTAGCGTCGATGTAACCCTTTACGACGAGCTCTTCGTCACCTCCATAAACGAGAAACATGTCCTTAGTCCTTTTCAGGTACTTCAGGATATTCTTGACCGCTGTCCAGTGTTCCTTGCCGGGATTACTTTGGTACCTTCCTACCAAACTTACGGCAAGGTTTACATCAGGTCTGATACACACCATGGCATACATAATATAACCTATGGCCGATGCATAGGGGATGACACTCATCTCTTCTATATCTTCTGCCGTGGTCGGACATTGAGCCGAGCTCAATTTCACACCTTGTAATACAGGCAAGAACCCTTTCTTGGACTGATCCATTTTGAACTTCTTCAATATCTTTTCAAGGTATGTGCTTTGTGAAAGACCTATGAGGCGTCTCGATCTAGCTCTATAGATCTTGATGCCTAATATATAAGCAGCTTTCTTCTCCAAGGTCCTTCATTGAAAAACTTTTATTCAAGTAGGCCTTAATGATGTCCAAGAGTTCTATATCATTTCCCATCAAAAGTATGTCATCTACATATAATATGAGAAATGCTACAGAGCTCCCACTCACTTTCTTGTAAACGCAGGCTTCTCCATAAGTCTGCATAAACCCAAACGTTTTGATCATCTCATCAAAGCGAATGTTCCAACTCCGAGATGCTTGCACCAGCCCATAAATGGATCACCTGGAGCTTGCATACCTTGTTAGCATTCTTAGGGTTGACAAAACCTTCCTATTGCATCATATACAGTTCTTCCTTAAGATAGCCATTAATGAATGCGGTTTTGACGTCCATTTGCCATATCTCATAATCATAGTATGCGGCAATTGCTAACATGATTCGGACGGACTTTAGCTTCGCTACGGGAGACAAAGTCTCATCATAGTCAACCCCTTGAACTTGCCGATATCCTTTAGCGACAAGTCGAGCTTTATAGATGGTAACATTACCATCCGCGTCCGTCTTCTTCTTAAAGATCCATTTGTTTTCTATCGCTCGCCGATCATCGGGCAAGTCTGTCAAAGTCCATACTTTGTTTTCATATATGGATCCTATCTCGGATTTCATGGCTTCAAGCCATTTGTTGGAATCTGGGCCCGCCATCGCTTCTTCATAGTTCGAAGGTTCACCGTTATCTAACAACATGATTTCCAGGACAGGGTTGCCATACCACTCTGGTGTGGAACATGTCCTTGTGGACCTACGAAGTTCAGTAGCAACTTGATCCGAAGTACCTTGATAATTAATTTCCTCTCCAGTAGGTGTAGGCACCACATGAACATTTTCCTGAGCTGCACTACTTTCCAGTTCAAGAGGTAGTACTTCATCGAGTTCTACTTTCCTCCCACTTACTCCTTTTGAGAGAAACTCTTTTTCTAGAAAGGATCCGTTCTTGGCAACAAAGATCTTTCCTTCAGATCTAATGTAGAAGGTATACCCAATGGTTTCCTTAGGTATCCTATGAAGACGCATTTTTCCGACTTGGGTTCAAGCTTTTCAGGTTGAAGTTTCTAGACATAAGCATCGCATCCCCAAACTTTTAGAAACGACAGCTTACGTTTGTTCCCAAACCATAATTCATACGGTGTCGTCTCAACGGATTTAGACGGTGCCCTATTTAAAGTGAATGTAGCTGTCTCTAGAGCGTATCCCCAAAAAGATAGCGGTAAATCAGTAAGAGACATCATAGATCGCACCATATCCAATAGAGTGCGATTACGGACGTTCGGACACACCCGTTACCGAGGTGTTCTAGGCGGCGTGAGTTGTGAAACGATTCCACATTTCCTTAAGTGTGTACCAAATTCGTGACTTAAATATTCTCCTCCACGATCTGATCGTAAGAACTTTATTTTTCGGTCACGTTGATTCTCTACCTCATTATGAAATTCCTTGAACTTTTCAAACGTCTCAGACTTGTGTTTCATCAAGTAGACATACCCATATCTACTCAAGTCATCAGTGAGAGTGAGAACATAACGATATCCTCCATGAGCCTCAACGCTCATTGGACCGCACACATCGGTATGTATGATTTCCAATAAGTTGGTTGCTCGCTCCATTGTTCCGGAGAACGGAGTCTTGGTCATTTTGCCCATGAGGCATGGTTCGCATGTGTCAAATGATTCATAATCGAGAGACTCTAAAGTCCATCGAATGGAGCTTCTTCATGCGCTTGACTCCAATGTGACCAAGGCGGCGATTGCCACAAGTATGTGGGACTATCGTTATCAACTTTACATCTTTTGGTATTCACACTATGAATATGTGTAATATTACGTTCGAGATTCATTAAGAATAAACCATTGACCATCGGAGCATGACCATAAAACATATCTCTCATATAAATAGAACAACCATTATTCTCGGATTTAAATGAGTAGCCATCTTGCATAAAACGAGATCCTGATACAATGTTCATGCTCAAACCTGGCACTAAATAACAATTATTGAGGTTTAATACTAATCCCGTAGGTAAATGTAGAGGTGGCGTGCTGACGGCGATCACATCGACCTTGGAACCATTCCCGACGCGCATCGTCACCTCGCCCTTCGCCAGCCTCGCTTATTCCGCAGCTCCTGCTGTGAGTTACATATATGAGCAACGACACGGTATCAAATACCGGGAGTTACTATGAGTCTTGGTAAGGTACACATGAATGACATGTATATCAAATATACCTTTAGTGTTGCCGGCCTTCTTATGCGCTAAGTATTTGGGGCAGTTCCGCTTCGATGACCCTTCCCTTTGCAATAAAAACACTCTGTCTCGGGCTTGGGTCCATTCTTTGACTTCTTCCGGCAACTTGCTTGCAGGCGCGGCAACATCCTTGCCGTCCTTCTTGAATTTCTTCTTACCCTTGCCCTTCTTGAACTTAGTGGTTTTATTAACCATCAACACTTGATGTTCTTTCTTGATTTCAACCTCTCACGACTTCAAAGATTGAGAATACTTCAGGAATAGTTTTCACCATCCCCCTGCATACCGTAGTTCATCACAAAGCTCTTGTAGCTCGGTGGGAGCGATCAAGGATTCTGTCAATGACCGCCTCGTCCGGAGGTTAATGTACAGCTGGGACAAAGCGGTTGTGCAACCCAGACATTTTGAGTATGTGCTCACCGATGTAACTATTTTCCTCCATCTTACAACTATAGAACTTGTCGGAGACTTCATATCTCTCGACCGGGCATGAGCTTGGAAAACCATTTTCAGCTCCTCGAACATCTCGTATGCTCCGTGTTGCTCAAAACACTTTTGGAGCCCGGTTCTAAGTCAGTAAAGCATGCCGCCTTGAACGAGGGAGTAATCATCAAGACGAGACTGCCAAGCATTCATAATGTCTTGGTTCTCTGGGACGGGTGCTTCACCTAGCGGTGCTTCTAGGACATATTGTTTCTTGGCTGCTATGAGGATGATCCTCAGGTTCCGGACCTAGTCCGAATAGTTGCTGCCATCATCTTTCAGCTTGGTTTTCTCTAGGAACGCGTTGAAGTTCATGGTGACATGAGCATTGGCCATTTGATCTACAAGACATTTTGCAAAGATTTTAGACTAATGTTCATGATAATTAAGTTCATCTAATCAAATTATATAATGAACTCCCACTCAGATTTGACATCCCTCTAGTCATCTAAGTGTTACATGATCTGAGTCGACTAGGCCGTGTCCGATCATCACGTGAGACGGACTAGTCATCGTCGGTGAACATCTCCATGTTGATCGTATCTTCCATACGACTCATGTTCGACCTTTCGGTCTCTTGTGTTCCGAGGCCATGTCTGTACATGCTAGGCTCGTCAAGTTAACCCTAAGTGTTTTGCATGTGTAAAACTGTCTTACACCTGTTGTATGTGAACGTAAGGATCTATCACACCCAATCATCACGTGGTGCTTCGAAACGACAAACTTTAGCAACGGTGCACAGTTAGGGGGAACACTTTCTTGAAATTATTATAAGGGATCATCTTATTTACTACCGCCGTTCTAAGTAAACAAGATGCACAAAACATAATAAACATCACATGCAATTATATAAAGTAGTGACATGACATGGCCAATATCATATAGCTCCTTTGATCTTCATCTTCGGGGCTCCATGATCATCTTGTCACCGGCATGACACCATGATCTCCATCATCGTGTCTCCATGAAGTTGCTCGCCAACTATTACTTCTACTACTATGGCTAACACGTTTAGCAATAAAGTAAAGTAATTTACATGGCGTTGAATCAATGACATGCAGGTCATACAATAATTAAGACAACTCCTATGGCTCTCGCCGGTTGTCATACTCATCGACATGCAAGTCGTGATTCCTATTACAAGAACATGATCTCATACATCACAATATATCATTCATCATTCATACAACTTCGCCATATCACATCACATGTCAATTGCTGCAAAAACAAGTTAGACGTCCTCTAATTGTTGTTGCATCTTTTACGTGGCTGCAATTGGGTTCTAGCAAGAACGTTTTCTTACCTACGAATAACCACAACGTGATTTGTCAACTTCTATTTACCCTTCATAAGGAACCTTTTCATCGAATCCGCTCCAACTAAAGTGGGAGAGACAGACACCCGCTAGCCACCTTATGCAACTAGTGCATGTCAATCCGGTGGAACCTGTCTCACGTAAGCGTACGTGTAAGGTCGGTCCGGGCCGCTTCATCCCACAATACCGCTGAAGCAAAATAAGACTAGTAGCGGCAAGAAAGTTGACAACATCTACGCCCACAACAAATTGTGTTCTACTCATGCAAAACAGAACTACGCATAGACCTAGCTCATGATGCCACTGTTGGGGAACGTTGCATAAAATAAAATTTTCCTACGTTCACCAAGATCCATCTATGAGTTCATCTAGCAACGAGTGAGAGAGATGCATCTAGCAACAAGAGAACGGGGTTGAGGGAGTCGTTCTCGTCGTGATCCAAATCACCGGAGATCCTAGCGCCGAACCGACGGCACCTCCGTGTTCAACACACGTACGGTCAACGTGACGTCTGCTCTGTCTTGATCCAGCAAGGGGGAAGGAGAGGTTGATGAAGATCCAAGAAGACGACGGCGTGGTGGTGGATGCAGTGATCACCGCAGCAGGGCTTCTCGCCGAGCTTCTGCGAGAGGGAGAGGTGTAGCAGGGGAGAGGGAGGCGCCAAGATGCAAGGTTCGGCTGCCCTCCGTCCCCCCTTTATATAGGCCCCCTGGGGGGGCGCCGGCCCCTCTAGAACCCATCTAGATGGGGCGGCGGCCAAGGGGGAGGCTTGCCCCCAAGGCAAGTAGGGCGCCACCCTAGGGTTTCCAACCCTAGGCGCAGGGGGCCCAAGTGGAAGCGCACCAGCCCACCAGGCTGGTTCCCTCCCACTTGCACCATGGGGCCCTCCGGGATAGGTGGCCCCACCCGGTGGACCCCGGGACCCTTCCGGTGGTCCCGGTACAATACCCAGTAACCCCGAAATTCTCCCAATGGCGAAATAGCACTTCCTATATATAATTCTTTACCTCCGGACCATTCCGAACTCCTCGTGACGTCCGGGATCTCATCCGGACTCTGAACAACATTCGGTTTGCTGCATACTCAAATTCATACAACCCTAAGCGCCACCGAACCTTAAGTGTAGACCCTCTACGGGTTCGGGAGACACGTAGACATGACCGAGACGGCTCTCCGGTCAATAACCAACAACGGGATCTGGATACCCATGTTGGCTCCCACATGCTCCTCGATGATCTCATCGAATGAACCACGATGTCGAGGATTCAAGCAACCCCGTATACAATTCCCTTTGTCAGACGATATGTTACTTGCCCGAGATTCGATCGTCGGTATCCCAATACCTCGTTCAATCTCGTTATCGGCAAGTCACTTTACTCGTGCGTAATGCATGATCCCGTGACCGGACACTTGGTCACTTTGAGCTCATTATGATGATGCACTACCGAGTGGGCCCAAGTGATACCTCTCCGTAATATGGGTGACAAATCTCGAGTCTCGATCCGTGGCAACCCAATGTACACTTTCGGAGATACCATGGTGCACCTTTATAGTCACCCGATTCGTTGTGACGTTTGGTACACCCAAAGCACTCCTACGGTATCCGGGAGTTACACGATCTCATGGTCTAAGGAAGAGATACTTGACATTGGAAAAGCTCTAGCAAAACGAACTACACGATCTTGTGCTATGCTTAGGATTGGGTCTTGTCCATCACATCATTCTCCTAATGATGTGATCACGTTATCAATGACATCCAATGTCCATAGTCGTGAAACCATGACTATCTATTGATCAATGAGCTAGTCAACTAGAGGCTCACTAGGGACATGTTGTGGTCTATCTATTCACACGTGTATTACGATTTCCGGATAATACAATTATAGCATGAATAAAAGACAATTATCACGAACAAGGAAATATAATAATAATCCTTTTATTATTGCCTCTAGGGCATATTTCCAACATGGTACGCTCAAGGGCATGAATTTTTCACGGATCTGAAGGTGCTTCCTCTGGGTACCTATGACGCCATCCTAGGGATGGATTGGCTCGAAGAACACAGTCCCATGACTGTCGATTGGCGCGCTCGTTTCATCGAAACACTTACCCCAGCAGGCCCCATTCGTCTGAATGGACATGATGCAGCTTCTGTCATTTGCGAAACCATCAACAACATCCAACTCCAGAGCCTCTGCAGCAACTGAGCAGTCTCACATATCGTGCACTTATGCATGATTGCACCAGACAAGGAATCAACAACACCTGTTCCGGACTGTATTCAGAAAGTGGTTGATGAATTTGCAGATGTTTTCGCTGAACCAAAAGGCCTTCCTCCCGGACGTGATTGTGATCACAGGATACCGCTCATTCCTGGAGCGCAACCAGTCAACATCTGACCTTACAGACACAAGCCAGAACACAAGACTGAGATAGAAAAACAAGTTGAAGAGCTGCTGTGATCTGGCGTGATCTGAAGAAATCTGAGCCCGTTCTCTTCACCGGTCATTTTAGTTAAGAAAAAAGATGGAACATGGCGATTGTGCATCGATTACCGTCAACTCAATGCGCTTACAGTGGTCGCCAAGTTTCCGATAACTGTTATTGAAGAACTTTTGGATGAACTCCACGGCGCAGCTTGGTTTTCCAAGCTTGATCTTCGTGCAGGTTACCATCAGATCCGATTGGCCCCCGGGAGGAATACAAGACAGCTTTCCAGACACACCAAGGGCACTTTGAATTCAAGGTAGTCTCCTTTGGTCTCGCCGGAGCACCGGCAACTTTCATTGGAGCAGTCACCACCACACTCAAGCCTGTCAACCGTGTTTGCGTACTGTCATTCTTTGACGATATCCTCGTCTTCAGTGCAACGCTCCGAGAACACGTTTGAAAGGACATGTGGTGCCCCCATGTGTGGTTTTGGTAATTGATGACATTCTCTATGGACTAATGGTTGCATTGAGTTATATTTGAAGGATTTGTCCATAGGCATTTCTTGAAGTCCATGTGTTGGTTTCAAGGAGTTTATGTGTTGACCAAGGTGCTATTAAGGAATTATCCAAAGATTGGTCATGTGAGTGTTGAGCTTATTGCAAGCATGTCTTGAAGAATAAGATTGTGTGATCATTCATGTTTACCTTCAAGACATCATCCAAACGAAGAGAGTTGGAAAGATTCAAGGTTGATCAATACTAAGTCAAGAGTGAATCAAGTTGATCAACTCACAAAGCGTAGAAGATGTATCGAGAGGGATCAAGTGATCCCATGGTATGGTAAGCATTATCCATTGCACTTTGTGTACTAACCCATGGTCTATGTGAGAGTCTATGTGGGGTTAGATGCGTGTCCATGGGCTTGCGTCAAGAGGAAGATATCATACAACCCATGGAAAGGATGACATCAAGTGGTGATCGTCATCAAGATTGCCGTGTGCAAGTTCAAGTGGAGCATCACGAAGAGATCAAGTGCTTGAAGCTTGCCATCCATTGTGGTGTCAATGGACTTGTGAAGATGTGCGAAGAGTGGCTCACCCATAGTGGAGTATGGGGAGCAATCATCTAGTCTCCATCGACCCAACGCAATCAAGAAAGGTGGCCCATCTTGAGGAGGACAAGATCGTCATCATCTAGCTCAAGTGGATCATGTGCAAGGCAAAGGTTTGCCCTTGATAGGTTTTTCTATTTTACCGGTCTCATGGTGGTAGTTGGGAGACCGGGTTATAGGATCGATAGCCGTACTATCAAGGGGGCTCTCAAGTGAGTAGCTTGATCGTATCGTTAAATCGAGAGCTCAAACCATTGCATCCTTGCATCATGTTTCTTGGTTATTGTTTGGTTCTCTTTGTGAGTTAGAGCTTATGGTCATCTTTATGACAAGCTTGAGTTCATCGAAAACGGAGTTTGCATGCGTCTTCTATGATGTTTTCGGTGTTGGAGGTTTTACCGGTCTTTTTCGAGGAAGGGTTCTCACCATTTTCTTTTGGGCCTTTTCTCATTTGCTTATTATTGGTATTTCTCTCAAGATTGTGTTAGCCCTTGTCTCTAGCTTTCCAACAAACTTGGTTTCGTCGAATTCGTAGTCCGAATCTGAAGTTATGGTAGTTTTGGTGTTCTGAAAAGGCTGCAGCGGTACTACCGCGAATTGGAGCGGATGTAATTTTTTACTACCGCTCCAGAGCGGTACTACCGCGGCTCCTACAGCGGTAGTACCGCTCCGGACCAAAAAACTCGTCCCAAGTCCTGCAGAGGTAGGTACGGAAGTTTTTTCTTGTACCGCAAGCAGTAGTACCGCGATCCATAGCGGTAGTATCTTGTGAGGACGAGCGTAGTACCGCCTCTTGAGTTGTGAGCATAACGGTTGGATTTTCCCCACCTATAAAGGGGTCTTCTTCCCCATTGAACCTTATCCTTTGAGCTCGTGTTCTTCCCCCATTGTTGACCTTCTTCGAGCTTGCTAACTCTCAATCCCTCCATGGATTCTTGCTAGTTTTTGAGGGAAAAGAGAGAGGACATCTAGATCCACATTTCCACTAATCACTTTCTCCTCTAAGTGAGGGGAACCCCTTGGATCTAGATCTTGGAGTTCTTTGTGTTCTTCTTTCGTTCTTCCTCTCATTTTCCTCCCAAGCATTAGTTGCTTTGGTGGGATTTGGGAGAGAAGGACTTGGGCACTCCGTGTTCCCTTGCCATTGCATTTGGTGCATCGGTTTGAGTTCTCCACGGTGATACGTGGAAGTGAAGTTTGAGAAGCTTATTACTCTTGGGTGTTTGGGCAGCCTAGAGCTTGTTCCTCTTGGGTTCCTTGGCGCCCTAGACGGTTGGTGGTGTTCGAGCTCAATCATTGTGGTGTAAAGCTCAGCAAGCGTCGAGGTCTCCAATTAGGTTGTGGAGATCGCCTGAGCAATTTGATGGTACCGTGACCGCCCCAAGGGTTGCCAAAGTGTCTGGGTTCGGTGACCGCCCCAAGTGTTGCCATTTATGCGGGTTCGGTGACCGCCCTCAAGGGTCCCTTAGTGGAATCACGGCATCTTGCATTGTGCGAGGGCGTGAGGAGATTACAGTGGCCCTAGTGGCTTCTTGGGGAGCATTGTGCCTCCACACCGCTCCAAGCGGAGATTAGCATCCGCAAGGGTGTGAACTTGGGATACATCGTCGTCTCTGCATGCCTCGGTTATCTCTTACCGAGCCCTTTACTTATGCACTTTACTTTGTGATAGCCATATTGTTCTTTGTCATATATCTTGCTATCACATAGTTGATTATCTTGCTTAGCATAAGTTGTTGGTGTGCATAGGTGAGCCTAGTTGTTTTAGGTTTTGTGCTTGACAAATTAACCGCTAGGTTTTTTCCGCATTTGTTCAAGCCTAAACCGTAATTATTTTAAAGCGCCTATTCACCCCCCCCTCTAGGCGACATCCACGATCTTTCAATTGGTATCAGAGCCTCGTCTCTCTTTGTTAGGCTTAACCGCCTAGAGAGTAAATATGTCGACTAGGGGATTAGGATTCTCTGACACTCTTAGTTTCGATGGCACAAATTTTGATGTTTGGTTAATTCACATGCTTAATCTCTTTAGGGTCATGGACCCAAATTTAGAGCGAATTGTAGATATGGGTTTTCTCCTCCAAAGGATCCCCAAAGATTATCTTTAGAGGATGAGAAAACTCTTATCTCAATGCTCAAGCTTCTAATGTGCTTTTCGATGTTTTGAGCAATGTAGTTATATTTCAACTCATGCCGTTCCGGATGCTCATGAGTTGTGGACAAAGCTTCAAGATAAATATGGCGTGTCCAAGATTTGCGAGGATGATTGTTCTCCCTCCACCTCCGGCCATATAGTCTTCTCAACTTCTTCTACTTCACCTACATGTGGTTTGCCACAAGGTAATGATATGGTGAGTAGTGTCGGTCATTGCAATGATGATAGTGTGCTTTTTGTGGATTATTCTTCATCACTATATTATTGCAATGCTCCGTCTTTGGGCCTTGGCACTTCGAGCACTCCAAATGTTTCACTTGCTTGTGTTGACAGTCCTTTCATATCATGTAGAAATTGCTTGACTAAATCTCATGATGATATGCTTGCTATATCTTGTTGCCATGATAAAAATGCATGTATTTCCTCGAGTTGTTGTGCTAACAATGTAGATGAAACCCAACACTCCATGGAACAAGATGTGGTCTTGAATGGTGCTTCAAGGGATCCTATATCATCATCTACTGCATTTTGCCTTATGGCCAAGGCTTCAAAGGTATCTCCCACTTTGAATCCCAATATATCTTGTGATGATATTGATGATGGCAAGAGTGATGATGATGTTGATTATGACGAAGAGAGTGATGATGTTGCCTCCTTAAAAATTAAGGGGGAAATGATTTTTAAAGCTCTTCTTAAGAATAAAATTGCTCGTTCCAACTTCATGGAAATCATGTCTATTGCTATTGAGGGCAAGAAATATATTAATGAGTTGGAATCTCGTCTTGAGGAGCATGAGGTCACCATTGATCAAATGGAAGGTCATGAGCGTGATTACGCTAATGAGATTGCGGACCTCTCTCAAGACCTTGAACTTGAACAAACCACCAAGGAATATCTTGAGGAGACTTTTGCTCTAGAATTATCTAGAGCGAGGGAATCTCGTGATAGAGCTCTTGACGTGGCCAATGATTTTGAAACTAAAAATGAGGAGCTTGAAGTTGTGCATGCTAAACTCCTTGAGGACTTTGAGCACCTTGAAAATGGCTCAAGGGTCATTAAGAGTGAGCTCATCAAACTCACCGAGTCTCATGCTACTCTTAAAGCTTCATATTCAAAAGAGCTTGCCAAGTTGTCTTCTCCTCTTGTTGCTAATGATTATGCTTGTGCTACTAACTCTATCTCTTGTGAAGCATCCATATTGAAGGAGAATGTTGAGCTAAGGGCTCAACTTGAGTTGTTATCTAGCAATTATGGGATGTTGGAAGAAAATCATGTAAGGCTCACAATCTCTCATGATGATCTTCTAGTATCCCATAATGTGCTAAAGATAGCTCATGAGGCCATGCTTGCTAAGGTAACATCTAGTGAGCCTCATGTGGATACTAGCACTACTTCTAGTCAAAATGCTATATTGATATGTGCTAGTCCTTGTAATTCATCTACTCACAATGTTGGTACATCTTGTGATGAATTGCTTTCCTTGCCTTGTTGCTCTAACAATGAAGCTTATACTTCCTCTAGTACTTGTATTGAGATTAACCATGTAGAGGAAATCAAAGAGGTCAAGGCCCAAGTCACTTGTTTGAAGAAAGACTTGGAAAAGAGTCATGAAGGGAAATCCACACTCAACAATATCTTGAGTGTGCAAAAATCCACCAATGACAAAGGTGGACTTGGATTCAACTCCAATAAGAAGAAGAAGTCCAAGATGAACAAAAAGAAGGGCCAAGAACAAGTCAAGAAATCGGCCAAGATTGTTTGCTTCAAGTGCAAAGTAGAAGGGCATCATGTTAGATCTTGCCCATTGAGGAAGAAGGCCATTAGTGTCAAGCAACAAGGGAAGAGGGCACAAGTTCAATCTCATGCTCAACCTCAAGTTGAAGAAAGGCCACTTCCCAAGAAGACTCAAGTTAATGCTTCTCTTGTTGAGAAATCAAGTGAGAAGAAAGTGAAGAGTAGACGTTGCTACTTATGTCGTGAGAAAGGCCACGCCGCTTCTTCATGCACTAGTGGTAACTTATCCAACCCAATTATTATTGATGATGTCTATTTTCTTGGGAAGGATAAGGTTGGCAATGTGTTTGCCAAGTTTGTTGGTACTCAAAGTGGTGTCAAGAAAAGAACCATTTGGGTGGCCAAGCCTATTGTGACTAACCTCTTAGGTCCTAACTTGGTTGGGGACCAACTAGCTCAAACTTGATCAATAGGTGTTGTTGGAGGTCATTGGAGACTTGGCTACATTATGAAGATTTAAGGGTCCTCGTCATTCATATTGTGTCAAGCCAAGTCATTCGGATTATCTTTCTATCATATATCCAATGTTCCTCCTTGCGGTAACTCGTGCTTAAATTGCTTACATTAAAAGTTACTTGTCCCTTAGCATGTTGTGATTTTGTATCTTGCATGTGCTTGTATATGTTGTGCTTCAAAATTGCTTATCCTGAGAAATCAAGTATGTGCATGTTGGTTTGCACATCATGTACATGTGTGTTGTGTGTTGAGCCTTTTTGCATCTTGTTTATTTCTTAGTTGGCTCTTGTGAGAGATTAATGGAATATCCCATTATGGGGGAGTGATGTGCTTTGTGCACCTCACAATCCTATAAATGTGTGTACTTGAGTAATACCATCTAGTATTGATATTTCAAGATTATCTAGTCTCTAGGTGGTATATCTCTCATGAGAAATTCAAATTCTAAATTTTCCATTAATTATCTCTTGTTGGATCCTTTTAATTGCCTCTTGTCTATCTTTAATTGGTATCACATTATGGGGAGTAATATGCTATGTGTGTATTACTAGCCTAGAAAATGTGTACATTTGAGATATTGTCACCTAGAATTGATACTGTAAATTATCTTGTTCCTAGGTGGCATGATAGCTCTACAAGTTGCAATTTGCTTGTGTTTGTTGTGAAGATGATGTTGGATATCCTTGTTATCTACCACCGGGAATTATTTCCATATACTTTTTGTCTTTTGACAATTGGTAGTCACTTATGTGTGGTAGAATTTATTGATCATATTTACATTGGCTTTTGTTTTATTTGCCTTTCCTCTTGCCAAGTTTGTGTCAACTCCCTTTGTCTTACCTACCACTTGTGGATCTTGTTTATTTCTTGTTCTTGTCTAGTGTTTTCTAGATATAGTGAAAGTGGTGATCCCACCTTGTGCATTTTGTATTCAAATGCAAATCCTATGTAATGCACAACTCGTCGGGGAGCTATCCTATTTTCTCTAAAACGCTCATCTTGTGATCCTTATCAAGTGTGTGTTTGTGGAAGGCAAGCCGTTTCTTTTTGGTATTTTGTGCCATCATGAAACTTTGTAGAGGGCTTGGTTTGTTTGGAACCATTCTCTCTTTTGGGAGATTGACATCCTTCATTTCGTGTGTATCAATGGATATCTCATTCCTTGATGTATCTTTAATGATATCTTCCAAGTGATAATTTATCTATTTGGTATCCTTTTTCTTTGCATTTCGCTTTTCATTTGGTTTCGGTTCTTGAAAGTTTTGAGCATGCATGTTTACTTCATGTATTTTATTTGGCATGCTTTCTTTCTTTGACCCAATATATAGGGAAACTTCACCAAGTCTCAAATTGGATGAGAGGTGCATGAAATTCATTTTCATATCTATATGCACCTATTTATGTGGAGTTTGTCCTATGTATATTGGTGTTTCTAACTCTTGGTCCCCAATGAGTTTGGGTACCGTTTAGTTTGTCTTGTTCTCCTAGGAACATTTGGAGGTGCATTGGATGTCGGACTCACTCACAAGGAAGGTGTTTCCACCATGTGCTTATTGGAGTCAAGCTAGGATCATCAATGAACCACCATCTACCTTCAATTGGTATCTACTAGATCCTTCCAATGGTATCTCGGTAACAAGTATCATCATCTACTTCATGCACACATTTCTTGCATCAACCTTGTGTAGGTTGTATCATGGCATGTAATTGATTCTTTCTTGTGATACTTGTTTCCTTCCTCAAAGCATCCCAACAATGATCTCATGTTGCTAGTTGTGTGTCCTTTGATAGTTGTGTGGTAGGAGTTCATTTATATACAATAAGACCAAATCTAGCCATGTGCTATGCTTCCAAGCAAATATCTTATTGGTATATGTATGACTTCCTTTTGGATATCTTATTCCTTCGTGTTGTAACTATGTCGGGTGTACATCCTTCTTTGTAGACATATATCATCATGATTTCGCCTACCTAGAACCTTATACATCTGAGAGAAATTACATCTCTAGATGATATCCTTTCTTTCACGTCCACCTTGTCTTTCTTATGTTATTTCTTTGGTGGCTCCATGAAAGCTTTTGTCTTGAGTGCGGGTCTTATCTCGTTGCATCTTGATGCACTCTTGTGTGGTGAAGATTATTTTCCTCTTGCTTATCTTTACGAGGCTTGCCATCTTAATTGGTATCCCTCGTCTTGATGAGGCTTTCATCTTCTATCTTCACCACGAGTTGTCACAAGCATAGGTTCTTTATATGCTTATTAGTAAGCTTGTGAACCCATTTGCTAGTTGTGTGTGGGAATGATAGGCCTTGCACCGTGTGCCTCATTCTTTCAAGACTTTATTGATGCTTTATGCTCATCCGTACATTAGTCTTCTCAAGTGCATTGCCTTGACTCACACCCATCTTTTTGGTTGAGCCCATTCTCAAGTTGCCTCTTTTACTTGTAGCTCAACCATGTGCTTGTTGCAAGCGCTAGGCTTAGTTTCCTATATGCTCTCTTGCACTTGTTGTTAGTTTCTTGACTTTGGGGAGCTATGATCCTATTTTGTGCACTTTGTATCCAAATACAAAAATTCTTGATGTGCACAAATCATGGGGAGCTTCTCTAGTTTCTTTAGAACAATCCTCCGCTCATATCATAAGATTTTTTTCATGTGGCTCGTTGGATCTTTGGTCTAGTTGGTTCAGTTGATATCTTTTGATAGCTTGCTTCAATTGGTATCTTTTGATTGCCTGATTGCTTGTTTCTCTCTTTGTTATGTCTTTGTGGCATATCATTCTTTTTCAATCTTGGTGCCTCAATATAGTTGGTCTTCCTCCAAGTATTACCTTTGGATATGTGTATGGCATTCCACTCTCTTGTTGAGAAATACACAACTTTTGGAGGAACACCTTTTATATTGGTCTTCTTAGCTTTTCGCCCATTTTGGCAATCTATGCCAATGGGGAGAAGTTTCAGAGAGTTTTGTGGAGAAGTCTTGAGTTTTCTCCTTGCTTTGGTTTTGTTCCTAAGCATTTGCATCTCATACGCATGCATTATTGGTTGTTGCATTGCATGGTGATGCATAATTCCTTATATAAACTCTCTTGAAAGTGATTGTCATCAATTACCAAAATGGGGAGATTGATAGGACTTGTGGTGCCCCCATGTGTGGTTTTGGTAATTGATGACATTCTCTATGGACTAATGGTTGCATTGAGTTATATTTGAAGGATTTGTCCATAGGCATTTCTTGAAGTCCATGTGTTGGTTTCAAGGAGTTTATGTGTTGACCAAGGTGCTACTAAGGAATTATCCAAAGATTGGTCATGTGAGTGTTGAGCTTATTGCAAGCATGTCTTGAAGAAGAAGATTGTGTGATCATTCATGTTTACCTTCAAGACATCATCCAAACGAAGAGAGTTGGAAAGATTCAAGGTTGATCAAGACTAAGTCAAGAGTGAATCGAGTTGATCAACTCACAAAGCGTAGAAGATGTATCGAGAGGGATCAAGTGATCCCATGGTATGGTAAGCATTATCCATTGCACTTTGTGTACTAACCCATGGTCTATGTGAGAGTCTATGTGGGGTTAGGTACGTGTCCATGGGCTTGCGTCAAGAGGAAGATATCATACAACCCATGGAAAGGATGACATCAAGTGGTGATCGTCATCAAGATTGCCGTGTGCAAGTTCAAGTGGAGCATCATGAAGAGATCAAGTGCTTGAAGCTTGCCATCCATTGTGGTGTCAATGGACTTGTGAAGATGTGTCAAGAGTGGCTCACCCATAGTGGAGTATGGGGAGCAATCATCTAGTCTCCATCGACCCAACGCAATCAAGAAAGGTGGCCCATCTTGAGGAGGACAAGATCGTCATCATCTAGCTCAAGTGGATCATGTGCAAGGCAAAGGTTTGCCCTTGATAGGTTTTCTATTTTACCGGTCTCATGGTGGTAGTTGGGAGACGGGTTATAGGATCGATAGCCGTACTATCAAGGGGGCTCTCAAGTGAGTAAGCTTGATCGTATCGTTCGTCGAGAGCTCAAACCATTGCATCCTTGCATCATGTTTCTTGGTTATTGTTTGGTTCTCTTTGTGAGTCTTAGAGCTTATGGTCATCTTTATGACAAGCTTGAGTTCATCGAAAACGGAGTTTGCATGCGTCTTCTATGATGTTTTCGGTGTTGGAGGTTTTACCGGTCTTCTCCGAGGAAGGGTCCTCACCATTTTCTTTTGGGCCTTTTCTCATTTGCTTATTATTGGTATTTCTCTCAAGATTGTGTTAGCCCTTGTCTCTAGCTTTCCAACAAACTTGGTTTCGTCGAATTCGGAGTCCGAATGCAGAAGTTATGGTAGTTTTGGTGTTCTGAAAAGGCTGCAACGGTACTACCGCGAATTGGAGCGGATATAATTTTTTACTACCGCTCCAGAGCGGTACTACCGCGGCTCCTACAGCTGTAGTACCGCTCCGGACCAAAAAACTCGTCCCAAGTCCTGCAGAGGTAGGTACGGAAGTAATTTTTTGTACCGCAAGCAGTAGTACCGCGATCCCTAAGCGGCAAGATGCGTGAGGACGGCGGTAGTACCGCTCTGTGCGGGTTGTGAGCATAACGGTTGGATTTTCCCCCACCTATAAAGGGGGTCTTCTTCCCCATTGAACCTTATCCTTTGAGCTCGTGTTCTTCCCCCATTGTTGACCTTCTTCGAGCTTGCTAACTCTCAATCCCTCCATGGATTCTTGCTAGTTTTTGAGGGAAAAGTGAGAGGACATCTAGATCCACATTTCCACCAATCACTTTCTCCTCTAAGTGAGGGGAACCCCTTGGATCTAGATCTTGGAGTTCTTTGGGTTCTTCTTTCGTTCTTCCTCTCATTTTCCTCCCAAGCATTAGTTGCTTTGGTGGGATTTGGGAGAGAAGGACTTGGGCACTCCGCGTACACTTGCCATTGCATTTGGTGCATCGGTTTGAGTTCTCCACGGTGATACGTGGAAGTGAAGTTTGAGAAGCTTATTACTCTTGGGTGTTTGGGCAGCCTAGAGCTTGTTCCTCTTGGGTTCCTTGGCGCCCTAGGCGGTTGGTGGTGTTCGAGCTCAATCATTATGGTTTAAAGCTCCGCAAGCGTCGAGGTCTCCAATTAGGTTGTGGAGATCGCCCGAGCAATTTGTGGTGCAATGACCGCCCCAAGGGTTGCCAAAGTGTACGGGTTCGGTGACCGCCCCCAAGGGTTGCCATTTGTATGCAGGTTCGGTGACCGCCCTCAAGGGTCCCTTAGTGGAATCACGGCATCTTGCATTGTGCGAGGGCGTGAGGAGATTACAGTGGCCCTAGTGGCTTCTTGGGGAGCATTGTGCCTCCACACCGCTCCAAACGGAGATTAGCATCCGCAAGGGTGTGAACTTCGGGATACATCGTCGTCTCCGCGTGCCTCGGTTATCTCTTACCCGAGCCCTTTACTTATGCACTTTACTTTGTGATAGCCATATTGTTCTGTGTCATATATCTTGCTATCACATAGTTGATTATCTTGCTTAGCATAAGTTGTTGGTGTGCATAGGTGAGCCTAGTTGTTTTAGGTTTTGTGCTTGACAAATTAACCGCTAGGTTTTTTCCGCATTTGTTCAAGCCTAAACCGTAATTATTTTAAAGCGCCTATTCACCCCCCCCCCCTCTAGGCGACATCCACGATCTTTCAACGTTGAACATCTGAGACAAGTGCTCACTCTCCTCCGCAGAGACAGCTGGAAAGCCAAACTTAGCAAGTGTGCTTTCGGCCAGCAGCAGATCTCCTATCTCGTGATGTTATCAGTTTGCAAGGTGTCGCTACTGAACCATCCAAAATTGAAGCAGTCAGCAACTGGACAGCGCCAACAAATGTCAAAGAAGTTTGTAGTTTTCTGGGGCTTGCAGGCTACTACAGGAGGTTCGTCAAAAACTTTGGGGTGATCGTGCATCCTCTGTTCAACTTGCTCAAAAAAGGGACTCCTTTTCTCTGGACTTCTACAATTGAAACAACCTTTCAGGTGCTCAAACAACAACTGATTTCTGCTCCAGTGCTGGCTCTCCCTAATTTCAAACAACCATTTACAATTGAGACAGATGCAAGTGACCATGGCATTGGTGCAATTCTTCAGCAACAGGGGCACCCGATCGCTTTCATGAGCAAAGCGTTCAGCCCATGCTACCAAGGACTATCCACGTATGAGAAGGAGTACTTGGCTATAGTCGTAGCCGTGGACCAATGGCGTCCATACCTGCAACACGCTAAATTTGAAATCCTGACGGACCAGAAAAGCTTGATTCACTTGGAGCACCAACGTCTGACAACTCCTTGGCAGCAAAAAGCTTTCACCAAGCTGCTTGGACTGCGTTATCGCATTAGGTACAAGAAAGGGATCGAGAATGCTGGCGCAGACGCATTGTCTCGTGCCAATCCGAGCGACACACTGTTCTCTACAACGTCATGCAGCCCTGCGTGGCTCGAGGATGTCATTAGCAGTTACCACAACAACGATCAAGCCTCACGTCTGCTGTTGCAACTGGCCATTAGGGAGGACCCAAAAGGCAGATTTTCTTTGCGCTAAGGGATTATCTACTTCAGAGGCAGGATTGGTTAGGGGGGAGCACACAGATACAACAAAGGATCATATCAGCTTTCCACGACAGCCCCATCGGCGGCCATTCTGGGTTTCCTGTTACCTACCGTCGCATTCGACATGTTTTCGCCTGGCCCAAGATGAAGCCACAGATTCTATAGTACGTCTGCTGTTGTCAGGTGTGTCAGCAAGCTAAACTAGATCGTGCAGCAGCACCAGGCCTGCTGCTGCCACTGCTAGTTCCTCAGCAACCTTGGGATCTGATTTCAATGGATTTCATCGATGGTCTTTCCCAATCCAGCAAGTTCAACTGTCTGTTAGTGCTAGTTGATAAACGCACCAAGTTTGCCTACTTCCTTCCCCTGGCTCATCCATACACGGCAGCTTCTGTGGCACAACTATACATGAACCAAATTTACAGAACACATGGCCTACCCAAGGCGATCGTTTCTGACAGGGATCCTGTCTTCACCAGCCATTTCTGACAGGAATTGTTCCGTGGGGCAGGTACTGAACTTCGAATGAGCACAGCAAATCACCCTCAGACCGACGGGCAAACTGAACGTGTCAATCAGTGTGTCGAGACCTTTCTCCGCTGTTTTACTCAAGCATGTCCTAGGAGATGGAGTTTTTGGATCCCTCTCGCACAATTCTGGTACAACAATGCTCATCATTCTGCTATCGGCATGACACCATTCAAGGCACTGTTCGGATACGAACCTTCACAACTGGGAATTGCTACAAACAACATTTGCTCGGTACCAGCACTACAATCGTGGCTGGATGAACGAGCAACAATTCAGGACCTGCTACAATAGCATTTGAACAGGGCATGGCAGCTCATGAAAGACCAAGCAGACAAGAAGCAATCTTTCAGAGAGTTCCAGGTGGGCGAGCACGTGTTCCTCAAACTGCAACCTTACATTCAGTCATCAGTGGCACCGTGAGTGAACCACAAACTTGCATACAAGTTCTATGGGCCATTTCTCATCATCGACAAGATCAACGAAGTGGCGTATAAACTCCAACTACCACCTGAAGCCACGGTGCATCCAGTCTTTCACGTGTCGCTGCTCCGCCGCGCTCTACTCCCTGGTATGTCAGTCAAACCACAGTTGCCTCACTGTTCTGACGACCTTGTTGTACCAGTAGCAGTTTTGCAAACCCGCTGGCGCAAAAAGAATGGGGGGATGCAGGAGCAAGTGAAGGTGCAATGGTTGAACTCTGCAACCTTGGGCACCACCTGGGAGGACAAGGCCAGCCTCATGGCGCGCTTACCGCATGCAAAGGCTTGGGGACAAGCCTCATCTGAAGAAGAGGGGGATGTTAGCGTCCTTGACAGGCAGGACCTGCTGGGCAGCGACCACAACGACCCAGCAGCTGCCTAGCGGCCCACACGAGCCAGGCGGCCCAGCCAGCGCACCCATGGGCCGGAGTGGGTCATCTGAGGCTGCACTGCTCACTACTTCAGGCAGGCGCACGAAGAGCACGACATCCAGTGGATCAAAGGACGAACCGGCGGCTACCTAATCACTCTCTCCAGAACCCTAGTTCCTCCTCTGTTCTTCCCCAATTCGAGAGCAAGGCTCCTGTAATTGATTGTACTAGCTACTACTTTAGAGAGCAACCTTTAGATCGATTCCTATACTCTGTCCCTAACATGGCTATGGCCCTTTTTCCTTTAACCATGCAAGGTGAGTGGGCCACCTTCTCCTTGATTACCGCATGCGTAAATGCGCCGCAAGTATAGGAAAGCGGAAGGACGTGGTGATCTTCAACGTCAGATTAATTGGTTGCCTCATTAAGCGGCCAATTGATGAGGATTACTAACGCCACTTAATTGCTGTGGCCAGAACTAGGCAGCTGTTTCATGACTTCCACAGGTTCCGCACCAGTTAATTCGTGCATGCATGCATGTATGACCATCCAACCTTCAACTTCGTGGCCGTATTTGCTACTACCTCCGTTTCTGTTTACAAGTCCTACGCGTATACCTAGGTTGCCAATTTTATCACCCTAATATAAACTATATAACACAAAAATTATATCATTTGAAAATAGAACATCTGAAGTTTATATTGATATATTTTTTGTAATATATGACCTGTATTAGGTTGGTCAAATTGACGAACTAGGGATACGCGCACGCCCTCTAAACTGAGAGAGAGGTAGTAGTGCTAACTTGCAGGGTCACCCAACGGATCTTTCACTCGGACAGCTGCGAACTAGATTCGCTCGTAGTTCAGACAGATGAATCCACTCGGACACAGACTCAAGTTCACTCAGCCACGTACCCAAATTCACTCGAACTACTAATTTGCAGGGTAACTTGGATGGAGTTTGCATCCAGACAACTAACGTGTAGTGATTCGGCCGCCCCGCACGCGGTCACTCTGCTGGACACATTTCGTTGTCTTACCTGACTCGGACGCTCCATGTGTCGCCACTCGATAAGACGCATCTTCATCATTTGGCCGTCCCGGGCGTTGCCACTCTGCAGGATGTGTCTACATCACTCGGACGTCCTGCGCATCGCAACTCTGCGGGACGCGTCTACATCACTCAGACGCCCCGCACGTCGCCACTCTGCGGGACGCGTCTACTTCACCCGGATGCCCCGCGCATCGTCACTCGGCAGCAAGCGTCTACATCACCCGGACGCCCCGCGCGTCGCCACTTCGCGGGACGCGTCTACTTCACCCGGACGCCCCGCACATCGTTACTTCACAGCAAGCGTCTACATCACCCGGACGCCCCGCACGTCGCCACTCCGCGGGACGCGTCTACTTCACCCGGACGCCCCGCGCATCGCCACGGGACGCGTCTACATCACTCGGACGCCCCGCGCATCGCCACTCCACGGGATGCAACTATTTCCTTCGGACGCCCCACGCATCGTCAATCCGCGGGACGCGTCTACATTACTTAGACGCCCCGCGCGTCGCCACTCCGCGGGAGGCGTCTACATCACTCGGACGCCCCACGCGTCACCACTCCGCGGGAGACGTCTACATCACTCAGACGCCCCGCGCATCGCCACTCTGCGGGAGATGTCTACATCACTCGGACGCCCCGCGCATCATCACTCCGCGGGACGCGTCTACTTCAGTCGGACGCCCCGCACATCGTCACTCCGCAGGACGCGTCTACTTCATTCGGACGCCCCGCCCATCGTCACTCCGCGGGACGCGTCTACTTCATTCAGACGCCCCGCCCATCGTCACTCCGAGGGACACGTCTACTTCACTCGGCCGCCCCGCGCGTCGCCACTCGGTTGGTCACCTCATCACCACTCGGCTGCCCCGCGCGTCGCCATCGGTTGGTCACCTCATCACCACTCGGCCGCCCCGTGCCTCGCCATAGGTTGGTCACGTCATCACCACTCGGCCGCCCCGCTCGTCGCCATCGGTTGGTCACCTCATCACCACTCGGCCGCCCCGCGCGTCGGCATCGGTTGGTCACCTCATCACCACTCGGCCGCCCCGCACGTCGCCATCGGTTGGTCACCTCATCACCACTCGGCGGCCCAGCGCGTCGCCACTCGGTTGGTCACCTCATCACCACTCGGCCACCCCGCGCGTCACCATCGGTTGGTCACCTCATCACCACTCGGCCGCCCCGCGCGCCGCCATCGGTTGGTCACCTCATCACCACTCGGCCGCCCCGCGCGTCGCCACTCGGTTGGTCACCTCATCACCACTCGGCCGCCCCGCGCGTCGCCACTCGGTTGGTCACCTCATCACCACTCGGCTGCCCCGCGCGTAGCCATCGGTTGGTCACCTCATCACCACTCGGCCGCCCCGCGCGTCGCCACTCGGTTGATCACCTCATCACCACTCGGCCACCCCATACGTCGCCACTCTGTTGGTCACCTCATCACCACTCGGCCGCCCCGGGCGTCGCCACTCGGTTGGTCACCTCATAACCACTCGGCCGCTCCGCGCATCGCCACTCGGTTGGTCACCTCACAACCACTCGGCCGCCCTGCGCGTCGCCGTCGGTTGGTCACCTCATCACCAATCGGCCGCCCCGCGCGTCGCCATCGGTTGATCACCTCATCACAACTCGGCCGCCCCGCGCGTCGCCACTTGGTTGGTCACCTCATCACCACTCGACCGCCCTACGCGTCGCCATTCGGTTGGTCACCTCATCACCACTCGGCTGCCCCGCGCGTCGCCACTCGGTTGGTCGCCTCATCACCACTCGGCCACTCGCGCGCCTTCAGACAGTTAAGTCATTTTACATTCTGTTATTTCCGTCTTCCCGAGTATCCCGTAATTCACACATCACGTTCACTCGGAGGCCACGCCACCGAGTGTACCTCTACGCTCGGCTGCTTATTTTCACATACTTGCTTAGTACTGGTTATGTGACTCCCGAGTCCAACTTCCATTTTTTCGCATACATCATTCACGAACACCATGTGTCGTTCTTCATTTCGAGTTTGCATCATTCCTCCGGGGCTGCAACTCAGTCGAAACACTACACTTCCATTTTATTTGAGCCAGTATTCCAATGAGTTCAGTAGGATCTGTCACTTCGACAAGTTTGAATGGATCCTTCGCTCTTTTAGACTATTGCTGGTTAACCAACAAGCCCCTTGCACTCCCAGCGGGTGTCTATGGGTGTTATTCACATAAATCATTTCAGCACACATAAAATTTCCTCGAGAAATTAATTCGTTGGCTTGTGCCATTTTTTACACAAGTTACGCGATCACTCGACGGCCCTATGCGCCAACTTCATCGCTGCTTGGACTCGGTCACCGTACCGGTCCTAGCGCACCACAACACCGACCTTGTCGCTCTATTGACTTCAAACACATCCGGCCAACCCATCTGTGGAATCCTCTTCATCGTATCAATGATACAGACCTCGTCAGGCATGAGACAGATAAGTCCCTTTTAAACTTCAAACTTCACTCTTTTTGCGAGTTTGCCTCTTTCGAGCATCACTCGGAAGCTTCTCCTCATCTTTACCCGAGTCCGACTCGATGAATTACAAATTATCCATTCAAAACTATATTTCTCATATTCCGGCATGTCCGTTGTCGGCCTATAGTACGCTCGGGGCTACGTCGCACTTTTCGGGGCATAACTCATTCGAATGACACTCTCCTAAGTGGTCGAGTACTTCATCACCAAATGGACCCTTCACTTCAATAAGTGCATTCGATCCGTCACTTTGACAAGTTTCATAATCACCCAGACACTCTGCACGCCATCTTCGTTCCTACTCAGACTCAGTTGTCGCGCCGGTCCTATTGTGTCGCAGCCACACTACACCGACCTCGTCACTACATCAGCTTCGAAAGCATCTGGCTAACTCCTTCGAGGACCATTTTTGTCACTTGGCTGGACACGTAGTCCTTCACTCCGCCACCTTGCACAGCATCACTCAACCGCCCCGCGCGTCGCCACTCGGTTGTTCACGTCTTCACCACTTGGCCGCCCCGTGCGTCACCACTCGGTTGTGCATGTCTTCACCACTCGGCCGCCCCATGCGTCGCCACTCGGTTGTGCACGTCTTCACCACTCGGCCGCCCCGCGCGTCGTCACTCTATTATACACATCCTCATCCCTCGGCCGCCCCGCGTTTTGCCACTTGGCTGCACATATAGTCCTACGTTCGGCCACCTTGCGCATCCTCACTCGAGCCGCTCCGCGCGTCGCCACTTGGTTGGGCACGTCTTCACCACTCGGCCGCTCCGCGCGTTGCCACTCGGTTGTGCATGTCATCACCACTCGGTCATCCCGTGCGTCGCCACTCGGTTGTGCATGTATTCACCACTCGGCCGCCCCGCGCGTTGCCACTCAGTTGTGCACGTCTTCATCATTCAACTACCTCGCACATCATGACTCGGCTGCCCCGCGCGTCGCCACTCGGTTGGGCACATCTTCACCACTCGGCCGCTCCACGCGTCGCCACTTGGTTTGGCACGTCTTCACCACTCGGCCACTCCATGTGTCGCCCCTCGGTTGTGCACGTCTTCATCACTCAGCCACCCCGCGCGTCATCACTCGGTTGTACACATCATCGCCCCTCGGCCGCCTCGCGCGCCACCATCGATTGGACATGTCTTTACCTCTACACCCCAACACGGAACGACTAAGTTACTCATACGATCAAACCTTATATCACACTCTGAAAGCAAGCTTACCTCTTCGAGCAACACTCGGGGGCTACGCACAGCCGTTGGCCATGCTGCTCTCAGGGGTTACGTCCATTCGATCAACCCATTGATCACATTAGGAATATCTTTCTGACCATACATGCTCGTTCCGCCGAAAATCTATAAGGGTAGTACTGTCCACTCGGACGATCACCCAAATCATTACCTGAAGTCATCTTCAGATCGCAAAGGGTGAAAATGACACTCCTCTACGGATACACTTGGCCCTTATCCTAGGCTCCAAGGCGTCAGTTTCACAAACTTGGACTTAGAGATGGCATGTGCTGGTGTTCCCCCGGGATAATGAGTGGCCTCTCTCTAGAGAGTCAGTCCACACACTAGCCTCGCCATTCGGGCCTCATGGCATGTCCATGTCAGACCACTAGTCTATCTCCTCTGGGATACATACGAGTGCCACCAAGTTTTTCCTTGCAGTCAACATACCCAGATCAGTCGGGAAGTACGTCCACCCGGAAAAATACCCCTTTCATGCAAAAGGGTGAAAACGAAGCTCCTCCACGGATACAATGTACTCTTACAAATACCCCTTCCACGCAAAATCCAACGGTCAATATAAGAAGTACTACTGGATTACTCCTTGAAGTGTCCAGCTTTTTTCTACAATCGGCAGTTTCAAAGCCGAATTCATTCACCGTGCCGAGAGCACGAAGATTCACCTGCTTGACCGAGTTCTAGGCTAAATTTCTTCCATGCTGAGTGCACGAAGATCAGCCCGACTGATTCAGCTCCAGGTTGAGCTTACTCACCATGTCAAGCGCCTGAAGATATCCGATTGACTCAATTTCAGACTAAAAGATATTTACCGTATCGACTGCGTGGAGGCTTACCAGGAGACTTAAACCCTCTGCCCGACTCATCTTGTCCGACAGATGCTCGGGGACTACATGTAGTGGGTGCACTCAACGTGCCCCCACTGGAAGAGAACTCAGAAAGAAACATTTTTCTCAATGCAAGACCAGCCCCAGATCACTCAAGTGCTACTGGACTTCCGAGTCGAGGAAGGGCAAGCTAGTCCAGTACCAGATCCTGAAGTACTACTTGTCCTCCGAGTCAGAGAGGAACAAGTTCTATCAGTACCAGCTAAGAAGATTTTTAGTTCTCTCAGATCACGACCGCCTTGCAATGGGCGGGCGGTCCCGAGGACTACACCCAGTGAGTGCACTCAGCGTGCCCCCACTGGAGTAATATCCACTCGGTACGGCCTGACCGGTCCGAGTGGCGAACAACAAACAAACAAGTTCTAAGGCTCCCGTCAGCTACCAAAAAATTTCTATAACGTGAGTTTAACGCTCCTCCGTGGACCTGTTTTGGGCCTTCTTCTAGGACTCAAAGCGTGAAATTCATAAGTTTGGATCTCGAACCGACTCGTATTGACGTTCCTCCGGGATAAGAATGGCATCTCTCCGAGACAGCAGTCCATGCGTCAATCTTGTTGCCCAGATTTAATGACACACCCATACTCTAATCACGAGTTAACCTCTTCCGAGAGATGAACGAATGTCACCAAGTTGCTCCTCGCAGGCACTTGCCCTAGATCAGTCGGGAAGTGCAATGCTGGAATCCATTGAGATTTTGTTCAAACTTTGGTTGTCTAAAAGCACGATGACGTGTACCGAGTATTTCTATAATCACTCGGTCCAAATTGTGTCTTTCACAAACTCGTTCTGCAAAATTGCAATCGATTCGGGGGCTAATGTTGGGGATACACATAACAGGTAGGCCCACAAAGGGTCGAAATATCATAAAGCATGGAGTCCACACAACATGTGGGTCAAGATAAATTTCATACAGACATACTATTCACTCAGACAAGCAGCATACTATCCACTCGGACAAGCAACATACCATCCACTCGGATGACAGTTCACCACTCGACCGTACGACTCACTCGGGTATACAAAGACCAGCAGGCAGCAAAGCAGTCAAAGCATCATTCTCATAGTGAAGGCTTGGTAGTCAGCTGGAATTATGGCATTCACGCCCCACTTTTTAACATAGGAGGTGAGGGGTGGTGCACTCTATATAATCCACCCCACCACTAGACTTTGGGGGCTCTTTCTTCCACCTCTCTCTCTTCTTCCTCTCTAGTCTCCGGACTTAGATCAGGCATGGGGATCCGTTCTCCTCGATCTCACATACATTGAACTCTCCGAATACAGACTCATATAAACAAATCCTCTCCGGAGCACGAGACGTAGGGTTGTCATCTCCACCGTGAGAGACCCAAACTCGCTAAAACCACGTGTCACCCATTTGCATCTCGATAGATCATGCTCCTTTATCCTACCCCTCTCTTATTGTTGGAATTGTTCCCACGACAAGCACCTCGTAAGTCGGTTGCCCCCCTTCTTTCGCCGCAAGAAAGATAATATCTAGAAAAAATCGTATTAAAATTTCAGCCAATCGGAGTTACGGATCTCTGGATATTTAAAAAACCATTTTCGGCCAGAAAACAGGAATGCGAAATATAAGAGAGCAGAGAGAGAGAGAGAGAGATCCAATCTCGAAGGGGCTCTCGCCCCTCCACATCCATGGAGGCCATGTACCATAGGGGTAACTCTCCTCCCATCTTGGGGGAAGGCCAAGGAAGAAGAAGAAGAAGAAGAAGGTGGGGTCTCTCTCCCGGTGGCGCCGGAACTCCGCCGGGGCAACCATCAGAACGATGATCTACACCAACAACTTCGTCGCCGTCATCACCAATTCTCTCCCCCTCTATGCATCAATGTAACACAACTTCTCCCCACTGTAATCTCTACTTAATCATGGTGCTTCATTCCACATATTATTATCCAATGATGTATGGCCATCCTATGATGTTTGAGTAGATTCTTTTTGTCCTATGGGTTGATTGATGGTCGTGATTGGTTTGAGTTGTATGTTTTATTTTGGTGTTGTCCTATGGTGCCCTCCGTGTCATGCAAGCGTGTGGGATTACCGTTGTAGGGTGTTGCAATACGTTCGTGATTCGCTTATAGTGGGTGGCGAGAGAGATAGAAGCTTATACCCGAGTAATGGGGTTGTTGCGAACGGGAGTAAAGAGGACTTGTTAATTAATGCTATGGTTGGGTTTTTCCTTAATGAACTTTGGTAGTTGCGGATGCTTGCTAGAGTTAAAAGTATGTTAGCTCATGCCTCTCCCTCATATAAAATTGCAATAATGGTTACCGATCTAGTTATCGATAGCCTAGGGACAAATCCTTCTCTTGTGTTACAAAAAGCTTTCTACTAAACAACTAACTTTTATTATCTTGCAAATTACTCATAGTTTGGTTGTCGCTAAGTGATACGTCCATTTTGCATCATGTTTTTTGTTGATATTTATTGCATTATGGACTATTATTTCACTTTATGATACAATTCTTATGCCTTTTCTCTCTTATTTTGCAAGAAGTATATGAAGAGAGAGAATACCGCCAGCTGGAATTCTGGACCGGAAAGGAGCAAATCTGAGATACCAATTCCGCACAACCCCAAATGTCCTAAAACCATACGGAGAATTGTTTTGGAATATATGAAAATATTGGGCGAAGAAAGTACAGAAGGGGACCCACTAGGTGGCCACAAGCCCGGGTGTCGGGGAAAACAGACAAGGGTGTATATTTTCCCCTGACTCGTGCATGGACAAGCCAAAGCCATGCCAAGATGCAAGAGACCAAGAGCTTTGAAGGACCAATATGCGGATCAAGAAGAGTAAGATCAAGCCAGAAGAGCAGGACACTGCCAGGAGAAAAGCCTATGTTGCCAGGCAGACAAGCTCGGCAGGGGCAGGGGCCACCCCAAGAAGAAGGCGTCCAAGACGTCCTGGCAGGGCTTGCCGGGACTCACGAAGGCATAACCACCTAACTCAACCACTCCGCCATGACCCACATCGTCAATCAGTGCGGTGTCAAGCCGCAAAGTGACTAAGTGACAGCCATTTGCCACATGGCGGCCTCTTTCTATAAGAAATGCCTACAGATGACACCCATCCTGCAACGTGTCAAGCGAGTAGGCGTGGAGCTGGCGAGACAGCCCGGCAAGGCTTGCCGGGCAATCAGTGACGTGACGTTAAGCGATGCATTTAATGCACCCTGTCAGCCTGCAGAGTTAGGTATGGTAGAACTGTTTGCTATCTTATCAGTGCATAATGACTACTTCGCCATTGTGGTAACCCCTTAATCTATAAAAGGAGGCCCATGGCAATCGTAGAAAGGATTAGAAGATTGGATAACCAACACGCACATACGCGCGTAGCCACTGCTGCCTTTGCTGGGCAAGTGTACTACACTCCACTACCATTCTTCCACCATCAATCCACCAAAGCAGGAGTAGGGTTTTACGCCTCACAGCGGCCCGAACCTGGGTAAACTTGCTTGTGTGATCGCTGCCGTGCTGCCCCACGCTCGTCTGCTCTTTGTGCAACGCGACATCCCCCTACTGAACCAGCACGGGGCCCTCTGGTCCCATAGGTGGCCGTGGTTTTCCAGGACATCTTTGGCGCGCCAGGTAGGGGGATCGCTGGCGCGAACCTGAAAGCGTGAGCAGCGCGATCTATCCGTGGTAGCCCGCTCGAAGCCTCTGGCATTTGCGGCGCCTATGAAGATACGAAAACTAAGCGGGGCCATCCCCGCGCTGCATTGTTCATATCCACGCCTCGCCGTAGCCACGACTATGGCGAAGATTGCCGCTGGTGGCGATATGCTCCTCTCGGCGACCTAGGCGGCGCGCCCGCTGTTGGGGATGTGACTATCAGATATGACCTGCCCGGACACATTGTATGAGCCGGCCGGGACTCTGTAGGCCACAGGGCATCAACCCATGTATATAAGTGGACGACCCGACAACGGCTTAGGTGAAGAAAACAACAGATCGAGAGCTAGGTTAAGCGTATTCGCTCCCTGGTCATCGAAACCCTAGCAATACCACCTCAAACTGGATTAGGCCTTTACCTTCACCGCAAGGGGCCGAACCAGTATAACTCCTCGTGTCCTTTGTCCGGTTTAACCCCTTTAAGCTAATCCCGTCGCAATGGCTCCACAACTAAGTCTTTCCACGAGGACATCTGCCGTGACAAGTCCACGACAGTTGGCGCCCACCGTGGGGCCCGCGCACGATGGTTTCGAGTTCTTAAAGGGCAACTTCGAAGGGATCAAGGGATACGCCGTGGTCCGGATGACCAAGAGTTGTCGCGGCAAGCTCTACGTCAACGACGCAGGCTGGGGCCCCGAGGCCGGCTCAATTGAGTACGGGTACCGGGTCCCCTTCGGCGGAATTCACGTCTTCATCGGCAAGATCGGCGAACCGGGCCCTGAGCCGGACATCTGCACCGACATCATCGAGACGGCTCAGCGTGCGAGACCCGCCCGAGTTCAGCCTGCCGTGAACCTTGACTTTGTGGGATTCATCCACAACAGAATCTATGAATAGATCAGCTTCTGGTGGTGAGACGGTTGTTTACTCTGATGGGGAGTCGTCCACCGGTGAGACCGAGTCATTGTATCAACTGCAAGACAGCCGGCTTGGCGGCTATTCCGATGGCGACAACATTCCGGACCCCTACGAGCTGTCGAACCGGGTCGCAATCTTCATGGCCGGTACGCAGCCGGTACAACATTCTTCGACTGCAGCGGCATTAATTTCCGGGTCAGTAGCGGCAACGGCTGCCGGGGCAGGAGGCCCTGCGCGCCCGTCGGCTCAGGCCTTGTCCGATTTACTAGACGCCTTGGCAACACTGCTGACGACAAAGGTTAACCCGGATAACCGAGATCAACACAACGCGGAAGTCGCAAAGTTGCGAGATCAAATAGCTCAAGCTAAGGAAGACCTGGTAGCTGAAGATGCCAGGATGGCCGCAGAGCGGGTTACATTGGATGCTCAGGCACAGTGGATTCAGTCGGAGTCTTACTGGCTCATGTTAGATCAGAATGCTTCAAACAAAGTCATGAGGAGGAGGTATCAGACTCGTCTGCCCCCGGTTTATGAGGCAAGAAATCTCTTTAACACGCCAGGAGTGGGAGTCAGTAACCCGCCAGTGGTAAACCGGGTTGAAGCGCCTGGGACGGGTACGCCAGTTCGGCCGCGCACGACGGACCCGCCTCGTCAGAATAATATCCCGCCACCACCGGGTCATTACTCTAACCCTTTGGATAACATGATCGCTGCGGCGTCATGATTGGCGGCTCTCCCGGTTGAAGGCGAGTCTCCCACGGTGGTTGAAACACGGAGGGCTAGAGAGCTCCTTCAGACAGCATTGGTCCAGCAGCAGGCTTATTCTTACAGTCATGACAGGATTCATTCCACTCCCCGCAAAGCTGGAGTTACAACAGGCATGTCGATGAGCCGGTTGTATCAAGCAGCATGCGACGCCACAATCTGCCCCGTGGACATAACCCGGCGGGTGATGGAGCTGATGCATAGAACTCAGTGAATCAAGGCAGGGCGTGTCGGGAGGCCGAGCTGGCAACTCAGTATACGGCCCGTCAACTTCTCCGGTTTGTTCGACGACTTCGGTGGAGCCAGGTGGGACCTTTAGGAATTTGGGTTTGCCGTGTTTGGTACCGGCTCTGCGTAATGAGCACCTGCCCAAGGATTTCAAGGGTCCTCGCAAGGTGTCTAACTACACAGCCGACTTACCTCCAGAAGCATGGATCGAGAGTTATGAGATGGCCATGGAATTGCTAGATGTTAGCGAAGCTGCATGTGCTAAATATTTCCCCCTGATGTTGGAGGGAACGGCCCGTACTTGGTTGAAGGGGCTCCCCGCCAATTCCATTGGGTCATGGGCCGAGTTAAAAGCCTGGTTTATCCAGAATTTTAAGGATACATGCAAGCAGCCCATGACAATTGTCGATTTAGCCTCCTGTGTCCAAGAAGAAGGTGAGTCGACAACTCATTGGGTGCGCCGGGTCTCAACGATCATGCACTCGTCGGACCGCATCAAGGCCGATTCTGCAGTCTTAATGTTGGAGAGCAATTGTCGTTTTCACGCCCCTGAAGCAGAAATTAGGACGGCTTAAATGCCACTGCAATGACATGGGGATACTCATGGCGGCTCTGGTTAAGTATGCCGACTCTGATGGTACCAAGGACCCCGAGTCTGATGATGAAAAGCCGGGGAAGGGAAAGAAGAGCAGCAACACCAGAGGGCAGCAGCATAACCCGGCAAATTGATGTCTACTACACAACCCTCTTCTTGTAGACGTTGTTGGGCCTGCAAGTGCACAAGTTTGTAGGACAGTAGCAAATTTCCCTCAAGTGGATGACCTAAGGTTTATCAATCCATGAGAGGCGAGGAGGAAGACGGTCTCTCTCAAGCAACCCTGCAACCAAATAACAAAGAGTCTCTTGTGTCCCCAACACACCCAATACAATGGTAAATTGTATAGGTGCACTAGTTCGGCAAAGAGATGGTGATACAAGTGCAATATGGATGGTAGATATGGGTAATTGTAAACTGAAAATATAAAAGCAGCAAGGTAACAAGCGGTAAAAGTGAGCGTAAACGGTATTGCAATGATAGGAAACAAGGCCTATGGTTCATACTTTCACTAGTGCAAGTTCTCTCAACAATAATAACATAGATAGAACATATGACAATCCCACAACATGCAACAAAGAGTCACTCCAAAGACACTAATAGCGGAGAACAAACGTAGAGATTATGGTCGGGTACGAAACCACCACAAAGTTATTTCTTTCGGATCAATTTATAAAAGAGTTCATACTAGAATAACACCTTAAGACACAAATCAACCAAAACCCTAATGTCACCTAGATACTCCATTGTCACCTCAAGTATCCGTGGGCATGATTATACGATATGCATCACACAATCTCAGATTCATCCAACCAACATAAAAGTAATTCAAAGAGTGCCCCAAAGTTTCTATCGGAGAGTCAAGAACGTGTGCCAACCCCTATGCATAGGTTCCCAATGTCACGAAACCCGCAAGTTGATCACCAAGACATACATCAAGTGTTCATAAAAGACTCAATCCGATAAGATAACTTCAAAGGGGAAACTCAATACATCACAAGAGAGTAGAGGGGGAGAAACATAATAAGATCCAACTACAATATCAAAGCTCGGGATACATCAAGATCGTGCCATAGAGGGAACACGAGAGAGAACAAGAGAGAGAGAGAGAGAGAGAGAGAGAGAGAGAGAGATCAAACACATAGCTACTGGTACATACCCTCAGCCCCGAGGGTGAACTACTCCCTCCTCGTCATGGAGAGCGCCGGAATGATGAAGATGGCCACCGGAGATGGATCCCCCCTCCGGCAGGGTACCGGAAAGGGGTCCTGATTGGTTTTTGGTGGCTCTGGGGGCTTGCGGCGGCGGAACTCCCGATCTATCTTCTGTTCTGGAAGTTTTAGGGTACATAGGTATATATGTGTGAAAGGAGAACGTCGGTGGAGCTACGGGGGCCCCACGAGGCAGGGGGCCCCCCGGGGGGGAGGGGGGGGAGGGCGCGCCCCCACCCTCGTGAGCGCCTCCCGTATCTTCTGACGTGGGGTCCAAGTCCATCAGGTGGGTTTCCTTCAAAAAATAACTTCTCCAGTTGATTTCATTCCGTTTTGACTCCGTCTGATATTCCTTTTCCTCGAAACACCTAATAGGCATAAAACAACAAATCAGGCTGGGCCTCCGGTTAATAAGTTAGTCCCAAAAATAATATAAAAGTGGATAATAAAGCCCAATATTACCTAAAACAGTAGATAATATAGCATGGAGCAATCAAAAATAATAGATACGTTGGAGACGTATCAAGCATCCCCAAGCTTAATTCCTGCTCGTCCTTGAGTAGGTAAATGAAAAAAAAAGATAATTTTTGATGTGGAATGCTAGTTGGCATAATTTCAATGTAATTCTTCTCACTCGTGATATGAATATTCAGATCCGAAAGATTCAAGACAAAAGTTCATATTGACATAAAAATAATAATACTTCAAGCATACTAATCAAAGTAATCATGTCTTCTCAAAATAGCATGGCAAAAGAAAGTTCATCCCTACAAAATCATATAGTTAGGGTATGCTTCATTTTCGTCACACAAAGATGTTCCCAACTTCTATACCCCCGATGACAAGCCAAGAAATTGTTTCATACTCGAATAATCCCAAACTTTTTCAACCTTCACGCAATACATGAACGTGAGCCATGGATATAGCACTATGGGTGGAATAGAATATGATGATGGGATTGTGTGGAGAAGACAAAAAGGAGAAAGTCTCACATTGACAAGGCTAATCAACGGGCTATGGAGATGCCCATCAATTGATGTCAACATGAGGAGTAGGGATTGCCATGCAATGGATGCACTAGAGCTATGAATGCTCAACAAAAGAAAACTAGTGGGTGTGCATCCAACTTGCTTGCTCACGAAGACCTAGGGCATTTGAGGAAGCCCATCGTAGGAATATACAAGCCAAGTTGTATAATGAAAAATTCCCACTAGTATACGAAAGTGACAACATATGAGACTCACTATATGAAAAACATGGTGCTACTTTGAAGCACAATATATGGGACTCGCTATATGAAGAACAAGGTGCTACTTTGAAGCACAATATATGAGACTCGCTATATGAAGAACATGGTGCTACTTTGAAGCACAAGTGTGGAAAAAAGGATAGTAGCATTGCCCATTTTTATTTTTATTTTTATTTTTATTTATTTTTTTGGGCCTTCTTTTTTTCTTTGGCCTTTCTCTTTTTTTGGGGGGGGGGGGGGGACAATGCTCTATTGAATGATGATCATCACACTTCTATTTATTTACAACTCAATGATTACAACTTGATACTAGAACATAGTATGACTCTATATGAATGCCTCCGGCGGTGTATCGGGATGGTGCAATGAATCAAGAGTGACATGTATGAAAATTATGCATGGTGGCTTTGCCACAAATACGATGTCAACTACATGATCATACAATGGTAATATGACAAAAGTAATGTATGTCATGATGATGATGAACAAAACGGTGGAAAGTTGCATGGCCATATATCTCGGAATGGCTATGGAAATGCCATAATAGGTAGGTATGGTGGCTGTTTTGAGGAAGATATAAGGAGGTTTATGTCTGATAGAGCGTATCGTATCACGGGGTTTGGATGCACCGCTAAGTTTGCACCAACTCTCAAGGTGAGAAAGGGCAATGCACGGCAATCAAGAGGCTAGCAAAGGCGGAAAGGTAAAAGTGTGTATAATCCATGGACTCAACATTAGTCAAAAGAACTCATATACTTATTGCAAAAATTTAGAAGTCATCAAAAATCAAGTACTACGCGCATGCTCGTAGGGGGATATATTGGTAGGAAAAGACCATCGCTCGTCCCCGACCGCCACTCATAAGGATGCACAAGCCAGGTACACTACATGTTTCAAATTTGTTACACAACTTTAACCATACATGCATGCTACGGGATTTGCTAACTTCAACACAAGAATTTATCAAATTCACAACTACTCAACTAGCATGACTTTGATATTATCACCTCCATATCTCAAAACAATTATCAAGCATCAAACTTATCTTAGTATTCAACGCACTCAAAAGAAAGTTTCACATATCTTGAACACCAAGTATATTAACATTAAGCAAATTACCATGCTATTAACGAATCTCAAAATAATATAAGTGAAGCATGAGAGTTCATATAGTTTCTATAAAACAAATCCACCACCGTGCTCTAAAAGATATAAGTGAAGCACTAGAGCAAATGACAAACTACTCCGAAAGATATAAGTGAAGATCAATGAGTAGTCGAATAATTATACAGCTATGTGAAGACTCTCCCATTTAATAATTTCAGATCTTGATACTTTATTCAAACAGCAATCAAAGCTAAAGAAAACTACATTGCAAGGATAGCACAACTCATGTGAAGAAGCAAAAACTTAGGCTCAACCGATACTAACCGATAGTTGTTGAAGAAGAAAGGTGGGATGCCTACTGGGCATCCCCAAGCTTAGATGCTTGAGACTTCTTGAAATAATATCTTGGGGTCCCTTGGGCATCCCCAAGCTTGAACTTTTGTGTCTCCTTAATTCCTCTCATATCATGGTTTCTCTTTTTATCAAAAGCTTCATTCACAACAAACTCAACAAGAACTCGTGAGATAAGTTAGTATAAACCAATGCAAAACCTTATCATTTCCTACTGTAAAAAATCACTAACATTATTATTCAACATTGCATACTAAATGCCTCTGCATATTTAATACTCCTATCATCAAATAGAATCATTAAACAGGCAAACATATGCAAACAATGCAAACATAACAGCAATCTGCCAAAACAGTACAGTCTGTAAAGAATGCAAGATTCATCATACTTCCCTAACTCCAAAAATTATGAACTAAAATTCCCACTGTAATAAATTTATCAGAGCTCAATATGCAAAAAGATTCAACATTATACCACTCTCTGACGTTTCTAGGGAATTTTTGCAACAGCGGTAAACTTTCTATTTTCAAACAGCAACATGTATACTTGCAAAATAAGCATGGTAAAGGCTATCATTGAATTTTTTATTAAAACCAAAGATGCAAAACATTATTCTAACTAACATCAAGCAAATACTAACACAAATAAAATGACGCTCCAAGCAAAACACATATCATGTGGTGAATACAAATATAGCTCCAAGTAAAGTTACCGATGAACGAAGATTTAAAGAGGGATGCCTTCCGGGGCATCCCCAAGCTTAGGCTCTTGGTTATCCTTGAATATTACCTTGAGGTGCCTTGGGAATCCCTAAGCTTAGGCTCTTGACACTCCTTATTCCATAGTCCATCGAATCTTTACCCAAAACTTCAAAACTTCACAACACAAAACTTAACAGAAAACTCGTGAGCTCCGTTAGCAAAAGAAAACAAAAGACCACTTCAAGGTAATGTAGTGAACTCATTATTTATTTATATTGTTGTTAAACCTACTGTATTCCAACTTCTCTATGGTTTATAAACTATTTTACTAGCCATAGATTCATCAAAATAAGCAAACAACACAATGAAAACAGAATCTGTCAAAAACAGAACAGTCTGTAGTAATCTGTATCAAACGTATACTTATGGAACTCCAAAAATTCTAAAATAAATTGGTGGGCCTGAGGAATGTGTCAAGTAATAATATTAAAAAAGAATCAACTGAATATCACTCTCCAGTTAAAATTTATAGCTAATCTCGTGAGCGCTAAAGTTTCTGTTTTTTACAGCATGATCATAAAGACTTCACCCAAGTCTTCCCAAAGGTTCTACTTGGCACAAACACTAATTAAAACATAAAACCACATATAAACAGAGGCTAGACGGATTATTTATTCCTAAACAGAACCAAAAAGCAAGAAACTAAAATAAAATTGGGTTGCCTCCCAACAAGCGCTATCGTTTAACGCCCCTAGCTAGGCATTATGATTTCAATGATGCTCACATAAAAGATAAGAATTGAAACATAAAGAGAGCATCATGAAGAATATGACTAGCACATTTTAGTCTAACCCACTTCCTATGCATAGGGATTTTGTGAACAAACAACTTATGTGAACAAGAATCATCTTGCATAGGAAGGTAAAACAAGCATAACTTCAAAACTTTAAGCACATAGAGAGGAAACTTGATATTATTGCAATATGTAGAAGCATATGATCCTATCTCATAATAATTTTCAGTAGCATCATGAATGAATTCAACAATATAACCAGCTCCTAAAGCATTCTTTTCATGATCTACTAGCATAGAAAATTTACTACTCTCCACATAAGCAAAATTCTTCTCATGAATAATAGTGGGAATAAACTCAACAAAATAACTATCATGTGATTGAAAATTAAGATCAAGATGACAAGTTTCATGGTTATCATTATTATTTAAAGCATACGTGTCATCACAATAATCATCATAGATAGGAGGCATGCTTTCATCATAGTAAATTTGCTCATCAAAGCTTGGGGGACTAAACATATCATCTTCATCAAACATAGCATCCCCAAGCTTGTGGCTTCGCATATCATTAGCATCATGGATATTCAAGGAATTCATACTAACAACATTGCAATCATGCTCATCATTCACATATTTCATGCCAAGCATTCTATGTAATTCTTCTTCTAGTACTTGAGCACAATTATCCTTTCCATCATACTCACGAAAGATATTAAAAAGGTGAAGCGTATGAGACAAACTCAATTCCATTTTTTTGTAATTTTCTTTTATAAACTAACTAGTGCTAAAACAAGAAACAAAAAGATTCAATTGCAAGATTTAAAGATATACCTTCACTTACCTAGCCTCCCCAGCAACGGCGCCAGAAAAGAGCTTGATGTCTACTACACAACCTTCTTCTTGTAGACGTTGTTGGGCCTGCAAGTGCACAGGTTTGTAGGACAGTAGCAAATTTCTCTCAAGTGGATGAGCTAAGGTTTATCAATCCGCGAAAGGCGTAGGAGGAAGATGGTCTCTCTCAAGCAACCCTGCAACCAAATAACAAAGAGTCTCTTGTGTCCCCAACACACCCAATACAATGGTAAATTGTATAGGTGCACTAGTTCGGCGAAGAGATGGTGATACAAGTGCAATATGGATGGTAGATATGGGTAATTGTAAACAGAAAATAAAAAACAGCAAGGTAACAAGCGGTAAAAGTGAGCGTAAACGGTATTGCAATGATAGGAAACAAGGCCTAGGGTTCATACTTTCACTAGTGCAAGTTCTCTCAACAATAATAACATAGATAGAACATATGACAATCCCTCAACATGCAACAAAGAGTCACTCCAAAGACACTAATAGCGGAGAACAAACGTAGAGATTATGGTCGGGTACGAAACCACCACAAAGTTATTCTTTCGGATCAATCTATAAAAGAGTTCGTACTAGAATAACACCTTAAGACACAAATCAACCAAAACCCTAATGTCACCTAGATACTCCATTGTCACCTCAAGTATCCGTGTTCATGATTATACGATATGCATCACACCATCTCAGATTCATCCAACCAACATAAAAGTACTTCAAAGAGTGCCCCAAAGTTTCTACCGGAGAGTCAAGAACGTGTGCCAACCCCTATGCATAGGTTCCCAATGTCACGAAACCCGCAAGTTGATCACCAAGACATACATCAAGTGTTCATAAAAGACTCAATCCGATAAGATAACTTCAAAGGGGAAACTCAATTCATCACAAGAGAGTAGAGGGGGAGAAACATCATAAGATCCAACTACAATAGCAAAGCTCGGGATACATCAAGATCGTACCATAGAGGAACACGAGAGAGAACACGAGAGAGAGAGATCAAACACATAACTACTGGTACATACCCTCAGCCCCGAGGGTGAATTACTCCCTCCTCGTCATGGAGAGCGCTGGGATGATGAAGATGGCCACCGGAGATGGATCCCCCCTCCGGCAGGATACCGGAAAGGGGTCTCGATTTGTTTTTGGTGGCTCTAGGGGCTTGCGGCGGTGGAACTCCCGATCTATCTTCTGTTCTGGAAGTTTTAGGGTACGTAGGTATATATTGGTGAAAGGAGAACGTCGGTGCAGCTACGGGGGCCCACGCGGCAGGGGGGCGCGCCCGGGGGGGGGGGGGAGGGCGCGCCCCCCACCCGCGTGAGCACCTCTTGTATCGTCTGACGTGGGGTCCAAGTTCATCAGGTGGGTTTCCTTCCAAAAATAACTTCTCCAGTTGATTTCGTTCCATTTTGACTCCGTCGATATTCCTTTTCCTCGAAACACCGAAATAGGCATAAAACAAAGAATCAGGCTGGGCCTTCGGTTAATAGGTTAGTCCCAAAAATAATATAAAAGTGGATAATAAAGCCCAATATTGCCTAAAACAGTAGATAATATAGCATGGAGCAATCAAAAATTATAGATACGTTGGAGACGTATCACAAATCAGGGAGGAAATGGTAAGCGCAAAGCTTATAATAGTTTGGACTTTGTGGCTAACACCAACACACAGAACAATGGCCAGTGTCGTAAAGGTAAGCCGCCCCCACGAACCGGAGGATCGGGCTTTAATCTTGAGCAGATGCTAAATCAACCCTGCCCAAGACATGGGACGCGAGAAAGATAATCTGGTCACCTCTGGAAGGATTGCTTCATAATGAAGGAGTACAAAAATTCCAATCGTTTTCAAGACAGTCATGGGCCCGGTGGTGGCTCAGGATCCGGCTCTCATGGACCGGGTTACAGCGGTGGCGGCTCTAACTCTGGATTCCAAGGAAATCAAGGCAATCACAGCAACCAAGGTGGTTACAATCAACAGAGTAATCAGGGGAGTCAACAGCAGCAACAGTCTGGTTATTAGAGCAACCGGAAGCAGTTGAATAGTGGACAATATCATGTCTTCACTACTAGCTTATGTAAGCGTGACCAGAAGCTTCATAAGAGGGCAGTCAATGCAGTTGAGCCAGCGGTTCCCCGTTACTTGCGCTGGTCTGAGCAGCCCATTGCGTGGAGCCGGGAAGACCACCTGCCCCGGGTTGATAATCCGGGTCACTTGGCTTTGGTGGTCGCACCTCAGGTCGGAGGATATAAGTTCACCAAGCTACTCATGGACGGAGGGAGCAACATCAATATCCTTTATTATGAAACTTTACACCGCATGGGGTTGACTGATAAAAATCTTAAGCCATCAAGCACTGTTTTCCATGGCGTGGTCCCTGGTAAGTCGGCCTACCCAGTTGGTAAGTTAGCTCTGGAAGTTTCTTTTGGAGATGATCATGATTCTAGATCAGAGACATTGACCTTTGAAGTGGTCAAGATCCACAGCCCATATCACGCTCTGTTTGGACGGCCAGCTTACGCCAAGTTCATGGCACGGCCTTGTTATGTGTATCTACAGCTCAAGATGCCTGGTTACAAGGGAACCATCACTGTACATGGAAGCCGAAAGATAGCCTTGGAGTGTGAGGAAGGTGACGCTGCATATGCTGAGTGTGTTTGTGCAACTGAGGAGTTGAAGTTTTATAAAGATAATGTTGACCCGGCAGACATGACGTCTTTGAAGAAGCCAACTACAGAGCATGATCCTTCACTCAAATTTAAGTCGGCAGATGATACTAAGATGGTTGATTTCGTTCCTGGCGACTCATCAAAGCAGTTCAATATCAGTGCCAATCTAGATCTGAAATAGGAAAGCGCGCTCATCAAGTTCATCCGTGAGAACCGGGACATCTTTGCATGGAAACCTTCAGATGCCGGGTGTACCGAGGGAACTTTCTGAGCACACTCTTAATATTGATCTGAAATTTAAGCCGGTCAAGCAGTTTCTTCGCCGATTTAATGAAGAGAGGCGGAAGGCCAATGGAGAGGAAGTGGCCCGGCTCTTGGCAGCCGGGTTTATCGTCGAAGTTTTCCATCCTGAGTGGTTGGCTAACCCGGTACTGGTACTCAAGAAGAATGCCACCTGGCGGATGTGTGTGGATTACACGGACTTGAACAAAGCTTGTCCGACTGATCCATTTGCTCTCCCCCGTATTGATCAAATTATTGATGCTACGGCGGGTTGTGAGCGTTTGAGTTTTCTGGATGCTTATTCTGGTTATCATCAGATCAAGATGGCAGTTAAGGACAAGGAGAAAACAACTTTCATTACTCCGTTCGGAGCCTTCTGCTATGTATCTATGATTTTTTGGGCTCAAGAGTGCCCGGGCGACTTATCAGCGATGTGTGCAAAATTGCCTTCACAATCAAATTAGGCGCAATGTTCATGCTTATGTAGATGACATTGTGGTGAAGTCAAGAAAGAAGGAGACCCTGATTGATGATTTGAAGGAGATGTTTGACAATCTCCGGGTCTACAAAATGATGCTCAACCCGGCTAAATGTGTCTTTGGTGTGCCAACATGCAAGCTCTTGGGTTTCTTGGTTTCTAATAGAGGCATTGAAGCTAACCGAGAGAAAATCAAATCCATTACTTCATTGGCTAAGACCGGCGTGTGTTAATGATGTTCAATGTCTGGCGGGTCGTATTGCGGCTCTGAGCCGATTCATAAGCCGGCTGGGTGAGAAGGCTATCCCCCTTTATCAGATGATGAAGAAGACGGATCATTTCATTTGGAGTGATGCTGCTAACCAAGCGTTTGAGGATCTGAAGAAACAATTGGCTGAGCCGCCCATGCTTGCTGCCCCTGTTGATAAAGAGCCTCTGTTATTATATGTGGCTGCTAATAGCCGGGCCGTCAGTGTAGCCATCGTGGTGGAAAGAAAGGAGGCAGGCAAGGAATATCCGGTTCAACGGCTGGTTTATTATATCAGTGAAGTGCTTATTGAGTCCAAGAAGAGATACCCACATTGGAAGAAGCTTGTGTATGGGGTTTTCATGGCAAGCCGGAAGCTTAAGCAATATTTTCAGGGTCATCCCATCACGGTGGTTAGCTCTGCTCCTTTGGGAGATATCATCCAAAACAGGGAAGCAACTGGCCGAGTTGCTAAGTGGGCCATTGAGCTTGGACCTCACGGTTTAAAGTATGTGCCTCGTACGGCTATCAAATCCCAAGTGCTGGTGGATTTCATCAATGATTGGACAGAGTTGCAGGCACCGGAGAGAAAAGCCGGATAACACATATTGGACTATTCACTTTGATGGATCTAGACAGCTGGAGGGCTCAGGGGCTGGAGTTATCTTGACTTCCCCACGAGGTGATAAATTTTCTTATGTCCTCCGGTTAATGTTCCCTTGTACTAACAATGCAACTGAGTATGAGGCCCTACTCCATGGTCTTAGGATGGCTAAGGAGGTGAATTTAAGCCGGGTGCGATGCTTTGGCGATTGCGATTTGGTGGCCAAACAGGTTTCTGGTACTTGGGATTCCAAGGATCTTCTTATGGCGGCTTATCATCGAGAAGTCGATGCCATTGTAGGTCACTTCAAGGGTTACCAAGTTGAACATATTGATCGAAGGAAGAATGAGGAGCTGACAACTTAAGCCGGCTAGGCTCCCAGCGTAAGCCGGTACCACCTAATACATTCTTGTATGTTCTACTCAACCCTTCGATCAAGTTGCCTACGGAAGAGGATCTTGCTGTCCCTGACCCGCAGGCACAATTGGTGGCGGCTCTTCATACTATTCCTGATTGGATAGTGCCATATTTGGCTTACATGACTCGGGACAAGTTACCGGAGGATGAGACCTTGGCCAGACAGATAACCCGACGGTCAAAGTCCATGACAATTGTCAATGGGGAGCTGCACCATTGCACCGTTACAGGGGCGTTTCAGTGTTGTGTTTCTCCTGAAGAAGGCTGTGAGATTCTGCGTGAGATCCACGAAGGAGATTGTGGTTGTCGGTGTCAAAACCGGCGGATCTCGGGTAGGGGGTCCTGAACTGTGCGTCTAAGGCGGATGGTAACAGGAGGCGGGGGACACAATGTTTACCCAGGTTCGGGCCCTCTCGATGGAGGTAATACCCTACTTCACTGCTTGATTGATCTTGATGATATGAGTATTACAAGAGTTGATCTACCACGAGATCGTAGAGGCTAAACCCTAGAAGCTAGCCTATGGTATGATTGTTGTTGTCCTCTGAGACTAAACCCTCCGGTTTATATAGACACCGAGAGGGGCTAGGGTTACACAGAGTCGGTTACAATGGGAGGAGATCTACATATCCGTATCGCCAAGCTTGCCTTCCACGCCAAGGAGAGTCCCATCCGGACATGAGACGAAGTCTTCAATCTTGTATCTTCATAGTCCAACAGTTCGGCCAAAGGATATAGTCCGGCTGTCCGGATACCCCCTAATCCAGGACTCCCTCAGTGGTCATCATGCCTGCTCTAAATCTCTTGTAGCCAAGGCTATTCAGCCGTTTGCGACTTGGGGGCTTGATATGGTTGGACCTTTTAAGAGGTCCAAGGATAAGAAGACCCACCTTTTGGTGGCGGTTGATAAGTTCACTAAGTGGGTCGAGGCAGAGCTGGTCAGTAAGTGTGATGCAGCAACGGCGGTTCAATTCATGAAGAAGGTGATCTTCCATTTTGGCTTTCCACACAGCATTATAACAGATAATGGCACTAATCTCTCCAAGGGTTCTATGAAAGAATTTTGTCAACGTGAGCATATCCGGCTTGATGTATCATCAGCGGCTCACCCCCAGTCCAATGGTCAAGCTGAGAGGGCTAACCAAGAGATCCTGAGAGGCATCAAGCCCCGACTTATTGTTCCCTTACGGAGGACGTCGGGTTGTTGGGTGGAGGAGTTACCTTCCTTGTTATGGAGCATTAATACCACCCCCAACAGATCTACGGGTTACACGCCTTTCTTCATGGTTTACGGAGCAGAGGCGGTTCTCCCTAGTGACATCCGTCACGACTCACTTCGTGTGGCGTCTTATGTTGAAGCTGACAATGAAAAAGCACGTCAGGAAGAACTTGACCTGTTAGACGAGGAGCGTGACATCGCGACGGCTCGTTCGACGATTTACTAGCAGGATCTGGGCCATTACCACAGCCGCCGGGTTAAAACCAGAAGTTTCCAGGAAGGCGATCAAGTGCTCCGGCTTATCCAGGATCAAAAGGATATGCACAAGTTATCCCCACCTTGGGAAGGACCCTTTGTGGTCAGCAAGAATCTGAACAATGGGTCATACTACCTTATCGATGTTCGAGACCACAAGGACTCATGCACGTCGGAGGAAGAGACCCGTCGGCCGTGGAATATTGCTCACCTTCAGCCTTACTACACCCGAGCCACTAGCTCTTCTGATGTACATATTTTTGACAATATATATATTATGATCAATATAATAAAGCCGGCATCCCTGCTAAAGCAGGGCCTCTGTCGTTCTCTTTTTAATAAGTCTTTGGTTACTTGGGGGCTTCCGGCTTATAAGCGAAGCTATGTTTACCCTTTGGACCGGCTTAAAAGCCAATAAAAAAACTTGGGGGCTTGCTACCCAGGTTAAAGGGACCAAAGAGAGTTTGTTACAAAAGCACAACTCGAACATAGGTGCCCATTGAGCACAGCTCAAAAATATTTCTTGGGGGCTCTTTGTTCTAAAGAACACGAGTTTTATAACCCTTGTAATAGGCTTAAAAGCCAGGCTTGGAAGCTAAGTGTATTCACCTAAAACTCCGAGTTATCCCGCCTTTTTAAGTCTGCCACTCTGCCCAGGTAATCCTGGAACGATCCGTCATACTTTTGACAAGTCAATCTTGTACAGACCCTGAACTTGTCAAAGTTAAAACGACGATTGGTTGTGTGAGGTCTGGCTTATAAGGTTTGTATAAAGGTTAAACTCAGTGGTTGTGCGGCCCGTGAAAGCACTTGAGTTTTAGGCCTGGCCACCTATGAAAGCCTTGATTTTTGTTGTTGTTCGATTTGAAATTTTTTTGAGGTTTTTCTCATATGGCACAGTCGTACATGGTTAAATAGCCGATGAGGGATGTGATGCCTTACGGTTGATACATGAAACTATCCGGTGTTTATTAACCCGACCTAACTTTTTGACTATAAGTCGCTAGTATGAGATAAGATAATATCCGGTGTTTATTAACCCGGCCTGGTTTTGTTCATAAGCCGGCAGTATATGATAATTACCAGTCTTCAAGGTTTTGGTTATCACCCTTACTCTGGGTTTGGTAAACCAACAGTGTGATCAAATATCACAGGTATGACATATTTTGTTATAATTGAGTTAGTCCTGGTTATAAACTATTTTAGTTTCCAGAGATTATATATTGGGCGTTATGAACATTTTCCCGGTAAACTGTGGGACACTTGTGATCTGTTTTGCATACATGAACATACTCAAAAGGTTGATACTATAAGCATCAGTAGCAAATCTTCATTCGGCAGCTCAACAGTCTCATGCAAAGTAGAACGTGCACGATGGCACGACAGATTTGAAGTTTTGCTACCCTATTACATGCCTCCATGGGCCGAATAAGATACAGTTTTTCAAAAAGATCAAGTATTTAGAACCGCCCGGCGGTTCAATCTTCTTGGCCTTGGTGCCCGGAGTTTTCTGCCTCATCCTTTGCTGGCTCTTTGTCTTCCTCGGCCGTCTGAAAAGTTGGTGATGACCAATCGATGCCAGATAAAGCTTCAAATTCAGCCTCATCATCTATAAGCTCAGATGGATCGACTTCAGGGGCAAAGGTGTGCTTATGAAGTGGCAGGATTAAGTCCATCACTACGTAAGCCGAGGTTGGCATCTTTTGATTCTCCTGGTTATAAGCTGGATGATACTTGGAAAGGTCTGAGTCATTAGCAATCAGAGTGGCCATTGGATGAATTTCCTTTACGCAAGCCGAGAAGTCTTTCTGATCAAAAGATGTACCATCTTCTTTTAAGCTTGGGTAACCAGTGGCTACCTCAGACGGGTGAAGCTCTGGTACTCATGCCTTGGCCCGGCTCAAAGCCGTCACAGCGCCGGCTCTTGCAGATGACCATTTTATCTCATCAAATCTTACGGGCAGCACAAAGAGTTTCTTCAAAACATCTATCAGCATAGTTGGTGCTTGACCTGTGGGTGAAATGGTGGCTAATGCATGTTGAGTTTCGGTATACAGCTGCTCGACAAGTGTATAGACAGCTTTAAGCTTTACAAGCACATCTTGATTGAGGTTGCTGCTTCTGGGACCTGCATATATCACAGATTGGTTCAAATGACGGGTTATATGATCATAACACGAATTCACCTTGGATGACTAGGAAGGCGGCTTACCAAAGATAGCGGAAGCCATCTGAGATACACGGCGTTTCAAGCCGGTGAGCTCAGTGGTCACTTCTTCCAGAGTTGCTTCTGCCTTTTTAGCCCGCTGAGATAACGCAGTTTTTTCCTCAGCCGAATTACTTTTTTCTGCTTCAAACTTGGTCTTCAGCTTTTCTGACTCATCCACGCTAAACTGGAACTTTGACTCGGCTTTCTGGGTCTCAGTTTCCTGAGCTACCAGCCGAGTCTTGGCGTCGTTCAGTTGCGATTCCAGTTCAGCAGTAGCAGCCTGTATGAAGTACAAAATTATCAACATTTACATCACGATTACAAGAATATAAGTCCCAAGTCTTTTGCAAGCAAGAACACTCGGCACTTGGGGGCTAATGTCCACAAATAAATTTTTTAAGGAAACGGCTCTTATAAATAAAGTCCCAAGCACTTTGCAAGCAAGAATGCTTGGCACTTTGGGGCTAATGCATATCACTTGTATCTTCTTCATCATGAGCCGGATGTGCTGAAAACAATCCCAGCCGACTCATGGGGGCTATACAGATGAAGTTATCTCTCCTTGCAAGTGGTAAATAGGACCGGCTCATTTATATTGATTAAACTGGTCCTTGGTGACTACATATGCAGAAGTTAAACTGCCTAAAACATCCGGTTTATATGTAAACCGGACAAGGAAGGATTCTAGGACAGAAGTTTATGGATTCTTCTAAGTCTCATCTATTCAATCTTATCATAACCAGTAGATTTGGGGCTGGCAGGATATACATAAATTATTCAAAGTTGGAAGTCATACCTCATACTTTTGGTGCATTTGTTTCACCATATCAACTTCAAGATCACGGCTGGAGTGTACTTGGCTGAGATAACCAGAGAGGATCTCACTGTTGCTCAGTTGTGCGTAATGAGAGATGTCAAACTTCATCTTCCGCCTTTCAATGACTTCTTGCTTGGCAGTATGCTTAGTTAAGGCTATTGGGTTTCCGGGCTCTACAAAGTCGTTGCCAGTTATCAACACGTCATCATTATGAGCTTCCGACGGCTTAAGTGAGCTTGAAGGTGTAGGATTTGAAGGATTAACAATAGCATTGTCAGCACGGAGATCCGAAATCTCAGGTGGAGCATCAATGATAGTTTTGTCTGGTTGTCTGTCAGAAGTTTCAGGTACAGGGACTTGTTGTTCCGTCTCAGTAACTTCAGGTGCTTCTATTTGCTTGGTTACCTTAGCCTTCTTGTTTGGCTTTGCTTGGCCACTGCACAGGTTATGACAAGACAGTATAAATATAAGAGTATAAGAGGTTATAGAATAAAGCTAATTGCCATTACCCAGGGGCAGTTTTAAAGGCCGGCATCTCTGTTTGTGATGAGCCGTCAGAAGAAGAAGGGGCAAGTTCATGATTAATGGTCATTAGCAAAGTTAAGTGACAAACAAATAAGACCCGTCAACAGATGAGAAGAGTTTCAAAGTTTAAGAAGCACCTCGTTTCGACGTTTTCGAGGAGCAGGGGTGTTCGGTAAGCCGGAGGATAACTCATCACCTCCGCTGGTCCGGGTCTGACGACGGTTTTCGTGTTGTTGTTGTTTCAAAAGAAATTGAGGATCTAAATAAGCCAAGGGGTGTGAAAACCTTACTTTCCTAGTAACTTGTCGAAGTTTCTGTCTTGGCAAAGATTCTGAGTTGGAGGAAATAATAGTTACCTCTTCTTCAGCTGGTTGGTTGGCTCCCGTGTCAGCCTGATAATAGTCAGTGTCAATGAGATAATTGAAAAATGAGCCAAGAGAGTCAAGGGATACCTCCGACTCAGAGGTCTCATCCAGTTTGAGCAGATCAGAGGCGCTCTGTTTCTTCTTCTTCTTCTTCTTGGTGGTCTTCTTGACGGTTTTCCTAGCAGCTTTTTTGGCAGCCCTGGCCTTCTTAGAAGCCTCGTGATCATACTCCGCTTTCCAAAATTCAGACTTAGCCTGCAAAGGTTATTAAGGGTCGAGTTAATAAAGTATTCATATGATGAGGTGAAGATAAGTAAGTTCAGAGGCCTACATCTGGTGGCGGGTTAAGCTTGCAGAAAGGGGCCAGACCCACTTTAACACAATCTTCTGGGTCTTCATTCAAAAGAGACTTAGCCATTTCATTTATTGCTTCATCGATTAATGGTGCGGTGCTATGGTGCAGTGAATCCTTATCATCACCAGTGTAAGTACACATTAAGCCAGTGCGGCGGCTTAACAAAATGATCCACCAAGAAACCCAACACCCAACTAAATCAACGCCAGTTAGTCCATTTCCTAGCAGAGCTTTGACCTTCACAATGGTAGGTGCAATTTTCTTCCGTTCAGCAGCGGTAAGTTTTTCAGGCAGGTTATGTTTTGGGTCCAGGCGCTAAACACGGTAACCCGACAGTGGATTCTCGTCAGCTGGAGAAGTATCTTTGCAGTAAAACCATGTCTGGTTCCAGTCTTTCGGATGACTCGGCAGGCAGGCATAAGGAAAGATAGCATCCCTTCTGCGTTGAATTGATATTCCGCTGAGTTCCAAGCTAGGACCATCGGTGAATTCAGTGTGGCGGTTCAAGTAAAAATATTTTCTAAAGAGATCAACACTGGGCTCCTCTTTAAGGTATACTTCACAGAAAACCCGAAAGTTGCAGATGTTGGACACGGAATTGGGTCCGATGTCTTGAGGATGGAGCTGGAAAAAGTGCAGAATGTCCCGGAAGAATTTAGAGCCGGGTGGTGAAAAGCCCCGGTTCATGTGGTCGGTAAAAACGATGACTTCGCCGTCTTTTGGCTGAGGTCTTTCTTCGCCCGGGTCAGGAGCCCGGTAATGCATCATGCTCATGGCGGGTAAATACCCGATTTTGAAAAAGTCCTTAAATGTGCCCCAGGTGACGATGGAGGGAACCCAGTTGCATGTGTAGACTGTTTTGGGTGGCATTGTGAAAGAAAGCCTAAAAGAAAGGAAAATTTTGCCGGTTCAAGTTAGCTGATGAAATCACAAGTTAGCGGTTACAGTATACATTCAGAATGGCGGCTTAAGTGAGGACTAATGACATATGGTTGGCTAATTGTAAGCCATACATACAAGCCGCCATGTTATGTACATGTGTTCAAAATCTGGCAAAGAGGAAAATTCTACGAAGTGTTGGACAAACAGGCTTCACAGATTAAGGTTATAAATTTGGACCTGCAACTATTCAGGAAAAGGGAAAAAATTCAAAATTTACAGAGACAACAGCGGAAAAGCGGAGGTGCTTGGAAGAGATCATCGTGATGAAGATATATTCTAGTATTGAAAACTGGTGCTAAAACTACTGCAGCACAAGATTTATGTGGTCTTTGGATCTAATCCATGGATCTAAACAAGAATAAAGAAGGGCGGCGACGAACTCCGACGAACACCGATGAACACTGAAAACCTAAATGACAGATCTATGGCAAAGAAAAGGAGGGCTTACGGATGCTGATGGGACAGCGGAGAGGCGCCGCGATTCTCTGGTCCGTTCAGGGTGATGCAGCGGCCGGAGTTGAGGTCGGAGATGGAGGTCGATGGTGGCGGAGCTCGTACGGGTTGGTGCGCCAGAGGAAGAAGAAGAAGGTGAGAAGGAAATGGGGAAGAATGAGAGGAGAGTCCAAGGTCCTATTTATAAGGCTAGAAGGATGAACGACAGGTGCAAGAATCGAGGAGGCAAAAAATGGATAAGTGATACGTCTCCGTAGTATCTACTTTTCCAAACACTTTTGCCCTTGTTTTGGACTCTAACTTGCATGATTTAAATGGAACTAACCCGGACTGACGCTGTTTTCAGCAGAATTTCCATGGTGTTATTTATGTGCAGAAACAAAAGTTCTCGGAATGACCTGAAACTCCACGAAACGTATTTTGGGAAAATATTAAAAATACTGGAAGAATAAACCACGTCAGGGGGCCCACACCCTGTCCACGAGGGTGGGGGGCGCGCCTGCCCCCCTGGGCATGCCCCCCTGCCTCGTGGGCCCCCTGACGCTCCACCGACCTCAACTCCAACTCCATATATTCACTTTCGGGGAGAAAAAAAATCAAAGAGAAGGATTCATCGCGTTTTACGATATGGAGCCGCCTCCAAGCCCTAAAACCTCTCGGGAGGGCTGATCTGGAGTCCGTTCGGGGCACCGGAGAGGGGAATCCGTCGCCATTGTCATCATCAACCATCCTCCATCACCAATTTCATGATGCTCACCGCCGTGCGTGAGTAATTCCATCGTAGGCTTGCTGGACGGTGATGGGTTGGATGAGATCTATCAGGTAATCGAGTTAGTTTTGCTAGGGTTTGATCCCTAGTATCCACTATGTTCTGAGATTGATGTTGCTATGACTTTGCTATGCTTAATGCTTGTCACTTGGGCCCGAGTGCCATGATTTCAGATCTGAACCTATTATGTTTTCATGAATATATGTGAGTTCTTGATCCTATATTGCAAGTCTATAGTCACCTACTATGTGTTATGATCCGGCAACCCCGAAGTGACAATAATCGGGACCACTCCCGGTGACGACCGTAGTTTGAGGAGTTCATGTATTCACTATGTGTTAATGCTTTGTTCCGGTACTCTATTAAAAGGAGGCCTTAATATCCCTTAGTTTCCGCTAGGACCCCGCTGCCATGGGAGGGTAGGACAAAAGATGTCATGCAAGTTCTTTTCCATAAGCACGTATGGCTATATTCGGAATACATGCCTACATTACATTGATGAATTGGAGATAGTTCTGTGTCACCCTATGTTATGACTATTACATGATGAACCGCATCCGACATAATTCTCCATCACCGATCCAATGCCTACGAGCTTTTCACATATTGTTCTTCACTTATTTACTTTTTCGTTGCTACTGTTACAATGACTACAAAACCCAAAAATATTACTTTTGCTACCATTACCGTTACTTCCATATTACTTTGCTACTAAATACTTTGCTGCAGATATTAAGTTATCCAGGTGTGGTTGAATTGACAACTCAACTGCTAATACTTGAGAATATTCTTTGGCTCCCCTTGTGTCGAATCAATAAATTTGGGTTGAATACTCTACCCTAAAACTGCTATGCGATCCCCTATACTTGTGGGTTATCAAGACTATTTTCTGACGCCGTTGCCGGGGAGCATAGCTCTATTCTTTGAGTCACTTGGGATTTATATCTGCTGGTCACTATGAAGAACTTGAAAGACACGAAAGCAACAATTTATCCCTCAACTACGAGGGGAGGTATGGAACTGCCATCTAGCTCTGCACTTGATTCACCTTCTGTTTTGAGTAAGCTTGCGACACCTAAACCTGCTTACGCTATTCGTTCTGATATGTCGCATGTTATTGATGATGCCACTTCTGCTATGCATGATACTTATGATGAAACTACTACTATGCTTGATACTACTGTGCCACTTGGTGAATTTCTTGATGAACAACTTGCTAGGGCTAGAGAGAATGAAATTATTGAAACTGATAATATCGATGAAAGTGATGATGAACACTCTCCCCCTAATAACTATGAATTGCCTATTGTTCCTGAGGGTTATGTTCTGGAAGAAGGAGCTGCTAGAGCTATTTTAGATTGCAATGATAGATATGATCTAAAGAGGTTATTAGCTAAATGGAAGCAGCGATCTCTTAATACTAGAATGAAACCTGGCCCTGCTTTTGCTACTTCACCTATCTGTGTTACTGATAAGGATTATAAATTCTCTATTGATCCTAATATAATTACTTTGGTTGAATCTGATCCTTTTCATGGCTGAAATTGTTGTGGCACATCTTACTAAACTAAATGATATAGCCACCCTGTTCACTAATGATGAGAAAACTCGCTACTTTTATATCCTTAAAATATTTCCGTTCTCATTAAAGGGTGATGCTAAGATATGGTTTAATTATCTTGATCCTGGTTGTGTGCTAGTCCCGTGATATGATTTATTACTTCTCTGCTAAATATTTCCCTGCTCATAAGAAACAAGCTGCTTTAAGGAAATATATAATTTTGTGCAAATTGAAGAAGAGAGTCTCCCACAAGCTTGGGGGAGGCTTCTCCAATTACTGAATGCTTTGCCTGATCATCCTCTCAAGAAAAATGAAATACTTGATATCTTTTATAATGGACTAACTGATGCTTCCAGAGATTACCTGGATAGTTGTGTTGGTTCTGTTTTCAGGGAAAGAACACCGAACGAAGCTGAAATTCTATTGAATAATATGTTGACAAATGAAAATAATTGGACACTTCCTGAGCCAGCTCCCAAGCCAATTCCTGAGCCTATTCCTAAACCAACTCCGAAGAAGAGAGGTGTTCTATTTCTCAGTCCTGAAGATATGCAAGAGGCAAAGAAATCTATGAAAGAAAAAGGTATTAAAGCCGAAGATGTTAAGAATTTACCTCCTATTGAAGAAATACATGGTCTTAATTTACCGCCTGTTGAAGAAACATATGATCTTAATCCATTACCTATTGAAGAAACTCATGGTGAACTTAAACTCATTAGTAAACATGCTTCTATGGTTACCACTCAAGTAGAACAAGTACTTAAAGCTCAAAATGATTTGCTCAATGAATTAAATAGTAAGATTTGCTCAATGAATTAAATAGTAAGAATAATGACTATGCTATTAGAGTGGCTACTAGAACTGGTATAATGACTCAGGAACCTTTGTAGCCTGAAGGCCATCCTAAGAGAAATGAACAAGACTCTCAGAGAAATAATATCGATGCACCTAGTTCTTCTAAAAAGAAGAAAAAGAAAAATGATAGGACTTTGCATGCTTCTAGTGAACCTATTGCAGAACCACCTGGGAATCTAAATGATATTTCTATTTCCGATGCTGAAACACAATTTGGTAATGAACATGAACCTATTGATAATATTAATAATGATGTTCATGTTGATGCTCAACCTAGCAATGATAATGATGTAGAAATTGAACCTGCTGTTGATCTTGATAACCCATAATCAAAGAATCAACGTTATGATAAGAGAGACTTTGTTGCTAGGAAACATGGTAAAGAAAGAGAACCATGGGTTCAGAAACCCATGCCTTTTCCTCCCAAACCATCCAAGAAAAAGGATGATGAGTATTTTGAGCGCTTTGTTGAAATGATTAGACCTATCTTTTTGCGTATGCGATTAACTGATATGCTCAAAATGAATTCTTATCCTAAGTATATGAAAGATATTGTTACAAATAAAAGAAAGATACCGGAAGCTGAAATGTCCACCATGCTTGCTAATTATACTTTTAAGGGTGGAATACCAAAGAAACTTGGAGATCCAGGAGTACCCACTATACCATGCTCCATTAAAAGAAACTATGTTAAAACTGCTTTATGTGATCTTGGAGCCGGTGTTAGTGTTATGCCCCTCTCTTTATATCGTAGACTTGAATTGAATAAGTTGACACCTACTGAAATATCTTTGCAAATGGCCGATAAATCAACTGCTATACCTGTCGGCATTTGTGAGGATGTGCCTGTTGTGGTTGCAAACGTTACTATTTTAACGGACTTTGTTATTCTTGATATTCCCGAGGACGATAGTATGTCTATTATTCTTGGAAGACCCTTTTTGAATATTGCAGGGGCTGTTATTGATTGCAACAAAGGCAATGTCACTTTTCATGTTAATGGTAATGAGCATACGGTACACTTTCCGAGTAAACAACCTCAAGTTCATAGTATCAACTCTATTGGAAAAATTCCATCGATTATTTTTGGAGGTTTTGAATTTCCTCTTCCTACTGTCAAGAAGAAACATGATATTCTTATTATTGGGGCTGTGCATATCCCCGTTGAGGTAACATAGTGTTATTCGAAATTTCTCTGGTTCCATGTTATTCGGAATGAGTTTGTTAACAAGACTTGATCAACCTTGTTAGTGGATTCCTTTTGATGAGCATGAGATGGATGAAACTAGAAAGCACAACCTTCTGTACCCTCCTTCTACTTTCTGTTATTTAGTTGAAATAAAGTAAAAATAGTATTTTCCAGTCTGTTTTCTGATTTATCCGTGCAATATACAAATACCCCGAAAATAAAAGTTCCCCAAATGCCCAGAAATTAAAATATGATTTTTTTCTGGAATATTTGAGAATATCTGGCACTGAGAACACAGCAGGGGAGCAAGCACCTGGCCACGAGGGTGGAGGGCGCGCCCCCTGCCTCGTGGGCCCATGGTGGCTCCCCTCCACTTATTCCTGCACCCACACACTTCTTCTTCCTCCCAAAAAATCACCATCTAGCTCAAGCACGAGTTCTAGCTCATTTTGCTGCGATTTTCGATCTCTTTGCTCAAAGCACCTCTCACAAAACTGCTTAGGGGGATTGTTCCTTGGTATGTGACTCCTCCATTGGTCCAATTAGTTTTTGTTCTAGTGCTTTATTCATTACAAATTTGTGCTGCCTAGGTGACCATGTTCTTGAGCTTGCATGTCAAATTTATATCGTTCCAAGTAGTTCTAATGCATGATATAGTCTCTAGTCACTTGTAGGAGTAGTTGCTATCAATTTTGTTGAGTTTGGTTCACTTTTATTTGAAGTTACTAAAAATTTCAGAAATATTTCACAGGAATAAATATGCTTAGGAAAATGTACCAAGGTGGTTCTTCAAGGAAGCAAGGACCCAGGCTTGCAATGCGTGATGCTGACGATGAGCCACCAAGGGACGCTCCAGTGCGGCCTTGTGAATGGCCTTCAGAAAACTTTATGGATCGAGCGGATATCAAGGAAGAATTTAACGCATATTTGCGTAACGCTGATCTTGTGAGCTTCGAGGAAGAAAAGTGCCGCCAGTACCATTATCTCACTAGTTCCTTTGTGAGGAGGTTTGAATTTTCATCTTCACGTAATTCTCCAACTGTCCTTTTTGATCTTTATGAAAAATCTTATACGATGGACTTAGAGGATTTTACCACTGCTTGCAAACTTCCACAATGGGGTAGTGCTAGTGAACCTCGCAAATCTGAATTTCGAAATTTTCTTGCTAGTATAACTGTGGGGGAATCTAGAGATATAGCACAAGCTACCATAGGGAGCATTCATTTTCCTGCTATACATTATTTTGCTCTCTTCATAGGTAGGTGCATAGATGGTAAAGATGAAGCATGTCATATGTCTGTCCCCGACCTCAGTATTCTTGGGAGTGCTGTGTTAGGAGACAAATCTTATAATTTGGGAGCCATTGTTGCACGTAGGTTGCATCATAATAGATTTAATGGAGATTTCTTCGGTGGAATTTATGCAACCCGCTTAGTTGAATTTCTTGGTGTAACCATACTTAATGATGATATTGAATTGCCTCCTACTTATTTAGACTTTAATGCTATGGTTCACCACCAGTTTGTCGAGAGGAATGAATCACCTCTCCGGTATCGCTTAATCTTTGACAGACGATGTGCTGTCCGTATTACTCTTCCTGCTCCTGCCTTCTTTGATTATCAGGCAAAAGGAAGACACTTTATTACCAGAGAGGAGGCAGATGAGTACGAGAGGAGGGCAGAGGCAGCTCGCCGCCACGCTGCAGCCCAAGAGGCAATAACTGTCGCATCGCAGTACGATTCCGGCTACAACTATGGATATCCGCCAGGCCATCCGTGGCAATAAACCAACTTAGGCCAAAAGCCTAAGCTTGGGGGAGTACGTATTTCCCACCGACATTACATTCATGTTCACACACTCATTGCTAGATGTCGGTGCTCATACTCTTTCACTGTAATATCCATGCTAGTTTATTTTCCTTTTTCTTGCTTTCTTCTTGTGTGTTTGTTAAACCTTAAGAAAAACCAAAAAATTAGTAGTAGCTTTTAGTTAGTTTACCTTTCTTGCTGTAGTAGTAATAATTAAAAACAAAACCCAAAAAGATTTCCCGTTCTTCTCTTGCTTGTTGGGAGCTTTCCTGTGTAAATAGTTTTATTTCTTTTTCTTTTCTTTGGGGGTCGATAGGAGAAGACCATGAGTAAATTGTTGAAGTGGCTCTTATATGCATTATTGTTGATTTAACCAAGAGCCCATATTGCCTTGTCTTCTCCTGTTTATTGAATGCTCGCAGATTCCAGCTTAGTCCAATGCACGTGCACTCTTATTATTATTCACATCGCTCGTCGCAAGTGAAAGGCAATTATGACGATATATGATGGACTGACTGAGATGAGAGGAGCTGGTATGAACTCGACCTCTCTTGTTTTTGTAAATCTGATCAGTTCATCGTTCCTGATTCAGCTTATTATGAATAAACATGTTTGCAATGACAATTAGAGATTATAGTTGCTTGTGCCATGCTTGATTAGCTATGAGTTATAATGGTTTACCTTGCGTGCCAACATGCTATTAAAATGATTGTGATGAGGTATAGCAGGGTGGTATCCTCCTTTGAATGATTTAAGTGACTCGACTTGGCACATGTTCACACATGTAGTTGTAACAAATCAACATAGCCTTCACTATATTTATGTTCATGGTGGATTATATCCTACTCATGCTTGTACTCAATGTTCAATTAATTTTAATGCATGTTCATGACTGTTGTCACTCTCTAGTTGGTCGCTTCCTAGTCTTTTGCTAGCCTTCACTTGTACTAAGCGGGAATACTGCTTGTTCATCCAATCCCTTAAAACCTCAAAGTTATTCCATATGAGTCCACTATACCTTCATATATGCGGTATCTACCTGCCGTTCCAAGTAAATTTGTATGTGCCAAACTTCAAACCTTCAAATGAAATTCTGTTATGTATGCTCGAATAGCTCATGTATCAACTAGGCATGTCCGTATCTTCCATGCTAGGCGGGTTATTCTCAAGAGGAGTGGACTTCCCTCCTCATTCACGAGAAAATGGCTGGTCACCGGGATGCCCAGTCCCATGCTTTATGCAAACTAAATCAAAATAATTGCAAACAAAAGTCCCCCTAGGACTATTGCTAGTTGGAAGCACTCGTTGTTTCGAGCAAGCCATAGATTGATGCTTGTTGGTGGAGGGGGAGTATAAACTTTACCATTCTGTTTGGGAACCGCCTATAATGTGTGTAGCATGGAATATATCGCCATCTCTTGGTTGTTATGTTGACAATGAAAGTACGCCGCTCAAAATATTATTTATCTCTATTTGAAAATCGAGCTCTGGCACCTCTACAAATCCCTGCTTCCCTCTGCGAAGGGCCTATCCATTTACTTTTATGTTGAGTCATCACCCTCTTATTAAAAGGCATTAGCTGGAGAGCACTGCTGTCATTTGCATCCATTACTATTGATTTATATTGGGTAAGACTATGATTGGATCTCTTTTACCATGAATTACAATGTCTAGTCAGTCCTTAATCTTTAAAGGTGCTCTGCATTTATGTTTTGCGGTCTCAGAAAGGGCTAGCGAGATACCATCTTGTTATATCATATCATGATTGTTTTGAGAAAGTGTTGTCATCCGAGATTTATTATTATTGCTCGCTATTTGATTATGCTATTGATATGAGTAAACATGAGACCTAAGTGTTATTGCGAATGTGGTTAGTTATAATCTTTGCTGAAAACTTGAATGCTGGCTTTACATATTTACAACAACAAGAGCAAACAAAGTTTGTAAAAGTTTTTCTTTATCACTTTCAGTTTATCAACTGAATTGCTTGAGGACAAGCAAAGGTTTAAGCTCGGGGGAGTTGATACGTCTCCGTCAGATCTACTTTTCCAAACACCTTTGCCCTTGTTTTGGACTCTAAATTGCATGATTTGAATGGAACTAACCCGGACTGACGCTGTTTTCAGCAGAATTGCCATGGTGTTATTTATGTGCAGAAACAAAAGTTCTCGGAATGACCTGAAACTCCACGGAGCGTATTTTTGGAAAATATTAAAAATACTGGAAGAAGAATCCACATCAGGGGGCCCACCACCTGTCCACGAGGGTGGGGGCGCGTCTGCCCCCCTGGGCGCGCCCCCTGCCTCGCGGGCCCGCTGACGCTCCACCGACCTCATCCAACTCCATATATTCACTTTCAGGGAGAAAAAAATCAGAGAGAAGGATTCATCACGTTTTTACGATCTGAGCCACCGCCAAGCACTAAAACCTCTCGGGAGGGCTGATCTGGAGTCCGTTCAGGGCTCCGGAGAGGGGAATCCGTCGCCATCGTCATCATCAACCATCCTCCATCACCAATTTCATGATGCTCACCGCCGTGCGTGAGTAATTCCATCGTAGGTTTGCTGGACGGTGATGGGTTGGATGAGATCTATCAAGTAATCAAGTTAGTTTTGCTAGGGTTTGATCCCTAGTATCCACTATGTTTTGAGATTGATGTTGCTATGACTTTGCTATGCTTAATGCTTGTCACTAGGGCCCGAGTGCCCTGATTTCAGATCTGAACCTATTATGTTGTCATGAATATATGTGAGTTCTTGATCCTATCTTGCAAGTCTATAGCCACCTACTATGTGTTATGATCCGGCAACCCTGAAGTGACAATAATCGGGACCACTCCGGTGATGATCAGTAGTTTGAGGAGTTCATGTATTCACTATGTGTTAATGCTTTGTTCGGTACTCTATTAAAAGAAGGCCTTAATATCCCTTAGTTTCCGCTAGGACCCCACCGCCACGGAGGGTAGGACAAAAGATGTCATGCAAGTTCTTTTCCATAAGCACGTATGACTATATTCGAATACATGCCTACATTACATTGATGAATTGGAGCTAGTTCTGTCACCCTATGTTATGACTGTTACATGATGAACCGCATCCGGCATAATTCTCCATCACCGATCCAATGCCTACGAGCTTTTCACATATTGTTCTTCTCTTATTTACTTTTCCGTTGCTACTGTTACAATCACTACAAAACTCAAAAATATTACTTTTGCTACCGTTACCGTTACTTCCATATTACTTTGCTACTAAATACTTTGCTGCCTGGTCATCGAAACCCTAGCAATACCACCTCAAACTGGATTAGGCCTTTACCTTCACCGCAAGGGGCCGAACCAGTATAACTCCTCATGTCATTTATCCGGTTTAACCCCTTTAAGCTAATCCTGTCGCAATGGCTCCACAACTAAGTCCTTCCATGAGGACATCTGTCGTCACACTTCCACGACAACTGTCGTTTAGGCGTCGTTCGGGAAAAGGAGGCGGGTCGTGCGGGCGCAAGGTCCCTATTTCCCGTTCCTTCCCTTCAACAGCAATCAAGCCGTATTGGCCCTGGCATCGCCAATGTCAATGACTACCGCGCGATACTCGGTCTAGTATTTGCCCTATTTTGAGAAATCCTGAGTGAAGCGCTGGTATGAATCCGTTGGTTGACGCCTCAGCAGTTATGCTCCGGCAAAGCCATCTGCGTTGGTATATTCCACGCGATGGCTGCCACCAGGCTGTTTCAAAGAAAGGAGGGGGGAAGGGGGGACCTGGAGAGCCCGGCACAGTGCCCCGATGCCCGCTAGTCACACAAGATGTGCGTCGGTCCCTGCCGGGAGCAAAAAGACTGCCCGATTGGCTTCCGCTCCTCTGGGCGTCGCGAGCGTGCCAAGCGCGCGTGGCCCAGTAGAGGAGAAAGGAGCTTGAAACGAAAGCTAAGTCTACATTATCGCTTCTTGTTGATACATTTAGGGTTTTTGCAGTTGTTTATCCCTTAACTTTAGTGAGTGTTCGTATCATGAAAACCCTCATGTGATGGAACTTTGGCTAGTTTATTTGATCGTACCATCGTCCTGTCCTCAGCCATGCTCGCACGTCGAGAGGATACGTCGAGAGCTACCTAGGAAAAACCTGCCAGGACACATCCATGCCAAGATGAATGTTAAGGGCCAGACCCTTACGACAATCGTGGCAATATGATACCGACAGGCATCCAGATCAGACATAGGGATTGATCATACAAACACAAACATATAGAGTCAAAAGGGATAAACACACATTTGAGATCCAGCTAAGAATATCAGTTCCATGCAAACACTAGAGATAGAGTGACTAAACAAAAAGTATACGTCATGTTTCATTATAGGGCAACGCAGGAGCAACATCGGCCTGATACTTGGTCTGATGACTAGATGAAGTCGTTCAGACGTGAAGGACCCTGGCGGCCCAAGGAGCGGCTTTCTCCTTGGCAGCTGCGACATCGGCGCCCGCTGTTGGCTTCTTGAATCCGTCGTCAAGGTCGAGGTCCGGATGGCGAGAGACATATTGCTCAAGACCATGAAGAGGGCATCGCGGGCAAGTTTCCGGGACTCGGTCGCGAAACGCTCGGCCCTCCCCTGCTTGTGCACCTTCAGCTTCTTGATCAACTCATTGAAGAAGACTCCCAGCTTGGCGCTTGGAACCTCGTGCTTGTTAACCGAGAAAGCTGGGCCGTCCATACCCATCACCACAGCTTGGGCGGCAAGACGCTCAGCAATGTCGATCAGGCTCTTGATCCAGAGGTCGACCTGCTCGGTCTGATTCTTCAGCTTGTCCTCTGCATCCTACCGGAGATGCTTGGCGGTGTCCAGATCCTCGGATAGCAGTTGTTGGCGGGACTCGCTGGACTCGGCCACACCTTCCAAGGTGCCAATCCTGGCCTTCATGTCAGTGATGGTGCCATTGGCGGTCTCAAGACACTGGATTTTGGAGGAGAGCTACGACTGCGTGTCAGCCAAGAGGATCTCCGCCTTTCGTGCTTCTTCCTTGAGGGTCGTCACCTCCTTGACGCTCCCGGCAAGATCTTCCATCAGCTTAGCCACCTGCTGGTCGAGGTCAGTCTTGGCAGTGGACGCGGCAGCCAGGTCGTCAGTAAGCTTCTTCAGTTGAGCGGCAGTGTCGGCAGCAAGGGCATCCAGGGCAGCTCCATGCTTGTCCTCCAGTTCCTTGGTACGCTGGTGCACAAGAGCCTCTAGATTGTCATCCTTGGCACGGAGAGTGGCTTCGAGTTTCTCCTCACAGAGGGAGATCTCTTGCTCTCTAGAGTCCAGGGATGCCTTGCGGTTTGCCAAGCGCGCCTCGCGAGCCAAGACATCCTCTTTTGTCATCATGAGCGTCTCTTGCTGCCTCATGAGCACCTTGAACTGCTTGTCACGCCACTCGCGCAACTCTAGGCATTTATCCTTCAACTTCTTGTCCACCTTGCTAGCGGACTCGCGCCGCTACTTGAGCGCCTGCCACTTCTAGTTGTGCCAGGCCTGCATCTCCTTCACGCCCGTCGCCATGGATTCCATGAAGGACAAGTTCATTGCGACGGTGGCTGAGTCATCGTCCTCTCCAGCTCCCTAATAAAGGCGGTGCCAGGAGACGTTGAAGCTCTTCATCGAGCTCCGCGCCCGTCGTCAGAGACAGGCCGGGGGCTCCAGTGCCAGGTGGCAACAACACCATGGCCAGTGTGTTTGAGGAGGGTGGCGGGGTCTCAGCGACGGTCCCAGAGGAGGGGAGTGGGCCCATGGTTTGGAGAGGAACGTTCACCTCGACGACCACTTCCTCCTCTGGGGCGTTCTCCGAGGAATGCTCTACCACCGCCAAAGGATCCTGGGTGTTCCCGGCAGCAAGGTCATGTCCCTCAGCAGCAGCAATCTCTACGGCCTCATCTGTGGAAGCCCTTCCTATATCAGCCACCACCTCCAGCAGCTCTGGCTCCTCGGCTTGGGGGGCTGCACATGAAAAGGCCGGCGAACAGCGAAGAAACGGAAGTTCAGGCAAATAGGGGAAATCAAGGGAAGTGACTAGAACAAGAAAGAAGAGAGGGAATAAGTGGAGTACCTGGGGAATTCTGCCAGGTAGGGACCTCAGTTTTCCCGGGAACGTCTGTTGCCGGGCCATGAACTTTGCTCTCTGCCGTGGTAGTCATGGCAGCCTTCTGCGCGGCCTCATCTGCGGAGGGTTCCATGGGGACCTTTTCGGCTCGAGTGGCGGGGGAAGCATGCCCCTCTGAGAGGGGCTCACCCTGCGTCATCTCCCCTCCCCCTCTGGCCGAGGGAACAAGGAGCCGTCCCTGGCGCCTCCAGCGGATGGCACCAAGTCCCCACTCCCGGGCCAAGGGCTGGACTGGGGGCTCGGCACGGGGTCCTCTGCATCAGCCCCTGCCAAGGTCGGGGTCTCCGCGCCCCTCAGCGACCCATGATGTCAGAGCTTCTTCCGTGGGCGGTAAATGAGGGCTTCCGTGTCCTCCTCCACTTCCTTGACGGCAACAGCAAAACGAAAGATCAGCCAGTGAAGGTAATCAAACATATCGAAGACCATGCTGCTATAAAATATCTTATGGAAAAGAAAGATGCTAAACCTAGACTTATTTGATTGGTTCTCTTGCTACAAGAATTTGATTTACATATTACTGATAAGAAAGGAGCTGAGAACCCGGTAGCTGATAATTTGTCTAGGCTTGAAAATGTGCTTGATGACCCAATACCTATTGATGATAGTTTTCCCGATGAGCAGTTCACTGCAATAAATGTTGCTCATAATACTCCTTGGTATGCTGACTATGCTAATTACATTTGTGCTAAATATTTACCACCTAGCTTTACATACCAACAAAAGAAAAAAAATCTTCTATGATTTAAGACATTACTTTTGGGATGACCCACATCTTTATAAAGAAGGAGTAGATGGTATTATTAGACTTTGTGTACCTGAGCATGAACAGGGACAAATCCTACGGAAATGTCACTCCGAAGCTTATGGAGGGCATCACGCCGGAGACAGAACTGCTCATAAAGTATTGCAATCTGGATTTTATTGGCCTACTCTCTTCAAGGATGCCTGTAAGTTCATCTTATCTTGTGATGAATGTCAAAGAATGGGTAATATTGGTAAGCGTCAAGAAATGCCTATGAATTATTCCCTTGCTGTTGAACCATTTGATGTTTGGGGATTTGATTACATGGGACCTTTTCCTTCCTCTAATGGGTATACACATATTTTGGTTGTTGTTGATTATGTTACTAAATGGGTAGAAGCTATTCCAACCAGTAGTGTTGATCACAACACCTCTATTAAAATGCTTACGGAAATTATTTCCCCATGGTTTGGAGTCCCTAGATATTTAATGACTGATGGTGGTTCACACTTTATTCATGGTGCTTTCCGTAAAATGCTTGCCAAGTATGATGTTAACCATAGAATTGCATCCTATCATCCTCAGTCTAGTGGTCAAGTTGAACTTAGCAATAGAGAAATAAAGTTGATTTTACAAAAGACTATCAATAGGTCCCGAAAGAGTTGGTCTAAGAAATTAGATGATGCACTTTGGGCTTACATAACAGCTTATAAAAATCCTATGGGTATGTCTGCTTATAAAATGGTTTATGGAAAATCTTGTCATTTGCCTCTTGAGTTATAACATAAAGCATATTGGGCAACCAAAGAACTCAGTTATGATTTCAAACTAGCTGGTGAAAAGAGGTTATTTGATATTAGCTCATTAGATGAATGGAGAACCCAAGATTATGAGAATGCAAAATTATTTAAAGAAAAAGTTAAAAGATGGCATGATAAAAGAATCCAAAAGCGTGAGTTCAAGGTCGGAGAATATGTTCTTTTGTACAACTCTCATTTCAGGTTCTTTGCAGGAAAACTCCTCTCCAAATGGGAAGGCCCCTATGTCATCGAGGAGGTCTATCGGTCTGGAGCTATCAAAATAAATAATGCCGAAGGCACTAACCTGAAGGTTGTGAATGGGCAATGAATAAAACATTATATCTCGGGTACGCCCATTAATGTTGAAAGCAATATTATCCAAACTTTGACTCCGGAAGAGCACATAAAAGAGTCCTTTCGGAACACTCCAGAATCGTGAAAATAAGGATGTACGTGATATGGTAAGTAATCGGACTCCGAAAATTCCGCAAAATACCTTTTGTCAGTTTTGGAATATGTAGAAAATTAGGAAAATAAGAAACTTCTAGGAAAGTGACCCTGGTGAGCACAAGACACCAGGGCCAGGCGCGCCCTAGTGGGTTGTGCCCACCTGGGACACCTTCCGGACTCCGTTTTTCTCCCTTTGCTTGTCTCCCAAGATAAAAAATCTTTATATACTCCCCGAACCTGTTGACCACCATATCGCGGAGAAGTCTTCTGTTTTCTTTTCTTGTTGTTTTCTGACAGATTCAGCTAGACCAACATCATGTCTTCCTCACCCTCCAACAATGGAGAAGAAGACGCAAGGGTGGTTCAGGAGGATATAAGGAGAGAGGATGCTGAAGAGGTTGCTATGGAGGAAGAAGAGGAAAATCCCTTTGGGGTTCACTCTCTGGCCCCCGAGATAGGCACATTGGCTGGCATCTCCACTCATCTGAATCCTCATCAAGCTATGAGATGATCAAATAATCAAGAGAGCCTCGAAGTGCAAGAATAAATCCCACAAAGAAGGCCTTTACACAGGTTACATCGCAAAAAAATTCGCAATTTGATTCACAATTATGGGTTTGAGAATACTCCTCGCAGGCACATACCGTCCAATTGGGAAATATCTCGCCCAAGAGAAAACAGTGCAGGAACAAACCCGTGGGGCCCGAAAAATAAACACATAATGGCTAAGGTGAAGAAAAACAGTGATAAACACATAATGGCTGGGGTGAAGAAAAACAGTGAGTTACTTCATCAGGCCCTTCGGGAGATTCAAGGTTTGAAGGATCTACTCATGGTTATATTGGAGAATACTACTCCATCACCACCATCCTCTTCGTCATTACCAAAAGAAAACTGAATTTCGGGTATGGGCACTCCCCTTGGCTTCCGCCAAGCTTGGGGGAGGTGCCCCGGTATCGTATCATCCCCACTATCTTTCACCTTTACTTATTTTAATTCGATCTTTTGCTTTAGATGAATAAAAGTTTAGTTTGATCCCTTCTTTTTTAGAGCTTGCTTAGTGATCTATCCTTGTAATCGTGTGCAAGATATATAATAAAGTTTAGTTTGAATTTTTGCTTTCTTTACTTTCATGTTGCAATAAAAAGAAAGGACATAAATAAAAAAGTGAATGGAAATAAATGAAAAAGATCATATGCTAATCTTATGCTACGTGATGACACCACATAAGGAAAAGTATAAGTAGAAAAAATTATTAGAGATTGACAAACATAGCATTGGTCAATGATGCAACTCATGAAAGAATTAATAAGGGAAGAGAAGATTCACATATAAATACACTATCCTAGAAATCTTTTGTGATTGTGAGCCCCCATCAAAATATTATATGCCAATATTATTGACGTTGGACAAGGAAGACAAGTAAAGATTTATGTTCGTTCATATTCACATAGAACTTATATTTTCATAGATCCTTCAACATGTGGTGCTTGCCCCGTCTTTGCTAGCCAAAAATTCCGCACCAAGTAGAGATACTACTTGTGCATCCAAAACCCTTAAGCCCAAATCTTATTTTCAAGAGTCCGCCATACCTACCTAGGGATTGAGCAAGGTCCCTCAAGTAAGTTGTCATCGGTGCAAAAAGGCAATAAAAATTGCTTCTAAATGTGTGAGATCATTTAGTGTAAGAGAAAATTGAGCGTTGCACGAACTTGTGACGGTGAAGAATAAAAGAAACACGATGCATAATGATGGTCGCTATCACAAGGGGCAACGCAACTGACGTTCTTTTGCATTAAGGGGTGAGCATACAAACAAATAAGCGCATGGCAACCTCTACTTCCCTCTGCGAAGGGCCTATCTTTTACTTTTATGTATTTACTTTTATGCAAAGAGTCAAAGTTTTCTCTCTATTACTTTTATTTTCTCCTTTGGCAAGCATCATGTGGTGAGGAAAGATCTAGGCACATATGTCCAGTGGAATATGGGTGGCATGATTTATTATTGTTGACATCACCCTTGAGGTGAATACGTTGGGAGTCAAAACTATAAGCCCCTATATTTCTATGTGTCCGGTTGAAACGTTTTTCTCATGTGTATGTGGTGAGTGTTAGCAATCATATAAGACTATATGATGGTTGAGTATGTGGACTTGCCTAAAGGCTCCGATACGTGACCCTTCCTAAAAAGATGATGAATTGTAGTTGCAAAGTTGACTGAGAACATAGCTTGTTGGTTTCTAATAGAGTTTATGCTTTATACTTCAATTGTGTGATGAATTGTTACCTACGCATGAGAAGTCTATGATAAAAGTTCTATGATAAAAGTCTTATGTTTAATTTTGTTGCTGTTATAATAATCTACATGATGCTTCTATGTCCGTATTTTTTTTATCGACACCTCTCTCTCTAAGCATGTGGACATGTTTTTCGATTTCAGTTTTCGCTTGAGGACAAGCGCGGTCTAAGCTTGGGGAGTTGATACGTCCATTTTGCATCATGTTTTCTTACTGTTATTTATGATGTTTTTATCCATAATAATGCTTTTTGGAGTAATTCTAATGCCTTTTCTCTCATAATATGCAAGGTACACACAAAGAGGGAGAATTCCGGCAGTTGGAAATCTGGACCTGAAAAAGCTACGTTGGGCTACCTATTCTGCACAACTCCAAACAAGCTGATACTTCACGAAGAATTTTTATGGAATATTTGAAGAATATTGGAGCAAATAACTACCAGAGGGGACCACCAGGTGGGCACAACCCACCAGGGCGTGCCGAGCAGCCCAGTGCGCGCCACAGTGGGTTGTGCTCACCCAGGCCCACCTCCGGTGCCCATCTTCTGGTATATAGGTCATTTTGACCTAGAAAAAAGAAATAAGAAGAGGACTTTCGGGACGGAGCGCCGCCGTCTTGAGGCGGAACTTGGGCAGGAGCACTTTTGCCCTCTGGCGGAGCGATTCTGCCGTGGGAACTTCCCTCCAAAAGGGGGAAACCATCGTCGTCATCATCACCAACAACTCTCCCATCTTGGGGAGGGCAATTTCCATCAACATCTTCAACAACACCATCTCATCTCAAACCCTAGTTCATCTCTTGTGTTCAATATTTGTGCCGGAACTATTGCTTGTGGGTGACTAGTAGTGTTGATTACATCTTGTAGTTGATTACTATATGGTTTATTTGGTGGAAGATTATATGTTCATATCCAATATGCTATTTAATACCCCTCTGATCTTGAGCATGATTATCATTTTTGAGTAGTTACTTTTGTTCTTGAGGTCATAGGAGAAATCATGTTGCAAGTAATCATGTGAACTTGATATGTGTTCGATATTTTGATAGTATGTATGTTGTGATTCCCTTAGTGGTGTCATGTGAACGTCGACTACATGACACTTCACCATATTTGGGCCTAAGGGAATGCATTGTGGAGTAGTTATTATAATATGATGGGTTGCGAGAGTGACAGAAGCTTAAACTATAGTTTATGTGTTATTCCGTAAGGGGCCGATTGGATCCAAAAGTTTAATGCTATGTTTAGAATTTATTCTTAATATTTTCTCATAGTTGCGGATGCTTGCAAGAGGTTTAATCATATGTAGGAGGTTTGTTCAAGTAAGAACAGCACTTAAGCACCGGTCCACCCACATACCAAATTATCAAAGTAGCGAACACAAATCAAACCAACATGATGAAAGTGACTAGATGAAATTCCCGTGTACCCTCAAGAACGCTTTGCTTATTATAAGAGACAGTTTTGGCTTGTCCTTTGCCTCAAAAGGATTGGGCTACCTTGCTGCACTTTTGTTACTACTATCGTTACTTGCTTGTTACAAATTATCTTGCTATCAGACTACTCTGCTACTTACAATTTCAGCACTTGGAGACATTACCTTGCTGAAAACCACTTGTCATTTCCTTCTACTCCTCATTGGGTTCGACACTCTTACTTATCGAAAAGAGCTACAATTGATCCCCTATACTTGTGGGTCATCACTTCCTCACTTGAATCCATCACCAATCCCCTCTCCACTCATCCCACCTCTTGCGCTGCTTCCCAGGGATATAATCCCAGAGCTTCCTCGCCACCAGTGGCATCCAGCTAATTCTGGAGTGGTGACCCTTGTTCTCCACCCGCGGAACGAAATAATGTCGGAACAGATCCACATTGGGTTTGACTCCAATGAAATTCTCACACAAGTGCGCAAAAATGGCCATGGTCGCCATTGCATTTGGCGTGAGATCAAGGAGGTGGAATCCGTAGATGGTCATGATCGCCTCAGAGAATTCAGAGAAGGGGGACAGAGGCCATAGATAAAGTAAGTGCAGACGAATCTATATGAGTCCGGCGGATCTTCCGTCCCCTCCGCAAAACCTTGGGCGCCCCGTGCCTTTCCGGAACGGGCCTCCCCCACAGATACCCATACCCATCTTGAAGAACTGGGCCGCTCAAGGGCGATGGAAGGAAGACGACGTCTCCCCTTTGTTTCTTGTTCAGCTTCACTGCCCTCTTGCTTCCCTTGGCGGCAACTTCCTTCGCCGCGGCCGTCTGCTTTCCCTTCTCTGCAGGTTTCTTCCCCATTTCCGCTGCGGCGATGCGGAAGGAGAAAGGATTCAGTGGGAAGGGCGGCGGCGGATAGGAGAGAGGATGGAGGAACCGTCGTGTGGCTTTTGGAAGAAGATGATGGCGGCGTGATGCAAGCAACAAGTGAACCGTGCCACTCCGCTTTTCCCTGCTCTTATGGTGGGAGTACGGAACAGAAGCACGACGCTTCAGAAAGTTGTCGTTTTTACCTCAACCGCAAGGGTCCCACGACCCGACGACGCGTAGTAATTGTGCGAAGTGGACGTTGGATTGACTAGTCACCTTGGCAAACCGGCATGCGTAGCCCTCTCCTGCCACATGTCCGTGCACTGTTTGGGGCCTAACCCAATGTGCCGCGCCAACACGTGTGGCATAGGCCCGGGGGCTTATGTCGGGGAAAATAGACAGGGGTGTATATTTTCCCCTGACTCATGCACGGACAAGACAAGGCCATGCCAAGATGCAAGAGACCAAGAGCTTTGAAGGACCAACATGCAGATCAGGAAGACCAAGATCAAGCCAGAAGAGCAAGACACCGCCAAGAGAAAAGCCTCCGTTGCCCGGCAGACGAGCTCGGCAGGGGCAGGGGCCACCCCCAGAAGAATGCGCCCAAGACGTCCCGGCAGGGCTTGCCGAGACTCACGAAGGCAAAACCACCTCACTCAACCACTCCGCCATGACCCACGTCATCAATCAGTGTGGTGTCAAGCCGCAAAGTTACTAAGTGGCAGCCATTTGCCACATGGTGGCCTCTTTCTACAAGAAATGCCTACAGATGACACCCGTCCTACGACATGTCAAGCCAGCAGGCGTGGAGCTGGCGATACAGCCCGGCAAGGCTTGTCGGGCAACCAGTGACCTAACGTTAAGCGATGCATTTAATGCACCCTGTCAGCCTGCAGAGTTAGGTATGATAGCACTGTTTGCTATCTTATCAGTGCATAATGACTACTCTGCCATTGTGGTAACCCCTTAATCTACAAAAGGAGGCCCATGGAAACCATAGAAAGGGTTAGAAGATCGGATAACCAACACGCCCATACGCGCGTAGCCACTGCCACCCTTGTCGGGCAAGTGTACTACGATCCACCACCATTCTTCCACCATCAATCCACCAAAGTAGGAGTAGCATTTTACGCCACACGGCGGCCTGAACCTGGGTAAAATTGCTTGTGTGATCGCTGTCGTGCTTCCCCATGCTCGTTTGCTCTTTATGCAATGCGACGTCCCCCTGTCGAACCAGCAAGGGGCCCTCTGGTCCCATAGGTGGCCGTGGTTTCCCACGACACCGAGGGGTGTGCCTCCAGAGCTTGTGCCCCCTGGCCAGCCCACGGTGTCCATATTTTTCTATATGAAGGGTTTTGACCTAGAAAGAATCATAAGAAGGCTTTCGGGATGAAGCGACGCCGTCTCAAGGCGGAACCTGGGCAGAAGCAATCTATGGCTCCAATGGAGTGATTCCGCCAGGGAAACTTCCCTCCCGGAGGGGGAAATCGAAGCCATCGTCATCAACAATGATCCTCTCATCGAGGGAGGGTCAATCTTCATCAACCTCTTCACTAGCACCATCTCCTCTCAAACCCTAGTTCATCTCTTGTATTCAATCTTTGTCTCAAAACCTCAGATTGGTATGTGTGGGTTGCTAGTAGTGTTGTTTACTCCTTGTAGTCGATGCTAGTTGGTTTATTTGGTGGAAGATCATATGTGCATATCCTTAATGATATTCAGTACCCCTCTGATCTTGAACATGAACATGCTTTGTTATAAGTAATCATGTGAATTTGGTATTCGTTCGATATTTTGATGAGATGTATGTTATCTTTCCTCTAGTGGTGTTATGTGAACGTCGACTACATGACACTTCACCATGATTTGGGTCTAGGAGAAGGCATTGTGAAGTAATAAGTAGATGATGGGCTGCTAGAGTGACAGAAGCTTAAACCCTAGTTTATGCGGTTCTTCGTAAGGGGCTCATTTGGATCCAAATGTTTCATGTTATGGTTGGATTTATCTTAGTTCTTCTTTCGTAGTTGTGGATGCTTGAGAGAGGGGTTAATCATAAGTGGGATGTTTGTCCAAGTAAGGACACAACCCAAGTACCGGTCCGCCCACATATCAAATTATCAAAGTAGCGAACGTGAATCATATGAGCATGATGAAAACTAACTTGACAATAATTTCCATGTGTCCTCAGGAGCGCTTTGCTTTATATAAGAGTTCGTCCATGCTTATCCTTTGCTACAAAATGGATTGGGCCACCTTGCTTCACTTTCGTTACACTTTTTACTTGTTACACCTTACAAATTATCTTACTACCAAACTATCTGTTACCGATAATTTCAGTGCCTGCAGAAAACACCTTGCTAAAATCCGCTTGTCATTTCCTTCTGCTCCTTGTTGGGTTCTACACTCTTACTTATTGAAATGACTACGATTGATCCCCTATACTTTTGGGTCATGAAGACTCTTTTCTGGCGCCGTTGCCGGGGAGTGAAGCGCCTTCGGTGAGTGGAATTTGCTAACGAAAAATTTATATTATGTGCTTAAATTTATTGTTACTTGTCACCATGGAAAATAATACTTTGAGGGGCTTGTTCAGGGTATCTTCACCTCAACCGGAAACACCAAGAGTTGTCCCGCAACCTACTGCACCTACTGAAAATATTTATTATGAAATTCCTTCGGGTATGATAGAGAAACTGCTAGATAATTTCATAAGCTCATCCATCTTTCCACTCAAAACATTAATTTCTTCAATTGCATGCACTCTTTTACTAGTGGAAGATCTTTCAGTATGCCATTGAGAATTAACCATAATATTATCTAGGAGTTTAGTAGCTTCTCCTAAAGTAATTACCATAAAAGTTCCTCCCGCGGCCGAATCTAAAAGATTTCTAGAAGCAAAATTCAATCTGACATAATTTTTTTGTATAATCATCCAGAAATTCAAACCATGAGTAGGGCAATTTCTTATCATCGATTTCATCCTCTCCCAAGATTGTGCAACATGTTCATGTTCAAGTTGCTTAAAATTCATAATATCGTTCCTAAGGGAGATGATCTTAGTGGGAGGAAAATACTTGGAAATAAAAGCATCTTTACACTTGTTCCATGAATCAATGATATTTTAGGCAAAGATGAAAACCAAGTTTTAGCACGATCTCTAAGTGAGAACGAAAATATCTTCAATTTAACAATATCATTATCCACATCTTTTTTCTTTTCCATATCACACAAATCAACAAAAATATTAAGATGGGATGCGGCATCTTCATTGGGAAGGCCGGAAAATTGATCTTACATAAAGCGGTATTAATTTCACAAGATTCTGCATTAGCATCGGGAGCAATCAGAGTACTAATAAAATCATTATTATTAGTGTTGGAAAAGTCACATAATTTGGTATTATCTTGAGCCATCGTGACAAAGCAAGCAATCCAACACACGAGCACATAAGAAGCAAACAAAGAAGACAAACGGAAAAGGGGCGAAGAAAAGGCGAATCTTTCCAAAAATCGTTTTAGAAGTGGGGTGAGGAAAACAAGAGGTGAATGGCGAATAATGTAGTGCGAGGGATGAAAGATTATGGTCAGTACATGGTATGTCTTGGCTTTGGCATAGATCTCCCCGGCAACGGCGCCAGAAATTCTTCCTGCTACCTCTTGAGCTTGCATTGGTTTTTCCCTTGAAGAGGAAAGGGTGATGCAGCAAAGTAGAGTAAGTATTCCCCTCAGTTTTGAGAACCAAGGTATCAATCCAGTAGGAGACAACACGCAAGCCACAGAATACCTGCACAAACAAACACCAACTTGCACCCAACACGATAAAGGGGTTGTCAATCCCTTCATGGTTATTTGCAATGTGAGATCTGATAGACATGGATAATCGGTAAAGTAATATTTTTGGTATTTTTGGTTTATGGAATGGAAAGTAAAAGATTGCAAAGAAAGTAAATTGGAAACTAGAATTGTAGATCAGAAACTTATAAGATGGAAAATAGACCCGGGGACCATAGGTTTCACTAGAGGCACTACAAAAAAAGACACATCCGTGACATTTTGGGCCGAACGAATTTTTATTCTGTGATACATATGACACTTCTATGACGATAATTGTGACAAAACCCGGTATCATCATAGATGTGGTGGGCTCCTACTTCTATGACAAAAAATCATAACAGAAAATGGGCTTTTCGTCCTGGGCGGGCCGGAGACGCAGCTGCATGACATTCTTTGGGCCGTCCATGACGGAAAAACCGTGGTAGAAGCGAGGGGAGGAATATTTCAGGAGTTCCGGTTACGGTGGGAGGTCGGGGCCGAGCGATGCGCGTTCTCTTGTACACATGCGAGGCGTTGGCTCTAATCAACCCGGCGATTACCGCAGGCTACGCGTTCATCGAACCCGGCGATCGATCGATGGTCGTTAATCCGAACCCGATCGGCGATTCTTCGCTCTGCTGTTAATCAAGCCGATCGATTGGATGAACAGTGAGCGCTGCGGGGGGTTGGATGAGCGGTGGCGGTGGCGTTGCCTCTGGATGAACAGGACCCGTGGTGTGGAGGGTTGGATGAACAGATGAAGCGGTGGGGTGGCCGTGGAGGGGTGGTTGAACAGGACCCCGTGGTGTGGAGGGCTGGATGAACAGTAGACGGTGGAGGGGTGCCCGTGGAGGGGTGGTTGAACAATAGCCGGTGGAGTAGCGCGCGGTGGAGGCTGGATGAACAGGAGCCCGTGGAGGCTGGAGGAGGTCGACGGTAGCCCGTGGAGGCTGGAGGAGGTCGACGGTGGAGATGAATAGTATCCCGTGGAGTCCCGTTATGTGGTATGCCACACCCCTCCCGATGAACAGGACCCCCGTTTCGACCGTAGGAGGTCCGTTTCATCCGTTTTGCGGTAGGCCACACCCCTCCTGATCAACAGGACCCCCGTTTCGACCGTAGGAGGTCCGTTTCGTCCGTTTTGCGGTACGCCACACCCCTCCCGATCAACAAGACCCCCAGTTTCGACCGTAGGAGGTCCGTTTCCTCTGCTTTGCGATGCACGCCACACCCTCCCGATCAACAGGACCCGTTCGAGCGTGGGAGGTCCATTTCCTCCGTTGTCGCGATGCGCTGAGGCCTCGTTTCCATCGCCTGTTCTGTCCAAGCCGGTTGGCTCCCACGCGTTCCGTTGCCTCCCGATGAACACGACGCATTCTGTTGCCTCCCCATGAACACGACGCATTCCGTTGCCTCCCCATGAGCACGACGCATTCCGTTGCCTCCCCATGAACACGACGACGACGTTGTTTCTCCGTTCCGACCCAGCATGTACACGAGCCCTGGACGTACGTATGCGCGAGTAGGCGTTCGAGACCCTGCCCGTATGTACGTACGTGGCCGTATTTTCTTTCTTGCAACCTCGCCGATGTACGTACGTGTACATGCTACGTGCACGCCTCTACTATGACACGTGCGCGCCTCTACATCCACCAGTATATATGTACATTCACGTTTGGGACCAGAATGACAACGCTACGTACGCTTCGACCAGGTGGGTCCCAACTGTCAGGCACTTCCTTGCGTGCGAAGATGTAGCTGGTGGGTCCCAGCAGTCAGGGGGCTGAGGGAGTCCTGGATTAGGGGGTGTCCGGATAGCCGAACTATCACCGTTGGCCGGACTCCTGGACTATCAAGATACAAGATTGAAGACTTCGTCCCGTGTCCGGATGGGACTTTCCTTGGCGTGGAAGGCAAGCATGGCGATACGGATATGTAGATCTCCTACCATTGTAACCGACTCTGTGTAACCCTAACCCTATCCGGTGTCTATATAAACCGGAGGGTTTTAGTCCGTAGGACGAACAACAATCATACCATAGGCTAACTTCTAGGGTTTAGCCTCTCTGATCTCGTGGTAGATCCACTCTTGTACTACCCATATCATCAATATTAATCAAGCAGGAGTAGGGTATTGCCTCCATCGAGAGGGCCTGAACCTGGGTAAAAACATCGTGTCCCTTGTCTCCTGTTACCATCCGCATAGACGCACAGTTCGGGACCCCCTACCCGAGATCCGCCGGTTTTGACACCGACATTGGTGCTTTCATTAAGAGTTCCTCTGTGTCGTCATCCTTAGGCCCGATGGCTCCTTCGATCATCAACAACGACGCGGTCCAGGGTGAGACTTTTCTCCCCGGACAGATCTTCGTATTCGGGGCTTTGCACTGCGGGCCAATTCACTTGGCCATCTGGAGCAGATCGAAAGCTACGCCCCTGGCCATCAGGTCAGATTTGGGAGTTTGAACTATACGGCCGACATCCGCGGAGACTTGATCTTCGACGGATTCAAGCCACAGCCAAGCGTGCCGCACTGTCTCGATGGGCACGATCTAGCTCTGCCGCCGAACAGTGCCACGGAGGCGCGCACGTCGCTCCGACCCTTAGTTCGAGCCGACTCCGCCGATCGAGGGCGAGTGGTTGGACACCACCTCGGGGCTACGATCTCTCTGAGGATTGAGCGAACTCCATCCCTGTCGCTGCGAAGACCGTGACTCCAAGGTGCCGGACTCCTCTCCGGACTCCGAACCCTCCGCGCCCTTGCGAATCCAATTGGGCGCCGGTTATGGAGTTCACTGCCGTGGACATCTTTCAGCACTCGCCCTTTGGCGACATCCTGAATTCACTAAAGTCTCCTTTATCAGGAGAGCCCGGGCCGGACTACGGTCAGGAAGGTTGGGATGCGGACGGCGAAGAAATTCAACGCCCACCCACCGCCCACTTTGTAGCCATTGTCGAAAGCTTAAATGATGTGCTCGATTTCGACTCCGAAGACATCGACGGTACGGACGACGATGTAGGAGACAACCATGAACCAGCACCTATAGGATACTGGACAGCCACCTCATCCCATGATGTATACATGGTGGATACACCTAAAGGAAGTGACGACGAGGAACAACGGGACACTACGAAGGATAAATCCCTCGAAAAGTAGTCAAAGCGGCAACGTAAACGCCACACCAACTCCCGCCTCGACAAAGACCCAGCCATAGAGCAGGGCGAACCGGTGGACGATGAACATGCTATCGAGCAACTGTCCGAACAGGACAACTTGGATAAACAACCCGTCCTCGGCGAAGATAACAGTCCGGACGATCTCACGCCAGACAAATTTTTGGAGCAGAAGAACCTCCACAAAAGGCTCGTTGCCCATCACAAGATAGCCCTAAAAAGCGAAGGGGAAGCTCAAAACAGCGGAAGGTGCACACAGAATCAGATGGAGCAAAGTACTCAACACCGCAGAGAAATACGGCGATAGTCGCCAAACAAAGAGCTACCCGAAGCGCAAATTACTGCTCGAGTTCGATGAGGAGGCCTTAGAGCCCCCGCAATCAAAGAACAAAGAGGCCGCCCGGTCGGATAGACGACCACATGGCAAACAGGGAGCGGCAAGCGGCGCCGCACACAAGCCTACACGCGATCCGCTTAAGGATTCGCATCAAAAGGATGGCCCAATTAGGTCCATCTATGGGCCGATAAAGCAAGCTCTTCTAAGCAATGCAATGCGCCAAATATCCGAACATCACGGCACACCCAAATATAGGGGTGCCGACACACTGATGTTTCACCGATGAGGTGCTGGATCACAAATTCCCAGCGGGATTCAAACCCGTAAACATAGAGGCATACGACGGAACAACAGACCCTGGAGTCTGGATTGAGGATTACATCCTCCACATACACATGGCTAGAGGAGATGATATCCACGCCATAAAATAATTACCCCTCAAGCTCAAAGGGCCAGCTCGGCATTGGCTCAAAAGCCTCCCTGAAAATACCATTGGAAGTTGGGAAGAGCTCGAGGATGCCTTTCGGGCAAATTTCAAGGGACTTATGTCCGTCCTCCGGATGTAGATGATTTAAGTCACATAACTCAACAACCCGGAGAGTTAGCCCACAAATTCTGGAACAGGTTCCTTACCAAAAGAACCAAATAGTCGACTGTCCGGACACCGAAGCCTTAGCAGCTTTCAAACACAATGTCCGAGACGAATGGCTCGCCAGACACCTCGGCCAGGAGAAGCCGAGAACCATGGCTGCATTAACAAGCCTCATGACCCGCTTTTGCGTGGGAGAGGATAGTTGGCTGGCAAGATGCAGTACCAGCGACCCAAGTACATCCGTAGTCAGGGATGGAAATGGAAAACCACGACGCAGCAAGGACCAGCGCCGGACAAAGGGAAACAGCCCGAAGAGAACGGCGGTCAACACCGGATTCAGAAGCTCCCGGCAGAGTCATAAAAGACCACCCCTCAAGGATAACAACGACGAGCTATCCAACCTAAACAAAATCTTGGACAAAATATGCCAAATCCACAGTACTCCCGGGAAGCCTGCAAACCACACCCACAGAGATTGTTGGGTCTTCAAGCAGTCCAGCAAACTCAATGCCGAACACAAGGGGCTCGACACACCAAGCGAGGATGATGAAGAACCCCACAAGCAGAGCACCGGAAAACAAAAGAATTTCCCACAAAAAGTCAAAACAGTGAATTCACTTCAAGTGACAAAAGGGGAAAACAGAGCGGCGCCCATAGAAACACGTGCATACGGTCTATCCCAAAGAGAGTCCCAACGATGGTTGTCAAAACCAATCACCTTCGATCATCAGGACTATTCGAAGTATCCGGAACGCAGGATGGACTGCCTTGATATTAGATCCTATAATCGACGGACTCCAATTTACACAAGTCCTAATGGACGGAGGTAGCGATCTAAACCTGCTATATAAGGACACAATCTGCAAAATGGGGATAGACCCAACCAAAATTCGCCATAGCAACACCTCCTTCAAAGGGGTAATGCCAGACCTATATGCCCATTGTACGGGCTCCCTACCGCTAGAAGTTGTGTTCGGCTCATCCGACAACTTCCGCCACGAAAAGTTAACCTTCCAAATCGCCCCATTCGAAAGTAGCTATCAAGCACTACTGGGGCGTGAAGCTTTCGCCCGCTTTAATGCATTACCGCATTATGCATCTCTTACACTTAAAATGCCCGGTCCACGCGGCATCATCTCATTAAAAGGGAGCATTAAGTGTTACTCGAGCACGGAAGAACGTGAGACTGCCTTGACAGCCCCACACCAATCCGGCTCCGCTAATCAAAGAACCTGAATAGGTCATTCGAACCCCGGACATGGCTAGACGAGTCCGGCGCCCACTAGTGGCATACACCCGTACAAGGGGTTGCACACATGTACAACTAGAGACAATAAAGCTCAATTTTATTCACTCTTCGAACCGTACTATGTTTATTCAATATAAAGTACATTTTTCGCACGATCTTTTTTCTTTTTTCAAACTAAGTTCTTCTCTTATACAGATGAACACCGTGCTACACCCGTCCAGGATACGGCACAACGGAGACACAGGCGCAGACGTGCAGTAGGGACCCGTTGCAAGGATTCTTTTCAGATTAAGACCCTGCGTAAACCTTTTTGTTGTCTCTTGTTGATACACATCCCCCGGTTTCTTGCTATAACCGAGGAGGAGGCTAGCGTTTTGGCATCGGCCGCGTCAGAATTTTTTGCGTGCACGGACACCGGGGCTTAGGGCATTATTCGCCTGTTTTCATAAAAGACCGAATACCTTAGGGAGTGTTCGGCGTCTCGAGTTAGGCCTTATATGCATCAACTCTTTGGTCAACTGTTGGGTTTGCCCGGCTCCCATGTTTTGGTACCTTACGTTCCGTTATATCGGCTAAGGTAGCGCTGGGAGAACCACTGCGATTGTGCCCCGGTTGAGCTGAGTTGAGCACCTCAGTGGAGAAAGCTAAAACTGACTGTCATGATATAGCGTGAGACTGGTCGACCACTCGACAACCCAGTGGAATGTTTAGAATTCCCCCGCATTGATGAAGGGCCGTTTCCCGGTCAGGCACATACGCGCCCCGAATTCGGGAGAGCGCGGTGCCCCTAGGGGCTATATAGTAGCCCCACCATCGAACTCCTATGGCTAAGTGAAAGTGATAAAGCATTATAGTCCGGTTGCCTAGTTTGCTACGCTATCACCTCCTTTACAGGACCAAGACGTTGGATTAAGTGTGAAAATGCGCCTTTTTGAAAACACCCCCGCACTATGTGCGTGGGGGCTGAAGCCGAAGACTGCCATCTTCCAGGTTATATACACATATACATCAACGGCCGCACAGGGGTGTTTTAATACTTGAAAGCACAAATATAAAAAGCTATTATATTATATTGAAACATTGTTTTCACATGTCATTTAAACACAATATCCTTCGAGCACTACGTCTCTATTAAACGAGCGCCCTGCAGGACTTCCTCAAAATAGTGCTCGGCAGGTACTCGGCTTCTGTCCGAATCTTGGGATGTAACGTCGGTGGCCTTCATCTCCGCCCAGTATGTCTTGACACGGGCAAAAGCCATCCGCGCACCCTCTATGCATGCTGACCGCTTCATTGCATCGATATGCGGCACTGCACCAAGGAACTGTTGCACCAAGCCAAAATAACTCTTCGGCTTGGGGCTTTTAAACCACAAATGAGTCACGACAGCCTTCATGGCAAGTCCGGACAACCTATTCAGCTCAGCCCATTCGCCAAACGATCGGTCAACGAAAGTGGACGCTCCGGACTATGGAATGCGACCAAAAAGCTCTTCCATTCCGTGATCCTTTTAACCTCGGAAGTGTTCGCGGCGTCTGCGGCACTCGCCGCCAAATCCAGATAAGCATCCTCCGCACCCCACAGCCGGTCCAATTGAGCGTACTTAGGATCCGTGAATTTCCTCCGCAGCAGAAAGGGCTTTCCAGCCGCAATATCTTCGGCTTGATGTAGCTCCTCCTTCATAGCTCTCATCGCAGAACGAGCATCCCTTGGCCTCGGTGGTGGCCTTTTCAGGTCCTCTTGTTTCGCTCGATCTTCTTTTTCAAGAAGCTCGCAACGGTCAGTAGCATTCTTCAATTTCACGGCCATCTCGACCACTTCTTTCTTGCTTCGGCAAAGGAGCATGTTCGGCTTTTAGCTCTTGACCGCCTTTAAGGTCAGCCGCATCACTTTTTCGGCTTGCTCCTTGGCTCGGGCGAGCTCCGCCGAAGGTTCTCCATAGCAGCGGCACCATCTGCATTAAGCATACGTGTTGTAAGGCATGGGCGTCAAGCTCCCTTACCAGTGTCCGCGGAGAAGTTGCATACCTTGTGACTCGTCAAGCCGCTTATTAACAAGCGTGATGTCCGCATCCGCCCGCGTCAAGTTGCCGCTTGATTCGGCAAATTCATCGATCCGGCTAGCCACCGGACGCTTCGCCACCTACATAGGAAGAGCGCATATTATACCTGGGGTTATGATCCTCGGCGCGCCGTCATCTTTGACACCGCACCAAGTCTCAGGGGCTACTATCTATACAGGGCGCATTTTATATGCAAAACTGTCAGAAGGTACATCATTTTGCGTACCTCAAAACCCGCCAGTAAACTTACGGCGGCTTCATGCAATCCGCTCTCAGCGGATGAAATCCTTTCAATCACCGTACCCATTAACGTACGTATGAGCGAGAATCAGTTTGAGGGAAGACACCTCTCAAGGGGCGATCGGCTCATATATTTATAGCAAGATTACGAGTCTTGGAGACCAAGAAAGAATCCTATACGTGTATATGTACAACTGTATACAAACGGAATACACGTGAATAGCTATACAAAATCATACTTTAACATCCCCCCGCAGTTTGTGCGTCGGTCGAACGCGTAAACTGTACCGAAAATCCTCGAAGAGGTGAGATGGCAACCCCTTCGTCATGATATCGGCAAACTGTTGTGAAGACGGCACGTGAAGAACCCGAATCTGACCGAGAGACACCTTCTCACGAACAAAGTGGATGTCGATCTCGATGTGCTTCGTGCGGCGATGCTGGACCGGGTTGCGGGCCATATAGACAGCACTGACGTTATTGCAGAAGACAACAGCCGCGGACGGGAGAGGACGATGAAGCTCGAGAAGAAGCCGACGGCTGGCAGCACTCAGCCACGGCATGAGCGACGGCTCTGTACTCTGCCTCGGCACTGGAGCGAGACACCGTGGCCTGGCGTTTGGATTACCAGGACACCAGGTTGTCGTCGAGATAGACACAGTAGCTAGAGGTGGAGTGTCGGGTGTCGGGGCAGCCGGCCCAATCGGCGTCGGAGTAGGCGGTGAGCGAGGAGGCCGGCGTGGAGTGAAGCTGAAGACCGAGGTCAAGAGTGCCACGAACATATCAAAGTATCCGCTTGACGAGGTCGAGATGTGGCTCCCGAGGGGCGTGCATGTAGAGGCACGCTTGCTGCACAGCATGAGCAATGTCGGGACGGGTGAGCGTCAGGTACTGAAGCGCGCCGGCAAAACTCCGGTACTCAGTAGAATCAGTGACGAGGGGACCCTCATCGGCAGAGAGCTTGCAACGTGTGTCGATGGGCGTCACATACGGGTTGCAGTCCATCATACCGGCGCGCTGAAGAAGGTCGATGGCGTACTGGCGCTACGAGAGAAGCATCCCCGAAGTAGAGCGAGAGACCGAGATCCCGAGGAAGTAAGACAAATCCCCGAGATCTGTCATGGAGAACTCGTGGTGGACCTGGTCGGTGATGTGTTGGAGAAGCCCGGCGCTGGAGGCGGTGAGGATGATGTCGTCGACGTAGAGAAGCAAGTAGGCCATCTCGGTACCGTGCCGAAACACGAACAGAGACACGTCGCTCTGGGAAGCCACGAACCCAAGACGATGAGCATGATGAGCGAACCGTTGGTACCACGCGCGAGGCGCCTTCTTAAGTCCATAGAGGGACTTGTGGAGCAGGCAGACATGCTGAGGCCGCGTGGGGTCGATGAAGCCGGGCGGCTGGTCACAGTGAACCACCTCATCAAGATCGCCATGGAGGAAGGCGTTCTTGACATCCAGCTGGTGAACCGGCCACCCATGGGAGACTGCAATGCTGAATACAACGCGGATTGTAGCCGGTTTGACAACAGGACTAAAAGTCTCGTCGTAGTCAATACCAGGCTGTTGAGAGAATCCGTGGACCACCCACCTGGCCTTGTATCGGGCAAGACCACCATCAGCGCCAAACTTGTGCTTGAAGATCCATTTGCCTGAAACAATGTTAGCACCAACCGGGCGAGGAACCAGAGACCAAGTGCGGTTCTGAATGAGAGAAGCGTACTCCTCGGTCATAGCAGCATGCCAAAGAGGATCCTGAAGGGTGGAGCGATATGTTTTTGGGATGGGAGAGATGACGGAGTGCTCGGCTGACAGATTGAGTTTGTCAATCGGCTGTACGATGCCGCGCTTGGCGCGCGTGAGCATGGTATGAGTGTTGATGGCCGGAGCAGTGCTGCTGCGGGAGCGCCGGGGAGGGGGAGGGGGTGGCGGTGGTGGTGGGGAAGGAGATGGGGCGGGAGACGCAGGCGGTGTGGGCGCGGGCGAGGCGGGCTCGTCGACGAGGCGCGTGGGGGAAGTCGGGCCATGCATGGTGGGCTGGGCCGGAGAGGCCGGCGCCATGCTGGGCTGGCCCGGTATGGTGTCGAGGACCACGGGGGTCGGGTGCGTGGCGGCTAGGTCGAGCAGAAAATCAAGATCGTCCGGGGTTGCATCGGTGCGATCTGTGGCGAAGGGAAAGGTGTGTTCGTCAAAGATGACGTGACGGGAGATAATGACACGGCGCGATGACAAGTCGAGGCATCTGTAACCGCGATGGGAGGTGGGGTAACCGAGGAACACGCACGCAGTGGAGCGTGGAGCGAGTTTGTGAGGTGCCGTGGCGGATTGGTTCGGATAGCACAAGCACCCGAAAATGCGAAGTTCGGAGAAGGAAGGTTTTGTTGGTATAGTAGGGTATAAGGGATGCGGAATTGTAGGGCTTGGCTAGGACGGCGATTTAGGAGGAAGGTGGCGACAGAGAGAGCCTCGGCCCAATAGGAAGGAGGCATGAAAGCCTGGAAGAGAAGGGTGCGGGTTATGTCATTGAGGGTGCGGATAGCCCGCTCAGCCTTGCCGTTTTGAGGAGAAGTATAGGGGCAAGACATGCGTAGGTGAATGCCATTGCGGGCAAGAAACTCGACAAAGGTGGAGTTAACAAACTCGGTGCCGTTGTCTGTTTGGAATGAAACTACCGGTAGGTTGAATTGTGTGCGTGCATAGGCGACGAAGTTAACGAGAAGATCACACGTGTCGGATTTCCGGCGGAGTGGGTAGGTCCAGATAAAATGAGAAAAATCATCAACAATGACCAAATAATATTTGATGCCGGAGTTACTAGCAACGGGTGATGTCCACAAATCACAATGAAGTAATTGGAACGGAACGACACAAAAGGTGGATGATCTAGTAAACGGTAGACGCACGTGCTGCCCAAGTTGGCATGCATGACACACTTGAGTGCTTTTATTACAAGGTATATCGAATTCTGAAGATAAATGTGACATAGAGTCACGACCCGGATGTCCTAAACGACGATGCCATAGCTCCGATGAGGTGGTGGTGGCGACGAGTCCAAACGGCGGACCGGGGCTACTGCAGCGAATAATCTCGCGCCGAGTGTGAAGATCCTTAATAGAAAAACCACACGGGTCATATTCAACAGAAACCGAGTTATCAATGGTAAACTGACGAGTAGAAAGAAGATTTTTGATAATATCGGGAACAACTAGAACATTGTTGAGGTGGAAAGTGTGGCTAGGTGTGCGGAGAGTAATGTGGCCGGTGGCGGTGACGGGAAGGGGATCGCCATTGCCAACGGTGACACGGAGTGGAGGGGGAAGGTAGGAGGAGGTGGAGAGTATACCAGGGTCGGAGACCATATGCGAGGTGGCGCCGGAGTCCATAACCCAGGCGCCTGGTGTAGATGGGCCGGCGGCTGGTGAGCCGGCAATGGCGTTCAGGGCGGCGACGAGGGGGGAGCAGTCCCATGCCGGGCCGGGGTTGTACGACGCCGCAGGTGGAGGCGGGTTGGTGCCCCAGGCCTGACCGTGCAGCGGGGCAAGCTGGGTCGTGTAGGCCACCTGTCCTGGGGGCACCCAGGTGGACTGACGGTGCGGCGGCGCTGGTGCGGCAGGCCATGGGGCCGGCCCAAGGAGGCCAGCGCCCTCGGCAGGAAGAGCCGGGGCGGCGGAGGGGCGCCAAGTGGCCTGCATCTGCTAGGCCTGGCCGGTGTACGGGTTGAAGCAGATCCACGGGCCAGGTGCCGCGGGGGAGGGGGGTGCGCGTTGTTGGAGTTGGCCGCACCCCCGCTGGCGTTCTTCTTCTTCTTCGACCAGCGGCCGCCGTTGCTGTTGTGTCCGCCGGAGGTGGCGTGGCCGCTGGGGTTGCCGCCGGTGGAGGATCCGGCGGTGTTGCCGTAGAGGGCGACCTGAGAGGACCCGGAGCCACCGGGAACGGCGTTGGCGAGCTGGTTCTCCCGCAGAAGGAGGAGGGAGCGCGTCTGCAGGAACGTCGGAGGCGGAACCTGCATCGTGACGAGGGTGGTGATGTCGGAGAAGCGCGGATTGAGGCCCCGAAGGCATGTGAGGACCAAAGTTTGGTCCTGCACGGGCTGCCCCACGTCCGCCAATGCGTCGGAGAGGGCCTTCAGGCGGTGGCAGTAGGCGGTGATGGTGAGATCGCCCTGGACGATGGCCCGGAACTGCGCCTCGAGGTAGACGGCCCGGGTGAGTTGGTTGTCGAGGAAGAGGTTCCGGATCAGCGCGTAGGCGTCGTACGCGGTCTGATCTTGGGCCATGATGGTGTCAAGGATGTCGTCGCTGATGGATCCATACAGCCACGAACGGACAACGTAGTCCTGGCGCCGCCAGTCGGCCGTGCGTGCGTCCGGCGGTGTGACGGCGGAGATGTGATCCATAAGCTCGTACTTGCCGAGGAGGACGGTGATGAGCATGCGCCACTTGGCATAGTTGGACTGCTACAAGTCGAGGACGACGGGGACGTGCGTCTTGACGCTGGCAACATGGACGGCCTAAGAGACGGTGACGAGAGGGCGGGGGCGGTGGCGGCGGAGGTGGAGTTGGTGAGGGCCCCGGAGGTTTGCGCCCCGAGCATGGACGACAAGGACGCGGCGCTGGACATGGCGGCGATCGGGGCAGGAGGGGAAACCGCGGCGGCGCTTTAGGGTTTGGGCGGCGGCGGCGGAAGCTAGGTTTAGGAAAGAAGGGCTGATACCATGTAAGCGAGAATCAGTTTGAGGGAAGACGCCTCTCAAAGGGCGATCGGCTCATATATTTATAGCAAGATTACAAGTCTTGGAGACCAAGAAAGAATCCTATACATGTATATGTACAACCGTATACAAACGGAATACACGTGAATAGGTATACAAAATCATACTTTAACAGTACGGTGATCTTCTGAGATAGATGCTCGCCCGAGCAGATCCTTCAGCTCCTCCGACCGTACACCCGTTGGTGCCGGACTCGTCCGGTGGCCTTTTTCGAAGGCCGGACACGGAGGGCTTTGAGGGGACATACGGCTGCCTTCTGGCCCTGCCGGATTCGGAGAAGCCCTCCGCGACGACACCTCAGGGTCGCCCGCCTCGCATGATGGTACGGCAGGCGGAGGCGTTTCGCTCTCCATCATCTCCGGATCAAGATCCCCTGAAGACGAGCTATGCTGTGAAGGGCTGAGATCCGAACTACAAGGTAAATTTCGGTTAACTTTCAGAAAGAAAATGGGGATGTCTCTCTTTTAATAAAAAAAGGCCCCCCTTTACTTACGGCTCGCTGGAGGGCTGATCTCCTTGGGGAAATAGTGCGGACGGGGCATCTCCCGCCGCAGGACCCTCTGGTGAAGTTTTCTTCCCCGCTTGAGGCTTTGGCCTCCCGGGATCTTCAGAGGCGGTCCTGTTCTCCCCTTGGAGGGAGGGATTCTTGATCCCCCCTTCCTTGATAGCCTCCTTCACGGAGGCAGTAGTTCCCTTGTTCCCCCTTCGCCTTCTTCAAAAGGCACAGCCTCTAGCATCTTGGTTAATACAGGATCCGGCGTGGTCTCAGGGAGGGGGGCCGGACACCTGATCAGTTTTGCTTTTGCTATCCACTCCTGTTTAAGGGACAACTCTTTTAAGGGCAAGTGTATGTTAAATATGCGGATAGCATGTCCGGCATGTGACTACTTACCAGATGTCCGTGCGATTGCAGCTCAGACCTGTGTCCTCGGTTAAGTCCGGACACATTGCTTGTGATCCGAAGAACAGTTGGTACATCTCCACGGGTGTTACGCCCATAAAATGTTGGAGAGCTCGTGGTCCCTCCAGATTAAACTCCCACAGGCGCAGGGGGCGATGTTTGCAGGGCAGGGTGCGACCAATCAGCATGACCTGCGCTACTACTACCAGATTGATCTCCCTCTCTCGGAGGTCTCGAATCTGACCTCGCAATGTAGGTACGTCCTTGGACGGTCCCCAGTCGAGCCCTTTATTGACCCATGACGCCAGCCGCAGTGGAGGGCCCGAGCGGAAAGCAGGTGGCGCCGCCCATTTGGTGCCCCTGGGAGCGGTAATATAAAACCACTCTTGTTGCCATAAGTTGAGCTCCTCTTGAAAAGAGCCCTCGGGCCATGGAGCGTCCGCATTCTTGCTTATAACAGCCCCTCCGCGCTCTGCCTAATGTCCCTTGATCATCTTCGGCTCCATTTTGAAGGTCTTGAGCCACAATCCGAAGTGAGGGGTAATGCAGAGGAAGGCTTCACATACGACAATGAACGACGAGATGTGGAGGATGGACTCCGGATCCAAGTCATGGAATTCCAGCCCGTAATACAACATGAGCCCCATCACAAAAGGGTCCGTCGGGAAGCCTAAACCCCGAAGGAAGTGAGACACGAATACCACGCTCTCACCAGGCTCGGGAGTGGGAATAACCTGCCCTTGGGCAGGCAGCCTATGCGAAATTTCGCTGGTGTGATACCTGGCATCTCTCAGCTTTAGCACCTCTTCTTCCGTAACGGAGGAAGACATCCACCGGCCGTGCAGGTCGTAGCCGGACATCGTCGAAGGTTCGAAGCGCCTAAATTTGGAGCTTTGGGTGTTGGAACTCGAAGCGAGGGGCGGATTCGATTGAGATTGAAAGAAAGGAGCGGGCCTTGGTCTTGTTATAAAGAGGTTGATACCAAGAGCCCCCCCCCCCACGTGACCGTTCAGGACTCGCCTTCGATGGAGGAGGCGTGCCAACGGGCATGACTGGGTTACCCACGCCCGTATTGATGAGGATCCCGGAATAAGGGGGCACGATCTCCGCTCTGATAAGACGTGCCAAGGAAACCGCCTCGCTAAACGCGCTGAGGTGGAACAGTAAAAACGATTCGTATAAAGGCTGGCCGTGGTGTGATGTCACACCGCGGAATACGTCAGCAGATCTGCAAAAGTTATTCTCTCTATGGTAGTATGTGGAACTTGTTTTGCGAGCCGGACACTATCCTTGTGTTCAAAATCTTTTATGAAGTATTCGGAGGAGGAACCCGCCTTGCAATGCCAAGACAATATGCGCGCGGACTCGTCGTCATTGAAGCCTGGTTCAGGGAGCTACCGAGGGAGTCCCGGATTAGGGGTGTCTGGATAGCCGAACTATCACCGTTGGCGGACTCTGGACTATGAAGATACAAGATTGAAGACTTCGTCCGTGTCCGGATGGGACTTTCCTTGGTGTGGAAGGTAAGCTTGGCGATACGGATATGTAGATCTCCTACTATTGTAACCGACTACGTGTAACCCTAACCCTATCCGGTGTCTATATAAACCGGAGGGTTTTAGTCCGTGGGGCTAACAATAATCATACCATAGGCTAGCTTATAAGGTTTAGCCTCTCGATCTCGTGGTAGATCCACTCTTGTACTACCCATATCATCAATATTAATCAAGCGGGGTAGGGTATTACCTCCATCGAGAGGGCCCGAACCTGGGTAAAAACATCGTGTCCCTTGTCTCCTGTTACCATCCGCCTAGACGCACAGTTCGGGACCCCCTACCCGAGATCCGTCGGTTTTGACACCGACAAGGGTAAATCGTTTTTTTTTTGCCCGGACGCACTTCCTTGCGTGCGAAGATGTAGCTGGTGGGTCCCAGCAGTCAGGGGGTGAATCGTTTTTTTTTGCCCGGACGCACTTCCTTGCGTGTGAAGGTGTCGCTCGTGGGTCCCAAAGGTCAAGGGGGCGAATCGTTTTGTTTTTTTTTGTCCCGGCCGCACTTCCTTGCGTGCAAAGATGTAGCTGGTGGGTCCCAGCAGTCAGGGGGAAACATTTTTTTCACGAAATACAGTAGCCCGTCCGGTGGGTCCCAGCTGTCAGGTGGAGGAATCATTATTTTCCGCATAATAAGGAGGCACTTCCTTGCTGCGGTTGTGGACCCAGCTGTCAGCCTCTCCGCGTACAGTCCACGTCCGATGGAGGTCGTTCCTTGACCACGTTGACCACGCCGCGCCGAGAGCACCAGGGCGGTGGACGACGGCGAGGCCTAGGAAGGGGACGATGGGGAGTCGGGAAGACGCAGCGGTGGAAGCCCGAGCGGAGAGAATCACGAGGGTTCACTTGGTTCGCTACATGTGAGGTTGTCGACGCCGCAGGCCTGGCCACCGTGGGAATAGAAGGGGCGGTGAGGCCTCCGCGGCGGCAAAGACCCGACCATGGGAGGCGTGAGCATGCGGCACGATCCGGGCGCTGCTTTGGGCGGCTGGAGCAAGAAGACCAGATATTGAAGAAGCACTACGGCCGTTGGATGGACATCGTACGGTCACTGGAGCTGGAATCGTTCATATTGACTAAAGTTGACAAAGGCCCCCGTCCCAGTCAACTTAGTAGGCCCACAAGTCAGCCTCCCACTATGGTGGATCCCAGCTAGCAGGGGGAGTATTCATTTTTTGTGCGTAATAAGGAGGCACTTCAGGTGGATCCGGACTGACAGCGGGGGGAATGTTTTTTCGCGAAATACACTGGCCCGTCTGGTGGGTCCCAGCAATCAGGGGGAAACGTTTTTTCACGAAATAAGGTGGCCCGTCCGGTGGGTCCCTACTGTCAGGTGGAGGAATAATTATTTTGCACGTAATAAGGAGGCACTTCCTTGCGGCCGCCTGGACCCGGTGTCGCTCTCCACGTCTGATACTCTTTTCGATGGAAGTCGGTCGTTGACCACGTTGACCATGCCGCGCCGAGAGCACCAAGGCGGTGGTCTGGATGATCGTGAGGCCTAGGAAGGGGATGACGCAGAGCCGAGGAAGACGCAGCAGTGGAAGCCCGCGCGGAGAGGAGTACGAGGGTTCACTGGTTCGGTTGCGGTGTGAGGCTGCTGTCGCCGCAGAATAACAGGGGGTGTAGGTGAGTAGAGGGATGGCCTGGCCAGCAGTGGGAGTAGTACGGGGCGGTGAGGCCTCCGCGGCATCACAGCCGGCCACGGGAGGCAGGAGCACGCGACACGACCGGCGCTGCTTTGGGTGGCTGGAGCAAGAAGACCAGAGGTTGAAGAAGCACTACGGCCGTTGGATGGACATCGTATTTATCAATGCAGCTAGAATCGTTTATATTGACTAAGTTGACAAAGCCCTTGGTACGTGTTAACTTAGTAGGCCCACAACTCGGATTTGGCAGAGAACATATAGCCCATTTGCGATTTGTAAGAATGTACAGCCCATTTTTTAATTCTAACAGAATTTACTACAGCCCATTTACAGTTTGTTAAAAGTACAGCCCAACTTCTAGCTAGGACAACGATTAATAATTTCAAACAACCGCTCAAAACAGAATTCAAAAAAATCCCACATTTTGATGGGATCCGAAATATTTTATCCGAAATTTCTAGTCAAGTTAAATATAATTTCAAAATAAAGTTGTATTACGTTAAAATCCAACGAAATATTGCGTACAAGAACAAGTAATGAAATTAAAATTTCCAAATTCCAAAAATAATATATTTTTCAAACTAATTACATGTTTGGTGCATAGTAATTGCCCGGTTATTATAATTACATCCCATTTATTATTTCTTAAAGTCCATTTTCTTGTTAAGCCTAATGCATACCTCCTAGGAAACTTTGCAGCCCAGCGGGGCGGATAACAAATTGACCCGGATATTGTGTACAACTGTCGGCCCAGTTGCATTGCTGATGTTGAAAAAAGGCACTGTGTAGTAGAGTACAACCTAACATGGTTACTCAGCCCACATTCAATATTTGGAAAGGCCCAAACAAGGCTTCAGACAACTTTTTGAAGTCATCGAGCTCGATTAATAACTTAAGAAAAAGTTAGATTACAAAGTGGAACCTAATTAAAAGCTGTCACGAGCAAATAAATAATTCAACGGGTCCCACTTGTGCGTAGCGCGTGTGTGTGCTCAAGGTGTGTGTGTGTGTGTGTGTGTGTGTGTGAGAGAGAGAGAGAGAGAGAGAGAGAGACCCATCGGTTAATGCTCAGAATACATCTTTTCGCCATATGCATTGCCGATGCTTAGTAAAACTTATATAGTTGACACAATCATATAGAACATCATAGCACTTGAACTTGCATACAAAAATTTCACACAAAGCGGCACAATCAGGATGGAAGCGATGGATCGCTACGGAAGGGCTATGTTGAAACCAACGGTCATACATAATGGTTCATCGCCTTTATAAATGACGGGAAATATCTTGAATGTTGTCCAAAGAAAATGCATGCATAACACACTAAGTTCTGCTAGCACATTAAGTTGACGTACAACCCTTTCTAAAAAAACATTCAGGTACAAAAATAGAACAGGTCACAATCAAATGTACCGACATATCGCTGCTTCGCACCCATAGCTCGGATTTAACTAGTACTATCCGACAAGATCCAGTTGTTACCTCAAATTAGAGCACATCCAGCAGCCAGCCCTGCCTCTTTCTCCCAAGGAAGCGATGGCCTCCGGCCGCGATGGAGTAGGCCCTGTGCCATCCATCGTTCCGAGCAACACGGGGAAAGTCTGACGTTGCCTCCTGTAATGGACGTCATCATCGGTCCCTGGCACCAGCGGCGGCGGCGGGACTTCGATTGATGGATTGACCACTTCTTCGACATGCACGAACACTCGATACAGGTACATCCCTAACATGGTCCGCGGCGACCTTGGTGGCGACGAATAGTACAAACCCAGTTCCTGCACTGGTATCTCAACACCAATCACCTTCAGTATGGTGGACGGCTTCTTCATCCATGCCATAACCGTCAGAGACCAGCTGTCTGGAGGAACAAACATACTTACGAGCTAACCTCCAAGGTCGTTGATAATCTCGTTCATGGACTCGTTGTTCCAAGCATGTCGAGGCATGCTGTGGAAGGTAAGCTTTGTTAAAAAACTCAAGCTCAGAGGGCACCGAGCCCCATCCTGGGTGCCACCGATCAAAGCTCACCAGTGCGCCATCGCAGAACAAACGCCGGAAAGATTCGAACACACGACTGCAGTCGAAAGTTGTCCGGAACCTGACGAAGAAATCAGCCGATGGCGGAAACACTTCGACGAGCAAGTCACTTATTTGGATGCCGTGTGCAATGCCAAGAGCTTTGACAAGGTCGTCCGGCGAGACGGGAGGCCGGTCGCTGTTGATGGTTACCATCAACACTTTGCCGGCAAAGTGGTCGTCAAGCGCCGCCATGGCACTGTTGAGCGACAAAGACGCAGCCGATCGGGGCAGGATTTAACCTCGTGATCTCCGGCTCGGAGATCCGCGTTAACCGGCGACATGATAGTGCGCTTGAGTACATGTGAGTACAGGAGGGGATTTAGGGGAATCGGAGTAGGAATCGAGATTCCAGAGGTGGGGAGGGGCGGAGACCTGGGATGAAAAGGTAGCATGAATTTTGAGCACGTAGCAATATGCTCTCGGCGCGCAAGCGCACGAAAACACCGGTGGCGCCCACATGTCGGCCTAAGAGTCCTTATTCTTTCTTTTTTGGAGAGCCTGGCCTTTTTTTTCAGGATCTTTTGAGAGCCCGGCCCGAGAGTCATAATTGACCTGTTTGGCATTGCGTTACTACTCGGCCCATATTCAACGACGCCTCACTGGCCCAAACAATTGTACATCATCGAAAAGACAGTGAACTCAAATTATATAACTAGAAAAAAGGAGATATACTCTGAACACTGGAGAATGGTGATGCCCTCATTTAGCCCACCAGTAGTTCGAGACAATAAACAGTTTGAAACAATGATATATACAACATTCGAACACTGACTAGTGACTACTACTCACATAAACAACAAGACATGATAGTTCATAAGAAGTCTTGCTACACCACCAAAATGCACCCATCTGCAGCACTCAGACTCTCATGATCCAGACGAGAATGACATTCTAAACAGAAGCAACTATTACATAGAAAGAGTGACATAGACGAGGATGACCAAATGACAAGGAATATGCATAACAAAAGAAAGAACTACCCATCCAGAACCAGCAACAAAGACAACAAAGTCATTCGAAGAGATGATCCAACACCATCATAATTTGCAGCTCCGCTTCAGCGACCACTGATCCGGAGACACCAGAACTCCACCCTTTCGATGCACCAGCCCAATTACCTAACAACCTGAAGGCTTGAACCACATCATCGTCATCGTAATTGAGACATCCAAGGATCAAAGTTAATCCGGATGCCTTTGTCATTCTCACCTTCTTTTGGCTGCAGGTTGTATCGTTGACAATCAGGGGAGTTTGCTCCCGAACTCCTAGGGCTCGCCGTGTAGACACAGTTTTCCATAGCAAACAGAGCCTCTCTGCCATCAAGGTCCTTGCCAACGGTGATCTCCTCGTTAATCGGATAATTGAGTCCGAGAAACAGAGAGTGTGAACCAAGGCTGTTTACCCGCCTCCAACTAAAAAATCCTAAAGGCCCCAACAAGCTAGTATCCTGCTCATAGACATAACATCCACTGTCCGGATACTCACGTATTACAGGGTGCTTGTATACAGTGGGGTTTTTGCAATATAACTTTTCCGGCTCATGTGTCCGAATGATCATCAGTCTTTTGTCGTCAGTTCGATCGAGCGAGGAACCAGTTGTGCTTCCCTGTTTTTGGCAAAGGTGGTGTGATTACAAAGGGCGTGAATCAGAGGGACACTACATCATATCAAAAAGTACAGGCATTGTTAATGTAAGATCAGCATTGTTCGTAGTATGAGTAGGATAATGCAAGAAACAAGATTGATATGTCCCTGTTGGAACTGGGAGGAAAATACAGGGAAATGTATACTGGGTTCAAAAATATAGAAGTGCCATGCATGGTTATACTCATGTTATCTCGCAATCGATTGTTCACAGGAAACTACCATGGCATGCATGTTATGTAATCATGTTCTGTCGTCACAAACAAATTCTTCAAGGTAACTAACAGACCATGCATTGTTATATACTCGTGTTCTGTGGGCAAAAATATTGAGATGATATTATTCTAGCCATTGATTCTGTCAAGGGCGAATATAGGTATGTACACATGGTAAGCATTGCAGGATTTCACTACTTCCAAATATAGAGTTCTCCATATGCAAATTTACTTCCCTAATGTATGGTTAGATGAAACCAACAAAGGTGGTGCATGTTTCTACATCATGAAAATGAGGAAACTAACATGGCCATTGATACACACTCATATTTAGTACTAGTATATCGATTACTGTAAAATAAGGATAATATCCATATATTCCTAACCATTTGATTATTCAGGGTACAAATTGGCTGTAATGACATGGTCACAATCGCATGAATTAACTCATTCCAAATATAGCTGATTTACGGCATCTCTAATATATTGCCATAGTTCTACTCAAATTCTGCTCAAACAGGGATATGCCAATCATCAAAAAAAGTTCAAACAGTGTCATGGCGTCATCATTAACATGAGATGGAAACAACTTACACGCGCCGTCCCCAAAGAATACGTGGTGCCATCTGCTTTGTCGATCGCGTAGATGATGCCATTGTGTTCAATAGCATCACAGAAGTGTGTGTCAGCTTTGACGATGATCCACTACGAGCCAAGTTGTCTCCAACTAAAGAAGGCACCGGCGTAAAGATAGGCGAGTCCGCGGTCGAACAAGGCAATTAGCTTGAAGTCTGCATAATTCGCATGTCGTGTGGGCACTTGGCAGATTACAATCTTCTGCAAAACAAGGTCTGTCCAACTGACGTAGTAATCTAGATGACTTGGACCGCGATGGTAATACTCTATATAATCCAATGGAGGAAGGATAATCTCATGGGAGGTCTAGAAGTTCACGAGCACCAACTTTTTACCGTCTTCTCTGAAGGCAGCCATCCAGTGGGAGTTCATGCCGACCCAGTACATACCTGCCAAGAAGTTTCGAGCGATGGTGATCGGATCGATGTCGAGGGAAATGATGTACGGTGACACACTACATACCTGCAAAGAAGTTTTGGCTAATGGAGATCGGATTGAAGTCGAGGGGCATCATGCACGCCACCTTATCATGGTGAGCCAATCTCGCAAGACCAGATAGCAGCAAGCAGGGTGTCTTGAAAAGCTTAGGCCTCGCTTCGAGATGGACGTGTGCATGTCCCTCGAGCATGCAGCCAGCCGCAGGGTGGTCAACATATCCATACACGAACAACAGAGGTCGAGGATGTCACTGGGGAGATTGCTCCAAACGCGGCTCATATGGATGCTGTGTGGTTCGTGTTCGGCCATGGTGGAGTTTGGAAGGGGGCTTGATTTACGGTGGAGAAGGATGTCGGTGCTGGAGCGGCTAGCGAGGGAATAGTGGTACTGGGGAGGCGAGTGAGGCAACGGTACACGGGGCCACAGTGAGATGGAGACGGAGACGGAGACGGAGAAGGAGATGGAGTGGTGCTATGGGAGCAGAGAGGGAGACGAGGCGAGGCGCCAATGTCTTTGTCTGGCCAGTGGTGACAGATCGCAGTGCACAGGTGAGGCTGACTTTGGTAACCCGAACACGCCGCCGCCTCGGACTAGTGTCAGGCGCAGGGTGTTGTCACTTCACTGTGAGGACCGGATGAATAGTATTTTGACCATCAAGTGTACCATAGTTGTACTACTACTACTACTACTACTACTACTACTACTACTACTACTACTACTACTACTAGTAGTAGTAGGAACATGAGTACTCCAGTATTGTATAGCGGAAATAGGTCTCCCGTGCTAGCATGCCTGTTCACTTCATCGTTCAGGTATCATCCACATTGCAGCAGAACCAAATTCTCGTGCATGCCCAATCAACGCATACTGGCGATGCATGCAAAGTGGTCGCTGGTGCATCAAGGACGGCATGCAGATTGTTCCACACTTGAGAAGAGGAAAATGGAAAGGTAGAACGCGGCAAAGAGGAAGAGAACGCTGGCTAACGAGGCTGGGAGGGGATCGAGCAGGAAGTTAATGATTCACGCCTAAAGGTTTTGGGAAAACCTGATTTTCATAAGGTGACTTATACTCACCTAAACGGAGGGAGTATTCCTTAACCAGAGAATGTTGTGTCTCCCAGTCACGCGCCCAAAAAAAAGCTACGACACATTTTTTTTATCTGTTTGCATAGGTCCCACCTATCAGGAAGGATGGGCACGTACACGAACAGGTCCGACTCCTCAGTCTACCCGCATAGCCTTTTAGTTTAGTCTACCTAGCCGTCTAATCAACTACCTGCACGCCACTTCTCCCATTTACTTCTCCATCGGGAACCAATTCGCCTCGGCTTCTTCACCTCCCCTTCGTCTTCATTTGCATCCAAACCCCAGTACGTTCACATTGTTTTAACCTCTTTAAATAATCATCTACTACTTCGGTTAGACTAGCCATCTAATCCTAATTCTCCAAACCATAGCCCTCCGTTCCAGCGGTTCCAAATGGCGAAAGAGATCGAGATGCAGGTTTTTAGCGTCCAACATGTCCTCGTCGAAGGCTCGATGCGCATAGTTACCACCGTCACCGTCCACCCAAGGATTGTTCGGCAGTGGATCAACAATGTATCCAACTCCCTCAAAAAGGTAGAGACGAGGGTCATTGGTCTCGACGTAGAGTACACGGAGCGTGCCCTCGAAGATCCAGCCGCCATCCTTCACCGTGCCTCGAAGATGATGTTTTGGTGTACCACATCATACACTCGCCCTCCATACCGGTGAGCTTCACGATTTCTTGTCTCGGAGGGCGTATACTTACGTGGGGCAGCCATCGAAGGGGACAAATAGAAGCTGAAGCCGCATAACCTTGATTTGAAAAGCATCACGACCTACAACCCAGAATCAAAATTCCTGTAGAAGATTGTGCTAAACAGACACCATCCCTATTCGACGCAGCAAATTTTGTTCTCGGTACAAATCTTCAGAAGGGTGATGAGACGGTGGCATTAAGGTCGTCTGGATGGGACAATTATCCCTTGACGTACGAGCGGATAAAATATGCTGCCCTTGATGCCCGTGTGAGTTTCGAGATAGCTGGAAGGTCCAAAGAGCTTGTTGCGAAGCCGTCTCCCACAGAGAATGAGAACAAGAAGAAGAAGGCGAAGAAGAAGAAGAAGAAGAAGAAGAAGAATAAGAAGAAGAAGGCGAAGAAGAAGAAGAAGAAGAAGAATAAGAAGAAGAAGGCGAAGAAGAAGAAGGCAAAGAAGAAGAAGAAGAAGAAGAAGGAGAAGAAGAAGAAGGAGAAGAAGAAGAAGGAGAAGAATAAGAAGGAGAAGAAGAAGAAGGAGAAGAAGAAGAAGGAGAAGAAGAAGAAGGAGAAGAAGAAGAAGGATAAGAAGAAGAAGGAGAAGAAGAAGAAGGAGAAGAAGAAGAAGGAGAAGAAGAAGAAGGAGAAGAAGAAGAAGGAGAAGAAGAAGAAGGAGAAGAAGAAGAAGGAGAAGAAGAAGAAGAAGAAGAAGAAGGAGAAGAAGAAGCAGGAGAAGAATAAGGAGGAGAAGAAGAAGGAGAAGAAGAAGAAGGAGAAGAAGAAGAAGGAGAAGAAGAAGAAGGAGAAGAAGAAGAAGGAGAAGAAGAAGGAGGAGAAGAAGAAGGAGGAGAAGAAGAAGAAGAAGGAGAAGAAGAAGGAGAAGGAGAAGGAGAAGAATAAGGAGAATAAGAAGGAGAAGGAGAAGAATAAGAAGGAGAAGAAGCAGAAGGAGAAGAAGGAGAAGAAGGAGAAGAAGAAGAAGAAGGAGAAGAAGAAGAAGAAGGAGAAGAAGAAGAAGGAGAAGAAGAAGCAGGAGAAGAAGAAGGAGAAGAAGAAGAAGAAGAAGAAGAAGAAGAAGAAGAAAATGGTGCACCAGCAGGAGGGCATTATTGGATGGATGAACTATTTCCTCTCTTGTAAAAAAATTATTCCCTCTCGGTGTATATTGATATAGATGGACTATTTCAATGGTGTGCATGTCTTTGGAACAGAGTAGTAGCGTGGGTCCGCTTGACTATAAGGAACTATTTATCCGCATATATAGCTTTCTCTGCTACTCCTTCCAGTGATCGGTATGTAGTGCATGTGTCCGTAGACATGACAGCTTGTCCATGGAAGTTCAACTACGGCAACCATCACATTTCATCTCACGATTCCCACGATGCCTCTCCAACCCACGGCACCACGCCCCCCAACGTGCGCCTCACCCTTCTCGGCCGCACCGCACCTCTGCCTTTGTGTGCATGACATGTGGGCCACCTAAAATGCGGCGAGCATCAAGTTTCTACCACTGCCACCCGCGATTCCCACGATGTCGCTCGAACCCATGAAACCACACGTCCCCCGACCTGCGACTCATCCCTCTTGGCCCCACTGCCCCTCTGCCTTCGGGAGCATTACATGTGGACCAGTCACCTATCGGGTCCACATGTTATTGACTCAAAGGTAGGTGTAGTAAAGTAGCTGAAGCTCAGTCCCGACGGCCGAGAGGGAAATGTAACTCCTGCGCCAGGGCTTGTGGTGCTCCCGCAGCACGAACTCGTGCCAAACTCGAGATTTGTTTCTTTACTATACATGCACGCAATGATTTAATGGACATTTGTGACGCCCCGAGACCGATGCTCGAGAAGACTTCCATATATTCCGGGTTTCGCCGTGTGTTTCATTTGTGACTGCCCTTTTTATTTTTGCATTGCATCATGTCATCATGCCATCATCTCATAAATCTTTTGCAACTCAACTAAATAAATGGCATGGATCTTTGATCCATTTAAATCGAGGGATTCACATGGTGATTTCTCTTTATAACATATTAAAGCCTCTCAATATTATTAGGGAGCTATAATAAAATTATTACATTGTTTCGGTATCACCATAACACACTTGCAAATAATTCTCCATGCCTTTGTTATCTCATTTCTTGGTCTCCAACCTTGCCCATAAATTATTTCGTCATTTTCCGGAGCTCCACCAAAAATCCGAACATTTTTGGACCTTCCTTTATCAAGTCCTAGTTCAAACCCATTTGAATTAAATTCAAATGAGTTTGAATTTAAATCTTTCAATCATGGCCCTTCTATTTTTCTTGGTTCCAACTCAATTTTATGCGAGTCCGGAAAATTATCCCCATGCTAAATCTTTCCCTAACCCTCTCTTTCTTTTCCTCTCTCTATTTATTTTCTGCTAGAAAATTAGAGGGAGAGAGAAGAGAGAGACAGCCCAGCCGCCACTTGTATCAATCTAGGCCAGCCGCAGCCCACTACCTAAGCCGGCCCAAGGCCCAGCCGCGCCCCCTCTAACCCTAGCGCAGGGGAGAGCCTCCTGCTCGATCCCCATCTCCATCCAGCGCCGCACGCATCGAGCTCCCCTCGTCTCGATCCCCTCTGCCTCCATGAAACAGGAGGTCCTCGCGCCTCCGCTTCCGCCCAAGGCCTCACCCTTCCTTCTCCCCCGCGTCCCCATCGCCACCCTTGCGCCCGGCAACCCAGGAGGGCCACCCCAGCGTGGCCCTATCCTCTCCGCCATGAAGTCCTTCCTCGTCAGCCTCCTCTCTGCGCCCGTTGACCAAGGCCGTCCGCCTCGGAGCCGGCCTCCACCGCCTCCTCGCCAGCGCTCGGCCTCCTCCCCGAGCTCATGCTCCCTTCGTCCATGGCGCCAGCCAACCCCGCAGGCCCGCGCCGTCGCCTCCTCCGCATCGAGCCAGCGAGTGGTGCTCCCTGTGCCCGGTCCCCCTCGCCCCTTGCCGCCTCCTTCGTTGGTGGCGACCACCAGAGCCCGGAGTCCCCGCCACAAGCTCCATGCCGCACCCCTGCATCCTGCGACCGCATCAGCCGCAGCCGCCTCCATCTTTTTGTTCCTTGCGCGAAGAAGACCCATGCCCTTCAACCGCAGCATGCTTCGTTGGGTTGTCTCTGCAAGGCTCCGTTTCGAATCACTACCAAGGCCAAGACCATCCCAGGCAGGACCTCGTGTACGACTACACCCGGTGATGCGCCAAGTCCCACGACGTTGACGACCCTTCAAGTTCGACTATCGTTGCCATGTACCACTACCGTCGCAAGAACCGAGACCGGCAAGTCCGAAGACCCCAAGTACCACGACTGCCCTCGAGGACGTTGGCTCCGTCAAGTTCGACTACAACGTGTGTACAACTACCGTCGCCGTGAACCACTATTTCCACTACCGTCGCCGTGAACGACTACTTCCACTACCGTCGCCGTGAACCACTACTTCCCCTACGACCCGTGAACGACTACTTCCCTCGACGATTTTGAACCACCCCGAAATGCACGCTTCGAAGGTATAACACCGAGACGACGCCCATGAACGAATGCATGTTGTCTGAGATGAAACGTATGTTTGCTTCGTGCCCGTTTGCTCCATGCACGTTCCTCCTCGTTGGCCAACGCCACGTGGGCACCCGGTAACCGGGATCACCCCACCATCTCTTGCTTGTTCTACACAGCCGCACACTTCTCGTTTGCATCGGTATCTCAATCAAGTTATCGAGATCGACATGTTGCCGTGGCATCATTTTTGAATTCGTTGCCGTGGCACCCTTTTTGTTCCGCCATGGTGACCAAATGCTTCATAACATGCTCATGTCAACATTTTCATAAAATTGCTTAAAACTTGTATATGTCATCCGCATCATGATAACAACATTTAAATGTTTAAAATTGTTGTTGCATTAATTTGCTAAATGCATATGGGGATTTACGGATTTGTTGTCCGTTATATCCGGCCCCATTTAAATTGTTTAGATGGTATAGTTTATATTATGCTTCACCTCTTGCCATGTTTAACAACAGTTAATATTGTTGGGTAGCTTAAACGAGAGATAACTAAATAATTGATGTGGTGTTTTGTCAATATGCAACTTCGTTGCATATTGAGCTCCACTTAACTTGTAGTGTTGTTTGTGCATATTGCCATGCCATGCCTCATTAAACCGGACATGCATCATACTTGTTTGCGCATCATGCCATGTTTATGTGATGGTTGTTTACTATGTTGTTTGTTTCTTTCCGGGTTGCTTCTCTCGTTAGCTTCGGTTTCGTTCCGGAGTTGTGAGGATTCGTTCGACTACGTCTGTTTGTCTTCTTCATGGACTCGTTCTTCTTCCTTGCGGGATCTCAGGCAAGATAATCATACCCTCGAAATCACTTCTATCTTTGCTTGCTAGTTGCTCGCTCTTTTGCTATGCCTATGCTACGATGCCTACCACTTGCTATATCATGCCTCCCATGTTGCCATGTCAAGCCTCTAACCATCCTTTCCTAGCAAACCGTTGTTTGGCTATGTTACCGCTTTGCTCAACCCCTCTTATAGCGTTGTTAGTTGCAGGTGAAGATGAAGTTTGTTCCTTGTTGGAACATGGAGGTGTTGTTCCTTGTTGGAACATGTTTACTTGTTGGGATATCACAATATATCTTATTTAATTAATGCATCTATATACTTGGTAAAGGGTGTAAGGCTATGCCTTATGCCTGGTGTTTTGTTCCACTCTTGCCGCCCTAGTTTCCGCCATATCGGTATTATGTTCCCGGATTTTGCGTCCCTAACGCGGTTGGGTGATTTATGGGACCCCTTGACAGTTCGCTTTGAATAAGACTCCTCCAAAGAAGGCCCAACCTTGGTTTTACCATTTGCCACCTAAGCCTTTTTCCCTTGGGTTCTGCAGACTCAAGGGTCATCTTTATTTTACCCCGGGCGGTGCTCCTCTTAGTGTTGGTCCAAACTAGAGCACCGTCAGGACCATTCCCGGGCAACTTGGATTACGCCGGTACCAGACGCTTAGCTTATCCGGTGTGCCCCGAGAACGAGATATGTGCAGCTCCTATCGGGATTTGTCGGCACAGCGGGTGGTCTTGCTGGTCTTGTTTTATTGTCGTTGAAATGTCTTGTAGCCGGGATTCCGAGACCGATCGGGTCTTCCTGTGGAGAAGGAATATCCTTCGTTGATCGCGAGAGCTTATCATGGGCTAAGTTGGGACACCCTGCAGGTATTATCTTTCGAAAGCCGTGCCCGCGGTTATGAGGCAGATGGGAATTTGTTAATGTCCGGTTGTAGAAAACCCGAAGTTGACATTAATTAAAATACATCAACTGCGTGTGTAACCGTGATGGTCTCTTCACGACGGAGTCCGGGAAGTGAACACGGTGTTGGAGTTATGTTTGACGTAGGTTGTTCTAGGGTCACTTCTTGATCATAGTTGTTCGACCGTGCTTTTGCCTTCTCTTCTCGCTCTCATTTGCGTATGTTAGACACCAGATATGCTAGTCGCTTGCTGCAGCTCCACCTCACTACCTTCTCCTACCTATAAGCTTAAATAGTCTTGATCTCGCGGGTGTGAGATTGCTGAGTCCCCGTGACTCACAGATACTTCCAAAACCAGTTTGCAGGTGCCGATGAAACCGTGCAGGTGACGCACCCGAGCTCAAGGAGGAGCTCGATGAAGATCTTGTTCATTGTGTTGTTTCGTTTCAATTGATCAAGAGTGGAGCCAGTTGGGACGATCGGGGATCTGTAGCATTTGGGGTAGTCTTCTTTTATTTTGGTTCCGTAGTCGGACCTTGATTGTATCTGTATGATGTAATGTTTTACTCATGTATTGTGTGAAGTGGCGATTGTAAGCCAACTATGTATCTCTTTCCCTTATGTATTACATGGGTTGTGTGAAGATTACCTCACTTGCGACATTGCTTTCAATGCGGTTATGCCTCTAAGTCGTGCTTCGACACATGGGAGATATAGCCGCATCGAGGGCGTTATAAGTTGGTAATCAGAGCCATCCCCACTTAGGAGCCCCTCGCTTGATTGAATCGCTGACTTTGTTGAGTCTAGAAAAAAATGTTTTGAGTCTTAGGATTTTATATATCGGAGAGTAGGATTCTTTTTACTCCTCAGTCCCTTCGTCGCTCTGGTGAGGCATCCTGACGTAGAATTTTGACTCTTTCTCCTCTCAAATTTCACTAATTTTTTTTTTAGGATCACGCGGGTATCTTGGAATCGTTCTGATGGTTTTGTGACGAGAACATTGTTCTTGGTGCCTCCTGACTTTTAGCGGTTGTGGCAGTGTCCCGGGGAGTTGAGCTCCGAGGTGTTGTCATCACAATTTTATCGTTGCAGTTCGAATACACGAGCTTTGCCGACATCGAAAATCTCTTTTGTACAGTTGTTGGTGAGATAACCCCGATAACCCAGTACTGGGGCGAGCTCGAGAGTATTGCCATGACTCGTATAACGGATGCTTTTCGAAGGTCGAGGTAAACGATTTCCGAAGGTTTCTTGGTTATGTGTTGAAGGATGGATACAACTGGATCTAGGTATTGTTAGTTTGGGTGATATATTTTGTGTCCCCTGTATCCCCAACACCAGATTGCATAACCAGAAAGTTTCGGAGTTTATAAGTGGGAATTCAAGTATCTCGTGGGATATCTTTCCAATGCATACATGATACGATATGGGATCTATCATATGTTTGTTTCCGGCTTATTCTGCAAGCCAAATCCTTTGTTTTTGTTTTGTTTTTGTGGTATTCGAGTTGCTTCAATGCCAAGTGTTGATTCCATACCTTATTCTAAACGGTGTTCTCATATTTCTACGTGGATGCTAATCCTTCTTGTTCATCAAGGTCGTCTTTTCAATCCTTTCCAACCGTGTGCTTCTCTCCAATTAAATCCGATCATTCCAACATTCGCAAGATCAATTCTAAGCTTTTTTCTCAACGGTGTTCATTTCATCCGACCCAAGTTGCCTTTGTTTTCCCACCCTCCCACCCCTTTTTCTTCAAGGACTCAGATTTCTTAATCAAGTATCCATTTTATTGAGTGAAGTTTCTTCATTCTTCTCCTTTAATGTTTTATCCGGTGATTTCTCATGAAGACGCTAAGGAAGCTTCAACCTTATCATTGTTCCATTCTAATTTTCTTCTCCGGTGGATTTAATTCAAGATTTTGGTGTTGATCTTATCCCTTTCCCTCTTTTCGGAATGCTTTCCCATTCTGATGCACCAATTAATCGTTCAGCTCTCGCTATTCATTTGTTCCGGAGTGTTGAAGATATCTCTGAAGATTCAAGTTTCCATTCTCAATTCACTCAAGTTCTTTTGAGGATGCTATCTCATTCAACCCATTTAATTCAACCGGTGCAATCTCTCTTTTCAAGCAATCGTTCAACGGTGTTTCTTTTGAGTGGGCCCTAACCCACGTGTCTTTTCCTGTGATCTTACCGACTCTTCTAATTTATCCCGAGCGATTCTCAAATTCTTTCAAAGTTTGACGTAAGAATGAATTATCATCGATCAAATGTCTTTCTCCAAGATCTTTCAAATTCTTTTCCTCGTTGGCTCAATCTTTCTATTCTTCATTATTCCGAGTGTCTCAATAATTCATGGTGGTTCTCATCATCATTCTCAACATTTGAAGACCAAAGAAGGATTTCTCCTAAATCTTGGTCCGTTCTCTTGAAGATTCATAGTTCTATCTTATGCCATCCTCTCATAATTGTTTTTGATTGTGAGAATTCATTTCATAACCATCCGGAGCATTTCATGAGTTGTTTCCACTTCTTTCCTCCGAAGGCCATCATGTCATAATTCCTCATTCTCAGCTTTCAGCTCTCGTTCTCCAAATCTTACCGGTGCATCATTCAAGTATTATCTAATCAGCTCTTGATCTCTGCGTTCACTTGTATCTAAATTCTGTCAAGCATCTTTATTCGTTTTCTAATTCTTCCCGGTGATTTGTGCCTTTGCTACATTCATTTTCAATTCTTACGGTGGTTCGTTCAAGAGTTCTCTTCCTTCGTTATCACATAGATTCATTCGTTATTTCCAATCCTACCGGTGGTTCGTTGAAGACCTTCCCAAGTTTGTGCTATGTCTCTCTTAATCCTTTCTACGAGAATAAGTAGTATGCCAAATCCATTGCTTGTCATCAATTTAATTTGATGAAGGATAAGCATACAATAAATCTTATTCTTATTTCCTCGAGGTGATTCAATTCTTTTCTTCCGGAGATTGTTCATGATGAAGTAATTCTTGGTTCCAGTGTTTCATCTTTTCTTTTCTGGAGTTCCAAGTTTTCAGCATTATCTCGTCACGAAGCTCCATCTAATTTATTGCAAGGCTTCACCTTGTGTCTTCAACTTCTCTTTCTTTTTATCATCCTTTTATTACCGGAGTTCTTCATGGAGGCTCTACATGATAGTTCGTCAAGGATTCTTTTCATTCTTCAATTGTTCATCAAGATTTCTCTTGGAGTTAAGATCCGTCAAGCCATACTCTAAAATAAACATGGTGTTCAACACATGTTTTGTCTTGAGGAGTTCAAGCATTCTTCATCTTGCATTCCGAAGTGCAATTCTTTCTACCTTATCTCTTGAGATGGTGTTATGTCACTCTTGGCAATTTCTCTTCGTGTTTCAAGGTTCACATGTTGTCAAGAATGAGATATTTTAAATCCACCAATCTCTTCGTTGGAGTCATCTTGTGTCATGTTTCACCTAAAGCCTTCCCTAAGGAATGTTGCTATTGTGGTGCTTATCAATGATCTGAGTTTTCTCCTATCCTCTCGGCGAAAGAAGTTTTTCATCTCTTCTTTGATCTCAAACAAGCAATTGTTTTTCGTTAGTGGCAGAATTTCACCTCAAGTGTTGAGATGTTTCCATAAGCCCACTACAAACTTGTGCTTTTCGTTGTTGATTTTGCAACAACTCTGTTCAATTCTTCTTTGCAAGGATGCTTTCGAAATTCTTTTGTGGCAGAAGTTGACATTTTCTTCTCCATTCCCCTATTTCAATTATCTATCTTCTATTCTTTTGTTCCGGAGGCATTGTCATGTTGCGCTTTTCAACCCATCATCTCGTTTTTGTCAAAGACCATGTTCTTTTCGTGCTTATCCATTTAACCGGAGTGTTGTGCCCTTTTGCTCAAGTTTTTTTTTCCGCCTTATCAAGCCTTGCATCTCTTTTCAACAGGAGTGTTGTCTGAGATCTTTCTTACCCCTTGTGCCATTCTTTCAATAGTTCCGGAGGCAGTGTGTTGTTGATTTCATCAAGTATCATCCCATCTTTTCAAGTTCATGTTCAATTCCTTCCATTTATAGTCGGGGTGCTGCCAAAATTATATCATTCTTATTCATTCTTATCTCGTTTCAACCAGAGTGGTTCCAATTCCTTCTTGTCCATTGTACTCGTCATTCATAGCTTTGCAACCCCCAAGGTTCACATGGTGTTCCTTGTTTCTATTTTCATCTTGGAATGCTCTCAATTTCGTTCAACTCTATTGTGTTATTCTTTCAAGTTTTCAACCTCTCGAGGTTCGTTGGTTTCACTCGTTTGTCGAACAAGCAACTTTGTTTTACCTCTTCCCTTTCCGTTTTTCTCCGGTGCCATCCTAGATCTCGGGACGAGATCCTCTCGTAGTGGTGGAGTGTTGTGACGCCCTGAGACCGATGCTCGAGAAGACTTCCATATATTCCGGGTTTCGCCGTGTGTTTCATTTGTGACTGCCCTTTTTATTTTTGCATTGCATCATGTCATCATGCCATCATCTCATAAATCTTTTGCAACTCAACTAAATAAATGGCATGGATCTTTGATCCATTTAAATCGAGGGATTCACATGGTGATTTCTCTTTATAACATATTAAAGCCTCTCAATATTATTAGGGAGCTATAATAAAATTATTACATTGTTTCGGTATCACCATAACACACTTGCAAATAATTCTCCATGCCTTTGTTATCTCATTTCTTGGTCTCCAACCTTGCCCATAAATTATTTCGTCATTTTCCGAGCTCCACCAAAAATCCGAACATTTTGGACCTTCCTTTATCAAGTCCTAGTTCAAACCCATTTGAATTAAATTCAAATGAGTTTGAATTTAAATCTTTCAATCATGGTCCTTCTATTTTTCTTGGTTTCAACTCAATTTTGCGAGTCCGGGAAAATTATCCCCATGCGCAAATCTTTCCCTAACCCTCTCTTTCTTTTCCTCTCTATTTATTTTCTGCTAGAAAATTAGAGGGAGAGAGAAGAGAGACAGCCCAGCCGCCACTTGTATCCATCTAGGCCAGCCGCAGCCCACTACCTAAGCCGGCCCAAGGCCCAGCCGCGCCCCCTCTAACCCTAGCGCAGGGGAGAGCCTCCTGCTCGATCCCCATCTCCATCCAGCGCCACACGCATCGAGCTCCCCTCGTCTCGATCCCCTCTGCCGCCATGAAACAGGAGGTCCTCGCGCCTCCGCCTCCGCCCAAGGCCTCGCCCTTCCTTCTCCCCCGCGTCCCCATCGCCACCCGCCGCCGTCGGCGACCCCCAGGAGGGCCACCCCGCGCGTAGCCCCATCCTCTCCGCCGTGAGTCATTCCCCTCGTCGCCTCCTCTGCGCCCCGTTGACCCGCGCCCGTCCACCTCAGAGCCGGCCTCCACCGCCTCCTCGCCAGCGCTCGGCCTCCTCCCCAGCTCATGCTCCCTTCATCCATGGTGCCAGCCAGCCCCGCAGGCCCGCGCCGTCGCCTCCTCCGCATCGAGCCAGGGAGTGGTGCTCCCTGCGCCCGGTCCCCTCGCTCCTTGCCTCCTCCTCCGTTGGTGGCGACCACCAGGAGCCCGGAGTCCCCGCCGTCAAGCTCCATGCCGCACCCCTGCATCCTGCGACCGCATCAGCCGCAGCCGCCTCCATTTTTTGTTCCTTGCGCGAAGAAGACCCATGCCCTTCAACCGTAGCATGCTTCAAGGTTGTCTCCGCAAGGCTCCGTTTCAATCACTACTAAGGCCAAGACCATCCCCGGGCAGGACCTCGTGTACGACTACACCCGGTGATGCGCCAAGTCCCACGACGTTGACGACCCTTCAAGTTCGACTACCGTTGCCATGTACCACTACCGTCGAAAGAACCAAGACCGGCAAGTCCGAAGACCCCAAGTACCACGACTGCCCTCGAGGACGTTGGCTCCGTCAAGTTCGACTACAACGTGTGTACAACTACCGTCGCCGTGAACCACTATTTCCACTACCGTCGCCGTGAACGACTACTTCCACTACCGTCGCCGTGAACCACTACTTCCCCTACGACCCGTGAACGACTACTTCCCTCGATGATTTTGAACCGCCCCGAAATGCACGCTTCGAAGGTATAACACCGAGACGACGCCCATGAACGAATGCATGTTGTCTGAGATGAAACGTATGTTTGTTTCGTGCCCGTTTGCTCCATGCACGTTCCTCCTCGTTGGCCACCGCCACGTGGGAACCCGGTAACCGGGATCACCCCACCATCTCTTGCGTGTTCTACACATCCGCACACTTCTCGTTTGCATCGGTATCTCAATCAAGTTATCGAGATCGACATGTTGCCGTGGCATCATTTTTGAATTCGTTGCCGTGGCACCCTTTTTGTTCCGCCATGGTGACCAAATGCTTCATAACATGCTCATGTCAACATTTTCATAAAATTGCTTAAAACTTGTATATGTCATCCGCATCATGATAACAACATTTAAATGTTTAAAATTGTTGTTGCATTAATTTGCTAAATGCATATGGGGATTTACCGGATTTGTTGTCTGTTATATCCGGCCCCATTTAAATTGTTTAGATGGTATAGTTTTATTATGCTTCACCTCTTGCCATGTTTAACAACATTTAATATTGTTGGGTACATAACCGAGAGAGAACTAAATAATTGATGTGGTGTTTTGTCAATATGCAACTCGTTGTATATTGAGCTCCACTTAACTTGTAGTGTTGTTTGTGCATATTGCCATGCCATGCCTCATTAAACCGGACATGCATCATACTTGTTTTGCGCATCATGCCATGTTTATGTGATGGTTGTTTACTATGTTGTTTGTTTCTTTCCGGTTGCTTCTCTCGTTAGCTTCGGTTTCGCTCCGGAGTTGTGAGGATTCGCTCGACTACGTCCGCTTGTCTTCTTCATGGACTCGTTCTTCTTCCTTGCGTGATCTCGTGCAAGATGACCATACCCTCGAAATCACTTCTATCTTTGCTTGCCGCTTGCTCGCTCTTTTGCTATGCCTATGCTACGATGCCTACCACTTGCTATATCATGCCTCCCATGTTGCCATGTCAAGCCTCTAACCATCCTTTCCTAGCAAACCGTTGTTTGGCTATGTTACCGCTTTGCTCAGCCCCTCTTATAGCGTTGTTAGTTGTAGGTGAAGATGAAGTTTGTTCCTTGTTGGAACATGGGGGTGTTGTTCCTTGTTGGAACATGTTTACTTGTTGGGATATCACAATATATCTTATTTAATTAATGCATCTATATACTTGGTAAAGGGTGGAAGGCTCGGCCTTATGCCCGTGTTTTGTTCCACTCTTGCCGCCCTAGTTTCCGTCATATCGGTATTATGTTCCCGGATTTTGTGTCCCTAACGCGGTTGGGTGATTTATGGGACCCCCTTGACAGTTCGCTTTGAATAAGACTCCTCCAGCAAGGCCCAACCTTGGTTTTACCATTTGCCACCTAAGCCTTTTTCCCTTGGGTTCTGCAGACTCAAGGGTCATCTTTATTTTACCCCCCCCCCGGGCCAGTGCTCCTCTGAGTGTTGGTCCAAACTAGAGCACCGTGCGGGACCATTCCTTGGCAACTTGGATTACGTCGGTACCTGTACGCTTAGCTTATCCGGTGTGCCCTGAGAACGAGATATGTGCAGCTCCTATCGGGATTTGTCGGCATAGCGGGTGGTCTTGCTGGTCTTGTTTTATTGCTGTCGAAATGTCTTGTAGCCGGGATTCCGAGACTGATCGGGTCTTCCCGGGGAGAAGGAATATCCTTCGTTGATCGCGAGTGCTTATCATGGGCTAAGTTGGGACACCCCTGCAGGGTATTATCTTTCGAAAGTCGTGCCCGCGGTTATGAGGCAGATGGGAATTTGTTAATGTCCGGTTGTAGAAAACCCGAAGTTGACATTAATTAAAATACATCAACCGCGTGTGTAACCGTGATGGTCTCTTCTCGGCGGAGTCCGGGAAGTGAACACGGTGTTGGAGTTATGTTTGACGTAGGTTGTTCTAGGATCACTTCTTGATCATAGTTGTTCGACCGTGCTTTTGCCTTCTCTTCTCGCTCTCATTTGCGTATGTTAGACACCAGATATGCTAGTCGCTTGCTGCAGCTCCACCTCACTACCTTCTCCTACCTATAAGCTTAAATAGTCTTGATCTCGCGGGTGTGAGATTGCTGAGTCCCGTGACTCACGTGTACTTCCAAAACCAGTTTGGTGTGCCGATGAAACCGCAGTGTGACGCACCCGAGCTCAAGGAGGAGCTCGATGAAGATCTTGTTCATTGTGTTGTTTCGCTTCAATTGATCAGTAGTGGAGCCCAGCTTGGGACGATCGGGATCTGTGTAGCATTTGGGGTAGTCTTCTTTTATTTTGGTACCGTAGTCCGACCTTGATTGTATCTCAGATGATGTAATGTTTTACTCATGTATTGTGTGAAGTGGCGATTGTAAGCCAACTATGTATCTCTTTCCCTTATGTATTACATGGGTTGTGTGAAGATTACCTCACTTGCGACATTGCTTTCAATGCGGTTATGCCTCTAAGTCGTGCTTCGACACGTGGGAGATATAGCCGCATCGAGGGCGTTATAACATTGTAATCTCAACATGTGATGGGGAGCTCTAAATTTGAATTTGAAACTTATAAAACGAAAAGATTCAAAAAAAATAAACTGGGAGAGAGGGAGTATATCGTAGGATGTGTCCCATACAAAATAAGTCCCCTGGTTTGTCACCGCGAAGATGCGGTTAGAAGGAAGCACAACGTCTTCCTACTCATACGGCAACAAATCGGTCGCAGACAGCATAGTCCGCCTTTGATCGCCATGTGCAAGGTTCGTGCTATCTTATTCAATCTCACCGTGGTTCCATCGTACCAATTCATGCGGTGGCCCATTGCATGGCTGATCCCAATGTTGGACAAAGGTTCTACAGGAACGGTGTCACCGTTGTAAATGTTGTGCAAATTGATGTTGGTACCCTCCCGTACATATGCAAGCCAATCTCCACTAGCACCGAGCCTAGCCTGTGAAACAGTGGGCGGGGGGAGAATTAGGAAATGGACACAGAAGTAGTCTTTAGAATGCATTTACTACGTGATCAAACTCATCTTACCTGCTCATCGGAGGAAATTCGAGTGCCCCTCAACGTCGGCATCTCAAGGGGCGTCAACTTGCAACTATGGCCACGCCGCGCTGGAGAGACCCCCAAGGAAACATCCTCGTGCATTCCACGGAACATCAAGATGCATTTGTATGAGTACTTTATCTTGTGAGAGAAAAGGATGAACGAGGGAAGGCCTCTAGAAATATCACCTGCTTATGCTTCATGACGTGTAACATTTTTGTGTGAAAGTGATGTGTAACATTATTGTTAGTCCTGTTTTGCCATGTAGTACAAAATAGTGTCTCGTTCGCTTCACTGTTGTAAATATATTTTTGCCCTAGTCATGTGTACTTACAGAAACATTTCAGGATGAAGTGACATCAACACAAAAATCTGCGGCAAAGGTGGCATGGCCGTTCTGGTAATGATTATGGATTGGAATTGGAATGTGCTGATGTTCTCGAGCATCAACTAGAGGTGGCAAGACAACGTGTACATGATTGTCAACATAATCAAAAAGTTGAGACTGGACATGCAGGTATTAGATGCAGGAGTCAAAAAAATGAAACAAGACACCGAGGTAACCATGAAGGAATTGGAGATTTTGCAGACTGGAATTTGTGCTATCTGAATCCGGCCAATCCTATTCTCTGAAGAGATTATAGTTCAAATGGAGTTAAGTTGATGCGCGTCCATGATGTATGAGCTGTATTTGCCCAGTGTATGTAATTTGCTGTTTGTATATGCTTTATTATCACCGTGCGAACCATAATGCACAAATGGGTATAATCGGCTGTAATTTCTTTATTGTATAGTGTAGGATTATTCTACCTTTCTATGCCTTGATCTCTTTGTTGTATAGTGTATGCTTTTTAGAGGTGATAGTATTGAGTAGGATAATTCTTTGAATATGCTATATCGTTCAAACGGGGGCCAACTTGCCCGACCATGGCCCTTCACGGGCCGTCGGATCCATGGGCCTTCTACGTCTCATAGGATCCATGGGCCTTCTACGTCTCGTAGGATCCATGGGCCTTCTACGTCTCGTAGGATCCATGGGCCTTCTATGTCTCGTAGGATCCATGGGCCTTCTACGTCACGTAGGATCCATGGGCCGCCGACTCATTTATGGGTCTTGTACGGGCCTTTAATGGGCCGTAGACGGGCCTATAATGGAAATCATACATTTTATGGGCTGACCATAACAGGCCGTTAATAGGCCATATTTGGTGATGCTATGAAAATGGCCCAACAGACTAACGGATCACAAACGGGCCGACTGTAACGACGGGCTGAATTTGGCCCACAAGCAGAAAATGACAGTAACGGGCCGTAAGTAACCAAATGCTGCAAATGAGCCCAAGAATAAATGGGCCCTCAGAAGGCCGAAAGTTAACTTGGGATGGAAACGGCTGTCGGTGTCAAAACCGGCGGATCTCGGGTAGGGGGTCCCGAACTGTGCATCTAGGCGGATGGTAACAGGAGACAAGGACCCAGGTTCGGGCCCTCCTACCCGAGATCCGCCTGTTTTGACACCGACATTGGTGCTTTCATTGAGAGTTCCTCTGTGTCGTCATCTTTAGGCCCGATGGCTCCTCCGATCATCAACAATGATGCGGTCCAGGGTGAGACTTTTCTCCCCGGACAGATCTTCGTATTCGGTGGCTTTGCATCAAGGGCCAATTCGCCATCTGGAGCAGATTGAAAGCTACGCCCCTGGCCACCAGGTCAGATTTGGAAGTTTGAACTACACGGCTGACGTCCGCGAAGACTTGATCTTCGACGGGTTCGAGCCACAGCCAAGCGCGCCGCACTGTCACGAGGGGCATGATCTAGCTCTGCCGCCGAACAGTGTCCTGGAGGCCGCACCAGTGTCCGCTCCGACCTTTAGCTCGGAGCCGACTGCGCCGATCGAGGACGGGTGGCTGGACACCGCCTCGGGGGCTGCGATCTCTATGGCGATTGAGCCGTACACCTACCCCATCCTTTGCGAAGCTCGTGACTCCAAGGTGCCGGACTCCTCTCCGGACTCCGAGCCTTTCGCGCCCCCGCCAATCAAATCCGATTGGGCGTCGATCATGGAATTCACTGCCGCGGACATCTTTCAGCACTCGCCCTTTGGAGACATCCTGAATTCACTAAAGTCTCTCTCTTTATCAGGGGAGCCCTGGCCGGATTATGGTCAGGAAGGCTGGGATGCGGACGATGAAGAAATTCAAAGCCCACCCACCACCCACTTCGTAGCCACTGTCGATGATTTAACCGACATGCTCGACTTCGACTCCGAAGACATCGACGGTATGGACGACGATGCAGGAGACGACCAAGAACCAGCGCCCACAGGGCACTGGAAGGCCACCTTGTCATATGACATATACATGGTGGACATCCCAAAAGATGGGAATGGCGATGGAACAGCGAAGGATGACCCCTCCAAGAAACATCCTAAGCGGCTGGCCAAGAGCGCGCTCTAAATCCCGCCAAGAAGAAACGGTGATTCCGCACGGAGACAATAACACCGGACGGTTAAGACAACCCCTCCAGCAGGATTCAGCGCAGGAGGATGGAGAAGACAGCCCTCATAAGAGAACCGGAGAAAGAGAGGTAGAGGACGATAATTACATGCCTCCCTCCGAAGATGAGGCAAGCCTCGACGACGAATTAAATTGGCCGTGCCCGAGGATCCCGTCGAACAAGAGTGTTTCAAACGCAGGCTTATGGCCATGGCAAGCAGCCTCAAGAAAAGCAGCAACAGCTTAGAGCTGATCAAGACTTGCTAGCTGACAGATGGACTGAAGTCCTTGCGGCCGAAGAGTATGAACTCGAGCGCCCCTCCAAGAGGTACCCAAAACGGAGGCTGCTACCCTGATTAGAGGAGGAAGCACCCAAACCTACATCACCAGCGCATGATACGGCTGACCGGCCACCTCGTGGCCGCGACAGAGAGGCTTCTCGGCCCTCAACTCAAGCGGCACCCCGGCGCCGCTCAAAAAATATCAAGGCGCGAGGAAATGCGCCAGACCTGCGAGATATATTGGAGGACATGGCAAGGCAAACAAGATCAATCTACGGATCGCGTGGGTGCCCCACGACACGTGACGATAACCGTCACGCCGGATATGGCAACTCCGGCCGGGCCGAACATAGTAGACAAAGCTCATTTGAGCTGCGTCGTGATATAGCCCAATACAGAGGCGCCGCACACCCACTATGCTTCACGGATGAAGTGATGGATCATCAACTCCCAGAGGGTTTCAAACCCGTAAACATTGAATCATACGATGGCACAACAGATCCTGCGGTTTGGATCGAGGACTATCTCCTGCACATCCACATGGCCCGCGGTGATGATCTACACGCCATCAAATACCTCCCACTCAAGCTTAAAGGAGCAGCCCGGCATTGGCTTAACAGCTTGCCAGCAGAGTCAATTGGTTGTTGGGAAGACCTGGAAGCCGCATTCCTCGACAATTTCCAGGGCACATATGTGCGACCACCAGACACCGATGACCTAAGCCACATAATTAAGCAGCCAGAGGAATCGGCCAAACAATTCTGGACACGGTTCCTAACCAAGAAAAATCAAATCGTCGACTGTCCGGATGCAGAGGCCCTTGCAGCCTTTAAACACAACATCCGCGACGAGTGGCTTGCCCGGCACCTAGGACAGGAAAAGCCGAAATCCATGGCAGCCCTCACAACACTCATGACCCGCTTTTTGGCGGAGAGGACAACTGGCTAGCTCGTAGTAACAACATGACCAAGAGCCCTGGTAATTCGGACACCAAGGACAGCAATGGCAGGTCGCGTCGCAACAAGCACAAGCGCCGCATTAACAGTGATAGTGCTGAGGCTACGGCAGTCAATGCCGGATTCAGTGGCTCTAAACCCGGTCAGCGAAAAAATCCATTTAAAAGAAATACTCCGGGCCCGTCCAATTTGGACCGAATACTCGATCGCTCGTGCCAGATACACGGCACCCCCGAAAAACCAGCCAACCACACCAACAGGGATTGTTGGGTTTTCAAGCAGGCAAGCAAGTTAAATGCCGAAAACAACGACAAGGGGCTGCATAGCGATGACGAGGAGGAGCCCCGGCCGCCGAACAATGGAGGACAGAAGGGCTTCCCCCCACAAGTGCGGACGGTGAACATGATATACGCAACCCACATACCCAAAAGGGAGCGGAAGCGTGCACTAAGGGACGTATATGCGATGGAGCCAGTCGCCACAAAGTTTAACCCGTGGTCTTCCTACCCGATCACTTTTGATCGAAGGGACCACCCCACTAGCATCCGCCATGGCGGATTCGCTGCATTGGTTCTAGACCCAATCATTGATGGATTTCACCTCACTAGAGTCCTAATTGACGGCGGTAGCAGCCTGAACCTGCTTTATACGGATACAGTGCACAAAATGGGCATAGACCCATCAAGGATTAAACCCACGAAGATGACCTTTAAAGGCGTCATACCAGGTGTAGAGGCCAACTGTACAGGCTCAGTTACACTTGAAGTGGTCTTCGGATCCCCGGATAACTTCCGAAGCGAGGAGTTAATCTTCGACATAGTCCCGTTCGGCGGCTATCACGCCTTTGCTTTCGGACGAACCGCATTTTCAAAGTTCAATGCGGTGCCGCACTACGCATATCTCAAGCTCAAGATGCCAGGTCCTCGAGGAGTCATTACGGTCAATGGAAACACCGAACGCTCTCTCCGGACGGAGGAGCATACGGAGGCCCTCGCGGTGAAAGTACAAAGCAGCCTCTTAAGGCAATTATCGAGTCCGGCTATTAAACGTCCGGACACCGTCAAGCGCGCCCGGAGTAACCTACAACAAGACCGCCTGGCACGTTCCGAGCGCGCATAGCAATGCGGCCCAAAACCCAGCCCTCGCGAACTTGCGAAACCAAGATTACGCTGGCGTACATAATTACGCTCTGGAAATACCATGGGCATAGGGGAGGGCACGACCACGGCATGCCCGAATGCGGCTCAACCGCACTGTGGCTCGATTGTGTCATTCTTTTCTTTTCTTCTTTCTTTTTACTTTCGGGACTCCGTTCTCACGAAGACTGTCCGTGATAGAATCGCCGAACACACGATGCAACAGCCAGGAATCGTAAAGCTTCGTCGAGTGTCCAGGTGGTCTCTATTACGAGCAGTATACCTGTTTTACATACCATCCCGCAGCTTACCCCTGGAGGGGGACATGTTAAAAAGTCCCGTCCCTTGCTTATCGCACTATTTGTATCGTTCTGCTCTTACTACAGCCCTTTTGAATAAACAATACATAGCTTCTGCCTATTATTGAATTCCTTTTTTCTATATATATATATATATATATATATATATATATATATGTTCAGTTATGACATTGTGAAAACATACACTTTGGTACCGGCAATACACCAGGGGCTTAAGTACCCCACAATATGGTGTGATAAGTCCGAACACTTTCACAAGTGCGGCACCCCGAACTTATAGCATTATATGCAACGGCTCCGAATCATGTCTTGGGTCAATAGTTGGGTTTGCTCGGCTCCCATGTTTTGGTACCTTATGTTCCGTTATATCGGCTAAGGTAGCGCTAGGAGAACCACTGCGATTGTGCCCCGGTTGAGCTGGGTTAAGCACCTAAGTGGAGAAAGCTAAAACTGACCGTCATGATAGGGCGAGAGCCGGTCGCTGTTTGAGAGGTTTTCGAGTCCCTAAAGACTTATGCCGCTTAGAGCGAGGAGCCGGTATTGTCCGGCCTAGGCGTGGATAGCGCCCCGAACTCGGTCTTCCGAATACCAGGGGCTTCGCCGAAATTTAAAATTATAGAATTCTATGGCTAAGTGAGAGTGTTCAAGCATTATAGTCCAGTTGCCTTGTTCGCTATGCGTTGAACGCCTCCTCGAAGGACCCAAGAATGGGAACAAGAGCGCTCAAGTTTATCCCGAACACCCCAGACTGTGGCATGGGGGCTGAAGCCGACGACTCGCCATCTCTCAAATTTAATACACGGCCGCATGAAGGTAATATTTTAAATTCAAAAGTGTTGCTTAGCGCATATGAACAAGTTTTTAAGCGTGCAGGATAACAAATGCGAGTCTACTAAAAAATTACATCTTTGGAGCATTCACCCGCTATAAGGCGGGCACCCTTCAGGACGCCCTCATAATACATTTCAGGCTTGCGATGCTCCTTGCCCCGTGGTGCTCCGTCCGTCACAAGCTTCTCAGCAGCCATCTTGCCCCAGTGCACCTTAGCACAGGCAAGGGCCCTACGGGCACCTTCGATGCAGATGGAGCGCTTGACGACTTCAACCCATGGACAGGCGTCCACCAGCCGCCTCACAAGCCCGAAGTAGCTCCCAGGCATGGCTTCCTTAGGCCACTGCCGAACTATGAGGCCCTTCATGGCCTGTTCGGCCACCTTATGGAGCTCGACCAGCTGCTTCAACTGGTCGCTTAAGGGCACTGGTGTCCGGCCTCGGATATCTTGAGACCAGAACACCTTCTCCGTCGAGCTTCCCTCCTCGGCTCGGTAGAATGCGGCAAGATCGGACACATCACAAGGCAGATCTACGAATGCTCTGGAGAGCTCCGGATTCGGGTAAGTAACAGATAATTCACTTTCACATGCTTGCTTTGCATAAAGAATGCCTTACCCGCCGCTATCTTCTTCATCGCCTCAATTTCCTGGAGGGCTTTTTGGGCTTCGGCCTTAGCGGCTTTGGCGCTCTCAAGGGCTGAGGCGAGCTCGGACTCTCGAGTCTTTGAGTCACGCTACAAACTCTCGTGTTTTTCCACGAGAGCCTAGAGCTCTTGCCGCACCTCCACCACCCGCGCCTCCTGCTTCTCTCGCTCGGTGCGCTCCGCGGCCGCATTGCTTTCGGCCTTGGACACCGCTTCCTTCAGGGTCGCCACCTCGTTCGTGGCCCCTGCAACATTTACGTTATTCCTGTCATTTTTTGCAACCACATCTTTTAAATACTCCCATAAGGTACTACTTACCTTCCTTGTCCTCGAGCTGCTTTTTGGCAAGGCCGAGCTCGTTCTCGGACCGCTCGAGGCTCTGCTTCAATGCATTAACCTCCGCAGTCAGTGCGGCAGAGGTCAGCAGCGCAGCCTGCATTCCCATATTGACATACTTATGTTAGACTCATGCGTATATCTTTTAGATCCTCAGTTCGGCTTTTTCTCTCCGAACACCAAACTGAGCATCGTGGGCTACCGTCTATGCGGTAATATTTTACATATCTTAAATACATACCCCAAAGCTCGTTAGAAGGCTGGCACAGATTCGATCAGCCCGCTCTTGGCGGACTGAACTTTCTGGATCACCACACTCATAACAAGGCGGTGCTCCTCGTCGATGGAAGCGCCGTTAAGCGCCTCCATCAAATCATCCGTGCCTCCGGTTGGGCCGGAGGTCACCGGCGTCAGTCTTGCCCTTCTTACGAAGGGTCGCTGCCGGAACTCGGAACCACGAAGGTTCGATGCGAGTCCGCAGGGCCGGACTTAAAGCCCTTCGGGGTTTTATCCCCTTTGCGCCCGGAGTCCGGGAGGTCGCCTTGCAGCGCCTCCAGGGCCACCTCCTCCTGGCTGGGCCCCTTTTGGGACTCCACCTCGGCGTCATCCGCGGCGGGAGGAGACGAGGCGGTCGGAAGTGAGGTGCTATTCACATCCGACGAATCCAGGGAGCCGCTCGTCGAAGCGTCGAGCCCGTCCTTGGGCGGGCTGCATGGTTATATTCGGCGTTAGAAGATGTTGTGCGACAAATGGAACGCCATGAGTTATTTTGGTGTCTGGACACATACGATTTCGCCAGGGGCTTGGTCCTTGGTGGCCACTCCTCTTCGCCATCGTCGGTGTTGGTGGCATAGTCCGGAGGAAGGGTCCTTCCCTTCTTGGACCCTCCGGCCTCCCCAGTTGGGGCGGCCTTCCTTTTCTTCTCTCCCCGGCGGGGAGAGGCCTCTTCCTCCTCCTCGTCTTCGCGGGAGGAGTCCGCCTCGAGTCATCGGACGATGAGTCCGACAACACTGGCGCCGGGAACTCCTTCGAGTTCCGTAGCCTTCTTCTTAACCTTCTTCTCGGCACCACGTAAGGTGCCGGAACCAGCAGCCCGTCAATCGGGTGTCCACTGGTCTTCGGCAAGGGAGCCGGACAGTCAACCTGTCGCACGCGTCTTCTGCCATTCCTGTCAAAGGTGAGGGAGTTTTAGATCCCGCATAGAGTCAAACTATGAAAAAGAGTCCCGTAAAGGGTAAAATAGCTTACCTCGCTGGCTTGATGCATGAAATGAATCCGCGATCTTCGGTAGCGGATGCGGGAGCCTCGGTGCCCTTGAACAGCACCTTCCAGGCATCTTCGTATGTAGTGTTGAAGAGCCGGCTCAAGGTTCGGTGTTGTGCCGGATCAAACTCCCGCAAGTTGAAGGCCCGTTGCTGGCATGGGAGGATCCGGCGGATGAGCATAACCTGGACTACGTTGACAAGCTTGAGCTTCTTGTCCACCAGGTTTCGGACGCAGGTTTGGAGTCCGGTCAGCTCTTCCAAATTACCCCACGTCAGGCTCGTCTCTTTCCATGAGGTGAGCCGTGTAGGGAAGCCATATCGGAATTCAGGGGCCGCTGCCCATTTAGAGTTGCGCGGCTCGGTGATGTAGAACCACCCCGATTGCCACCCCTTTAAGGTCTCCACGAAAGAGCCCCCGAGCCATAGGATGTTGGCCATCTTGCCCACCATGGCACCTCCGCACTCCGCTTGGCGGCCGCCCACTACCTTCGGCTTGACATTGAAGGTCTTCAGCCATAAGCCGAAGTGGGGATGGATGCAGAGGAAGGCCTCGCGCACGACGATGAATGCCGAGATGTTGAGGATGAAATTCGGGGCCAGATCATGGAAATCTAGGCCGTAGTAGAGCATGAGCCCCCGGACAAATGGGTGAAGTGGAAAACCTAGTCCGCGGAGGAAGTGGGGGAGGAACACCACCCTCTCATGGGGCCTGGGGGTGGGGATGAGCTGCCCCTTGTCGGGGAGCCGATGTGCGATGTCGTCGGACAAGTATCCGGCCTTTCGCAGCTTTTTGATGTGCCCCTCCGTGACGGAGGAGGCCATCCACTTGCCTCCTGCTCCGGACATAGTTGGAGAAGGTTGAGGTGGGATGTGCGGACTTGGGCGCTAGAGCTCAAGTGCGCGGAAATGGATGAGCAAAGGAGGAAGAAGGCGTGTGTGAAAAAGTGGATCCTTATCCCCTTATATGGACGGACAAAGCTATGCGTCCCCACCGGCCTGATAAAACTCGCTTATCTCCCAAGCGCCGTAATCAATGGCGCGGTTGGGTTACCCACGCCCGTATTGATGAGAATCCCGAAATAAGGGGACACGATCTCTGCTTTGACAAGACGTGCCAAGGAAACCGCCTCGCTAAACGCGCTGAGGTGGGACAGTGAAAATGATTCGAATAAAGGCTTGGCCGTGGTGTGATGTCACGCTGCGGAATACGTCAGCAGATTGAGTTTGTGTAAATAGTATTCTCTCTACGGTAGTATGTGGAACTTATTTTGTAGAGCCGGACACTATCCTTGTGTTCAAAATCTTCTATGAAGAATTCGGAGGAGGAACCCGCCTTGCAATGCCGAAGACAATATGCGTGCCGGACTCGTCGTCATTGAAGCCTGGTTCAGGGGCTACTGAGGGAGTCCTGGATTATGGGGTGTCCGGATAGCCGGACTATGACATTTGGCCAGACTCCTGGACTATGAAGATACAAGATTGAAGATTTCGTCCCGTGTCCGGATGGGACTTTCCTTGGTGTGGAAGGCAAGCTTGGCGATACGGATATGTAGATCTCCTACCATTGTAACCGACTACTGTAACCCTAACCCTCTTCGGTGCCTATATAAACCGGAGGGTTTTAGTCCGTAGGACGAACAACAATCATACCATAGGCTAGCTTATAGGGTTTAGCCTCTCTGATCTCGTGGTAGATCTACTCTTGTACTACCCATATCATCAATATTAATCAAGCAGGAGTAGGGTTTTACCTCCATCAGAGGGCCCGAACCTGGATAAAAACATCGTGTCCCTTGTCTCCTGTTACCATCCGCCTAGACGCACAGTTCGGGACCCCCTACCCGAGATCCGCTGGTTTTGACGCCGACAACGGCCCAACGAAATAACGGCCTGTTAATGGGTATAAAGTGTTACACTGTTCATTACGGGCCAGTTTCACCGTGGGCCGTTAATGGGTGTAAAGTAATACACTGTTCATTACGGGCCAGTTTCAGCACGGGCCGCTAATGGGCCAAGAGTTACAAAGGGCCTCATATGGGCCGAAAGACGTCATGGGCCATACATGGGCGAAAAGTGAAAACAGGCTGGAATCATATTGGATGGCCCAGATGACGGTACTGGGCCTAATTCGCATAGGGCGTAACGGGCCTTGGGTTAGCGGGCTGTAAATGGGCTATATGCTAACAGGCCGTTAACATGCATTCCATGGGCCGGCACTCCAGCTTTTGACCAAGTCAAACAGGCCGGCCTTTTCACAGGAATGGGCCACTGTTGGGCCGTGCCATGTGTCGACGTATCATAGGCGCCTTCTGTCCAGTGAGTGGATGACATCTGTCCCAATGATGAGCCGGCACATGTTTCCTCCAGCTAATGATGATTTTACACGTGGAAAATCCCCATTAGTCAGGGCTGTTAACGGGTTAATGGATCCAAAACCTGACCCGATAGCTTAACGGTGTTCCGTTACGGTGGATGCCACATGTTGGTCACCCTTGACGAAAGCACTTCTGTGATGCGCGATTTATCGTCATGGAAGTGGACACTTCCGTGATGATAATTTTGGTAATGTCATGGAACACTTCTACGACAGTACAAGTATAACTATCTTGATTCGGTCATAAAATCATCATGGATGTACATGCATGACAAAAAACGCGACCTACTATGACAAACACGTATCATCACGGAAGTGTATTTTTTTGTAGTGAGGCTTCTCTCATGATAGGAATTATTACGGTGGGTGAACAAATTACTGTCGAGCAATTGATAGAAAAGAGCAAAGTTATGAAGATATCTAAGGCAATGATCATGAATATAGGCATCACGTCCGTGTCAAGTAGACCGAAACGATTATGCATCTACTACTATTACTCCACACATCGACCACTATCCATCATGCATCTAGAGTATTAAGTTAATAATAAAGAACGAATTAACGCTTTAAGCAAGATGACATGATGTAGAGGAATTAACTCAGGCATTATGATGAAAACCCCATCTTTTTATCTTCGATGGCAACAATACAATACATGCCTTGCCGCCCCTATTGTCACTGGGAAAGGACACCGCAAGATTGAACCCAAAGCTAAGCACTTCTCCCATTGCAAGAAAAACCAATCTAGTTGGCCAAACCAAATCGATAGTTCGAAGAGACTTGCAAAGATACCAAATCATGCATATAATAATTCAGAGAAGATTCAAATAATATTCATAGATAAGCTGATCATAAATCCACAGTTCATCGGATCTCGGCAAACTCACTACCAAAGAGTATTACATCGAATAGATCTCCAAGAACACTGAGGAGAACTTTGTATTCAGAATCAAAGAGAGAGAGAGAAGAAGCCATCTAGATACTAGCTATGGACCCGTAGGTCTGTGGTAAACTACTCACACTTCATCGGAGAGGCAATGGTGTTGATGTAGAAGCCCTCCGTCAGAATCCCCCTCCGGCAGTGAAGGAAATATGCCCTAGAGGCAATAATAAAGTTGTTATTATATTTCCTTATATCATGATAAATGTTTATTATTCATGCTAGAATTATATTAACCAGAAACTTAGTACATGTGTGAATACATAGACAAAACAGAGTATCCCAAGTATGCCTCTACTTGACTAGCTCGTTAATCAAAGATGGTTAAGTTTCCTAACCATAGACATGTGTTGTCATTTGATGAACGGGATCACATAATTAGAGAATGATGTGATGGTCAAGACCCATCCGTTAGCTTAGCATAATGATCGTTAAGTTTTATTGCTATTGCTTTCTTCATGACTTATACATATTCCTCTGACTATGAGATTATGCAACTCCCGAATACCGAGGAACACCTTGTGTGCTATCAAACGTCACAACATAAATGGGTGATTATAAAGATGCTCTACAGGTGTCTCCGAAGGTGTTTGTTGGGTTGGCATAGATCAAGATTAGGATTTGTCACTCCGAGTATCGGAGAGGTATCTCTGGGCCCTCTCGGTAATGCACACCACTATAAGCCTTGCAAGTAAAGTGATTAATGAGTTAGTTGTGGGGTGATGCATTACGGAACGAATAAAGAGACTTGACGGTAACGAGATTGAAAGTGCAAGTGGCACTTATACTATATTTTAGTGTGATGACAATGTGGTTTGTTGAACTAATATCGGTTACTAAAGTTTATCTCAGGATATTGGTTCCAAGTGCTCCGTGATGGAGATGTGCGACCCCCCAATTCAAAAAGGAAAAAGGTGTGGTCTTCCGGCGCTTCGAAGGTTCAGTTTTTGGTTTGCTTCAAGTCATAGGAAAAACCGCACTATTAAGAGGGGTTTGTGCGGATGAAAGTTGTGTGGGAATGCCATTGCCGAACCTTATACACTTAGCCTACCCAATCTTACCACCTAAAATCCTAGTGTGTGTGCTTGTGGTACTCAGGAAGTTTGTGACTCAAAGTTACTGGGTACCCCGTGCGCACGGGGTCTTTAGACCCCTGTGCACACGGGGTACTGTGTAACTCTCTGAGTACCCCATGCGCACGGGGTCTTTTGACCCCCGTGCGCACGGGATGCTGTGTAAACTCTCTGAGTACCCTATGCGCACGGGGTGGTGTGAAACTCTCTGAGTACCCCGTGCGCACGGGGCTGACTTAGCCCGTGGGCATGGGGTCCAACGGGCAGATTCCCCACCTGGCCAAGAACACTATAAAAGGTCTCTTCTTCCACCTCCAAACCCTAACACTAATGTCTTGTTGATCTCTACCTTTGCTACACCCCATTTTGCTCAATACTCTCAATCCCTCCACCCAAACTTGTTGAAACTTTGGGGATTGGGAGAGCAAGACCCGATCTACAGCTTGACCAAACCAAATCGCGTTCCCCGCAACATTTCTTCCCCATTGATGTGTTACTCTTGCAGCTTGGGTTCCTAGGCGTCCAGAGGTTCCTCCATAAGCTTCCTTGCTTGTGGTGTGCTCCGGAGAAGTTTGTAAAGGTGTGGTGGTCGCCTTCAAGACCAACCCCGAGTGATTCGAGGCTCATCCATTGGGGGTGACTCGAAGGAGATTACGGTGAGCCTTCGGTGGTGTTCTGCAAGCTTTGGCTCTGGCACCGCTCCAAATGGAGAGTAGCTCTTCCCCAAGGAAGAGTGAACTTCAGGATAAAATCCTCGTCCTTGTCTCACTTGTGATTAATCCTTTCCCGCACCTTACTTTGTGTTGTATGCTTGTTGGCTTGCAATTTAGTTTTTTGCCTAGCATATTTATCTTGGAGCTTGCTTGTCATATAGGTTGCATTCACCTAGTTGCATATCTAGCGAACTCTATTTTTCCGCTAAGCCTTAAAATTGACAAGAAATATTAAAATTTTTAGTCTCCTATTCACCCCCCTCTTGTCGACCGTATCGATCCTTTCAATTGGTATCAGAGCCTCGTGCTCTAATATAAGGTTTTACAACCTTAGAGGATAATGTCGATCTAGGGAATGAGGGAGGTGGCGCACCCGTTGCGGGGGATGGTCAAAACCTACCCCCTCCCCCCACCCCCACCCCCGCCGTGTCGGAGGCACTTGGTGCCCCGGTCATTGCTCCCGCCGCTACTACTGACCCAGGTGCCCCCTTGACCGCGGCCGATATTCTTTCAATGTTTGCTGACCTCAAAGCCTCTATGTTGAAAGAGATTCGGTCCTCGGTCAAGGAGGAAATTGATGCTCACTTGAAGCCATCAACATCCGCATCAAACTCGTTTGATCCAAATGTCGTTCATGATGCGGATGACTCGAGGGGGCCTCTTGCTTCTCCGGCTCGTACTCAAGTTCCCGAGTACAATGACATGGAATCCTTTTACTCACCTCAACCTTTGCAACATCCTCGCATTAATCCTATTGGGCCTCCGCCCCCTTTGAAAGCTAATACGTTTGCTAAGTGGAAGGTAGATATGGAGTCTAACATGCGCAGTGCTTCAACTCAACTATGGTGGATTGTGGTCAATGGATTCAACCCCAAGGACCCAATGAATCTCACTCCAGGGGAAGCGGTTGATGACCAACTCAATGCAACCGCACACAACATGTTGCTCACCGCTGTGACCGAAGACTATAGTGACTCCATTGCTCTTCTCAAAACCGCAAAGGAAATTTGGGATTGCCTTGAGGAGGCTCTCAAAGGAGATGAAGCAATTCGAAGATCTTGATTGGCTTTGCTCAAGCAAGAAGTCAATCTCTTTGTGAGGAATGAGGGTGAGTCTGCGGAAGAGGTCTACCGAAGGTTGAAGTCCCTTGTGCTCAACTTAAGAACCTTTGGGTGCACTTGGGCAAATGATGACTTCATTAAGGACAAGTTCATAGATGCTATGGTTCTCACGGAACATACCATGGTCATGATGATACCTCAATGTCCGGACTATCACAAGTTGACCGCGGCTCAAGTTGTTTCCACCTTCTCTTCTCATGTTCTTTTGGAAACCAAGTCCAAGAAAACCTTTGCAATAGCTCAAGCAACCAAGAACTCCAATCTTGCTTTGAAGACCAAGAAAGTGATAAGCCAACCCTCAAGGGAGGATGAAGTGAGTGAAAAGATATGTGAGGAGGACATTGACACCTCGTGCCCGGCAAATGATTTTGCGGAAGACTTGGCACTCTTAGTCAAGAAGTACTCCGGGACCATGGCAAACAAAGGGAAAAATCTTCAAGGAAGATCTTTTGGACGAAGGAAATGCTACAATTGTGATAGCCCAAGACACTTTGTACATGATTGTCCGTATGAGAGACGTGAAGAAAAGTCCGAGAAGCTTGTGCTCAAGAAGAAGAAGTTCACCAAGTTTGCAAAGAGGAAGGATGACAAGGCTCTTGTTCATGAAGAATACATGTCCAGAGATGAAGATGACGGTGATGATGATCAAGTGGGCACGACCACCATTGCCATGCATGCACTACCTCCTCCTCCACCACCGGACTCTTCGACTCTCCAAAAGAGGACAAGCCTTTCACTCATCGGTGCCTCATGGCCAAAGAGGTAAAAACAAAGTCCAAATCCAAGAAACTCGACAACTACACTCCCAATGTCTCATGTGAGATAGTGGAGGATGAGTGTGATGAGGGCGTGGATAATGATGAGGAATGCTTAATGGCTTTCATGAAAACTCTTCTTGGTGAAGCTCGTGCTTGTTTTAGCGATCTCCTTAAGTCACTTGACGAATGCGATGACTTTATTGAGAACGTTGAAAACCTCCTTATAGAGGAAAAAGAGAGAGTTGATCTCCTCGAGCACGAACTTAATGAAGAGAGTGTGATGAGAACATCACTTGAGGAAGCCTTATCGGCTCATCAAATTGACTTTGTTAAAACCAATGATGCTTTGCAACTTGCTCTTGAGAACAAAGATGCTCTTAACGTTAGAGTTGAAAAGCTTCTAGTTGATCACACGAGACTTATTGAGGAATATGAGTTCCTTGTGACTAGTTCCAAGGTTGTCAAAGGTGACCTCATTGCCCTCACCGAGTCTTATGCTCAACTAAAAGCTACAACCATTAAGGCTCTAACTTCCTATAACATCCCAATTTTCCTAAATTAGGATGTTATTAGATCATCTCATATTTTTTTATGCATTATTTGTGTTTCCAAAATATTCTTTTCATTATGCAACTCAAGGCAATTTATTGGAGTGGAGATAACATGACTTCTCCCCTGTTTTAAAAATGTTCATAATGTCCAGAATATTAATTCCAGTTCATTTGATATGTTCTGGTATTTTTCTTATTCTACAAAATATTTTAATTGTGTGTTATTTTACTGTTTGTGTGGCCTTTTGCATCAAAATAAATTTCTAAAATTGCATTAGGTGAGGAACTAGTGTTCCTGTAGTTTATATTAGTAGTATATATTTTACTGTGTGTATATATAATTTGTTTTAGTTCTTATACTGTTGATTTTGTTTTAATTTTTACTTCTGCTGTTTTTGGGGGGAAAAAAGAAGCAGCGCAGCCCAGCTAGCCCGCGGCCCAGCAACCACCGCGCCACCAGCCCAACCGCATCGCTCGCCGATCCGCATCGCTTCAGCCGCTGACCCGCGGGCCCCTCGCGCCCTGTTCCTCTGCTTCCCCGAGCCGAACATGGCACCGCACGCATGCCGAGACCGACCTGAGTCGGGTACGCGCCCTCGAGCCGCCCCGAGCATGTCCGAGTTGCCTACCTCGAGAACACGCCCCCGACGAACCCTACCGCAGCCTCCCCTCGTCTTTCTTCGGCCTCTTGACGCCACTCTCGCTGACTCCTTCTCGTGGCCATAAACGCAGCAGAGGGAGAGGAACGAGCTCGACCGCCGCCGCTGGAGCCACCGCATTCAGGTCTTCACCGCCGCCGGCACAGTCCACCTCGCCACCGTCCGACACCACCACCGCCTCTGCCACTCGTCGCTGAACCCATCTGTTGGTGTCAAAACCGGTGGATCTCGGGTAGGGGGTCCCGAACTGTGCCTCTAGGATCGATGGTAACAGGAGATGGGGGACACAATGTTTACCCAGATTCAGGCCCTCTCTATGGAGGTAATACCCTACTTCATGCTTCATTGATCTTGATGAATATGAGTGTTACAAGAGTTGATCTACCACGAGATCGTAATGGCTAAACCCTAGAAGTCTAGCCTATGAGTATATGGTAATGAATCTGTCCTATCCGGACTATGCTTTCCGGTTTATATAGACACCGGAGAGATCTAGGGTTACATGAGGTCGGTTAAATAGGAGGGAATCTTCATAATAGGTCAGCTAACTTGCCTTCCACGCCAATTAGAGTCCTATTCGGACACGGGTATTGTCTTCAGCCTTCGTATCTTCACAGCCCATCAGTCCGGCCCATGGATAATAGGCCGGACGCCCGAGGACCCCTTAGTCCAGGACTCCCTCAGTATCCCCTGAACCTGGCTTCAATGACGAGGAGTCCAGCACGCAGATTGTCTTCGGCATTGCAAGGCGGGTTCCCCTTCTTCCGAACTCCAAGATAGTCTTCGGATGTAGTAAATATATCCGGACCTGTGTATGTAATTGCAGAAAATACAATACTCCACGAGTCCAATCTGCTGACAACGGATTATGACATTGTGTCATGCCCGCCCGGTTATTATTTCCAACCATTGGCTAGCCCGTCGCCCCACGTCCCGGGGAGCGGTTTTATTGGCACGTCTTGTCAAAGCAGAGATCGTGCCCCCCTATTCACGGGATTTTCAATAACGCAGGTGTGGGTAACCCAACCATCCCCAGGGTACAACTCTTTGAGGATAGGCAAGCTTCGAGACCCGGGAGGGGACACTCGATATTCTGGGCCTTTATATAGGGACCCAAACTTGTCTTTCTCTTCCGCGCTTGCTTCTTCCTCAACCCTAGCCACCTCGAGTTCTATCCCTCGAGTTTCAATCACCACCAGCTCCAATCATGTCCGGGACCGACCGTTCAGGCTGGTGGGTGGCCTCTTCTGTCACAGAGGAGGATATTGCGAAGCTCCGCGTGGCGAGGTATCTGACCCCAGAAATCCTTCGCCGGCTTCCTGTAGAGGGGCAGGTTATTCCCACCCCCAAATCCGGCGAGAGGGTAGTATTTGTGTCACACTTTCTCCATGGGTTAGCATTCGCGCTTAACCCCTTCGTCCGGGGGCCCATGTTCTACTATGGGCTAGATTTTCACGATCTGGCCCCGGACTCCATCCTACTCATCTCGACATTTATCGTCACATTTGGGCCTTCCTCCGGACTCCTCCGCACTTTGGTTTGTGGCTCAAGACTTTCGATGTGAGGCCGCGGGTGACGGAGGAGGAGCAGGCAGAGTGCGGCAGCGTTATAATAAGCAAGCTTGCTAGCACGGTTTGGTTTGAAGGGTCTTTCGCCGAGTCTTACGACCTATGGCAGCAGGGGTGGTTTTATGTCAACGAGCCGCGGGGCTCCATGTCGGCAGCTGCGCCCGCGTTCCGACCCGGCCCTCCGACTCAGCTCGCTTCATGGATCAATAGGGGATTAGACTGGGGGTCCGCCAATGAAGTGCAGACTCTGCAAAGTCGCATCCGAAGCTTTACCGAGAAAGGCATCGGACTCGTGAACGTTGTTCAAGTAATGCTAGTCCGCCGGACCCTGCCATGTCAGCGGCGGCCTCTCCGTATGTGGGAGTTTAATCCAGAGGGGCGGCGGACTCTTTACCACTTCTTTGGCGCTACACACGAAGGGATGTGGAGATTATATTTCGGGGAGCGAGAACAATGGCCTGACACCACTGAGGACGTTGGCCTTGACTGCAATCATCCGGACACTCTGGTAAGTATTCAATCTCCGAACACCTTTCATTCACGCATCTCTTGACAAGATACTGAACGACCCGTCCGTGTACAGAACTGGATAAAGAAAGCGGTGTTGATCTGGTGTCCGGCGCCCCTTCCCAAAGACCCCACGTCCGCCCTGCTGACGCGGATGTTAACTCCGACGCCGTACCAGGTGTCTGCAGAGGGGGGTGAGAGCGGGGAGACCAAAGGAGATGTCTGCCTTGAGGATGATTCAGTGTGTTCGGGGAAACCGAAACCCTTTTGCCCAAGGGCAAAGGTGTAGAGGGGGCCTTCCATAGCAAGAAGAGGGCCGCTTTTGGAGGTCAGGAGGGGAAACCTTGCAAGAAAGGGAAAACGCAATCGTCGGGCGGCATGGGTCGGGCGAGTAATGTTGATGCAGAGCTTGATGATGAGGACGAACCTCCGGCCAGAACGTAAGTGACATAGGGTACTATAACCATACCTCATTCCTTTCTTATTACTGAAGTAATCCTTCGATATATGCACGTCCTCGCAAGTTAACGCCTGGTGTTTCTCAATCGTCCTCCTCCTTGGGAGACCTTCTTCCGGAGATGATATAGAGTGACACGCCTTCTCCGGCCTCCTCTCCCAATAGGGCAGATGATCTTGAGGTGTCGTCTCGGAGGGCTCCTCCCCACTGGCAAGTAGCGCAGGAAACGAGGAAGGAGTTGCCCGAAGGTGTCACCTTTGTCACTCAGGGTTCGGGGATCAAGAATGACGGCCCCGAACTATCCGGTTTACAGCTGGAGGTGATTCTGGAGGCGGTAAGCGGGTTCCTTCAAAGGAGTGTCGTGCTCACGGAGCGGTGTCCAAGACCTGTGGAGTGCCGGGGACGCTGACAGACATGCTGCGACGAGCGTCCGTTTCGGAAGAGCACCGTGCCTTAATGGTTACGGTGGTCGAAAAGGTTCTCTCCGCGAAGAGCGGGTTGGACGAGGCCTTTATGAGCCTTCTGAGAGGTTGTCGGATGTGGGGTTCCGGCAAACCCTTAAGGTTCGAACACTGGGGTGTGCGTGAAGTCTTTCCCTCCTACCGATCAACGCTCTAGCTTGCTAAGATCTCGCGGACGAACTCGACGAACTCGCAACACAGAAAGACACGAGGTTTATACTGGTTCAGGCCACCGTTGTGGTGTAATACCCTACTCCAGTGTGGTGGTGGTGGATTGCCTCTTGGGCTGATGATGAACAGTACAAGGGAAGAACAGCCACCTGAGGTTGAGGAGTTCTTGTGGCTAGGCTCTCGATCGGGTTTGGATCAAGCTAAGATGAGATGCCTCTACTATGGTGGCTTGCTCTACTTATATAGGCCCTGGTCCTCTTCCCAAATATCGAGCGGGAAGGGAGCCAACAACGGCGGGCGAATTTGAAGGGGGACAGCTAGTACAAGCTATCCTGACAAAAGCGGTCTTCGCCTGCGAAAAGCTCTAGGGTGACGCCGTCTTGGGCTCCACGATGACCTCCGCCTTGCCGTCCTCCTAGTCTTGGTCTCGTTGCACCAATATAGCAACCTTTGCCTGATGCCTCGGTACTCTTCGTATGCGCTGGCCTCCTTAGCACCAAAGAGGAAACAAGGACGCTACGCGTGCTAGCGCCCGTCTGGTGCCATTTGTCATGGCTCACGTCTTGAGGGCCTCGTGAGGTTTGCCTTGATATCTCCGCTCCTCGTGAGCCTGCATGGCTAGGCTACTCCAGAGGAGGTCTTGCATCGTCCGCCTCCCAAGGCTTGGACCCTCGCGAGGGTCTTGGATGCCTTGTTGATGAAGATGGGCCGTACGACCTGCTGCTTAGCCACCCTGTGGGCTGCAGGCAGGCAAGTCTAGGGACCCCCATTCCCAGAACGCCGACAGTAGCCCCCGGGCCCAAAGTGCGCTTGGTCTTGGCTTCGCGGCGAAGCCAAGGGTCAAGTTCGGAGCACCGTGGGCCCCAAAAGCCTGCGGCCTCGGTTAACGCATGGCGGTTGATTGGACGTGGGCGCCTCCGCTTCCCCACATTGCCCCGGCAACTGCACGACTTGACAAGTCCCCGCGACATGCAAAGAAAACCATCATTACCTGCGATTGTGGGAGATGCCGATTTGCCGTCTCTTGCTATAAATGGGGAGGGGGCGGAGCCCCCGTTGCCCATCTCTTCCTCGCTTGCTTGCTTCTCTGCTCCATTGCTTGCAGTGCCACCAATGGTGCCACGAAGGAAGTTCTCTGCCACCGAGAAAGGAAAGGGGCCCCGCGAGGGCCCTGGTTCCCCGACGCGCAAGCGCGGCCGTGGCCGTCTGCGCAAGCACGCCGCGACCCCCGCCATGGCCCACCGTCGAGGTGGCGCCGCGACACGCGGAGGGGATCGTCCCATCCATGGTGGTCCAGCCGATGAGGGGAGGCGCGCGATGGTGGCGCGGCCTCCCCGCCCGCACTTCCATTCGGCGGAGGTGTCGCCGGAGTTCGTCGTCTGGTCGGAGAACCCGGCCGGCAGCTGGCCCCAACTTTCGCGCTTCTTCGCCGGCGAACTGCCAGCCTCTTGTCCGGGCGGACTCTGGTTGCAGGCAGATGGCTGTTGTAGCAAGGCCTCTTGGGTTACGGTCGAGACTTTCGCCGCGGGCAACATAGCCCTGGCCCGCGGCTGGCAGACATTCGCCCGCGCGCGCGGCCTGGGCAGATGGTGCACCCTCCACTTTAGGTACAATGGTGGATCGACCCTCTATGTGAGGGTGTTTGGGGAAGATGGTCGCCGCGCCGGGTGCTGCCCCGAGACGAACGGCGGTGAGGAGGTGCTCGGCCTTGGTGACGGTCGTGACGAGGATGAGGGCGAGCCTGCCCTCGGCGGTGACCGCATCTCTTCTAGCTACGGCGGCTCTTCCTCCGGTGGCAGCTCCAGAAGTGGTGGCTACGACCAGCCACCGCGCCCACTTCGAAGGAGGCTGTGGGTCATCTCGCCGCCGCGCCTCCGTGAAGCGCGAGGAGGGGTCTGGCTCGGCTCAGGGCGTCGCCAAGGGCCTACCTCCGTGGATTGCTGCAACGCTGCTTTGTTTAGCTTTTTCCTTCTTTCCTGCATCAGAAAACAAAACCAGTATGGGCCCAGAGGGGCGTGTATCGAACTATGGTTCTTTGGTTAATGCACTGTGCGTATTATTCCCATGCCGTGTTTGTTATTTTGTGCAAAGATAACTTAACCTGGCGCGCTTGGGACGCCCTTTCCCTCATGAGGTGTCTGCGTTTGCTCAGAAACTACAAAAAATTCGTCAGGGGGTGCACTAGAGGATTTGCCGTCCACCCGAGCCTTGACTTGGCGCCTTGTATCGTGGTACCCGAGGGGCACAGATTAGGAGAGGTATGCCAGCTTCCAGGCTCGAACAAGGGTGGCTCGCGAGAAGGCAGAGAGAAGAAAATGGCTCGCGAGGGCATCTGCCCAGCCCCCTCGTGAAGTATGCGAGAGAGAGAGAACATGAGCAAACCAGAGCTGAAAAATGCGGTAAAAGCCTAAGGAACCAAATCAGCAACGAACACCAAGAGCAACTCCGATTAAGAAAAAGCAATCCAACTACGGAAAGCAAATGAAAAGCCGCATCCGGCACCTAATCTAGTCTTCAAGTCTTCTCAAGCGGAGCTAAGTGCTGTCCACTAGGCGTGGGAGGGAGCCCCAGGGCCTGAGGCCGACGCTCCTGAGACTCCTGGTCGTGTACAACCCCACTCATTATTACGTGAGAGTGTCACGGGCAGCGATTCTTCACAGGCACCGGGCCTTCTTCATAGGCTCTGGGCCTTTCTTCTCAGGCTCTGGGCCTTGCTTCTCAGGCTATGGGCCTTGCTTCATGGGTAGAACTTCCAGAGGTGCTGGATGTTCCAGGCATTCTGGATGGGTATCCCGTCCTGCGTCTCCAGGCGCGCTGCACCCGGCCTGGAGACATGGACGACCCTGAACGGGCCCTCCCACATGGGTGAAAGCTTGTGCAGCCCTTCTCTGGAGAGGACCCGCCTCAGGATGAGGTCGCCCACCTCGAGCGTCCTGGAGCGGATGTTGAGCAGTGGTACCGCCGCAGCGCCTGTTGGTACCTTGCCGCCCTCAATGCGGCCTCACGTCGGCGTTCCTCCCCCAGCACGAGATCTATCCCCCGCATGGCGTCCTGCTGCGTTTCGTCGAACGCCAGGACCCGTGCGAAGTGATGCTTGACCTCGTGAGGGAGGACTGCTTCGGCTCCGTAGATGAGGAAGAACGGAGTCTTTCCCGTTGGCTTGGTAGCGGTGGTACGGATGGACCACAAAGCCTGGAGCTTCGTCGTGCCGGCCTGTCGCGAGCCTCCAGCTTCTTCTTGAAGGTCCTGGTCTTGAGGCTCCTCAGGACCTCTGCGTTGGCGCGCTCAGCCTGACCATTGCTCATGGGGTGGGCCACCAAAGCGTAGCAGATCTGCGTTCCAAGGTTAGGTAGTAGGTTTTGAAGAGGTTACTAGTAAACTGCGAGCCGTTATCCGTGATGATGCGGTTGGTGACCCAGAAGCGGCTCACGAGGCCCTTGGTGAACTTGACGGCAGAGCCGGATGGGATGGTACGGACGGCTTCCACTTCCGCCCACTTGGTGAACTTGTCGATGGCGACGTAGAGATAGTGGTAGCCCCCCGGTGCCCGTGGGAACGGGCCTAAGATGTCCAGCCCCCAGACTGCGAACGTCCATGTGAGAGGGATGGTTTGGAGGCCCTGGGCAGGCTGATGGATTTGCTTGGCATGGAATTGGCAAGCTTCCCAGGACTTCACCAGCTCGGCTGTGTCGTTGAGCGCTGTAGGCCAATAGAATCCACTGCGGAACACCTTGCCGACGAGGGTCCGTGACGACGAGTGATGCCCACAGTCCCCACCGTGTATGTCAATCAGAAACTCCTTTCCTTGATCACTGGAGATGCAGCGCAGCGTGACGTCGTTCGGCCGTTTCCTATACAACTCGCCGTCTTGAATGCAGTATGCCGTAGCTTGCCGGGCTACGCGCTCCGCGTCCTCTTCCTTCTCCGGCAGCGTCCCGTGCATCAAGTACTCCTTGAATTCCTTGGTCCAGCACTCCTCCTGGGGCTCGAACGCCAAGAGCAGCCGAGCTCCTGAGGTTGGGCCGCAGGTTGGGGAACCCGTGGCCGGGGGCTGTGGGAGCTCCTCCCGAGGCTGAGTCATGCTTGAAAGGGGTGACAGAATGCACCTGTTGTTATGAAGTAGCCCCTGAGACTCGGATTGCCTTCCGAAGGAAGCAATCGGAGGATCAAAAAAGATATGTTCAAGTACTAATTTGATTTAATTTGGAATACAGGCTACCGCCCCTCCTGCCACTACTCAAAGTACGGAGGTGGCCGAATTGCAGCGAAAGCTGGATATTGCGGAGGATGACATTGCATTGATCAACAAGCGTCTTGACGACTCGTAAGGTATATATTTCGAGCATTACTTACACCAATGCGCTTGTAATTTAAGCCTGACTCTGAAAAAGAGTTTTATACGAAATGTGCATGAATGCAGATGGTGCCGCTGCTGTGGAAGCCCTTCGGGCGGAGTGATACGTCTCCAACGTATCTATAATTTTTTATTGTTCCATGCTATTATATTACCCCTTTTGGATGTTTATTGGCTTTATTTTACACATTTATATCATTTTTGGGACTAACCTACTAACCGGAGGCCCAGCCCATATTGCTGTTTTTTTTGCCTATTTCAAAGATTTCGAAGAAAAGGAATATCAAACGGAGTCCAAACGGAATGAAACCTTCGGGAGCGTGATTTTTGGAACGAACGTGATCTAGAGGACTTGGAGTGCAAGTCAAGAAGCTTCCGAGGAAGCCAGGAGATAGGAGGCCGTGCCCCCCCATAGGGCGCGCACCCTGTCTCGTGGGCCCCTCGGGCGGCCACCGACGTACTTCTTCCTCCTATATATACCTACGTACCCCGAAAACATCCAGGGGCACCACGAAACACAATTTCCACCGCTGTAACCTTCTGTATCCGCGAGATTCCATCTTGGAGCCTTCGCCTGCACTCTGCCGGAGGGGGAATCAACCACGGAGGGCCTCTACATCAACATCATTGCCCCTCCGATGAGTTGTGAGTAGTTTACCACAGACCTACGGGTCCATAGTTATTAGCTAGATGGCTTCTTCTCTCTTTTTGGATCTCAATACAATGTTCTCCCCCTCTCTTGTGGAGATCTATTCGATGTGAACTCTTTTTGCGGTGTGTTTGTCGAGATCCAATGAATTGTGAGTTTATGATCAAGTTTATCTATGAATAATATTTGAATCTTCTCTGAATTATTTTATGTATGATTGAGTTATCTTTGCAAGTCTCTTCGAATTGTCAGTTTAGTTTGGCCTACTAGATTGGCCTTTCTTGCCATGGGAGAAGTGCTTAGCTTTGGATTCAATCTTGCAGTGTCCTTACCCAGTGACATAAAGGGTTGAAAGGCACGTATTGTATTGTTGCCATCGAGGATAACAAGATGGGGTTTATATCATATTGCACGAGTTTATCCCTCTACATCATGTCATCTTGCTTAATGCATTGCTCTGTTCTTATGAACTTAATACACTAGATGCAGGCCGGAGTCGGTCGATGTGTGGAGTAATAGTAGTTGATGCAGGCAGGAGTCGGTCTACTTGTTATGGACGTGATGCCTATATACATGATCATGCCTAGATAATCTCATAACTATGCGCTTTTCTATAAATTGCTCGACAGTAATTTGTTCACCCACCGTAATACTTATGCTATCTTGAGAGAAGCCACTAGTGAAACCTATGGCCCCCGGGTCTATCTCTTATCATATTTGCTTTCAATCTACTTTTATTTGCATCTTTACTTTTTGCATCTATATTATAAAATACAAAAAATATATTTATCTTATCTTACTATCTTTATTAGATCTCACTTTCGCAAGTGGCCGTGAAGGGATTGACAACCCCTTTATTGCGTTGGTTGAGTTCTCGCTTTGTTTACAGAGGTGCATGGGACTTTTGAAGAGCCTCCTACTGGATTGATACCTTTGTTCTCAAAACTGAGGGAAATACTTACGCTACACTTGCTGCATCACCCTCTCCTCTTCGAGGAAAACCAACGCAAACTCAAGACGTAGCAAGAACGATCTCTGGCGCCGTTGCCGGGGAGGTCTTCGCTCTAGTCAAGACATACCAAGTACCCATCACAAACCCATCTCCCTCGCATTTACATTATTTGCCATTTGCCTCTCGTTTTCCTCTCCCCCACTTCACCCTTGCCGTTTTATTCTCCCTCTCTTTCCCAATCCTCTCCTCTCTCTTTTCCGTTTGCCTTCCCGTTGCCATGGCCGAGTCAAAAAGAGCTAAGGGTCCTTTCCAGGGCTCTAGTACCTTGGATAACCCTTCTATCCTCTCTAAGCTCATAAATAATGATGCTATAGAAAGACCCACTGGGGTCTCCAATGAGATCTTGAATAATTTTGATGAGGATGACTCCGGAATTTTTTGCTATTTACTTGATGAGTCTTTAAAAGATGCTTGGGATAGGTTACTTAGGATTCGGGCTAGCTATGTACCACAATATCAATTTGAGGTTTACTTAAAGAGTTTCTATGTTGGATTGCCCGCTTCTTTCAAACAAGTTTTAGACTCTATTTTTTATGAAGGTTTTCTTGAAGGGGATGCTATAGATACCTATGAAAGAATGAAAACTATATTTGGGCACCCCATGAATGATAAGGTTGAATCAACTACTCTCTCGTGCTTTTATCAAAAGGAAATTATTGAAGAGATGAAATTTAGTTTAGAGGCAAACTTCCGTAACGTGCTTAATCTTACTTCTTCCATTAATAGCCATGTGCTTACCTTAAATAGAAGAATGAATGCTGTAGAAAGGAGATCCTCCTCTCCGAGTGCCAAAGATGGCAATACCTAGATCTATCTTCGCTTTTATGCCTAGCTAGGGGTGTTAAACGATAGCGCTTGTTGGGAGGCAACCCAATTTTATTTTTAGTTTTTTGTTTTTGCTCCTGTTTAGGAATAAATAATCCATCTACCTTCTGTTTCGATGTGTTTTTATGTTTTAGTTAGTGTTTGTGCCAAGTTAAACCTGTAGGATCTTCTTGGATGATAGTTATTTGATCTTGCTGTAATTTCCAGAAACTTTTTGTTCACAAAAACAATTGTTAAAAATCACCAAAACGTGATAAAATAGTGATTCCAAATGATGCTGATCAATAAACAAATTGCCTAGTCTTCCTATTTTGGCTGAAATTTTTGAGTTCCAGAAGTTTGCGTTAGTTACAGATTACTACAGACTGTTCTGTTTTTGACAGATTCTGTTTTTCGTGTGTTGTTTGCTTATTTTGATGCATCTATGGCCAATAAAATAGTTTATAATCCATAGAGAAGTTGGAATACAGTAGGTTTAACACCAAAAAAATAAAGAATGAGTTTGTTGCAGTACCTTATGTGGTGGTTTTGTTTTCTTTCACTAACGGAGCTTATAAGATTTCCTGTTGAGTTTTGTGTTGTGAAGTATTCAAGTTTTGGGTAAAGCTTTTATGGACCATGGAATAAGGAGTTGCAAGAGCCTAAGCTTGGGGTTGCCCAAGGCACCCCAAGATATTCAAGAATAGCCAAAAGCCTAAGCTTGGGGATGCCCCGGGAATGCATCCCCTCTTTCGTCTTTGTTCATTGGTAACTTTACTTGGAGCTATATTTTTATTCGCCACATGATATGTGTTTTGCTTGGAGCATCGTGTATTATATTAGTCTTTGCTTTTTAGTTTACCACAATCATCCTTGCTGTACACACCTTTTGGGAGAAGCCTATTTTATTAGAATTTGCTAGAATATTCTATGTGCTTCACTTATATCTTTTAAGCTTGATAGTTTTTGCTCTAGTGCTTCACTTATATTTTTTAGAGCACGGTGGTGACTTAATTTTAAAGAAATTACTAGTCTCTCATGCTTCACTTATATCTTTTTGAGAGTCTTTTAGAACAGCATGGTATTTGCTATGGTCATAAAATTGGTCCTAGAATGGTAGGCATCCAAGTTGGGTATAATAAAACTATCATAGGAAGTGAATTGGATGCTATGATCAATTTGATACTTGATAATTGTTTTGAGATATGGAGCTAGTGATATAAAAGTCATGCTAGTTGGGTGATTATGAATTTAAAGAATGCTTGTGTTGAAGTTAGCAAGTCCCGTAGCATGCACGTATGGTTAAAGTTGTGTAACAAATTTGAAACGTGAAGTGTACCTGGCTTGTGCATCCTTATGAGTGGCGGTCGGGGACGAGCGATGGTCTTTTCCTACCAATCTATCCCCCTAGGAGCATGCGAATAGTACTTGGTTTTTAATGACTTCTAAATTTTTGCAATAATTATATGAGTTCTTTTGACTAATGTTGAGTCCATGGATTATACGCACTTTTACCTTTCCGCCTTTGCTAGCCTCTTCGGTACCGTGCATTGCCCTTTCTCACCTTGAGAGTTGGTGCAAACTTCGCCGGTGCATCCAAACTCCGTGATACACGCTCCATCACACATAAACCTCCCTATATCTTCCTCAAAACAGCCACCATACCTACCTATTATGGCATTTACATAGCCATTCCGAGATATATTGCCATGCAACTTTCCACCGTTCCGTTCGTATGACACGCATTACTTTTGTCATATTGCCATTGCATGATCATGTAGTTGACATCGTATTTGTGGCAAAGCCACCATGCATTATTTTTCATACATGTCACTCTTGATTCATTGCACTATCCCGGTACACCACCGGAGGCATTCATATAGAGTCATATCTTGTTCTAGTTTCGAGTTCTAATCAATAAAAGTGTGATGATCTTCATTATTAGAGCATTGTCCTAGTGAGGAAAGGATGATGAAGGCTATGATTCCCCCACAAGTCGGGATGAGACTTCTGACTTTACAAAAAAAAGAAAAAAAAAGAGAAAAGCCAAAAATAAAAAAAAGAAGGCCAAAAAAAAGAAAAAAAAGAAGAAAAAGAAAAGAAAAAAATAAAATGAGAGAAAAAGAGAGAAGGGGCAATGCTACTATCTCTTTTTCTACACTTGTGCTTCAAAGTAGCACCATGATCTTCATGTTAGTGAGTCTCATAAGTTGTCATTTACTAGTGGGAATTTTTCATTATAGAACTTGGCTTGCATATTCCTACGATGGGCTTCCTCAAATGCCCTAGGTCTTCGTGAGCAAGCAAGTTGGATGCACACCCACTAGTTTTCTTTTGTTGAGCATTCATTTATAGCTCTAGTGCATCCGTTGCATGGCAATCCCTACTCCTCATGTTGACAACAATTGATGGGCATCTCCATAGCCCGTTGATTATCCTCGTCAATGTGAGACTTTCTCCTTTTTTGTCTTCTCCACACAATCCCCATCATCATATTCTATTCCACCCATAGTGCTATATCAATGGCTCATGCTCAATTATTGCGTGAAGGTTGAAAAAGTTTGAGATTATTTAAGTATGAAACAATTGCTTGGCTTGTCATCGGGGGTATAGAAGTTGGGAACATCTTTGTGTGACGAAAATGAAGCATAGCCTAACTATATGATTTTGTAGGGATGAACTTTCTTTTGCCATGTTATTTTGAGAAGACATGATTACTTTGATTAGTATGCTTGAAGTATTACTATTTCTTTTATCAATATAAACTTTTATTTTGTATTCATTTGGATCTTAACATTCATGCCACAATAAATAAAATTACATTATGAATTATGCTAGGTAGCATTCCACATCAAAATTTTCTTTTTTATCATTTACCTACTCGAGGACGAGCAGGAATTAAGCTTGGGGATGCTTGATACGTCTCCAACGTATCTATAATTTTTTATTGTCCCATGCTATTATATTACCCCTTTTGGATGTTTATGGGCTTTATTTTACACATTTATATCATTTTTGGGACTAACCTACTAACCGGAGGCCCAGCCCATATTGCTGTTTTTTTTGCCTATTTCAGTATTTCGAAAAAAAGGAATATCAAACGGAGTCCAAACGGAATGAAGCATTCGGGAGCGTGATTTTTGGAACGAACGTGATCCAGCGGACTTGGAGTGCAAGTCAAGAAGCTTCCAAGGAAGCCACGAGATAGGAGGCCGCCCCCCTGTAGGCGCGCTACCGTCTCATGGGCCCCTCGGTGACCACCGACGTACTTCTTCCTCCTATATATACCTACGTACCCCGAAAACATCCAGGGGCACCACGAAACACAATTTCCATCGCCGTAACCTTCTGTATCCGCGAGATTCCATCTTGGAGCCTTCGCCGGCACTCTGCTGGAAGGGGAATCAACCATGGAGGGCCTCTACATCAACATCCTTGCCCCTCCGATGAGTTGTGAGTAGTTTACCACAGACCTACGGGTCCATAGTTATTAGCTAGATGGCTTCTTCTCTCTTTTTGGATCTCAATACAATGTTCTCCCCTCTCTTGTGGAGATCTATTCGATGTAAACTCTTTTTGCGGTGTGTTTGTCGAGATCCGATGAATTGTGGGTTTATGATCAAGTTTATCTATGAATAATATTTGAATCTTCTCTGAATTCTTTTATGTATGATTGAGTTATCTTTGCAAGTCTCTTCAATTATCAGTTTAGTTTGGCCTACTAGATTGGTCTTTCTTGCCATGGGGGAAGTGCTTAGCTTTGGGTTCAATCTTGCGGTGTCCTTACCCAAAGGATGTAAAGGGTTGCAAGGCACGTATTGTATTGTTGCCATCGAGGATAACAAGATGGGGTTTATATCATATTGCATGAGTTTATCCCTCTACATCATGTCATCTTGCTTACTGCGTTGCTCTGTTTTTATGAACTTAATACACTAGATGCAAAAGCGGAGTCTGTCGATGTGTGGAGTAATAGTAGTAGATGCAGGCAGGAGTCGGTCTACTTGTTATGGACGTGATGCCTATATACATGATCATGCCTAGATAATCTCATTACTATGCGCTTTTCTATCAATTGCTCGACAGTAATTTGTTCACCCACCGTAATACTTATGCTATCTTGAGAGAAGCCACTAGTGAAACCTATGGCCCCCGGGTCTATCTCTTATCATATTTGCTTTCAATCTACTTTTATTTGCATCTTTACTTTTTGCATCTATATTATAAAATACCAAAAATATCTTATCTTACTATCTTTATTAGATTTCACATTCGCAAGTGGCCGTGAAGGGATTGACAACCCCTTTATTGCGTTGGTTACGAGTTCTCAGTTTGTTTGTGTAGGTGCATGGGACTTTTGAGGAGCCTCCTACTGGATTGATACCTTGGTTCTCAAAACTGAGGGAAATACTTACGCTACACTTGCTGCATCACCCTCTCCTCTTCTAGGAAAACCAACGCAAGCTCAAGACGTAGCAAGAAGGATTTCTGGCGCCGCTGTCGGGAGGTCTTCGCTCTAGTCAAGACATACCAAGTACCCATCACAAACCCATCTCCCTTGCATTTACATTATTTGCCATTTGCCTCTCGCTTTCCTCTCCCCACTTCACCCTTGCCGCTTTTATTCGCCCTCTCTTTCCCAATCCTCTCCTCTCTCTTTTCCGTTTGCCTTCCCGTTGCCATGGCCGAGTCAAAAAGAGCTAAGGGTCCTATCCAGGGCTCTAGTACCTTGGATAACCCTTCTATCCTCTCTAAGCTCATAAATAATGATGCTATAGAAAGACCCACCGGGGTCTCCAATGAGATCTTGAAATTTTTTGATGAGGATGACTCCGGAATTTTTTGCTTTTACTTGATGAGTCTTTAAAAGATGCTTGGGATAGGTTACTTAGGATTCGGGCTAGCTATGTACCACAATATCAAATTGAGGTTTACTTAAAGAGTTTCTATGTTGGATTGCCCGCTTCTTTCAAACAAGTTTTAGACTCTATTTTTGATGAAGGTTTTCTTGAAGGGGATGCTATAGATACCTATGAAATAATGAAAACTATATTTGGGCACCCCATGAATGATAAGGTTGAATCAACTACTCTCTTGTGCTTTTATCAAAATGAAATTATTAAAGAGATGAAATCTAGTTTAGAGGCAAACTTTCGTAACATGCTTAATCTTACTTATTCCATTAATGGCCATGTGCTTACCTTAAATAGAAGAATGAATGCCATAGAAAGGAGATCCTCCTCTCCGAGTGCTAAAGATGGCAATACCTAGATCTATCTTCGCTTTTATGCCTAGCTAGGGGTGTTAAACGATAGCGCTTGTTGGGAGGCAACCCAATTTTATTTTTAATTTTTTGTTTTTGATCCTGTTTAGGAATAAATAATCCATCTACCTTCTGTTTAGATGTGTTTTTATGTTTTAATTAGTGTTTGTGCCAAGTTAAACCTATAGGATCTTCTTGGATGATAGTTATTTGATCTTGCTGTAATTTCCAGAAACTTTGGGTTCACGAAAACAATTGTTAAAGATCACCAAAACGTGATAAAATAGTGATTCCAATTTCTGCTTATCAATAAACAAATTGCCTAGGTCTTCCTATTTTGGCTGAATATTTTGAGTTCCAGAAGTTTGCGTTAGTTACAGATTACTACAGACTGTTCTGTTTTTGACAGATTCTGTTTTTTGTGTGTTGTTTGCTTATTTTGATGCATCTATGGCCAATAAAATAGTTTATAATCCATAGAGAAGTTGGAATACAGTAGGTTTAACACCAAAAAATATAAAGAATGAGTTTGTTGCAGTACCTTATCTGGTGGTTTTGTTTTCTTTCACTAAGGGAGCTTATAAGATTTCCTGTTGAGTTTTGTGTTGTGAAGTATTCAAGTTTTGGGTAAAGATTTTATGGAATATGGAATAAGGAGTGGCAAGAGCCTAAGCTTTGTGATTCCCAAGGCACCCTAAGATATTCAAGAATATCCAAAATCCTAAGCTTGGGGATGCCCCGGGAATGCATCCCCTCTTTCGTCTTTGTTCATTGGTAACTTTACCTGGAGCTATATTTTTATTCGCCACATGATATGTGTTTTGCTTGGAGCATCGTGTATTATATTAGTCTTTGCTTTCTAGTTTACCACAATCATACTTGCTGTACACACCTTTTGGGAGAAGCCTATTTGATTAGAATTTGCTAGAATACTCTATGTGCTTCACTTATATCTTTTGAGCTTGATAGTTTTTGCTCTAGTGCTTCACTTATATTTTTTAGAGCACGGTGGTGACTTAATTTTAAAGAAATTACTAGTCTCTCATGCTTCACTTATATCTTCTTGAGAGTCTTTTAGAAGAGCATGGTATTTGCTATGGTCATAAAATTGGTCCTAGAATGGTAGGCATCCAAGTTGGGTATAATAAAAACTATCATAGGAAGTGAATTGGATGCTATGATCAATTTGATACTTGATAATTGTTTTGAGATATGGAGCTAGTGATATTAAAGTCATGCTAGTTGGGTGATTATGAATTTGAAGAATGCTTGTGTTGAAGTTAGCAAGTCCCATAGCATGCACGTATGGTTAAAGTTGTGTAACAAATTTGAAACATGAAGTGTACCTGGCTTGTGCATCCTTATGAGTGGCGGTCGGGGACGAGCGATGGTCTTTACTACCAATCTATCCCCCTAGGAGCATGCGTGTAGTACTTGGTTTTGATGACTTCTAAATTTTTGCAATAAGTATATGAGTTCTTTTGACTAATGTTGAGTCCATGGATTATACGCACTTTTACCTTTCTGCCTTTGCTAGCCTCTTGATTGCGTGCATTGCCCTTTCTCACCTTGAGAGTTGGTGCAAACTTCACGGTGCATCCAAACTCCGTGATACGATACGCTCTATCACACATAAACCTCCCTATATCTTCCTCAAAACAGCCACCATACCTACCTATTATGGCATTTCCATAGCCATTCCGAGATATATTGCCATGCAAATTTCCACCGTTCCGTTCGTATGACACGCATTACTTTTGTCCTATTGCCATTGCATGATCATGTAGTTGACATCGTATTTGTGGCAAAGCCACCATGCATTATTTTTCATACATGTCACTCTTGATTCATTGCACTATCCCGGTACACCGCCGGAAGCATTCATATAGAGTCATATCTTATTCTAGTTTCGAGTTGTAATCAATAAAAGTGTGATGATCTTCATTATTAGAGCATTGTCCTAGTGAGGAAAGGATGATGAAGGCTATGATTCCCCCACAAGTCGGGATGAAACTTCGGACTTTACAAAAAAAAAAGAAAAAAAAGTGAAAAGCCAAAAAGAAAAAAAAGGCCAAAGAAAAAGAAAAAAAAGAAGAAAAAGAAAAGAAAAAATTAAAATGAGAGAAAAAGAGAGAAGGGACAATGCTACTATCTCTTTTTCCACACTTGTGCTTCAAAGTAGCACCATGATCTTCATGTTAGTGAGTCTCATAAGTTGTCATTTACTAGTGGGAATTTTTCATTATAGAACTTGGCTTGTATATTCCTACGATGGGCTTCCACAAATGCCCTAGGTCTTCGTGAGCAAGCAAGTTGGATGCACACCCACTAGTTTTCTTTTGTTGAGCATTCATTTATAGCTCTAGTGCATCCGTTGCATGGCAATCCCTACTCCTCATGTTGACAACAATTGATGGGCATCTCCATAGCCCGTTGATTATCCTCGTCAATGTGAGACTTTCTCCTTTTTGTCTTCTCCACACAATCCCCATCATCATATTCTATTCCACCCATAGTGCTATATCCATGGCTCACGCTCATGTATTGCGTGAAGGTTGAAAAAGTTTGAGATTATTTAAGTATGAAACAATTGCTTGGCTTGTCATCAAGGGTATAGAAGTTGGGAACATCTTTGTGTGACGAAAATGAAGCATTGCCTAACTATATGATTTTGTAGGGATGAACTTTCTTTTGCCATGTTATTTTGAGAAGACATGATTACTTTGATTAGTATGCTTGAAGTATTACTATTTCTTTTATCAATATAAAATTTTATTTTGTATTCATTTGGATCTGAACATTCATGCCACAATAAAGAAAATTACATTATGAATTATGCTAGGTAGCATTCCACATCAAAAATTTCTTTTTTATCATTTACCTACTTGAGGACGAGCAGGAATTAAGCTTGGGGATGCTTGATACGTCTCCAACGTATCTATAATTTTTGATTGTTCCATGCTATTATATTACCCCTTTTGGATGTTTATGGGCTTTATTTTACACATTTATATCATTTTTGGGACTAACATACTAACCGGAGGCCCAGCCCATATTGTTGTTTTTTTGCCTATTTCAGTATTTCGAAGAAAATGAATATCAAACGGAGTCCAAACGGAATGAAACCTTCGGGAGCGTGGTTTTTGGAACGAACGTGATCCAAAGGACTTGGAGTGCAAGTGAAGAAGCTTCCAAGGAAGCCACGAGATAGGAGGCCGCCCCCCTCCTGTAGGGTGCGCCCCCTGTCTCGTGGGCCCCTCGGGCAGCCACCGACGTACTTCTTCCTCCTATATATACCTACGTACCCCGAAAACATCCAGGGGCACCACGAAACACAATTTCCACCGCCAGAACCTTCTCAGATCCGCGAGATTCCATCTTGGAGCCTTCACGACACTCACGGGAGGGAATCAACCATGGAGGGCCTCTACATCAACATACTTGCCCCTCCGATGAGTTGTGAGTAGTTTACCACTGCACTCTACGGGTCCATAGTTATTAGCTAGATGGCTTCTTCTCTGTTTTTGGATCTCAATACAATGTTCTCCCCCTCTCTTGTGGAGATCTATTCGATGTAAACTATTTTTTTGGTGTGTTTGTCGAGATCCGATGAATTGTGGGTTTATGATCAAGTTTATCTATGAATAATATTTGAATCTTCTCTGAATTCTTTTATGTATGATTGAGTTATCTTTGCAAGTCTCTTCGAATTATCAGTTTAGTTAGGCCTACTAGATTGGTCTTTCTTGCCATGGGAGAAGTGCTTAGCTTTGGGTTCAATCTTGCGGTGACCTTACCCGTGATGTAAAGGGTTGCAAGGCACGTATTGTATTGTTGCCATCGAGGATAACAAGATGGGGTTTATATCATATTGCATGAGTTTATCCCTCTACATCATGTCATCTTGCTTAATGCGTTTCTCTGTTCTTATGAACTTAATACACTAGATGCAGGCAGGAGTCGGTCGATGTGTGGAGTAATAGTAGTTGATGCAGGTAGGAGTCGGTCTACTTGTTATGGACGTGATGCCTATATACATGATCATGCCTAGATAATCTCATAACTATGCGCTTTTCTATCAATTGCTCGACAGTAATTTGTTCACCCACCGTAATACTTATGTTATCTTGAGAGAAGCCACTAGTGAAACCTATGGCCCCCGGTTCTATCTCTTATCATATTTGCTTTCAATCTACTTTTATTTGCACCTTTACTTTTTGCATCTATATTATAAAATACCAAAAATATATTTATCTTATCTTACTATCTTTATTGGATCTCACTTTCGCAAGTGGCCGTGAAGGGATTGACAACCCCTTTATTGCGTTGGTTGCGAGTTCTCAGTTTGTTTGTGTAGGTGCATGGGACTCTTGAGGAGCCTCCTACTGGATTGATACCTTGGTTCTCAAAATCGAGGGAAATACTTACGCTACACTTGTCTGCATCACCCTCTCCTCTTCGAGGAAAACCAACGCAAGCTCAAGACGTAGCAAGAAGGATTTCTCGCGCCGCTGTCGGGAGGTCTTCGCTCAAGTCAAGACATACCAAGTACCCATCACAAACTCATCTCCCTCGCATTTACATTATTTTCCATTTGCCTCTCGTTTTCCTCTCCCCCACTTCACCCTTGCCCTTTTATTCGCCCTCTCTTTCCCAATACTCTCCTCTCTCTTTTCCGTTTGCCTTCCTGTTGCCATGGCCGAGTCAAAAAGAGTTAAGGTTCCTTTCCAGGGCTCTAGTACCTTGGATAACCCTTCTATCCTCTCTAAGCTCATAAATAATGATGCTATAGAAAGACCCACCGGGGTCTCCAATGAGATCTTGAATAATTTTGATGAGGATGACTCTGGAATTTTTTGCTATTTACTTGATGAGTCTTTAAAAGATGCTTGGGATAGGTTACTTAGGATTCGGGCTAGCGCCCTCTGTTGCTGAATGAACGGATGTCCCAGTGGGTCGATCTGCATAGGATATCCGGCGCTGCCATGAAGAACGTCATAGTCCGGTTGTGGCCGACTGAACCTGTTCCGAGTAGTTACTTCGGCATGTTGCAGCGGCTTGTTGATGCGCTGGCGTGTATCGACGCTGTGAAGCGGTCGGCGTGCATTGAAGGTGCACAGATGGCCTTCGCCCGCGTCAAGACATTCTGGAGGAAGATGAAGGCCATCGATGTTGCGGCGAAGAGTCCACCCAAAGGCAAGGACCGTCCGGAATCGGAGCACTATTTTGAAGACGTCCTAGAGGCCGCCCGCTTGATAGAGGGTCAGTGCTCGAAAGAGATAATGTTCGAGTAATGTGTATAAGTGTTGTAACAGACAACTTTATGGTTAATCTATTTTCATCTTTTGCTCGAAAGCTTGTATTCCTCCTTTGCGGCCATTTTAATGTAATCTGAAAGTTTTCCATTCGTCAGCTTCAGCCCCCTCGTAGGAAATACGGGGGTGTTCGGAAAAGTATTGAATCACTCTTTATCCAACGTCTCGGTTCATGAAGGAGGTGATAATGCGGCGATCCAGGCAATCGGACTATAGGGCGTTAACACTTTCACTTAGTCATAGGAGTTTTATGGTGGGGCTACGACATAGCCCCTAGTATGTATGCGGCGTATTATAATTTTTGTGCCTTACATGGTTTGATCTGAAAAAGATCGTTCGTGTGACACCGAGAATCGCTAAAGATTCGAATTAGTCGTCAAGTGGTTGACCAGCTCTCGCCGCATCATGACAGTCAGTTTTCGGCTTTCTCTACTGTGGGGCTCATCCGGTCAAAGTCAGGGCACAATCGCAGTAGTTCTCCCTGTACTACCCTAGCCGATAGAGCGGTACGTAGGGTAGTAAGCACAGGAGCCGAGCAACCCAACTATTGACCAAAGACAATGATTCGGAGCTGATGCATATAAGGCCAAACTTGCAACGCCGAAGTACAATATAGAGCTGTTCGGACTTTAATTGGCGACTCATTTGTTCCCATGCCGAACCCTGGCAGGTTATGCCGAGGTGCGTCTTGTAACACAGCCGTTAGGGCCTTACTCATTGTAGGAATAGTATGGAAAATTAGTTCGGATATAGTTTATTGGGAGTGGAGCAACAAGCCAATGATAAATTCGTATATGGAAAGGAAAAACCACAACCCGGCTATTTGACATGCTCGGGCTCGGGGATGGAGGAAAAAAGGCACAATACAGGCTCAGAATAAAGAGTGTGGTCTACAAAAAGCTGTTTTGGACCTCCTGTCGCACATCGGCGCCGCCCGTCCTTGGGGAGGGGAGTCCTTAACGGAAGTAGCCCCTTAGCTGAATGTATGGATCCGAACTCCGATAGAGTCCGTTGTAGATGCTGTCATGTTGGTCAACTGTTTTTGAGTTATAATAAAGAAAAGTAAGTGAAACAGATAAAGAACGTTACGGGAATGCTTGCAGGGTTTGTCCGTATTGTGCTTCCGCCGATCCCCATGGTATCTTGAGCGTGTAGTGATGCACACGTGGTGTAAATCTGGCCGGCATAGTGGGTGGGTGGCGGAAGCCGAACTGCTATTTCCGTTCCGGGAGTGGTCGAACTTCGGAGGGAAACTGTTTCTGGCCCCTGGCGTTCGGCTGGCGAGCTGCTCCGTCGTCTTTATCGCTTGATGGCCTCCTCCCCTTGTGCTCGGTGTTAAGCTTGCCTGCCTGCTTGAAGACCCAACAGTTTCTGTTGGTGTGATTAGCTAGCTTATCAGGGTGACCGTGAATCTGACAAGGTCGGTCTAATATCCTATCGAGGGCGGATGGTTCATCCTGGTTGGCTTTAAATGGCTTCTTCCGTTGACCGGGTTTCGGATTGTGAAATCCGGCGTTGACCGTTGTGTCGCGTGATCTTTCATTATTGTTGCAACTATTGTGTTCTTTTAATCATGGCTTGCCATTGCCGTCTCGAATTTCGGAAGTGCCCGGGTCGCTGGTGGTTTTGCTTTTACGAGCGAGCCAGTTGTCTTCTCCCGCACAAAAGCGAGTCATTAGAGCGGTAAGGGTTGTCACGGATTTAGGTCCTTCCTGGCCGAGGTGACGTGCTAGCCATTCACCCCAGACGCTGTATTTAAAGGCCGCAAGGGCTTCCGCGTCCGGGAAATCGACAATTGTTTCTTTTTGACTAAGAACCTAGTTGATTGTTCCCTGGCTGACTCGTCGGGCTGTTGGAGAATATGACTTAAGTCATCGGCATCTGGTGGCCGTACATGTATTCCTTGGAAGTTGTCACGAAAGGCGTCTTCCAGATCTTACCAGCTGCCAATAAAATTTTCTGGCAAACTGTTTAGCCAGTACCATGCTGGCCCCTTAAGCTTGAGAGGCAGGTATTTAATGGCATGAAGGTCATCTCCGCGAGCCAAGTGGATATGGAGGAGGAAGTCCTCAATCCATGCTGCGGGATCTGTTGTTCCATCGTATGACTCGATGTTGATGGGCTTAAACCCGTCTGAGAATTCATGCTCCATTACCTCGTTGGTGAAGCAAAGAGGGTGTGCGGCTCCTCTATGTTGGGCCACACTGTGAAGCACCTCCGGCGGACTCCGCTTACAGTTTTTGAACCGAGCGTGCTCGGATTTGTTGTGTCCGAATAGGTATCCGTTATTACTGGCGGGGGCATGTCTCCGTGATCTGTGTGTCGGTTTTGTGTGTCCTGTTCTACCCTCCAGGTCTTGTTGGATGTCGCGAGTATTCCCCCGAGCTTCTTTATTCTTGCTTGGACAGCCGGATGGGTTGGTATGGTGCTCTGCTGGGGCTGCTGCTTTGCTCGGACCGAACTGTGGTCGGCCTACTGGCTTATTCGATGGTGGTGTGGGCTCCAAAGCCTTGCCATCGTATTGAGGGAGCCACCTACTGTTGTGGTGGCTTTTGTCTGGGCCGCTAAGGCCGTATTCTTCGGCGGCCAGGACCTCGGTCCATCTATCGTTGAGAAAATATTGGCTCACTTGAAGCTGCAGCTGCTTCCTCCTTAGGCTCCTTGCGGTGGCTATGAGCCGGCGTTTAAAGCGCTCCTGTTCTAGGGGTTCCTCAGGCGCGATGAATTCCTCGTTGCTGAGGCTCTCTTCTTCCTTGGATAGTGGAAGATAATTACTATCCTCTGAGTCCCCGTATGCGGCATGTTCATCAGGGCTATCCTGCCCGCTTTCCTGGTCCTCCTATTCGGATCCTGTCTCGACAGGGTCTTCATTGTCCGGAGTATTATCACCTTCGGTGCTAGTATTGTTTTCTCTTGAGTGACGTGACTGAGAGTGGCACCGGGGGCGCCGGTGTTTGGAATGTGTACCAGGAGGTTTATCCTCGACTGGATACTCCTTGTCATCGTCGAGATCGTCGTTGGGTGTGTCTACCATACACACGTCATACCAGGAAGTGGTCGCCCCATGTCTAGCGGATAGTAAGCTCTGGCTTGCCCCTCATCGTCTTCCAGACCGTCGATGTCTTTGGAGCAGGGGTCAGGCGTGTTGGTTGGGTTTTCGACGATGGCTATGAAGTGGGTGGTGGGCGGGAAGCAAAATTCTCCATCATCCGCCGTAAGGTCGAACCGAACATAGTTCAGCAACAAGCCGTCTGCCAGGGATAGGCTTTTAGTGAGTTTAGGAGGTCGCCCATGGGTGAGCGTTGGAAGATATCCGCGGCGCTGAACTTTAAGATCGATAGCCGATCGAGTTCGGTATCCGCGGGCTCGCAGGGTTCGAAACTCGATGCCGGAGACAAGTCCGGGGTTCCGTTGATGCAAGTATCGTACGAAGTGGAATATGCATGCGGCTCCAACGCCACCAGATCGGTAGCCCCCGTGATGGGGTTGAGTTTCCCGTCTTCGGATGACTTGATCTGCTCCAGGTCTAAGGCCGGAGCTGTTACAGGAGTTATCTCCTGGATACGGGCCGATGACAGGTTTAAGCCATGTTCATCGGGGCGAAGGGGAGCGGTTGCCGCGGTCTCTAATCCGTCGAAGATCAAGTCTCCACGGATGTCCGCCACGTAGTTCAGGCTTCTGAATCTGACCTGATGGCTAGGGGCGTAGCTATCGATCTGTTCCAGATGGCCGAGTGAGTTGGCCCGCAGTACAAAGCCGCCGAATACGAAGATCTGTCCGGGGGAAGGTTTCTCCCTGGACCACGTCATTACTGATGATTGAAGGGGCCATCAAACCTTTCGTCGATGGCACAGTGGAACTCTCAAAGAAAGCACCAATGTCGGTGTCAAAACCGGCGGATCTCGGGTAGGGGGTCCCGAATCGCGCCTAGGATCGATGGTAAGAGGAGACGGGGGACACAATGTTTACCCAGGTTCGGGCCCTCTCTATGGAGGTAATACCCTACTTCCTGCTTGATTGATCTCGATGAATATGAGTGTTACAAGAGTTGATCTACCACGAGAACGTAATGGCTAAACTCTAGAAGTCTAGCCTATGAGTATATGGTAATGAATCTGTCCTATCAGGACTATGCTCTCTGATTTATATAGACACCGGAGAGATCTAAGCTTACATGAGGTCGGTTACATAGGAGGGAATCTTCATAATAGGTCGCCTAGCTTGCCTTCCATGCCAAGTAGAGTCCAATCCGGACACGGGTATTGTCTTCAGCCTTCGTATCTTCATAGCCCATCAGTCCGGCCCATGGATAACAGGCCGGACGCCCGAGGACCCCTTAGTCCAGGACTCCCTCACCATCCGCCACTTCACTTTCGCCGGAGCACGGCCGTAGAAGCGCCGCCGCCGACGCCCGAGACCGCCTCCGCCGCCCTCTGCTTTTGGTGAGCACGCACGCACAGGAGGTCCTCCAGCCAATCACATGCTGCCACGTGGCAACCAACTACAGTACACGCACGAACAGTGCAGGAGTTTTCTGTTGTTTTTGTTTTTCTTTCGAGATTTGTTCTCTAACTTATTTTAGCTATATCTTTTAGTCTATATACTCAATTTAGGTAATTATTTTTCCTATGCACTCACAAATACCTGTAGCTTATCACAGAACCAAAGTTTCACATGTTTGCACTTTTCAAATTTGAATTCATTTGAATTTGAATCAAATCTTCCGGAGGCCGTAACTTTCAAACCGTTTATCGGAATCAAGTGTTTCTTTTTGCATTGTGACTGTAGTGCAATTTAGGTGCTATTAAGCTTCTGTTGTTGTGTTTTAAAATGGTTTTCTTGCTGTTGGTTTTGTTTTGGTTCTATTCGTGTTCCGGTGATTGATTTGTTGAATTGTGTGAAACGTGTAGATTGTCCAGAGTGCGACACGACCTATTGTCAGGAGTGTGACCTTTTGAACCAGAACCAAGGCAAGTTGCATGTTGATCATCCTTTACCTATTGTTTTCCTATGCATTGCAGTATATATCACACTATAACTTTATGCAATATAGGATTGTTATATTTTGAGCTATGCTGTTGAGCTATCTTCCCGTCTTTGCAAATCATGGTAGTTGTAGTTTGCTATGCTTTATAGACGGGGGTGGTTCGTGCGTTCATTGACATTATGTGAGGATTATATATATAACAAATTGAGTAGTAATTAAGGATTTAACTCACCTCTGGGCGGAACTGGTATTGATGGGTGGTTTCAAGAACATCATGGTTTATACCCTCTGAATGTAAGTGGACGGCCGCCCAGGCTCAAAAAGATCGGACAGACTTAGTGACTAGTAGCTTCCATGCGCAACCACTAGCTAAATGGGCTCTGACTTAGTTGAGTAGGTTGTGGGATCCTCGCCCAGGTAAGCTAGCAGATGTAGATATAAGTAGGTGTACCGGCTGCTGGGGGTGGAGGTGGCTGCTTCTGAAAGACTTCGTCTCAGTCTTCGGGTTGAGTCTAGTGGGTAAAGTGTGCAAAACTTTGCAGATTATTAAAACTAATCATGATTAGCCGTGTCCCGGTTATGGGCAACTTTGAGCGACTATGCCATTACAGTTGTTGGATGATCTTGACAGATGTGACACTTAATAATATTTGTGGGAAAACTTAATAAAGGGTAGGTTGGAGTTGATTTTGCCAACTCAACCCTATGTATTTAATTGTAGTAATAAAAGAACTAAATAAAAATTTGACTATTAGGTAGTTATTAGGAAAAAATCAGCTTTCTGCAAAAATAAACCCTCAAGCCTTCCTTTTGTTATACTATGCATATACATATAGGTCTGCTTTATTATTACTCCTGTGTAACTTGCCAATAATTCCAAGTATTGACCTATATGGCTGCAACATCTCATGTTGCAGGATATTCAGACGGAGAGTAAGGTACCGTTAGGGTCGCGAGTCTGCACTCAGCATCGCCAGTGGGATATGATGGGACTCATCGTTATTTTCTGCTACTTTCCGATGTTTTTGATTGAATAAAGCTAGCCAAGTGCTATGCAGATTGTTTTATTTTATACATTCTGGATCATACGTTGTAATAAATGATGCACTTGCTATTCTGGTATTCATCTATACTATGTGTGCTAGCGAGTTCGATCCAGGGACTAGCACGGTAAGCACAGAGACTCAAATCCTTTGAGGTTTGGCCGTCACACTTCCGTACCTCATATAGATTTAAATGATGATGCTTGTATGGCTAACTTTGTTCCTAATTGCATCTCCCTTCAAGAGGAGAATAAGAAGTTGAAGGACCAAATTGAGAAAGGGCTTGTATCATGCATCTAAGGGGAGAAAAACCTAAACGACCTCTTGAGCAACCAAAAGGAGTGTGTTGCCAAGGAGGGAGTTGGGTTTGATCCCGCATCTAAGAATTGTAAGAAAACGAAGAAGAACAACAAGAAGAAGATCAGTCCGACTCCTTCCCCTCCCCATAAGGTAGTGTTTGTGCAAGAAGGGCACAAGGAGAAGGAAAAGGAGGGTGTTGGGAATGGCAAGGTCATTAGGGACAAGGCCACTCCCAAGAATTTTGCCGGCAAGAACAATCCATTGTTGGCACTAACTATGATGATTATGCTTGGACTATTTGGGTCCCCAAGACCCTTGTTGCTAACTCTCCAGGACCCATTGCAAAATGGGTACCTATAACTAAAGCTTGATTCTTGTAGGACTATGTCTCCGGTGGAAAACAATGGGTGATCGATAGTGGATGCACCAATTATATGACCGGAGAAAGGGAGATGCTTGTGGTGTTCGTTGATTTTCTCAAGGCCTCTTCGAACATCTCTTTTGGTGACAATAGCAAGGGCAAGGTATTGGGTTTGGGCAAGGTGGTAATCTCTAATGATTCGTCACTTTCAAATGTCATGCTTGTCCAATCCCTTCACTACAATTTACTTTCAACTATTCAATTGGCTCGTGCCGGATATGATTCACATTTGGGTGAATTCCATGTGACCATCTTTAAGAGAAGCAATCTCAAAGTGGTCTTTGTTGGGCATGTTGAAGACAACCTTTACGTGGTTGATTTCTCAAAAGAGAAAACTCATCTTGCAACATGCCTAATGGCCAAGGACAACGTGGGGTGGATATGGCACCGTAGGCTAGCCCATGTGGGCATGAGAAATTTACAAGCTCTCTTAAAGGGGGAGTACATCCTTGGACTAACCAATGTGTCTTTTGCCAAAGATCGTCCTTGTAGTTCTTGCATTGCCGGAAAGCCCCATGACAAAGCTCATGAAGTGAAGTCTATCATCACCACCTTGAGGCCCCTTGAGCTTATCTATTTGGATCTTTTTGGGCCTCCAACATATGATAGTTTGGGAGGGAGGAGGTATTGCCTTGTCATTGTTGATGACTTCACAAGATATACTTGGGTGTTCTTTCTCAAGACCAAAGATGAAACTCAAGAAACTTTCATAAACTTTTTCAAAGAAGCTCAACGTCAACATAACTGTGAGATCAAGGCAATTCGAAGTGACAATGGCACCGAGTTCAAGAACTATACAATGGATGCATTCTTGAGTGAAGAGGGGATAAAGCACCAATATGCCGCTCCATATACTCCCCAACAAAATGGTTGTGTGGAGAGGAAGAATCGGACTCTTATTGAGATGGCTAGGACCATGCTTGATGAGTACAAGTCTCCATACAAGCTTTGGGCCGAAGCCATTAACACCGCATGCCATGCTTCAAACCGGCTTTATCTTCGCAATCTCAAGAACAAGACCCCGTATGAGCTCCTAATTGGGAGAAAGCTTAACGTCAAATACTTTCGGGTATTCAGTTGTAATTGTTTCATTTTAAACAAGAAATCCCGGTTAGCTAAATTTGAGTCTAGAACTTATGAGGGCATATTTGTTGGATATGCATCAAACTCTCATGCTTACTGAGTTCTCAATAAATCCACCAGGTGCATTGAGGAAACGGTAAATGTGGAGTTTGATGAAGATAACGGCTCCCGTGTGGAGCAAATTGTCCCTAGTGTTGTAGGTGATGAGGCTCCTTCACAAGCTATAAGGACAATGGGGATAGGCCACATTCTTCCATAAGAAACACCCCAAGTCCAAGGAGAATAAGAAGGAGTAAGAGCCCCTCTTGTAGAGTCTCCACAAGGGAAGTCATCACCGACACCACTTGTACAAGATACTTCGGGAGATCATGAACCTATCCAAGAACAAGATCAAGTCGCTCATATTCCCGAGCAAGATCAAGAGCAAGCTCTTCCAAACGATGAAGAACCAATTATTGAGGCTCAAGATCAAGCTCAAAGTCATGATCAAGATCAAGATCAACCCCAACCACAAGTGTCTTCATCTTCATCACTTCCTAATGAGCAAGAACTTGTGGTTGCGAAGAGAAGGGTGTCTCTGAGGCTAAAACAATCCCAAGGGCAAGCTTCTTCATCAAGTCCAAAACCAAGTGAAGAAGAGCTTGACATCAAAGAGCAAAAAGTGGCCGCCAAGCTAAAGCATCTTCAACATCTCACTGAGAACATCTATGGAAGCATCAAAAAGGGGGTAACTACTCGTAGACGTTTGGCAAACTTTTGTGAGCATCACTCGTTTGTCTCTTGTGTTGATCCCCTTAAGGTAGAAGATGCACTTGATGGTCCGGATTGGATAGATGCCATGCATGAAGAACTCAACAACTTCACCCGCAACAAAAGTTGAAGTTCTTCCTCGGTTTTCAAGTAAGGAAATTGAGAGGAGGAACTTTCATCAATCAATCTCGTTATATTCAAGACATGCTCAAGAGGTTCAAAATGCAAGATGTCAAGCCAATGAAGACACCCATGCCCACAAATGGTCAAATTCATCTTGATCCCAATGGTAAAGAAGTGGACCAGAAGGTATATCGCTCTATGATCGGTTCCTTGCTTTACCTTTGTGCATCTACGCCAAATATTATGTTGAGTGTGTGTATGTGTGCAAGATTTCAATCCACTCCTAAGGAGAGCCACTATTTAGCAGTGAAAAGGATCCTTCGATATTTGGTTCACACCCCCAAACTTGGGCCTTTGGTATCCCAAAGGATCATCATTTGAGTTAATGGGATACTCGGATTCGGATTGGGCCGGAGACAAGGTTGACCGCAAGTCCACCTCCAGTTCATGTCAATTCCTAGGTAGATCGTTGGTAAGTTGGTCTTCAAAGAAGAAAAATTGTATATCTCTCTCAACGGCCGAAGCCGAGTACATTGCCACCGGAAGTTGCTGTGCTCAATTATTATGGATGAGGCAAACTTTGATGGATTATGGTGTCAAATGTGACAAAGTGCCTCTTTGGTGTCACAATGAAAGTTCTATCAAGATCGCCGAGAATCCAGTTCAACATAGCAAGACCAATATTGAGATTCTCCATCATTTCATTAGAGACCATGTGGCCAAGGGAAACATTGAGTTACTCCATGTCAATATCGAGAATCAACTAGCAGATATCTTCATGAAGCCACTTGAAGAAGCAAGATTCCGCGAGTTAAGGCGTGAGCTAAATATCGTGGATATAAGTAACTTGGGATGAAATCCTTGCTCATACACACATACTCTTGTATTATCTTGCTTAGATGTAGGCACATGTCTAGGGGGAGTTAGCTCAACTCATGAGCTACCTTATCCTAGAACTGCATAAATCAAACAAAAACTTTCACATTAGCCACTTTAGGTTGTACTTGTGCTTCAAAGATGAGTATTGGTCTTGGGCCCAAGGTTCATATCTTCGCGGTGCCATACCAAATAAACTCAAACATGGTAGCTTCGGCCACCGTCCTCTCTTGAGGGGTGTGTCCATGTTTGCTTCGTGTGTGTGGTGTGTTGGTTTTCTTGTCCTTTCTCTCTAGTTTTCTTTGGTTGGTGTTTCTTCTTTTTTTTTGGTACAAGTGCTCCACATACACCTTTCTCGTAGTTATAGGACTTATCTTGCAGCGTATTTAGAAATATAGACTGAGTGCCTTGTGAAGAAGGGGTAAGAGTCTACACTCAGCCTTACCTTCAAAAAGATACTCCTGTCAATTTCCTGAATACCCCGTGCCCACGGGCCTGTAACGTGCGCACGGGGCCCCCTTGCCCACGGGCTCTGTACCGTGCGCATGGGCCCTCGTGCGCACGGGGCTCACTTAGCCCGTGCGCATGGGGTCTGCAGTCTCTAGCCCTGAAGAGGCGGGGCGTGGGGGGTGGGGCTCGGTTTCATTCCCATCCATTCGTCCTCTCCACGCCCGTGAAGCCTCCAAAGGCCGCTGCCGCCTCCGCTCGCCTGAGCTCCTCCGGGCCTCATCGGGCTTCTTGCTTCGTGGATCTTCATCAAGATGGGCTCCTCCTCCGGTTGGTCCTGTCCCCTTGCTCTCCCTTCATGCGTGCCCTTCATTTCTTTCCTAGCTCTAGGGTTTCCTTGTTCCTTAGTTTAGGTTGGCCACACCTCCTCTCTAGGTAGTTGTCAGATGCTTGGATGCACTGCTCTCCCTGCCGCACCCACTCCCAGATCTCGATCTGGAAGTGGCTGCCGCTGGGAGACCCCCGTGTCCACAGGGTGTTTAACCCCGTGTCCACGGCCTGTACCGTGCGCACAGGACCCCCATGCACACGGGGTCTAAACCCCCGTCCACACGGGATATCCAGGGGCCTTTTACCTGATTATCTACCTTTTCCTATGCCATATATCATGCATTTGTACTCATGTGGGTTTCGTGTTGCGTGTTGTTGGGTGTTCGTGTGTTTCAGATTCCGTTGACAAGAGGGCCGAGCTTCGTCGCAAGCGCCCAAAAGGGGGTCCAAGGAATTCACAGTTGCTCGTCGCCAGCCGTCTGAGGGCACGAGTCAGGGGTCTGGGTCTGGGCAGGGGCGTGTTCTCCGTGCTGCCTCCAAGCGGCCTATTGTTGAGGCCTCCGATGATTCAGAGGAAGAGTATGACTCGCAAGATGATGCTCACTATGTCAACCCCAATGATGATGAAGATATAGAAGAAGAGGATGATTGTGTTGATGAGGATGAAGAGGAGGAAGAGGAGTCCAGTCCCGAGCAAGCCATTCCGGGCGGGTGTGACCTCTGGAATATGCCTCTTGCCAAGTGGACCAAGCCAGAGCTGTGGGCTGAGAGACAGAGCCATCCGTATGTGGCTGCCACTGTTTTGGGAGTGGATCCCCGCTTCAAGAATGATTTTCAGCAACGGGTCTATCATGAGCTCCTCATGACAAAGTCAAAGAAGTTTGCTCCTCACAAGCAAGTTAACACTGAGAGTGTGTGCGACAATGATCATCTGTATCCCGGTGTGTACTCAACTCTTGGAAGATTGGGTCTCATTCCGTTTGTCACATTCAACCATCCCTACAGTGAAGACCTCGTGATGCAGTTCTTTGCAACTCTGTATTTTTCAAATGACTCTGCTTTCACCTCATTTGGATGTCTGGAATGCACAAGTACGCCACTCCTATGGCTAAGTTCTCTGAGATCATTCCTTATCCATTCATTGATGAAGAGGCTGCATCTGATGAGTTTGGCAGAGTTCGGGAAAGTGGACAGTGCACTAAGGATGAGATTTCTTTTGCATACAAGAAAGAGAAGTCGTTTGTCACTAGGTCCATCAAAGATCTTTTGCCCCTCTATGACACTATGCGCCATATCCTGAGGTATACTCTCACTCCAAAGGCAAGTGATTCCCATAACATTCAGAGTTCCATGCTAGATGTCTTTGTGTACCTCAATCAGAAGAAGAGGGTGGATGTCCTAGACTTCATGTTCTATGAGCTCCGTCAGTGTGTGCAAGAGAACAAGTCCTTGGTCTATGCCCCATTCATTTAGGCATTGATTGAGTCCGTCTGCCCAGCCAAGTACATTGCCTCGTTCAAGACTTCTGTTCCCAAGCGCAACTCTAACTGGACCCCAGCTGCTCCTGCTCCATATGTGCCTATCAAGAAGGGGTGCAACCCTAGGCCTGAGGATCATGCTACTTTCACTCCAGGCATGTCCTCCACTGCACGGATCCCTCGTGGTAAAGCCAAGTCCGTTGGTTCAGACGCCATCTTTGCCAGAGGAGAGAAGAAGTCTCTGTTCAAGACCTTGAGCAACATGTTCAAGATGTGCCAGTCTATCCAACGCCATCAGATTAAGGAAATCAACAAGGAGAAGCTTATGAGGCGTGAGCAAAAGGCAGCTAGGGCTGCCGCCGGTGAGGAGGTCGGTCCAGGGTCAGAGGACAACGACAGTGAGGCCACTGCTCGGTCTTTTCCGATGGCCGGATGGCGCTTTGATGATGATGATGATGCCTCGAGTGCTCCTCCTCTTGTCTAGTGGGTCTGTGTGTCGCCATTTGTCTCCTTTTTGTTGTCTTGATGACAAAGGGGGAGAAGTGGTGTTGGTGTTCGTGGGTGTGTTTTGTGTGTGTGTTGAGATCTCAAGCCTCGTGTTTCTCGTTGTTGGTTAGTTTTAGCTGGCTTGAGATACTCTTATTTCCTTTCTACTTGTGGTTGTGTGAGCTACTTAGTAATGTCTGTGAGACTCTAGCTTTATTATTGAACTTATTGCAATGATCATATCTTGCTTATTATGTGTCTCACAATATTTGCTCACCACACTATCTCATGAGATCTAGGCACCGTTATAGGTTTATTATGTTGATCTCATGTCTTGACAATAATGATCTTGGAGGAGCCTCCTATGTGTGTACTTGATGCATTCTCAAGCATTCATTTTATCCGGGCAAACATATAGGAGGAGCTTCCATGATCATTATTTGTCCCATGTGTCGGTGTTCTGGGAACTGGGGTCCCCAGACTTGCCTGCCTGCGGCCTGCGGCGTGGCTCCAAGGGGGGCCCATCACGGCCCATCTTCATCAACACAAGCTCAAGACCCTCGCGAGGGGCCAAGCCTCATGAGGCGGATGATGTGAAGGTTCCTCGTGCACGGCCTCATCAGCCGGGCTCGCGAGGAGGCGGAGAGATCAAGGCGGGGTACCTCACGAGGTGCCCATGACGCAAGCCATGACGACCAAGGGCGCCAGGCGGGCGCTAGCCCGGGCAGTGTCCTCCTTTCCTCTTTGGTGCAAAGGGAGCAAGCGCAGGAGAGAGCATCAAGAAAAGGCATCCATTTCGGTGCAACAAGACCAAGACCAGCCCAACGACAGGAAGGAAGTCATTATGGAGCCCAAGCCGGCGTCACCACCAGAGCCTTTGACAGGCGAGGACCAACTTTACTAAGGATAAGTGTACCAGATGTTCCCCTTCAAAATGGCCAATTGTTGGCACCCTTCCCGCTCAATATTTGGGGAAGAGGCCCAGGGCCTCTGCCTATAAATAGGACTAGCCACGCACAGAGCTAGGGGCACCTTGAATCTGGAAGAGAGAGCTCGATCCGGGATCCAGAACAGAGCTAGAGACCAAGCAATCTAGAGAGAGAGAGAGAGAGCGACTGAACTCCTCCAAGCAGTTCATCGCCCCGGCCAAGAACAGACCCTCGCGAGGCTGTTCTTCCTTGTATTGCTCATCACCATCAGCCCAAGAGGCAATCCACCACACCACAAACTAGAGTAGGGTATTACACCACAATGGTGGCCCGAACTAGTATAAACCTTGTGTCTCTTGTGTTGTTCCTTTCGTAGTTTAGATCCAAGCGAGGCGGCGGCGCGCAGGTAGGTAGAGGGCGAGATCTCCGCGCGCACCCCAGTGTTCGAACCTCAAGGGTCTGCCGGAACCCGAAATCCGACATTTGGCGCGCCAGGTAGGGGTGCGCCGGAATTCATCTTCCGCCGCCCTGTTCTCCGTCGACCACCGCATCCATGTCTGACGCTCGTCGGGCCCGCGCCGAGCGCCGAGCCGCTCTCACTTCCCGCGTCGCCCAGACGGCTCCCGTCGGCGGGCACCCTCGTCGTTCCCCATCGCCTGCCGTCAACGCCGCCACCGGCCCGGCGGGGAACGAGTAGCAAGCATCGTACCACCATCCCTCCGTGAGGCAAGACGGCCGCACTGCTACCCCCTCACTCGCCCCGGCTGGTTCTTTGTCTCGCGCATTCCGCGCGCCCATGGAGGCTCGAGCTGCGCTCATCGCGGCAAAGCGAGCTCTGCGCTACCGTCAATCGACGACGTCTACGTAGAGTGGCTCGACCGTCGCCGAAGCTCGTCCGCGCCAGGGGCTCCCAGCGCCGTCCGTCTGCACCGCACCCGCCTTGCATAAGCGGCGAAGCTCGGGCGCCTCGGCCGCTGCCCCTCAAGAAGGCGCCACAGCCCCAAGGCGCGTGGCCCCTGGGCGGAACCCGCTCCGTCCGGCGCCAGCGCGGCAAGAGCAGAGCTACCAGGAAGTCCCTCGCCCGCAAGAAGCTGCCTGAGTGCTCCCCGCTCCAGCTCGTTGCGACCATGCTCCTGCTCCGGCACGTCAAGACCCGCCTTTGCTCCCGGTACGCAGCGCATGGGGACCCGCAAGACCAAGCTCTTCGTCACCCAAGGCCTCCTGTACACAGAGGCTGCCGTGCCTTCACCATCGAGCTGCGCAGCGTCGTGTGGCCCGACAAGTTCAAGCTGCACCTGCCTCCTCGCTCTGACGACAGTGCGGCCGACCCGCGAGTTCCTCCAGCTCTCTACGAGCTGGGCATCAAGCCGCCAACGGAGATGAGAAGGTCATGGCGAACTGGTTTCCCATGGCGCTCAAGGACGGGCCCGCACTGCTCCTCGAACCTGCCTCCGCACGATCTCCTCTCGAACGAGATGCGCACCCGCTTCATCGCCAACTTCCAAGGTACTTCGTGACCGCCACCCGCCGTGGCGACATGCGCCGCATCAAGCAGCAACTAGGGAGACCGCAGAAATACATCCAGCCGCTTCAACAACGCACGCCTCAAGATTCCCAAGGTGACCGAGGAGGCCATCATCTCCGCCTTCTCCGACGGTGTCGCGACGTCAAGATGAAAGAGGAGTCGGCGATGCATGAAGACTTGTGCACTTCCTTGGAGCTGTTCAACTTGGCGACCAAGTGCGCCAGGGCCGAGGAAGGGCGTCTCTCCCTCCTCGAGTTGCCTGCCGCAGACCCAGAAGAGAAGAAGCCCAAGGCCAAGGATGTGAAGCGCAAGGGGGCTGCCGTGCTCGCGGCAGAACCGGACACCAAGCGGGGCAGAGATCAGCCCGAGTCTTCCAAGGGCAGCCGGTACTGCGTGTACCACGACCTCCACACCCACAACACCAGCGAATGTCAGGAGCTCCGAGCCGTGCGAGAAGGGAGGACCGGCCTATGTCCCGACCGCAGCGACCGGGGCTACGGCCGAGGAGGAGGAAGGAATACAGGACACTGGGAAGACCGCGGCCCTCGCCAAGGGTGGCGCGACCAACCTCGCGAGGATCGCTGGCGGGACCCGCCTCGTGAGGGAGGCTGGAGGGATCAGCCTCGCGAGGATCGCCCGCAAGGCAATGCAGGCCTCCCTGTTGGGGAACGTAGTAATTTCAAAATTTTCCTACGCACACACAGGACCATGGTGATGGCATAGCAACGAGAGGGGAGAGTGTTGTCTACGTACCCTCGTAGACCAAAGCGGAAGCGATCACAACGTAGAGGAAGTAGTCGACGTTCTCCTCGCGATCCTGCCGATCCGGTGCCAAGTTACTCGGCACCTCCGAGTCGATGATGACGTAGAGGAAGTAGTCGACGTTCTCCTCGCGATCCAACGATCCCAAGCGCCGTTACTCCGGCGCCTCCGAGTTCTTGGCACACGTTCAGCTCGATGGCGCTCCTCGGGCTCCGATCCAGCAAAGCTCCGGGGAGAGGGAGTTCCGTCAGCATGACGGCGTGGTGACGATCTTGATGTTTCACCGACGCAGGGCTTCGCCTAAGCACCGCTACGATATGACCGAGGTGGAATATGGTGGAGGGGGGCACCGCACACGGCTAAGGAACGATCTCAAGGATCAACTTGTATGTCCTAGGGTGCCCCCCACCCCCGTATATAAAGGAGGGAGGGAGGAGGTGGCCGGCCACAAGGGGCGCACCATGGGGAGGGGAAACCTACTCCAAGTAGGTTTCCTCTCCTTTCCTTAACTTATTTGGAGGGGGGAAGGAGTACTAGTATTAGGAAGTAGTACTAGTAGTAGGAATAGGAAGAGGGGAAGGAGAAAGGAAAGGGGCCGGCCCCTCCCCAATTCGGATTGGGCTTGGGGGGCGCGCCCCCCTCCCTTGTTCCTTCTCCCTTCCTCCTACATGGGCCCAATAAGGCCCATATACCTCCCGGGGGGTTCCGGTAACCTCCCGGAGTTCCAAACTTCTCCGGAACCTTTCCGGTGTCCAAATATATCCGTCCAATATATTAATCTTTATGTCTCGACCATTTCGAGACTCCTCGTCATGTCCGTGATCATATCCGGGACTCCGAACAACCTTCGGTACATCAAAATACACAAACTCATAATATAACCGTCATCGAAACCTTTAGCGTGCGGACCCTACGGTTCGAGAACAATGTAGACATGACCGAGACACATCTCCGGTCAATAACCAATAGCGGGACCTGGATGCCCATATTGGTTCCTACATTTTCTACGAAGATATTTATCGGTCAGACCGCATAACAACATACGTTGTTCCCTTTGTCATCGGTATGTTACTTACCCGAGATTCGATCGTCGGTATCCAATACCTAGTTCAATCTCGCTTCATCGCAAGTCTCTTTACTCGTTCCGTAATACATCATCTCACAACTAACTCATTAGTTGCAATGCTTGCAAGGCTTATGTGATGTGTATTACCGAGAAGGCCCAGAGATACCTCTCCCACAATCGGAGTGACAAAACCTAATCTCGAAATACGCCAACCCAACAAGTACCTTTGGAGACACCTGTAGTACTCCTTTATGATCACCCGATTACGTTGTGACGTTTGGTAGTACCCAAAGTGTTCCTCCGTAAACGGAGTTGCATAATCTCATAGTTACGAGGAACATGTATAAGTCATGAAGAAAGCAATAGCAACATACTAAACGATCAAGTGCTAGGCTAATGGAATGGGTCATGTCAATCAGATCATTCTCCTAATGATGTGATCCCGTTAATCAAATGACAACTCATGTCTATGGTTAGGAAACATAACCATCTTTGATTAACGAGCTAGTCAAGTAGAGGCATACTAGTGACACTCTGTTTGTCTATGTATTCACACATGTATTATGTTTCCGGTTAATACAATTCTAGCATGAATAATAAACATTTATCATGATATAAGGAAATAAATAATAACTTTATTATTGCCTCTAGGGCATATTTCCTTCAGTCTCCCACTTGCACTAGAGTCAATAATCTAGTTCACTCAAGAATGATTCTAACACCCATGGAGTCTTGGTGCTGATCATGTTTTGCTCGTGGAAGAGGCTTAGTCAACGGGTCCGCAACGTTCAGATCCGTATGTATTTTGCAAATCTCTATGTCTCCCACTTGGACTTGGTCCCGAATGGAATTGAAGCGTCTCTTGATATGCTTGGTCCTCTTGTGAAATCTGGATTCCTTTGCCAAGGCAATTGCACCAAAGATTGTCACAGAAGATCTTCATTGGTCCCGATGCACTAGGTACAACACCTAGATCGGAAATGAACTCTTTCATCCAAACTCCTTCATTTGCTGCTTCCGAAGCAGCTATGTACTCCGCTTCACATGTAGATCCCGCCACGACGCTTTGTTTAGAACTGCACCAACCGATGCTCCACCGTTTAACAAAAACACGTATCCGGTTAGCGATTTAGAATCGTCTGATCGCTGTCAAAGCTTACATCGACGTAACCATTTACGACTAGCTCTTTGTCACCTCCATATACGAGAAACATATCCTTAGTCCTTTTCAGGTATTTCAGGATGTTCTTGACCGCTGTCCAAAGGATCCACTCCTGGATTACTTTGGTACCTTCCCGCCAAGCTTACAGCTAAGCATATGTCGTCTGGTACACAGACATTGCATACATGATAGAGCCTATGGCTGAAGCATAGGGAACATCTTTCATTTTCTCTCTATCTTCTGCGTGGTCGGGCATTGAGTCCGACTCAATCTCACACCTTGTAATACATGTAAAAACCTTTCTTTGCCTGATCCATTTTGAACTTCTTCAAAACTTTATCAAGGTATGTGCTTTGTGAAAGTCCAATTAAGCGTCTTGATCTATCTCTATAGATCTTAATGCCCAATATGTAAGCAGCTTCACCAAGGTCTTTCATCAAAAAACTCTTGTTCAAGTATCCCTTTATGCTATCCAGAATTCTATATCATTTCCGATCAAGAATATGTCATCTACATATAATATCGTAAATGCTACAGAGCTCCCTCTCACTTTCTTGTAAATACAGGCTTCTCCAAAGTCTCAGATAAACCCAAATACTTTGATCACACTATCAAAGCGTTTATTCCAACTCCGAGATGCTTGCACCAGTCCATAAATGGATCATTTGGAGCTTGCACACTTTGTTAGCTCCCTTTGGATCGATAAAACCTTCTGGTTGCATCATATACAACTCTTCTTCCGTAAACCCATTCAGAATGCGGTCTTTACATCCATTTGCCAAATTTCATAATCATAAAATGCGGCAATTGCTAACATGATTCGGACAGACTTAAGCATCGCTACGGTGAGAAGGTCTCATCGTAGTCAATCCCTTGAACTTGTCGAAACCCCTTTGCGACATAAGTCGAGCTTTGTAGACAAAGAATATTACTGTCGTCGGTCTTCTTCTTGAAGATCCACTTGTTTTCTAGTGCTTGCCGACCCTCGGGCAAGTCAACCAAAGTCCACACTTTGTTTTCATACATGGATCCCATCTCAGATTTCATGGCCTCAAGCCATTTTGTGGAATCTGGGCTCACCATCGCTTCTTCATAGTTCGTAGGTTCATCATGATCTAGTAGCATGATTTCCAGAACATGATTGCCGTACCACTCTGGTGCGGATTTTATTCTGGTTGATCTACGAGGTTCTCAGAGTAACTTGATCTCAAGTTTCATGATCAACATCATCAACTTCCTCACTATTTGGTGTAGATATCGCAGAAACTAGTTTACGTGATAAACTACTTTCAAATAAGGGAGAAGGTACAGATTACCTCATCAAGTTCTACTTTCCTCCCACTCACTTCTTTCGAGAGAAACTCCTTCTCTAGAAAGGATCCATTCTTAGCAACAAATGTCTTGCCTTCGGATCTGTGATAGAAGGTGTACCCAACTGTCTCCTTTGGGTATCCTATGAAGATACATTTCTCCGATTTAGGTTCGACCTTATCAGGTTGAAGCTTTTTCACATAAGCATCGCATCCCCAAACTTTAAGAAACGACAACTTTGGTTTCTTGCTAAACCACAGTTCATAAGGTGTCGTCTCAACGGATTTTGACGGTGTTCTATTCAGCGTGAATGCGGCCGTCTCAAGAGCATAACCCCAAAACGATAGCGGTAAATCTGTAAGAGACATCATAGATCGCACCATATCTAGTAAAGTGCGACACGACGTTCGGACACACCATTGCGCTGTGGTGTTCCGGGTGGCGTGAGTTGCTAAACTATTCTGCATTGTTTCAAATGTAGACCAAACTCAGTAACTCAAATATTCGCCTCCACGATCAGATCGTAAAAACTTTATTTTCTTATTACGATGATTTTCAACTTCACTCTGAAATTCTTTGAACTTTTCAAATGTCTCAGACTTATGTTTCATTAAGAAGATATACCCATATCTGCTTAAATCATCTGTGAAGGTGAGAAAATAACGATATCCGCCACGAGCCTCAACATTCATTGGACCACATACATCTATATGTATGATTTCCAACAAATCTGTTGCTCTCTCCATAGTACCAGAGAACGGCGTTTTAGTCATCTTGCCCATAAGGCACGGTTCGCAAGTGCCAAGTGATTCATAATCAAGTGACTCCAAAAGTCCATCAAGATGGAGTTTCTTCATGCGCTTTATACCGATATGACCTAAACGGCAATGCCACAAATAAGTCGCACTATCATTATCAACTCTGCATCTTTTGGTTTCAAATTATGAATATGTGTATCACTACTATCGAGATTCATTAAAAATAGACCACTCTTCAAGGGTGCATGACCATAAAAGATATTATTCATATAAATAGAACAACCTTTATTCTCTCGATTTAAATGAATAACCGTCTCGCATCAAACAAGATCTAGATATAATGTTCATGCTTAACGCCGCACCAAATAACAATTATTTAGGTCTAAAACTAATCCGAAGGTAGATGTAGAGGTAGCGTGCCGACCGCGATCACATCGACTTTGGAACCATTTCCCACGCCAAGATCGTCACCTCGTCCTTTGCCGGTGTTCGCAATCAGAAGTCCCTGCTTTGAGTTGCAAATATTAGCAATGTAACCAGATTATCAAATACCAGTGCTACTGCGAGCTCTAGTAAGGTACACATCAATAACATGTATATCACATATACCTTTGTTCACCTTGCCATCCTTCTTATCCGCCAAATACTTGGGGCAGTTCCGCTTCCAAAGGACCATGTCGCTTGCGGTAGAAGCACTCGATTTCAGGTTTAGGTCCAGACTTGGGTTTCTTCCCTTGAGCAAAGCAACTTGTTTGCTGTTCTTCTTGAAGTTCCCCTTCTTCTTCCCTTTGCCTTTCTTCTTGAAACTAGTGGTCTTATTGACCATCAACACTTGATGCTCCTTCTTGATTTCTACCTCCGCAGCCTTCAAAGATTGCGAAGAGCTCGAGCATAGTCTTTACTAACCCTTGCATATTATAGTTCATCACGAAGCCTTTGTAGCTTGGTGGCGATGATTGAAGAATTACATCAATGACACAGTCATCCGGAAGATCAACTCCCGGTTGAGTCAAGTGATTGTAATACCTGCACATTCTGAGTATGTGCTCACCGATGCACCCATTCTCCTCCATTTTGCAGCTATAGAACTTATTGGAGACTTCATATCTCTCAACCCGGGCATTACATTTGAAATATCAACTTCAACTCTTGGAACATCTCATATGCTCCACGACTTTCAAAAGCGTCGTTGAAGACCCGGTTCTAAGCCGTAAAGCATGGCACACTGAACTATAGAGTAGTCATCAGCTTTGCTCGCCAGACGTTCTTAACGTCGCTGGGCCAGATCAAGAAGAGTCTGGCACCTAGCGGTGCATCCAGACGTAACTCTTCCAGGCAGCAATGAGGATAATCCTTAGGTTACGGACCCAGTCCGTGTAATTGCTACCATCATCTTTCAACTTTGTTTTCTCAAGGAACGCATTAAAATTCAACGGAACAACAAAGACGAGCCATCTATCTACAAATGTACATAGACAAGCAAGATACTATCAGTACTAAGTTCATGATAAATTTAAGTTCAATTAATCATATTACTTAAGAACTCCCACTTAGACGGACATCTCTCTAGTCATCTAAGTGATCACGTGATCCAAATCAACTAAACCATAACCGATCATCACGTGAGATGGAGTAGTTTTCAATGGTGAACATCTTATGTTGATCATATCTACTATATGATTCACGCTTGACCTTTTGGTCTCCGTGTTCGAGGCCATATCTGCATATGCTAGGCTCGTCAAGTATAACTCGAGTATTCTGCGTGTGCAAAACTGGCTTGCACCCGTTGTAGATGGACGTAGAGCTTATCACACCCGATCATCACGTGGTGTCTCGACGCATTTAACTTTGGCAACGGTGCATACTCGTGGAGAACACTACTTGATAATTTTAGTGAGAGATCATCTTAAAATGCTACCGTCAATCAAAGCAAAATAAGATGCATAAAGGATAAACATCACATGCAATCAATATAAGTGATATGATATGGCCATCATCATCTTGTGCTTGTGATCTCCATCTCAAGCACCGTCATGATCACCATCGTCACCGGTAGCGACACCTTGATCTCCATCGTAGCATCGTTGTCGTTACGCCATCTATTGCTTCTACGACTATCGCTACCGCTTAGTGATAAAGTAAAGCAATTACGTATGCGTTGCATTTCATACAATAAAGCGACAACCATATGGCTACTGCCAGTTGCCGATAACTTCGGTTACAAAACATGATCATCTCATACAATAAAATATAGCATCACGTCTTGACCATATCACATCACAACATGCCCTGAAAAAACAAGTTAGACGTCCTCTACTTTGTTGTTGCAAGTTTTACGTGGCTGCTACGGGCTGAGCAAGAACCGTTCTTACCTACGCATTAAAACCACAACGATACTTCGTCAAATAGACTCCGTTTTAACCTTCTCAAGGACCGGGCGTAGCCACACTCGGTTCAACTAAAGTGAGAGAGAGACACCCGCCAGCCACCTTTAAGCACGAGTGCTCGTAGCAGTGAAACCAGTCTCGCGTAAGCGTCTGCGTAATGTCGGTCCGGGCCGCTTCATCTCACAATACCGCTGAACCAAAGTATGACATGTCGGTAGGCAAGATGACTTGTATCGCCCACAACTCACTTGTGTTCTACTCGTGCATATGACATCAACGCATAAATCCTGGCTCGGATGCCACTGTTGGGGAACGTAGTAATTTCAAAATTTTCCTACGCACACACAGGACCATGGTGATGGCATAGCAACGAGAGGGGAGAGTGTTGTCTACGTACCCTCATAGACCAAAGCGGAAGCGATCACAACGTAGAGGAAGTAGTCAGACGCGTTCTCCTCGCGATCCTGCCGATCCCAAAGGTTACATTCCAAAGCACCTCCGAGTCGATGATGACGTAGAGGAAGTAGTCGACGTTCTCCTCGCGATCCAGCCGATCCCAGCGCCCGTTACTCCGGCGCCTCCGAGTTCTTGGCACACGTTCAGCTCGATGGCGCTCCTCGGGCTCCGATCCAGCAAAGCTCCGGGAGAGGGAGTTCCACAAGACGACGGCGTGGACGATCTTGATGTTTCACCGACGCAGGGCTTCGCCTAAGCACCTCTGATATGACCGAGGTGGAATATGGTGGAGGGGGCACCTGCACGGCTAAGGAACGATCTCAAGGATCAACTTGTATGTCCTAGGGTGCCCCCACCCCGTATATAAAGGAGGGAGGGAGGAGGTGGCCGGCCACAAGGGGCGCACCATGGGGAGGGGAAACCTACTCCAAGTAGGTTTCCCTCTCCTTTCCTTAACTTATTTGGAGGGAAGGAAGGAGTACTAGTATTAGGAAGTAGTACTAGTAGTAGGAATAGGAAGAGGGGAAGGAGAAAGGAAAGGGGGCGGCCCCCCCTCCCCAATTCGGATTGGGCTTGGGGCGCGCCTCCCTTGTTCCTTCTCCTTCCTCCTACATGGGCCCAATAAGGCCCATATACCTCCCGGGGTTCCGGTAACCTCCGGAGTTCCAAACTTCTCCTAACCTTTCCGGTGTCCAAATATATCCGTCCAATATATTAATCTTTATGTCTCGACCATTTCGAGACTCCTCGTCATGTCCGTGATCATATCCGGACTCGAACAACCTTCGGTACATCAAAATACACAAACTCATAATATAACCGCCATCGAAACCTTAAGCGTGCGGACCCTACGGTTCGAGAACAATGTAGACATGACCGAGACACATCTCCGGTCAATAACCAATAGCGGGACCTAGATGCCCATATTGGTTCCTACATTTCTCTGAAGATCTTTATCGGTCAGACCGCATAACAACATACGTTGTTCCCTTTGTCATCGGTATGTTACTTACCCGAGATTCGATCGTCGGTATCCAATACCTAGTTCAATCTAGATTCTTGGCAAGTCTCTTTACTCGTTTAGTAATACATCATCTCACAACTAACTCATTAGTTGCAATGCTTGCAAGGCTTATGTGATGTGTATTACCGAGAAGGCCCAGAGATACCTCTCCGAGCAATCGGAGTGACAAAACCTAATCTCGAAATACGCCAACCCAACAAGTACCTTTGGAGACACCTGTAGTACTCCTTTATGATCACCCGATTCGTTGTGACGTTTGGTAGTACCCAAAGTGTTCCTCCGGTAAACGGAGTTGCATAATCTCATAGTTACAGGAACATGTATAAGTCATGAAGAAAGCAATAGCAACATACTAAACGATCAAGTGCTAGGCTAATGGAATGGGTCATGTCAATCAGATCATTCTCCTAATGATGTGATCCCGTTAATCAAATGACAACTCATGTCTATGGTTAGGAAACATAACCATCTTTGATTAACGAGCTAGTCAAGTAGAGGCATACTAGTGACACTGTTTGTCTATGTATTCACACATGTATTATGTTTCCGGTTAATACAATTCTAGCATGAATAATAAACATTTATCATGATATAAGGAAATAAATAATAACTTTATTATTGCCTCTAGGGCATATTTCCTTCACTCCCCCCTCTGCCACCGCAGCCAAGGAGAAATGAAGACCATCATCAGGACGAGGGGGCTGGGGGCTTCCAGGAGCCACGCGTGATCGCCTGCATCCTGGGTGGAGCTCAAGCCCCAGCCTCTCAACGCATCTTCAAGCAGTTCGCCCTGAAGTGAATGCAGTCGCCATGGCTTCGAAGCCACGCGCCCCCTCAGGTGGTCGGCGTGCGCCATCACGTTCAGCTCAGCGGATCAGCTCAAGTGTGCAGCCACAGCCGGAGTCCTCCCGATGCTTTGCTCCCCAATCATCAGCAACGTGCTAGTCACCAAGACTCTCATCGATGGCGGGGTAGGGCTCAACGTCCTGTCTGTGGAAACGTTCAACAATCTCCAAGTGCCTTACAATCAGCTTCAGCCAACTAAGCCCTTCTCTGGGGTCACTGACGGCTCCACGGTCCCGATTGGGCAGGTTCGCCTCCCTGTCACCTTCGGCGCGCGCAACAACTACCGCACCGAGCTCATCGACTTTGACGTCGCCCACATTCGCCTGCCATACAACGCCATCCTCGGGTACCCAGCGCTTGCAAAATTCATGGCCGTAACCCACCACGGCTACAACGTCCTCAAGATGCCAGGAAGTGGCGGAGTCATCACCGTGCCCTGCGAAGAGAAAGACGCGGTGTGCTCCCTGGAGCGAGCCTTTCAGGACACATCACTGGAAGACCCGGATCGCGGAAGGAGGAGGCTTACCGAGACCGCCTCCAAGAAGAAGAAGACATCGTCCGGCCCGGCCCCTCAGGAGGCAGGCCCCTCAGGGTCCGCGCCAGCTTAGGGAGAACCTCCTTCTATCGCATAGGAAAGCATGCCCGGCGCCCTCCTCAGGCAGGGCTCGGGGGCTCCCCCCTGTAGGGCCACCGACCGTGCTAAGGTCACGAGGAAGGCGCTTGGGCACCACTTGGAGGCGTGTTTCGAAGCACGTTTCCCTCAAGAAGGAGTAAGGCAAGAAGGGCCGAACCCTCAGGAGTTCGTCAGCAAGATCATCTAGGAGCTGCAGGAGTCAAGAGTCATGAGCGGCAGCCACCGCTTACCTGCCGTAGCTCCCCATCCAGGTGAGGATGGTGGGCTGCGCGTCTGCATCGACATACCAGGGCTCAACCGAGCCGCCTCTCAGGAGCGCCTCTGGCCCTCTCACGTGGGGCGCTGCGAAGGTCCACCCCACAACTACGTTCGCATGCCTTATGGCTTGCCGAACGCGGCTGCCACGCGCCAGCGCCTCATGAGGAGCATCCTGGAGGCTCAAGAGGCCAGGCGTTCCGCAGCCCTGGCAAAGATGGAGATGGTCCACGAGGAGCCGCCAGCGCCTCCGGAGCCTCTCGAGGCCCCCGAGCACAGGGGCTCGTGAGGATCGGCTCCGCAGCCCAACGAAGTCTGGCTGCACCAACACCCTTTCGCCTTCAACGCTATCGGTGACATCTTTCAAGTTTCATTTCCAACTGGAGCGCCCCTAGGGCTGCATTATTCCCGTGCCGCGTGGGTCCGTCCTCGCGCGTGTATCCTTTTACTTCATGTTCCTAGCTTATCTTGTTGGGGCGCCTCGGCTGCATCAACCCCTGTGTCGCCGGGTCCGACCCAGCGATGTTCGCCTTCTTTGCGCTTATCTAAATGGACTTGCTCCTTCGTGATTAACATGCTTGACCTAGTTTCCCGCTCAATCGACACCAATCGATGGAGCTGCTCCCTAACGGCACGACGCTATGCGCATGGGTCCGCCCTCGCAACACCGGCAAACCCTGAATGGCTGAGCTCGGCGCGGCAGCCGCATAGCGCCACCTCGTCAAGCCTTGATTGCCTCGTCGCCCTCCGGGCAACTAACGGTGTTGTCGGTTGTCACGGCGAACTTTTGGTCTTTTCTGTGATGAGCCTGCAGGATCTCTTCAAGGAGCAGCATCGGTAGGCCCCCACGGTGTCTCCTTCACTCTCATCTGCGCGAACCGCTTGCACGTTAAAGGGGGGTGCCTGAGCATCGCGACTCAGGGCTCCTACTGGCTCTCCAGCCCTCACCCTCTGGCCTTGACCACGGCATTGCGACCTGGCATACCAGCGACGGCTGAGACTCGCTCGAGGGCTGGGACCCGAGGACGTAGAGCAAAAAGGGGAGCAAAGGCGAGAGGGGAGGGACACGCGAGGACCTCGCCAAGCGACCCCTCGCCTGCCAATGCACGGACCCGGCAACACACCAGGAAGCGGCTCCTGATTCTCGAGATAAGTCACCCCCCAGAAGCACTAACTAACACGGCACCGTCTCCTCACCCAACGCAATCCCGTGTTAGCAACGTCGCTCTCCTTTCTCACCAAACGATGGCTGCTTGAGCGCTAAGGGGGACCTCTTGAGCATCGCGACTCAGGGGCTCTTACCGGACCTCGGGCCGCTCACCTCCTGGACTTGACCATGGCATCGCGACCTGGCATACCAGCGACGGCTGAAGCCTGCCTTGGGACTGGGACCTGTCAGCGCAGAGCGTCGAGCCCTCGCGAGGTTCGAAAGGGAGAACTGAGCTAAGACGGAATGAGCAACTCGCACTGCTTCACGACAAGGATCATATTAACAAACAGGACCACAGGCACCTTACAAGCCCCCACGGGGCGCGCTTTTGATTCCTCGCAGGGAGCTGATCCTAAAGAACGCTAACTACACGCGCCCCTGCAAAAGACACCATCATCGACAGTGGGCCGTCGGGCACCGGCGCCAACCCCATCCAGATCAGAGGCGGCGACGGCCTGCCGAGCCCGCCCTGCTCCGAGAGCGGCGCAGGCTCGGGGGCTCGTAGCTGTTGTTGCTCGTCTCCGGAGTCGTGAAGAGCTCGGCGGAGTCGCTGGATCCTCCGACGCCTCCCCCGCGTGAGGAGCTGCCGAGGGAGCGGTCGGCGAGCCTAGCCCTCGCCGCGGCAGGGCCTCGATCACCTCTCCCGGGGTAGCACTCCAGCCGGCGCCCTTTTGCATCGAAGACCTTGAAGAGCATGATCGAAGCGCCGTCGTACTCCAGGTGGATCGCGAGGGCGCCCCTTGTCCTGCAGACCCGGGCAATCTCGCCCCAGCCTCGAGTCATGAAGACCTCGCCCGGGGCAACGACCGCAACCTCTGCCCCGGTCACAAGGGTGCCGCAGCCGGCGTCTTTGCAGCCCAGCTCAGGTTCCTCCCAGAATCGCGGAGGCGAAGAAGGGAGGAAGGCGAATCCAAGACCGAGGAGACATGGCGGCGTGGAGCACGAACTCTCGGGAGGAGCCCTCGGCGTGGACTCCAGGGGGAACGACACGCACCTTCGTGACCTGCCGGCGCCAACGGCGGCGTCGCCCGTGGCGTTCGGCATCAACTCCTTCAGAGCCCTCGATGTGGGCGTACAAGGGAAGCGGGAACCCTGGTGGTGGCTGCTCGCACCAGGGCCTCGACACCACCTGGTGGGCACCCTCATTCCGATGGCAGAGGGCTAGCCGTTTCTTCGGCGGAAGCGGGTCAGGACCCTCTCGGGGAGCCTTTCCCTTCTCTGCCGTGGAGAACCAGCGGATCGGAGCCATAGCAGCAAGACGGAGCAAGGACCGGGAAGAAGGAGAAGCAAGAAGAAACGGACCAGAGGAGCGCTCACCGTTCCGTACTTAAAGCCAGAGGAGGCCAACCGCCGACCTCCACGATTGCAGGTAATCATGACCCGCTTTGCATGCAGGGACTTGTCAATTCGTGCATTTGCCGAGGCGTCGTGGGGAAGTGGAGACGCCCACGTCTAATCAACCGCCACGCGGCGCCCAAGGCCGCCGGCTGTTAGGGCCCGCGGCGCTTCGCACTTGCCCCTTCGCCTCTCTGCTCGGCCATGCCCGGGCGCACCTTGGGCCCGGGGGCTACTGTCGGTGTTCTGGGAACGAGGGTCCCCAGACTTGCCTGCCTGCGGCCTGCGGCGTGGCTCCAAGGGGGGCCATCACGGCCCATCTTCATCAACACAAGCTCAAGACCCTCGCGAGGGGCCAAGCCTCACGGGGCGGACGACAGGGAGCTTCCTCAGGCACGGCCTCGTCAGGCTGGCTCGCGAGGAGGCGGAGAGATCAAGGCGGGTACCTCAAGAGGTGCCCATGACGCAAGCCATGACGACCAAGGGCGCCAAGGGGCGCCAGCCCAGCATGATGTCCTCCTTTCCTCTTTGGTGCAAAGGGAGCAAGCGCAGCGAGAGCATCAAGCAAAGGCGTCCATTTCGTGCAACAAGACCAAGACCAGCCCAACGACAGGAAGGAAGTCATTGTGGAGCCCAAGCCGGCGTCACCTACATAGCCTTTGACAGGCGAGGACCTACTTTAGTCAGGATAAGTGTACCAGATGTTCCCCTTCAAAATGGCCAATTGTTGGCGACCTTCCTGCTCAATATTTGGGGAAGAGGCCCAGGGCCTCCGCCTATAAATAGGACTAGCCACGCACAGAGCTAGGGGCACCTTGAATCTGGAAGAGAGAGCTTGATCCGGGATCCAGAACAGAGCTAGAGGCCAAGCAATCTAGAGAGAGAGAGAGAGAGCGACTGAACTCCTCCAAGCAGTTCATCGCCCTGCCAAGAATGACCCTCATGAGGCTGTTGTTCCTTGTATTGTTCATCACCATCAGCCCAAGAGGCAATCCACCACACCACAAACTAGAGTAGGGTATTACACCACAATGGTGGCCCGAACTAGTATAAACCTTGTGTCTCTTGTGTTGTTCCTTTCGTAGTTTAGATCCAAGCGAGGCGGCGGGGCACAGGTAGGTAGAGGGCGAGATCTCCGCGCACACCCCAGTGTTCAAACCTCAAGGGTCTGCCGGAACCCGAAATCCGACACCATGGCTATTCAATATTTTTATCCTCTATGCCATGATCTAACCATGTTGTCATCAATGCACCAAAAAGGGGGAGATTGAAAGTGCAAGTGGCACTTATACTATATTTTGGTGTGATGACAATGTGGTTAGTTGAACTAATATGGTTGCTAAAGTTTATCTCAGGATATTGGTTCCAAGTGATCCGTGATGGAGATGTGCGACCCCCCAATTCAAAAAGGACAAAGGCGTGGTCTTCCGGCACTTCGAAGGTTTAGTTTTTGGTTTGCTTTGAGCCGTAGGAGAAACCGCACTATTAAGAGCGGTTTGTGTGGATGAAAGTTGTGTGGGAATGCCATTGCCGAACCTTATACACCTAGCCTACCCAATCTTACCACCTAAAATCCTAGTGTGTGTGCTTGTGGTACTCAGGAAGTTTGTGACTCAAAGTTACTGGGTACCCCATACGCACGGGGTCTTTGTACCCCCGTGCGCACGGGGTACTGCGTAACTCTCTGAGTACCCCATGCGCATGGGGTACTGTGTAACTCTCTGAGTACCAGTCCCATGCGCACGGGGTCTTTTGACCCCCGTGCGCACGGGGTGCTGTGTAAACTCTCTGAGACCCCCGTGCGCACGGGGTGGTTTGAAAATCTCTGAGTACCCTATGCACACAGGGCTGACTTAGCCCGTGCGCACGGGGTCCAACGGGCAGATTCCCCACCCGGCCAAGAACACTATAAAAGGACTCTTCTTCCACCTCCAACCCCTAACCCAAATGTCTTGTTGAGCTCCACCTTTGCTACACCCCATTTTGCTCAATACTCTCAATCCCTCCACCCAAACTTGTTTGAAACTTTGGGAATTGTGAGAGCAAGACCCGATCTACAACTTGACCAAACCAAATCGCGTTCCCCACAACATTTCTTCCCCATTGACTTGTTACTCTTGGAGCTTGGGCTCCTAGGCGGCTAGAGGTTCCTCCGGAAGCTTCCTTGCTTGTGGTGTGCTCCAGAGAAGTTTGTAAAGGTGTGGTGGTCGCCTTCAAGACCAAACCTGAGTGATTCGAGGCTCATCCGTTGGGGGTGACTCGAAGGAGATTACGGTGAGCCTTCGGTGGTGTTCTGCAAGCTTTGGCTCTGGCACCGCTCCAAACGGAGAGTAGCTCTTCCACAAGGAAGAGTGAACTGTTGGGTTATGTAGTAATTTCAAAATTTTCCTACGATCACGCAAGACCATGGTGATGGCATAGCAACGAGAGGGAAGAGTGTCCGTCCACGTACCCTCGTAGACCAAAAGCGGAAGCGTTATAACAACGCTGATTGATGTAGTCGTATGCGTCTTCACGATCCGACCGATCCAAGCACCGAACGTCACGGCACCTCCGAGTTCTGCACACGCTCAGCTCGATGGCGATCCCGGACTCCGATCCAGCAAAGTGTCGGGATGAGTTCCGTCAAGACGACGGGCGTGATGACGATGTTGATGCTCCACCGGCGCAGGGCTTCGCCTAAGCACTGCGACGATATGACTTCTCCGCGCAGGCTTCGCCTAAGCTCTACGACGATATGACCGAGGTGGAATATGGTGGCAGGGGGCACCGCACACGGCTAAGGAAAGATCCGTAGATCAACTTGTGTGTCTATGGGGTGCCCCCTGCCCCCGTATATAAAGGAGCAAGGGAGGGAGGAGGCCGGCCCTATGTTTGGCGCCAAGGGGAGTCCTACTCCCACCGGGAGTAGGATTCCCTTCCTAGTCCAACTAGGAATCCTTCCATGTAGGGGAGGAAGGGAGAAGGAAGTGGAGGAGTAGGAAGGTGGCGGCCCCTTTCCCTAGTCCAATTCGGACTAGAGGGAGGGGGCGCAGCAGCCTTTTCCTCTTCCCACTAAAGCCCATCAAGGCCCATTACTTCTCCCGTAACTACCCGGTACTCGAAAAATACCCGAATGACTCGGAACCTTTCCGAACTCCGAATATAGTCGTCCAATATATCGATCTTTACGTCTCGACCATTTCGAGACTCCTCGTCATGTCCCCGATCTCATCCGGGACTCGAACTCCTTCGGTACATCAAAACTCATAAACTCATAATATAACTCGCCATCGAAACCTTAAGCGTGCGGACCCTACGGGTTCGAGAACTATGTAGACATGACCTAGAACTATTCTCGGTCAATAACCAATAAGCGGGACCTGGATGCCCATATTGGCTCCTACATATTCTACGAAGATCTTTATCGGTCAGACCGCATAACAACATACGTTGTTCCCTTTGTCATCGGTATGTTACTTGCCCGAGATTCGATCGTCGGTATCCAATACCTAGTTCAATCTCGTCACCGCAAGTCTCTTTACTCGCTCTGTAATGCTTCATCCCGTAACCAACTCATTGGTCACATTGCTTGCAAGGCTTATAATGATGTGCATTACCGAGAGGGCTCAGAGATACCTCTCCGACAATCGGAGTGACAAAACCTAATCTCGAAATCGCCAACCCAACATGTACCTTTGGAGACACCTGTAGTACTCCTTTATAATCACCCGATTCACGTTGTGACGTTTGGTAGCACCCAAAGTGTTCCTCCGTAAACGGAGTTGCATAATCTCATAGTTACAGGAACATGTATAAGTCATGAAGAAAGCAATAGCAACATACTAAACGATCAAGTGCTAGGCTAACGGAATGGGTCATGTCAATCAGATCATTCTCCTAATGATGTGATCCCGTTAATCAAATGACAACTCATGTCTATGGTTAGGAAACATAACCATCTTTGATTAACGAGCTAGTCAAGTAGAGGCATACTAGTGACACTCTGTTTGTCTATGTATTCACACATGTATTATGTTTCGGTTAATACAATTCTAGCATGAATAATAAACATTTATCATGATATAAGGAAATAAATAATAACTTTATTATTGCCTCTAGGGCATATTTCCTTGATCTCCCACTTGCACTAGATTCAATAATCTAGTTCACATCATCATGTGATTCAACACCAATATTCACATCTGTATGTGATTAACACCCATAGTTCACATCGTCATGTGACCAACACCCAAAGGGTTTACTAGAGTCAATAATCTAGTTCACATCGCTATGTGATTAACACCCAAAGAGTACTAAGGTATGATCATGTTTTGCTCGTGAGAGAAGCTTAGTCAACGGGTCTGTCATATTGAGCCGTATGTATTTTATGTAATATTCTATGTCTACAATGCTCGCACGGAGCTACTCTAGCTAATTGCTCCCACTTTCAATATGTATCCAGATTCAGACTTAGAGTCATCCGGATCAGTGTAAAAAGCTTGCATCGATGTAACTCTTTCTGACGGGCTCTTTTATCACCTCCATAATCGAGAAATATTTCCTTAGTCCTCACTAAGGATGTTCTTGACCAATGTCCAGTGATCTACTCCTAGATTACTATTGTACTCCCTTGCCAAATTCAGAGCAAGGTATACAATAGGTCTGGTACATAGCATAGCATACTTTATAGAACCTATAGCTGAGGCATAAGGAATGACTTTCATTCTCTTTCTATCTTCTGCCGTGGTCGGGCTTTGAGTCTTACTCAATTTTACACCTTGTAACACAGGCAAGAACTCTTTCTTTGACTGTTCCATTTTGAACCTTTTCAAAATCTTGACAAGGTATGTACTTATTGAAAACTTATCAAGCGTCTTGATCTATCTCAATAGATCTTGATGCTCAATATGTAAGCAGCTTCACCGAGGTCCTTCTTTGAAAAACTCCTTTCAAATACTCCTTTATGCTTTGCGAATAATTCTACATTATTTCCGATCAACAATATGTCATTCACATATACTTATCGAAATGCTTTGTAGTGCTCCCACTCACTTTCTTGTAAATACAGGCTTCTCCAAAAGTCTGTATAAAACCATATGCTTTGATCAACTCATCAAAGCGTATATTCCAACTCCGAGATGCTTGCACCAGTCCATTGATGGATCGCTGGAGCTTGCACATTTTGTTAGCTCCTTTAGGATTGACAAAACCTTCTGGTTGCATCATATACAACTCTTCTTTAATAAATCCATTAAAGAATGTAGTTTTGACATCCATTTGCCAGATTTCATAAAATGTGGCAATTGCTAACATGATTCGGACAGACTTAAGAATTGCTACAGTTGAGAAAATCTCATTGTAGTCAACACCTTGAACTTGTCGAAAACCTTTTTGTGACAAGTCGAGCTTTGTAGATAGTAACACTACTATCAGTGTCCGTCTTCCTCTTGAAGATCCATTTATTTAACATGGCTTGCTGATCATCGAGCAAGTCAATCAAAGTCCATACTTTGTTCTCATACATGGATCCTATCTCAGATTTTATGGCCTCAAGCCATTTCGCGGAATCTGGGCTCATCATCGCTTCCTCATAGTTCGTAGGTTCATCATGGTCTAGTAACATGACTTCCGAACATGATTACTACACCACTACAGTGCGGATCTTACTCTGGAAGACCCTACGAGGTTACGTAGTAACTTGATCTGAAGTTTCATGATCATCATAGCTTCCTCACTAATTGGTGTAGTAGTCACGAGGAACTGATTTACGTGATAAACTACTTTCCAATAAGGGAGAAGGTACAATTACCTCATCAAGTTCTACTTTCCTCCCACTCACTTCTTTCGAGAGAAACTCCTTCTCTAGAAAGGATCCATTCTTGACAACGAATGTCTTGCCTTTTGGATCTGTGATAGAAGGTGTACCCAACATTTTGGGTATTCTATGAAGACGCACACTTCTCCGAATTGGGTTCGAGCTTATCGGTGAAAACTTTTTCACATAAGCATCACAACTCCAAACTTTTAAGAAAGCGACAGCTTAGGTTTCTTTGTTAAACCATAGTTCATATGGTGTCGTCTCAACGGATTTAGATGGTGCCCTATTAAACGTGAATGCAATTTGTCTCTAATGCATAACCCCAAAATGATAGTGGTAAACCGATAAGAGACATCATAGATCGCACCATATCAAATAAAGTGCGGTTACGACGTTTGGACACACCATAACATTGTGGTGTTCCAGGTGGCGTGAGCTGTGAAACTATTCCACATTATTTTAATTGAAGACCAAACTCGTAACTCAAATATTTTTCCTCTGCGATCATATCGTAGAAACTTTTATTTTCTTGTTACGATGATTCTTCACTTCACTCTGAAATTCTTTGAACTTTTCAAATGTTTCAGACTTGTGTTTCATCAAGTAGATATACCCATATCTGCTCAAATCATCTTGTGAAGGTCAGCAAATAACGATACTTGCCACGAGCATCAACACTCATTGGACCGCATACATCGGTATGTATTATTTCCAATAAGTCAGTAGCTTGTTCCATTGTTCCGGAGAACGGAGTTTCAGTCATCTTGCCCAAAAGGCACGGTTCGCAAGCATCAAATGATTCATAATCAAGTGATTCCAATAATCCATCGACATGGAGTTTCTTCATCGCTTTACACCAATATGACCTAAACGGCGATTGCCACAAATAAGTTGCACTATCATTATTAACTTTGCATCTTTTGGTTTCAATATTATGAATATGTGTATCACTATGATCGAGATCCAATGAACCGTTTTCATTGGGTGTGTAACCATATAAGGTTTTATTCATGTAAACAGAACAACAATTTATTCTCTTACTTAAATGAATAACCGTTTTGCAATAAACATGATCAAATCATATTTATGCTCAACACTAAATAACACTTATTTAGGTTCCACACTAATCCCGAAAGTATAGGGAGTGTGTGATGATGATCATATCAATCTTGGAACTACTTCCAACACTCATCGTCACTTCCCCTTCAACTAGTTTCTGTTCATTCTGCAACTCCCGTTTCAAGTTACTACTCTTAGCAACTGAACCAATATCAAATACCGAGGGGTTGCTACGAACACTAGTAAAATACACATCAATAATCTGTATATCAAATATACCTTTGTTCACTTTGCCATCCTTCTTATCCGCCAAATACTTGGGGTAGTTCCGCTTCTAGTGACCAGTTCCATTGCAGCAAAAGCACTTAGTCTCGTGTTTAGGTCCAGACTTGGGCTTCTTCACTCGAGCAACAACTTGCTTGCCGTTCTTCTTGAAGTTCCCCTTCTTCCCTTTGCCCTTTTCCTTGAGACTAGTGGTCTTGTCAATCATCAACACTTGATGCTCTTTCTTGATTTCTACCTTCGTCGATTTCAACATCACGAAGAGCTCGGGAATCGTTTTCGTCATCCCTTGCATACTATAGTTCATCACGAAGTTCTACTAACTTAGTGATGGTGACTAGAGAATTCTGTCAATCACTATCTTATCCGGAAGATTAACTCCCACTTGATTCAAGCGATTGAAGTACCCGGACAATCTGAGCACATGCTCACTAGTTGAGCGATTCTCCTCCATCTTTTAGCTTTAGAACTTTGTTGGAGACTTCATATCTCTCAACTCGGGTATTTGCTGGAAATATTAACTTCAACTCCTGGAACATCTCATATGGTCCACGACGTTCAAAACGTCTTTGAAGTCCCGATTCTAAGCCGTTAAGCATGGTGCACTAAACTATCAAGTAGTCATCATATTGAGCTAGCCAAACGTTCATAACGTGCGCATCTGCTCTGCAATAGGTCTGTCACCTAGCGGTGCATCAAGGACATAATTCTTACGTGCAGCAATGAGGATAAACCTCGGATCACGGATCCAATCCGCATCATTGCTACTAACATTTTTCAATACAATTTTCTCTAGGAACACATATAAAAACATAGGGAAGCAACAACGCGAGCTATTGATCTACAACATAATTTGCAAAATACTACCAGGACTAAGTTCATGATAAATTTAAGTTCAATTAATCATATTAAAAACTCCCACTTAGACAGACATCTCTCTAGTCATCTAAGTGATCACGTGATCCATATCAACTAAACCGTGTCCGATCATCACGTGAGACGGAGTAGTTTCAACGGTGAACATCACTATGTTGATCATATCTACTATATGATTCACGTTCGACCTTTCGGTCTCCGTGTTCCGAGGCCATATCTGTTATATGCTAGGCTCGTCAAGTTTAACCTGAGTATTAATCTTGTGCAACTGTTTTGCACCCGTTGTAGATGGACGTAGAACTTATCACACCCGATCATCACGTGGTGTCCGGGTACTACGAACTTTGGCAGCAGTGCATACTCGAGAGAACACTTCTTGATAATTTTTAGTGAGAGATCATCTTATAATGCTACCGTCAATCAAAGCAAGATAAGATGCATAAAGGATAAACATCACATGCAATCAATATAAGTGATATGATATGGTCATCATCATCTTGTACTGTGATCTCCATCGCCAAGCACCGTCATGATCACCATCGCCACCGTAGCGACACCTTGATCTCCATCGTAGCATCGTTGTCGTCTCGCCAATCTTATGCTTCCACGACTATCACTACCGCTTAGTAATAAAGTAAAGCATTACATCGCGATTGCATTGCATACAATAAGCGACAACCATATGGCTCCTGCCGATTCGATAACTCGGTTACAAAACATGATCATCTCATACAATAAAATTTAGCATCATGTCTTGACCATATCACATCACAACATGCCCTGCAAAAACAAGTTAGACGTCCTCTACTTTGTTGTTGCAAGTTTTACGTGGCTGCTACGGGCTGAGCAAGAACCGTTCTTACCTACGCATCAAAACCACAACGATAGTTTGTCAAATAGACTCCGTTTTAACCTTCTCAAGGACCGGGCGTATGCACTCAGTTCAACTAAAGTTGGAGAGACAGTCTTCCGCAAGCCATCTATGTGCAAAGCACGTCGAGGAACGGTCTCGCGTAAGAATGCAGCGTAATGTTGGTCCGGATCGTCTCGTCCAACAATACCGCTGAACCAAAGTATGACATGCTGGTAGGCGGTATGACTTGTATCGTCCACAACTCACTTGTGTTCTACTCGTGCATATGACATCAACGCATAAAACCAGGCTCGGATGCCATGTTGGGTTATGTAGTAATTTCAAAATTTTCCTCACGATCACGCCAAGACCATGGTGATGGCATAGCAGCGGGAGGGAAGAGTGTCCGTCCACGTACCCTCGTGAGACCGAAAGCGGAAGCGTTATAACAACGGTTGATGTGATGTAGTCGCACGTCTTCACGATCCGACCGATCCAAGCACCGAGCGTCACGGCACCTCCGAGTTCTGCACACGTTCAGCTCGATGGCGATCCCGGACTCCGATCCAGCAAAGTGTCGGGGATGAGTTCCGTCAGCACGACGGCGTGATGACGATGTTGATGCTCCACCGACGCGGGGCTTCGCCTAAGCACTGCAACGATATGACTTCTCCGGCGCAGGGCTTCGCCTAAGCTCTCTGACGATATGACCGAGGTGGAATATGGTGGAAGGGGCACCGCACACGCAGCTAAGGAAAGATCCGTAGATCAACTTGTGTGTCTATGGGGTGCCCCTGCCCCGTATATAAAGGAGCAAGGAGGGAGGAGGCCGGCCCTATGTTTGGCGCGCCAGGGGAGTCCTACTCCCACCGAGTAGGATTCCCCCTTTCCTAGTCCAACTAGGAATCCTTCCATGTAGGGGAGGAAGGGAGAAGGAAGTGGAGGAGTAGGAAGGTGGCGGCCCCTTTTCCTAGTCCAATTCGGACTAGAGGGAGGGGGCGCAGCAGCCTTTTCCTCTTCCCACTAAAGCCCATCAAGGCCCATTACTTCTCCCGTAACTACCGGTACTCGAAAAATACCGAATGACTCGGAACCTTTCCGAACTCCGAATATAGTCGTCCAATATATCGATCTTTACGTCTCGACCATTTCGAGACTCCTCGTCATGTCCCCGATCTCATCCGGGACTCCGAACTCCTTCGGTACATCAAAACTCATAAACTCATAATATAAGCATCGCCGAAACCTTAAGCGTGCGGACCCTACGGGTTCGAGAACTATGTAGACATGACCTAGAACTATTCGCGGTCAATAACCAATAGCGGGACCTGGATGCTCGTATTAGTTCCTACATATTCTACAAAGATCTTTAGCGGTCAAACCGCATAACAACATATGTCATTCCCTTTCTCATCGGGAAGTTACTTGCCCGAGATTCGATCGTCGGTATCCAATACCTAGTTCAATCTCGTCACCGGCAAGTCTCTTTACTCGTTCTGTAATGCTTCATCCCGTAACCAACTCATTGGTCACATTGCTTGCAAGGCTTATAATGATGTGCATTACCGAGAGGGCCCGAAGATACCTCTCCGAGCAATCGGAGTGACAAAACCTAATCTCGAAATACGCCAACCCAACATGTACCTTTGGAGACACCTGTAGTACTCCTTTATAATCACCCGATTCGTTGTGACGTTTGGTAGCACCAAAGTGTTCCTCCGGTAAGCAGGAGTTGCATAATCTCATAGTTACAGGAACATGTATAAGTCATGAAGAAAGCAATAGCAACATACTAAGCGATCAAGTGCTAGGCTAACGGAATGGGTCATGTCAATCAGATCATTCTCCTAATGATGTGATCCCGTTAATCAAATGACAACTCATGTCTATGGTTAGGAAACATAACCATCTTTGATTAACGAGCTAGTCAAGTAGAGGCATACTAGTGACACTCTGTTTGTCTATGTATTCACACATGTATTATGTTTCCGGTTAATACAATTCTAGCATGAATAATAAACATTTATCATGATATAAGGAAATAAATAATAACTTTATTATTGCCTCTAGGGCATATTTCCTTCATGAACTTCGGGATAAAATCCTCGTCCTCGTCTCACTTGTGGTTAATCCTTTCCCGCACCTTACTTTGTGTTGAATGCTTGTTGGATTGCTACTTAGTTTGTTGCCTAGCATATTTATCTTGGAGCTTGCTTGTCATATAGGTTGCATTCACCTAGTTGCATATCTAGTGAACCCTATTTTTCCGCTAAGCCTTAAAATTGACAAGAAAGATTAAAATTTGTAGTCTCCTATTCAAACCCCCCCTCTAGTCGACCGTATCGATCCTTTCAGAGATTGAACTAGTTATGATGATACCGACGATTGAATCTCGGGCAAGTAACTTCCCGATGAGAAAGGGAATGACATATGTTGTTATGCGGTTTGACCGCTAAAGATCTTTGTAGAATATGTAGGAACTAATACGAGCATCCAGGTTCCGCTATTGGTTATTGACCGGAGATGTGTCTCGGTCATGTCTACATAGTTCTTGAACCCGTAGGGTCTGCATGCTTAACGTTCGATGACAATTTGTATTATGAGTTATGTGTTTTGGTGACTGAAGTTTGTTCGGAGTCACGGATGAGATCACAGACATGAAGAGGAGTCTCAAAATGGTCAAGAGGTAAAGATTGATATATTGGAAGGTTATATACGGACACCGGAATGGTTCCGAAGATGTTCGGGGTTCGGAGTACCAGGAGGTTAACTGAACCCCCCGGGAAAGTTAATGGGCCTCAAGGGCCATAGAGGAGAAGAGGAGGCAGGCCACGGGAGGTGGCGCCCCCCCCCCCTTGCCCAATCTGAATTGGACAAGGGGTGGGGGAGGGGGGGCGCGACCCCCCTTTCCTTCTCCTTCTCCCCTCTTTCCCCTTTCCCCCTCTCCGTTGGATGGAAAGGGGGGCGAATCCTACTAGGAGTGGAGTCCTAGTTGGAATCCACCCCCCTTGGCGTGCCTCCTCCTGGCCGGCCACCTCCTCCCCCTCTTATTTATATACGGGGGTGGGGGCACCCCAATGGCACATCAATTGTTCTCTTAGCCGTGTGCGGTGCCCCCCTCCACAGTTTACTCCTCCGGTCATAGCGTCGTAGTGCTTAGACGAAGCCCAGCGCGGATCACATCACGATCACCGTCACCACGCCGTCGTGCTGACGGAACTCTCCCTCGACCCTCTACTGGATCAAGAGTTCGAGCGACGTCATCGAGCTGAATGTGTGCTAAACACGGAGGTGCCGTACTTCAGTATTTGGATCGGTTGGATCATGAAGACGTTCGACTACATCAACCGCATTAACCTAACGCTTCCGCTTTCGGTCTATGAGGGTACGTGGACACACTCTCCCCCTCTCGTTGCTATGCATCTCCTAGACAGATCTTGCGTGAGCATAGGATTTTTTTTGAAATTGCATGCTATGTTTCCCAACAGGCAAGATGCCGGAAAAGGCCCCAAGATGGGATCTCACGGGTACAAAAGGTTGCGGCGATGGAAAAGTGGTTTCGTGGCTCCCCTGGAAGTTTTTTGGGTATATGAGAATATATAGGAGGAAGATCTAGGTCAGGGGGTCACCGAGGGACCCACAAGGTTGGGGGGCGCGCCCTACCCCCCGGGCACGCCCTCCACCCATGTGGCCGCCTCGTGGCTCTTCTGACTTGCACTCCTCTCCTGGGTGTCTTCTGGTGCAAGAAAAATCATCGCGAAAGTTTTATTCCGTTTGGACTCTGTTTGGTATTCCTTTTCTACGAAACCCAAAAACAAGGAAAAAATAGGAACTGGCATTGGGCTAGGTTATTCCCAAAAATCATATAAAATAGCATATTAATGCATATAAAATATGCAAAACAAATAATATAATAGCATGGAATAATCAAAAATTATAGATACATTGGAGACGACGAGGGCGTAAAACAGAACGCGAAATGTATGGAAACAGAGAGAGAGAGAGAGAGAGAGAGAGAGAGAGAGAGAGAGAGATCCAATCTCTGAGGGGCTCCTGTTGGATTACGGGTTCTGGCAAACCTGGTGAGGTTCGAACTCTGGGATGCGCACAAAGAACACTCTCTTCCTAGCTCGCTCGCTCAACGATCCCACGGCCTAGCTCGACGGACCCAAAGAACAAGGGACACGGGGGTTTATACTGGTTCGAGCCACCTTGCGGTGTAATACCCTACTCCAGTGTGGTGGTGGATTGCCTCGAGGGGCTGAGGATGAACTAGTACAGTGGACGAACAACCTCAGGAGGTGAGGTGTTCTTGGGCTCGATGAGCTGGTGTGTGTGAGGATGATCTGAATGATCCCCCCTTCGCTATGGTGATGGCTAGGTCCTATTTATAGTGGCCTTGGTCCTCTTCCCAAATGTTAGGCGGGAAGGGATCCCACAACAGCCAAGTTTGAAGGGGGATAACTAGTACAAGCTATCCTGACAAAAGTAGTCTTCGCCTGCCAAAGGCTCTGGTGGTGATGCTGCTGTGGGCTCCGCGATGACCTCCGTTCTGCTGTCCTGTTGGTCTTGGTCTTGTTGCACCGATATGGAAACCTTTGCCTGATGCCTTGGGACCCCGCGCCTGCGCTTGCATCCTTAGCACCAAAGAGGAAACTGGTACACTGCGCCCGCTGGCGCCCGCCTGGCCATGGTCGTCATGGCTCACGTCACGTGAACCTCGCGAGGTGCCCCTTGCATACATATCTCTGCTCCTCGCGAGCCAGCCTAGTGAGACTGCCCCCAAGGAGGCCTTGGTGTCGCCCCCTTGCGAGGCTTGGCCCCTCGCGAGGGCCTTGAGTTCTTGATGCCGAAGCTGGGTCGTACCAGGCCGTTGGTGGAGCCACGCTTCGGGCCGCAGGCAGGCAAGTCTGGACACCCCCGGTCCCAGAACACCGACAGTAGCCCCGGGCCTAAGGTGTGCTCAAACTTGGCTTTGAGGTGAAGCCAAAGAGCAAGTGCGGGGCGCCGCAGGCCCCAACCGCCTGCGGCCCTGGCCGACGCGTGGCGGTTGGCGGTACATGGGCGCCTCCACTCCCACGTGCGGCCTTGATATCCGTCAGGCTAGGCGGCCGCCGATGCCAACATAGCTCTGCCTCCATCGCTGGCAGCGCGCTTCCACACCTCCTCCTTCTCCCAGAAACAACAATCTCCTCCCCAGGCCTGACCCGACACCAATCCTCTCCGCCGCCACGGCGCCGAGCCAGAAGAAGAAGGAAAGAAGAAGACCCATACCTCAGCCCAGGCGCCGCCGGTACTCGAGCCCGCCATCGAGCGGTCGGTGGTGCTCAACCAGGAAGCGATAGACAAGGTTCGCCCTACACTCACCGCAGATTCCAATGAATGGAAGGCGACGGTGGCCTGGCCTGCTTCCCGTGTCGCGATTGATATGACGACTACCAAGATCCCCATTTATCTTCATGCCCTCTGGGCTGGCTTAATTCCCCCCTTCTACGATTTCTTCAATGTTGTGCTCTCGCATTACCAAGTCAATGCACTGCACCTAGATCCCCAGTCCATCATCCTCCTTGCTTTCTTCGCCTTCGTCTGCGAGGCTATGGTGGGCATTGCCCCTTCTGTGGCTTTGTGTCACGCCCAATATGCGACCCTATCCAAAAGGAACTCGACGGTCCCACCAAGGATAGACCCGCATATTGAAACGCTTTTGCAAGGTGGATATCATTACATCAACATTACATAATAGATGGGGATACATACATAAGGCACAAATGCCACAAGAATACATCAACATCATATACAAGATCAACATCCGACTACGGATGAAACATAAACAGAAACTCAAACGACATCCACCTGATCGAAGAAGAAGCAGAAGAAGAACTCCAACACAAGCAAACATCGCTCTCGCGTCATGATCATCGCATAACCTGTACCTGCAACTGGTGGTGTAGTAATCTGTGAGCCACGAGGACTCAGCAATCCCATTGCCATGGGTATCAAGACTAGCAAAGCTTAATGGGAAAGGAAGGGGTAAAGTGGTGAGGTTGCAGCAGCGGCTAAGCATATATGGTGGCTAACATACGCAAAAGAGAGCGAGAAGAGAAACAAAGGCAGTCGTCAACTAGTAATGATCAAGAAGTGATCCTGAACTCTTACTTACGTCGAGACATAACCCGAAACTGTGTTCTCCTCTCGATCAACCCGAAAAGAGACACTCACGATTACGCATTTACGGTTGGTGTATTTTAGAAGAGTTTACTTCAAGTTTACTACAACCGGATATTAACAAATTCCCATCTGCCACATAACCATGGCACGGCTCTCGAAAGTTTATACCACAGCAGGGGTGTCCCAACTTAGCCCATGATAAGCTCTCGCGATCAACGAAGGATATTCCTTCTCCCGGAAGACCCGATCGGTCTCGAAATCCAGGCTACAAGACATTTCGACAGCAATAAAACAAGACCAGCAAGACCTCCCGTGCATTACACCACGATAGTAGCAGCGGCGTATCTCGTCTCGAGCCACGACCAGGATGAGCAGTCCGTACAACTAAAACTAGACACAAAGTTTCCTTGAGGGGGCGATGCAAAGCACTCTAGTTTGGACCAACACTTAGACAAGCATTGGCCCGGGGGGGCTGAAATAAAGATGACCCTTGGGTTAATTACTCAAGGGAAATGTAGGTGGTGGTGAGGCAAATGGTAAAACCAATGTTGGGCCTTCTTTGGAGGAGTCTTATTCAAAGCGAACTGTCAAGGGGTCCCATAAATCACCCGACCGCGTTAGGGACGCAAAATCCGGGAACATAATACCGATATGGCCGGAAACTAGGGCGGCAAGAGTGGAACAAAACACCAGGCATAAGGCCGAGCCTTCCACCCTTTACCAAGTATATAGATGCATTAAGAATATAAGAGATATTGTGATATCCCAACCAAAATCCTGTCCACCATGGAGCAAACTTCATCTTCACCTGCAACTAGCAACGCTATAAGAGGGGCTAAGCAAAGCGGTAACATAGCCAAACAACGGTTTGCATAGGAAAGGTGTCAAAGGTTAGAGGCTGACATGGCAATTTGGGATGGCGTGATAAACAGATAATAGGTAGCGCAGCATAGCGATAGAGCAAAGCAACTAGCATAGCAATGATAGTAGTGAGATCCAAGGTAGCGGTCATCTTGCCTGAAATCCCGCTAGGAAGAAGAACGAGTCCATGAAGAAGATGAAGCCACGAAGACGAACCAAGCGTAGACGAACGAATCCTCACGATCGCAACGAAACGGGAACTAAGAAGAAGAAGCACACAACATAGTAAACACACCACACATGAACAAGACATGACGCACAACAAAGCATGATGCATGACAAAGCTACATCAAGCTACTCATGGCAAGAGATGATGCATACAAGAGCAACACATCAAAACAAGTTTAAATGAGGCCGGGAACAACATATAACAATTCCGGTAAGTCCTCATATGCAAATTTCGAAATTGGTCCAGATCTGAATAAACCTTATGTTCAATTTGTTAAACAACAAGTTAAGATGCACCATGATGATCTACACGAAATTCTAGTCAAGTTACATATAAAGTTCATTAGATTCGGAGCTACGGCCTAGAAGATATGAGCAAAACAAGTTGAACATGGCATTGATGCAAAATGCATACAAACATCAAGCAAACACCTCAAATCAAGGATGCAACATGATAATATGAAACTACATGCAAAATCAAGAAAGTTCCATATAGAGCACACTCAAAACGGAGCAACGGTTCAACACATACACATGAAACAAGTTACAGCAACAATCTGTCCAAAACAGCAACTAGGCATATTACAAGCATCACAACACTATGCTACAGCACCTCAATGTGAAAACAAAAGGCATGGACATGATGTACAGGTAAAACATGACAAAACATGAACACTAAGCTATCTCCAGAAATCAATATAACATGCTCAAAAACACATGGCAAGATTGCAAACAATAACAGTTTCAGACTTATCAGGAAATAACATCTGGTTGCAATGTTTAGAGCTATCAAACAACATGCTACAGAAACTTATCATGGCAAACAAAGGAATGGAATGAACCTACTAATTGCATAGAGCAAAAGTCCTTTACTGACCATGAGCCAAAAAGGATCAGAAAATATGATGGCACCCATGTAAACATGGAAAATTATATTACAGATTCATACATGGCAGGAACAACAATAAGTAGCCATGTTGGTGAGCTTGAACCACCCACAACAGAGCAATACATGGCATGGCAAGGCAACTCACAGTAAGAAGGCATGTTTATGAAGCTAAGGCATGGAAAGAGCAAGTTCATAGAGTGGATGGATCACTAACAACAATCATGGCAACATTGAACTTAATGTTAACAGGCTAATAGCAACATTATTTAGCAATTTTAGAGCAAGATTACAACACGTTACAGCAGACTATAATTGCAAAAAAGGGCATGAACGGATAGAGCAAGACATGTATAACAAAACATCCTTAGTGAAAATCTCCATATTATGCATAAAATGACTTGTAGCAACATGTTAACATAGCAACAAAATATAACAGAATCTGTCAGGAAAACAGCAACAACAAGTACCCTACTTAACAAGCTTGATACACTCACTACACAACTCACAAAAATACATGGCAAGCACCCCTGTAAAGATGGTATGATGTAGGTAGAAACTCATGTAGACATCAACCTCATAGGATGCACACACCAATCATGGAAAAAATGACAAATCACCAAGTTATAACAGTTTCAGCAGGTTAACATCATATGTCACTCTTGAAACGAAGATTCAGGCATCAATATGAACTCAAATGAAAATGATTCAATGGAATGAAATGATGTACTCGACGAGGCGAACAATTTGACATATTACACACACGAAACGGAGCTACGGATGCAGAGATACAACATGATGAACTTGGCATGAAAATTACAGAAATACTCGGGACTTGGTCAAATTTAGACCTCGAGGGGGGCGTTGACTGGACGGACATGTCCGGGCTCCTCCGGACATGTCCGGCGCGGACAGAGGAGGTTGCGGCCAAGGGAACCATGGCCGGCGGCGGATCGATCACCGGCGAGGCTGGGGGGTGCGGAGGAGGCTGGAGGAGGTCGGATCTGGTGGATCCCGGCCGGATCCACCCATTCTCGGCGGCGGGGAGGCCGGAGAAGCTCCTGGCCGGCGGCGAGGTTCATGGGCGGCGGCGGCCTGCAGGGTGCACGGGAGAGGTGAGGAAAGAAGGGAACGGGCAGGGGAAGGAGGAGAAGGCAGGGCGGCGTCCGGGGCGACCCGGACGTGTCCGGCTGCGGGGACGAAATGTCCGGCGGCGCGAGGAGAGGAAGCTAGGGTTTGGACTGCGCGAAATTTCGGGGGGAAGAGGCATATTTATAGATAGAGGGAGCTAGGAGAGTCCAAATGAGGCACGGTTTTCGCCCACACGATCGTGATCGAACGACCGAGAGCATGGAAGGGAGTTTGCTAGGTTTTGGGCCACTTTGAAAGGGGTGTTAGGCTGCAAAGAGAAGGAGGCTTTTGCGGTTACCCGGTTAACCGTTGGAGTATCAAACGACCTCCAAATGACCCGAAACTTGACAGGCGGTCTACCGGTGCTATACCAAGGCCGCATGGCAAGACTCGGTCCATTCCGAGAAAGTTTAACACCCACTCACAATGAGAGACAAAAGGGGGACGCCGGGGAACATAGGAGTGCCGGGTTGCAAAACGGACAACGGGGAAAATGCTCGGATGCATGAGACGAACACGTATACAAATGAAATGCACATGACGACATGATATGAAATGCAGATGATGACATGGCAAGGACGACAAATAACTGGAAGACACCTGGCGCATCGAATCCGGGGCGTTACACTTTGCTGCGCCATTTCTTCTCGCTGCATCTGGCCGACGCCCGCCAGCGCTCGGGGTGCGTGACCCTCCAAGCCGTTGCGGCAACGGCCGACTCGGGGATTGACTTTGAGCTCTCACCAGTTGTGGATGGATTTTGGAAGCGGTAGGTATTTGTGGATGCTGGCATGCTCAGCCCCCTGCTCCTGCTCCCACGAGCACCAGCTGTCCCTAGCTCCGGCTGGGGGCATGCGAAGCTCGTTGACCGTCGGCTCGCCCACGTGTGGTGTCGGCTAGCCAGGCTGAAGGTCCTTGGGGTGATGGTGCCAATGGTGGTGAAGGAGTTCATACGGTGCCGCATTGCTCCGCTCTAGTGTCAGTCCCGACCGATGTGGACCTTCTCTGGCAGCAGGGACTCCATAAGGCTTCACGTGTCTACGCTTCCTCCCGAGGCGCTGCGGATGGTACTTGAGCTCTTGACAGGTGACCCAGCGCTGGCTGACCTGCCGGAGGAGGGCTGCCTCTTGTACTGCTGCTCGAACAAGGTGGAGTTCGTGCGGTAGATGCCCCCTTCGACAAATGGGGCCTGCGCCCGGTCGGCCTTGAAGGGCCTCGCGAGAGCCCGGATCTTGTCGTTCCCTTGCCTGCCATCACCTCGGCGCTCACCCTGGAAGTGGGTGTAGGGGGGTGAGCACCGTCGAACGCCAAGGAAGTAGCCGCCGAGGAGGCGACGTTGGTCGCGGCTCATGAAGCTCGGGCGAGTTGCCTCGATGCGGCGGCTGGAGGATCGACGCGGTCCGAGGCTCCCTAGGTGGAAGCCCCCGAGGCTCAGGCGAGCCGTCCTGGGGTGGAGGCTGGGGAGTCGACGCAACTTGACGCCTCTGAGGTCGTTCGCTCAGGAGCCCCGCCAAGTCCCCCAGGCGACGGTGATCGCGCCCAGGGCTTCGCCCAGCTCGCCTGAACTTCGGAGCACTCCGCAAGAGGAAGGTGCCCCCTAGCTACAATTGTGGCACCTACCCGCCGTTGAAGCAGAGGAAATACATTGCCAAAGACGCGTAAGTACCTCATCTGCGTGATTTCCTGAGTGATGCATCGCCTCCTGACCACAACTCTTCAGGGTCCCTTCGGTTGGTGCGGCAAGATCTCGAGGAGGGTGGCCCCCATCAGTCATTGGCTCGCCACTGACCCTCAGCTCCCCTCGCCAGGCTGCTGCGCGCGTCTCGGGGCCCGTTCCTGAGAAGGGCGCGCCAACTGGGGGTCTCGATCCTGTGTTCTTGTCGTCCCTCCTTCATGGTCCGGTCTGGGCGCCGGAGGCATGCTGAGGGCTCCTCCATTGGTTATCACCCGCAGCTGGGCGGCTTCAGCCCCGACTTCGTCTTCAATACGTGAGGCCTCACGCTGCAGCGCCTCCGCTGAGGCCTGAGAGGCGGTCGGGAAAGCGCCGGCCTCCAGCCCCCTGCTAGGAGAAGGCTAGCCGCCACAAGCCTAGATCCCCGACGATTCCCGGCACGGAGGAGGGACCTGGCCGCGTGTTTGAGCTTGTGCACAGGTGCGGCGCCATCCGCCATGAGCTCTTCCGGGAGGCGATGGGCGCGCTGAGTCGGCTCGGGGGAGAGCTTGTCGATGTCGACGCCCGCCTAGAGGCAGAGGGCCTTCGGCTGGCGGACGAATGGCATCAATTGAAGGTGGCCATCAACCTCGGGCGGCTTCAGCATGAGCGCAACAGTGCGAAGGCCGCGGCGTCCCTTGCGAACTCGTGTGAGGTAAGCGCTCGAGCCTTGGAGGAGGCCGGGCATGCTGACTGCCGCCGTGAGGTCGCCGAGGAGCGCAGACGGGAGCTCCAGGCCTTGAATGCTACACTCGAGAAGCAGGTTGAGGCACGCCGGGCTGTCTTGGCGGCGATGAGGGGGGACCCTTCCGAGGAGAAGGAGATCCAGATGCGTGAGGAGGCGCTGATGTTGGAGGCCTCGGAGCGCAGCCTCGAGCTTGAGCGGCTGGAGACGAGGGAGCACCATGTGGCCATGGCTGAAGATGTCGTCACCGCACGTGAAGCCAAGATTCAGGAGGAGGTTGCCTGGAGGGTGGCGAAGGCTCGTGCGGATCTCGCCAACAAGTACGACCTGAAGCTGAAGTTCTCGGAAGCCGAAGCTGAGGGCAGGACCTCCGCCTTTAGGTATAGGCTAGACGAGGCAGAGCAGCGTGAGAGGACTGCTGCGGCGGCCCAGACTTCCGCCCAGGCCGACCTGGCCGAGGCTCGCTCTAATCTGCTTTCGCTTCAGCAGCAAATTGATGACGTTGCGTCCCTCGCGCAACAGAACAGGGAGGAGGCGTGTCGTCGGCAGATGTTGCAGCGTGAGCACGCCCCCATGCTCCAGGCCCTCAGAGTGAGGGCCAATCGAGCACTGGGCATCATCTGCGAGGAGAACGTCCCTCATCCGCTTCTTCACCGACGTAGTGACGCGCGTGGAGGACCGGGCTGCGAGGGCCCGCGAGCTTGTTGAGGAAAGGAGCCGGGGTCTCCTTGGGCGCGTGTTATCGCGCGTCTTCAGCCATCTCCAGAACCTCGACCCCCGCTTCGACTTTGATGCTGCCATTTGCCCCAGTGCCCGGGGCCATCCGGGACAACCTGTTACACTGGGTGGACAATCATGTGGACGCCCTGGTCAGGGCGTTTGCCACTGAGGACGACGCGGTGGTGGTCATGGCGGATGAAGACGGCGTAGTCGACGACAGCGAAGACAACGCTAGCGACAGTGCCAGCAGCGCGTGCGAGAGTGATACGTCTCCGTCGTATCTATAATTTTTTATTATTCCATGCCAATATTATACAACTTTCATATACTTTTTGGCAACTTTTTATACTATTTTTGGGACTAACATATAGATCCAGTGCCCAGTGCCAGTTCCTGTTTGTTTCATGTTTTATGTTTCGCAGAAACCCAATATCAAACGGAGTCCAAACGGGATAAAAACGGACGGAGAATTATTTTGGAATATTTATGATTTTTGGGAAGTAAAATCAACGTGAGACGGTGCCCGAGGGGGCCCGAGGCAGGGGGCGCGCCCTGGACCCTCGTGGGCACCCCGTAAGGTGGTTGACGCTCTTCTTTTGCCGCAAGAAAGCAAATTTTATGAGAAAGATCTGGGCGAAAGATTCACCCCAATCGGAGTTACGGATCTCCGGATATAAAAGAAACGGTGCCAGGGCAGAATCTGGGAGCACAGAAACAGAGGGATACAGAGAGAGAGATCCAATCTCGGAGGGTCTCTCACCCCTTCCATGCCATGGAGACCATGGACCAGAGGGGAAACCCTTCTCCCATCTAGGGAGAAGGTCAAGGAAGAAGAAGAAGGAGGGGGCTCTCTCCCCCTCGCTTCCGGTGGCGCCGGAACACCGCCGGGGGCCATCATCATCACCGCGATCTTCACCAACACCTCCACCATCTTCACCAACATCTCCATCACCTTCCCCCCTCTATCTACAGCGGTCCACTCTCCCGCAACCCGCTATACCCTCTACTTGAACATGGTGCTTTATGCTTCATATTATTATCCAATGATGTGTTGCCATCCTATGATGTCTGAGTAGATTTTCGTTGTCCTATCGGTGGTTGATGAATTGCTATGATTGATTTAATTTGCTTGTGGTTATGTTGTTGTCCTTTGGTGCCCATCATATGAGCGCGCGCGTGGATCATAGCATAGGGTTAGTTGTATGTTGATAGGACTATGTATTGGAGGGCAAGAGTGAAAGAAGCTTCAACCTAGCATAGAAATTGATGCATACGGGATTGAAGGGGGACCAATATATCTTAATGCTATGGTTGGGATTTACCTTAATGAACGTTAGTAGTTGCGGATGCTTGCTAATAGTTCCAATCATAAGTGCACAGAATTCCAAGTCAGGGATGACATGCTAGCAGTGGCCTCTCCCACATAAAACTTGTTATCGGTCTAGTAAAGTAGTCAATTGCTTAGGGAAAATTTCGCAACTCCTACCACCACTTTTCCAGACTCTCTATACTAACTTTATTGCTTCTTTATATAAACATCCCCTTGTTTTTATTTACGCTCTCTTTATTATCTTGCAAACCTATCCAACAACACCTACAAAGTACTTCTAGTTTCATACTTGTTCTAGGTAAAGCGAACGTTAAGCGTGCGTAGAGTTGTATCGGTGGTCGATAGAACTTGAGGGAATATTTGTTCTACCTTTAGATCCTCATTGGGTTCGACACTCTTACTTATCGAAAGAGGCTACAATTGATCCCCTATACTTGTGGGTTATCAGAGAGAGACCTGGATGACGTTGTAAGCGGCATGTCCGATTAAGACGTGTTCCTTCGCTTGAACCTGCATGCAGAGACTTGGACACGGCCCTGTAGGGCGTGAGAGCATTTTGGAGGGGGAGCCCATCGTGTATGTAAATTGATGTAATATCTTTTAGGCCGAACCTGAAACGCTCTTCTGCAAGCTTGCGAGTCCCTCAGCAGGGTTGTCGCTGTGACTTACCTTGGTCCTTGTAGGCCTTGAGCGGGCTTTGGGGTTGTTGATGCGTCCTTCTCCTGAGGGGAGCCCTTTAGGGGCTTGCGAGATTTTAAATCTTCCGAGGAGCCTGCTGATCCGGCCGAGAGAGCCTCGCGAGGAATAGATGCCAGCAGCGGCAGGGTGTGCGAGCGGTGATCCTGTGGCGATGGTACTCTCGACCCTGCGAGGTTTGTCACCACCTGGGCTTGCCTGAGCGCGGTCGGCGCGTGCATACCACGCCCAGCCCCCACTCGCGAGGTGCTCGCAAGGGAAGGGGAGGCAGGTGTGAGCCTCAAAATAAAGCACGCAACCAAAATGCAAGAAATCAACACGAACAAGAGAAGACTCCTCCCACGCTTGACAATAAAAAAGAATTCAAGTTCAATCCAAAAGGGCGGCGAATCAAGTTACAGACAAGCGGATGAAAGCAAATGGCCGCATACGGCACCTAGCTAGTCTTCTTGTCTTCCTACTAGCACGGAGCTAAGTGCTTTCACTGGCTGTGAGCATAGTCATTTGGGGACAGTGTCGAGGGCCAGCGCGGAGTGTGGTTCTTCCACTAGGACATGGGTGGGAGCCCCGGACGCCCGAGGGGCACTCCGGAGACTCCGGGGCATGTACAACCCCACTCATTATTATGTGAGAGTGTCACAAGCGGAGACCTTCACAGGCGTGAGCCTTGCTTCATATCGCCAAACTAGGGCCCCGCCCTGCGCCACCCCCTACCACAGTTGGGGCGTCCGGAAACCAGGACGGGGCCAAAGGGGCAAGGGGGATGCTGGCGGCGCCCTCGGCGACGACGGGACCTCTGCCTTGGGAGGGGAGGGCTCGCCGACGCCTCCCCGGCACAGGACCTACCTCCGTGCAGCACCTTGCTCCGTGCGACGCGGGGGAGGCCCCGGCATAGAAAACCGCCATTTATAGAAAGCTCTTTTGCTTCACTTATATTTGTTAGAGCATGGGCATATATTTTTAGAAAGAATTAGACTCTCGTGCTTCACTTATATCTATTTAGAGAGTTAACAGGAATTGGTCATTCACATGGTTAGTCATAAAATCCGACATAAAAACTTGTAGATCACTGAATATGATATGTTTGATTCCTTGCAATAGTTTTGCGATATAAAGATGGTGATATTAGAGTCATGCTAGGGAGTAATTGTGGATTGGTAGAAATACTTGTGTTAAGGTTTGTGATTCCCGAAGCATGCACGTATGGTGAACTGTTATGTGATGAAGTCGGAGCATGATTTATGTTTTGATTGTCTTCCTTATGAGTGGCAGTCGGGGACGAGCGATGGTCTTTTCCTACCAATCTATCCCCCTAGGGGCATGCGTATTAGTACTTTGCTTCAATGGCTAATAAATTTTTGCAATAAGTATGTGAGTACTTTATGACTAATGTTGAGTCCATGGATTATACACACTATCACCTTCCACCATTGCTAGCTTCTCTAGTACCGCGCAACTTTCGCTGGTGCATTGATACGTCTCCAACGTATCTATAATTTCTGATTGTTCCATGCTGTTATATTATCATTCTTGGATGTTTTACAATCATTACAACAATTTTATATCATTTTTAGGGACTAACCTATTGACATAGTGCCCAGTTATAGTTGTTGTTTTTTGCTTGTTTTTTACTTTGCAGAAAATCAATACCAAACGGTGTACAGACGCAGCGAAACTTTTTGGAGATTTTTTCTAGCCCAGAAGACACAAGATTGGACAAACAAGTACCAGAGGGGTGCCCCGAGGGGGGCACAACCCACCTGGGTGCGCTTGGAGGCCCAAGTGCGCCCTGGTGGGTTATGCCCACCTCGGTGGCCTCCTGCACCGCCTCTTTGCTCTATAAATACCCCAATATTCTAGAAACGCTAGGGGAGTCGACTAAAATCAATTCCAGCAGCAGCAAGTACCAGAAACCACAGATCCAATCTAGACACCATCATGGAGGGGTTCATCTTCCTCATTGGTGCCTCTCCGATGATGCGTGAGTAGTTCATTGTAGACCTACGGGTTCATAGTTAGTAGCTAGACGACTTCCTCCCTCTCTCTCTCTCTCTCTCTCTCTCTCTCTCTCTCTCTCTCTCTCTCTCTCTTGATTCTCAATACAATGGTATCTTGGATATCTATTTGATTTAACTCTTTTTGTGGTGTGTTTATTGGGATCCGATGAACTTCGAGTTTATGATTAGATCTATGTTTTTATCCATGAAAGTTATTTGAGTCTTTTGATCTCTTATATGCATGATTACTTATAGCCTCGTATTTCTTCTTCGAATCTTTGATTTAGTTAGGCCGACTAGATCGATTTTTCTTGCCATGGGAAGAGGTGCTTTGTGATGGGTTTGATCTTACGGTGCTTGACCCAGTGAGAGAAGGGGAACTGACACGTGTGTATCGTTGCTATTAAGGATAACAAGATGGGGTCTATTTCTACATAAATAGAACTTGTCTACATGATTTCATTGTTCCTATTGCATTACTCCATTTCTCCATGATTTCATTGCTCTTACTCCATTTCTCCATTGCTTGAACATAAATAGATGCATGCTGGATAGCAGTCGATGTGTGGAGTAATAGTAGAAGATTCAGGCAGGAGTCGGTCTACTATTCTTGGACGTGATGCCTATATAATGATCATTGCCTAGATATCGTCATAATTATTTGAAGTTCTATCAATTGCCCAACAGTAATTTGTTTACCCACCGTATGGTATGCTATTTTTCTCGAGAGAAGCCACTAGTGAAATCTACGCCCCCGAGTCTATTATCCCATCATATACTTTCATATCTGTTTTGCTATTTGCCTATTTATTTATTTGCATCTTTTATTTTCAGATCTATTAATACGAAAACCCAAAAATACCTCGCTGAATTTTATTTACTTTTAAATGCATCTATCAATCTATTACAACTTTCTCACGTCCGTTTGCCAATTTCTGGCGCCGTTACCCGAAAGGGATTGACAACCCCTTTAACACGTCGGGTTGCAAGTATTTGTTATTTGTGTGCAGGTGTTGTTTACGTAGTGTTGCTTGGTTCTCCTACTTTTTTGATAACCTTGGTCTCATCACTGAGGGAAATACCTGCCTGCACTATGTTGCATCATCCCTTCCTCTTTGGGGAAATACCAACGTAGCTCTAGCCGCAATCATGCATTAAACCCACCATATCCCCTTCCTAAAAACAGCCATCATACCTACCTTTTATACATTTCCATAGCCATTCCGAGATATATTTCCATGCAACTTCCACCGTTCTGTTTATTATGACAAGCATCATCATTGTCATATGCTTTGCATGATTGTAAGATAGATAGCATGATGTTTTCATGGCTTGTACGTTTTTTGATGTCATTGCTATGGTAGATCATTGCACTTCCTGGTACACCGTCGAAGGCATTCATATAGGGTCATATCTTTGTTCTAGTATTGAGTTGTAATTATTGAGTTTTAAGTACAAAAAAGTGTGATGGTCATCATTATTAGAGCATTGTCCCATGTGAGAAAAGGATGATGGAAGCTATTGATTCCCTCACAAGTTGGGATGAGTCTCCAGACTTTAAAAAAATAAAAGAGGCCAAATAAGCCCAAATAAAAAAAATAAAGAGGACAAAGAAGCCCAAATAATAAAAAGAGGCCAAAGAGCCGAAAATAAAAAAATGAGAGAAAAAGAGAGAAGGGACAATGTTACTATCCTGTTCCACACTTGTGCCTCAAAATGGCACCACGTTCTTCATGATAGAGAGTCTCCTATTTTATCACTTTCATATACTAGTGGGAATTTTTCATTATAGAACTTGGCTTGTATATTCCAATGATGGGCTTGCTGCTTCCTCAAATTGCGCTAGGTCTTCACGAGCAAGCAAGTTGGATGCACACCCACTTAGTTTTATTTTGAGCTTTCATACACTTATATCTCTAGTGAATCTGTTGCATGGAAATCCCTACTCACTTGCATCAATATCGATTGATGGGCATCTCCATAGCCCATTAATTTCCTAGTTGATGCGAGACTTTCTCCCTTTATGTCTTCTCCTCACAACCACCATATTCTATTCCACCTATAGTGCTTTATCCATGGCTCATGCTCATGTATTGAGTGAAAGTTGAAAAAGCTTGAGAACATTAAAAGTATGAAACAATTGCTTGGTTTGTCATCGGGGTTGTGCATGATGAAATACTTTGTGTGATGAAGATGGAGCATAGCCAGACTATATGATTTTGTAGGGATAACTTTCTTTGGCCATGATATTTTGAGAAGACATGATTACTTTATTAGTATGCTTGAAGTATTATTGTCTTTATGTCAAATTATAGACTATTCTTTGAATCACTCGTGTCTTAATATTCATGCCATGATTAGATTATATGATCAAGATTATGCTAGGTAGCATTCAACATCAAAAATTATTAATTTTTTATCGTTTACCTACTCGAGGACGCGCAGGAATTAAGCTTGGGGATGCTGATACGTCTCTGTCGTATCTATATTTTTTGATTGTTTCATGCCAATATTCTACAACTTTCATATACTTTGGGCAACTTTTTATATTATTTTTGGGACTAACATATTGATACAGTGCCCAGTGCTATTCATGTTTGTTGTTTCACAGAATATCCATACCAAATGAAGTCCAAACGCGATATAAACGTACAGAGATTTATTTTGGAATATTTGTGATTTTTGGGAAAAAGAATCAACGTGAGACGATGCCCGAGGGGGCCACAAGCCGTAGGGGTGCCCCCTACCTAGGGCGCACCTGGGAGGCTTGTGGCCACCCCGTAAGGTGGTTCTTGCCCTTCTTCGGCCGCAACAGAGCTAATATCCGGATAAAAATCATGTTAAAATTTCAGCGCAATCGGAGTTACGGATCTCCGAAAATTTAAGAAACGGTGAAAGGGCATAAAACAGGAACACAAAAACAGAAGGAAACAGAGAGAGAGATCCAATCTCGGAGGGGCTCCCGCCCTTCTACCTCCATGGAGGGCAAGGACCACAGGGAAACCCTCCTCCCATTCAGGGGGGATGCCAAGGAAGAAGAAGGAGGGGGGCTCTCTCCCCCTCTCTCTCGGTGGCGCCGGAACACGGCCGGGGCTATCATCGTGACGGTGATCTACACCAACAACTTCGTCACTGTCATCACCAACTCTTTCCCCCTCTATGCAATGGTGTAACACCTCTTCTCCCCGCTGTATACTATACTTAAACATGGTGCTCAACGCTATATGTTATTTCCCAATGATCTATGGCTACCCTATGATGTTTGAGTAGATCCGTTTTGTCCTATGGGTTGATTGATGATCATGATTGGTTTGAGTTGTATGTTTTATTATTCGTGTCGTCCTATGGTGCTCTCCGTGTCGCGCAAGTATGAGTTATCCCCGCTGTAGGGTTTGCAATATGTTCATGATTTGCTTATGGTGGGTGGCGTGAGTGACAGAAGCACAAACCAAGTAAGTAGGTTGTTTGCGTATGGGAGTAAAGAGGACTTGATACTTCAATGATACAGTTGTTTACCTTAATGATCTTTAGTAGTTGCGGATGCTTGCTCGAGTTGGCAGGGAACACCAGAAAGCAAACTTTCATTGAAGAGGGGCAAACCAACTACGGAAAGCAAATGAAAAGCCGCGTCCGGCACCTAGTCTAGTCTTCTTGTCTTCTCACCAGCGGAGCTAAGTGCTGCCACTAGGGCGTCTTGAGGAGCCCTCGAGGCCCGAGGGCGGCACTCCTGAGACTCCGGGGTGTGTAAAGCCCCACTCATTATTACGTGAGAGTGTCACGAGCGGAGACCTTCACAGGCACTGGGCCTTGCTTCACAGGCGCCAAGCCTTTCTTCATGGGTAGAATTTCCGGAGGTGCTGGATATTCCAAGCGTTTTGGATTGGGACCCCGTCCTACGTCTCCAGGCACACGGTGCCAGGCCTGGAGACATGGGCGACCCTAAACGGACCCTCCCACATGGGCGAGAGCTTGTGCAGCTGACGGCGTCCTGGACTAGGGGGTACTCACTGATACGTCTCCAACGTATCTATAATTTATGAAGTATTCATGCTATTATATTATCCATCTTGGATGTTTAATGGGCTTTACTATGCACTTTTATATTATTTTTGGGACTAACCTATTAACCCAGACCCAGTGCCAGTTTCTGTTTTTTCCCTTGTTTTAGTGTTTCGCAGAAAAGGAATATCAAACGGAGTCCAAACGGAATGAAACCTTCGGGAGAGTTATTTTTGGAACGGAAGCAATCTAGAAGAATTGGAGTATACGTAAGGGAAGCAACGAGGAAGGCACGAGGCAGGGGGGCACCCACCCCCCTGGGAGCGCCCCCAGCCTCATGGGCCCCTCGTGGCTCCCCTGACCGACTTCTTTCGCCTATATATATATATCCATATACCCTAAAAACTTTGGAGAATAGAATAGATCGGGAGTTCCGCCGCCGCAAGCCTCTGTAGCCACCAAAAACCAATCGGGACCCTGTTCCGGCGCCTTGTCGGAGGGGGGATCCCTCACCGGTGGCCATCTTCATCATCCCGGCGCTCTCCATGACGAGGAGGGAGTAGTTCACCCTCGGGGCTGAGGGTATGTACCAGTAGCTATGTGTTTGATCTCTCTCTCTCTCTCTCGTGTTCTTGAGGTGGTACGATCTTGATGTATCGCGAGCTTAGCTATTATAGTTGGATCTTATGTAGTTTCTCCCCCTTCTACTCTCTTGTAATGGATTGATTTTTCCCTTTGAAGTTATCTTATCGGATTGAGTCTTTAAGGATTTGAGAACACTTGATGTATGTATTTCCGTGCTTATCTGTGGTGACAATGGGATATCACGTGATCCACTTGATGTATGTTTTGGTGATCAACTTGCGGGTTCCGCCCATGAACCTATGCATAGGGGTTGGCACACGTTTTCGTCTCGACTCTTCGGTAGAAACTTTGGGGCACTCTTTGAACTACTTTGTGTTGGTTGAATAGATGAATCTGAGATTGTGTGATGCATATCGTATAATCATACCCACGGATACTTGAGGTGACATTGGAGTATCTAGGTGACATTAGGGTTTTGGTTGATTTGTGACTTAAGGTGTTATTCTAGTACGAACTCTACGATAGATTGAACAGAAAGAATAACTTTATGTTATTTTACTACGGACTCTTGAATAGATCGATCAGAAAGAATAACTTTGAGGTGGTTTCGTACCCTACAATAATCTCTTCGTTTGTTCTCCGCTATTAGTGACTTTGGAGTGACTCTTTGTTGCATGTTGAGGGATAGTTATATGATCCAGTTATGTTATTATTGTTGATTGAACTTGCACTAGTGAAAGTATGAACCCTAGGCCTTGTTTCCTAGCATTGCAATACCGTTTACGCTCACTTTTATCGCTTGCTACCTTGCTGTTTTTATATTTTCAGATTACAAATACTCATATCTATCATCCATATTGCACTTGTATCACCATCTCTTCGCCAAACTAGTGCACCTATACAATTTACCATTGTATTGGGTGTGTTGGGGACACAAGAGACTCTTTGTTATTTGATTGCAGGGTTGCTTGAGAGAGACCATCTTCATCATACGCCTCCCACGGATTGATAAACCTTAGGTCATCCACTTGAGGGAAATTTGCTACTGTCCTACAAACCTCTGCACTTGGAGGCCCAACAACGTCTACAAGAAGAAGGTTGTGTAGTAGACATCAAGCTCTTTTCTAGCGCCGTTGCGGAGGCTAGGTGGCGGCACTCACACACCGTCAACTAAGCTCTTTTCTGGCACCGTTGCCGGGGAGGTGAGTGCTTGAAGGTATATCTTTAGATCTTGCAATCAAAACTTTTTGTTTCTTTTTTTAACACTAGTTTAGTTTATAAAAGAAAACTAAAAAAATGGAATTGAGTTTGTCTCATACGCTTCATCTTTTTAATGTCTTCCGTGAAAATAAAGATTTCGATAACTGTGCTCAATTGCTAGAGGAAGAATGCATTAAAATGTTTGGCACTAAATCTTTGAATGATGAGCATGATTGCAATGTTGTTAGTATGAATTCCTTGAATACCCATGATGCTAATGATATGCAAAGCCACAAACTTGGGGAAGCTATGTTTCATGAAGATGATATTTTTTTGTCCCCCAAGCTTTGATGAGCAAATTTACTTTGATGAAAGCACGCCTCCTATCTATGACGATTATTGTGATTACACGTATGCTATAAAGAATAATGATAACCATGAAACTTGTCATCTTGATCTTAATTTTCAATCACATGATAGTTGTTTTGTTGAGTTTGCTCCCACTACTATTCATGAGAACAGATTTGCTTTTGTGGAGAGTAATAAAATGTATATGCTTGTAGATCATGAAAAGAATTCTTTAAGTGATGGTTATATTTTTGAATTCATTTATGATTCTACTGAAAATTATTATGAGGGAGGAATATATGCTTGTAGGAATTGCAATAATATCAAGTTTCCTCTCTATGTGCTTAAAGTTTTGAAGTTATGCTTGTTTTGCCTTCCTATGCTAGTTGATTATTGTTCCCATAAGTTGTTTGCTCACAAAATCCCTATGCATAGGAAGTGGGTTAGACTTAAATGTGTTAGTCATATTCTTTATGATGCTCTCTTTATGTTTCAATTCTTATCTTTTATGTGAGCATCATTGAAATCATCATGCCTAGCTAGGGGCGTTAAACATTAGCGCTTGTTGGGAGGCAACCCAATTTTATTTTTGTTTCTTGCTTTTTTGTTCTGTTTAGTAATAAATAATCCATCTAGCTTCTGTTTATATGTGGTTTATGTTTTAATTAGTGTTTGTGCCAAGTTAAACCTATAGGATCTTCTTGGATGATAGTTATTTGATCTTGCTGAAAATTCCAGAAACTTTCAGTTCATGAAAACAATTGTTAAAAATCACCAGAAGGTGATAAAATACTTATTCGAATTGAAGCAGATCAATAATAAAATTATCTAGGTCTTCCTATTTTGGTAGAATTTTTTGAGTTCCATAAGCTTGCGTTAGTTACATATTACTACAGACTGTTCTGTTTTTGACAGATTCTGTTTTTCGTGTGTCGTTTGCTTATTTTGATGAATCTATGGCTAATAAAATAGTTTATAAACCATAGAGAAGTTGGAATACAGTAGATTTAACACCAATACAAATAAAGAATGATTTCATTACAGTACCTTGAAGTGGTGTTTTGTTTTCTTTCGCTAACGGAGCTCACGAGATTTTCTGTTAAGTTTTGTGTTGTGAAGTTTTCAAGTTTTGGGTGATGATTCGATGGACTATGGAATAAGGAGTGGCAAGAGCCTAAGCTTGGGGATGGCCAAGGCACCCCAAGGTAATATTCAAGGACAACCAAGAGCCTAAGCTTGGGGATGCCCCGGATGGCATCCCCTCTTTCGTCTTCGTTCATCGGTAACTTTACTTGGAGCTATATTTTTATTCACCACATGATATGTGTTCTGCTTGGAGCTTCATTTTATTTTATTTTGTTTTGCTTGCTGTTTGAATAAAATACCAAGATCTGAAATACTTAAATGAGAGATAGTCTTCACATAGCTACATAATTATTTAACTACTCATTGATCTTCACTTATATCTTTTTGGAGTAGTTTGTCATTTACTCGTGTGCTTCACTTATATCTTATGAGTAAATGGTTGAATGATTTGAATGTCATAAATCTGAAATTATATATGTTTCATATGCCTTTCACATGGGGATTAATGCCTTCACATATAAGAATTAGAGGTGGTAAATTTATTGAAGGTTAGCAAACTTTGTATTGGTCACTTGAACAATTCATGAAAGAATATTGAAGGAAGAGAGATTTCACATATAATACTATCTTGGACATCTTCTATGATTGTGATCCCCATTAATTATTTTCAACCTAAGCAAATTAGTTGAAGTTGGACAAGGAAGACAACATAATGAGTTATGCTTGGGTATATTTGTATAGAAATTATATTGTTATGGATCCTCTAACATGTGGTGCTTGCTATTTAGAATCATTTGCTAGCCAAAATGTCTGTACTAAGCGGGAATACTGCTTGTGCATCCAAATTCCATGAACCAAGTTTCGTCCATGAGTGTCCACCATATTTACCTATATGTGGTATTTACCTGCCGTTCCAAGTAAATTTGCATGTGCCAAACTCTAAACCTTCAAATAATAATCTGTTTTGTATGCCCGAATCGCTCATGTAGCGACTAGGGGCTGTCAGTATCTTCCATGCTAGGTGGGTTATTCTCACGATGAGTGGACTCCGCTTATCATTCACGAGAAAATGGCTGGTAACTGGGATGCCCAGTCCTATGATCAAAAGATCAAAAACAAATTCTCAAATAATTTAAACAAAACTCCCCCAGGAATGTTGATAGTTGGACGGCACCGTTGCTTCGGTCAAGCCGTGGAGTGTGAATGTTGGTGGAGGGGGAGTAAACACTTTACCTTTCCGCGTGGGAACCACCTATAATGTATCTAGTATGGAAGATATTGGGAACTCTTGGTCGTTATGTTGACAATGAAAGCATACCTCTCAAAATTATTTTCATCTCTGTTTTTGCTTGAGCTCGCACCTCTGCAAATCCTGCTTCCCTCTGCGAAGGGCCTATCTTTTACTTTTTATGCAAGAGTCTGTAGTATTCCTTCTCATTCCAACCTACTCTTTAGTTGGCAAGCATCATGTGATGGAAAGATCTAAGCATATATGGCCATTCAAATATATTTGAGCATGAATTATTATTGTTGACATTACCCTTGAGGTAAAAGGTTGGGAGGCGAAACATTAAGCCCCTATCTTTCTCTGTGTTCGATGAATACTATTTGTTCTAAAAATATGCATTGAGAGTGGTAGCAATCATGGAAGACTAAATGATAGTTGAGTATGTGAAGTTTGCTGAATCAAAGCTCTGACATAGACTCTTCCTGAAAATAAGATGAATTGTAATTGTTTGATGACTAATAACACGGTTTGTTAGTTTTCAAGAAAGTTTATGATCTATACTTTAACATGTGAATAGTTTGTTACTTGATCATCCAAAGTTCTATGAGTTGAGCTACTGTTATGACATATAATGATGCTAGAAAAGGTGATTGAAATTATCATTGATAAAACTTATGCACCTGCTAGCATTCACACTTCATAAATGCTTTCTTTTATCATTTACCTACTCGAGGACGAGCAGGAATTAAGCTTGGGGATGCTGATATGTCTCCAACGTATCTATAATTTATGAAGTATTCATGCTATTATAGTATCCATCTTGGATCTTTAATGGGCTTTACTATGCACTTTTATATTATTATTGGGACTAACCTATTAACTTTCGAGCCGGTGCGATTTACATTTTTCCCTTGTTTTAGTGTTTCGCGGAAAAGGAATATCAAACGGGGTCCAAACGGAATGAAACCTTCGGGAGAGTTATTTTTGGAACGGAAGCAATCCAGAAGACTTGCAGTATACATAACGGAAGCAACGAGGAAGGCACGAGGCAGGGGGCGCGCCCACCCCCCTGGGCGCGCCCCCACCCTCGTGGGCCCCTCGTGGCTCCCCTGACCGACTTCTTTCGCCTATATATATATATCCATATACCCTAAAAACTTCAGAGAACAAAATAGATCGGGAGTTCCACCGCCGCAAGCCTCTCTAGCCACCAAAAACCAATCGGGACCTGCTGTTAGACCGCCAGAGGGGTATCCCTCACCGGTGGCCATCTTCATCATCCCGGCACTCTCCATGACGAGGAGGGAGTAGTTCACCCTCAGGGCTGAGGGTATGTACCAGTAGCTATGTGATTGATCTCTCTCTCTCTCTCGTGTCCTTGAGGTGGTACGATCTTGATGTATCGCGAGCTTTGCTATTATAGTTGGATCTTATGATGTTTCTCCCCCTCTACTCTCTTGTAATGGATTGAGTTTTCCCTTTGAAGTTATCTTATCGGATTGAGTCTTTAAGGATTTGAGAACACTTGATGTATGTCTTGCCGTGCTTATCTGTGGTGACAATGGGATATCACGTGATCCACTTGATGTATGTTTTGGTGATCAACTTGCGGCTTCCGCCCATGAACCTATGCATCGGGGTTGGCACACGTTTTTGTCTCGACTCTCCGGTATAAACTTTGGGGCACTCTTTGAAGTACTTTGTGTTGGTTGAATGGATGAATCTGATATTGTGTGATGCATATCGTATAATCATACCCACGGTACTTGAGGTGAGATTGGTGTATCTAGGTGACATTAGGGTTTTGGTTGATTTGTGTCTTAAGGTGTTATTCTAGTACGAACTCTAAGATAGATTGAACAGAAAGAATAGCTTCATGTTATTTTACTACGGACTCTTGAATAGATCGATCAGAAAGAATAACTTTGAGGTGGTTTCATACCCTACAATAATCTCTTTGTTTGTTCTCCGCTATTAGTGGCCTTGGAGTGACTCTTTGTTGCATGTTGAGGGATAGTTATATGATCCAGTTATGTTATTATTGTTGAGAGAACTTGCACTAGTGAAAGTATGAACCCTAGGCCTTGTTTCCTAGCATTGCAATACCGTTTACGCTCACTATTATCGCTTGCTACCTTGCTGTTTTTATATTTTCATATTACAAATACTCATATCTATCATCCATATTGCACTTGTATCACCATCTCTTTGCCGAACTAGTGCACCTATACAATTTACCATTGTATTGGGTGTGTTGGGGACACAAGAGACTCTTTGTTATTTGGTTGCAGGGTTGCTTGAGAGAGACCATCTTCATCCTACGCCTCCCATGGATTGATAAACCTTAGGTCATCCACTCGAGGGAAATTTGCTACTGTCCTACAAACCTCTGCACTTGGAGGCCCAACAACGTCTACAAGAAGAAGGTTGTGTAGTAGACATCACTCACCACATCGTCTCCTGACTAGGTGGATCGGGCCGAGGACCCCCATGGCGGTTCACTCATGGGCCACTTCGGGCAGCCCATGCCGCATACAAGGAGCATTCTACAAGACTTGGTGATCAAGACAAGGACTTCTCTCCACCAACGTATTCGGCTAGGACTCTTGTTATCCTAGGCCTCTGGTGCATTATATAAGCCAAGGCCAGGCTAATTGATAGATTATTATGACATTACTCATCATACCCTTAGGTCTTAGACCACAACATAGGTAGATCAACTCTTGTAACCCCTATATTCATCAAGATCAATCAAGCAGGAAGTAGGGTATTACCTCGATAGAGAGGGCCTGAACCTGGGTAAACATCGTGTTCCCTGTCTCCTATTACCCATCGATGCATGACACATAGCTTGGGACCCCCTACCCGAGATCTGTTGGTTTTGACACCGACAATGGTGCTTTCATTGAGAGTTCCACTGTGTGATCGGCAAAGGGTCAATGGCTCGTCTGTAGATCGACTTCGACATTGGCATCTTCGTCGCCCACTCGACTGGTCACCTTGGCTTGACCAAGGACTGTGCCCTGCCTCCGATCATGAAATTCGGACACGGGCCTCCATCAACATCAACTCCGATCCCTATCATGATCATGGAGAAATCATCCTTGGAGCTCGGGGGCTCAACGTCAACATTGCCCTCGGACGACCGTGCTGTTTTTCCGAACAAAAAACTCTTATCCGCTGCCACCACCTCCTCGAGCATCGCTTTGACGATTCCTTTGGTGTAATTGTGCAGAATTAAGTCTACAACAACCATGCAAAATTTCGTCGAGTTCCGATGGAGGAATCTCCGGCAATCTACGATATACCGGACCCTGTAAATTCTGGACGGGAATCTGGATGAGTTTAGGGCATGGTCTCCAGCACCTAGCTCAAATGTCCTTTGGAAGATTCAACCGTTCATCAGCTGCGGAATTCCTATATCTACCACCCCTCAAAATTTTAGCTCGATCCGACCGTCCAAACTCCGGGAACCTTCCGATTAGTGCATCACTTTTTGGATCTATTTTCAGCGCGAATACAGATCCGACCAGAATTCATGTTTCTTTATGAACGTGATATTGGACAACCTTTTTAAAAGAATTTTCTTCTAGGGTATTGTGCATTGTTCTACACGTGCCCATAAAATCTTAAGCCTTCTCTAAGGCACTCTTCACCATCGCGCTGGTGTCAAACCAGTCCGGTAACATTACTCCACGTCTGCCGACCTGCGCTATACAGATCGTCGCTTCGTCGAGCTGAGCCTAACCTTATCGGATCATCAGCTCGGCAATCCGAACAAGAGTTCGGCATCGCGAAGGATAAATCATCACCAACACCATCGCCCACGGATTGCATGGGTCAGGCGCGCCGATATCACCCCACGGTCACTTCATCAATCCAGCATTGACCGCGTCACAAGTTATGACCAGCATCGGCATGGCCGCACTGTTGCTTCTTCAAGCCGATGTCCATCACGCCTAACTGCTTCAACACCTCGGCTGACATGGCAGCTGCAACGTCTCCTTACCGACCCGCTCCGTCATCTTGGCTAGACCGGGGACTTTGCTATTTCTTCATCAACATACTCCGGTGACTTTGGCGTCACCAGCCGACCAGCTTCGTCACGTTAGCTGTACCGGGGGCTTTGCCTCGACGAGCCTACCTTTGCCAGCATCGCCATGCCGTCGCTTTATCGCCCATCAGGCAATGGGTGTGCGGATCGAGTCCCAATTTTGGGAGTAACCTTTCTTCAGATTGCCACAACGGATAAACCAGGTAATCCTAGTATGTTTTCTTGCTTGGGTTTATTTTTCCCAAGGAATTATTCCTCTGGTTTGTTTCATCATCTGTACGCAGGTCTATCAAATGGTGGCCGCATTAACGACGGTCGTGTGGTGGTTCGGTCAGTTTCCGTATCTGATCAAGCCGAATGCCGCATCCGAACTCGGACCGCCTATGAATTCAGGCTTTGCCACGCCTTCATCGTCACATGACGCCTGCATCAACATTGACTTCGGCGCCAGGCCACATCTCTTTAAATAAATTATTTTTGCGAAAAGCAATTATCCTTTTTGGACCACACTATTTTATGTGTGTAGGTAATCGACTTCTACTGCGTCACACGGTCACTTCGGCAAGCCGACGTCGTTGTCCCAATCGGCATAAATCGGCTTGCGTGATCACCTTGTTGGTCGAATTGCCATACCGACATGTTCGATTGCCTCGGGGACTTCGGCATCACTGAGAGAGCTCTACCTCATCGAGTGTTTGGCACACGGGCCATATTTCTTTAATTACTCACTTTGCATGAATTATTAATTATGCAACATGTTTTTTTTCATTTATTATTATTCCTATTATCTCCGGCTTGCACTATTTTCTGTGCAGATGTAAAGGATCGGGGTCGGGCAGCGCTATCACCTCGGCGTACCGACGTACCATGTCACCTCGGCTGGACCGAGGGCTTCGTCATCACTTCATTAACCCATGCCGGGGACTTCGGCATCACACTGTCGGCCTGCATTGGTCGTGCTATGTCGCCACTTCGGAGTGCCGAGCTCTTCGCTCCGCCACCTCGGGACTGGCTTGGGGGCTAGGACCTTGTCCCGTCGTAAGCTCGGGCCGTGCATCGACACCGAGCACATTAACCAGCTAAGTTGCTTTCATTCTCAAAAACTTCCATTTTTAAATTTTGTTCGGTTCGACCAAGCATTATACTTTTTCGGCTAAAAGTTGTATGTGAAAAACTTCCTTGTCAAAACTTTGTTTGTGACACACAAATTCAAATACCCCATTTACTTAGGGGCTTCCTTTATGAAGCCTTTCATCTTGCATATGAATATACTTGTATGGCTTCGTTCCTTGTTCATGTATTACGCCACAATATGCACCATGTTGACTTAAGTGTTCCGCAAGCTGGGTTGCCTTGCTCCTGTGTTTACCCCTAAGTTCCCGATTGTTTGGCTAGGGAGTAAAGGGAGCACCTCTGCGATTGTCACGATCGGGTCATCCGAGCTCGGACCTCAGACTGGGTGAAGCCGAAAGTTAGCGCTCTTATTGTTTTCAATCATGGTCGGCACACAACGGAACTCATGAGTACAAAAAATCTATTGCACAAGTCTCATAGTAACAATGAGAAACCGAAGAAAGGTATCGGTGGGGGTACTATTTTCTTCAAGATGCTTCTTACACTTCGTCGATAATATAGCATAAGTTCCCTGGCGCTTTGTCCGTTCTGACCTTATGGCCTGATTGCCTGGTTATCGGAAACACCGTCGATATTCTCGACAGGTGGAGTACATAACACTTTTCGGCCCTTGACCGAAGAGGGAGAAGCTGATGATCGGTTAAGACGCGTTTAAAGTTCGGGTGAACACATATGTGATATAGGTACTTCGGTACATACAACCATTATACATAAAATTCTTTTACCCAAGTCACTTGGGGGCTCTTAAATTTATATGAGCCATTTTATAATAAGTGTTCTTCTTCTTAGTCATTGAAAAGTCTTTTTCTATCACTCCTTTTTTCGACGTGAGTGTGTGGTCAATAGCGATGAGCCTAATTTCTCTCTCAAAGCCGCTAGAATTTAGTTTGCTAAACTGGCCTAACGAGAAGTACTCCGCCTTCAGGATAGGAGGTTGAAGCCGTAGGCTGACCCGCTTGAAGTCTTGAGATAGGATGTGTCATGTTAAAGCACCATGTAAGCATAATTTTTTTCTAATACCAATTTTCGGATTGGCACCGAACACTTGATCTAGTTCGGACGTCAAGTTTTCTTGAAGTTTTGGCTTTCCAAGCCTATGGCACTTTTAAACTATTTGTGTGTTTCCAGCATAAGTCTCGCAGTGCAAAGCCGGACACCTTTAGAGATTCGGCAAAAATATTCTCGGATATTGCTATATATGCATTGGTTTGGAATTGTGTCTTCGGTCAATAGTTGGGTGCCCGGCTCCTGTGCTTGCCTCCTACATTCCGCTTTATTTGGCTAGGTGTGCAAAGGGAGAACCATTGTCATTGTGCTTCCGGCTAGCATGGTTAAAGCACCTCAGTGGAGAAAGCCGAAAACTGACTGTCACAATAAGGGCAAACTGGTCAGCGATCCGATGACTGTGTTAAACTATAAGATCGGTAGAGGTCACCCCATGTTAAATGATGGGCCGTTCATAGCATTGGCTGAAGTGTTTATGTCTTGACCTTGGATGTCACCGGACACTAACCGGGGGCTCATAGCTAGCTTCCCCAGTTTAAAGCTCCTATGACTAAGTGAAAGTTATAAAGCTCGCATATCTGATTACCTCGTTTCCGCTAACACAACCGCCTTCGGGCACAAAGACGTTGGCTAAGGGTTGTTTTGTTATTATGGAAACACCCTGTGTAGCATCTACAAGGGGGTGGAAGCGGACGATGGGCCACTTTCAACTGATAAACAATCGCAATGGAGTCAAAATAAACATATCATCGGCGTTTGTATTTAATATACGACGGCTGCCGTCCATAATCATCATTATAAAGCCGTAAATATGCATCAATTTGACTTAAGATTTTGGTCAAGCTGGGTGGCTTGGCTCCTGTGCTCACCCCTACGTTTCCGATTGTTCGGCTAGGCGGTAAAGCGAGCACCTATGTGATTGTTACTACCGGGTCATCCGAGTTGGTACCTCAGACTGGGTGAAGCCGAAAGCTAGCGATCTTAAAGGATATAATTGGTCGGCAACGATGGAAGTGAAAATTTCGGTTCATTAATACCATAGAGTTCGGAAACTAAATCCTCAATATTTTCCTCCCACATTGATCAGAGGTGAGGTTTCATGATCATGGTCAGCATGACAACCCAAGGAAAGGAACCGATAGCGTGACTATTTTCCTTATGTTTCTTACATTAAAAAAGTAATATAACATATCTCTATGCATACCTTTGTTTATAAAACCGTATGACCGGATTGCCTTGTTTGCCGTAAACCTTTGCCCTTATAAAGGCTTAATAAAGTAGGACAAACACTCCCCAGCTACTGGCCGAGGAGGTTGAAGCCGATGGTCGGTCAACAAAGTTTTGGACAATGCGGATCCGAGCATTAATGATGTCAAGTACTTGGATACATAGAATCATTACACATAATTTGTGATTTTACTCCGGATATCAATCCTTAATTCGGCCACCCGTGCCCACATTAAGGTTCGGGGGCTACTGGGCTTCACGCTCATTATTTATAAATATTAAAGGGGCACATCAATCCCCTGATCTGGTGTTTCCACCCGACCAGTGGCTCGGGGGCTACTGCATTGACAATCCAGTGCAGAAAATTTAAAGTGCAATATAGTTTTCGAGGAGATTATGATCCTCAGGTTGGTCGGCCGCACCCAACCTGAGTCTCGAGGACTTTGCACACCGCTTTTTGTGTCCCGAAGTATTCTGCCGAGCTAGGAGTTGATCCTCAGGCTGATTTTGCGAATCAACCTGAGTCTCAGGGGCTACTGGGATCAGCGGTCTTGAGTCATCCTTGAGGTGCATCTCGGGTTTTAGACGATACACACCTTGAGGGCTACTAGCTATATATCTCAGCAGAGAATAAAATTGCACCAATAAAAAATATTAACAAAAAATCGGCCCGCAGTCGGGGTGGTGCACCACCTCGGAAGCAGTCCGACATAAAGCTCGGGCGCTAGTGGCTGGCTCCATAGAGGGCATTTCCGGCAATAAGCTCGGCTAAACTCCTTCAACTTTTTTGAACCAAGGTGATGTTTGACACCTCGGATACAGTCCAGCGTTGGAGCTTGGACATAGTCCGGCATTGGAGCTTGGATACAGTCCGGCACTGGAGCTCGGATGCAGTTCGGCGTTGGAGCTCGGTTGTAACAATACTCTTCAGATACAGTCCGGCGTTGGATCTCGGATACATTCCGGCGTTGGAGCTCGGAAGCGGTTCGGTGTTGGTGCTCGGCTGCAAAAGATACCTCGAATACAGTCCGGCGTTGAAGCTCGGACACAAGAGGACACTGCCGCCCGGGAACAACTTCAAACTCGAGGTGTGGCATAAAAATAACAAGGCATTGATAAAGGCCGATAACTTAAAGGGGCTCCTCGGATACCCGATGTGTAAACTCTTCGGATTTACTTCGGCGATCCTCAAAATCGAAGATGAGAAGATTTGTTGAACCAGTTTTCAAGACCGATGACCGAAGATGAAGAACAGTTCGGAAGGATCGAGGAGCGTCCCCAACTTGAAGACCAGTTCAGGGGGCTACTGACGGCATCCTGGACTAGGGGGTAGTCACCACATCGTCTCCCGACTAGGTGGATCGGGCCGAGGACCCCCATGGCGGTTCACTCATGGGCCACCTCGGGCAGCCCATGCCGCATACAAGGAGCATTCTACAAGACTTGGTGATCAAGACAAGGACTCCTCTCCACCAACATATTCGGCTAGGACTCTTGTTATCCTAGGCCTCTGGTGCATTATATAAGCCAAGGCCAGGCTAATTGATAGATTATTATGACATGACTCATCATACCCTTATGTCTTAGACCACAACATATGATCTCGAGGTAGATCAACTCTTGTAACCCCTATATTCATCAAGATCAATCAAGCAGGAAGTAGGGTATTACCTCGATAGAGAGGGCCCGAACCTGGGTAAACATCGTGTCCCCTGTCTCCTGTTACCCATCGATCCATGACACAAGCTTGGGACCCCCTACTCGAGATCTGTCGGTTTTGACACCGACAACAACCCTTCCCTTGGGAGCACCCGCCTTAGGACGAGGTCGCCCACCTCGAGCGTCCTGGAGCGGACACTGCGACAGTGATACCGCCGCAGCGCCTGCTGGTATCTTGCCGCCCGGAGCGTGGCTTCACGGCGGCGTTCCTCCCCCAGCACGAGGTCCATCCCCCGCATGGCGTCCTGTTGCGCCTCGTCGAGCGCCAGGACCCGTGCGGAGCGATGCTTGACCTCGTGAGGGAGAACCTCTTCTGCTCCGTAGACGAGGAAGAACGGGGTCTCTCCTGTTGGCTTGGTGGTGGTGGTGCGGATGGACCACAACACAGACTGGAGCTCATCGTGCCAGCCCGTGCCGCAGGCCTCGAGCTTCTTGTTGAAGGTCCTGGTCTTGAGGCCTCTCAGGACCTATGCGTTGGCGCGTTCGGCCAGACCATTGCTCCTGGGGTGTGCCACCGAAGCGTAGCAGATCTGCGTTCCAAGGTTAGCACAATATGTCTTGAAGAGATTGCTAGTGAACTGCGAGCCGTTATCGGTGATGATGCGGTTGGGGACCCCAAACCTGCTCACGAGACCCTTGATGAACTTGACCGCGGATCCGGCCGAGATGGTGCGGACAGCTTCTTCCTCCGCCCACTTGGTGAACTTGTCGATGGCGACGTAGAGGTAGCGGTAGCCCGAGGCGCTCGAGGGAACGGGCCCAAGATATCCAGCCCCCAGACTGCGGATGGCCACGACAGCGGGATGGTCTGGAGGCCCTGAGCTGGCTGATGGATCTGCTTGTCGTGGAATTGACAGGCCTCGCAGGACTTCACCAGCTCAGTCACGTCGTTGAGCGTCGTAGGCCAGTAGAACCCGCTGCGAAACGGCTTGCCGATGAGAGTTCGTGACGATGAGTGGTGCCCGCAGTCTTCGCCGTGTATGTCAGCTAGCAGCTCCTTCCCCTGTTCCCTGGAGATACAACGTAGGGAAACATCATTCATCCGCTTCCTGTATAACTCACCGTCCTGGATGCAGTACGCCGTGGCCTATCGGGCCGCGCGGTCCGCGTCCTCCTCTTTTTCTGGAAGCATCCCTTGTGTCAGTATTCCTTGAACTCCTTGGTCCAGCACACCTCCTGAGGCTCGAGCGCCAAGAGGAGGCGCACTCCCGAGGTCGGGCCGCAGGCCGGGGCTCCCGAAGCAGGTGGTTGGGGGAGCCCCTCCCGAGGCGGCGCTGGCCTCGAAAGCGGAGGTGCTGCTGATGGCTTGAAGAGCCGCTCCTTGAAGACGCCAGGCTCTTGGGGTAGTCGCTTGGACACCCTTTCGGCGATGTCGTCAGCCTCCTTGTTGGTGACACGGGACACGTGCTGCAATTCCAAGCCCAAGAACTGCTTTTCCATTTTGCGTACCTCCACGAGGTATGCCTCCATGTGCTCGTCCCTCGGCTCGTACACCTTGTTGGAGAAGTTGACGAGAAGCTGCGACTCACCCCTGATGGTGAGGCGCTTCACCCCCAAGGCCGCTGCAGTCTTGAGGCCAGCTATGAGGCCTTCGTACTCTGCTATGTTGTTGGAGACCTTCTCGCCCTGCTGGAAGCAGAGCTGCACGGCGTAGTAGAGCTTGTCCTGAGTGGGTGAGATGAGCACTGCTCCCAGCCCCCGCACCCTGGCACGCGAATGCGCCATCGAAATACATAACCCAGCCGTCTGGCCCTTCACTTCCCGGCGAGAGGGATTGATCCTCGCCTGCCTCAAGCTCCGGGGTGTCCGTCCATTCTGCTACGAAGTCGGCGAGCGCGGCTCCCTTGATGACCCTGGTTGTGCTGAACTCCAGCTGGAACGCCTGCAGCTCGATATTCCACTCGGCGACTCTTCCAGCAGCATTGGAGCTCCTGAGTACCCTCTCAAGTGGGTAGGCCGAGATGACCTTGATTGGGTGACCTTGAAAGTAGTCTCGTAGCTTACACGAGGACACCAAAAGCCCGAGCAAGAGCTTCTGAGGCATGGGGTATTGTGCCCTTGCATCCCGCAGTACCGTGCTGACAAAATATACTGGGTGCTCGACGAGGGTTGGCGCGTCGACGGGGCCTGCGTCTATCGGAGGTTGAGGTGCCTCTTGAGGCAACGAAAATTCCGGAGCCTGGTCACCCATTGGGGCCTCCGCAGGCCCAAGGGCGCCATCTTGCTGAGCCTGGTCATCCATTGGCGTTGCTGCAGCCCCCGCGGTGCCCTTCGGGTCTTGCATCGACCCGGCCGGGGGCGTGGCTTGGCGCGACGTATCCTTTGCTTGGCGCTCTTCCCGAACCGCCACCAGAGCTGCACCGGCTAAGTAAGGAGTGCAGTGAGGTAGAGCACCAGGGGCTCGAGAGGGCGGGGAGCCACCATCACCGAAGGGCTGGTCGAGTATCTCTTGAGGTCTTGAAACGCTTGGTCAGCCTCCGGGGTCCACTCGAACGGGCCCTTCTTCTTCATCAGCTTGAAGAAAGGTAGGGCGCGCTCTCCCAGCTTGGAGATGAAGCGCCCCAGTGAAGTCACGCAGCCGGCGAGCTTCTGCATCTCCTTAAGGGTTTGTGGTGGGCTCATGTCTTCGGTCGCCTTGACCTTCTCCGGGTTGGCCTCGATCCCCCTGTGGGACATGAGGAAGCCCAGGAGCTTGCCAGAAGGGACACCAAACACGCACTTCTCCAGGTTGAGCCGCAAGTTCACCTGACACAGGCTCGCGAAGGTCTCCTCCAGGTCTTGAATCAAAGTCCTCGCCTCCAGAGATTTTACCACAATATCATCGACGTAGGCTTCAGCGTTTCTCCCGAGCTGTTGACCCAGGGTGATATGCATCAGTCGTTGGAAGGTCATGCCATTGCGCAGCCTGAACGACATGCAAGTGTAGCAGTACACCCCGCACAGGGTCTAGAAGGCCGTCTTCTCCATATCCTCTACCGCCATCTTGATCTGGTGGTAGCCTGAAAACGCATCCAGGAAGCACAGCAGGTCGCACTCAGCAGTGGAGTCAACGATCTGGTCGATGCGTGGAAGCGGGAATGGATCTTGGAGATAGGCCTTGTTGAGGTTGGTGAACTCGACAGACATACGCTCCTTCCCGCTTTTCGTTGGCACAATGACGGGGTTCGCCAGCCACTCGGGGTACCGAACCTCGCAAATGACACCTGCTACCTCCAGCTTGCGGGTTTCCTAGACGATGAAGGACTGCTTCTCCGTGGACTGTCGCCGCACCTTCTGCTTCACAGGGAGCACATTGGGACACACCCTCAAGTGATGCTTGATCACCCCTCTTGTGACCCCTACCAGCTGTTTGGGCTCCCAGGCGAATACTTCCTTGTTTGCACGCAAGAACTTTACCAATGCCTCCCCTTGACCTGGGTCGAGGTTGGCACCTATGGTGAAGGTGGCTCCAGAGGACCCTTCTTCCTCAACCGGCACCTGCTTGGTTTCTGCCCGATATTGACTGAACAATTGCTTCTTCTTGGCCGGCGCAGCCTCCTTAACTCCAGAGGTGGCCTCGTTGGCCGGTCGCGCCATCGCGACGGTCTTGAGGGCAAGCTTGAGTGCCACCAGAGCCTCCTTGGTATCCCCAAGTACGGTGAGGACGTCCTTGCTCCCGGGCATCTTCATGAGGTTGTAGGCCGCATGGATCGCCGCCATAAACTGAGCCAGAGCCGGGTACCCAAGGATTGCGTTGTACGGAAGGCCAATGCAGGCGATGCCGAAGTCGATCAGCTCCGTGCAGTAGTTGTCGCAGGTGCCTAAGGTCACGGGAAGACAGATCTGCCCCAGGGGACTGGAGGAGCCGCCGCCGACCCCGAAGAAGGGCTTTCTGGGGCGGAGCCGCTCGAGCAGAACGTGAAGGAGGCTAAAGGCCTCCATAGAGAGCAAGTTGAGGCCGGCGCCACCGTTGATGAGGGTCTTGGTGACGGCCACGCTGCAGATGGTGGGCATGAAAAGCATTGGGAGCACGCCCGAGCCGACGGTGGTGACAGGGTGATCCCCCGTGTCGAAGGTCAGGTCGGCCTTGGGCGCCGCCCAACCCGGGGGAGCCCCCTGCCGCGCGGAGGCGGCGCCGATCTGGCGGAAGAACGGCTGGGCGTGACGGTCCGAGGGCGGTGCTTGTGAGCCGCCGAGGAGGGCCGCGACAGCGAGGGGTGCCGGTGTCGCGAAGCGCGCAGCGAAGAGGCTGCGCAGCTCCTCCCAAGATGCCACCGTAGATACTGGGAGGTTGAGTAGCCAGGCGCGCAGTGCACTAGTGAGGGCCATGGGAAGCCAGTTCGCCATGACCTTGTCGTCGCCCACAGCCTTCAAGACGGCCTCTTCATATGTCTGCAGGAAAGCCGACGGGTCCGCCGCGCCATCGTAGCGCGGCGGCATCTCTGGCTTGAACTTGGGTGGCCACTGCACCCGCCGCAAGGCGGGGGCTAAGGCTTGGAGCCCCCTAGCCCCGCCGCGGGCATCTGTCGTCGCAGCCGGAAGAGCAACGTCGGCCATGGGGGCGAAGCACGATGGTGGCGGAGCGTGGATCGACGGAAGGAAAGCTCTGGCGCACCCCTACCTGGCAGGCCAAATGTCGGATTTCGGGTTCCGGAAAACCCTTGAGGTTCGAACACTGGGGTGCGCACGAAGATCTCTCTCTCCCTAGATCGCTCTCGCAACGATCACAAGGCCTAGCTCGACGAACCCAAAGAACGAGAGACACAAGAGTTTATACTGGTTTGGGCCACCAATGTGGTGTAATACCCTACTCCACTATGGTGTGGTGGATTGCCTCTTGGGCTAAGGATGAACAAGTACAAGGGAAGAACAGCCTCCTGAGGAGAGGTTCTCTTGTGCTTGGTGGGCTTGTGTGGTTGAGCATGATCTGTATAATCCGTCCCCTGCTACGATGGTGGCTAGCCCTATTTATAGAGGCCCTGGTCCTCTCCCCAAATATTGAGTGGGAAGGGATCCCACAACGGCCGAATTCGAAGGGAGACAACTAGTACAAGTTATCCTGACTAAAGGTGGTCTTCGCCTGCCAAAGGTTCTGGTGGTGACGTCGTCTTGGGCTCCATGGTGACCTCCATCCTGCCGTCCTGCTGGTCTTGGCCTCATTGCACCGATATGGAAACCTTTGCCTGATGCCTCGGGACTCCTCGTCTGCGCTTTCCTCTTTAGCACCAAAGAGGAAACGAGGACACTGCGCTGGCGCCCGCCTGGCTCCAGTCGTCATGGCTTGCATCACAGGGACCTCGCGAGGTATCCCTTGCCTTGATCTCTCGGCCCCTAGCGAGCCAGCCTGGTGAGGACGCCCCCGAGGAGGTCTTGCCTCGTCCGCCTCGTGAGGCTTGGCCCCTCGCGAGGGTCTTGAGTGTTTGCTGGTGAAGATGGGCCATATAGGGCCGCTAGTGGAGCCATGCTGCGGGCCGCGGGCAGGCAAGTTTGGGGACCCCCGTTCCCAGGACGCCGACATTTGATTCCTTGCAATAGTTTTGCGATATAGAGATTGTAATATGTGGGAGGTACTAGTGAATGATTGTGGTTTAGTAAGAACATTGGTGTTAAGGTTTGTGATTCCCGAAGCATGCACGTATAGTCTCTCTTTATGCTAAGAAGTTGGAGCATGATTTATTATTGATTATCTTCCTTATGAGTGGTGGTCGGGGACGAGCAATGGTCTTTTCCTACCAGTCTATCACCCTAGGGGCATGCGTAATAGTACTTTGCTTCGAGGACTAATAAACTTTCGCAGTAAGTATGTGAGTTCTTTATGACTAATGTGAGTCCATGGATTATACGCGCTCTTACCTTTCCACAATTTACTAGCCTCTTCGGTACCATGCATTGCCATTTCACACCTCGGGAGTTGGCGCAAACCTCGCCGGTGCATCCAAACCCCATGATATGATACGCTCTATCACACATAAGCCTCCCGATATCTTCATCAAAATAGCCACCATACCTACCTATTAAGGCATTTCCATATCCACTCCGAGATATATTGCCATGCAACTTCCATCATCATCATATACATGATTTGACCATTCATTGTCATATTGTGTGACATGACCGTAAGATAGCTAGAATGATATTTTCATGGCTTATCTGTTTTTTTATATTTGCTATGCTAGATCATGGCACATCATGGTACACTGCCAGAGGCATTCATATAGAGTCATATTGTTCTAGATATCAAGTTGTAATATTGAGTTGTAAGTAAATAAAAGTGTGATGATCATCATTACTAGAGCATTGTCCCTGTGAGGAAAGGATGATAGAGACTATGATTCCCCCACAATTCAGTATGAGACTCCGGACCAAAAAAGAGAGGCCAAAAAGAGCCCAACAAAAAAATGAAAAAGGGAGGAAACATAAAAATGAGAGAAAAAGAGAGAAGGGGCAATGTTACACCACACTTGTGCTTCAGAGTAGCACCATGTTTTTCATATAGAGAGTCTCCTATGTTGTCACTTGCATATACTACTGGGAATTTTTCATTATAGAACTTGGCTTGTATATTTCGATGATGGGCTTACTCAAATGCCCGAGGTCTTCGAGCAAGAAAGTTGGATGCACACCAACTTAGTTTTCATACCGAGCTTTCATACACTCATAGCTCTTAGTGCATCTGTTGCATGGCAATCCCTACTCCTCACATTGATATCAATTGATAGGGATCTCCATAGCCCGTTGATTATCCGCGTCAATGTGGGACTTTCTTCCCTTTCTGTCTTCTCCATATTAATCTCTACCACCGTATTCTATTCCATCCATAGTGCTATATCCATGGCTTGTGCTCATGTAGCGTGCGGGTTGAAAAAGCTGAAGCGTGTTGAAAAGTATAAATCAATTGCTCGGCTTGTCATCACGGTTGTGCATGATAAATACTATGTGTTAAAAAGATGGAGCATGACAAGGCTATATGATTTTGTAGGGATAGCGTTCTTTAGCATTGTTATTCTGAAAGGCATGATTGTTTGGTGGGATGTCTTAGTATAGATGTCTTAAAGTCAAATTATAGACTATTGCTTTTAATCATTTGTGTCTTAATATTCATGACACGATTAGATTATATGATCAAGATTATGCCACGTAGAATGCCACATAAATTTATCTTTTTTATCATTCATCTACTCGAGGACGAGCAAAAATTAAGCTTGGGGATGCTGATACATCTCCGTCGTATCTATAGTTTTTGATTGTTTCATGCCAATATTCAACAACTTTCATATACTTTTGGCAACATTTTATATTATTTTTGGGACTAACATATTGATCCAGTGCCCAGTGCCAGTTCCTGTTTCTTGCATGTCTTTTGTTTCGCAGAATATCCATATCAAACAAAGTCCAAACACGATAAAAATTTACGGATATTTATTTTGGAATATATGTGATTTTTTGGAAGAAGAATCAATGCAAGATGGTGCACGAGGTGGCCACGAGGCACTAGGGCACGCCCAGGGGGTGGCCGCGCCCTAGTGGCTTGTGAGCAACTCGTAAGCCGGTTGCCTCCCTTCTTTCACCACAAGAAAGATAATATCCGGAAAAACTCATGTTAGAATTACAACCCAGTCGGGATCTCCAAATATTTAAGAAACGGTTTTTGGCCAAAAAACAAGAACGCAAAACAGAAGAGAACAGAGAGAGATACAATCTCGGAGGGGCTCTCGCCCCTGCGCCACCATGGCGGCCATGGACCAGCGGGGGGACTCTCCTTCGATGTAGGGGGAAGGCCAAGGAATAAGAAGAAGGAGGAGGGGGGCCTCTCTCCCCCTCTCTCCCGGTGGCACCGGAACGCCGCCTGGGCAACCATCGTGATGGCGATCTACACCAACAGCTCCACCGCCGTCATCACCAACTCTCCCCCATCTAAGTAGAGGCGTAACACCTCTTCTCCCCACTATAATCTCTACTTAAACATGGTGCTTCATGCCACATATTATTATCCAATGATTTAAGGCCATCCTATGATGTTTGAGTAGATTCGTTTTGTCCAATGGGTTGATGGATGATCGTGATTGGTTTGAGTTGTATGTATTATTTTGGTGTTGTCCTATGGTGTCCTCCGTGTCGCGCAAGCGTGTGGGATTACCGTTGTAGGGTGTTGTAATACGTTCATGATTCTCTTATAGTGGGTAGCGAGAGTGACAGAAGCTTATATCCGAGTAAGGGGATTGTTGGGTATGGGAGTAAAGAGGACTTGTTACTTAATGCTATAGTTGGGTTTACCTTAATGATCTTTGGTAGTTGCGGATTCTTGCTAGAGTTCCAATCATAAGTGCATATGATCCAAGTACGGAAAGTACGTTAGCTCATGCCTCTACCACATATAAAATTGAAATAATGGTTACCGGTCTAGTTATCGATTGCCTAGGGACAAATCCTTCTCTTGTGTTCCAAAAAGCTTTCTACTAAACAACTAACTTTTATTATCTTGCAAATTACTAGTAGTTCTATTCTCGCTAATTACCTCTAGTTTTATCCTTGCAAACTTATCCCTACACCTACAAAATATTTCATACTTGTTGTAGGAAAAGAGAACGTTAAGTGTGCATAGAGTTGTATCAGTTGTCGATATAACTTGAAGGGAATATGAATCTTACCTTTAGCTCCTTGTTGGGTTCTACACTATTATTTATCGAAAAAGCTACAATTGATCTCCTATATTGCGGGTTATCAGGTATCAAAGTCCCACTGCTAAAGATTGTCATAACACTGACCAATCAAATTGTATTATCGATGATGTGATTTTGGTGGCCTGTGCCCCGGGGCCAGTAATGACGTCCCATGAAAGACAGACTAATTGACCCGTCTGTGATAATGGTCACACATAGACCGCAAGACCGGTCAGTGATAACAAAATAATGTACAAGCAAATTAGGACTCCACTGCCAACAATAAGTTTCTAGCCATGAAGCCCCAAGATGCACCAAGGAAGAAAGTCATACATAGGCACATACAACGAAATTGCATTACATTTCATACATATATCCAAATATTTAGCGTTAAAAATTCTACGAAGTGCTAATGTATTGATCCATAAGTAGACGAGTCTTTTCGTCGAAGAATTAGCCATGCCGCCGGAGCTAATCTACACTTGAATGAGTCCTTTAACTCACTCAAAATGTTCCTCGACTTCTCAGATTTGTGGTCAAGATTACACATAAAACTGCCATTTTTTGTGTACTGCACCTAAAATAGAGCATCATCACTAATGTGTCATTTTAGTTGCACTACACAAAACACTTTTTTATAAAAAATGTTTTATGCAGTAAAGTAAAGGTCAAAACAACAACAATGTTTGTCCATCCCCTATTCATATAAAATAAACAACATATTAATTTTCTATACTTAATATCATACACACATAGGCATTGCTAAGATGGAAGCGAATTAGAAATAACATCCATACAAATAAAAAAATTATAGATGGGGAGAGAGGGGGAGAGAGCCCCCTCGTTCTTCTTCTTATTCCTTGGCCTCCCCCTAGATGAGAGGAGGCTTTTCCCTCAGGTCCTTGGCCATCACGGCTCCCAGAGGGCAGGAGCCCCTCCGAGATTGGTTCTATCTCTCTGTCTCTCTTCTATTTCACGTTTCTGTTTTCTGGCCCTTCACTGTTTCTTATATTCCTGGAGATTCGTAACTCCTATTGGGCTGAAATTTTGAGGGGTTTTTAATCCGGATATTAGCTTCCTTGCGGCAGAAGGACACGCCCAACCAACCTTCAAGGTGGCCACAAGCCTTCTTGGCACTCCCCAGGGTAGGGGCATACCGTGTGAGCTTGTGGGCCCTTGATAATTATCTTTCTTTGATTCTTTTTCCCAAAAATTACATGTATTCCAAAAAAAACTTCGTAAAATTTTATCGTGTTTCGACATTGTTTGATATGGATTTTTTTCCGAAACAAACCGGAACTGGCACTGGATCAATATGTTAGTCCAAGAAAATCATATAAATTGTTGCCAAAAGTATGTGGAAGTAGTTACATATTGGCATGCAACAATAAAAAACTATAGATACGATGGAGACGTATCACGCACGTGGATTGCACCATATGGCTAGTTGTATGTTGATAGGACTATGTATTGGAGGGTAGGAGTGACAAAAGCTTCTTCGTACCATAGAAATCAATTCATACGAGATTGAAGGGGGACCAATATATCTTAATGTCATGGTTGGTTTTACCTTAATAAACTTTAGTAGTGGCGGATGCTTGCTAATAGTTCCAATCATAAGTGCATAGAATTCCAAGTAAGGGATGACATGCTAGTAGTGGCCTCTCCCACATAAAAAACTTACCATCGGTCTGGTAACTTAACCAATTGCAAACTGATACGTCCATTTTGCATCATATTTTATGTTGATATTTATTGCATTATGGACTATTATTTCACATCATGGTACAATTCTTATGCCTTTTCTCACTTATTTTACACGATTTACATGAAGAGGGAGAATGTCAGTTGAAATTCTGGACTGGAAAGGAGAAAATCTGAGATAACTATTCTACGCAACTCCAAATATTCTGAAACTTTACGGGAATTGTTTTAGAATATATAAAAATATTGGGCGAAGAAAGAACAGAAGATGACCCACCAGGTGGCCACAAGCCTGGGGGGCGCGCCCTACCCCCAGGGCACGCCTCCCGAGCTTGTGGGCCCCCTGGCCATCCCCCAGTGTCCATCTTCTACTATATGAAGGGTTTTGACCTAGAAAAAATTACAAGGAGGCTTTCGGGACAAAGCGTCGCCCTCTCAAGGCAGAACCTAGGCAGAAGCAATCTAGGGCTCCGACGCAGCTATTTTATCAGGGAAACTTCCCTTCGGGAGGGGGAAATCGAAGCCATCGTCATCACCAATGGTCCTCTCATCATGGGAGGACCAATCTTCGTCAACATCTTCACCTGCACCATCACCTCTGAAACCCTATTTCATCTCTGGTATTCAATCTTTATACCAAAACCCCTGATTGGTACATGTGGGTTGCTAGTAGTGTTGATTACTCCTTATAGTTGATGCTAGTTGGTTTATTTGGTAGAAGATCATATATTCAGATCCTTAATGATATTCAATACCCCTCTGATCTTGAACATGAACATGCGTTGTGAGTAGTTACATTTGTTCCTGTGGACATGGGAGAAGTCTTGTTATAAGTAATCATGTGAATTTAGTATTCATTAGATATTTTGATGAGATGTATGGTGTCTTCCCTCTAGTGGTGTTATGTGAACGTCGACTACATGACACGTCACCATGATTTGGTCCTAGGGGAAGGCATTGGAAAGTAATAAGTAGACAATGGGTTGCTAGAGTGACAAAAGCTTAATCCCTAGTTTATGTGTTGCTTCGTAAGGGGATGATTTGTCTCCACATGTTTCATGCTATGGTTAGATTTATCTTAATTCTTTTTTCATAGTTGCGGATGCTTGCGAGAGGGGTTAATCATAAGTGGGAGGCTTGTCCAAGTAAGTACAACACCCAAGTACCGGTCCACCCACATATCTAATTATCAAAGTAGCGAACGTGAATCATATGAGCATGATGAAACCTAACTTGAAGATAATTCCCATGTGTCCTCGGAGCGATTAGCTTTATATAAGAGTCCGTCCAGGCTTATCCTTTGCTATAGAAATGATTGGGCTACCTTGCCGCACCTTTGCTACACTTGTTACTTATTGATAACCCACAAGTATAGGGGATCAATTGTAGCCTCTTTCGATAAGTAAGAGTGTCGAACCCAACGAGGAGCTAAAGGTAGAACAAATATTCCCTCAAGTTCCATCGACCAGCGATACAACTCTAAGCACGCTTAACGTTCGCTTTACCTAGAACAAGTATGAAACTAGAAGTACTTTGTAGGTGTTGTTGGATAAGTTTGCAAGATAATAAAGAGCGTAAATAAAAACTAGGGGCTGTTTAGATAAAGACACAACTAAGTTAGTTTTAGTAGAGAGCTTTTTGTCACGACAAAGTTATTTGTCCCTAGGCAATCGATAACTAGAACAGTAATCATTATTGCAATTTTATTTGAGGGAGAGGCATAAGCTAACATACTTTCTCTTCTTGGATCATATGCACTTATGATTGGAACTCTAGCAAGCATCCGCAACAACTAAAGATCATTAAGGTAAAACCCAACCATAGCATTAAAGTATCAAGTCCTCTTTATCCCATACACAACAACCCCCTTACTCGGGTTTGTGTTTCAGTCACTCACGCAACCCACTATAAGAGAATCATGAATGTATTGCAACAACCTACAGCGGGAATCCCTCACGCTTGCGCGACACGGAGAGCACCATAGGACAACACCAATAATAAAACATGCAACTCAAACCAATCACGATCATCAATTAATCCATAGGAAAAAATGGATCTACTCAAACATCATAGGATAGCCATACATCATTGGGAAATAATATATAGCGTTGAGCACCATGTTTAAGTAGATATTACAGCTGGTAAAAGAGGGGTTACACCGCTGCATAGAGGGGGGAAGAGTTGGTGATGATGGCGGTGAAGTTGTTTGTGTAGATTGCGGTGATGATGATGGCCCCGGCGGAGTTCCGGCGCCATCGGAAGAGAGGGGGAGAGGGCCCCCCTTATTCTTCTTCTTCCTTGACCTTCTCCCTAGATGGGAGAAGGGTTTCCCCTCTGGTCCTTGGTCTCCCTGGCATGGGAGGGGCGAGAGCCCCTCCGAGATTGGATCTGTCTCTCTGTCTCTCTCTGTTTCTACGCTCCGGATTCTGCCCTTTCACCGTTTCTTTTATAACCGGAGATCCATAACTCCGATTGGGCTGAAACCTTCGCCAAGATTTTTCTCCAAAAATTAGCTTTCTTGCGGCCAAAGAAGAGCAGCAACCGCCTTACGGGGTGCCCACGAGGGTCAGGGGCGCGCCCACCCCGCTGGGGCCCCCCTGCCACGTGGCCCCTTCGGGCACCATCTCGCGTTGATTCTTCTTCCCAAATATCACAAATATTCCAAAAATATTCTCTGTCCGTTTTTATACCGTTTTGACTCTGTTTGATATGAGTTTTCTGTGAAACATAAAACATGCAACAAACAGGAACTGGCACTGGGCATTGGATCAATATGTTAGTCCCAAAAATAATATAAAAAGTTGCCAAAAGTATATGAAAGTTGTAGAATATTGGAATGGAATAATCAAAAATTATATATATGACGGAGACGTATCACTTATTACCCGTTACGAATTATCTTACTACCAAACTATATGTTACCGATAATTTAAGTACCTACAAAAAAAATACCTTGCTGAAAACTGCTTGTCATTTCCTTCTGCTCCTCGTTGGGTTCGACACTCTTACTTATCGAAAGGTCTACGATTGATCCCCTATACTTGTGGGTCATCACAAACTAATTCTACTACACCTACAGATTGATTTTTGTTGGGGAAAGCAGTAATTTCAAAAAAAATCCTACGATCACGCAAGATCTATCTAGGTGATGCATAGCAACGAGAGGGGAGAGTGTTGTCCACGTACCCTCGTAGACCGAAAGCGGAAGCGTTATGACAACGCGGTTGATGTAGTCGTACGTCTTCACGATCCGACCGATCCTAGCACCGAAGGTACGGCACCTCCGCGATCTGCACACGTTCAGTTCGGTGACGTCCCACGAACTCTAGATCCAGCTGAGGTCGAGGGAGAGTTTCGTCAGCACGACGGCGTGATGACAGTGATGATGAAGTTACCGACGCAGGGCTTCGCCGAAGCAATACAACGATATGACCGAGGTGGAAATCTGTGGAGGGGGGCACCGGACACGGCTAAATAATCAACTTATGTGTTCTAGGGTGCCCCTTCCCCGTATATAAAGGAGCAAGGGGGAGGCAGGCCGGCCCTCCTGGGGTGCGCCCCAAGTAGGATTCCTAATAGGAATCCTATTCCTAGTAGGTTTCCAACAAGGGAAGAGAGGGGGGAGGAAGGAGAGGGAGAGAGGGAGAAGGAAAGGGGCCCCCCTTCCCTAGTCCAATTCAGACCCAAGGGGGAGGGGGGCGCGACCTGCCCTAGCCGCCCCTCTCTCTCTCCACTAAGGCCCATGTGGCCCATTAGTTCCCCTTGGGGGTTCCGATAACCCTCCGGCACTCTAGTTTTATCCGAAACTTCTCTGGAACATTTCCGGTGTCCGAATATAGTCGTCCAATATATCAATCTTTATGTCTCGACCATTTATAGACTCCTCGTCATGTCCGTGATCACATCCGGGACTCCGAACAACCTTCGGTATATCAAAACACATAAACTCATAATACCGATCGTCACCGAACGTTAAGCCTGCGGACCCTACGGGTTCAAGAACTATGTAGACATGACCGAGACTCACTTCCGGTCAATAACCAATAGCGGAACCTAGATGCTCATGTTGGTTCCTACATATTCTACGAAGATCTTAATCGGTCAAACCGCATAACGACATACCTTGTTCCTTTTGTCACCGGTATGTTACTTGCCCGAGATTCGATCGTCGGTATCTCAATACCTAGTTCAATCTCGTTACCAGCAAGTCTGTTTACTCATTTCGTAATGCATCATCCCGTAACTAACTCATTAGTCACATTGCTTGCAAGGCTTATAGTGATGTGCATTACCGAGAGGGCCCAGAGATACCTCTCCGACAATCGGAGTGACAAATCCTAATCTCGATCTATGCCAACTCAACAAACACCATCGGAGACACCTATAGAGCATCGTTATAATCACCGAGTTATGTTTTAACGTTTGATAGCACACTAAGTGTTCCTCTGGTATTTGGGAGATGCATAATCTCATAGTCACACGAACATGTATAAGTTATGAAGAAAGCATTAGCAATAAACTAAATGATCATAGTGCTAAGCTAACGGATGGGTCAAGTCAATCACATCATTCTCTAATGATGTGATCCCGTTCATCAAATGACAACTCTTTGTCCATGGCTAGGAAACTTAACCATCTTTGATTAACGAGCTAGTCAAGTAGAGGCATACTAGTGACACTCTGTTTGTCTATGTATTCACACATGTACTAAGTTTCCGGTTAATACAATTCTAGCATAAATAATAAATATTTATCATGATATAAGGAAATATAAATAACAACATTATTATTGCCTCTGGGAAATATTTCCTTCAGTCTCCCACTTGCACTAGAGTCAATAATCTAGATTACATTGTAATGATTCTAACACCCATGGAGTCTTGGTGCTGACCATGTTTTGCTCGTGAGAGAGGCTTAGTCAACGGGTCTGCAACATTCAGATCCGTATGTATCTTGCAAATCTCTATGTCTCCCTCCTTGACTTGATCGCAAATGGAATTCAAGAGTCTGTTGATGTGCTTGGTTCTCTTGTGAAATCTGGATTCCTTTGCCAAGGCAATTGCACCAGTACTGTCACAAAAGATTTTCATTGGACCCGATGCACTAGGTATGACACCTAGATCAGATATGAACTCCTTCATCCAGACTCCTTCATTTGTTGCTTCCGAGGCAGCTATGTACTCCCCTTCACACGTAGATCCCGCCACGACGCTCTGCTTGGAGCTGCACTAACTGACAGCTCCACCATTCAATAAAAATATGTATCTAGTTTGTGACTTAGAGTCATCCGGATCAGTGTCAAAGCTTGCATCGACGTAACCGTTTACGACGAGCTCTTTGTCACCTCCATAAACGAGAAACATATCCTTAGTCCTTTTCAAGTATTTCATGATGTTCTTGACCGTTGTCCAGTGATCCACTCCTGGATTACTTTGGTACCTCCCTGGTAAACTAATAGCAAGGCACACATCAGGTCTGGTACACAATATTGCATACATGATAGAACCTATGGCTGAAACATAGGGAATGACTTTCATTTTCTCGCTATCTTCTACAGTGGTCGGGCATTGAGTCTGACTCAACTTCACACCTTGTAACACAGGCAAGAACCCTTTCTTTGCTAGATCCATTTTGAACTTCTTCAAATCTTTATCAAGGTATGTGCTTTGTCAAAGTCCAATTAAGCGTCTTGATCTATCTCTATAGATCTTAATGCCTAATATATAAGCAGCTTCACCGAGGTCTTTCATTGAAAAATGCTTATTCAAGTATCCTTTTATGCTATTCAGAAATTCAGTATCATTTCCAATCAACAATATGTCATGCACATATAATATCAAAAATGCTACAGATCTCCCACTCACTTTCTTGTAAATACAGGCTTCTCCAAAAGTCGGTATAAAACCATATGCTTTGATCACACTATCAAAGCGTATATTCCAACTCCGAGATGCTTGCACCAGTCCATAAATGGATCGCTAGAGCTTACACACTTTATTAGCACCTTTTGGATCGACAAAACCTTCTGGTTGCATCATATACAACTCTTCTTTAAGATATCCATTAAGGAATGCAATTTTGACATCCATTTGCCAAATTTCATAATCATAAAATGCGACAATTGCTAACATGATTCGAACGGACTTAAGCATCGCTACGGGTGAGAAGGTCTCGTCGTAGTCAACTCCTTGAATTTGTCGAAAACCTTCCGCAACAAGTCGAGCTTTGTAGACAGTAATATTACCGTCAGCGGCAGTTTTCTTCTTGAAGATCCATTTATTCTCTATGGCTTGCCAATCATCAGGCAAGCCAACCAAAGTGCACACTATGTTCTCATACATGGATCCCATCTCAGATTTCATGGCCTCAAGCCATTTTGTGGAATCTGGGCTCATCATCGCTTCCTCATAGTTCGTAGGTTCATCATGGTCAAGTAACATGACCTCCAGAACAGGATTACCGTACCACTCTTGTCGGGGATATACCCCGTGGTGTAAGCCGGCCGGAAGTATAACCCGGCCGGACTTGGCGGTTTACCTGAAGAACCCGCTGGCACTTGGCGGTTCACTTGCGACCTGGCGGTTTACGGTTCATTGTTAATTCGGCGGGTCGAGGAGCGACAAGACTCGGTGGCCATTTGGCGGTTCCACGAAGGCGGTTCAACTACGGTGGGCGGTTTAAGAGGAAAAGGCAGGAGGAATATATCTTACAAGGAGCTAAGACCTGGACTTGTATCCGGTTTGTATTAGCGATAGACTAGTCCTAATCCTAATAGGACTCTACATGTAACCCGCCCCTCCAACATATATAAGGAGGGGCAGGGCTCCCCAAAAGGGGACAAGTTCCACAAGTTGGACAAGTTAGGTTTAGACAATAGCTCTCGAGTTAGAGCACTCTTGTAACCGTGATCATCATCATCAATATCAATGAAGCAGGACGTAGGCTTTTACCTCCACCGTGAGGGGCCGAACCTGGGTAAAACCTCACGTCTCTCGTCCCACTCAACCCCTCTCAAGCTACCACATAGATGCGTTGGCCTCGCGACTAAGTCCTAACACTAAGGACATCTGCCGTGACAATTCCACGACAGTTGGCGCCCACCGTGGGGCCTGTGCACGGTGGTGATGAGTTCTTGGACGGCGCTATTCCAGAGATTGAAAAGTTTCGCTCAGCTGATTGAAAAGTTCCGACTGGCTCGTCGGAGAGTTCCTGCTGGCTCACCGAAAAGTTCCATCAGGCTCATCAAAGGGTTCCGTCGGCTCGTCGGAAAGTTCGGGCAGTTCATTGAAAAGTTCCGACCGTCTTGACGAAAGGTTCTGTTCGGATCACCAAAAGAGTTCCGATCGCCTCGACGAAAAGTTCGGTCCGAATCGCCAAGGGTTCCAGCAGAATCGCCGAAAGGTTCCATCCGAGTCATCAAAGAGTTCCGACTTAGGCTACGTAAAAGTTCCGGCGGATTATCAAAAGGTTCCAGTTCAAAAGTACCGGATTATCAAAGGTTCCGGCGGATTATCAAGAGGTTTCGTTTCAAAAGTTCCGGATTATCAAAAGGTTCCAGTTCAAAAGTACCGGATTATCAAAGGTTCCGGCGGATTATCAAGAGGTTTCGTTTCAAAAGTTCCGGATTATCAAAGGTTCGGCGGATTATCAAGAAGTTCTGGTTCCGTAAATTCCGGCTCAAAAAGTACCGCCGCGTTATGTGGAGAGCTTAGGCACTAGAAGACAAAGAACCAATCAACTTTGCTGTCAAAAAAGCAGCACTATGCATTGTCCGGCCTTGACATCCGGCAAAAATACCGGGTGCTATCCTTTACGTGTATTTTATCGGTACATATTAAATTTTTGAGAACGATTACTGCAGTGCGTGGTATTTTTCGCAGGACCATTATTTGTTAAAAAGGGTGTCGCAAGGGGTGTGCCAATATTATTTTTGCGTTAGTGCTTGCCCGTGCCGTGCTTCTAGGCGGATACGTGAGCAAGTCACCGCCCGGTCTACATCCACAAGCCGGGATTGCGCTGTGATTGACTCGCGCGTCCACACCGGCTTACAACACAGAGGGCAGCTTGCTCGTTTGCACCGGCTTATAACGCCGCGGCCGGTTCATTCGTTTGCTCCCGCGACTGACTTGCCCGCGGTGATCATCAACTCCGCGGTGAATAAATTCCGGTTTAACATATCAGGTGATCTCCATCCGGTTTACTTTTATCAATACTTATTAATTATTCGAAAACAACCACTCTGCCCTATAGTGTTGTTATATACAGCCGTCGCCCCTGCGGTCCGGTTTACATCAATGTGCCGACCGGCTCGCCCGTCAGCACCACCTTACAACGCCACGGATGACTCGCTTGTCCGCCCTCGCAGCCGGTTCACGCGTCCTCACCGGCTTACAACGTGGAGGACAACTTGCTCGTCCGCATGGCTTACAAAGCGCCGTGGCCGGTTTATCTGTTTGTTCCCACGGCCGATTCACCCATGAGGGATTCAGTTTCACCTAGTGATCATCAACTTCATGGAGGATTATTTTTGGCCTGGACACATCAGGTGATATCCATCTAAAATATATTTTTAGCACATATTATTTTTGTCAAAGAACAAGTTTACCTTTGCCTTGGTCTGCAATATTGTTTATGCAGGACAATTGTTCACTGCAGAAGCTATGGCTATGTCATGGATGTATAACTCGCGCCGCCATTATAGATGCGCTAAGTATTTTATCATGCCATCAAGCTCGATGAATATATGTGCAAACCGCCATTCTGCAGACCAGTTTGCATCAATATGACGTGGATAATTCGCCCGTCCACGCCGGTTTACAACGCCGCGGCGATTCATTTGTCTGCGTGCCGTCTTTGAAGCTGCGGTCATCTTTGCTGCCCATCTCGCGGCCTGGTCTACATCAACGTCATCGAGCCGCATCATGCGCATGATCTGTTTATTGAGTATGAGCAAGTCACGGCTTGGGTAGCCCGGTTTTTCTTTCAACAAAATGGAGGCAACTTATCATATACTATCAAACCGCCGTCGACGCTGGATGGCTCACTGGCAGGCACACAAGTCGCCGCCACTACAGTTTGGTTAACTTCAATTAGCCAGTTGGAAGGAACCATTGGCCGAAGTTCGACCACGGCTCATACGGGATCATTTATAACCGCCGCGATCACCTCAACCTTCGTGGATTCACATCATGCTATCAACACCAACGACATACAAGTTATGCGGTTTATGTCACAGTTAAATATAAGAGTTTCAAGCCAACTCCTCGAGTCACCTTTGATACTCGGGGGCTACGGTGACATGACTCAGCAAATCTTGCCAGTTTTAGCAAATTTGAGAAACCCAGGACGATGGAGGGAAGGATAACCGGTCCCGGAGGCTACTGTTATATTCATGAAAATTTAAAGGCCGTCAGAAAATTTCCGGCTTAGAAAGTATATGGCGGTTACAAAATCCTAGCTCAATGAAGAAGTTCCAGGTCCTCAGAAAGGATTCCGGTTTACAATCTGTCTCAAGGGAAGTCAGTCTCACTGATGCTCTCAAATGTCCGGTTTACAATCCGGTTCAAGAGAAATCTATTCTCCTACAAAGCTCTGAAGCTCTCCAATCCGGTTTAAGAATGTCCGGTTCAAAAAGGAATTAACTTCTCGCAAGTTCCGAGTTTAAAGGCCGTCAGAAAATTTCTGGCTGAAAATGAAGATTCCGGTTTAAAATCCAGTTCAAGGGAAAGATGTCTCCCACAAAGCTTTGAAGCTCTCAATATCCGGTTCAAATCCCGGTTCAAGAAGAATTTATCTCTTGCCAAAAGTTAAAGGTTGCCAAAGAGGACCTGCTGCCACGGCCTTGTGGTTCAAACATGGGTATCCCGCCTTATTGGCTTATCATATTATTGGTTACATGGGGGCTTCAAATGACAAAGCGGAGTTACATCCATTAATCCGGCTATCATGCCACAATACAGCTTGGGAGCTTCACACCCAAGGGGCCAAAGAGAGTTCTATTGCTCAAAGCACGACTCAAACATAGGCACCCATTGAGCACAGCTCACAAAGTTACTTGGGGCTTTTTGTGTCAAATACCAAAGAGTTTGAAAGGACCCTTGTAACCGGGTATCGACCCACGGCTTGGAAGCTGGTGTATTCACCTAAAACCCGGGTTAACCTGCCTTCATCAAGTAAGCCACTCCTATCCGTGTAATCCTGGCATGACCCGTCGAACGTTTGACAGTTACTCTCATTGAGACCCTGAACTTGTCAAAGTTAAAACGATGAATGGTTAGTTGGAGGCCATCTTAAAAGGCTTTGTCAAAATGGTTTAACTCAGCGGCCTGGCAGCCCATGAAAAGCCTCGAATTTGGGCCTGGCAGCCCTTGAAAAGCCTCGACTACAAGTTTTTTCATTTGCTTTTTTCAAAGTTTTTTCTCCTTTGATAAGGTTTTAAGGTAAACCGGCGTCCATTGACTCGGCCTGACTATAAGTCATTTCATTAACCCGGTGTTTCTTAACCCGGCATGGCTTCTGATTATCATTTGTTAGCACATAATCCATTATGAACCGGCATTTCTTAATCCGGTGCGGCATTGACTATAAGTCGCCGGGATGATCATCCGGTGTTTATTACAACCCGGCACGGTTTTATTACAAACCGGCAAAATATGAGGGGAGTTATAATACTCAAGATTTGGGTTATCACCCTTACTACGAAAAGTTGGTAAACCAACGATGTGATTCAATGTCACAGGTATGATATATTTCATATTTGATTATTCTTAAGTGCAGCCTTGGTTATAAACCCGGTTTATATGTTGGGCATTATGACCGGTCCGGCGGTAAACCGCCAGGACACTGTAAACTTGTTGTATGCAGAAACAGGTTGAATAAAGCATGATGGTAAATCGCCGGTGTTTATTAAACCGGCCTGGCTTTGGACTATAAGTCGCCAGTATGATGATAAATTATCCGGTGTTTATCAACCCGGCCTGGCTTTGGACTATAAGTCGTCAGTATATATTTGAATTGTGCCATTGGAATCATGCGCTTATAAATCATTGAGTATATTATTCAAATCTTTAATAGCCAACATGGCTGGATTTTTATTATGGTTATCAATAACCAATATTATGATTGAGGTTTTCAAAGTCGCTTCAGCGCAATGGCTATTATTTTATCAATGGATATGATTTATTCTACAATGGAGGGGATAGTCCCGAGTCGCTGCAGGCTTACGACCCGGCACTTGGGGGCTACATTATTCAAATTGAGATTACATGCAAGTCTCATGTCGCTGCAAGCATGCACCATGACACTTGGGGGCTAATGGAGAAGTCATTTTTATTGGCCTTATTGAAGACCCGACTCATCACATCATAATAAGCCAGCCCGTTGGGGCTACCAATTGCTCATCAACAATTCAAGGTACAAAGCTTTTTATTCATTATATTGAAGGGTCTCTTTGCTCAGTTGGTAAAGCACAAGGCTCTTAACCTTGTGGACGTGGATTCAAGACCCATGATGGGGTTACATCATATGATGTTATTTTCATTGAAGTATATATTAAGTCCCAGCTCAATATTATCTTCTTGAGCCGGCCCTTGGGGCTACACATCATTGCTCAAATCTACATGATTATACCTACAAAGTCCCTACTCATTATTGCATAATGACCCGGCCCTTAGGGACTACATCGTTGAAGTTTTTATGAGTATAAGAAAATTACAAGTCCCGAGTTCTTTTGCAAGCATGACAACCCGACACTTGGGGGCTACATAGTATGGAGTATTCAATTTTACTAGTGACCGGATGAATAACATGGATTTCTTCAAAAGTGGCGGTATTGATATTGAAGCAAGTCGTAAACCATAACTTTGTTACGCTCAAGACTTGGCGGCTACTGAGTAATATGCACATAAGGAGAAATATTTTCAAAATTCTCAGTCTTGAGCAAACCAGATTGACCGGTGTGCGCAACAATCATAACCGGCGTTGGCAACAATCATAACCCGGAATTATCAGTTTTTATAACCCGGCAGTTTTGGCAATGATAAACCGGCAAGTTTTACCTCTTCAAACCGGCATATCAGATAAGTATTTTCAGATCCGTATTCCTTAAACCAGCGGAGCTGAGTCAAAGGATTTATTCTTCACAATATTTCTCGGTGACAAGCCAATGTCGGCAAATGGATTATGAAGCTGGTGCATTGACCCAGATTTCCCAAAAGGAGGAAATAACAAGGATTTAAGGATGATCGGTGCGGTTTACAAAATTCTTAACCGGAGCATAATCATCAAGTTTGTTCTTGTGTTTATTTCACAGGATCAGTTTAACATGGATAAATCCAAATTAAAGCGGGGCTAATGTCGGGATATACCCGTGGTGTAAGCCGGCGGAAGTATAACCCGCCGGACTTGTGATTTACGAAGAACCACCGGCACTTGGCGGTTCACTTGCGACTGGCGGTTTACGGTTCATTGGTAATTCGGGCAGCGGGTCGAGGAGCGACAAGACTCGGTGGCCCGGTGGCGGTTCACGAAGGCGGTTCAACTACGGTGGGCGGTTTAAGAGGAAAAGGCAGGAGGAATATATCTTACAAGGAGCTAAGACACGGACTTGTATCCGGTTTGTATTAGCGATAGACTAGTCCTAATCCTAATAGGACTCTACATGTAACCGCCCTCCAACATATATAAGGAGGGCAGGGCTCCCCAAAAGGGGACAAGTTCCACAAGTTGGACAAGTTAGGTTTAGACAATAGCTCTCGAGTTAGAGCACTCTTGTAACCGTGATCATCATCATCAATATCAATGAAGCGGGGCGTAGGCTTTTACCTCCACCGTGAGGGGCGAACAGGTAAAACCTCACGTCTCTCGTCCCACTCAACCCCTCTCAAGCTACCACATAGATGCGTTGGCCTCGCGACTAAGTCCTAACACTAAGGACATCTGCCGTGACAATTCCACGACAACTCTGGTGCGGATCTTACTCTGCTTGACCTACGAGGTTCTATAGTAACTTGATCAGAAGTTTCATGATCATCATCGTTAGCTTCCTCACCAGTTGGTGTAGGAATCACTGGAACTGACTTCTTTTATGTACTACTTTCCAACTCGGGAGAAGGTACAATTACCTCATCAAGTTCTACTTTCCTCCCACTCACTTCTTTCGAGAGAAACTCCTTCTCTAGAAAGTATCCATTCTTAGCAACTAATATCTTGCCTTCGGATCTGTGATAGAAGGTGTACCCAACAATCTCCTTTGGATATCCTATGAAGACACATTTTATTTGGGTTTGAGCTTATCAGGTTGAAGCTTTTTCACATAAGCATCGCAACCCCAAACTTTAAGAAACGACAACTTGGGTTTCTTGCCAAACCACAGTTCATATGGTGTCGTCTCAACGGATTTAGATGGTGCCCTATTTAACGTGACTGCAGCCGTCTCTAAACCATAACCCTAAAACGATAGCGGTAAATCAGTAAGAGACATCATAGATCGCACCATATCTAATAAAGTACGATTACGACGTTCGGACACACCATTACGCAGTGGTGTTCCAGGGGGCGTGAGTTGCGAAACTACTCCCAATTGTTTCAAATGAAGACCAAACTCGTAACTCAAATATTCTCCTCCATGATCAGATCGTAGAAACTTTATTTTCTTGTTACGATGATTTTCCACTTCACTCTGAAATTCTTTTGAACTTTTCAAATGTTTCAGACTTATGTTTCATCAAGTAGATATACCCATATCTGCTCAAATCATCTGTGAAGGTAGAAAATAACGATACCCGCCGCCAGCATCAACATTCATCGGACCGCATAGATCAGTATGTATTTTTTCCAACAATTCTGTTGCTCGCTCCATTGTTCCGGAGAATGGAGTCTTAGTCATCTTGCTCATGAGGCATGGTTCGCAAGCATCAAGTGACTCCAAAAGTCCATCAACATGGAGTTTCTTCATGTGCTTTACACCAATATGACCTAAACGGCAGTGCCCCGAATAAGTTGCACTGTCATTATTAAACTTATATGTTTTGGCTTCAATACTTTGAACATGTGTATCACTACTATCAAGATTTAGTAAAAATAGACCACTCATCAAGGGTGCATGACCACAAAATATATTACTCATATAAATAGAACAACCATTATTCTCTGATTTAAATGAATAACCGTCTCACATCAAACAAGATCCAGATATAATGTTCATCCTCAACGCTGGCACCAAATAACAATTATTTAGGTCTAAAACTAATCCTGAAGGTAGATGTAGAGGTAGCGTGCCGACGACGATCACATCGACTTTGGGACCATTTCCCACATGCATCGTCACCTCGTCCTTGGCCAATCTTCGCTTAATTCGTAGCCCCTATTTCGAGTTGCAAATAGTAGCAACAGAACCAGTATCAAATACCCAAGCGCTACTGCGAGCATTAGTAAGGTACACATCAATAACATGTATATGAAATATACCTTTCACTTTGCCATCCTTCTTCTCCGCCAAATACTTGGGGCAGTTCTGCTTCTAGTGACCAGTTCCTTTGCAGTAGAAGCATTCAGTCTCAGGCTTAGGTCCATACTTGGGCTTCTTCACTTGAGCAGCAACTTGCTTGCCGTTCTTCTTGAAGTTCCCCTTCTTCCCTTTACCCTTTTTCTCAAAACTTGTGGTCTTGTTGACCATCAACACTTGATGCTCCTTCTTGATTTCTACCTCCGCAGCCTTTAGCATTGCGAAGAGCTTGGGAATCGTCTTATCCATCCCTTGCATATTATAGTTCATCATGAAGCTCTTGTAGCTTGGTGGCAGTGATTGAAGAAATCTATCAATGACACTATCAACTAGAAGATTAACTCCCAGTTGAGTCAAATGATTGTGGTACCCAGACATTCTGAGTATATGCTCACTGACAGAACTATTCTCCTCCATTTTTCAGTTGTAGAACTTATTGGAGACTTCTCCGGGCATTTACTTGAAATATTAACTTCAACTTCTGGAACATCTCATATGCTCCATGATGTTCAAAACGTCGTTGAAGTCCCGTTCTAAGCCGTAAAGCATGGCACACTGATCTAGCGAGTAGTCATCAGCTTTGCTCTGCCAGGCGTTCACAACGTCCAGCGTTGCTCCTACAGCGGGTCTTGCACCTAACGGTGCTTCCAGGATGTAAATCTTCTGTGCAGCAATGAGGATAACCCTCAAGTTACGTACCAGTCCATGTAATTGCTACCATCATCTTTCAACTTAGCTTTCTCTAGGAACGCATTAAAATTCAACGGAACAACAACACGGGCCATTTATCTACAACAACATAGACACGCAAAAATACTATCAGGTACTAAGTTCATGATAAATTAAAGTTCAATTAATCATATTACTTAAGAACTCCCACTTAGATAGGCATCCCTCTAATCATCTAAGTGATCATGTGATCCATATCAACTAAACCATGTCCGATCATCACGCGGGATGTAGTTTTCAATGCGAACATCACTATGTTGATCATATCTACTATATAATTCACGCTCGACCTTTCGGTCTTAGTGTTCCGAGGCCATATCTGCATATGCTAGGCTCGTCAAGTTTGACCCGAGTATTCTGCATGTGCAAAACTGGCTTGCACCTGTTATATGTGAACGTAGAGCTTATCACACCCGATCATCACGTGGTGTCTCAGCACAACGAACTATAGCAATGGTGCATACTCAGGGAGAATACTTATACCTTGAAATTTAGTGAGAGGTCATCTTATAATGCTACCGCCGTACTAAGCAAAATAAGATGCCCAAAGGATAAACATCACATGCAATCAATATAAGTGATATGATATGGCCATCATCATCTTGTGCCTTTGATCTCCATCTCCAAAGCACCGTCATGATCACCATCTCACCGGCTTGACACCTTGATCTCCATCGAAGCATCGTTGTCTTCTCGCCAACTATTGCTACTACGACTATCACTACTGCTTAGTGATAAAGTAAAGCAATTACATGGCGATTGCATTTCATACAATAAAGCGACAACCATATGGCTCCTGCTAGTTGCTGATAACTGTGTTACAAAACATGATCATCTCATACAACAATTTATATAATCACATCTTGACCATATCACATCACACATGTCCTGCAAAAACAAGTTAGGCGTCCTCTACTTTGTTGTTGCAAGTTTTACGTGGCTTTTATGGGCTTATCAAGAACCGTTCTTACCTACGCATCAAAACCACGACGATTTTTCATCAAGTTTGATGTTTTAACCTTCAACAAGGAACGGGCGTAGTCACACTCGTTTCAACTAAAGTTGGAGAAACAGACACCCACTAGCCACCTGTGTGCGAAGCACATCGGTAGAACCAGTCTCGCGTAAGCGTACGCGTAATGTCGGTCTGAGTCGCTTCATCCAACAATACCGCCAAATCAAAGTATGACATGCTGGTAAGCAGTATGACTATTATCCCCCACAACTCTTTGTGTTCTACTCGTGCATATAACATCTACGCATAGACCTGGCTCGGATGCCACTGTTGGGGAACGCAGTAATTTCAAAAAAATTCCTATGATCACGCAAGATCTATCTAGGTGATGCATAGCAAAGAGAGGGGAGAGTGTTGTACACGTACCCTCGTAGATCAAAAGCGGAAGCGCTATGACAACGCGGTTGATGTAGTCGTACGTCTTCATGATCCGACCGATACTAGCACCGAAGGTACGGCTGTTGGTGTTCTGGGAACGGGGGTCCCCAGACTTGCCTGCCTGCGGCCCATGGCGTGGCTATGCTGCGGGCCGTACGACTCATCTTCATCAACAAGGCATCCAAGACCTTCGCGAGGCTCCAAGCCTCGCGAGGCGGACGGCACAAGACTTCCTCTGGAGTAGCCTAGCCAGGCAGGCACACGAGGAGCAGATATATCAAGACGGGGCAAACCTCATGAGGCACTCGTGACGTAAGCCATGACGAACGGCGCCAGGTGGGTGCCAGGCGGGCGCCATTGCGCACAACGTCCACATTTCCTCTTTGGTGCTAAGGAGGCAAGCGCAGACGAAGAGTACCGAGGCATCAGGCAAAGGTTGCCATATTGGTGCAACAAGACCAAGACCAGGAGGACGGCAAGGTGGAGGTCATCGTCGAGCCCAAGACGGCGTCACCGAGGGCTTTTCGCAGGCGAAGACCACTTTTGTCAGGATAGCTTGTACTAGTTGTCCCCCTTCAAATTTGCCCGCCGTTGTTGGCTCCCTTCCCGCTCAACATTTGGGAAGAGGACCAGGGCCTATATAAGTAGAGCTAGCCGCCACTATAGAGGGGAGGGGATCCAGACTCGAACAGAGCAAGAAGCCAACACTCGCACAAGAACACCTCAACCTCAGGAGGCTGTTCTTCCCTTGTACTGTTCATCATCAGCCCAATAGGCAATCCATCCACCACCACCTTTGGAGTAGGGTATTACACCACAACAAAGGTCTTAACCAAAGATAAACCTCGTGTCTCTTTCTGTGTTGTGAGTTCGTCGAGTTCGTCCGCAAGATCTTAGTGAGCTAGAGCGTAGATCGGTAGGAGGGAAAGACTTCACGCACACCCCAGTGTTCGAACCTTAAGGGTTTACCAAAACCCCACATCCGACATTTGGCGCGCCAGGTAGGGGTGCGCCGGAGCTCCTCTCCACCAATCTGGGCCCTGTGCCGCCACGCTTCGCCCCCATGGCAGGGGCGCCGCAATCCGCCTCTACGACCGACACCGGCAGCTGGGAGTGCAGGTACGAGCCACGGCTCCCGCCCCTGCGCTTAAATACGATGGCCGACCAAGTTCAAGCCGGAAGATGCCGCCCGCGTTCCGCTGGCAGATCCAGCGCCATTCCTGCTGGCGTATGAGGAGGCCGTCCTCGAAGCCAGAGGCGACGACAAGATCATGGCCAACTAGTTCCCCATGGCCCTCGCCGGCGAGCCACGCGTCTGGCTGCTCAACCTCCCAGGATCCACGGGGGCGTCCTGGGAAGAACTCCGCAACCTCTTCGCCGCACACTACGCGGCGCGGGCGCACCATGCAATCGTGGCACTGCTGGGTGGCTCCCAAGCGCTGCCTTCAGATCGCCACATCAAGCCTTTCCTCCGTCAGATCGGAGCAGCCTCCAAGCGCCCGGGGGCTCCGCCGGGTTGGGCTTCGCCGGAGGCCGACCTCACCTTCAACTCGGAAGACCACCCTGGTTCCACCGCCGGCTCCGACGCACTCCCAATGCTCTGTACACCTACCATTTTCAACATGGCCGTCACCAAGACCCACATTGATGGCGGTGCTGGCCTCAACTTGCTCTACGTAGAAGCCTTCAGCCTCCTTCACGTGCCGCCCGAGAGGCTCAACCTCAGCAAGCCTTTTTCGGGAGTAGGCGGCGGAGCTGCCCACTCTCTGGGGCAGATCCGCCTCCCCGTCACCTTCGGCACGCGCGACAACTACCGCACTGAGCTGGTGGACTTCGACATCGCCCGCATCTGTCTCCCGTACAATGCCATACTCGGGTACCCGGCTCTTGCTCAGTTCATGGTGGCGACTCACCCGGCCTATAACCTCATGAAGATGCCAGGGAGCAAGGGCGTCCTCACCATCATGGGGGACACTAAGGAGGCAGTGACGGCGCTCAGGCTTGCCTTCAAGACCGCAGCAGCAGCGCAGCCAGCCAGCGCCAGTGCGCCCGAGGCCAAGGAAATCACGCCCGCCAAGAAAAAGCAGTTGTTCACCCAAGACAAGGCGGAGACCAAGCAGGTGCCGGTTGACGCGGACGGGTCTTCAGGAGCCACCTTTACCATAGGAACCAGTCTTGACCCAGGACAGGAAGAGGCTTTGGTGAGGTTCTTACGCGCGAACAAGGAGATATTCGCATGGGAGCCCAATCAGCTGGTAGGGGTCCTGAGAGAGGTGGTCCAGCACCATCTAATGGTGTGCCCCAACATGCGCCTCGTGAAGCAGCGGGCGAGGCGGCAGTCCGCCGAGAAGCTGGCCTTCATCGTCCAAGAGACATGCAAGCTAGAGGCGGCTGGCACCATTCGAGAGGTTCGATACCCTGATTGGCTGGCGAACCCCGTCGTAGTGCCGAAGAAAGGGGGAAGGAACGGATGTGCGTCGACTTCACCAACCTCAACAAAGCATGCCCCCAAGATCCGTTCCCCCTCCCGCACATTGATCAGATCATCGACTCCACTATCGAGTGTGATTTGCTATGTTTCTTGGATGCGTTCTCTGGATACCACCAGATCAAGATGGCAGTGGAGGATGTGGAGAAGACAGCCTTCCTGACGCCATGTGGGGTGTATTGCTACACCTGCATGCCTTTCGGCCTCCGCTAGCAGCGCAACCTTTCGTGGTGATGCACATCGCCTTGGGGAGGCAGCTCGGGAGGAACACAGAGGCCTACGTTGATGACATAGTAGTTAAAATTCGTGAGGCGGGGACATTGATTCAAGACCTGGAGGAGACCTTTGAAAGCTTGCGCCGGGTGAACCTGAGGCTTAACCCGGAGAAGTGCGTGTTCGGCGTCCCCTCCGGCAAGCTACTAGGATTCCTCGTATCCCACAGAGGGATCGAGGCGAACCTAGAGAAGATTAAGGCCATCGAAGACATGAGCTCACCACAGAACCTCAAGGAGATGCAGAATCTAGCGGGGCGGGTGACCGCGTTAGGACGTTTCATCTCCAAGCTAGGCGAGCGCGCCTTACCCTTCTTTAAGCTCATGAAGAAGAAGGGCCCCTTCGAGTGGACCCCGGAGGCCGACCGGGCCTTCCAAGAACTCAAGAAATACCTCACCAGCTCCCCGGTGATGGTGGCGCCACGGCCTTTCGAGCCTCTGGTACTCTACCTTGCTGCCACCCTGTACTCTGCCAGCGCGGCGCTGGTGGCGCTCCGGGAAGAGCCCCAAGATAAGGAAGTCATGCACCAAGCCAGAGTTGATGCAGCGCAAGGCCAAGAAGGCACACCAGAGCCACGAGCGGTGAAAGATCAAGCTCGGCAGGGCAACATCGCGAAAGCTCCTGAGGACAGCCAAGTCTCAGGAAGTCCTCCGCCCCAGGATACGCCACAATCTCTGCAAGACCCGAGCCTCAATAGTGTGCCAGCCCTCATCGAGCACCCGGTGTACTTCGCCAGCACCGTACTGCGGGACGCAAGGGCACACTACCCCATGCCGCAAAATCTCCTGCTCGCACTCTTGGTGGCCTCGCGCAAGCTACGACACTACTTCCAGGTCCGTCCCATCAAGGTCGTCTCATCTTACCCATTGGAGAGGGTACTCAGGAGCCCGAACTCGGCCCAAAGGGTCGCTGAATGGAACATCGAGCTGCAAGCGTTCCAGCTGGAGTTCAGCACCACCAAGGTCATCAAGGGAGCGCCGCTCACCGATTTTGTGGTACAATGGACCGATGCCCTGGCTCTTGAGGAAGGAGAAGACCGGTCCACCTCCCCAGGGAGTAAAGCACTAGACGGCTGGGTCATGTACTTCGACGGCGCCTTCGCGCACCAGGGCGCAGGGGCTGGAGCGGTGCTCATCTCGCCCACTCAGGACAAGCTTTATTATGCCGTGCAACTCTGCTTCCAGCACGACGAGAAGGTCTCCAACAATATCACAGAGTACGAGGGCCTCATAGCTGGCCTGAAGGCCGCGGCAGCTTTGGGGGTGAGGTGCCTTACCGTCAAGGGCGACTCACAGCTCCTCGTCAACTTCTCCAACAAAGTGTATGAGCCGTAGGACGAGCACATGGAGGCCTACCTTGAGGAGGTGCGCAAGATGGAGAAGCAATTCTCGGGCCTAGAGCTGTAGCACGTGCCCCGGGGCACCAACAAGGAAGCCGACGACATCGCCAAGAGAGCCTCCAAGTGGCAACCGCAAGAGCCCGACGTCTTCGAAGAGCGGCTCTTCAAGCCGTTAGCTACGCCTCCTCTTTCAAGCACAACCCAGCCTCGGGAGGAGCTCCCACAGCACCCGGCCACGGGAGCCCCAGCTTGTGGCACAACCTCAGGAGCTCGGCTACTCCTGGCGCTCGAGCCCCAGGAGGAATGCTGGACCAAGGAATTCAAGGAGTACCTGATGCATGGGACGTTGCCGGAGAAGGAAGAAGACGCGGAGTGCGTGGCCCGATAGGCCACGGCATAATTCATTCAAGACGGTGAGTTGTACAGGAAACGGCCGAACGACGTCACGCTGCGCCGCATCTCTAAAGATCAAGGAAGGGAGCTGCTGGTTGACATACAAGGCGGGGACTGCGGACATCACTCATCATCGCTGACCCTCGTCGGAAGGTGTTCCGCGGCGGATTCTATTGTCCCACAACGCTGAATGATGTAGCCGAACTGGTGAAGTCTTGTGAAGCTTGCCAGTTCCACGCCAAGCAGATCCATTAGCCTGCGCAGGGCCTCCAAACCATCCCGCTCACGTGGCCGTTCGCCGTCTGGGGGCTGGATATCTTGGGCCCGTTCCCACGAGCGCCAGGGGGCTACCGCTATCTCTACGTCCCCATCGACAAGTTCACCAAGTGGGCGGAAGTGGAAGCCGTCCGTGCCATTCCGGCCGGCTCTGCTGTCAAGTTCATCAAGGGCCTCGTGAGCCGCTTCGGGGTCCCCAATCGCATCATCACAGATAATGGCTCGCAGTTTACTAGTAACCTCTTCAAAACCTACTGTCCTAACCTTGGAACACAGATCTGCTACGCTTCGGTGGCCTAGCCCAGGAGCAACGGTCAGGCTAAACGAGCCAACGCTGAGGTCCTGACGGGCCTCAAGACCAAGACCTTCAAGAAGAAGCTGGAAGCCTGCGGCAGGGGCTGGCATGACGAACTCCAGTCCGTGTTGTGGTCCATTCGCACCACTGCCACCAAGCCAACAGACGAGACTCCATTCTTCCTCGTCTGTGGAGCTAAGGCGGTCCCCCCTCATGAAGTCAAGCATCATTCCGCACGGGTCCTGGCGTTCAATGAAGCGCGCCAGGACGCCACGCGGAGGATGGACCTCGTGCCAGGGGAGGAGCGCCGTCATGAAGCCGCGCTAAGGGCGGCAAGGTACCAGCAAGCTCTGCGGCGGTACCATTGCCGAAACATCCGCTCCAGGACGCTCAAGGTAGGCGACCTCGTCCTAAGGAGGGTCCTCTCCAGGGAAGGGCTGCACAAGCTTTCGCCCATGTGGGAGGGCCCGTTCAGGGTCGTTCACGTCTCCAGGCCGGGTGCCGCGCGCCTGGAAACGCAGGATGGGACACCCGTCCATAATGCCTGGAACATCCAGCACCTCCGGAAGTTCTATCCCTGAAGCAAGGCCCAGAGCCTGAGAAGCAAGGCCTAGAGCCTGAGAAGAAAGGCCCAGAGCCTGTGAAGAAGGCCCGGTGCCTGTGAAGAATCGCTGCCCGTGACACTCTCACGTAATAATGAGTTGGGGCTATACACGCCCCGGAGTCTCAGGAGCGCCGGCCTCAGGCCCTGGGGCTCCCTCCCACGCCTAGTGGACAACACTTAGCTCCTCGCTGGTGAGAAGACTTGAAGACTAGATTAGGTGCCGGACGCGGTTTTTCATTTGCTTTCCGCAGTTGGCTTGCTTTTCCTTAATCAGAGTTGCTCTTGGTGTTCGTTGCTGATTTGGTTCCCCAGCCTTTTTCTCTTGTTCTCTCTCTCGCGTACCTCACGAGGGGGCTAGGCAAGTGCCCTCGTGAGCATTTCTCTTCTCTTTGCCTTCTCGCGAGCTACCCTCGTTCGAGCCTGGAAGCTGGCACACCTCTCCTAAATCCGTGCCCCTTGGGTACCGTGATACAAGGCGCCAAGTCGAGGCTTGGATGAACGGCAAATCCTAGGTACACCCCCTAATGAATTTTTTGTTGCAGTTTTTGAGCAACGCGGGCACCGGGCGAGGGAAAGGGTTTCCCAAACGCACCAGGTTAAGTTATCTTTGCACAAAATAGCAGCATGGCGTGGGAAACAACTTGCACAATGCATTAACTAAAGAACCACAGTTCGATACACGTCCCTCTGGGCCCATACTGGATTTCGTTTTCTGATGCAAGAAAGAGAGAAAAAGCTAACCAAAGTAACGTTGAAGCAGTCCGCGGAGGCAGACCCTTGGCGACGCCCCAAGCCTAGCCGGACCCCACCTCGCGCTTCACGGAGGCGCGACGGCGAGATGACCCGCTACCTCCTTCAAAGCGGGCGCGGCGACGTGGCGGCTGGTCGTAGCCGCCACTGCTGGAGCTGTCACCAGAGAAGGAGCCGCCATAGCTGGAGGAGACGTGGCCTCTGCCAAAGGCAGGCTCGCCCTCGTCCTCATCACGACCATCGCCAAGGCCAAGCACCTCCTCGCCGTCGTTCGCCTCGGGGAAGCACCTGGCGCGGCATCGATCCTCCCCAAACACCCTCACATAGAGGGTCGACTCACCATCGTACCTGAAATAAAGGGTGCATCGCCTGCCCAGGCCGCTTGCGCGGGCGAACTTCTGCCAGCCACGGGGCAGGGCTATGTTGACCGCGGCGGAGGACTCGACCGCGACCCAAGAGGTACTGCTGCAGCAGCTGTCCGCCTGCAGCCAGAGCCCGCCCGGACCAGAGGCCGGCAGTTCACCGGCGAAGAAGCGCGGAAGTTGAAGCCAGTTGCCGGCCGGGCTATCCGACCAGACAACGAACTCCGGCGACACCTCAGCGGAGTGGAAGCGCGGGCGGGGAGGCCGCGCCACCATCGCGCGCCTCCCCTCATCGGCTGGACCACCATGGATGGGACGATCCCCGCCGCATGCCATGGCGCCACCACAACGGTGGGCCACAGCGGGGGTCGCGGCGTGCTTGTGTGGATGGCCACGCTCGCGCTTGGGCGCCGGGGAGTGAGGGCCCTCGCGAGGGGCCTTCCCTTTCTCGGTGGCAGAGAACTTCTTTCATGGCGCCATCGATGGCACTGTCAGCAGTGGAGCAAGGTGGACGAAGCGAGCAAGCAAGGAGAAGATGGGCGACGGGAGCTCCGCCCCCCTCCCCATTTATAGCGAAAGGAGGCCAACCGGCGTCTCCCACGATCGCAGGTAATGATGGTTTTCCTTGCATGTCGCAGGGACTCGTCAAATCGTGCAGTTGCCGAGGCAGCGTGGGGAAGCGGAGACGCCCACGTCCAATCAACCGCCACATGTCGACCGAGGCCGCAGGCTTTTGGGGCCCGCGGCGCTCCGAACTTGACCCTTGGCTTCGCCGCGAAGCCAAGCCCGAGAGCGCCTTGGGCCCGGGGGCTACTGTCGGTGTTCTAGGAATGGGGGTCCCCAAATTTGCCTGCCTGCGGCCCATTGCGTGACTATGCTGCGGGCCGTACGGCCCATCTTCATCGACAAGCTATCCAAGACCTTCGCGAGGGTCCAGGCCTCGCGAGGCGGACGGTGCAAGACTTCCTCTGGAGTAGCCTAGCCAGGCAGGCACACGAGGAGCGGAGATATCAAGACGGGGCAAACCTCACGAGGCACTCGTGACGTAAGCCATGACGAACGGCGCCAGGAGGGCGCCAGTGTGCACAACGTCCACATTTCCTCTTTGGTGCTAAGGAGGCAAGCGCAGACGAAGAGTACCGAGGCATCAGGCAAAGGTTTCCATATTGGTGCAACAAGACCAAGACCAGGAGGACGGCAAGGCGAAGGTCATCGTGGAGCCCAAGACGGCGTCACCCCAGGGCTTTTCGCAGGCGAAGACCACTTTTGTCAGGATAGCTTGTACTAGCTGCCCCCCTCCAAATTTGCCCGCCGTTGTTGGCTCCCTTCCCGCTCAACATTTGGGACAAGGACCAGGGCCTATATAAGTAGAGCTAGCCGCCACTATAGAGGGGACGGGATCCAGACTCGAACAGAGCAAGAAGCCAACACTACTTTAAGAACACCTCAACCTCGGGAGGCTGTTCTTCCCTTGTCTTATTCATCATCTGCCCAAGAGGCAATCCATCCACCACCACACTAGAGTAGGGTATTACACCTAGCAGTGGCCCGAACGATATAAACCTCGTGTCTCTTTACGTGTTGTGAGTTAAATCGAGTTAAATCATAAGATGTGGAGTTCCGGCAAACCCTTAAGGTTCAAACATTGGGGTGCGCGTGAAGTCTTTCCCTCCTACCGATCTACGCTCTAGCTCGCTAAGATCTTGCGGACGAACTCGACGAACTCACAACACAGAAAGAGACACAAGGTTTATACTGGTTCGGGCCACCGTTGTGGTGTAATACCCTACTCCAGTGTGGTGGTGGTGGATTGCCTCTTGGGCTGATGATGAACAGTACAAGGGAAGAACAGCCTCCTGCGGTTGAGGTGTTCTTGTGCGAGTGTTGGCTTCTTGCGTTGTTCGAGTCTGGATCCGGTCCCCTCTATAGCGGCGGCTAGCTCTACTTATATAGGCCCTAGACCTCTTCCCAAATGTTAAGTGGGAAGGGAGCCAACAACGGTGGGAAAATTTGAAGGGGGTGAAAGCACAAGTGCTCCCTGGGTGGTTTTGGTAATTAATGTCACCATATCTCTTGTTGGACTAACATTTTTATCTAGTATGTTTCAGACAAGTTCAACAATGCAGTGGCATGGACTAGAGGATGTGGAACCTCTTCAAGATGCTAAGGACAAAGGATTGGCTCAAGCTTCAAGATCAAGACTCTACATTTTCTATTTTAGTGATCCAAGATCACATTGAGTCTATAGGGAAAGCCAATACTATCAAGAGGGGATGAGGTGTTGCTTAATGGCTTGCTTGCTCAAAGTGCTTAGTGATATGCTCCAAAGCCTTCAACTAGTTTCCCACATCCACATATGTCCTAAACCCAAAGTCTAACTCGGCCCCACCGATTCTTTCTATCCGACGCCACCGAGTTCAGATGTCATAGCCACTGCCACAAACCCTAGGAAAATCGGTCTCACCGACAGGGATCTCGGTCTCATCGAGATGGGATTGTAATCTCTCTGTGTATGTCCATAACCAAAATCGGTCTCACCGAGTTTAAGTAATCGGCACTACCGAGATTACAATGCAAACTTTCTGGTTAGCTTATTACCAAAATCGGTCTCACCGAGTTTCTGTAATTGGTCTCACCGAGTTTGCCTGACCAACTCTCTGGTTAGCTTATTACCAAAATCGGTCCAACCGAGTTTGTGTAATCGGTCTCACCGAGATTACGTTATGCCCTAACCCTAACCATATCGGTCCTACCGAGTTGCATGTCGGTCCCACCGAAAATCCTAACGGTCACTAGATTTGCTAAATCGGTCTGACCGAGTTTCTCAATTCGGTCCCACCGAGATTGGTAAATTGTGTGTAACGGTTAGTTTTTCTGTGGAGGCTATATATACCCCTCCACCCACTCTTCATTCGTGGAGAGAGCCATCAGAACGAACCTACACTTCCAATACACATTTTCTGAGAGAGAACTTCCTACCCTTGTGTTGAGGCCAAGATATTCCATTCCTACCATATGAATCTTGATCTCTAGCCTTCCCCAAGTTGCTTTCCACTCAAATCTTCTTTCCACCAAATCCAAATCCTGTGAGAGAGAGTTGAGTGTTGGGGAGACTATCATATGAAGCGAGAAGAGCAAGGGAGTTCATCATCAATACACCATTTGTTACTTCTTGGAGAGTGGTGTCTCCTAGATTGGCTAGGTGTCACTTGGGAGCCTCCGACAAGATTGTGGAGTTGAACCAAGGAGTTTGTAAGGGCAAGGAGATCGCCTACTTCATGAAGATCTACGCTAGTGAGGCAAGTCCTTCGTGGGCGGCGGCCATGGTGGGATAGACAAGGTTGCTTCTTCGTGGACCCTTCGTGGGTGGAGCCCTCCGTGGACTCGTGCAACCGTTACCCTTCGTGGGTTGAAGTCTCCATCAACGTGGTTGTACGATAGCACCACCTATCGGAACCACGACAAAAATATCCGTGTCTCCAATTGCGTTTGAATCCTCCAAACCCTTCCCTTTACATTCTTGAAAGTTGCATGCTTTACTTTCCGCTGCTCATATACTCTTTGCATGGGTGCTTGATATGTATTGTGAGTGTTAAACTTGTGCCTAAACTCCACTCCAACTTAAAGAAGTTAAAAACTGCAATTTTTGGCACTTAATGTCTAATCACCCCCCTCTAGACACCTCTTCTCGATCCTTTCAATTGGTATCAGTGCTTTGGTCTCCATTGCCTTGGTTTAAACACCTTTGGAGGAAGATGGATGTGTCTACTTTAGGGAGTCTTAGACATAGAGTGCCTATTCTTGATGGAGAATATTTTCATGAGTGGAAAAATGAGATGCTTGTGATTTTCAATGAATATCATTTGAACAAGTACATTGCTAGCCTTTGTGCACCTCATATTGATCCCTTGCATCCCACACCCGAAGAGGATCTTGACACGATTCGCAATCTTAGAACCATCAATCTTATCATAAGAGGATTGCCTAAAAACTTGATTGCTAGTTTGCCTACTCTTGATTGTGCCTATACTATATGGAAATTTCTTGAGGAACGATTTCCAGATTATACCTTGAAAAATTTAGATGAAATTCTCCATAAGTCTATTACCTTGAGTAAGATGAATTCTAGTATTCCTAGCTTTGGTGATTGTCTATTTGAGCTTACAAATTTCATGCGTGCCATAGGAGATGTTGGAATCATTAGCGATATCATATCCGAAGCTATTAGAATTCATAAAGATGACCATTGTGATGATCATTTATCTAATGAATTACCCTCTCTTGGAATTGATCAATCACAAGATGATGTTGAACATGGATACTATGATGAGGATGATGATAGTGAATATGATCTTGACGAAGCAATGAGACACTTTGGTCTTACGGAAAATCTTCGCGGCTACATGGCTGGAGGAAAGGAATGGATTCTTGATAGTGGATGTACCGATCATATGACCGGAGATAAAGACATGTTCCGTGAGCTTGTTGAAAACGACGGCCCTCGAAAATATGTCACTTTTGGTGATAATTCAAAGGGTAAGGTGGTTGGCCTTGGTAAGGTGGCCATCTCACATGATAGCTCCATACAAAATTTCATGCTCGTTGAATCTCTTGGCTACAACTTACTTTCGATTCTAGACTTTGGCTGATTTCGGGTTTCAATGTCCTATTTACTGAAGTAGATTGCCAAGTGTTTTGTAGAGATAATCATAAAATGGTCTTTACCGGAGTACGTACAGGTGATCTATACATTGTTGATTTCACTAAAAGGGCTCAACCTAGAACTTGCTTTATTGCTAAATCTTCTAAAGGCTGGTTGTGGCATAGAAGACTAGGTCATGTTGGTATGCGAAACCTTGACAAGCTTATTAAAGGAAATCATATCCTTGGCGTTAACGATGTCGTATTTGATAAGGATAGACTTTGCAGCGCTTGTCAAGTAGGTAAACGGGTTGGAGGGAGGCATCCCGTGAAGAACATCATGACCACAAGGAGGCCACTCGAACTACTTCACATGGACCTCTTTGGTCCCAATGCCTACAAAAGTCTCGGTGGAAATTCTTTTGGTCTAGTTATAGTTGATGATTTTTCAAGATTTACGTGGGTGTTCTTTCTCGATGATAAATCGCAGGTTCAAAAGATCTTCAAAAACTTCGCTAGGAAGGCCCAAAATCAATTTGAAGTGAAAATCAAGGTACGCAGCGACAACGGAACGGAGTTCAAGAACGCAAATGTGGACACCTTACTTGACTAAGAAGGATTTCACGGGAGTTCTCGACTCGTACACACCTCAACAAAATGGAGTTGTTGAGAGGAAGAACCGGACGCTCACCGAAATGGCGAGAACGATGCTTGATAAGTACAAAACGCCGAAGCACTTTTGGGCGGAAGCGGTTGAGACAGCTTGTCATGCAACAAATCGCTTGTATCTTCCCAAGCTACTCGGCAAGACGGCATATGAGCTTCTCACATTAACAAACCCCAAGTTGGATACTTTCGGTATTCGGCTCAAAGTGCTACATTCTTGATAAGCATCGTCGTTCTAAATTTGCTCCTAAGTCTAAAGAAGGTTTCCTACTTGGTTATGGCTCAAACTCTCACACATACCGAGTCTACAACAATTTCACCCGAAAGGTTGAAGAAACGGTAGATGTGAAGTTTGATGAATCTAACGGCTCGCAAGTAGAGCAATTGCCAATTGATGTAGGAGACAAAGACCCCTCGGAAGCAATCCAAGGCTTGTCTGTTGGCAAGATTCGTCCAACGGAGGTGAAGGAGAGTACCTCATCCGTCCAAGTGGAAGCTTCTACCTCACGACAAGGTGAACCAAGAATTGATATGGAAGCATCCACAAGTGGGACACACCAAGATGAAGAAAACGAGGAAGTGCACCAAGACGAACGTCAACAACCTCCTTCTTCTCCATGACAAGAGAATGACAACGCCAACAATGAAGAAGGCCAAGAAGAAGAACAAGATGAAGAAGATGTTCAACCAAGACCCAAGCAAAAGCTTTCACGAGTTTGAGCAAGAATTGCTAAAGATCATACCGTCGAGCAAACCTACAAAGATATCCAAACCGGGAGAATCACTCGCTCTAAAACTCGTTTAGCTAACTTTTGTGAACATTACTCATTCATCTCTAGCATTGAACCTATGAAGGTTGAAGAAGCATTGGAAGATCCGGATTGGATAAATGCTATGCACGAAGGGCTACACAACTTTGAGAGAAATCAAGTGTGGACATTGGTTGAGAAGCCCGACAACAACCACAACATCATCGGTACCAAATGGGTGTTTCGCAACAAGCAAGATGAAGATGGACAAGTAGTTCGCAACAAAGCATGTCTAAATGGCCCAAGGCTACACACAAGTCGAAGGTATGGACTACGGTGAGACTTATGCTCCCGTTGCTAGACTTGAGTCCATTCGCATCTTACTTGCTTATGCTAATCACCATGATATCACCTTGTACCAAATGGACATTAAAAGTGCTTTTGTAAATGGTGAAATTGAGGAGGAAGTTTATGTTAAGCAACCTCCCGGCTTTGTCAATCCTAGGAAACCTGATCATGTCTACAAACTTCACAAAGCTCTTTATGGTCTTAAACAAGCTCCTAGAGCATGGTATAAATGCTTGACCAAGTTCCTTATGGAAAAAGGCTTTGAAATTGGTAAAATTGATTCTACTATTTTTACAAAAAGGGTTAATGGGGAACTATTTGTATGCCAAATTTATGTCGATGATATTATATTTGGTTCTACTAACCCTCATTTTAGTGAAAAGTTTGGGAAGTTAATGTCGGAGAAGTTTGAGATGTCTATGATGAGTGAACTCAAATTCTTTCTTGGTTTGCAAATCAAGCAAACTAAGTGAGGTACCTTTGTCTCTCAAACGAAGTACACCAAGGACTTATTCAAGAAGTTCAATATGCAAGAATGCAAAGGTATGAGTAGTCCATGCCTACTAGTGGACATCTTGATTTAACCAAAGATGGTGAACCGGTTGATCAAAAAGTTTATCGCTCTATGATTGGTTCATTGTTATATCTATGTGCTTCTCGTCCTGATATAATGCTAAGTGTGTTCATGTGTGCACGATATCAAGCTGCTCCTAAGGAATGTCATCTCAAGGCCGTGAAAAGGATAGTGAGATACTTAATCCATACACCAAATTTTGGCATTTGGTATCCTAAGAGGTCCTCTTTCGATCTTGTTGGCTACTCCGACTCGGACTATGCCGGTGACAAGGTTGATAGAAAGTCCACTTGGTACTTGTCAATTTCTTGGTAGATCTCTTGTGTCTTGGTCTTCCAAGAAACAAAACTTCGATATCCTTATCCACCGCCGAAGCGGGATACATTGCCGCTGGTTCATGTTGTGCTCAATTACTTTGGATGACCCAAACTCTTAAAGATTGTGGGATATATGTGAAACATGTTCCATTACTTTGTGACAATGAAAGTGCTATCGAGATTGCTCACAATCCCGTGCAACACTCTCGAACTAAGCATATTGAAGTTCGTCATCATTTCATTCGAGATCATGTTGCTAAGGGTGACATTAATCTTAAGCATGTTAGCACCGACAAGCAATTAGCGGATATATTCACTAAACCACTTGATGAGAAAGTGTTTTGCAGGTTAAGAGGAGAATTGAACATCATTGATGCTTCAAACTTGGAGTAGGAACTCCATTGGATACATGCAAGACTTGAGCTTATGACTAATTCTTGATATTTCTCTTATGATGATAATCTTATATCTTGGATATATTTGCATCTTGCATGTTATCTAACCCTTTTAGGTACTTGGATGAATCTAAATCTATGAGATCACAACTCACTCTCATCTTGAGCAATCTCTACATCACCAAGTATCTACACAATGGTGGTTGAAGACAAGGAAGCACGAAACCGTTCAAACATATCCTTTGACAAAATCTATGTTGAGTTTCATGATTGTCATTTTGGATACACAAGTGCTCTTCCTTGCAAGAACTAACCCATGTAGGAAGATGAACTCAAATTCCAAGTGGTGCTCCCAACACTTGATGAGCTACATCAACCTTGAGCAACCCACACAAGTTCAACTACATGATCACGATCAACACCACCACCCAAGGTATGTTCTTCCATCTTAGAGAAGCTTTACTCCAAATCATGAGTCAAAGAAACTCAACAAGATGTGAATACATCAAGATGCTTAAACGAAAAATGGCAACCCCATTTTGAGCTTAAACGATGAGTATGACCTATGATCAAGTGATCTCACTTGACTCCTAAGTCAATATACTCTAAAATAGGTGACCTTGTCACCGCCCAATTCTAGATGAAGTTCTCTTGTGTTTCCTTTTGCATTTGTCTCATGCATATTTGTTTCCCCTTTCAAAAAAAACTTCATCTAGATTTCTTTTCTTTTCTATTTGTTCTACATTCTCTGCATCCAATTCATTGCAAATCTTTCAGTTAATTCCTTGCAAACCCTTGTGAGATCTTATGTGTCTAGTGAGCTAAGGTGACAAGTGTTTTTCTCTGTGATGAACCCGGTCACACTGACTTCTTGCTTTCGGTCCAACCGAATCCGTTCGGTGCAACCGAAGCATCCAACTCGGTGCCACCGATTTCACAACAGGAAAAACATTTTGCCATTTATTCCTGCACTACTCTTGATCCAGCTCCACTTAATAAATCTTGTCCTCTACAAGCATCACATTTTTATTAGTGCTTTGTGCTATGACTCAAGGACCAAACCCATCCATGAAAAATTCCAGAAGGCCCTTCTTGGAAATTGATGTCAAAGGGGGAGAGAGAGATCACATCAAAGCTTATCACTTCAACAGGGGGAGAGAGATATCTCTAGGGGGAGAGAATACTCAAGGAGAGAGTAATCTTCAAGGATCCCAGATGCTTGGTGTTCAAAGAGGAGAGATGCCACATGTCTTCTTGAGGGGAAAGACATGTTCATATGTGCTTATTTGCATTAGCTATGTTCATTTGTTTCCTTGAGCTCTGGTTTTGCATTTTGCTCTGATTTTCTGTTCCCTATCTTCTCCCAGTATCCCATGCTAGATTCAGGGGGAGCAAGACATCTAAGGGGAAAGAAATTCTTTAAATTCATCGCACATCTTTACCTTTGGGGACATGTCTATATTAAATGTGGTACTTAGTACTCACTCTCTACATGTCATCCCAGTCTTGGTACTCTTGTGGTTTCTTTTTGTTTGCTCTGGCCAACAGGTGTATCTGTGTTATCTAACCTTGTTTACACAGGTTCATTCTATCCTAAGCCAACTCAAGACCACAAGGTAAGTATATGCATCAAAATCATGTCTATGAGGAATTCTTGCTGATGTACATATTGTTTGCAAGGACTCATGAGCATGAAGGTACATTTCCCATATTCACATCTGTTGCTCTGATGCATATAGCCAAGATACATGTAACACATTGCCTACTCTGTCATGGTTATGATCTCACATGCTTCTATATTCCATATTCACATGATTGCATACATGTAGGGGGAGCCTATGCTTGTTACATGTCTTTCCAAAGCATTACTTGATATTCTTTATATCTTTATCTAAAGCTTTGATGTATGTTGTCATCAATTACCAAAAAGGGGGAGATTGAAAGCACAAGTGCTCCCTGGGTGGTTTTGGTAATTAATGTCAACATATCTCTTGTTGGACTAACATTTTTATCTAGTATGTTTCAGACAAGTTCAACAATGGAGTGGCATGGACTAGAGGATGTGGAACCTCTTCAAGATGCTAAGGACAAAGGATTGGCTCAAGCTTCAAGATCAAGACTCTACATTTTCTATTTTAGTGATCCAAGATCACATTGAGTCTATAGGAAAAGCCAATACTATGAAGAGGGGATGAGGTGTTGCTTAATGGCTTGCTTGCTCGAAGTGCTTAGTGATATGCTCCAAAGCCTTCAACTACTTTCCCACATCCACATATGTCCTAAACCCAAAGTCTAACTCGGCCCCACCGATTCTTTCTATCCGGCGCCACCGGGTTCAGATGTCATAGCCACTGCCACAAACCCTAGGCAAATCGGTCTCACCGATAGGGATCTCGGTCTCACCGAGATGGGATTGTAATCTCTCTATGCATGTCCATTACCAAAATCGGTCTCACCGAGTTTAAGTAATCGGCACTACCGATATTACAATGCAAACTTTCTGGTTAGCTTATTACCCAAATCGGTCTCACCGAGTTTCTGTAATCGGTCTCACCGAGTTTGCCTGACCAACTCTCTGGTTAGCTTATTACAAAAATCGGTCCAACCGAGTTTGTCTAATCGGTCTCACCGAGATTACGTTATGCCCTAACCCTAACCATATCGGTCCTACCGAGTTGCATGTCGGTCCCACCGAAAATCCTAACGGTCACTAGATTTGCTAAATCGGTCTGACCGAGTTTCTCAATTCGGTCCCACCGAGATTGGTAAATTGTGTGTAACAGTTAGTTTTTGTGTGGAGGCTATATATACCCCTCCACCCACTCTTCATTCGTGGAGAGAGCCATCAGAACAAACCTACACTTCCAATACACATTTTCTGAGAGAGAACTTCCTACCCTTGTGTTGAGGCCAAGATATTCCATTCCTACCATATGAATCTTGATCTCTAGCCTTCCCCAAGTTGCTTTCCACTCAAATCCTCTTTCCACCAAATCCAAATCCTGTGAGAGAGAGTTGAGTGTTGGGGAGACTATCATATGAAGCAGAAGAGCAAGGAGCTCATCATCAATACACCATTTGTTACTTCTTGGAGAGTGGTGTCTCCTAGATTGGCTAGGTGTCACTTGGGAGCCTCCGACAAGATTGTGGAGTTGAACCAAGGAGTTTGTAAGGGCAAGGAGATCGCCTACTTCATGAAGATCTACGCTAGTGAGGCAAGTCCTTCGTGGCGGCTTGACGGCCATGGTGGGATAGACAAGGTTGCTTCTTCGTGGACCCTTCGTGGGTGGAGCCCTCCGTGGACTCGTGCAACCGTTACCCTTCGTGGGTTGAAGTCTCCATCAACATGGATGTGCGATAGCACCACCTACTCTAACCACGACAAAAACATCTGTGTCTCCAATTGCGTTTGAATCCTCCAAACCCTTCCCTTTACATTCTTGCAAGTTGCATGCTTTACTTTCCGCTGCTCATATACTCTTTGCATGCATGCTTGATATGTATTGTGAGTGTTAAACTTGTGCCTAAACTCCACTCCAGCTTAAAGAAGTTAAAAACTGCAACTTTTGTTACTTAGTGTCTAATCACCCCCCCCCCTCTAGACACCTCTTCTCGATCCTTTCAGGGGGCAGCTAGTACAAGCTATCCTGACAAAAGTGGTCTTCACCTGCGAAAAGCCCTGGGGTGACGTCGTCTTGGGCTCCACGATGACCTTCGCCTTGCCGTCCTCCTGATCTTGGTCTTGTTGCACCAATATGGCAACATTTGCCTGATGCCTCGGTACTCTTCGTCTGCGCTTGCTTCCTTAGCACCAAAGAGGAAATGTGGACGCTGTGCGCACAGGCGCCCGCCTGGCACCGTTCGTCATGGCTTACGTCACGAGTCCCTCGTGAGGTTTACCCCGCCTTGATATCTCTTCTCCTCATGAGCCTGCCTGGCTAGGCCAGTCCAGAGGAGGCCTTGTGTCATCCGCCTCGCGAGGCTTGGACCCTCGCGAAGGTCTTGGATGCCTTGTTGACGAAGATGGGCCGTTAAATTAAGCCTGCTACACGCCATGGGCGCGAGCGAGCAAGTCTGGTGACCCCGTTCCCGTAACGCCGACAGTAGCCCCGGGCCCAAAGCGGCGCTTGGCTTCGTGGCGAAGCCAAGGGTCAAGTTCGGAGCGCCGCGGGCCCCAAAAGCCTGCGGCGTCGGTCGATGCGTGGCGGTTGATTGGACGTGGGCATCTCTGCTTCCCCATGCTGCCTCGGCAATTGCTCGCCCTGACAAAGGCTGGCGCAGGTAGTTGCTTCCTTCATTGCTCCTTCCTTGCCTTGCTCCAGATCCCCTTTCTTGCCCTTCACCGCCTGCTTCCTCCAGATCTGCTCAACCCTTGCTCTGCCTCTATCGCTCATGGCTCCGCGCAAGGTCAAATCTTCCTCTACACCGGCTTGGTACGAGCCGGCCCTTGAGACGCCCACCGTCACGGAGGAGAGCCTCGCCTCCGTGCGCCTTCTGACGAAGGGCTAAGGCAACGAGTGGGGTGAGACAGAGCTTCGGCTCACCTCCAACGAGCCGGAGCCTGAGGGAAGCACCTTCTTCCCCTTTTTCTCGAGCAGTATCGCTGTCGGGTTGATCCCTCCTTTCTCTGATTTCTTTTACGAAGTCCTCGACGACTACGGGCTGCAGGCGCTGCATCTCCATCCCAACTCTGTCCTCCTCCTGTCCATCTTCGCTTACTACTGCGAGGCGTACCTGGGCGTTATGCCGTCCATGGCGCTCTTGCGCCATTTCTTATTCCTCCGTGTCACCGGTGAGCATATCACTGGATGTGCCAACTTCGTCGCCTGTGGCAAGGCCAACTCGATCTCGAGCACCGGGAAGAGGGCCGACAACATCCGGTCCAAATGGGTCATGATGGATGCTCGGCGCGCCGACCCGCGTCTGGAGTTGCCCACAGCGGCGCCTCCTCCCAACGGGGGGTGGCCCAAGGCGGAGCTTGTCGACGAGCGGGCGTCGCTGGTGCTGGGGCAGATGATGACCGATCTGAGGCCGGGCAACGCGAAAATGCGACCAAGGTGAGGCGATGCTCCCCTGAGGGAGTTCTTGATCTGCGGTTGCCCGCTCCAGCGCGCTGCCCTCTCCGAGCTTGACGAGAAGGAAACCAAGACCCGCTTGCGGCCGGGGGACTTTCCTGATGATGAATTGGATGCCGTCCTGCGCCTCATAGTCGGGAACAACCAGGAGTACCCGGCTAGCACCTTCCTTCCCCTGTTCAAGCGCAGGGACTGGGAGGAATTCGTCGCCTCCAGGCCGACTTTTCGGCCAGCTGAGCTGGTGCCGCCGGCGCTTGTAGAAGCCCCTATGGCGCAGAACCCGATGGAGGTGTCTTCCGATGAGTCCCTTGGAGGGGGAGAAGAGGGGGAGGACTCGGAGAAGACCCTGGAAGAGGTAGGGGAGACTTCCCCTCTAAGCAAGGCCGAGATTCTTTGCGCCCTTCCTGATGATGCTGAAGCCGATGCCCACCGAGGGGGTAGGGAGCAGCCTCCCATCCCAACGAAGAGCAGGTCATCGTTGGTGGGCCGAGGCTCTGCTTCCGCCCCGACACCTCCTGGGGCTGGATCCGGGTCTGCCTCCTCTCTGCCTGGTGCCGCCGGTGCCAGAACGCCCGCCCCTCAGGTCTCGCAGCTGTCAGGCCTCAAACTTCTCAAGCGGTCAGTGGAATACGTTGCACTCGACCAGTGAGTGTCTCAAGCTTTGCCTTATCCTTGTTTGTGCTCGCTGTTTCCTGATGTTCGCTCCTGGTTGGTCAGGCCGACTCCTTAGGTGAAGAAAAGGAAGGAGGATTCGGCGGCCGTGCCTCCCTCCGCAAGAAAAGGAGGCAGCAGCGCCCCTGTCTCCTTAGCTCGGTCGTCCTCGCGAGGCTGAGAGGAGTCTCACCCCGTGGAGTCAGCCCCCATGGCCCCCTTGGCTCCGGAGACGCCGGTGCTTGGTGCGGCTGGGGAGGTTCCAGCTGCTCCGGAACCGGCAGCCTCTCGAGCCCTGGTGACGACGTTGCTTCCTCCTAATACTGCGCCTCCACCACCTGGTCCTTCTGCTCCTGATGCTGCCTTGGAGCGTGCCATTTCGAAGATGACCCAGCTGCGGGCGGATCTCTGAAGTCGGACCAGCAGCTTGGTGGCAGGCGTCTGGAGCTAACCACTTGGTTGGCTCCACTCGACCGGCAATTCGCGAGAGCCTTTGGGCCAGGCTGTTGCGGCTTCCAAAGCGGAGGACAAGCGAGAAGCCTTGTGCTACTGTCGTGAGGCGTCTTTGAAGGCGCCAAGACCGCCCGTGACCCCGCCGAGGAAGGCTGGAGGCGAAAGGTGGGCTGCGCGACAAGCACGCTGGAGAGGTGCACTGCCGCAAGGAGAAGGAGGAGGAGATGAAGGCCCGGGAGGAATCCGTCAAGAAACGAGATGCTGAACTGGTGGAGCTGGGGAAGAAGCAGGCTGGTGAGCAGAGCCGGTTGGAGGAGTTGGAGCAGAAGATGAGGGCGAGGGAGGCCGATCTTGACGCCAAGGCGCGGGTCCTGGCGGAAGATCGCGTGGCCTTTCGCCAATCTCGAGAGGAGGTCGCGCGAGGCGCTGGAGACGCTTTACGAGCGCGGCCTGGAGAAGCCCCTGGACACCGACGAGGACGGCCCCGCCTAGCTGCTCCGTGTCGTGCTGAAGGCGCTTGAGGAGGTCGTCGACGGCCTCGCTCCCATGGCAAAGGAGAAGCTCGCGTCCTGTCCACAGCTGCACTGACTCGGGTCTTCAGCCATCTGCACCTCCGCGACCCCAACGCTCGCCTTGACGAGCTGCTAGAGCCTGTGGCTGAAGATCAATTCGAGGCAGCTGCCGCGGCCGTGCGGGATCAAGTGGGGGCCTTGCTGAGAAGGTTCCGTGGCTTTGTCTCCGCTCCTCTGTCCGGCGTCGTCGATGTTGGTGTCGCCTTGCTGAGAAGGTTCTGTGGCTTTGCATTCTGCGTCGGCAGAGCCCTGCCCCGCGCATACCTCAACCGCCGTTGGGCCAACCGGAGACCAGGACGGACCAAGGAGTGAGGGGCTACGTGACCAGTTAGGCTCCTGAGTCGTGATGCTCAGGAGTCCCCCTTGACGCGCAAACAGCATATAGGGAGAGTTCGCTGGGATAGATTATTGTTCTACGTCGGCAGAGCCCGGCCCCGCGCATACCTCAACCGCCATTGGATCGACCGGAGACCAGGACAGACCAAGGATTGAGGGGCCACGTGACCAGTTAGGCTCCTGAGTCGCGATGCTGAGGAGTCCCCCTTGACATGCAAACAATCCCGTACCTGCCCTCGCCGAGGCCTCGGGAGGGGCGCGTGATGCCCAGGTCCGGGGGACCCAGTTGGGTGGCGTGCGCTTGGGTGTGACCCGTGCGCAGCCCCCGTGCCCAGCCCCCATGTGCGGCTTTCCCGAGGGGAGGCGTTGCGGTAAGGCTGGGCGCTGAGCTCTAGGCTCCCTGAGGTTGGCACGACCGTGGGGTCGCCCTCAGTTGTTTATCACCAGCGCAGAGCATAGTGCTTCCGCTTGTGCACGGGCATAGCCGCTCCTCGGCAGTGTCGTCAGCCAGCGCGGAGCATGGTGCCTCCACTTGGGCGTGGGATGGGGCCCCCCCTCCGGGAGGAGCCCCCGGGGCATGTACAGCCCCGCCCTGACATGTGGCTTGCACGGCAGGGCTGCGAGGTGTATCTGGGCACTCGTGAGCCAGCGCGGGACTCACGAGGCCCTACCTCAAGGCGGGTTGCACCTGGTCTTGAGTCTTGGTGACTGTATGTTCCTGCAAGGCGGTTAGATGCAAGCACTCTACGTCCTCAGGTCCCGGCCCTTGAGCGAGCTCATCCGCCGCCGGTATGCCAGGTCGCGATGCCGTGGATCCACACGTCGACCGAGGCCGCAGGCTTTTGGGGCCCGCGGCGCTCCGAACTTGACCCTTGGCTTGCCCAGGGCCAAGCCAGCCGCTTAGGCGGGGCTATTGTGGCGTTCGAACAGGGGTCCCCAGACTTGCCAGCCTGCAGCCTGGCGTGGCTAGGCAGCGGGCCGTCTGGACCCTTCTTCGTCAACAAGGCATCCAAGACCTTGGCGAGGTTCAAGCCTCGCATAAAGCCCGAGCACACAAGGCCTCCCACAGGTAGCCTAGCGAGCGAGCTCACGAGGAAGCGAGAGATATCAAAGCGGGCAAACCTCACAAGGCGCTCGTGGCGTAAGCCATGACGAGCAGTGCGGCCGGGTGCCGGGCGGCAGTCGCTGGCGTCCACATTTCCTCTTTGGTGCTAAGGAGGCGCAGAACATAAAGATTACCGAGGCATCAGGCAAAGGTTGCCATATTGGTGCAACAAGACCAAGACCAGGAGGACGGCAAGGCGGAGGTCATCGTGGAGCCCAAGACGGTGTCACCCCAGGGGTTTTCACGGGCGAAGACCACTTTTGTCAGGATAGCATGTACTAGCTGTCCCCCTTCAAATTTGCCCGCCGTTGTTGGCTCCCTTCCCGCTCAACATTTCGGAAGAGGACTAGGGCCTATATAAGTAGAGCTAGCCGCCAATATAGACGGGACCGGATCCAGACTCGAACAAAGCAAGAAGCAACCACACACACAAGAAAATGTCGGATGTGGGGTTCCGGCAAACCCTTAAGGTTCAAACAGTGGGGTGCGCGCGAAGTCTTTCCCTCCTACCGATCTACGCTCTAGCTCACTAAGATCTTGCGGACGAACTCGACAAACTCACAACACAGAAAGAGACACGAGGTTTATACTGGTTCGGGCCACTGTTATGGTGTAATACCCTACTCCAGTGCGGTGGTGGATGGATTGCCTCTTGGGTTGATGCTGAACAGTACAAGGGAAGAACAACCTCCTGAGGTTGAGGCGTTCTTGTGCGAGTGTTGGCTTCTTGCTCTGTTCGAGTCTAGATCCCCTCCCCTCTATAGTGGCAGCTAGCTCTACTTATATAGGCCCTGGTCCTCTTCCCAAACGTTGAACGGGAATGGAGCCAACAACGGCGGGCAAATTTGAAGGGGGACAGCTAGTACAAGCTATCCTGACAAAAGTGGTATTCGCCTGTGAAAAGCCCTGGAGTGATGCCGTCTTGGGCTCCACGATGACCTACGCCTTGCCGTCCTCCTGGTCTTGGTCTTGTTGCACCAATATGGCAACCTTTGCCTGATGCCTCGGTACTCTTCATCTGCGCTTGCCTCCTTAGCACCAAAGAGGAAATGTGGACGTTGTGCGCACTCGCGCCCGCCTGGCACACGCCTGGCGCCGTTCGTCATGGCTTACGTCACGAGTGCCTCATGAGGTTTGCCCCGTCTTGATATCTCCGCTCCTCGTGAGCCTGCCTGGAGAGGCTACTCCAGAGGAAGTCTTGTGTCGTCCGCCTCGCGAGGCTTGGACCCTCGCGAAGGTCTTGGATGCCTTGTCGATGAAGATGGGCCGTACGACCCACAACATAGCCATGCCATGGGTTGCAGGCAGGCAAGTCTGTGGACCCCGTTCCTGAACGCCGACAAGAGCTCCCCGGCCCTGGCGCTGGCTTGGCTTCATGGCGAAGCCAAGGGTCAAGTTCGGAGAGTCGCGGGCCCCAAAAGCCTGCAGCCTCGGTCGACGCGTGGCGGTTGATTGGACGTGGGCGTCGTCGCTTCCCCATGCTGCCTCGGCAATTGCATGATTTGACGAGTCCCTGTGACATGCAAGGAAAACCATCATTACCTGCGATCGTGCGAGACGCCGGTTGGCCTCCTTTCGCTGCGAGGGCCCTGGCTCCCCGGCGCCCAAGCGCGGGCGTGGTCATCCGTGCAAGCACGTCGCGACCCCCGCCGTGGCCCGCTGTTGTGGTGGCGCCGTGGCACGCGGCGGGGATCGTCCCATCCATGGTGGTCCAGCTGATGAGGGGAGGCGCGCGATGGTGGCGCGGCCTCCCTGCCCGTGTTTCCACTCCGCTGAGGTGTCGCCGGAGTTCGTTGTCTGGCCGAAGAGCCCGGCCGACAACTGGCTCTAACTTCCGCGCTTCTTCGCCGGTGAACTGCCGGCCTCTGGTCCGGGCGGGCTCTGGCTGCCGGTGGACGGCTGCTCTAGCAGGGCCTCTTGGGTCGCGCTCGAGACCTCCGCCGCGGGCAACATAGCCCTGGCCCCTGGCTGGCAGACGTTCGCCCGTGCGCGCGGCATGGGCAGGCGATGCATCCTTCATTTCAGGTACGATGGTGAGTCGACCCTCTATGTGAGGGTGGTCGAGGAGGATGGCCGCCACGCCGGGTGCTGCCCCGAGGCGAACGACAGCGAGGAGGTGCTTGGCCTTGGCGACGGTCGTGATGAGGACGAGGGCGAGTGTGCCTTTGGCAGCGGCCGCGTCTCCTCCACCTACGGCGGCCCCTTCTCTGGTGACAGCTCCAGCAGTGGCGGCTACGACCAGCCGCCACGTCGCCGCGCCCGCTTCGAAGGAGGCAGCGGGTCATCTCGCCGTCGCGCCTCTGTGAAGCGCGAGGTGGGGTCCGGCTAGGCTTGGGGTGTCGCCAAGGGCCTGCCTCCGCGAACTACTTCAATGTTACTTTTCTTAGCTTTTTCTCTCTTTCCTGCATCAGAAAACGAAATCCAGTATGGGCCCAGAGGGGCGTGTATCGAACTGTGGTTCTTTAGTTAATGCATTGTGCAATTCGTTTCCCATGCCATGCTGCTATTTTGTGCAAAGATAACTTAACATGGCGCGTCTGGGAAACCCTTTCCCTCACGCGGTGCCCGCGTTGCTCGGAAACTACAAAGAAAAATTCGTTAGGGGGTGTACCTACGATTTGCCGTTCATCCAAGCCTCGACTTGGCGCCTTGTATCACGGTACCCGAGGGGCACGGATTTAGGAGAGGTGTGCCAGCTTCCAGGCTCGAACGAGGGTAGCTCGCGAGAAGGCAAAGAGAAGAGAAATGCTCGCGAGGGCACTTGCCTAGCCCCCTCATGAGGTACACGAGAGAGAGAACAAGAGCAAACTAGAGCCGAAAAAGGGCGGTGAAAAGGCTGGGGAACCAAATCAGCAACGAACACCAAGAGCAACTCTGATTAAGGAAAAGCAAGCCAACTGCGGAAAGCAAATGAAAAGCCGCGTCCGGCACCTAATCTAGTCTTCAAGTCTTCTCACCAGCGAGGAGCTAAGTGTTGTCCACTAGGCGTGGGAGGGAGCCCCAGGGCCTGAGGCCGGCGCTCCTGAGACTCCGGGGCGTGTACAGCCCCAACTCATTATTACGTGAGAGTGTCATGGGCGGCGATTCTTCACAGGCACCGGGCCTTCTTCATAGGCTCTGGGCCTTTCTTCTCAGGTTCTAGGCCTTGCTTCTCAGGCTCTGGGCCTTGCTTCAGGGATAGAACTTCCGGAGGTGCTGGATGTTCCAGGCATTCTGGACGGGTGTCCCATCCTGCCTCTCCAGGCGCGCGGCACCTGGCCTGGAGACGTGAACGACCCTGAACGGGCCCTCCCACATGGGAGAAAGCTTGTGCAGCCCTTCCCTGGAAAGGACCCGCCTTAGGACGAGGTCGCCTACCTCGAGCGTCCTGGAGCGGATGTTGCGGCAATGGTACCGCCGCATGGCTTGCTGGTACCTTGCCACCCTTAGCGCGGCTTCGCGACTGCGCTCCTCCCCCAGCACGAGGTCCATCCCCCGCATGGCGTCCTGGCGCGCTTCATCGAACGCCAGGACCCTAGCGGAGCGATGCTTGACTTCATGAGGGAGGACGGCCTCAGCTCCATAGACGAGGAAGAATGGAGTCTCGCCTGTTGGCTTGGTGGCAGTGGTGCGAACGGACCACAAAGACGGATCGAGTTCGCCGTGCCAGCCCTGCGCAGGCTTCCAGCTTCTTTTGAAGGTCCTGGTCTTGAGGCCCCTCAGACCTCAAAGATTCGCTGCTGCTCACTCGACCGTTGCTCTGGGGTGGGCCACCAAGCGTAGGCATCTGTGTTCCAAGGTTAGCACAATAGGTTTTGAAGAGGTTACTAGTAAACTGCGAGCCATTATCTGTGATGATGCGATTGGGGACCCCGAAGCGGCTCACGAGGCCCTTGATGAACTTGATAGCAGAGCCGGCCGGAATGGTACGGACGGCTTCCACTTCCGCCCACTTGGTGAACTTGTCGATGGTGACGTTGAGATAGAGTAGCCCCCTGGCGCTCGTGGGAACGGGCCCAGGATATCCAGCCCCCAGACCGCGAACGGCCACGTGAGCGGGATGGTTTGGAGGCCCTGCGCAGGCTGATGGATCTGCTTGGCGTGGAATTGGCAAGCTTCACAAGACTTCACCAGTTCGGCTGCATCGTTGAGCACTGTGGGCTAATAGAATCCGCTGCGGAACACCTTGCCGATGAGAGTCCGCGACGATGAGTGATGTCCGCAGTCCCCGCCGTGTATTTCAACCAGCATCTCCCTTCCTTGATCGCTAGAGATGCAGCGCAGCGTGACGTCGTTCGGCCGTTTCCTGTACAACTCGCCATCTTGAATACAGTATGATGTGGCCTATCGGGCCACGCGCTCTGCGTCTTCTTCCTTCTCCGGCAACGTCTCGTGCATCAGGTACTCCTTGAATTCCTTAGTCCAGCACTCCTCCTGGGGCTCGAGCGCCAGGAGCAGCCGAGCTCCTGAGGTTGGACCACAAGCTGGGGCTCCCGTGGCCGGGGGCTGTGGGAGCTCCTCCCGAGGTTGGGTTGTGCTTGAAAGAGGAGGCGTAGCTGACGGCTTGAAGAGCCGCTCTTCGAAGACGCCGGGCTCTTGCGGTTGCCGCTTGGAGGATCTCTTGGCGATGTCATCGGCTTCCTTGTTGGTGCCCCGGGGCACGTGCTGCAGCTCCAGGCCCGAGAACTGCTTCTCCATCTTCCGCACCTCCGCAAGGTAGGCCTCCATGTGCTCGTCCTTCGCTCGTACACTTTGTTGGAGAAGTTGACGAGGAGCTGCGAGTCGCCCTTGACGGTAAGGCGCCTCACCCCAAAGCTGTCGCGACCTTCAGGCCAGCTATGAGGCCCTCGTACTCTGCGATATTGTTGGAGACCTTCTCGCCGTGCTTGAAGCAGAGTTGTACGGCGTAATAAAGCTTGTCCTGAGTGGGCGAGATGAGCACCGCTCCATCCCCCACGCCCTGGTGCGCGAAGGCACCGTCGAAGTACATGACCCAGCCGTCTGGTGCTTCACACCCTGGGGAGGTGGACCGGTCTTCTCCTTCCTCAAGAGCCCGGGCATCGGTCCATTCTGCCACAAAACCGGCAAGCGCAACTCCCTTGATGACCCTGGTGGTGCTGAACTCCAGTTGGAACGCTTGCAGCTCGATGTTCCATTCAGCGACCCTTCCGGCCAAGTTCGGGCTCCTGAGTACCCTCTCCAATGGGTAAGATGAGACGACCTTGATGGGATGGCCCTGGAAGGAGTGTCGCAGCTTGCGCGAGGCCACCAAGAGTGCGAGCAGGAGATTTTGCGGCATGGCGTAGCGTGCCCTTGCGTCCCGCGGTACGGTGCTGGCGAAGTACACCGGGTGCTCGATGAGGGCTGGCACACTATTGAGGCTCGGGTCTTGCAGAGATTGTGGCGTATCCTGGGGCGGAGGACTTCCTGAGACTTGGCCGTCCTCAGGAGCTTTCGTGATGTTGCCCTGCCGAGCTTGATCTTCCGCTGCTGGTGGCTCTGGTGTGCCTTCTTGGCCTTGCGCTGCATCAACTCTGGCTTGGCGCAGGACTTCCTTATCTTGGGGCTCTTCCAGGACCGCCACCAGCGTCGTGCTGGTGGAGTACGGGGTGGCGGCAAGGTAGAGTACTAGAGGCTCGAAAGGTCGTGGCGCCACCATCACCGGGGGGCTGGTGAGGTATTTCTTGAGTTCTTGGAAGGCCCGGTCGGCCTCTGGGGTCCACTCGAAGGGGCCCTTCTTCTTCATGAGCTTAAAGAAGGGTAAGGCACGCTCGCCTAGCTTGGAGATGAAACGTCCTAACGCGGTCACCCGCCCCGCTAGCTTCTGCATCTCCTTGAGGGTCTGTGGTTGGCTCATGTCTTCGATGGCCTTAATCTTCTCTGGGTTCGCCTCGATCCCTCTGTGGGATACGAGGAACCCTAGTAGCTTGCCGGAGGGGACGCCGAACACGCACTTCTCCGAGTTAAGCCTCAGGTTCACCCGACGCAAGCTTTCAAAGGTCTCCTCCAGGTCTTGAATCAATGTCCTTGCCTCACGAGATTTGACTACTATGTCATCGACGTAGGCCTCTGTGTTCCTCCCGAGCTACCTCCCCAAGGCGATGTGCATCAGCCGCTGAAAGGTTGCGCCCGTGTTGTGGAGGCCGAAAGGCATGCAGGTGTAGCAATACACTCCACATGGCGTCAGGAAGGCTGTCTGCTCCACATCCTCCACCACCATCTTGATCTGGTGGTATCCAGAGAACGCATCCAAGAAACATAGCAAATCACACTCGATGGTGGATTCGACGATCTGATCAATGCGCGTGAGGGGGAATGGATCTTGGGGGCAGGTTTTGTTGAGGTTAGTGAAGTCGGCCTTTGTCCGTTCCTTCCCCCTTTCTTGACACTCTGACGGGTTCGCCAGCCAATCAGGGTATCGAACCTCGTGAATGGTGCTAGATGCCTCTAGCTTGCGTGTCTCTTGGACGATGAAGGCCTGCTTCTCGGCGGACTGTCGCCTCGCCCGCTGCTTCACGGGGCGCATGTTGGGGCACACCCTTAGATTGTGCTGGACCACCTCTCTCGTGACCCCTACCAGCTGATTGGGCTCCCATGCGAATATCTCCTTGTTCGCGCGTAAGAACCTCACCAAAGCCTCTTCCTGTCCTAGGTCAAGACTGGTTCCTATGGTAAATGTGGATCCTGAAGACCCGTCCGCGTCAACCGGCACCTGCTTGGTCTCCGCCTTGTCTTGGGTGAACAACTGCTTTTTCTTGGCGGGCGGTGTTTCCTTGGCCTCGGGCGCACTAGCGCTGGCTAGCTGCGCTGCTGCTGCGGTCTTCAAGGCGAGCCTGAGCGCCATCATTGCCTCCTTAGTTTCCACCTTGATGGTGAGTGAGGGAGTCCCGGACTAGGGGGTGTCCGGATAGCCGGACTATCGTCACGGCCGGACTCCAAGACTATGAAGATACAAGATTGAAGACTTCGTCCCGTGTCCGGATGGGACTTTCCTTGGCGTGGAAGGCAAGCTTGGCGATATGGATATGTAGATATCCTACCACTGTAACGGACTCTGTGTAACCCTAACCCTATCCGGTGTCTATATAAACCGGAGGGTTTTAGTCTGTAGGACGAACAACAATCATACCATAGGCTAGCTTCTAGGGTTTAGCCTCCTTGATCTCGTGGTAGATCTACTCTTGTACTACCCATATCATCAATATTTATCAAGCAGGAGTAGGGTATTACCTCAATCAAGAGGGCCCGAACCTGGGTAAAAACATCGTGTCCCATGTCTCCTGTTACCATCCGCCTAGACGCACAGTTCGGGACCCCCTACCCGAGATCCGCCGGTTTTGACACCGACATTGGTGCTTTCATTGAGAGTTCCTACATGTCATCACCGATAGGCCCGATGGCTCCTTCGATCATCAATAACGACGCCAGCGGGTCCAGGGTGAGACTTTTCTCCCGGACAGATCTTCACGTTCGGCGGCTTTGCACTCTGGGCCAATTAAGCAGCCATCCGGAGCAGATCGAAGCTTCGCCCCAGCCATCACGTCAGATTTGGAAGTTCGAACTATACGGCCGATATCCGCGGAGACTTGATCTTCGACGGATTCGAGCCGCAGCCAAGCGTGCCGCCTTTGTCTTGATGGACATGATCTAGCTCTGCGGCCGAGCGATTGCCACAGAGGCCGCGATATCCGCTCCGACCCTTAATCCGGAGCCGGATTCCCGATCGAGGGCGAGTGGTTGGACACGCCCGGGGCTATACAATCGCCTTCGCGATCGGGCGAACTCCATCCGTGTCCTTTGCGGAGACCTCGACTCCAGGGTGCCGGACTCCTCTCCGGACTACGGACCCTCCGTGCCCCTGCCAATCAAATCTGATTGGGCGCCGGTCATGGAGTTCACTGCCGCGGACATCTTTCAGCACTCGCCCTTTGGCGACATCCTGAATTCACTAAAGTCTCTCTCTTTATCTGGAGAGCCCTGGCCGGACTACGGACAGGAAGGTTGGGATGCGGACGATGAAGAAATTCAACACCCACCCACCACCCACTTTGTAGCCACGGTCGATGATTTAACCGACATGCTAGACTACGACTCCGAAGACATCGACGGTATGGACGACGAAGACGGAGACGACCAAGACCCAGCGCCTACAGGGCACTGGAAGGCCACCTCGTCATATGACATATATATGGTGGACATCCCAAAAGATGGGAACGGCGATGGAACAACGAAGGATGACCCCTCCAAGAAACAGCGAGCGCCCGGCGTCAGCGGCGCCGCTCTAAATCCCGCCACAATAAAAGCGGTGATTCCGGCACGGAGATAATAACACCCGGACGGTGCGAAGAGAACCCTCCAGAGGACTTCGGCGCAGAGGAGGGAGAAGCAAGTCCGCACGACGGTCTGCAGCGAAGAAAGAGAGGTTGAGGGCGATAATTATGCGCCTCCCTCCGAAGATGAGGCAAGCCTCGACGACGACGAATTTGTCGTGCCTGAGGATCCCGCCGAACAGGAGCGTTTCAAACGCAGGCTTATAGCCACGGCAAGCAGCCTCAAGAAAAAGCAGCAACATCTTAGAGCTGATCAAGACCTGCTAGCTGACAGATGGACTGAAGTCCTTGCAGCCGAGGAGTATGAACTCGAACGCCCAAAGCTACCCCAAACACAGGTCGTTGCCTCGACTAGAGGAGGAAGCACCAAAGTCACCAGCGCATGACATGGCAGACCGGCCACCCCGTGGCCGCGACAGAGAAGCCTCTCGGCCCTCCACTCAAGCCACACCCCGACGCCGCTCAAAAAGTACCAAGGCACGGGAAAATGCGCCGGACTTGCGAGATATATTGGAGGATAAGGCAAAACATACAAGATCGATCTACGGATCGCGTGGGCGCCCAGCAACGCGAGATGATTACCGTCACGCCGGATCCAGCAAAACCGGCCGGGCCGAACACAGTAGACAAAGCTCACATGAGCTACGTCATGATATAGCCCAATACTGAGGCGCCAAGACACCCACTATACTTCACAGATGAAGTAATGGATCATCAAATCCCGAGGGCTTCAAACCCGTAAACATCGAATCATACGATGGTACCACAGATCCTCAAGGGTCCGGATCGAGGATTATCTCCTCCATATCCACATGGCCCGCGGTGATGATCTACATGCCATCAAATACCTCCCACTCAAGCTTAAAGGACCAGCTCGACATTGGCTCAATAGCTTGCCAGCCAGAATCAATTGGTTGTTGGGAGGACACGGAAGCCGCATTCCTTGATAACTTCCAGGGCACATATGTGCGACCACCAGACGCCGATGACCTTAGCCACATAATTCAGCAGCCAAAAGAATCGGCCAGACAATTATGGACACGGTTCCTAACAAAGAAAAATCAAATCGTTGACTGTCCGGATGCAGAGGCCCTTGCAGCCTTCAAACATAACATCCGTGGCAAGTGGCTTGCCCGGCACCTAGGACAGGAAAAGCGAAATCTATGGCAGCCCTCACAACCCTCATGACTCACTTTTGTGCGGGAGAGGACAGCTGGCTAGCTCGAAGCAACAACTTGGCCAAACATCCTGATAGTCCGGATACCAAGGACAGCAATGGCAGGTCGCCTCGCAACAAGAACAAGCGCCGCATCAACGGCGATAATACTGAAAAGATACGGCCGTCAATGCCGGATTCAGAGGCTCTAAACCCGGTCAGCGGAAGAAGCCATTCAAAAGAAATACCCAGGGCCCGTCCAACTTGGACCGAATACACGATCGCTTGTGCCAGATACATGGCACCCCCGAAAAACCAGCCAATCACACCAACAGGGACTATTGGGTGTTCAAGCAAGCGAGCAAGTTAAGTGCCGAACTCAATGACAAGGGGCTGCATAGCGATGATGAGGAAGAGCCCGACCGCCCGAACAATAAAGGATGTAAGGGTTTTCCTACACAAGTGCGGACGGTGAACATGATATACGCAACCCACATACCCAAAAGGGAGCGGAAGCGTGCACTAAAGGGACGATATGCGATGGAGCGATCGCCCGAAGTTCAACCCATGGTCTTCATGCCCGATCACCTTCGATCGAAGGACCACCCACTAACATCCGTCACACGGCGGCTTCGCGCATTGGTTCTTGACCCAATTATCGACGGATTTCACCTCACCAGAGTCCTCGATGGATTTGCGGCAGCAATTTGAACTCGCTTTATCGATACAAAGGCGCAAAATGGGCATTGACCCCTCAAGGATTAAACCTACAAAGACGACCTTTAAAGGCGTCATACCGGGTGTAGAGGCCAGTTGTACGGGCTCAGTTACACTCGAAGTGGTCTTCGGATCCCCGGATAACTTCCGAAGCGAAGAGTTAATCTTCGACATCGTCCCATTCCGCAGCGGCTATCATGCACCGCTCGGACGAACCGCATTTGCAAAGTTCAATGCGGTACCGCACTACGCATACCTCAAGCTCAAGATGCGGGCCCTCGAGGAGTAATCACGGTCAATGGAAACACCGAACGCTCTCTCCGAACGGAGGAGCACACGGCGGCCCTCGCGGCAGAGGTACAAAGCAGCCTCTCACAGCAATTCTTGAGTCCGGCCACTAAGCGTCCGGACACTGTCAAGCGCGCCCGGAGTAACCTACAACAAGACCACCTGGCATGATTCAAGCACGAGTAGCAATCCGGCCCCAACCCCAGCCCTCGCGAAATTGCGAAGCTAGTATTACGCGTACATAATTACGCTCTGGAGATACCATGGGCATATGGGGAGGGCAAGACAACGGCACGCCAAGAATGCGGCTCGACCGCACTGTGGGCTCCGTTTGTGTCATTTCTTTCTTTCTTTTCCTCTTTTCTTCCTTTTTTAACTTTCAGGACTCCGTCTTTGAGAAGTCCTGTCCGGCACTTGAATCGCCGAACTCACGATGCAACAGCCAGTGGAAGCGGAAAGCCACGCCGAGTGTTCGTGGTCTCTCTATGACGAGCATTATACCTGTTTTACATACCATCCCGCATGACTTACCCACGGAGGGGACATGTTAGATAGTCCCATCCCTTGCTTATTGCACTATTTGTATCGATTCTGCTCCCATTGCAAGACCTTTTGAATAAACAATACATAGCTTTCGCTTATTATTGCTCTACTTCCTTTATATATACATATGTTCACTTCACGACATGTTGCAACCGTACACTTTGGTACGGCCAATACACCAGGGGCTTAAGTATCCCAAAATTATGGTGTGATAAGTCCGAACACTTTCACAAGTGCGGCACCCGAACTTATAGCATTATATGAATTGGCTCGAATCATGTCTTGGGTCAATAGTTGGGTTTGCCCGGCTCCGTGTTTTGGTACCTTGCGTTCCGCTTATATCGGCTAAGGTAGCACTGGGAGAACCATCTGCGATTGTGCCCCAGTTATGCTGGGTCGAGCACCTCAGTGGACAAAGCTAAAACTGACCGTCATGATAAGGCGAGAGCAGGTCGCTGTTCGAGAGGTTTTTTCGGGTCCCTAAAGACTTATGCCGCTTAGAGCGAGGAACCGGAATTGTCCGGCCAAGGCGTGGATAGCGCCCCGAACTCGGTCTTTCGAATACTAGGGGCTTCGCCGAAATTTAAAATTATAGAATTCTATGGCTAAGTGAGAGTGTTCAAGCATTATAAGTCCGGTTGCCTTGTTCGTTGTGTTGAGCGCCTCCCTAGATGGACCCAAGAATGGGAACAAGAGTGCTCAAGTTTATCCCGAACACCCCAAAGACTTCGTGGCATGGGGGCTGAAGCCAACGACTTGCCATCTCTCAAATTTGATAAACGGCCGCCTGAAGGTAATATTTTAAATTAACAAGCGTTGATTAGCGCATATGAACAAGTTTTCAGCGTCTGAGGATAACAAATGCGAAGTTTATTCAAAAATTACATCTCTGCGGCACTCATCCGCTATTCGGCGGGCACCCTTCAGTAGGCCCTCATAGTACATCTCGGGCGTGCGATGCTCATGGCCCTTCGGTGGCCCGTCCGTCACAAGCTTCTCCGCATCCAGCTTGCCCCAGTGCACTTTAGCACGGGCAAGGGCCCGACGGACCCCTTCAATGCAGACGGAGCGCTTGACGACTTCAATCCGTGGACAGGCGTCCACCAGCCGCTGCACCAAGCCGAAGTAGCTCCCAGGCATGGCCTCCAATGGCCACAGCCGCGCTATAAGGCCCTTCATGGCCTGTTCGGCGACCTTGTGGAGCTCGACCAGCTGCTTCAGCTGGTCGCTCGAGAAGGCACCGGATGTCCGCCTCGGCATATTGAGACCAGAACACCTTCTCCGTGGAGCTCCCTCTCACGGGCGCAGAGAATGCGGCAGCATCGGGCGACCTCTGGGGCAAATCTGCGAATGCTCCTGGAGATCTCCGAATCCGGGTAAGTAATAGGTAATTGACTTTTGCATTCTTGCTTTCCATAAAGAATGCCTTACCCGCCGCTATCTTCTTTAGTGCTTCAATTTCTTGGAGGGCTTTTTGGGTCTCGGCCTTAGCAGCTTTGGCACTCTCAAGAGCCGAGGCAAGCTCGGACTCTTGGGTCTTCGAGTCACGCTCCAAACCCTCGTGTTTTTCACGAGAATCTGGAGCTCTTGCCGCACCTCCGCCAGCTGCGCCTCCCCCTTCTCTCGCTCGGTGCGTTCCGTAGCCGCTTTGTTTTCGGCCACGGACACCGCTTCCTTCAGGGTCTCCACCTCGTTCGTGGCCCCTGTAGTACCCAAGTTATTCCTGTTATTTTTTGCAACCAAATCCTTCTCTATAAGGTACTTCTTTAATAAGGTATTACTTACCTTCCTTGTCCTCGAGCTGCTTCTTGGTCCGAGCTCGTTCTCGGACCGCTCGAGGTTCTGCTTCAATGCATTGACCTCCTTGATCGGTCTTGGCGGGCAGAGGTCAGCAGCGCCGCCTGCATTCCCATATTGACATACTTATGTTAGACTCCTGCGTATATCTTTTTAGATCCTTAGTCCGGCTTTTCTTTCCGAACACCGAACTAAGCATCGAGAACTCTTGTCTATGCGGTAATATTTTTACATATTCTAAACTTAATTCAAAGCTCTGTTAGAAGGCTGATACAGGCTTGGTCAGTCCGCTCTTGGCGGATCGAATCGTCCGGATCACCGCACTCATAATAAAGGCGGTGTTCCTCCTCGATGGAAGCGCTGTTAAGCGTCTCTTGTAAGCTATCCGGTGCCTCCGGTTGGGACGGAGGACACCGGCGTCTTACCTTCTTGCGAAGGATCCGCTAGCCGGACTTCGTAATCATGATGGTTCCGGCATGGAGTCCGGACGAGGGTCGGGCTTAGAGCCCTGGGGTCTTGCCCCGCGCCTTTGAGTCCGGAGGTTACCTTGTGGCACCTCCGCGCTACCTCCTCTTGACCAAGCCCCCTTGGGGCCCCACCGCAGCGTCATCCGCAGCAGGAGGCGAGGAGGCGGTCGGAAGCGAAGTACTCTCCATTTCCGACGAGCCCAGGGACCCGCTCGATGAAACGGCGAACTCGCCCTTAGGCGGGCAGCACGGTTGTTCGACATTAGAGAACACTCTGCAATAATAAAAAAGCCATGGGTATCCGGACACTTACGATCTCGCCAGGGGCTTGGCCCTTGTAGGCCAATCCTCCTCGTCGTTGTCGATGTTGGTGGAGAAGTCCGAGGTCGGGTTCTTCCCTTCTTGGACCCTCCGGCCTCCCCATTTGGGGTGGCCTTCCTTTCCTTCTCCTCCCCTGCTGGGGGAGGAGCTTCTTCTTCTTCCTCCTCGTCTTCAGGACAAGATTCTGCTTCAGAATCTGACAGCACCTGGCGTCGGGAGCTCCTTCGAGTTCCCGTGGCCTCCTTCTTGGCCTTCTTCTCCGGCACCACGTATGGCGCCGGAGCCAGCAGCCCCGTCAATCGGGCATCCTCCAGATCTTCCGTCAAAGGAGCCGGACAGTTAATATGTTCGGACGTCTTCAGCCAGTCCTGTCAAAGATTAGGGAGTTTTAGATCCCACGTAGAGTCAATCTATGAAAGAAGAGTCCCGTAAAGGGTAAAATAACTTACCTCGCCGGCTTGACGCTGCGAGCTGTATCCACGATCTTTGGTAGCGGATGCTGGGGCTTGGCGCCCTTGAACGACACCTTCCAGCGTCTTCGTACATAGTGTCAAGAGCGGCTCAAGGTTTGGTGTTGTGCCGGATCGAACTCCCACAAATTGAAGGCCCGTTGTTGGCATGGGAGAATCCGGCGGATGGGCATCACACAGATTACGTCGACAAGCCTAAGATTCTTGGCCACCGAGTTTTGGACGCATGTTTGAAGTCCGGATGTCTCGTCCGAATTCCCCCACATCAGGCCCGTCTCTTTCCATGACGAGAGCCGTGTGGGGAAGCCAGATCTGAATTCGGGGGCCGCCACCCATTCGGTGTTGCGGGGCTCGGTGATGTAGAACCACCCCGATTGCCACCCCTTTATTGTCTCCACGAAGGCGCCTTCGAGCCATGGGACTTTGGCCATCTTGCCAACCATGGCACCTCCGCACTCCGCTTGACGGCCGCCCACTACCTTCGGCCGGACGTTGAAGATCTTCAGCCATAAGCCGAAGTGGGGCTGGATGCAGAGGAAAGCCTCGCACTGGACAATAAACGCCGAGATGTTGAGGATGAAATTCGGGGCCAGGTCGTGGAAGTCCAGGCCGTAGTAGAACATGAGCCCCCGGACAAATGGGTGAAGTGGAAAACCTAGTCCGCGGAGGAAGTGGGGGAGAAACACTACCCTATCATGGGGCCTGGGGGTTGGAATACGCTGCCCCGCATCGGGCAGCCTGTGCTCGATGTCGCCGGACAAGTATCCGGCTTCCCGCAGTCTTGTTATGTGTCCCTCCGTGACGGAGGAGGCCATCCACCTTCCTCCCGCTCCTGACATGGTTGGAGAAGGTTGAGGTGGGATGTGCGGGCTTGGGCGCTGGAGCTCGAGTGCGTGCAAATGGATAAGCAACGGAGGAAGAAGGCGTAGGTGAAAAGGTCGATCCTTATCCCCTTATATGGACGGACGACGCTATGTGTCCCCCACCAGCCTGGTAAAACTCGCTTATTTCCCAAGCGCCGTAATCAATGGCGCGGATGGGTTACCCACATCCGTATTGATGAGAATCCCGGAATAAAGGGGCCCGATCTATGCTTTGATAAGACGTGCCAAGGAAACCGCCTCGCTAAACACGCTGAGGTGGAACAATAAAAAATGATTCATATAAAGGCCTGGCCGTGGTGATGTCACGCCGCGGAATACGTCAGCAGATCTGTGCAAAAATTATTCTCTCTACGGTGTTATGTGGAACTTGTTTTGCAGAGCCGGACACTATCCTTGTGTTCAAAACCTTCTATGAAGTATTCGGAGGAGGAACCCGCCTTGCAATGCCGAAGACAATGTGCGCGCCGGACTAAATCGTCATTGAAGCCTGGTTCAGGGGGCTCTTGAGGAGGCCCGGACTAGGTGTGTCCGGATAGCTGGACTATCGTCACGGCCGGACTCCAAGACTATGAAGATACAAGATTGAAGACTTCGTCCCGTGTCCGGATGGGACTTTCCTTGGCATGGAAGGCAAGCTTGGCGATACGGATATGTAGATCTCCTACCATTGTAACCGACTCTGTGTAACCCTAACCTATCTGGTGTCTATATAAACCGGAGGGTTTTAGTCCGTGGGACTAACAACAATCATACCATAGGCTAGCTTCTAGGGTTTAGCCTCCTTGATCTCGTGGTAGATCTACTCTTGTACTACCCATATCATCAATATTAATCAAGCAGGAGTAGGGTATTACCTCCATCGAGAGGGCCCGAACATGGATAAAAACATCGTGTCCCCTGTTTCCTGTTACCATCTGCCTAGACGCACAGTTCGGGACCCCCTACCCGAGATCCGCCGGTTTTGACACCGACAGTGAGGACGCCCTTGCTCCCTGGCATCTTCATGAGGTTGTAGGCCGGGTGAGACGCCGCCATGAAGTGAGCAAGAGCCAAGTACTCGAGTATGGCATTGTACGGGAGACAGATGTGGGCGATGTCGAAGTCTACCAGATTAGTGCGGTAAATTGTCGCGCGTGCCGAAGGTGACGGGGAGGCGGATCTGCCCCAGAGAGTAGGTAGCTCCGCCGCCTACTCCTGAAAAAGGCTTGCTGAGGTTGAGCCTCTCGGGCGGCACGTGGAGGAGGCTGAAGGCTTCTACGGAGAGCAAGTTGAGGCTGGCACCACCATCGATGAGGGTCTTGGTTACGGCCACGTTGCAAATGGTAGGTGTACAGAGCATTGGGAGTGCGCCGGAGCCGGCGGTGGAACCAGGGTGGTCTTCCGAGTTGAAGGTGAGGTCGGCCTCCTGCGAAGCCCAACTGGCGGAGCCCCTGGGCGCTTGGAGGCTGCTCCAATCTGACGGAGGAAAGGCTTGACGTGGCGATCTGAAGGCGGCGCTTGGGAGCCACCCAGCAGTGCCGCGACTACGTGGTGCGCCGGCGCCACGTAGCGCGCGGGCAAGAGGTTGCGGAGTTCTTCCCAGGACGCCATCGTGGATCCTGGGAAGTTGAGCAGCCAGACGTGTGGCTCGCCGGCGAGTGCCATGGGGAACCAGTTGGCCATGATCTTGTCCTCGCCTCCGGCTTCCAAAGCAAACCCTTAAGGCTTGAGCCCCAGGTGGAGTGCTGGACCAAGGAATTCAAGGAGTACCTGATGCACTGCTGGAGAAGGAAGAAGACACGGAGCGCGTGGCCCGACAGGCCACGACATACTTCATCCAAGACGGCGAGTTGTACATGAAACAGCCGAATGATGTCACGCTGCGCTGCATCTCTAGCGATCAAGGAAGGGAGCTCTTGGTTGACATACACGGCGGGGACTGCGGACATCACTCATCGTCGCGGACCCTTGTCGGCAAGGTGTTCCGCAGCGGATTCTATTAGCCCATAGCGCTCAACGATGCAGCCGAACTGGTGAAGTCTTGTGAAGCTTGCCAACTCCACGCCAAGAAGATCCATCAGCCTGCACAGGGCCTCCAAACCATCCCGCTCACGTGGTCGTTCGCGGTCCGGGGGCTGGATATCCTGGGCCCATTCCCACGAGCGCCAGGGGGCTACCGCTATCTCTACGTCGCCATTGACAAGTTCACCAAGTGTGTGGAAGTGGAAGTCGTCCGTACCATTCCGGCCGGCTCTGCTGTCAAGTTCATCAAGGGCCTCGTGAGCCGCTTCGGGGTCCCCAATCGCATCATCACAGATAATGGCTCGCGGTTTACTAGTAACCTCTTCAAAACCCTCATGCTAACCTTGAACGCAGATCTGCTACGCCGGTGGCCCACCCGGGAGCAACGGTCAGTCAACGCAGCTAACGCTGAGGTCCTGAGGGGCCTCAAGACCAGGACCTTCAAGAAGAAGCTGGAAGCCTGCGGCAGGGGCTGGCACAACGAACTCCAGTTCGTGTTGTGGTCCATTCGCACCACTGCCACCAAGCCAACAGGCGAGACTCCATTCTTCCTCTTCCGTGGAGCTGAGGCGGTCCTCCCTCATGAAGTCAAGCATCGTTCCGCACGGGTCCTGGCGTTCGACGAACCGCACCAGGACGGCACACGGAGGATGGACCTCGTGCTGGGGGAGGAGCGCCGTCATGAAGCCGCACTAAGGGCGGCAAGGTACCAGCAAGCTCTGCGGCGGTACCATTGTCACAACATCCGCTCCAGGACGCTCGAGGTAGGCAACCTCGTCCTAAGGCGGGTCCTCTCCAGGGAAGGGCTGCACAAGCTTTCGCCCATGTGGGAGGGCCCGTTCAGGGTCGTTCACGTCTCCAGGCCGGGTGCCGCGCGCCTGGAGAGGCAGGATGGGACACCCGTCGTAATGCACAGAACATCCGGCACCTCCGGAAGTTCTATCCTCAAGCAAGGCCCGTAGCCTCGAGAAGCAAGGCTCAGAGCTCGAGAAGAAAGGCCCAGAGCACGTGAAGAAGGCCCAAGGCACAGTGAAGAATCGCCGCCCGTGACACTCTCACGTAATAATGAGTTGGGGCTGTACACACCCCGGAGCCTCAGGAGCGCCTACCTCAGGCCCTGGGGCTCCCTCCCACGCCATGTGGACATCACTTAAATCCGCGCTGGTGAGAAGACTTGAAGACTAGGTTAGGTGCCGGACGCGGATTTTCATTTGCTTTCCGCAATTGGCTTGCTTTTCCTTAATCAGAGTTGCTCTTGGTGTTCGTTGCTGATTTGGTTCCCCAGCCTTTTCACCGCCCTTTTTCGGCTCTAGTTTCTCTTGTTCTCTCTCTCGCCTACCTCACGAGGGGGGTAAGCAAGTGCCCTCACGAGCATTTCTATTCTCTTTGCCTTCTCGCGACCTACCCTCGTTCGAGCCTGGAAGCTGGCACACCTCTCCTAAATCCGTGCCCCTCGGGTACCGCGATACAAGGCGCCAAGTCGAGGCTTGGATGAACGGCAAATCCTAGGTACACCCCCTAACGAATTTTTTGTTGCAGTTTCCGAGCAACGCGGGCACCGCGCGAGGGAAAGGGTTTCCCAAACGCGCCAGGTTAAGTTGTTTTTGCACAAAATAGCAGCATGGCGTGGGAAACGACTTGCACAATGCATTAACTAAAGAACCACAGTTCGATACACGCACCTCTGGGCCCATACTGGATTTTGTTTTCGGATGCAGGAAAGAGAGAAAAAGCTAAGCAAAGTAATGTTGAAGCAGTCCGCGGAGGCAGGCCCTTGGCGACGCCCCAAGCCTAGCCGGACCCCACCTCGTGCTTCACGGAGGCGCGACTGCGAGATGACCCGCTGCCTCCTTCGAAGTGGGCACGGCGATGTGGCGGCTGGTCGTGGCCGCCACTGCTGGAGCTATCACCAGAGAAGTAGTCGCTGTAGCTGGAGGAGACGCGGCCGCTGCCAAAGGCAGCCTCGCCCTCATCCTCATCACGACCGTCGCCAAGGCCAAGCACCTCCTCACCGTCGTTTGCCTCGGGGCAGCACCCGGCGCGGCAGCCATCCTCCCCGAACACCCTCACATAGAGGGTCGACTCACCATCGTACCTGAAATGAAGGGTGCATCGCGTGCCCATGCCGCTGCGTGGCTTAACGTCTGCCGACCCACGGGTCGGCGACCAAGAGGCCTCCTGCTGCAGTTCGTCACTTCCGCAGCCAGAGCCCGCCCGGACCAGAGGCCGACAGTTCACCGGCGAAGAAGCACGGAAGTTGGAGCCAGTTGCTGACCGGGCTCTCTGACCAGACAACAAACTCCGGCGACATCTCGGCGGAGTGGAAGCGCGAGCGGGGAGGCCACGCCACCATCGCGCGCCTCCCCTCATCGGCTAGACCACCATGGATGGGACGATCCCCGCCTCTTGCCACGACGCCACCACAACGGTGGGCCACGGCGGGGGTCGCGGTGTGCTTGCACGGACGGCCACGCCCGCGCTTGGGCGCCGGGGAGCCAGGGCCCTCGCGAGAGGCCTTCCCTTTCTCGGCGGCAGAGAACTTCTTTCGTGGCGCCATCGAGGGCACTGTCAGCAGTGGAGCAAGGAGGACGAAGCGAGCAAGCAAGGAGAAGATGGGCGACGGGGGCTCCGCCCCCTCCCCATTGATAGCGAAAGGAGGCCAACCGGCATCTCCCACGATCGCAGGTAATGATGGTTTTCCTTGCATGTCACAGAGACTCGTCAAATCATGCAGTTGCCGAGGTAGCGTGGGGAAGCGGAGACGCCCACGTCCAATCAACCGCCACGCGTCGACCGAGGCCGCAGGCTTTTTGTGGGTTCGGCGCCTGGAACTTGACCCTTGGCTTCACGCGGTTAAGCCCGAGCGCGCCTTGGGCCCGGGGACTACTGTCGGCGTTCTGGGAACATGGGTCCCCAGACTTGCCTGCCTGTGGCCCATGGCGTGGCTATGATGTGGGTCGTACGGCCCGTCTTCATCGACAAGGCATCCAAGACCTTCGCGAGGGTCCAAGCTTCGCGAGGCGGACAGTGCAAGACCTCCTCTGGAGTAGCCTAGCCACGAAGGCTCACGAGGAGTGGAGATATCAAGGCGGGGCAAACCTCACGACGCACTCGTGACGTAAGCCATGACGAACGGTGCCAGGCGGGTGCCAGTAAACCCTTAAGGTTCGAACACTGGGGTAGCCCGTGGAGGCTGGAGGAGGTCAACGGTGGAGATGAACAGTATCCCGTGGAGTCTCGTTTTGCGGTACGCCACACCCTCCCGGCGAATCGGACCCCATTTTCGACCGTAGGAGGTCCGTTTAAATCCGTTTACGGTACGCCACACCCTCCCGATCAACAGGACCCCGTTTTGACCGTGAGGAGGTCTGTTTCGTCCATTTTGAGGTACGCCACACCCCTCCCGATCAACAGGACCCCGTTTAACCGTAGGAGGTCTGTTTGGCCCGCTTTCTTGCACGCCACACCTCCCGATCAACAGGACCCCGTTTCGACCGTGGGAGGTCCGTTTAAATCCATTTTGCAAGACGCCACACCCTCCCGATCAACAGGACCCTGTTTCGACCGTAGGAGGTCCGTTTCGTCCGCTTTTGCGGTATGCCACACCCTCCCGATCAACAGGAACCCGTTTGACCGTGGGAGGTCCGTTTCTCTGCTTTTGCGGTATGCCACACCCCTCCCGATCAACAGGACCCCGTTCCGAACGTAGGAGGTCCGTTTCCTCCGTTGTGCGGTACGCCAGGCCTCGTTTCCATTGCCTGTTCCATACAAGCCCTCCCGATGAACACGACCACGCGTTCCGTTCCGACCCAGCCGGTTGGCTCCCACGCGTTCCGTTGCCTCCCGATGAACACGACGCATTCCGTTGCCTCCCCATGAACACAACGCATTCCGTTGCCTCCCCGTGAACATGACGCATTCCGTTGCCTCCCCATGAACACGACGACGACGTTGTTTCTCCGTTCCGACCCAGCCATGTACACGTGCCCTGGCCGTACGTATGCGCAAATAGGCGTTCAAGACCATGCTCATATGTACACATACGTGGCCGTATTTTCTTTCTTGCACCTTGGTCGCTGTACGTACGTGTACATGCTACGTGCGCGCCTCTACTATGACACTTGCACGCCTCTACATCGACCAATATGTACGTACACGTTCGCGACCAGAATGACACACTACGTACGCTTCGACCAGGTGGGTCCCGACTGTCAGGCACTTCCTCGCGTGCGAAGATGCAGCTGGTGGGTCCCAGCAGTCAGGGCGGCGAATCGTTTTTTTTTGCCCGAACGCACTTCCGTGCGTGCGAAGATGTAGCTGGTGGGTCCCAGAAGTCAGGGGGCGAATCATTTTTTTTTGCCCGGACGCACTTCCTTGTGTGCGAAGATGTAGCTGGTGGGTCCCAGCAGTCAGGGGGAAACGTTTTTTTTTTCACAAAATACAGTGGCCCGTCCGGTGGGTTCCAGCTGTCAGGTGGAGGAATCATTATTTTCCGCGTAATAAGGAGGCACTTCCTTGCTGCGGCCGTGGACCCAGCTGTCAGCCTCTCCACGTACAGTCCATGTCCGATGGAAGTCGTTCCTTGACCACGTTGACCATGCCGCACTGAGAGCACCAGGGCGGTGAATGACGGCAAGGCCTAGGAAGGGGACGACGCGGAGCCGGGGAAGACGCGATAGTGGAAGCCCGCGCGGAGAGGAGTACGAGGGTTCACCGTTCGGCCGCGTGTGAGCCGGCTGCCGCCAGGCTGGCCAACAAGTGGAATAGTAGGGGCGGTGAGGCCTCCGCAGCACATCCGACCATGGGAGGCCGGAGCATGCGGCACGACCGGGCGCTGCTTTGGGCGGCCGAGCAAGAAGACCAGAGGTTGAAGAAGCACCACGCCGTTGGATGGACATCAGACGATTCATTGGAGCTAGAATCGTTTATATTGACTAAGTTGAGAAAGCCCTCCGTTCCGTCAACTTAGTAGGCCCATTAAGTCAGCCTCCCACCAAGGTGGGTCCCAGCCTAGCAGGGGTATTCATTTTTTGTGCGTAATAAGGAGGCACTTCCGGTGGGTCCGAGCCGACAGGGGGGAACATTTTTTTCGCGAACATCGGTGGCCCGTCGGGTGGGTCCCAGAGTCGAGGGCAAACATTTTTTTCAAGCGATATCTTGGTGGGCGTCCGGTGGGTCCCTCGCTGTCGGTGGAGGAATAATTATTTTCAGCGTAATAAGGAGGCACTTCCTTGCGGCTGCCACAGACCCACCTGTCACCTCTCCACGCATAAAGATTCTTCCGATGGAATTCGGTCGTTGACCACATTGACCATGTCACGCCGAGAGCACCACGGCGGTGGACGATGGCGAGGCCGAGGAAGGGGACGACGCGGAGCCGGGGAAGACGCGGCAGTGGATGCCCACGCAGAGAGGCGTACGAGGGTTCACTGGTTGTCTGCTGCTGCCGTTGCAGAATAACAGGGGGTGTGAGTGAGTGGAGTGGAGGGATGGCCTGGCCAGCGGTGGGAGTAGTATGGGGACGGTGAGGCCTCTGCGGCAGCACAGCCGGCCACGGGAGGCAGGAGCAGGCGGCATGATCGGCGCTGCTTTGGGCGGCTGGAGCAAGAAGACCGGAGGTTGAAGAAGCACTACGGCCGTTGAATGGACATCGTACGGTCAGTCGAGCTAGAATCATGCATATTGACTAAGTTGACAAAGCCCTTCGTCCCCGTCAACTTAGTAGGCCCACTATACTGGGTCCCAGCTAGCAGGGGGAGTATTCATTTTTTTGTGCGTAATAAGGAGGCACTTCCTTGCGTGCGAAGATATAGCTGGTGGGTCCGAGCTGTTAGCGGTGGTAACATTTTTTTCATGAAATACAGAGGCCCTTTTGATGGGCCCCGGATGTCAGGTGGAGGAATCATTATTTTGCGCGTAATAAGGAGGCATTTCCTTGCGTGCGGCCGTGGACCCAGCTGTCAGCCTCTCCACGTACAGTCCACTTCAGATGCATGTCGGTCGTTGACCACGTTGACCACGCCACGCCGAGAGCACCAGGGCGGTGGACGACGGCGAGGCCTAGGAAGGGAACGACACGGAGGCAGGGAAGACTCGGCAGTTGTTTTTGTTTCCCACGCGGAGGGGAGTACGATCAGACGAGACTTTCTTGGTTCATCTGCCGTCGCCGGAGAATAACGGCAGGTGTGGGTGAGTAGAGGATGGCTAGGCCAGCGATGGGAGTACGGTGGGCGGTGAGGTGCACATGGCAAAGACAGCCGTCTTGAGGAGGAGGAGCAGGCAGTCCCGCTGGCGCTTGTTTGAGTGGCTGGAGCAGGAAGAGCAGAGATTGAAGAAGCACGGCGGCCGTTGGATGGACATCCAACAGTATATAGGCCATCTGTGGAAAGCCTCAAATCTGTGGAAAACAGCATACAGCCCATCTGCCATTATTTCAAATAATTTACAGCCCATTTGCTAATTCTTACGGGTTTTTTGGAGCCCATATTCTTTTTGTTAGCATTACAGCCCATATTGTGGCCACGGTTAAAAAATTATACGAAATTTTGCATATGCCGGTGCGGTCTGAACTGTTTTTAATCCCAAAATTTCGAGTCACATTCAGATTGATTTTAAAAATAAATGTATATCAATATAAAATCCAATAAATTGTCCACGCATAAAAATCAATGCAATTTAAAATCTCAAATTGAAAAAAAGATATTTGAAACTAATTGCCGGTTTGATGTGTTCTAAAAATGTACAACCCATTTCTCATTACTGATAGGACATTTTCTCGGCCAGCCGAATGAAGCTCTCCTCGTCTTGAAAGATTTGCAGCCCAACAGGCCTGATAAAGCGACTTACTTGACAAATCACAAAAAAACTGGGCTAGCCATTTTCGTAAAGAAAAAACTACCGGGTTGGTCTGTGGTAAACATAAAAGAAAAGGTTGTCTAGACAGCCAGAGTGTCCCGCATGCCCAGCTTGACACCCTGCTTCCGCCTCAAAAACAAATTAGATAAACGCCACTCCAATTATGGCGATTTATAAAAATGCCACTACAATTTCCAAACTTTGAAAAATGCCATCGCAATTTTGCAAACTTTGAAAAACGCCATACTGCAGTTTGCAAACTTTGAAAACGCCACTCCAGACTTCAAAAATGCCACTAGAAATGGCATGAAATGGCATTTTTCAAAGTTTGGAAATTGCAGTGGCATTTCTGATACACCAGATTTGGAGTGGCATTTATCAAATTAACCCAAAACAAAAATAATCGGGCGAGCTGATGGGTCCTCGTGTCGATGCCGTTGCCAGCAATTCTCTCATTTATTGACTACATTGACAATGGCATGGGACCCAGATGTCAGAAATCCACTAGGAGGAGCCATTCTTTTATTGGCTTGAAATAAGGAGGCACTTGCTTGCGTACTGCCATGACCTTGGTGGGTTCTTGCTGCCATCCTCTCCACGTACAATCATCTCCTGATTGTGTACGCGTCAACTTGCTAGGCTCACAAGTTAGCCTCTAAACCCGTGGAGGACAAATACAACCCACATAAAAAAATAACAGCCCATTCCATACGTTCAAACAGAAAGTTCAACATTCAGAGCAAAGTAACAGGTCTGATCCACATATAGAGCACTGAACTTCCACGTTGACAACCATCATAGCCAATTTAACTATCTACTCCCACTAATACTCTAGTAGCATACAAGTACTAACTTACTCTTATCTAACTAGACGATGCCGGCCGCCATCTGTGGTACACGCTAAACGCCGGCACCAGCGTCGTGCGCCTCGCCTCGGACTTGCAAGAGGTGCGATAGTGCATGTTGATCGCACACGTTGGCCCTTTCCATGCCGGCGTGGTCCACCGAAGCTTCGGCTTCCAAGCGGGAAATCCACTTGACGAGCTGGTAGTAAAAATCGGCGTCGCGAACACGTGCGTGCCCGACAGCCTCCAGGGCTATTTGCCGGGCGTCGGCCTCCACGTAGTCGGCCCAGTTGCAGGCGCTCTGCTCGCGACTCAGAGCGTCGGTGCGCTGCTGCTCCATGTCCCGCTAGCGGCACAAATCTGCGATACGCTGCTCCTCCACCAGGCGGTCACGCTCCAACAACTCCTGCTACTCCGCCATGCGGTCGCGCTCCAACAACTCCTCGATCTCCACATTGCCATCTAAAGACGGATAGAATGCCTCCTCCCTCCGTCTGCCTTCCGGTGAAAACCCGAACACTAGCTCCGGCGGTGATCGCCTCCGGCGTCGCCTACCGCGGGCGGGCGGGGGCATGGCGAACGTGGCGAGCAACGTCGGGCCGGTGGGGGCTTATGAGGATATGGCGAGTTGGGTCACGGTGGCACCGGAGAAGGCCGGGAAACAGTACTTATAGGCGGAAGGTAGCGCGACGGTCATCGGAATTCAATGCATAATGGCTTAGCGCGGCAGCTTGCCGTGGAAAACTAGAGAAACTGAAATTATGACTGTGTCGTCCCGTCTGGGTCGCACGCCGGCATGGCGGTCAAACAAGTGCACTCGAATCATCTCCATCCTTGTCAATAATGATTCCACGGATTTAAAAAGCCCGCAACAATTAAAGTGTATCTTTTTCGCATCAGTTAGCTGCCTTAATTATGGCTGGCTGCATGCTGGCACTCAGAATTGCTCGCAGCAAGACGCTGGCAAGATGCAACGAGTCGCAGCCGAGGGCACGCATGCAGCCACTTAAATCGCTGGAATTAATTAGGCTTAAACTTCTGCATGCCGTTAATTATTGCCATGCCTTGGTCTTGCTGCTTTGCTCACGGGACTAATAAACCCGGACGGAGGGAGTACCTTGGTTGGTGAGAGGTTTGAATTAAGCCCTACAAACCAAAAAGGAGGTACTAGTACGTGCGTGATCCACTATTTATTCGTGTAGGATCAAGTAGGTCGTTTCTCGAATTGAGCCCTGCAAACCGGAAAGGAGGTAGTACGTGTGTGATCCGCTATTTATCCGTGTAGGATCGATAGTGTAGCTTGTCAGTTTCTTCAGAGGTAGGCATTTTTATCCGTGTAGGATCGATAGTGTAGCTTGTCAGTTTCTTCAGAGGTAGGCATTTTTATTCAAAAAACTGCCACTTTGCATCTTGCGTCACAAATAAAACTGCCAGGAGCGCATTTGTAGGCTAGCTAGTGATCGATCGGTAACTTGTAAACACTGAGCGAACAGAAATAAGTAACTGTAATTGCATCTCAATGATTCACAGATCATATATAAATATGTAGCTCCAAAAGCAAAGATCAGCCACTTCGGATCTTGCGTCGCAACTAAAACTAACTAGTACGATTCCCATACATAAGATCAACATGTTAATGCATCTCAATGATTCACAGATCATATACAAATATGTAGCTCCAAAAGCAAAGATCTAGAAAAAACATTTGTTCTTCCTACTAACATTGATGCTTCTCTTGGCCAACATTCAGTACAGAATGAAAGACAAATTTGTTTGTGAAGTCTACAATTCCTCCTGCAAACGTAAGTGGTTTCACCAACAGCTAGAACCATGAGAATGAACCACACATGATGGAGGAACATCCACTGCAATATGATTTGGTCTTCTCTCGATCACACCGCGAGACTATTTTTGGAATACAAACTTTAACTTAGGCAAAATGATGCCCATTGTATAATCGTACCAAAGCAATGAAGCACCTAGTGTTGGCCAATAAATAGTATGCAAGATTACTTTTTCTGCAGTCCATGAAGTGACTATCCAATCTTTACGTGTCTATTTTCAAATGGCACCGCATGCAAGTGACTATACTATTCTCTTGTGCAGTTCAACCAAAATTGCGGACACTTTGTTTGTTTGCCAAATAGCAACGGGCGTACATCTTTGTGCGCACAAATATCAAGCAGCTAGTAAACATATACCACACCTTGTATTTTCGGTTTAAACATGTCTCTTCCGCTTAGCATCCGCTCATGTTCTCAGACCGGACAATCTGATACAGCTTATGTTTTGCCTCGACAATTTCATACTGAATTGATTTGCTGGTTCGTAGCAGAAATATAGCGCCTATTCTTCATCGCACCAAGGATATCCATGTTCACGGTGATGGAAGAGGTGAAATCGATACAACCGAAATTGAGCATCCAATCATTGAATCTTGTCCTGCACATCCAATGTAGGTCCACCCTGCCAATAAATTCACATGCAAACCACTAGTATTACTATCTAATGACAGTACAAAAAGAGTAGCAAGATAGTAGCAAACCATGTACCTTCGTAATGAACAGCTCATAGTGCCACCATGTAACATCCCAAAATTCTAAATTTTGGAATGTTATAATAAATAAATAGTTTTGATTGATTGATTGTTTGTTGTGTGATTGATTGAGTGAAATTGAGTGGAATTTGAAACTTTTTGAAAGTTGAATGAGAGGGAATGAAATGACTTTCCTCGACTTTCACTTTGCCTTTTATATCCATGAATTCAAATTCAATTCAAACACAAAACCCTAGAGAGAAGATTATATGACTTCTTCCATTTGAATAAATGAAAAGGGTTTTGAAAAGATTTGAATTCTGTTTGAAAATATTTCAAGTTTTAGAAACTTTATGCAACTTAATGATTTTCATGAGAGAAGATAAAATGACTTCCTCAATTATATGAAATATTAGTTGGAAGTTAAAAAGAATCAAATTGAAAGTCATTTGAAGGTATTTTGAAACTCCCCTTCAAATTTGGAATTATTTGGATTTTATTCAAATTATTTTTCTCCTAAAAATAAATAAATGGAAAAATGGGTAAAATGATTCCCTTCAATGGAAAATTAGGAGAAAATAAATTTGAAGTCATTTTTGGTATTTTTAAAATGATTTTTATTGGATTTTATTAGAATGTAAACACTCTTTGTATTATTTGAATTTTTGTGTATTTTATTTGAAGCTAGAATAAAGTTCATCGTGTAGGAAATGTTTTTCTGAAAATTTTGATATATATATATGTCCTATATAAAAATGTATATATTATATATATATTCCCCCTCTCCCTAATTCAAAAAAAAAAGAAAAGGACCCAGGCGCCCGGCCAGTCCTCGGCCACCAGGCCGAGGCCCACCAGTAATCGACCGCCCCAAGACCTGAGAGCTGCCCACGGCCGACCGATCCCCCCTGAATCCCACCGGTCGGTCGCCTGACCGCAACACACCTCCCTCCCTCTCGCCGATAGGTGGACCCCGCCACCTTCTTCCTCCCCAAGCCGACGCCACCGCGCCGCCGCTCGCCGGAAATCCCGAGATCTCCGTGATCCTCCCGATCCCCGCCCGACCTGCCCTCCTCCAAGTCGAGGCCCCCCTATATATACCCCCCCCCCTCGACCCCGTTCCCCCCCTCGCCCGACCCCTCTCCCTCGCCAGATCGCTCATGGGAGACCCGAGCCGCCCGTGCCATTGCCCACCCCGACCACCTCCGACCGCCCCAGGCTCCACCGAAGTCGACCAACCGAACCCCTCGCCACGCCGCACTCATGAACCTCCCCGCCGACGTCCCAGACCACCGGAGCCGCTGGAGCCGTCGTCGCCCGAGCCGCCGTCGCCGTCGCCGCCTCGGTAAGTCGCCGGAGCTCCCGTCGCCGTTCGATCTAGATCGTAGGGTTAGGATAGATCTCCCCGAAGGGGTACGTTTTATTTAGGTTTAGTTTAAGTGAACCGGTTTTATTCCGGTTTAGATCGGTTTTTATTAGGGTTTAGTTGGACGCCGACGCGGTTTGTTTTCTGTTAAACCGCAAGCGTAGTTTAGTTATTTAACGCCGAAGCGTTAGATAGGCCCATTAGCCAGTTTTTCGTTTTAGTTTTATTTTTAGTTTCCTGTTTTAATAGAATAGTTTCAGTTTTGTAAAATTCATATCTTTTAATCTACTTAATATTTTTAAGTGATTCTTTTTTTGTTGGTTTGCAAATTTATTGTAGTTTCTGTAGAAAATATAATTAATCATTTAAAATTATTTAAAATTGCTTTATTTTAGATTTAGACAGAATAGTAATTCTGCTATAAAATGAGTTAGGAATATTATTTTTTAGTGATTCTTTTTGTCACAACTTTGTTTTGACATTACCTAACCATAGGTATTTATTTGGGCATTTTAGAATTAATAAAAAAATAGTTTTAATCAGAATCATGATATTCCTATTTATTTAACTAGCTACTATTTTCCTATTGTTTTAATTAGCAAATAAATTTATTTTTCCTATGTGATAGTTTATTCTAGGTTAGTTTCTGTAACTTTAGAACATGAACTTTTATTTATAATAAATAAAACTTTTATTTTATTTTTTCTTGCTAGGATTGTTTTAGGCCTAATAGGAGTTTTATAATAGCTTTTAAGGTGATTCTTTTTGCTCCTAGTTGCTTGATGATTTCTTTTCAGTTAGGTAGCATAAACCCATGCTTAGGTTCTGTTAAGAAAAGTTTTAGTTGTGTAAAACTATTTCTTAGTTGATGCTTGATGTGGTGAAAACCGTGATTTGTTTTCTCCAGTTTTCTTTTGGTAGTTTTGTTGTGTAGTTTTCCTTTGTTTTTATTTGGTGTCCCTTGATTTGCATTTTTATTGTTGGTTTTATTATGAGTGTTAGAATTGTTTGCTAGGATGTTTGCTTATATGAATGCTATGACTATATAGATTTTCAACGGAGTGACGAATAGTTCTACCAAGTCACTATTCGAGAGTGTTGTTATCTTCATCAACTTACCAGGCAAGTTCACTTTGACCATGCTTTCATACCTATGTTTTTATTGCATTTAGTGGCATCTTTGCAACAACCCTACAGTAGTGATATTGAATTCTTGTAAGTAGTATGCATGAGGTAGGAACCCATCACCTCATTACCAAGCCCGGACGATATTTTATTTTAATGCTACGCTATAGTAGACGGGTTTGGTATGAGTGCACGAGAGTGGTGTGAGAATGGAGGATATACGCCAATGACGACAACTCCATGATGGAATCTGCAAGGACTGCATCTTCAAGGCCTCAAGACTTCAAGACTCGAGACAAGAATTCAATACACACCTACTGGGTGAAGGATGGTTGACGGGCACCTGGAGAAACCAAAGGGTTGGCCGGGATGCATGGAGAAGCGCCATGACATCTTGCGGAAAGCTTCACCCAGACTCAAAGAGACGGAAGAATACTTCATGCCCGGAAGCTTACCGTGCAACCGCAAGTCAATATGGGCTCTGGCTTGGTTGACCTTAGTTGTGACTCTGGCTGGGACGGTGCTAGCAGATGTAGAACTACGGTAGGATTGGATGAGCACCGGATGCTGGTCGTGGAACTCTTCGGAAGACCATGTTTGGTCATCTTGTTCTCAAACACCACTGAAGTGCGAGAACGTAAAAGAGGGATCGAATCTTGCGGGTAAAGTGTACAAACCTCTGCAGAGGGTTAAAATCTAATCGATTAGCCGTGTCCCTGATTCACGGACAATTTGAGCCTCCGGACTTGGATCTATCTCGGAACTCTCAACACCGGATCGATAACTTAATTGTGGGCAACTTATGATGAATTTGGGCTATGAGACATCGGTTGGCGGAACCATGTCATGATAGAAAAATCTATAGTACAGACTTCATTTATTCCTTTGATGTAGGGAAAATAAAATCAGCTTTTACGTAAACAAAACTCGAATCTGAGCCACAAAGCCATACCGCATATAGTATAGTTTATCATCCTGCTTTCTCTTATTGTGATCTTGCCGGTACATTCAATGTAATCGACCTACACGGCTGCAACGTATCATGTTGCGTATATTTACTTCCGACGAGTAAGAGTACGATACATGAGGTTACGGTCTACACTCAACCTGCCGATGGCGTTGATGGGACTCCACACCCGATTACTTGTTTCCGCTGAGACTTATGAGGTATATATCAGTTTTACGTTAATTATACATGTGATTGCACTTTGATATATACATTGATGTACTGTGTGTGCCAGCATACTGATCCAGGTATGGCACATCAACATAGAGGCTTGACCGTCTGAGGTCGGGTCGCTACACACCAATTGGATATAAAGGTTTGAAAAAAAACATGCTCCTAATGTTGAACCAATTGGACTTTTTGTGCAGTTCCACTAAAATCGAGCAACCCTGTTTGCATAGATATTTAAAGTGTGATTACTCTAAAAGTGGCACTAGTTGAAGCATAGACTCACAAATATAAGCATTCCAATTTCTTAATGGGAAAAGGTAGCAAGACTGTTTCTAACCACCTGTTTGAAGGAATAAATAAAGCAACAACGGATAATGTCAGGAAGGCATACATAGTTTCTTTTTTGAAAAACTGAGCCATTCTGACCTTTCCTCTTCTTTTAAGTGAATTTTGTGCAGTTCTACTAAAATAAAATGCCATCACCGCCTTGACAATTCAGTGACACTGTACAAAAGGAAATGCCTTAACTTTACATCATGATGTCAGGTACGTAGTCGACAGGCATTAGAGACAAACATACAGACCTCCTCCGATAACATAATGAACATTAATTTTAACAAAGGTGTGACTAGCTTTACCGGGATAATTTGAGTGAACTCTACACCCTTTGTTCCTTAATATAAGATGTTTTCGTGGTTCAATTTAAAGTACCCAAACGTCTAGTATTTAGAAAAATAGGTAGTAGTTTTCTTGAGCATATATCTGGGAAAGCTTGCCACACTTTATTTATGTCCATACGCTAATGCAACACCATTCGAATACTACAAATTAATCCAGTGGTTAGTGCAACAGCAGAGTAGTTAGTTTATTACAGTGCAGTACAAGACAATGGTTTTACTTGAACAGATTTCAATAAACTCTAGCAATCGGAAGGTTTCTATAAGAATTAACAATACAAAATGTAAAGGTAACAAGTTTCAGCATTGGTATACTAGTTGTGCATGAGCATTAAACCAAATACAAAAGTCTGAAGGTAACTAGCATTATTAACTAATGACAGTATAAAAAAATTACAAACCATGTACCTCCAAGGTAAATATCATTTCGAACTCAGGGGGACCTTAAAAATTGCTATCCCGATCTTGATAATCGATCAAACATAAAAATGTGATCGAACAAATCAAGAGAACGGCCGGAGGAGGAGGTGCCCACTCTTGACCTTTCCTCTTGTCTTCATAATTGTCTATGCAGTTTAACCAAAATAAAATGACATCAGCGCCTTGGCATTTTGGTGACACTGTATAAAATAATTAACTTATCTCATGAAAGTGAGGTATGTAATCTATAAGCATTAACAGTGCAAAAATCTGAAGGTAGTAACAAGTTTCATCGTTCATATACTGGCTGTGTAACAACATTAGAATGCCTTAGCTGAAAAGCTTTAATACGTCCACAATCAACAGCTAACCCTGAAATAATCCAGTGACATTAAATGGCATTGCTTAAATTTATCGGTGGCATTAGACTGAGAGCGGCATTAGTTGAATGTGGCATCACTTTAGCAGTAGCATTGCTTGACTTGACCGTTGGCGTTATACTAACAGCAAAAAAGTGGCAATAAGAGAATGGGAGGCCCATTCGGACAGTGGGCACACTAGTACGATGTACCTCCACGGACGCAGAGTGGTGAGGGAGGTATGGTTGCCCAGAGCAACAAATATCCAGGCAGCATATGTGGATTACGTCCCATTTTTGTTCTCTTTAGCCACATTTTTCCTATGCGAGGACAACAAACCGATCGACCTGGTCATTCTCTATTGCGTTGTCATGCATTTCTACTCTTCTTCAACCAAGAGACACGAGACTCGTTCCTTAGCTACTGATTTTCCCCTTTTCAACCTAGATGCGGGTTCGATGCCTACTCTCTTGGACAGTACAATCTCCCTTCCTTTCCTTATTCAACCCAAACATGGATTAGTCTGCATGAAGTAGGGTTTCCTTTAATAGTGCAAATTATGGTTTTCGTCTGCGTGGCCAGCAGAGCAGAGGATAGCAAATTGGGAAGATGGTGGAGTGCAAAAAAGATCCACATGCAACGACGTGGCAGATGGGGCAATAGAACAAGGTTATGGTTCGAAAAGAGGTAGCATACCTCAGGGTCGGCGGGAAGTGGCTTCGCTCGTGGTCGTCATCCTCCGCACACACTACGGCAGCGAGCTTGGGGACGGAGGCCATCCCTGCTGGGCGCTTAGGGTTCTGAGAGGACTGCCTTGTCGTCAGTCGTGACCTCTCTCGGCCCGATTTACGAAAAGGCCAACACCGCACGCCCTTTTCTTCCCAATGGATCTGTGACCACCAGGTGAGGAGGGAGAGAGGGCCGTCTTTTCTTAGATCTGGAGAGAGGGTGGTAGTGTGAGAAGCAAGTGGGCAGCCCTTAGCAAGAAAGCGGCTGAAGCTCCGGCCTATATATCTTTTTATACTACTAGTAATCTTTGGAGGTGGAGTAGTGGTAGAGTAGTTTATATTTTCTCTGCGTCTGATGCAGCTTAGTCGTGCTTCAAAACTGATCGGCACACCATTAAAAAAATAAAGGTCGATAACTAATGCGGCACCTCGGGCCAACGCGGCCAGATCGCGTTTTGCACGAGAAATTACACACCATGTTTCGTTGACATGTGGTCCCGTTCCAACATATCAGTGAGACGACGGGCGAGTAGTAGGAGTATTTCGAGCGGACGTGTAGGCCGGGGCGCCCCTTCGTGAACCGTGGCAAACTGGCAACCGCCCACCGACTCTTCGCCTTTCCCTCTCGATTTGGAACTGCTGTCGCACGCTCTTCCTCTCCCTCCTCCATTTTCCTTCAGCCCTTCACCCTTTCTTCTGCCATTGTTCGATCGTCTTCTCCATGGAGGGAACAGGCCGGAAACGACCCAGTTATTCTTGCCCCAATCCCGAAAGATGACGTGGTGGAGGAACTCATTGATCGGTGCGACGTCATCACCTCGGCTAGCATGGCAGGTTCGTTCAAGCCCATTCTCGACTCAACTAATAACATCATTACAAGGAACCCAAGAGTCAAGGAGCGGTTTGATCTCCCCTATCTTCTTCGTCGTGACCCTGATGACTGGCGCCGGCACGACGGAGGCCTCGCCCTGTGCAAGTTGACACCGCTTGATAATGATACGTATGATGTTAAGATGCCATCGCTTGAGGGCAAGGCTTGGGCGGGGGCAAATGGAGATTGGGTTGTTTACATTGGGTCCAACTGCGAGTGGGAACTTGTGAATGTGTACACTCGTGACCGGGTTCCACTTCCAAAAATCTCAGCAGACTGCCCAGAGGTTGAGCACACCGGTATTGTACGCACGTTCAAATATCAATTGACGCTCTTGGAATTACAACAACTATGAAGTTGTTGCTATCTTCGACAAGCTTGTTGCCGTCCTTAGTGGTTTGACTCGATGGATATTGCTCAAAAATCAGCTTATGTACACGGATGAGTATTGTGATGCAATTCAATACGAGGGCCTTGTGTTTGCTGCCACCACTCGTGGCACTGTTTTTGCATGGTATCCTCATAGTTTCGGTACCTTTGTCTTCCACCGTAGTTATAATTGTTTCATCCACATGCATGCGGGTTAGCAAGTTTCCCTTTACTAATTAACCTTCTTCTTGTGTTTCCAAGGTCCTGTGAACATCCCACCACCTATACTTGAAAAATTTTATAACCAAGGGGGAGATGACGATGGTGATGATCACGAGCATGAGGACGAGCAGCGCCCATATACTCTGTGGCGCCTGGCAACTAACTCCGATGGATCACCTCTTCTTGTGTGTATACAGCCCACTGATGATGTTACTGCTAAGGAAGCAGGTGTAGTCTCCCATGGTCGCACTCTCCGGACCTATTCCAACACCCATTGCATGGTATTCGGGGTGGATACTAGTGTGCTAGCGCCAACTCCTTCTCCCTGGTACAGAATTGATAGTCTTGGAGAAAACTCCCTCTTGCGTGGACAAAACTATCCGATGATGGTGAAAGGCGATCCAACTGCTGTTGACACAGCGTTACTAGTACCATTTATGAGAAGCAACTATGTCTATACCTCGGACATTTGGGTGGTTCCCTACCCTGGTACTGATATAGTAGGCCGCTTCAGCCTGGATGATCAGTCTTGCATTGGTCTCCAGATGGACAATGGATGTCCCGTCCCAGAGAATCACTTGTGGTTCAAAGCAAGCGTTTCCAACGCCGAGGAATGGTTGAGTTGAAGTTCATTTCATTGCTTGTTATTTGTTGTGTGGTGAAAACTTTAGTATTTATAATGTATCCTCGTTGTTGATGTGGGTTGTTGACCTGTTGTATGTAATAAAATGATATGCCTGTGATAAACTTACTAAATTTATGAATGGCTTTAGAGTCGCTTCTTTGAGTGAGTGGTGCGACGAGGCAAAAAATATTTTCCGAATACATAATTGTACGTGCATTGCAACAGGTTATCGGATGAGGCCAATCAACAATACTACCTCCATCTAGGTGAACAAGTCATTCGCGTAGTTCTAGGTCATCGATTTGAGCAATTAAATATGTGTTATATGTCGTGAAAAGTATATCACTAGATTTCTACATGGATGTAGTTTCTAAATATATATATTTTGTCACGTATAATACATATTTTGATAGTTAAATCGTCGACGTAGACCTACGCGAATGACTTATTCACCGAGACGGAGGTAGTACTAGTACACTATTTGTACTAGCTTCACATGCTTCGCGCATTGGGCGGGTGTTTTTACTGTAGCCATATGTTAATGTGTTCGCTGTATGTAACCAGCACCTCGAATCCTCGATACTAGTAGGAGTACTATATAGTAGGAGTAAGTAGTAGGAGTAGTAGGGTGGCATGGGCCAGAACAAGCATTCACGCCCGTGAGTACGGCACACGCCACCACCACGACATCCATCCGACACCATATTATTTCTTGGAGTCCGTGCTAGAGCAATCTCTTCAACCTTGTCGTTTCTCTAACTTCAGCCATCGCAAGCGGCGAGGTGGGGTTTGCCGATAGTCGGTTTCCTTAATCACTGCGGTCCCACTTGTAAGGCCAACTCCAACGCACGACCCCAAAAGAACCTCCGATTTGCACGAACTCCAACGATAATTTTGACTAGAAAAGCAAGACCAAAGAAAACAAGAACCACAAGAATACATTTTACTACTCCTGTAAGTTGGATTAGTGCCTTCTCAATGCATTAATTGTTGATCTGCGGAGGCTCGATCTTGCGTGCTTCTTTCTTCTTCGAGTGTAAAGAAGTAGACGTTGCTTCCTCGCATCTAGTCTCATGTCTAGCCTCTATTCTAGTAGGAGTATCAACAAGTGCACTAATCTCATCTCTAGCCTCTATGCTAGCTAAAAGTGATAGAACATCTACTAAATTGCGCTCTATCATGGATGTACTCTTCTTCCCAATACAAAAATTTGCATCCATTCTACTCCCTCCGTTGCACAATACATGCCTTCTATTTGTCAAAATATATATGTATCTAGACATGTTTTAGTATATAGGTACATCCATTTTTGGACAAATGGAAGTCAAGTATTTTGGAACGGAGGGAGTACACAATAAAAAATTTAAGTTAGCACAACTAGTCTAATCCGAGAGCACAACCGAAGATTTGGTCGGGTTCTTCCTCCTTTTGCCGGCACGTGGGACATCCGGCATCCAGGTCGTGTCATGAAAGAAAATAGAGTGGTAGTTGAAGCCACGAGATGTGCATCTTGGCTTAAACTGTAAATAGAATCTTACTACTATTGAGTAACTCCAAAAGCAGCCACCGAAGATCTTTATTGGATTTGTTTTTCATCACTAGCACGTCAAGGTGAAAGATGTGCAGGTTCAGTGGGTCCTCTTGTGTTTTCACTGACATATGGGGCCGCATGTGAGCAAACAGACGATGGGCTCCGCGCATCCGCTGGCTGGCTGAGAAGAGAGATAGAGGAGGGCTGAGCACGGACTGCAAGAAATTTGTTCTACGTACCTCGATATAGGCTCGATATAGTGGGGTGGCATGGGCCATAACTAGCATTCACGTCTAGCAGTACGGCACACGCCACCCACATGAGTCTCATCCGACACCACTTTTCTTGGAGTCCGTGCTACAGCCATCTCTTCTCCTTCCTGTTTTCTCAGCCATCGCGAGGTGGGCGGGGTGGGGGTTTGCCGATAGTCGGTTTGCTCAACTGCGGTCCCACTTGTAAGTGAAAATGCAACACCGCATGCATTCCCGCTTGAGCGGAGTGCCGGACCAACCGTGTGGGGGTGCGACGCGAACACGGAAGGCTTTTCCTTTTAAACTCGTAACTTGTAAAATTTGGTTCTGCTCCATGGCGCGACCGATAGATAGAAAATAACGATTTTGCCTAGAGTAATGAGAAGTTTGGTTCTGGCGCCGTTCATGCATGGAGTACGTACGAAAATTATAAGATAATTACTGTAGTATCATATACTACTACATGGATTTGACGGAAAGATAAAAATACATACGGATCCATCAATGACATCCTCATGCCCTAGTGCGCCGGGTCACCAACCGGCGTGTGAGGAGCAGCGGCGTTAATGGCGAGCTCAATGTGCTTCGAGCAGTGTCGTCCAAGGTTGCCCTGCGGTCCAAGAAGGTCAGCGTCCTATCGTCCTCCTCTTGCATGTAGTAGTCCTTGTGGACGATTTGCGCGTAGACGTGGGTGAGTATGTCGATGGTGTCTTGCTACGCCAGGCGCTGCGCGGTGAGCGCGACCTCGAGGTGGACATTCTCCGGCGTGACGGCGGGCAGTCGCAGGGCCACCAGTGCATCGAAGAGGTTGTCACCATAGTGGCCATTGAGGGTGGCGGGCATCGCAGAGCCTGGGCGCGTCGGCTGGAGGCTTACGTCAAAGTCGTCCGCAAGCTTCTTGACGACGGTGAACTTGTCGAGGAAACCGACGAGGACCTCGACGAACAAGGAGACGAAGCTGTCGTCCAAGCGGCCCCTCGCCCTGGCGGCCTCAAGAAATACTACCTGGAGACGTTCCTTGGTGCCGGGCGCAGCCGGCGTCGTGGACCATCCGACAGCCGGTGATGCTCGCGCCATCGCCTCCATGGGTCTAGCTTAGCTTCTAGTCAACTGATCTTGCGATTCGAGTGATCACTCTTGCCCTTGGTTAGCGTGCGTAGGTGCGTAGGATTTTGTACTACTCCTCGGCCCTCTACTGCACCTGCCTTTGGCTGTATGATAGGTGGGCCAGCCACCCCCGGGCCCACGTGTCATTCAGCCAAAGGCGCTTGTCGTAAGTCAATGAAGCTGCGCCCCCCCTCCGTCGGGTGCAGTATAGTCATCTCACCGGACCTCTAGTTGGGGTCAAATGAGAGAAGTTTGATGTTTACTGGTTTATTGGTCCCCTTGGCATACTCCGCCAAGTTTTGACCTTTGATTTAACTAATAAAATGTTAATGCATGTAAAAACAATGTTGTGTAAGTCACCGTACGAAAACCAAATAATCCCAAAATACTTGGGCACGGTGCATTAACTCCCTCCTTGTTTCTTATTTCGTGACATATCAACCAATGAGAGATGTGGGCCGTGCATGCTTTCAATGACTTGAGACTACCAAACATGACATGCAGTGTTTAGTTCATTGCATGTAATCCTATTAGTACTCTAGTTAGCAAAAAAATATTAAGTTCTCTCCCCGATAGGAATAAAACACCATGTATTTATTTACAAAGGGAGTAGTACATTTTTTGTGACATCAATTACTAGATATTGCTAGTCAAATACTAAAATCCAGATGGACGTGGTAGTACTCCTAAATCCAGACGGTGGTGCTACTAGTACTAATAGTAGTACTACCAATGTAGTAGTAGGAGTACTAGCACTGTACTACCCGTTGGTCAAATTATTACGTGCTTGTCGGTGTTTTGGGAACGGGGGTCCCCAGACTTGCCTGCCTACGGCCTGCGGCGTGGCTCAAGGGGTGGCCCATCAAGGCCCATCTTCATCAGCACAAGCTCAAGACCCTCGCGAGGGGCCAAGCCTCATGAGGCAGGCGACGAGGAGCTTCCTCACGCACGGCCTCGTCAGTTGGCTCGCGAGGAGGTGGAGAGATCAAGGCGGTACCTCACGAGGTGCCCATGACGCAAGCCATGACGGCCAAGGGCGCCCGGCGGGCGCCACCCGCACAAGGTCCTCCTTTCCTCTTTGGTGCAAAGGGAGCAAGCGCAGCAAGAGTATCAAGCAAAGGCGTCCATTTCGTGCAACAAGACCAAGACCGTCATGCAGCGGCAGGAAGGAAGTCATTGTGGAGCCCAAGCCAAGGCCACCACCAGAGCCTTTGACAAAGCGAGGACCAACTTTAGTCAGGATAAGTGTACTAGATGTTCCCCTTCAAAATGGCCAATTGGTGGCGCCCTTCCCGCTCAATATTTGGGGAGAGGCCCAGGGCCTTTGCCTATAAATAGGACTAGCTACCCACAAGGTAGAGGCATCAAGAAATATAGAGAGAGGCATCGAGAAATCTAGAGAGAGGCATCGAGAAATCTATAGAGAGGATCCAGCATCTGGGATCAGCAGAGAGAGCGACTAGACTCCTCCTAGCAGTTCATCGCACCAGCCAAGAACAGACCCTCGCAAGGCTGTTCTTCTTTGTATTGTTCATCATCGTCAGCCCAAGAGGCAATCCACCACACCACAAACTAGAGTAGGGTATTACACCACAATGGTGGCCCGAACTAGTATAAACCCTGTGTCTCTTGTGTTGTTCCTTTCATAGCTTAGATCTTAGCGAGGCGGCGAGGCGCAGGAAGGTAGAGGGTGAAATCTCCGCGCGCACCCCGGTGTTCGAACCTAGAGGGTCTGCCGGTACCTGAAATCCGCCATTTGGCGTGCCAGGTAGGGGTGCGCCGGAACTTGTCATTTGCCGCCTTGTTCTTCGCCAACCACCGCATCCATGTCAGACGCTCGTCGGGCCCGCGCCAAGCGCCGAGCCGCTCTCGATTCCCGCGTCGCCCAGACGGCCCCCGTCGTGATCGTCCCGCCTGTTTCGTCAGCCGCCATCAACGCCGCCACCGGCCCGGCAGGGAACGAGCAACAACAAGCATCGCCCCAAAGACTCCGTCCGTGAGGCGAGACGGCCCGTACCGCTACTCCATCGCCGCCCCGCTGGTTCTTTCGTCCCCGTGCTCGCGCGCTACCATGGAGGCTCGAGCTGCGCCATCGCGCAAATGAGCTCCTGCGCTTATCGCCATGTCGACGACGTCACGAAGAGTGGCTCGACCGCCGCCGAAGCTCGTCCGCGCCGCAGGGGCTCCCTCGCCGCCCTTCTTCTCGCTGCACCCGCCGCTTGCTGGCGATGAAGCTCGGGCGCCTCACCGCCTCCCCTCAAGAAGGCGCTTATTCTAAGGCGCGTGGCCTCGGGCGGAACCCGCTCCATCCGGGCGCCACAAGAAGAAGAGCAGAGCTGCCAAGAAGTCCCTCGCCCCCAAGAAGCTACCCGAGTGCTCCCTGCACCGGCTCGTCTCGACCATGCTCCTGCTCCAGCACGCCAAGACCCCGCGCTGCTCCCAGCTGCAGCGCATGGAGACCTGCAAGACCAGGATCTGCGTCACCAAACGCCCCCCGTGGCCACAGGAGGCTGCCGCGCCTTCGCCGCCAAGCTGCGTAGCGTCGCGTGGCCCGACAAGTTCAAGCCAGACCTGCCTCCTCGCTACGACGGCACGGCCGACCCTGCGGAGTTCCTCCAGCTCGATGAGATGGGCATTGAAGCCGCCCGGGGACGAGAAGGTCATGGCGAACTGGTTTCCCATGGCACTCAAGGACGAAGCTCGCACTGCTCTGAACTCGCTCCCAAGACGATCTCCTCCTGGGGACGAGATGCGCACCCGCTTCATCGCCACCTTCCAAGGTATTTCATGACCGGCCTCCGGCCGTGAGCGACATGCGCCGCATAAAGCAGCAGCTGGGGAGACCTGCGAAGTACATCCAAAGCTTCAACAACGCACGCCTCAAGATTCCCAAGGTGATCGAGGAGGCCATCATATCCGCCTTCTCCGACGGTGTGCGTAGACGTCAAGATGAAGGAGGAGTCATGGCGATGCATGAAGATCTGTGCACTTCCTTGGAGCTGTTCAACTTGGCAACCAAGTGCGCCAGGGCTGAGGAAGGGCGCCTTTCCCTCCTCGAGCTGCCAGCCGCAGACACAGAAGAGAAGAAATCCAAGGCCAAGGACGTGAAGCGCAGCTTGGCGTGAGGCGGAGCGCGGACGCCGGCAGAGAGCGACATCGTCCAGCTTCAAAGCTGAGCTCCTCGAGCTGATCTAGGGCGGGGGATAAGAACCACTCGTCGAACTTGGGTTGGACCTTGCAGTTGGTACTGAACATGCGGATGTCAAGGCGTCTGGCTGGCCCAGGTGCGGCGAAAGGATCTTGGAGATCGCGCCATGCGTTTGCAATCCCCGCCGCAGAGGCAGCTGTCGACGGTGAGGTTGAGGGGACGAAGCCAGAGGGGGCGCCACCGCCGGGAGAGCAGGCGGTCCGCACGGCAGATTTGGTGGGGAGGAGGCCGATGATGACGAGCAGCATGTCGTTGGGGAGGCTGCTGATGAAGTCCAGGCTCGCCGGATGCAGTTTTGGCTCGAGCCGCCTCCGCTTGTTGGCTGCCTCGCCGTCCATCTCAACCGGTGGCGACACCGGTGTACACGTGTGTTGGTGTGCGTTGTGTGTTGGGTGTGCGCGAGTGCGTCCTTCTATGCATGCCGCCGCGCAGTGGTGAATTGTGCGTGAGTGCGTCCTGCGCGCGCAAGAAGTTTGTCCTCAATGCACCCTCAATTTACTAGCGTGCGGGGTGCTACCCCGAGTGGTTTCAACTTTGTACTTCACCGTGTGTCAGATGGACCTCTTGTTTACTTATTTTCACCCACTACCACATGGGCCAGCAAACGAAGATACAGAACACGAGCTGACAAGGCAGCATGTGGATTGGTTGACCGGTGAACTAAACAATACGGAGCTATACGGTGACACAGTGAGCGTATAATCCGTCGGTATAGAGAGTTCGAGTGAGAGGGAGGCCCGTGAGAGATAGCAGAGAGAGAGAGAAAGAGCTACTCCCTCCGTTCGATAATGTAGTTCCAACATTTTTTTAAGTCAATCTTTTGAAACTTTGACCAAGTTTATAAAGAAATTACTTATATCTAGAATACCAAAGATAAATGATAGTATGAAGTAAGTACATGTTTTGATGAATCTAATGATCGTTCCAGATGTAAATGTTTTTCTCCACATATACCTGGTCAAACTTTTCTGAGGTTTGACTTTTCAAAACATCCATATGCTTATGGACGTGACAGAGTCCCTAACTAGAGAGAGAGAGAGAGAGAGAGAGAGTGAGTGAGTGAAAAATGTGTGTGTGCGTGTGTGAAAGAGACATGGACAACAAACGATAAAAGTAGAGAAAAAGCGTGCGTGTCTTGTGCAAACATATCACACATGCATCTTCGACAACGGAGGCAAGGTGAGGAGATAGTGTGTGGTTGTTTGGAACCGAGAGAGCAAGACCCCTAGCACATGGCCAAGAGGGGTCTGACAAACAAGGGAGAGAGGTCGAGAGAGACGTACGGAGAAAATGCAGACATGGGGAGGAGAGAGTGTATGTTTGTCATAGAGATCCCCGAGATCGTGGATGGGACTACATGGGTGGGAGATCGAGTGACAAGGTGTGTGCGCGATAGAAGATGCCCCGAGAGATATCGAGATAGACGTATGGATGGAAGGAGACAATATGTGTGTTCCTGATGGCTAGTAAGAGATAATCATACTTAGGAGGGGGGGAGTGCTTGCACCTATGATGGAGTGAGGGATCATGGTACTTAGGGGGGGTGTGTCACATGGAGAGAGAACAAGGGCGGAGAGTGTTGGATGGGTCTATATGTATAGCGCGAAAGTAGACATGTGTATGTGTGAACCAGGAGATATAAGGCTAGTTTGGCTTATGCGTCCGAGCATCTTTTGCCCGCCTGGGGTTGTGGCTGGATTTCATGCACGCTTGTTTGGTTGCTACCCTGTGAAAAAAGAAAGCCCGCTTGGCCTGGGTTCCTTGCACTTTAATTAGCCTGGCTGAACTCCGGACATCGCAAGTAGCCTCGCCCAAAGCGACCGACTTCAGATGCTGGCGTGCACAGTCGTGTGGCCACGAGGCTAACAGCAACATGGATGGATATTAGCATTAAATAATTGATGCATGGATTGATTGATGGGACATTGATGCTTTGCTGGCCTGCATGAACCATACGCTTCAAAGACCACACAAGCCCGGCCAGCAGAAATATTTTACATCTCCTAGGCGTGATCGCCATCAAGGCATGAGGGTCGTGTCACGAACCAAACTGACCAATAAAGTTTGAGAGAGATTGAGGAGCCCCGATAAAGCTGAGTGGTGCGTCGAGATAGCTGAGAGGGGAAAGAGATATTCCATCCGGCCGATAATGCAAAGTGCATGTAAATTTTTAGAAGTCAAACTTTGGAAACTTTCATCGTGTTTACGCAAATGTTATTTATATCTACAATACCAAAGATACATCATACAAAACTACATCTCATGGTGAATCTAATGGTATATGTTTGCCGTACTAGATGTAATTCTTTTCTCCACGTACATGGTCAAACTTTGTGATGTTTGACTTGTCAATATATCTATATGCTATGGATCGAGCAGAGTGCCTCAGTCGAGACAGATCAAGTGCGTGTGAAGGAGAATGAGTAAGTGTGCAAAAAGAGTATGTGTGTGAAAGAGAAAGTGACAACAAACGATAAATTAGAGAGAGTGTGTGTTTTTTCGTTTCTTATGCGAACATATCATGCATGCATCTCCGAGATGGAAAAGCGAGGCGAGGAGATACACGAAGATAGCTAGTGTGTGATTGTTTGCAACGGAGAGAGACACCCCTGTAGCACATGTCCAATAGAGGTCTGGCCAACAAGGAACAAAGGTAGAGAGGGACACATGGATGGCATGGACGCATGGGGAGGGAGAGAGGGTGTGTTTGTGATAGAGAGATCTCGTCGAGATCGTGAGGGGACTATATGGGTGGGAGATCGAGGGAGTGCGTCTTGCCGATAGAAAGATGCCCCGAGATAAATCGAGATAGACCATGCACATGTTTGTGATGGAGACTAAGATTAGCTAGTCATATACATATAGGGGACCGTGTGTGCCTACAATTGAGTGAGAGACCATCATACTTGGCTAGCTGGGCATGAGATTGTGTGTGTGTGCGTGTGAGATGGAGAGAGAACGAGGGGAGAGATGGAGTTTTAGATGGGCCTATCGAAAAGTGCAGTGAGATATGCATGTGTATGTGTGACCTGTGGATGGAGAGTTTGAGAGAGGGGGAAGAGCCCGAGACAACAAAGTGGTGCGTGAGAGAGTTACGGGCAAAGAGCCAAGGAATTTGTGTGCGTGACGATGAGTGCACCCAAGATATCTAGCTTGGACTAGCTAGAGTATCATACATACTGTAAGTAGAGAGACCTATAGATGGTGTATATATGCATGTGAACTAGAAAGACCCCCCACACACACACAAAGAGAGAGAGAGATGGAGAGAAAGGGAGAGGGACCAACAAGGTTTTTGTGTCGGATGCGTGCGAAAGAATTGAAGATTGTCGGCCAGAGAGAGAGAGAGAGAGAGAGAGAGAGAGAGAACAGGAGTCCGGGAGAGGGGGAGGTCGCGTTTTATGCATCAAAGACCGATATAAACCATGTTTCGATATAAACTTGCATTCAAATATTTAAATTGGAGAACATGTTGTCTGCAATCCACACATGAACGGATATATGCGTATATCAAACAAGTTCATTAATTTGACTTTCAACATGTTCATGGAGTACTATGATACTGTACAGCATGCTACTCGATTGAGGTGTTCAATTTTGGATTTAGTTCACTATTTTGACCTACTAAATGAGCTATTTCATTGAATCGAGATATTTCATTTTGGGTTTGATTCGCGTTTTTGAGTGGGTCAACTATTTGTCATATAGTAAATCGCTAGCGATGAGCATGTAAAAACACATTACTCCCGAGCATCATCTCTCCATCTAAAAAAGAAGTGGCAAGCTAATATTTAAAAATTTGATCCGAATCGACTTGGTAAGGTAGACGTGGATGCTCGTTCTCCCAAAATTTTAACGAACCGTTAAACATCCTCTCTGCTCGGTGGAATTCGCCCGAGCAAATAAATGGGAGACGTAAAATTTCTGTCCTATGTGGGACACACATCAATTGGCCCGTTGTACATCGAGGGTAGGTTCGTAACTTCATCCAAGCGCGCCTTCTCCTTGGCCGAAATGACATGTGCCGAATAATTCATAAACCATGGTCGGAAAAACATGCTCTCCTCGCCCGAAATAGCTCGCGCCCACTATTTTAAAACACGCTCTCCTCGCCTCAAATCGCCATACCACTATAGTTCAAAACACGCCCTCGCTCAAATCGCTCCCACCCACTATTGGGGAGAAGCAAAGTTACTCTACTATCCCCGACCCTCAAGACACGCACCCAAGCCGAGAAGCCTATAGGCAAGGGTAGAACTCAGAATTCCCCTCACATTTCGCATAAATGCGTCTGTAAGACATGGTTCCACTCCTTCCAATTCCCCCCGCCCGCCCCCATTCATACCTCGTGGGCGCCTAAATCACCTTCTCCCCGGAAGCTCCCTTCTCCCGAGCCAGAAACCTCAGCCCCACCTCCATGGCACCCCCACCGCACCAATTTCATGACCTCCCTCCTCCCTAATGCCGGAGACGCTGTCCATTTGCCATCGTGCATCGGGCCGTGTGCCTCTTACTCCGTCTTCTTGGTGCCGCCGACGACGGGCCGCGTGAACTGCATCGAGCCGATTCACCCCGCCGTTGTTCACGGTGCCGGAGCGGCTCCAACTTCGGATCCGCCCGTAGTCCCGGCGTTGCTTCCACAGAATCACGACCGTCACGACATCGCTTCTTTCCCCGCCACGGTCGCCACCGCAATCGCGCCGACCTCACCGACTCGGCAAATGGACCTACCTACTTCACCATGCCGCCAGATAGGTCGCACCCTCATCTCAAATCACTTTATTTAGGCGTAAGTTGTCTGAATTTTTATTCTGGGCCAATCGATTCCCAATGGGAAGCAGCACCCCTCGAGGTGGCGGAGCTCCTAGGCTGGCGGTTGGCTGGTGTCTAACGTAAGGGTGCGGGGCCGCAAGTTCGCCGCGGAAGCAGCACTTAGATGGCTATCTTTTAGAGTTGCGTGGGTTGAAGGTACTACCGCCGTCGGATCTAGATGACGGGGAGTCTTTGTGGATTGGCCTGGGGGCGGCGCAACCACGGCAGTGCGGTGGGGCGGGGAGCGGGGTTTTGGCCGGGGCCACGGACGGTGGAGGCAGCCTGCTCTGCCATTGGTCGATGGCTCTTAGGGGAAGATTCTGAATAGTGTCAGGCGGGAGGCACAAGACAGCCAGCCATCCGGCGTAGATCGGACAGTACCAAAATAAAATAAAATCGTGTGACCCCAATTTAGTCTTCAGTCAACAGACGTGTGACCACTCTCGTACCTTGTTGTTGATCTCTTAGTGTATTTCTTCAGATCAAAGAGATATGTCGTTCTTAACATTATGCGTTATCTCGCATCTTCGACACACCATCTTCCGACTCACCGCAGTTGCTTCCAAAAGGGAAGCATACACCGTAAGGGAGCTATAGTCCCCACTCAACAGCTTCCTTGCATCGAATGCGCTGCGTTCGACATGGACAACCACAACAACCGCAGGGCCATCGACAAGTCAAAGACATGATGCTCACTCCTATGGATGGCAGCCAGATAGGTTGTACCGTCATCTTACTTGTGTGCAACATTTATGGCTTTGTTATTCATCTAAGCATGGAAAGTAGATCATCACATTTCACTGTATATTCATGCTGATCTCTTACGGGTCTTGTTTAGGAGTTAACGTTGTTCCATAGTTCAGCTAAGATACTTGATCTTTAGGTAACGATGTTCCATAGTTATCATCCATCAGCCAATGCTATCCCACAGTTGGTGATTATAGTATTATACCACTTCGGTATTACCTATGTTGTTCTTTAATACTTTTGTGTGCCATCTAGTTAATCTCGAGTACAAACGATACATATTCTATAGCTTTCATCCGTGTTCTCCCTTTAGTTTATGAGACATGTTGCTGAAAGTTAACCCCAGTCCTACTATTTATGTCGTCTCCTACAGGCACTCATTACATAAATCTAACTACTAGTTGTCTTCCATGCATGTCAGATATAATTGCACACACTGATATATCCACAAGAACCTCACGGAGCAATGTAAAGTCCAATAAACTTGATGTCAATGATACCCAATATGATGGAACATGTAAAGGCAGTTATTCGTAAGACTTGCGTAAAGATGATGAATCCTCTTCACCCCACAAGGTCCTTGCTCTAACTTGGGCTGTGATATGGGTACAACATGCATATAATGTCCCGGAGTGTATCTACTCGCTGTTAATGCCATGTGCTTAGCATGCTGATCATGCATGTAAATATGTCATGCCTTCCTGTTTTTCAATACCTACTCCATTCATGATAACATGTTTTCAAATTCAACTACTGTCATTCTACTCTATCGCAATGCCATCTGCTTAATTTGGAGATCATGCTTCTGAATATCTTATGCATTGTTATTCATCAGTATGTACTTCATCTATCTACCATACCATGTTTTTTTACATTGAAGTGTTATTCTCGTGCTCTGTTGCAATGCCATCTTATTTTCCCAATCATACACGTGTATGTTGCCTTAGTTATTTCCGTACGTATTCCGCTAGCATACAGTTTTACATTCAACTAGTGTTTTTTGCTGTGTTGTCCTGTCGTATCCCTAGCTCTTACGCCATACTCCCTCCGTCTGAATTACATGTTGCCGAAATGGATAAAAATAGATGTATCTAGAACTGAAATACGCCTAGACCCATCCATTTTTTTCCGGATGGAGGGAATACATGTCAATATTTCATGTCTTTCTATTCTTCAGTACCTATTCCATCTCTCTGCTGCCGCATGTTTTATAATTAAAGCACCATTCTTCTATACAAGGCATGCAAGGGGAAGACGACTATGTTAGAATCTGAAGGGTTACAAACAAGGCCTTTGCAAAAGATCCAAACGCCAGGAGATAATAAACCGACTCCAGCTTTTTATAGATATCGCTCCAAAGATAGAGAAACCCAACTCCCTACCGATAATAAGCGATTCCAGTACAAAGAACTAGTCCTCTCCAAATTCAGCAAAAATATGTCAACTCAATTCTAAGAAGCGTGTGCGTATCCTTGCATCATGAAATTTTATAGCATGCTGATCATATTTTCTACATGTTTCTTACCCATCTCTCTTTTAGAAAATAAGCTTAACAGATAGAAGATTTTATGCAATGGTATCGTTTATGAGGAAAGATTCTTGCAGGAATTCTCTGTGCTCCAATGTAGATGTAAGTACCTGTTGTACATCACTATATTTTTACATCAGCATGTATTTTGTTAATCAGCGTGAATCCAACCTTTATATGATCTAAATTTAGTTGTAGCAAAATGTATGATTAAAGGCCACAATGTTGATTTTTGTAAGGAAAACTGCCAGGTAGTTTTGCATCCTGAGCTGCATGAGTGTACTATCTCATATCAGAAGGTTTGAATACTTTGGTTCTGAAGTGGGTTTTTCAGTGTTTTTTTTCCTGTGTTGTCATGTCGTATCCCTAGCTCTTAGATCATACTCCCTCCATCCGGATTAAATGTCGCAGAAATGGATAAAACCGATGTATCTAGAACTGAAATACGCCTAGACCCATCCATTTATTTCGGATGGAGGAATACATGTCAATATGTCATGCCTTTCTATTCTTCAAGACTATTCCATCTCTGTTGTAGCATGTTTTATAACCTGAATCACCATTCTTCTATATAAGGCATGCAAGGGAAGATGGCTATGTTAGAATCAAGGGTTACAAACCAGGTCTTTGCAAAAGATCCAAACGCTAGGAGATAATAAACCAACTCCATTTTTCATAGATACCGCTTCCAAAGACAGAGAAACCCAACTCCCACCGATAATAAGCAGATTCCAAAGGCCAAAGAACTAGTCCGCTCCAGTCCAGCAAAAGAATGTCAACTCCATTCTAAGAAGCGTGCGTATCCTCGCATCATGAAATTTTATCGCATTCTCGATCATATTTTCTACATGTTTCTTACCCATCTCTTTTAGAAAATAAGGTTAAACGATACAAGACTTACTCCATTGGGAACGATTCGAGGAAAATATCTTATGGAATTCTCTATGCTCCAATGCTGATGTAAGTACTGTTGTATGTCACTATATTTTACATCAGCATGTATTTTGTTAATCGGCGTGAATCTAACCTTTATCCGATCTAAAATTAGTTGTAGCAAAATGTTAAAGGCGCCATGTTGATTTTTGTAAGGAAAACTGCCTCGGTAGTTTTGCATCTTGAAATGCATGAATGTACTATCTCATATCACGCACATTACTGAATTGTAGTGCTTCTCTGGTTGCCCATTCATTCATTGTGTCAATGTTGCTTTCGTATTACCTCACCTGGTTGATGATAGTTGTGCCATATTGTGTTAATTTGGTGTAGGCTAGTTGCCTAAACGTTCGTTGTGTCAATGTTGCTTTCCTATTATCTGACTTGGCCAATGATAGCAATGCTAGTGTGTTAATTTTGTGCAGTCTGTCAAGATAAGAAGACAAACTCGAAAACAAAGAAGGCAACCCAATTGTTTCTTTCCAAAGAATCTAGGCCAGGTAATATGGCAATAACTCATGATTAATCTGTTTGGTTCCCCCTAATTTATGTTATGATGCGTTGGTCGAGACACTCTCCACTATCAATAATACAAGCATGCCAAAATCGCCATCCTAATCTGCTCAAGATCCTCCGCCTCGAATGCAACGGAATAAATGTATGTTTGTGAACCAATTAATGGCTCAAGCAATGATGGAAATGGTGGATGAATCAAAGGTGCAGTAGTCGTATGCGACACAACAACCGATCAATGTTTTCAGAGACAAGGTAGCAAAGCAGAAGAACTTGCCCACATGCTTATGGGCGTCATGTGTGTGCCGAGGTTGCAGACAGACGTTGTAGATGGTTAGGTTCTGCTCATTTATTTGCACTGGCATCAATCTTTGATTGCCAAGTTGATGTAATTTTCTGTAATATATGCTAGATGTGCAACGTTATTCCCTGTATGCCGTACCTTTGCTCGTCATAATGGGCTCAAATTATCTAATTTGGCCTAAAGACATGAACGAACTTTAGTGGGCCCATTAAGTTAATGGGCCGTTACTAGGCCGAAAGTTAATGGTCGGTCCTCTTACCTCCCGGGTCGTTAATGCATCGACATCGAAGCGGCAACAGTGGCCCCAATTTATTTCACGGGCCGTTAATAGACCGTTACTAAGTTTGGGCTACATATGGCCCAACTATACCGTAGGGCCTTTAGCAGCCGAAAGAGACAAAGGCTTGTTGGACCATGAAGAGCATGGGCCGCTAAGAGGCCGAAAGTCCGTCGTATTGTAAACGGCCCATTGTGTTGTGGGCCTTTAGCAGGCCGAAGAGAAACCGGCTGGTATTGGACCATGAAGGGCATGGGCCGTTAAAAGGCCAAAACTAAGGTCCGACTACAAATGGCCCAACTCATTTATGGTCCGTTAACAGCCGAAAGGCACACAGGGCGGAATTGGTCCAACACTTAAATGGGTCGCTAAAAGGCCAAAACTCGTGTCCGACTACAAATGGCCCAACTGATTTATGGGCCCTCAACAGTCGAAAGTGACACCGGCCGTAAATTGGCCCAACACTTAAATGGGCCGCTAAAAGGTCAAACTCAGGTCCGACTACAAATGGCCCATCAGATTTATGGGTCGTCAACAGGCTGAAAGACACACCGGGCCGGAAATTAGCCCAACATTTAAATGGGTCGCTAAAAGGCTGAAAGATGTACATCCTGAAAATTGGCCCATCCATTAAATGGGCCGTTAACAGGCCAAAATCTCATCGGGCCGATATTGAGCCCAAATATATAGCGGGCTGTTAACGGGCTCGAACTGACGATGGGCTGCAATGGTGACAATCTTTAATGGGCCGTTGACGGGCCGAATTGGCACATCTCGTATGGGCCGTGGGCTTAAATGGACCTGACACAAGTAGGCCTTATATGGGCCGGCCTGCTAATTTTTACTGGGCTGACCTTTTCACCGGATGGGCCATCATAGCCGTGCCACATGTCGACCTATCATAGGCGCCTCCTGTCTAATGAGTGGATGACATCTGTCCCAAAGGTGAGGCAACACGCGTTTCCTGCGGCCAATGATGATTTTATACGTGGAAAATCCCCATTGGTCCGGGCTGTTAACGGGTCATCGGATCCAAAACCGGACCCGATAGCTTAACGTCGTTCCGTTACGGTGGATGCCACGTGTCGGTCACCCTTGACGAAAGCACTTCTATGATGCACGATTTATCGTCATGGAAGTGGACACTTCCGTGATGATAATTTTGGTAATGTCATGGAACACTTCTACGACAAAGACAGTATGACTATCTTGATTCTCGCTATAAATTTGTCATTGATGTACATGCATGACAAAAACGCGACCCATCGTGACAAACACGTATCATCATCAAGTGTATTTTTTGTAGTCTTTGTCGCGCCTTCACCCCGAGCTGCGTGGCGTCGCTTTGGCGTGCAAGTTCAAGCCAGACCTGCCTCCTCGCTACGACGGCACCGCAGACCCCGTGGAGTTCCTGCAGCTCTACGAGCTGAGCATCGAAGCAGCCAACGACAACGAGAAAGTCATGGCAAATTGGTTCCCCATGGCTCTCAAGGACGGGGCCCACTCCTGGCTCCTGAACCTGCAGCAAGGCTCGATCTCGTCCTGGGACGAGATGCGTGACCGCTTCGTCGCCAACTTCTAGGGCACTCGCGACCGCCCACCGTCAAGGGTGACTCGCGCCGCATCAAGCAACAGCCGGAGAAACTCTCGTAAGTACATCCAGCGCTTCAACAACACCCGCCTCAAGATCCCCAAGGTCACGGACGAGGCCATCATCTCCGCGTTCTCCGACGGCGTCCGTGATGTCAAGATGAAGGAAGAGCTGGCTATCCACGAGGAGCTCCGCACTTCTCAAGAGTTGTTCAACCTCGCGACCAAGTGCGCAAGAGCTGAGGAGGGGCGTCTTTCTCTCCTCGAGCTGCCAGCTGCAGCAGCGGAGGAGAAGAAGGCCAAGGCCAAGGACGTGAAGCGCAAGGAGGCAGTGGTGCTCGTAGCGGAGCCCGACACCAAGAGAGGCAGAGACCAGCCTGAGTCGTCTAAGAACAATCGGCCGTTCTGCGCCTTCCACAACCTAAACACCCACAACACCAGCGACTGCCAAGAGCTCAGGGCCATACGAGAAGGACGCTACGGTCGACGCCCCGAGTGCAACGACCGGGGCTACGGCCGTGGAGGAGGATGTGGAGGTGGATGCTGGGACGACCGAGGCCTGCGCCAGGAGTGGCGCGATAGGCCTCGCGAGGACCGTTGGCAGGACCAACCTCGTGAGGGCGCCTAGAGGGACCCGCCTCGTGAGGATCGCCTGTGGTAACACCGTCTTCCTCACGCCGCCACCGAGAAGGAACGACGACCACCACCAGGACGAGGGGGCTCGGGGCTTCCAGGAGCCACGTACGATCGCTTGCATCTTGGGCGGTGTACAAGCCCCAGCCTCTCAGCGCATCTTCAAACAGTTCACTCGCGAGGTGAACGTTGTGCTCCCCAAGCTCGAGGCCACGCGCCCACTCAGGTGGTCCCAATGTGCCATCACCTTCAACTTGGCAGACCAGCTCAAGTGCACGGCCACTGCAGGCGCACTCCCTATGCTATGATCCCCAGTAATCAGCAATGTGCAAGTCATCAAGACTCTCATCGACGGCGGCGCAGGGCTCAACGTCCTATCCGTCGACACGTTCGACAACCTCCAAGTGCCTTATGAGCAGCTCCAGCCGACCAAGCCTTTATCAGGAGTGACTGACGGTTCCACCACACCGATAGGGCAAGTCCTCCTGCCCGTCACCTTTGGCAAGCGCGACAACTATCGCACCGAGCTCATCGAATTTGACGTCGCACACATCCGACATTTGGCGTGCCAGGTAGGGGCCCTCACAGCGGCCCGCACGTGCGTCAAGCACCGGCGTCTCCGGCACCAAGGGAGGCATGGGGGCTGACTCCACGCGGCGAGACTCCTCTCGGCCTCGCGAGGACGACCGAGCTGGGGAGACACGGGCGCTGCTGCCTCCTTTTCCTGCGGAGGGAGGCACGGCCGCCGAATCCTCCTTCCTTTTCTTCATCGAAGAAGTCGTCCTGATCAACCAGGAGCGAACATCAGGAAACAGCAAGCACAAACAAGGACAAGGCGAAGCTTGAGACACTCACCAGTCCAGTGCAACGTATTCCACTGACCGCTTGAGAAGTTTGAGGCCCCGACAATTGCGGGACTGAGCGGCAAAGCGCTCGCACCGGCAAGACCAAAGCGGAGAGGAGGCAGAGCCGGATCCATCCCCAGGAGGTGTCGGGGCGGAAGTGAAGAAAATATGCCCTACAGGCAATAATAAAGTTATTATTTATTTCCTTATTTCATGATAAATGATTATTATTCATGCTAGAATTGTATTAACCGGAAACATGATACATGTGTGAATACAGACAAACATATAGTCACTAGTATGCCTCTACTTGACTAGCTCATTAATCAAAGATGGTTATGTTTCCTAACCATAGACATGTGTTGTTATTTGATTAATGGGATCACATCATTAGGAGAATGATGTAATTGACATGACCCATTCCGTTAGCCTAGCACTTGATCGCTTAGTATATTGCTATTGCTTTCTTCATGACTTATACATGTTCCTGTAACTATGAGATTATGCAACTCCCTGCTTACCGGAGGAACACTTTGGTGCTACCAAACGTCACAACGTGAATCGGGTGATTATAAAGGAGTACTACAGGTGTCTCCAAAGGTACATGTTGAGTTGGCATATTTCGAGATTAGGTTTTGTCACTCCGATTGTCGGAGAGGTATCTCTGGGCACTCTCGGTAATGCACATCACTATAAGCCTTGCAAGCAATGAAGCTAATGAGTTAGTTACGGAATGATGCATTACGTAACGAGTAAAGAGACTTGCCAGTAACGAGACTGAACTAGGTATTGGATATCGACGATCAAATCTCGGGCAAATAACATACCGATGACAAAGGGAACAACGTATGTTGTTATGCGGTTTGACCGATAAAGATCTTCGTAGAATATGTAGGAGCCAATATGAGCATCCAGGTTCCGCTTATTGGTTATTGACCAAGAATAGTTCTAGGTCATGTCTACATAGTTCTCGAACCCGTAGGGTCCGCACGCTTAAGGTTTCGATGATGCTTATATTATGAGTTTATGAGTTTTGATGTACCGAAGGAGTTCGGAGTCCCGGATGAGATCGGGGACATGACGAGGAGTCTCGAAATGGTCGAGACGTAAAGATCGATATATTGGACGACTATATTCGCAGTTCGGAAAGGTTCCGAGTCATTCGGGTATTTTTCGGAGTACCGGAGAGTTACGGGAATTCGCCGGGGAGTATATGGGCCTTATTGAGCCATACGGGAATAGAGGAGAGAGGCCGAAAGGAAGGAGGCACGCAGCCCCCCTCTGCTCCGAATTGGACAAGGGGTGCAGCCCCCTTTTCCTTCCTCCTCTCCCCCTCTTTCCCCTTCTCCTACTCCAACAAGGAAGGAGGGAGTCCTACTACCGGTGGGAGTAGGACTCCCCTTGGCGCGCCCACTCCTAGGCCGGCCGCCCCCTCCCCCCTTGCTCCTTTATATACGGGGGCAGGGGGGCACCTCTAGGCACAACAACACAAGTTGATCTACGGATCGTTCCTTAGCCATGTGCGGTGCCCCCCTCCACCATATTTCACCTCGGTCATATCGTCGTGGAGTTTAGGCGAAGCCCTGCGCCGGTAGAGCATCATCATCGTCACCACGCCGTCGTGTTGACGGAACTCATCCCTGACATTTTGCTGGATCGGAGTCTGGGGATCGTCATCGAGCTGAACGTGTGCTGAACTCGGAGGTGTCGTACGTTCGGTACTTGGATCGGTCGGATCGTGAAGACGTACGACTACATCAACCGCGTTGTCATAACGCTTCCGCTTACGGTCTACGAGGGTGCGTGGACAATACTCTCCCTCTCGTTGCTATGCCATCACCATGATCTTGCGTGTGCGTAGGGAATTTTTTGAAATTACTACGTTCCCCAACAAAGGGCATCCGAGCCTGGTTTTATGCGTTGATGTTATATGCACGAGTAGAACACAAGTGAGTTGTGGGCGATACAAGTCATACTGCTTACCAGCATGTCATACTATGGTTCGGCGGTATTGTGAGATGAAGTGGCCCGGACCGACATTACGCGTACGCTTACGTGAGACTGGTTTCACCGCTGCGAGCACTCGTTGCTTAAAGGTGACTGGCGGGTGTCTGTCTCTCTCACTTTAGTTGAACCGAGTGTGGCTACGCCCGGTCCTTGCGAAGGTTAAAACAGCACCAACTTGACAAACTATCGCTGTGGTTTTGATGCGTAGGTAAGAACGGTTCTTGCTCAGCCCGTAGCAGCCACGTAAAACTTGCAACAACAAAGTAGAGGACGCCTAACTTGTTTTTGCAGGGCATGTTGTGATGTGATATGGTCAAGACGTGATGCTATATTTTATTGTATGAGATGATCATGTTTTGTAACCGAGTTATCGGCAACTGGCAGGAGCCATATGGTTGTCGCTTTATTGTATGAAATGCAAACGCCATGTAATTGCTTTACTTTATCACTAAGCGGTAGCGATAGTCGTAGAACCAATAGTGTAGCGACCAGACCCGAATGGATCTAGTGCTCTGTGCTCAGTGTCATCCCTGGATCAGTAATGCTGACACCACACAGTACTTCGAAGGATTTATAGCAGAGTAGCAATCACACACTTATTACATCGTTGTCCACAAGGGAACTTAATACAATAATATGGCTTAAGGCCATCTAATAATAACAGCGGAAGGCTTGGAAAACGGTGAGTCCATCAACTCCAACGGCATCATCGAGTATAGAACCACGACCTAACACCTTACTGTCGTTCAAAAGTCTGCAACATGAAAAGTTGCAGCCCGAAAATGGGTCAAGACATGGAATATGCCGCAATGTAACACATAGAGAACAATGAAGCAACAAGTCTATATTACATGCATATTTGGCTGGTGGTAAGGCTCTACGGTTACATTTTTGCATAAAGCTGATTTTTCCCTACATCAAAGGAATAATTTTATTTAACTATCATGGTGGTTGTTAAACATTGAGAATGGTTGATGACATCCTCAATCCCAATTAAAAAGTACTCATTAAAAACCCAATAACTTTATTATTAGAAGTAACATGTTGAGATTCACATGATATTCAAGTACTAGATACTCAAGATTTGTCCATAACCGGGGACACGGCTAATCATGATTAGTTTTTACACTCTGCAGAGGTTTGCGCACTTTTCCCCACAAGACTCGATCGCCTGTTTGGTTCTCGTGACTACATGGTGTTTGAGAGACGGATGACCGAGACATAGTCTTTCAGAAGCGATAGCACCTTACATGTGGGTAGACCATACCAACCTACATCCCCTACATCAGCTAGCCTACCCGTAAGAGTTCGCACAACTTAGTCAACTACGCCAGAGCCCATAATTGGCTTGTGGCTGCACACGGAAGTTTCCAGGTTGAATAATCTCATGATCCCTTAGAGCCCTGGGTGGCGGTCCAAGAAATACAGCAAGTCCTGATAGAAACCAGGTGCCTCAATCCACCCAGATGTGTGTTTAGGTTGCCACCTTAGATAAACCATTAATTAACAATCTCACACCTGTCATGGATATTCACTCACCCAATCCACGTCTACTAGCATAGCATGGCATAATCAAGCAAACGAGAAGTAACTCCCAAGGTTTCATAAGTAAAACAGGTAATAGGTACTACCTCAATCTACTTCCCATCCCACAATTTAATTAGATCCTAACATGCAAGTGTTTGAGGGTTTGATCTAATGCAATAAAACTGGGTAGTACAAAAGTATGATCAAAGTGTTACTTGCCTTGCTGATGATCCGCGAGTCCTAGAGATTCGAAGTAACAAGCGGCGCACTCCGGGTGAAATAACTCAGACAAACAAAAAGCATACAATAAGTACTCATCTAATGCACAGGAAATCTCGAATAAAAGATCTAACCAGTTAGTTCAACTTAAGAACCCCGTTGCAAAAGAATCGAATCAAATAAAGCATCGAAAGTCGGAACTCGAGAGAGAACGACTCGGTTTAGCAATCTGAAATTAAGTCAAAATTTTACAGTAGCAAAACTCTGTGTAAGTAGGTTAGTCGGAACGGCGGTTTCTTTACGAAACTCCAGGCGCTTGAATCACCTGATTCCGATAAACGAGCAAGAAATAAAACAGATTTGAAAATCGGATCAGAAATCGAATCTGAAAAATAATGGATTAAATCCGATTTAAAAGAAAACGTCGAACGAATTAAATAACGGACGTTCGTTAACAGAACTAATCCAACGAACACGTCCATTGAAACGAACGGGTCGGTGAACGTTCACTAAATAAGAAAACCGAAAAAAAATAAAAACCAATCTAGGTTTTTGAAAAAAAAACCGAACATCGCAAAAATCGGACCGGGTTTCTAGGGAAAACCGGATCGAACGGCGCTGGGCGGTGGCTACCTCCGGCGGGGCTTGGCCAAGCGAGGTCCGCGGGCTCCGGGCGGCGGGGCTATGGCGGGGTTCGGGAGGCGAGGGGCGGCGGGTCCGCGTCAGCGATTTAAAACGGGCGGGCAAGGCGCCCTTGGGCGGCGGACTCGGCAAGCGGCGGGGTGAGGTGAGGAGAGAGGGGGTCCGTGGGTATAAATAGGAGGGGGGCTCCGGTGCCTTGGGGGAGGCGGCACGGCGGGTGTCCGACCCGGACACGGGCGGGCGGCGTGGCGTCTTGCGGCGTGGAGAGTTTCGGGCAAGGCGAGGGAGAGGGAGGCGGGCGCTGGGCAAGCCTGGCTGGCTGGGCCGGCTAGGCCTTGGCCTGTAAGGCGCGTTTTTTAAACAAAACGAATTAAAAAAATATCAAACGAACTCCGATTTAAATAAAACAAATTTTCCCGACTCCTAAAAATGAGTCGAACAAAATGAACTTTAAAACGGCAAACATGCATAAATTTTTTTAAATGCTCATTTTGCCTAAGCAAAATAAATCTTCCAAAACCAAATTTGATTTATTTATAATATCTTCATTTTTCCTAAATATTGGGAAAGTCATATTATTCCTCTCTTGAGATTTTTATATGAAAATCTTTATGAAGATAATTAAATAAATCCTATGATCCTATTTTCAAATTTGAGAAATCCCAAATATGAAAATAATGAAACTTCCAACTCTCTCCGAGGGTCCTTGAGTTGCATGAAATTTTCTAGGATCGGAAAAATGCGGGAAAAATATGATATGCATGATGACCTAATGTATAACGTTCCAAATTGAAAATTTGGGATGTTACAAACCTACCCCCTTAAGATGAATCTCGCCCTCGAGATTCGGGTTGGCTAGGAAATAGGTGAGGGTGGTCCTTGAGCAAAACTTCCTCTCTTTCCTGTGTGGCTTCATCCTCAGGTGGTGACTCCAATCGAACTTTGCAAAACTTGATAACCTTGCTGCGGGTAACTCTCCGCATAATCGAGAATCTTAACCGTTTTTTCATAATATGTCAAATCATCCTTCAACTGAATTGCTTCCAAAGTGCACTGTGTCTCTTAACGGTACCTCTGCTATCTCGGGTGACATTTCTTCAATCGAGAAACATGGAATACATCATGAACTCCCGACAGTCCTTCCGTAATTCCAACTTATAAGCAACTTCTCCCATGCGCCGCAAAATCTTATACGGTCCAACTAAACGTGGTGCTAACTTTCCTTTAACTCCAAAATGCTTAACTCCTCAAGCGGGATACTCGAGATATACTGCTCTCCAACTTCATACTCAATCGCTGCGCTTTGAATCGGCATAGCTCTTTTGTCCGGACTGGGCTACCTTGAGCCTGTCTCGAATCAACTTAACTTTCTGCTCGCACTCCTTAATCAAATCTGGTCCAAACAACCGACGATCTCCGCCATTCCCATAACAACGGGTGTCCTGCACCTTCTTCCATACAAAGCCTCAAAAGGTGCCATCTTCAAGCTGGTTTGGTAATCGTTGTTGTAGGAAAATTCTGCATACGGCAAATTTTCATCCCAGCTAGATCCATAATCTAGGGCACAAGCTCTCAAAGATGTCCTCCAAAATCTGATTGACTCTCTCGGTCATCATCCATCGGTCTGTGGGTGGAAAGCTGTATCAATTCCAATCGGGTTCCCAATGTTTCGTGCAACCGGTTCCAAAATTTCGAGGTAAACCGGGTTCCTCTATCTCGATACGATGCTCCTCGAACTCCGTGTAAGCACACAATTCTGGTCATGTATATCTTTGCCAACTTAGCAATCGCTATAGGTGGTCTTGACCGAATAAAATGAGCTACTTTTGTTAAACGGTCGACTATAACCCAAATCGAGTCATATCCTCGAACGAGTCTTTGGCAATCCCGTGATAAAATCCATGCCTAGTTTATCCCACTTCCATTCGGTATCGGCAATGGTTGTAAATAACTCGCCGGCTTCGATGTTCTCGCCTTTACTTTCGACATACATCGCAAATCGCTACATACTCCGCAATATCCTTCTTCATTCCGGTCCACCGTAAAGTATTCTTCAAATCCAAATACATCTTGGTATTTCCTGGTGAATCGAATAGGGTGAATCATGAGCTTCTTGTAAAATCAACTTCCCGATCTCCGGGTCATTGGGCACATAAACACGGTCTTCAAACCATAGGCTATCGAGATCAACCTAACGAAATCCATTAGCTATTCCTTTGCTAATTAACTACTTTATAGAGGAAACTTCCATATCCGCCTTTTGGGCTTCTACGATTTTGTCCATCGCTGTCGATTGAATCTCCAATGCTGCTACATAGCCTCTCGGAACTATTTCCAAACATAGCTCTCGAAGGTCCTCGGCTAACTCATTGGGTATTCCTCCCATCATTAGAGTATTGACGTGGCTCTTACGGCTCAATGCGTCTGCTACGACATTAGCCTTCCCGGGGTGATAATGCAATCTCATGTCATAATCCTTGATAAGCTCTAACCATCTCCTTTGTCTCGAGATTCAATTCTTCCGTGTGAAGATGTACTTCAGACTCTTGTGATCCGTATATACTTCACAATGATTTCCAATGAGAAAATGTCTCCACGTCTTCAAGGCATGTACAACGGTGCTAACTCCAAATCATGAGTGGCATAATTCAACTCATGGGGCTTAAGTTGTCGTGAAGCATACGAAACAACTCTTCCTTCCTGCATAAGCACCGCTCCAAGTCCTCGACGTGAAGCGCCGCAATACACCTCATAATCCTTAGTCCGATCCGCAATATCAAAACCGGTGAGGTAACCAATCTTTTCTTCAACTCCCGAAAACTTGCCTCACAGTCCTCACCCATATGAATTTGTTTTCCTTCTTCAACAATTCTGTCATAGGCTTAGCAATCCTTGAGAAATTCTCAATGAACCTTCGGTAGTATCCTGCGAGTCCAAGGAAACTCCGAATCTCTCCAACTGTCGTTGGTGCTTCCCATTTGGTTACGGTCTCAACTTTTGTGGGGTCAATCGCTATCCCTTCTCCGGATATAACATGTCCGAGAAATCCAACTTCCTTTAACCAAAACTCACATTTGCTGAACTTGGCATACAACTGGTGTTCCCTCAGTTTCTCCAAAACCAATCGCAAATGTTCCTTGTGTTCCTCTTCATTGTTCGACAAAATGTCATCAATGAACACCACGACGAACTTATCCAAAAACTCCATAAACACTTTGTTCATCAGGTTCATGAAATAGGCTGGTGCGTTAGTCAGTCCAAATGACATAACGGTATACTCGTACAATCCATATCTCGTGGTAAATGCTGTCTTGGGTATGTCCTGCTCCTGAATCTTCAATCGATGGTACCCTCGATCGCAAGTCGATCTTGGAAAACACCTTGGCTCCTTGCAAGCGATCAAACAGATCATTTATCATAGGTAGTGGGTACTTGTTCTTGATTGTTACTTCATTCAATCCACGATAATCAACAACCATTCTTAACGATCCATCCTTCTTCTCCACTAGCAAACGGGTGATCCCCAAGGTGAAGAACTTGGGCGTATAAAACCTTTATCCAAAAGCTCCTTAATCTGCTTCTTGATTTCCGCCAAACTCGCGGCCGGGCATCCTATATGGTCGCTTCGATATTGGGCCTGTTCTCGCAAAAGTTCTATCAAAACTCAATGTCTCTATCCGTGGCATTCCCCGGCAACTCTTCCGAAATACATCAGAAAATCCTTCACCATCGGTACTTCTTCCCGCACCACTCCTCGATAAGCAATTAACTTGCGCTCTTCTACCGATGCCGTGATACATACTTAATCCTTCTTCCTTCCGTGTGGTGAGCAAAATTGACTTTGTGGTGCAATCTATGTTTCCTCCATACCTTGATAACCAATCCATACCTAATATCACATCCAATCCTTGGGATTCCGTAACTATTAGGTCCGAGGGGAAAACATAGTGTCCAATCCTTAATGGCGATCGATCACACCATTTACTAGCCATGTACTCTTCCGGGTGAGGTTACTAGCATGGTGACCTAAGGGCTTGGGTTGGTAACTTGTACTTATCCACAAATCCCCTTGATATGTATGAATGCGATGCACCAGTATCGAAAAGAACAACTGCAGTAAATGACTTAACCAAAACTTACCGACATCGTGCATCGGGCTGATCTTCAACCTCCTCCACTTCAATGTGGTTCACCCGTCCCCTATTGAAAGGGTTGGGCTTCTTTCCGTAGCTTCCATTGCCATTTCCATTCGCCTTCGGGCGATCATTGGCATAATGCCCGCCTTGCGGCACTTAAAGCAAGTAATATGACTCAGGTCTACTTTGGATGGTGTTGACGGGTTGGTGCGATTCTGTCCATTACTTCCTCCATTCCCTGCTCCCATTCTTGGTGCTGTTATGGTTATGCGAATTACCTCCTCCATGGGTATGCTGAAACCGAATTCCTGATTTAGGGGTATAACGAGGTTTCATTGAGCTCAGTTATACTTCCCTTGCCCATACTTCCGCTTATGGTTCTCAATTTGTCGCTGCTTTACTTCAATCATGAGGGCTCGGTCTACTAACTCCCCGGTAGTTATTGAAACTGGCTACCATCAACGGCATGCTAAACTCATCATTCATCCTTCTAGAAACTTCTCCTGTTTAGTCGCATCAAGAGTAACGTAACTGGGGCATAACGTGCTAGTTTACTAAAGTCATCCACGTCTTGCCAACAAATCCTTCCTCCTTGGCGTAAATTTCAAAACTCACGCTTCTTCATGGCCATAGCTCCTCTTTGAAACATGGGCAGTCTGAAAAGCTTGCTGAAATTGCTCCCATGTGACAGTGTCTCTGAGGTAAGTGGGTCGTGAAATTCTCCCACCATGTCGCTGCGGGTCCTTCAAGTCGATGTGCCGCAAACTTCACTCTTTCTCCATCCGTGCATCCTGCAGTTGGTCACTCCTTCCTATCTTGCGGAGCCAGTCATACTGCTACAATTGGCTCGGTGCTCCGAATACACCGCGGGTTTAGTCTAAGGAAACGAGTCGATGATCCGCAGTGGTGGTGGTGGGTTGTTGCCACTGGTTCGCACCAATGTTTGAATCGTGGTATTCTTTGGATCGGTTGGGTGATCTCTGGCGGGAAAAGCGAATCCGGGTCGCGTCTCGGAGGCATCCGATGGGTTTAGAAAAGATGAGAATTTAGAATAGAATGAGGTCTAAGGGAATCACTACCCAAATGCACATGAGCAAATACACACAAAATCACTTCATTCAATCAAACAAAGGCTTACAACGATCTAACTATCGCAAGAGTGCGTGTACTATAAGGATTTACATGGAGGGAATACTACTAATATGTGGGGACTTCTACTAATTTGAACCGTGGAAGACTCCATAATGTCCGCCTCGCTTCGTCTTCAAAGTCGGGTTCACTTGGATCCGAATCGTTGTCGTCGATGTGGATGTAGTCGCTGGGCAATCGACATACCGGTCTTCATTCCCGAAGCGCCAACTTCTTCTTCAGTTCTTCAATCTCGTACTTAAGATCGTTATTGTGTCTTGCTAGAGCTACGATCTCGGCCCATATAGACCTTGCGAGTTGTCTATAGTTCATCTACAATCTCGATTATCCTTCCCTTTGAATTCTGAAACTCCAACATATCATTTCACATCTGGTTCTCCTGTCGCCGAATGTGCTGGTTTAACTACTGTATAAATGCTCCAATTGATCTATCCTTCTTGGTGCCGACGACGTCCCATTTGTCATCTCTCGGCGTCCGCAAATCTGGTAGATTGTGTCCTTAAGGTCTTCTTGATAAACTTCTCCAATGCGTCCCATGGTGATGTGAGCTGCCATGCTCTTTCCTGCACTCCAAGTTGGTGCAATCAAAACACTATCTATAGGCTTGGTGATTGGGGCGAATGTCCTTCCCGAACGTGAGCGTGAATCTTCCAAGCTCCTCTTCGTGCAGAGTGGCGTTGAAAGTCCTGTGAAGCTTGGTAATCCAATGTTCAGGTACTTGGTAACTTCCTTCAAGTGAAATCCAAAAGGTGTGCCTTCATCTGGTTGGGTGTACTTGATCTTCGCGTCCGTCATCCTAAAGAGAGTAGAAAAGATGAGGAGTTAGAAAATGGGAAGAGAATAGTGATCTATGGCTTTATCTTAGTGGTCGTGTCCTATAGTCGGTGTGCTCGACAATACCATTCTCTCAGAGCGACTGCATCCGAATGGATCTAGCGCCTGTGCTCGATGTCATCCCTGGATCAAGAATGCCGACACCACACAAGATTTCAAGGATTTATAGCAGAGTAGCAATCACACACTTATTACATCGTTGTCCACAAGGGAACTTAATACAATAATATGGCTTAAGGCCATCTAATAATAACAGCGGAAGGCTTGGAAAACGAGTGAGTCCATCAACTCCAACGGCATCACTGAGTATAGAACCACGACCTAACACCTTACTCGTCATGCGAAAAGTCTCGCAACATGAAAAGTTGCAGCCAAAACGGGTCAAGACATGGAATATGCCGCAATGTAACACATAGAGAACAATTAAGCAACAAGTCTATACTACATGCATATTTGGCTGGTGGTAAGGCTCTACGGTTACATTTTTGCATAAAGCTGATTTTTCCCTACATCAAAGGAATAATTTTATTTAACTATCATGGTGGTTGTTAAACATTGAGAATGGTTGATGACATCCTCAATCCCAATTAAAAAGTACTCACTAAAAACCCAATAACTTTATTATTAGAAGTAACATGTTGAGATTCACATGATATTCAAGTACTAGATACTCAAGATTTGTCCATAACCGGGACACGGCTAATCATGATTAGTTTTTACACTGCAGAGGTTTGCGCACTTTTCCCCACAAGACTCGATCGCCTCCGCTTGGTTCTTGCACTACATGGTGTTTGAGAGATGATGACCGAGACATAGTCTTTCGTAAGCGCTTAGCACCTTACATGTGGGTAGACCGTACCAACCTACATCCCCTACATCAGCTAGCCTACCCGTAAGAGTTCGCACAACTTAGTCAACTACGCCAGAGCCCATAATTGGCTTGTGGCTGCACACGGAAGTTTCCAGCTTGAATAATCTCATGATCCCTTAGAGCCCGGGTGGCGGTCCAAGAAATACAGCAAGTCCTGATAGAAACCAGTGCCTCAATCCACCCAGATGTGTGTTTAGGTTGCCACCTTAGATAAACCATTAATTAACAATCTCACACCTGTCATGGATATTCACTCACCCAATCCACGTCTACTAGCATAGCATGGCATAATCAAGCAAACGTAGAAGTAACTCCCAAGGTTTCATAAGTAAAACAGTAATAGGTACTACCTCAATCTACTTCCCATCCCACAATTTAATTAGATCCTAACATGCAAGTGTTTGAGGGTTTGATCTAATGCAATAAAACTGGGTAGTAGAAAAGTATGATCAAAGTGTTACTTGCCTTTGTCGATGATCCATGAGTCCTAGAGATTCAAGTAACAAGCGGCAAGACCGGTGATCTAACGCAGACAAACAACAAGCATACAATAAGTACTCATCTAATGCACAGGGAAATCTCGAATAAAAGATCTAACCAGTTAGTTCAACTTAAGAACCCTGGTTGCAAAAGAACCGAATCAAATAAAGCATCGAAAGTCGGAACTCGAGAGAGAACGACTCGGTTTAGCAATCTGAAATTAAGTCAAAATTTTACAGTAGCAAAACTCTGTGTAAGTAGGTTAGTCGGAACGGCGGTTTCACATTCTGAAACTCCAGCGCTTGAATCACCTGATTCCGATAAACGAGCAAGAAATAAAACAGATTTGAAAATCGGATCGTAAATCGAATCGAAAAATAATGGATTAAATCCGATTTAAAAGAAAACGTCGAATCTAATTAAATAACGGACGTTCGTTAACAGAACTAATCCAACGAACACGCCCATTGAAACGAACGGGTCGGTGAACGCTCACTAAATAAGAAAACCGAAAAAAATAAAACCCAATCTCGGTTTTTGAAAAAAAACCGAACAACGCAAAAAAAACGGACCGGGGTTTCTAGGGAAAACCGGATCGGAACGGCGCGGGGCGGTGGCTACCTCCGCGGGGCCACGGCGAGGTCCGCGGGCTCGGCGTGCGGGCTCGGCGGGGTTCGGGAGGCGAGGGGCGGCGGGTCCGCGGCCGGCGACAGAACGGCGGGCGGGCGGCGTCCTTGGGCGGCGGACTCGGCCTGGGCGGCGGGGTGAGTGAGGAGAGAGGGGGTCCGTGAGGTATAAATAGGAGGGAGGGGGCTCCGGTGCCTTGTGGGAGGGGGCACGGGCGGTGTCCCACCGGACACACGGGCGGCGGCGGTGGCGTCTTGGCGGCGGGAGAGCTCCAGCGCCGCGAGGGAGAGGGAGGCGGGCGCTGGGCCGGGCCTGGCTGGGTTGGGCAGGCTGGGCCTTGGCCTGTGGGCGCGCGTTTTTTAAAACAAAACGAATTAAAAAAATATCAAACGAACTCCGATTTAAATAAAACAATTTTTCCCCGACTCCTAAAATGAGTCGAACAAAATGAACTTTAAAAACGGCAAACATGCATAATTTTTTTTTAAATGCTCATTTTTGCCTAAGCAAAATAAATCTTCCAAAACCAAATTTGATTTATTTATAATATCTTCATTTTTCCTAAATATTGGGAAAGTCATATTATTCCCTCTCTTGAGATTTTTAGAGGAAAAACTTTATGAAGATAATTAAATAAATCCTATGATCCTATTTTCAAATTTGAGAAATCCCAAATATGAAAATAATGAAACTTCCAACTCTCTCCGAGGGTCCTTGAGTTGCATGAAATTTTCTAGGATCGGAAAAATGCGGGAAAAATATGATATGCATGATGACCTAATGTATAACATTCCAAATTGAAAATTTGGGATGTTACAAATAGTTGGCGAGACGACAACGATGCTATGATGGAGATCAAGGTGTCGCGCCGGTGACGATGGTGATCACGACGGTGCTTCGGAGATGGAGATCACAAGCACAAGATGATGATGGCCATATCATATCACTTATATTGATTGCATGTGATGTTTATCCTTTATGCATCTTATCTTGCTTTGATTGACGGTAGCATTTTAAGATGATCTCTCACTAAAAATATCAAGTGTTCTCCCTGAGTATGCACCGCTATGTAAAGTTCTTCGTCTTTGAGACACCACGTGATGATCGGGTGTGATAGGCTCTACGTTCAAATACAACGGGTGCAAAACAGTTGCACACGCGAATACTCGAGTTAAACTTGGCGAGCCTAGCATATACAGATATGGCCTCGGAACACGGAGATCGAAGGTCGAACGTGAATCATATAGTAGATATGATCAACATAGTGATGTTCACCATTGAAACTACTCCATCTCACGTGATGATCGGACATGGTTTAGTTGATATGGATCACGTAATCACTTAGAAGATTAGAGGGATGTCTATCTAAGTGGGAGTTCTTAAGTAATATGATTAATTGAACTTTAATTTACCATGAACTTAGTCCTGGTAGTATTTTGCAAATTATGTTGTAGATCAATAGCTCGCGTTGTTGCTTCCCTATGTTTGTTGCTTTCATATGTTTATTTTAATATGTTCCTAGAGAAAACTGTGTTGAAAGATGTTAGTAGCAATGATGCGGATTGGATCCGTGATCCGAGGTTTATCCTCATTGCTACACGTAAGAATTATGTCCCCGATGCACCGCTAGGTGATGCACCTATTGCAGGAGCGTATGCGTGCGTTATGAACGCTTTGGCTAGCTCAATATGATGACTACTTCATAGTTTAGTGCACCATGCTTAACGGCTTAGAATCGGGACTTCAAAGACGTTTTGAACGTCATGGACCATATGAGATGTTCCAGAGTTGAAGTTAATATTTCAAGCAAATACCGAGTTGAGAGATATGAAGTCTCCAACAAGTTCTATAGCTAAAAGATGGAGGAGAATCGCTCAACTAGTGAGCATGTGCTCAGATTGTCTGGGTACTTCAATCGCTTGAATCAAGTGGGAGTTAATCTTCCAGATAAGATAGTGATTGACAGAATTCTCTAGTCACCATCACTAAGTTACTAGAACTTCGTGATGAACTATAGTATACAAGTGAAAGAACATGCGGTGCCCCCATGTTTAGTTTTGGAAATTGATGACAATCTCTATGGACTAATGGTTGCCTTGAGTTATATTTGAAGGTTTTGTCCATAGGCTTTTCTTGAAGTCCATGTGTTGGTTTCAAGGAGTTTATGAGTTGACCAAGGTGCTATTAAGGAATTATCCAAAGATTGGTCATGTGTGTGTTGAGCTTATTGCAAGCATGTCTTGAAGAAGAAGATTATGTGATCAGTCATGTTTACCTTCAAGACATCATCCAAATGAAGAGAGTTGGAAAGATTCAAGGTTGATCTAGCCTAAGTACAGAGAGTGATTCAAGTTGATCAACACACAAAGCGCACAAGTTGTACCGAGAGGGACCAAGTGTTCCCATGGTATGGTAAGCATTGTCCATTACGCTTTGTGTACTGACCCATGGTCTACGTGAGAATTCTTTATGGGGTTAGGTATGTTTCCATGGTCTTGCGTCAAGAGGAAGATCCCATACAACCCATGGAGGATGACATCAAGTGGTGATCGTCATCAAGTTTGCTGTGTGCAAGTTCAAGTGGAGCAACACGAAGAGTGGCTCATCCATAATGGAGTATGGGGAGCAATCAAGTTTGAATCTTGCCATCCATTGTGGTGTCAATGGACTTGTGAAGATGTGTCAGAGATTCGCTCACCCATAGTGGACTATGGGGAGCAATCATCTAGTCTTCATCGAGCCAACGCAATCAAGAAAGGTGGTCCAACTTGAGGGAGTCAAGATCGCCTTCATCTAGCTCAAGTGGACCATGTGCAAGGCAAAGGTTTTCCTTGTTAGGTTTTCTATTTTACCGGTCTCGTGGTGGTAGTTGGGAGACCGGGTTATAGGATCGCTTGTCGTACTATCAAGGGGGCTCTCAAGTAGGTAGCTAGATCGTATCGTTAGTAGAGAGCTCAAACCATTGCATACTTGCATCATGTTTCCTTGTTCTTGTTTGGTTCTCTTTGTGAGTCTTAGAGCTTATGGTCATCTTGATGACAAGCTTGAGTTCATCGAAAACGGAGTTCGCATGCGTCTTCTATGATGTTTTCGGTGTTGGAGGTTTTACCGGTCTTATCCTAGGAAGGGTTCTCACCATTTTCTTATGGGCCTTTTCTCATTTGCTTCTTATTGATATTTCTATCAAGATTGTGTTAGCCCTTGTTGCTAGCTTTCCAACAAACTTGGTTTCATCGAATTCGAGCTCGTGATGCGGAAGTTGTGGCTGTTTTGATATTGCCTGTTTTACATAGAGAGGTTGTACCGCCCGTAGAGAGGTTGTACGGTTGGCCGACCGGTACAACGGTGTTTGAGCGGTTGTATCGCCTGCATTGGTCCGGAGGTTGTACCGCCATGTACCGCTCTACCACCGGACTGGTTTCTGTTTTGGAGCGGTTCTTGGCGGTTGTTGACCGGTTTAACCGGTTTAACCGGTACTACCGGTTCCCAGTGCTGTTGTACCGCTTAGAGCTTTTCCTGTGTTGGTTTTTCCTCCGCTTTGGCCGGTTGTACAGGTTCGTGCACCGTTGTACCGGGTCCTACAGCTTTCTGCACATAACGGGCAGATTCGTGGGGACCTATTTAAGGGGGTCTTCTTCCCCAATGGTTCCCCATCTCTTGAGCTCGTTTTGCCCCCATTGTTGTCCTTCCTTGAGCTTGCTACTCTCAATCCCTCCATGGATTCTTGCTAGTTTTTGAGGGAAAAGAGAGAGGAGATGTAGATCCACATTTCCACCAATCACTTTCTCCTCTATATGAGGGGAACCCCTTGGATCTAGTTCTTGGAGTTCTTGGTGTTCTCCTTCTTGTTCTTCCTCTCATTTTCCTCCCTAGCATTAGTTGCTTTGGTGGGATTTGAGAGAGAAGGACTTGGGCACTCAGGTGCCCTTGCCATTGCATTTGTGCATCGGTTTGAGTTCTCCACGGTGATACGTGGAAGTTACAAGTTGTGAAGCTTATTTCTCTTGGGTGCTTGGTGCCCTTGAGCTTGTTCATCTTGGGTGTTTGGGCGCCCTAGTCGGTTGGTGGTGTTCGGAGCTCAATCATTGTGGTGTAAAGCTCCGGGCAAGCGTCGGGGTCTCCAATTAGGTTGTGGAGATCGCCCGAAGCAATTTGACGGGTTCCGGTGACCGCCCCCAAGGGTTGCCAAAGTATACGGGTTCGGTGACCGCCCCCAAGGGTTGCCATTTGTACGGATTCGGTGATCGCCCTCAAGGGTCCCTTAGTGGAATCACGGCATCTTGCATTGTGCGAGGGCGTGAGGAGATTACGGTGGCCCTAGTGGCTTCTTGGGGAGCATTGTGCCTCCACACCGCTCCAAACGGAGATTAGCATCCGCAAGGGTGTGAACTTCGGGATAAATCGTCGTCTCCGCGTGTCTTGGTTATCTCTTCCCCGAGCCCTTTACTTATGCACTTTACTTTGTGATAGCCATATTGTTCTTTGTCATATATCTTGCTATCACTTAGTTGCTTATATTGCTTAGCATAAGTTGTTGGTGCACATAGGTGAGCCTAGTTGTTTTAGGTTTTGTGCTTGACAAATTAACCGCTAGGTTTATTCCGCATTTGTTCAAGCCTAAACCGTAATTATTTTAAAACGCCTATTCACCCCCCCCCCCTCTAGGCGACATCCTCGATCTTTCAATTGGCATCAGAGCCTCGTCTCTCTTTATTAGGCTTTACCGCCTAGAGAGTAAAGATGTCGACTAGAGGATTAGGATTCTCTGACACTCTTAGTTTCAATGGCACAAATTTTGATGTTTGGGTAATTCGCATGCTTAATCTCTTTAGGGTCATGGACCCAAATTTAGAGCGAATTGTAGATATGGGTTTTTCTCCTCCAAAGGATCCCCAAAGATTATCTTTAGAGGATGAGAAAAACTCTTATCTCAATGCTCAAGCTTCTAATGTGCTTTTTGATGCTTTGAGCAATGTAGTTATATTTCAACTCATGCCGTTCCGAGATACTCATGAGTTGTGGACGAAGCTTAAAGATAAATATGGTGTGTCCAAGATTTGTGGGGATGATTGTTCTCCCTCCACCTCCGATCGTATAGTCTTCTCAACTTCTTATACTTCACCTACATGTGGTTTGCCACAAGGTAATGATATGGTGAGTAGTGTTGGTCATTGTAATGATGATAGTATGCTTATTGTGGATGATCCTTCATCACTATATTATTGCAATGCTCCTTCTTTGGGCTTTAACACTTTGAGCACTTCAAATGTTTCACATGCTTGTGTTGATAGTCCTTGCATATCATGTAGAAATTGCTTGACTAAATCTCATGATGATATGCTTGCTATGTCTTGTTGCCATGATAAAAATGCATCTATTTCCTTGAATTGTTGTGCTAACAATGTAGAGGAAACCCAACACTCCATGGAACAAGATGTGGTGTTTAATGGTGCCTCAAGGGATCCTACACCATCATCTATTGCTTTTTGCCTTATGGCTAAGGCGTCAAAGGTATCTCCTACTTTGTACCCCAATATGTCTCTTGATGATGATGTTGATACTAATGATGATGAGGATAATGATGAAGAGAATGATAATGTTGCCTCCTTAAAAACTAAGGGGGAAATGATTTTTAAAGCTCTTCATAAAAATAAAATTGCTCGTTCCAACTTCGTGGAAATAATGTCCATTGCGATTGATGGCAAGAAATACATTGAGGAGTTGGAATCTCATCTAGAGGAGCATGAGGCCACCATTGAGAAAATGGAAGCTCAAGGGCGTGATTACGCAGATGAGATCGCGGAGCTATCTCAAGCTCTTGAACATGAACAAACCACCTCCGAATCTCTTGAGGAGACCTTTGCTCTAGAATTATCTAGAGTGAGGGAATCTCATGATAGAGCTCTTGAGGTGGCCAACGATTTCAAAACTAAAAATGCTAAGCTTGAAGTTTCTCATGCTAGACTCCTTGAGGATTTTGAGCACCTCGAAAATGGCTCAAGGGTCATCAAGGGTGAGCTCATCAAACTCACTGAAGTCTCATGCCCAACTTGAAGCTTCTTATTTAAAAGAGCTTTCCAAGTTGCCTTCTCCTCTTGTTGTTAATGATGATGCTTGTGCTACTAATTCTATTACTTGTGAAGCATCCATTTTGAAGGAGAATGTTGAGCTACGGGCTCAACATGAGGTGCTATCTAGCAATTATGGGAAATTGGAAGAAAGTCATGAAAAGCTCTCAAGCTCTCATGATGATCTTCTAGTATCCCATAGTGTGCTAAAGATAGCTCATGAGGCCATGATTGCTAAGGTAACATCTAGTGAGCCTCATGTGGGTACTAGCACTACTTCTAGTCAAAATAGTATATTGCCATGTGCTAGTCCTTGTAATTCATCTACTCACAATGTTGGTACATCTTGTGATGAATTGCTTTCCTTGCCTTGTTGCTCTAACGATGAAGCTTATACTTCCTCTAGTACTTGTGTTGAGACTAACCGTAGAGGAAATCAAAGAGCTCAAGGCCCAAGTCACTTCTTTGAAGAAAGACTTGGAAAAGTGTCATGAAGGGAAATCCACACTCAACAATATCTTGAGTGTGCAAAAAGCCCCCAATGACAAAGGTGGACTTGGATTCAACTCCAATAAGAAGAAGAAGTCCAAGATGAACAAAAGGAAGGGCCAAGAACAAGTCAAGAATTCGGCCAAGATTGTTTGCTTCAAGTGCAAAGTAGAAGGGCATCATGTTAGATCTTGCCCATTGAAGAAGAAGGCCATCAGTGTCAAGCAACAAGGGAAGAGGGCACAAGTTCAATCACATGCTCAACCTCAAGTTGAAGAAAGGCCTCTTCCCAAGAAGTCTCAAGTTAATGCTTCTCAAGTTGAGAAATCAAGTGAGAAGAAAGTGAAGAGTAGACGTTGCTACCTATGCCGTGAGAAAGGTCACCTCGCTTCTTCATGCACTAGTGGTAACTTATCCAACCCAATTATTATTGATGATGTCTATTCTCTTGGGAAGGATAAGGTTGGCAATGTGGTTGCCAAGTTTGTTGGTACTCAAAGTGGTTTGAAGCAAAGAACCATTTGGGTAGCCAAGCCTATTGTGACTAACCTCTTAGGACCCAACTTGGTTGGGGACCAACTAGCTCAAACTTGATCAATAGGTGTTGTTGGAGGGCTTTGGAGACTTGGATACTTTATGAAGAATTAAGGGACTTCATCACTCTTATTGTCTCAACCCAAGTCAATTGAATCATCAAGTTTATATCTTATATCCAATGTGCCTCCTTGCGGTAACTTGTACTTAAATTGTTTACCTTGAAAGTTACTTGCCCCTTGCATGTTTTGGTTTTGTTCCTTGCATGTGTTTGTATATGTTGCGCTTCCAACTTGCTTATCTTGAGCAATCAAGTATGTGTGTGTTGGTTTGCACATCATGTAATGCAAAGGCCGTATGCTGAGCCTTTTGCTTTCTCGTTTGTATCCTAGTTGGCTCGTGTGAGAGATCAATGGAATATCCCATTTTGGGGAGTGATGTGCTTTGTGCACCTCACAATCCTATAAATGTGTGTGCATGAGGAATACCATCTAGTATTGATATTACAAGATTATCTAGTCGCTAGGTGGTATATCTCTCATGAGAAATTCAAATTCTAAAATTCCATTGATTATCTCGTGTTGGATCCTCTTATTGCCTCTTGTTAAGTTCTTATTGGTATCACATTATGGGGGAGTAATATGCTAAGTGCATATTACAAGCCTAGAAAATGTGTACATTTGAGATATTGTCACCTAGAATTGATATTGTAAATTATCTTGTTCCTAGGTGGCATGTTAGCTCTACAAGTTGCAATTTTCTTGTGTTTGTTGTGAAGATGATGTTGGATGTCCTTGTTATCTACCACCGGGAATTATTTCCAAATACTTCTTGTCTTTTGAAAATTGGTAGTCACTTATGTGTGGTAGAATTTGTTGATCATATTTACTTTGGTTTTTATTTTTATTTGCCTTTTCTCTTGCCAAAGTTTGTGTCAACTCCCGGTGTCTTCCCTACCACTTGTGGATCTTATTTATTTCTTGTTCTTGTCTAGTGTTTTCTAGATATAGTGAAAGTAGTGATCCCACCGTGTGCATTTTGTATTCAAATGCAAATCCTATATAATGCACAACTCGTGGGGGAGCTATCCTATTTTCTTTAGAACACTCTTCTTGTGATCCTTATCAAGTGTGTTTTGGTGGAAGGCAAGCCATTTCTTTTTGGTACTTTGTGCCATCATGAAACTTTGTTGAGAGGTTGGTTTGTTTGGAACCATCCTCTCTTTGGGAGTTTGACATCTTTAGTTTAGTGTGTATCAATGGACATCTCATTCCTTGATGTATCTTTAATGATATCTTCCAAGTGATGATTTCTCCATTTGGTATCCTTTTCACTTGGCATTTCTTTGTCTTTTTTGGTATCGGTTCTTGAAAGTTTTGAGCATGCATATTTACTTCATGTATTCTATTTGGCATGCTTTCTTTCGTTGACTCAATATATAGGGGAAACTCCACCTAGTCTCAATTTGGATAAGATGTGCATGAAATTCATTTTCATATCTATATGCACATATTTATGTGGAGTTTGTCCTATGTATTGGTGTTTCTAACTATTTGGTCCCGATGAGTTTGGGTACCGTTTAGTTTGTGTTGTTCTTCTAGGAACATTTGGAGATGCATTGGATGCTCGGCTCACTCACAAGGAAGGTGTTGTCACCGTGTGCATATTGGAGTCAAGCAAGGATGATCAATGAACTACTATCTACCTTCAATTGGTATCTACTACATCCTTCCAATGATATCTCGGTAACAAGTATCTATTCATGCTTTCTCCTCTTGCATTCAACCTTGTGTAGGTTGCATCTTGGCATGATATTCATTTCATATCTTGTGATGCTTGTTTCCTTTCTCAATGCATTCCAACGATGATCTCTTGTTGCTAGTTGTGATGCCTTTGATGGATGTGTGTTTGGACTTCATTTATATACAATAAGACCATATCTAGCCAAGTGCTATGCTTTCAAGCAAATATCTTATTGGTATATGTATGACTTCCTTTTGGATATCTCGTTCCTTCATGTTGTAACTATTTTGGGTGTACATCCTTCTTTGTAGATATATATCATCATGATTTCGTCTACCTAGAACATTATACACTTGAGAGAAATTACATCTCTAGATGATATCCTTTCTTTAACGTCCACCTTGTCTCTCTTTTGTTATTTCTTTGGTGGCTCCGTGAAAGCTTTTGCCTTGAGTGTGTGTCCTCTATTGTTGCATCTTGTTGCACTCTTGTGTGGTGAAGATTATTTTCCTCTTGCTTATCTTTACGAGGTTTTTGCCATCTTAATTGGTATCCCTCGTCTTGATGAGCCTCCCCTCGTCTATCTTCACCACGGGTTGTCACAAGCATAGGTTCTCTTTTGCTTATTAGTAAGCTTGTGAACCCATTTGCCAGTTGTGTGTGGGAATGATAGGCCTTGCACCATGTGCCTCATTCTTTCAAGACTATGTTGATGCTTAATGCTCATCCTAATCTTAGTCTTCTCAAGTGCTTCACCATGACTCACACACATCAGTTTGGTTGAGCCTATTCTTAAGTTGCCTCTTTTACATGTTGCTCAACCATGTGCTTGTTGCAAGCGCTAGGCTTTGTTTCCTATATGCTCACTTGCCCGATGTGAGTTTCTATTGATTTTGGGGGAGCTATGATCCTATTTTGTGCACTTTGTATTCAAATACAAAAATTCTTATGTGTGCAAAAATCATGGGGAGTTTCTCTAGTTTGTTTAGAACACTCCTTTGCGCTTATCATAATGTATTTATTCTTGTGGCATGTAGGATCATTGGTCTAGTTGGTTCAATTGATATCTGTTGATTGCTTGCTTCAATTGGTATCTTTTGATTGCTTGTTTCTCTCTTTGTTATGTCTTTGTGGCATATCATTTTTTGCAATCTTTGTGTCTCAATATAGTTTGTCTTCCTCCAAGTATTGTCAGTTGGATATGTGTATTGCATTCCACTCTCTTGTTGAGAAATACACAATTTATGGAGGACCACAATTTATATTGGCCTTCCAAACTTTTTCACCATTTTGGCAATCAATGCCAATGGGGAGAAGTTTCAGAGAGTTTTGTGGAGAAGTTTAGAGAGCTATCTCCTCTTGCTTTGGTTTTGTTCCTTAGCTTTTGCATCTCATTCATTGCACTATTATTGCATTGCATGGTGATGCATAATTCCTTATATAAACTCTCTTGAAAGTTAACTTTTGTGGAGAAGTTTAGAGAGCTATCTCCTCTTGCTTTGGTTTTGTTCCTTAGCTTTTGCATCTCATTCATTGCACTATTATTGCATTGCATGGTGATGCATAATTCCTTATATAAACTCTCTTGAAAGTGATTGTCATCAATTACCAAAATGGGGGAGATTGAAAGAACATGCGGTGCCCCCATGTTTAGTTTTGGAAATTGATGACAATCTCTATGGACTAATGGTTGCCTTGAGTTATATTTGAAGGTTTTGTCCATAGGCTTTTCTTGAAGTCCATGTGTTGGTTTCAAGGAGTTTATGAGTTCACAAAGGTGTATTAAGGAATTATCCAAAGATTGGTCATGTGTGTGTTGAGCTTATTGCAAGCATGTCTTGAAGAAGAAGATTATGTGATCATTCATGTTTACCTTCAAGACATCATCCAAATGAAGAGAGTTGGAAAGATTCAAGGTTGATCTAGCCTAAGTACAGAGAGTGATTCAAGTTTATCAACACACAAAGCGCACAAGTTGTACCGAGAGGGACCAAGTGTTCCCATGGTATGGTAAGCATTGTCCATTACGATTAGTGTCTTGACCCATGGTCTACGTGAGAGTTCTTTGTGGGGTTAGGTATGTTTCCATGGTCTTGCGTCAAGAGGAAGATCCCATACAACCCATGGAGGATGACATCAAGTGGTGATCGTCATCAAGTTTGCTGTGTGCAAGTTCAAGTGGAGCAACACGAAGAGTGGATCATCCATAATGGAGTATGGGGGAGCAATCAAGTTTGAATCTTGCCATCCATTGTGGTGTCAATGGACTTGTGAAGATGTGCCGAAGAGTCGCTCACCCATAGTGGACTATGGGGGAGCAATCATCTAGTCTTCATCGAGCCAACGCAATCAAGAAAGGTGGTCCAACTTGAGGGAGTCAAGATCGTCTTCATCTAGCTCAAGTGGACCATGTGCAAGTCAAAGGTTTTGCCCTTGTTAGGTTTTCTATTTTACCGGTCTCGTGGTGGTAGTTGGGAGACCGGGTTATAGGATCGTTTGCCGTACTATCAAGGGGGGCTCTCAAGTTGGTAGCTTGATCGTATCGTTAGTAGAGAGCTCAAACCATTGCATACTTGCATCATGTTTCCTTGTTCTTGTTTTGTTCTCTTTGTGAGTCTTAGAGCTTATGGTCATCTTGATGACAAGCTTGAGTTCATCGAAAACGGAGTTCGCATGCGTCTTCTATGATGTTTTCGGTGTTGGAGGTTTTACCGGTCTTATCCTAGGAAGGGTTCTCACCATTTTCTTACGGTCCTTTTCTCATTTGCTTCTTATTGATATTTCTATCAAGATTGTGTTAGCCCTTGTTGCTAGCTTTCCAACAAACTTGGTTTCATCGAATTCGAGCTCGTATGCGAAAGTCGTGGTTGTTTTGATATTGCCTGTTTTACATAGAGAGGTTGTACCGCCCGTAGAGAGGTTGTACGGTTGGACCGGTACAACCGGTGTTTGAGCGGTTGTACCGCCTCGATTGGTCCGGAGGTTGTACCGCCATGTACCGCTCTACCACCGGACTGGTTTCTGTTTTGGAGCGGTTCTTGGGCGGTTGTTGACGGTTTAACTGTACTACCGGTTCCCAGTGCTGTTGTACCGCTTAGAGCTTTTCCTGTGTTGGTTTTTCCTCTGCTTTGGCGGTTGTACGGTTCGTGCACCAGTTGTACCGGTCCTACAGCTTTCTGCACATAACGGGCAGATTCGTGGGGACCTATTTAAGGGGTCTTCTTCCCAATGGTTCCCCATCTCTTGAGCCTGCTTTTGCCCCCATTGTTGACCTTCCTTGAGCTTGCTACTCAATCCCTCCATGGATTCTTGCTAGTTTTTGAGGGAAAAGAGAGAGGAGATCTAGATCCACATTTCCACCAATCACTTTCTCCTCTATGTGAGGGGAACCCCTTGGATCTAGTTCTTGGAGTTCTTGGTGTTCTCCTTCTTGTTCTTCCTCTCATTTTCCTCCCTAGCATTAGTTGCTTTGGTGGGATTTGAGAGAGAAGGACTTGGGCACTCTGTGTGCCCTTGCCATTGCATTTGTGCATCGGTTTGAGTTCTCCACGGTGATACGTGGAAGTTACAAGTTGTGAAGCTTATTTCTCTTGGGTGCTTGGTGCCCTTAAGCTTGTTCCTCTTGGGTGCTTGGGCCCTAGTCGGTTGGTGGTGTTCGAGCTCAATCATTGTGGTGTAAAGCTCCGGAAAGCGTCGGGTCTCCAATTAGGTTGTGGAGATCGCCTGAGCAATTTGACGGGTTCCGTGACCGCCCCAAGGGTTGCCAAAGTGTACGGGTTCGGTGACCGCCCCCAAGGGTTGCCATTTGTACGGGTTCGTTGACCGCCCTCAAGGGTCCCTTAGTGGAATCACGACATCTTGCATTGTGCGAGGGCGTGAGGAGATTACAGTGGCCCTAGTGGCTTCTTGGGGAGCATTGTGCCTCCACACCGCTCCAAACGGAGATTAGCATCCGCAAGGGTGTGAACTTCGGGATACATCGTCGTCTCCGCGTGTCTCGGTTATCTCTTACCCGAGCCCTTTACTTATGCACTTTACTTTGTGATAGCCATATTGTTCTTTGTCATATATCTTGCTATCACTTAGTTGCTTATATTGCTTAGCATAAGTTGTTGGTGCACATAGGTGAGCCTAGTTGTTTTAGGTTTTGTGCTTGACAAATTAACCGCTAGGTTTATTCCGCATTTGTTCAAGCCTAAACCGTAATTATTTTAAAACGCCTATTCACCCCCCCCCCCTCTAGGCGACATCCTCGATCTTTCAACAAGGGATGACGAAAACGATTCCCGAGCTCTTCGTGATATTGAAATCGACGAAGGTAGAAATCAAGAAAGAGTATCAAGTGTTGATGATTGACAAGACCACTAGTTTCAAGAAAAGGGCAAAGGGAAAGAAAGGAAAACTTCAAGTAGAATGGCAAACAAGTTGTCACTCCCGCGAAGAAGCCCAAAGCTGGACCAAAGCCTGAAACTAAGTGCTTACACTGCAAAGAAAATGGCCACTGGAAGCGGAAATACCCTGAATATTTGGTGGATAAGAATTATGGCAAAGTGAACAAGAGTATATTTGATATACAGGTTATTGATATGTGCCTTACTAGTGTTTATAGTAGCCCCTGAGTATTTGATACTTGTTTGGTTGCTAAGATTAGTAACTCGAAACAGAGTTACGTAATAAACAGAGACTAGTTGAAGGGGAAGTGACGATGAGTGTTGGAAGTAGTTCCAAGATTGATATGATCATCATCGCACACTCCTATACTCTCGGGATAGTGTTGAACCTAAATAAATGTTATTTGGCGCTTATGCGTTGAGCATAAATATGATTTGATCGTTTTATTGCGAGACGGTTATTCATGTAAGTTAGAGAATAATTATTGTTCTGTTTACATGAATAAAACCTTCTATGGTCATACACCCAATGAAAATGGTTTGTTGGATCTCGGTCGTGTGATACACATATTCATAATATTGAAACCAAAAGATGTAAAGTTAATAATGATAGTGCAACTTATTTGTGGCACTTTGCCGCTTAGGTCATATTGGTGTAAAGCGCATGAAGAAACTCCATACTGATGGGCTTTTGGAATCACTTGATTATGAATCATTTGATGCTTGCGAACCGTGCCTTTTGGGCAAGATGACTAAAACTCCGTTCTTCGGAACAATGGAACGAGCAACAAACTTGTTGGATATAATACATACTGATGTATGCGATCCAATGAGTGTTGATGCCCGTGGCAAGTATCATTATTTTCTGACCTTCACAGATGATTTGAGCAGATATGTGAATATCTTCTTGATGAAACATAAGTCTGAAATAGTTGAAAAGTTCAAAGAATTTCAGAGTGAAGTGGAAAATCATCGTAACAAGAAAATAAAGTTTCTGCAATCTGATCGGGGAGATGAATATTTGAGTTACGAGTTTGGTCTTCAATTAAAACAAAGTGGAATAGTTTCACAGCTCACGCCACCTGGAACACCACAACAGAATGGTGTGTCAGAACGTCAGAATCAAGCACTTTATTGGATATGGTGCGATCTATGATGTATCTTACCGATTTACCACTATCGCTTTGGGGTTATGCATTAGAGACAGCTGCATTCACGTTTAATAGGGCACCATCTAAATCCGTTGAGATGACACCGTATGAACTATGGTTTAGCAAAGAAACCTAAGCCGTCGTTTCTTAAAGCTTGAAGTTGCGATGCTTATATGAAAAGGTTTCAACCTCGATAAGCTCGAACCCAAATCGGAAAAGTGCGTCTTCATAGAATACCCAAAGGTAACTATTGGGTACACCTTCTATCACAGATCCGAAGGCAAGTTATTCGTTGCTAAGATGGATCCTTTCTAGAGAAGAAGTTTCTCTCGAAAGAAGTGAGTGGGAGGAAAGTAGAGCTTGATAAGGTAATTTTACCTTCTCCCGAATTGGAAAGTAGTTCATCACAGAAATCAGTTCCTGTGATTCCTACACCAATCAGTGAGGAAGCTAATGATGATGATCATGAAGCTTCAGATCAAGTTACTACCGAACCTCGTAGGTCTTCCAAAATAAGATCCGCACCAATGTGGTATGGTAATCCTATTCTAGAAGTCATGATACTAGACAATGATGAACCTACGAACTATGAGGAAGCGATGATGAGCCTAGATTCCGCGAAATGGCTTGAGGCCATAAAATCTGAGATAGGATCCATATATAAGAACAAAGTGGGGACTTTGGTTGACCTGCTCGATGATCAGCAAGTCAAGTTAAATAAATGGATCTTCAAGAGGAAGACGGACACTGATAGTAGTGTTACTATCTACAAAGCTCGACTTGTTGCAAAAGGTTTTCGACAAGTTCAAGGTGTTGACTACAATGAGATTTTCTCAACTCTAGCGTTGCTTAAGTCTGTCCGAATCATGTTAGCAATTGCCACATTTTATGAAATCGGCAAATGGATGTCAAAACAACATTCTTTAATGGATTTATTAAAGAAGAGTTGTATATGATGCAACCAGAAGGTTTTGTCAATCCTAAAGGAGCTAACAAAATGTGCAAGCTCCAGCGATCCATCTATGGACTGGTGCAAGCATCTCAGAGTTGGAATACACACTTTGATAAGTTGATCAAAGCATATAGTTTTATACAGACTTGCGGTGAAGCCTGTATTTACAATAAAGTGAGTGGGAGCACTACCGCCTTTTTGATAAATATATGTGAGTGACATATTGTTGATCAGAAATGTTGTATAATTTTTCCGAAAGCATAAAGGAGTATTTGAAAGGAGTTCTTTAAAAGAAAGACCTCAGTAAAGCTACTTACATATTGAGTATCAAGATCTATTGAGATAGATCAAGACGCTTGATAAGTTTTTCAATAAGTACATACCTTGTCAAGATTTTGAAATAGTTCAAAATGGAATAGTCAAAGAAAGAGTTCTTGCCTGTGTTGCAAAGGTGTGAAATTGAGTAAAGACTCAAATCCGACCACGGCAGAAAATAGAAAAGAGAATGAAAGTCATTCCCTATACCTCGATCATAGGTTCTATAAAGTATGCTATGCTATGTACTGCACCTATTGTATACCTTGCTCTGAATTTGGCAAGGAGTACAATGGTGATCTAGGAGTAGATCATCGGACATTGGTCAAAACATCCTTAGTGAGGACTAAGGAAATATTTCTCGATTATGGAGGTGATAAAAGAGCCCGTCAGAAAGAGTTACATCGATGCAAGCTTTTTACACTGATCCAGATGACTCTAAGTCTCAATCTGGATACATATTGAAAGTGGGAGCAATTAGCTAGAGTAGCTCCGTGTAGAGCATTGTAGACATAGAATATTTGCAAAATACATACGACTCTGAATGTGACAGACCCGTTGACTAAGCTTCTCTCACGAACAAAACATGATCATACCTTAGTACTCTTTGGTTGTTAATCACATAACGATGTGAACTAGATTATTGACTCTAGTAACCCTTTGGGTGTTGATCACATGACGATGTGAACTATGGGTATTATCACATACAGATGTGAATATTGGTGTTAAATCACATGGCGATGTGAACTAGATTATTGACTCTAGTGCAAGTGGGAGACTGAAAAAAATATGCCCTAGAGGCAATAATAAAGTTATTATTTATTTCCTTATTTCATGATAAATGTTTATTATTCATGCTAAAATTGTATTAACCGGAAACATGATACATGTGTGAATACATAGAAAAACATATAGTCACTAGTATGCCTCTACTTGACTAGCTCATTAATCAAAGATGGTTATGTTTCCTAACCATAGACATGTGTTGTTATTTGATTAACGGGATCACATCATTAGGAGAATGATGTGATTGACATGACCCATTCCGTTAGCCTAGCACTTGATCGCTTAGTATATTGCTATTGCTTTCTTCATGACTTATACATGTTCCTCGTAACTATGAGATTATGCAACTCCTGCTTACCGGAGGAACACTTTGGTGCTACCAAACGTCACAACGTAATCGGGTGATTATAAAGGAGTACTACAGTGTCTCCAAAGGTACATGTTGGGTTGGCATATTTCGAGATTAGGTTTTGTCACTCCGATTGTCGGAGAGGTATATCTGGGCCCTCTCGGTAATGCACATCACTATAAGCCTTGCAAGCAATGTAGCTAATGAGTTAGTTACGGAATGATGCATTACGTAACGAGTAAAGAGACTTGCCAAGAACGAGATTGAACTAGGTATTGGATACCGATGATCAAATCTCGCAAGTAACATACCGATGACAAAGGGAACAACGTATGTTGTTATGCGGTTTGACCGATAAAGATCTTCAGAGAATATGTAGGAGCCAATATGAGCATCCAGGTTCCACTATTGGTTATTGACCAAGAATAGTTCTAGGTCATGTCTACATAGTTCTCGAACCCATAGGGTCCGCACGCTTAAAGTTCGATGATGGTTATATTATGAGGTTATGAGTTTTGATGTACCGAAGGAGTTCTGAGTCCCGGATGAGATCGGGGACATGAAGAGGAGTCTCGAAAAGGTCGAGATGTAAAGATCGATATATTGGACGACTATATTCGAGTTCGGAAAGGTTCCGAGTCATTCGGGTATTTTTCGGAGTACCGTAGAGTTACGGAATTCGCCGGGGAGTATATGGGCCTTATTGGGCCATACGGGAATAGAGGAGAGAGGCCGAAGGAAGGAGGCGCGCAGCCCCTCCTCGTCCGAATTGGACAAGGGTGCAGCCCCTTCCTTCCTCCTCTCCCCTCTTTCCCCTTCTCCTACTCCAACAAGGAAGGAGGGAGTCCTACTCCCGGTGGGAGTCACCGAGTAGGACTCCCTGGCGCCGCTTCTCCTAGGCGGGCCGCCTCCCCTTGCTCCTTTATATACGGGGCAGGGGGCACCTCTAGGCACAACAACACAAGTTGATCTACGGATCGTTCCTTAGCCGTGTCAGTGCCCCCTCCACCATATTTCACCTCGGTCATACCGTCATGAGTTTAGGCGAAGCCTCGCGCCGGTAGAGCATCATCATCGCCACCACGCCCGTCAGGCCGACGGAACTCATCCCCGACACTTTGCTGGATCGGAGTTTGGGGATCGTCATCGAGCTGAACGTGTGCTGAACTCGGAGGTACCGTACGTTCGGTACTTGGATCGGTCGGATCGTGAAGACGTACTACTACATCAACCGCGTTGTCATAACGCTTCCGCTTACGGTCTACGAGGGTACGTGGACAATACTCTCCCCTCTCGTTGCTATGACATCACCATGATCTTGCGTGTGCGTAGGAATTTTTTTGAAATTACTACGTTCCCCAACAGGAAGCAGCGCCTCTGGCCACCAACGATGACCTGCTCTTCGTTGGGATGGGAGGCTGCTCCCACCCCCTCGGTGGGCATCGGCATCGGCATCATCAGGAAGGGCGCGAAGAATCTTGGCCTTGCTCAGAGGGGAAGTATCCCCTACCTCTTCCAGGGTCTTCTCCGAGTCCTCCCCCTCTTCTCCCCCTCCGAGGGACTCACCAGAAGACACCTCCATCGGGTTCTGCGCCATAGGGGCTTCTGCAAGCGCCGGCGGCACCAGCCCGCGCGCATCGAAAGTCGGCCTGGAGGCGACGAATTCCTCCCAGTCCCTGCGCTTGAACAGGGGAAGGAAGGCGCTAGCCGGGTACTCCTGGTTGTCCCCGACTATGAGGCGCAAGACGGCGTCCAATTCGTCATCAGGCAAGTCCCCCGGCCGCAGGCGGGTCTTGGTTTCCTTCTCGTCAAGCTCCCAGAGGGGGCGCGCGCGCCTGGAGCGGGGCAACCCGCAGCATCAAGAACTCCCTCAGGAGCATCGCCCCCGTCACCTTGGTCGTCCTCGCGTTGCCCGGCCTCAGATCGGTCATCATCTGCCCCAGCACCGGTGACGCCCGCTCGTCGACAAGCTCCGCCTTGGGCCACCCCTCGTTGGGAGGAGGCGCCGCTGTGGGCAACTCCAGACGCGGGTCGGTGCGCCGAGCATCCATCATGACCCATTTGGACCGGATGTTGTCGACCCTCTTCCCGGTGCTCGAGATCGAGTTGGCCTTGCCGCAGGCGACGAAGTTGGCACATCCAGTGATATGCTCGCCGGTGACACGGAGGAAGAAGAAATGGCGCAAGAGCGCCATGGACGGCATAACGCCCAGGTACGCCTCACAGTAGTAAGCGAAGATGGACAGGAGGAGGACAGAGTTGGGATGGAGATGCAGCGCCTGCAGCCCGTAGTGGTCGAGGACTTCGTAAAAGAAATCAGAGAAAGGAGGGATCAACCTGACGGCGACGCTGCTCGAGAAAAAGGGGAAGAAGGTGCTTCCCTCAGGCTCCGGCTCGTCGGAGGCGAGCCGAAGCTATGTCTCCCCCCACTCGTTGCCTTCGCCCGCCGTCAGAAGGCGCACGGAGGCGAGGCTCTTCTCCGTGACGGTGGGCGTCTCAAGGGCCGGCTCGTACCAAGCCGACGTAGAGGAAGATTTGACCTTGCGCGGCGCCATGAGCGACAAAGGCAGAGCAAGGGTTGAGCAGATCTGGAGGAAGCAGGCGGTGAAGGGCAAGAAAGGGGATCTCGAGCAAGGCAAGGAAGGAGCAATCAAGGAAACAACTACCCGCGCCAGCCTTTGTCAGGCGAGCAGTTGCCGAGGCAGCGTGGGGAAGCGGAGACGCCCACGTCCAATCAACCGCCACGCGTCGACCTAGGTCGCAGGCTTTTGGGGCCCGCGGCGCTCCGAACTTGACCCTTGGCTTCACCGCGAAGCCAAGCCTGAGCGCGCCTGGGGCCCGGTGGCTACTGTCGGCGTTCTGGGAGCGGGGTCCCCAGACTTGCCCGCCTGCGGCCCATGGCGTGGCTATGCTGCGGGCCGAACGGCCCATCTTCGTCAACAAGGCATCCAAGACCTTCGCGAGGGTCCAAGCCTCGCGAGGCGGACGACACAAGGCCTCCTCTGGAGTAGCCTAGCCAGGCAGGCTCACGAGGAGAGGAGATATCAAGGCGGGGCAAACCTCACGAGGTACTCGTGACGTAAGCCATGACGAACGGTGCCAGGCGAGCGCCAGTGCACACAGCGTCCACATTTCCTCTTTGGTGCTAAGGAAGCAAGCGCGGACGAAGAGTACCGAGGCATCAGGCAAAGGTTGCCATATTGGTGCAACAAGACCAAGACCAGGAGGACGGCAAGGCGGAGGTCATCGTGGAGCCCAAGACGGCGTCACCCCAGGGCTTTTCGTAGGCGAAGGCCACTTTTGTCAGGATAGCTTGTACTAGTTGTCCCCCTTCAAATTTGCCCGCCGTTGTTGGCTCCCTTCCCGCTCAACATTTGGGAAGAGGACCAGGGCCTATATAAGTAGAGCTAGCCACCACTATAGAGGGGACCGGGTCCAGACTCGAACAAAGCAAGAAGCCAACACTCGCACAAGAACACCTCAACCTCAGGAGGTTGTTCTTCCCTTGTACTGTTCATCATCAGCCCAAGGGGCAATCCTGAAGGAAATATGCCCTAGAGGCAATAATAAAGTTATTATTTATTTCCTTATATCATGATAAATGTTTATTATTCATGCTAGAATTGTATTAACCGGAAACATAATACATGTGTGAATACATAGACAAACAGAGTGTCACTAGTATGCCTCTACTTGACTAGCTCGTTAATCAAAGATGGTTATGTTTCCTAACCATAGACATGAGTTGTCATTTGATTAACGGGATCACATCATTAGGAGAATGATCTGATTGACTTGACCCATTCCGTTAGCCTAGCACTTGATCGGTTAGTATGTTGCTATTGCTTTCTTCATGACTTATACATGTTCCTGTAACTATGAGATTATGCAACTCCGTTTACCGGAGGAACACTTTGGTGCTACCAAACGTCACAACGTAATCGGGTGATTATAAAGGAGTACTACAGGTGTCTCCAAAGGTACATGTTGGGTTGGCGATTTCGAGATTAGGTTTTGTCACTCCGATTGTCTGGAGAGGTATCTCTGGGCCCTCTCGGTAATGCACATCACTATAAGCCTTGCAAGCAATGTAGCTAATGAGTTAGTTACGGAATGATGCATTATGGAACGAGTAAAGAGACTTGCCGGTAACGAGATTGAACTAGGTATTGGATACCGACGATCGAATCTCTGCAAGTAACATACCGATGACAAAGGGAACAACGATGTTGTTATGCGGTTTGACCGATAAAGATCTTCGTAGAATATGTAGGAACCAATATGGGCATCCAGGTTCCGCTTATTGGTTATTGACCGAGAATAGTTCTAGGTCATGTCTACATAGTTCTCGAACCCGTAGGGTCCGCACGCTTAAGGTTTCGATGGCGATGCTTATATTATGAGTTTATGAGTTTTGATGTACCGAAGGAGTTCGGAGTCCCGGATGAGATCGGGGACATGACGAGGAGTCTCGAAATGGTCGAGACGTAAAGATCGATATATTGGACGACTATATTCGGAGTTCGGAAAGGTTCCGAGTCATTCGGGTATTTTTCGGAGTACCGGGTAGTTACGGGAGAAGCAATGGGCCTTGATGGGCTTTAGTGGGAAGAGGAGAAAGGGCCAAGGGGCTGCTGCGCCCCCCCTCCCTTCTAGTCCGAATTGACTAGGGAAAAGGGGGCCGGCCACCTCTCCTTCTCCTCCACTTCCTTCTCCCTTCCTCCCTCTTGGTGGACTCCTACTAGGACTTGGAGTCCTAGTAGGACTCCATACCTGGCCGCACCTATTGCCTTGGCCGGCCTCCTCCTCCTCCATCCTTTATATCACGGGCAGGGGGCACCCGAAGACACAAGTTGATCCTTGAGATCTTTCCTTAGCCGTGCGGTGCCCCTTCCACCAAATTACACCTCGATTATACCGTTCACGGAGCTTAGGCGAAGCTTCTGCGTCGGTGGAACATCATCATCGCCACCACGCCGTCGTCTTGACGTAAACTCTCCCTCAACACTCGGCTGGATCGGAGTTCGAGGGACGCCATCGAGCTGAACGTGTGCAGAACTCGGAGGTGCCAGACGTTCGGTACTTGGATCGGTTGGATCGTGAAGAAATCGACTACTTCCTCTACGCTATGCGTCAACGCTTCCGTTCGGTCTCACGAGGGTACGTAGACAACACTCTCATCTCGTTGCTATGCATCACCATGATCTTGCGTGATCGTAGGAAAATTTTTGAAATTACTACGTTTCCCAACAAAGGGCATCCGAGCCTAGGTTTTATGGTTTGATGATATGCACGAGTAGAACACAAGTGAGTTGTGGACGATACAAGTCATCTTGCCTACCAAAGATGTCATACTTTGGTTCAGCGGTATTGTTGGATGACGATCCAGACCAACCTTACGCTGCATTCTTACGCGAGACCGGTTCCCTCGACGTGCTTTGCACATAGATGGCTTGTGGAAGACTGTCTCTCCAACTTTAGTTGAACTGAAAAGTGGCTACGCCTCGTCCTTGAGAAGGTTAAAACGGAGTCTATTTGACGAAGTATCGTTGTGGTTTTGATGCGTAGGTGAGATTGGTTCTTGCTTAAGCCCGTAGCAGCCACGTAAAATTTGCAACAACAAAGTAGAGGACGCCTAACTTGTTTTTGCAGGGCATGTTGTGATGTGATATGGTCTAGACATGATGCTGAATTTTATTGTATGAGATGATCATGTTTTGTAACCGAAGTTATCGGCAATCGGCGTGAGCCATATGGTTGTCGCTTTATTGTATGCAATGCATCGCTTCGTAATGCTTTACTTTATCACTAAGCGGTAGCGATAGTCGAGAAGCATAAGTTTGGCGAGACGACAACGATGCTACGATGGAGATCAAGGTGTCGCTACCGGTGACGATGGTGATCATGACGGTGCTTGAGATGGAGATCACAAGCACGAGATGATGATGGCCATATCATATCACTTATATTGATTGCATGTGATGTTAATCCTTTATGCATCTAATTAAGCTTTGATTCACGGTAGCATTAAAAGATGATCTCTCACTAAAATTATCAAGAAGTGTTCTCCCTGAGTATGCACCGCTATAAAGTTCTTCGTCTTTGAGACACCACGTGATGATCGGGTGTGATAGGCTCTACGTTCAAATACAACGGTGCAAAACAGTTGCACACGCCGAATACTCAAAGTTAAACTTGACGAGCCTAGCATATAACAGATATGGCCTCTGAACACGGAGACCGAAAGGTCGAACGTGAATCATATAGTAGATATGATCAACATAGTGATGTTCACCGTTGAAACTACTCCGTCTCACGTGATGATCGGACACGGTTTAGTTGATTTGGATCACGTAATCACTTAGATGACTAGAGAGATGTCTATCTAAGTGGGAGTTCTTAAGTAATATGATTAATTGAACTTTAATTTATCATGAACTTAGTCCCGTAGTATTTTGCAAATTATGTTGTAGATCAATAGCTCGCGTTGTTGCTTCCCTATGTTTTTATATGTGTTCCTAGAGAAAATTATATTGAAAAATGTTAGTAGCAATGATGCGGATTGGATCCGTGATCCGAGGTTTATCCTCATTGCTGCCTGAAGAATTATGTCCTTAATGCACCGCTAGGTGACAGGCCTATTGCAGGAGCAAATGCGCACGTTATGAACGTTTGGCTAGCTCAATATGATGACTACTTGATAGTTTAGTGCACCATACTTAATGGCTTAGAATCGGGACTTCAAAGACGCGTTTTGAAGCGTCATGGACCATATGAGATGTTCCAGAGTTGAAGTTAATATTTCAAGCAAATACCGAGTTGAGAGATATGAAGTCTCCAACAAGTTCTATAGCTAAAAGATGGAGGAGAATCGCTCAACTAGTGAGCATGTGCTCAAATTGTCCGAGTACTTCAATCGCTTGAATCAAGTGGGAGTTAATCTTCCGTATAAGATAGTGATTGACAGAGTTCACTAGTCACCATCACCAAGTTAGTAGAACTTCGTGATGAACTATAGTATGCAAGGGATGACGAAAGCGATTCCCGAGCTCTTCGTGATGTTGAAATCGACGAAGGTAGAAATCAAGAAAGAGCATCAAGTGTTGATGATTGACAAAACCACTAGTCTCAAGGAAAAGGGCAAAGGGAAGAAGGGGAACTTCAAGAAGAACGGCAAGCAAGTTGCTGCTCGAGTGAAGAAGCCCAAGTCCGACCTAAGCCTGAGACTCAGTGCTTTTGCTGCAATGGAACTGTACACTCTAATCTGAACTACCCAAATTATTTGGAGGATAAGAAGGATGGCAAAGTGAACAAAAGTATATTTGATATAAAAATCATTGATGTGTACTTCAAAAGTGTTAGTAGTAACCCCACGGTATTTGATAATGGTTAATTTTCTAATAGTAGTAACTTGAAACGGAGTTGCGTAATGAACAAAAACTAGTTGAAGGGAAGTGACAATGAGTGTTGGAAGTAGTTCCAAGATTGATTTGATCATCATCACACACTCCCTATACTTTCGGGATTAGTATGGAACCTAAATAAGTGTTATTTGGTGTTGAGCATAAATATGATTTGATCATGTTTATTGCAATACGGTTATTCATTTAAGTAAGAGAATAAATTGTTGTTACATTTACATGAATAAAACCTTATATGGTTACACACCCAATGAAAATGGTTCATTGGATCTCGATCATAGTGATACACATATTCATAATATTGAAACCAAAAGATGCAAAGTTAATAATGATAGTGCAACTTATTTGTGGCACTGCCGTTTAGGTCATATTGGTGTAAAGCGCATGAAGAAAACTCCATCCTGATGGACTTTTGGAATCACTTGATTATGAATCATTTGATGCTTGCGAACCGTGCCTTTTGGGCAAGATGACTAAAACTCCGTTCTCGGAACAATGGAACAAGCTCTTGACTTATTGGAAATAATACATACCGATGTATGCGATTCAATGAGTGTTGATGCTCGTGGCAAGTATCATTATTTTCTGACCTTCACAGATGATTTGAGCAGATATGCGTATATCTTCTTGATGAAACATAAGTCTGAAATAGTTGAAAAGTTCAAAGAATTTCAGAGTGAAGTAGAAAATCATCGTAACAAGAAAATAAAGTTTCTGCGATCTGATCGTGGAGATGAATATTCGAGTTACCAGTTTGGTCTTCAATTAAAACAAAGTGGAATAGTTTCACAACACGCCACCGGAACACCACAAAGTTATGGTGTGTCCGAACGTCAGAATAACCGTACTTTATTTTGATATGGTGCGATCAATGATGTCTCTTACCGATTTACCAATATCGTTTTGGGGTTATGCATTAGAGACAGCTACATTCACGTTTAATAGGGCACCATCTAAATCCGTTGAGACGACACCATATGAACTATGGTTTAACAAAGAAACCTAAGTATGCGTTTCTTAAAAGTTTGGAGTTTTGATACTTATGTGAAAAAGTTTTTCACCGATAAGCTCGAACCCAAATCGAGAAGTGCGTCTTCATAGAATACCCAAAGGTAACTATTGGGTACACCTTCTATCACAGATCCGAAGACAAGTTTTTCGTTGCTAAGATGGATCCTTTCTAGAGAAGAAGTTTCTCTCGAAAGAAGTGAGTGGGAGGAAAGTAGAACTTGATGAGGTAATTGTACCTTCTCCCTTATTGGAAAGTAGTTCATCACAAGAAATCAGTTCCAGTGATTCCTACACCAATTAGTGAGGAAGTTAATGATGATGATCATGAAACTTCAGATCAAGTTGCTACCAAACCTGGTAGGTCTTCCAAGAGCAAAATCCGCACCAGAGTGGTATGGTAATCGTGTTCTGGAAGTCATGTTATTAGACCATGATGAACCTACGGACTATGAGGAAGCGATGATGAGCCCAGATTCCGCGAAATGGCTTGAGGCCATGAAATGCTGAGATAGGATCCATGTATGAGAACAAAGTATGGACTTTGATTGACTTGCTCGATGATCAGCAAGCCATGTTAAATAAATGGATCTTCAAGAGGAAGACGGACACTGATAGTAGTGTTACTATCTACAAAGCTCGACTTGTCACAAAAAGGTTTTTCGACAAGTTCAAGGAGTTGACTACAAATGAGATTTTCTCAAGCAGAAGCGATGCTTAAGTCTGTCCGAATCATGTTAGCAATTGCCACATTTTATGAAATCGGCAAATGGATGTCAAAACTACATTCTTTAATGGATTTATTAAAGAAGAGTTGTATATGATGCAACCGTAAGGTTTTGTCAATCCTAAAGGAGCTAACAAAATGTGCAAGCTCCAATGATCCATCTATGGACCGGTGCAAGCATCTCGGAGTTGGAATAAACGCTTTGATAGTGTGATCAAAGCATATGGTTTTATATGCACTTTTGAAGAAGCCTGTATTTACAAGAAAGTGAGTGGGAGCACTACAACATTTCCGATAAGTATATGTGAATGACATATTGTTAATCGGAAATAATGTAGAATTATTCGCAAAGCATAAAGGAGTATTTGAAAGGAGTTTTTCAAAGAAGGACCTCGGTGAAGCTGCTTACATATTGAGCATCAAGATCTATAGAGATAGATCAAGACGCTTGATAAGTTTTTCAATGAGTACATACCTTGACAAGATTTTAAAGTAGTTCAAAATGGAACAGTCAAAGAAAGAGTTTCTTGCCTGTGTTACAAGGTGTGAAATTGAGTAAGACTCAAATCCCGACCACAGCAGAAAATAGAAAAGAGAATGAAAGTCATTCCCTATGCCTCGATCATAGGTTCTATAAAGTATGCTATGCTATGTACCGCACCTATTGTATACCTTGCTCTGAATTTGGCAAGGAGGTACAATAGTGATCTAGGAATAGATCATCGGACATTGGTCAAGAACATCCTTAGTAAGGACTAAGGAAATATTTCTCGATTATGGAGGTGATAAAAGAGCCCGTCAGAAAGAGTTACATCGATGCAAGCTTTTTACACTGATCCGTATGACTCTAAGTCTCAATCTGGATACATATTGTAAGTGGGAGCAATTAGCTAGAGTAGCCCGTGCGAGCATTGTAGACATAGAATATTTGCAAAATACATACGGCTCTGAATGTGATGCACCCGTTGACTAAGCTTCTCTCACGAAAGCAAAACATGATCATCCCTTAGTACTCTTTGGGTGTTAATCACATAGCGATGTGAACTAGATTACTGACTCTAGTAAACCCTTTGGGTGTTGGTCACATGTCGATGTGAACTATGGGTATTAAACCACATATAGATGTGAACTATTGATGTTAAATCACATGGCGATGTGAACTAGATTATTGACTCTAGTGCAAGTGGGAGATCAAGGAAATATGCCCTAGAGGCAATAATAAAGTTATTATTTATTTCCTTATATCATGATAAATGTTTATTATTCATGCTAGAATTGTATTAACCTAAACATAATACATGTGTGAATACATAGACAAATGCAGTGTCACTAGTATGCCTCTACTTGACTAGCTCGTTAATCAAAGATGGTTATGTTTCCTAACCATAGACATGAGTTGTCATTTGATTAACGGGATCACATCATTAGGAGAATGATCTGATTGACTTGACCCATTCCGTTAGCCTAGCACTTGATCGCTTAGTATGTTGCTATTGCTTTCTTCATGACTTATACATGTTCCTGTAACTATGAGATTATGCAACTCCGTTTACGGAGGAACACTTTGGTGCTACCAAACGTCACAACGTAATCGGGTGATTATAAAGGAGTACTACAGGTGTCTCCAAAGGTACATGTTGGGTTGGCGTATTTCGAGATTAGGTTTTGTCACTCCGATTGCTCTGGAGAGGTATCTCTGGGCCCTCTCGGTAATGCACATCACTATAAGCCTTGCAAGCAATGTAGCTAATGAGTTAGTTACGGAATGATGCATTATGGAACGAGTAAAGAGACTTGCCGGTAACGAGATTGAACTAGGTATTGGATACCGACGATCGAATCTCGGGCAAGTAACATACCGATGACAAAGGGAACAACGTATGTTGTTATGCGGTTTGACCGATAAAGATCTTCGTAGAATATGTAGGAACCAATATGGGCATCCAGGTTCCGCTATTGGTTATTGACCGAGAATAGTTCTAGGTCATGTCTACATAGTTCTCGAACCCGTAGGGTCCGCAACGCTTAAGGTTTCGATGGCGGTTATATTATGAGTTTATGAGTTTTGATGTACCGAAGGAGTTCGGAGTCCCGGATGAGATCGGGGACATGACGAGGAGTCTCGAAATGGTCGAGACGTAAAGATCGATATATTGGACGACTATATTCGAGTTCGGAAAGGTTCCGAGTCATTCGGTATTTTTTTGAGTACCGGGTAGTTACGGAGAAGCAATGGGCCTTGATGGGCTTTAGTGGGAAGAGGAGAAAGGGCCAAGGGCTGCTGCGCCCCCTCCCCTCTAGTCCGAATTGGACTAGGGAAAAGGGGGCCGGCCACCTCTCCTTCTCCTCCACTTCCTTCTCCCTTCCTCCCCTCTTGGTGGACTCCTACTAGGACTTGGAGTCCTAGTAGGACTCCATACCCTGGCCGCACCTATTGCCTTGGCCGGCCTCCTCCTCCTCCATCCTTTATATACGGGGGCAGGGGGGCACCCCAGAAGACACAAGTTGATCCTTGAGATCTTTCCTTAGCCGTGTGCGGTGCCCCCTTCCACCAAATTACACCTCGATTATACCGTTACGGAGCTTAGGCGAAGCTCTGCGTCGGTGGAACATCATCATCGTCACCACGCCGTCGTGCTGACGAAACTCTCCCTCAACACTCGGCTGGATCGGAGTTCGAGGGACGTCATCGAGCTGAACGTGTGCAGAACTCGGAGGTGCCGTACGTTCGGTACTTGGATCGGTTCTACGTTGCGTCAACGCTTCCGTTGCTGGTCTACGAGGGTACGTAGACAACACTCTCATCTCGTTGCTATGCATCACCATGATCTTGCGTGATCGTAGGAAAATTTTTGAAATTACTACGTTTCCCAACAAATCCACCACCACCAGACTGGAGTAGGGTATTACACCACAACGGTGGCCGAAACCAGTATAAACCTCGTGTCTCTTTCTGTGTTGTGAGTTCGTCGAGTTCGAATGCAAGATCTTAGTGAGCTAGAGCGTAGATCGGTAGGAGGGAAAGACTTCACGCGGACCCCCAGTGTTCGAACCTTAGGGGTTTGTCGGAACCCCACATCCGACATTTGGCGCGCCAGGTAGGGACCGCATGTGATGGCCAGAAGCGTGGCTAGGCAGCGGCTGTGTGGTGGGCCCTCGCAGCGGCCCGCACGTGATGGCCAAAAGCGGCTATCATGGCACGCTCAGCTTCCACTCCGTTGACAGTTCCCCCCTACCTGGCGTGCCAAATGTCGGATGTGGGGTTCCGGCAAAACCTTAAGGTTCGAACACTGGGGTGCACGCGAAGTCTTTCCCTCCTACCGATCTAAGCTTTAGCTCGCTATGATCTCTCGGACGAACTCGACGAACTCACAACACAAAAAGAGACACGAGGTTTATACTGGTTTGGGCCACCGCTGTGGTGTAATACCCTACTCCAGTGTGGTGGTGGATAGATTGCCTCTTGGGCTGATGATGAATAGTACAAGGGAAGAACAGCCTCCTGAGGTTGAGGTGTTCTTGTGCGAGTGTTGGCTTCTTGCTCTGTTCGAGTTTGGATCCCCCCTCTACGGTGGCGGCTAGCTCTACTTATATAGGCCCTGGTCCTCTTCCCAAATGTTGAGCGGGAAGGGAGCCAACAACGGCGGGCAAATTTGAAGGGGGACAACTAGTACAAGCTATCCTAACAAAAGTGGTCTTCGCCTCCGAAAAGCCCTGGGGTGACGCCGTCTTGGGCTCCAGAATGACCTCCGCCTTGCCGTCCTCCTGGTCTTGGTCTTGTTGCACCAATATGGCAACCTTTGCCTGATGCCTCGGTACTCTTCGTCTGCGCTTGCCTCCTTAGCACCAAAGAGGAAATGTGGACGATGTGCGCACTGGCGCCCGCCTGGTACCCGCCTGGCACCATTCGTCATGGCTTACGTCACGAGCGCCTCGTGAGGTTTGCCCCGCCTTGATATCTTCGCTCCTCGTGAGTCTGCCTGGCTAGGCTACTCCAGGGGAGGCCTTGTGTCGTCCGCCTCGCGAGGCTTGGACCCTCGTGAAGGTCTTGGATGCCTTGTTGACAAAGATGGGCCGTATGGTCCGCTGCCTAGCCACGCTGTGGGCCGTAGACGGGCAAGTCTTGGGACCCCGTTCCCAGAAAGACGACGGTAGCCCTCGGGCCCAAGGCGCGCTCGGGCTTGGCTTCGCGACGAAGCCAAGGGTCATGTTTGGAGCGTTGCGGGCCCCAAAAGCCTGCGGCCTCGGTCAACGTGTGGCGGTTGATTGGACGTGGGCTGCCTTTGAATCCACCCGGCTATGCAGCCCCCGCGGCCTTCACAATTATTCCTCCGCCTCTTGCGCCTTGCTTCCCCAATTCCTCTGCTTCCTTGCGACTCTATTTCTCTTCCCCCAATCTGACCCGCGCTCTGCCTGCTCCATAGCCATGGTGCCCAAGCAAGCTGAGAAGGGGAAAAGCCCTTTGCCTCTTTCGGCCGCGCCTCCGCCCTTCGCGTTGGCGCTCGGCCGGTCTTGCATGCTCAACGACGAGGCCATGGACAAGGTGCGCCCGATGCTTGCTTCCAGCTTCAATGAGTGGGGGAGACAAGGTTTGGCCCAAGGCCCGCACTCTCGCTCGATTCAGACGGCCACTGAGATTCTGATCTTCATCGACACCCTCTGGGCAGGCCTGATTCCTCCCTTCTCTACCTTCTTCAACACTGCGCTTGAGCATTATCAGATCCACTTGCTACATCTCGACCCTCAGTCCGTGACACTTCTCGCCGTCTTCGCTTTTGTGTGCAAAGCCATAGTGGGAATTGCTCCTTTAGTGGCTCTCTTCCGCCACTTCTTCTCATTGCATCTGACCGACCCTCAGCAGTGCTCGGGGTGCATGCGCTTCCAGGCTGTGGCCGCGACAGCAGGTGATGGGATTGATTTCGAGCTTCCTCCATCTACGAGCGACTTCCGGATACGATGGGTGTTCGTTGATGCTGGTGTGCTCAGTCCTCTGCTCCAGGCCCCGTCGGGGCCCGCTGTTCCTAACCCCGGCTGGGGCCATCAGCGGCTCGCGAGCCCCGGCCTTGCTCGCGTCTGGCTCAGGTTGAGGCTGCTGAAGGATCGCGGCGTGACTGCGCTGATGGTGGTGAAGGAGTTCATCCAGCGCCGGGTTGCTCCGCTTCAGTGCCATTCTCGCCCAATGTGGACCTTGCGCAGCAGCCAGGATCACATGAGGTTTCAGGAGTCCGAGCTCCTCCTTGGGACGCGGCGAACGGTGCTCACGGTCCTGACGGGTGTCTCTCTGCCGGCCGAAATGCCCGGGAATAGCTGCCTGCTGTACCGGTGCAAGAACAAGGATGAGTTTGTGAAGGACATGCCTGTCTTTCATGAATGGGGGCCACGGCCGATCGGCCTGGAGGGGCCTCGTGAGAATCCTGCCATCGTGGTTCCTTTTCTCGCTCCTGATGTTGGGCGCGCCCCAAGTGACGGTGCTGGCGGGCGAGCCCGGGCAGAGGCCAGCGGCTCGTGCGCTGATGAGCATGCGCCGGGCGGTGACCCTGGGGCATCGTCTCCAGGGGCCTGCCACACCCCTCCTGAGGCGTCGGTTGCTGAGGAGACGCCGCGTGCGACTTCCGAGGCCAAGGCTCCAGGAGCCTCGGGAGGCCGTGGTGGACCGGCGCCCGGCTGTGCGCCGCAACCGGGTGCCCCGGAAGATATTCTCCCGAGCTCTTCTGCGGCCCCACCGCACTCCAGCCGTCATGTCCATCGTTTCAGTCGTCTTTGCGTGGACTTCGAGGGGCTCCGCAAGAGGAAGTGATCTCCCAACGGCAGCAACATCTTCGGACCGCTGAAACGGAGGAAGTACTTCGCCATTGACGTGTAAGTACCGCGCAGTCGTGGCTTTCCATGTGTTGATTTCTTCTTCTGACGCTAGTCTTTCAGGGCTCCTTCCTCTGAGGCCGCTGGGTCTCCCGAGCAGCAGCCTCCTTCTTCGTCAACTACCCCGCCTGCCGCGGGCGCCCCGAGTCCAGCCCCTGGGGCAGGATCGGTTGAAGGGGCAGTTATGCCTTCCTGGCGTGCTGATCATGCGGCTTCGCCAATCCTCCCGATTGGCCTAGTGTGGAGCTTGGCAGGCGTGCCCAAGGCTCCTCTGCTAATCTTCGGTGGTGGCATGTTGGCTTCGATCCTCGGCTCCTCCTCGCGTGGCAAGCCCCAGCAGGCTTGGGCTCCTCGTGAAGACGAGCTGGTGTCGGGCGCGGCGCCAGCCCCCAGCGTCCTGCCGAGGGGTAGCGTGCCGCGCAGCACCCCGCCCGCAGCCCCCGAGGCGGAGGACGAAGAAGGTCGGGCGTTCGAGCTTGAGCGCGGGCGGAGCGTGGTTCGCCATGAGCTCTTCCAGGAAGCGATGAGTGCAATTAGCCGGCTCGGTGGAGAGCTCGCGAGTGTTGATTTGCGTCTTGAAGCTGAAGGTCTCCGGTTGTTTGAGGAGCGACGCAAGCTGAAGGTGGCCATCAGCCTCGGCCGCTATCAACATGATCTTGAGAACGCAAAGGCTGAGGCATCTCTCAAGGCTTCCTATGAAGCCCGCTCGCGAGCCTTGGAAGAGGCTCGTGAGGCTGATCGCCGCCGCGAGGCTGCGGAGAAGCGCGCGTGGGAACTCCAGGCCTAGAGTGCGTCTCTCGAGCAGAAGGTGGAGGAGCGCAGGGCTGCCCTTGCATCGCTGAGGGGGACGCCTGTGAAGGAAGATGGGGTCCGGAAGCGTGAGGAGGCGTTGGCCCTGGAGGCCATAGAACGCAACCGCGAGCTCGAGCAACTAGAGACGAGGGAGCGCCAAGTCGCCCAAGCAGAGGACGCCGTCGGGGCTCGCGAGGCCAGAGCTGAGGAGGAGGTGAGCCGCCGGGTGGCTGAGGTTCGCGCGGACCTGGAGGGCAGGTATGGTCTGAGGTTGAAGCTCGCGGGCGTGGAAGGTGAGGGCAGGGCTGCTGCCCTCAGGCCCAGGTTGGACGAGGCTGAGAGGCGCGCAGAAGCCGCAGCCGCAGTCTTGGTCTCGACACAGGCGGACTTGGCCTACGCCCACGCCGAGCTGCGCTCCCTCCAGGGGCGGGTTGATGATGCAGAGGCCATCGCGAGGCAGAACACGGAGGAGGTGCTCCGTCGCCGAACGCTGGAGCGCGAGCACACCCCCATGCTTCAGGAGCTTCGGAACAGGGCCAATGCCGCCCTAGGCTCCATTTGCGATGTGGAGGTGCCGACTCCTCACTCAAATGATTACGCTAGCCACCTGACCTTCTTCACCGAGGTGGTGACGCGCCTGAAGGCTCGATCTACCCAAGCTCGTCAGCTCTTGGAGGAAAGGGGGCGTGGCTTGCTTGAGCGCGCTTTCTCGCGCATCTTCAGCCACCTCCAGAATGCCGACCCCAACTTTGTCTTTGACACCGCCATCGCCCCCGTGCCCATGGCTGTCCGGGGCGACCTGGCGTGCTAGGTCGAGGACCGTGTGGACGCATTGGTCAGAGCCTTCGCTTCGGAAGATGATGCGGTGGTGGTCGTCCCAGACGAAGGCGGTGTGGTCGATGATGGCGATGGGGACGTCGCCGACGACGGGGATGAGGCCGACGAAGACGATGACGACGACGCGAGTGACGCGTCTACAAGTGATGCAGCGAGCGACATCTCCGGCTGATCCCTCGTTCTCCTGTCATTTCTTCCTGCGCACAAACTCGAGCGTGGCCCTTGAAAACTTGTAAGAGCATTTTGAGAGGTGGAGCCCCACATGTAAGCAAATCGCAGTTTTTATTTCTCCATGCAGTGTGAGTTTGGGTCCTCGTGAGCTTGCGAATCCTGATGCAAATTTTCTGCCTTGGTTTACCTTAGTCAGCGCCAGCCTTGAGCTAGGCTGTGACGTGCCGAGTTTCTGAGAACCTTGCGGAGCTCGCCGCCATGCCGAAGGAGGCCCCACGTGGAGTGGGCACATACAGGCCACAAGGCTTGGAGCGCTGCAGCCACGCAGTCCTACTCGCGAGGAGCTCGTGAGGGAAAGGCGACGGACATGAGTCCCAAACAAAACGAGATCCAGAAGGCAAGAAATTGCTCAAACGAGAAAAGGTTCCCCCCGCGCGCACCAATAGAAACTCAGTTTCAACTTAAATCCAGATCCACAAAGCAAGGCTACAGAAGGAAAGATCCAAGGCAAAAGGCCGCGTACGGCACCTAGTCTAGTCTTCTGGTCTTCAAGTCTTCTCACCAGCGCGGAGCTAAGTGCTGCCACTAGGCGTGGGAGGGAGCCCTGTGGCTGAGGCCGGCACCCACTGGGACTCGGGCGTGTGCCCCAACTCATTAGTACGTGAGAGTGTCACGGGCGACGAGCTTCACAGGCACCGGGCCTTCTTCACAGGTACCAGCCTTGCTTCATATCGCTAGACGAGGGGGCCGCCTTGCGCCGCTCTCGACCTCCTCTGAGCCGACCGGAGACCGGGACGAAACATAAGAGGGAAAGAGGACGCTAGCGGTTCCCTCGGCGACCACAGGTCCTCTTCCGGGGGAAGGGTTGGCGAGGCCTCCCGGGCAGAGGGCCTACCTCCGGGTGTCGTCAGGCGCCGCGCGCCGCGGGGAGGGGCCTTGCTCCTGGCTCCCTCTCGGTGGCTCCCAGCGCGTCTCTCTTGCAGGAGCGGGCATCGCCGCGCCTGGGTCGTCGACTGACGTGGCAACCTGGTTCATCTGTAACCCATGGTTAGCGTAAACTTGTTCCTGAGGGACTAGGGGTACCCTGTAATTGCCGCTGTTGGCGCCATCGTCGTGGTTCTCCGTTGGCTCTTGGAAAGCTTCCACTCCTAGCACCCCTTCTCCCCAATCTTCTCCAACGGACAAGCCGTGGTCATCCTCTGGTGCGCACTCTTGGTCCATCATGCAGGGCACGTAGGCTTCCGGGGCCGTCACCTCGAACACCTCGCCATGGTGCCCCACGCTCGACATTGCTCCGCCCATGACGGCATCCTGGGGACGATGATACGGCACCCTGTGGACCGCTGTGAGGGCCCAACGGTGGTTGAGGTACTGTCAGCAGTGGAGCAAGGAGGACGAAGCGAGCAAGCAAGGAGAAGATGGGCAACGGGGGGCTCCGCCCCCTCCCCATTTATAACGAGAGGAGGCCAACCGGCGTCTCCCACGATCGTAGGTAATGATGGTTTTCCTTGCATGACGCAGGGACTCGTCAAGTCGTGCAGTGGCCGGGGCAGCATGGGGAAGCGGAGACGCCCACTTCCAATCAACCGCCACGCGTCGACCGAGGCCGCAGGCTTTTGGGGCCCGCGGCGCTCCGAACTTGACCCTTGGCTTCGCTGCCGGTTCCCGAGCACGCCTTGGGCCCGGGGGTACTGTCGGCGTTCTGGGAATGGGGGTCCCCACACTTGCCTGCCTGCGGCCCATGGCGTGGCTATGCTGCGGGCCAAACGGCCCATCTTTGTCAACAAGGCATCCTAGACCTTCGCGAGGGTCCAAGCCTCGCGAGGCGGACGACACAAGGCCTCCTCTGGAGTGGCCTAGCCAGGCAGGCTCACGAGGAGTGGAGACATCAAGGCGGGGCAAACCTCACGAGGGACTCGTGACGTAAGCCATGACGAACGGTGCCAGGCGGGTGCTAGGCGGGCGCCAATGCGTACATCGTCCACATTTCCTCTTTGGTGCTAAGGAAGCAAGCGCAGACGAAGAGTACCGAGGCATCAGGCAAAGGTTGCCATATTGGTGCAACAAGACCAAGACCAGGAGGACGGCAATGCGGAGGTCATCATGGATCCCAAGACGGTGTCACCCCAGGGCTTTTCGCAGGCGAAGACCACTTTTGTCAGGATAGCTTATACTAGCTGTCCCCCTTCATATTTGCCCGCCGTTGTTGGCTCCCTTCCCGCTCAACATTTGGGAAGAGGACCAGGGCCTATATAAGTAGAGCTAGCCGCCACTATAGAGGGGACCGGATCCAGACTCGAACAAAGCAAGAAGCCAACACTCGCACAAGAACACCTCAACCTCAGGAGGTTGTTCTTCCCTTGTACTGTTCATCAGCCCAAGAGGCAATCCACCACCACCACACTAGAGTAGGGTATTACACCACAATGGTGGCCCGAACCAGTATAAACCTCGTTCTCTTTCTGTTTTGTGAGTTCGTCGAGTTCGTCCGCAAGATCTTAGTGAGCTAGAGCGTAGATCGGTAGGAGGGAAAGACTTCGCGCGCACCCCAGTGTTTGAACCTTAAGGGTTTGCCGGAACCCCACATCCGACATTTGGCGCGCTAGGTAGAAGGGAGCTCATCGACTTCGACGCCGCTTCTGGCCATCACGTGCGGGCCGCTGTGAGGGCCCACCACACGGCTACGTTCGCATGTCCTTCGGCTTGCCAAGCGTGGCGTCGGCCCATCAATGCAGATCTGCTACGCTTCGGTGGCCCACCCCAGAAGCAACGGTCAGGCTGAACGCGCTAACGCTGAGGTCCTGAGGGGCCTCAAGACCAGGACCTTCAAGAAGAAGCTGGAAGCTTCGCGGCGAGGGCCGGCACAACGAACTCCAGGTTCGTGTTGTGGTCCATTCGCACCACCGCCACCAAGCCAACAAAGCGAGACTCCATTCTTCCTCGCTCTATGGAGCCGAGGCGGTCCTCCTCATGAAGTCAAGCATCGCCCGCACGGGTCCTGGCGTTCGACGGCGCCGCCAGATGCCACGCTGGGATGGACCTCTTCTTTGGGGAGGAGCGCCGTCGTGAAGCCGCCGCTAAGGGCGGCAAGGTACCAAGAAGCTCAAGGCGGTACCATTGCCGCAACATCCGCTCCAGGATGCTCGAGGTAGGCGACCTCGTCCTAAGGCGTGTCCTCTCCAGGGAAGGGCTGCACAAGCTTTCGCCCATGTGGGAGGGCCCGTTCAGAGTCGTTCACGTCTCCAGGCCAGGTGCCGAGCGCCTGGAGACGCAGGATGGGACACCCGCCCGTAATGCCTGAACATCCAAAGACCTCCGGAAGTTCTATCCTCAAGCAAGGCCCGAGCTCGAGAAGCAAGGCCCGTAGCCTCGTAAGAAAGGACCAGAGCTCGAGAAGAAAGGCCCAGAGCCTGTGAAGAAGGCCCGGTGCCTGTGAAGAATCGCCGCCCGTGACACTCTCACGTAATAATGAGTTGGGGCTGTACACGCCCCGGAGTCTCAGGAGCGCCGGCCTCAGGCCCTGGGGCTCCCTCCCACGCCTAGTGGACAGCACTTAGCTCCACGCTGGTGAGAAGACTTGAAGACTAGATTAGGTGCCGGACGTGGCTTTTCATTTGCTTTCCGCAGTTGGCTTGCTTTTCCTTAATCAGAGTTGCTCTTGGTGTTCGTTGCTGATTTGGTTCCCCAGCCTTTTCACCGCCCTTTTTCGTCTCTAGTTTTCTCTTGTTCTCTCTCTCACGTACCTCACGAGGGGGCTAGGCAAGTGCCCTTGCGAGCATTTCTCTTCTCTTTGCCTTCTCGTGAGCTACCCTTGTTCGAGCCTGGAAGCTGGCACACCTCTCCTAAATCCGTGCCCCTCGGGTACCGTGATACAAGGCGCCAAGTCGAGGCTTGGATGAACGGCAAATCCTAGGTACACCCCGTAACGAATTTTTTGTTGCAGTTTTCGAGCAACGTGGGTACCGCGCGAGGGAAAGGGTTTCCCAAACGCGCCAGGTTAAGTTATCTTTGCACAAAATAGCAGCATGGCGTGGGAAACAACTTGCACAATGCATTAACTAAAGAACCACAGTTTGATACACGCCCCTCCGGACCCCACCTCGCGCTTCACGGAGGCGCGACGACGAGATGACCTGCTGCCTCCTTTGAAGCGGGCGCGGCGACGTGGCGGCTGGTCGTAGCCGCCACTGCTGGAGCTGTCACCAGAGAAGGAGCCCCCGTAGCTGGAGGAGACGCGGCCGCTGCCAAAGGCAGGCTCGCCCTCGTCCTTATCACGACCGTCGCCAAGGCCAAGCACCTCCTCGCCGTCGTTCGCCTTGGGGCAGCACCTGGCGCGGCGGCCATCCTCCCCGAACACCCTCACATAGAGGGTCGACTCACCATCGTACCTGAAATGAAGGGTGCATCGCCGCCAGCTGCTGCTGAACGCAAAGCGCCCACGGGCCAGGGCTATGTTGCTCAAGGCGGAGGTCTCGATCATGACCCAAGAGGCCTCACAGCAGCTGTCCGCCGCAGCCAGAGCCCGCCGACCAGGCCGCTGGCCCACCGGCGAAGAAGCGCGGAAGTTGGAGCCATTTGCCGGCCGGGCTCTCCGACCAGACAACGAACTCTGGCGACACCTCAGCGGAGTGGAAGCGCGGGCGGGGAGGTCGTGCCACCATCGCGCGCCTCCCCTCATCGGTTGTACCACCATGGATGGGACGATCCCCGCCGCGTGCCATGGCGCCACCACAACGGTGGGCCACAGCAGGGGTCGCGGCGTGCTTGCGTGAACGGCCATGCCCTCGCTTGGGCGCCGGGGAGCCAGTGCCCTCGCGAGGGGCCTTCCCTTTCTCGGCGGCAGAGAACTTCTTTCGTGGCGCCATCGATGGCACTGTCAGCAGTGGAGCAAGGAGGACTAAACGAGCAAGCAAGGAGAAGATGGGCGACGGGGGCTCCGCCCCCTCCCCATTTATAGCGAAAGGAGGCCAACCGACGTCTCCCACGATCGCAGGTAATGATGGTTTTCCTTGCATGTCGTAGGGACTCGTTAAATCGTGCAGTTGCCGAGGCAGCGTGGGGAAGCGAAGACGCCCACGTCCAATCAACCGCCACGCGTCGACCGAGGCCGCAGGCTTTTGGGGCCCGCGGCGCTCCAAACTTGACCCTTGGCTTCCTCGGCCAAGCCCGAAGCGCCGCTTTGGGCCCGGGGCTACTGTCGGCGTTCCGGGAATGGGGGTCCTGCACTTGTTCCGCCAGGCCCATGGCGTGGTTATATGCCGCAGCCGCACGCCCATCTTCATAGACAAGGCATCCAAGACCTTCGCGAGGGTCCTAGCCTCGCGAGGCGGACGACGCAAGACTTCCTCTGGAGTAGCCTAGCCAGGCAGGCTCACGAGGAGCGGAGATATCAAAACGGGGCAAACCTCACGAGGCACTCGTGACGTAAGCCATGATGAACGGCGCCAGGCGGGTGCCAGGCGGGCGCTAGTGCGCACAGCGTCCACATTTCCTCTTTGGTGCTAAGGAGGCAAGCGCAGACGAAGAGTACCGAGGCATCAGGCAAAGGTTGCCATATTGGTGCAACAAGACCAAGACCAGGAGGACGGCAAGGCGGAGGTCATCGTGGAGCCCAAGACAGCGTCACCCCAGGGCTTTTCGCAGGCGAAGACCACTTTTGTCAGGATAGCTTGTACTAGCTGTCCCCCTTCAAATTTGCCCGCCGTTGTTGGCTCCCTTCCCGCTCAACATTTAGGAAGAGGACCAGGGCCTATATAAGTAGAGCTAGCCGCCACTATAGAGGGGAGGGGATCCAGACTCGAACAGAGCAAGAAGCCAACACTCGCACAAGAACACCTCAACCTCAGGAGGCTGTTCTTCCCTTGTACTGTTCATCATCAGCCCAAGAGGCAATCCATCCACCACCACACTGGAGTAGGGTATTACACCACAATAGTGGCTGTAACCAAAGATAAACCTCGTGTCTCTTTCTGTGTTGTGAGTTCATCGAGTTCGTCCGCAAGATCTTAGTGAGCTAGAGCGTAGATCAGTAGGAGGGAAAGACTTCGCGCGTACCCCAGTGTTCGAACATTAAGGGTTTGCCGGAACCCCACATCCGACAACGGCACCTCCGTGATCTGCACACGTTCAGCTCGGTGACGTCTCATGAACTCTAGTTCCAGCTGAGGTCGAGGGAGAGTTTCGTCAGCACGACGACATGATGACGGTGATGATGAACTTACCGACGCAGGGCTTCGCCTAAGCACTACAACGATATGACCAAGGTGGAAATCTATGGAGGGGGGCACCGCACACGGCTAAACAATCAACTTGTGTGTTCTAGGATGCCCCCTGCCCTCGTATATAAAGGAGCAAGGGGGAGGCCGTCCGGCCCTCCTGAGGCGCGCCCCAAGTAGGATTCCTACTAGGAATCCTATTCCTAGTAGGTTTCCAACAAGGGAAGAGAGGGGGAAGGAAGGAGAGGGAGAGAGGGAGAAGGAAAGGGGGGCGCCCCCCTTCCCTAGTCCAATTCGGACCCAAGGGGGAGGGGGCGCGCGGCCTGCCCTAGCCACCCCTCTCTCTCGCCACTAAGGCCCATGTGGCCCATTAATTCCCCTGGGGGGTTCCGATAACCCTCCGGCACTCCGGTTTTATCTGAAACTTCTCCGAAACATTTCCGATGTCTGAATATAGTCGTCCAATATACCAATATTTATGTCTCAATCATTTCGAGACTCCTCGTCATGTCCGTGATCACATCCGGGACTCCGAACAACCTTTGGTACATCAAAACACATAAACTCATAATACCGATCGTCACAGAACGTTAAGCATGCGGACCCTACGTGTTCGAGAACTATGTAGACATGACCGAGACTCACTTCTGAAAAATAACCAATAGCGGAACCTAGATGCTCATATTGGTTCCTACATATTCTACGAAGATCTGTATCGGTCAAACCACATAACAACATACGTTGTTCCTTTTGTCATCGGTATGTTACTTGCCCGAGATTCGATCGTCGGTATCTCAATACCTAGTTAAATCTCGTTACCGGCAAGTCTCTTTACTCGTTCCGTATTGCATCATCCCATAACTAACTCATTAGTCACATTGCTTGCAAGGCTTATAGTGATGTGCATTACCGAGAGGGCCCGGAGATACCTCTCCGACAATCGGAGTGACAAATCCTAATCTCGATTTATGCCAACTCAACAAACACCATCAGAGACACCTGTAGAGCATCTTTATAATCACCCAGTTACGTTGTGACGTTTGATAGCACACTAAGTGTTTCTCTGGTATTCGGGAGTTGCATAATCTCATAGTCATAAGAACATGTATAAGTTATGAAGAAAGCATTAGCAATAAACAAAACGATCATAGTGCTAAGCTAACGGATGGGTCAAGTCAATCACATCATTCTCTAATGATGTGATCCCGGTCATCAAATGACAACTCTTTGTCAATGGCTAGGAAAATTAACCATCTTTGATTAACGAGCTAGTCAAGTAGAGGCATACTAGTGACACTCTGTTTGTCTATGTATTCACACATGTACTAAGTTTCCGGTTAATACAATTCTAGCATGAATAATAAACATTTATCATGATATAAGGAAATATAAATAACAAATTTATTATTGCCTCTAGGGCATATTTCCTTCAATTTTAGTCTTATTACTTGTTTCTAGGTAAAGCAAACGTTGGTGCGTGTAGAGTTGTATCGATGCTCGATAAAACTTGAATAGAATATTAATTCTACCTTTAGCTCCTCATTGGGTTCGACACTATTACTTATCAAAAATGTTACAAATGATCCCCTATATTTATGGGTTATCGGTGGCCATCGCTCTAATCCGCTCCTCCGGGAGGGAAGGGAATCTCCAAGTGGTTGGCATCGCTGTCATCCGCTCACAATTATCGCCGCCCTTGGGATGCCATGGCTCTTGCCAAACCCAACCCAGCGAAGCGTTACGATCAAATCCATTATGATACTAATATGGAATGTAGTTAGGTATGGTTGCACTCGCGCTAAGGCAAATGATGCAAGTACTTAATGTGTCAACAACCTTAGCTAGAATAACGACAAAAGATGCCATCACGTAACTTTTAGGCTCGAGAAAAGGTATAACTTAGTTATTTGGTAAACTATTAATATGAATTGATACTAAGAACCAAGCAATGCTCTATTGGTCATAGCACATGTAAGTGAGCTCATCCAAATGCAGAAAAAACGATTATGTCCAATTATAACGCAATTGTTGAAGATGCTCTTAGAGGCGCAACTTGTGCCTCATTTCTAGCTTAAAATAGGTTTTCACTTACTTTTTAGCTAATAATAATTAAGCAATGGAACTTTTACCTTTACCCAAGCTATTTTTAGTCAACGGGTTAACCACACCTTCTTACATGAGGTGACACATGACAAGCGGTTATTTCCAGTAGACCACCCCTTAAAAACACATGAAGAAGGCCAAGCCTACTGACATGCATTGGGTTGGGTTACAGGGTGATGCCCCGTGATGCCATTACAGACGGTCACAAACAATCCAGGACGAGCACAAAACCTCGAGAGTTGCATGGACATAAAACACATATGAGATGGAAAAATTGTAAATAGACCATACTCTCATGGCAGAACCCTAAATGCCCCTTAAAAATATCTGGCATTGGCACGAGGTATGGAATCTTCACTCGCCCCAATCTCCAACGACCCAAAACTCTATTCAGCTTTTTTTCCCACGCCTCCGACTCCCCACGGGAATAAACACCTCTTTCCTAGTACCTGGATCCCCCTCAAACTTTCATCTCCACCACCCCCGTCTCCATCCCTTTTCGATGGTGCAATAGTAGCTTAGCCTTCATGCTGTGTTTTGTTTCCTCGTCGTCGTGTCATTGACGGTTGGTCTGATCCCATGGACGCCTCCGCTAGAGCCGGATCTGACAATTCCCCCAAATTAACTCCATCAACAGTCAAATAGGAACGAGAAACCCCAATTCATATTAGAAAATGGATCAAGTGAGACATCCACCCATTCATTATACCATCGATTCCCCAATTGGACCCCAAACCACCTGAGACTGGAAAAATCACTTATTACCTTCTTCAATAACAACCCCCTATGGTCTCTTCTCCCTCTCCACGAATGGGTCCACCAGCGCCGCCTCCTTATCCTTTTCCATAAACACATCCATGCACCCTCTCTCGCATGTTCTACACGCAAGCCTCTAGATCTCTCACTCCCTTCAAAATATCCATTCATGTCTATGTATGTCCAATAGTGCGCCACTCCAAGGCGGGGTGGCCATCACTCTCAATCCGCTCCTCCGAGAGGGAAGGGAACCTCTAGGCGGTTGGCATCGCCTCCATCCCCTCACACTTACCGCCACCCTCGGGACGCGATGGCTCTTGCCAAACCCAACCCAGTGAAGCATTACAGAAAAATCCGTTATGATACTAATATGAAATGTCCTTAGCTATAGCCGCATTCGCGCTAAAGCTAATAATGCAAGTATTTAATGCGACAATGGCCTTAGCTAGAATAACGACAAAACATGCCATCACGCAACTTTTAGGCGCAAGAAAAGGTATAACTTAGTTATTTAATAAACTATTTGTTAAATGACGTTATGCATGTGCCATGTACTATAGTTACGTAGCCCAAGTTCTCCCTTATCTCTCTCTCTATTAGTATGATTAGGGTTGTACCTAAGGGCATGGGCCATGCATGCAATTCTCTATATATATGACACTAGATGCCCGTAATACAATTGTGTTGCGTAAAATCTCTTTCTACATGATATCAACCTAACTAGCGATCCTCTACCCTAGCCTTTCTCACCCTAAACCCTAAGGAGTCGCCATCGCTAGTTCTTCGAGCTGTCGTCGCTGCTGCCTCCTAGCGTAGCCGTCGCCATCCATGACGCTTCGACTGCCGGGGGTGGGGGAGGGGGGTTGAATGACGGCATGCATGTGCCAAGTACTATAGTTACCTAACCTACGTTCTTTCTTATCTCTCTATTAGTTTGATATTAGGGTTGTACATAAGGACATGGGCCATGCATGTAATCCTATATATATGGTACTAGATCCCATAATACAATTGGGGCTGTACACTATTAATATGAAGTGATACTAGGAACCCAGTAATGCTCTGTTGGTCAGAGCACTCGTAAGTGAGCTCATGCAAACGCCTAAGAAATGATTATGTCCAGGCCTTTTTTTGAGAAGAACCTATAGGCTTTCACTCAGTTTTGTAGCGAACAACAATGAAGCGACACCCGAAAAAAGGAAGAAGGCCCAGGCCTACCGACGTGCATTGGGTTGGGTCGCAGGGCGATGCCATTCACAAACCATCGAGGCCGAGCCCAAAAGCTCGAGAGTTCCATGAACAGAAAACGCAGACAGTGTGGCAAACCTGTAAATAGGACCATACCCCGATGGCGAAGCCCGAAACGCCCCTTAAAAATATCTGGCATCGGCACGAACTCTGGAACCTTCAGTGGCCCCAATCTCCGACGACCAAAAACTCTATTTAGATATTTTTTCCCACGCCCCCACGGGAATAAACACGCCTCCTTCCTGGCACCCGGCTCCCCCACAAAATTATCAAATCCCCCAACCCCCCCCCCCCCCCCCCCCGTCTCCATCCCAATTCCATGGTGCAATAGCAGCTTACCCGTGTTTTCTTTCCTCGCCGTCGCATCGTCGACGGTCCGCCTGATCCCATGGACGCCTCCGCTGGAGCCGGATCCGGCAATGCCCCTGGCGCCGGCGCCGGCGCGTCATCTTGCTGCTACTACGCCCTGCTCGGCATCCGTAAGAACGCCTCCTCCACCGACATACGCGCCGCCTACCGACGGCTCGCCATGGTAAGTGCGCTCCTGTCCTCCGCTCCTCCGCGCGTGTAGGCGCTTGATTGGTTTCCTTTTCTTGTTCCTTTCGTCTGGTCGGAGGAACTGACGTGCTAATAATCCGATGTCTTGCTCTGACCGTGCAGAAGTGGCACCCGGATCGGTGGGCGAGCGACCCCGGCGCGACGGGCGAGGCGAAGCGGCGGTTCCAGCGGATCCAGGAGGCCTACTCCGGTAAGGCATCGCGAGCTTCCCATTAGCCCTAGCCCGCGCGAGATTTTGATCGAATTCTTTGTCGGCCCTCCCTTTGGGTGTTGCAGTTTTGTCCGACAAGGGGAAGAGGGCCATGTACGACGCCGGCCTCTTTGATCCCCTCGACGACGACGACCAGGTGGGCGCTCTGGTTTCTTTCCGTGCTTATTGTCTTGTCGAAATTCTCTCTATTATTATATTATTGATTGAAAACAAGTGGGAAATTACCCCCTTCTGTCCACCGGGGACATACCGACGTACAATGGCCCTGAAATTTTGCTCTTGCTTTGGACGGCCAGGATTTCTCGGACTTCATGCAGGAGATGCTGGTGATGATGGATAGCGTGAAAAACGAGGTAGCCGCGACCGCTGACCCAACTACCCTTGAGACATCATTAGTTTAATCGATCGTAATCGTGATTACCTTTGTTGAACGATTTGCTACTACATCTCGTGCAGAAGCCGGACACGCTCGAAGACCTGCAGAAGATGCTGGATGACATAGTCAACGGCGACGGCGGTAGCCGCGCCACTGCTGGTGCTGGTGGTAGCGGCGGCGGTGGTGGTGGCTGCGGTGGTCGCGTTCCACCGGAGGCCAACCGCAGAACTCGTGTCGCCCCTTACCCGCAGCCTTCGCGAAGGTGATGGACGCGCCGGTGCTCGTGACGTGCAGGCACCGCTGCGCTTGTAGGAGAGAGATCAGAGCAAGAAGAGAGCAACCAGCGTGAAACAAAACATTAGCAAATCAGAATTGTTGCTCGTTCCCATTGTCGGGGTGGATACAGCTTAGTGTTTAGATCATCTTTGATGACAATTGACGCTGTCGATCTGTTTAATTGTGTTACTTTGGCTGGTTGGTGCTTCAGTCGCAGCCAAGAATTGGCGTGGATGCGCGGCCGCCCAAAGATTCCATCATCTTTCCGGACATCTCGATCCTCAGTTAAATTTGTTCTCCCAATTGTTGCTCGAATAAACCTCGTCTCCATGGACGTTTCCCCTTGTGGTGAGTCCTGTCCTGAGTTGTGTATGGTCTTTTTGGCTGCCTGCCATTACGAGTACCACAGGCACAAACTCCCCATTGTCTTCCCTAGATGATTCTCGTGCCGACTTCGGTAGTACTGGTTAGCTGTAACCAGAGATGATTCTCGTGCTTGACGCTCTTGTCTCGTGCCGTGTCGTGGTGCTCGGATGCCCTTGTATTGTACCGGAATGATGGTTCTAGCGAGCCGATGGTAACACAAGCCCACTGACTGGTGTCATACTGGGATTTGCATCTTGGCGTTTGCGAGTCGAGATCAGCGGCGGCGACCTTTCTCTTCTGGATGGCTCGGCTGGTACGAACGAAAACGAGGCGGTCCTGGCAAGTTGCGTGGCGCCATCATCCGTATTTGCCACCACGCTGGATGATGCTCCAATTTTGCTGGGGCGCGAGATGGTTTGGACCAGAGAATTTCTCTGGGAATCGCTGGGCCTCGGCTGCGTGGAGAAATATCATCCGAAAATGGCCGGTCACCTATCATGTCATGTCCAAGGACGGGCGGGGCATCTCTCGTACGTATCGTTGATTGGGTTTGGACCGGGAAAAAGCAAAGCGGTGGACGCGAGCGTTTCGTGGTCCACCGATTGAACCAAACCTCAATGGACGATGTATGGACGCGGTTTTTTTAATGGTTCTTTTTAATTTCCCTTTAGAAAAGCCAAGATTAGGACGGGCTGATTCGAGATACTTCCGGTGCGGGATCCCCTTTGTTGGGCAGGTTCATCACCTTTCCCCCTCTACTATTGATTATTGATATCGAGAGGCGTACAGCGCCGGTGTTTCCTGAAGTATCCGTACGAGGGATTACAAAAATATCCACGCCCATGCTCCCGTAGGAAGCGAACCAGCTCCCAATTCTCGCCTCGAACAATCCGGCGACCTGCCCTGCTGGAACAGTTTATTTTAGTCTTGGGAGGGTTTAACCGGAGACTGGAACACTCTCGCTGGCTTTTCTTGCCGCCATGCTCCGATTTGGTAACGCGAGCTTTGCTGTCCGCGAGTGGCAAGTTGCGTCGCGTCATGCTCGGCCGTCTACGAGTTCTCGAACCTGCAGATATGAGCTCCTACTAACGTCTCTCGTTGATATGAGATCACTTCTGTTGCTGTCGCCTCTGGCGGTGTTGTTGCTCGACGTCGCCCGTTGCCGTCGCGCCTTAAACTTTCCGCCTTTGTGCAACTTGACCCCGTCCATTTTTGCACCGGAGGCCGAGGGCGATGTCTACGTGAAAACGGGTGTGCAAACCGAGCCAACATGTTTGCACTGCACGAGAACATGCACGAAGTGAGCCACCGCCACACGTTGTACAGCTTGACAACTTGCGTGCTTTCCCGGAAAAAAAAGTAAAATAGAGAGAGAGAGAGAGAGAGAGAGAGAGAGAGAGAGAGAACGACAACAACCTGCGTGCTTGCACTTTTACGGTGAGGATGAGCACAAAACAGCTCGTTTTCTCACTCTGCGGGCGCCAAGTTGTGGCGTGCAGTGTGCGCGGTGTTGGCTGTCGGCAAGGTTTTCTTCAAACAATTTTGCTTTGTGTCGGTGAAACAAAATAAGCATGAGCAATCAAGGGATTCTTTGGTTCGCAGGATCCATATCAGAAAACTGAAAACACATAAAATTTGCCGAATTGACTGTTTGGCTCACTAGAACACGGAAAACATCTCTACTCCTAAGGGGCAGTTGATAATCTCGCCTCACTCTCACCAACAATATATTATCCCACAAGCCTCTTACAGCCGGTTCATTTAACGCGTGCATTATCTCAACTAAATCGGGGTTTTCTAAAACAACATCATGCATTAACTCATTCAAATCAAATCTTAAAAGCATCGTGTTACTGACCAGATGAACGATGGGCTGTGTGCAGATTTCACGCACAAGGAAATATCAGATCCACTGTTTCAGATTGAGCCCCTTAAGGCGCTGGGACCAAACGGCTTCCCCGCATGTTTTTTTCCAGCGAAACTGGGGTGTTATGAGAGAGCAGGTAATTGTTGGGGTTAAAGAATTTTTTTCGTGCTGGTATTATACCTGAAGAGGTGAACAACACCTCAATTGTTCTTATCCTCAAGGTAGATAACCCCGGGCGGCTCACGGAGTTTCAGCCTATCAGTCTATGTAACATCATTTACAAGGTAGTGGCAAAGTGTTTGGTAAACCGGCTACACCCTATTCTGGATGATATCATCTCGCCAGAGCAGAGTACCTTTGTTCCGAGACCGATGGTTACTGATAATGCATTTACTTGCCTTTGAGTGCACTCATTACATTTAACAGGAAAAGAACCCGGACAGAAGCTTTTGTGCTTATAAATAGGACTTGTCTAAAGCTTATAACAGCGTTGATTGGATCTTCTTGGAGCGAATGATGCAAAAGATGGGTTTCACTCGCCGTTGGGTGAACTGGATTATGATATGCGTCACCTCGTTGAGATATACAGTTAAATTTAATGGTACCCTCTTGGAATCATTTGCACCGCCGCGAGTGCTTCAGCAAGGCGATCCTCTCTCACCGTTTTTGTTCCTCTTCGTGGTTGACGGTCTCTCGGCTTTGTTGAAGTATGGTGAGCAGAAGGGTGATTATACCCCTTTGAAAGTCTGCCGCAGAGCCCCAGGTATATCTGACCTATTGTCCGCAGAAGACACTATGTTGTTCTTTAAAGCAGAGGAGGAACAAGCGCTTAAGGTACATGAGGTCCTTCTTACTTATGAGAGGGCTATAGGCCAGTGCATTAATCCGCAAAAACACAGTGTATTGTTTGGGAAATCTTGCTCGAACATCAACCATGACAGGGTACGTACAGTATTAAATGTTGCATTGGCCACTTTTGAGGAGAAATACCTAGGCCTTCCTACCCTGGACGGAAGCATGAACAAGGGAAAATTTCAGAACTTGCAATCAAGACTTCTGAAGAGGATTATTGCATGGGGAGACACACTTTCTCTAGCCGGCAAGGAAATCATGATTAAAGCTGTGGCGCAGGTGATTCCCACTTATATTATGGGTGTATTTAACCTGCCGATGTTAGTATGTGATGATCTGAACATGATGATACGAAACTTCTGGTGGGGCTCAAAACAGGGCAAACGGAAAATTCACTGGCTGGCTTGGCCAAAGATCCAGGCTCACAAGATGAGGGGCTGGCTAGGGTTTAGAGATTTTCGCCTCTTTAACGAAGCCCTCTTCACGCGACAGACATGGAGACTCTTAATTTATCATAACAGTCTGTGTGCGCAGGTATTAAAAGCCAAGTACTACCCGGAGGGACGCCTTGAGGACACGGTCTTCTCCAGGAATGCATCGCCCACATGGCAGCTCATTCAATATGGCCCCGAGCTCTTGAAAAAGGGCCTTGTTTGGCAAGTGGGCAATGGACAGAGCATCTGCATATGACGGGATCGCTGGCTGCCCACGCAGCTGACGGGCCAACCTATCACGCAACATGGGACGTGCAGACTCCGGCGAGTGGCGGAGCTCCTAGACGATTCTGGCGCTTGGCGCCAGGATGTGCTAGGACGGTATTTTCTCCTGGTAGACATGCATACCATCACCAACATTCGCATGTCCGCTCGCATCACTGATGATATTATCGCATGGGGTCCGGAAAAGAGTGGTATCTTCACCATTCGCTCCGCCTACCGCCTCGCCCTGGACGAGCGCGAGCGTCGCCACAAGCAGGGCACCGGATGGTTGTCGTGCCATCTGGAAGACCATATGAGGGTGCCCTGCTCCCCCTAAGGTACGCGTCTTTGCTTGGAGGCTCGTGTGCAACTCGCTTGCAACTTGGGCCAATAAATTCTCTCGTCACCTCGAGCTTACTGATGTGTGTCCCCTATGTGGTGTGGAATAAGAGGACATATTCCACGCGGTGTGCAGGTGCCCCCCTCGTAATGGAGCTATGGAGAGCTATGGCGATGGACTGGCCCATCCCAAAGGTGGAGAGCATAGTCAACACAGGTCTGAAATGGTTGTTCTCGCTGTTGGAACCTCTCCAGGATTCCGCACGCATGGTTGTGCTCATGACCATGTGGCGAGCGTGGTACGTGCGTAATGAAGTAACCCATGGAAAACACCCCCACCGATTGAAGCCTCTCGAAGATTCCTCCATGGTTACATCAATTCTTTCTTGTGTATACATCCATGCCCTCAAGGAGATATGGAGAGGGGCAAGATGGTCGTCCATATGGTGAAGGAAATATGCCCTAGAGGCAATAATAAAGTTGTTATTTATATTTCCTTATATCATGATAAATGTTTATTATTCATGCTAGAACTGTATTAACCGGAAACTTGATACATGTGTGAATACATAGACAAAACAGAGTGTCCCTAGTATGCCTCTACTTGACTAGCTCGTTAAGCAAAGATGGTTAAGTTTCGTGACCATAGACATGTGTTGTCATTTGATGAATGGGATCACATCATTAGGAGAATGATGTGATGGACAAGACCCATCCGTTAGCTTAGCATAATGATCGTTAAGTTTTATTGCTATTGCTTTCTTCATGACTTATACATATTTCTCTGACTATGAGATTATGCAAGTCACGAATACCGGAGGAACACCTTGTGTGCTATCAAACATCACAACGTAACTGGGTGATTGTAAAGATGCTCTACAGGTGTCTCCGAAGGTGTTTGTTGGGTTGGCATAGATCGAGATTAGGATTTGTCACTCCGAGTATCGGAGAGGTATCTCTGGGCCCTCTCGGTAATGCACATCATGATAGGCCTTGCAAGAAATGTGACTAATAGTTAGTTACGGGATAATGCATTACAAAACGAGTAAAGAGACTTGCCGGTAACATGATTGAACTAGGTATGAGGATACCGGCGATCGAATCTCGGGCAAGCAACATACCGATGACAAAGGGAATGACGTATGTTGTCATTATGGTTTGACCGATAAAGATCTCGTAGAATATGTAGGAACCAATATGAGCATCCAGGTTCCGATATTGGTTATTGACCAGAGATGTGTCTCGGTCGTGTCTACATAGTTGTCGAACCCGTAGGGTCCGCACGCTTAACGTTCGATGAGGATTTGTATTATGAGTTATGTGTTTTTGGTGACCGAAGATTGTTCGGAGTCCCGGATGAGATCACGGACATGATGAGGAGTCTTGAAATGGTCGAGAGGTAAAGATTGATATATTGGATGATGATATTCAGACACCGGAATAGTTCCTGATCGTTTCTGGTATTTTTCGGAGTACCTGGAGGTTACCGGAACCCCCCGGGGGAGGTAATGGGCTTCACGGGCCATGGGGAAGAGAGGGGACAGCCCACAAGGGGTGGCTGCGCCCCCCCATGGGAGTCCGAATTGGACTAGGGGAGGGGGCGGCGTCCCCCTTTCCGTCTCCTACACCCTCTCCCTTTCCCCGTTTCCCACTCCGGAAAAGGAAAGGGGAATCCTACTAGGACTAGGAGTCCTAGTAGGACTCCCCACACTTGGCGCGCCCCTAGGGGTCCGGCCTCCTCCCTCTCCTCCCAAAGGACATCAATTGTTCTCTTAGCCATGTGCGGTGCCCCTCTCCACAGTTTACTCCTCCGGTCATAGCGTCGTAGTGCTTAGGCGAAGCCCTGCGCGGATCACATCACCATCACCATCACCACGCCGTCGTGCTGACGAAACTCTTCCTCGACCCTCTGCTGGATCAAGAGTTTGAGGGACATCATCGAGCTGAACGTGTGCTGAACTCGGAGGTGTCGTACATTCGGTACTTGATCGGTTGGATCGTGAAGACGTTCGACTACATCAACTGCGTTAAACTAACGCTTCCACTTTCGGTCTACGAGGGTACGTGGACACACTCTCCCCCTCTCGTTGCTATGCATCTCCTAGATAGATATTGTGTGATCGTAGGAATTTTTTTGAAATTTCATGCTACGTTCCCCTAACAGATGGGTGCTGCGGTAGGACCTAAGGAGGCGAAGCAAAAGGAAGAGCTGCGTTGGGCGCTTCCGCGTCATGGCTGGGCCAAGTTAAATGTTGATGGGAGCTATGTGCCAGCAACAGGAGATGCTGGGGCGGCATGGTTGTTGGTGTCGAAACCGGCGGATCTCGGGTAGGGGGTCCCAAGCTTTGGATCTTGTATCAATGGGGAACAAGGGACGAAGGACACGATGTTTACCTAGGTTTGGGCCCTCTCGAAGAGGTAAAACCATACGTCCCGCTTGATTATATTGAAGTGTATAGGATGATTACAGAGTCGATCTACCACGAGATCAGATGAACTAAAGCCTAGGCGAGTAGGATGCTGGTTGTTCTAGCCTCTACAAACTAAACCCTCTGGTTTATATAGGCACCAGGGTATGATACGTCCATTTTGCATCATGCTTTTATATCGATATTTATCGCATTATGGGCTGTTATTACACGTTATGTCACAATACTTATGCCTATTCTCTCTTATTTTACAAGGTTTACATAAGGAGGGAGAATGCCGTAATTTGGAATTCGGCCGAAAAGGAGCAAATATTAGAGACCTATTCTACACAACTCCAAAAGTCCCGAAACTCCACGAAAGTTATTTTTGGAAATAATAAAAAATACTGAGCGGAAGAAATACGTCGGGGCCACACCTGTCCCACGAGGGTGGGCGCGCCTACCCCCTGTGGCGCCCCGCCTCGTGGGCCCCCTGTTGGCTCTCCGGTGGCCATCTTACGCTATATGAAGACTTTCGTCCAGGGAAAATCATAAGCAACCTTTCGACGAGACTCACGCCACGAGGCGGAACCTTGGCGGAACCAATCTAGGGCTCCGCAGAGCTGCTCGCCGGGGACACTTCCCCGGAGGGGAAATCATCGCCATCGTCATCACCAACGCTCCTCTCATCGGGAGAGGGCAATCTCCATCAACATCTTAACTAGCACCATCTCCTCTCAAAACCCTAGTTCATCTCTTGTATCCAATTCTTGTCTCCAAGTCCGGGATTGGTACTAGTAGGTTGCTAGTAGTGTTGATTACTCCTTGTAGTTGATGCTAGTTGGTTTATTTGGTGGAAGCTCATATGTTCAGATCCTTTATGCATATTAATACCCCTCTGATTATGAACATGAATATGTTTTGTGAGTAGTTACGTTTGTTCCTGAGGACATGGGAGAAGTCTTGTTATTAGTAGTCATGTGAATTTGGTATTCGTTCGATATTTTGATGAGATGTATGTTGTCTAGCCTCTAGTGGTGTTATGTGAACGTCGACTACATAACACCTCACCATTATTTGGGCCTAGAGGAAGGCATTGGTAAGTAATAAGTAGATGATGGGTTGCTAGAGTGACAGAAGCTTAAACCCTAATTTATGTGTTGCTTCGTAAGGGGATGATTTGGATCCATATGTTTCATGCTATGGTTAGGTTTACCTTAATACTTTTGTTGTAGTTATGATGCTTGCAATAGAGGTTAATCATAAGTGGGATGCTTGTTCAAGTAAGAACAGCACCCAAACACCGGTCCACCCACATATCAAATTATCAAAGTACCGAACGCGAATCATACGAACGTGATGAAAACTAGCTTGATGATAATTCCCGTGTGTCCTCGGGAGCGCTTTTCTCTATATAAGAGTTTGTCCAGGCTTGTCCTTTGCTACAAAAAGGATTGGGCCATCTTGCTGCACTTTATTTACTTTTGTTACTTGTTGCTCGTTACAAATTATCCTATCACAAAACTATCTGTTACCACTTATTTCATTACTTGCAGGAATACCTTGCTGAAAACCGCTTATCATTTCCTTCGCTCCTTGCTGGGTTCGACACTCTTACTTATCGAAAAGGACTACGATAGATCCCCTATACTTGTGGGTCATCAAGACTATTTTCTGGCGCCGCTGTCGGGAGTGAAGCGCCTTTGGTAGGTGGAATTTGGTACGGAAAATTTTATATAGTGTGCTGAAATTTACTGTCACTTGTTACTATGGAAAGTAATTCTCTGAGGGGCTTGCTTGGGGTATCTTCACCCTGACCTGTAGGGCAAAGAGTTGCTCCTCAACCTACTAAACCTACTGAAAATGAAAATGTTCCCCTTGAAGTTCCTTCGGGTATGTTAGAAAAACTGCTAGCTAATCCTTTTGCAGGAGATGGAACAAAGCATCCTGATGAGCACCTAATCTATGTGGATGAAGTTTGTGGATTATTTAAGCTTGCAGGTATACCCGGTGATGTTATTAAGAAGAAGGTCTTCCCTTTATCTTTGAAGGGAGATGTATCGACATGGTATAGGCTATGTTATGGTACGGGGTCATGGAACTACAAACGATTGAAATTGGAATTTCATCAGAAGTTTTATCCTATGCATCTTGTTCATCCTAATCGTAATTATATATATAATTTTTGGCCTCGCGAAGGAGAAAGCATCGCTCAAGCTTGGGGGAGGCTTAAATCAATGTTATATTCATGCCCCAATCATGAGCTCTCAAGAGAAATAATTATTCAAAGTTTTTATGCTCGACTTTTACGATAACAATCGCTTGAGGAGTCTGGATTAGGGGTATCCGGACAGCCGGACTATATCCTTTGGCGGACTGTTGGACTATGAAGATACAAGATTGAAGACTTCGTCTCGTGTCCGGATGGGACTCTCCTTGGCGTGGAAGGCAAGCTTGGTGATACGGATATGTAGATCTCCTCCCATTGTAACCGACTTTGTGTAACCCTAGCCCCCTCCGATGTCTATATAAACCGGAGGGTTTAGTCCATAGGAAAACAACAATGATACCATAGGCTAGATTCTAGGGTTTAGCCTCTACGATCTCGTGGTAGGTCAACTCTTGTAATACTCATATCATCAAGATCAATCAAGCAGGAAGTAGGGTATTACCTCCATCGAGATGGCCCGAACCTGGGTAAGCATCGTGTCCCCTGCCTCCTGTTACCATCCGCCTTAGACGCACAGTTCGGGACCCCCTACCCGAGATCCGTCGGTTTTGACACTGACATTGGTGCTTTCATTGAGAGTTCCACTGTGCCGTCGCCGTAAGGCTTGATGGCCCCTTCGATCATCGGTAACGATGCGGTCCAGGGTGAAGTCTTCCTCCCCAGACAGATCTTTGTATTCGGCGGCTTCGCACTGCAGGCCCACTCGCTTGGCCATATGGAGCAGATCGAGAGCTACGCCCCTGGCCATTAGGTCAGGTTTGGAAACTTGAATTACACTGCTGATATCCGTGGAGACTTGATCTTCGACGGATTCGAGCCCATGCCGGGTGTGCCGCACGATCACGACGAGCATGATGTAGCTCTGCCATCGGACAACGTTCGGGAAATCATGTCAGCAACCACTCCGGCCTTCAATCCGGAACAGATCGCGTCATCCGAGGACGGGCGGATAGACCCTGCTGTAGGTGTCAAAACCGGTGGATCTCGGGTAGGGGGTCCCGATCTGTGCGTCTTAGGCTGATGGTAACAAGAAGCAAGGGACACAATGTTTACCCAGGTTCGGGCCCTCTCGATGGAGGTAAAACCCTACTTCCTGCTTGATTAATATTGAAGATATGGGTAGTACAAGAGTAGATCTACCACGAGATCGTAGAGGCTAAACCCTAGAAGCTAGCCTATGATGGTATGATTGTAATTGTGATCGGCCTTCTAGGACCAACCTCTCCGGTTTATATAGGCACCGGAGAGGGCTAGGGTTTACATGGAGTCGGTTACAAGGAAGGAAATATAATATCTGGATCGCCAAGCTTGCCTTCCACGCCAAGGAGAGTCCCATCCGGACACGGGTCGAAGTCTTGAGTCTTGTATCTTCACGCTTCAATAGTCCGGACAATGTATACAGTCCGGCTATCCGGATACCCCCTAATCCAGGACTCCTCAAGAGCCTCGAACCAGGCTTCAATGACGATGAGTCCGGCAGCGATCTTGTCTTCGCATTGCAGGCGGGTTCCTTCTCCGAATACTCCAAAGTAATTATCGAACACTTGAACCGTGTCCGGATCCACAAAATGATCTTCACATGCCACCGTAGAGAGAATGGTATTTCACATGCAATCTGCTGACAACTTTTTAGGCAACGCGACGTGTCATTACGGTCGGGTCATTATTCGAACCATTTTCCCACAACCAGCCACAGCGCATATTGCGAGGCAGTTTCCTTGACACGTCTTGTCAAAGCAGAGATCGTGTCCCCTTATCACGGGATTCTCATCAATACGAGTATGGGAAATCCCACCACGCCATCAATCGTGGCGCTTGGGAAGCAAGCGATTCCCAACGAGCAAGTGGGGAGGCACACCGCTTTCGTCGCCTCTATAAAGAGATAAGAGTTCCCCATTTTTACCCTCGCCTTCTTCCTCCTTTGCCCACTCTTGCCCCCTAGAGCTCCAACACCCAAGCCCAAGTCTTCTCCGCACAGCTAAACATGTGCGGAGCAGGAGGCAAGTGGGTGGCTTCCACCGTGAGGGAGAAGCACATCGCAAATCTTCGGTGGCATGATACTTGGTCATAGACATTCTTGCGCAAGCTACCGGATGCTGGGCAGGTCATTCCGACCCCAGGACCCCACGAGAGGGTCGTGTTCGTCGCCCACTTCGTTCGTGGACTGGGGTTTCCACTCCACCCCTTCGTCTGTGGGCTCATGTTCTACTACAGGCTAGATTTCCACGATCTAGCCCTGAATTTCGTCCTCAACATCTCGGCGTTCATCGTCGTATGTGAGGCCTTCCTCCGCATCAGGCCTCACTTCGGCCTGTGGCTGCAAATCTTCTGTGTGAAGCCGAAGATCGTGAGCGGCCAGCAAGCAGAGTGCGGAGGGGCCATGGTGGGCAGGATGCCTAATGTCACATGGCTTGACGGCTCCTTTGCGGAGACCGTGAAAGGGTGGCAATCGGGGTGGTTCTACATCACCGAGCCGCATGGCGCCAACTGGGCAACGGCCCCCGAGTTCCGATTCGGAACCCCCATGCGGCTCACCTCCTAGGAAAAGAAGGGCCTGGCCTGGGGTGAACCCACAGAGCTGACCAGAATCCAAAACTGCATCAAGAGCATGAAGGACAAGAACATCAAGCTTGTCAACGTGATCCAAGTCATGCTCGTTCGCCGAATCCTGCCGTGCCAAAGGCGGGCATTCAATCTGTGGGAGTTCGTTCCGGCCGATCACTAGACGCTTCCGAGGCTTTATGACATGACGCATAAAAGCGCATGGAAGGTGTTGTTCAAGGCCTCCGAAGTACCTCCTCCCGCATCCGAGGACCGCGGACTTCATGCAGCGCGGCCCCCGCGTCCGTGAGTTTTAGGACTACCACCAGATTTGGTTTTTCCCAATACATTCATGGGGGAGTCTTAAGTATTCGTGTATATTTGATCAGGACTATGCGGAGACAGCGGAGCAGATTGACTATTCGGCTCCGCTGCCAGAAGATCCAGCTGATGCTCTCCTGACGGAGATGCTGATCCCGACGCCCTACAAGGCACCGGAGAAGAAGGCCGAAAAGAAGGCCCCGGGGACCAGGAAGGGTCTCCGGCGTAAGGTTGTGCCGGAAGCCTCGTCCGAAGACGAAGAGGTACACTCTTCCCCCGAAGAGGTGGAAGAAGAAGAAGACGCCCCATCCGGAAAGGATGAGGGGCCTGAGGAGACGGACCATGGGGCCGGGAGAGGCCCTCGACTCAAGGCCGTCATACCCACGTCGTCCGATGACGACGAAACAGATTCCTCCCGCGGAGGCGGGGGGAAACAAGAAGAAACTCTACCTCCCCGTGCTAGGGAGGAGAAAAAGAGGAAAGCCGCCCCGGAGGGGGAGGCTGGGACGCCCAAGAAGGGAAAGACGTCCCTTCCGTACTATTCTACCACGGCCGCTCATAGCGAGGAAGAGTGGCTGCCCAGGGGAAGCCCCTAGCGCGATCGTAAGTGTACGCACTCTATCATGATTTTACTTCATAGTTTTTTAATAACGCCGAACATATATGCAGTCCGGCCAGGGCTCATCCGGAGGTGTCGTCTTCGGATGGGTCTCTGAGCGCTTCAGAGATGAACTCGCTCCCGACGGCCACCACTCCTCAAATTTGCGGATGACACGGAGGTGTTGTCCGAAGGTTCCCGGCGGGGAGGTGACCCTGGAGACGCCCCAAGGCGGAGTTCCAGATGTCGTACACGCGGGGTTCAAGATCCCCGCAGATCGCGTCGATGAGAGCCGCAGCAAGGCGGACTCTCGACCGAACACTGTTTCGGAACCCTCGACGGTTCCGGACTTAGGCGGGCAGCCCCTCGTTAGGGAGGGCGAGCCGTCCGTGCCGAGGACTTCCGTCATGCCATCGACGCCGGATAGTCTGGTGGAAGCGCTTCGAGGCGCTTCCATGGATGACGAGCACCGTACTCTTATGAGTGCGGTGATTCAAAAGATTCTGTCCGCCAAAAGCGGATTAACCAAAGCCTGCACAACCCTCCTGACGGGCTTCGAGGTAAGTAATAAAAATGTGTGAAATTACCACCCGATAGGTAGTAGCCCCTGATACTCTGTTTGGTGTTCGGAAATGAAAGCCAGACGGAAGGTCAATTATAATCCGCAGGAGTCTAATAAGCGTTTATGTGAATAAGCAGGCCGTGCTGCTTGCCGCTGCTGCCCGCACAGCCGAGGTTGCCGAACTAAAGCGGGACCTGGAGCAGGCGCAGGGAGAGCTCGACCTCACGAAGAGGCGGCTCGAAGAGAGCAAAGGTGAGTGATTCTCCGCTCTTATGTATGTAAAGATACATGAAATTGTTTAGTCTGACGATGAAGCGTCATGACTGTGTAATAGGGTCCACCGTCGAAGTGGCATCCCTGAAGAAAGCGCTATCTGAGGCCGAAGACAAGGCGGCCTTGGAATGCAAGGAGCGCGAGAAGCAAAGTGCTAGAGTGGGTGAGGTACAGCAAGAGCTCCAGGACCTCGGCAAGAAGTTCGAGTCTGTGGAGCATGATCTGAAGATGAAAGAAGTCGAGCTTGCGAAGGCCCTTGTGAGTATGAGAGACACCAAGGCCGAAGACGAATCCGGAGCTCTCCAGGGGCATTCGTAGATCTGCCACGCAGCGTCTCAGACGCCGCGCAGTTCTACCGTGCCGAGGAGGGGAGCTCAACGGAGAAGCTGTTCTGGTCCCAAGATGTGGGCCGAACACCCGATGCCTCTGAGTGACCAACTGAAGTAGTTGGTCGAACTCCACAGGGCGGCCGAAGTGGCTATGAAAGATTTCATAGTCCGGATGTGGCTTGGTGAGCCCCTGCCCACTAGCTACTTCGGCCTGATCAAGCGGATGGTGAATGCATGTCCCCGTCTTGAAGTAATCAAGCGATCCGTTTGCATTGAGGGTGCCCGCTGGGCCTTTGTCCGTGCGAAGGTGCATTGGGGCAAGCTGGATGCGGAGAAGCTGGTGAAGGACGGGCCGCCGGAGGGTAAGGCGCATCACCGTCCCGAGAAGTACTATGATGGCTTTATGAAGGGCGCTCGTCTCGTGGCCGACGAATGTACTAAAGACAAGATCTTTGACTAAATATACCTCTGCCGCCGTTGTAATTTAAGGACGGAGTTGCCTGTGCTATGTAGCACTATTTTGATTTAAAATATTACCATCTGTGCGGCTGTTTATAAAATTCTGAAAGTAGGCCAGTCGTCGGCTTCCGCCCCCACGTACCTAGTACCGGGGTGTTCCTGGAAAAACCCGGATACTCTTTATCCAAATGTTTGGTCCCTTAAGGAGGTATCCGGCGCAGCGAACAAGGCAATCGGACTATGTGGCTTTATAACTTTCACTTAGCCATAGAAGTCTATAATTTTAAATTTCGGCGAAGCCCCTAGAATTCGGAGGGCCGAATTGGGGCGCTATATACGCCTAAATTGGACAAGGCCGATTCATCGCCTGAAGCGGAAAAAAACTTTAAGGATTTTAAGACCTCTCTAACAGCGGCCAACTCTCGCCTCATCATGCCGGCCAGTTTTCGGCTTTCTCTACTGAGGTGCTCGTCCGGAAGAACCGGGACACAATCGCAGTAGTTCTCCCTGCGCTACCTTAGCCGATATAATGGAACGTAAGGTACCAAAACAAGGAGCCGGGCTAACCCAATCAGTAGACCCAAGACATGATTCAGAGCTGATGCATATAGTGCTATAAGTTCGGGTGCCGCCTTTATTTAAAGTGTTCGGACTTTATTAGCCGTGAGAACGGGCACCATAGGAAGCCCTTATAAACGGACCGTACCAAAGTGTACGGATGCAATATCAAAGAGACATTTGTAAGAAAAATGTTCAAATAAGAATAATAAGCTGACGCTATATATAATCTCCCATTCATGAAAATACGTTTAAGCGTATGTTTACAATAAATGCATTAAGTGGAGATAAATAGGACTGTTTAACATGTCCTATCCAGGGGCAGGCTGCGTATTGATATATAAAATAGGAATAACGATCGTAAATAGATTCCACCTGGGTGTTTCCTTCTGTGCGCGAAGCCTGTTGCCTCCTTGGTTTTCTCTCCTATGTAAGTCCGACAATCCGGCTCTTCTGAAGAGGCTGCTCTAAAGCAATGTCCTGAAAAAGAAGAAGGAGGGTCCTAAAGGTAGGTGGCGGTTATCCCGCACTGTTGACTGAGTCGTTGTTGCGCCTCCGCCTATGCCCATGGTATCTTGAGTGCGTAATTGTGTATGCGTGGCACGAATGCTGCTTTGATGGGGCTTAAGCGGAGGCCGGACTGCTAGTCGCGCTCTTGGCGTGCTTGATGATCCTGTTGCGGGGTGCTCCGGACTCTCTTGACGGTGCTTGAAGTTGTTGTCGCCGGATTGGTTTGTCGGAGGAGGCCGCATTGTACTTCCGTCGCGAGGGCTGCAGTATGCTCTTCTGTTCGGAGAGAGCGGTCCATATTTCCGTTCACTGTTATGACCCCGCATGGTCCTGGCGTCTTGAGCTTGAGGTATGCGTAGTGTGGTACCGCATTGAATCTAGCGAATGCGGTTCATCCGAGCAAAGGCGTGGTAACCATCGCGAAAGGGACGATATCGAAGATTAACTCTTCGCTTCGGAAGTTATCCGGAGATCCGAAGCCCACTTCCAATGTTATAGAGCCCGTGCAACGGCCTCTACTCGAGAATCACACCTTTAAAGGTGGTTTTGGTGGCCTTGATCCTTGAAGGGTCAATGCCCATTTTATGCGACCGTGTCCCGATAAAGCAGGTCCAGGCTGCTGCCTCCGTCCATAAGGACTCGCGTGAGGTGGAATCCATCGATGATTGGGTCTAGGACCAATGCGGCTGAGCCGCCGTGACGGATGCTAGTAGGGTGATCCCTGCGATCAAAGGTGACCGGGCAAGCTGACCATGGGTTAAATTTGGGGGCGACTGGCTCCATCGCATAGACGTCCCGTAGTGCTTGCTTCCGTTCCCGCTTTGGAATGTGTGTGGCGTAAATCATGTTGACCGTTTTCACCTGGGGGGAAATTTCTTCTGTCCCCCCGTGTTCGGACGCCGGGCTCTTCGTCATCGTCATTTGTGCAGCCCCTTGTCCTTGTTTTCGGCGTTTATTTTGCCGCCTGTTTGAACACCCAGCAGTCTCTATAGGTGTGGTTGGCTAGCTTGTCCGGTGCCATGAATTTGGTACGAAGCGCTCCAAAGATACGTCTAGACCGACGGTCCCTGATTATTTCTTTTGAATGGCTTCTTCCGCTGACCGGACTTGGATCCGCTCAATCCGGCGTTGACTGCCGTGTCTTTAGTGCTGTCGCCGTTGTTCCGTCGCTTATGTCTATTACGCCGTGGCTTGTCGTTATTGCCGCGGTCGTCCGGAGTGCCAGAATGTGGCGTAGTGCTGCTGCGAGCCAACCAGCTGTCCTCGCCCGCGCAAAAGCGGGTCATTAGTGTTGTGAGAGCTGCCATTGACTTGGGTTTTTCCTGGCCGAGGTGTCGGGCGAGCCACTCGTCACGGATATTATGCTTAAAAGCCACCAGGGCTTCGGTGTCCGGACAGTCGACTATTTGGTTCTTTTTAGTTAGGAGCCAAGTCCAGAATTTCCTGGTTGACTCTCCGGGTTGTTGAGTAAAGTGGCTCAGGTCATCGACGTCTGGTGGTCGCACATATGTGCCCTGGAAGTTGTCGAGGAATGCGTCTTCCAGGTTTTCCCAGCTGCCAATGGAATTTCTTTGGCGGACTGTTTAGCCGATGCCGGGCTGGTCCTTTGAGCTTAAGGGAAGATACTTGATGGCGTGTAGATCATCGCCGCGGGCCATGTGAATGTGGAGAAGGAAATCTTCGATCCATACCGCGGGGCCTGTTGTGCCATCGTATGATTCAGTGTTTACGGATTTGAACCCTTCTGGGAATTCATGATCCATCACTTCATCGGTGAAGCAGAGGGGGTGCACGGCGCCTCTGTGCCGGGCTATGTGGCTATGCAGTTCGAATTGCTCTGGGTGGCTATGTTCATCCCGGCCAGACTTGTTGAAGGTGTATCCGGCGTGACGGTCATCGTCGCGTGCTGAGGCGCGCCCCCGCGATCCGTAGATTGATCTTGGTTGTCCCGCTCTGTTTTCCAGTATATCTTGCAGGTCCTGCCTATTGCCCCGGGCCGTAGTATGTTGGCGTGGGGGTGCTGGCTTGTATGCGGGTTGATATGCCGTTTTATCCCGGCCACGAGGTGGCCGGTCAGCCGTATGGCGCTCAAGTCCGTATTCCTCGGCTGCCAGGACTTCAGTACATCTGTCTGTGAGCAGGTCTTGATCAGCTTGGAGTTGCTGCTGCTTCTTTTTCAGGCTCCTCGCAGTGGCTATAAGCCGATGCTTGAAGTGCTCCTGCTCTACGGGATCCTCAGGCACGCCGAACTCGTCGTCGCCGAGGCTAATTCGTCTTTGGAGGGGGCCATGTAGTTGTCCTCCTCCGGGTATTCGTCCGTCGCCTGTTCTTCTGGGATGACCTGCTCATCTTCCTGTTCGGCCTGCTCGAAGGCGGGCTGATCAGGGTTGTATTCTTCTTCGACACCATTCGGATTGTTTTCGTCTCCTGGGCCGGTATTGCTGTGGCGGGGCTTGGAGTGGCGCCGATGACGCCCACTCTTTGCTTTTTTCCCTGAGGTTTTATCCTCCGTTGCCTCATCGCCATTTGTTTCCTTCGGAGTGTCCACCATATATATATCATAGGAAGAGGTGGTTGTCCACCGCCCAGTGAGCGGTGGTTCATGTTCTTCTCCTGCATCGTCGTCCATACCTTCGATGTCTTCGGAGTCGAAGTCCAGTACCTCAGTTAAATCATCGACCGTGGCAATGAAGTGGGTGGTGGGTGGGCAACGAATTCCTTCATCACCTGCCTCCCACTCGAGTCGGACATAGTTCGGCCAAGAGCCTCCTGACAAAGAGAGAGGCTTTAATGAGTCCAGCATGTCGCCAAAGGGCGAGTGCTGGAAGATATCCGCAGCGGTGAACTCCATTACCGGAGCCCAACCTGGCTCAACTGGCTCGAGTCTGCGGATCGAACCAACGTCTGACATCTGAATCCGGGGGTCCGGAGTCACAGGCCACCACAGAGGTAAGACCCGTGTTCGACTCCACCGCCGATGAGTGTGCGACCTTTGGGGCGGGGACCATCCCTCCGTCCTTAGGCAGCGCAGCCTGCTCCGGATTTAGGTCCGGGGCTACTGCGGGGGTGATACCCCGAGATTTGTCCGACAGAAGGTCTAAGCCATGCTTGTCGCGACTGTCCGGTGCTCCTAGCATAGGCCCGAATCCGTCAAAGATCAAGTCTCCGCGAATGTCCGCCGTGTAGTTCAGGTTTCCGAACCTGATCTGGTGGCCAAGGGCGTAGCTGTCGATCTGCTCCAGATGGCCAAGCGAGTTGGCCCGCAGGGCGAAGCCGCCGAACACGAAGATCTGTCCGCGGAGAAAGGTCTCACCTAGGATCGTGTTGCTGTCGATGACTGGAGGAGCCATCGAGCCCTGTAGCGACGACACAGAGGAACTCTCAACGAAAGCACCAATGTCGGTGTCAAAACCGGCGGATCTCGGGTAGGGGGTCCCGATCTGTGCGTCTTAGGCTGATGGTAACATGAAGCAAGGGACACAATTTTTACCTGTGTTCGGGCCCTCTCGATGGAGGTAAAACCCTACTTCCTGCTTGATTAACATTGAAGATATGGGTAGTACAAGAGTAGATCTACCACGAGATCGTAGAGGCTAAACCCTAGAAGCTAGCCTATGATGGTATGATTGTAATTGTGATCGGCCTAATAAGGACCAACCTCTCCGGTTTATATAGGCACCGGAGAGGGCTAGGGTTTACATGGAGTCGGTTACAAGGAAGGTAATATAATATCCGGATCGCCAAGCTTGCATTCCACGCCAAGGAGAGTCCCATCCGGACACGGGTCGAAGTCTTGAGTCTTGTATCTTCACGCTTCAATAGTCCGGACGATGTATAAAGTCCGGCTGTCCGGATACCCCCTAATCCAGGACTCCCTCACCGCCTTGGAGGCCGCACCCTCAGCAACGATGGAGCCGAATGCTGACCTTACCCCTCACGAGAGCCGTGACGCCGGACTACTGGACTCGTCTCCGGCCATGGACTCTGAACCGCCTGCGCCCATGCCTATCGAATCCGATTGGGCGCCGATCATGGAGTTCACCTCTGCGGATATATTTCAGTACTCGCCCTTCGGCGATGTACTAAACTCGTTAAGGTCTCTCTCTCTGTCAGGAGAGCCTTGGCCGAACTATGTCCGGCTAGAATGGGATGCGGATGACAAAGAAATTTACTCCCCACCCACCACTCACTTAGTAGCTGATACGTCTCCAACGTATCTATAATTTTTGATTGCTCCATGCTATATTATCTACTGTTTTGGACCATATTGGGCTTTATTTTCCACTTTTATATTACTTTTGGGACTAACCTATTAACCGGAGGCCCAACCCAGATTTGCTGTTTTTTTGCCTATTTCAGTGTTTCAAAGAAACGGAATATCAAACGGAGTCCAAACGGAATGAAATCTTCGGGAATGTGATTTTCTCATCAGATAAGATCCAGGAGACTTGGACCCTCGGTCAAGAAAGGAGGGAGGCGGCCACGAGGGTGGAGGGCGCGCCCCCCTGCCTCGTGGGCCTCCCGAAGCTCCACCGACGTACGTACTCCTTCCTCCTATATATACCTCGCACTTCAACAGATCGATACGGAGCCAAAACCTAATTCCACCGCCGCAACTTTCTCAGATCCACGAGATCCCATCTTGGGGCCTGTTCCGAGTTCACGGAAGGGGAATCCACCACGAAGGGCTTCTACATCATCACCATAGCCTCTCCGATGAAGTGTGAGTAGTTTACCTCGAGACCTTCGGGTCCATAGTTAGTAGCCGATGGCTTCTTCTCTCTTTTGGATCTCAATACAATGTTCTCCCTCTCTCTTGAAGATCTATTCGATGTAATCTTCTTTTTGCGGTGTGTTTGTTGAGATCGATGAATTGTGGGTTTATGATCAAGATTATCTATGAGCAATATTTGAATCTTCTCTGAATTCTTTTATGTATGATTGGTTATATTTGCAAATCTCTTCGAATTATCCGTTTGGTTTGGCCAACTAGATTGGTAGTTCTTGCAATGGGAGAAGTGCTTAGCTTTGGATTCAATCTTATGTGTCCTTTCCCAAAGTGATGAAGGGCAGCAAGGCACATATTGTATTGTTGCCATCGAGGATAACAAGACGGGTTTTTATCATATTGCATGAATTTATCCCTCTACATCATGTCATCTTGCTTAAGGCGTTACTCGCTTTTCATTAACTTAATACTCTAGATGTATGCCTTGGGATAGCGGTCGATGAGTGGAGTAATAGTAGTAGATGCAGGTGAGGCGGTCTACTTGTCTCGGACGTGATGCCTATATACATGATCATACCTAGATATTCTCATAACTATGTTCAATTCATCAATTGCTCAACAATAATTCCTTCACCCAATCGTAGAATACTTATGCTCTTGAGAGAAGCCACTAGTGAAATCTATGGCCCCGGGTCTATTCTCATCATATTAATCTTCCTACGCTTTATTATTGCTTCGCTCTTTACTTTGCCTTTTTACTTTACTTTGCATCTTTATACCAAAAATACCAAAAATATTATCTATCATCTCTATCAGATCTCACTCTCGTAAGTGACCGTGAAGGGATTGACAACCCCTATTCGCGTTGGTTGCGAGGAGTTATTTGCTTTGTGTAGGTACGAGGGACTTGCGCGTGGCCTCCTCTTGGATTGATACCTTGGTTCTCAAAACTGAGGGAAATACTTACGCTTACTCTGCTGCATCATCCTCTCCTCTTCGGGAAAACCAACGCAAGCTCAAGGCGTAGCAAGAAGGATTTCCGCACCGTTGTCGGGGAGTCTACGCAAAAGTCAACATACCAAGTACCCATCACAATCCCTTACCTCTCGCATTACATTATTTGCCATTTGCCTCTCGTTTTCCTCTCCCCCACCCTTGCCGTTTTATTCGCCCTCTCTTTTTCGTTTGCCTTTTTCTTGTTTGCTTGTCGTTATGGTTAGTCTTATATCTTCTCCGTTGTCTCCTGAGAATGAAGTTCTAAATTTTAAGCAAAGGGAGGGAGAAAATCTAAAAGACGCTTGGTATAGAATTTGCAATGCTCAAAATATATCTACCAGGAAGCAATCTACTTCTGTTCTTCTCTGCAATTTTGATGTAGGTGATAATGCTTGGTATAGATATATCCTCGATACCATTACCGGAGGGAATTTCTTGGGTAGCCATACTTTTGATTCTTATAATGCTATGATAGATTTATTTGGCTCACCACCTCTTTTGGTTAATGGAACTATGTTAACTTTGGAGCATGTAATGCAAACACTTGAAATTATTGAAAATAAAGTCGCTACCATTGAGTTAATTGAAAATATAGATAAAAATATCCACAATCAAATTACCCAATATGGATCTAAGGTATGACTAACTTTGAAAAATATTAAGGAGAAGGAACCCATAGTTAGTGAGAAAATAAATCAAGATTCCTCTAGAATTGATAAACTTGAGGGTATCATTACCAACTTGGGAACCGCTTTTTCTTCCGTAAAGAATACTCCAAGTCCACCTACTAAAATTTCTAAGCTCATGTATGTTCCTAAGAATAAGGGTGAATCCTCTAGTAAGGAAACCACGGATCTTAAATCTATAAGTATTCATCCCAATCTTTTTGCTATCATTAAGGAACCATTTGCTACGAATGAATTCTTCGATCTTTTGCCTAAAAATTTGATAATTACTAGAAAGAAAGAAATTTCTAAGGAAGGTAGATGCCTTGTTGAAGGATTGCCCACCAAAGATGGCAATAGCTAGATCTATCCTTGCTTTTATGCCTAGCTAGGGGCGTTAAACGATAGCGCTTGTTGGGAGGCAACCCAATTTTATTTTAGTTTTTTTGTTTTTGTTTCTGTTTAGGAATAAATAATCCATCTACCTTCTGTTTAGATGTGGTTTTATGTTTTAATTAGTGTTTGTTCCAAGTTAAACCTATAGGATCTTCTTGGATAATAGTTATTTGATCTTGCTGTAATTTCCAGAACTTTCGGTTCACGAAAACAACTTTTAAAAATCACCAGAACGTGATAAAATAGTGATTCCAATTGCTGCTGATCAATAAACAAATTTCCTAGGTCTTCCTATTTTTTCTGAATTTTTGGAGTTCCAGAAGTTTGTGTTAGTTTCAGATTACTACAGACTGTTCTGTTTTTGACAGATTCTGTTTTCCGTGTGTTGTTTGCTTATTTTGATGAATCTATGGCTAGTAAAATAGTTTATAATCCACAGAGAAGTTGGAATACAGTAGGTTTAATACCCAAATAAACAAAGAGTGAGTTCATTATAGTACCTTGAAGTGGTATTTTGTTTTCTTTCGCTAACGGAGCTTACGAGATTTCTGTTGAGTTTTGTGTTGTGAAGTTTTCAAGTTTTGGGTGAAATCTTTTGATGGATTATGGAACAAGGAGTGGCAAGAGCCTAAGCTTGGGGATGCCCATGGCACGCCCAAGATAATCCAAGGACACCAAAAAGTCAAAGCTTGGGGATGCCCCGGAAGGCATCCCTTCTTTCGTCCACTTCCATCGGTAACTTTACTTGGAGCTATATTTTTATTCACTACATGATATGTGTTTTGCTTGGAGCGTCTTGTATTATCTGTGTCTTTGCTTTTTAGTTTACCACAATCATCCTTGCTGTACACACCTTTTGAGAGAGCCATACATGAATTGGAATTTGTTAGAATACTCTATATGCTTCACTTATGTCTTTTGAGCTATATAGTTTTGCTCTAGTGCTTCACTTATATCTTTTAGAGCACGGTGGTGGATTTGTTTTAAAGAAACTATTGATCTCTCATGCTTCACTTAGATTATTTTGAGAGTCTTAAATAGCATGGTAATTTGCTTAAACAATCCTAATATTCTAGGTATACAAAAATAGTAAAAACTTTCTTATGAATGTGTTGAATACTAAGAAAAGTTTGATGCTTGATAATTGTTTTGAGATATGGAGGTGATAATATCAAAGTCGTGCTAGTTGAGTAGTTCTGAATTTGAAAAATGCTTGTGTTGAAGTTTGCAAGTCCCGTAGTATGCACGTATGCTAAACGTTATGTAACAAATTTGAAACATGATGTGTTATTTGATTGTCCTCCTTATGAGTGGTGGTCGGGGACGAGCGATGGTCTTTTCCTACCAATCTATCCCCCTAGGAGCATGCGCGTAGTGCTTTGGTTTTTGATGGCTTGTAGATTTTTGCAATAAGTATGTGAGTTCTTTATGACTAATGTTGAGTGAAATACCTACTTTAAGATACCAGTCCGCAGCTTCCCCTTGGATGGGACATGTCAAATAGTCCTATTTTTTGCTTACAACACTACTTGTATTAGTATGGTTCGACGCATTTTTCGAATAAAAAATGCATAGCACTAGTCTATTACCGCGTTCTATATTCTTTTTTATATATATGTTCATTTATAACAGTTAGCACCCATACACCCTCGTACAGCCAGTACGCCAGGGGCTTCCGTATACCCCATTACACGGCGTGAGAAGTCCGAACACTTTTGACAGTGCGGCACCCCGAACTTATATCATTATATGCATCAGCTCCGAATCATGTCTTGGGTCAATATTTGGGTTTGCTCGACTCCCATGTTTTGGTACCTTACGTTCCGCTATATCGGCTAAGGTAGCACTGGGAGAAGTACTGTGATTGTGCCCCGGTTCTCCCGACCGAGCACCTCAGTAGAGAAAGCTAAAACTGACTGTCATGATAAGGCGAGAGCTGGTCGCTGTTCGAGAGGTCTCAAGTCCCTAAAGACTTTTTCCGCTTCGGGCGAGGAGTCGGCCTTGTACGACTTAGGCGTGTATAGCGCCCCAAATTCGGCCTTCTAATACTAGGGGCTTCGCCAAAATATAAAATTGTAGACTTCTATGGCTAAGTGAGAGTGATAAAGCATTATAGTCCGATTGCACAGTTCGTTCTTATTTGAGCACCTCCCTCGAAGAACCCAAAAATGGGAAAAAAGTGCTCAGATTTATCCCGAACACCCCAGCACTAGTTGCATGGGGGCAGAAGCCGAGGACTAGCCAACTCAAACATCGGCACAGAAGGTAATATTTTAAATACAAAAGCGTTGCATAGCGCACATGAAATAGTTTTATAATTCAGGATCACACGAGCAAGTTCATTCAAAGATTACATCTTTGGTACACTCGTCCGCCACGAGACGGGCACCCTTCAGAACACCTTCATAATACATTTCGGGATGGCGATGCTCCTTGCCCTGCGATGGCCCCTCCTTCACCAGCTTCTCGGTGTCCATCTTGGCCCAGTGCACCTTCGCACGGGCCAAAGCACTGCGTGCACCTTCGATGTAGACGGACCGCTTTATGACTTCCAGCCGTGGGAAAGCATCCACAAGCCGCCTCACCAGGCCGAAGTAGCTGTTGGGAAGGGCATCGCCAGGCCAGATCCGGACTATAAGGCCCTTCATGGCCTGTTCGGCCGCCTTGTGGAGCTCAACCAGTTGCTTTAGCTGGTCGCTCTAGGGCATCGGGTGTTCGGTCCCAGTATACTGAGACCAGAACACCTTCTCCGTCGAGCTCCCCTCCTCAGCCCGGTAGAACTCCGCGACATCAGACACACTGCGGGGCAGATCTACGAACGCCCCTAGAGAGCTCCGAACCCGGGTAAGTAAATAGAAATTTTCTTTCACATGCTTGCTTTGCATAATGAATGCCTTACCCGCCGCTATCTTCTTCACCGCCTCAATCTCCTGGAGGGCCTTTTGGGCTTCGGCCTTGGCATGTTTTGCGCTTTCGAGGGCCTTGGCAAGCTCGGACTCTCGCGTCTTCGAGTCAAGCTCCAAGGACTCGTGTTTCTTCACGAGCGCCTGGAGCTCTTGCTGCACCTCGCCTACTCGGGCTTCTTGTTTTTCTCGCTCGATGCGCTCCTTGGCCGCTTTGTTTTCAGCCTCAGACAGCGCCTGCTTCAGGGTCGCCACTTCGGTTGTGGTTCCTAGCACATTCATGATGATCCTATTATCTTGTAGCCAAATCTTTTTGTTTATATATATAGACAAGGTATTGCTTACCTTTGTTCTCCTCGAGCCACCTCTTGGAAAGGCCGAGTTCTTCCTCGGACCACTCGAGGTTCTACTTCAGTGCGGTGACCTCCGCAGTACGTGCGGCAGTGGCCAGCAGTGAAGCATGCATACGCATATGGACACATCTGGATTAGACTCCTGCAGTTATTGTTTGATCCTCTATTCGGCTTTTCTTTTCGAACGCCGAACAGAGCATCAGGGGCTACTGTCTATGCGGTAATATTCTCCTACATTTCGATTACTCACCTCAAAGCCTGTTAAGAGGCTGGCATCGGCCACCAGTCCGCTTTTGGCGGACTGCACCTTCTTGATCACCGCACTCATGATAGTGCGGTGCTCCTCGTCGATGGAAGCGCTGCGAAGCACTTCCAGCAAGTTGTCCGGTGCCTCCGGATGGAAGGAGGTCACAGGCACGGGTGGCTTGCCCCTCTTAGCAGGAGGCCGCCTACCGGAGTCCGGGACCACTGGTGGTTCCGGTGTGGTGTTCGGCTGTGGGCCGAACTTGGGGCCCGTGGGAGTCTTGTCCGCTTTACGCCCAGGGTCCGGAAGGTCGCCTTGCGGCGCCTCCGGGACTACCTCCCCTCGACTCGGTGCCCTTCGAGACAACACCTCGACATTTTCCGTAGGGCGAGGGGTGGAGGCGGCCGGAAGTGAACCACTACTCATAGCCGACGGGTCCAAAGAACCGTCCGATGAAGATACGTCGATACGGGCTCGAGGCGGACTGCATAATTATATTCGGCATAAGGAGAAGCAGTGCAATAAAAGCGTACCAAGAATTACTCTGATATCCAAATACTTACGACTTTGCCAGGGGCTTGTCCCTGGTCAACCACTCATCTTCGCTGTGAGCGGCGGTCGTGGAGCAGTCCGGAAGGAGAGTCCTTCCCTTCTTGGACCCTCCGGCCTCCCTGGTTGGGGTGGCCTTCCTTTCTTGCCTCCCCCGGTTGGAGGGGGAGAACCTTCATCTTCCTCCTCCTCGTCTTCACGACAGGAGTGCGTCTCGGAGTTATTGGACGATGAGTCCGATACCACCTGACGGCGAGAACTCTTTCGAGTCCCCGCGGCCTTCTTCTTGGCCTTCTTCTCTGGCACCTCATAGGGTGCCGGAGTCAGCATCTCCGTTAGGAGAGCGTCGGCTGGATCTTCGGGCAGGGGCACCGGGCAGTTGATCTGCTCCGCTGTCTCCTCCCTGTCCTGTCAAAGGCATGGGAGCTCAGATCCCACACACGATTAAGCTGGGGAAAGTAAACATCCTACAAGGTTTAGGAGACTTACGGATTCGCAGGGCGCTTCGTGCTAAGTCCGCGGTCCTCGGTAAGGGAAGGAGGTACCTCGGCGCCCTTGAACAACACCCTCCAGATATCCTTGTGCGTCGTGTCGAAAATTTCGCGCAGAGTCTGGTTCTGGGCCGGGTCGAACTCCCATAAATTGAACGCCCGTTGTTGACACTTGAGGATCTGGCGGAAAAGCATGACCTGGACCACGTTGACAAGCTTAAGTTTCTTGCTTATCATGTTCCGGATACATTTCTGGAGTCCGGCCAGCTCCACCGATGGACCCCAGGACAGGCCCTTCTCTTTTCAGGAGGTGATCCGCATGGGGATTCCGGATCGAAACTCGGGGGCCGTCACCCAGTTGGTGTCGTGCGGCTCGGTGATGTAGAACCACCCCGATTGCCACCCCTTTATGGTCTCCACATAGGAGCCCTCGAGCCATGTAACATTGGGCATTTTGCCCACCATGGCGCCTCCACATTCCGCTTGCTGGCCGCCTACAACCTTCGGCTTGACATTGAAGGTCTTCAGCCACAAGCCGAAGTGGGGTTGGACGCGGAGGAAGGCCTCGCACACGGCGATAAATGCCGAGATGTTGAGGATGAAGTTCGGGGCCAGATCATGGAAGTCTAGCCCGTAGTAGAACATGAGGCCGCGGACGAATGGGTGAAGGGGGAACCCTAGTCCGCGGACAAAGTGGGTGAGGAAAACTACCCTCTCGTAAGGTTCCGGGGTAGGGACGATCTGCCCCCCGTCGGGCAGCCGATGCGCGATATCCGCGGCCAAGTATCTGGCTCCCCGCAGCTTGCTGATGTCTTCCTCCGTGACGGAGGATTTCATCCACTTGCCTCCCGCTCCGGACATGGTTGGAGCGGTGTGAGGAGAAAGGTGCGAGCTTGGGTGTTGGAGCTCGAGTGCGCGAGAATGGATGATCTAGGAGGAAGAAGGCGTGGGTGAAAAAAGGTGAACTCTTATCCCCTTATAAAGGTGGACGAAACTAAACGCCCCCACTAGCCTAGTAAACCTGCTTATTCCCCAAGCGCCATAATTGATGGCGCGGTTGGGTTACCCACGCCCGTATTGATGAGAATCCCGTGATAAGGGGACACGATCTCTGCTTCGACAAGACGTGCCAAGGAAACCGCCTCGCGATATGCGCCAAGGCTGGTTGAGAAAAACGGTTCGAATAATGACCGGGCCGTGGTATGATGTCATGATATCAAGTGTGTCAGCAGATTAGATTGGTGGAAATATTATTCTCTCTACGGTGGTATGTGGAACTTGTTTTGCAGAGCCGGACACTATCCTTGTGTTCAAGATCTTCTATGGAGTATTCGGAGGAGGAACCCGCCTTGCAATGCCGAAGACAATCTACGCGCCAGACTCGTCGTCATTGAAGCCTGGTTCGGGGGCTACTGAGGGAGTCCTGGATTAGGGGGTATCCGGACAGCCGGACTATATCCTTTGGCCGGACTGTTCGACTATGAAGATACAAGATTGAAGACTTCGTCTCATGTCCGGACGGGACTCTCCTTGGCATGGAAGGTAAGCTTGGCGATACGGATATGTAGATCTCCTCCCATTGTAACCGACTCTGTGTAACCCTAGGTCCCTTCGGTGTCTATATAAACTGGAGGGTTTAGTCCGTAGGACAATAACAATGATACCATAGGCTAGCTTCTAGGGTTTAGCCTCTACGATCTCGTGGTAGATCAACTCTTGTAATACTCATATCATCAAGATCGATCAAGCAGGAAGTAGGGTATTACCTCCATTGAGAGGGCCCGAACCTGGGTAAGCATCGTGTCCCCTGCCTCCTGTTACCATCCGCCTTAGACGCACAATTCAGGACCCCCTACCCGAGATCCGCCGGTTTTGACACCGACATGCACCATACTCGATACTTCTTGTGCTGGCTCTTTTATGATGAAGACTATTGAATTCAAATGGAATTTATTGTATAGAATTAAATGCAACTCTGAAGATTGTTATCTCGACGAAGGTAAGGAGTCAGGAATGACACCTAAGTTTGATTGTGTTAAATCTTTTATGGATACCGATGTTTTCCGTAAATTTAGCACTAAATATGGACTTGACTCTGAGATAGTAGCTTCTTTCTATGAATCTTTTGCTACTTATGTTGATCTCCCCATGGAGAAGTGGTTTAAATATCATCCTCCCATAGAATTAAAAGTAGCTGCACCTATTAAAATTGAAGAAAAAACTATCACTTACAATGATCCTGTTGTTCCTACATCTTATGTTGAGAAACCACCTTTCCCTGTTAGAATAAAGGATCATGCTAAAGCTTCAACTGTGGTTCATAAAAGCAATATTAGAACTTATATACCTCCTGAGCAGATTAAAGTTGAACCTAATATTGATATTGTTAAAGATCTCTTGGCTGATAATATTGATGGACATGTTATTTATTTCTGCGGTGAAACTGCTAGAATTGCCAAACCTTGTGCTAAAGATAAACATAGACCTGTGGTAGGCATGCCTGTTATTTCTGTTAAAATAGGAGATCATTGTTATCATGGCTTATGTGATATGGGTTCTAGTGCTAGTGCTATACTTGATGACTTATACAAAGAAATTATGCATGAAATTGCACCTGCTGAGATAGAAGGTATTGATGTTACCATCAAACTTGCTAATAGAGATACAATATCACCCATTGGAATTGTTAGAGATGTTGAAGTCTTGTGTGGGAAAACTAAATACCCTACTGATTTTCTTGTTCTTGGTTCCCCACAAGATAGCTTTTGTCCCATTATATTTGGTAGACCCTTCTTGAACACAGTTAATGCTAGGATAGACTGCGAAAATAATGTTGTTACTATTGGCTTGGGTGATTTGTCTCATGAGTTTAATTTCTCTAAATTTAGTAGACAACATCGTGAAGAAGAATTGCCTAGTAAGGATGAAATTATTGGTCTTGCTTCTATTGCCGTACCTCCTAGTGATCCTTTAGAACAATATTTTCTAGACCATGAAAATGATATGTTTATGAATGAAAGAAGGGAAATAGATGAAGTATTCTTTAAACAGGAACCCATTCTGAAACACAATTTGCCTGTTGAAATCCTAGGGGATCCTCCTCCACCCAAGGGTGATCCCGTGTTTGAGCTTAAACCGTTGTCTGATACTCTTAAATATGCTTATCTTGATGAAAAGAAGATATATCCTGTTATTATTAGTGCTAAGCTTTCAGAGCATGAAGAAGAGAGATTATTGAAAACTCTCAAGAAGCACCATGCTGATATTGGATATACTCTTGATGATCTTAAGGGCATTAGTCCCACTCTATGTCAACAGAAAATAAATTTGGAAGAAGATGCCAAACCAGTTCATGATCATCAACGAAGGCTGAATCCTAAGATGAAAGAAGTGGTAAGAAAGGAAATACTAAACCTCCTTGAGGCAGGTATAATTTATCCCGTTGCTGATAGTCAGTGGGTAAGTCCTATCCATTGTGTCCCTAAGAAGGGAGGTATTACTGTCGTTCCTAATGATAAAGATGAATTGATTCCGCAAAGAATTATTACAGGTTATAGGATGGTAATTGATTTCCATAAATTAAATAAGGCCACTAAAAAGATCATTACCCCTTACCTTTTATTGATCAAATGCTAGAAAGATTATCCAAACATACACATTTTTGCTTTGTAGATGGTTATTCTGGTTTCTCTCAAATACACATATTGACCAATGATCAATCAAAGACTACTTTTACTTGCTCTTTTGGTACTTTTGCTTATAGATGTATGCCTTTTGGTTTATGTAATGCGCCTGCTACCTTTCAAAGATGCATGATGGCTATATTCTCTGACTTTTGTGAAAAGAATTGTGAGGTTTTCATGGACGACTTTTCCGTCTATGGATCCTCTTTTGATGATTGCTTGAGCAACCTTGATCGAGTTTTGTAGAGATGTGAAGAAACTAATCTTGTCTTGAATTGGGAAAAGTGCCACTTTATGGTTAATGAAGGTATTTGTCGGATCACGGGTTCCGGCAGACCCTTAAGGTTCGAACTCTGGGGTGCGCGCGGAGATCCAACCCTCCACCGTCTCGTACCTCGCCGAATCGCAAGGACCTAAACTACTAACAAGAACAACACAAGAGGCGCAAGATTTATACTAGTTCGGGCCACCGTTGTGGTGTAATACCCTACTCTAGTTTGTGGTGTGTGGATTGCCTGCAGGGCCGACGAAGAAGCAGTACATGGAAGAACAGCCTCATGAGGGTCATTCTTGGTGGGTGTGATGAACTGCTAAGTGGTGCCCCGTCGCTCTAGCTTGAGGAACGGGTTTCTCTCTCTCTCTGGATTCCGACTGCTCGATCCGATCGTCCTACTCTCTCTGAGTGTGGCTACCCCTATTTATAAGCGAAGGCCTCTTCCCAAATATTGAGCGGGAAGGGCACCAACAATTGGCCATTTTGAAGGGGAACATCGGGTACACTTATCCTGACTAAAGTTGGTCCTCGCCTGCCAAAGGCTCTGGTGATGACGCCTGCTTGGGCTCCACGATGATCGCATTCCAGCCGTTGGGGCTGGTCTTGGTCTTGTTGCACCAAGCAGGTGCCTTTGCTTGATGCCCTTGCTGCGCCGCCCCTTTGCACCAAAGAGGAAAGGAGGACGGCTGCTGGCGGGCGCCGGCTGGCGCCCTTGGTCGTCATGGCTTACGTCCACGGGCACCTCGCGAGGTACCCCGCCTTGAGTTCTCCGCCTCCTCATGAGCCTGCCTGACGAGGCCGCGCCTGAGGAAGCTCTTGGTCGCCCGCCCCGTGAGGCTTGGCCCCTCGCGAGGGTCTTGAGCTTGTGTTGATGAAGATGGGCCGTCCTGGGCCTGCTTTGAGCCACGCAGCAGGCCGCAGCGAGCAAGTCTGGGGACCCCCGTTCCCAGAACGCCGACAGTAGCCCCCGGGGCCACGACGCGCCCGGACTTGGCCGTGCAAAGAGGCGAAAGGGCAAGTGCGAAGCGTCGTGGGCCCTATCAGCCTGCGGCCTTGGGCGCCGCGTGGCTGTTGATTGGACGTGGGCGCACTGCATCCCCCGCGACGCCTTGGTAATCGCCGGATTCGACAGTCCTTGCATGCGAGTTGGGCATGATGGCTGGTGATCATGGAGGCCGACGGTTGGCCTCCGCCCGGCTATAATGCAGAACGGCGTCGCTCCTCCGATCCATCCTTCGCCTCTCTTCTTCCTCGTCTCGTCGATTGCCATGGCTCCGATCCGCCCGGTTCTCCGGGGAAGAAAAGGAAAGGCTCCTCAAGAGGATCTCGACCCGCTCCCCCAAAGAAGCGGCTTGCTCTCTGGTGTCGGGGCGGGGAGGCCTTGAGGCGCCCGTGCCCTGGTGCGTGCAACCGCCACCAGGGTTTCCTCTTCCCTTGTACGCGCGGATTGGTGGCCCTGAAGGAGGCTACGTTGGGCGCCACGAGCGGCGCCGTCGACGATGCCAGCGGGTCACGAAGGTGTGCGTCTCCCCCCTGGAGTCCACGCCGAGGGCTCCTGCCGGGAATTTGTGCTCCGCGTCGCCGCGCCTCCTAAGTCTTGGATCCGCCTTCCTTCCTTCTTCGCCTCCGTCGTCCGGCAGGGGAGCCCCTCGACTCGTGCAGACGCCGGCCATGCACCCTCGCGACCGGGCAGAGGTCGCAGTAGTTGCCCCGGGCGAGGTCTTCATGACTCGTGGCTGGAGCGAGATCGCCCGGGTTTGCAGGACGAGGGGCGCCCTCACGATCCACCTGGAGTACGACGGTGCTTCGGTGATGTCCTTCAGGCTCTTCGACGCGGAGGGTCGCCGGCTGGAGTGCTGCTCCGGGAGAGGTGGTCGGGGTTCTACTATGGTGAGACAGAGGCCAACCGCCCGCTCCCTTGGCAGCTTCCCAGGCGACGAAGGCGCCGGGGGATCCAGAGACGAGCGACGACGGCTACGAGCCCCCGAGCCTGCGCCGCTCCCGGAGCAGGGCGAGCTCGTCAGGTCGTCGCCGCCCCTGACCTGGATGGGGTTGGCTCCGGACCGGGTGGCCCACTGTTGATGATGGCGTCCGCCGCGGTGGTCCCTGTAGATAGGACTCCTTAGGATTCGCGTCTTTTGTTCCTGCGAAGAGCCAAGAATGTACCCCGCGGGGGCTTGTAAGATGTTTGTAGCTTCGTTTATCAATATGATCCTTGTTATGAGGCAATGCAGGATGCTCATTCCGTTCTAGCTCAGTTCCTTCCTTTCAGACCTCGTGAGGGCTTGGTGCTCTGTCTGGCTGTGTCCCGATCCCAAAGCGGCTTCAGCCGTCAGGTATGCTGTGTCGCGATGCCGTGGCCAAGGCCAGGTGAGCGGCCGAGATCCGGTAAGAGCCTCTGAGTCGCGATGCTCAGGGGGTCCCCCTTGGCGCTCAAGCAGCCATCATTCGGTGAGAAAGGAGAGCCACGTTGCTAACACGGAGTTGCATTGAGTGCGGGGATGGTGTTGCGATGACTAGTGTGTCCGGAGGGTGACTTATCTCGAGGGTTAGGGTGATGCTTCCTGGCGCGGCGCTAGGTCCGTGCCCTAGCTGGCGAGAGATTGCATGGCGAGGTCGTTCCGTGCTCCTCGGAGGGGCCCTGCAGGTTCACCACAAAGGGAACAAGAGCTCGCCGGGGCGATTGTTAGTCCTGCCGTTAGTTGCTTTGGAGCGGCGCGAGAGGCCTCGCGAGGTGTGCCGGGGCACTCGTGAGCCAGTAGCAGGACTCACGAGGCCCTACCTCAAAGGCGGGTTGCGCTGGCTCTGGGCCTTATCTTCGAGTGTGTTCCTGCAAAATGGCTAGATGTCGGTGCTCTCGTCTTTGGGTCCCGGCTCTCGGGCTTGTCTCTACCGTCAGCCGGCAAGCCAGTCGCGATGCCATGGACAAGACCAGAGGGTGAGGGCCGGAGAGCAGTAGGAGCCACAGTCGCGATGCTCAGCACCCCCTTTAACGCAGCATAGCGATTAGATGACACAAGTCTCGTCCTCGAGTCCCGGCTCTCGGGCTGGTCTCTACCGTCATTTGGCAAGCCAGGTCGCGATGCCATGGACAAGACCAGAGGGTGAGGGCCGGAGAGCCGGTAGGAGCCCTGAGTCGCGATGCTCAGGCACCCCCCTTTAACACGCAAGCTGGATTGGATGACGAAACTCTACGTCCTCGGGTCCCGGCTCTCGGGCTGGTCTCTACCGTCGCTGGCAAGCCAGGTCGCGATGCCATGGACAAGACCAGAGGGTGAGGGCCGGAGAGCCGGTAGGAGCCCGAGTCGTGATGCTCGAGCACCCCCCTTTAACGTGCAAGATTTCGCCACCCAGGAGAAGGCACCAAATAACAAGCATGGTGGAGCATAATCCTAAGGAAAACGCATGAAGGATACATGCCACTGGGACTGGCCCGAGCGGCTTGGGGATGATGCAGCCCGAGGCGCCCCAACAAGATAAGCTAAGGACATGAAATAAAAGGGATACATGCCGCAGGACGGACCCACGCGGCACAGGAATAATGACCTCAAGGCGCTCCCAGTAGGAAATAAAACTTAAAGATGTCACCCAGATGTTGGGGATGAAGGGCTGTTGATGTAGCAGACTCGGTGGGCTGCGGAGCCGATCCTCACGAGCCCCAGCCCGGGGGCCTCGGGAGGCTCCGGAGGCGCCGGGCGGCCCCTCACGGGCCATCTCCATCTCCGCCAGGGCTGCGGCGTGCACGACCTCTTGAGCCTCGGGATGGTCCTCATGAGACGCTGGTGTGCAGCTGGCGCGTTTGGCAAGCCATAAGGCATGCGTGTAGGCTGTGGGGCGGGCCTCATGGCGTCCCACTCGCGAGGGCCAGAGGCACTCTTGAGATGCGGCTCGGTTGAGCCCTAGTACGTCGATGCAGACACGCGGCCCACCATCCTCTCCTGGATGGGGGGCCACAGCGGGCAGGCGGCGGCTGCCCCTCATGACCCTTGACTCCTGTAACTCCTGAATGGCCTTGCTGATGAACTCTTGAGGGTTCTGTTCTCCTGGTCTTGCTCCTGCTTGCGGGAAACGTGCTTTGAAACACGCCTCCACGTGGTGCCCAAGCGCCTCCCTCGAGACCTTGGCGAGGTCGGTGGCCCTCCAGGGGAGAGCCGCCGAGCCACACTGAGGAGGCGCCAGGCGCGCCTTCCTATGCGATGGAAGGAGGCTCCCCCTGGCCGGCCCGGGCCTGAGGGGCCTGTCTCTTGATGAGCCGGGCGGTCGATGTCTTCTTCTTCTTGGGTGCTGCCTCGGGAGGCGTCCCCGCCGCCGTGGTGCTGGTCTTCCAGTGATGCGGCTCAAAAGCTTCGCTCAAGGAGCACACTGCATCTCTCTCTTCACAGGGCACCGTGATGACCCCGCCGCTTCCTGGCATCTTGGGGATGTTGTAGCCATGGTGGGTCACGGCCATGAACTTGGCCAACGCTGGGTACCCGAGGATGGCGTTGTACGGCAGACGAATGTGGGCGACGTCGAAGTCGATGAGCTCGGTGTGGTAGTTGTCGCGGGCCCCGAAGGTGACAGGAAGGCGGACCTGCCCGATCGGGACAGTGGAGCCGTCGGTGACTCTGGAGAAAGGCTTGGTTGGCTGAAGCCGGTGTAGGGCACTTGAAGATTGTTGAAGGTCTCAACGGACGGGACGTTGAGCCCTGCTCCGCCGTCGATGAGGGTCTTGGTGACCAAAGCACGTTGTCGATGATTGGGGAGCAAAGCATTGGGAGGACTCCGGCTGTGGCTGCGCACTTGAGCTGACCAGAGCTGAACATGATGGCGCCACGCCGACCACCGAGAGGGCGCGTGGACTCGAGCTTGGGAGGACTACATTCACTTCACGGGCGAACTGCTTGAAGATGCGGTGGGAGGCTGGGGCTTGGGCTCCGCCCAGATGCAGCGATCGCGCGCTTCTGAAGCCCCAGCCCCCTCGTCCGATGACGGTCTTCGATTCTCCTTGGTGGCGGCGGCAATGAGGGAGGCCTGCGTTCCCTTGCGGACGATCCTCACGAGGCTGATCCCTCCAGCCCCCCTCGCGAGGTGGGTCTTGCCAGCGGTCCTCGCAAGGTTGGTCGTGCCACCCTTGGTGCGGGCCGCGGTCTTCCCAGCGTCCTGCATTTCTTCCTCGTCCTCGGCCGTAGCCCCGGTCGCTGCGCTCAGGGCGTCTGCCGACCCTTCCTTCGCCTGACGGCCGGAGCTCTTGACATTCATTGGTGTTGTGGGTGTGGAGGTCGTGGTACACGCAGTACCGGCTGCCCTTGGAAGACTCGGGCTGATCTCTGCCCCACTTGGTGTCTGGTTCGCCGTACGGCAGCCCCCTTGCGCTTTACGTCCTTGGCCTTGGACTTCTTCTCTTCGGGATCCGCGGCAGGCAGCTCGAGGAGGGAGAGGCGCCCCTCCTCAGCCCTGGCGCACTTGGTCGCCAAGTTGAACAGCTCCAGGGAGGTGCATAGATCTTCATGCATCGCCAGCTCCTCCTTCATCTTGACGTCGCGCACGCCGTCGGAGAAAGGCAGAGATGATGGCCTCCTCCGTCACCACAGGGATCTTGAGGCGTAGCGTTGTTGAAGCGCTGGATGTACTTTGCAGGTTTCCCCTGGCTGCTGCTTGATTCTGCGCATGTCGCTCACGGCGGGTGGCCGGTCGCGAGTACCTTGGAAGTTGGCGATGAAGCAGGTGCGCATCTCGTCCCAGGAAGAGATCGTGCGTGGGGCCAGATTCAGGAGCCAGGTGCGGGCTCCGTCCTTGAGCGCCATCGGAAACCAGTTCGCCATGACCTTTTCATCTCCATTGGCAGCCTCGATGCCCAGCTCGTAGAGCTGGAGGAACTCCGTAGGGTCTGCCATGCCGTCGTAGCGTGGGGGCAGGCCTGGCTTGAACTTGGCGGGCCATGCGACGCCCAGCGCCTCGATGGTGAAAGCGCGGCAGCCCGCCGTGGCCTTGGGGCCTCGGACGGCGAAGAGCTTGGTCTTGCGAGCCTTCCTGTGCCGCGGTAGGGGCAGCGCAGGTCTTGACGTCTTTGGAGCGGAGGCGCCGGGCAACTTCTTGTGGGCGAGAACTTCTTGGCAGCTCTGCTCTTGCCGCCGGGCGCTGGCGGAGCGGGTTCCGCCAGGGCCGCGCGCTTGGGGCTGGCGCCGTCTTGAGGAGGAGGCGGCCGAGGCGCCCGGAGCTTTATCGCCCGCGACGGGCGGTGCGGTGCAGCAAACGGACGGCGCTGGGTCGCCTCCAGCGCAGCGAACGAGCTTCAGCGGCAGTCGAGCCATTCTTCGTAGACGTCGTCGGCGAAGCGGTAGCGCAGGAGTTCGTTAGCGCGATGAGTGCAGCTCGGGCCTCCATGGCAGCGGGCCTTGCTGACGAACCAGCGGGTGAGCGGCGTGGCGGTGTCCGTCCCGCCTCATGGGCCAGTGCTTTGGGGCGACGCTTGCTGCTTTCGTTCCCGGCGGGCAGTGGCGGCGTTGACAGCCGGTGACGAGGAACGACGAGGGCGTCCGCCGGGAGCCGTCTGGCGGCGATGGAAGCGAAGCGGCTCGGCGCTTCAGCGCGCGAGCGAGCGTCGAACATGGTTGCGATGGTCGGGGAAGAACGAGGCGAAGCGATTCGCGCACCTACAGCGCGCCAAATGTCGGATCACGGGTTCCGCAGACCCTTAAGGTTCGAACTCAGGAGTGCGCCACGGAGATCCAACCTCCACCGTCTCGTACCTCGCCGAATCGCAGGGACCTAAACTACTAACAAGAACAACACAAGAGGCGCAAGATTTATACTAGTTCAGGCCACGGTTGTGGTGTAATACCCTACTCTAGTTTGTGGTGTGTGGATTGCCTCTAGGGCCGACGAAGAACAGTACAGGGAAGAACAGCCTCGCGAGGGTCTGTTCTTGGTGGGTGTGATGAACTGCTAAGTGGTGCCCCGTCGCTCTAGCTTGAGGAACGGGTTTCTCTCTCTCTCTGGATTCCGACTGCTCGATCCGATCGTCCTACTCTCTCTGAGTGTGGCTACCCCTATTTATAAGCGAAGGCCCTGGGCCTCTTCCCAAATATTGAGCGGGAAGGGCGCCAACAATTGGCCATTTTGAAGGGGAACAGCGGGTACACTTATCCTGACTAAAGTTGGTCCTCGCCTGCAAAAGTCTCTGGTGATGACGCCTGCTTGGGCTCCACGATGAGTGCATTCCAGCCGTTGGGGCTTGTCTTGGTCTTGTTGCACCGAAACGGGTGCCTTTGCCTGATGCCCTTGCTGCGCCGCCCCTTTGCACCAAAGAGGAAAGGAGGACGCTGCGCGGGCTGGCGCCCGACTGGCGCCCTTGGTCGTCATGGCTTACGTCATGGGCACCTCGCGAGGTACCCTGCCTTGAGTTCTTTGCCTCCTCATGAGCCTGCCTGACGAGGCCGCGCCTGAGGAAGCTCTTGGTCGCCCGCCCCGCGAGGCTTGGCCCCTCGCGAGGGTCTTGAGCTTGTGTTGATGAAGATGGGCCGTCCTGGGCCTCCTTTGAGCCACGCAGCAGGCCACAGGCAGGCAAGTCTGGGGACCCCCGTTCCCAGAATGCCGACAGTATTGTCTTGGGGCATAAAGTTTCTGAAAGGGGTATTGAAGTTGATAAAGCCAAGGTTGATGCTATTGAAAAGATGCCATGTCCCAAGGACACCAAAGGTATAAGAAGTTTCCTTGGTCACGCCGGATTTTATAGGAAGTTCATTAAGGACTTCTCAAAAATCTATCGGCCTCTGACTAATTTATTACAAAAAGATATACCATTTGTCTTTGATGATGATTGTGTAGAAGCATTTGAAATACTTAAGAAAGCATTGATCTCTGCACCTATTGTTTAGCCACCTGATTGGAATTTACCCTTTGAAATTATGTGTGATGCCAGTGATTATGCTGTAGGTGCTGTTCTAGGGCAGAGAGTTGATAAGAAATTAAATGTTATTCAATATGCTAGTAAAACTCTAGATAATGCTCAGAGAAATTATGCTACTACTGAAAAAGAATTCTTAGCAGTCATACTTGCTTCTGATAAGTTCAGACCTTATATTGTTGATTCTAAAGTAACTATTCACACAGATCATGCTGCTATTAAATATCTTATGGTAAAGAAATATGCTAAACCTCTTATTAGATGGGTTATCTTGCTACAAGAATTTGATTTGCATATTGTTGATAGAAAGGGAGCTGAGAACCCCGTTGTAGACAACCTGTCTAGGTTAGAAAATGTTCTTGATGACCCACTACTTATTGATGATAGCTTTCCTGATGAGCAACTAAATGTCATAAGTACTTCTCGTACTGCTCCATGGTATGCTGATTATGCTAATTATATTGTGGCTAAATTTATACCACCTAGTTTCACATACCAACAAAAGAAAAAGTTTTTCTATGATTTGAGACATTACTTTTGGGATGACCCACATCTTTATAAAGAAGGAGTAGATGGTGTTATTAGATGTTGTGTACCTGAGCATGAACAGGAATAGATCCTACGCAAGTGTCACTCCGAAGCTTATGGAGGACACCACGCTGGAGATAGAACTGCACATAAGGTATTGCAATCCGGTTTTACTGGCCTACTCTCTTCAAGGATGCCCGTAAGTTTGTCTTATCTTGTGATGAATGTCAAAGAATTGGTAATATTAGTAGACGTCAAGAAATTCCTATGAATTATTCACTTGTTATTGAACCATTTGACGTTTGGGGCTTTGATTATATGGGACCTTTTCCTGCCTCTAATGGTTATACACATATTTTAGTTGCTGTTGATTACGTTACTAAGTGGGTAGAAGCTATTCCAACTAGTAGTGCTGATCATAACACCTCTATTAAGATGCTTAAAGAAGTTATTTTTCCGAGGTTTGGAGTCCCTAGATATTTAATGACCGATGGTGGTTCACATTTTATTCATGGCGCTTATGCGTAAAATGCTTGCTAAGTATGATGTTAATCATAGAATTGCATCTCCTTATCACCCATGCCTAGTGGTCAAGAAGAATTGAGTAATAGAGAAATCAAATTAATTTTGCAAAAGACTGTTAATAGATTTAGAAAGAATTGGTCCAAGAAACTTGTTGATGCATTATGGGCCTATAGAACTGCATATAAAAATCCTATGGGTATGTCTCCATATAAAATGGTTTGTGGAAAAGCATGTCACTTACCTCTCGAACTAGAACATAAGGCATATTGGGCTAGTAAAGAGCTCAGCTATGATTTCAAACTTACCGGTGTGAAAATGTTATTTGATATTAGCTCACTTGATGAATGGAGAACCCAAGCTTATGAAAATGCCAAGTTGTTTAAAGAAAAAGTTAAAAGATGGCATGACAAAAGAATACAAAAGCGTGAGTTTAATGTAGGTGATTATGTATTGCTATAAAACTCTCGTTTAAGATTTTTTGCAGGAAAAATTCTCTCTAAATGGGAAGGCCCCTACGTTATCGAGGAGGTCTATCGTTCCGGTGCCATAAAAACCAACAACTTCGAAGGCACAAATCCGAAGGTGGTGAACGGTCAAAGAATTAAACATTATATCTCAGGTAATCCTATAAATGCTGAAACCAATGTTATTGAAACCGTAACCCCGGAGGAATACATAAGGGACACTTTCCGGAACGTTTTAGACTCCGAAAAGGAATAGGTATGTGGTATGGTAAGTGAACCGACTCCAAAACAGTTTTTAAGGCAATATTTCTCCGTTTTGGAATATTTAGAAAATAGAAAAATAAGAGGCAGTCCGGGAAGGACACGAGGCATCCACGAGGGTGGAGGGCGCGCCCCTACCACGTGGGCACCTCGTGTGCTCTCCGGACTCCATTTTCTTGCACGATACGTATTTTGGTCGGTAAAAATTCATTATATAATCTCCCGAAGGTTATGACTCCCGTATCACGCAATTATCCTCTGTTCTTGTTTTGAGCTGTTGCTGCTGCAGATTATAGCAAGATGTCTTCTCAAGAGTCAGTCGCGAAGGGCCGAGTGTCTCATCCGGCATCGGAACCAAGGGCAAACAGTGATGCTGACCACTTTGGGCCAGCAATGGAGGAAGAGATGGAGGCTGAATTACTGAGGATAGATGCCATGGAGGATCAAGAAGTCACTTCTCGCTTCCGAGCTGGGTTCACGATGGGGGAACTACAAAGCTCAACTATTCCAAACTCAGTTATCCCTTCCAATGTTAGATTTCTTTGTTATGGAAATATGAAGAAAAGTGTTACTTGTTCTCCCGCAGCTATGCAACACCCTTGGGTGCAAGGAGCTTTAGCCGTTACAGGGAAGCTTCGTAAGGAGATAATGGATCTCAAGCAGCAACTCAATAAGCTCGAGGAAGAGAATCGTATCCTGAGGGGCATTATCGCCAAGAATATCACATCACCATCACCAAAGAAGGAGACATAATCACATGGGTATGGGCACTCCCCTTGGCAACTGCCAAGCTTGGGGGAGATGCCCCAGTATCGTATCACCATCACACTCCTATCTTTACTGTTTTTCTTAGTTCGATCCTATTAGTAGTATCTTGATCTAGTAGAATAAAGTTTATGGCATGATCTAGTTTTGAGTTTTGCTTTATGATTCCTCTTTGTAATCGAGTCCGTGAGCTATATATAATAAAGATTAGTGTTGATTCAAGGTCTTGATTGTTTTGCTATGATCTTGAGTGAATAAGAGAAAAAGAATAAAAAGAAATACAGAGATCATATTGATCTTATTGAGAGTAATGACTTCACATAGAAAGAGTATGATGATTAAAAATTGTTGAGAGTTGGCAAACATAGCTTTGGTCATCGTTGCAATTAATAGAAAGTAATAAAGAAAGAGAGGTTTCACATATAAATATACTATCTTGGACATCTTATATGATTGGGAGCACTCATTAAAATATGACATGCTAAAGAGTTGATGTTGGACAAGGAAGTAAACGTAATGGGTTATGTTTTCTTATATCTGAGATAAAGTATGTTATCATGGATCATCCAACATGTTGAGCTTGCCTTTCCCCCTCATGCTAGCCAAATTCTTTGCACCAAGTAGAGATACTACTTGTGCTTCCAAAAACCCTTAAACCAGTTTTGCCATGAGAGTCCACCATATCTACCTATGGATTGAGTAAGATCCTTCAAGTAAGTTGTCATCGGTGCAAGCAATAAAAATCGCTCTCTAAATATGTATGATTGATTGGTGTGGATGAAATAAGCTTTATACGATCTTGTGATGTGGAAGAAATAAAAGTGACAGACTGCATAATAAAGGTTCATATCACAAGTGGCAATATAAAGTGACGTTCTTTCGCATTAAGATTTTGTGCATCCAACCACTGAAAGCGCATGGCAATCTCTCGCCTTCCCCTCAAGGGCCTATCTTTTATTATTATCTTCTACCTTATGCAAGAGTCATGGTGATCTTCCTTTTTACATTTTATCCTTTGGCAAGCACAGGGTGTTGGAAAGATCCTGATAGATATATCTAATTGGATGTAAGTCAGCATGAGTTATTATTGTTGACATTACCCTTGAGGTAAAAGGTTGGGAGGCGAAACTATAAGCCCCTATCTTTCTCTGTGTCCGGCTAAAACTCCGTAACCACAAGTATTGTGTGAGTGTTAGCAATTATGAAAGACTAAATGATAGTTGAGTATTTGGACTTGCTAGAAAGCTCTGACATAGACTCTTTCCGATGTTATGATAAATTGCAATTGCTTCAATGACTGAGATTATAGTTCGTTAGTTCTCAATAAAGTTTCTGATTCGTACTTTTCATTGTGAATAAATTATTACTTGAGCATAAGAAATCATATGACAATATCCATCTATGTTGTTGTTATGAAAATAATCATGATGCCCTCATGTCCGTATTTTATTTTATCGACACCTCTACCCCTAAACATGTGGAGATATTTATCGTTATCGGCTTCCGCTTGAGGACAAGCGAGGTCTAAGCTTGGGGGAGTTGATACGTCCATTTTGCATCATGCTTTTATATCGATATTTATCGCATTATGGGCTGTTATTACACGTTATGTCACAATACTTATGCCTATCCTCTCTTATTTTACAAGGTTTACATAAGGAGGGAGAATGGCGGCAGCTGGAATTCTGGGCTGGAAAAGGACCAAATATTAGAGACCTATTCTGCACAACTCCAAAAGTCCTGAAACTCCACGAAAGTTATTTTTGGAAATAATAAAAAATACCGAGCGGAAGAAATACGTCAGGGGGGCCACCACCTGTCCTCGAGGGTGGGGGGCGCGCCCTACCCCCTAGGGTGCGCCCCCTGCCTCGTGGGCCCCCTATTGGCTCTTCGGTGGCCATCTTCTGCTATCTGAAGTCTTTCGTCCAGGGAAAAATCATAAGCAACCTTTCGGGACGAGACTCCGCCGCCACGAGGCGGAACCTTGGCGGAACTAATCTAGGGCTCCGGCAGAGGTGTTCTGCCGGGGACACTTCCCTCCGGGAGGGGGAAATCATCGCCATCGTCATCACCAATGGTCCTCTCATCGGGAGAGGGCAATCTCCATCAACATCTTCATCAGCACCATCTCCTCTCAAAACCCTAGTTCATCTCTTGTATCCAATTCTTGTCTCCAAGTCCGGGATTGGCATTAGTAGGTTGCTGAAAGTGCAACTATCCCTAGTGGTTTTGGTAATTCATAACAACATATAGCTCATTGAGCTAATGCTATTCCAAGACTATTATTTCAGGAAAGCTCAATGAATGGCATGGCATGGATGATGAAAGTGGATCCCTCAAAATACTAAGGACAAAGGATTGGCTCAAGCTCAAAAGCTCAAGACTCTTCATTTTACATTTTAGTGGTCCAAGATCACATTGAGTCTATAGGAAAAGCCAATACTATCAAGGAGGGATGAGGTGTTGCTTAATGAGCCTCTTGCTTCATGTGCTTAATGATATGCTCCAAAACCCTCAGCTACTTTCTCACAATCCACAAATGACCTAAACCTAAAGCCAAAATCGGTCACACCGATTCTTCCTACCAGCGCCACCGATTTCAAAAGTCATAGCCACCGCCACAAACCCTAGGCAAATTGGTCCTACCGATAGGGATCTCGGTCTCACCGAGATGGGATTGTAATCTCTCTGTTTCCCTTCAGAACGCTTTTGGTCTAACGAAGTGAGCGATCGGTCCCACCGAGATTGCAATGTAAACTCTCTGCTTCCCTTTTGTAACGCTTTGGTCTCACCAAAAAGAGCAAATTGGTCCCACCGAAGTTTACTCGACCAACTCTCTGGAAAGCTTATTACCAAAATCGGTCTCACCGAAGTTTGTGTAATCGGTCTTACCGAGATTACATTATGCCCTAACCCTAACCGAATCGGTCTCACCGAAGTTGCATGTTAGTCCCAATCGAAAATCACTAACGGTCACTAGGTTTACTAAATCGGTCCGACCGAGTCTGTTGAATCGGTCCCACCGAGTTTGGTAAATTGTGTGTAACGGTTAGATTTTGTGTGGAGGCTATATATACCCCTCCAGCTCCTCTTCATCCGTGGAGAGAGCCATCAGACTGAACCTACACTTCCAACTTACCATTTCTGAGAAAGAACTACCTACTACCTACTCATGTGTTGAGGCCAAGATATTCCATTCCTACCATATGAATCTTGATCTCTAGCCTTCCCCAAGTTGCTTTCCACTCAAACCCTGTTTCCACCAGATCCAAATCCTATGAGAGAGAGTTGAGTGTTGGGGAGACTATCATTTGAAGCACAAGAGCAAGGAGTTCATCATCAACGCACCATTTGTTACTTCTTGGAGTGTGGTGTCTCCTAGATTGGCTAGGTGTCACTTGGGAGCCTCCGAGCAAGATTGTGGAGTTGAACCAAGGAGTTTGTAAGGGCAAGGAGATCGCCTACTTCGTGAAGATCTACCGCTAGTGAGGCAAGTCCTTCGTGGGCGACATCCATGGTGGGATAGACAAGGTTGCTTCTTCATGACCCTTCGGGCGTGGAGCCCTCCGTGGACTCACAGCAACTGCTACCCTTTGTGGGTTGAAGTCCCCATCAACGTGGAGGTACGATAGCACCACCTATCGGAACCACGCCAAAAACATCCGTGTCTCCAATTGCGTTTGAATCCTCCAAACCCTTCCATTTACTTTCTTGCAAGTTGCATGCTTTAATTTCCGCTGCCTATATACTCTTTGCATGCTTTCTTGATTTATGTGATGATTGCTTGACTTGTCCTAAGATAGCTAAAATCATCAAACTCTAAAATTGGGAAAAGGTTAAGTTTTAATTGGTCAAGTAGTCTAATCACCCCCTCTAGACATACTTCAAGGTCCTACAAGTGGTATCAGAGCTTTGGTCTCCATTTGCTTTGATTTCCATAGCTTTTGGCGGTCATAGCCTTGGTTTCACAACCTAGGAGAGTATGGCGTCTAGCGAGGGAAATTATCACCGTAGAGGTCCTTACTTTAATGGTACTAACTTTGCTAGTTGGAAGCATAAGATGAAAATGCATATTCTTGGACATAACCCCGCCGTTTGGGCAATTATTTGTATTGGCTTGCAAGGTGAATTCTTTGATGGGAGAGAGCCGAACCGTGAAGCTAATGCAGAAGAATTGAAGATGTTGCAATACAATGCTCAAGCTTGTGATATCATCTTCAACGAATTGTGCCCCGAAGAATTCAACAAAATCAACCGTCTTGAGAATGCAAAAGAAATTTGGGATACTTTGATTGATATGCATGAAGGTACCGAATCCGTCAAGGAATCCAAGTTGGATGTGCTCCAAAGTCAGCTTGACAAGTTCAAAATGAAGGATGGTGAAGGTGTCGCTGAAATGTACTCTAGGCTTGCTCTTATTACAAATGAGATTGCCGGCTTAGGGAGTGAAGAGATGACCGACAGATTCATCATCAAGTAGATCCTAAGAGCATTGGATGGAAAGTATGATACCGTGTGCACATTGATCCAAATGATGCCAAACTACAAAGATCTCAAGCCAACGGAAGTCATTGGAAGAATTGTTGCTCATGAGATGTCACTCAAGGATAAGGAGGAACTTCACAACAAGTCAAGTGGTGCTTACAAAGCCTCAAGTGAAGCCCCACATCATCAAGTGAGAAACAAACCTTCAATGAAGAATTGAGCTTAATGGTGAAGAACTTCAACAAATTCTACAAGAGTAGAAGCAAAGAAAGAAGCTCCAAGTCAAGGACTTACCATGACAAAAGATGTTCTAGTCGAGAGCGCAATTGCTACAATTGTGGTAGGCCTGGACACTATTCCAATGAGTGTACGGCACCCTACAAAAGAAGAGAAGATTCTCCAAGAAGAAGAAGCAAAAGAGAAGAATCACCACCAAGAGAGAGAAGGAGTAGAGATGATCGTTATGAACGAAGACCCTCACGGAGAAGCAAGGATTCGAAAGGAAGGACAAGTCATCAAAGAGCTACACAAAACGAAGACATCAAGCTCATGTTGGTGAATGGGTATCCGGCTCCGACTCCGATAATCACTCCGAGAGAAGCTATCACTCTGACTCCGAATATACTCAAGATGAAGGTGTTGCTGGTCTAGCACTTGTGTCAACCAACTCCTACGACATATTTGATTCACCAAATGAAGGAATTGGAAGATGCTTCATGGCCAAAGGTCCAAAGAGAAACGTGTTTACAAGAGCCTTGCCGGGAGTAAGCAATTCGAGGAAATTGTACGCAAGCAAGGAAGACACCGGAAGAATCAAGGTGTTGATTTTGAACGAAAGTTCAATGCCAATGGAGTTGAGTGGGAAGAAGATCAATACCCCAAGACGAAGTTTGTTCGTCAACAAGAGAAGTATGATCCTACTTCCTTCAAGGGAACACAAGCACAAGATGATCTTCCACCACAAGACCACAAGAACAAAGGCAAGGACAAGCTTCAAGAAGAGATTGATGCATTTGAAGAAGCACCTAAGGCCTCGTTCAAGTGGATTCCCAAGACTACTACAAGTTCTACTTCATTAAGTACAACTACAACTCCAAGGATTCCCATCAAGATGATGTGGATCCCGAAGAAGAAGAACTAGAGAGTTCTTGAGGGTGACTCCGCCAACATTCTTCACACATATCATTATGGCAAGGACAAGTGCAATCAACTTCCACATCTTGCACTAGTTCAAGGAGTCACAAACTCTCATGTTGGTAAGGCAAGGGACAAGGTAACCTAATGATTTCATGGACATCATCTTGTGTGTGCATCACTCTATGTCTATGGATACTCTTGTTTGTTCCTTGTGGGACTAACCCATGTAGGCAAGTTGAAAGTGCAACTCGCTCCAAAGGATAGCTCCAATTGATCTACATCAACATTGAGCATCCACATCTTCAACACCTACATGAAGTCATCATCAACAAAACCCAAGGTTAGTTCATCCCTCTAAGGGGGGATATCACATCTAGGGGGAGCTTAACTCTAAGAATTGAGTCAAAGCAACTCTAATGGTGTGAACACATCAATGCATTATGTAAAAGTGGTAACCCCACTTGAGCTTAAACGATGAGTATGACCTATGATCAAATGTTTATCATTTGACTCCTAAGTCAATATACTCATATATAGATGACCTAGTCATCGCCAATTGTTTGATAGATGCTAGAATTGGTTGTGCATGCTTTGACACATATTTCACTTGCTACCTTTTTGTGTGAGCATGTTGGTGCATATTTTACTCATTCAAGGACGTCCACTTGTTGTTTTGATTGTTTGGTTCTTTCTTCTTTTGGCCAAGTGGATGGACAAGAATGCCTAAGAACTTTCTCTAGCTATCTATGCTTTTCTCGTCTCAAACTCTATTCATGCTACATCACAAAATTTGATCAAGTCAAATTCGAACCACTCTGTGTGAGGAGCATTCGGAGTCCCCGATTAAATCATAGACTTAAACTTCCAAAACTTCTTTGTGATTCTCGGTCCGACCGATTCCTCCATTTCGGTCCTACCGAGATCACTAAGTCGATCTAGGTTTTCAATCTCGGTGCAACCAATTTGAACTTTTCGTCGCACCGAGTTGCTGTAATCGAACACGCTTATGCATCTCGGTGCCACCGAGTTGTTCCACTTTCGGTCACACCGACATGGTCGGGCTATATATAGTCACGGGCAAAATTTTGGAAATTTCTCCGAACCCCTTCGCCCGCGAAATAGCTCGCTCTGCCTCCAAGGTCTCCGGATCGTCTCCTCGTCGCCAGCCGCCTCCTGTCGCTGGTCTCCGCCGCCGTCAACAGAATTCAACCCCGCCCGTTGCCAGAAGCGAGTTCATCGCCGAGCTAGGGTATGGACTCGATCGCGATGCTATCCTCGTCGATTCCTAGCACATTGTGTTCTTATTGATTCTTGCCATGATTGAAACACTCCTATCCGATCAATGCAATCCGTAGATTAGATGAGATTTGAAAATTTAGGGTTAGGTTTCATGAAACCATCTCGGATCCACCGAGTTGAAAAACTCGGTCCCACCGATTTGGCTTATGCCATTGCACTAGTAACTCTCGGTCTGACCGAGAATTGCTAATCGGTGCGACCGATTTTAGGACTTTGTAAAACCCTAGCAGTCTCTTGCCATCGAGCTGTGACTCAGTCCAACTGAAGTTCATCAGTTTAGGTTCCAAAACTGCTTCGGTATCACCGAGTTTGAAAATCGGTTGATCCGAAATGATTTCTGTGGAAAACTAAAACTGAATTTTTGAATCATTCTTTTGAAAAAATCTCTGCATATTGTGATGCTCATCCACTCTATCTCATCTATAACTCTTGATAGGGTCAGCAGTCAGTATTTGCAGCATGTCGCACTGTGAGTGACAAATGCAATGTGTCAAGATGAGGAGATTGACATGAGTGAGGGCACTAGTCCCTCCAAAGACTTGAGATGAAGGCAGCGAAGTACTCCAAGCAACCTGCCTAAGGCTGCTACCAGCAAAGGAAGAAGAGAACTTCAGACTCAAGATGAGGATTATAGAGCGAGAAGAAGATGAGGCTACCTCCAAGAAAGTAGTACTCAAAAAGGAGTATGGCTCAAAGAAAGCATACAAAGCCGTGCATGAAGATTAAAAGGCTGCAGGAAGACAACCAATGTCCAAAGCCGGAGACTCAACTAAACCGCACGAGAAGCCTGATCCCAAAGAGCCACCTGAAGGAAAGAAAAGGAAGAAAAGGGTCAAGAAGACCATGGCCAGAGTTGTTGGTCAACCTTCCATGATGGAAGAGGAAGAAGAGCTTGTCGCACCAAAGCACTCCAAGGCACCAAAGCTTATGGGTGATGCTATTAGATCGTGGCTGCAACATCTAAGCCCAAGGAAGCACCCAAAGCTGCCCCCAAGGCCAAGTCTGCACCAAAGAGGAATACCAGGAGTATTCCAAATTCACGAGAAGAACAAGGCCCCAAAGGCTCGAGGTTGCTTTGAGGAGGAAGATGAAGAAGGACAAGTTCGAGGAAGCTCAAGCCCAAGATACTGCACCACAATGATGCCCATCCTGTGGTCGAGGACATGAACATCGAAAAGATTCAGTGGTTGAGGCTATGGAGGTTGGCAGATCCATATGCCACAAGGAGAAGGACTCATTGTTGATTACAGGTTCCATACAAAGGAACAACATGACTTCTATGAGACAATCTTGTTGGACAAGAAGCCCATTGTGTGTGATATGAGGTGGGTCGACTGGACCTACATGAAGGAAAATGAAGAGCACTATCCTGGAGTGCAAGACAGTTTTGTTGCTTGTGGAGTTGCAGATTTTGTTGGGCAAAAGCTCACAAACTGGAATGATGAACTTATCATGCAATTCTACTCCACAAAGACTTCTATCCGGATGGGAGGATAGTTTGGATGTCCAAGGTACAAGGTACCGATCAAGCTGTTGAGGAGTGGGCAAAACTGATAAATGCCCCAAAGGAAAATGATGATGACTGGATGTATATGCCAAGAACAAAATGGGACACAATACCATGGCACATATGTACAAGGAGATCCCAGACAAAGCCCTAGAGACTTTCTCTTTTGGATCAGTCCACTTTCTTACATTGGCTGCCTACAATCAATTGGATCCTAAGGCACACTCTATTGCCTAAGTCGGTGACCACAACATGATCAGAGGGCATGCAATCAATATGTTGCATTTATTTGATGTGCCTCGGAAATTCAAGGTCATGAGCCTTATAGTTGAAACCATTAAGAGGACTGCAGCAGATCATAAGAGGAGTTGTGGATATGCCCCTCAGATTCAGGAGTTGATTAACTCAAAGATGGGCACAGGAAAATATCTATTGGATAAGGAACATTTTCCACTCTATCCAGACTTTGAGGACAATCAGGTTGTCATGAATGAGAATGATCCATCATCGTTCAAGCTCAAGAGAAGAAGGAGAAGGCAAGGAAGGAGAAGGCTGCCAAGATGCCAACTCAAGAGGAGGCATCTCGAGTATTTCTTGAAGAACAAGCAGGAGCAGCTTGGTTACTTGATAGCATCATCTCTGAGGATTGAGAAGGGATTGGCCACCCTCACTCAAAATCAGGAGAGCTTGGAAAGAATCATTGAACAAAAATTCTATGATCTAGATGTCAAAGTAACTGAGATTCAGTCAGTTGTGGAGCAGCTGCAGGATGACATGCAGGAGAGGAAGGGCAAGACTACCATCAATGTATTTCCCAGAGTGCCTAGAGCTCAGAGATCAGATGCAGTGCTAGTGCCAGACACCAGAGCAACATCATCTCGCACTGCCAGCCACAGCTCCTAGCTCCAAAGGCAACCAGCTCCAAAGACTAACTCCTCCAGCTCCCTCTACATCAACTGAAGTCTTCGTCCAAGGAGCCATCTGTACACCACCACCTGAAGATCAAGCCTGAGAGTCAATCTAGCACTATGCATTTTCTTTGAACTTTTTGGTAACTTGTTGCCAAAGGGGGAGAAAAATGTATAGATCATAGGCTTAGAGAGAGAGAGAGTGTCGCTTTTGTTCTCTCTTGATTTGGTGGTTCAAACTTGTTTGCTTTTTATTGCTTGAGATACTATGCTATTCTTGTGAGACATTGATGATCATGTGTTTGATCATAAGCTACACTTATGCATGTTTGATGATATTATCTTATCTATCCTATGTGATCATTCACTTTGCTTGGTGATGAGTGCATGCATTCAATCTTTATCATTTTGAGCGCTCCACCAAGATGTATGTGACATGGAAGAGTAACCCATGAGCCTAATTCCTTGTGCATTTGCAGTCCAAAGCAAATCTTAAACTATGCACAAATTTAGGGGGAGCTCTTGTTTATCACATACTTCTCAAAGCGACGATGTTTTTCAATCTTATTATCATTTGTCGAAGCTTTTATCTATATGTTGTCATCAATTACCAAAAGGGGAGATTGAAAGTGCAACTATCCCTGTGTGGTTTTGATAATTCATAACAACATATAGCTCATTGAGCTAATGCTATTCCAAGACTATTATTTAAGGAAAGCTCAATGAATGGCATGGCATGGATGATGAAAGTGGATCCCTCAAAATACTAAGGACAAAGGTTTGGCTCAAGCTCAAAAGCTCAAGACTCTTCATTTTACATTTTAGTGGTCCAAGATCACATTGAGTCTATAGGAAAAGCCAATACTATCAAGGAGGGATGAGGTGTTGCTTAATGAGCCTCTTGCTTCATGTGCTTAGTGATATGCTCCAAAACCCTCAGCTACTTTCCCACAATCCACAAATGACCTAAACCTAAAGCCAAAATCGGTCACACCGATTCTTCCTACCCGGCGCCACCGATTTCAAAAGTCATAGCCACTGCCCCAAACCCTAGGCAAATCGGTCCTACCGATAGGGATCTCGGTCTCACCGAGATGGGATTGTAATCTCTCTGCTTCCCTTCAGAACGCTTCGGTCTAACCGAAGTGAGCGATCGGTCCCACCGAGATTGCAATGTAAACTCTTTGTTTCCCTTTTGTAACGTTTCGGTCTCACCGAAAAGAGCAAATCGGTCCCACCGAGTTTACCTGACCAACTCTCTGGAAAGATTATTACCAAAATCGGTCTCACTGAGTTTGTGTAATCGGTCTTACCGAGATTACGTTGTGCCCTAACCCTAACCGAATCGGTCTCACTGAGTTGCATGTCAGTCCCACCGAAAATCACTAACGGTCACTAGGTTTACTAAATCGGTCCGACCGAGTCTGTGGAATCGGTCCCACCGAGTTTGGTAAATTGTGTGTAACGGTTAGATTTTGTGTGGAGGCTATATATACCCCTCCACCTCCTCTTCATTCGTGGAGAGAGCCATCAGACTGAACCTACACTTCCAACTTACCATTTCTGAGAAAGAACTACCTACTCATGTGTGGAGGCCAATATATTCCATTCCTACCGTATGAATCTTGATCTCTAGCCTTCCCCAAGTTGCTTTCCACTCTAACCCTGTTTCCACCAGATCCAAATCCTATGAGAGAGAGTTGAGTGTTGGGGAGATTATCATTTGAAGCACAAGAGCAAGGAGTTCATCATAAATGCACCATTTGTTACTTCTTGGAGAGTGGTGTCTCCTAGATTGGCTAGGTGTCACTTGGGAGCCTCCGACAAGATTGTGGAGTTGAACCAAGGAGTTTGTAAGGGCAAGGAGATCGCCTTACTGGTGAAGATCTACCGCTAGTGAGGCAAGTCCTTCGTGGGCGACGGCCATGGTGGGATAGACAAGGTTACTTCTTCGTGGACCCTTCGTGGGTGGATCCATTACAGGGAAACTTCGTAAGGAGATAATGGATCTCAAGCAGCAACTCAATAAGCTCGAGGAAGATAATCGTATCCCGAGGGGCATTATCGCCAAGAATATCACATCACCATCACCAAAGAAGGAGATATAATCACATGGGTATGGGCACTCCCCTTGGCAACTGCCAAGCTTGGGGGAGATGCCCCGGTATCGTATCACCATCACACTCCTATCTTTACTGTTTTTCTTAGTTCGATCCTATTAGTAGTATCTTGATCTAGTAGAATAAAGTTTATGGCATGATCTAGTTTTGAGTTTTGCTTTATGATCCCTCTTTGTAATCGAGTCCGTGAGCTATATATAATAAAGATTAGTGTTGAGTCAAGGTCTTGATTGTTTTGCTATGATCTTGAGTGAATAAGAGAAAAAGAATAAAAAGAAATACAGAGATCATATTGATCTTATTTAGAGTAATCACTTCACATAGAAAGAGTATGATGATTAAAAATTGTTGAGAGTTGGCAAACATAGCTTTGGTCATCGTTGCAATTAATAAGAAGTAATAAAGAAAGAGAGATTTCACATATAAATATACTATCTTGGACATCTTTTATGATTGGGAGCACTCATTAAAATATGACATGCTAAAGAGTTGATGTTGGACAAGGAAGACAACGTAATGGGTTATGTTTTCTTATATCCGAGATAAAGTATATTATCATGGATCATCCAACATGTTGAGCTTGCCTTTCCCCTCATGCTAGCTAAATTCTTTGCACCAAGTAGAGATACTACTTGTGCTTCCAAAACCCATAAACCAGTTTTGCCATGAGAGTCCACCATATCTACCTATGGATTGAGTAAGATCCATCAAGTAAGTTGTCATCGGTGCAAGCAATAAAATTGCTCTCTAAATATGTATGATTGATTGGTGTGGAGGAAATAAGCTTTATACGATCTTGTGATGTGGAAGAAATAAAAGTGACAGATCGCATAATAAAGGTTCATATCACAAGTGGCAATATAAAGTGACGTTCTTTCGCATTAAGATTTTGTGCATCCAACCTGAAAGCGCATGGCAACCTCTCGCTTCCCTCTGCGAAGGGCCTATCTTTTATTATTATCTTCTACCTTATGCAAGAGTCATGGTGATCTTCCTTTACATTTTATCCTTTGGCAAGCACAGGTGTTGGAAAGATCCCGATAGATATATCTAATTGGTTGTAAGTCAGCATGAGTTATTATTGTTGACATTACCCTTGAGGTAAAAGGTTGGGAGGCGAAACTATAAGCCCCTATCTTTCTCTGTGTCCGGCTAAAACTCCGTAACCACAAGTATTGTGTGAGTGTTAGCAATTATGAAAGACTAAATGATAGTTGAGTATTTGGACTTGCTAGAAAGCTCTGACATAGACTCTTTCTGATGTTATGATAAATTGCAATTGCTTCAATGACTGAGATTATAGTTCGTTAGTTCTCAATAAAGTTTCTGATTCGTACTTTTCATTGTGAATAGATTATTACTTGAGCATAAGAAATCATATGACAATATCCATCTATGTTGTTGTTATGAAAATAATCATGATGCCCTCATGTCCGTATTTTATTTTGTCGACACCTCTACCTCTAAACATGTGGACATATTTATCGTTATCGGCTTCCGCTTGAGGACAAGCGAGGTCTAAGCTTGGGGGAGTTGATACGTCCATTTTGCATCATGCTTTTATATCGATATTTATCGCATTATGGGCTGTTATTACACGTTATGTCACAATACTTATGCCTATTCTCTCTTATTTTACAAGGTTTACATAAGGAGGGAGAATGGCGGCAGCTGGAATTCTGGGCTGGAAAAGGAGCAAATATTAGAGACCTATTCTACACAACTCCAAAAGTCCTGAAACTCCACGAAAGTTATTTTTGGAAATAATAAAAAATACTGAGCGGAAGAAATACGTCAGGGGGGCCACCACCTGTCCACGAGGGTGGGGGGCGCACCCTACCCCCTAGGGTGCACCCCTGCCTCGTGGTCCCCCTATTGGCTCTTCGGTGGCCATCTTCTGCTATATGAAGTCTTTCGTCCAGGGAAAAATCAGAAGCAACCTTTCGGGACGAGACTCCGCCGCCACGAGGCGGAACCTTGGCGAAACCAATCTAGGGCTCCGGCAGAGCTGTTCTGCCGGGGACACTTCCCTCCAGGAGTGGGAAATCATCGCCATCGTCATCACCAACGGTCCTCTCATCGGGAGAGGGCAATCTCCATCAACATCTTCATCAGCACCATCTCCTCTCAAAACCCTAGTTCATCTCTTGTATCCAATTCTTATATCCAATTCCTTGTGCATTTGCAGTCCAAAGCAAATCTTAAACTATGCACAAATTTAGGGGGAGCTCTTGTTTATCACATACTTCTCAAAGCGACGATGTTTTTCAATCTTATTATCATTTGTCGAAGCTTTGATCTATATGTTGTCATCAATTACCAAAAGGGGAGATTGAAAGTGCAACTATCCCTAGGTGGTTTTGATAATTCATAACAACATATAGCTCATTGAGCTAATGCTATTCCAAGACTATTATTTCAGGAAAGCTCAATGAATGGCATGGCATGGATGATGAAAGTGGATCCCTCAAAATACTAAGGACAAAGGATTGGCTCAAGCTCAAAAGCTCAAGACTCTTCATTTTACATTTTAGTGGTCCAAGATCACATTGAGTCTATAGGAAAAGCCAATACTATCAAGGAGGGATGAGGTGTTGCTTAATGAGCCTATTGCTTCATGTGCTTAGTGATATGCTCCAAAACCCTCAGCTACTTTCTCACAATCCACAAATGACCTAAACCTAAAGCCAAAATCGGTCACACCGATTCTTCCTACCCGGCGCCACCGATTTCAAAAGTCATAGCCACTGCCACAAACCCTAGGCAAATCGGTCCTACCGATAGGGATCTCGGTCTCACCGAGATGGGATTGTAATCTCTCTGTTTCCCTTTGTAACGTTTCGGTCTAACCGAAGTGAGCGATCGGTCCCACCGAGATTGCAATGTGAACTCTCTGTTTCCCTTTTGTAACGTTTCGGTCTCACCGAAAAGAGAAAATTGGTCCCACCGAGTTTACCTGACCAACTCTCTGGAAAGCTTATTACCAAAATCGGCCTCACCGAGTTTGTGTAATCGGTCTTACCAAGATTACGTTATGCCCTAACCCTAACCGAATCGGTCTCACCGAGTTGCATGTCGATCCACCGAAAATCACTAACGGTTACTAGGTTTACTAAATCGGTCCGACCGAGTTTGTTGAATCGGTCCCACCGAGTTTGGTAAATTGTGTGTAACGGTTAGATTTTGTGTGGAGGCTATATATACCCCTCCACCTCCTCTTCATTCGTGGAGAGAGCCATTAGATTGAACCTACACTTCCAACTTACCATTTCTGAGAAAGAACTACCTACTCATGTGTTGAGGCCAAGATATTCCATTCCTACCATATGAATCTTGATCTCTTGCCTTCCCCAAGTTGCTTTCCACTCAAACCCTCTTTCCACCAGATACAAATCCTATGTGAGAGAGTTGAGTGTTGGGGAGACTATCATTTGAAGCACAAGAGCAAGGAGTTCATCATCAACGCACCATTTGTTACTTCTTGGAGAGTGGTGTCTCCTAGATTGGCTAGGTGTCACTTGGGAGCCTCCGACAAGATTGTGGAGTTGAACCAAGGAGTTTGTAAGGGCAAGGAGATCGCCTACTTCGTGAAGATCTACCGCTAGTGAGGCAAGTCCTTCGTGGGCGACGGCCATGGTGGGATATACAAGGTTGCTTCTTCATGGACCCTTCATGGGTGGAGCCCTCCGTGGACTCGCGCAACCGTTACCTTTCGTGGGTTGAAGTCTCCATCAACGTGGAGGTACGATAGCACCACCTATCAGAACCACGCCAAAAACATCCGTGTCTCCAATTGCGTTTGAATCCTCCAAACCCTTCCCTTTACTTTCTTGCAAGTTGCATGCTTTAATTTCCGCTAACTATATACTCTTTGCATGCTTGCTTGATTTATGTGATGATTGCTTGACTTGTCCTAAGATAGCTAAAATCTGTCAAACTCTAAAATTGGGAAAAGGTTAAGTTTTTAATTGGTCAAGTAGTCTAATCACCCCCCCTCTAGACATACTTCAAGGTCCTACAGTTGCTAGTAGTGTTGATTACTCCTTGTAGTTGATGCTAGTTGGTTTTTTTGGTGGAAGATCATATGTTCAGATCCTTTATGCATATTAATACCCCTCTGATGATGAACATGAATATGTTTTGTGAGTAGTTACATTTGTTCCTGAGGACATGGGATAAGTCTTGCTATTAGTAGTCATGTGAATTTGGTATTCGTATGATATTTTGATGAGATGTATGTTGTCTAGCCTCTAGGGGTGTTATGTGAACGTCGACTACATAACACTTCACCATTATTTGGGCCTAGAGGAAGGCATTGGGAAGTAATAAGTAGATGATGGGTTGCTAGAGTGATGTAAGCTTAAACCCTAATTTATGCGTTGCTTCGTAAGGGCTGATTTGCATCCATATGTTTCATGCTATGGTTAGGTTTACCTTAATACTTTTGTTGTAGTTGCGGATGCTTGCAATAGAGGTTAATCATAAGTGGGATGCTTGTTCAATTAAGAACAGCACCCAAGCACCGATCCACCCACATATCAAATTATCAAAGTACCGAACGCGAATCATATGAACGTGATGAAAACTAGCTTGAAGATAATTCCCATGTGTCCTTGGAGCGATTTTCTCTATATAAGAGTTTGTCCAGGCTTGTCCTTTGCTAAAAAAGGATTGGGCCATCTTGCTGCACTTTATTTACTTTTGTTACTTGTTGCTCGTTATAAATTATCCTATCACAAAACTATCTGTTACCACTTATTTCAAGATTTGCAGAGAATACCTTCTTTGAAAACCGCTTATCATTTCCTTCTGCTCCTCGTTGGGTTCGACACTCTTACTTATCGAAAGGACTATGATAGATCCCCTATACTTGTGGCTCATCAGGGTACTAGGGTTACATATGGTTGTTTACAAGGAAGGAATAATCGTGCTGATTCTTCTTATCTTGACTTGGAGGACACACCAAGGCATCAAAGATCTCCTTCCCGGATATGGAGTCGCCTCATTGTTCGGCCTTCCAGCAGCTGTAGTGTGGCCCACATTTCCGGCCCATAGAGATAGGCTAGCAGCCCGAGGACCCCCTAGTTCGGGACTCCCTCAATGGTGCTGCGCTCCGGATAGGGGTGAAGTTATTTTCACCGCGTGTCGAGAGATTCGTACATGTGATAAAAGTCTAGATGCTGAGCTCGCGGCATGTAGGGAAGGGTTTTAGCTCGCCCTACACCGCACAGACCGGCCCATTGCTATTGAGATGGATAGTACCGAAGCAGTCACGATGCTGAATGCAAGGTCGGCGGATCGGTCTTCATCTCGTGTACTCATCAAGGAGATTCAGAGGATGACCAGGGATGACCCCTAGGGAGATTTTGATTAATGTTATTAGTCGTTTGCGGAATAAAGTTAGTCATGCTTTAGCTACGTATGGTCGTAGTATGCCACGTACTGCCATTTGGTTGGTGTCGGTGTCAAAACCGGCGGATCTCGGGTAGGGGGTCCCGAACTGTGCGTCTAGGCAGATGGTAACAGGAGACAAGGGACACGATGTTTTTACCCAGGTTAGGGCCCTCTCGATGGAGGTAATACCCTACTCCTGCTTGATTAATATTGATGATATGGGTAGTACAAGAGTAGATCTACCACGAGATCAAGGAGGCTAAACCCTAGAAGCTAGCCTATGGTATGACTGTTGTTCGTCCCACGGACTAAAACCCTCCGGTTTATATAGACACCGGATAGGTTAGGGTTACACAGAATCGGTTACAATGGTAGGAGATCTACATATCCATATCGCCAAGCTTGCCTTCCACGCCAAGGAAAGTCCCATCCGGACACGGGACGAAGTCTTCAATCTTGTATCTTCATAGTCTTGGAGTCCAGCCGTGACGATAGTCCGCTATCCGGACACCCCTAGTCCGGACTCCTCAAGAGCCCTCGAACCAGGCTTCAATGACGACGAGTCCGCGCCGCATATTGTCTTCGGCATTGCAAGGCGGGTTCCTCCTCGAATACTTCATAGAAGGTTTTGAACACCGTGATAGTGTCCGCTCGCAAAAAAGTTCCACATACCACCGTAGAGAGAATAACTTTTGCACAAATCTGCTGACGTATTCCGCGGCGTGATATCACACCACGGCCTGGCCTTTATATGAATCGTTTTTTACTGTTCCACCTCAGCGCGTTTAGCGAGGCAGTTTCCTTGACACGTCTTATCAAAGCATAGGTCGTGCCCCCTTATTCCGGGATTCTCATCAATACGGACGTGGGTAACCCATCCACGCCATTGATTACGGCGCTTGGGAAATAAGCGAGTTTTACCAGTTGGTGGGGGACGCATAGCTTCGTCTCATCCATATAAGGGGATAAGGATCCACCCTTTCACCCTCGCCTTCTTCCTCCTTTGCTTATCCATTTCCAAGACTTCGAGCTCCAGCGCCCAAGTCCGCACATCCCACCTCAACCTTCTCCAACCATGTCGAGCGGGAGGCGGTGGATGGCCTCCTCTGTCATGGAGGGGCACATCACCAGATCATGGAGGCCGGATACTTGTCCGGCGACATCACAGACAGCTGCCCGATCTGGGCAGCTTATTCCAACCCCGGGCCCCATGAGAGGGTGGTGTTTCTCCCCACTTCCTCCGCGGACTAGGTTTTCCACTTCACCCATTTGTCCGGGGCTCATGTTCTACTACGGCCCTGGACTTCCACGACCTGGCCCCAAATTTCATCCTCAACATCTCGGCGTTTATCGTCAGGTGGGAGGCCTTCCTCTGCATCCAGCCCCACTTCGCTTATGGTCAAGATCTTCAATGTCCGCAGAAGGTAGTGGGCGGCCGTCAAGCCGGAGTCTGGAGACGCCATGGTTGGCAAGATGGCCAAAGTCCCATGGCTCGAGGGCGCCTTCGTGGAGACAATAAAGGGTGGCAATCGGGTGGTTCTACATCACCGTGCCACGCGTACCCGAATTGGTTGCGGGCCCCGTATTGAGATCTGGCTTACCCACACGGCTTTCGTCATGGAAAGAGACGGGCCCGACGTGGGGAATTCGGAAGAGCTATCCGGACTCCAAACATGCGTCCAAAACTCGATGGACAAGAATCTCAGGCTTGTCGACGTAATCCAGGTGATGCTCATCCGCCGGATTCTCCCATGCCAACAACGTGCCTTCAATTTGTGGGAGTTCGATCCGGCACAACACCGAACCTTGAGCCGGCTCTTCGACACTATGTACGAAGATGCCTGGAAGGTGCTGTTCAAGGGCGTCGAAGCCCCCGCATCTGCTAACAAAGATCGCAGATACAGCTCGCGGCGTCAAGCCAACGAGGTAAGTTGTTTTACCCTTTACGGGACTCTTTTTTCATAGATTGACTCTACGTGGGATCTAAAAACTCCCTATTCTTTGACAGGACTGGCTGAAGACGTCCGGACAGATTAACTGTCCAGCTCCTTTGCCAGAAGACCCAGCGGACGCCTGATTAGCCAGGGTTGCTGGCTTCAGCACCCCATGTGGTGCCGGAGAAGAAGGCCAAGAAGGAGGCCACGGGAACTCAAGGAGCTCCGACGCCAGTCTTTGTCAGATTCTCAAGCGAATCTTCTCCTCAAGACGCAGGAGGAGGAAGAAGAAGCTTCTCCCCGGGGAGGAGAGGAAAAGGAAGGCCGCCCCAACCGGGAGGCCGGAGGGTCCAAGAAGGAAGAACCCGTCCTCCGGACTTCTCCACCAACGTCGACGACGACGAGGAGGATTGGCCTACAAGGGCCAAGCCCCTGGCGAGATCGTAAGTGTCCGGATACCCATGGCTTTTTATTATTGCAAAGTGTTCTCTAATGTCGAACAATCGTGTAGCCCGCCCAAGGGCGAGTTCGCCGATTCATCAAGCGGGTCCCTGGGCTCGTCGGAAATGGAGAGTACTTCGCTTCCGACCGCCTCCTCGCCCCACGCTGCGGACGACACCGAGGTGGTGCCCCAAGGGGGGCTTGGTCAAGAGAGGTGGCGCAGGAGGAGCCACAAGGCAACCTCCTGGACTCCAGGCGCGTGGGGGGCAAGACCCCCAGGGTCTCTAAGCTCGACCCTCGTCCGGACTCTATGCCGGAACCATCAGTGTTCCAAGTCCGCCAGCGGATCCTTCGCAAGAAGGGTAAGACGCCGGTGTCCTCCGTCCAACCGAGGCACCGGATAGCTCTTGAGGCGCTTAACAGCGCTTCCATCAGGAGGAGCACCGCCTTTGTGATGAGTGCGGTGATCCGGACAGTTCAATCCGCTAAGAGCGGATCGACCAAGCCTCGTACCAGCCTTCTAACAGTCTTTGAAGTAAGTTTAGAATATGTAAAAATATTACCGCATAGACAGTAGTTCTCGATGCTTAGTTCGGTGTTCGGAAAGAAAAGCCGGACTAAGGATCTAAAAAGATATACGCAGGAGCCTAACATAAGTATGTCAATATGGGAATGCAGGCTGCGCTGCTGACCTCTGCCGCATTGACTGCGAAGGACAATGCATTGAAGCAGAACCTCGAGCGGTCCGAGAACGAGCTCGGACAAGCCAAGAAGCAGCTCGAGGACAAGGAAGGTAAGTAATACCTTATTAAAGAAATACCTTATAGAAAAGGTTTTGGTTTAAAAAATAACAGGAATAACTTGGGTACTACAGGGGCCACGAACGAGGTGGCGACCCTGAAGGAAGCTGTGTCCGTGGCCGAAAACAAAGCGGCTGCGGAACGCACCGAGCGAGAGAAGGGGGAGGCGCAGCTGGCCAAGGTACGACAAGAGCTCCAAGCTCTCGTGAAAAAACACGAGGGTTTGGAGCGTGACTCGAAGACTCGAGAGTCTGAGCTCGCCTCGGCTCTTGAGAGTGCCAAAGCTGCTAAGGCCGAGGCCCAAAAATCCCTCCAAGAAATTGAGTCGTTGAAGAAGATAGTGGCGGGTAAGGCATTCTTTATGCAAAGCAAGCATGTGAAAGTGAATTACCTATTACTTACCCGGATTCGAGCTCTCCAGAGCATTCGCATATTTGCCCGTAGTGTGTCCGATGTCACCGCATTCTACCGCGCCAAGGATGGGAGCTCGACGGAAAAGGTGTTCTGGTCTCAGTATGCTGAGGCCGGACAGCCGGTGCCCCTGAGCAACCAGCTGAAGCAGCTGGTCGAGCTCCACAAGGTCGCCGAACATGCCATGAAGGGCCTTGTAGCGCGGCTGTGGCCATTGGAAGCCATGCCTGGGAGCTACTTCGTCTTGGTGCAGCGGCTGGTGGACGCCTGTCCACGGATTGAAGTCATCAAGTGCTCCGTCTGTATTGAAGGTGTCCGTCGGGCCCTTGCCCGTGCTAAAGTGCACTGGGGCAAGCTGGATGCGGAGAAGCTTGTGACGGACGGGCCACCGAAGGGCAAGGAGCATCGTACGCCCGAGATGTACTATGAGGGCCTCCTGAAGGGTGCCCGCCGAATAGCGGATGAGTGCTCCAAAGATGTAATTTTTGAATAGACTCGCATTTGTTATCCTGTACGCTGAAAACTTGTTCATATGCGCTAAGCAACGCTTGTTAATTAAAATATTACCTTCGTGCAGCCGTTTATCAAATTTGAGAGATGGCAAGTCGTTATTTCAGCCCCCATGCCACGAAAGTGCAGGTGTTCGGGATAAACTTGAGCACTCTTGTTCCCATTCTTGGGTCCATCTAGGGAGGCGCTCAACACAGCAAACAAGGCAACCGGACTTATAGTGCTTGAACACTCTCACTTAGCCATAGAATTCTATAATTTTAAATTTCGGCGAAGCCCCTAGTATTCGGAAGACCGAGTTCGGGGCGGTATCCATGCCTTGGCCGGACAATTCCGGTTCCTCGCTCTAAGCGGCATAAGTCTTTAGGGACCCGAAAAAACCTCTCGAACAGCGACCGGCTCTCGCCCTATCATGACGGTCAGTTTTAGCTATCTCCACTGAGCTGCTCGACCTAGCTCAACTGGGGCACAATTGCAGTGGTTCTCCCGGTGCTACCTTAGCCGATATAACGGAACGTAAGGTACCAAAACACGGGAGCCGGGCAAACCCAACTATTGACCCAAGACATGATTCGGATCCGATTCATACAATGCTATAAGTTCGGGGTGCCGCACTTGTGAAAGTGTTCGGACTTACCACACCATAATTTTGGGGTACTTAAGCCCCTGTTGTATTGGCCGTACCAAAGTGTACGGGTGCAAAATGTCATGAAATGAACATATATATAGATAAAGAAAAAAAGAGTGCAATAATAAGCAAAAGCTATGCATTGTTTATTAAAAAAGGTACTGCAATAAAGGCAGGACGATACAAATAGTGCGATAAGCAAGGAATGGGACTATCTAATATGTCCCCCTCCAGGGGTAGGCTGCGGGATGATATGTAAAACAGGTATAATGCTCATAATAGAGACCACCTGAACATTCGACGTGGCTTTCCGCTTCCCTGGCTGTTGCATCGTGAGTTTGGCGAATCAAGTGCCGGACAGGACTTCTCAAAGACGGAGTCCTGAAAGTAAGAAAAAGGAAGAAAAAAGGAAAAAAGAAAAGAATGACACAATCGGAGCCCCAGTGCGGTCGAGCCGCATACTTGGCGTGTCGTGGTCTTGCCCTCCCCATATGCCCATGGTATCTCCAGAGCGTAATTATATGCTGTAATACTAGCTTCGCAATTTCGCAAGGGCGGGGTTGGGGCGGATTGCTACGCTGCTTGAATCGTGCGAGCGGTCTTGTTGTAGGTTACTCGGGCGCGCTTGGATGTCCGAACGCTTAGTGGCCGGACTCGAGAATTGCTGTGAGAGGCTGCTTTGTACCTCCGCCGCGAGGGCCGTGTGCTCCTCCGCTCGGAGAGAGCGTTGATGTTTCCATTGACCGTGATTACTCCTCGAGGGCCTGGCATCTTGAGCTTGAGGTATGCGTGATGCGGCACCACATTGAACTTTGCAAATGCGGTTCGTCCGGCAAAGGCATGATAGCCGCTGCAGAATGGGGACGATGTCGAAGATTAACTCTTCGATTCGGAAGTTATCCGGGATCCGAAGACCACTTCGAGTGTAATCGAGCCCGCATAACTGGCCTCTACACCGGTATGACGCCTTTAAAGGTCGCCTTTGTAGGTTTAATCCTTGAGGGTCTATGCCCATTTTGCGACCGTATCATGATAAAGCAGGTTCAGGTTGCTACCGCCGTCCATCGGGACTCTGGTGAGGTGAAATCCGTCGATAATTGGGTCAAAACCAATGCGGCGAAGCCGCCGTGGCGGATGCTAGTGGGGTGGTCCCTTGATCGAAGGTGATCGGGCAGGAAGACCATGGGTTGAACTTGGGGTGACTGGCTCCATCGCATATACGTCCCTTAGTGCACGCTTCCGCTCCCTTTGGGGTATGTGGGTTGCGTATATCATGTTCACCGTCCGCACTTGTGTAGGAAAACCCTTCATCCTCTATTGTTCGGGCGGCCGGGCTCTTCCTCGTCATCGCTATGCAGCCCCTTGTCATTGAGTTCGGCACTTAACTTGCCTGCTTGCTTGAATACCCAACAATCCCTGTTGGTGCGATTGGCTGGTTTTTCGGGGGTGCCATGTATCTGGCACAAGCGATCGAGTATTCGGTCCAAGTTGGACGGGCCCTGGGTATTTCTTTTGAATGGCTTGTTCCGCTGACCGGGTTTAGAGCCTCTGAATCCGGCATTGACAGCCGTATCTTCAGCATTATCGCCGTTAATGCAGCGCTTGTTCTTGTTGCAACGCCGACCGCCATTCTTGTCCTTGGTATCCGAACTATCGTGGTGTTTGGCCAAGTTGTTGCTTCGAGCTAGCCAGCTGTCCTCTCCTGCACAAAAGCGAGTCATGAGCGTTGTGAGGGCTGCCATAGATTTCGGCTTTTCCTGTCCAAGGTGCCGGGCAAGCCACTCGTCGCGGATGTTATGTTTGAAGGCTGCAAGGGCCTCTGCATCCGGACAGTCAATGATTTGATTTTTCTTTGTGAGGAACCGTGTCCGTAATTGTCCGCCGATTCTTCCGCTGCTGAATTATGTGGCTAAGGTCATCGGCGTCGGTGGTCGCACATATGTGCCGTAGAAGTTATCAAGGAATGCGGCTTCCGTGTCCTCCCAACAACCAATTGATTCTGGCCGCAAGCTGTTGAGCCAATGCCGAGCTGGTCCTTTAAGCTTGAGTGGGAGGTATTTGATGGCATGTAGATCATCACCAAGGGCCATGTGAATATGGAGGAGATAGTCCTCGATCCGCACCTCGGGATCTGTGGTACCATCGTATGATTCGATGTTTACAGGTTTGAAGCCCTCGGGGATTTGATGATCCATTACTTCATCTGTGAAGCATAGTGGGTGTGCGGCGCCTCTGTATTGGGCTATATCACGACGTAGCTCATATGAGCTTTGTCTATTGTGTTCGGCCCGGCCGGGTTTGTTGTATCCGGCGCGACGGTAATCATCTCGCGTCATTGGACACCCACACGATCCGTAGATCGATCTTGTATGTTTTGCCTTATCCTCCAATATATCTCGCAAGTCTGGCGCGTTTTCCCGTGCCTTGGTACTTTTTGAGCGGCGTCGGGGTGTGGCTTGAGCGGAGGGCCGAGAGGCTTCTTCGTCATGCGCCACGGGTGGCCGGTCTGCCATGTCGTCTTATTTGGTGACTTGGGTGCTTCCTCCTCTAGTCGAGGCAACCGCCTCGCTGCGTTTGGGGTAGCTTTTGGAGGGCGTTCGAGTTCATACTCTTCGCCGCAAGGACTTCATCCATCTGTCACCAGCGTGTCTTGATCAGCTCTAAGTTGTTGCCGCTTTTTCTTGAGGCTGCTTGTCGTGGCTATAAGCCCGTGTTTGAAACGCTCATGTTCGGCCGGGATCCTCGAGCCACGACAAATTAAATAAATCGTCGAGGCTTGCCTCATCTTCGGAGGGAGGCGCATAATTATCGCCCTCAACATCTCTTTCGCCGCAATATCGTGCGGACTTGCTTCTCCCTCCTCTGTCTTTGAGTCCCTCTGGAGGGGTTCTCTTCGCACCGTCCGGTGTTATTATCTCCGTGCGGAATCACTGCTTTTATTGTGGCGGGATTTAGAGCGGCACCGCCGACGCCGGGCGCTTCATTGTTTCTTGGAGGGTCATCCTCCGTTGTTCCATCGCCGTTCCCATCTTTTGGGATGTCCACCATGTATATGTCGATGATGAGGTGGCCTTCCAAAGGCCCTCGTAGGCGCTGGTCTTGGTCGCCTCCGGCGCCGTCCATACCATTGACGTCTTGGTCAAGTCGAGCATGTCGGTTAAATTATCGATCGTGGCTACGAAGTGGGTGGTGGGTGGGCGTTGAATTTCGTCGTCCGTATCCCAACCTTCCCTGTCCGCAGTCGGCCAGGCTCTCCGGATAAAGAGAGAGACTTTAGCGAAGTTCGAGGATGTCGCCAAAGGGCGAAAAGTGCTTTGAAAAGATGTCCGCGGCAGTGAACTCCATAACGGGCGCCAATCGGATTCAATTGGTAGGGGCGCGGAGGGTTCGAAGTCCGGAGAGGAGTCCGGCACCCTAGAGTCAAGGTCTTCGCAAAGGACAGGGGTAGAGTTCGGCTCAATCGCCAGAGATCATAGCCCCGAGGCGGTGTCCAACCACTCGTCCTCGATCGGGGAATCCGGCCCGGATTAAGGGTCGGAGCGGATGCGGTGCGGCCTCGAGGCACTTTGCTCGCTGCAGAGCTAGATCATGCCCATCGAGACAGTGCGGCACGCTTGGCTGCGGCTTGAATCCGTCGAAGATCAAGTCTCCACGGATATCGGCCGTATAGTTTAAACTTCCAAATCTGACCTGATGGCCACGGGTGTAGCTTTCGATCTGCTCGAGATGGCCAAGCGAATTGGCCCGCAGCGCAAAGCCGCCGAACACAAAGATCTGTCCGGGGAGAAAAGTCTCACCCTGGACCGCGTCGTTTTGATGATCGGAGGAGCCACCGGGCCTATCGGTGACAACACAGAGGAACTCTCAATGAAAGCACCAATGTCGGTGTCAAAACCGGCGGATCTCGGGTAGGGGTTCCGAACTGTGCATCTAGGCAGATGGTAACAGGAGACAAGGGACATGATGTTTTTACCCAGGTTCGGGCCCTCTCGATGGAGGTAATACCCTACTCCTGCTTGATTAATATTGATGATATGGGTAGTACAAGAGTAGATCTACCACGAGATCAAGGAGGCTAAACCCCAGAAGCTAGCCTACGGTATGATTGTTGTTCGTCCCCTACGGACTAAAACCCTCCGGTTTATATAGACACCGGATAGGTTAGGGTTACACAGTCGGTTACAATGGTAGGAGATCTACATATCCAGACGCCAAGCTTGCCTTCCACGCCAAGGAAAGTCCCATCCGGACACGGGGACGAAGTCTTCAATCTTGTATCTTCATAGTCTTGGAGTCCGGCCGTGACGATAGTCCGGCTATCCGGACACCCCCTAGTCCGGGACTCCCTCAGTTGGGCTGGGTATAAGCAACATTGTAAAACTTGTTGTGGCTGATTTGCCATCTTAAGTAATGGAAATCTCCCATTTTCCCCGCAAAGAATCAAATCTTAAAAAAATCTCAAGTAAATCCGAACTTTTCTTTTCTTCCATTACTCATAATCAAATCAAATCTTACCAAAACATCAACTATAATCAAAGTTGGCAGTTTTTTTCTAGGTTTCGTTTTTGTTTTTTTGTTTCACTTTTTCCTTGATCAACCTATTATTTTGTGCTCGACATACTATCAGTTGGCACACCTGTACGTCATGGTTAGTTGGTACGATTGCATCAATTCCGGTTAAACCTCCCCCATCGATATTTTCTATATAAACAATTTATTTAACTGGTTTGTAGCCCACCGATCTACTTAATCTGGTTTTTATCTGCCAAATTTAGTAATGTTGTTGTGGAAAAGAATCAATCATGGTGATCTATAATCAATTTTTAAAGACCAAATCTATGGAAAGGAATCAATGTTGGAAAACACAGGTCAACATTTGTGGAAAGAAATCAGTGTTTGATAACACAACCCAACTGGTTTTCGGTATTGGTTTGAACTCCTCCACTCCGGTTAACTACCCATAACAAAGTAGCCAACCAGCTTGTTATATTTCACCTCACCGGTTTAATTTTGCCTCACCCTTCACCACCCCTTCACACTAGTTTTCACATGCTAACACTCCGTGTAATAACAATTGATTTCAGACGATATTATTTCAATGCATAACAAACAAGTTTGGCTCGATTCAATATGACAGTTCTCCTAATGTCATATTCTCAATGTTGTTTTAGGGCTATTGTTACTCTTAACGATATCCTAAGATCCGGAAAATGTGATCACCAGCAACACTTGAGCCAGTCTTACAGGCAAGACTAGGAGCCTATACTTTTACCATTTATCATTCCACAGGTGCATATGAGTTTTCCACTGAATCACATATTCCAGGATCATAGCATTTATAGCATGAAATATAAACTCTTAATTATGAAAATGGAAATATAATAATACAATATTATTGCCTCTAGGGCATATTTCCAATACTATGCATATTGTATTTGCGACACTCCTCCACCCCTCTATCTTGCGACACTCCTCCACCCCTCTACGGTAGTCACCCCATCTTCCCCCACCTCCTCGGTGCCGCAAACCCCCCACCCTCTAGAGATGCGGGCCAGCTAGGGCGATCCTTCCGTCCAACCCCTCTTCGGCCACGGCCATCCCACACTGCCTCCGCTAGAAGCATCCCTTTCGTTCACATATGTCGCTAACTTCTCAGAGCGACCAGGACCTCAAATACCGATCTCTGTGCATCGTTGTCATCCTCGATCAAGAATGTCTTTGACACACACGTACTTGAAGGATTTATAACAGAGTAGCAATCACACACTTATTACATCGAATGTCTCAAAAGAGAACTTATTACAATAAATATGGCTTAAGGCCATCTAATAACGATAACAGCCGAAGGCTTGGAAGATAAGCGAGTCCATCAACTCCAACGGCATCACTGAGTATAGAACCACGACCTAAGGCACCTTACTCGACGTCTGAAAAGTCTGCAACATGAACGTTGCAGCCCGAAAACGGGTCAACACATGTAATATGCTGGCAATGTAACACATAGAGAGTAATATGAAAGAGTAATGCTATATTACATGCATATATGGCTGGTGGAAAGCTCTATGGTTACAGCTTATGTAAAGCCAATTTTTCCCTACTACAAAGGAATAAATTTTATTTAACTATCATGGTGGTTGTTAAACATTGAGAATGGTTGACAACATTCTCAATCCCAATTAAGCATCATCATTTAAAAACCCAACAACATTAATTAGAGTAACATGATGAGATTCACATGATATCCAAGTACTAGATACTCAAGATGTCCATAACCGGGGACACGGCTAACCATGATTAGTTTGTACACTCTGCAGAGGTTTGTGCACATTTCCCCACAAGACTCGGTCTCCTCCGTTGGGATTCTTGCACTACATGGTGTTTGAGAAACGGATGACCGAGACATAGTCTTTCAAAAGCGCTTGCACCTTACGAACGGGTAGACCGTACCAACCTACATCCCCTACATCTGCTAGTCTACCACTGTAAGAGTTCGCACGACTTAGTCAACTATGCTAGAGCCCATAGTAGCTTGTGGCTGCACACGGAAGTTTCTAGCATGAATAATCTCATGACCCCTTTGAGCCTGGGTGGTGGTCCAAAAAAAGCAGTAATCCTGGAATACCCAGGTACCTCAATCCACCCAGATGTGTGTTTAAGTTGCCATCTTAAATAAACCATTAATTAACAATCTCACATCTGTCATGGATACACTCACCCAATCCACGTCTACTAGCATAGCATGGCATAATAAGCAAACGTAGAGGTAACTCCCAAGGGTTTGATAATAAAACAGGTAATAGGTACTATCTCAACTACTTTCCCAAAACCCATAGTTTAATTAGATCCTAATCTTGCAAAGTTTGAGGATTGATCTAATGCAATAAAACTGGGTAGTAAAAGGATATGATCAAAGTGTTACTTGCCTTGCTGATGATCCGCGAAACCTAGAGATTCAAAGTAGCAAGCGGCACACTCTGGGTACTCTATCGCAAACAAACAAGCACACAATAAGTACACCTCTAATGCACAGGTAAAACTCAAATAAAAGATATAACCAGAAAGTTCAACTTAAGAACTCCGGTTTGCAAAAAGAATCAAATCGAACGAAGCAACGAAAGTCAAACGGCGAAAGAGACAAGCTTCGTTTACTAATCTGGACCTAAGTCAAATTTTTACAGTGGCAAAAACTTGTTTGAGTTGATTATTCGGAAAGAGGGTTTCGAGACGAAACTCTAGGCGCTTGAATCGCCTGATTCCGATAAACGAGCGAAAAGTTATACTAGATCGAAAATCGGATCAGAAATCGCGATCAGAAAAATCGCGGAATAAATCCGAGATAAAGAAAAAACGACGAACAGACTAACGAACGAACGTTCGTTATCTGGATCTAAACGATGAACGTTCGTTAAAACGAACAAACGAGCGAACACTCGCTAAATAACCTAAACCAAAAAAACCGATCTAAAAAAAAACCGCGGTTCTTAAAAAAAACCCGTCGGTTAACCGGTGAAAACCGGCGGCGAATCCGGTGGCTACCTCCAATGGCGGCCTCGGCGAGGCGGTGGTCGGCGCGCGGTACTGGCGGCGGCGGCGCGGGGCTCGGGCGGCTAGGGTTCGGGGCTGTGGCTCCGCTCGGGCCCCCGCGACTTTAAAGGCCGGCCGGGCCAAGTGTCCCAGGCGGACACGGCCCGGTAGGTCGGTTCGTTTTTTTAAATAATTACGCGCGGAAAAACTAACGAAAGAAATACTAAACGGAGTCCAAAAATCCAGAAATAAATTTTCCCCGGCTTCTAAAATCAAGCCGGACAAGATGAAAATTTATTTGGGGCCTAAATGCAAATTTGAAAAACACGCATTTTTCCTAAATTCAAATAAAATAGCGATAAACTCCAAATAAAAATCTTATTTGATTTTTTTAATTAAATCTTCAATATTTATTTATTTTGGGAAAGTCATTTTATTCCCTCTCTCATATTTCCATAATAGAAATAATTGAAGATAAAATAAATAAAATCAAATGATCCTATTTTCAGAAGTTGAGAAAACTCAAATATGAAAATAACGAAATCTCCAACTCTCTCCGTGGGTCCTTGAGTTGCGTGAAGTTTCTAGAATCGAGCCAAAATGCAATAAAATATGATATGCAAATGATGATCTATGTATAACATTCCAAATTGAAAATTTGGGATGTTACAAACCTACCCCCCTTAAGTTGAATCTCGCCCTCGAGATTCGGGTTGGCTAGAAAATAGGTGAGGGTGGTCCTTCAGCAGATCTTTCTCTCGCTCCCAGGTGGCTTCATCCTCGGTGTGGTGGCTCCACTTGACTTTGCAAAACTTGATAACCTTGCTGCGGGTGACTCGGCTGGCAAACTCGAGAATTTTGACTGGTTTCTCCTCATAGGTCAAATCATTACCCAACCAATCGCTTACAAGGGCACAAAGATCCCTCGTGAGGTATATCAGCCATCTCTGCGTGGCACTTCTTCAACTGGGAAACGTGGAACACGTCGTGAAATCCTGACAATCCTTCGGGAAATTCCAACTTGTAAGCAACTTCTCCCATGCGCTCCAAAACTTTGTATGGTCCCACAAAACGTGGTGCTTACTTTCCTTTAACTCCAAAGCGCTTAACTCGTCGAAGTGGGGATACTCGAAGATAAACTCTATCTCCGACTTTGAAAACTGTCTCCTTACGTTTAGAATCCACATAGCTCTTCTGCCTAGATTGGGCTACCTTGAGCCTATCGCGAATCAACTTCACCTTCCATTCAGACTCCTAAATCAAATCTGGTCCAAACAACTGGCGGTCTCCAACTTCATCCCACAGCAACGGGGTTCTACACCTCCTTCCGTACAAGGCTTCGAAAGGGGCCATCTTCAAACTGGATTGATAATTGTTGTTATAAGAGAACTCCACATACGGCAAATTGTCGTCCCAACTAGATCCATAATCTAGTGCACAAGCTCTCAGCATATCCTCCAAAATCTGATTGACTCTCTCGGTCTGTCCATCTGTCTTTGGATGAAAAGTTGTACTGAACTCTAGCCTGGTACCTAAAGTTTCGTGCAACTGATTGCAAAACTTTGAGGTAAACTGGGTTCCTCTATCGGATACGATACTCCTCGGAACTCCATGCAGACATACAATCCTGGTCATGTATATCTTAGCCAACTTAGTACTGCTGTAAGTGGTCTTCAATGGGATGAAATGAGCTACCTTCGTCAAACGATCGACTACAACCCAAATCGAGTCATAGCCTGAACGAGTCATGGGCAATCCCGTGATAAAGTCCATGCCTAACTTTTCCCACTTCCACTCGGGTATCGGCAATGGCCGTAACAATCCTGCTGGCTTCTGATGCTCTGCCTTCACTCTCTGGCATACATCACAAACTGCTACAAACTTCGCAATATCCTTCTTCATTCCGGTCCACCAGAAAGTGTCCTTCAAATCTAAATACATATTGGTATTTCCTGGGTGAATCGAGTACGACGAATCATGGGCCTCTTGTAAAATCAACTTCCTGATCTCCGGATCATTTGGCACATAAACGTGGTCCTCAAACCATAAGGTATCATGCTCATCCTCACGAAATCCCTTAGCTTTTCCCTTACTCATTTTCTCCTTAATAGAGGCAATCTCCTTATCAATCTTCTGAGCTTCTCTGATCTTATCCATCAAGGTAGACTGTATCTCCAATGCTGCTACATAGCCTCTCGGAACTATCTCCAAGCATAGCTCTCGTAATTCCTCGGCTAACTCCTTTGGTAAACCTCTGGTCATTAGTGTGTTGACATGGCTCTTGCGGCTCAACACATCTGCTACTACGTTAGCCTTTCCGGGGTGATAATGCAATCTCATATCATCATCCTTGATGAGCTCCAACCATCTCCTTTGCCTGAGATTCAACTCCTTCTGCGTGAAGATGTATTTCAAACTCTTGTGATCCGTGTACACCTCACAATGGTTTCCAATGAGAAAATGTCTCCAAGCCTTCAATGTGTGTACTACGACTCCTAACTCCAAATCATGAGTAGCATAATTCAAGTCATGGGGCTTAAGCTGTCGTGAATCATACGAAACAACTCTTCCTTCCTGCATAAGCACTGCTCCCAGTCCTCGACGTGAAGCGTCGCAATACACCTCATAATCCTTGCGCTGATCTGGCAGAATCAACACTGGTGATGTAACCAAACGTTTCTTCAACTCTTGGAAACAAGCCTCACATTCCTCAGTCCAATTGAACTTGGTATCCTTCTTTAATAACTCCATCATAGGCTTCGCAATCTTCGAGAAATTCTCAATGAATCTCCGGTAGTATCCTGCCAGTCCAAGGAAACTCCGGATCTCTCCAACAGTTGTTGGTGCTTCCCAGTTTGTCACAGTGATAACTTTGGTGGGATCTACTGCTATACCTTCTCCGGATATAACGTGTCCGAGGAATCCAACTTCCTTCAACCAAAACTCACATTTGCTGGACTTGGCATATAACTTATGTTCTCTGAGCTTCTCAAGTACTAAACGCAAATGCTCCTTATGCTCTTCTTCATTCCTTGAGTAGACCAAAATATCATCAATGAACACCACGACGAACTTATCCAAAAACTCCATAAACACCTTGTTCATCATGTTCATGAAATATGCAGGTCGTTAGTCGGACCAAATGACATAACGGTATACTCATATAGCCCGTGCACTGTGGTAAAAGCCGTCTTAGGTATATCCTGCTCTCGAATCTTCAACTGATGGTATCCTGATCGCAAATCGATCTTGGAAAATACCTTAGCTCCTTGCAATTGGTCAAACAAGTCATTGATCATCGGCAACGGGTACTTATTCTTAATGGTCACTTCATTCAATCCATGATAATCAACAACCATTCTCAATGATCCATCCTTCTTCTCCACTAGAAGTACTGGCGATCCCCAAGGCGAAGAACTTGGGCGAATAAAACCTTTGTCCAGTAACTCCTTAATCTGCTTCTTAACTTCTTCCAAATCTTGTGCGGGCATCCGGTACGGTCTCTTAGATATCGGCCCTGTGCCTGGCAAAAGCTCAATCAAAAACTTAATGTCTATATCCGGTGGCATGCCTGGCAACTCTTCTGGAAACACGTTCGGGTAATCCTTCACCACTGGTACTTCCTCCTGTACAACTCCTGATAAGGAATTTACTTGTGTCCTTCTCGGCTCATGCCGTGACACATACTTGATTCTTCTTCCTTCTGGGGTGGTAAGCAAAATCGACTTACTGGCGCAATCGATGTTTCCTCCATACTTCAATAACCAATCCATGCCTAATATCACATCCAATCCTTGCGATTCCAAAACTATTAGGTCTGAGGGAAACACGTAGTTACCAATCCTTAATGGTAATCGATCACACCATAGACTAGCCATATATTCTGCTCCAGGAGAGGTTACTAACACGGGTGACCTAAGGGCTTGGGTTGGAAATTTATACTTATCCACAAATCCCCTTGATATGTATGAATGCAATGCACTAGTATCAAAAAGAACAACTGAAGTAAATGTCTTAACCAAAAACTTACCTATTACTGCATCTGGCTGAGCTTCAACCTCCTCCACGGTAACGTGGTTCACCTGTCCCCTGTTGAAAGGGTTCGGCTTCTTCCCTGAGCTTCCATTGCCATTTCCATTCTGGGACTCAGGACATTCATTTGCATAATGTCCAAATCTTGACACTTAAAGCAAGTGATTTGGCTCAGTCTCTCTTGGTCGGGTTGACGGGTTGGTGCGGTTTTGTCCGTTGCTTCCTCCATTCCCATTTCCATTCTTGGAACCATTATGATTATGCGAGCTACCTCCTCCATGAGTATGCTGAAATTGTCCTCCCGGTTTCGGGGTAAAGCATAGCTTCTGCTATGCTCCAGAATTGTACTTCCCTTGACCATACCTCCTCTTGCGGTTTTCAATCTGTTGCTGCTTTCCTTCAATCATAAGAGCACAATCTACCAACTCCTGGTAGTTGTTGAAAGATGCTACCATCAACTGCATGCTCAGCTCATCATTAAGTCCTTCCGTAAACTTCACCGCTTAGTCGCATCTCGTAGTAACGTCATCCGGGGCATAACGTGCTAACTTACTAAAATCCTCCACATCTTGGCTTACGCGTCGCCTCCTTGGCGTAAGTTGCGAAACTCATCCTTCTTCATGGCCATAGCTCATGTTGAAAGCGTGGGCGACGGAAAGCTTGGAAATCGATCCCATGTGATGGTGTCAATAGGGTGTGTGGCTGTGTAATTCTCCCACCATGATGCTGCGGGTCCATCAAGCTGATGTGCGACAAAACGCACTCTCTCCGCATCTGTGCATCCTGCAGTGGTCAGCTCCCTTCCAACCTTGCGGAGCCAATCATCTGCAACAATCGGCTCGGTGCTACTGGAAAACACCGGCGGATTTAGCCTCAAGAAACGAGTCAAATGGTCAACAGGTGGTGGTGGTGGTGGGTGGTTGTTGTTGTTGTTGCCTTGGTTCTGTACTAGTGTTTGAATCAAAGCATTCCGCTGCTGAATCAACTGAGTGATCTCCGGTGGGAAAAACAAATCCAGTGTCGCGTCTCGGAGGCATCTGAGGGTTTAGAGAAGATGAGAATATAGAATAGAATGAGGTCTAGTGAGAAAACACTACCCATATGCACATGAGACAAATGCAAACAATATCACTCCAATCAATTCAAACAAGGGCATACAACGGTCTAACTATCGTTACAAAAGTGCTTGGACTAATCTAGATACAATGGGGGAAATTCTACTACTGTTATGGTGGTCAACTACAAAAACTGCTCCGATGAAGACTCCATGATATCCGCTCCAGCTTCATCAACATAGTCATCATCGCTGTCGTCGGGGTCCGAGTCGGTGTCGTCGATGATGATATAATTATCCGGGCAAGTGGAATCGTCATCATCTCTTCCTGGTGCGGGGTCTCCCATGAAAACTCCGAGCTTCCTGGTTAAGTCGTCATTCTTCTCCACTAGCACTTCAATTTCTTCCATGTAATCTTCATGTGTAGCCCTGAGTTCTTCCTCTAGCTCCTTGATCTTGGTCAAGGCCTTTTGCAGATCCGTCATGCCTGCGCACATCTGGTTCTCCTGACATTGGATGTGTTGGTTTAACTCCTGGATATATGTTGCGATTGATCTATTCCTCCTGGTGCTGATCGTCTCCCATTGCTCATCTCGGCGCCCACAAATCTGGTAGATAGTATCCTTGAGATCATTGCGGTAAACTTCTCCAATACGTCCCATGGTGATGTGGGCTGCCATGCTCTTTCCTAGATTCCAGGTTGGTGCATCAAAGGAAAACTCTATGGGCTCCGTGACTGGTGCGAATGTCCTTCCTGGAACTTGAACTTGAATCATCCAGCGCTCCTCTTCGGGTAAAGTGGCGTTGTAGGTCCCAAAGAAGCTTCAGACCGATGTTCGGGTATCTGGTGACTTCCTTCAAGTGACGTCCAAAGGGTGTACCATCAACCGGTTGCATGAACTTGTTCCTTGCATCCGCCATCCTAAAAGAGTAGAAAAGATGAGGAGTCAGAAATGAGAAGAAAGAGTAGTGATCTAGGGCTTTAGCTTAGTGGTCGTGTCATACAGTTAGCGTGTGCTCTGATACCATCTTGTAGCGACCAGACCTCAAACAGTCTGATCTCTGTGCATCAGTGTCATCTTTGGATCGATAATGCTGACATGCACAGTACTTGAAGGATTTATAACAGAGTAGCAATCACACACTTAGTACATTGAATGTCCCAAAAGAGAACTTATTACAATAAATATGGCTTAAGGCCATCTAATAACGATAACAGCGGAAGGCTTGGAAGATAAGTGAGTCCATCAACTCCAACGGCATCATTGAGTATAGAACCACGACCTAAGGCACCTTACTCGTCGTCTGAAAAGTCAACAACATGAACGTTGCAGCCCAAAAATGGGCCAGCACATGGAATATGCTGGCAATGTAACACATAAAGAGTAATATGAAAGAGTAATGCTATACTACATGCATATATGGCTCGTGGAAAGCTCTATGGTTACAGTTTTGCGTAAATCCAATTTTTCCCTACTGCAAAGGAATAAATTTTATTTAACTATCATGGTGGTTGTTAATCATTGGGAATGGTTGACAGCATTCTCAATCCCAATTAAGCATCATCATTTAAAAACCCAACAACATTAATTAGAGTAACATGATGAGATTCACATGATATCCAAGTACTAGATACTCAAGATGTCCATAACCGGGGACACGGCTAACCGTGATTAGTTTGTACACTCTGCAGAGGTTTGTGCACTTTTTCCCACAAGACTCGATCTCCTCCGTTGGGATTCTCGCACTACATGGTGTTTAAGAAACGGATGACCGAGACATAGTCTTTCAAAAGCGCTTGCACCTTACGAACGGGTAGACCGTACCAACCTACATCCCCTACATCTGCTAGTCTACCACTGTAAGAGTTCGCACGACTTAGTCAACTATGCTAGAGCCCATAGTAGCTTGTGGCTGCACACGGAAGTTTCTAGTATGAATAATCTCATGATCCCTTTGAGCCTGGGTGGCGGTCCAAAAAGAAACAGGCAATCCTGGAATACCTAGGTACCTCAATCCACCCAGATGTGTGTTTAAGTTGCCACCTTAAATAAACCATTAATTAACAATCTCACATTTGTCATGGATACACTCACCCAATCCGCGTCTACTAGCATAGCATGGCATAATAAGCAAACGTAGAGGTAACTCCCAAGGGTTTGATAACAAAACAGGTAATAGGTACTACCTCAACTACTTTCCCAAAACCCACAGTTTAATTAGATCCTAATCTTGCAATGTTTGAGGATTGATCTAATGCAATGAAACTGGGTAGTAAAAGGGATATGATCAAAGTGTTACTTGCCTTGCTGATGATCCGCGAAACCTAGAGATTCAAAGTAGCAAGCGGCGCACTCCGGGTACTCTATCACAAACAAACAAGCACACAATAAGTACTCCTCTAATGCACAGTTAAAACTCAAATAAAAGATCTAACCAGAAAGTTCAACTTAAGAACTCCGGTTGCAAAAAGAATCAAATCAAACGAAGCAACGAAAGTCAAACGACGAAAGAAACAAGCTTCGTTTAATAATCTGGACCTAAGTCAAATTTTAAAGAGGCCAAAACTTGTTTGAGTTGATTATTGGGAAAGAGGGTTTCGGGACGAAACTCTAGGCGCTTGAATCGCCTGATTCCAATAAACGAGCGAAAAGTTATACTAGATCGAAAATCGGATCAGAAATCACGATCAGAAAAATCGCGGAATAAATCCGAGAAAAAGAAAAACGACGAATAGACTAACGAACGAACGTTCGTTATCTGGATCTAAACGATGAACGCGTTCATTAAAACGAACGAACGAGTAAACACTCGCTAAATAACCTAAACCGAAAAAACTATCTAAAAAAACGGATCTAAAAAATAAACCGCGGTTCTTAAAAAATCGCTTGCTAATCGCTAAACCGGCGGCGGATCCGGTGGCTACCACGGCGGCGGCGGGTTCGCGAGGCGGCGGTGGTCGGCGTCGACGGTGGTGACGAAGCGCGGCGCGGCGGTGGCGACGGCTGGCAATGCCGGCTCAAGCGGCTAGGGTTCGGGTCAGGCTCCGCCGCCCCCGCGACTTTTAGTGGCCGGGCCAAGTGTCCCAGGCGGACACGGCCCGGTAGGTCGGTTCGTTTTTTTAAATAATTACACGGAGAAAAACTAACGAAATAAATACTAAACAGACTCCAAAAATCCCGAAATGAATTTTCCCCGGCTTCTAAAATCAAGCCGGACAAGATGAACATTTATTTGGGGCCTAAATGCAATTTTGAAAAATGTGCATTTTTCCTAAATTCAAATAAAATAGCGATAAACTCCACATAAAAATCTTATTTGATTTTTTTATTAAATCTTCAATATTTCTTAATTTTGGGAAAGTCATTTTATTCCCTCTCTCATATTCCCATAATAGAAATAATTGAAGATAAAATAAATAAAATCAAATGATCCTATTTTCAGAATTTGAGAAAACTCAAATATGAAAATAACGAAATCTCCAACTCTCTCCGTGGGTCCTTGAGTTGCTTGAAATTTCTAGGATCGAGCCAAAATGCAATAAAATATGATATGCAAATGGTGATCTATGTATAACATTCCAAATTGAAAATTTGGGATGTTACACTTCCTTATAGATGCAGTCAACCCAGAATATCTGTTTATTGGAACCATTAGATTTTTTTGTAGTTTTTGTCGAAGTGAAGCAAAGAACCTCATATCCCTTTTAAATCATGCAATAGTAAGTAGGTGGCACTTTTGGACGGTGAGAAACTATTCACGTTTAGTAATGAAAATATTATTATGTGAAGAATAGTATACAAATATAAGTACATGAAAAATAAAGTTTAATTACTGTTGTCATATAATAAAATTGGCCATACCTATATATTTACAACCCTCTTATTTTTATTATTATACCGTTCTTTGCTATACATGATAGTTCACTATGAAATTGGTTACACCTTACATGCATACTGACCATACTTTCCTGGCAGAAGCACTTTGACTCAAATTGACACTTTGCAGTTGTGTCGGACACACCACTACAAACCCTGTTGTGTGCATCACAATTCCTAGTAGCAATCGTTATGATGGTGTAATGCGACGAATGACAGAGACAAGGATTCGAGGACAAGATGGTAGATATTGTTAAGGATTCAAGAAGGACCAGACTGATGGGGAACGTTGCATGAAAATCAAAAATAATATTCTACGAAACACCCAAGATCCAATCTAGGAGATGTATAACTACGAGAGGGGAGTGTGTCTACATACCCTTGTAGAACGAACATGTTAGCGTCCCAACACGGTTGACCTAGTCGTACTCTTCACGATCCAATCTGATCTTGTACCGCATGTGCGGCACCTCCGAGTTTAGCACACATATGGCTCAGTGGCGTCCTTTCCATCTTGATCCAGCAAGCGAGGGAGAGGAGGTAGATGAGATCTGAACCAACACGACGGCATGATAGTGGTGGTGGCGGTGAATTCAGCGGGGCTTCGCCAAGCGCTGCATCAAAGGAAACGTAGGAAGAGTTGGGAGAGGTAATGGGCAAGGGTCCAAGGGGTGCTGCCACTGATATGTCTCCAACGTATCTATAATTTTTGATTGTTCTATGCTGTTATATTATCATTCTTGGAAGTTTTACAATCATTTTATAGCAACTTTATATCATTTTTTGGGACTAACCTATCGACATAGTGTCCAGTGCTAGTTGTTGTTTTTTGCTTGTTTTTGAAATCGCAGAAAATCAATACCAAAGGGAGTCCAAACACAGCGAAACTTTTTGGAGAACTTTTATGGACTAGAAGGCACAACTTGGGCCAAAGAAGTAACAGAGGGGTGCCCCGAGGGGGCACAACCCACCTGGGTGCGCCTGGGGGCCCATGTGCGCCCTGGTGGGTTGTGCCCACCTCGGTGGCCTCCCGCACCGCCTCTTCGCCCTATAAATATATTCCAGAAACCCTAGGGGAGTCGACGAAACACAATTCCAGCCGCCGCAAGTTCCAGAACCACGAGATCCAATCTAGACACCATCACGGAGGGGTTCATCGTCCTCATTAGTGCCTCTTCGATGATGCGTGAGTAGTTCATTGTATACCTATGGGTGCATAGAGAGTAGCTAGATGGCTTCCTCTCTCTCTTTTGATTCTCAATACAATGGTCTCTTGGAGATCTATTTGATGTAACTCTTTTTTTGCGGTGTGTTTGTTGGGATCCTATGAACTTTAAGTTTATGATCATATCTATATATCCATGAAAGTTATTTGAGTTTTGATCTCTTATAGGCATGATTATTTATAGCCTCGTGTTTCTTCTTCGAATCTTCGGTTTAGTTAGGCCGACTAGATTGATTTTTCTTGCCATGGGAAGAGGTGCTTTGTGATGGGTTCGGTCATGCGGTGTTCTTTCCCAGTGACAGAAGGGGCAACAAGACATGTATTGATTGTTGCTATTAAGGATAACAAGGTGGGGTCTATTCTGAAATGAATAAATCTTGTCTACATCATGTCATCGTTCTTATTGCATTACTCCGTTTCTCCATGAACTTAATACACTAGATGCATGCTGGATAGCGGTCGATGTGTGGAGTAATAGTAGTAGATGCAGGCAGGAGTCGGTCTACCAAGCTTGGATGTGATGCCTATAGATTGATCATTGCCTGGATATCGTCATAATTATTTAAGGTTTTATCAATTGCCCAACAGTAATTTGATTACCCATCGTGTGCCATTTCTTGAGAGAAGCCACTAGTGAAATCTACGGCCCCGGGTCTATTCTTTATCATATTTGCTTTCCGATCTATTATTTGCCTTTGAGATTTGTTTTTATTTGCTTTTATTTTCAGAGCTATTATTCCAAAATCCCAAAAGTATTTCTCTGCATATTTTATTTGCATCTTTTATTTCGCATGTATTCGAGATCTATTTATCCAATCTATCACAATTTTATCCCGTCAACTTGACAATTTCCTATGCCGTTACCCGTAAGAGGGATTGACAACCCCTCATAAGCGTCGGGTTGCAAGTATTTGTTCTTTGTGTGTAAGTACCATTTACATAGTGTTGCTTGGTTCTCCTACTGGATTGGTACCTTGGTTTCACAACTGAGGGAAATACCTACCGTAGTTGTGCTGCCTCATCCCTTCCTCTTTGGGGAAATACCGACGTAGTTCAAGAGAAATCAAAAGGCATTTCTAGCGCCGTTGCTGGGGAGAAATCATCAACATCTACCAGGTTCATAACCACAAATCTCATCTCCTTGCAATTTACATTATTTGATTTGCCTCTCATTTTCATCTCCCCCACTTCAAAAAGTTTGTCTTTTTATTTGCCTTCTTTTCGCTTGCCTTTTTCTCGTTCGATCTTATGTTTGCTTGTGTTTCCATATGCCTTCTATTTGCTTGCATCTTTGCTTGCTAAAAATCTATTGATATGGATCCTCATCCACTTGCTAATCTTTTTAAAAGATCAAATTTATGATGAACCAGTTGCTAGTGAATTGAGTTTGCTAGATTATCTTTATGAAGTTTTGCCTGAGATCCATGAATCTGAAAATTGTGATGAAGTGTTAAAAGAAGAAATTTATCAAGTGGTTCACGATAGCTCCTTGAATGAAAATCATGATTGCAATGATGTTATTATAAATTCTATTAATTTCAATTGTGTTAATGCTATGCAAAACCCCAAGCTTGGGGATGCTAATTTTGCTATGTCCACTACTTGTTGCAATGATCATGATTGGGGTGATGATTCTTATGATCTTGAAAATTTATTTAAGCCTCATGATGAATATGTTTGCGATAATTTTGAAAGTGGTATTGGAAGATGTCAACTATAGGTAAAAATAATCCCACATATTTTGAGAGTGTTCAATCTAATGAATTTTTTGATAAAAGCGGGTTCGGAGAAGTCATGACTTTAGTTGATGTTAATCCCACTATCTTGGAAGATTATAAAACTTTTATGCATGTGGATCATGAAGAGAAAATTTTATATCATAGCTATATTGTTGAATTCAATTGTGATCCTACATTTAATTATTATGAGAGATAAAAACATGGTATTAGAAATTTTCATGTTACTAAATTACCTCTCGTTATGTTGAGATTGCTATTGTTTCTTTCTTCTTCCTTGCGTATGCTAGATATTTCTTGCCTTGATAATTTGTTTGCCTACAAAATGCCTATGCATAGGAAGTATGTTAGACTTAAATGTGTTTGTCACAAGTTTTATGATGCTCTCTTTGTGCTTCAATTATTATCTTTCATGTGAGCATCATCGAAATCTCAAAGCCTAGCTTAATGGCTAGAAAGAATAGCGCTTGTTGGGAGGCAACCCAATGAATAAAATTTATTTTTGCCTTTTTCTTTCTTTTCTTGAGTGTTTGCACAATTATGCTAATGTTATGATTGTGTTTTTCATGTTTTAATTAGTGTTTATGCTAAGTAAATCCTTTGGGATCATGTTGGGTGATAGTTGATTTGATCTTGTTGAAAAACAGAAACTTTTGTGCCAAGTAAAATAATTTTCATAAATCACAGAAGCATGATAAAATTCTGAATTTTTTACACAAGATTGACATACAAATTTCCTACGTTGTCCTAATTTTTCAGAATTTTTTGAGTTACATAAGTATACGAAGTGTTCAGATTGCTACAGACTGTTCTGTTTCTGACAAATTCTGTTTTATTTGCATCATGTTCTTATTTTGATGAATCTGTGGTTTGTATTGGAGGGTATAAACCATGGTAAAGTTGGAATGCAGTAGATATAATGCAAAAATAAAATATTAATGGGTTTGCAACAGTACTTAGAGTAGTGATTTGCTTTGTCATACTAACGGATCTCGTGAAGGTTTTGTTGAGTTTTGTGTGATTGAAGTTTTCAAGTTTTGGGTGAGATCACGATGGATGAAGGAATAAGTACTAAGAAGAGCCTAAGCTTGGGGATGCCCCATGGCACCCCAAGTTATTATCCAAAGAGAAACAAGCAACTAAGTTTGGGGATGCCCCGGAAGGCATCCCCTCTTTCTTCTAACTGCCATCGGTATTTTACTTGGAGCTATATTTTTATTCGTCACATATCATGAGTTTTTCTTGGAGCGTCTTGTATTATACGAGTCTTTGCTTGTTTTGCTTTTTAGTTTGTGTCATCTATCCTTGCTGGACACACCTATTTGAGAGAGCCAAAATTATGTTATGATTTGTTAGAATTGCTCTATGTGCTTCACTTAAATTTTTTGAGCTATGGAATTGCTCTAGTGCTTCACTTATATCTTTTTTAGTATGGTGTGCTTTAGTATTTTTGAAGAAATGCTATCATGCTTCACTTGGATTTATTTGAGATCTTGTAAAATTCTTGAAGAAATTCTCTCATGCTTCACTTATATAATTTTGAGAGAAGAAATTTTTTATGCTCATGTTCTTCACATAAATTTGTTTGAGCTTATCAAAAGCAACACATGAAAATAGTCCCAAAGTGATAGATATTCAAGAGGGATATAATAAAAATTTTCATGAAGATCATTGGACAAAATAAACTTGATTCTTTGTAATAGTTTTGAGATATGATGATAGTGATATGTGAGTCATTTTGATGAGCAATTGTGCTTTTGTAAGAATATTGGTGTTAAGGTTTGTGATTCCCTATGCAAGCACGAAAGTCAATAGTTATTCAATGAAATTACATCCCACTTATAGTGCATTATTTGGTGTTAGTTATGCTTAATTCTCGCTCATGTGATTTTTGGTTTCTTGGTCGGATGCTTCTCACTCTATTTGCTAGCCTTCACTTGTACTAAGTAGAAATAGTACTTGTGCATCCAAATCTTTAAACCAAGTTTTGCCAAATGAGTCCACCATACCTATCTATATGCAGTATTTCCATGCCGTTCTAAGCAAATTTGTATGTGTCATCTCTAATTTTCAAAATAAATTTCCTTTTGTGTGCTCTTACCGCTCATGAAGCGACACGGGTGGCTAATATTTTCCATGCTAGATGAGTGTTTATTCACTTGTCATTGCATGAGAGTGCGGCGGTAATAGGGATGCCTGATATGTCTCCAATGTATCTATAATTTTTTATTGTTCATGCTGTTATATTATCATTCTTGGATGTTTTGCAATTATTTTATAGCAATTTTATACCATTTTTTGGGACTAACCTATTGACATAGTGCCCAGTGCCAGTTGCTGTTTTCTGCTTGTTTTTTACATTGCAGGAAGTCAATACCACACTGAGTCCAAACGCAGCGAAACTTTTTGTGGATTTTTTCTGGACTAGAAGACACCTATTGGGCCAAAGAAGTACCAGAGGGGTGCTCTGAGGGGAGCACAACCCACCAAGGCGCACCCAAGTGGGTTGTGCCCACCTCGGTGGCCTCCCGCACCGCCTCTTTGCTTTATAAATACCCCAATATTCCAGAAACCCTAGGGGAGTCGACGAAAATTAATTCCAGCCGCCACAAGTTCCAGAACCACCAGATCCAATCTAGACACCATCACCGAGGGGTTCATCATCCCCATTGGCGCCTCTGCGATGATGCGTGAGTAGTTCATTGTAGACCTACGGGTCCGTAGTTAGTAGCTAGATGGCTTCCTCTCTCTCTTTTGATTCTCAATACAATGGTCTCTTGGAGATCTATTTGATGTAACTCTTTTGCGTGTGTTTGTTGGGATCCGATGAAATTTGAGTTTATGATCAGATCTATGTTTTTATCCATGAAAGTTATTTGAGTCTTTTGATCTCTTATATGCATGATTACTTATAGCCTCATATTTCTTCTCCGATATTTGGGTTTTGTTTGGCCAACTTGATCTATTTATCTTGCAATGGGAAGAGGTGCTTTGTGATGGGTTCGATCTTATGGTGCTTGATCCCAAAGGATGTAAGGGGAACGGACATGTATGTATCGTTGCTATTAAGGATAACAAGATGGGGTCAATTTCTACATAAATAGATCTTGTCTAAATCATGTCATCGTTCCTATTGCATTACTCTGTTTCTCCATGAACTTAATACGCTAGATGCATGCTGGATAGCGATCGTCGTGTGGAGTAATAGTAGTAGATGCAGGCAGGAGTCGGTCTACTAATCTTGGATGTGATGCCTATATAATGATCATTGCTTGGATATCGTCATGATTATTTGAAGTTCTATCAATTGCCCAACAGTAATTTGTTTACTCACCGTATGCTATTTTTCTCGAGAGAAGCCACTAGTGAAATCTACGACCCCCGGGTCTCTTCTTTATTATATTTACCTTTGTGATCTATTTTTATTTGATTTTATTTTCAGAACTATTAATCCAAAAATACAAAAATACCTTGCTGCACTTTATTTTGTTCGAGATCTATTTATCCAATCTATCATATTTTTATCCCGTCTACTTGCCGATTTCTGGCGCCATTACCCAAAAGGGATTGAAACCCCGTTTAATACGTCGGGTTGCGAGTATTTGTTATTTGTGGGCAGGTGCCGTTCACGTAGTGTTGCGTGGTTCTCCTACTGGTTCGATAACCTTGGTCTCATCACTGAGGGAAACACCTACCGTTGTTGTGCTGCATCATCCCTTCCTCTTTGGGGAAATACAGACGTAGTTCAAGCAGACATCAATGCCCAGTCCTGAAATGAAAAAGAAATTTACTTTATGTTGTCAAATAATAAATTCCTTGGAAAGTGTTGGTATGGACGGTACCCGTGGATACGACTAGCCGTGGAATGTGAAAGAATGGTGGGAAAAGGAATAAACTTTATTTTTGTTTGGGATCCGCCTACGATATATCTAGCATGGAAAGTGCTGGGAATTACTCGGTCGTTTTCGTTGACGGGAAAAGTATGCCTCTCAAAAAAAATTCTCTCTCAATTTAAGCTTTGAGCTCTGGCACCTCTACAAATCCCTACTTCCCTCTACAAAGGGCATTTCTATTTACTTTATGCAACTTTTATTTTTATTTGAGTCTCCATCTTCTCTTATAAAGCACCAACTTTGGGGTACTATGATCATACTTGAGCATTGGATATAGGTAATATGCGAGTGTGTTTCATGAATGGATCAATGATTGAGCATGATGGGCTAGGGATAGTTTTCTTCAGTGTTGATATTTTGAAAGACATGGTTGCTTGTTGATATGCTTGAGTACTGAAATCTTCATGTCAAAACTAGACTATTGCTTTGAATGATATAAAAGTCCATGTGTCCATGCTACAAAATAAAAGAATATGTGATGAACATGTTAGGCAGCATTCCACATAAAAATTCTATTTTTATCATTTACCTACTCGAGGATGAGCAGGAATTAAGTTTGGGAATGCTGATACGTCTCCAATGTATCTATAGTTTTTTATTATTCCATGTTGTTATATTATCATTCTTGGATGTTTTACAATAATTTCATGGCAACTTTATATCATTTTTGCGGACTAACCTATTAACATAGTGCCCAGTGTCAGTTGATGTGTTTTGCTTGTTTTTTACATCGTAGAAAATCAATACAGAACAGAGTCCAAATGCAACAAAACTTTTTGGAGAATTTTTATGGATCAGAAGACACAACTTGGGCCAAATAAGTACTAGAGGGGTGCCCCGAGGGGGGCACAACCCACCTGGGCGCATCTGGGGGCCCAGGCGTGCCCCTGGTGGGTTCTGCCCACCTCGGCGGCCTCCCGCACCGCCTCTTCGCCTTGTAAATACCCAAATATTCCAGAAACCCTGGGGCAGTCGACGAAACACAATTCCAGCCGCCGCAAGTTCCAGAACCACGAGATCCAATCTAGACACCATCACGGAGGGGTTCATCATCCTCATTGGTTCCTCTCCGATGATGCGTGAGTAGTTCATGGTAGACCTACAGGTCCGTAGGTAGTAGCTAGATGGCTTCCTCTCTCTCTTTTGATTCTCAATACAATGGTCTCTTGGAGATCTACTTGATGTAACTCCTTTTCTGCGATGTGTTTGTTGGGATCCGATGAACTTTGAGTTTATGATCAGATATATATAACCATGAAAGTTATTTGAGTTTTGATCTCTTATATGCATGATTATTTATAGCCTCATATTTATTCTTCAAATCTTTGGTTTATTTAGGCTGAGTCGATCGATTTTTCTTGCCATGGGAAGAGGTGCTTTGTGATGGGTTCGGTCGTGCGGTGTTCTTTCCCGGTGACAGAAGGGGCAGCAAGACACGTATTGATCGTTGCTATTAAGGATAACAAGATGGGGGTCTATTTGTAGATGAATAGATCTTGTCTACATCATGTCATCGTTCTTATTGCATTACTCCATTTCTCCATGAACTTCTACATCATGTGTGGAGTAACAGTAGTAGATGCAGGCAGGAGTCGATCTACTAATCTTGGGCACGACGCCTATATATTGATCATTGCATGGATATCATCATAATTATATGAGGTTTTATCAATTGCCCAACAGTAATTTATTTACCCAACGTGTGCTATTTCTTGAGAGAAGCCACTAGTGAAATCTACGCCCCCCGTCTATTCTTTATCATATTTGTTTTCCGATCTATTATTTGCCTTGGAGATATGTTTTTATTTGCTTTTATTTTTAGATCTATTATTACAAAAACTCCAAAATACTTTGCTGCATATTTTATTTTCATCTTTTGTTTCGCGTTTATTCGTGATCTATTTATCCAATCTATCACAATTTTATCTCGTCAACTTGACAATTTCCTATGCCGTTACCCATAAGAGGGATTGACAACCTCTCATAAGCGTTGGGTTGCAAGTATTTGTTCTTTGTGTGCAGGTACCATTTACATAGTGTTGCTTGGTTCTCCTACTAGATCGATACCTTGGTTTCACAACTGAGGGAAATACCTACCGTAGCTGTGCTGCATCTTCCCTTCCTCTTTGGGGATATATCGACGTAGTTCAAGCGACATCAGCCCACAACGCCTCCCAACCTTTATATAGGCTTGGAGGGGGCTGGTGGCTTGCCCTCCAAGGCCCTAGGGTTGTTGGCCAAAGGGGTAGGAAGGAAATCCCTCCTTTCCTCCCCTACCGATCGCTATCCCCCCTTTTAGGGATCATGATCTTATCCCTTCGGGATGTGATACTATTCCTTTTAAGGGAAGATCTTGGTGCGCCTAGACCAAGGTTGTGGGGACTTTACCCACTAACCAGATTCATGTGGGGCCCCCATGTAGGTGGGCCCCACTCCGAAACCTTCTAGAACTTTCTTGGTACAATACCCAAAAAACCTGAACTTTTTTTGGAACCCCAAAAATTACTTTCCATATATGAATCATTACCTCTGGACCATTCTAGAGCTACTTGTGATGTCCCGGAACCCATCTAGGACTCCGACCAACCTTCGTATTTTCCACTACTAAAATCTCAATACTACCCTAGTGCTATCGAACGTTAAGCGTGCGACCCTACGGGTTCAAGAATCATGTAGACATGACCGAGACTCCTCCCGGTTAACAACCAATAGCGGGACCTGGATGCTTATATTGGTTCCCACATATTCCACGAAGATCTTTATCGGTCTAACCACAATGTCAACGATCAAGGATTCAGTTTATCCCATATACAATTCTCTTTGTCTGGCGATATGTTACTTGCCCGAGATTCGATCATCGGTATCTCCATACCTAGTTCAATGTCGTTACCGGCAAGTCTCTTTACTCATTCCATAATACAAGATCCCATGACTAAACTCATTAGTCACATGCTTGCAAGCTTCTTGTGATGTTGTATTACCGAGAGGGCCCAGAGATATCGCTCCGTCACACGGAGCGACAAATCCCAGTCTCGATCTGTGCATCCCAACAAACACATTTGGAGATACCTATAGAGCACCTTTATTATCACCCAGTTATGAAGTATTCCTCTGGTATCCGGGAGTAGAATGATCTCATGGTCGAAGGAAAGATACTTGACATGAAGAAAGCAATAGCAAATAACTAAACGATCTGATGCTAAGCTTACGGTTGGGTCTACCCATCACATCATTCTCCTAATGATGTGATCCTATTATCAAATGACAACTCATATCTATGGTTAGGAAACCTTAACCATCTTTGATCAACGAGCTAGTTTAGTAGCGGCTTAATAGGGACACGGTGTAGTTTATGTATTCAACATGTATTTAAGTTTCCGGTCAATACAATTCTAGCATGAATAATAAACATTTATCTTGAATGAGAAATATGAAAAATAACAATTTTATTGTTGCCTCTAGGGCATATTTCCAATAGTCTCCCACGTGAACTAGAGTCAATAATCTAGTTCACATTGCTATGTGATTAACACCCAATGAGTTCTGGGTTTGATCATGTTTTGCTTGTGAGAGAGGTTTTATTAAAGGGTCTACAACATTCAGATCCGTGATTACTTTGCAAATCTCTATGTCGTACTGTAGATGTTGCTGCCACGCTCCATTGGAGCTATTCCAAATGACAGCTCCACTATACGTACATTACAAAAAGAAGACACATCCGTGACATTTTGGGCCGAATGAATTTTTTTCCTGTCATGCTTATGACACTTCTATGAAGATAATTGTGAAAAAACCCGGTATCATCATAGATGTGGTGGGCTCCTATTTCTATGACAAAAAATCCTGACGGAAAATGGGCTTTTCGTCCTGTGCGGCCGGAGACGCAGCTGCATGACATTCTTTGGGCCGTCCATGACGGAAAAAACCATGGTAGAAGCGAGGGCGAGGAAAATATCGGGGTGTTCCCGGTTACGGTGGGTGGTCGGGGCCGAGCGATGCACGGAGGTTTGCGCGTTTCTCTCGTACACGCACGCGCGTGGGTGCGAGGCGTTGGGCTCTAACTGAACCCGAGTGAGGCGTTCGCCTACTGAACCCGAGCGATTACCTTTGCGAACGCAGCGTTCTTGAACCCGGCGATCGATCGATGGCTGTTAATCGAACCCAATCAGCGATTCGCCGCTCTGCTGCTAATCAAGCCGATCGATGTTGCCTATGGATGAACGATGGCGTTGTTGGGGGGTTGGATGAGCAGTTCTGGTGGGGGTGGATGAACAGGACCCCGTGGTAGTAGAGCCCGTTGCCGCTGGATGAACAGGAGCCCAATCGATCGAGTCGGTTGGGAGTGGATGAACAGGACCCCATGGAGGGCTGGATGAACAGGACGACCCCGTGGCGGGCTGGTTGAACAGTAGCCGGTGGAGGGCTGGATGAACAGTAGCCCGTGGAGGGGTGGTTGAACAGGACCCCGTGGAGAGGGTTGGTTGAACAGTAGCCGGTGGAGGAGCGGTGGAGACTGGATGAACAGGAGCCCGTGGATAAACATTCGTAGGTGGAGGCTGGAGGAGGTCGACGGTGGATGAACAGTAGCCCATGGAGGCTGGAGGAGGTCGACGGTGGAGATGAACAGTATCCCTTGGAGTTCCGTTTTGTGATACGCCACACCCCTCCCGATGAACATCACCCCCTTTTCGACCGTAGCGCTCCAACACAAGTCCGTTTCCTCCGTTTTGCGGTACGCCACACCCCTCCTGATCAACATGACCCTGTATCGACCGTAGGAGGTCCAAGAGAAGTCGGTTTCCTCCGTTTTGCGGTATGACAGACCCCTCCCGATGAACAGGATCCCGTTTCGACCGTGGATGGTCGAACACAAGGCCGTTTGCTCCGTTTTGCGGTACACTAGACCTCGTTTCGATCGGCTGTTCCGTCTAAGCCGGTTGGCTCCCGATGAACACGACGTATTCCGTTGCCTCCCGATAAACACGAGGCATTCCGTTGCCTCCCCATGAACATGATGACGCAATTTCTCCGTTCCGACCCAACCATGTACACGAGCCCTGGCCGTAAGTATGCGCGAGTAGGCGTCCGAGACCCCGCTCGTATGTACGTACATGGTCGTATTTACTTTCTTGCACCCTGTCCGTTGTACGTACGTGTACATGATATTAACGGGACTGTGTGACATGCTACGTGCGCGCCTCTACTGTGACATGTGCCCTTCCTTACACGGCCACATTTCATCGATGTAGCCTGTAGACAGACCGATCGACCAGTATGTACGTACACGTTCGCGACCAGAATGACAACGCTACGTATGCTTCGACCAAGTGGGTCCCGACTATCAGGTACTTCCTTGCGTGCAAAGATGTAGCTGGTGGGTCCTAGCAGTCAGGGGGCGAATCATTTTTTTGCCCGTAATATGGACGCACTTCCTTGTGTGCGAAGATGTAGCTGGTGGGTCCCAGCAGTCAGGGGGAAACGTTTTTTTGCGAAATACGGTGGCCCATCTGGTGGGTCCCTGCTGTCAGGTGGAGGAATCATTATTTTCCGTGTAATAAGGAGGCACTTCCTTGCTGCGGCCGTGGACCCAGCTGTCAGCCTCTCCACGTACAGTACTCTTTCGATGGAAGTCGTTCCTTGACCGCGTTGACCACGCTGCGCCGAGAGCACCAGGGTGGAGGACGACGGCGAGGCCTAGGAAGGGGACGACGCAGAGCCGGGGAAGACGCGGCAGTGGATGCCCACGCAGAGGGGAGTACGAGGGTTCACTGGTTCGGGTGCGGTGTGAGGCTTCCGTCGCTGCAGGGACTGGCCAGCGGTGGGAATAGTAGGGGGCGGTGAGGCCTCCGCGGCAGACAACCTGCCGACCCACGAGGCAGGAGCATGCGGCACGACCGGCGCTGCTTTGGGAGGCTGGAGCAAGAAGACCAGAGGTTGAAGAAGCACTAAGGCCGTTGGATGGACATCGTATGGTCACTGGAGCTAGAATTGTTCATATTGACTAAGTTGACAAAGCCCACCATCCCCATCAACTTAGTAGGCCCACAAGTCAGTCTCCCACTATGCTAGGTCCCAGCTAGCAGGGGGAGTATTCATTTTTTTGTGCGTAATAAGGAGGCACTTCCTTGCGTGCGAAGATATAGCTGGTGGGCCCGACCTGTCAGCAGGGGGAACATTTCTTTCGCGAAATACAGAGGCCCTTCCGATGGGTCCCAGATGTCAGGTGGAGGAATCTTTATTTTTCACGTAATAAGGAGGCATTCCCTTGTGTGTGGCCGTGGACCCAGCTGTCAGCCTCTCCACGTACAGTCCATGTCCAATGGATGTCATTCTTTGATCAGGTTGACCACGCCACGTCGAGAGCACCAGGGTGGTGGACTACGGCGAGGCCTAGGAAGGGAACGACACGGAGCCGGGGAAGACACGACATTGGTTGCCCACGCGGTGGGGAGTACGAGGGTTTACTGGTCCGGCTTCCGTCGCCAGAAAATAACAGGAGGTGTGGGTGAGTAGAGGAATGGCCTGGCTAGCAATGGAGTAGGGTGGGGAGGTGCGGCCTGTGCAGCAGCACAGCCGGCCACGGGAGGCGGTAGCAGGCAGTCCCATCGGCGCTGGTTTGGGCGGCTGGATCAGGAAGATTAGATATTGAAGAAGCAGCACGGCCGTTGGATTAACATCCAACGGTCACTGCTGCTAGAATCGTTTGTGGACTAAGTTGACAAAGCCTTTCATACACGTAAACCTAGTAGACCCACAAGTCAGCCTCCAACTCTGTCCCAAACAGCATACAACCTGAAATTTCTAGCCAGATTCAAATTAATTTAAAAACCAGACATACCTTAATTTAAATCCAATGAAATTTTACCCGCACAAAAACAATGAAATTTATAATATCAAAATCCGAAAGAAAAAGTACTTTGGAACTAATTGCTTTTTTGTTGTATTTTTTCATTTTACAGCCCATTTATTATTACCTATAGCCCATTTCTTATTACTTATAGCCCATTTCTGGGCAAAATTCATCCCTCCTCGTCTTGAAAGATTTCCGGCCTAGCAGAGTGTAGAAAAGCAAGTAGGCCTACATTGGTTATTCTACAAAAACCAAAATAGCTGGGCTAGCCATTTTCAGAAAGGAAAAAAACAAACTGGGCTTGTCATGTGCTAAACGTCTGAAATAAAAGCCTGGGCTAGACGGGCCACAGCTCCCGAACAACCCAGTTGATACCCTTCTCCGTCCCAAAAAAAACAAATTTACTGCGCGCGCTGGTGGGTCCCTACTGTCATCCTGAGCATGTACATTCATCTCCTTGTTCCTCTCGTTTGTTAACCATGTTGACAACACCGGAGGGCGACGCCACGATGAGCGAACCAAGGCGGAGGACGATGGTGAGGCCTCGGACGGGAAAGAACAGGAGCCGGGGAAGATGCACAAAGTTTTATTGTGCGATGTGGCCACGATGCGTGTGCGGCAGCACAGCTAGCCGTGGGAGGCGGGAGCAGGCGGTCCCGTCGGCGCTGGTTTTGCTTTGGCGGCTGGAGGAAGAAGAGACTGAAGAAACACGACAGACGTTGAATGTCAATCCAACGGTCAAGGTTGGAACAATCGTTTTTTGACTAAGCCGACAGCAAGTAGCATACTTTGTTATATATAGGAAGAAAAGAAAATCTGGGCTCATTCGCCTGATACCATTCCTGAAACTGCGATCGTTCGATCTTGCGTCACAACTAAAACTGCGAGGAAAATCCGTTCGCCTGCCGTCCTCCTCCCAGGGAACGTTCGCCATATAAGTGACTAGCGCCCTTGGTTTTCAACAGAGAGGTCTCGGGTTCGAGTCCCAGGAACTCTCAATTTTTTCCTCCTTCCTTCCTTGCAAAAAAAAAGAAAATCAAAGACTTGAGAAGGCGTACTGAACAAGCTAGTGTACCAGTAAAGAGACGTTGCTGAGTTTTAGAAAAAAGAGAGACGTGCTCCTGTAGCTGGTTTGAATCCCAACCTAGACTATGACTATATATGGTGCTATAGTACTCTGCAAGTAATGAAACTGACATATCCAACATTCGCTTCTCCTCTTCTCTACTTACTCTGCCTAGCATCAGAAGCTCTGGTCGCAGCAACCATGTCTGCTGGCTGCTCGTCCACCTGCTCTTGACGAGCAACAACCAGATATGCGCCAAGTCGCCACCCGTACCATCGCCTGTGGGTCTCATCACACCCCCACCAGCACACGCACCGCAGCCGGTTGCTCATCGCAACCCGCTGCCGTTGGTGTGGTGCCACTGCTGCAAATCACGCAGAGTCATCCGTCGCGTCTCAACCACAATTCTCAACCCTGGCCGAGTCTTCTAAAATGCCCGAATCATGGGGTAATAGTATGTTTAAGTGTTGTTCTGCTGCTTTCAGTTGCTGATTTTTTTAATAGTTTGGTTGATGATCTTCCAATTTGATTCGTGCAGAAAAGGGAAGATTCGTGTGATTTGTATTTACGGGAAGTTCATGTGGGGAATGCAACTTCTGCTGATTATTTGGTTAGTGAGGAATCCCAATACCATCGGGTTGGGGTGTTGGAAAAATGGCGAAGGAGCAGCGGAAGAGGAAGATGCAGAGCGAAGGTTAAAGATGCAGTTCCTCTTATCATGGCCTAACAGCAATAATGAACGGCCTTGACAAAGAATGAGGAGATGAAAGAGCTTGTGAAGATAATGGGCAAAATCGATGTGCTCTGTAGGATGATTGTCTTGTTATTTGCGGTGTATGTAGCACTCATGATGTATTCATTGGCTATGACATGAGCACTTTCTTTGAAACTAGTAATGAATGAAACACATGTAGCAGCGAAATTTGGGCGTAGTGTTGTGAACATCTAATGATTTCTATTAACGAAAATTGGGGGGTATCCCCTTTTGCTCATAAATAAATAAATAGCAGAGGCCCTTTTGGTAATAAATAAATAAATTAGCATAGGCCCTGTCGGGTCAGCTTTGTTCCCATCCAAAGACGTTGAGCAAATTGCAGTCCAACAGCAAACTATGTCATCAAATTCAAGTTTCACAACCAAATATGAGTACAACTAAACAATATTGTCATCATGTTTTAGTCGTCATACAATCACCAAACACAAATCAACATACATAACAAGTGATGTTCTCACAGCAAAATACTAAACAACATGTTCATCAGGTTTCAGTTGTCATAGCAAACACAATTTCACATAGTAGATAAAAAACATCTTCTGACAAGCAAATACGACAAAAGCAATCTAATCATCATCCGCCGCAGCAGCGTCAACATCTTCGCCATGTGTATCAGTCTGAATCGTAATTACCCACAGTGTCATCATCTTCTTCATCCTCAATGTCCTCGAACGTTGGCTTCTTCTTGATCAACTCTTGTATGTCCACAGCACGACATGCAATATTTTCGCTAGCGTCATTGACGTTATGGTTCTCAAAGATATTAGGAACATCTGTGGAATCTTGTACATCGTGAGGCGATGTAAGCATCATCTTGTTGTGCAACTTCATTAAACAAATTCCTCTGCTCAAACCTTTGCAATACTCTCTAGTCATCGCTACGTGCAAATGTGTCATCCAAGAAAAATATTCGTGTTGATTGATTTGCCAAAATAAAAGGATCATTGGTCTGGTATGCCGCCTTGACATTGATGGATTTGAATAATCATAAGCTCTGGGTTTTGCGATCACGGAAAACATGTTATACCAACTACTGACAATGTAGAACCACACCGATGATCCTCGGCTGGAGATATCTTTCAAGGAACAATGTATGTTATGTTAGCATACATTTCAGTTGTCTGTCTGTCGTACGTATCCATGCTCATGATGGCACAGTTTTGTGTCTTCTTGCCTTCGTCGCGTGCAAGGGTGTTGTAGTGCACATCTCCAACAACGCAAGATTCATAATGTCTTAGCCGAGTATCAGGACCCATTGCTAGTGCGTAAAGGGCATCATCAACTGCCTGCCCATCCTCCCACATCTTCTTAACCTATGGTTAGAAAATAGACAAGCTGATCATCTTATGTACTCAATATATTAAAAAAACTGACAGTGCAATTCAAAAGCTTACATGGCTCTTGAACCATTTCGCAAATCCTGCCATAACCAAAGGTGTCAATGTACCTTGGATTTTTCTTGGCAAGAACTCCTTTTTGTAGATGCTGCACAACATAGTGATCGCGTCAAACATCTAAATATATAAGAATGTGCTGCAAGTTTAGTAGATTACGATGTATAAGCTACAGTATTTAGCACTTACTTGATATAAGGTAGTATCTCAGGAAAGTTATTCAACACATACCAAACCATTTTGTCAAAATCTTTAGGTTTGTCCTCTTGTCGACTCTTCCGTGTAACTCGAACAGAATAATCAAAAACATTTAGCCCGGGATTGTCTTCACCCACCTCTTTGATAAGCTGATGAGCTTTTTCAATGTATTTTGAGCAGAATGTCAACACTTCTGTAGCAATGTAGGCCTTTGCAATGGAACCCTCGGGTCTAGCTCTGCTCCTAACATAGCCCTTGAAAGTGCCTACCCGCATTTCAATAGGGTACATCCAGCCATACTGTACTGGACCTCTAAGTAGTGCCTCATCAGGTAGATGAGCAACCAAATGCACCATCACATCAAAGAAGGCTGGAGGATATATCTTCTCAAGGTCGCATAGGATAGTTGGTATCTTGTCTCTAAGACGCTCCAAAGCATCTATCCTGATATTTCTACTGCAGAGTTCCCTGAAGAATAGTCCCAACTCTGCAACTGCTCTTTATAAGTAAGGGCGGCCCAATCCTCTAAGGATAACAGGTAAAACCCTTTGAAGTAGGACGTGGCAGTCATGAGTTTTCAGCCCTTGTACCTTGTTTCCATCTGCACTGACTCTCCTTTCAAGGTTGGAAGAAAATCCATGTGGGAATCTCACACGTGACAGGACCTCGAAAAATTCTTTTCTTTTTACCTTGTCCAAGACATACACAACTGGTGCCATATCCTTCATCTTCCACCTGCAAATCCTTTCTGATACCCAGGTGTGTCAAATCAATCCTAGATTTTAAGGTATCTTTTGTCTTGCCTTCAATATTAAGAAGTGTGCCGGTAATGCTATCTCATATATTTTTATCGATGTGCATCACATCAAGATTATGCTGCAGATCCAAATCTTTCCAATACTCCAAGTCCCACAAAGTGGACCTGCGGGTAAACAATAATCTCTCTTCTGCCCTGCCACACTTCCTTTTCCTGCTGCCATTACCAGGATGGTTTCCTGGTGTAATATGCCTGACCTTCTCTAATTCCACTTTCAACTCATCGGCGGTGAGCCTCTTTGGTGCATCATAGTTTTCATGCTTTGCATTGAACACATGTCTTCGGTATTTTGTAGGACGCGGCTTGTCCTTTGCAAGGAAATGATGGTGTCCAATGTAACAGATCTTGCTAAGTATTGCGTGTAATGACAATGATTCCTATCACAAATAACACATGCATTGTAACCATGTGTCGTTCTCCCTGACATAGTGCCCAAAGCCGGATAATCACGGACGCACCAAATTATAATAGCACGCAGAAAGAAATCAGCTGGTGGGCTGCTATATAGGTCTCGAGTGAGAACACCCCTCCATAGTTGTTGAAGCTCCTCCACAAGAGGCTCCATGAATAAATCAAAATCCTTTCCAGGACTTTCTGGACCTGGGATGAGCAAGGCCATAATGTAGTTTGATTCTTTGGTGCAGACATTTGGAGGCATGTTGTAAGGGATAACAAGCCCTGGCCACATGCTATATGTGGTGCTCTGGTGGCCAAATGGGTTAAATCCATCTGAAGCTAAGCTAAGTCTAATGTTTCTCGGGTCAGCAACAAACTTTTTGTGTTTCTGATTGAAGCTTTTCCACTCACTACCATGAGATGGATGGCTAATTACATTCTGATCTCTGTACTCATGGTTCCTAGAATTCCACAATACATCCTCTCTTGTTTCAGCATCATGAAACAACCTTTGCAATCTTGATATAATTAGAAAATATCTCAGAACATTATGAGGAATCCTCTTCACAGCATCGACATCTTTCCATCTTGATGATTTGCATTTCGGGCATTCACTTAAGTTGGCATAATCCTTTCGGAATAGAACACAATTATTCTTACAAATATGGATCATATCATATCCAATTCCAACTACACGAAGGAAATTCTTCATTTCTTTGTAGGTGTGTGGCAGCTCGAGACGATCTCAGGAAAGATTTGCGGAAAGCAGCCAACATCACATCGAATGATTTGTTGGTCATCCGCTCAGATGTCTTCACCTGAAGAAAGGTGACCATAGCTGAGAATACTGACGGCTTATTTCCTAGGGTGACATCCACGTTGCATTGTTCCAACATGCGGGCCCACCATTTTTCTTCTGCATGTGAAAGTTCAGGAAATGCACGAGCATTCCGTAGCATTGTTTCAATGTTGGTCAAACTCACTAGCTCCGCCACCACCACCTCCTCCTCCTCTTCCACCTGAGCATCGAGTGATCAAGATGGTGATCTGCTGCTTCCACGTAGTCAGTAACATTCACGTTCACAACTTCACCATGATGAACCCACCTAGTATATGTGACCGACATCCCATACAAGTGTAGATGATTTTGCACAGTTGACTAGGGTCTTGTAACTAAATTCATACAACTGCTACACGCGTAGAGCACATCTGATTTTGGACCACCGTACTCAGCTCTGATAAAGTTCATGAAGTTTTCAACCCCCTCGACATATGCAGCGGAGAATCTTCGAGCAGAAGTTATCCAAGTCCTATCCATCTGTTAGACATACAAATTAGTTCTTCTACTAGATATTACAGGAAAAACGTATATGTTTTTTTATGAAGTCCAAAAAAATACCTAGGTCGATTTCTAAAGCTATGGCAAGATATTTGGACGAGCATATCTAAGTAACGAAATATATGTAAAGGTAATTCAGCAAACAGATTTGAGTGCTAAATTATGGCAGGTTGTTTCAAAGAATAATGAGGCCGAGCACACATCCATCGAACTATCGAAGGCCATCGCAGCAACAAAGATCGAGTATAAAATGGTGTAGAGCTATATCACCTAACAGATTAGCTACTATACCATGGCAATCTACGTCACAATAAATATATGGCAGGATATTTTAGCAACTAATCGGGCTTGGCATGCCATCGCAGCTAAGCAGATTAGTGCGCGTAACGAACAAGGAAGCTTCTTAAGCAGAGCATATTGACTGTAAACTACTTTGGCAAACAGTGAGATTAACAGCGTCTATCAGCTAACATTCAGTGCTACACCGACATGCACGGGGCCTCAGCTAGAATGTGTGTACCGTGGGAGAAGCTGACAGCCGTGCGTCTCCGCACGAATGTCGCCAGCGGTTGCGGCGTTGACCGACTTGCGCCTCCACAAGAACGTCGCCAGCGGTGGCGGCGCGGCTAGAGGATGCAGTCTACGACAGTGTACTGTGGGAGCGAGAGGATCACCGTGCGTCCCCTCGACGAACCGTGGCGCCGATGTATCATCGTGGCGGGAAGGGCGGCTTTGGCTGAGCGAATGGAGTGGAGGGGGACGGGGGGAGGGGGGTTTGGGGAATATTATTGGCTAGTTGGCCGAAGGGCGCTTGAATTTGGGATTTGGGGGGAATTTTTTTTGGGGGGGGGGGGATTTTCGCGCGGGGGGTGGGGGAAGTTTGGCGCATGGTTGGTTTCTCCAAATGCAATCCCACGTGTCAGTGAAGAGGCAAGCCAAAGCACGTTCCGTTTGCATGAGCCGTGTGCAGGACCCGAGCGTGTGTGGGTGCAATATGACCATGACGAAGTGCCGTGAGTGTACCGCCTTTTTTCCTTTTAAACTAGGTGCTTCGCTCCCTAAAAAAATTTGGTGCTTCGCGCGTCCATCGGTACTATTACTAGTAATGCAATAATCCCAACTAAAACGGCGCGGCCGGGTCTTTTCCCGCGCGATATGCTGGGAGGTTGGCTTAGTTGGGTTTTTTAGGACGAGTAATGCTACACCTATGTAATCCCAGTTACATAATTAATGTAATGTGAAATGTGTGAGCTGTTGATTGTAGATTGGGGGGAGGGAGGGGCCCACCACCATGAAAATTAGGGAGGAGAGAGAGAGGCAATTTACATTAACCCTTTCGTAGGTTCCCGTAGATGTAGAAAGATGTGAAATGTGTGAATGTGTAGTGGACGTACTATTGGAGTGCCTAAGATAGATTGTGTATGTAGACCCTATGTGTTTATTTACTTCGCATGTTAGCTTTGTCTCGGTTCAATAAAAAGCAGAGTTGGTGATGATGGTGTGCCTGCCATCCTGCAATATAGGCCGTCCGATCTATATCTAATGGATAGGAAGGAAACTATGACAATTTACCCTCACTCTCTCCACATTTGCAGATAGGGCCTTCCTTCGTTCATCCTTTTTTCCCACAAGATCTTGATGTTCCGTGCAACGCACGGGCATCTTGCTAGTACTCCTACGATATATTATATTATTGTGAAAGTTCATATACACCGGCCGAGATTAATTCAAACACGACAGATTTTCATTACATTTTAAACTTTTATAGGACAGAAAAATAAAAGAAACCAACCCTAAACCTATTCTACGGCGGCGACCGATGTCCTCCATCTGTGATCTCCATGTACGGGGGCGGGGTTCAAGACCCGTGAAGTGAAGGTGTGGTCTCCGGTGAGGAAGAATGGAACACGGGAGACGGACCGGCCAGTTGGCACACCATGCCCTGCCGCCTCCCATGCCCTACTCATCCTCGGAGGAGTCCCCGACCTCGGCGGTGCCGGACGTTGGACAGCGGCAAGTAGGACGCGTGGATGACGGTGCTCCCGTCGTCGGCCGCCAGCGTGGCCACCGCTTGTGCGGTTGCGTCCGCGTCCGTCTACGCCACTATTGTGTTGCGAGTGGCGACTTGAGTGAGGGCAGCGACCTCGAGCTTAATCCCCAAAGACAAGCTCTCCTGCAGAGCGTTCGCGCTAGCGGTCATGGCAGATGTGGTGCCAGGTAGCAGGACCATGCGCTATGGTGTGGAGGTTAGGTGGGCGTTGCCGCTTTAAGTAGCGCATTTCGGTGAGGCCAAGCGTCCGGGTGCGTCATTAAGACACCGGAGTTGGTTCCTCGGGCACCAAGCCTCTTAACGACGGCATACGAACGGACGGCATGAATGCGGGCTGCTGGCGCCGGCTAGGAACGCACCGCGCGATGGCGCGAGGGACGAGGGTTTTTTGTGTGCCAGAGTAGTCAGCTGCGGTCGTGGCAACGTTGGAGATGCCCTTTGCTCACATGCGATCCCCACCTGTCATTGAAAAATCAAAACGACCTTGCATGGTCTCAGGTCCTGGGGATGCAGTTGGCCGCGCTTCACCACTCCACGGACGCGTCGCGGTGCGCGCACACTTCGGCACCCCATGCATCCTCGACGAGTCGGGTGTTGATCTGCTGGTTGTGCCATAGCACTAACGCCACCCTCGGCACAATGAAACCGACCATGTCCAGCGATGATGAGCATGTCGCTCACCGCGGTCGCTGTGTCGAGAGGCGGTGCTGGAGCTGTGCCACGTTGTTGGCCCCCATGACCCACATGAACGGTTGCCGGTGGCGAGGAACTCATGGGCCAGCTCCTTCATTGGACTAGTCTACGCCACGTCGTCCCGACAGGTGTGCCCCACAAGTCGGTTTCCCTGTTTTCCCGGCCATATTCGAGCGTCAGTGCTCCGCGTTGCGCATTAGGCGCAGCAATTGGTTTTGTGCCTTGGTTCAAATGTGGTACATTACCAAGTTGTTATCCTAGCCCCAAGTGTGGTGGTTTTGGGTACGGTACCACCATTTTCCTTTTCAAGTAGTGAAGCGTAACACTTGATTAAGTAGCCGGATGGTGTGCTAAATGTAGGTGTCCGACTGTTTGAAAGAATAATTGAGGTGTGCCCGGTCCGTGCCCGCATTTAGGGGTCCAACTTACCATGTTCCGGCAGTAGTAACTATACTAGTCCCTGCGTACTCCCTCTGTTTTTATTTACTCCACATTTTAGCTTTGCTCAAAGTCAGACTTTGTAAACTTTGACAAAGTTTATAGAAAGAAATAAAAGCATATACAATAACAAATCAATACCATTAGATTCATTATTGAATATACTTTCACATCATATAGATTTTCTATTGTAAATGTTCATATTTCTACTCTTACTATCAAGATGCCCATGCGTTGCACGTAACATCAAGATGCATTTGTATGACTAGTTTATCTTGTGATAGAAAAGGATGAATGAGGGAAGGCCTTATTTGCAAATGTGGAGAGGTGTGTGGGTACCTTTTTGCAAAATTGCCATAGTTTCCTTCCTATCCGTCAGATATAAATTGGACGGCCTATATTGCAGGATGGCAGGCACACCATCATCACCAACTCTATTTTTATAAGAGTCCGTCCGATTTATATCTGACGGATAGGAAGGAAACTATGACAATTTTGCAAAAATATACCCACACCCCTCTCACATTGGCAAATAAGGCCTTCCCTCATTCATCCATTTCTCCCACAAGATAAACTACTCATACAAATGCATCTTGATGTTCCGTGCAACGCATGGGCATCTTGCTTGTGTAGATAAAAAGCAGAGTTGGTGATGATGGTGTGCTTGCCATCCTACAATATAGGTCGTCCGATCTATATCTAACGGATAGGAAGGAAACTATGACAATTTACCCGCACTCCTGTCCACATTTGCAGATAAGGCCTTCCCTCGTTCACCCTTTTCTCCCACAAGATCTTGATGTTCCGTGCAACGCACGGGCATCTTGCTAGTTTTCTAAAAAATTGGTCAAATTTTATGAATTTTGACTTCAGTCAAACCTAATATGCAGAGTAAATAAAAGCAGAGGGAGTATCTAACTCCGTGACCAAGACGGAAGGGAAAACGAGACAACTTATTGTTTATTTGAGCCGTTCAAGTATAATCATGTGGCATTGCTTATTTCTCATTCCTCTCCAACCCTCTTCTCCATCGATCATGCCGCCCTTCAGTCGAGTCCATCCTCCCGCATGCCTCATTTGAACATTCCGCCGAGTATCACTCGCATGTGGGCCTAGACCATGCTTGTATTTCCAGTGTTGTAATTTGTCCGACATGCATACAACCAAACGGTTTGTTTAAAGTTTCACATTGCCTCCATTACGTGTCGCTTTCCATCTTAGTTTTGACATCCCATTCGGTTCATGCCCCAACACATCTTGACGAGATCGATTGATGTTGAGAGATCAATTACGTGTCGTGCAAGGAGATAAAGGTTTGGTCTGTTTCTATGATAGAAATGACCCATGGAGGGGGAGGGTGGTGGGGATCAGAGGGAGTATATTGTAAGTTCATAAGCAAAACGAACGTATTGTACCCACCCTAGTCCTCTTTCAATCGATCTCCGGACCCCGAGATGAAATCGAGAGAGAACGAGTGGGTGTATGTGTGATACCTAAGGCGGATTCAAAATTTTGAACCGGTGATGATAGCATCCGCAAATCATATATAAAGGGTATTCAATGTTCGTTTCGCTTTTGAACGTACAATATACTCCCTCCGATCCTTTCTAGTTTACATATAAGTTTTATGTGTAGTCAAAGTATCTCTACTTTGATCAAACTTACAGAAAAAGTATCAACATTCAACAACACCCAATCAATATTGTTAGATTCATATGTACTCCTAGATTTGTATTCACACAGAGATGGTTTCCAATTTGTTTTCAACCACGTGAATATGCTTGTTCTCGTGCATGCTCTTCCTACTAGGATTTCGCCACGTATTGCCAGTCCAATAGTAACTTTTTTAAGCTCCCTATCCAATAGTACTAGTGGAGTACTGACAACATCTATAGTAGAGTATGCAGTGCTCATAGTACTCCCTCCTTCCATTTATATAGGGCCTAAGAGCAAGTACAATAGTGGGCTTATAGCCCGCTTACATGGCACTTTTGCCTATGTGGAGGAGAGATGTGAAAAAGTAAGGGGAGTGAGCTCTCATGCAAGAGCCTAGCTATATACGCATTCCTAGGTAAATACAATAAATATGAAGAAATAGATAGAGAGGAGATGGAAAAAGTACTAATACAATAGCCAACCTTTTTTTTTTTGCGGGAAATAGCCAACCTTATAGCCCACACTATTGTATGGGTGCATATAGATGATGGCTATAGATGACATGGCAGTTCCTTATAGCCATCGGCTGGCTATATTATTAACCATGCTCTAATGCGTTTTTCAAAACCACCTTTGACTATTGACAAGATTAATAGTACATGAGATGTATAATGTGAAAATTATATCATTGGAAGCTCCTTTCACATACGAATTTGACCGTATGCTTTGTGTAAGTTGCATGTCATATATTATTACTCTAACATTTGGTCAAAGTTCGCCTCGGAAAACGCATTAGGCCCTGTATAGTAGATGGAAGGAGGGAGTAGTAGTGCAAGTGTATCCTATGACGTAGGTATCCGTGCCTTACCCTCCCTTTCGGTCACTTACTGGCAGACCCCATGCTTGCTAGGCCCCGCAAGTCAGTTACTCAATGGGTTCGGCCACGTAAGGGGGATCCTTCTCCATAGTATACTCCCTCTGTTTTTATTTACGCCACATAAAACGGAGGGAGTGGTAGTATAAATGACGTGGGCGGGGGAGGGGGAGGGACGTCGGTTTGCTCTCAACTGCTGTCCCACAAGCGAGCGAAAACGCAAGACGAAGCGCGTTCCATTCGGTGAGCGACGTGGAGGGTCCAGCGTGCCGGGGTGCAACGCGAACGCGACAAGAGCGATGTACAGTCAAAACTGGTTAATCGTTCGTCATCAGAACTACTATTCACACCAGAACCTTCGCTGCTCGGCCTACGCCAGCCACTGCCCCAAAACCACACCTCCTCTCCTGTCCTTTCCCCCACCTTTCGATCCCCTAGCCCGCATCAAGCGTCCCCTAGTTCGCCGGAAAGCCATGGTGCGCCGCAAGATCACGTACTACAAGATGCTGACGCCGGAGCGCCGCACAGAAATCACGGCGGCGGTCGGCGCCACAGACCTCCGTTCCTAAGCTCACTTTGCGGCGGGCCAATCCCAGAGTTCTCTGGAGCCAAGCTACGAGGAGGAGGAAGCCGATCCGATGTTCATGGCGGAGGTCGCGGAGAAGAAGGCCCCTGATGGGTATGAGACGATGGACGTCGACTTCGTGCCAGCGTCCGGGTCCCCCATGGTGCAGGCAGACCAGCGGTTCAACCTGGCGATACTAAAGGAGGACCGGGAGGCAGAGGCTCAACTCGACGTGGAGCGCACGCATGCCGCTGCCATCGAGGCTCTCCTGCAGGCGGAACAGATGTCGTGGATGTGAACCGGGCGACGGAGGCTCAACTTGACGCGGAGCACGCGGATGCCGCTGCCATCGAGGCCCTCCTGCAAGCGGAACCGAACGTCCTGGACTTGAACCGGGCAGCGGAGGCTGAACTCGACGCAGGAGCGCGCGAATGCCGCTGCCATCGAGGCCCTCCTGCAGGCCGAACCGTACATCCTAGACTTGAACCAGGCGGCGGAGGCTCAACTCAATGCGGAGCACGCGGATGTCGCTGCCATCGAGGCCCTCCTGCAGGCGGAACCAGACGTCCTGGACTTGAACCGGGCGGTGCTCTCGTCCGTGCAGAGCGCCCGCACGCTCCACGTGAACGAGTAGCTGGAGGCCGATGATAACCACGGTGCGGAGACACACGTCGGCAACTACGGCTGGTTCGTGCCGGCAGCCAAAGACGACGAGGTCGTCTTGTTCCGCGAGCAGTGATAGTTTTTCTTTATGTTGTTGTTTTTAGGGATCTTTTGTTGTGTAAAAACATATATTGTGATGCAAGTCGCCTGACTTTCATCATTTGGTTCAGTCTACCATTCCAGGCGGTTGGATGAATATCCTCCGTCTCCTAACCCTTCTTCCTCACCTCTTCTTCTTCCCCAACAGACCACCGCACGGGCCGTATGGATCCTCCCCAACATGCAGTTGGATAAACATACCATATGAACGAAAATTATGTGTCAGTGGTAGGATGGCTGAGTTTGGTTTGTTCACATGCGGTAGCACGTGTCAGTGAGGGTGCGTTCCCTTGGTTGGATTTGCTGCGTGCAGGAGCGACTGTGTGAGGGTGCGGTGCGACCGCGGCATGCAGGAGCGACCGTGTGAGGGTGCGGTGCGACCGCGGCAGCCGTGCTCAAGTGTGCCTCCTTTTAATTTTGAAAACTTTAGGAAAGCTTGGCAAAAATGTGTGTCGAAGTATGGCAATGCAAGGCCTAGACCAAAACAGGATACAAGTATGTATGTACTAGGAGTACTAGTGTTAAAAAAGAAAGGCGGGGTTTTCCTTTGCGGGATTAATCGATACAAATCCTCGTTTGACGTGTCAATTAATGCGTATTTTTTTCTCCAAATCCCAAAGAGCTAACCATCTCACTCCTCATCGCTTGATTAATGTAGCGCCATGCAAACCAACCTTCTCACTTATGCATGCATGCAAGGGTATATGAATGTCCTTGGTTGCTAGTACGAGGCAAACCCCATAAATTTTGCCTCGATTAGTGTTAGTGGCCTTTTACAATTTGTAATTTTGATATACTGGCCTTGTGTACAACAAAATGGAGGTAGTAACTATTTGACTTCCTTCCCCATTGCGGTGACGTTGATGATATCTCGAACGTTTTGGTTGGCGAAGTGTGTTCGACGGAGAACACCATTGAGGGAGACCACGGTAAGTCGTTCGCAAGTGCCACCTGCAAGCCGACACAACTGCCTTATTTGCATCCAGGAAGTCTATTGAACCAAAGGAGGCGTAAATTTACTAGTACTACTAGTACACAATAGCGTCGTCCATCCAGCTTAGTGTGGTGAGGTGGTTTCTCGAAGAAGACGATGGAGAAGCGGAGTCAGCGAAGAGTAAAATGATGGTTGCTTCGTCCGTGCTTTGTGACTTGACGCCTCACTGCTTTGTGATTTGTGATAGAAGGGACAAGGGAGTAGACTCTGTGCTTTATACTGTACATGCGTCCAAGAACGGGAGAAAGAGGAGAGACATTGCATTTTTCTATTCCTTCAAACAATCAATCAGGGAGCTTCGGTTCCATCTTTTTGGCTTTAGCAGCACCGTCCACAATGGTTCCCATCGATGCCAAAAGCTATTTTCACATTTGGCTACATATTGTGGATGCCCTTAACCGTACCACTTGGTTTTGCTCCTGTGTGCTATCTATACAAATCTCAATTATATTGATGTAAAAAATTATAGAATCAAGATTAGTAAAAAGGAGGTGATTTTGCCGCGCAGATGGTGGGGGAGGTTTCTTATTTTTAGAGGATGTTGGCCTGGCGGTTTGCTAGCATGCGGTCCCACGTGTCAGTGCTTTACCAAGCCGATCCGCGTCCCACATGAGGCAGAACAACGACAGAAGCAACATGTGGTTAACTTGAAGAAGATGAGGGAGAAGCGGATTCAGCAACAAGTGAAATGATGGTTGCTTCGTCCCTCCAACTTTTTTTAGCATTATTACTTCGTCCCTCCAACTTAACTGCGGGAAAGGTGCAGCTTTGTGATTTGAAGCCTCATTGCTCATTACTACGCCGATGCCATGACTGGGGTGCTTCACCCCTGCTGCTCTGCACTGTATTTCGGTATGTCACGTGGACCCGATAGCTTGATGTCCCACATGTTGGCGAAAGGGACTAGAAAATTTATGAAAGAGAGTGCTCCACTCTTACGACGGAGGAGTACACGACACGGAGGCCCAGTGAACTGTTACTTGTACTGTATAGTAATATAGTACTATAGTTTTGTTGTTTCGCACGATCCATCAATACAAACCCGATTAAACAGGAAAGGGCGGGATTTTTCCCGTGCGGTAAATGATACTGGCCATACATTTCAAAGGCAATTTTAATGTATGCAAACTGAATAATTAAGAAACAGTATGATAGCTAGTAAAACTAAAAACACATATGATTTATTGTGTTAGAGTGTAGTAGTAGTGTTGTATTGCATAGTTGTTAGATGTAACATGCGAGAACGTGTAGATATTTAGTTTTGGAGGGCCTACAGAGAGAAAAGCGTAATACAGTCAAAGGACTTTAGAATACGCACATTACGGTCACTATATACGTTTTGCGGTGATTATACGGTCACTTGCTCACCGTTCAACATCGGATTGCACTCTGTTGACCGGCCAAATAGTCTGCATGGCACCATGTTGACTAGTTAATTTGACCATGTTCCTTGTGGGTCCCACCTATTAGTTCGCATAGGAAAAAGGTCAGATAAACACAAATTTACGCAGGCACGACAAGACTCCAACCCGTGCGCGGGAACCACATGGTTGTGTATGTGTCTGTCAGGGCCTGATGTGTGATCATGCATGTTTAGGTTCTGCCTTGAGCGTGAGAGTGTGTGTTGGTCGTGTGGTGTGTGCATGCATGCGTGCGTGTGTGCGTGTGAGTGTTGTGTGCATGCGTGGTTGCGTGTGTACGTGTGAGCATTGCGTGCATGCGTGGCTACATGTGTTCGTGTGAGTGTTGCAGGCATGCAGTTCGTGTGCATGCGTGCGTGTGTGTATAATCACCACACCAGCTCCTACGTGTTAAAACAGACGGCTCAGCATACCAATACAAGGCCACCTTGTCTGCTGTGCCCGCGGTCATGACTCCGAACCACTGTCCAATATTTTTTTGTCGTTTGTTTTCATTCTTACTAGTAAGATGCCCGTGCGCTGGACGTAACATCAAGATGCATTTGTATGAGTATTTTATCTTGTGAGAGAAAAGGACGAAAGAGGGAAGGCCTTATTTGCAAATGTGGAGAGATGTGTGGGTACCTTTTTTGCAAAATTGCCATAGTTTCCTTCCTACCCGTCAGATATAAATCGGACGGCCTAGATTGCAGGATGGCAGGCACACCATCATCACCAACTCTGTTTTCTATTAGAGTGTAGGGTAGATACAAGCCGATAGGTGGGCCCAATGGTAGTGAGATAATTTGATGCAACACTAGAGGTTCCATGTGGAGCGTTTAACTGGTCAACTAGTCGTGTCTTGAGAAAATACAGAGTTGTACGGTGAGCTCGTGACTATATAATAACCACAAAACGTAAATGGTGACCGTAATGAGTGGATTCTGAAGTCCAATGTACGTATCGTGCTTTCGCTTCAAATACAATGATCGTCATTGTATATATCGCGAGAGAAAGATGAAACATGCGTGAATGTCTTTGAGGCGTACTTTTAGAGGACACGGAGATAGTTTGTGCGTACGTGAAAGGGGCGTAGAGGGGGTGTATGCGATGGAGAGAGATATGCTCTTTGTTTCTCTTTATTATGACTAACTTTATATATAGTATAAAAATATAAAAATTCATAGTGTGGAATAAATATCATTGTGGGCACCATGCAATGCAAATTAACGTTCATACTCCTCCATATAAATTTGTAATGTTGCATATATGTAGACATTCTAAAATATTTTTTTGGCCACACTTTATTCAAAAGGAATGTTGTATGCGAAATAAACATGAAGAGAGGGCTTTTTAGATCAATGGGGTGTGTGAATGTGTAGTTGATGTATTTGGCAGGGCCTGGAGAGGTATGTGTGTGTATTACGTATTCGAGAGAGGCATGGATAGAAGGGCCGGCGGGGGGAGGGGCGCGTGGGAGAAATAGCACGACAAATGAGAGAGGTCTAGAGAGAGAGACGAATATGATGTCACGGCGAGAGATTCCCTTGAGTGTGTATATGCAAGGGGGGAGGGGATAGAGGCACGAGGAGAATTTTTTTGTGTGTGGTGTCTGTGTTGGCATGTGTTGGTTTGAGAAGATAACGGGACCTGGGGGCAGAGTGTGTGTCACCGCGTGAGGTCCGGTGGGCCGAGGTGAGGCCCTTGGTTCGGTTCTGTCCTGCGCCACATTGGTCAGCCCGTGACGCATTTAGGGAGACCCATGGATGACTAGTCGTACAAGACAAAGATAGCAGAATCGTGAAGGACTCCGTGTCCACTAACAAAGCTGGCTAGGATTTGTAACCCTAGGTCCTCGGACTAAGGTAACCCCTTATCTATGATATTACTATTCATCCAACCTAACTTTAAGGGGCATCCTACAGAATGCTCTGCTAGAATCATACTCGTTGATTAGGAAGAGAGGTGTGAGACAATGCGTGAGAGACATGCCTAAAGATAATGTGTGTACAGGAGACACGTAGGTAGGTCTATGTATATAGAAAGGGTCGATGGGAATTGTGCATGTGTATGCTTGTGAGATGAAGAGTGCTTGTGATAAAGGTTAGTGAAAACAGTCGTAAATGGTTACGAGAGGGAGGGAGGGTTATATTGAGAGCATGTCTGCGAGAAAGACACCTCGGGAGATAGTGTGTGAGCACGTGTGAGAGACCACCGATGGAGAGTGAAACTACACGTAAAAGACTGATGTACACATTGATTAAAGATATAAATTGTATCCAAATATTAGGATGGGATCATGATATTTGCAATTCGCATAAGGAACGGTCATTGATCCATCAGACATCTAGATTCTATCTAATTTGAGCATGTCTATGTTATTATTCGACATAATTGATCCACATAGTTAGTATTTTGAACTCCAGACAATGCATCGCTTTAGCAATCGAATATAAACATGAGGAAAATTCATGTTGCGTGTGTAAAGCACATTATACATACAAAAGTTACACAATAAACATTATAAATAGCTAGCTATGAACTAGCATACATTTGAATTCAACTTAAGGTAGTTTAAAAAATTCGAATTCGACATGAAGTCCATTCAATTATTTGAATTCGATATCATGGCATTTTTAAATCATACCTAAATTATGGGGGCACCAATCTTTGCTTTGCTTTTGTACATAATAGCATATATAGTCGTGTACGAAATAGATTCAAATTTAGCTCCTCCATTCCAAAATAATCGTAGTTATAGGATTTTCAAGTGTCAAAATTTAAAAAAGAAGCAGATAATTTAATGAGGTTTTCAAACATACAAGGTCAAATTTAACGTTGTCTATTTAGATCAATCCTCAAAGTTCAAGAGTACTCTAAACGTGAATGCTTCTATTTCAAAATTTCGAACGAAGAACCAAAAGAGCCTCTACTCGCCCGAAACCGCATGAGACCAACGTTTGGTAGTGGAAGGAAATTACTTTTCTAACTCCGACCCATGAAACCTACCGGCCCGACGTCCAAATGTCTAACCGGGGTAGGTTTGTAGCTTCATCTAGACGCCACACAACCGCCTCCGAAAAACATTCATACACAATGGCCGCCTAAGCACACATGCGCGCGGCCGAAATCACTCCCGCCCACTAGTTGGGACAACTGGGATTACCATCCTACCCCCGACCCGCAGTAGGTCCGAAATTTAAGAGGGGGGCAAAGTTTGTACTTTCCCCAAATTTCAAACAAGCGCGTCCCATCTGTCCAAAAAAGCCAGAAACAAGCGCGTCCAGACCGAAACTTGGTTCTCCCTTAGCTCCCCCCGCCCCCCGTCTGATTCCCCATTCATACTCCATGGGCGCCAAAACTACCTCTCCACCAGTCGCGAATCCCCGGCGTCCTCCGTCCGCCACCCCATCCCACCGATCAACCGCCACCCTCCTCCATCACGCCGGAGCCGATACCCCGACGTCGTCGTCCACCGCAACCTCGCCCTCCATGGTAGTTGAAGCCGAGGCCGAGCTGTCCGTAGCCGAGCCAGTTCAACCACACCGTCCTACGCCTCGCCGTTGCCGCTCCAACTTCGCCACCGTCCATCGCACCAGAGATGTTCCTGCTACGCCGTCCTTCGCGCGGCTCAGATCTGCTTCCCCTCCGCCGACATACGGCCACGGCAACACAATCAACAATTTGTCCATGGGTTCGTCCAAGGCTGCACTCTCCTCCAAAACATCCGTTCCCCAAGTAAAAAGAAGAAAATCGCCGCGACATATGGAGGACATAACACTGGCAACAGGAAATGGTACTCCTCTTCCCTTATTCATGCAAATCTTACGTGTCTGCTTGCACGGTATTCATCCCACAGAAGACACTAGTTGACCGCTTCTTCTTGATATTAGATATTCCTAGTAACTCGCGATGCACAAGGTTTCTCCTCATATACTATTTCACCTTAGCTAGAGGTCTGTCGCCCCCTGGATTTCAATTCTTGGTCAGTTGATTCCTAATTAAAGGAATCATTCCCTGGAGGAATAGGCGCTAGTCCGCTTATTACGCCTGGGAAACAACGCCTCGGTGTTTATCTTAGGGGTGTGTGGGGCCTAGAGCTGTTGGCGCCTGATCTGGAGGTCGGCCGTGATTAAAGGGATGGCCGGGGGGCGCTGCCAAGCACAGCGGTGGTTTGAGGTCGAGGGGAGGGCGGGGCCGTGGAGGTAGGGGTCTGGGCCGGTGGTCACTGGCAGTTTGAGAAAGATCGTCAACAGTGACTGGTCGGAGGTAGACGAAGGCCATCTTCCCGTTCCTTATAGATCAGACAGTTCAGAAAAAATCGACTGACTATTTATTTTCAATCGACTGTTATTTTGATAGGACCACATGTGGTGGTGTCCTGGAGGAGTACCTGCATTTCCCAGGCATCCCTGTGCTCATATATTACAAAATCATACGGAGTAGAATCTAATTTTGTTTGCCATGCAATGTTCTAGAGCTATCATATGTCTCCTGTCATTTATTTTTCAGCCACACTGCTATACGCTACTTTTACGATTGCACTAGTTCTGCACACACTTCACCCATACTCTCACTATTGTGTTTTTATGCAAGTGTATTTTAGACTCTGCTGCCTTGACAGAAGAAGAAAAGAAAAGAGAGAAGTCGCTCCTGCTTGCTTCGCGGGTAGGCAAGACACGTGTTTTCGCTTTAAAGGTTGGATGTTCAACAGATGGAGACAGTAAACGTAGCTCTAGAGTTGATGATCACGCTCGCCGTGAACCACCATCCCAGGTGCTTGCTTTAACTTCACGGTGTCATATGTGGTTGCATGTTGCATATGGTGTCTAGCTTGTATTCGAAAGGCCGAAGTCGGTCTTTATTAAGATAAGGTAAGATATTTTTTTTACATGAACCACCATCCCGGGAGCACCAAAAAACAAATAGCTAGTCAGGGCACTGGCCGAGCCAGTGACAAGCCCAGCACATACATGCATCACCTGGAAGCCAACTAAAAAGCCACGATGGTGGCGAAGCAGCCCGCCTCCCACCAGGCTCTCAAGTCCTAGATGAGCATGCTCACCACTCCAGCCGGATGTCTAGCTTGTATTGCTTCCAATTTGGTTAAATTGCATTAGCTTAGCTTACACATTATACCTTCGAATATGGCAGGCCTTCCTATTTTTGGTACATACTAGTACATATGTCTATTAACCATGTTCTTACATCAAACTAATGTTATTACATCAAACTAATGTTCTTGTGTATCCCTCATCAATCACTTATGATGAGGCGGTCAGGCCAGTGGACTACTGTGAGAAAAGATCCTCATTTAAAGAATGCAGCGTCAGCCTCCCCACACGATTCTCAAGAAACAGCAAGACGAGATGAAGATAGTGAATGTAGCTCTATAGTTGATTACCGCATTTCCCCTACACTAGCATCGTAGGTGCTTGCTCTAACTTGGTAGCGTGATATGTGGTTGCATGTTGCATATGGTGTCTAGATTGTAATTCTTCCAATCTGGTTAAATTGAATGTGCTATTCTGCTTAGTTTATACATTATACCTATTAATGTGACATGCTTCCTATTTTTAATACATAGTACATCTGTCTATTAAGCATGTCCTTACATAAAACTATTGTTTTTTTGTATCCCACATCAATCAATATGATGAGACACCTTTAGTATATGCACTGCGATATTAGTTGCATCTTTCATATGATTTATAGCATGCGCTGCTTCTAATTTGTTGAAATGCCATTTATGATGGGACGCTTTTAACTTTGCAGAGTCATATTGGTTGCATATTTCATACGGTGTCTAGCTTGCATTGCTTCTTATTTGTTGAAATGGCTTCTGCTTAGTTTACACAAACAGTTGTGAATATGCCATGTTGTCCTGTTTTTCGTACATATTCCATCCTGGTATCATGTGTTTGCCTTACATCAAAGTAGTGATTGTCAGTATCATGCACGAATGAGTTCTGAAGAGAATTTTATTGCTTTTTCTTGTCAATTTTACTTGACAATTCAAAATCAATAAAGCGGAAGGAAGTTAGCAAGGCAGTGGATAAAGGTGCTCCTTCCAAACAGAGGGCCTATACAGTTTCTACTCCTCCATCCCCCCCAAGATGATTTCCAAGACAAAACATGCATAGACACTCAACATAGCTGTGTTTATGATGAGCACGTATCCCCTAGTGCACCATCACCGGTGCTCCCTCTAACTTGGCACTGTTATATGTGGTTGCATGTTATGTGTGATGTCTAGCTTGTATTGCTTCTAATTTTGTTGAATTCCATTTGCTTACTTTACACATTATACTTGAATAAGACACGTGTTCTTGTTTCTAGAACATACAATATCTGTCTATCACACCATGTTCTTACATCAAATTACTACTGTTGTGTAACCTGCAACAATCACTTATCATAAGACACGTTTGACTTCGGAGTGTGAAATAGGCTACACGAGCTGCAGAACAAGCCAAACAGAAACCAATAGCTGCCACCAAACAAGCAGAGACAGCCCTAGTTGTTGCAACACCTTCCACGGTACCACCAACTGCACGAGTTACTCATTTGTCAACTCAGCTAGCAGCATGTTCCCAAGCTCCCTTGCCACCTGACACTACTTTCGAAGCACTCTTAACACAAGACGAGTTGGCAAGATCAGATGAACTTTGTGAGCTTCAACAGCAAGAAGGTAGTTGCTGGAGTCAAGTTACAATTGCATGCTTCTTTTGTTGGGGAACGTAGTATTTCAAAAAAATTGCCTACGATCACACAAGATATATCTAGGAGAAGCATAGCAACGACCGGGGAGAGTGTGTCCACATACCCTCGTAGACCGAAAGGGGAAGCGTTTAGTAACGCGGTTGATGTAGTCGAACATCTTCGTGATCCAATCGATCCAAGTACCGAACATACGACACCTCTGCGTTCAGCATACGTTCAGCTCGGTGACGTCCCTCGAGCTCTTGATCTAGTTGAGGCTGAGGGAGAGTTCCGTCAGCACGACGGCGTGGTGACGGTGATGATGAATTTACCGGCGCAGGGCTTCGCCTAAGCACTACGACGATATGACCGAGGTGTGTAACTGTGGAGGGAGGCACCGCACACGGCTAAGACAAATCTTGAGTGCCTTTGTGGTGCTCCCCTCCCCTGTATATAAAGGAGGGAGGAGGAGGAGGCCGGCCTAGGAGGGGCGCACCTATAGGGGGAGTTCAACTAGGATTCCCAATCCTAGTTGGAGTCCCCTTCCTTTTCCAAGAGGGGAGAGAGGGAAGGAGTAGGAGAGGGAGAAGGAAAGAGAGGGGGGCGCCGCCCCCTCCCTAGTCCAATTCGGACTTGCCATGGGGGGGGCGGCCACCCCTTGAGGCCCTTCTCCATTCCCGTATGGCCCATTAAGGCCCACTACTTCCCCCGGCGAATTCCCGTAACTCTCCGGTACTCCGAAAAATACCCGAATCACTCAGAACCTTTCTGATGTCTGAATATAGCCTTCCGATATATCAATCTCTACCTCTCGACCATTTGGAGACTCCTCGTCATGTCCGTGATCTCATCCGGGAGTCCGATCAAACTTCGGTCATCAAATCACATAACTCATAGTATAAATGGTCATCGAACGTTAAGCGCGCGGACCCTACGGGTTTGAGAACTATGTAGGCATGACCAAGACACATCTCCGGTCAATAACCAATAGCAGAACCTGGATGCTCATATTGGCTCCTACATATTCTACGAAGATCTTTATCGGTCAAACAGCATAACAACATACGTTATTCCCTTTGTCATCGGTATGTTACTTGGTCGAGATTCGATCGTCGGTATCATCATACCTAGTTCAATCTCGTTACCGGCAAGTTTCTTTACTCGTTCCATAATGCATCATCCTGCAACTAACTCATTAGTTACATTTCTTGCAAGGCTTATAGTGATGTGCATTGCCGAGAGGGCCCAGAGATACCTCTCTGATACGGAGTGACAAATCCTAATCTCGATTTATGCCAGCTCAATAAATAACATCGGAGACACCTGTAGAGCATCTTTATAATCACCCAGTTACATTGTGACGTTTGATAGCACACAAGGTGTTCCTCCGGTATTCGGGAGTTGCATAATCTCATAGTCAGAGGAACATGTATAAGTCATGGAGAAAGCAATAGCAATAAAACTAAACGATCATTTATGCTAAGCTAACGGATGTGTCTTGTCCATCACATCATTCTCCTAATGATATGACCCTGCTCATCAAACGAAAACACATGTCTATGGTCAGGAAACTTCACCATCTTTGATTAACGAGCTAGTCTAGTAGAGGCATACTAGGGACACTTTGTTTTGTCTATGTATTCACACATGTATCAAGTTTCCCGTTAATAAAATTCTAGAATGAATAATAAACATTTATCATGATATAAGGAAATAAAATAATAACTTTATTATTGCCTCTAGGGCACATTTCCTTCAGTCTCCCACTTGCACTACAGTCAATAATCTAGTTCACATCGCCATGTGATTTAACACCAATAGTTCACATCACCATGTGATTAACATCCATAGTTTACATCGCCATGTGACCAACACTCAAAGGGTTTACTAGAGTCAATAATCTAGTTCACATTGCTATGTGATTAACACCCAAGAGCACTAAGGTGTGATCATGTTTTGCTTGTGAGATAAATTTAGTCAACGGATCTGCCACATTCAGAGTCGTATGTATTTTGCAAATTTCTATGTTTACAATGCTCTGCATGAAGCTACTCTAGCTAATTGCTCCCACTTTCAATATGTATCTAGATCGAGACTCAGAGTCATCCAGATCAGTGTCAAAGCTTGCATCGACGTAGCTCTTTATGACGAACTCTTTATCACCTCCATAACCGAGAAACATATCCTTATTCCACTAGGATAATTTTGACCGCTGTCCAGTGATCCACTCCTGGATCACTATTGTACCCTCTTGCCAAACTCATGGCGAGGTCCACAATAGGTCTGGTACACATCATAGCATACTTTATAGAACCTATGACTGAGGCATAGGGAATGACTTTCATTCTCTTTCTATTTTATGTCGTGGTCAGGTTTTGAGTCTTACTCAACTTCACACCTTGCAACACATGCAAGAACTCCTTCTTTGACTATTCCATTTTGAACTACTTCAAAATCTTGTCAAGGTACGTATTCATTGAAAAATCTTATCAAGCATCTTGATCTATCTCTATAGATCTTGATGCTCAATTGTAAGCAGGTTCACCGAGGTGTTTCTTTGAAAAAACATCTTTCAAACACTCCTTTATGCTTTCCAGAAAATTCTACATTATTTCCGATCATCAATATGCCATTCACATATACTTATCAAAAATGTTGTAGTGCTCCCACTCACTTTCCTGTAAATACAGTTTCACCGCAAGTCTGTATAAAACTATATGCTTTGATCAACTCATCAAAGCGTATATTCCTACTCCAAGATGCTTGCACCAGTCCATAGATGGATCGCTGGAGCTTACATATTTTGTTAGCACCTTTAGGATCGACAAAAACTTCTGGTTGCATCATATACAACTCTTCTTTGAGATATGCATTAAGGAATGCAGTTTTGACATCCATTTGCCAAATTTAATAAAATGCGACAATTGCTAACATGATTCGGACAGACTCTAAGCATCGATACGAGTGATAAAATCTCATCGTAGTCAACATCTTGAACTTGTCGAAAACCTTTTGCGACAATTCGAGCTTTGTAGATAGTAACACTACTATCAACATCCGTCTTCCTCTTGAAGATCCATTTATTCTCAATGGCTCACCGATCATCGGGCAAGTCAATCAAAGTCCATACTTTGTTCTTATACATGGATCCCATCTCAGATTTCATGGCCTCAAACCATTTCGCGGAATCTGGGCTCATCATCGCTTCCTCATAGTTTGTAGGTTCGTCATGGTCTAGTAACATGACTCCCAGAATAGGATTACCGTACCACTCTGGTGCGGAACATATTATGTTTGACCTACGAGGTTTGGTAGTAACTTGATCTGAAGTTTCATGATCATCATCACTAACTTCCTCACTAATTGGTGTAGGCATCACCGTAACTGATTTCTGTGATGAACTAGTTTCCAATTTTGGAGAAGGTACAATTACCTCATCAAGTTCTACTTTCCTCCCACTCACTTCTTTTGAGATAAACTCCTTCTCTAGAAAGGATCCACCCTTAGCAATGAATATCTTGCCTTCGGATCTATGATAGAAGGTGTACCCAATAGTTTCCTTTGAGTATCCTATGAAGACACATTTCTCCGATTTGGGTTCGTGCTTATCAGGTTGAAGCTTTTTCACATAAGCATCGCAGCCCCAAACTTTAAGAAATGACAGCTTAGGTTTCTTGCCAAGCCATAGTTTATACGGTGTCGTCTCGACGGATTTAGATGGTGCCCTATTTAACATGAATGCAGCTGTCTCTAATGCATAACCCCAAAACGATAGCGGTAAATCAGTAAGAGACATCATAGATCGCACCATATCCAATAAAGTATGGTTACAACGTTCGGACACACCATTTCGCTATGGTGTTCCACGTGGCGTAAGTTGTGAAACTATTCCACATTGTTTCAAATGAAGACCAAACTCGTAACTCAAATATTTATCTCCACGATCAGATCGTAGAAACTTTATTTTCTTATTACGATGACTTTCCACTTCACTATGAAATTCTTTGAACTTTTCGAATGTTTCAGGCTTATGTTTCTTTAAGTAGATATACCCATATCTGCTCAAATCATCTGTGAAGGTCAAAAAATAACGATACCCGCCGCGAGCCTCAACACTTATCGGACCACATACATCAGTATGTATTATTTCCACTAAGTCAGTTGCTCGCTCCGTTGTTCCGGAGAACGGAGTTTTAGTCATCTTTCCCATAAGGCATGGTTCGCAAGTATCAGGTGATTCACAATCAAGTGATTCCAAAAGTCCATCAGCATGGAGTTTCTTCATGTGCTTTACGCCAATATGACCTAAACGGCAGTGCCACATATAAGTTGCACTACCATTATTAACTTTGCATCTTTTGTCTTAAATATTATGAATATGTGTATCACTATGATCGAGATTCAATAAACCATTTATATTGAGTGTATGTCCATAGAAGGTTTTATTCATGTAAATAGAACAACAATTATTCTTTGACTTAAATGAATAATCGTATTGCAATAAACATGATCCAATCATATTCATGCTCAACGCAAACACCAAATAACTTTTATTTTAGAGTCAACTTGTCGGTGTACAAAAAGAGGGGTACACTTTTTGTACCCCTATAACTGTGCACGGGCAGTCTGAGCCGCGGGCACCACCGCACTGAGCAAGGCAAGGGAGGTGAGCCAAGGTAATGCCGAAGCTCGAAAGGAATAGAGCGGCGCCAAGACCAAGACCACAAAGAGCAAAGGGGACGAAGCAGACTCCCACGGCAAGATCCTTGCCGGGAAGCGGTTTTGGCAAACCCGACAAGACCCTTGCCGAGGCAGCTCGTCCCACACCTACGGAGCGAATCACCCTTGAGTCCACTGCCCCCATGGGGCAAGGATTCGGGAGACATCCCCGTGGTGGCATGTAGATCTTTGTGAAGACATTCAAGATTAGATACACACTATAGAAGATGACGACCCTTGGCGGAATCCCAGCCGAGGACCACAAGGCCCCCGGCAAGAGCCTTGCCGGGGATGACAGCATGCGCCACGGCAAGACCCTTGTCGGGGCCCCAGCAAGACCCTTGCCGGGGCTACGGTGAGGCCCTTGCCAAGGACACCCGTAGGGCCACCATCAGGCCCACGCCAACCAAACCTTCACCGCCGTTCGCATGTAGCTGCCGACCCAACCCGGTTAGGCGGTGCACTGCGTGGCGGCAAGCGGATCTTCGTGGAGACCCACCACTGCGCCACCTCGGTGCCTAAATGCCTACATGGCACTGCTGGCACCGCTGGCTGTATGCCAGTGTCGACACGAAAGGGAGCAGTGACGGACGAGACAGAGCTCTCCCCCGTCCCCAATAAAGCAAGGACACCTAAGCAAGGCGCATTTAAGGCGCCTTGTTATGTAATGCGAGGGATAAACTCGCTTCATCAGACTTTTCCACCTCCTGTGCCACCTTTGTGGCAACCCCTTTCCCTATAAAAGGAGGCCCAAGGCGACCAGGAGGAGGATTCGCTTTGGAGCTCCTCACGCCCCATAGCTAGTTCAAGAACACGAGATAAACAAACCACCAAAGCAGGAGTATGGTTTCGCATCCTCGCGGCCCGAACACAGATAAAGAGACCGTGTGCTATCTGCTTGATCCGCTCTTCTCACGACCCGCCCACTTAACCGTAGTAGGGATTCTTGTGATCCCATAGGTGTCGTTCCTACCGACATCTTTGGCGCACTGTAGAGGGCGATTGTGAGGATCAGCTCTAGCAGTGTAGTTCGACGCTTCTTCATCGTCATGGCGCCCAAGAAGAAGATGACGGTGGCGGTTGGCCCGTCGGAAGCCGGACATCCTGTCCGGCAGGCGAGCGAAAGCGGACCGGTCGCGAAAGGACCCGGAGCCGCTCGCGAACACCAACACCGTCCCCAAAGAGAAGTTTGGGAGGCGGCGATGTTCGTGCGCCTGGTAATGGGCCGCACGCCGCCAAATCCAAAGACGGAGCCAGGCCCTCCGCGGGTGGCACGCGGCCTTCCAAGATCATTGCCACCCCGCTCACAGGCGACGCGAGGGCTTCCAAGACTCCCACACCGGCGCCGACGGCGCGCTCTTCTCAAGAGGCGTGTGACGAACGGCGTAATCACGCCGAGGACCCCGGGCGTCGCCGCGGAAAGAGCCCCAAGAGCCACTCCCGGGATTTAGAAGACCTGTCCGCTTGCCGAGGCGCTGGTGAGGGTGGCATGCGACCGCGGGGTCGTGATAGAGATCCTTCTGACATGGTCAGAAGTCGAAGCGCGTCGCGATCCGTGCAGGTTTCGCTGCCACCAACACCAGCAGAAGCCCTGGCGCGCGCGCAGTTGCTCCTCGATTTTCCTCCCACTACGGGGAAGCTCAACGAATGGAGAGCCACTATCTGAAGCCTTGTTGCGGTGGCCAACAAAGACGAACCGAGTCCGGTGGAGCCCCCGGGTCGACGCTCCAACGGAGTCCCACGCACCAGTGGCAGGAGAGCCGGCGGCGCCGCAACCACGGTGCACTCGCCTCCTCCTCGCCCGGCATCATGGACGCCAGCCCGTCGTGGCGTTACAGCGACGAGATCTCCTCCGTAGCATCGTCCGACCAGCGGGCCCACTGTGACCAGCGCCAAGTTCTTCGAACGAGAACACGGCGACGCCGAACCACTATCGAGCGCCGGCGCGAGCGCCGCCACCAATCGTGACAGCAAGCAGGGCTGCTGTGAGCCACCCGCACCGGGAGCCACAGAGGCCTACCTTACGAGGTAGGCTGTCCGGCCTTTACCCGTGAGCTGCGGCAGTTCCAGTGGCCCACTCACCGCACCTTCAAACCCGACGTGGTCGAAAAGTACAGTGGCAAGACCCACCCGTCTGAGTTCCTCAGCGTCTACACCATCGCGATGCAAGCTTCCGGAGCCCGCGACGATAAGGTGCTTGCGAATTACTTTATGTTGGCTCTTAAACCCAACGCCATGTCATGGTTGATGCACTTGCTGATAGACTCTATCTCCTCTTGGTCGGATTTGTGCCATGAGTTCGTGGGCGCCTTTACTGGAGGCCACCAAGCCCATGGCCAGGCAAGCGACCTGCACGTCATTCCCCAGAAGGGAGGCGAGAGTCTCCACAAGTATATACAGAGGTTCAGCCGGTGCAAGATAATATCCCCGATGTTCACCCTACCGCCATCATCGGTCGTTCCACCGTAACGCGTGAATCGCAAGATGCGCCAAGAGTCGGCAATGAACAAGGTGAGAGATGTAGCAGAACTCTATGTTCTTGCTGACAAATGTGCCCGAGCTGAAGAGGGAAGGAAGTACCCCGACGAAGATGCCGGCGTGGAAACCGACTCCTCAGATGAGGATATTGCCGCCCCGGCGAAGAAAGGCCGGCGCCGCAACAGGAAGCGCAAAGGAAAAGCCGTGCTTGCCGTCGAGGGATCTGATGACGCCGGCTCCACCAAGAAAACCAAGGCAGATGACCCCGGCAAGGAGGTTGCCGGATGTGTCGCCTGCCGGGCCTTGGCGGCTGCCGAGAAGCCAGGAAACTCCGACAAGCGATACTGCAAGATCCATCGCACCAAAGGACATGCTCTCCAGGACTGCCGACAGGTTGAGCTCCTCGCTGAGAAGTAGAGGGCTGAGTATGAGAGGCGGGACAAGGGGAAGGGCCCAGACGGTGCTGAGGGGTCCGGCAAGAAGCGTGACGGCCAGGCGGGCCGTCGCGGCAAGGATAAGCAACGGGAGAGGCCCGCTCGGGGCCGTGACAGAAAGCCAAAAGACGATGATCACGAAGAGGACGAAGAATCCGGCGACCAAGAGTTTCAGAAAGCTACAGAGGCCATGCCGACGGCGGTAAGCCACAGCATACTTCTCACCGCCGACTTAAACAAAGGCGCGAGAGATTACAGCGGCAGTAGCCGCTGCTTTATGCCCAAAGGCCGCTGAAGTGGTCTAGCACACCTATCATTTTTGACACCGAGGACCACCCTGATCGCACTACTGCGGTCGGGTGCTTGCCATTGTTGGTTTCACCAACAATACGCAACCTCGAGGTGATGAAGATGCTAGTCGATGGCGGGGCCGGTCTGAACTTGATCTCGCCTGCCGTGGTCGAGAAACTGCAGATTCCTAATGGAGACCTCGAAGAGACGGGCACATTTCAGGGGGTCAACCCGGGAAGAAGCCAACCCAAGGGAAAGATCATGTTGCCCGTGACTTTTGGAAGCGGCTCGAACTTCAGGGGCGGAGAGGATCGTGTTCGATGTTGCCAAGATCCCTTGCCCTACAACGGGATCCTTGGCCGCTACCAGCCAAGTTCATGGCGGCGTCACACTACGCCTACAACACCACGAAGATGCCAGACCTGTGACGATCATCACCATCCCTCCGACAAGAAAGATGCGCTGATTTGCGCTGACCAACTATACCAGCAAGCAGTTGCAGCTGCCGCCGCTAGGGCACTTGCTCCTGCCACTGGGACCCCGGGAGGGAAGAAGAAGAAGACCGGTGAGACCTCGGACACCCACTCCGGCAAGCGCACCTCTTCGGAGTGTAGCGATGCCGTCGAGGACGTGCCGAGAGAGCTCCAATCGGCGGAAACAAGAAGCCCAGGCCATACCGCCGGAACCAAGAACGTTTACATCAATCAGACGGCACGGGAGGAGCTTTCACCATAAGCTCCACCCTTGACGACAAATAGGAAGACGCTCGTCACCTTCCTGCGGGCGAATGTCGATGTGTTTGCATGGCAAGCTTCCGACATCCCGGTGTTCCCAGGAGGTGATTGAGCACCACCTTGTCTGCCCTCATACGCCGCCCGTCAGCGGAAGGTCGGAAAGCAAGCTTTGGAACGACAAGAGTTCATCACGTAAGAGATCCGAGCTGGAAGCGGCCGGGTTTGGTAAGAGGAGTGCTCCATCCAACCTGGTTGGCCAATCCGGTCGTGGTGTGCAAGGCAAATGGGAAGTGGAGACTGTGTATTGATTACACAGATATCAATAAGGCTTGCCCTAAAGACCCCTTCCCGTTGCGGCACATCGACCAGATTGTTGACTCCACGGCTGGGTGTGATCTGTTGTCATTCCTCGACGCCTACTCCGGCTACCACCAGATCTTCATGACAAGAGAAGACGAAGAGAAAATAGCATTCATCACCCCATGTGGTACGTATTTTTTCATGCGGATGCCTTTCGGGTTGAAGAGTGCTGGTTCGACGCGTTTGCAAGGAAGCGGTCCAGTTGGTTTTGAACCCCAGCTCCATAGAAATATGGAAGCTTATATGGACGACATAGTAGTCAAAACCAAGGACAGGGCAACCCTCATACCAGATTTGCAAGAAACATTTGCAAACCTGCGCAAGATCAATCTCAAGCTGAACCCTGAGAAGTGCGTCTTTGGCGTCCCGTCTGGCAAGCTTCTCGGGTTCTTGGTGTCACAACATGGGATAGAGGCCAATCCGGACAAAATCAAAGCTATAGAGCAGATTGAAGCACCCAAGTGAATCAAGGATGTGCGTCGGCTTCTTTGGTTGTGTCGCCGCCATGGGCAGGTTCATTTCCAAGTCTGCTGAAGCGCCTTCCCTTTTTCAAGATCACGAAAAAGGCGGGCCCGATGGAGTGGACGCCTTGAAGCAAGCAGCATTGCAAGGTTTGAAGAAGTACCTCTCCTCGCGCCAATCCTAGTTGCGCCTAGGCCACGAGGAGTCTTTGCTATACACAGCGGCAATGGACCAGTGGTCGGCTGCACTAGTAGCGCAGAGGAGGTTGACGACGAGGTAATGGCAGCGCAGAGCCCGACACCACCAATGCGAGACGACAACCCGGTTGAAGTGTTGCGAAGAAGAAAATGATGCAGCACCGGTCTACTTTGTTAGTTCCCTCTGCGGGGCTAGATCAAGGTACTCCGGTGTGCAGAAACTGCTCTTCGGCCTCCTTATGGCCTCGAGGAAGCTGCGTCACTACTTCCAGGCACACGAGATCACTGTCATCACTCGCTTGCCTCTGCAACGGATATTACACAATCCGGATGCAACGGGAAGAACTGTGGTATGGGCACTGGAGCTGTCCAGCTTTGGCCTCAAGTTTGAAAGTACTTCGACGATTCAGAGCCGAGTCCTAGCGGAGTTCATTGCAGAATGGACCGCAACGCCTGACGAAGAAGTCCAAGAGACTGCTCTCCCCGGCAAGGAGGCAAGTTGTGATTGGATCATGTACTTTGATGGAGCTTTATCCTTACAGGGCGCCGGGGCTGGCGTACTGCTTGTCGCGCCCACCGGAGAGCACCTCAAGTACGTGATCCAGATGCACTTCCCCAGGGAGGTGTCAACAAACAATATGGCAGAGTACGAAGGGCTGGTTGCCGGTCTTAGGATCGCGGCGGACCTCGGAATCAAGAAACTCATCGTCAGGGGGGACTCGCAGCTTGTTGTCAAGCAACTCAACAAGGATTACTAGAGCCCGTTGATGAAGGCCTATGTCGATGAAGTGAGAAAGCTGGAAGAGCGTTTTGACGGTATATAGGCTGAACACGTTCCCCGAGCGGAGAACGATATCGCCGATTACCTGTCAAAATACGCTGCCCTCAAGCTACCTGTGGAACCAGGTACCTTTGTGCTTCAGCTAACTCAGCCATCCATCGATTCATCAACAGAGCAGAATAAGAGGAGGAAATCAGAGCCCGGCAAGTACTTTCCCACCGAGCTCCCCGGAGCCGCCGGCAAGGATGTTGTCGGGGATACTGAACCCGCCACGGACGGTAGCTCCGGCGGAGCGTCAAGCTCTTGCCGTCGAGACAGCCGCTCCTGTAGCGGAGGAAATGCCTTTAGTCCTCGCCGTTGAGCCCCAAGCTCCAGCGTGGGCACAGCATACCGTCCGATTCCTCCAAACAGGGGAACTTCCTGAGGAGCAGGAAAAAGTGAAAAAAGTAGCCCGTCGCTCTACCATGTACCCGGTTAAATCGATGGCGTCACTGTCTGAGAAAAGAGGCCAAACGGTGTGGAATTGAAGTGTATCCCTCGAGAGGAAGGACTGGAGCTGTTGGTGGAGATACACGGAGGAATATGTGGATCCCACATTGGGTCAAGGGCCCTTGCCGGCAAGGCATTTCGGCAAGGCTTCTTCTGGCCCACCGCCCTCCAGGATGCGACGACACTAGTCACCAGGTGTGAAGCGTGTCGGTTCCATTCAAAGAAGCTTCATCAGCCAGCTCAAGCCCTTCAAACCATTCCTCTCTCCTGGCCCTTCTCGGTGCAGGGGCTCGACATATCGGGCCCTTTCCCCGGCTGTCGGGGCTTTGAGTACTTGTATGTTGCAATCGACAAGTTCACAAAGTGGCCGAAGGTGGAGGCAGTGAGGAAGGTCATAGCTCATTCAGCCGTCAAGTTCTTCAAGGGACTAGTGTGCCGTTTTGGCGTACCCAACAGGGTTATCACCGACAACGGCACACAGTTCACAAGCCGCACCTTCATGCAATATACCCAAGACCTCGGCAGCAGAGTCTGTTTCACTTCCGTTGCTCACCCGCGAAGCAATGGTCAAGCTGAGAGGGCAAATGCTGAAGTACTGCGAGGATTAAGGACCAAGACCTTTGACAGGCTGCACAAGAGTGGAAAACCTTTGGATTGATGAGTTGCCGGGCGGTTCTTTGGTCGATCAGACGACGCCAAATCGAGCCACCGGCCGGACACCTTTTGCCTCGTATACGGGCGTAAGCGATTCTCCCCATCGAACTCATATCTGGGTCACCTCGAGTGCTCGCTTATGACGAAGCTTGAGCAAGAGCAAGCTGCGGCAAGATGACGCAGATGCTCCTTGAGGAAGATCGTCTTGAGCGGTGTGAGCGAGACGCTACCTGACAAGCCTTTGCGCCGCTACCATAGCCGCAAGGTTCATGCCGAAGCCTTGAGGAAGGCGACCTTGTCCTTGGTAGCGTTCAATTGGCCAAGAATTCCAACAAGTTGATGCCAAAGTGGGAAGGCCCTTATCGGGTAATACGAAGTCACCGGGCCCGCGCAGTCCGCCTGAGACCGAAGATGCCGTTCGGTGAGTAACTCCTGGAACATTGAGCATCTTCGCAAGTTTTACCGTGAGGGGCGGCTTGTCGGGCCCCGGCAAGCCACCTTTTGTACAAGCATTGCCGATGATGCATGTAACCCTTTGTACAAAGCCAGCGCAGACCACGAGCATAAATAAATGAAGGCTGGCGCCCTAAGTTATAGCATGCATGCTAGGTCGAGTCTAAATCCTTGGTTAGGGTTGATAGTGCTTAGCAGCGACTAACCCCTAGCTTAGAGGTCGAGTGTGCGTCTCTTTGCCATTCTTTTGTCTTCTTTGGTTCGCAGGACTCACAGATATCCTTGCCGGATCACTTGAGGACAAAAAAGAGAAGAGGGACAGACCGACATCTAGACCCCGGCAAGCCAGTATTGCCGGGGGCTGCAAGTACAAAGATTCACCCACGGCAAACCAGAGTTGCCGGGGGCTACAGCTTCAGATAAGTTCTTCATCCCTTATCATGCATTCTCTTATGGACTGAGGTATGTGAAACCTCGTTTTTCCCAAAGCTACCGTGCTCCCCTAAAAACTCTAGGCCCTAGGGCTCGTTCCTGGGGCCAGGTTTGGTCGTAGTCGCGGAAGCAAAAGGGTAAAACGAGGGGCCTGAACCCACCTCATCCCTGCCTCCACCAAAAGCGTGAGAAAGGTCGAGCGAAGTGGGAAGACGGCAGGGCCTATTGTCGGGCAAGGAAATGTTTATCTTAAGGATATCAAGGATTTACTCCTTGTCGTGGGTTCTACCCGCAAACAAATGACCCGGCAAGCATCCCTTTTTCATTAAAAACATTCCACTCAGGTACAGCCCATGGGGAATGAAAAACATGAATGATGGGATTACAAGTTTTAAATTCAGCTAAGGCCCAAAGGCTTACAAACTAAAAAAAGATAAGGTGCCCGTAACCCATTTCTTGTCCCTCTCCTCAGGAGGCAGGTCAAGGAGGCGAAAAGGGCAAAAGGGGCGCCTAAGCAAGCTACGGGTGGCAGGAGGCACCAAGAGAACATCTCGGTGGCCGTCCGAAGGCTGGATGGTGATGGCGGCGTCGGAAGCAGAGCTCGTAGACGAGGCGGCAGGGCGTCGGACGCTGTCAAGGCGTCGGTGCCCGCGTACTCCGGTTTGACGGCCTTGCCGCCCGCCCACTTCCTCTTCTGCAGCCTCCCAACGCCAGCCGCCCAAGGAGATGGCCCCGAGAAGTTCAGGAAGCCGGCGACACGGATGATGGGGTCGCCGGTGCCGCACGGAGCGGCGCCCGACACCTAGTCGGACCCGTCATCCTGCCGCCTTCTACCCTCGTCGTTGCTGCCGCTGTCCTTCTCGCCACTCCCGCTCGAGGAGGAGCCTTCGCTATCAGAAGAGCTCTCCACGAAGCACCTTGCCCGAGTCCCGAAGCACCCGAAGACCTTGACGGAGAGGAGGCCGCCCTCCATCAGCTTGAAATGGAGAGTGAGCCCCGCCGTCAAGCGGTGGATATGAGCGAACGTCTTCCATCCTCGACAAAGATACATCACGTGAGGGGATGGGAAGTCAACGCGAACTCGTGTACCGCTGATCCAACAGCCCCTCATGTGCAGCTGACCGGCGGATCCAGCTCCATCTCGCTCGTGAATGGAGTCGGGAGACGAAGGCGACGGCGAGGCGGCCGGTGCAGCCTGACGAAGAACTCGCAAGGATCATCTGTCACGCCCAAGATGCGACCCTATCCTAAAGGAACTCGAAGGTCCCACCAAGGATAGAAGCGCATCTTGAAGACGCTTTTGCAAGGTGGATATCATTACATCAACATTACATAATAGTGGGGATACATACAAAAGGCATACAATGCCACACGAATACAACATCATATACCAGATCAACATCCGACAACGGATGGAACGTAAACAGAAGCTCAAACGACATCCACCGTGCTAGCCCAGGCTGCCGACCTGGAGCTTATCCCCTGATCGAAGAAGAAGCAGAAGAACTCCAAACAAGCAAACATCACTCTCGCGTCATGACCATCGCATAACCTGTACCTGCAACTGTTGTTGTAGTAATCTGTGAGCCACGAGGACTCAGCAATCCCATTACCATGGGTATCAAGACTAGCAAAGCTAAATGGGAAAGGAAGGGGTAAAGTGGTGAGGTTGCAGCAGCGACTAAGCATGATATGGTGGCTAACATACGCAAATGAGAGCGAGAAGAGAAGCAAAAGAAACGGTCGTCAACTAGTAATGATCAAGAAGTGATCCTGAACTCCTACTTACGTCAAACATAACCCAGAAACCGTGTTCTCCTCTTGATCAACCCTGAAAAGAGACACTCACGGTTACGCACACGGTTGGTGTATTTTAGAAGAGTTTACTTCAAGTTTACTACAATCGAATATTAACAAATTCCCATCTTCCACATAACCGCGGTCACGGCTCTCGAAAGTTTATACCCTGCAGGGGTGTCCCAACTTAGCCCATGATAAGCTCTCGCGATCAACGAAGGATATTCCTTCTCCCGGAAGACCCGATCAGTCTCGGAATCCGGCTACAAGACATTTCGACGCAATAAAACAAGACCAGCAAAAGCCGCCCGATGTGCCGACAAATCCCGATAGGAGCTGCACATATCTCGTTCTCGTGGCACATCGGATAGGTCAGCCCTACGAGTAAAACCAGCCCTCGAGTTGCCCGTGGTGGCCCATGATCTGCCTGTTTGACCAACACTCGAAGGAGCACCGCCCGGGGCTAAAATAAAGATGACCCTTGGGCTCCGAAACCCAAGGGAAAAAAGGGCTAGAGTGAGGCAAATGGTAAAATCAAGGTTGGGCCTTCTTTGGAGGAGTCTTATTCAAAGCGAACTGTCAAGGGGGTCCCATAAATCACCCAACCGCGTTAGGGACGCAAAATCCGGGAACATAATACCGATATGACGGAAACTAGGCGGCAAGAGTGGAACAAAACACTGTGCATAAGGCCGAGCCTTCCACCCTTTACCAAGTATATAGATGCATTAATAATATAAGAGATATTGTGATATCCCAACATAAACATAATCCAACATGGAGCAATCTTCATCTTCACCTGCAACTAGCAACGCTATAAGAGGGGCTGAGCAAAAGCGGTAACATAGCCAAACAACGGTTTGCTAGGAAGGGTGACAAAGGTTAAAGGTTCATGGCAATTTGGGAGGCTTGAGGAACAAGTGATAGGTAGCGCAGCAAAGTGAAAGAACGAAGCAACTAGCAAAGCAATGATAGTAGTGAGATCCAGGGTAGCGGTCATCTTGCCTGAAATCCCGCTAGGAAGAAGAACGAGTCCATGCAGAAGATGAAGCCATGAAGACGAACCAAGCATAGACGAACGAATCCTCACGATCGCAACGAAACGGGAACTATCGAGACGAAGCACACAACATGGTAAACACACCACACATGAACAAGACATGATGCACAACAAGCATGATGCATGACAAGGCTAGATGAGGCTACTCATGGCAAGAGATGATGCGAATAAGAGCAACACATAAAGGCAAGTTTAAATGAGGCCGGAAACAACATCTAACAATTCCGGTAAGTCCTCATATGCATATTTCGAAATTGGTCCAGATCTGAATAAACCTTATGTTCAAGTTGTTAAACAGAAAGTTAAAATGCACCACGATGATCTACACGAAATTCTAGTCAAGTTATGTATAAAGTTCATTAGATTCGGAGCTACGGCCTAGAAGATATGAGCAAAACAAGATAAACATGGCATTGATGCAAAATGCATACGAACCTCAAGCAAACACTCTCAAAACAAGGATGCAACATGATAATATGAAACTACATGCAAAATCAAGCAAGTTTCATATAGAGCACACTCAAAACGGAGCAACGGTACAACACATACACATGAAACAAGTCTAAAGGACAAACTGTCCAAAACAGCAACTAGGAATATTGCAAGCATCAAAACACTATGCTACAGCATCTCAACATGAGAACAGAAGGCATGGGCATGATGTAAAGGTAATGCATGACAAAACATGAACACTGAGCTATCTCCATAAACCACTAGAACATGCTCAAAAGGACATGGCAAGATTGCAAATAATAACAGTTTCAGACTTTGCAGAAATTACACCAGGTTGCAATGTTTAGAGCTATCAAACAACATGTTATAAGAACTTATCATGGCAAACAAAGACACGGCATGAATCTACTAAATGCATAGAACAAATGACCCTTACTTACCATGAGCCAAAAAGGCACAGAAAATATGATGACACCCATGTAAACATAGCAAGTTATATTACAGATTCATACATGGCAGGAACAACGATAAGTAGACATGTTGGTGAGCTTGATCCACTCATCACAGAGCAATACATGGCATGCCAATGCAACCAACAGTAAGAATACATGTTTATGAAGCTAAGCATGGCAAGAACAAGTTCATAGGGTGCATGGATCACTAGAAAAGCTCATGGAAAAACTGGAGTTAATGTTAACAGGCTGACAGCAACATTATTTAGCAAATTGAGAGCAATATTACAGCAATCTAAAGCAAGCTATAAATGCAACCATGGGCATGGATGGATAGATCAAGACATGTATAACAAAACATCCTTAGTGAACATCTCCAGATTATGCATAGAATGACTTGTAGAAGCAGGTTAACATAGCATCATGATATAGCAGATTTAGACATGCAAAACAGTAACAGCAAGTACCCTACTTAACAAGCTTGATGCACTAAGTAAAAGACTCACAAAAATACATGGATAGCACCTCTGTAAAGATGACATGACATAGATCAAAACTCATATAGACATCGACCTCATCGGATGCACACATCAATCATGGCAAAAATGACAAATCACCAAGTTATAACAGTTTCAGCAGGTTAACATCATATAGCACTCTTGCAACGATGATTAAGGCATCAAGATGAGCTCAAATGAACATGGTGCAATGGATTGAAATGTAGATCATCTCACAAAGAACAATTTGAAATATTACACGCACAAAACGAAGCAGTATGAATGGAGTTATGATGCAATGAACATGGCATGATTATGCAAAATATCTCAGGGACTTAGACGAAAAACAACCTCGCGAAAACGTGGACGAGGAGGACCCGGGACGGGCGGAGGCACGTTTGGTTCCGGGACGGGTGGATCTCATCCCACCCGTCCGGATCTGGGACGGGGCGAAACGGCGGCGACGGTCGCCTGCGAGACGAGGCGCCCGACGGCGGAGGAGGACGGGCGAGGGCGGCGTGGCCGGCGAGCGAGGCGCGCGGCGCGCCGGCAGGAGCGAGGCGGCGGCGAACAGCGGGCGGCGAGAGGAGGCTGGCCGGCGAGGCGGTAAGGCGCCGGCCGAGGCGGGCGGCGCCAGTTCTCGGGCGGCGCGAGTTTCGGCGCGGACGGGCGCGCTGTCGGCGGAGATGGGCGGGCGGCGCTGGGCGGCGGCGCGCAGATGGGCCTTGGGCCCGGATGGGCTCCTCACATGGCGGGAGGCGCGGAGGCCAGTGGGCGCTGGGATTGGGCTAGGCGGCGGCGGAGCTGAGGTGGCGGCCTGTGATTCGCCGGAGTGAGGTGGAGGCTGGACATGTCCGGCGGGGCTGGACATGTCCGGCGCGCGAGGAGAGGGAGAGCTAGGGTTTGCACCGGGAATTTCGGGGGAGGTCACATATTTATAGGTAGAGGGAGCTAGGAGAGTCCAAATGAGGCACGGTTTTCAGCCACGCGATCGTGATCGAACGGCGGAGAGCATGGAGGGGGGGTTGGATGGGTTTTGGGCCACTTTGAAAGGGGTGTTGGGCTGCACAAAAGAGGCTTTTACGGTTACCCGGTTAACCGTTGGAGTACTAAATGACATCCAAATGGCACGAAACTTGACAGGCGGTCTACCGGTGCTATACCAAGGCCGCTTGGCAAACCTCAGGCCATTCCGAGAAAGTTTAACATCCGCACACGAAAAGAGGCAAAAGGGGGCGCCGGGGAACATAGGAGTGCCGGATTGCAAAACGGACAACAGGGAAAATGCTCGGATGCATGAGACGAACACGTATGCAAAAATGAAATGCACATGATGACATGACAAAATGCAACACGCAAGCAAATGACATGGAAACAACGACGAATAACTGGCGGACACCTGGCGCATCGAATCCGGGGCGTTACATCATCCCCAACATGGCCCTCCATGGGGGGAGGAACTACGAGCGGAGGCGAGACCGGCGCGCCACCCCGACCTCCTCTTCCCCGAGCGCCTCGGCCTCGCCCACGGCCTCGCCCCCTCCCCTTCCTCGTGGCTGGCTCTCTGCCACCGCAGGTGTAGGAGAAGGAAGGACGCGTGCTCGGCGGCGACCCTCGCCGCCACCATTGAAGGGCGAAATTCCCTCTCTCCATGGCGAATGGAGGGGGAGCGGCGAAGGAAGAAGAAGATGGAAGAATGCGGATCATTCCACCCCCTCTCTTTATAAAGGAACGGGGTGGGGGCTCGGCCGCCCCGCTCAGCCAATCAAGATGCAGAAGGCGCAGGGAACTGGGACCAACCCGCTGCCCCGGCCTGCGACGGCCCGATTTTCCGCCTCCACCGTTCGCCACCCCAAGCGCATGAGAACCACGTGGCAGGCATGCGGGACCGAGGCGACGGGTGAGGCGACCTCTCCCCACCCCGTGATCATGGGGAGTGGACGCCTTGAAGACCACGCCTCGGCCCCATTCAGTAAATGGGCCGCGCCTCCACGCCTCCCTCCGTTTATGGGAAAGGCGCAAACCGCCCCTTTACTATGACGTGACGCATGCGCGCAGAGCTCGGCCCCGCGCATGATGCCCACGTCACGCACGCCTCCCCGCGCCGAGCCATGCGCGGGAGGCATGGGAAGCGCAGGGCGCAAAGAGATTTACCGCGGTACAAACCACCCCGCCTGCCCGCGCAACGTTTTTGGGCCTAGCCCAACGATGCGATTGCGCTTACGTGTGGCCCAGGCCCGGGGGCTCCTGTCGATGTACAAAAAGAGGGGTACACTTTTTGTACCCCTATAATCGTGCAGGCGATGCGAGCCGCTGGCACAACCGCCTTGAGCAAGGCAAGGGAGGTGAGCCAAGGTAATCTTTGAAGCTCGAAAAGGAACGGCGCCAAGACCAAGACCACAAAGAGCAAAGGGGAAGCAGACTCCCGGCAAGATCCTTGCCGGAAGCGGTTTTGGCAAACCCGGCAAGACCCTTGCCGGGCAGCTCGTCCCACACCTATGGAGCGAATCACCCTTGAGTCCACCGCCCCCATGGGGCAAGGATTCGAGACATCCCGTGGTGGCATGCAGATCTTTGTGAAGACATTCAAGATTAGATACACACTATAGAAGATGACGACCCTTGGCGGAATCCCAGCCAAGGAGGACCACAAGGCCCCGGCAAGAGCCTTCTTGCCGGGGATGACAAGCAGCGCCACGGCAAGACCCTTGCCGGGCTACGGCGAGGCCCTTGCCAAGGACACCCGTGGGGCCACCATCGTGCCCACGCCAATCAAACCTTCACCGCCGTTCGCATGTAGCTGCCGACCCAACCCGGTTGGGCGAGGCACTGCGTGGCGGCAAGCGGATCTTCGTGGAGACCCACCACTGCGCCACCTCGGTGCTGCTGCCTACATGGCACCGCTGAGCACCGCTGGCTGCGCGTGTCGACCTGAAGGGAGCGGCGACAGACGAGACAGAGCTCTCCCCGTCCCGATAAAGCAAGGACACCTAAGCAAGACGCATTTAAAGGCGCCTTGTCATGTAATGCGAGGGATAAACTTCGCATCACTATACCCTTTCCACCTCCTGTTAGCCATTGTGGCAACCCCTTTCCCTATAAAAGGAGGCCCAAGGCGACCAGGAGGGGGATTCGGCTTTTGGAGCTCCTCACGCCCCATAGCTAGTTCAAGAACACAGATAAACAAACCACCAAAGCAGGAGTAGGGTTTTACGCATCCTCGCGGCCCGAACCTGGATAAAGAGACCGTGTGCTATATGTTTGAACCATTCTTCTCACGACCCCGTGCCCCGCAACCGTAGTAGGGATTCTTGTGATCCCATAGGTGTCGTTCCTACACCGACACAACATTAATCCCGAAGGTAAAGGGATTGTCGATGGTGATCTTATCAACCTTGGAATCACTTCCAACTCACATCATCACCTCGCCCTCAACTAGTCTCTATTTATTTCTTAACTCCCGTTTCGAGTTACTAATCTTAGCAACTGAACCAGTATCAAATACCGAGGGGTTGCTATAAACACTAGTAAAGTACACATCAATAACATGTATATCAAATATACCTTTGTTCACTTTCCCATCCTTCTTATCCGCCAAGTATCTAGGGCAGTTCCACTACCAGTGACCATTTCGTTTGCAGTAGAAGCACTCAGTTTCAGGCTTGGGTCTAGCTTTGGGCTTCTTCATGGGAGTGGCAACTTGCTTGCCATTCTTCTTGAAGTTCACTTTCTTTCCCTTGCCCTTTTACTTGAAACTAGTGGTCTTGTCAACCGTCAACACTTGATGCTTTTCTTGATTTCTACCTTCGCTGATTTCAGTATCACGAAGAGCTCGGGAATCCTTTTCATCATCCCTTGCATATTATAGTTCATCTCAAAGTTCCAGTAACTTGGTGACAGTGACTAGAGAACTTTTTCAACCACTATCTTATCTGGAAGATTAACTCCCACTTGATTCAATCGATTGTAGTACTCAGACATTCTGAGCACATGCTCACTGGTTGAGCTATTCTCCTCCATCTTGTAGGCAAAGTACTTGTCAGAGGTCTCAGACCTCTCGACTCGGGCATGAGTCTGAAATACCAATTTCAGCTCTTGGAACATCTCATATGCTCCATGGCGTTCAAAACATTTTTGAAGTCCTGGTTCTAAGCCGTAAAGCATGGTGCACTAAACTATCAAGTAGTCATCATACCGAGCTTTATCAAATGTTCATAACGTCTGCATCTGCTCCTACAATAGGTCCGTCACCTAGCGGTGCATCGAGGACATAGTTCTTCTCTGCATCAATGAAGATAATCCTCAGATCACGAACCTAGCCCGCATCATTGCTACTATCATTTTTCAACATAGTTTTTCTCTAGGAACATATCAAAAATAAACGGGGAGCTACATCGCGAGCTATTGACCTACAATATAGTTATGCAAATACTATCAGGACTAAGTTCATGATAAATTAAAGTTCAATTAATCATATTACTTAAGAACTCCCACTTAGATAGACATCCCTCTAGTCATCTAAATGATCACGTGATCCAAATCAACTAAACCATGTCCGATCATCACGTGAGATGGAGTAGTTTTCAATGGTGAACATCACTATGTTGATCATATCTACTATATGATTCACGTTTGATCTTCCGATCTCAGTGTTCCGAGGCCATATCTGCATATGCTAGGCATGTCAAGTTTAACCCGAGTATTCTGCGTGTGCAAAACTGGCTTGCACCCATTGTATGTGAACGTAGAGCTTATCACACCCGATCATCACTTGGTGTCTCGGCACGACGAACTGTCGCAACGGTGCATACTTAGGGAGAACACTTATACCTTGAAATTTAGTGAGAGATCATCTTATAATGCTACCGCCGTACTAAGCAAAATAAGATGCATAAAGGATAAACATCACATGCAATCAATATAAGTGATATGATATGGCCATCATCATCTTGTGCCTATGATCTCCATCTCCAAAGTACCGTCATGATCACCATCGTCACCGGCTTGACACCTTGATCTCCATCAAAGCATATTGTTGTCGTCTCGCCAAGTATTGCTTCTACGACTATCGCTACCGCTTAGTGATAAAGTAAAGCAATTACATGGCGATTGCATTTCATACAGTAAAGCGACAACCATAAGGCTCCTACCAATTGCTGACAACTTTTACAAAACTTGATCATCTCATACAAAAATTTATATATCATCACGTCTTGACCATATCACATCACAACATGCCCTGCAAAAATAAGTTAGACGTCCTCTACATTGTTGTTGCAAGTTTTACGTGGCTTCTACGGGCTTAGCAAGAACCGTTCTTACCTACGCATCAAAACCACAACGATTTTTCATCAAGTGTGTTGTTTTAACCTTCAACAAGGCCCGGACGTAGTCACACTCGATTCAACTAAAGTTGGAGAAACAGACACCCACTAGTCACCTGTGTGCGGAGCACGGCGGTAGAACTAGTCTCATGAATGTGGTCATGTAATGTCGGTCTGGGCCGCTTCATCCAAAAATACCACCGAATCAAAGTATGACATGCTGGTAAGCAGTATGACTATTATCGCCCACAACTCTTTGTGTTCTACTCGTGCATATAACATCTACGCATAGACCTGGCTCGGATGCCACTGTTGGGGAACGTGGTATTTCAAAAAAATTGCCTACGATCACGAAAGATCTATTTAGGAGAAGCATAGCAATGAGCGAAGAGAGTGTGTCCACGTACCCTCATAGACCGAAAGGGGAAGCGTTTAGTAACGCGGTTGACGTAGTCGAACGTCTTCGCGATCCAACCGATCCAAGTACCGAACGTACGACACCTCCACATTCATCACACGTTCAGCTCGATGACGTCCCTCGAGATCTTGATCCAGTTGAGGCCGAGGGAGAGTTTCGTCGGCACGAAGGCATGGTGACGATGATGATGAATTTACCGGCGCAGGGCTTCGTCTAAGCACTACGGCGATATGACCGAGGTGTGTAACAGTGGAGGCAGGCACCGCACACGGCCAAGACAAATCTTGAATGCCTTTGGGGTGCTCCCCTCCCCCGTATATAAAGGAGGGAGGAGGAGGAGGCCGGACTAGGAGGGGAGCACCTATAGGGGGAGTCCAACTAGGATTCCCAATCCTAGTTTGAGTCCCCTTCCTTTTCCAAGAGGGGAGAGAGGGAAGGAGTAGGAGAGAGAGAAGGAAAGAGAGGGGGCGCCTCCCCCTCCCTAGTCCAATTCGGACTTGCCATGGGGGGGGGGGCGCGGCCACCCCTTGAGGCCCTTCTCTCCTTTCCCATATGGCCCATTAAGGCCCACTACTTCCCCCGGCGAATTCCCGCAACTCTCCGGTACTCCGAAAAATACCCGAATCACTCGGAACCTTTCCGATGTCCGAATATAGCCTTCCAAATATTGATCTTTAGCTCTCGACCATTTCGAGACTCCTCGTCATGTCCGTGATCTCATCAGGGACTCCGAACAAACTTCGGTCATCAAATCACATGACTCATAATACAAATCGTCATCGAACATTAAGCGCGCGGACCCTACGGGTTCGAGAACTATGTAGACATGACCGAGACACATCTCTGGTCAATAACCAATAGCGGAACCTGGATGCTCATATTGGCTCCTACATATTCTACGAAGATCTTTATCGGTCAAACCGCATAATAACATACGTTGTTCCCTTTGTCATCGGTATGTTTACTTGCCCGGGATTCGATCGTTAGTATCATCATACCTAGTTCAATATCGTTACTGGCAAGTCTCTTTACTCGTTCCGTAGTTCATCATCCTGCAACTAACTCATTAGTTACATTGCTTGCAAGGCTTATGGTGACGTGCATTACCGAGAGGGCCCAGAGATACCTCTCCGATACATGGAGTGACAAATCCTAATCTTGATTTATGCCAACTCAACAAACACCATCGGAGACATAGAGCATCTTTATAATCACCCAGTTACGTTGTGACGTTTGATAGCACACAAGGTGTTCCTCCGGTATTCGGGAGTTGCATAATCTCATAGTCAGAGGAACATGTATAAGTCATGAAGAAAGTAATAGCTATAAAACTAAACGATCAAACTTAACCATCTTTGATTAATGAGCTAGTCTAGTAGAGGCATACTAGGGACACTTTGTTTTGTCTATGTATTCACACATGTATCAAGTTTCCGGTTAATACAATTCTAGAATGAATAATAAACATTTGTCATGATATAAGGAAATAAAATAATAACTTTATTATTGCCTCTAGAGCATATTTCCTTCATCTTTATATGTAGTCTCACAGTTTGATGTACACTAACACTTCCTATGTTCGTTGTTGGACTAGCACCTAGGCGCAAGAGGAAACAAACATCAGGGATAATGCTCGATAGGTTAACTAAATCTAGAGGAGGAAGAATGGAGATCCGTTTTGAGGCAGGTTTAAAAAGGCCACGTGATGCTAGAGTCAGCCAAGTTAGTATCAGAGGCAGCGGTTGCTGTTAGGTGTCATGTACGTATCCTCCCAACATGGATTCAGTACAGGAATGACAAATACAAAACCAAGTTCAACACCTTCCTCGACCATTTATCTGTAAGTATGGTTATATATGGAAACTAGTAATATCGTCTTGCTCTGTCACATACTTTCTAGGTTGTTGATAATGAGACTCCCATAATTTTCAACAGATGAGGTTCAAGTTGGATAGCCAAGATGATGCAACCAGACAAGCTTGCACCCACATTTTCAAGTCTGCTCTGCGATAGTATTGGTATAACTTGAGGAAAACTCACTTTGAAGGCAAGGCTAACAGTGAACTTGCCCAAACATCTCCAGTGGAAAATATATCGGATGAAGACTGGAGAGGCCTCGTTAAACACTGGTCCGATCCAAAGTTTCGTGTACATTATATATATGTGATCAGATCACATGTTGAAGTCCTATTTACGCATGTGCCTCACAAATCTATCTTCTTGTAGGTGAACTGTTCAAAGAACAAGGCCAACCGTACGAAAGTGAAATTCCAACACACGACAGGATCTTGTAGCTATATTGCACACTGCGAGGCTCTTGTAATTAGCTGATGTTTCACTCTTTTCACTGTACCATATTATCAGATCTATATTGACTTGTTCCAAATGTAGAGGAAAGCCCGCAAGGACCAAAAAGTGCCTGAACCAAATGTCGTGGAAATCTTCAAGGACTGTCACACCAGCAAGACAAAGGGCATGACTACACCAGCCAAAGCCGCTATTGTAAGTCCTTAATCCTCATGCCTTTTAACTACTACTTACTCTGACTTGTGCCTTGAACTACATGGTTTTCAGCCAATGTCTATTACTCTTTTCAATTTTATACACAATTGTCTTAGCGTATCATTGCGCCTTACAAGGTTTAAAAGAGAGGAGTGATGTCCCTTTGATCTTGATCTGTAATTTAGTTCCGTGCTGGACTTGCCTACACAATGTTACAATTGCATGTTTGTCTATTCTCAGTTGTTTTGTAATATGAATGATGTCATACTATGCTTACCGTATTATAAACTTTGTCTCTTTATCCTTAGATCTCAATACAATGTGAAGAAATAGACAATACATTAGCCATGATACATGGTCATATGTTTGGAACCTGGTTCTAGTATGTACTTTGCAGTAAAATACAACTAATATTTTACATGGGTTCACCTGAATAAGTTTTGTATATAGACCAAAGCTATTTTGTTTGGTTTTGCTGCCTCCTTAATATCTTCTGTTCTGGTACTACTAATGTAAAAACTCAAGTTTTCAGCAATCTATGGAAAAAATGGTGGAACCGCCACCTTCTGAAGGTGGCGAGGCAACTATAACCGCAATGTCGACTCTTCTTTGCGGTGGGTCAAGATACATCCACTAAAAGTGCCAAAAGCACGTTCTGCGTAATCTTGGGTTGGTTGTTAAGGCAATCTCGTCCAAACTGCCTCATGATCAAGATATGCAAGCTCAAAACAATGTTATATCTGCGCTCGGACACAAGTCCATTCCCTAACAGACCCTTTGTGAAACAAGGAAAGACATTGTTCGATGTCATCAAGATATGCATGGTTTTGAAACCAGACTATCAGACATTTGCTATGTTGTTCTGGAGCCTAGGAGAAATGAAGGCGAAGGTTATGGTGCTCCATCGGACAATACAACATGAAAACGTAACAGTCAGGTCAAATGAACTGAGCTTCTGAACTTCTGGTGGTGCATTTATCTGCCAGACTGTTAACTTTTATGCCAACCTTCCTTTTGTTTTATAGTTGTAATTTGTTTTGTTGTGATACAAAATTTGTTCTTAACGTGCAGCCACCGGCTGAAGAAAACAGCAAGGCATTTTTGCATAGTGTAGAATGTTCCCTATATTTGAACCGGTGGCGTTCTTTGATGCCCAGTGGATGTAATCTGTGCAATCACCTTAATAGCCTAGCGTTAGTTTCAGGCTTATTTATTTCCTAGTCTTCTTTTTCCCTGGTTTGCTAGTGGCTGCAACAACCATGGGCCATAAATGGATCGTGGTAACCTTGACCCTGCTATAGGCCATAGGATCCATGGCCCTCCTACGGGCCGTCGATAAATTGGCCTCCAATAGGGCCGTAGAATTGGTGGGCCTTGGTCCGTCGGATAAATGGGACTACATGGTTCGTAAACAGGCGTAATTGGTATTGTCCCAGCACGGCAACGGGCCGTTAACAGGCCGGAGGACAACAAAGGCTTAATTCTGTCACACGCATAACAGGTCGTTAATGGGCCAGAATATAGGACGGGCTAGAAACCGTGCAACGGGTTAACAGGCTACAAACGGGCCGACTCTTGCCATGGGCCGAATTTGGCCCATTAGGGGAACATGCCAGTAACGAGCCAGAAGTAATTGAGGGTCGGAAAGGAGCCCAAGAACGTATGGGTCGTCAGTAGGCCGAAAGCTAACACGGGCTGGAAACGGCCCATGTGAATCATGAGCCGTTAATGGGTACAAAGAAATTTACTGTTCATTACGGGCTAGAGTCACCGTGGGCCTCTAAAGGGCCTAAAGATATGAAAGGCCTCATATGGGCCGAAAGAGCTTGTGGGCCATACATGGGCCGAAAGTGAAATGGGCTGGTGTTATATTCGACGTCCCACATGATGTTGTTGGGCTGATTTCAGGTAGGCCCTAATGAGCCATGAGTTACTGGGCCGTAAAATGGGCTATTTGCGAAGAGACCGTTAACACGCTTTTCATGGGCCAGCCCGCTAACTTTTGACCAAGTCAAACAGGCCGGCCTTTGTAAGCTAAATGGGCCAGTGGTGGGCCTTCGCACATGTCGACATATCATAGGCGCCTATCTGACCCACTGACGAGCTGACACGTGTTTCCTCTGGCCAAACAGAATTTTACACGTGGAAAATTCCCATTGGTCCGGGCTCTTAACAGGTTATCGGATCCAAAACCGGACCCGATAGCTTAACGTCGTCCCGTTGATGTCGCTTGAAGCTACGTGTGTATTTTCCCAAAGAGGAAGGGATGATGCAGCACAGCGGCGGTAGGTATTTCCCTCATATATGAAACCAAGGTTATTGAACCAGAAGGAGAACCAAGCAACACAACGTAAACAGCCCCTGCACACAAATAACAGCCACTCGCAACCCGACGTGTTAAAGGGGTTGTCAATCCCTTTCGGGGTACGGCGCCTCAAATGGTGCGTGGACGGGATAAAGTTGAAATAATAGATCGCAAATAAAATATAGTGCAGCAAAGTATTTTTGTATTTTTGGTTTAATAGATCTGAATAAAAAGAGCAAATAAAATAGATCACAAAGCAAATATATTAGAAAGAAGACCCGGGGGCCGTAGGGTTCACAAGTGGCTTCTCTCGAGAAAATAGCAAACGGTGGGTAAACAAATTACTGTTGGGCAATTGATAGAACTTCAAATAATTATGACGATATCCAGGCAATGATCATTACATAGGCATCACGTCAAAGATTAGTAGATCGACTCCTCCTTGCATCTAATACTATTACTCCACACATCGACCGCTATCCAGCTTGCATCTAGTGTATTAAGTTCATGGAAAAATGGAGTAATGCAATAAGAACGATGACATGATGTAGACAAGATCCGTTTATCTGTGACGGTAGATATAGATCCCATCTTTTTATCCTTAGTAGCAACGATACATACGTCTCGGTTCCCTTCCTGTCACTGGGATCAAGCACCGTAAGATTGAACCCACTACCGGGCACCTCTTCCCATTGCAAGAAAAATAGATCAAGTTGGCCAAACAAAACCCAAATATTAGAGAAGAAATACGAGGCTATAAGAGATCATGCATATAAGAGATCAAAGAAACTCAAATAACTTTCATGGATATAAAAAGATATAACTGATCATAAACTCGAAGTTCATCAGATCCCAACAAACACACCGCAAAAGAGTTACATCATATGGATCTCCAAGAGGCCATTGTATTGAGAATTCAGCGAGAGAGAGAGGAAGCCATCTAGCTACTAACTACGGACCCGAAGGTCTACAAAGAACTACTCATGCATCATCGGAGAGGCACCAATGGAAGTGGTGAACCCCTCCGTGATGGTGTCTAGATTGGATCTGGTGGTTCTGGACTCTGCGGCGGCTGGATGAATATTTCATCAACTCCCCTAGGGTTCTGGTATTTTTGGGGTATTTATAGAGCAAAGAAGAAGTCTGGGGCACCCGAGGTGGGCACAACCCACCGAGGCGCTGGGCCTCTGGCATGCCACGGTGGGTTGTCCCCTCCTCGAGACTCCCCCAGTGCAACCAGGCCCAACTTCTTCCTTTATCCCATAAAAATCATCGTGAAGTTTCGTGGCATTTGGACTCCGTCGATATTGATTTCTGCAATGTAAAAAACATGGAAAATACAGCAACTGGCACTTGGCACTATGTCAATAGGTTAGTACCAAAAAATGATATAAAATGACTATAAAATGATTGTAAAACATCCAAGATTGATAATAAAACAGCATGGAACAATCAAAAATTATAGATACGTTGGAGACGTATCAGCATCCCCAAGCTTAACTCCTACTCGTCCTCGAGTAGGTAAGTGACAATTTTTTTTGATGTGGAGTGCTGTCCATCAAGTCATATCATATTATTTTCTTTATAGCATGGACATTTTGACTTTTATGTGATTCAAAGCAATAGTCTAGTTTTGACATAATAATTTAGATACTCAAGCATATCAAAAAGCAACCATGTCTTTCAAAATAGCAACGCTAAAATAAGTTATCCCTAGCCCATCATGCTCAAACATTGATCCATTCATGAAACACACTCGAATATTAACTACACCCAATACTTAAGCATGATCATATTGCCTCCTAGTTGGTGCTTTTATAAGAGAAGATGGAGACTCAAATTAAAAATAAAAATTGCATAAAGTAAAAGAAAGGCCCTTCGCGGAGGGAAGTAGGGATTTGTAGAGGTGCCAGAGCTCAAAGCGAAAAAATAGAGATAAAAACATTTTAGGAGGTGTATCCATCCCACCAACGAAAACGACGTAGAGCTACGGATACTTTCCATGCTAGATATGCCATAGGCGGTTCCCAAACAGAATATAAAGTTTATTCCTTTTTCCACCATTCTTTCACTTTTCATGGCTAGCCATATCCACGGGTGCCTTCCATACCAACACTTTCCAAGGAATTTATTATTTGACAACATAAAGTAAATTCATTTTTTGCATTTCGGGACTTGGCATCCCTAAGACCTTTGCCTCACTCTCGTGCAATGACAAGTGAATAAACACTCATCGTGAGAATAACACATCCAGCATGGAAAATATTAGCCACCCGTTACCGTTCCGTGAGTGAAACAAACACACAAAAGATAAGTTTATTTTGAAAATTAGAGATGGCACATGCAAATTTTCTTAGAACGGCAAAAGAATACTGCTTATAGGTAGATATAGTGGACTCATGTGGCAATACTGGTTTAAAAGATTTTGGTTGCACAAGTAGAGGTCATACTTGGTGCAAAATGAAGACTAGCAAAAAGATTGAGAAGCAACCAACCAAGAAACGAATAATCTCATAAGCAAGCATTAAGCATAATTAACACCGAATAATGCACCACAAGTAGGATATAATTTGCATTGCATGATTATTGACTCTCGTGCATGCATAGGGAATCACAAACCTTAACACCAATATTCCTACTAGAGCACAATTACTCATCAACATAACTCACATATCACATCATCATATCTCAAACTATTACTAAGAATCAAGTTTATTTTGTCCAATGATCTTCATGACATTTTTTTACTTTATCCTTCTTGGATATCTATCACTTTGGGACTAACTTTCATGTGTCGCTTTTCATAAGCTCAAACAAATATTAGTGAAGATCATGAGCATAACAAATTTTCTTTCTCTCAAAATAATTTAAGTGAAGCAAGAGAGAATTTCTTTAAAATTTTACGAACTCTCAAATAAATCTAAGTGAAGCAAGAGAGAAATTCTAACAAGTCATGATATAATTTTGGCTCTATCAAATAGGTGTGTCCAGCAAGGATTGATGACTTAAAACACAAAATAAAACAAGAAGAGACACATATCATACAAGACGATCCAAGCAAAACACATATCATGCCACGAATAAAAATATAGCCTCGAGTAAAATACCGATAGTTGTTGGAAGAAAGCGGGGATGCCACTCGGGGGCATCCCCAAGATTAGTTGGTTGCTCATTTTTGGATAATAGCTTGGGATGTCGGGGAATACCCAAGCTTAGGCTCTTGCATCCTTCCTTCATCCATCTTAAGATAACCCAAAACTTGAAAACTTCAATCACACAAAACTCAACAAAACCTTCGTGAGATCCGTTAGTATAAGAAAGAAAACTACTACTATAAGTGTTGTATCAAACCAATTTATATTTTGTTTATGTATTATATATACTGTATTCCAACTTTTCTATGGCAAAAACTCATCAAAGAAAACCATAGAGCCGTCAAAATAAGAACACAACACAAAGAAAACAGAACAGTCTGTAGTAATCTGACTTCGGCGAATACTTATGTAAATCAAAAACTTCTACCAAAATAGGACGACCTGGGTAATTTGTATATTAATCTTCTGCAACAATAATCAGGGCAAAAGCTCTTTCTGATAAAAAAATGAGAATTTTTTTCATGAGGGCAAAGTTTCTGTCTTTTTCAGCAAGATCAAACAACTATCACCCAAGAAGATCCTATAGGCTTTACTTGGCACAAACACTAATTAAAACATAAAAACACAATCATACCAGTAGCATAATTGTGTAAACACACAAGAACAGAAAGCAAAAAGCAAAAATAAAATTTTATTCATTGGGTTGCCTCCCAACAAGCGCTATAGTTTTACGCCCTTAGCTAGGCATAAGGCAAGGGTCTAAGTTTTGTCATCTTTGGTTCTAGATCCATAAGATGCCCTCATGATTGATTCATAAGGTGGCCTGATTTTTGTTCTAGGAAAGTGTTCCATACCCTTTCTCAAAGGAAATTGGAACTTGATATTGCCTTCTTTCATATCAATCACGGCACCAATAGTGCGTAAAAACGGTCTACCAAGAATAATTGGACAAGACGGATTGCAATCAATATCAAGAACAATAAAATCAATGGGCACATAGTTCCTATTTGCAAGAATAAGAACATTATTAATTCTTCCCATAGGCTTTTTAATAGTAGAATCCGCCAAGTGCAAATTCAAAGAACACTCTTCAAGATTGGTAAGACCAAGCACATCACATAAAGATTTCGGAATTGTAGAAACACTAGCACCCAAGTCACACAAAGAAAAACACTGATAATTTTTAATCTTGACTTTGATAGTAGGTTCCCATTTATCATGCAATTTTCTAGGAATTGAAACTTCTAATTCCAACTTTTCTTCCAAAGCTTTCATCATAGCATCAACAATATGTTTAGTAAAAGCTTTGTTTTGTTCATAGGCATGGGGTGAATTTAACATGGATTGCAACAAAGAAATACAATCAATCAAAGATCAACTATCATAATTAAAGTCTTTGTAATCCAAAATAGTGGGTGCATCACTAACTAAAGTTTTGACCTATCCAAACCCACTTTTATCAATTTTCTCAACAAGATTTTCACCCTCCGAAATATTGGGGCGCCTTCTACCTAAGGTTAACTCTTTTCCAGTCCCTTTTTCATCAATCTTATCTTTACGAAACAAGGAATCAATAGAAGAAACACCAATCATTTTAAGATCTTCATCATTTTTGCAAGAATAATCACTAGAAAAAGCTTTCTCTAAAAATTCCCTTTTAGCTCTAAGCATAGCAGTCCTTTTCTTGCTTTCATCCATAGAAACATAAAGATCTTTAATTGATTCATCAACTTTAGGCACACAAATTTTCATCTTGAGATTTTCCACATCATGAGCAATTCTATCAACACTTCTAGACAAATCATCAATCTTATTCAACATTTCTTCTGTGGAAGTGTTGAAAACTTTTTGCGTGTTGATAAATTCTTAATATTATTCTCAAGATCAAAGGTATTCCTATTATTATTATAAGATTGATTTCCATAGGAATTACTAGCAAAAGGCCTAGGCTTAAAATTTCCTCTATAAGCATTGGTGTTGAAATAAAATTCACATCTATGGCATCACTATTTTGCTCAATCAAAGTAGACAAAGGAATATCATTAAAATCAATAGGAGCACTTTTAATAGCAACTAATTTCATAAGAGCATCAACTTTATCACTCGAACAAGAAATTTCTTCAACCGAGTTAACTTTTTTACTAGTAGGAGCTCTTTCAGTATGCCATTGTGAATAATTTGCCACGATATTATCAAGCAATTTGGTGGCTTATCCCAAAGTAATTTCCATAAAAGTTTACCCGCGGCGGAATCTAAAAGATTACGAGAAACAAAATTCAATCCCGCATAAAAATTTTGTATGATCATCCAAAGATTTAACCCATGAGTTGGGCAATTCCTTAGCATCATTTTCATCCTTTCCCAAGATTGTGCAACATGCTCATGTTATAGTTGCTTGAAATTCGTGATCTGGGTTTTAAGGGGAATAATTTTTGCAGGAGGAAAATACTTAGTGATAAAAGCATCTTTGCACTTATTCCAAGAATAGATACTATTGCGAGGCAAAGAAGAGAACCAAATTTTTGCAGAATCGTGCAAAGAAAACGGAAATAATTTCATCTTGACCACATCATTGTCCACATATTTTTTCTTTTGCATATCCCATAATTCCACGAAGGTATTAAGATGGGACGCGACATCCTCATTAGGAGTACAAAATTGGTCTTTCATAACAAGATTCAGCAAAGCAGTATTAATATCACAAGTCTCCGCACTAGTGGCGGGACGAGCAAGCAGAGTGCCAATAAAATCATTATTGTTGGTATTTGAGATATCACATAATTTGGTGTTCTCTTGATTCATGATGACTACACAACAAGATTGCACTCAAAAACAGATCCGGCAAGAAAACAGCGAACGGAAAAGGAGAGGCGAATAAAACGGCAAATTTTTGTGAAGTGGGGGAGAGGAAAATGAGAGGCAAATGGCAAATAATGTAAATTGTGAGGAGATGAGATTTGATAGTAGGAACCTGGTTATGTTGAAGATCCTCCCCGGCAACGACGCCAGAAATTCCTTTTGATGTCGCTTGAAGCTACGTCGGTATTTCCCCAAAGAGGAAGGGATGATGCAGCACATCGGTGGTAGGTTTTTCCCTCAGATATGAAACCAAGGTTATCGGACCAGTAGGAGAACCAATCAACACAACGTAAACGGCCCCTGCACACAAATAATAGCCACTCGCAACCCGACGTGTTAAAGGGGTTGTCAATCCCTTTCGGGGTACGGCGCCTCAAACGGTGCGTGGACGGGTTAAAGTTGAAATAGATTGAAATAATAGATCTAAAATAAAATAAAATAAAGTGCAGCAAAGTATTTTTGTATTTTTGGTTTAATATATCTGAATAAAAAGAGCAAATAAAATAGATCGCAAAACAAATATATGAGAAAGAAGACTCGAGGGCCGTAGGTTTCACTAGTGGCTTCTCTCGAGAAAATAGCAAATGGTGGGTAAACAAATTACTGTTGGGCAATTGATAGAACTTCAAATAATTATGACGATATCCAGGCAATGATCATTACATGGGCATCACATCCAAGATTAGTAGACCGACTCCTGCCTGCATCTACTACTATTACTCCAAACATCGACCGATATCCAGCATGCATCTAGTGTATTAAGTTCATGGAAAAACGGAGTAATGCAATAAGAACGATGACATGATGTATACAAGATCCGTTTATCTATGGCCGTAGATATAGATCCCATCTTTTTATCCTTAGTAGCAACGATACATACGTGTCGGTTCCCTTTCTGTCACTGGGATCAAGCATTGTAAGATCGAACCCACTACCGAGCACCGCTTCCCATTGCAAGATAAATAGATCAAGTTGGCCAAACAAAACCCAAATATCGGAGAAGAAATATGAGGCTATAAGAGATCATGCATATAAGAGATCAAAGAAACTCAGATAACTTTCATGGATATAAAAAGATATAACTGATCATAAACTCAAAGTTCATTCGATCCCAACAAACACACCGCAAAAGAGTTACATCATATGGATCTCCAAGAGACCATTGTATTGAGAATTCAGCGAGAGAGAGGAAGCCATCTAGCTACTAACTACGTACATGAAGGTCTACAAAGAACTACTCACGCATCATCGGAGAGGCACCAATGGAAGTGGTGAACCCCTCCAGGATGGTGTCTAGATTGGATCTGGTGGTTTTGGACTCTGCGGCGGCTGGATGAATATTTCGTCGACTCCCTAGGGTTCTGGTATTTTTGGGGTATTTATAGATCAAAGAGGCGGTCCTGGGGGGCACCCGAGGTGGGCACAACCCACCAGGGCGCGCCTGGGCCTCCTGGTGTGCCCTGGTGGGTTGTCCCCTCCTCAGAACTCCCCAGGTGCAACTAGGGCCCAACTTCTTCCTTTTGTCCCATAAAAAATCATCATGAAGTTTCGTGGCATTTAGACTCTGTCTGATATTTATTTCCTGTGATGTAAAAAACATGGAAAAAACAGCAACTGGCACTTGGCACTATGTCAATAGGTTAGTACCAAAAAATGATATAAAATGACTATAAATTGATTGTAAAACATCCAAGATTGATAATAAAACAGCATGGAACAATCAAAAATTATAGATACGTTGGAGACATATCACCCGTTATGGTGGATGCCACGTGTCGGTCACCCTTGACGAGAGCACTTCTGTGACGCGCGATTTATCGTCGTGGAAGTGGACACTTTCGTGATGATAATTTTGGTAATGTCATGGAACACTTCTCTGACACAGTGTATGACTATCTTGATTCTCTCATAAAATCATCATGGATGTACATGCATGACAAAAAACGTGACCTACTGTGACAAACACGTATCATCACGGAAGTGTATTTTTTTGTAGTGGTGTCTGGTTCGAGAAACAAAGTCATCCGGACCAGTGTCAAAGCTTGCATCGATGTAACCCTTTACGACGAACTCCTTATCACCTCCATAAATGACAAAATTGTCGGTGTGGAATGACACCTATGGGATCACAAGAATCCCTACTACAGTTGTCGGGGCGCAGGGTTGCGAGGAGAGCAGGGCTAGTAGACAGCACAAAGGTCGTTTACCCAGGTTTGGGCCACCAGGATGCGTAAAACCCTAGTCCTGCTTTGGTGGGTGTATTTCTGAGAGTTCTTGAGCTTTCGAACTAGTTGTGGTCAGCGCGTGGTTCGAAAGAGCCGAATCCTTCTCCTGGTCGCCTCGGGCCTCATTTTATAGGAAAAAGGGGCTGCCACAGTGGCACACAGGAGGTGGAAAGGTCTACAGTGGCACGAGGTTATCCCGCGTATTACAGGACAAGGTGCATTTAATGCATCGCTTAGGTGTCCTCTTGCTTTATCAGGGACGGGGGCGAGGCCCGTCCCGTCCGTCGCCGCTCCTCCTCGCTTCAGCACGCGCCTCGGCTAGAGATGCGTGCGGTGCCATGTAGGCAGGCAGGCAGCTGAGTTGGCGCGGTGGTGGAGCCTTCACGAAGATCTGCAAGCCGCCACGCAGGCGCTCGATGAGTTGGCCTGGGAGCTGCATGTTGCCACGCAGGTGCCCGCCCAGCTGGTTGGGCTGGCAGCTGCATGTGAATGGCGGTGGAAGCTTGGTTGACGTGGGCTTGGCGGTGGCCTCGCCGATGTCTTTGGCGAGGGCCTTGCCGGGTGGCCCGGCAAGGGTCTCGCCGTAGCTTGCTGTCGTCCCCGGCAAGGATCTTGCCTGGGGTCTGGTGGCCTTCCTCGGCAAGGATCTTGCCAAGAATCGTCGTCTTCTAATCCTCATCTGATCTTGAATATGTCTTCACAAAGATCTGCATGCCACCATAGAGGTGCCTTCCCGAGCCCTGGCCCCATGCTGATGATGGCGCTGGGGGCCGTGGGCTCCAGGGTGGCTCACTCTGTTGGTGCGGGGCGAGCTGTCCCGACAAGGGTCTTGCTGGGGCCGCTGAGGCCGCCCGGCAAGGGTCTTGCCGGGGGAACCTGCTTCGTCCCTCTGCTCTTTGCGGTCTTGGCCTTGGCGTTGCTTTGATTGTCTTGGGCTTCGATCTTACCTTGGCTCACCTCCCTCGTTACGCTTGGTGTGGTCGTGGTAGCGGCTCGATCGCCCTGCACGGAAAAGGGGTACAAAAATACGCCCCTATTTTTGTACACCGACAGGAGCCCCCGGGTCTGGGCCACACATAAGTGCGACACGTTGTTGGGCCAGGCCCAAAACGGTGCGCGAGCAGGTGGGGCGGTTTTTACCGTGGTAAGATTCTTTGCGCGCTCCGCCTCCCACGACCCGCGCGCATGGCGCGGCATGGAGGGGTGTGCGTGACGTGGGCGGCATGCGTGGGCGGTTTTCGCATGCATGTGTCACATCACAGTAAATGGGCAGTGCACCCCGCGGCTTCCCCATAAAAAGGGATAACCGCGGGCGCACTGTTCCTTTTACCCTCCGCACAACCCCAATCTCGGAGACCTCCGCCTGCTTCCCTCTTCTTCTCCAAGCTTCGTCCCCGCTTGCCGCCGTTGTGCCTCCGCCGCCCTCCGTCCTGCCCTCCTCCCCCAGCCGTCATGGCGCCAAAATCCACCAAGGGCAAGGGAGTGGCCAAGGATGTCGGAGCCGTGGAGCCGCCGAAAAGCGCGCTGGCGGTGCAGCGGATGCAATCTGCCTTTTTCCCCTCGGCGGTCGACGTGTTCGAGCTTCGAGACTCCTTCAGGCTCTTGTGGGGAATGAAGACGGGGGGAGAGAATTCGGGGCATCCGGCCACGCGTGTCATCCCCGCCAACTACGCCGAGGCTGCCCCAAACCGGTACCCCTTCTTTGTTGATTATTTTTCTTGCGGGCTCTGTCCTCCCTTCTCTGACTTCTTCAGCGACATCATGCACACCTTCAGCTTTCGCCTCCTGGATTTCACCCCAAATGCGGTGGCGTGCATGGCCCTTTTTGCGCACCTCTGCGAAGGCTTCGCCGGGGTGCACCCCAACACGATGCTCTTCCGCCATTACTTCTTCCCTCGGATCCAGACGGGAGGCGCCATCTCGGGATGCATCGCCTGGATCCCAAAATCCAAGCGAGCGTACCCGGACGGCGCCATGAAGGAGAGGTGGGAAGAATGGCAGGGCCGGTGGTGCTAGATCGAAGAGAAAGACCCGCCGGCGTTCTGCAGAGTTCGCCGGGCGCCGCCGGTTCGCGGAAGCGATTCGAGCGATGTCGATGCCGACGACGGAAAGCTCATGGTTGCCACCACCAGGATTCTCCGGCTTACCCAGGCCGGGCTCACCCTTGAGATGATCGGGGCAGACTTCATCCATTGCCAGATCGCTCCTCTGCATAACAAGGGGAGGCTGGCCTAGCTCTTAACGAACCCCGCCGACATCATGCGGCTCCGCCGCGGCCTCGACCACAACTTCACAGTGATGGCGCACGCCCATTTCTGCCAGCGGATCTTCCAGCTCGACGTGGGCCGCGAAGGCGAGGTGGAGCGGACCGGCAAGGTTGCGAGGGCCGCCGTGAAGGCCGGCAAGGTCCTCAAGGGGCCTCAATTCAAGCTGCCGATGGGGGTGGTCCCGTTGTGCAACAGCTCGCGTCGGTCCGAGATCATCGCCATGATGCTGGACTGCAACGCGCACGGCCCCGTCCCGAGCTGGAAGGAGCCGGAGGACGCCGAAGTGCAGCAGTTCTTTGACACCCTGCATGAGGTGTATGTCAACGTCGACGCCGAGCGGCTTCTTGTCCAGGACACCACCCAGGCGGAGCTGGACTACATCGCCACCGGGGCAAGGGAGGCGCAACTTGCCAGGGAGGCCGACAACGCCGGCGGTGTGGAGGACAAGGCCGCGACGGCTGCGGAGGAGGAGGAGCTCGCCTGGTGCGCGGTGGCCGCCGAGGGAGCCAGCGGCGCCGGCACCGAGGCTCCTTTGGTTGAAGATGTGACCAGCGAGTCGTCGGTGGAGGAGGCCGAGGCTGCAGAGCCGACGCCACCTACAGGGAGGGGGCGAGTCCTGCGGCGGGCCAGTTTCGGCGAGCCGGTCCGGCCCGACAGGGCTGCGTGGCCACAGCTGACCTTGGAGGAGCCTGGGCGCCACACGAGGGCCGCGGCGGCAAAGAAGCTGGCGAAGGCCGCGGTGAAGAAGAAGACAGCCGCCCCTTCTCCGCCCGTGTGTGTCCAGACACCACCTCCTTCTCCTCCTCTGGCGAATGTTGATACGGAGGTTACTTTTGATTATGGATCCCTCAGCCCGAGGAGGAAGAGGAAGACAACAGAGGAGGAGGTGGACGACGAGTAAGTATCTGGTTCCTTTTCGTTATCTCTGCCTCCTCAATCTATGTTGCCTGCTTTGATTTGTTTTCATTTTTGCAGGGACAGGGAGATGCTGGCCCAGAGAGCGAAGAGGGCCAATGTCTCGGCGGGTGGCCAGCCCCCAACTGGTACTTCGGGGGTGCCATTGGTGGTGTTGAGCAGCCCGGACAGCAGCCCCCGGCAGAGCCCCCAGCGTAAGTTCATCACTCTTCTCCCATCGACATGTGTCAGGGGCACGACACCTTGGTGCTGACCTTGTCAGGTACGCAGGAGGAGAGTAGCAGCAGGAGGAGTCGTCCTCGGGGGGACTTCCCGAATGACCGTACCGGGGAATTCCACCGTACTCCGAGCCACAGAGGGCTACTTCCAACACGCTTCCCCCATCAACCACGCCGCCCTAAGGGGTGTCCCCGGCAAGGGCGCCAGGCACCGGGCCCACGCACATGGAGGAGGAGGAGGAGAACTTGGGCGCCGACGGCTTTGCCTCGACGCCAAATGTTGGCGGGGAGGGGACTTCCGTTTCCCAGACGGGTACTGGCACAGGTAAGTCGTTCGCTGTTCGTCCCGGCTTCCCCTTTTTTTCTGGCTCTTGGTCCTGGCCTTGCCTCACCCCCTTCTTCAGCACCCAGATTCCTCCTCGGTGAACCCAGAGGACGTGGACGCCGTCATCGAGGGCGTCGCCAAGGCTGCCGAGGCAGACGCCGAGAAGATCGCCGCCGAGGAGGCTGCCAAAGACGCTACTGAGGACACCGCCGAGGGGCCTACCGGGGAGGCCGACAAGGCTGCCGCTAAGGAGGCCGGCAAGGGGCCTGCCGGGGAAGCCGGTGGGATCGCTGCCGAGGAGGAGGAGGAGGAGGCTGGTGACCAGTCTTCCTCCTCTGCTGCTTCCGTCTCCGGAAAGTACCTGAGGGTGAGTGACGACTTGTTCGTCCACCTTCCAGGTGCGTCGAGCACCAGGACACCCGTTGAGGGAGAGGTGTTCGACGACGAGGTGCTTGCCGCTGCCGGGCTTGAAGTCGTCGATGAGCCGATCGTTGGCGGCGACGGTTCGCAGGAAGAGCGGCTCTTCCACGTCATGGGCGCCAGCTTCCGGAAGCTCCAGGCGCTCCACCGCGCCCGCCTGGACTAGGCTAAGTCCAGGATGGCGGTGGTGGAGAAGGCGGAGGCAGACCTCCAAAAGCGTGTTGCCGAGGCACAGGACTGGTTCCGCAAGGCCCACAAGGAGCTCAAGGCGGCCCAGGGTGAGCAGGTCAAGCGCGACGTGGAGCTACCATGAAGCTCGCCGACATCGAGAAAGCTCGGGAGGCGGCGAAGAACTTGGCCGCGGCCGCCGAGGCCGCTTGGACCCAGCGCGAGGCCGCGCTGAACTCCCAGGAGAAGGATCTTGCTGCACGCGAGGAGAAGCTTGCCGCCGTGCTTCGCGGCAAGGATGCAGAGGTGGAGAAGCTTGTCTCGCAGCGGACCAGTGAGCTGGAGAAGAGGCACGAAGAGGCACTCAATGCCCAGGCCCAGGTTCACGCCGGCAAGGTGGAGGAACTGGAGGCAAAGCGCGACAAGCTGCAGGAGCAGGCCCTGAAGCTGTCCCAGGAGAAGGACACGCTCAACGGTGCCCTGACAGAGGCCTAGGGCGCGGTCGTCAGCAAGGCTGGGGAGCTCTCCGAGGCCAACAACTCCATCAAAGACCTCAAGCTGAAGCTGGAGGGTCTCGAGAAGGTGCTGTCGGAGGCCACAACCCGAGAGGGGACCCTAGCCAAAGAGCTGAAGGCCGAGAAGCTGTTGCGGAAGAACGAGGGCCTCAACTTCGTGGATCACGTGGAGGGCGAGAACCGTTGGCTCGATCGCCTAGCCACTGCCGCCAACTGTGCCGTCAGCACTGGCCATCATGGGGATGTCGGACGTGAGGTATGTCCCGGAGCGGAGCGTGAGCACCAATTGCAGCCTGACCATGTTCTTTGAGAAGGTCGTCGGCGCTCTGGAGCGGCTCCACGCCAACCGGGCGGCCTCACTGGCCTACGAGTCCCAGAGGTTTTGCCACGGTGCCATGACCAAGGTTCTCACCGAGGTGGCGCACTGGTACCCCGATCTCGACTTTGATGCCGCGCTGGAGAGCTTGCCGGAGGGGACCGACCTTGCACCGCTCAGGGAGCGCATCGAGCCCATCATCAGCCGAGTCAGCGGAATTCAGAGGGTGGAGGGCCAGCGTCGGGATTAGGCGTCCCATTTTCTTATCGCCGATGCAGGTTCACAACCAAGACAATTGCTATCTCTAGTTAGAACCCCAGCAACAATTTGATGTAACATAACTCTGCAGCACTTTTTAGTATCATGCATGTTATTTTCCTGTTTGATTTTCCTTTGTATGTCCTCCCTATGTTACTGGGTAGGTTCGCCGGCGCGTAAACCCAAGGCGGCATCTTGGGGACGGATCCCCATTGGCCTGCCGGGTGTGCTTGCTGCCAGGCGAACCACCTTTCCGCCCCTAGCGCGGCCGCCCAAACTGTTGAGCTTGACTCGAGTCAGGGTTGGGAGCGTTGCCGGGTGCGGAAGGCTACCCCGCCACTTTCGACGCGGCCGCCTTGAGTTGTTGAACAGACTCGAAATAGAACAAGGGCGTCGCCAATTGCGGGAGGGCCCCTTTGCGTGCGGGCTTCCCATACATAGGCCAGACCTCCGAGGACGATAACCTCAAGTGTAAAAAGGAAATAATCCAAGGCTCTGAATGACTTAGCTTTTCTTTCACCGAGCCGGGTCGTTCCTCCAGCCGCCTTCTTCTCAGAAACTGAAAGCGACGAAGAACCGCTAGGCTAACTACCAGACCAGATTCTCACAATTGCGACCCCTACCTGGCGCGCCAAAGATGTCCGTGTGAAACGACACCTATGGGATCACAAGAATCCCTACTACGGTTGCCGGGGCGCAGGGTTGCGAGGAGAGCAGGGCTAGTAGACGGCACAAGGGTCGTTTACCCAGGTTCGGGCTGCGAGGATGCGTAAAACCCTAGTCCTGCTTTGGTGGGTGTATTTCTGAGAGTTCTTGAGCTTTCGAACTAGTTGTGGTCAGTGCGTGGTTTGAAAGAGCCGAATCCTTCTCCTGGTCGCCTCGGGCCTTCTTTTATAGGAAAAAGGGGCTGCCACAGTGGCACACAGGAGGTGGAAAGGTCTACAGTGGCACGAGGTTATCCCTCATATTATAGGACAAGGTGCATTTAATGCATCGCTTAGGTGTCATCTTGCTTTATCAGGGACGGGGGCAAGGCCTGTCCCGTCCGTCGTCGCTCCTCCTCGCTTCGGCACGCGCCTCGGCTAGAGATGCGTGCGGTGCCATGTAGGCAGGCAGGCAGCTGAGTTGGCGCGGTGGTGGAGCCTTCACGAAGATCTGCATGCCGCCACGCAGGCGCTCGATGAGTTGGCCTGGGAGCTGCATGTTGCCACGTAGGTGCCCGCCCAGCTGGTTGGGCTGGCAGCTGCATGTGAACGGTGGTGGAAGCTTGGTTGACGTGGGCTTGGCGGTGGCCTTGCCGATGTCTTTGGAGAGGGCCTTGCCGGGTGGCCCGGCAAGGGTCTCGCCGTAGCTTGCTGTCGTCCCCGGCAAGGATCTTGCCGGGGGTCTGGTGGCCTTCCTCGGCAAGGATCTTGCCGAGAATCGTCGTCTTCTAATCCTCATCTGATCTTGAATATGTCTTCACAAAGATCTGCATGCTACCAGAGAGGTGCCTCTCCGAGCCCTGGCCCCATGCTGATGATGGCGCTGGGGGCCGTGGGCTCAAGGGTGGCTCGCTCTATTGGTGCGGGGCGAGCTGTCCCGGCAAGGGTCTTGCCGGGGCCGCTGAGACCGCCCGGCAAGGGTCTTGCCGGGGGAACCTGCTTCATCCCTCTGCTCTTTGTGGTCTTGGCCTTGGCGTTGTTTTGATTGTCTTGGGCTTCGATCTTACCTTGGCTCACCTCCCTCATTCTGCTTGGTGTGGCCGTGGGCGCGGCTCTGACTGCCCGTGCACAGGAAAAGGGGTACAAAAATGCGCCCCTATTTTTGTACACTGACAAAAATATTTCCTTAGTCTTCTTTAGGCACCTAAGGATAATTTTGACCGCTACCCAGTGATCCACTCCTGGATAACTCTTGTACCCACTTGCTAGACTCATGGCAAGGCACGCATCAGGTATGGTACACAGCATGGCATACATTATAGAGCCTATGGCTGAGGCATAGGAGACGACCTTCATCCTTTCTCTTTCTTCTGTCATGGTCGAGCTTTGAGTCTTACTCAACTTCACACCTTACAATACAAGAAATAACTCCTTCTTTGACTAATCCATTTTGAACTCCTTCAAAATCCTGTCAAGGTATGTGCTTTGTGAAATTCTTATCAGGCGTCTTGATCTATCTCTATAGATCTTGATGCCCAATATGTAAGCAGCTTTACCTATGTATTCCTTTGAAAAACTCCTTTCAAACAACCCTTTATGATTTCCAGAAATTTTACATCATTTCCAATCAACTTGTCATCCACATATACTATCAGAAATGCTATAGAGCTCCCACTCACTTTCTTGTAAATACAAGTTTCTTCATAAACTTCGCATAAACCCAAAAGCTTTGATCACCTCATCAAAGCATATATTCCAACTCCGAGATGCTTGCACAAGTCCATAGATGGATCGCTGGAGCTTGCATACCTTTTAAGCATCCTTAGGATCCACAAAACCTTTGGACTGCATCATATACAACTCTTCCTTAAGGAAAGCAGTTTTCACATCCATCTGCGAGATTTCATAATTGAGAAATGCAGCAATTGCTAACACAATTATAACAGACCTAAGGATCGCTACGGGTGAGAAAGTATCATCCTAGTCAACTCCTTGAACTTGCTTAAAACCCTTTGCGGCGAGTCAAGCTTTATAGACGGTGACATTACCACCAGCATTTGTCTTCTTCTAAAAATCCATTTGTTCTTAATGGCCCGTCGGTCGTTGGGTAAGTCTACCAAGTCCACACTTGGTTCTCATACATGGATCCTATCTCAGATTTCATGGCCTCTAGCCATTTATCAGAATCCGGGCCCATCATCGCTTCCTCATAGTTCGTAGGCTCATCATTGTCTAATAACATGACTTCCATGACAGGATTACCGTACCACTCAAGATAGTACGTGTCCTCGTCGACCTATGAGTTTCGGTAGTGACTTGATCTGAAATTCATGATCATCATCATTAGCTTCCTCTTCAATTGTTGTACGCATTAGAGGAATACCTTTCTGTGATGCGCTATTTTCCAATTCAAGTGAAGGTTCAGTAACCTCATCAAGGTCTACCTTCCTCCCACTATCTTCTTTCGAGAGAAACTCCTTCTCCAAAAAGGATCCATTCCCGATAACAAGGACTTGTCTTCGGATCTATGAAAGAAGGTATTCTATGAAGACGTACTTCTCTGCTTTGGGTTCGAGCTTATCAGGTATAAGTGCGCATCCCCAAACTTTAAGAAATACAACTAGGTTTATTGCCAAACCACAGTTCTTACGGTGTCGTCTCAACGGATTTAGATTGTGCCTTGTTTAAAGTGAATGTTATTGTCTCTAATGCATAGTCCTAAAACAATAGTGGCAAATTGATAAGAGACATCATAGAACGCACCATATCCAATAGAGTACGATTATGACGCTCAGACACACCATTACACTTTGGTGTTCCAGGTGGCGTGAGTTGTGAAACAATTTTCACATTTTCTTAAATACATACCAAACTCGCAACTCAGATATTTTTCCTCCATGATCATATCATAGACATATTATCTTCTGGTCATGATGATCTTCAACTTCACTCTAAAATTGCTTTAACTTTTCAAAAATTTCAGACTTGTGTTTCATCAATAAATATACCTATCTACTCAAATCATCTATGAAGGTTAGAAAATAACGATATCCACCGCGTCCTTTAACACTCATTGGACTGCATGCATCAGTATGTATTATTTCCAATAAGTCGCTTGCCCGCTCCATTGATCTGGAAAACGGGGTTTTAGTCATTTTGCCCATGAGGCATGGTTCGCATGTTTCAAATGATTCATAATAAAGTGATTCCAAAAGTCCATCAGCATGGAGTTTCTTCATGCGCTTTACACCAATATGACCTAAGAGACAGTGCCACAAGTATGTGGTACTATCATAATTAACTTTGCATCTTTTGGTATCAATATTATGAATTGGTGTATCGCTACGATCGAGATTCAACCAGAATAAACTATTCAAAAAGGGTGCATGGTCATAAAAGATATTATTCATGTAAACAGAACAACCATTGTTCTCTGCTACCTCTTGAGCACTGCGTTGGATTTCCTTGCAGAGGAAAGGGTGATGCAGCAGAGTAGAGTAAGTATTTCCCTTAGTTTTTGAGAACCAAGGTATCAATCCAGTAGGAGGCTACACGCAAGTCCCTCGTACATACACAAAACAAATAGCTCCACGCAACCAACGTGATTATGGGTTGTCAATCCCTTCACGGTCACTTACGAGAGTGAGATCTGATAGAGATGATAGATAATATTTTTGGTATTTTTGGTATAAAGATGCAAAGTAAAATAAAAGGCAAAATAAAAAAGCAAAGCAATAATAAAGTGATGGAAGATTGATATGATGAGAATAGACCTGGGGGCCATAGATTTCACTAGTGGCTTCTCTCAAGAGCATAAGTATTCTACGGTGGGTGAACAAATTGACAGAATTGAGCATAGTTATGAGAATATCTAGGTATGATCATGTATATAGGCATCACGTCCGAGACAAGTAGACCGACTCACATGCGCATCTACTACTATTACTCCACTCATCGACCGCTATCCAGCATGCATCTAGAGTATTAAGTTCAAGAAAACAGAGTAACGCCTTAAGCAAGATGACATGATATAGAGGGATAAATTCATGCAATATGATAAAAAAACCCATCTTATTATCCTCGATGGCAAAAATACAATACGTGCCTTGCTGCCCCTACTGTCACTGGGAAAGGACACTGCAAGATTGAACCCAAAGCTAAGCACTTCTCCCATTGCAAGAAAGACCAATCTAGTAGGCCAAACCAAACTGATAATTCGAAGAGACTTGCAAAGATAACCAATCATACATAAAAGAATTCAGAGAAGCTTCAAATATTGTTCATAGATAAACTTGATCATAAACCCATAATTCATCGGTCTCAACAAACACACCACAAAAAGAAGATTACATCGAATAGATCTCCACGAGAGAGGGGGAGAACATTGTATTAAGATCCAAAAAGAGAGAATAAGCCATCTAGCTACTAACTATGGACTCGAAGGTCTGAGGTAAACTACTCACACTTCATCGGAGGGGCTATGGTGATGATGTAGAAGCCCTCCATGGTGGATTCCCCTTAGGTGGAGCTCCTAACAGCCCCAAGATGGGATCTCGTGGATACGTAAGGTTGCGGCGGTGGAATTAGGTTTTTGGCTCAGATTCGATCATTTGGGGTACGTAGGTATATATAGGAGGAAGGAGTACGTCGGTGGAGCAAAGGGGGGCCCACGAGGCAGGGGGCGCACCCAGGGGGGCGCCCTCCACCCTCGTGGCCACCTCCTTTCTTTCTTGACGGGGGGGTCCAAGTCTCCTGGATCATATTCGCTGAGAAAATCACATTCCCGATGGTTTCATTCCGTTTGGACTCCGTTTGATATTTCGTTTCTTCGAAACACTGAAATAGGCAAAAACAAGAATTGGCTGGGCCTCCGGTTAATAGGTTAGTCCCAAAAGTAATATAAAAGTGGGAAATAAAGCCCAATATGGTCCAAAATAGTATATAATATAGCATGGAGCAATCAAAAATTATAGATACGTTGGAGACATATCAGGCATCCCCAAGCATAATTCCTGCTCGTCCTTGAGTAGGTAAATGATAAAAAAGAATTTTTGATGCGGAGTGCTACTTGGCATAATTTCAATGTAATTCTTCTTAATTGTGGCATGAATATTCAGATCCGAAAGATTCAAGACAAAAGTTCATATTGACATAAAAATAATAATACTTCAAGCATACTAACTAAGCAATTATGTCTTCTCAAAATAACATGGCCAAAGAAAGTTCATCCCTAAAAAATCATATAGTTTAGTCATGCTCCATTTTTGTCACACAAGAATGCTCTCATCATGCACAACCCCGATGACAAGCCAAGCAATTTTTTCATACTTTAATAATCTCAAACTTTATAAACCTTCACGCAATGCATGAGCATGAGCCATGGATATAGCACTATGGGTGGAATAGAATATGATGATGGGGGTTATGTGGAGAAGACAAAAAAGGAGAAGATCTCACATCAACGAGGCTAATCAATGGGCTATGGAGATTCTCATCGATTGATGTTAATGCAAGGAGTAGGGATTGCCATGCAACGGATGCACTAGAGCTATAAATGTATGAAAGCTCAACAAAAGAAACTAAGTGGGTGTGCATCCAACTTGCTTGCTCAAGAAGACCTAGGGCATTTGAGGAAGCCCATCGTTGGAATATACAAGCCAAGTTCTATAATGAAAAATTCCCACTAGTATATGAAAATGACAAAACAAGAGACTCTCTATCATGAAGATTATGGTGCTACTTCGAAGCACAAGTGTGGAAAAAAGGATAGTAGCATTGCCCCTTTTATTTTTATATTTTTTTGGGCCTTCTTTTTTTTTCTTTGGCCTTTCTGTTTTTTTTATTGGGACAATGCTCTATTAAATGATGATCATCACACTTCTATTTATTTAAAACTCAATGGTTACAACTCGATACTAGAACAAAGTATGACTCTATATAAATGCCTCCGACGGTGTACCGGGATATGCAATGAATCAAGAGTGACATGTATGAAAGAATTATGAACGGTGGCTTTGCCACGAATAATATGTCAACTACATGATCATGCTAGCAATATGACAATGATGAAAGTGTCATGATGAACGGAATGGTGGAAAGTTGCATGGCAATATATCTCGAAATGGCTATGGAAATGCCATAATAGGTAGGTATGGTGGCTGTTTTGAGGAAGATATAAGGAGGTTTATGTGTGAAAGAGTGTATCGTATCACGGGGTTTGGATGCACCGGCGAAGTTTGCACCAACTCTAAATGTGAGAAAGGGCAATGCACGGTACCGAAGAGGCTAGCAATGATGGAAGGGTGAGAGTGCGTATAATCCATGGACTCAACATTAGTCATAAAGAAATCATATACTTATTGCAAAAATCTACAAGCCATCAAAAACCAAAGCACTACGCGCATGCTCCTAGGGGATAGATTGGTAGGAAAAGACCATCACTGCCCCCGACCGCCACTCATAAGGAGGACAATCAAATAACACCTCATGTTTCAAATTTGTTACATAACGTTTACCATACGTGCATGCTACGGACTTGCAAACTTCAACACAAGCATTTCTCAAATTCACAACTACTCAACTAGCACGACATTGATATTATCACCTCCATATCTCAAAACAATTATCAAGCATCAAACTTTTCTTAGTATTCAACGCACTCAAAAGAAAGTTTTACAAATCTTGAATACCAAGCATATTAAGATTTTTAAGAAAATTACCATGCTATTTAAGACTCTCAAAATAATCTAAGTGAATCATGAGAGATCAATAGTTTCTATAAAACAAATCCACCACCGTGCTCTAAAAGATATAAGTGAGGCACTAGAGCAAAACTAAAAAGCTCAAAAGATATAAGTGAAGCACATAGAGTATTCTAACAAATTCCAATTCATGTGTGGCTCTCTCAAAAGGTGTGTACAGCAAGCATGATTGTGGTAAACTAAAAAGCAAATACTCAAATCATACAAGACGCTCCAAGCAAAACACATATCATGTGGTGAATAAAAATATAGCTCCAAGTAAAGTTACCGATGGAAGTAGATTTAAAGAGGGATGCCTTCCGGGGGCATCCCCAAGCTTTGAATTTTTGGTGTCCATAGATTATATTGGGGGTGCCATGGTCATCCCCAAGCTTAGGCTCTTGCCACTCCTTGTTCCATAATCCATCAAAATATTTCACCCAAAACTTGAAAACTTCACAACACAAAACTCAACAAAAATCTCGTGGGCTCCGTTAGCAAAAGAAAACAAAAGACCACTTCAAGGTACTGTAATGAACTCATTATTTATTTATATTGGTGTTAAACCTACTGTATTCCAACTTCTCTATGGTTTATAAACTATTTTACTAGCCATAGACTCATCAAAATAAGCAAACAACACACGAAAAACAGAATCTGTCAAAAACAGAACAGTCTGTAGTAATCTGTAACTAACACAAACTTATGGAACTCCAAAAACTCAGACAAAATAGGACAACCTAGGCAATTTGTTTATTGAACAGCAGCAATTGGAATCACTATTTTATCACGTTCTGGTGATTTTTAACAATTGTTTTCGTGAACAGAAAGTTTCTGGAAATTACAGCAAGATCAAATAACTATCATCCAAGAAGATCCTATAGGTTTAACTTGGCACAAACACTAATTAAAACATAAAACCACATCTAAACAGAAGGTAGATGGATTATTTATTCCTAAACAGAAACAAAAAGCAAAAAAAACTAAAATAAAATTGGGTTGCCTCCCAACAAGCGCTATCGTTTAACGCCCTTAGCTAGGCATAAAGCAAGGATAGATCTAGGTATTGCCATCTTTGGTAGGCAATCCATAAGTGGCTCTCATAATAGATTCATATGGTAGTTTTATTTTCTTCCTAGGAAAGTGTTCCATGCCCTTCTTTAATGCAAATTGGAATCTAATATTCCCTTCCTTCATATCAATAATTGCACCAATCGTTCTAAGGAAAGGTCTACCAAGAATAATAGGACATAAAGGATTGCAATCTATATCAAGAACGATAAAATCTACGGGCACATAATTCCTATTTGCAACAATAATAACATCATTAATTCTTCCCATAGGTTTCTTAATAGTGGAATCCGCAAGGTGCAAGTTTAGAGAGCAATCATCAAAATCATGAAAATCTAGAAAATCACAAAAAGTTTTGGAAATAGTGGAAACACTAGCACCCAAATCACATAAAGCATAAAATTAATGATCCTTAATCTTAATTTTAATAGTTGGTTTCCACTCATCATAAAGTTTTCTAGGGATAGAAACTTCCAACTCAAGTTTTTCTTCATAAGATTGCATCAAGGCATCAACGATATGTTTAGTAAACGCTTTATTTTGACTATAAGCATGAGGAGAATTTAGCACGGATTGCAACAAGGAAATACAATCAATTAAAGAGCAACTTTCATAATTAAATTCCTTGAAATCCAAAATAGTGGGTTTAGCAACATCTAGGGTTTTATTCTTTTCAATCCCACTTTTATCAATTTCATCATCAAGATCTAAAAACTCCGAATTTTTGGAACGCCTTCTAGGTAAAGGTGGATCATATTCAGTCTCATCAAGATTCATATTGCAAAACAAAGATTTAATAGGGGATACATCAATAACTTTTAGATCTTCATCTTGATTTTCATAGGAATTCGGTTTAGCGGCCATCTTATTGACTAAGGTAGCCTGCTTATCCGAAATTTCAGCAGTCAACTTCTCAAGACGAGCAATTTGGGATCTTTTACCATCAAATTCTTTAGACATATCATCGAGCTCTTTATTCATAACTCATAAAACTTTTTTGTTCTTTGAGCTCGTTTTTGAAGAAATTATTATGCTCAAATTGTAAAACCATAAAACTCCTGACGTTGCTTTCTATCTCGAAGAGCCATCGCGACAAACAAGCAAACCAACACACAAGCAAACAAAAAGCAAGCGAGAAGAAGGCAAACAGAAAAGAGAGGGCGAATAAAACGGCAAGGGTGAAGTGGGGGAGAGGAAAACGAGAGGCAAATGGCAAATAATGTAATGCGAAGACTCCCAGGCAACGGCGCCAGAAATCTTCCTGCTACCTCTTGAGCACTGCGTTGGATTTCTTTGAAGAGGAAAGGGTGATGCAGCAGAGTAGAGTATGTATTTCCCTCAGTTTTTGAGAACCAAGGTATCAATCCAGTAGAAGGCTACACGCAAGTCCCTCGTACCTACACAAAACAAATAGCTCCACGCAACCAACGCGATTAGGGGTTGTCAATCCCTTCACGGTCACTTACGAGAGTGAGATCTGATAGAGATGATAGATAATATTTTTGGTATTTTTGGTATAAAGATGCAAAGTAAAATAAAAGGCAAAGTAAAAAAGCAAAGCAATAATAAAGTGATGGAAGATTGATATGATGAGAATAGACCCGGGGGCCATCGATTTCACTAGTGGCTTCTCTCAAGAGCATAAGTACTCTACGGTGGGTGAACAAATTACTGTTGAGCAATTGACAAAATTGAGCATAGTTATGAGAATATCTAGGTATGATCATGTATATAGGCATCATGTCCGAGACAAGTAGACAGACTCCTGCCTGCATCTACTACTATTACTCCACTCATCGACCTCTATCCAGCATGCATCTAGAGTATTAAGTTCAAAAAAAACAGAGTAACGCCTTAAGCAAGATGACATGATGTAGAGAAATAAATTCATGCAATATGATAAAAACCCCATCTTGTTATCCTCGATGGCAGCAATACAATTCGTGCCTTGCTGCCCCATCACACCGGGAAAGGACACCGCAAGATTGAACCCAAAGCTAAGCACTTCTCCCATTGCAAGAAAGACCAATCTAGTAGGCCAAACCAAACTGATAATTCAAAGAGACTTGCAAAGATAACCAATCATACATAAAAGAATTCAGAGAAGATTCAAATATTGTTCATAGATAAACTTGATCATAAACCCACAATTCATCGGTCTCAACAAACACACCGCAAAAGAAGATTACATCGAATAGATCTCCACGAGAGAGGGGGAGAACGTTGTATTGAGATCCAAAAAGAGAGAAGAAGCCATCTAGCTACTACTATGGACCCGAAGGTCTGAGGTAAACTACTCACAATTCATCGGAGGGGCTATGGTGATGATGTAGAAGCCCTCCATGGTGGATTCCCTTCCCATGAGTTCGAACAGGCCCCAAGATGGGATCTCGTGGATCTGAAGGTTGCGGCGGTGGAATTAGGTTTTTGGCTCCGATTCGATCGTTTGGGGGTAATGAGGTATATATAGGAGGAAGGAGTACGTCGGTGGAGCAAGGGGGCCCACGAGGCGGGCGCCCTAGGGGGCGCCTCCACCTCGTGGCCACCTCATTTCTTTCTTGACGGGGTCCAAGTCTCTGGATCATATTCGTGAGAAAATCACGTTCCTCAAGATTTCATTCCGTTTGGACTCCGTTTGATATTCCGTCTCTTGAAACACCGAAATAGGAAAAAAAAGCAATTAGGCTGGGCCTCCGGTTAATAGGTTAGTCCCAAAAGTAATATAAAAGTGGAAAATAAAGACCAATATGGTCCAAAACAGTAGATAATATAGCATGGAGCAATCAAAAATTATAGATACGTTGGAGACGTATCATTCTCCGACTTAAATGAATAATCGTCTCACAATAAACACGATCCGGATATATTGTCATGCTTAACGTAGGCACCAAACAACATTTATTTAGTTTTAATACTAGTATCGAAGGTAGAGGGAGCGTGTCGACGGCGATCACATCAACCTTGGAGACACTTCCAACGCGCATCATCACCTCATCCTTAGCTAGTCTTTGTTTACTCCGTAGCTTCTGTTTCGAGTTGCAAACAAGAGCAACTGAACCAGTATCAAATACCCAGGCGCTACCACGAGCACGGGTAAGGTACACATCAATAACATGTATATCAAATATACCTTTGTTGGCATTGCCAGCCTTCTTATCTTCCAAGTAGTTGGGGCAATTCCGCTTCCAGTGGCCTTTCCCCTTGCAATAGAAGCACTCAGTCTCAGGTTTGGATCCAGCCTTGGGTTTCTCCACAGGAGAGGCAACTATCTTGCCATTCTTCTTGAAGTTCCCTATCTTTCCCTTGCCCTTCTTGAAACTAGTGGTCTTGTTGACCATCAACACTTTTATGCTCTTTCTTGATTTCTACCTCCGTGGCCTTAAGCATCGCGAATAGCTCGGGGATCATCTTTTCCACCCCTTGCATGTTTTAGCTCATCACGAAGCCTTTGTAGCTTGGTGGCAGTGACTCAAGAACTCAGTCAATCGCTAGATCATCCGAAAGATTAACTCCCAACTGATTGAAGCGGTTGTAGTACCCAGACATTTTGAGTACATGCTCACTAATGGAGTTGTTCTCCTCCATCTTACAGGAAAAGAACATGGGCCACAACTGTTTCAGTTTCATAACCATGGAAAGGATCAGATTCAACCAAAGTAATCAACTCTGGGTCGACAGAGAATTGATAATCCTTATCATCAATAGATATAGGTGAAGTAGCAAACTTAGGATCACATTTCATTCTAGCATTCAAAGATTTTTCCTTCAGTTTGCATAATAATTTCTTTAGATCATCTCTATCATTGCAAGCAAGAAAGTCTCTAGCTGTCTCCTCATCCATAACATAACCTTTAGGTATCTTAGGCATTTCATATCTAGGAGGGCTAGGTCTAATAGGTGTTTTTCAAGATTTTCAGTTTCAAGTACTTCATCAGTTTCAATAATTTTATTGGTTTCCATAATTTCATTCTCTTTAGCTTTAGCAATTTGTTCATCAAGAAAATCACCTAGTGGCACACCGTCATCAAACAAGGTACTAGCATCATCATGAGTAGCATTCATAGAAGTAGCATCATCAATAACTTGCGACATATCAGGATTAATAGCATGTGGTGGTGTTGCAAGTCTACTCAAAACAAAAGGTGAATCAAGTGCAGAGTGTGATGGCAGTTCCTTACCTCCCCTCGTCCTAAAGGGAACGATCTTGGTTTTTGTATCCTTCGGATTCTTCATAGTGATAAGTAGATAATAATCTCAAGTGACTCAACAAATATAGCTATGCTCCCCGGCAATGGCGCCAGAAAAAGGTCTTGATAACCCACAAGTATAGGGGATCACAACAGTTTTCGAGGGTAGAGTATTCAACCCAAATTTATTGATTCGACACAAGGGAAGCCAAAGAATATTTGCAAGTATTATCAACTGAGTTCTCAATTCAACCACACCTGGAGATTAATTATCTGCAGCAAAGTGATCAGTAGCAAAAATAGTATGACAATTTTGATAGTAGTAGTAGCAACAGCAGTAGTAACGGTAACAGTGGTAGCAATGATTTTGTAGCAAGTGAAACAGTAACAGCAGCAGTAGTAACTTAGCAAGATCAATATATAGGAAAATCGTAGGCACTGGATCGGTGGATTCGTTGGATGATATTCATCATATAACAGTCATAACCTAGGGCGATACAAAACTAGCTCCAGTTCATAAATATAATGTAGGCATGTATTCCGTAAATATGGAAAGAACTTGCATGACATCTTTTGTCCTACCCTCCCGTGACAACGGGTTCCATAAAAAAACTAAGGGATATTAATGCTCCTTTTAATAGAGAACCGGAACAAAGCATTAGCGCATAGTGAATACATGAACTCCTCAAACTACGGTCATCACCGGAAAGTATCCTGAATACTGTCACTCCGGGGTTTACGGATCATGACACATAATAGGTGAATGTAACTTGCAAGATCGGATCTAGAACTTAGATATAATGGTGATAACATAAACGGTTCGGATCTGAAATCATGGCATCCAGGCCCAAAGTGACAAGCATTAAGCATGGCAAAGTCATATCAACATCAATCTCAGAACATAGTGGATACTAGGGATCAAGCCCTAACAAAACTAACTCGATTACATGATGAATCTCATCCAACTCCTCACCGACCAGCGAGCCTACGAATGAATTACTCACACCCGGTGGGGAGCATCATGGAATTGGTGATGAGGAAGATTCCCCTCTCCGGAGCCCCAAACGAACTCCAGATTTGGCCTCCCGATGAAGAACAGAAGGTGGCGGCAGCTCGGTATCACGAAACGAGATAATTCTTCCTCCCTGATTTTTTTCTAAAAAAATAGGTATTTATGGAATTGGACACAGGGTCTGCGGGGCCGCCAGGTGGGCATCACCCACCTGGGCGCGCTTGAGTGGGGGGCGCCCTAGCTGGCAGCGGCAGCTCTATAAATTAACATGACGATATTTGGATGCTTCAGCGCTCGAGGCCAGGAACAACACTTCAACAAAAAGGAAGAAAGCGAGCTACCATATGTCAATATTCATAGTATGCTTTCTGTTATCCTCACCTTGCAGTGGGAACGAGATACTCTGACTCAAGGGAAGTTATTAGTATACATATATGCGAACAGTATCATCTCTATGACTTGCCTTCTCTATTTTAAACATGGAGGCCATTGTACCTACCTAACTTGCCTCCTAAATGTCAGAGGATCCAGTCATCAGAACACAGCGGGTAACAATTGTACAGCATTTGGGTTATGAGATCAATCAATCTCCAAGTCAAGAGTTTTATCTTACTGCCAGACAAGTTGCGCTGCTGTCTCCCTGCTGATCAGATTTAGTAGTGAAATTACATGACAAGCGCAACAAAAACCAACCCAGAATGCAGTAGTAGCTTCGATAAGGATAGCATCAAACATTAATCAGTTCGGTTCCGTACAAGGTACATTTCAAAACAGCAAGGAGGAGTCTTGCCGTTGCTTCCTGAAACATTTTTAAGCTAGTCATTTCACTTTACAGGCTAAGGTACAGAGAAAAACCTAGTGCTGAATTTCGGGGAGCCATCTTCTCAGAGCAAATGGAAATTTCATCAGCGCTCTTGATAGACAACAGGCTTGTTAGTGGCCCAATTTGTTCAGTTCAGGCCAGAACACAGTTAGTTTCACCAGTGACAAACAGTTTATTCTCTCCTCTCTTCACATAGAGCAGAAAAACTGAACCAGAATACTAGTTCTCATGGACGAGCACCAGTCAGTGCTATTGGTACTTTCAAGTGCATGCAGTCAGAGCGATTAGATCTTTTACCTTCCATTGCATCCTTCTTTTTTCTACAGCCGGAACAAAGATAAGGACAGCTCGACGGTGTTGACGGGGCAGAGCAGTAACCTCCCCCATTATCTGTTATTAAATCTTCGAACGGCATTTGGTCCACTTGACAGATCGCACAGCGAAATGGGGGCAAATTTGCTTTTGACAGGGAATTCCTACCCAACCTGCAAAAGCCAGGGGACAAGATGTTAGTATGCTGTCAAAAGGCTTAAAATGAACACGGTGAAGTAGAATACCAGATGGCATTCCTCAAACAAACAAAATGTCAATCAGCAATATATCTCAACAGCCAAGTGGACAAACTGATAATAGAAGCATGTAATGACTGAGGCCATTATATTAATTTATTATACAGCAAATTGTATATGGAAGAGCCAAAGTGAGATGCTCCTAGCGGCAGATGCAGTTTGCTCATTCCAGTGCTAACCATTCTTGCAAACCTGATCTTCTACTGACAATGAGAAAAGTAGGGTCCATATTCAGGCGCTGTAGTGGCATACAAGATAAGAATCCTATCTTTCCAGACCACCTAGTCTAAAGAAGTACTACTGCAAGAGAAATGCAAACTAACAAAGGTGATATTCTATTACATTACCTATGTTCCGTTACTGGAAGTAGCACAACAACTCAACAAATGACTACACAAATAGAAGTCATCTCAAAATCCTCATTGTCCATCTCCAGTCAGAATGTGACGAGCAAAATATTTTTCGTGTATTACTTGGCTCTTTTGACCTTGGTCTACATTCTAATTTTCAACTAGATGGCATATTTAAGTAATGCGCATATTTAAGTAATGCCTCAAGGACGATGCCACCACAAGAGAAATGGACAATGCCACCACAAAGAACAGAAAAACTGTCACTGTGAGCGTGAATACATATCTGGCAAGTACACCAGTTATATGCACCTAACCAAGAGAGTGGAAAAATAGGTCCAGTAATTCAACAGCACCAAACATAAAGGCATGTCTGGTACCCAGGACATGGTACATAAGACCAATTCATGGAAAGCTTGTGCAATGTTGCTTTACTACTTTTCATGAAATATTAGATACAGTAGCTACAGATGAGATTGAACAACTGACGCCCAAAAAAAAGACTACCAGTGGTAATCCAGAAACGTTCAGTTAGGGGGTGGATACAACCACTTGTTCTTCACCATCCCAAAGATGTATTGTATATCATCAAACTAAACCAGGGATAAGGAGATAAAAGTGAAGCAAAAGGAAATTATCCAATGACAAACTCAAAATTCACATATGACAAATAAATGCACGACTAAAAACCATGTATTTTACTGATATGCATAGTATATAAAACAATATGAACTGTAAGAGAAAAATAAGAACATGCCTTTCTTCCAACAATGCAGAGCCTTCTTCAAATAATTCCTCCACAAATCCAAATGAAGCAGACTTCTTTTTGTTACCAAGCTTTCCAACAGAGCTATGGGACCTCCTACCAAAAAGAAGAGACCTCAACTTGTTCTGATTTTGCTTTGGAGACGACGGTGGTGGTGTTGAACAATGATCAGATGGGATGATATCAACAACTACACAAGTTGTATCATCTTTCAATCCAGTTGTCTTTAGAGCTTGCTGTACAAGCAAAATTGATCTCACTTGGATGGTCAAGACAATCAAGCATACCGTCGAAGTATGGGACAATTTAACAACTGCAACGAAATGCATACTGACCTTAACAACAAGCTTTGCGGCCAATTCCGCAGGCAAACCTCTGCACGCCTGCGCTGCAATCTCTGAGGACACTGCATCCCATATTCCATCTGATGCAATTATTAGCCTTCCTCCAGCACTAGAGAGCTATGGCAAACCCAAAACACACATGTCAGTCAAGATACACTAGAATAAGGTACGCTCATGGCATTTGATCGAACTTCCAAAATTCACCTTCACTTGCTTGACATGTGGAATTGGCACGATGAACTCCCCAACATCGGTATCCCCAATTGATCTTGAAAGGCATAGTCCACCTGGCCAGCATCGGAGAGGGCCAACCTGTAAGAACCAACAAACAGAACGATTTACACCAAAGTTCATATCCAAACATGCAGTTGTATCCCCAAGCTGTTCCCGGTAGAGCGCTACCTGCTGTCCACCGCAGAGGTTCAGCCGGCTGACCTCCCCTCCACTCGCCGTGACACGCTCCCGCTCCTGTACATTCTCCTCTAGCCTGTGGTCAACGGTTAGCAGAGAGACCACACCACCTTGAGTGTCCAGGATGCACCTGGAGTCTCCGACTGACGCCACAGTCACGGTGAACCCATCGATGACGACCAACGTCGCCGTCGTCCCTGACATTTCCCCTGCACCGATTCCCAGAGTTAACAACATCTTAGTTATGAGATTAGCCGGGGAATATAACAGCATTGCAAGGACCTCTCTCTCTGAGTCTCACCCTTGCGCTGGAAGTCAATGTCTGTCTTGACGAAGCCTGCCACAAGCGCGCGCGGCAGCACCTGCAGCCAGTCCTCGCGGCTGATACCCTGCGGCACGGCGCTCATCACGTCGTCAAGCAAGTGCTCCTTGCTAAACACCGCCGCCGACACGCCATTGTGACCGTCGAACACCTACAGTCAGCAGATCCGAGAAACAAGCACGCCCTCACATGGCCGAACCCGAGAGAGAAAAAACAAAATGGGGGCTGCGAATAAGACAGTGCGCGTACGGCGAAGACGGAAAAGGCCGAGGAAGGGTCGCCGGGGACGCGGAGGCAGTCGGGCTTGACCAGGAAGTAGTCCTCGCCGCGCCTGGCGAAGCCGGAGTGGCCGTACCGCACGAGCGGGCGCTCGGAGCCGCCGCCGCGGAGCTCGCGGCCGATCAGCGTCGCCAGAGGCAGCGCCGGGGGCAGCATCTCCTCATTGGAGGCGCTGTCCATCACAGCCCCCTGCTGCGGTCCTACCGAAGAAGCGTCTTCCCAAGAACCCGCTCGAATGGCGCCATTTCTTGCGGGGAAAAGCTCTGGTCGGCGGCCCCGGCGGGGAAGGCTCCGAGCTGGATCTGAGACGACGCGACGGGTCCTCGTATTCCGGGGCCTGCGTCGCAATGCGGGCGGCGGCGAGCTGGGGGTTTGGGGAATTCGGTGAAGGGAGTAAAGGCAGAAGGGACAGAGGAAGTCCGCCGACTCTAGAGTGACAAGGTGGAGAGGAGTAGAGTATTCTGATTTGGAGACATATAGTGGGGGGTTTGGTCCAAATTATTCAAGCTAAAAACTTACTAAAATGAAGAGTACTCGCAAGCTTTTTATAAATAAATAAAGAGTAGTGGGGTGGCTAGCCCAGCTGGGCTACGTAGGAGCAGTGCTGATTAGCTTAGCTATAGGAGGTCAATGGTGGTTTATACAGCTTTAGATTAAGAAATATGTGTTTGTCTGGATTTGCTCCTGCTTGTCGTTTGACCGCCGAGTGTGTGTCTTTTCTCTCTGCGGAACCATGTTGCCGGCTAAACTGGATGTCATGTTGATCATTGATGGTTTTGGTGTGAAGTCATGGACCCATGTTGTTGGAGATGGGTCATACCACTGGCGACTTATCAATAAAGATGGCGGCTCATACAAGCCCATTGATGGCCTAAGACTCAGAGGCGACTTAAGGTTCAAGAGGATGAACCGCCATATGTATGACTTGTATTGTAAGGCAAGCTTAGTTAGACACCGAGCCGGACACGTTGTGTATGAGCCGGCCGGGAGTCTGTAGGCCGTCGTGCATCAACCTGTGTATATAAAGGGGTTACCCAGCGGCGAGTTAAGGGCAAGGAACAAGAGTCGAGAACTAGGTCAAGCGTATTCGCTCCCTGGAAATTGAAACCCAAGCAATACCACCTCAAACTGTATTAGGCCTTTACCTTCACCGCAAGGGGCCAAACCAGTATAAACTTGTTGTGTCATTTGTCCCGATTAACCCCTTTAAGCTAACCTAGTTGCGATGGCTCCACGACTAAGTCCTTCCGCTAGAACATCTGCCGTGTCGATTCCACGACAGTTGGCGCCCACTGTGGTGCCAGCGCACGGTGGTTTCGAGTTCTTGAAGGGCAACTTCGAAGGGACCAAGGGATACGTTGTAGGCCGGATGACCAAGAGTTGTCGCGTCAAGCTCTACATCCACGACGCAGGCTGGGGCCCCGAGGCCGGCTCGATTGAGTACGGGTACCAGGTCCCCTTCGGCGGAATCCACGTCTTCATCTGCAAGATCGGCGAACTAGGCCCTGAGCCGGACACCTGCACCGACATCATCGAGACGGCTCAGCGTGCACTGCCCGCCCGGGTTCAACCCGCCGTGAAGCATGCCTTTGTTGGTTTTATCCATGAGGCGGAATTTGAGGAAGGATTTGTGTTTGGTGGTGAGACGACCATCTATTCTGATGGTGAGTCGTCAACCGGAGAGACCAATTCAATGTATCAACTGCAAGACGGCCGGCTTGGGGGCTGTTCCGATGGTGACAGTATTCCGGACCCCTATGAGCCGCCAAATAGGGTGGCAATCTTCATGGCCGGTACACAGCCTGCGCTTGGCTCAACAACCGCCGCAACTATGACCTCTAGCTCAACGGCTGCGGCTGGTGCTAGCGGCTTTGCGCGCCCGCCGGCTCAAGTTCTGACAGAGCTGTTGGAGGCTTTGGCAACTTTGATGGGGGTGGAGGTGACCCCAGAAACTCAGGAGCAGCATAAAGTCGATGTAGCGAAGCTGTGAGATGAGATAGCTCAAGCCAAGGAGGAACTGGCGGCTGAGAACGCTAGGATGGCTACGGAGCGGGCTGCTTTGGATGCTCAGGCGCAATGGATTCAGGCAGAGTCTTTCTGGCTTACTTTGGATCAAAACGCTTCGAATGCTATCATGAGAAGGAGACACCAGAGCCGTTTGCCTCCGGTTTATGATGCGAGAAACCTCTTCAACACGTCTGGGGTAGGGACCATTGACCCGCCTGTGGTGAACCGGGCGGTTGAGGCGCCGGTGACTGGAGCGCCGATTCAGCCGCGTGCTGCGGATCCGCCTCGATTGGATATGACTCCACCTCGGCACGCTCCGACGCCACCAGGTCATTATTCTAACCCTTTGGAGAACATGATTGCTGCGGCGACACGATTGGCGGCTCTCCCAGTTGAAGGCAAATTTTCAATGGCGATAGAAACACGGAGGGCCAGAGAGCTTCTTCAGACGGTTGTGGCTCAACAGGCGGCTTATTCTTATAGTCGTGAGCGGATTCACTCACCCCCTCGGCCAAGTCGGAGTTATAGCAGGCACATTGATTCGCCAGCAGTTTCGAGCAATGAGCAACACAGTAACCAGCCTCGTAGGCATGACCCGACGCGCGGTGGTAATGATGCCCAGACTTTGGTGGATCAGGGCAGGGCACGTCGGGAGGCGGAGCTGGCGGCTCAGCTGGCGGCTCAGCTAGCGGCTCAACAGCAATCTCCGGTTTCTCCGTCAGCGTCTGTGGAAGCAAGAGTGACCTCTAGAACCTTGGGCGTGCCCTGTTTAGTGCCAGCTCTACACAACGAGCGCTTGCCTAAGGATTTTAAGGGCCCTTGGAAGGTGTCTAATTACATAACGAATCAACCCCCGGAGGCTTGGATTGAGAGCTATGAGATGGCCATGGAAATGTTAGATGTTAGTGATGCTGCATGTGCTAAGTATTTCACCATGATGTTGGATGGGTCGGCTCGTACTTGGTTGAAGGGGTTGCCCGCTAACTCCATTAGATCATGGGCAGAGTTGAAAGCTCGTTTTATCCAAAAATTAAAAGATACGTGCAGGCAGCCTATGTCGATCCTGGATTTGGATTCTTGTGTCCAAAGTAAGGGCGAGTCAACAACCAATTGGGTGCACCGAATTTCATCTATTATACACTCATCGGACAGTATCAATGCCGGCTCAGCAGTCCTGATGTTGGAGAAGAATTGTTGTTTTCTCCCGCTAAGCAGAAACTGGGACGGCTTAAACGCGCATTGCAATGACATGGGGGAGCTCATGGCGCCTCTCATAAAATATGCCGACTCTGATAGTACCAAAGACCCCGTGGGGGAGTCCCGGATTAGGGGGTGTCCGGATAGCCGGACTATGACCTTTGGCCGGACTCCTGGACTATGAAGATACAAGATTGAAGACTTCGTCCCGTGTCCGGATGGGACTTTCCTTGGCGTGGAAGGCAAGCTTGGCTATACGGATATGTAGATCTCCTACCTTTGTAACCGACTCTGTGTAACCCTAACCCTCTTTGGTGCGTATATAAACCGGAGGGTTTTAGTCCGTAGGACGAACAACAATCATACCATAGGCTAGCTTCTAGGGTTTAGCCTCTCTGATCTCGTGGTAGATCTACTATTGTACTACCCATATCATCAATATTAATCAAGCGGAGTAGGGTTTTACCTCCATCGAGAGGGCCGAACACAGGTAAAAACATCGTGTCCCTTGTCTCCTGTTACCATCCGCCTAGACGCATAGCCTGGGACCCCCTACCCGAGATCCGCCGGTTTTGACACCGACATTGGTGCTTTCATTGAGAGTTCCTCTATGTCGTCATCTTTAGGCCCAATGGCTCCTCCGATCATCAACAATGATGCACTCCAGGTGAGACTTTTCTCCCCGGACAGATCTTCAGATTCGCGGCTTTTGCATCACGGGCCAATTCGCTGGCCATCTGGAGCAGATTGAAAGCTACGCCCGCCACCAGGTCAGATTTGGAAGTTTGAACTACACGGCTGACGTCCGCGGAGACTTGATCTTCGACGGGTTCGAGCCACAGCCAAGCGCGCCGCACTGTCACGAGGAGCATGATCTAGCTCTGCCGCCGAACAGTGTTTTGGAGGCCGCACCAGTGTCCGCTCTGACCTTTAGCTCGGAGCTGACTGCACCGATCGAGGACGGGTGGCTGGACACCGCCTCGGGGGCTGCGATCTCTACGGCGATTGAGCCGTACACCTACCCCGTCCTTTGCGAAGCTCGTGACTCCAAGGTGCCGGACTCCTCTCCGGACTTCGAGCCTTCCGCGCCCCCGCCAATCGAATCCGATTGGGCGCCGATCATGGAATTCATCACACGGGCATCTTTCAAAGATTCGCCCTTTGGCGACATCCTGAATTCACTAAAGTCTCTCTCTTTATCGGAGAGCCTGGCCGGATTATGGTCGGGAAGGTTGGGATGCGACGACGAAAAAATTCAAAGCCCACCCACCACCCACTTCAGAGCCACCGTCGATGATTTAACCGACATGCTCGACTTCGACTCAAGACATCGACGGTATGGACGGCGATGCAGGAGGCGACTAAGAACCAACGCCTTGTGGCAATCGGAAGGCCACCTGCGTCATACGACATATACATGGTGGACATCCCAAAAGATGGGAATGGCGATGGAACAATGGAGGATGACCTCCAAGAAACAACCTAAGCGTCGGCGTCGGTGGCGCCGCTCTAAATCCCGCCACAAAGAAAAGCGGTGATTCCGCACAGAGACAATAACACCCCGAGCGGTCAGAAGACAACCCCTCCGGCAGGATTCAGCCAGAGGATGGAGAAGCCAGCCCTCATGAGAGAGCGGCGAGAAGAGAGGTAGAGGGCGATAATTACATGCCTCCCTCCGAAGATGAGGCAAGCCTCGACGACGAATTAAATTCGTGCCCGAGGATCCCGTCGAACAAGAGCGTTTCAAACGCAGGCTTATGGCCACGGCAAGCAGCCTCAAGAAAAAGCGACAACGACTTAGAGTGACCAAGACTTGCTAGGCGACAGATGGACTGAAGTCCTTGCGGCGAAGAGTATGAACTCGGCGCCCCTCCAAGAGCTACCAAAACGCAGGCTGCTACCCGATTAGAGGAGGAAGCACCCAAACCTACATCACCTGACATGATACTGGTGACCGGCCACCTCGTGGCGCTGACGGAGGCCTCTCGGCCCTCAACTCAAGCCGCACCCAGCGCCGCTCAAAAAATACCAAGGCGCGGAAATCGCCCGGAACTGCGAGATATATTGGAGGACCGAGGCAAGGCAAACAAGATCGATCTGAGATCGCGTGGGCGCCACGACACATGACGATAACCGTCACGCCGGATATGGCAACTCCGGTTGGGCGAACCACGATGAGACAAAGCTCATTTGAGCTGCGTCGTGATATAGCCCAATACAGAGGCGCCGCACACCCACTATGCTTCACAGATGAAGTGATGGATCATCAAATCCCTGAGGGTTTCAAACCCGTAAACATTGAATCATACGATGGAACAACAGATCCTGCGGCTTGGATCGAGGACTATCTCCTTCACATCCACATGGCCTGCGGTGATGATCTACACGCCATCAAACACCTCCCACTCAAGCTTAAAGGACCAGCCCGGCATTGGCTTAACAGCTTGCCGGTAGTCAATTGGTTGTTGGGAAGACACGGAAGCCGCATTCCTCGACAATTTCCGAGGCACATATGTGCGACCACCGAACGCCGATGACCTAAGCCACATAATTCAGCGACCCGGAGGAATCGGCGGAACAATTACGGACACGGTTCCTAACCAAGAAAAATCAAATCGTCGACTGTCCGGATGCAGAGGCCCTTGCAGCCTTCAAACACAACATCTGCGATGAGTGGCTTGCCCGACACCTAGGACAGGAAAAGCCGAAATCCATGGCAGCCCTCACAACACTCATGACCCGCTTTTGCGGGAGAGGACAAATAGCTAGCTCGTAGTAACAACATGACCAAGAGCCACAGTAATTCGGATACCAAGGACATCAATGGCGGTCGGCGTCGCAACAAGCACAAGTGCCGATATTGGCGATAATCTTGAGGATCTGACGGTCGATGCCGGATTCAGAGGCTCTAAACCCGGTCGTGGAAAAAGCCATTTAAAAGAAATACTCGGGCCCGTCCAATTTGGACCGAATACTCGATCACTCGTGCGGATACACGGCACCCCGAAAAACCAACCAACCACACCAACAGGATTGTTGGGTGTTCAAGCAGCGAGCAAGTTAAATGCGAAAACAATGACAAGGGGCTGCATAGCGATGACGAGGAGGAGCCCGGCCGCCGAACAATAGAGGACAGAAGGGCTTCCCCCCCACAAGTGCGGACGGTGAACATGATATACGCAACCCACATACCCAAAAGGGAGCGGAAGCGTGCACTAAGGGACGTATATGCGATGGAGCCGGTCGCCCCAAAGTTCAACCTGTGGTCTTCCTGCCCAATCACTTTTGATTGAAGGGACCACCCCACTAGCATCCGTCATGGCGGATTCGCCGCATTGGTTCTAGACCCAATCATTGATGGATTTCACCTCACTAGAGTCCTAATGGACGGCGGCAGCAGCCTGAACACCTTTATCGAGGATACGGTGTGCAAAATGGGCATAGACCCATCAAGGATTAAACCCATGAAGACGACCTTTAAAGGCGTCATACCAGGTGTAGAGGCCAACTATGCGAGCTTAGATTACACTTGAAGTGGTCTTGGATCCCGGATAACTTCCGAGCGAGGAGTTAATCTTCGACATAGTCCCGTTCATGGCGGCTATCACGCCTTTGCTCGGACGAACCGCATTTGCAAAGTTCAATGCGGTGCCGCTTTCGCATATCTCAAGCTCAAGATGCCAGGTCCTCGAGGAGTCATTACGGTCAATGGAAACAACGAACGCTCTCCCCGGACGGAGGAGCATACGGCGGCCCTCGCGGCGGAAGTACAAAGCACCCTCTTAAGGCAATTCTCGAGTCCAGCTATTAAATGTCCGGACACCGTCAAGCGCGCCCGGAGTAACCTACAACAAGACCGCCTGGCACATTTCGAGCACGCATAGCAATGCGGCCCAAACCCCAGCCCTCGCGAAATTGCGAAACCAGTACTACGCGTACATAATTATGCTCTGGAAATACCATGGGCATAGGGGAGAACACGACCACGGCATGCCCGCATGCGGCTCAACCGCACTGTGGTCTCCGATTGTGTCATTCTTTTCTTTTCTTCTTTCTTTTTACTTCGGGACTCCGTTCTCCACGAAGCCCTGTCCGTGATGAGAATCGCCCGAACACACGATGCAACAGCCAGGGAAGCAGAAAGCTACGTTGAGTGTCCAGGTGGTCTCTATTACGAGCAGTATACCTGTTTTACATACCATCCCGCAGCTTACCCCTGGAGGGGGATGTTAAAAAGTCACGTCCCTTGCTTATCGCATTATTTGTATCGTTCTGCTCTTACTGCAGCCCTTTTGAATAAACAATACATAGCTTCTGCCTATTATTGAATTCCTTTTTTCTATATATATATATATATATATATATATATATATATATATATATATATATATATATGTTGAGTTATGAGATTGTGCAACCGTACACTTTAGTACACGGCAATACACCAGGGGCTTAAGTACCCCACAATATGGTGTGATAAGTCCGAACACTTTCACAAGTGCGGCACCCGAACTTATAGCATTATATGCATCGGCTCCGAATCATGTCTTGGGTCAATAGTTGGGTTTGCCCGGCTCCCATGTTTTGGTACCTTATGTTCCGTTATATCGGCTAAGGAAGCGCTGGGAGAACCACTGCGATTGTGCCCCGGTTGAGTTGGGTTAAGCACCTCAGTGGAGAAAGCTAAAACTGACCGTCATGGTAGGGCGAGAGCCGATCGCTGTTCGAGAGGTTTTCGAGTCCCTAAAGACTTATGCCGCTTAGAGCGAGGAGTCGGTATTGTCCGGCCTAGGCGTGGATAGCACCCCGAACTCGGTCTTCCGAATACCGAGGGCTTCACTAAATTTAAAATTATAGAATTCTATGGCTAAGTGAGAGTGTTCAAGCATTATAGTCCGGTTGCCTTGTTTGTTGCGTTGAGCGCCTCCTCGAAGGACCCAAGAATGGGAACAAGAGCGCTCAAGTTTATCCCAACACCCCAAAGACTCGTGGCATGGGGGCTGAAGCCGACGACTCGCCATCTCTCAAATTTAATACACGGCCGCACAGAAGGTAATATTTTAAATTCAAAAGTGTTTCTTAGCGCATATGAACAAGTTTTCAGCGTACAGGATAACAAATGCGAGTCTACTCAAAAATTACATCTTTGGAGCATTCACCCGCTATAATACATTTCAGGCTTGCGATGCTCCTTGCCCGATGGTAGTCCGTCCGTTACAAGCTTCTCAGCGTCCATCTTGCCCCAGTGCACCTTAGCACAGGCTAGGGCCCTACGGGCAGCTTCGATGCAGACGGAGCGCTTGACGACTTCAACCCATGGACATGCGTCCACCAGCCGCCTCACCAGCCCGAAGTAGCTCCCAGGCATGGCTTCCTTAGGCCACAGCCGAACTATGAGGCCCTTCATGGCCTGTTCGTCCACCTTATGGAGCTCGACCAGCTGCTTCAACTGGTCACTTAAGGGCACTGGTTGTCCGCCTCGACATCGAGACCAGAACACCTTCTCCTCGAGCTTCCCTCCTCGGCTCGATAGAATGCGGCAAGATCGGACACCTTCAAGGCAGATCTGCGAATGGTCTGGAGAGCTCCGGATTAGGGTAAGTAATGGATAATTCACTTTCACATGCTTGCTTTGCATAAAGAATGCCTTACCCGCCGCTATCTTCTTCATCGCCTCAATTTCTGGAGGGCTTTTTGGGCTTCGCCTTTGCGGCTTTAGGCGCTCTCAAGGGCGAGGCGAGCTCGGACTCTCGAGTCTTTGAGTCACGCTCCAAACTCTCGTGTGTTTCCACGAGAGCACAGCCTCTTGTCGCACCTCCGCCACCCGCGCCTCCTGCTTCTCTCGCTCGGTGCGCTCAGCCGCATTGCTTTCGGCCTTGGACACCGCTTCCTTCGTGGTCGCCACCTCGTTCGTGGCCCTGCAATATTCACGTTATTCCTGTCATTTTTTGCAACCACATCTTTTAAATACTCCCATAAGGTATTACTTACCTTCCTTGTCCTCGAGGTGCTTTTTGGCAAGGCCGAGCTCGTTCTCGGACCGCTCGAGGCTCTGCTTCAATGCATCAACCTCCGCGGTCATGATAGAGGTCAAGAGCCAAACCTGCATTCCCATATTGACATACTTATGTTAGACTCCTGCGTATATCTTTTAGATCCTCAGTTCGGCTTTTTCTTTCCGAACACCAAACCGAGCATCAGGGGCTACTGTCTATGCGGTAATATTAAATACATACCTCAAAGCCTATTAGAAGGCTGGCACAGGCTTCAGTCAGCCCGCTCTTGGCGGACTGAACTTTCTGGATCACCACACTCATAATAGTGCGGTGCTCCTCGTCGATGGAAGCGCCGTTAAGCGCCTCCATCAAATTATCCGGTGCCTCTGGTTGGACGGAGGTCACCGGCGTCACGATCTTGCCCTTCTTACGAAGGGGTCGCTGCCGGACTCGGAACCACCGATGGTTCTGCATGGAAGTCCGCAAGACAGGTCGGACTTAAAGCCCTTCGGGTTTTATCCCTTTGCGCCCGGAGTCCGGAGGTCGCCTTGTGGCGCCTCGAGGCCACCTCCTCTGGCTGGGCCCTTTTGGGACTCCACCTCGGGGTCATCCGCGGCGGGAGGAGACGAGGCGGTCGGAAGTGAGGTGCTATTCACATCCGACGAATCCAGGGAGCCGCTCGTCAAAGCGTCGAGCCCGTCCTTGGGCGGGCTGCATGGTTATATTTGACGTTAGAAGATGCTGTGCGACAAATGGAACACCATGAGTTATTATGGTGTCCGGACACTTACGATTTTGCCAGGGGCTTGGTCCTCAGTGGCCACTCCTCTTCGCCGTCGTCGGTGTTGGTGGTGTAGTCCGGAGGAAGGGTCCTTCCCTTCTTGGACCCTCCGGCCTCCCCAGTTGGGGCGGCCTTCCTTTTCTTCTCTCCACCCGCTGGGGGAGAGGCCTCTTTTTCCTCCTCCTCATCTTCGCGGGAGGAGTCCGCCTTGGAGTCATCGGACGATGAGTCCGACAACACCTGGCGCCTGGAACTCCTTCGAGTTCCCGTGGCCTTCTTCTTGGCCTTCTTCTCGGCACCATGTAAGGTGCCGGAACCAAGAGCCCGTCTAATCGGGCGTCCGCTAGGTCTTCTGGCAAGGGAGCCGGACAGTCAACCTGTCTGGACGTCTTCTGCCAGTCCTGTCAAAGGTGAGGGAGTTCTAGATCCCGCATAGAGTCAAACTATGAAAAAAGAGTCCCTTACAGGGTAAAATAGCTTACCTCGGCTGGCTTGATGTCTTGCGAGTTGAATCCATGATCTTGATGGCGGATGCGGAGCCTCGGCGCCCTTGAACAAGACCTTCCGGGCATCTTCGTATGTAGTGTCAAGATCCGGCTCAAGGTTCGGTGCTGTGCGGATCAAACTTCGCACAAGTTGAAGGCCCGTTGCTGGCATGGGAGGATCCGGCGGATGAGCATAACCTGGACTACGTTGACAAGCTTGAGCTTCTTGTCCACCAGGTTTCGGACGCAGGTTTGGAGTCCGGTCAGCTCTCCAAATTACCCCACGTTAGGCCCATCTATTTCCATGAGGTGAGCCGTGTAGGGAAGCCAGATCGAAATTCAGGGGCCGCTGCCCATTTAGAGTCGTGCGGCTCGCTGATGTAGAACCACACCGATTGCCACCCCTTTATGGTCTCCACGAAGGAGCCCTCGAGCCATAGGACGTTGGCCATCTTGCCCACCATGGAACCTCCGCACTCCGCTTGGCGGCCGCCCACTACCTTCGGCTTGACATTGGAGGTCTTCAGCCATAAGCCGAAGTGGGGCTGGATCTTGAAGGAAGGCCTCGCCTGACGATGAACGCCGAGATGTTGAGGATGAAATTGGGGCCAGATCATGGAAATCTAGGCCGTAGTAGAACATGAGCCCCCGAAAAATGGGTGAAGTGGAAAACCTAGTCCATGGAGGAAGTGGGGAGGAACACCACCCTCTCATGGGGCACAGGGGTGGGGATGAGCTGCCCTTGTCGGGGAGCCGATGCACGATGTCGTCGGACAAGTATCCGGCCTTCCGCAGCTTTTTGATGTGCCCCTCCGTGACGGAGGAGGCCATCCACTTGCCTCCCGCTCCGGACATAGTTGGAGAAGGTTGAGGTGGGATGTGCGGACTTGGGCGCTAGAGCTCAAGTGCGCGGAAATGGATGAGCAAAGGAGGAAGAAGGCGTGTGTGAAAAAGTGGATCCTTATCCCCTTATATGGATGGACAAAGCTATGCGTCCCCACCGCCCGATAAAACTCGCTTATCTCCCAAGCGCCGTAATCAATGGCGCGGTTGGGTTACCCACGCCCGTATTGACGAGAATCCCGGAATAAGGGGACACGATCTCTGCTTTGACAAGACGTGCCAATGAAACCGCCTCGCTAAATGCACTGAGGTGGGACAGTGAAAACGATTCAAATGAAGGCTTGGCCGTGGTGTGATGTCACGCCATGAATACGTCAGCAGATTGAGTTTGTGTAAATAGTATTCTCTCTACGGTGGTATGTGGAACTTATTTTGCAGAGCCGGACATTATCCTTGTGTTCAAAATCTTCTATGAAGAATTCGGAGGAGGAACCCGCCTTGCAATGCCGAAGACAATATGCGCGCCGGAATCGTCGTCATTGAAGCCTGGTTCAGGGGCTACTGAGGGAGTCCCGGATTAGGGGGTGTCCAGATAGCCGGACTATGACCTTTGTCCGGACTCCTGGACTATGAAGATACAAGATTGAAGACTTCGTCCCGTGTCCGGATGGGACTTTCCTTGGCGTGGAAGGCAAGCTTGGCGATACGGATATGTAGATCTCCTACCATTGTAACCGACTCTGTAACCCTAACCCTCTTCGATGCCTATATAAACCGGAGGGTTTTAGTCCGAGGACGAACAACAATCATACCAAAGGCTAGCTTCTAGGGTTTAGCCTCTACGATCTCGTGGTAGATCTACTATTGTACTACCCATATCATCAATATTAATCAAGCAGGAGTAGGGTTTTACCTCCATCGAGAGGGCCCGAACCTGGGTAAAAACATCATGTCCCTTGTCTCCTGTTACCATCCGCCTAGACGCACAGTTCGGGACCCCCTACCCGAGATCCGCCGGTTTTGACACCGACACCCCGAATCTGATGAGGAGAAGGCGGGTAAGGGGAAGAAGAGTGGCAGTGCGAAGGGACAGCAGCATAACACGGCGGGTCACGGTGGCAATGGTAAGCGCAAAGCTGAGGGCAGTTTAGACTTTGTGGCCAATACCAATACATAGAGCAATAATCAGCATAAGAAGGGAAAGCCACCCCGGCTTGGTGGGCCAAAGTTCAACCTGGAGGCAATGATGAATCAGCATTGCCCAAAGCATGGAACACACGAGAAGCCGGCCAATCATCTATGGAAACATTGCTTCATCATGAGGGAGTACATAAATTCCAATTTTTTCCAGAACAATCATGGCCCGAAGGCGGTTCAGGATCCGGCTCTCACGGGCTTGGCTTTGGTGGTGGCGGCTCAAACTCTGGTTTCCAGGGCCAAGGTAATCAAGGTGGTTTTAATCAGCAATCTGGTCAAGGGAATCAGCAGTAGTAATCTGGTTATCAGAGTAACCCAAAGCAGCTGAATAGTGGATAATATCATGTGTTCACCACGAGTTTATGCAAGCGAGATCAGAAGATTCATAAAAGGGCGGTGAACGCAGTTGAGCCGGCGGTTCCCGTTTATTGCGATGGTCTGAACATCCTATTCTTTGGAGCCGTGAGGATCACCCGCCCCGGGTTGACAATCCGGGTCAGTTGTCTTTGGTGGTTGCACCTCAGGTTGGAGGGTACAAGTTCACTAAAGTACTCATGGATGGAGGCAGCAGCATCAATATCCTTTACTATGATACTTTCCGTCGGATGGGCTTGACTGATAAGGATCTTAAACCGTCCAATACTGTTTTTCATGGAGTGGTGCCTGGTAAGTCAGCGTATCCAGTGGGCAAGATAACTTTGGAGGTTTGGTGATGAGCATGATTCCAGAGCGGAGACATTGACCTTTGAAGTGGGTAAGATTAAGAGCCCTTATCATGCCTTGTTTGGGCGGCCGGCTTATGCCAAGTTTATGGCAAGGCCTTGTAATGTTTATCTGCAGCTCAAGATGCCGGGTTACAAGGGCACTATCACTGTGCACAGCAACATGAAGATAGCCTTGGAATGTGAAGAAGGTGATGCCGCTTATGCTGAATCTGTTTGTGCAATAGAAGAGTTGAAGTTTTATAAAGATAATGTTGACCCGGCGGATATGACACCTTTGAAAAAGCCAACCACAGAGCATGACCCTTTGTTGAAGTTTAAGTCGGCGAACGACACGAAGTTGGCTGACCTTATTCCAGGCGACTCATCCAAGCACTTCAGTATCAGTGCCAATTTGGATCCAAAATAGGAAAACGCGTTCATCGAGTTCATCCGTGAGAACCGGTACATCTTTGCATGGAAGCCTTCAGACATGCCAGGTGTACCGAGGGAACTCACTGAGCACACTCTCAATATTGGTCCAAAGTTTAAACCAGTCAAGCAATTCCTTCGTTGCTTTAATGAAGAGAGGCGTAAAGCCATTGGTGAAGAAGTGGCCCGGCTCTTGGTAGCTGGGTTTATTGTTGAAGTTTTTCATCCTGAATGGTTGGCTAACCCGGTGCTGGTGCTTAAGAAAAATGGTACTTGTCGCATGTGTGTGGATTACACAGATCTTAATAAGGCCTGCTCGGCTGATCCTTTTGCTCTCCCACGTATTGATCAGATTATTGATGCTACAACGGGTTGTGAGCGTTTGAGTTTCTTGGATGCTTATTCAGGGTATCATCAGATGAAGATGGCATTTAAGGACCAGGAGAAGACAACCTTCATCACTCCCTTTGGAGCCTTCTGCTATGTGTCTATGCCTTTTGGGCTCAAGAGTTCCCAGGCGACTTACCAGCGGTGTGTGAAAAATTGCCTTCATGATCAGATTGGGCGCAATGTTCATGCCTATGTGGATGATATTGTGGTGAAATCAAGGAAGAAGGAGACCTTGATAGATGATTTGAAAAAGACCTTTGACAACCTTCGAGTCTACAGATGATGCTTAACCCAGCCAAATGTGTCTTTCATGTACCAGCCGGCAAGCTCTTAGGTTTTCTGGTTTCTGAACGGGGCATTGAAGCTAACCCGGAGAAAATCAAGACTATTACTTCCTTGGCTAAACCGGCGTGTATTAATGATGTTCAGTGTCTGGCGGGTCGTATTGCGGCCTTAAGCCGGTTCATAAGACAGTTGGGTGAAAAGGCTATCCCTCTATACCAGATGATGAAGAAAACAGATCACTTTGTCTGGAGTGATGCTGCTGATCAGGCGTTTGAAGCCTTGAAGAAACAGTTACTGAGCCACTGATCCTTGCATCTCCTATTAATAAGGAGCCCTTGTTGTTATATGTGGCTGGTAATATCCGAGATGTCAGTGTGGCGATTGTTGTGGAAAGGAAGGAATCTGGCAAGGAATATCCGGTTTAGCGGCCGGTTTATTACATCAGTGAGGTGCTTATTGAGTCCAAGGAGAGGTATCCGCATTGGCAGAAGTTGGTATATGGGGTATTCATGGCTATTCGAAAGCTCAAGCAATATTTTCTGGGTCATCCCATCACTGTTAGTTCCACTCCTTTAGGGGATATTATTCAAAACAAAGAAGCCACAGGTCGGGTAGCCAAGTGGGCCATTGAGCTGGACCCCATGGTTTGAAATATATGCCTCGCACAACCATCAAGTCTCAAGCACTTGTGGATTTCATCAATGATTGGACAGAGCTGCAGATGCCTGAGGAGAAGCTGGATAACACATATTGGACTATTCATTTTGATGGATCCAGGCAGTTGGAAGGCTCGGGGGCTGGAGTTATTTTGACTTCCCCATGAGGTGATAAATTTTGTTATGTTTTAAGGTTGATGTTCCCTTGTACTAACAATGTAGTTGAGTATGAGGCCTTGCTTCATGGTCTTCGGATGGCTAAAGAGATGAACTTAAGCTGGGTGAGGTGTTTCGGTGACTCAGATTTGGTGGCTCAGCAAGTTTCAGGCACTTGGGATTCTAAGGACCCACTCATGGCGGCTTATCGCCGTGAGGTCGATGCTATTGCTGGTCACTTCAAGGGCTATCAAGTGGAGCATGTTGATCGAAGGAAAAACGAGGCGGCTGATGCTTTAATCCAGTTGGGGTCCCAGCGTAAGCCGGTACCACCCAATGTTTTCCTTGATATTCTGCATAATCCTTCAGTCAGATTGCCTACAGAGGAAGATCTTGCTATTCCTGACCCGGAGGCGCAGCTGGTGGCGGCTCTTCATGCTATTCCTGATTGGACAGTTCCATATTTGGCTTATATGACCCAGGGCGAGTTGCCTGAAGATGAAACTTTGGCCAGGCAGATAACCCGACGGTCTAAGTCAATGAATATTGTCAATGGAGAGTTACACCGCTGCAGTGTCACAGGGGTGTTTCAACGTTGTGTTTCTCCTGAGGAGGGCCATGAGATTCTACGAGAGATTCATGAAGGAGATTTTGGTCATCATGCCGGCTCTAAGTCTCTTGTGGCCAAGGCTTTTCGTCATGGATTTTATTGGTTGACGGCTCATGCTGATGCAGGGGACTTGGTCAGCAAATGTGATGGTTGTCAGAAATTCTCAAGACGAGCTCATGTGCCGGCTCAAGAATTAAGGATGATTCCAATTGCTTGGCCATTTGCAGTCTGGGGGCTTGATATGGTTGGACCTCTCAAAAGGTCCAAGGATAAAAATACCCACCTTTTGGTGGAGGTTAACAAATTTACGAAGTGGGTTGAGGCAGAGACGGCCAGTAAGTGCGATGCGGTGACCGCGATTCAGTTCATCAAAAAGGTGATTTTCCGTTTTGGCTATCCCCACAACATTATAACTGATAATGGCACTAATCTGTCCAAGGGTGCTATGAAAGAGTTTTGTCAACGAGAACATATTCGTCTTGATGTATCATCAGTGGCTCACCCCCAGTCCAATGGCCAAGCTGAAAGAGCCAATCAAGAAATTTTGAGAGGCATCAAGCCCCAGCTCATGGTCCCTTTGCAGAGGACGCTGGGTTGTTGGGTGGAGGAATTGCCCTTAGTGTTATGGAGTATCAATACCACCCCCAACAGATCTATGGGTTACGCGCCTTTCTTCATTGTTTACGGAGCAGAGGCGGTTCTCCCTAGTGACATCTGTCACGACTCGCCCCGTGTGGCAGCTCATGTTGAAGCTGATAATGAAAAAGCATGCTAGGATGCTATTGACCTATTGGATGAGGAGCGTGACCTTGCGGCGGCTCGTTCGGTGATTTACCAGCAAGATTTGCGCCATTATCATAGCCGCCGGGTTAAAACCAGGACCTTTCAAGAAGGCGATTTGGTGCTCCGGCTTATCCAGGATCAAACTGATATGCACAAGCTATCCCCACCTTGGGAAGGGCCCTTTGTGGTCAGCAAAAATGTGAACAACGGGTCATACTACCTTATCGATGTTCGAGAGCACAAGGACTCACGCACGTCGGAGGAGGAGACCCGCCGGCCATGGAATATTGCTCATCTTCGGCCTTATTAAACTTGAGTCACCGGCTCTTGTGATGTACATACTTCTATCAATGTATATATTGTGATGAATATAATAAAGCCGGCACCCCTGATAATTCAGGGCCTCTGTCTTTTCATTTCTGAGAATATGAGTCTTTATTGTTACTGCATACGATCACTTGGGGGCTTCCTGCTTATTGAGCATAGCTATGACTACCCTCTTGATCCGGCTTGTACGCCATGATTACAAAATACTTGGGGGCTTCCTGCTCATTGAGCATAGCTATGACCACCCTGTTGATCCGGCTTATATGCCTGGAATGAAATATTACTTGGGGGCTCTTTGTTAATAAACAAATCTTTGTTGACCCTTGTAATAGGCTTGGACGCCAGGTGTATTCACCAAAAAATCTAGGTTATCCTGCCTTTTGTTTGCCTGCCACTCTGACAAGGTAATCCTGGAATGACTCGCCGTACTCTTGAAAATCAATATTTTAAAAGACCCTGAATTTTTCAAAGTTAAAACGGCGATTGGTCATGTGAGGTCTGGCTTACGAGGTTTGAATTTAGGTTTAACTCAGCGGCTGCGTAGCCCTTGAATAACGCTTGACATGAAGGCTTGGCAGCCTATGAATGCCTTGTTGTTTGTTTTTCTGCTTTATATTTGGTTTGAACATTTTTTGAGGTTCACCTTTTTGTGCCATATTGATATATGGTTGAAAACTGATTAGGGCCATGTTGCCTTACGATTCATATATGAATTTATCCGGAGTTTTGATTAACCCGGACTGGCTTTGGACGTTAAGGTCGCCAGTATATGATGATTTTGTGCTTTGGAGTTCTGGCTCTAAGCTTTGGATGTTGTCCCTTGCTGCATATGGCATGATAAGCCGACGGTATGAATAAATTGAAGAGGGTGTTGTGCTCTCATCTTTGGGCTATGACCCTTACTGCACGATGCATGATAAGCCGGCAGTGTGAACAAATATCACAGGTATGATATTTTGTTTGTTATGATTACATGAGGTTTTGATAAACCGGCCCTAGTTACGGACTATTTATTCATCAGTGGTCCTATATGGGTTATTGTGACCCGCCCTGGGGTAAACCGCCAAGGCACTTGTTATCTGTTTATGTGCAGGGAAAAATGATAAACCTGCCCTGCATAATTGATGATATTATAAGCATAAGTGGCAGATCTTTAAATGATGGATCGGCGGTGTTATGCAAATCAACACGCACGATGGCGTGACATCTCAGAATTGTTTAACTAGCCTATTACAAGGCATCTGACGGCCCAAAAGGACAAGTGTTTGTGAGACATAACATCAAAACGCTATGACAGGCGCCAACTCATGAATTCAGACTTCTACTCTTGGCGGGTTGAAGCCTCCGGATCATCCTGCACTTCTTCTTCTTCATCTCCTTGATTATCCATTGGCTGGAAGTCAGGCGTAGACCAGTTGATACTGGTCAAAGCTCTAAATACAGCTTCATCCATAAGGTTGGACGGATCAATGTCAGGAGCGAAGGTATGCTTACGCGTCGGTGGGATTAGATCCACCTCTGGATGAACCGGCGCCTTCATCTTCTTGTTATCGGTGTCATAAGCCGCCTGGCATTGGGATAGATTGGTCTCTTCAGCCAGCCTGCTCACTAATGGACGCATTGCTCTTGCTATTTCTGCAAAGTCCTCAGCGCTGAAGGGTGGCCCATCTTCTTTCACACTTGGGCAACCATTGGTCAAGTCTTCTGGATCAAGATCTGCTTGCCACGCCTTTGCCCGGCTTAAAGCAGTCAAGGCAGCGGCTCTGGCAGAGGCTCGCTTTAAATCGTCGATCCTTTGGGGTGGCACTGATAACTTCTCCAATGTTTCCTTGATGAGGGTGGGTGGTTGTTTCTTATGAATAGCAGCAGCAATGGTCCGTTGAGCGCCAGCGTATAGCTGTTCTACAAGAGTGTAGACAGCCTTAAGCTTGATGCGCATGTCTGAGCCCAACTTAACGCTCCGGGAGCCTGCATCAGTAAAATTATTGATAAGCCGGCAGATGATTATGATATGCTTGCTAGGGTAAAGGAGTCATGTTTACTACTTACCGAAGATGGCTGATGTCATGCTATTGATCTGATGCCTTAAACTGGACAACTCATCAGTCACCGGTTTAAGTGCGGCCTCGGCATCTTGCTCTCTTTAATAGAGCCGCCTTCTCGGTTGATACATCTCCATCGTATATACTTTTCCAAACACTTTTGCCCTTGTTTTGGACTCTAACTTGCATGATTTGAATGGAACTAACCCCGACTGACGCTGTTTTCAGCAGAATTACCATGGTTTTATTTTTGTGCAGAAATAAAAGTTCTTGGAATGACCTGAAACTTCACAGAGAATATTTTTGGAATTTATAGAAAATACTGGCGAAAGAATCAAGACCAGGGGGCCCACACCCTGTCCACGAGGGTGGGGGCGCGCCTGCCCCCCGGGTGCGCCCCCTGCCTTGTGGGCCCCTGGTGCTCCACCGACCTCAACTCCAACTCTATATATTCATGTTCGGGGAGAAAACATCAGAGAGAAGGATTCATCGCGCTTTACGATACGGAGCCGCCGCCAAGCCCTAATCTCTCTCGGGAGGGCCGATCTGGAGTCCGTTCGGGGCTCCAGAGAGGGGAACCCGTCACCGTCATCATCATCAACCATCCTCCATCACCAATTTAATGATGCTCACCGCCGTGCGTGAGTAATTCCATCGTAGGCTTGCTGGACGGTGATGGGTTGGATGAGATTTATCATGTAATCCAGTTAGTTTTGTTAGGGTTTGATCCCTAGTATACATTATGTTCTGAGATTGATGTTGCTATGACTTTGCTATGCTTAATGCTTGTCACTAGGGCCCGAGTGTCATGATTTCAGATCTGAACCTATTATGTTTTCATGAATATATGTGAGTTCTTGATCCTATCTTGCAAGTCAATAGTCACCTATTATGTGTTATGATCCGGTAACCCCGAAGTGACAATAATCGGGACCACTCCCGGTGATGACCGTAGTTTGAGGAGTTCATGTATTCACTAAGAATGCTTTGGTCCGGTACTCTATTAAAAGGAGGCCTTAATATCCCTTAGTTTCCAATAGGACCCCGCTGCCAAGAGAAGGTAGGACAAAAGATGTCATGCAAGTTCTTTTCCATAAGCACGTATGACTATATTCAGAATACATGCCTACATTACATTGATGAACTGGAGCTAGTTCTGCGTCACCCTATGTTATAACTATTGCATGAGGAATCGCATCCGACATAATTATCCATCACTGATCCAATGCCTACGAGCTTTTCACATATTTATCTTTGCTTTGTTACTTTTCCGTTGTCACTATTACAATTACTACAAAACTGCTACTGTTAATTTTGCCACCGTTACCGCTACTTACATACTAGTTTGCTACTAAATACTTTGCTGCAGATATTAAGTTATCCAGGTGTGGTTGAATTGACAACTCAGCTGCTAATACTTGAGAATATTCTTTGGCTCCCCTTGTGTCGAATCAATAAATTTGGGTTGAAAACTCTAACCTCGAAAACAATTGCGCTCCCCTCTACTAGTGGGTCATCAAGACCGGGGGCCCACACCTTGTCCACGAGGGTGGGGCGTGCACTCCACCGGGCGGGCCCCCGACTCATGGGGCCCCGGTGCTCCACCGACCTCAACTCCAACTCTATATATTCACGTTCGGGGAGAAAAAATCGTAGAGAAGGATCCATTGCGTTTACGATACGGAGCCGCCGCCAAGCCCTAATCTCTCTCGGGAGGGCTGATCTGGAGTCCGTTCGGGGCTCCGGAGAGGGGAACCCGTCACCGTCGTCATCATCAAGCATCCTCCATCACTAATTTGATGATGCTCACCGCCGCGCGTGAGTAATTCCATCGTAGGCTTGCCGGACGGTGATGGGTTGGATGAGATTTATCATGTAATCCAGCTTAGTTTTGTTAGGGTTTGATCCCTAGTATACATTATGTTCTGAGATTGATGTTGCTATGACTTTGCTATGCTTAATGCTTGTCACTAGGGCCCGAGTGTCATGATTTCAGATCTGAACCTATTATGTTTTCATGAATATATGTGAGTTCTTGATCCTATCTTGCAAGTCAATAGTCACCTATTATGTGTTATGATCCGGTAACTCAAGTGACAATAATCGGGACCACTCCGGTGATGACCGTAGTTTGAGGAGTTCATGTATTCACTAAGAATGCTTTGGTCCCAACTCTATTAAAAGGAGGCCTTAATATCCCTTAGTTTCCAATAGGACCCCGCTGCCAAGAGAAGGTAGGACAAAAGATGTCATGCAAGTTCTTTTCCATAAGCACGTATGACTATATTCAGAATACATGCCTACATTACATTGATGAACTGGAGCTAGTTCTGCGTCACCCTATGTTATAACTATTGCATGAGGAATCGCATCCGACATAATTATCCATCACTGATCCAATGCCTACGAGCTTTTCACATATTTATCTTTGCTTTGTTACTTTTCCGTTGTCACTATTACAATTACTACAAAACTGCTACTGTTAATTTTGCCACCGTTACGCTACTTACATACTAGTTTGCTACTAAATACTTTGCTGCAGATATTAAGTTATCCGGTGTGGTTGAATTGACAACTCAGCTGCTAATACTTGAGAATATTCTTTGGCTCCCCTTGTGTCGAATCAATAAATTTGGGTTGAATACTCTACCCTCGAAAACTGTTGCGATCCCCTATACTCGTGGGTTATCAAGACCAGGGGGCCCACACCTTGTCCACGAGGGTGGGGGCGTGCCTGCCCACCGGGCGGGCCCCCTGACTCGCGGGCCCCCTGGTGCTCCACCGACCTCAACTCCAACTCTATATATTCACGTTCGGGGAGAAAAAAATCAGAGAGAAGGATCCATTGCGTTTTACGATACGGAGCCGCCGCCAAGCCCTAATCTCTCTCGGGAGGGCTGATCTGGAGTCCGTTCGGGGCTCCGGAGAGGGGAACCCGTCACCGTCGTCATCATCAAGCATCCTCCATCACTAATTTGATGATGCTCACCGCCGTGCGTGAGTAATTCCATCGTAGGCTTGCTGGACGGTGATGGGTTGGATGAGATTTATCATGTAATCCAGTTAGTTTTGTTAGGGTTTGATCCCTAGTATACATTATGTTCTGAGATTGATGTTGCTATGACTTTGCTATGCTTAATGCTTGTCACTAGGGCCCGAGTGTCATGATTTCAGATCTGAACCTATTATGTTTTCATGAATATATGTGAGTTCTTGATCCTATCTTGCAAGTCAATAGTCACCTATTATGTGTTATGATCCGGTAACCCCGAAGTGACAATAATCGGGACCACTCCCGGTGATGACCGTAGTTTTAGGAGTTCATGTATTCACTAAGTGTTAATGCTTTGGTCCGGTACTCTATTAAAAGGAGGCCTTAATATCCCTTAGTTTCCAATAGGACCCCGCTGCCACGGGAGGGTAGGACAAATGATGTCATGCAAGTTCTTTTCCATAAGCACGTATGACTATATTCGGAATACATGCCTACATTACATTGATGAACTGGAGTTAGTTCCGCGTCACCCTATGTTATAACTATTGCATGAGGAATCGCATCCGACATAATTATCCATCACTGATCCAATGCCTACGAGCTTTTCACATATTTATCTTTGCTTTGTTACTTTTCCATTGTCACTATTATAATTACTACAAAACTGCTACTGTTACTTTTGCCACCGTTACCGCTACTTCCATACTAGTTTGCTACTAAATACTTTGCTGCAGATATTAAGTTATCCAGGTGTGGTTGAATTGACAACTCAGCTGCTAATACTTGGGAATATTCTTTGGCTCCCCTTGTGTCGAATCAATAAATTTGGGTTGAATACTCTACCCTTGAAAACTGCTATGATCCCTATACTTGTGGGTTATCAAGACTATTTTCCGCACTGCTGCCGGGAGCATAGCTCTATTCTTTGAGTCACTTGGGATTTATATCTGCTGATCACTATGAGGAACTTGAAAGACGAGAAAACCAAGATTTATCCCTCAACTACAAGGGGAGGTAAGGAACTGCCATCTAGCTCTGTACTTGATTCACCTTCTATTTTGAGTAAACTTGCGACACCTAAACCTGCTTCTGCTATTAATTCTGATATGTCGCATGTTATTGATGATGCCACTTCTGCTATGCATGATACTTATGATGAAACTACTTCTATGCTTGATAATACTGTGCCACTAGGTGAATTTCTTGATGAACAACTTGCTAGGGCTAGAGAGAATGAAATTATTGAAACTGATAATATTGATGAAAGTGATGATGAAGATTATCCCCCTAGATATGAATTTCCTGTTGTTCTTGATGGTTATGTTATGGATGAAGAAACTGCTAGAGATTTTCTTGCTTGCAATGATAGAAATGATCTTAAGAAATTATTAGCTAAGCTGCAAGAAAAATCTTTGCATGCTAGAATGAAATATGACCCTGCTTTTGCTACTTCACCTATCTATATTTCCGATAAGGATTATGATTTCTCTGTCGACCCTGAGATAATTAGTTTGGTTGAGTCTGATCCTTTTTATGAAAATGTTGTGGCACGTCTTACTAAATTAAATGATATATCCACCCTATTCACTAATGATGAGAAAACTCGCTACTACTATATCCTTAAATTATTTTCGTCCTCATTAAAGGGTGATGCTAAAACATGGTTTAATTCTCTTGATTCCGCAGGATATGATTTATTACTTCTCTGCTAAATATTTCCCTGCTCATAAGAAACAAGCTGCTTTAAGGGAAATATATAATTTTGTGCAAATTTAAGAAGAGAGTCTCCCACAAGCTTGGGGGAGGCTTCTCCAATTATTTAATGCTTTGCCTGATCATCCTCTCAAGAAAAATGAAATACTTGATATCTTTTATGATGGACTAACCGATGCTTCCAAAGACCACCTGGATAGTTGTGCTGGTTGTGTTTTCAGGGAAAGAACATTTGATCAAGCTGAATTGCTATTGAATAATATGTTGACTAATGAAAAGAATTGGACACTTCCTGAACCAACTCCTAAGCCAACTCCGAAGAAAAGGGGTATTCTATTTCTCAGTCCTGAAGATATGCAAGAGGCAAAGAAATCTATTAAAGAAAAGGGTATTAAAGCTGAAGATGTTGAGAATTTACCACCTATTGAAGAAATACATGGTCTTGATAACCCGACATAGGTGGTAAAGGTGAATTCTCTCTATAGATTTGATGAAGGTGATATTCCTCGTTATAAGTCTGCTAGCCAATGCTTAGATGAGTTTGATAATTTTATTGTTAAACAAGAAAACTTCAATGCTTATGTTGGTAGACAATTGAAACGTAATCCTTATATGATTGAACACTTGAGTGATTATATGTCTAGAGTTAAAGGTGAACATAAACTTATTAGTAAACATGCTTCTATGGTTACCAGTCAAGTAGAACAAGTGCTTAAAGCTCAAAATGATTTTCTCAATGAATTAAATAATAAATAAAAATGATAATGCTATTAGAGTTGTGACTAGAGGGGGTAAAATGACTCAGGAACCTTTGTATCCTGAGGGCCACACTAAGAGAATTGAGAAAGATTATCAGAGAACTAATGTTGATGCACCTAGTCCTTATAAGAAGAAGAAAAAGAAAAATGATAGGACTTTGCATGCTTCTAGTGAACTAGTTGTTGACACGCCTGAGAATCCCAATGATATTTCTATTTCTGATGTTGAAACACAATCTGGTGATAAACATCAACCTAGTGATAATGTTAATGATGATTTTCATGTTGATGCTCAATCTAGCAATAACAATGATGTAGAAATTGAACCTCCTGTTGATCTTGATAACCCACAATCAAAGAATCAACGTTATGATAAGAGAGACTTTGTTGCTAGGAAGCACGGTAAAGAAAGAGAACCATGGGTCCAGAAACCCATGCCTTTTCCTCCTAAACCATCCAAGAAAAAGGATGATGAGGATTTTGAGCATTTTGCTGAAATGATTAGACCTATCTTCTTGCGTATGCGTTTGACTGATATGCTTAAAATGAATCCTTATGCTAAGTATATGAAAGATTTTGTTACTAATAAGAGAAAGATACCGAAAGCTGAAATTTCCACCATGCTTGCTAATTATACTTTTAAGGGTGGAATACCAAAGAAACTTGGAGATCCAGGAGTACCAACTATACCATGCTCCGTTAAAAGAAACTATGTTAAAACTGATTTATGTGATCTTGGAGCCGGTGTTAGTGTTATGCCTCTCTCTTTATATCACATACTTGATTTGAATAAGTTGACACCTACCGAAATATCTTTGCAAATGGCCGATAAATCAACTGCCATACCTGTCGGTATTTGTGAGGATGTGCCTGTTGTGGTTGCAAACGTTACTATTCTAACGGACTTTGTTATTCTTGATATTCCCGAGGATGATAGTATGTCGATTATCCTTGGTAGACCCTTTTTGAATACTACAGGGGCTGTTATTGATTGCAACAAAGGCAATGTCACTTTTCATGTTAATGGTAATGAGCATACGGTACACTTTCTGAGGAAACAACCTCATGTCCACAGTATCAACTCTATTGGAAAAATTCCATCGATTATTATTGGAGGTTTTGAATTTCCTCTTCCTACTGTTAAGAAGAAATATGATATTCTTATTGTTGGGGATGTGCATATCCCCGTTGAGGTAACCTAGTGCTATTCGAAAATTCTCCGGTTTTATGTGATTCGGAATGAGTTTGTTAACAAGACTTGATCAACCTTGTTAGTGGATTCCTTTTGATGAGCATGAGATGGATGAAGTTAGAAAGCACAACTCTCTGTACCCTCCTTTTACTTTCTGTTATTTAGATTAAATAAAGCAAAAATAGTATTTTCTTTCTGTTTCCTGAATTATCCATGCAATAAAAAAAACCCGAAAATAAAAGTTCTCCAAATGCCCCGAAATTGAAACATGATTTTTTGTAGAATATTTAAAAACATCTGGCACTAAGAACACACCAGGGGGAGCCACCACCTGGCCACGAGGGTCCAGGGCGCGCCCACCCCCCTAGGTGCGCCCCCTGCCTCGTGGGCCCCATGTGGGCCCCCTCCACTTATTCCTGCACCCACACACTTTGTCTTCCTCTAGAAAAAAATCCACACACAGCTCAAACTCGTGTTCTAGCTTGTTTTGCTGCGATTTTCGATCTCCTTGCTCAAAGCTCCACTCACAAAACTGCTTTGGGGGATTGTTCTTCGGTATGTGACTCCTCCATTGGTCCAATTAGTTTTTGTTCTAGTGCTTTATTCATTACAAATTTTGGCTGCTTAGGTGACCCTGTTCTTGAGCTTGCATGTAAAAATTATTTGGTCCCAAGTAGTTCTAATGCATGATATAGTCTCTAGGCACTTATGGGAGTAGTTTCTATCAATTTGTTGAGTTTGGTTCACTTTTATTTTAAAGTTACTAAAAATTTCAGAAATTTTCAGAGAAACAAAATGATGAAGAGATTGTTGAGAGGCTCTTCGAGCCGAAGCTCCGAGGATAAGCAAAGTGAAGAGAATAAGAAGCCCAAATATAATCTTCCTTGCACTGCGGAGGCCTCACCAACTTCCACCGCGACCAGCGCGAACAACACGTACCTCATCTTGCCGCAGGCCATTTATGCGTACTGGAACCTGACACAAGTTCCATAGCCTGAGCCTGAGCCACCACTTGACCCTTATCGGCAGTCAGTTTATTAGTGGGATCCGGAGGAGACCTCCAAACAGTGGCACCCAGAGGACACTCCTCCACACACCGGAGAGGGTAGCTTTGATCCATGGGCATAGACCAACTTAGGCCAAAAGCCTAAGCTTTGGGGAGTACGTATTTGTCACCGACATTACATTCATGTTCACACACTCATGCTAGTTGTCGGTGCTCATACTTTTTCATTGTACTATCCTTGCTAGTTTATTTTCTGTTTTAAGCTTCTTCTTGTGTGCTTGAAAAACCTTCAGAAAAACAAAAAAATTAGTTGTAGCTTTTAGCTAGTTTACTTTCCATGCCTGTAGTAGTAGTAACTAAAAGAAAACCCAAAAAGATTTATCGTTCTTGTTTTGCTTGTTGGGAACTTTCCCGTGTAAATAGTTATATTTCTTTTCTTTCCTTTGGGGGTCGAGAGAAGACCATGATGAAAATGTTGAAGTGGCTCTTATATGCATTATTGTTGAATTAACAGAGAGCCCATATCGCCTTGTCTTCTCCCTTGTATTAAAATGCTTGCAGATTCCAGCTTAGTCCAATTGCACATGCACTATTATTATTATCCACACCGTTCGGTCGTGCAAGTGAAAGGCAATAATGACGATATATGATGGACTGATTGAGGTGAGAGAAGCTGGTATGAACTCGACCTATCTTGTTTTTGTAAATATGATAAGTTCATCGTTCCTGATTCAGTCTATTATGAATGAAACATGTTTGCAATGACAACTAGAGATTATAGTTGCTTATGCCATGCTTAATTAGCTAGGAGTTTATAATGGTTTACCTTATGCGTACAACATGCTATTAAAATGGTTGTGATGTGGTATGATAGGGTGGGATCCTCCTTTGAACGATTCGAGTGGCTTGAACTGGCACATGTTCACACATGTAGTTGAAACAAAATCAACATAGCCTCCACGATATTTATGTTCATGGTGGATTATATCCTACTCATGCTTGCACTCAATGTTTATTAATTTTAATGCATGTTCATGACTGTTGTCGCTCTCTAGTTGGTCGCTCTCCAATCTCTTTCTAGCCTTCACTTGTACTAAGTGGGAATACTGCTTGTGCATCCACTTCCATAAACTCCAAAGTTATTCCATATGAGTCCACCATACCTTCATATATGCGGTATCTACCTGCCGTTCCAAGTAAATTTCTATGTGCCAAACTCTAAACCTTCAAATGAAATTTTGTTTTGTATGCTCAAATAGCTCATGTATCAACTAGGGCTGTCTGTATCTTCCATGCTAGGCGGGTTATCCTCAAGAAGAGTGGACTCCGCTCCTCACTCACGAGAAAATGGCTGGTCACCAGGATGCCCAGTCCCATGCTCAAATAAAATCAAAATAATTGCAAACAAAACTCCCCCAGGATTGTTGTTAATTGGAGGCACCCGTTGTTTCGGGCAAGCCATGGATTGATGCTTGTTGGTGGTGGGGGAGTATAAACTTTACCATTCTGCTTGGGAATCGCCTACAATGTGTGTAGCATGGAAGATATCGAGATCTCTCGATTGTTATGTTGACAATGAAAGTATGCCACCCAAAATATTATTTATCTCTTTTTCAAAAACCGAGCTCTGGCACCTCTACAAATCCCTGCTTCCCTCTGCGAAGGTCCTATCTATTTACTTTTATGTTGAGTCGTCATCGTCTTATTAAAAAGCACTAGTTGGAGAGCACCGTTGTCATTTGCATCCATTACTATTAATTTATATTGAGTATGACTATGACTGGATCTCTTTTACCATGAATTACAATGTTTAGTCAGTCCTTGATCTTCAGAGGTGCTCTGCATTTATGTTTTGCGGTCTCAGAAAGGGCTAGCGAGATACGATCATATTATGATTGTTTTGAGAAAGTGTTGTCATCCGAGATTTATTATTATTGCTCGCTAGTTGATTATGCCATTGATATGAGTAAACATGATACCTAAGTGTTATTATGAATATGGTTAGTTCATAATCTTTGCTAAAAACTTGCACGCTGGCTTTACATATTTACAACAAGAGCAAACATAGTTTGTAAAAGTTTTTCTTTATCACTTTCAATTTATCAACTGAATTGCTTGAGGACAAGCAAAGGTTTAAGCTTGGGGGAGTTGATACGTCTCCATCGTATCTACTTTTCCAAACACTTTTGCCCTTGTTTTGGACTCTAACTTGGATGATTTGAATGGAACTAACCCGGACTGACGTTGTTTTCAGCAGAATTACCATGGTGTTATTTTTGTGCAGAAATAAAAGTTCTCGGAATGACCCGAAACTTCACAGAGAATATTTTTGGAATTTATAAAAAATACTGGCAAAAGAATCAAGACCAGGGGGCCCACACCCTGTCCACGAGGGTGGGGGCGTGCCTGCCCCCCGGGCACGCCCCCTGCCTCGTGGGCCCCCTGGTGCTCCACCGACCTCAACCCCAACTCTATATTTTCACGTTCGGGGAGAAAAAAATCAGAGAGAAGGATCCATTGCGTTTTACGATATGGAGCCGCCGCCAAGCCCTAATCTCTCCCGGGAGGGCTGATCTGGAGTCCATTCGGGGCTCCGAAGAGGGGAATCCGTCGCCGTAGTGATCATCAACCATCCTCCATCACCAATTTCATGATGCTCACCGCCGTGCGTGAGTAATTCCATCGTAGGCTTGCTGTACGGTGATGGGTTGGATGAGATTTATCATGTAATCGAGTTAGTTTTGTTAGGGTTTGATCCCTAGTATCCATTATGTTATGAGATTGATGTTGCTATGACTTTGCTATGCTTAATGCTTGTCACTAGGGCCCGGGTGCCATGATTTCAGATCTGAACCTATTATGTTTTCATGAATATATGTGAGTTCTTAATCCTATCTTGCAAGTCAATAGTCACCTACTATGTGTTATGATCCCAGTAACCCAAGTGACAATAATCGGGACCACTCCGGTGATGACCGTAGTTTGAGGAGTTCATGTATTCACTAAGTGTTAATGCTTTGGTCCGCACTCTATTAAAAGGAGGCATTAATATCCCTTATTTTCTAATAGGACCCTGCTGCCACGGGAGGGTAGGACAAAAGATGTCATACAAGTTCTTTTCCATAAGCACGTATGACTATATTCGGAATACATGCCTACATTACATTGATGAACTGGAGCTAGTTCTGTGTCACCCTATGTTATAACTATTGCATGAGGAATCGCATCCGACATAATTATCCATAACTGATCCAATGCCTACGAGCTTTTCACATATTGATCTTTGCTTCGTACTTTTCCGTTGTCACTATTACAATTACTACAAAACTGCTACTGTTACTTTTGCCACCGTTACCGCTACTTCCATACTACTTTGCTACTAAATACTTTGCTGCAGATATTAAGTTATCCAGGTGTGGTTGAATTGACAACTCAGCTGTTAATAATTGAGAATAATCTTTGGCTCCCCTTGTGTCGAATCAATTAATTTGGGTTAAATACTCTACCCTCGAAAACTGTTGCAATCCCCTATACTTGTGGGTTATCATCGGTCTCCCAGCCGGTTTTGTCAGTGCTGAAGCTTTGTTTCAACTGCTCAATATTTTCGAATGTAGTCTTCAGTTCTGACTTGGCCTTGGACATCTCAGATTGATGAGTTTTAATGTTGGCCCTCAGATCGTTGATTTGCGAATCCTTCTCAGTCAGTTCAGCCTGTGACATGAACAAACATGGAAGGTATTATGATCATGATTATTGTTGAAGTCCCAAGCTCAATGCAAATATTTTCCTTGGCACTTGGGGGCTAATGCTGTCACAACCCTAGTTTAGCCTTTGCTTGTCCTTGCATGATCATCATGTCTAAATTCTGAAATTTGAATTGAGTGAATTTCAAAGCCTCGGAAACCTTTTTAAAAATAATCAACATTTAATTCTCATCAAATGAGTCCAAAGGAATGTTCCTGTTACTCTGTGAAAATATTGGTAAGAGGTAAAATTCAAACCAATATTTCTGGAATCACAGAAATATTTATTTTGGGCCTTTGACTTAAATCAATGACATATTTGAGTTGAATTTATTTCTGTTATATAAGAAATAAAGTTCAAATATTTTTGTAAGTTGCTTGTGACCTTGGACTAGTTTCTGAGCTCACATAACAATTTACAGAAAGTTCAAAAAATGATTTGATGTTTTAAATCAAATCAAAACCAATTGCAGAAAATAGAAAACATTAATAAATAGAAAAACCAGAGGGAGAGAGAGAAAGGATACCTACCTGGGCTTACCTCCTGTGCAGCCCATTTGGACGGCCCAGCTGGCTGGCCCAGCCCACCAGGGGCACGCCTGTCTTCTTCCCCATGCCAACAAGACGGCAGCTTTGGTCATGGCGCCGATGTCGCGCTTGGCCACCTCCTGCTTGTTGTCGCCTCCCCGACGTCGCCCTGGAGACGCCACGCACCCCCCAGGCCCTCTCAGCCTCTACCCGAGCTCCTCTCCTCCTCTGTCTCTCTCGCACGCAACCACCGAGCGCTGTCATCGCCGCCGACGAGCACAACCGCGGCCATCGCCTCTCCCTCGCCTCTCCATGTTGTCCAGAGGCTCCGCCTCGACGCCACGTAGCCCCAAGACGAAGCACGCGCCCGCGGGACACCCGAAGCGACGCCATCATCCTCATCCTCGCTGTCGGACGCCGGAGATCCCCCTCGCTGCCCCGCTCGCTTCAGCCCCTCCCTGAGCTCGCCGACTCGCTCCTCATGTTCACCGTGAGCTGCTGATCATCCTCCCCCTCTCTGTTTTCTCTCTTGCACTCTGTAGCCACCGCGCCCCTCTCGCCCGACTGCTCTGCCGCCTACACTCGTCGCCGACGTAGCTCCGATGACCATTTGGTCCCGAGCGTGCGTCCAACATGCTCCCCACCGCGCGTAGAGCCTCCCTAGCGCCTCGTTGTGCTCGTTTACGCACCGCAGCACCAATCCCGCGAACACCCGAACGCCGGCCGCCGCATTCGAGCATGCCGCCGCCGACTCCGGCCACCCAGGCCCGGCTACTGCCACCAGCCGACGCGCTGCAATGCCAGCTACCCGTAGACACCAACGGCGGTTCAAACCGTGGCCTGTACGCGAAACCCGAGCAACTCCGGCGAGTTGCCGCCGCGGTTTTGGTCGCCGCCGGCTGAACTCCGGTGACGCCGACGTGGCGCACTTTCTTAGCCACTAATGACCCTGCTAATTACCCCCTGACCCACTTAAATATGGGCCCCACGCCCTTAATTAACCACAGTTTATTTCCTGGTTAGTTTAAGTTAATCACAATGGCCCCACGCGTCGGCGTTGACCTCGCTGACATGGCCGTTGACCTGGACCCACTGGTCAGCCTCTGTTCACCTTCTGTTACAGCGACATGTGGACCCCACACGTCGAGTTTGACCCGGACCAGCCCTCGCTGACCTGTTGACATCACGGTGATGCAATGTCGACGATGAAAGCATTTTCTGGATTTAAGTTTATTCAGGAAATTCCAGAAAATAGTGCTAACTTCTAAAAATCATAGAAATTCAACCGTAGCTCAGGATGAAATAAGTTATATATAAAAATTATCAGAAAAATCCAATCTATCCATATGTACTAGTTTCATGCATGTTTAAACAAGTTAACTTGCTGTTTAGTGCAAAACATGTTAAAGCACTATTTAAAATCACAAATGAGTTTGAACTTTGAATCTTTGGTTCAAAATAACTCAAACCCATCTGGTTGTAGTTGCATTAGCCCAACACACTCATTTTACCATGTCATGATCATGCATCATATTGTGCATTGCATTGATTGTGTTTCTTTCTCTGTTGCCGGTATTTGTCCCCTCTCGATAGACATGGTTTTGACGATGAGATCGATGACATTGATGAAGAACTATACCATCTTCAGAAGTGCCAGGCAAGCAAAACCCCCTTGTTCATTCCGATACAATCCCACTCTCTCGCTCCTGCTCTCGTTTACTGCATTAGGACAACATCGATTCAATTGTTACACCTGCGGTAGCTGAACCCCTTTTCCTCTGCATGACCTATCATTGCCACAGTAAATAGATGAAACCCACTAGCATGACTAGGAGTTACTTGCAATCATAGTTTAGGATAGCCACTGAGTCAAAGCTGGCTTGCTGCAGTCAAACTCCACCATCCCTTTTGTTGATACTGATGCATATGTAGCTAGTTCTGATGTAAGTCTTGCTGGGTACATTTGTACTCAGGTTTGCCTATTTTATGTTTTGCAGAGAGACGTCCGTCTCGCTAGTAGTTCCGTGTGGACTTCGACGTTTAGCTTGTTACCTCAGCTACGATCTTGTACCCTTGGGAGGATCTGGTAGATAGTCAGGCTTCTCAGCCTTTTTCATTTGTAGATGTCTGTACTCAGACATGTTAAGCTTCCGCATGTGCTTTGACTTGTATGCTCTGAATGTTGGGTCATGAGACCCATGTTTGTAATATCTCGCTCCTCGGAGCCTAATGAATAAATACTTTGAGTCGTAGAGTCTTGTTGTGATGCCATGTTGTATTTACACATATCGAGCATATTGTGTGTATGATTGAAACGCTTGGTATGTGTGGGATCCCACAACCTAGTTGTTTATCCTTGGTAGCCTCTCTTATGGGGAAATGTAGTCTTGTGCTTCCATGAGCCATAGTAGTCCGCTACAGCCCGGTTCACCGGAGTCCTTCTAGCCCAGCACTACTACTCCGGAACACTTGACTGGCCGGCATGTGATTCACTTTGTTCTTGTGTCTGTCCCTTCGGGAAAATGTCACGCGGTGACATCCGGAGTCCTCCCTAGCCTGCTATAGCCCGGTTCACCGGAGCCCGGTTAGCCCAGTTATACAACCCAGATTCGCACATTGCTGACCGACATGCTTGATGTTGATTCATGTATGCCTGTCCCCGTAAGTTAGTGCCACTTTGGGTTCACGACTAGTCATGTCGGCCCGGGTTCTCTGTCATATGGATGCTAGCGACACTATCTGTTGGAAATATGCCCTAGAGGCAATAATAAAAGGATTATTATTATATTTCCTTGTTCGTGATAATAGTATTTTATTCATGCTATAATTGTATTATCCGGAAATCGTAATACACGTGTGAATACATAGACCACAATATGTCCCTAGTGAGCCTCTAGTTGACTAGCTCGTTGATCAATAGATAGTCATGGTTTCCTGACTATGGACATTGGATGTCATTGATAACGTGATCACATCATTAGGAGAATGATGTGATGGACAAGACCCAATCCTAAGCATAGCACAAGATCGTGTAGTTCGTTTTGCTAGAGCTTTTCCAATGTCAAGTATCTCTTCCTTAGACCATGAGATCGTGTAACTCCCGGATACCGTAGGAGTGCTTTGGGTGTACCAAACGTCACAACGTGAATCGGGTGACTATAAAGGTGCACTACAGGTATCTCCGAAAGTGTCTGCATTGGGTTGACACGGATCGAGATCGGGATTTGTCACTCCGTGTTATGGAGAGGTATCACCGGGCCCACTCGGTAGTGCATCATCATAATGAGCTCAAAGTGACCAAGTGTCCGTCACGGGATCATGCATTACTGATGCAGTAAAGTGACTTGCGTGCGAGATTGAGCGAGGTAGGTATTGGGATACCGACGATCGAATCTCGGCAAGTAACATACCGTCGACAAAGGGAATAGTATACGGGATTGATTGAATCCTCGACATCGTGGTTCATCCGATGACATCATCGAGGAGCATGTGGGAGACAACATGGGTATCCAGATCCATTGTTGGTTATTGACCGAGAGTCGTCGGTCATGTCTCGCATGTCTCCGAACCGTAGGGTCTACACATAAGGTTCGGTGACGCTAGGGTTATTAGGAAGACTTGTATGTGATTACCGAATGTTGTTCGGAGTCCAGGATCAGATCCCGGACGTCACGAGGAGTTCCGGAATGGTCCAGAGGTAAAGATTTATATATGGGAAGTTGTCAAATGGACACCGGAAAGCTTCGGGGTCATATCGGTATTGTACTGGGCCACCGGAGAGGTTCCGGGTCCACCGGGAAGGGCCACCCCTTTGGAGGGCCTCATGGGCCACAAGGGCAGGGAACTGTAACACGGAGGGCTGGGCGCCGCCTTGGGCCCATGCGCCTAGGGTTGGGGAACCCTAGTGGGGCGCCCCCCTTTGCTTGGGGGCAAGCCCCCTCCTGACCGCCCCCCTCTAGATCTCATCTAGAGGGGCCTTCTGCCCCTTCCCCTATAAATAGAGGGGTGAGGGGAGGCTGCAACACACTTCAAGGCGCAGCCCTCCCTCCCAACACCTCTCCTCCTCCGCGTGTGCTTGGCGAAGCCCTGCCAGAGAACTGACACTCCATCACCACCACGCCGTCGTGCTGCTGTTGGAGCCTTCTTCCTCAACCTCTCCTTCCTCCTTGTTGGATCAATAAGGAGGAGACGTCGTCCGTTCTGTACGTGTGTTGAACGCGGAGGTGCTGTCCGTTCGGCACTTGGTCATCGGTGATCTGAATCACGGCGAGTACGACTCCATCATCACCGTTCCCATGAACGCTTCCGCACGCGATCTACAAGTGGTATGTAGATGCAATCTCTCTCCCATGACTCGTTGCTTAGATGAACTCATAGATGGATCTTGGTGAAACCGTAGGAAAATTTTTAATTTTCTGCAACGTTCCCCAAAAGTGGCATCATGAGCTAGGTATATGCGTAGTTCTCTATTGCACGAGTAGAACACACTTTTGTTGTGGGCGTAGATCTTGTCAACTTGCTTGCCGCTACTAGTCTTTTCTTGCTTTAGCGGTATTGTGGGATGAAGCGGCCCGGACCAACCTTACACGTACGCTTACGTGAGATGTGTTCCACCGGTGACATGCACTAGTTGCATAAGGTGGCTAGCGGGTGTCTGTCTCTCCTACTTTAGTTGGAGCGGATTAGATGAAAAGGGTCCTTATGAAGGGTAAATAGAAGTTGACAAAATCACGTTGTGGTTATTCGTAGGTAAGAAAACATTCTTGCTAGAACCCAATTGCAGCCACGTAAAGATGCAACAACAATTAGAGGACGTCTAACTCGTTTTTCCAGAATTGTCATGTGATGTGATATGGCGGAAGTTGTGATGAATGATGAATGATATATTGTGATGTATGAGATCATGTTCTTGTAATAGGAATCACGACTTGCATGTCGATGAGTATGACAACCGGGAGGAGCCATAGGAGTTGTCTTATTTTTGTATGACATGCGTGTCATTAAAGAACGCCATGTAAATTACTTTACTTTATTGCTAAACGCGTTAGCCATAGAAGTAGAAGTAGTCGTTGGCGTGACAACTTCATGAAGACACGATGATGGAGATCATGGTGTCATGCTGGTGACGAAGATGATCATGGAGCCCCGAAGATGGAGATCGAAGGAGCTATATGATATTGGCCATATCAAGTCACTACTTTATATAATTGCATGTGATGTTTATTATGTTTATGCATCTTGTTTACTTAGAACGACGGTAGGAAATAATATGATCCCTTATAATAATTTCAAGAAGGTGTTCCCCCTAATCAGCACCGTTGCTAAAGTTAAATCGTTTGAAGCACCACGTGATGATCGGGTGTGATAGATCCTTACGTTCACATACAACGGTGTAAGACAGTTTTACACATGCAAAACACTTAGGGTTAACTTGACGAGCCTAGCATGTACAGACATGGCCTCGGAACACAAGAGACCGAAAGGTCGAACATGAGTTGTATGGTAGATACGATCAACATGGAGATGTTCACCAACGATGACTAGTCCGTCTCACGTGATGATCAGACACGGCCTAGTCGACTCGGATCATGTAACACTTAGATGACTAGAGGATGTCAAATCTGAGTGGGAGTTCATTAAATAATTTGATTAGATGAACTTAATTATCATGAACATTAGTCTAAAATATTTGCAAAATGTCTTGTAGATCAAATGGCCAACGCTCATGTCACCATGAACTTCAACGCGTTCCTAGAGAAAACCAAGTCGAAGACGATGGGAGCAACTATTCGGATCGGGTCCTAACCTCGTGGATCATCCTCATAGCAGCCAAGAAACAATATGTCCTAGAAGCACCGCTTAGGTGATGCACCCATCCTGCAGAACCAAGACATTATGAATGCTTGGCAGTCTCGTCTTGATGATTACTCCCTCGTTCGGTGCGGCATGCTTTACAACTTAGAACCGGGCTCCAAAAGCGTTTTGAGCAACACGAGCATATGAGATGTTCGAGGAGCTGAAAATGGTTTTCCAAGCTCATGCCCGGTCGAGATATGAAGTCTCCGACAAGTTCTATAGTTGTAAGATGGAGGAAAACAGTTACATCGGTGAGCACATACTCAAAATGTCCAGGTTGCACAACCGTCTTTGTCAGTGGACATTAACCTCTCGGACGAGGCGGTCATTGACAGAATCCTTGATCGCTCCCACCAAGCTACAAGAGCTTTGTGATGAACTACAATATGCAGGGGATGGTGAAGACCATTCCGAAGTATTCTCAATCTTTGAAGTCGTGAGAGGTTGAAATCAAGAAAGAACATCAAGTGTTGATGGTCAATAAAACCACTAAGTTCAAAAAGGGCAAGGGTAAGAAGAACTTCAAGAAGGACGGCAAGGATGTTGCCGCGCCCGATAAAGCAAGTTGCGGGAAGAAGTTAAAGAATGGACCCAAACCTGAGACAGAGTGCTTTTATTGCAAAGGGAAGGGCCCTTTGGGCGGAACTGCCCCAAATCTTGCGGACAAGAAGGCCGGCAACACTAAAGGTATATTTGATATACATGTAATTGATGTGTACCTTACCAATACTCGTAGTAATTCCTGGGTATTTGATACCGGTGTCGTTGCTCATATTTGTAACTCACAGCAGGAGCTGCGGAATAAACGGAGACTGGCGAAGGACGAGGTGACGATGCGCGTCGGGAATGGTTCCAAGGTCGATGTGATCGCCGTCGACACGCTACCTCTACATTTACCTACGGGATTAGTTTTAAACCTCAATGATTGTTATTTAGTGCCAAGTTTGAGCATGAACATTGTATCGTGATCTCGTTTAATGCGAGATGGCTACTCATTTAAATCCGAGAATAATGGTTGTTCTATTTATATGAGAGATATGTTTTATGGTCATGCTCAGTGGTCAATGGTTTATTCTTAATGAATCTCGAGCGTAATATTACACATATTCATAGTGTGAATACCAAAAGATGTAAAGTTGATAACGATAGTCCCACATACTTGTGGCACTGCCGCCTTGGTCACATTGGTGTCAAGCGCATGAATAAGCTCCATTCTGATGGACTTTTAGAGTCTCTCGATTATGAATCATTTGACACATGCGAACCATGCCTCGTGGGCAAAATGACCAAGATTCCGTTCTCCGGAACAATGGAGCGAGCAACCAACTTATTGGAAATCATACATACCGATGTGTGCGGTCCAATGAGCGTTGAGGCTCATGGAGGATATCGTTATGTTCTCACTCTCACGTACGACTTAAGTAGATATGGGTATGTCTACTTGATGAAACACAAGTCTGAGACCTTTGAAAAGTTCAAGGAATTTCAGAATGAGGTAGAGAATCAACGTGACCGAAAAATAAAGTTCTTACGATCAGATCATGGAGGAGAATATTTAAGTCACGAATTTGGTACACACTTAAGGAAATGTGGAATCGTTTCACAACTCACGCCGCTGGAACACCTCAACAGAACGGTGTGTCCGAACGTCGTAATCGCACTCTATTGGATATGGTGCGATCTATGATGTCTCTTACAGATTTACCGCTATCATTTTGGGGATACGCTCTAGAGACAGAGACATTCACTTTAAATAGGGCACCGTCTAAATCCGTTGAGACGACATCGTATGAATTATGGTTTGGGAAGAAACCTAAGCTCTCGTTTCTAATAGTTTGGGGATGCGATGCTTATGTCAAGAAACTTCAACCTGAAAAGCTCGAACCCAAGTCGGAAAAATGCGTCTTCATAGGATACCCTAAGGAAACAATTGGGTATACCTTCTATCTTAGATCCGAAGGCAAGATCTTTGTTGCCAAGAACGGATCCTTTACGGAAAAGAGTTTCTCTCGAAAGGAGTAAGTGGGAGGAAAGTAGAACTCGATGAAGTACTACCTCTTGAACCGGAAAGTAGTGCAGCTCAGAAAATGTTCTGTGGTGCCTACACCCTCTTGGAGAGGAAATTAATGATGATGATCAAGGTACTTCGGATCAAGTTGCTCTTGAACCAGAGGGTCCACAAGGACACGTTCCACACCCAGTGGTATGGCAACCCTGTCCTAGAAATCATGTTGTTAGACAATGGTGAACCTTGAACTATGAAGAAGCAATGGCGGGCCCGATTCCAACAAATGGCTTGAAGCCATGCAATCCGAGATAGGATCCATGTATGAAAACAAAGTATGGACTTTGGACAGACTTGCCCGATGATCGTGAGCGATAGAAAACAAATGGATCTTTAAGAAGAAGACGGACGCGGATGGTAATGTCACCATCTATAAAGCTCGACTTGTCGCTAAGGGTTATCGGCAAGTTCAAGGGATTGACTACGATGAGACTTTCTCTCCGTAGCGAAGCTTAAGTCCGTCAATCATGTTAGCAATTGCCGCATACTATGATTATGAGATATGGCGGATGGACGCCAAAAACAGCGTTCCTTAACGGTTATCTTATGGAAGAGTCTGTATATGATGCAGCCGGAAGGTTTTGTCGATCCTAAGAATGCTAACAAAGTATGCAAGCTCCAGCGATCCATTTATGGGCTGGTGCAAGCATCTCGGAGTTGGAACATTCGCTTTGATGAGATGATCAAAGCGTTTGGGTTTATCTTGAGACTTATGGAGAAGCCTGCGTTTACATAAGAAAGTGAGTGGGAGCTCAGAAGCATTTCTCATATTATATGTAGATGACATACTTTTGATGGGAAATGATATAGAACTCTTGGACAGCATTAAGGCCTACTTGAATAAAAGTTTTTCAATGAAGGACCTTGGAGAAGCTGCTTATATATTAGGCATCAAGATCTATAGAGATAGATCGAGACGCCTCATAGGTCTTTCACAAAGCACATACCTTGATAAGATTTTGAAGAAGTTCAAAATGGATCAGTCCAAGAAAGGGTTCTTGCCTATACTGCAAGGTGTGAGATTGAGCTCGGCTCAATGCCCGATCACGGCAAAAGATAAAGAAGAGATGAGCGTCATCCCCTATGCCTCGGCCATAGGTTCTATTATGTATGCCATGCCGTGTACCGGACTGATGTAAACCTTGCCGTAAGTTTGGTAGGAAGGTACCAAAGTAATCCCGGCAAGGAACACTGACAGCGGTCAAGAATATCCTGAAGTACACGAAAAGGACAAAGGACATGTTTCTCGTTTATGGAGGTGACGAAGAGCTCGTCAGAAAGGGTTACGTCGATGCTAGCTTCGACACGGTCTGGATGACTCTAAGTCACAAACCGGATACGTGTATATGTTGAATGGTGGAAGCGATGGCTGGTGCAGCTGCAAGCGAAGCGTCGTGGCGGGATCTACATGTGAAGCGGAGTACATGGCAGCCTCGGAGGCAGCACATGAAGCAATATGGGTGAAGGAGTTCATCACCGACCTAGGAGTCATACCCAATGCGTCGGTGCCGATCAAACTCTTCTGTGACAACACCGAGCTATTGCACTTGCCAAGGAGCCCGGGTTTCACAAGAAGACCAGGCACATCAAGCGTCGCTTCAACTCCATTCGTGAAAATGTTCAAGATGGAGACATAGAAATTTGCAAAGTGCATACGGATCTGAATGTCGCAGATCCATTGACTAAACCTCTTCCCGGCAAAACATGATCAACACGTAACTCTATGGGTGTTCGATTCATCACAATGTAACTAGATTATTGACTCTAGTGCAAGTGGGAGACTGTTGGAAATATGCCCTAGAGGCAATAATAAAAGGATTATTATTATATTTCCTTGTTCGTGATAATAGTCTTTTATTCATGCTATAATTGTATTATCCGGAAATCGTAATACACGTGTGAATACATAGACCACAATATGTCCCTAGTGAGCCTCTAGTTGACTAGCTCGTTGATCAATAGATAGTCATGGTTTCGACTATGGACATTAGATGTCATTGATAACGGGATCACATCATTAGGAGAATGATGTGATGGACAAGACCCAATCCTAAGCATAGCACAAGATCGTGCGATTCGTTTTGCTAGAGCTTTTCCAATGTCAAGTATCTCTTCCTTAGACCATGAGATCGTGTAACTCCCGGATACCGTAGGAGTGCTTTGGGTGTACCAAAGCGTCACAACGTAATCGGGTGACTATAAAGGTGCACTACAGGTATCTCCGAAAGTGTACATTGGGTTGACACGGATCGAGATCGATTTGTCACTCCGTGTTATGGAGAGGTATCCACTGGGCCCACTCGGTAGTGCATCATCATAATGAGCTCAAAGTGACCAAGTGTTCGGGTCACGGATCATGCATTACGATTTAGTAAAGTGACTTGCCGGTAACGATATTGAACGAGGTATTGGGATACCGACGATCGAATCTCGGGCAAGTAACATACCGTCTGACAAAGGGAATAGTATACGGGATTGATTGAATCCTCGACATCGTGGTTCATCCGATGACATCATCGAGGAGCATGTCGGAGACAACATGGGTATCCAGATCCCGCTGTTGGTTATTGACCGGAGAGTCATCTCGGTCATGTTCAAGATGTCTCCCAACCCGTAGGGTCTACACACTTAAGGTTCGGTGACGCTAGGGTTATTAGGAAGACTTGTATGTGATTACCGAATGTTGTTCGGAGTCCAGGATCAGATCCCGGACGTCAAGAGGAGTTCCGGAATGGTCCGGGGGTAAATATTTATATATGGGAAGTTGTCAAACGGACACCGGAAAGTTTCGGGGTCATATCGGTATTGTACCGGGGCCACCGGAGAGGTTCCGGGTCCACCGAGGGGCCACCCCTTCGGAGGGCCTCATGGGCCACAAGGCGAGGAACCAGCCTGGAGGGCTGGGCGCCCCTTGGGCCCATGCGCCTAGGGTTGGGGGAACCCTCTTGGGCGCCCCCCTTTGCTTGGGGGCAAGCCCCCCTCCCTGCCCCCCCTCTAGATCTCATCTAGAGGGGCCGGCCCCCCTTGCCCCTTCCCCTATAAATAGAGGGGTGAGGGGAGGGCTGCAACACACTTCCAAGGCGCAGCCCCTCCCCTCCCCAACACCTCTCCTCCTCCGCGTGTGCTTGGCGAAGCCCTGCCCGAGGACTGACACTCCATCACCACCACGCCGTCGTGCTGCTGTTGGAGCCTTCTTCCTCAACCTCTCCTTCCCCCTTGCTGGATCAAGAAGGAGGAGACGTAGTCCGTTCCGTACGTGTGTTGAACGTGGAGGTGCTGTCCGTCCGACACTTGGTCATCGGTGATCTGAATCACGGCGAGTACGATTCCATCATCACCGTTCCCTTGAACGCTTCCGCACGCGATCTACAAGTGGTATGTAGATGCAATCTCTCTCCCATGACTCGTTGCTTAGATGAACTCATAGATGGATCTTGGTGAAACCGTAGGAACATTTTTAATTTTCTGCAACGTTCCCCAAAACTATCATATACGCGAGCCAAAAGGCGCAAACAGTCTCGGGCCATGGTAAGGCGACACCCGTGGGAATACCGTGCGTGAGACCGCAAAGTGATATGAGGTGTTACCGGCTAGATCGACGTGACTTGGAATGGGGGTCCTGACAGCTTTGGTATCAGAGCCTGATTGCCTATAGGATTACCAAGCCAAACTGGTCGAAGTTGAGTCTAGAAATTCTTTAGTTATGTAAGGGAATTGATTGGGGAAGGGAACGTAAGGCTCTTTTTACTCCTTATAACTTATGCCCTTCTGATCTGAGTCAGCCTCTTCTTTTCTACGGGGATTAAGAACTAGGCCTTCTTATCTATCTATCAAGATGACGAGTTACTATGGTAGAGACTTATAGGATTGTTGAATTCAAGCCCAGTTCAGTTTCTACTACTTCCGTGTGTTCATAGTTGGTCTCGGAACCTTGATACTTTGATGTTGAGTGGTTATGCCACAATTTTGTAGGATGTCTCAAATCTTTTTGAGCATTTACAGCCGTTATGCTGTCCGAGTCATCCCAGGTTTCTAAATAGTCTGATGCATTTGCAAATTCCTTCCTCCCGTTGCTAATGCCCTTTTGGGCCAGTTTAAGCACACTAAACGGTTTGTTGAGGTACTCTACTGCCTCGACATATATGTTGGAGCTGTTATTATGACCCTAGGTGTCTTAGAGGATCACCTAGTAATCTAGCCATGTCTTGTGTTCCCACTGTGATGATTCTGGCCATCATTCTCGAAAGCATCCCGTGATGCCACTTAGTTTGTTAGTAGGCATTCTACTCGTGGGTTCTCGAACCCGAGATTCACCCTACTTACTTCATACTGATAGTGTTTGCTAGTTCCTTTAGGATATTAGTAACCTTGCGACAGTCCTCGAGGCCTGTGGTATTTCCTTCTTCCAAATACCATGAACCATTAAGGCAGAAGTTACTTGAACCAAAAGATCACAATCAGAGTACTCTTGAGGAGTTCTCCATTCATATTGTGACTCTACCAGTCCTACCTCTCTGCATGGGTTATCCGGAAGAAACATGTTGAACTTGGTTCGACATACTAATCTATGCATCCACAACTCAGAAAGTTATATCTTCCTTGAGTTGACCCTCCATAGTTGTATTCTGACCCTAGCCTATCAATTGATAGTTAGGAATAGTTGTGCATTCGTGTTCATCGATGCCTATTATTCTCGTGGTCCGTCAAGCCATTCTATTCTGGAATGACTAGGAGAAACAAACTCCAGTACCTCGTCCATTTCTAGGATTGGGTCAAAGTAGTTGTATTTCGCAGATCAAAATGCCAATCCAGCTTTTTCTCTGTTCTACCCTGAAGTATTGCCCTCTTGATGTCAGGAATGTCATGATAATTGCACCAACTCTTATGAATTCTTGATGCAGTGATACTTCTCGCCATCATCATTTGCTCCATGGTTCCGTGTTGTTGCAACCAGAATACCGACAAGTGAACCGTGATGTGTGAAATCAATACTCCTAGCAACTAGTTGCTTGGTAGTAAATGGACAATATTCTCATTCTTAGCGTGTTGGTTACTGAATCATCATTCTAAGATAGATTGTGCTACCTAGTCCTTATTTCTGGTGCACTCTTCGGTCAATGAGTTAGGATTATTCAATCCCTTACTTATTTGATCATATCGTCTTGCTTTAAAAAGCAAGATTGTTCTCGAGTTTAGTAACATATCGGTGGTTCGTGATGTTCCGAATATCTTCTCGGAAGTATTACCAGGTTGTCACCTGACCGCTATGTTGAGTTCGTGATCATGTTGGTTATCCTCCAAACCACCCATTCTCCAAGAATCTATGTTGGATACCCCTGAGCTAGTTGGTTAAGCTAAACAACAACTTCGAGAGTTGGAAGATGGAAGCTTGTCCGACTTAGTTCATCTCTAAGGGATATCCTTGTGTGTGTGTGTGTGTGTGTGTGTGTTGAAGAAAGATGATATCTCCATCGATTGGTCCTCGTGATCAGTTGTTGGATCTATTGCCTTGTCAAAACTTTGACTTGAGTATGGGCTATTGTCAAGTCAAATCAGAACCAACGATGTTCGTAATGTTGTCTTACTCGTGGTTGATCCCTCGAGCATACACCATTACATCTTTTGGTTTGACCAATGCTATCACCGTGTTCACATGATGGTGGAAGTCCAGTGATATGGAAATTCCGATGAGTTGCTGTTGAGCCCATCAGCAGCATTTTGTCTCCCACATGATTCATGTTGAACATCAACCTAGTGTTGAAAACTTTGTAAGAAATGCCTTCGTGTTCCATTCATGAAGCTTATGCTTGGATGGAAGAAGTGACTTCTTCGAATTCATGTGCATTTGGTGCAAGCTGCCTCCGTGAGTTCGAAAAAGATTGTTTTTGTTCCCTCTGGAATCATCTCAAGTTAGTCACGCATATGTCCGAAGTACTCTATGGTTTGATAGGTTGGCCGCCTCCATTCTGTATGTGTTCCTAGCACACCAAGCCACTGATTGATTTGTTCAAGGAGAAGAAGTTTCTTCTTAAGAGCTAGACTTACGCAAGGACTTCGATATCCTCGATGATGGTTCCCCACCTGAGCTCAGTAGTGTTTTATTATAAGACTACTACATGGTCATGCTTGTCTTGGATAGCGTGTTCACAGGTTTGTAGCAGAACCAGCTCATGTTTTGGAGCTTGCTATCGTAGTTCATTCCCCGAGAATCTCGCAACGTCATCTCGTCAAATTGTGTTGCAAACTTTCATTTTTGTTTCTAGACTTGATGAGTCTGGAATATCCTGACACCAACCAGATCTGAATCTTAGGCAGATATGATGGTTGGAACATACTCCAAGAACTATAATATTGGTCTCTCTGTAACCGGTAAAGTGGATGTTGTGGCTGACACACCCAACCGGAAGACCTATTATTGTAGTATCTTGATTGAGGAAGTTGGCCACCTCCCCATAAGGATTTTGTAGGATTTACTCCAGAAGTTGTTCCTTATAGATCCTTTGTATTTCGAAGTCCGACCACTACTTGATGGCTATGTTGATGCTTTAAAGCATGACCGTGGTAACCAGTACATCAAGGAGAACATTAGAAGCGGAGTGTTAAATGTCTCTCGGTCGATCATCCAGATTTCGTTCCCTTGGCCTCGCTAAGGTGAAATCTGAGAAAGGGTTGTCTTTCTATGCATCTGCATTGTCCATCACCATTCGTCAAGGTAGTAAGAAGTGTTGCCAGGATCTTCGACTCGGATGTTGGTAGAACCTTGATGAATATGGAAATGCTCAAGTTCTTGAGAGTACTGCTACCTCTTGAGCACTGTGTTGGTTTTCCCTTGAAGAGGAAAGGGTGATGAAGCAAAGTAGCGTAAGTATTTCCCTCAGTTTTTGAGAACCAAGGTATCAATCTAGTAGGAGGCTACGCGTGAGTCCCTACTTTTGCACAATACAAATAAATCCTCGCAACCAACGTGATAAGGGGTTGTCAATCCCTTCACGGTCACTTACGAGAGTGAGATCTGATAGATATGATAGGATAATATTTTTTGTATTTTTATGATAAAGATGCAAAGTAAAATAAAAGCAAAGGAAATGACAAAGTGTTGGAAGATTAATATGATGAAGATAGACCCGGGGGCCATAGATTTCACTAGTGGCTTCTCTCAAGAGCATAAGTATTTTACGGTGGGTGAACGAATTATTGTTGAGCAATTGACAGAATTGAGCATAGTTATGGGAATATCTAGGTATGATCATGTATATAGGCATCACGTCCGAGACAAGTAGACCGACTCACCTTTTGCATCTACTACTATTACTCCACTCATCGACCGCTATCCAAAGATGCATCTAGAGTATTAAGTTCATGAAAAGCAGTAGCATGCCTTAAGCAAGATGACATGATGTAGAGGGATAAATTCATGCAATATGATAAAAACCCCATCTTGTTATCCTCGATGGCAACAATACAATACGTGCCTTGCTGCCCCTCATCCTTTGGGAAAGGACACCGCAAGATTGAACCCATAGCTAAGAACCTCTCCCGTTGCATGATAGATCAATCTATTAAGCCAAACCAAACTGATTATTAGAATAGACTTGCTAAGATAACCAATCATTCTTAATAGATTTCTGAGAAGATTCAAATATTGTTCATAGATAATCTTGATCATAAACCCACAATTCATCGGTCTCTACAAACACACCGCAAAAAGAAGATTACATCGAATATATCTCCACGAGAGAGGGGGAGAACATTGTATTGAGATCCAAAAAGAGAGAAGTCATCTAGCTAATAACTATGGACCCGAAGGTCTGAGGTAAACTACTCACACTTCATCGGAGAGCCTATGGTGTTGATGTAGAAGCCCTCCGTGATGGATGCCCCCTCCGGCGGAGCTCCGGAACAGGCCCCAAGATGGGGTCTCATGGGTACAGAAAGTTGCGATGGTGGAATTAGGTTTTTGGCTCCGTATCTGATCGTTTGGGGGTACGTTAGGTATATATAGGAGGAAGGAGTACATCGGTGGAGCAACAGGGGGCCCGCGAGGGTGGAGTGCGCGCCCCCTACCTCGTGGCCTCCTCTTTTGTTTCTTGACGTAGGTTCCAAGTCTCCCGGATCATATTCTTCCTAAAAATCATGTTCCCGAAGGTTTCATTCCGTTTGGACTCCGTTTGATATTCCTTTTCTGCGAAACTCTGAAATAGGCAAAAAACAACAATTACAGGCTGGGCCTCCGGTTAATAGGTTAGTCCCAAAATAATATAAAAGTGAATAATAAAGACCAATAATGTCCAAAACAGTAGATAATATAGCATGGAGCAATAAAATTATAGATACGTTGGAGACGTATCAAGCATCCCCAAGCTTAATTCCTGCTCGTCCCTAGTAGGTAAATGATAAAAACAGAATTTTTGATGCGGAGTGCTACTTGGTATAATTTCAATGTAATACTTCTTAATTGTGGTATGAATATTTAGATCTGAAAGATTCAAGACAAAAATTTAATATTGACATAAAAAATAATAATACTTCAAGCATACTAACAAAGTAATCATGTCTTCTCAAAATAGCGTGGCCAAAGAAAATTATCCCTACAAAATCATATAGTCTGGCTATGCTCTATCTTCACCACACAAAGTATTTAAATCATGCACAACCCCGATGACAAGCCAAGCAATTGTTTCATACTTTTGACGTTCTCAAACTTTGTCAATCTTCACGCAATACATGAGCGTGAGCCATGGACATAGCAATATATGTGGAATAGAATGGTGGTTGTGGAGAAGACAAAAAGGGAGAAGATAGTCTCACATCAACTAGGCGTATCAACGGGCTATGGAGATGCCCATCAATAGATATCAATGTGAGTGAGTAGGGATTGCCATGCAACGGATTCACTAGAGCTATAAGTATATGAAAGCTCAACAAAGGAAACTAAGTGGGTGTGCATCCAACTCGCTTGCTCATGAAGACCTAGGGCATTTTCAGGAAGCCCATCATTGGAATATACAAGCCAAGTTCTATAGTGAAAATTTCCCACTAGTATATGAAAGTGACAAAATGAGAGACTCTCTATCATGAAGATCATGGTGCTACTTTGAAGCACACGTGTGGTAAATGGATAGTAACATTGTCCCTTCTCTCTTTTTCTCTCATTTTTTTATTTGGGCCTTTCTCTTTTTTTATGGCCTCTTTTTATATATATTTTTCGTCCAGAGTCTCATCCCGACTTGTGGGGGAATCATAGTCTCCATCATCCTTTCCTCACTTGGGACAATGCTCTAAAAATGAAGATCATCACACTTTTATTTTCTTACAACTCAACAATTACAACTCGATACTTAGAACAAAATATGACTCTATGTGAATGCCTCCAGCGGTGTACTGGGATATGCAATGATTCAAGAGTGACATGTATGAAAGAATTATGAATGTTGGCTTTTCCACAAATACTATGTCAACTACATGATCATGCAAAGCAATATGACAATGATGGAGCGTGTCATAATAAATGGAACGGTGGAAAGTTGCATAGCAATATATCTCGGAATGGCTATGGAAATGCCATGATAGGTAGCTATGGTGGCTGTTTTGAGGAAGGTTTATGGTGGGTGTATGATACCAGCGAAAAGTGCGCGGTATTAGAGAAGCTAGCAATGGTGGAAGGAAGAAGGGTGTGTATAATCCATGGACTCAACATTAGTCATAAAGAACTCATGTAATTATTGCAAAAATCTACAAGTTATCAAAGCAAAGTATTACGCGCATGCTCCTAGGGGGATAGATTTGTAGGAGAAGACCATCGCTCGTCCCCGACCGCCACTCATAAGGAAGACAATCAATAAATAAATCATGCTCCGACTTCATCACATAACGGTTCACCATACGTGCATGCTACGGGAATCACAAACTTTAACACAAGTATCTCTAAAATTCACAACTACTCAACTAGAATGACTCTAATATCACCATCTTCATATCTCAAAACAATTATCAAGCATCAAACTTTTCTTAGTATTCAACACACTCATAAGAAAGTTTTTACTAATCTTGAATACCAAGCATATTAGGATTATTCAAGCAATTTACCATGCTATTTAAGACTCTCAAAATAATCTAAGTGAAGCATGAGAGATCAATATTTTCTATAAAACAAATCCACCACCGTGCTATAAAAGATATAAGTGAAGTACTAGAGCAAAACTATATAACTCAAAAGATATAAGCGAAGCACATAGAGTATTCTAACAAATTCCAAATCATGTATGGCTCTCTCAAATGGTGTATACAGCAAGGATGATTGTGGTAAACTAAAAAGCAAAGACTTAAATCATACAAGACGCTCCAAGCAAAACACTTATCATGTGGTGAATAAAAATATAGCTCCAAGTAAAGTTACCGATGGAAGTAGACGAAAGAGGGGATGCCTTCCGGGGCATTCCCAAGCTTTGGCTTTTTGGTGTCCTTAGATTATCTTGGGGGTGCCATGGGTATCCCCAAGCTTAGGCTCTTGCCACTCCTTGTTCCATAATCCATAAAAAATCTTTCACCCAAAACTTGAAAACTTCACAACACAAAACTCAACAGAAATCTCGTGAGCTCCGTTAGCGAAAGAAAACAAAAGACCACTTCAAGGTACTGTAATGAACTCATTAATTATTTATATTGGTGTTAAACCTACTTTATTCCAACTTATCTATGGTTTATAAACTATTTTACTAGCCATAGATTCATCAAAATAAGCAAACAACACACGAAAAACAAAATCTGTTGAAAACAGAACAGTCTGTATTAATCTGTAACTAACGCAAACTTCTGGAACTCTAAAAAATCAGCCAAAATAGGACGACCTAGAAAATTTGTTTATTGATCAGCAGAAATCGGAATCAGTATTTTATCACGTTCTGGTGATATTTAACAATTGTTTTCGTGAACAGAAAGTTTCTGGAAATTTCTGCAAGATCAAATAACTATCATCCAAGAAGATCCTATAGGTTTAACTTGACACAAACACTAATTAAAACATAAAAACACATCTAACCAGAGGATATAACAAATCCAAAACAGAAGCAAAAAGCAAAAAAAAACTAAAAATAAAATTGGGTTGCCTCCCAACAAGCGCTATCGTTTAACGCCCCTAGCTAGGCATAAAAGCAAGGATAGATCTAGGTATTGCCATCTTTGGTAGGCAATCCATAAGTGGCTCTCATGATAGATTCATATGGTAATTTTATTATCTTCCTAGGGAAGTGTTCCATGTCTTTCTTCAATGGAAATTGGAATCTAATATTCCCTTCCTTCATATCAATAATTGCACAAATCATTCTAAGGAAAGGTCTACCAAGAATAATAGGACATGAAGGATTGCAATCTATATCAAGAACGATAAAATCTACAGGCACATAATTCCTATTTGCAACAATAAGAACATCATTAATTCTTCCCATAGGTTTCTTAATAGTGGAATCCGCAAGGTGCAAGTTTAGAGAGCAATCATCAAAATCGCGGAAATCTAGCAAATCGCACAAAGTTTTGGGAATAGTGGAAACACTAGCACCCAAATCACATAAAGCATTGAACTCATGATACTTAATCTTAATTTTAATAGTTGGTTTCCACTCATCATAAAGTTTTCTAGGGATATAAACTTACAACTCAAGCTTTTCTTCATAAGATTGCATCAAGGCGTCAACGATATGTTTGGTAAAAGCTTTATTTTGACTATAAGCATGAGGAGAATTTAGCACGGATTGCAAGAAGGAAATACAATCAATCAAAGAGCAATTTTCATAATTAAATTCCTTGAAATCCAAAATAGTGGGTTTAGCAACATCTAGGGTTTTAATTTCTTCAATCCCACTTTTATCAATTTTATCATCAAGATCTAAAAACTCCGAATTTTTGGAACGCCTTCTAGATAAAGGTGGATCATATTCAGTCCCATCATTATCAAGATTCATACTGCAAAACAAAGATTTAATAGGGGACACATCAATAACTTTTAGATCTTCATATTTATTTTCATACAAATTTGAAGACACGCTTTCATAAAGCAATCTTTCTTAGCACGCATCCTAGCGGTTCTTTCTTTGCACTCATAAATGGAAATTATCATGGCTTTGAGAGACTCATTGATATCATGCTTAGGAGGAATATATCTAAGTTTTAAAGTATCAACATCAAGAGAAATTCTGTCAACGTTCCTAGCAATTCATCAACTTTAAGCAATTTTTCTTCAAGCAAAGCATTGAAATTCTTTTGTGAATTCATAAACTCTTTAAACTAGTCTCAAATTCAGAGGGCATCTTACTAAAATTTCCATAAGAGTTGTTGTAGGAATTACCATAATTATTAGAGGAATTACTAGGATAAGGCCTAGGATTAAAGTTTCCTCTATACGCGTTGTTACCAAAATTATTCCTACCAACAAAATTCACATCCATAGATTCATTATAATTCTCAATCAAAGTAGACAAGGGCATCTCATTAGGATCAGAAGAAACACTCTTACTAGCAAATAATTTCATAAGTTCATCCATCTTTCCACTCAAAACATTAATTTCTTCTATCGCATGCACTTTTTTATTAGTAGATCTTTCAGTGTTCCATTGAGAATAATTAACCATAATATTATCTAGGAGTTTAGTAGCTTATCCTAAAGTGATTTCCATAAAGGCGCCTCCCACGGCCGAATCTAAAAGATTTCTAGAAGCAAAATCCAATCCGGCATAAATTTTTTGTATAATCATCCACAAATTCAAACCATGAGTAGGGCAATTACGTATCATTAATTTCATCCTCTCCCAACCTTGTGCAACATGTTCATGATCAAGTTGCTTAAAATTCATAATATCGTTTCTAAGAGAGATGATCTTAGCGGCAGGAAAATACTTAAAGATAAAGGCATCTTTGCACTTGTTCCAAGAATCAATACTATTTTTTGGCAAAGACGAAAACCAAGCTTTAGCACGATCTCTAAGCGAAAAAGGAAATAGCTTGAATTTAACAATATCATTATCAACATCTTTCTTCTTTTGCATATCACACAAATCAATGAAGCTATTTAGATGAGTAGCGGCATCTTCACTAGGAAGGCCGCGAATTGATCTTTCATGACAAGATTCAACAAAGCAGCATTGATTTCACAAGATTCAGATTGGTAAGAGGAGCAATCGGAGTGCGAAGGAAATCATTATTGTTGGTATTGGTAAAGTCACACAATTTGGGATTATCTTGAGCCATCGTGACAAACAAGCAATCCAACACACGAGCAAACAAAAAGCAAGCGAAAAAGAGGCAAAAGGAAAAGAGAGGGCGAATAAAATGGCAAGGGCGAAGTGGGGGAGAGGAAAACGAGAGGCAAATGGCAAATAATGTAATGCGGGAGATAAGGGATTGTGATGGGTACTTGGTATGTTGACTTTTATGAGACCTCCCGACAGCGGCGCTTAGAAATCCTTCTTGCTACCTCTTGAGCACTGCGTTGGTTTTCCCTTGAAGAGGAAAGGGTGATGCAGCAAAGTAGCGTAAGTATTTCCCTCAGTTTTTGAGAACCAAGGTATCAATCCAATAGGAGGTGATGACCCACAAGTATAGGGGATCTATCGTAGTCCTTTCGATAAGTAAGAGTGTCGAACCCAACGAGGAGCAGAAGGAAATGATAAGCGGTTTTCAGCAAGGTATTCTCTGCAAGTACTGAAATAAGTGGTAACAGATAGTTTTGTGATAGGATAATTTGTAACGAGCAACAAGTAACAAAAGTAAATAAAGTGCAGCAAGGTGGCCCAATCCTTTTTGTAGCAAAGGACAAGCCTGGACAAACTCTTATAATAGGAAAAGCGCTCCGAGGACACATGGGAATATCGTCAAGCTAGTTTTCATCACGCTCATATGATTCGCGTTTGGTACTTTGATAATTTGATATGTGGGTGGACCGGTGCTTGGGTGCTGTTCTTACTTGAACAGGCATCCCACTTATGATTAACCTCTATTGCAAGCATCCGCAACTACAACAAAAGTATTGAGGTAAACCTAACCATAGCATGAAACATATGGATCCAAATCAGCCCCTTAAGAAGCAACACATAAACTAAGGTTTAAGCTTCTGTCACTCTAGCAACCCATCATCTACTTATTACTTCCCAATGCCTTCCTCTAGGCCCAAACATGGTGAAGTGTTATGTAGTCGACGTTCACATAACACCACTAGAGGCTAGACAACATACATCTCATCAAAATATCGAACGAATACCAAATTCACATGACTACTAATAGCAAGACTTCTCCCATGTCCTCGTGAACAAACGTAACTACTCACAAAGCAAATTCATGTTCATAATCGGAGGGGTATTAATATGCATATATGATCTGAACATATGATCTTCCACCAAATAAACCAACTAGCATCAACTACAAGGAGTAATCAACACTACTAGCAACCTACTAGTACCAATCCCGGACTTGGAGACAAGAATTGGATACAAGAGATGAACTAGGGTTTTGAGAGGAGATGGTGCTGGTGAAGATGTTGATGGAGATTGCCCTCTCCCGATGAGAGGAGCGTTGGAACAGCTCTGCCGGAGCCCTAGATTGGTTCCGCCTCGTGGCGGCGGAGTTTCGTCCCGAAAGGTTGCTTCTGATTTTTTCCTCGACGAAAGATCTCATATAGCAGAAGATGGGCATCGGAGGGCCACCGAGGGCCCACGAGGTGAGGCGCGCCCCCACCCTCGTGGCTGTGGGGCCCTCCGTGAACTTCTTCCGTTCAATAATTTTTATTATTTCCAAAAATGACTTTCGTGGAGTTTGAGGATTTTTGGAGTTGTGCAGAATAGGTCTCTAATATTTGCTCCTTTTCCAACACAGAATTCCAGCTGCCGGCATTCTCCCTCCTTTTGTAAACCCTGTAAAATAAGGGAGAATAGGCATAAATATTGTGACATAACGTGTAATAACAGTCCATAATGCAATAAATATCGATATAAAAGCATGATGCAAAATGGACGTATCAACTCCCCAAGCTTAGACCTCACTGCGTCAAGCGAAAGCCGATAACGATAAATATGTCCCCATGTTTAGAGGTAGAGGCGTCGATAAAAATAAAATACGGACATGAAGGCATCATGATTATTCTCATAACAGCAACATACATAGATATTGTCATATGATTTCTTATGTTCAAGTAATAATCCATTCACAATGCAGAGTACGAATCATAAACTTTATTGAGAATAAACAAACTATAGTCTCAGTCATTGAAGCAATTGCAATTCATCATAACATCAAAAAGAGTCTATGTCAGAGCTTAATAGCAAGTCCACATACTCAACTATCATTTAGTCTTTCATAATTGCTAACACTCACGTGATACTTGTGGTTACGGAGTTTTAATCGGACCACAGAGAAAGATAGGGCTTATAGTTTCGCCTCCCAACCTTTTACCTCAAGGGTAATGTCAACAATAACAACTCATGCCCCTACATCTAATTAGATATATCAATCGGGATCTTTCCAACACACCGTGCTTGCCAAAGGATAAAATGTAAAAAGGAAAGGTGAAGATCACCATGACTCTTGCATAAGGTAGAGGATAATAATAAAAGATAGGCCCTTCGCAGAGGGAAGCAGAGGTTGCCATGCGCTTTTATGGTTGGATGCACAAAATCTTAATGCGAAAGAACGTCACTTCATATTGCCACTTGTGATATGAACCTTTATTATGCAGTCCGTCGCTTTTATTTCTTCCACATCACAAGATCTTATAAAGCTTATTTCTCCCACACCAATCAATCATACATATTTAGAGAGCAATTTTTATTGCTTTGCACCGATGAAAACTTACTTGAAGGATCTTACTCAATCCATAGGTAGATATGGTGGACTCTCATGGCAGAACTGGTTTAAGGGTTTTTTGGAATAACAAGTAGTATCTCTACTTGGTGCTGAGAATTTGGCTAGCATGAGGGGGAAAGGCAAACTCAACATATTGGGAGATCCATGACAATATACTTTATCTCAGATATAAGAAAACATAACCCATTACGTTGTCTTCCTTGTCCAACATCAACTCTTTAGCATGTCATATTTTAATGAGTGCTCCCAATCATAAAAGATGTCAATAATAGTATATCTATATGTGAAACCTCTATTTCCTTATTACTTCCTATTAATTGCAATGATGACCAAAGCTATGTTTGCCAACCCCCAACAACTTTTAATCATCATACTCTTCCTATGTGAAGTCATCACTTTCAATAAGATCAATATGAACTCTTTGTTTCTTTTTATTCTTTTTTTTTCTTTTATTCACTCAAGATCATGGCAAAATAATCAAGCCCTTGACTCAACACTAATCTTTATTATATATAGCTCATGGACTCGATTACATAGAGAGATCATAAAGCAAAAACTCAAAACTAGATCATGCCATAAACCTTATTCTACTAGATCAAGATACTACTAATAGGATCGAACTAAGAAAAACGGTAAAGATAGGAGATGTGGTTGTGATACAATACCGGGGCATCTCCCCCAAGCTTGGCAGTTGCCAAGGGGAGTACCCATACCCATGTGATTATGTCTCCTTTCTTTGGTGAAGAAGGTGGAGGTGTTGTTGATGATGCGGGCTTGTCGTCCATCTTCCAAGGCATGGGCTCACCATCATAGAAGGATGATCGAGTCTCCGGGATCCTCAAATCCGCAGCCAAACTCATCCTGTTGAATCTATATTCATACTCACAGTTTTGATTTTGCAGGTCATAGATTTGGGCTTGAAGGTGCTCGATCTTCTCATGAATCTTGAAGATGGCCTCCCTGATGTTGTCGGCATCCAACTTGTGGTTGCTAGTGAACTCCGCGATCATCATGTGGTTGGAGTTGAGTCCATGTTCCTCCCCTGACACTTGAAAACTTGTTGCCCCACTGCTTCGAGCCTCGTCTCCACGCTTCCGGTCCCCTTGGGTCCCTCTTCATCGCGGATGTGCAGCAACCCATCACGCATCTCAATGGTTTGAGGGTGTGGCAGCACCTCCGCGAGGTAAGGGTTGATGAACTTCTCGAAGAACTTGTCTTTGGAGGCTCTTTGGGACGTCATGATAATCTAGCTCTGTCAGAAAAACAGCTCGAAACAAAAACAAAGGATAATTGCGTGATACGGGAGTCAAAACCTTCGGGAGAATATATAATGAATTTTTACCAAGCAAAATACGTATCGTGCAAGAAAACGGAGTCCGGAAGGCACACGAGGTGCCCACGAGGTAGGGGGGCGCGCCCGGGGGGGTAGGGCGCGCCCTCCACCCTCGTGTACTTCCCGGACTGCTACTTATTTTTCTATTTTTCTAAATATTCCAAAACGGAGAAATATTGCCTTAAAAATTGTTTTGGAGTCGGTTTACTTACCTGTAGCGACCCGACCCAAAATCGGTCAAGTCTCTGTGTCTGTACCATCCCAAGATCATGCTGGTACTCACAGTACATCGATGAAATAATCAAAGTTCAATCACACCTGAATTTATTACACGATTCTCATATAGAGTCTTTATTACAATAGAATAAATTCGGCCGAAGGCCAACTCATGAGAAATAAACTAGTAAAGCTGCGGAAGCGTAGACGAAATAGCGTGTCCATCCGACTCCAAAGGGCAATCGCCAAGCGCGGAGCGTAGCCTCACTCCTGATTGGAATAAACCTCTGCAACATAAGACGTTGCAGCCGTGTAGGTCAGCTTTTTGAATAAGCTGGCAAGTCATGAAGAGAGAATAACAATAATAAAATTACTAACACTATATGCATTTTGGCTGTGGGGATCTAAGTTTCATCATTTTGCGAAAAGCCAATTTTTCCCTACTAAAGTGGACTTGATTGCAAATACTACAAAATTGTTGGTAGTTATTGAGATGGTTCCGCCAACCAATGTCTCATTCCCAAATTATTAAGTCATAAACCCCCTCAAATTAATTTATTAGTTTTAGTGTTGAGATTTCCGAATACTTCCGAGTTCCAGAGGCTCAAATTGTCCGTAACCGGGGACACGGCTAATCGATTAGATCGTTAACTATGCAGAGGTTTGCGCACTTTACCCGCAAGAATCATTCCCTCCTTTTTAAGTCTTCGCACTTCAGGGTGTTTGAAGACGGGATGAATGAAACAGGGTCTTCCGAAGAGTTCTTCTGGCCACTGCCGGTACCCATCCAATCCTACCGTTCTTCTACATCTCGTAGTACCGTCCGGCCAGCGTCACAACTAGGGTTGACCCAGCCGAGCCCATAATGGCTTGCGGCTGCACAGGTAAGCTTCCGGTCAATGGGGCATCCATCTGTCTCTTCGTGGCTGGGTGAAGCTTTCCGCAAGATGTCATGGCACTTCTCCATGCATCCCGGCCAACCACTGGGTTCTCCAGGGTGCCCGTCAACCGTCCTCCACCCAGTAGTGAATTCCGAAGTTCATCTTGATCTTGAAGTTCATGGGGTTGTCATCATCTTGACTCTCACATCTTACTTATGAATTCACTCAACCAATCCCGTCTACGAGCATAGCAAAAGTAAACTACTTCGTCCCGGGTCATGGTAACAAGGGGAATTGGTTCATCCTACCACATGATACTACTCAAGAACATAACTTCAAGATTTCACCTACTGCATGCATGGTGGGGAGGTATACTTCTAATGCAATAAAATCATAGGTATTGTAAGAACATGATCAATGACTTGCCTTGCTGACGATCCTCGTAAGCTAGGGACTCGTAGTAGCAAGCTTCGCACTCTGGAAACTCTACCGAGACAAACAATAATTCACAATAAGCATATAGTATATGATCACTTACATAACAGCATAGTAACATAACACACCAAAACAAACGAATCAAAACCCAAAGGAAAACTCAAGAAATCCAACTCAAAGTTTTCCTACTTCAAGCAACAACTAAAAATAGTTTTATATAACAAAGATTTTCTCAACATAACCTAAGCATGGGTTTTTGTTAACTTAACGAGAAAAGAATGCATTAAGCAACTAGGAGCAAAAAGGAATCAATTTAAAAGCTATTATAAAACTCCTATTAGGCCTAAAGCAAATTTTAGTAGGAAAAATAAAATAGAAGTTTTATTTATTATAAATAAAAGTTCATGCTCTAAAGTGACAGAAACTAACCTAGAATAATCAATCACATGTGAAAAATAAATTTATTTGCTAATTAAAATAATAGGATAACGGTAGCTAGTTAATTAATTAAGAATAGCATGATTCTGCTAGAAACTTTTTTTTATTAATCCTAAAATGCCCAAATTAATTCCTACGGTTAGGCAATGTCAAAACAAAGTTGGGACAAAAGAATCATTAAAAAATAATTTTCCTAACTCATTTTATAGCAGATTTACTATTCTGACTAATTCTAAAATAAAGCAATTTTAAATAATTTTAACATAGCTAATTATATTTTATACATCAACTATAAGAAATTTGCAAACCAACAAAAAAAGAATAACTTAAAATATTAAGTAGATTAAAAGATATGAATTTTTCAAATCTGAAACTATTACATTAAAAGCGAAAAGCGAAAATAAAAGAAAATGGCCTAATGGGCCTAACTAACGCATACAATGCGTAATATAACTAAACGGGCCCTAGGGTTAAGCGAATCGGGCGGTCTAAATAAAAACCTAACTTAAAATTAAACCGAACTAACCGGGAAAAACCCGGTTCACTAATTGACCTAATAAAACCCATACCCTTCGGGGTTCTAATCTAGACCGTCAATTAGATCGGACGGGGAGAAACTCGGTGACTTCTAGGAGATCGACAAGCGGCGGCTCGGGCGGCGAAAAGTGCGTCAGCGTCTCCGGTGGTCGGGGCGTCGGAGTGCTCCGGGTGCGGCGACGAGGAGGTGGGTCCGTGGAGTTGGTGGAGCTCGGGGTGGGCTAGGCGTGGCGAGGTAAATGGCGGCGGCGGCGTTCGGGTTACTCCGGCGAAGGCTGCAGCGAGGGAGAGAGGGTCGAGGGGCGAGGGGGGAATGGGGTGCAGGAGGGGTTTATATAGGCGCCTCGGCTTGGGCGAGGTGAATCGGGAGAAATCGAATCCCGGATCCTTGGGATCCGGCGGCGGCGCGAGTGGCGTGGGCGAGGTAGACGACGGGTGGGGTCCACCGTCGAGAGAGGGGAGGCGGCGCGTCGGTCGGCCGGTCCGAAACGATTCGGCGAGGGTTGACCGGCCGTCATTGGCTGGCTCATTGGCCCAGCTCGGCCGGGCGGGTTCGGTGGGCTGCCCAGTGTGGCTGGGCTACCAACTGGTCAAGCGCTCGGGTCTTTTCTTTTTCTAATTTAATTTTTTGAAAATAAAACAGAGATATAAAATATAAAATATAAATATTTTATATAGGACATATATATATCAAAATGATCAGGGAATATTCCTATCATTTGAACATTTTCGAGGGCAAAATCCAAAGTTTATAAAATCATTTTTTTCAAAATTCAAATAAAACTCAAATTTGAATTCAAAACTTTTGGCATTGTTTTCTTCTGATATTTTTGGAGTGTCATGTTTACTCCTCTCATACTTTTTCTCAAGTATTTATCAGGCATAGTTTTTGAAATGATTTCCAATGCCAAAATTTTTGAATTCAATTTCCAACGACTCCAAAACTTCTGAAACTTCAAATTCCACACAAATTCAAACAGAATGCATAGATGCTTAGCTATAATTGTAAAACATTCCAAATAGGAAATTTGGGATGTTACAAACCTACCACCTTAAGATGAATCTAGCCCTCGAGATTCGGGTTGGCTTGCAAATAGGTGCGGATGGTCTCGAAGGAGGTCTTCTTCTCGCTCCCTGTGGCTTCCTCTTGAAGTGGTGACTCCACAGCACCTTGCAAAACTTGATGATCTTGCTGCGGGTGACTCTGTTACAGTCTCGAGAATTCGAACGGTTTCTCCTCATAAGTCGATCACCGTCGAGCTGTATGGCTTCTAGGGGCACCGTGTCTCTCAACGGAATATCGACCATGTCGGCATGACACTTCTTCACCGAGAAACATGGAAGACATCATGAACTCCGGACAATCCTTCCGCAATTCCAACTTGTAAGCAACTTCTCCACGACGTTCGAGGATTTTGTAGGGCCAATGAACCGGGGTGCTAACTTTGCTTTGACACCAAACCTCTTGATTCCACGAAGTGGAGACACACGAAGATATGCTCGGTCTCCCGCTTCGTAAGTTACTTCCTTGCGTTTACTGTCGGCATAACTCTTCTGTCTCGATTGAGCCACCTTGAGCCTATCTCGAATCAGCTTGACTTTCTCTTCGGAATCTCTGATAAGATCGGGACCGAAAAGTTTTCGATCTCCAACACCATCCCACAGCAATGGTGTTCTGCATCTCCTTCCGTATAGAGCTTCGAAAGGGGCCATCTTCAGACTGGTCTGATAACTGTTATTGTACGAGAATTCCGCGTACGGCAAATTATCATCCCAGCTAGATCCATAGTCTAGCGCACAAGCTCTCAACATGTCCTCCAAGATCTGGTTGACTCTCTCGGTCTGTCCATCTGTCTGCGGATGAAAATTTGTACTGAACTCCAGCCTCGTACCCAAAGTTTCATGCAACTGATTCCAAAACTTTGAGGTAAATTGTGTTCCTCTATCTGACACGATACTCCTCGGAACTCCATGCAGACATACGATCCTGGTCATGCATATCTTGGCTAACTTAAGCTGGTATAGGTAGTCTTCACGGAATGAAATGAGCTACCTTGGTCAATCGGTCAACCACTACCCGGATGGAATCATAACCTTAACGGGTCCTGGGTAATCCCGTGATAAAATCCATTCCAAGTTTTTCCCATTTCCACTCGGGAATCGGCAAAGGTTGAAGTAACCCTGCTGGCTTCTGATGTTCTGCCTTTACTCGTTGACAAACATCGCATACTGCTACGTACTCGGCAATATCTTTCTTCATACCTGTCCACCAGAAACTTTCCTTCAAATCCAGATACATCTTGGTGTTACCGGGGTGAATCGAGTACGGTGAATCGTGAGCCTCCTGAAGAATTAGCTTCCTGAGTTCGGGATCATTGGGTACATAAATACGATCCTCGTACCATATAGCTCTGTGCTCATCCTTACGGAACCCTTTAGCTTTTCCTTCATTCATCCTTTTCTTTATCTCATGAATTTCCTTGTCCGTCTTCTGGGCTTCACGAATTCTTTCGGCCAAGGTGGACTGAACTTCCAGAGTTGCAACATATCCTCTCGGAACTATCTCCAGTCGGAGATCTACGAGGTCATCGACTAACTCCCGAGGTAATCCTCCCGCTATAAGAGTATTCACATAACTCTTACGGCTCAAAGCATCTGCTACAACATTAGCTTTCCACAGGTGATAATGCAGTCTCATGTCATAGTCCTTTATTAACTCTAGCCATCTCCTCCGCCTCGAGGTTCAACTCTTTCTGCGTGAAAATATACTTCAAGCTCTTGTGATGCATGTAAACATCACAACGGTTTCCGATGAGGAAATGTCTCCAGTCTTGAGTGCATGCACTACGGCTGCTAACTCCAAATCATGTGTGGCGTAATTCATCTCGTGAGGTCGTGGTTATGCGGAGGTATAAGCTACAACTTTTCCTTCCTGCATGAGTACTCCTCCGAGTCCACAGCGAGAAGCGTCACAATATACAGTAATCCTTGTGTATGTCCGCAAAATCAATCTGAAATTGTAACCAGACGTTTCTTCAATTCCTGAAAACTGGCTTCACAATCCTCGGTCCAAATGCACTTGGCTTCCTTCTTCAACAGCTCAGTCATGGGCTTGGCAATCTTCGAAATTCTCAATAAACCTCCGATAATATCCTGCGAGTCCGAGAAAACTGCGGATCTCCTTGATCGAGGTGGGCGGCGCCAATCGGTGGTGATTCAACCTTGGCGGGGTCAACTGCTATTCCTTCTCCTGAAATAACATGTCCGAGGAATCCGACTTCCTTCAGCCAAAATTCACATTTGCTGAACTTGGCATACAACTGATGTTCTCGAAGTTTCTCCAGAACTAGACGCAAATGTTCCTTATGCTCTTCCTCGCTCTTGGAGAAAATCAGTATATCATCGATGAACACCACGACAAACTTGTCCAGATATTCCATAAATACCTTGTTCATCAAATTCATGAAGTATGCAGGAGCATTAGTCAATCCAAATGACATGACGGTATACTCATATAAACCATACACAGTGGTAAATGCTGTTTTGGGTATATCCGTTTCACGGATCTTCAATCGATGATACCACGATCAAGATCGATCTTGGAGGATACCTTGGCTCCAACTAGCTGATCAAATAGATCATTAATCATCGGCAGAGGGTACTTGTTCTTGATGGTCACCTCGTTCAACGAGCGATAATCCACAACCATCCTCAAGGTTCCATCCTTCTTCTCTACCAAAAGAACTGGGCTCCCCATGGTGATGAGCTTGGCCGAATATATCCTTTCTCCAATAACTCATTAATTTGATTCTTGATCTCTTTCAATTCGTTCGGGGGCATCCGATAAGGTCTCTTGGATATTGGGGCTGTGCCGGGCAATAATTCAATCAGAAATTCAATGTCCATGTCCGGTGGCATTCCTGGTAATTCCTCCTGAAACACATCGGAAAATCTTGCACTCTTGGCACTTCCTCCTGAACAACTCCCGTGAGGGAATTCACCTGATTCTTCATCTGGCTATGCCTGGATACATACTTGATCCTCTTCTGCTGCGGGGTGGTGAGCAGAATCGACTTGCGGGCACAGTCTATGTTTCCTTGAAACTTCGTCAACCAATCCATGCCTAGGATTACATCCAAGGTCTGGGTTTCCAATACTATGAGGTCTGCGGGAAATTTATGATTTCTGATGTTGAGGGTTGCATGACAGCCTAAACCTGCCATCATTTCTCCTCCCATGGGCCCGACGCGAAGGGGGCTTCTAAGGGTTTTAGTGGGCAACCCGTACTTTTCCACAACTACCCTTGATATGAATGAATGCGTTGCACCGTAATCAAAGAGTACCAATCTGAGCGTGAATTCAATAAAAACTTACCAACCACGATTGTCGGCTGATCATAGACGTCCTCCACGTCAATGTGGTTCACCCGAGCACGAGGGAAAGGGTTGGGCTTCTTCACCGAGCTTCCATTGCCGTTTCCATTCCTCTGCTTGGCCTCCGGGCAGTCGGTGGCATAGTGCCCTGTTTTCTGGCACTTGAAACAGGTGATGTGACTCAGATCTTTCTGAGCCGGGGCAGGACGATGCTGGTTGCCATTGCCTGACTTGTTGTCCTGGTTGCGGTTGTTCCCATTTCCTCCATGGTTATGACCTCCATGGTTGTGATGCGTATGCCCTCCTGAGTATGGGGCATAACGGGGCTTCTGCTGAGCTCCTGAGCTGTACTTCCCCTGGCTGTACTTCCGCTTGCGGCTATCAATCTGCTGCTGCTTGCCTTCAACTATGGTGGCCTTGTCTACCAGCTCCTGGTAGTTGGTGAAGGTAGCCACCATAAGCTGCATACCCAGCTCGTCATTGAGTCCCTCGAGAAACTTCTCCTGCTTTGCGGCATCCGTGGCCACATCATCCGGGCATAGCGAGCTAACTTGCTGAACTCATCCACGTCTTGCCCCACAAGATGCGGTTCCCCTGGCGTAAGTTGCGGAACTCACGCTTCTTCGCACTCATGGCTCCAGCTGAAACAAGAGCGGTGCGGAAAGCTTCTTGGGAACCGATCCCACGTGATGGTGCTGATGGGATAAGTGGCGGTGTAGTTCTCCCACCAAGAAGCTGCAGGTCCATCAAGTTGATGTGCGCAAAGCGCACCTTCTCTGCATCGGTGCATCCAACGGTGACTAACTCTCTTCCGACCTTGCGGAGCCAATCATCGGCCACAATCGGCTCAAGGTCGCTAGAGAACACCGGCGGATTAAGCCTTAGGAATCAAGTCAAGTTGTCAGCGAGGGTGGTGGCGGTGGATTATTGTTGTTGTTGTTGTTCGTTACGGATGAGCATCTGCATGAGGGCATTCTGCTGCTGAATCAGCTGGGTGAGTTCCGGCGGGAAGTTGAAACCGGGGTCACGTCTCGGAGGCATGTGGTGTTTTGGAGTGGAAGAGAAATTAGAATAGAACAAGGGTCTAATGAGAAAATATCACTACCCATATGAATGCACAATCATAATCACACCAATCATTTATTCATTCCACTCAAACATGGTTCAATCTCGGATTACAAAATATCTCACGACTAATTGAAAATAACGGCCTAACTGATCGACGGAAAATAAAATAACATGGTGGTCGGCTAAATGTCTTCATCAATAATCCTTGCGTCCTCTGGTGCGATGTCCTCCGGTGGGGCGTCCTCTGATGCGGCGCCTCCTCTTGCGGCTTTCTCCAGTGGAACTCCCTTCATAATCCTGATCATTGCTCACGAGAGGTCCGTCATCTCCACTCGGAAAAAGGTCCTCTACCAAGTCCATCTTTTCCTCTAACGCGGCAACCTTCATCTTCAGGTCGTCGACTTTCTCCATGAAGTCCGCGATTTCTTCCTCATGGTCAAGGAAGTCTGTGTGTGCCTTCTCTTCCAGTTCCAGTTCACGGAACAACAGCCTCCTGTGTACCTTTGCGTTACGGCGAGTCTGGATCTCCCGTTTCCTGAGGAGACACTCCAAGTCTTGGACATACAAGAGAATGGAGTCGTCCTCTACGGTACGGATGATATCTCCATTCCTTGCTCTACGAGAAACCATGGCGAGGTCTGATGGATCGAGCTCGGCCCTGTACTCTTCTCGGAGATGTCCAAGTGCACGATAAATCGCCATGTCTCTTCCGAGGATCCAGTTGAAGTCGGTAACTCAAAGTCAATAGGCTCATATGTCCTCCGAAGGTTCTCCTGGAATGTGCACCTCGATCTCATGGCGGGTATCCGTCGGAAGTGCATTGGTAGGCTTCGGTGATCGAGGGCGAGCAATCTTCAGCTTCTTCACGATCTGGACCAGCTTCCGCCAAGGGCATCGTCTCATCTGGCCGCAAAACTCCGTAGCAAAACTGGGGTGAACTCGGCGGCCATCTAAAATGTTGAAAATCGGAGAGAAGTTAGAAATGAACAGGGGAGAATTACGAAATGATAAGGACATAAAATAAATAGTCTCTTCCTATGGCTTTCCGATCCTAGGGGTTACGTCCTGCGGTCAGCGTGTGCTCTGATACCATCTCTGTAGCGACCCGACCCAAAATCGGTCAAGTCTCTCGTATGCATACCATCCCAAGATCATGCCGGTACTCACAGACATCGATGAAATAATCAAAGTTCAATCACACCTGAATTTATTACACGATTCTCATATAGAGTCTTTATTATAATAGAATAAATTCGCCAAGGCCAACTCATGAGAAATAAACTAGTAAAGCTGCGAGCGTGAGATTTAAATAGCGAGTCCATCCGACTCCAAGGGCAATCGCCAAGCGCGGAGCGTAGCCTCAGTCCTAATCGGAATAAACCTCTGCAACATAAGACGTTGCAGCCGTGTAGGTCAGCATTTTGAATATGCTGGCAAGTCATGAAGAGAGAATAACAATAATAAAATTACTAACACTATATGCATTTTTGGCTGTGGGGCTCTAAGTTTCATCATTTTGCGAAAAGCCAGTTTTTCCCTACTACAGTGGACTTGATTGCAAATACTACAAAATTGTTGGTAGTTATTGAGATGGTTCCGCCAACCAATGTCTCATTCCCAAATTATTAAGTCATAAACCCCTCAAATTAATTTATTAGTTTTAGTGTTGAGATTTCGAATACTTCCAAGTTCCAGAGGCTCAAATTGTCCGTAATCGGGACACGGCTAATCGATTAGATATTTAACTCAGAGAGGTTTATGACTTTACCGCAAGAATCATTCCCTCCTTTTTAAGTCTTCGCACTTCAGGGTGTTTGAAGACGGGATGAATGAAACAGGGTCTTCAAGAGTTCTTACGCCCTTTGCGGTACCCATCCAATCCTACCGCTCTTCTACATCTCGTAGTACCGTCCGGCCAGCGTCACAACTAGGGTTGACCCAGCCAGAGCCCATAATGGCTTGCGGCTGCATGTAAGCTTCCGGTCAATGGGGCATCCATCCGTCTCTTCGTGGCTGGGTGAAGCTTTCCGCAAGATGTCATGGCACTTCTCCATGCATCCCGCCAACCACCGGGTTCTCCAGGTGCCCGTCACAACCGCCCTCCACCCAGTAGTGAATTCAAGTTCATCTTGATCTTGAAGTTCATGGGGTTGTCATCATCTTGACTCTCACATCTTACTTATGAATTCACTCAACCAATCCCGCCTCTGAGCATAGCAAAAGTAAACTACTTCGTCCGGGTCAAGGTAACAAGGGGATTGGTTCATCCTACCACATGATACTACTCAAGAACATAACTTCAAGATTTCACCTACTGCATGCATGGTGGGGAGGTATACTTCTAATGCAATAAAATCATAGGTATTGTAAGAACATGATCAATGACTTGCCTTGCTGACGATCCTCGTAAGCTAGGGACTCGTAGTAGCAAGCTTCGCACTTCGGAAACTCTACCGAGACAAACAATAATTCACAATAAGCATATAGTATATGATCACTTACATAATAGCATAGTAACATAACACACCAAAACAAACGAATCAAAACCCAAAGGAAAACTCGAAGAAATCCAACTGAAAGTTTTCCTACTTCAAGCAACAACTAAAAATAGTTTTATATAACAAAGATTTTCTCAACATAACCTAAGCATGGGTTTTTGTTAACTTAATAGAAAAGAATGCATTAAGCAACTAGGAGCAAAAAGGAATCAATTTAAAAGCTATTATAAAACTCCTATTAGGCCTAAAGCAAATTTTAGTAGGAAAAATAAAATAAAAGTTTTATTTATTATAAATAAAAGTTCATGCTCTAAAGTGACAGAAACTAACCTATAATAATCAATCACATGTGAAAAATAAATTTATTTGCTAATTAAAATAATAGGATAACGGTAGCTAGTTAATTAATTAAGAATAGCATGATTCTGCTAGAAACTATTTTTTTTATTAATCCTAAAATGCCCAAATTAATTCCTACGGTTAGGCAATGTCAAAACAAAGTTGGGACAAAAAGAATCATTAAAAAATAATTTTCCTAACTCATTTTATAGCAGATTTACTATTCTGACTAATTCTAAAATAAAGCAATTTTAAATAATTTTAACATAGCTAATTATATTTTCTACAGCAACTATAAGAAATTTGCAAACCAACAAAAAAAGAATAACTTAAAAATATTAAGTAGATTAAAAGATATGAATTTTTCAAATCTGAAACTATTCTGTTAAAACATAAAACGAAAATAAAAGAAAAATGGCCTAATGGGCCTAACTAACGCATACATGCGTAATATAACTAAACGGGCCCTAGGGTTAAACGAATCGGGCGGTCTAAATAAAAACCCTAACTTAAAATTAAGCGGAACTAACCGGGAAAAACCCAGTTCACTAATTGACCTAATAAAACCCATACCCCTTGGGGTTCTAATCTAGACCGTCGAGATTAGATCGGACGGGGAGAAACTCCGGTGACTTACCGAGATCGACGGCGGTGGCGGCTCGGCGAAAAGGTCGCCGTCTCCGGTGGTCGGGGCATCATGGAGTGCTCCGTGGTCTTGGCGACGAGGAGGTGGGTCTGGTGGAGTTGGTGGAGCTCGGGGTGGGCTAGGGCGTCGGCGGCGAGGTAAATGGCGGCGGCGGCGTTCGGGTTACTCCGGCGAGCGCTGCAGCGAGGGAGAGAGGGTCGGGCGAGGGGGCGAGGGGGGGAATGGGGTGCGGGAGGGGTTTATATAGGCGCCTCGGCTTGGGCGAGGGGGTGAATCGGGAGGGAAATCGAATCCCGGATCCTTCGGGATCCGGCGAGCGGCGGCGCGGCGAGTGGCGTGGGCGAGGGGTAGACGACGGGTGGGGGTCCACCGTCAGCGAGAGAGAGGGGGAGTGCGGCGCGTCGGTCGGCCGGTCCGAAAACGATTCGGGCGAGGGGTTGACCGGGCCGTCGGCTCATTGGCTCTCATTTGGCCTGGCCGGGTTCGGTGGGCTGCCCAAATTGCTGGCCGGGCTACTGGTGGCGCCTGGGTCTTTCTTTTTCCAATTTAATTTTTTTGAAAATAAAAACAAAGATATAAAATATAAAATATAAATATTTTATATAGGACATATATATATCAAAATGATCAAGGGAATATTCCCTATCATTTGAACATTTTTCCAGGGGCAAACTCCAAAGTTTATAAAAATCATTTTTTTCAAAATTCAAATAAAACTCAAATTTGAATTCAAAACTTTTGGCATTGTTTTCTTCTGATATTTTTGGAGTGTCATGTTTACTCCTCTCATACTTTTTCTCAAGTATTTATCAGGCATAGTTTTTGAAATGATTTCCAATGCCAAAATTTTTGAATTCAATTTCCAACGACTCCAAAACTTCTGAAACTTCAAATGCCACACAAATTCAAACAGAATGCATAGATGCTTAGCTATAATTGTAAAACATTCCAAATAGGAAATTTGGGATGTTACATTACCGTACCACATACCTATTCCTTTTCGGAGTCTGAAACGTTCCGGAAAGTGGCCCTTATGTATTCCTTCGGGGTTACGGTTTCAATAACATTGGTTTCAACATTTGTAGGATTACCTGAGATATAATGTTTGATTCTTTGACCGTTTACCACCTTCGGATTTGTGCCTTCGAAATTGTTGATTTTTATGGCACCGGAACGATAGACCTCCTCAATAACATAGGGGCCTTCCCATTTAGAGAGAAATTTTCCTGCAAAAAATCTTAAACGAGAGTTGTATAGCAATACATAATCACCTACATTAAACCCACGCTTTTGTATTCTTTTATCATGCCATCTTTTAACTTTTTCTTTAAACAACTTGGCATTTTCATAAGCTTGGGTTCTCCATTCATCAAGTGAGCTAATATCAAATAACCTCTTCTCACCGGCAAGTTTGAAATCATATTTGAGCTCTTTAATAGCCCAATATGCCTTATGTTCTAGTTCGAGAGGTAAGTGACATGCTTTTCCATAAACCATTTTATATGGAGACATACCCATAGGATTTTTATATGCAGTTCTATAAGCCCATAATGCATCATCAAGTTTCTTAGACCAATTCTTTCTAGACCTATTGACAGTCTTTTACAAAATTAATTTGAGCTCTCTATTACTCAATTCTACTTGACCACTAGACTGTGGGTGATAAGGATGCAATTCTATGATTAACGTCATACTTAGCAAGCATTTTACGGAAAGCACCATGAATAAAGTGTGAACCACCATCAGTAATTAAATATCTAGGGACTCCAAACCTCGGAAAAATAACTTCTTTAAGCATTCTAATAGAGGTGTTATGATCAGCACTGCTAGTTGGAATAGCTTCTACCCACTTAGTAATGTAATCAACGGCAACTAAAATATGTGTATATCCATTAGAGGCAGGAAAAGGTCCCATATAATCAAAGCCCCAAACATCAAAAAATGGTTCAATAACAAGTGAATAATTCATAGGCACTTCTTGACGTCTACTAATATTACCAATTCTTTGACATTCATCACATGACAAGACAAACATACAGGCATCCTTGAAGAGAGTAGGCCAATAAAAAGCAGATTGCAATACCTTATGTGCAGTTCTTGTTGGGGAACGTTGCAGAAAATTAAAATTTTTCCTACGGTTTCACCAAGATCCATCTATGAGTTCATCTAAGCAACGAGTCATGGGAGAGAGATTGCATCTACATACCACTTGTAGATCGCGTGCGGAAGCATTCAAGGGAACGTGGATGATGGAGTCGTACTCGCCGTGATTCAAATCACCGATGACCAAGTGCCGAACGGACAGCACCTCCGCGTTCAACACACGTACGGAACGGACGACGTCTCCTCCTTCTTGATCCAGCAAGGGGAAGGAGAGATTGAGGAAGAAGGCTCCAGCAGCAGACGACGGCGTGATGATGGTGGAGAGGCGATCTCGGCGAGGCTTCGCCAAGCACTCAGCGGAGGAGGAGAGGTGTTGGGGAGGGAGGGCTGCGCCTTGGATGTGTCTTGCAGCCCTCCCTCACCCCTCTATTTATAGGGAAGGGGCAGGGGCCGGCCCTCTAGATGAGATCTAGAGGGGCGGCCGGGGAGGGCTTGCCCCCAAGCAAAGGGGCACCCCACTAGGGTTCCCCCAACCCCTAGGCACATGGGCCCAAGGGGGTGCCCAGCCTCCGAGGCTGGTTCCCTGCCTTGTGGCCCATGAGGCCCTCCGAGAGGTGGCCCCTCCGGTGGACCCGGAACCTCTCCGGTGGCCCCGGTACAATACCGATATGACCCGAAACTTTCCGGTGTCCGCTTGACAACTTCCCATATATAAATCTTTACCTCCGGACCATTACTGAACTCCTCGTGACGTCCTGGATCTCATCCGGGACTCCAAACAACATTCGGTAATCACATACAAGTCTTCCTAATAACCCTAGCATCACCGAACCTTAAGTGTGTAGACCCTACGGGTTCGGGAGACATGCAGACATGACCGAGACGACTCTCGGTCAATAACCAACAGCGGGATCTGGATTCCATGTTGGCTCCCACATGCTCCTGATGATGTCATCAGATGAACCACGATGTTGAGGATTCAAGCAACCCGTATACTATTCCTTTTGTCGACGGTATGTTACTTGCCGAGATTCAATCGTCGGTATCCCAATACCTCGTTCAATCTCGTTCTGGGACAGTCACTTTACTCGTGCCGTAATGCATGATCCCGTGACCAGACACTTGGTCACTTTGAGCTCATTATGATGATGCACTACCGAGTGGGCCCAGTGATACCTCTCCGTAACACGGAGTGACAAATCCCATTCTCGATCCGTGTCAACCCAACAGACACTTTCGGAGATACCTATAGTGAACCTTTATAGTCACCCAGTTACGTTGTGACGTTTGGTACACCCAAAGCACTCTTACGGTATCCGGGAGTTACATGATCTCATGGTCTAAGGAAAAGATACTTGACATTGGAAAATCTCTAGCAAAACGAACTACACGATCTTGTGCTATGCTTAGGATTGGGTCTTGTCCATCACATCATTCTCCTAATGATGTGATCCCGTTGTCAATCGACATCTAATGTCCATAGTCGAAACCATGACTATCTGTTGACCAACGAGCTAGTCAACTAGAGGCTTACTAGGGACGTATTGTGTTCTATGTATTCACACGTGTATTACGATTTCCGGATAATACAATTATAGCATGAATAAAAGACAATTATCATGAACAAGGAAATATAATAATAATCCTTTTATTATTGCCTCTAGGGCATATTTCCAACAGTCTCCCACTTGCACTAGAGTCAATAATCTAGTTACATTGTGATGATTCAACACCCATAGAGTTCGTGTTGATCATGTTTTGCCATGGAAGAGGTTTAGTCAACGGATCTGCGACATTCAGATCCGTATGCACTTTGCAAATTTCTATGTCTCCATCTTGAACATTTTCACTTATGGAGTTGAAGCGTCGCTTGATGTGCCTGGTCTTCTTGTGAAACATGGGCTCCTTGGCAAGGGCAATAGCTCCAGTGTTGTCACAGAAGAGTTTGATCGGCCCCGACGCATTGGGTATGACTCCTAGGTCGGTGATGAACTCCTTCACCCAAATTGCTTCATGCGCTGCCTCCGAGGCTGCCATGTACTCCGCTTCACATGTAGATCCCGCCACGACCCTCTGCTTGCGGTGCACCATTTCTTGCCCCACCATTCAACATATACACGTATCCGGTTTGTGACTTAGAGTCATCCGGATCTGTGTCGAAGCTAAGCGTCGATGTAACCCTTCTGACGAGCTCTTCGTCACCTCCATAAATGAGAAACATGTCCTTTGTCCTTTTCAGTACTTCAGGTTATTCTTGACGCTGTCCGGTGTTCCTTGCGGGATTACTTTGGTACCTTCCTACCAAACTTACGGCAAGGTTTACATCAGTGCAGTACACAACATGGCATACATAATAGAACCTATGGCTGATGCATAGGGATGACACTCATCTCTTCTTTATCTTTTGCAGTGGTCGGGCATTGAGCCGAGCTCAATCTCACACCTTGCAAGACAGTGCAAGAACCCTTTCTTGGACTGATCCATTTTGAACTTCTTCAAAATCTTATCAAGGTATGTGCTTTGTGAAAGACCTATGAGGCGTCTCGATCTATCCCTATAGATCTTGATGCCTAATATGTAAACAGCTTCTCCAAGGTCCTTCATTGAAAAACTTTTATTCAAGTAGGCCTTAATGCTGTCCAAGAGTTCTATATCATTTCCCATCAAAATTATGTCATCTACATATAATATGAGAAATGCTAGAGAGCTCCCACTCACTTTCTTATGTAAACGCAGGCTTCTCCATAAGTCTGCATAAACTAAACGCTTTGATCATCTCATCAAAGCGAATGTTCCAACTCCGAGATGCTTGCACCAGCCCATAAATGGATCATTTGGAGCTTGCATACTTTGTTAGCATTCTTAGGATCGACAAAACCTTCCGGCTGCATCATATACAACTCTTCCTTAAGATAACCGTTAAGGAATGCTGTTTTGACGTCCATCTGCCATATCTAATCATCATAGTATGCGGCAATTGCTAACATGATTCGGACGGACTTAAGCTTTGCTACGGGAGAGAAAGTCTCATCATAGTCAATCCCAAAGTCTCATCATAGTCAATCCCTTGAACTTCTCGACAACCCTTAGCGACAAGTCGAGCTTTATAGATGGTGACATTACCATCCGCGTCCGTCTTCTTCTTAAAGATCCATTTGTTTTCTATCGCTCGCCGATCATCGGGCAAGTCTGTCAAAGTCCATACTTTGTTTTCATACATGGAACCTATCTCGGATTGCATGGCTTCAAGCCATTTGTTGGAATTTGGGCCCGCCATCGCTTCTTCATAGTTCAAAGGTTCACCGTTGTCTAACAACATGATTTCCAGGACAGGGTTGCCATACCACTCTGGTGTGGAACGTGTCCTTGTGGACCTACGAAGTTCAGTAGTAACTTGATCCGAAGCACCTTGATCATCATCATTAATTTCCTCTTTAGTTGGTGTAGGCACCACAGGAACATTTTCCTGAGCTGCACTACTTTTCGGTTCAAGAGGTAGTACTTCATCGAGTTCTACTTTCCTCCCACTTACTCCTTTCAAGAGAAACTCTTTTTCCGAAGGATCCGTTCTTGGCAACAAAGATCTTGCCTTCGGATCTAAGGTAGAAGGTATACCCAATGGTTTCCTTAGGGTATCCTATGAAGACGCATTTTTCCGACTTGGGTTCGAGCTTTTCGGGTTGAAGTTTCTTGACATAAGCATCGCATCCCCAAACTTTTAGAAACGACAGCTTAGGTTTCTTCCCAAACCATAATTCATACGGTGTCGTCTCAACGGATTTAGACGGTGCCCTATTTAAAGTGAATGTAGCTGTCTCTAGAGCGTATCCCCAAAATGATAGCGGTAAATCGGTAAGAGACATCATAGATCGCACCATATCCAATAGAGGGCGATTACGACGTTCGGACACACCGTTACGCTGAGGTGTTCCAGGCGGCGTGAGTTGTGAAACGATTCCACATTTCCTTAAGTGTGTACCAAATTCGTGACTTAAATATTCTCCTCCACGATCTGATCGTAAGAACTTTATTTTTCGGTCACGTTGATTCTCTACCTCATTCTGAAATTCCTTGAACTTTTCAAAAGTCTCAGACTTGTGTTTCATCAAGTAGACATACCCATATCTACTCAAGTCATCAGTGACAGTGAGAACATAACGATATCCTCCGCGAGCCTCAACGCTCATTGGACCGCACACATTGATATGTATGATTTCCAATAAGTTGGTTTCTCGCTCCATTGTGCCGGAGAACGGAGTCTTGGTCATTTTGCCCATGAGGCATGGTTCGCATGTGTCAAATGATTCATAATCTAGAGACTCTAAAAGTCCATCGTAATGGAGCTTCTTCATGCGCTTGACACCAATGTGACCAAGGCGGCGATTGCCACAAGTATGTGGGACTATCGTTATCAACTTTACATCTTTTTGTATTCACACTATGAATATGTATAACATTACGCTCGAGATTCATTAAGAATAAACCATTGAACATCGGAGCATGACCATAAAACATATCTCTCATATAAATAGAACAACCATTATTCTCGGATTTAAATGAGTAGCCATCTCGCATTAAACGAGATCCTGATACAATGTTCATGCTCAAACTTGGCACTAAATAACAATTATTGAGGTTTAAAACTAATCCCGTAGGTAAATGTAGAGGTAGCGTGCGGACGGCGATCACATCGACCTTGGAACCCTTCCCCGACGCCGATCGTCACCTCGTCCTTCGCCAGCCTCCGTTTATTCCGCAGCTCCTGCCGTGAGTTACAAATATGAGCAACGGCACGGTATCAAATACCGGAGTTACTACAGTCTTGGTAAGGTACACATAAATTACATGTATATCAAATATACCTTTAGTGTTGTCGGCCTTCTTGTCCGCTAAGTATTTGGGGCAGTTCCGCTTCCAAAGGTGCCCTTCCCTTTGCAATAAAAAGCACTCTGTCGTGCTTGGGTCCATTCTTTGACTTCTTCCCGGCAACTTGCTTACCGGGCGCGGGAACATCTTTGCCGTCCTTCTTGAAGTTCTTCTTACCCTTGCCCTTTTTGAACTTAGTGGTTTTATTGACCATCAACACTTGATGTTCTTTCGTGATTTCAACCTCTGCTGACTTCAGCATTGAGAATACTTCAGGAATGGTCTTCACCATCCCTCGCATATTGTAGTTCATCACAAAGCTCTTGTAGCTTGGTGGGAGCGATCAAGGATTCTGTCAATGACCGCCTCGTCAGGGGTTGATCTCCAGTGACAAAGCGGTTGTGCAACCTGTACATTTTGAGTATGTGCTCACCGACATAACTGTTTTCCTCCATCTTACAACTATAGAACTTGTCGGAGACTTCATATCTCTCGACCGGGCATGAGCTTGGAAAACCATTTTCAGCTCCTCGAACATCTCATATGCTCCGTGTTGCTCAAAATGCTTTTGGAGCCCGGTTCTAAGTCTGTAAAGCATGCCGCCCGAACGAGGGAGTAATCATCAAGACGAGACTGCCAAGCATTCATAATGTCTTGGTTCTCTGGGATGGGTGCTTCACCTAGCGGTGCTTCTAGGACATATTGTTTCTTGGCTGCTATGAGGATGATCCTCGTGTTCCGTCCCGATCCGAATAGTTTCTGCCATCATCTTTCAGCTTGGTTTTCTCTAGGAACGCGTTGAAGTTCATGTTGACATGAGCGTTGGCCATTTGATCTACAAGACATATTTCGCAAAGACTTTAGACTAAGTTCATGATAATTAAGTTCATCTAATCAAATATTTAATGAACTCCCACTCAGATTGACATCCCTCTAGTCATCTAAGTGTTACACGATCCGAGTCGACTAGGCCGTGTCCGATCATCACGTGAGACGGACTAGTCATCGTCGGTGAACATCTCCATGTTGATCGTATCTTCCATACGACTCATGTTCGACCTTCGGTCTCTTGTGTTCGAGGCCATGTGCATACATGCTAGGCTCGTCAAGTTAACCCTAAGTGTTTTACATGTGTAAAACTGTCTTACACCGTTGTATGTGAACGTAAGGATCTATCACACCCGATCATCACGTGGTGCTTGAAGCTTCGAAATTTAGCAACGGTGCACGATTAGGGGAACACTTTCTTGAAATTATTATAAGGGATCATCTTATTTACTACCGTCGTTCTAAGTAAACAAGATGCATAAACATAATAAACATCACATGCAATTATATAAAGTAGTGACATGATATGGCCAATATCATATAGCTCCTTTGATCTTCATCTTGAGGCTCCATGATCATCTTGTCACCGGCATGACACCATGATCTCCATCATCGTGTCTCCATGAAGTTGCTCGCCAACTATTACTTCTACTACTATGGCTAACACGTTTAGCGATAAAGTAAAGTAATTTACATGGCGTTGAATCAATGACACACAGGTCATACAATAATTAAGACAACTCCTATGGCTCCTGCCGGTTGTCATACTCATCGACATGCAAGTCGTGATTCCTATTACAAGAACATGGTCTCATACATCACAATATATCATTCATCATTCATCACAACTTCTGCCATATCACATCACATGACAATTGCTGCAAAAACAAGTTAGGCGTCCTCTAATTGTTGTTGCATCTTTTACGTGGCTGCAATTGGGTTCTAGCAAGAACGTTTTCTTACCTACGAATAACCACAACGTGATTTTGTCAACTTCTATTTATCCTTCATAAGGACCCTTTTCATCTAATCCGCTCCAACTAAAGTAGGAGAGACAGACACCCGCTAGCCACCTTATGCAACTAGTGCATGTCAGTCGGTGCAACCTGTCTCACGTAAGCGTACGTGTAAGGTCGGTCCGGGCCGCTTCATCCCATAATACCGCTGAAGCAAGAAAAGACTAGTAGCAGCAAGCAAGTTGACAAGATCTACGCCCACAACAAAATTGTGTTCTACTTGTGCAATAGAGAACTACGCATAGACCTAGCTCGATACCCTTTGTTGGGGAGCGTTGCGAGAAAATTAAATTTTTCCTACGGTTTCACCAAGATCCATCTATGAGTTCATCTAAGCAAAGAGTCATGGGAGAGAGATTGCATCTACATACCACTTGTAGATCGCGTGCTGCGTTCAAGGAGCAGGGATGATGGAGTCGTACTCGCCGTGATTCAAATCACCGATGACCAAGTGCCGAACGGACATCACCTCCATGTTCAACACACGTACGGAACGGACGACGTCTCCTCCTTCTTGATCCTCCAAGGGGGAAGGAGAGGTTGAGGAAGAAGGCTCCAGCAGCAGCACGACGGCGTGATGATGGTGGAGATGCAAGATCTCGGCAGGCTTCGCCAAGCACTCAGCGGAGGAGGAGAGGTGTTGGGGAGGGAGGGCTGCGCCTTGGATGTGTCTTGCAGCCTCCCCTCACCCCTCTATTTATAGGGAAGGGGCAAGGGGCGGCCCCTCTAGATGAGATCTAGAGGCGGCGGCCAGGAGGGGGCTTGCCCCCAAGCAAAGGCGCCCACTAGGGTTCCCCAACCCTAGGCGCATGGGCCCAAGGGGCGCCCAGCCCTCCAGGGCTGGTTCCCTGCCCTTGTGGCCCATGAGGCCCTCCGAGGAGGTGGCCTCCCGGTGGACCCCGGAACCTCTCCGGTGGCCCGGTGCAATACCGATATGACCCCAAACTTTCCGGTGTCCGTTTGACAACTTCCCATATATAAATATTTACCTCCGGACCATTCCGGAACTCCTCGTGACGTCCGGGATCTCATCCGGACTCGAACAACATTCGGTAATCACATACAAGTCTTCCTAATAACCCTAGCGTCACTGAACCTTAAGTGTGTAGACCCTATGGGTTCGGGAGACATGCAGACATGACCGAGACGACTCTACGGTCAATAACCAACAGTTGGATCTGGATACCCATGTTGGCTCCCACATACTCCTCGATGATCTCATCGGATGAACCACGATGTTGAGGATTCAAGCAACCCCGTATACTATTCCTTTTGTCAGACGGTATGTTACTTGCCCGAGATTCGATCGTCGGTATCCCAATACCTCGTTCAATCTCGTTCTGGGCAAGTCACTTTACTCGTCATCAGTAATGCATGATCCCGTGACCAGACACTTGGTCACTTTGAGCTCATTATGATGACGCACTACCGAGTGGGCCCAGTGATACCTCTCCGTAACACGGAGTGAAAAATCCCATTCTCGATCCGTGTCAACCCAACAGACACTTTCGGAGATACCTGTAGTGAACCTTTATAGTCACCCAGTTACGTTGTGACGTTTGGTACACCCAAAGCACTCTTACGGTATCCGGGAGTTACACGATCTCATGGTCTAAGGAAAAGATACTTGACATTGGAAAAGCTCTAGCAAAACGAACTACACGATCTTTTGCTATGCTTAGGATTGGGTCTTGTCCATCACATCATTCTCCTAATGATGTGATCCCGTTGTCAACGACATCTAATGTCCATAGTCAGGAAACCATGACTATCTGTTTACCAACGAGCTAGTTAACTAGAGGCTTACTAGGGACGTATTGTGTTCTATGTATTCACACGTGTATTACGATTTCCGGATAATACAATTATAGCATGAATAAAAGACAATTATCATGAACAAGGAAATATAATAATAATCCTTTTATTATTGCCTCTAGGGCATATTTCCAACAGTTCTATCTCCAGCGTCGTGTCCTCCATAAGCTTCGGAGTGACACTTGCGTAGGATCTGTTCTTGTTCATGCTCAGGTACACAACGTCTAATAACACCATCTACTCCTTCTTTATAAAGATGTGAGTCATCCCAAAAGTGATGTCTCAAATCATAGAAAAACTTTTCTTTTGCTGGTATGTGAAACTAGGTGGTATAAATTTAGCAACAATGTAATTGGCATAATCAGCATACCAAGGAGTACTACGAGAAGCATTTATGACATTTAGTTGCTCATCAGGAAAGCTATCATCAATAGGTAGTGGGTCATCAAGAACATTTTCTAACCTAGACAAGTTGTATGCGCAGCGGGGTTCTCGGCTCCCTTTCTATCAACAATATGCAAATCAAATTCTTGTAGCAAGAGAACCCATCTAATAAGTCTAGGTTTAGCATCTTTCTTTTCCATCGGATATTTAATAGTAGCATGATCGGTGTGAATAGTTACTTTAGAATCAACAATATAAGGTCTGAACTTATCACAAGCAAATACAACTGCTAAGAATTCTTTTTCAAGAGTAGCATAATTTCTTTGAGCATTGTCTAAAGTTTTACTAGCATAATGGATAACATCTAATTTCTTATCAACTCTTTGCCCTAGAACAGCACCTACATCATAATCACTAGCATCACACATAATTTCAAAGGGTAAATTCCAATCCGGTGTCTGAACAATAGGTGCAGAGATCAATGCTTTCTTAAGTATTTCAAATGCTTCTACACAATCATCATCAAAGACAAATGGTATATCTTTTTGTAATAAATTAGTCGAGACCGAGAAATTTTGAGAAGTCCTTAATGAACCTCCTATAAAATCCGGCATGACCAAGGAAACTTCTTATACCTTTGATGTCCTTGGGACATGGCATCTTTTCAATAGCATCAACCTTGGCTTTATCAACTTCAATACCTCTTTTAGAAACTTTATGCCCCAAGACAATACCTTCATTAACCATAAAGTGGCACTTTTCCCAATTCAAGACAAGATTAGTTTCTTCACATCTCTGCAAAACTCGATCAAGATTGCTCAAACAATCGTCAAAAGAGGATCCATAGACGGAAAAGTCATCCATGAAAACCTCACAAATCTTTTCACAAAAGTCAGAGAATATAGCCATCATGCATCTTTGAAAGGTAGCAGGTGCATTACATAGACCAAAAGGCATACGTCTATAAGCAAAAGTACCAAAAGGGCATGTAAAAGTAGTCTTTGATTGATCTTTAGCCGACCACGGTATTTGAGAGAAACCGAATAACCATCTAGAAAGCAATAATGTGTATGTTTGCATAATCTTTCTAGCCTTTGATCGATAAAAGGTAAGGGGTAATGATCTTTCTTAGTGGCCTTATTTAATTTGCGGAAATCAATTACCATCCTATAACCTGTAATAATTCTTTGTGGAATCAATTCATCTTTATCATTAGAAGCAACAGTAACACCTCCCTTGTTAGGGACACAATGAACAGGACTGACCCACTGACTATCAGCAACGGGATAAATTATACCTGCCTCCAAAAGCTTTAGTATTTCTTTTCTTACCACTTCTTTCATCTTAGGATTCAACCTTCGTTCATGATCACGAACCGGTTTGGCATCTTCTTCCAAATTTATTTTGTGTTGACATAGAGTGGGACTAATGCCCTTAAGATCATCAAGAGTATATCCAATAGCAACCACGGTGCTTCTTGAGTTTTCAATAATCTCTCTTCTTCATGCTCTGAAAGGTTAGCACTAATAATAACAGGATATATTTTCTTTTCATCAAGATAAGCATATTTAAGATTATCAGGCAACGGTTTAAGCTCAAACACGGGATCACATTTGGGTGGAGGAGGATCCCCTAGGATTTCAACAGGCAAATTATGTTTCAGAATAGGTTCCTTTTTAAAGAATACTTCATCTATTTCCCTTCTTTCATTCATAAACATATCATTTTCATGGTCTAGCAAATAATATTCTAGAGGATCACTAGGAGGTACGGCAATAGAAGTAAGACCAATAATTTCATCCTTACTAGGAAATTCTTCTTCACGGTGTTGTTTATTAAATTTAGAGAAATTAAACTCATGAATCATATCATCCAAGCCAATAGTAACAACATTCTTTTTGCAATCAATCTTAGCATTGACAGTGTTCAAGAAGGGTCTACCAAATATAATGGGACAAAAGCTATCTTGTGGGGAACCAAGAACAAGAAAATCAACAGGATATTTAGTTTTCCCACACAAGACTTCAACATCTCTAACAATTCCCCTTTGGCGATATAGTATCTCTATTGGCAAGTTTAATTGTAACATCAATATCTTCTATCTCAAATGGTGCAATTTCATGCTTAATTTCTTCATACAAGGTAATAGGTATAACACTAGAACTAGCACCCATATCACATAAGCCATGATAACAATGATCTCCTATTTTAACAGAAATAACAGGCACGCCTACCACAGGTCTATATTTATCTTTAGCACAAGGTTTAGCAATTCTAGCAGATTCACCGCAAAATTGAATAACATGCCCATCAATATTATCAAACAAGAGATATTTAACAATAGCAATATTAGGTTCTACTTTGACTTGCTCAGGAGGTGTATAAGTTCTAATATTGCTTTTACGAACCACAATTGAAGCTTTAGCATGACCCTTTATTCTAACAGGGAAAGGTGGTTTCTCAACATAAGAGGTAGGAACAATAGGATCATTATAAGTGACAGTCTTTTCTTCAACTTTAATAGGTGCAGCTACTTTTACTTCTGTGGGAGGATGATATTTAAACCACTTCTCCTTAGGGAGATCAACATAACTAGCAAAAGATTCACAGAAAGAAGCTACTATTTCAGAGTCAAGTCCATATTTAGTGCTAAATTTACGGAAAATATCGGTATCCATAAAAGATTTAACACAATCAAACTTAGGTGTCATACCTGACTCCTTACCTTCGTCAAGATCCCAATCTTCAGAGTTGCATTTAATTCTATCCAATAAATCCCATTTAAATTCGATAGTCTTCATAATAAAAGAGCCAGCACAAGAAGTATCGAGCATGGTGCGATTGTTTTCAGAAAGCCGAGCATAAAGATTTTGAATAATTGTTTCTCTTGGGAGCTCATGATTGGGGCATGAATACAACATTGATTTAAGCCTCCACCAAGCTTGGGCGATGCTTTATCCTTCGCGAGGCCAGAAATTATATATATAATTGCGATCACGATGAACAAGATGCATAGGATAATACTTTTGATGAAATTCCAATTTCAATCTTCTATAGTTCCATGATCTCGTATCATCACATAGCCTATACCATGTCAATGCGTATCCCTTCAAAGATAAAGGGAAGACCTTCTTCTTAACAACATCATCGGGTATACCTGCAAGCTTAAATAGTCCACAAACTTCATCCACATATATTAGGTGCTCATCAGGATGCTTTGTTCCATCTCCTACAAAAGGATTAGCTAGCAGTTTTTCCATCATACCCAAGGAAATTCAAAGGGAATATTTTCATATTCATTTTCAGTAGGTTCATTAGGTTGAGGAGCAACTCTTTGCTCTCTTGGTCGGGGTGAAGATACCCGAACAAGCCCCTCAGAGGATTACTTTCCATAGTAACCGGTGTGATGAAATTTCAGCACACTATATAAATCTTTCCTTACCAAATTCCACCTACCAAAGGCGCTTCACTCCCCGGCAACGGCACCAGAAAAGAGTCTTGACGACCCACAAGTATAGGGGATCTATCGTAGTCCTTTCGATAAGTAAGAGTGTCGAACCCAACGAGGAGTAGAAGGAAATGATAAGCGGTTTTCAGCAAGGTATTCTCTGCAAGTACTGAAATAAGTGGTAACAGATAGTTTTGTGATAGGATAATTTGTAACGAGCAACAAGTAACAAAAGTAAATAAAGTGCAGCAAGGTGGCCCAATCCTTTTGTAGCAAAGGACAAGCCTGGACAAACTCTTATAATAGGAAAAGTGCTCCCGAGGACACATGGGAATATCGTCAAGCTAGTTTTCATCACACTCATATGATTCGCGTTCCGTACTTTGATAATTTGATATGTGGGTGGACCGGTGCTTGGGTGCTGTTCTTACTTGAACAGGCATCCCACTTATGATTAACCTCTATTGCAAGCATCCGCAACTACAACAAAAGTATTAAGGTAAACTTAACCATAGCATGAAACATATGGATCCAAATCAGCCCCTTAAGAAGCAACACATAAACTAGGGTTTAAGCTTACATCACTCTAGCAACCCATCATCTACTTATTACTTCCCAATGCCTTCCTCTAGGCCCAAACAATGGTGAAGTGTTATGTAGTCGACGTTCACATAACACCACTAGAGGCTAGACAACATACATCTCATCAAAATATCGAGCGAATACCAAATTCACATGACTACTAATAGCAAGACTTCTCCCATGTCCTCGTGAACAAACGTAACTACTCACAAAGCATATTCATGTTCATAATCAGAGGGGTATTAATATGCATATATGATCTGAACATATGATCTTCCACCAAATAAACCAACTAGCATCAACTACAAGGAGTAATCAACACTACTAGCAACCTACTAGTACCAATCCCGGACTTGGAGACAAGAATTGGATACAAGAGATGAACTAGGGTTTTGAGAGGAGATGGTGCCGGTGAAGATGTTGATGGAGATTGCCCTCTCCCGATGAGAGGAGCGTTGGTGATGACGATGGCGATGATTTCCCCCTCCCGGAGGGAAGTGTCCCCAGCAAAACAGCTCTGCCGGAGCCCTAGATTGGTTCCGCCTCGTGGCGGCGGAGTTTCGTCCCGAAAGGTTGCTTCTGATTTTTTCCTCGACGAAAGACCTCATATAGCAGAAGATGGGCATCGGAGGGCCACCAGGGGGCCCACGAGGTAGGGGGCCCCCCTCTGGTGAACTTCTTCCGCTGGATATTTTTTATTATTTCCCAAAATGACTTTCGTGGAGTTTCAGGACTTTTGGAGTTGTGCAGAATAGGTCACTAATATTTGCTCCTTTTCCATTAATTCCAAATTCGGTATCGGCATTCTCCTCCTTATGTAAACCTTGTAAAATAAGAGAGAATAGGCATAAGTATTGTGACATAACGTGTAATAACAACCCATAATGCAATAAATATCGATATAAAAGCATGATGCAAAATGGATGTATCAGGAGGCTACGCGCGAGTCCCTCGCACCTGCACAATACAAATAAATCCTCGCAACCAACGCGATAAGGGGTTGTCAATCCCTTCATGGTCACTTACGAGAGTGAGATCTGATAGATATGATAGGATAATATTTTTGGTATTTTTATGATAAAGATGCAAAGTAAAATAAAAGCAAAGTAAAAAGCAAAGGAAATAACAAAGTGTTGGAAGATTAATATGATGAAGATAGACCCGGGGGCCATAGATTTCACTAGTGGCTTCTCTCAAGAGCATAAGTATTTTACGGTGGGTGAGCAATTCTTGTTGAGCAATTGACAAAATTGAGCATAGTTATGAGAATATATAGGTTTGATCATGTATTTAGGCATCACGTCCGAGACAATTAGACCGACTCATGATTTCATCTACTACTATTACTCCACTCATCGACCGCTATCCAGCATGCATCTAGAGTATTAAGTTCATGAAAACAGAGTAACGCCTTAAGCAAGATGACATGATGTAGAGGGATAAATTCATGCAATATGATAAAACCCCATCTTGTTATCCTCGATGGAAACAATACAATACGTGCCTTGCTGCCCCTACTATCACTGGGAAAGGACACAACAAGATTGAACCCAAAGCTAAGCACTTCTAGGCCAAACCAAACTGATAATTCGAAGAGACTTGCGAAGATAACCAATCATACATAAAAGAATTCAGAGAAGATTCAAATATTGTTCATAGATAATCTTGATCATAAACCCACAATTCATTGGTCTCAACAAACACACCGCAAAAAGATGATTACATCGAATAGATCTCCACGAGAGAGGGGGAGAATATTGTATTGAGATCCAAAAAGAGAGAAGAATCCATCTAGCTACTAACTATGGACCCGAAGGTCTGAGGTAAACTACTCACACTTCATCGGAGAGGCTATGGTGTTGATGTAGAAGCCCTCCGTGATGGATGCCCCTCCGTGAAGCTCGAAAGAGGCCCCAAGATGGGATCTCGTGGAGTGCAGAAGGTTCTTGGCGGTGGAATTAGGTTTTTGGCTCCGTGTCGATCGTTTGAAGTGCGTAGGTATATATAGGAGGAAGGAATGCGTCGGTGGAGCAACAGGGGCCCACGAGGATGGAGGCGCGCATACAGGGGGTGGGGCGCCCCTACCTCGTGGCCTCCTCTTTTGTTTCTTGACGTTGGGTCCAAGTCTCCGGATCATAATCTTCCTAAAATCACGTTCCCGAAGGTTTCATTCCGTTTGGACTCCGTTTGATATTCCTTTTCTGCGAAACTCTGAAACAGGCAAAAAACAACAATTCTGGGCTGGGCCTCCGGTTAATAGGTTAGTCCCAAAAATAATATAAAAGTGAATAATAAGGCTCAATAATGTCCAAAACAGTAGATAATATAGCATGGAGCAATCAAAAACTATAGATACGTTGGATACGTATCAAGCACGCGCAAGCAAAATCATCCCTTGCGATGTCTTCAACAAGGTAGATCACATCATCCATTCTAGCCCGGGTGTGTCGCTCTCCTGAACTCCGTCAAACGATCGTTCGTAAATTGCCTCAGGCTGTTGAGAAGAGTTCCAATGATCTATGTATCAAAAGTATTTCCTTTTTTTCACTTGAGGGAGTAATTCTACGAGTCACCTTCCCTAAGGTGCCCCGTTATGGAATCATGGCAATTTTTCCTCGCTACTTTGAAACCTCGTCAAATTGTTTCTTCTGTCCCTCCTAATGCATGTTTTGCCTCTCAGCTCCGGAGATGTTTCTACATCTCATTCCGTGAGTTGATCTTGTGATCATTAAGATGATCCTAAGTTGCTCAAACTTCATGAAGATCGATTCTTCTAAAATTCTCCATTTCTTCTTGTTGTCATGTTGGATGTAGTTCTCAAAGCAAGACGTCGAGATCAGGGTGATGCAATGAATCAACATCCTCGAGAAAGACATCTGGATCGTGAAGATTGTATTAGCTTGTGTCCCTCGGTCTTCTTACCTCACGACTTGAATCTCGGGACGAGATTCTTGTTTAGTGGGGGTGAGTTGTCACAACCCTAGTTTAGCCTTTGCTTGTCCTTGCATGATCATCATGTCTAAATTCTGAAATTTGAATTGAGGGAATTTTCAAAGCCTCAGAAACCTTTTAAAAATAATCAACATTTAATTCTCATCAAATGAGTCCAAAGAAATGTTCCTATTACTCTGTGAAAACATTGGTAAGAGGTAAAATTCAAACCAATATTTCTGGAATCGCAGAAATATTTATTTTGGGCCTTTGACTTAAATCAATGACATATTTGAGTTGAATTTATTTCTGTTATATAAGAAATGAAGTTCAAATATTTTTGTAAATTGCTTGTGACCTTGTACTAGTTTCTGAGCTCACATAACAATTTACAGAAAGTTCAAAAAATGATTTGATGTTTTAAATCAAATCAAAACCAATTGCAGAAAATAGAAAACATTAATAAATAGGAAAACCAGAGGGAGAGAGAGAAAGGATACCTACCTGGGCTTACCTCCTGTGCAGCCCACTTGGACGGCCCAGCTGGCTGGCCCAGCCCACCAGGGGCACGCCTGTCTTCTTCCCCATGCCAGCGCATGAAGCAGCTCGGTGGCGAGCGCCGACGTCGCGCTTGGCCACCTCCTGCTTGCTGCCACCTCCCTGATGTCGCCCTGGAGACGCCACGCACCCCCAGGACCTCTCAGCCTCTCCCCGAGCTCCTCTCCTCCTCTGGCTCTCTCGCACGCAACCACCAAGCGCTGTCGTTGCCGCCGACGAGCACAACCGCGGCCATCGCCTCTCCCTCGCCTCTCCGTGCTCTCCAGAGGCTCCGCCTCGACGCCACGTAGCCCCAAGACGAAGCACGCGCCCGCGGGACGCCCGAAGCGACGCCATCATCCTCATCCTTGCTGTCGGATGCCGGAGATGCCCCTCGCCGCCCTGCTCGCTTCAGCCCCTCCCCGAGCTCGCCGACTCGCTCCTCGTGTTCACCGTGAGCTGCTGATCATCCTCCCCCCCCTCTATTTTCTCTCTTGCACTATGTAGCCACCGCGCCCCTCTCGCCCGACTGTGCTGCCGCCTGCACTCGTCGCCGACGCAGCTCCGGTGATCATTTGGTCCCGGGCGTGCGTCCAACATGCTCCCCACCGCGCGTAGAGCCTCCCTAGCGCCTCGCTACGCTCGTTTACGCACCGCAGCACCGATCCCGCGAACACCCGAACGCCAGCCGCCGCATTCGAGCACGCCGCCGTCGACTCCGGCGACCCCAGGCCCGGCTACTGCCACCAGCCGACGCCCTGGAACTCCAGCTACCTGTAGAGACCGACGGCGGTTGAAACCGTGGCCTGTACACGAAACCCGAGCAACTCCAGCGAGTTGCCGCCACGATTTTTGTCGCCGCCGGCTGAACTCCGGTGACGCCGACGTGGCGCACTTTTGTAGCCACTAATGACCCTGCTAATTACCCCCTGACCCACTTACATATTGGCCCCATGCCCTTAATTAACCACAGTTTATTTCCTGGTTAGTTTAAGTTAATCACAGTGGCCCCACGCGTCGGCGTTGACCTCGCTGACATGGCCGTTGACCTGGACCCACTAGTCAGCCTCTGTTCCTGCCCTGTTACACTGATGTGTGGACCACACACGTCAGGTTTGACCCGGACCAGCCCCTGTTGACCTGCTGACATCATAGTGATGCAATGCTGACGCAGTAAAGCATTTTCTGGATTTAAGTTTATTTATGAAATTCCAGAAAATAGTGCTAACTTCTAAAAATCATAGAAACTCAACCGTAGCTCAGAATGAAATAAGTTATATATGAAAAATTATCAGAAAAATCCAATCTATCCATATGTACTGGTTTCATGCATGTTTAAACAAGTTAACTTTCTGTTTAGTGCAAAACATGATAAAGCACTATTTAAGATCACAAATGAGTTTGAACTTTGAATCTTTGGCTCAAAATAGCTCAAACCCATCTGGTTGTAGTTGCATTAGCCCAACACACTCATTTTACCATGTCATGATCATGCATCATATTGTGCATTGCATTGATTGTGTATCTTTCTCTATTGCCGGTATTTGTCCCCTCTCGATAGACGTGGTTTTGACGATGAGATCGATGACACCGATGAAGAACTATACTATCTTCAGAAGTGCCAGGCAAGCAAAACCCCCTTGTTTATTCCGATACAATCCCACTCTCTCGCTCCTGCTCTCTTTTACAGCATTAGGACAACATCGATTCAACTGTTACATGCTGAGGTAGCTGAACCCCTTTTCGTCTGCATGACCTATCATTGCCATAGTAAATAGATGAAACCCACTAGCATGAGTAGGAGTTGTTTTAGCCCTGATGTGCCTACTCATTCATGCTTGTTTTTCGTGCCTGCTACTGCTTAGAGTTGAGTCGGGTCTGATTCATCGGGAACGAATTGGAATGGTGATGAACATGTCCTCATTGTGTGAGCTAAGTGTGTGAACACGATTTGGTAAAGGTAGCGGTGAGAGGCCATGTAGGAGTACATGGTGGGTTGTCTCATTGAAACCATCCTCAGGAACTGAGTTCTGTGTTTGTGGTCCGTGAACAGCTACTACCACACATTGGGATCCTTAATTGACTCTCTCGACTTATTAATAGCCTTGATCTCTGTCCAGGAGTTGCAACTAGTTTCTGGTGTTTGTAGGATATGTGTTGGAGGCCGTGCGTACCGCTGACCCTAGGGGTGGGCTATGATGCGGTAGATACACTGTGGCCCGGTGTCTTTGGGCGCCCGTTTGGTGTCTCGGGAACCTCGCAAACATCGTTTGGGGCTCTGGCGAAACCCAGCCGGATCTCCTCGCGGATGGAACCCGAATAGGCGATAAACACGGACTAGAGACTTGTGTGGTTAGTCGTCGTGGCCGACTCTCGCCAAAGCTTCCGCTTGAAGGTTGCCGAGATACACGACGTGTACATGGTGGTAAGTGGCGAGAGCGTGTGTGAAGAAGTACACCCCTGCAGGGTTATAAATGATCTACTCGAATAGCCATGTCCGTGGTAAAGGACTTCTGTGTTGCCTGTACAGTTCATAGACAAGTGGAAGTGGATAATCTAAAACTCGCAAGATAAGTGATACGCTCCGTCGTATCTACTTTTCCAAACACTTTTGTCCTTGTTTTGGACTCTAACTTGCATGAATGGAACTAACCCGGACTGACGCTTTTTTCAGCAGACTTTCCATGGTGTTATTTATGTGCAGAAACAAAAGTTCTCGGAATGACCTGAAACTCCATGGAACGTCTATTTGGAAATAATAAAAAATCTTTGCAAAAGATGAAGACCAAGGGGCCCACACCCTGTCCACGAGGGTGGGGGGCGCGCCCCCCTAGGGCATGCCCCCCTACCTCGTGGGCCCCCTGGAGCTCCTCCGACCTCAACTCCAACTCTATATATTTGCTTTCAGGGGGAAAAAAACCAGAGAGAAGAATTCATCGCGTTTTACGATACGGAGCTGCCGCCAAGCCCTAAAACCTCTCGGGAGGGCTGCTCTGGAGTCCGTTTGGGGCTCCGGAGAGGGGGATTCGTCGCCGTCGTCATCATCAACCATCCTCCATCACCAATTTCATGATGCTCACCGCCATGCGTGAGTAATTCCATCATAGGCTTGCTGGACGGTGATGGGTTGGATGAGATCTATCATGTAATCGAGTTAGTTTTGTTAGGGTTAGATCCCTAGTATCCACTATGTTCTGAGATTGATGTTGCTATGACTTCGCTATGCTTAATGCTTGTCACTAGGGCCCGAGTGCCATGATTTCAGATTTGAACCTATTATGTTTTCATGAATATACGTGAGTTCTTGATCCTATCTTGCAAGTCTATAGTCACCTACTATGTGTTATGATCCGGCAACCCCGAAGTGACAATAATCGGGACCACTCCTGGTGATGACCATAGTTTGAGGAGTTCATGTATTCACTATGTGCTAATGCTTTGTTACGGTACTCTATTAAAAGGAGGCCTTAATATCCCTTAGTTTCCATTAGGACCCGCTGCCACGGGAGGGTAGGACAAAAGATGTCATGCAAGTTCTTTTCCATAAGCACGTATGACTATATTTGGAATACATGCCTACATTACATTGATGAATTGGAGTTAGTTCTGTGTCACCCTATGTTATGATTGTTACATGATGAACCGCACTCGGCATAATTCTCCATCACCGATCCAATGCCTACAAGCTTTTCATATATTGTTCTTTGCTTACTTACTTTTCTGTTGCTACTGTTACAATCACTACAAAACACCAAAAATATTACTTTTGCTACTGTTACTTTTGTTACCGTTACCACTACTATCATATTACTCTGCTACTAAATACTTTGCTGCAGGTACTAAGTTATCCAGGTGTGGTTGAATTGACAACTCAACTGCTAATACTTGAGAATATTCTTTGGCTCCCCTTGTGTCGAATCAATAAATTTGGGTTGAATACTCTACTCTCGAAAACTGTTGCGATCCCCTATACTTGTGGGTTATCAAGAATACTTTCTGGCGCCATTGCCGGGGAGCATAGCTCTATTCTTTGAGTCACTTGGGATTTATATCTTCTGGTCACTATGAAGAACTTGAAAGACGCTAAGACAACAATTTATCCCTCAACTACGAGGGGAGGTAAGGAACTGCCATCTAGCTCTGCACTTGATTCACCTTCTGTTTTGAGTTAGCTTGCGACACATAAACCTGCTTCTGCTATTCGTTCTAATATGTCACATGTTATTGATGATGCCACTTCTGCTATGCATGATACTTATGATGAAACTACTTATATGCTTGATACTACTGTGCCCCTTAGTGAATTTCTTGATGAACAAATTGCTAGGTCTAGAGAGAAAGAAATTATTGAAACTGATTATATTGATGAAGGTGACGATGAAGACTTGCCTGTTATTCCTTAGGGTTATGTTTTTGATAAAGAAGCTTCTTTAGCTATTTTAGCTTGCAAAGATAGATATGAACTCAAGAGGTTATTAGCTAAATGGAATCAGCAATCTCTTAATGATAGAATGAAACCTGGCCCTGCTTTTGCTACTTCATCTATCTGTGTTACCAATAAGGATTATGAATTCTCTATTGATCCTGATATAATTACTTTGGTTGAATCTGATCCTTTTCATGGCTATGAAACTAAAACTGTTGGGGCACATCTTACTAAATTAAATGATATAGCCACCCTGTTCACTAATGATGAGAGATCTCGCTACTTTTATATCCTTAAATTATTTCCATTCTCATTAAAGGGTGATGCTAAGATATGGTTTAATTCTCTTGATCCTGGTTGTGTGAGTAGTCCTCAGGATATGATTTATTACTTCTCTGCTAAATATTTCCCTGATCATAAGAAACAAGCTGCTTTGAGGGAAATATACAATTTTGTGCAAATTGAAGAAGAGAGTCTCCCACAAGCTTGGGGGAGGCTTCTCAAGTTACTTAATGCTTTGCCTGATCATCCTCTCAAGAAAAATGAAATACTTGATATCTTTTATAATGGACTAACCGATGCTTCCAGAGATTGCCTGGATAGTTGTGCTGGTTCTGTTTTCAGGGAAAGAACACCGGATGAAGCTGAAATTCTATTAATAATATGTTGACAAATGAAAATAATTGGGCACTTCTTGAGCCAGCTCCTGAGCCAATTCCTGAGCCTATTCCTAAACCAACTCCGAAGAAAAGAGGTGATCTATTTCTCAGTCCTGAAGATATGCAAGAGGCAAAGAAATCTATGAAAGAAAAAGGTATAAAAGCTGAAGATGTTAAGAATTTACCTCCTATTGAAGAAATACATGGTCTTAATTTACCACCTGTTGAAGAAACATATGATCTTAATCCTTGACCTACTGAAGAACCTCATGGTCTTGATAACCCAACACAGGTAGTAAAGGTAAATTCTCTCTATAGATATGATAAAGCTGAAATCCCTCCTACTAAAATTGCTAGCCAATGCTTGGATGAGTTTGATAACTTTATGGTTAAGCAAGAAGATTTCAATGCTTATTTTGGTAGACAATTAAAACAAAATGCTTATATGATTGAACACTTGGGTGATTATATGGCTAATGTTAGAGGTGAACTTAAACTCATTACTAAACATGCTTCTATGGTTACCACTCAAGTAGAACAAGTACTTAAAGCTCAAAATGATTTTCTCAATGAAATGAATAGTAAGAAAAATGATTATGCTGTTAGAGTGGCTACTGGAACTGGTAGAATGACTCAGGAACCTTTGTATCCTGAAGGCCACCCTAAGAGAATTGAGCAAGATTCTCAGAAAATAATATTGATGCACCTAGTCCTTCTAAAAGGAAGAAAAAGAAAAATGATAGGACTTTGCATGCTTCTAGTGAACCTATTGTTGGAACCACACGAGAATCCAAATGATATTTCTATCTCTCGATGCTGAAACACAATCTGGTAATGAACATGAACCTAGTGAAAATATTAATGATGATGTTCATGATGATGCTCAACCTAGTAATGATAATGATGTAGAAATTGAACCTGCTGTTGATCTTGATAACCCACAATCAAAGAATCAACGTTATGATAAGAGAGACTTTGTTGCTAGGAAACATGGTCATGAAAGAGAACCATGGGTTCGTAAACCCATGCCTTTTCCTCCCAAACCATCCAAGAAAAAGGATGATGAGGATTTTGAGCGCTTTGCTGAAATGATTAGACCTATCTTTTTGCGTATGCGATTAGCTGATATGCTCAAAATGAATCCTTACGCTAAGTATATGAAAGATATTGTTACTAATAAAAGAAAGATACCGAAAGCTGAAATTTCCACCATGCTTGCTAATTATACTTTTAAGGGTGGAATACCAAAGAAACTTGGAGATCCAGGAGTACCTACTATACCATGGTCCATTAAAAGAAACTATGTTAAAACTGCTTTATGTGATCCTGGAGCCGGTGTTAGTGTTATGCCTCTCTCTTTATATCATAGACTTGATTTGAATAAGTTGACACCTACTGAAATATCTTTGCAAATGGCCGATAAATCAACTGCTATACCTGTCGGTATTTGTGAGGATGGGCCTGTTGTGGTTGCAAACGTTACTATTTTAACGGACTTTGTTATTCTTGATATTTCCGAGGACGATAGTATGTCTATTATTCTTGGAAGACCTTTTTTGAATACTGCAGGGGCTGTTATTGATTGCAACAAAGGCAATGTCACTTTTCATGTTAATGGTAATGAGCATACGGTACACTTTCCGAGGAAACAACCTCAAGTTCATAGTATCAACTCTATTGGAAAAATTCCATCAATTATATTTGGAGGTTTTGAATTTCCTCTTCCCTGTCAAGAAGAAATATGATATTCTTATTATTGGGGATGTGCATATCCCGTTGAGGTAACATAGTGTTATTCAAATTTCTCCTGTTCCATGTTATTCAGAATGAGTTTGTTAACAAGACTTGATCAACCTTGTTAGTGGATTCCTTTTGATGAGCATGAGATGGATGAAACTAGAAAGCACAACCTTCTGTACCCTCCTTCTACTTTCTGTTATTTAGTTGAAATAAAGTAAAAATAGTATTTTTCTGTCTGTTTTCTGATTTATCTGTGCAATATAAAAATACCCTAAAATAAAAGTTCTCCAAATGCCCTGAAAATGAAATATGATTTTTTTCTAGAATTTTTGAGAATATCTGGCACTGAGAACACATCAGGAGGGGCAAGCACCTGGCCACGAGGGTGGAGGGCGCGCCCTACCCCGAGGACGCGCCCCTGCCTCGTGGGCCCACGGTGGCCCTCCTCCACTTATTCCTGCACCCATACACTCCTTCTTCCTCCCACAAACACCAATATCCAGCTCAAGCACGAGTTCTAGCTCATTTTGCTGCGATTTTTGATCTCCTTGCTCAAAGCACCTCTCACAAAACTGCTTTGGGAGATTGTTCCTTGGTATGTGACTCCTCCATTGGTCCAATTAGTTTTTGTTCTAGTGCTTTATTCATTGCAAATTTGTGCTGCCTAGGGTGACCTTTTTCTTGAGCTGGCATGTCAAATTTATATGGTTCCAAGTAGTTCTAATGCATGATATAGTCTCTAGGCACTTATAGGAGTAGTTGCTATCAATTTTGTTGAGATTGGTTTACTTTTATTGGAAGTTACTAAAAATTTCAGAAATTTTTCAGAGGAAGAAATATGCTTAGGAAAATGTTCCAAGGTGGTTCTTCAAGGAAGCAAGGACCCAAGCTTGCAATGTGTGATGCTGACGAGGAGCCACCAAGGGACGCTCCAGTGCGGCTCTGTGAATGACCTTCAGAAAATTTTATGGATCGAGCGGGAATCAAGGAAGAATTTAACGCATATTTGTGTAACGCCGATCTTGTGAGCTTTGAGGCAGACAAATGCCGCCAGTACCACTATCTCACTAGTACATTTGTGAGGAGGTTTGAATTTTCATCTTCATGTAATTCTCCAACTGTCCTGTTTGATCTTTATGAAAAATCTTATACCATGGACTTAGAGGATTTTACTTCTTCTTGCAAACTTCCACAATGGGGTAGTGTTAGTGAACCCCGTAAATCTGAATTTAGAAACTTTCTTGCTGGTATAGCCGTGGGGGAATCTAGAGATATAGCACAAGCTACCATAGGGAGCATTCATTTCCCTGCTATACATTATTTTGCTCTCTTCGTAGGTAGGTGCATAAATGGTAAAGATGAAGCATGTCACATGTGTGTCCACGATCTCGATTTTTAGGAGTGCTGTGTTAGGAGACCAAACTTATAACTTGGGAGCCATTGTTGCACGTAGGTTGCATAATAATATATTTAATGGAGATTTCTTTGGTGGAATTTATGCAACCCACTTAGCTGATTTTCTTGGCGTGGACGTTCGTGAGGATGATATTGAGTTGCCTCCTACTTATTTAGACTATAATTATATGGTCTATCACCAGTTTGTCGAGAAGCATGAATCACCTCTCCGATATCGCTTAATATTTGGCAGACTTCATGCTTTCCGTATTACTCTCCCTGCTCCTGCCTTCTTTGATTATCAGGCAAAAGGAAGACATTTTATCACCAGAGAGGAGGCAGATGAGTATGAGAGGAGGGCAGAGGCAGCTCGCCGCCACGCTGCAGCTCAGGAAGCGATAATCAATGCATCTCAAGACGACCCAGCTACAACTACGGGTATCCGCCAGGCCATCCTTGGCAATGAACCAACTTAGGCCAAAAGCCTAAGCTTGGGGGAGTACGTATTTCTCACCGACATTACATTTATGTTCACACACTCATAGCTAGATGTCGGTGCTCATACTCTTTCACTGTAATATCCAAGCTAGTTTATTTTCCTTTTCTTGCTTTCTTCTTGTGTGTTTGATAAACCTTAAGAAAAAAAATTAGAGTAATTTTTTGTTAGTTTACTTTTCTTGCTGTAGTAGTAGTAATTAAAAAGAAAACCCAAAAAGAAAACCCGTTCTTCTTTTGTTTGTTGGGAGCTTTCCCGTGTAAATAGTTTTATTTCTTTTCTTTTCTTTGGGGGTCGATAGGAGAAGACCATGATTAAATTGTTGAAGTGGCTCTTATATGCATTATTGTTGATTTAACCAAGAGCCATTTCCTTGTCTTCTCCTATTTATTGAATGCTCGTAGATTCCAGCTTAGTCCAATGCATGTGCACTCTTATTATTATTCACTTCGTTCGGTCGTGCAAGTGAAAGGCAATTATGACGATATATGAGGGACTGACTGAGATGAGAAAAGATGGTATGAACTCGACCTCTCTTGTTTTTGTAAATATGATGAGTTCTTCGTTCCTGATTCAGCTTATTATGAATAAACATGTTTGCAATGACAATTAGAGATCATAGTTGCTTATGCCATGCTTGATTAGCTATGAGTTATAATGGTTTACCTTATGCGTGCCAACATGCTATTAAAATGGTTGTGATGTGGTATGATAGGGTGGTATCCTCCTTTGAATGATTTAAGTGACTTGACTTGGCACATGTTCACACATGTAGTTGAAACAAATCAACATAGCCTTCACGATATTTATGTCCATGGTGGATTATATCCTACTCATGCTCGTACTCAATGTTCATTAATTTTGATGCATGTTCATGACTGTTGGTCGCTAGTTTGTCGCTTCCCAGTCTTTTGCTAGCCTTCACTTGTACTAAGCGGGAATTCTGCTTGTGCATCCAATCCCTTAAACCCCAAAGTTATTCCATATGAGTCCACTATACCTTCCTATATGCGGTATTTACCTGCCGTTCCAAGTAAATTTGTATGTGCCAAACTCTAAACCTTCAAATAAACATTCTGTTTTGTATGCTCTAATAGCTCATGTATCAACTAGGGCTGCCCTTATCTTCCATGTTAGGCGGGTTATTCTCAAGAGGAGTGGACTCCGCTCCTCACTCACGAGAAAATGGCTGGTCACCGGGATGGCCAGTCCCATGCTTTATGCAAACTAAATCAAAATAATTGCAAACAAAATTCCCCCTGGGACTGTTGCTAGTTGGAGACACTCGTTGTTTCGAGCAAGTCATGGATTGATGCTTGTTGGTGGAGGGGGAGTATAAACTTTACCATTCTGTTTGGGAACCGCCTATAATGTGTGTAGCATGGAAGAGATCGCCATCTCCCGCTCAAAATATTATTTATCTCTATTTCAAAACCGAGCTCTGGCACCTCTACAAATCCCTGCTTCCCTCTGCGAAGGGCCTATCTATTTACTTTTATGTTGAGTCATCACCCTCTTATTAAAAGCACTAGTCGGAGAGCGCAATTGTCATCCGCATTCATTACTATTAATTTATATTGGGTATGACTGGATCTCTTTTACCATGAATTACAATGTCTAGTCAGTCCTTGATCTTTAAAGGTGCTCTGCATTTATGTTTCTTGGTCACAGAAAGGGCTAGCGAGATACCATCCTGTTATATCATATCATGATTGTTTTGAGAAAGTGTTGTCATCCGAGATTTATTATTATGGCTCGCTAGTTGATTATGCTATTGATATGAGTAAACATGAGACCTAAGAGTTATTGCAAATGTGGTTAGTCATAATCTTTGCTGAAAACTTGAATGCTGGTTTTACATATTTACAACAACAAGAGCAAACAAAGTTTGTAAAAGTTTTTCTTTATCACTTTCAGTTTACCAACTGAATTGATTGAAGACAAGCAAATGTTTAAGCTTGGGGGAGTTGATACGTCTCCATCGTATCTACTTTTCCAAACACTTTTGCCCTTGTTTTGGACTCTAACTTGCATGATTTGAATGGAACTAACCCGGACAGACGCTGTTTTCAGCAGACTTTCCATGGTGTTATTTACGTGTAGAAACAAAAGTTCTCGGAATGACCTGAAACTCCACGGAACGTCTATTTGGAAATAATAAAAAATCCTTGCAAAAATGAAGACCAGGGGGCCCACACCCTGTCCACGAGGGTGGGGGGCGCCGCCTAGGGCGCGCCCCCTACCTCGTGGGCCCCCTGGAGCTCCTCCGACCTCAACTCCAACTCTATATATTTGCTTTCGGGGAGAAAAAAACCAGAGAGAAGAATTCATCGCGTTTTACGATACGGAGCCGCCGCCAAGCCCTAAAACCTCTCGGGAGGGCTGATCTGGAGTCCGTTCGGGGCTCCGGAGAGGGGGATTCGTCGCCGTCGTCATCATCAACCATCCTCCATCACCAATTCCATGATGCTCACCGCCGTGCGTGAGTAATTCCATCGTAGGCTTGCTGGACGGTGATGGGTTGGATGAGATCTATCGTGTAATTGAGTTAGTTTTGTTAGGGTTTGATCCTTAGTATCCACTATGTTCTGAGATTGATGTTGCTATGACTTCGCTATGCTTAATGCTTGTCACTAGGGCCCGAGTGCCATGATTTCAGATCTGAACCTATTATGTTTTCATGAATATATGTGAGTTCTTGATCCTATCTTGCAAGTCTATAGTCACCTACTATGTGTTATGATCCGCAACCCCAAGTGACAATAATCGGGACCACTCCTGGTGATGACCATAGTTTGAGGAGTTCATGTATTCACTATGTGCTAATGCTTTGTTCCGGTACTCTATTAAAAGGAGGCCTTAATATCCATTAGTTTCCATTAGGACCCCGTTGCCACGGGAGGGTAGGACAAAAGATGTCATGCAAGTTCTTTTCCATAAGCACGTATGACTATATTCGAATACATGCCTACATTACATTGATGAATTGGAGCTAGTTCTGTGTCACCCTATGTTATGATTGTTACATGATGAACCGCATCCGGCATAATTTTCCATCACCGATCCAATGCCTACGAGCTTTTCATATATTGTTCTTCGCTTACTTACTTTTCCGTTGCTACTTTTACAATCACTACAAAACACCAAAAATATTACTTTTGCTACTGTTACTTTTGTTACCGTTACCACTACTATCATATTACTCTGCTACTAAATACTTTGCTGCAGATACTAAGTTATCCAGGTGTGGTTGAATTGACAACTCAACTGCTAATACTTGAGAATATTCTTTAGCTCCCCTTGCGTCGAATCAATAAATTTGGGTTGAATACTCTACCCTCGAAAACGGTTGCGATCCCCTATACTTGTGGGTTATCAATAAGCGTGAGTGCTATGGATGGCCTTCTCGTAGGGAGACGGGAGCGGATCCATAGTGGTGTATTGATATGGTGAATATGTGGACTCGTGTGCGCCACCTCAAAAGAGTTACTTGCAGTCATAGTTTAGGATAGCCACTGAGTCAAAGCTGGCTTGCTTCAGTCAAACTCAACCACCACCTCTGTTGATACTGATGCATATGTAGCTAGTTTTGATGTAAGTCTTGCTGGGTACATTTGTACTCATGTTTGCCTATTTTATGTTTTGCAGAGAGACGTCAGTCTCGCTAGTAGTTCAGCGAGGACTTCAACGTTTAGATTGTTACCTCAGCTATGATCTTGTACCCTTTGGAGTATCGTGTAGATAGTCGTGCTTCTCGGCCTTTTTCATTTGTAGATGTCTCTCTGAGACATGTTAAGCTTCCGCATGTGTTTTGACTTGTATGCTTTCAATGTTGGGTCATGAGACCCATGTTTGTAATATCTCGCTCCTCGGAGCCTAATGAATAAATACTTTGAGTCGTAGAGTCTTGTTGTGATGCCATGTTGTATTTACACATATCGAGCATATTTTGTGTATGATTGAAATGCTTGGTATGTGTTGGATCCGACAACCTAGTTGTTTATCCTTGGTAGGCTCTCTTATGGGGAAATGTAGTCTTATGCTTCCATGAGCCATAGTAGTCCGCTACAGCCCGGTTCACCTGAGTCCTGCTAGCCCAGCACTACTGCTCCGGAACACTTGACTGGCTGGCATGTGATTCACTTTGTTCCTGTGTCTATCCCATCGGGGAAATGTCACGCTGTAGCGACCCGACCTCAGACGGTCAAGCCTCTGTGTATCTGTGCCATCCTCGATCAAGATCTTTGGCACACAAGACATCAATGTATATATCAAAGTGCAATCACATGTATAAATAACGTAAAATGATATATACCTCATAATACTCAATGGAAACAATCAAGCGGGTGTGGAGTCCCATCAACGCCATCGGCGGGTTGAGTGTAGACCGTAACCACAGATCGTAACTCTTACTCGTCGAGGAAATATCTGCAACATGATACGTTGCAGCCGTGTAGGTCAAGACATTGAATGTACCGCAAGATCACAACATGAATAAACAGATGGTAAAACTATACTATATGCAATTTGGCTTTGTGGCTCATATTCGATTTTTGTTTGCGTAAAAGCTGATTTTATTTTCCCTACATCAAAGGAATAAATGAAGTCTGTACTATGGAGTTTTCTATCATGACATGGTTCCGCCAACCGATGCCTCATAGCCCAAAAATCATCATATGTTGCCCACAATTAAGTTATCAATCCGGTGTTGAGAGTTCGAGATAGATCCAAGTCCAGATGCTCAAATTGTCCGTAATCGGGGACACGGCTAATCGATTAGGTTTAAAACCCTCTGCAGAGGTTTGTACACTTTACACGCAAGATTCGATCCCTCTTTTACGTTCTCGCACTTCGTGGTGTTTGAGAACAAGACGACCAAACATGGTCTTCCGAAGAGTTCCTCGACCACCGTCCGGTACTCATCCCATCCTACCGTAGTTCTACATCTGCTAGTACCGTCCCAAAGAAGAGTCACCACTAAGGTCAACCAAGCCAGAGCCCATAATGACTTGCGGTTGCACATGTAAGCTTCATGGCATGAAGTATTCTTCCGTCTCTTTGAGTCTGGGTGAAGCTTTCCGCAAGATGTCATGGCGCTTCTCCATGCATCCCGGCCAACCACTGGGTTCTCCAGGGTGCCCGTCAACTGTCCTTCACCCAGTAGTGTGTATTGAATTCCTGCCTCGAGTCTTGAAGTCTTGAGGTCTTGAAGATGCAGTCCTTGCAGATTCCATCATGGAGTTGCCGTCATTGACGTAGAATCCTCCTTCTTCACACCACTCTCGTGCACTCATACCAAACCCCGTCTACTATAGCGTAGCATTAAAATAAAATATCGTCCGGGCTTGGTAACAGGTGATGGCTTCCTACCTCATGCATACTACTCAACTACAAGAATTTCAATATCACTACTGGAGGGGTGGTTGCAAAGATGTCACTAAATGCAATAAAATATAGGTATGAAAGCATGGTCAAAGTGAACTTGCACGGTTGACAATCTTCCAAAACTAGGGTTTCAGAGTAGCAATCTTAGCACTCAGGAAACTCTACCGAGGCAAACAATAACTATAATAAGCACATAGCATAACATCACTTAACACAATAACATAACAAAGTAACACACCAAAACCAACAAAGCAAAACCCAAAGGGAAAACTTAAAGAAAAACAACTCAAAGTTTTCCTACTTCAAATAACAACAAGAATAGATTTATATAACAAAATTTTTTCTAACATAACCTAATCATGGTTTTATGTTAACTTAACAGAAAAGGATGCATTAAGCAACTAGGAGCAAAAAGAATTAATTTAAAATCTAATATGAAACTCCTATTAGGCCTAATTCAATTTCTATTAAGGAAAATAAAATAAAACTTTTATTTATTATAAATAAAAGTTCATCCTATAAAGTGACAGAAACTATCCTAGAATAATCAATCACATGTTAAAAATAAATTTATTTACTAATTAAATTAATAGGAAAAGCAGTAGCTAGCTAATTAATTAGGATTAACAAGATTCTGCTTAAAACTAATTATTTATTAATCCTAAAATATCCAAATTAATTTCTATGGTTTGGCAATGTCAAAATAAAGTTGGGACAAAAAGAATCATCCAAAAATAATTTTTCTAACTCAAGTTATATCAGATTTACTATTCTGACTAAAACTAAATTAAAGCAATTTTAATTAATTTTAACATAGCTAAATATATATTCTACAGAAATTACACAAAATTTTCAATCCAACAAAAAAAGAATCATCTAAAAATAATAAACAGAATAAAAGATATCAATTTTTCAAAATGTAAACTATTCTCGCTAAAACAGAAAATCAAAATAAAAGAAAAAGGCCTAATGGGCCTATCTGTATACTCGAAGCGTCAAATAGTCTAAACGGGCCTCGGGTTAAAACTAAAACGGGCCGCTAAATACTAAAAACCCTAACTAATAAACCGGACGAATCGGCGGTTTTCTATAAAACTTACCCCTTCGGGGTTCTAATCCTAGCCGTCTATTTAGGATCGGACGGAGGAGTTTTCCTGGCTTACCGGAGTCCGGCGACGGCGGCGGGCGGTGAGAGGCCGAGGGTTCCGGCGTCGGGAGGTTCGGGAGTCGCCCGTGCGGAGTCGGGAGCTCGGTGAGGCTTCCGGTGGGGTCGGGGTGGTCGGGGTGGCCTAGGCGTCGATGGCGGCGACTTTGGCGGAGGAGGAGCTCGGGTCTCCGGTGAGCACGAACGGAGGGCGAGGTCCGCGAGGTCTCGGGGAATGGGGTGCGGAGGGTCGGCTTTTATAGCGAAGTGCGTCCTCGCTTGAAGTCGATCGAAGCGATCGGGATCCCGGATCGCCGGGATCCGGCGATCCATGGCGGCGATGAGACGTGGGGCGGGGAAGAAGATGGGCGGGCCCATGGTCGATGAGAGAGAGAGAGGCGAGGCGGCGGGTGGCCGCGTAGCGTTTTGGCGAGGGCGGTCGGCTGGTGGCTGGCCGATTGGCAGTGGGCTGGCTGGCGGCCAGCTCTTGTTGGTGGCACTGGGTGGCTCGGTGGCGCCGGGGTTTTCTAATTTTTTTGAATTTATTTTTTAATAAAACAAAAACAGATATAAAACATAATCTATAAATATTTTATATAGGGTATATATATACCAAAATGATCAGGGAATATTCCTATCATTTGAACATTTTTCCAAAGGCAAAATCCAAACTTTATAAAAATCCATTTTTTCAAATTCAAATAAAATTCAGATTTGAATCCAAAACTTTTGGCATTGTTTTCTTGACATATTTGGAGTGTCATGTTTGCTCCTCTCATACTTTTGATCAAGTATTTATCAGGTTTAGTTTTTGAAATGTTTCCCACTTGCCAAAGTTTTGAATTCAAATTCAAAACTCAAAATTTGAAAGAGGGTTTCAAGGCACTTTCAAATGACTTTCAACTTGATACTTTTAACTTCCAACTCATATTTCATATAATTGAAGAAGTCATTTTATCTTCCCTCATGAAAATCATTGAGTTGCATAAAGCTTTGAATTTGAAATATTCCCAAATGGAATTCAAATCTATTTCCAAAACCCTTTTCATTTCAACATGGATGAAGTCATGTCAACTTCACTCTAGGGTTTCTTTGTTGCAATGAACTTGAGCTCATTGGGATCCAAAAGGCAAAAGGGGAAAGTTTGGGAAAGTCATTTCATTCCTCTCATTCAACTTTCAAAAGTTTTCAAATTCCACTAAATTTCACTAAATCAATCAGACAAACAATCAGACAACAATCATAGTTATTTATTTAATATAACATTCCAAAATTTAGAATTTTGGGATGTTACACACGCGGTGACATCCGGAGTCCTGCCTAGCCTGCTACAGCCCGGTTCACCGGAGTCCTGTTAGCCCAGTGCTATAGCTCGAATTAGCACACTGCTGACCGACATGCTCGATGTCAATTCATGTATGCCTATCCCCGTAAGTTAGTGCCACTTTGGGCTCACGACTAGTCATGTCGGCCCGGGTTCTCTGTCATATGGATGGTAGCGACACTATCATATACGTGAGCCAAAAGGCGCAAACGATCTCGGGCCATGGTAAGGCGACACCCGTGGGAATACCGTGCGTGAGACCGCAAAGTGATATGAGGTGTTACCGGCTAGATCGACGTGACTTGGAATCGGGGTCCTGACAAATGCCGATTGCTCTTTTCAAGAAAAAATTATCTGCTGACCCGGACAAAATGATATGATCCGATTTATAAAGACTACATATTGGGATATTGGTTTCAGCCATGGTGATAAGTCCCGGTTTATTCATACTGATTAAGCCGGCCCTTGGGGGCTACAGATGCAAAGTTGATTACTAATTGAAGTCCCGGCTTAACTTGATAGTTTAAGCCGGCCCTTGGGGGCTACTAGTGATGATGTTCATCTATTTATGACTACTTGAAAGTCTACAATATATTCAATTATATCATATTCTATAGACTTGGCGGCTGATAGAGATATACTTATGAGGAGGAGTTGATTGAATTACCTCATAGCGCTCCTTCATCAAGTTGATCAAGCCGGCTTCAAAATCACGGCTGGTATATAAATGGTTTAAATAACCGGAATGGATTTCTTGAGCGCCAAACTGGGATAGCTTTCTAAGTCTACCTTCCATTTGCCTTTATCAACAGCAGAAAATTCTTCCCTGGCATTGTGCTTGGATAAGATAGTGGGGTTACCCGGCGCTGTATAACCAAACCCGGTGACGATGACATCATCAGCCTTCTCTTCAGTGGGTTTGATGGGACTTGGTAGTTTAAATGACTGGCTCAACATCCATATGATCTATGGTGACGTCATGCTCTTCTGGTGGCGGGTCATCAATGGTGGCCTCAGCAGTCAGATGAGAGGCCTCTAGCAATTGCTTTTCCGGCTCAGAAGGGTTGGAATCTTCAGCCGGCTTGTTCAGTTTCGCCTTCTTGCTAGGCTTGGTCATGCCACTAAAAATCAGAAACACAAAGATGTCAGCATATCAATCAAGCATGAATTTTTGAATGATGGAATACACCCTTACCCAGGCATAGTCTTGAAGGCTGAATTTGAGTCCCCTTTGAGTCGCCGGAGGAGGAATCAGATGTTCCCTGATAGTTTGAATTGGACGGGTTAAGAGGTTGTCGGAAAATACCCGCCTTGGGATAAGATAAGTCAGAAATATGAGTTTGCGAGGTGCTGGGGTGGTCGGTAAGCCGGAGGACAAAACTCCACCACCACTGTTCCGGGTTGTACGGCGAGCTTCATGTTGCTATTTCTTCAAATTAAAGTTGGGATCCAAGTGAGCTAAAGGGTGAGAAAATCTTACATTCCGGCTTGCTTGACGAGTTCTCTGTGTTGGTAGAGTTTCTGAGCCGGAGGAAAGAGTAATTACCTCTTCGTTATCTGCACGGCTGGCCTCCGCATCATCCTGATAATAGTCATTGTCAATAAGATGTATAAAAAACGAGCCAAGGGAATCAAGTTCTACCTCCGACTCATCATCATCATCTTTATCATCCAAATCGAATAATTCAGCAGTATTGGTCTTCTTCTTAGCAGGCTTTTTGATAGCCTTGCTCTTCGTCCAGATTTTCTTTGGTTTGTCGTGCAGCTTCTTGGTCCAAAAAGGTGAATCGGCCTGTAAACTTTGAATGAGTATGAACAGGCAGTACATATGAAAACATGATTCAAGGATGAACTTGATTCAAAGCTTAAAGCTGGTGGTTTATTCAGAACGCAGAAAGGATTTAATCCGACTTGACTGCAATCTTCCAAGCTCTCATTCAGCAGAGTTTTTGTCATATTATTGATGTCTTCCTCAGTCATTTCAATATGATAGTGGCGCTGAGGATCTATTAACTCACCAATGTACTTACACATTAAGCCAGGACGGCGGCTTAGAGGCAAGACTCTCCAGGCGACCCAGCATCGAACTAGATCAATGCTGGTCAAGCCGTTGGCCATCAAGGCTCGGATCTTTGCAAAAACCGGCACGTATTTCTTCCGCTCTACTGTGCTGATATGGTGTGGACGATGATGTCTGCTACTAAGCCGGCTGGCGCGATAACCCGACAAGGGATTTTCCCCTTCTGGCGAAGTATCTTGGCAATGAAACCAAGTCTGGTTCTAGTCTTTGGGGTGACTGGCAAGAGTGGCAGCTGGGAAGGTGGCTTCTTTCTAGCGCTGTATAGATATGCCGCCTAGCTCTAGGCTAGGCCCGTCTGTGAACTCATTCTGCCGGTTTAAGTAGTAGAACTCCTTGAATAGTTCTACGATGGGCTCCTATTGAAGGCACACCTCGCAGAATACTTGGAAGTTGCAGATGTTTGAAACGGAGTTTGGTCCGGTATATTGTGGATGGAGCTTGAAGAAATGCAGCACATCGCAGAAGAATTTTGAGCCGGGAGGGCTGAAGCTCCGGTTTATGTGATCAGTAAAAACAACTACTTCGCCGTCCTTGGGCTCGGGACGAGTTTCATTGCCTGGAACCCTCCAATGGATGACTTCTTTTTTGGCTAAGATACAAGTCTGAACATATTCTTTCAAGTCTTCCTCGATGACCCGGGAAACGACCCAGTTGCAGGCGGTGACAGTCTTGACCATTTTTGAGAAAAAAGGCCTACAAGACAGAAACATTACCGGCTTAAGATCATGCTATTAAACCGGACCATTGATTCAAAGGTAAAATGGTATAAACGGTTAACAGATTAAGCCAGAGGATGAACATTGAAGTACTCAGATATTCATATTGGCGGCTTAATAAGGGACTAATGATACCCACCGGGTTAAGGATTCTGCTGTTAAGCCGGACAAAGTTGAAATGTCAAGTATATTATGTAGAACCAAATTATAAGGATGAATAAGCAAGCATGGTTAAACCGGAGAAACATTGCTGGGTCACGCAAGTTATGAAGCGTATGGTGGTGGTTTAAACAAAGCCTAGTGTTATATGATGGATCACGGTTTACGGTATAAGCCGCCATGGCAGTTCTTCAAATCTATCAGTGAAATATTTATGAAGTGTTGGACAAACATATTTTGCAAGCTGGAGCAATAATTTTGGATCTACCACAGTTCAGAAAAAGCAGTAAAATTCTAAACCTAAGGTGGCGCGAGTAAAAAAGTTTGGGTGCTCTGATGAGATCTTCTATGGAGAGATGCTATTCTGATGATAAAAATGAATGCTAAAACTACTTCCGCACAAGGTTTATGACTTATACAGATTAAAAGCTATTTGAGTTGAAGGAAATAACGAAGAACGACAAGAACACCGACGAACTACCCAAACCCTAATGTAGATCTGAGATAAAAGGAGAGATGCACTTACAGGTGATGAGGAGAAGTGGTGGCGCGCCAGAGTTCTCTGGTCTGGTTAGGTCGATGCAATGGCCTGAGTTGGTGCAGCGGTCGGAGGTGCGGAGCTCAGGCGACAAAGGAGACGCGAGAGGAAGACGAAGGCAAGGAGGCAGGGGGAAATGATAAAGACCCCCGTCTCTATTTATAAGAGGGCTGATAAAAGGCATGCGCGGGAATTGAGGACGCTGAAATCATCATGTGGCTATACGAGCGCCATGATTTTCGGGATGGTCATTAAGATAAGGATCAATTAAGATGTGCCGGGCCGCGTGCAAAATTAATGCGAAATGGCGTCATGGCGGTTTAAGAAGATTCTGTGAGCTGACGTCACGGCGGGTTACAACAATGTTTATCAAACAAGCGATGCAAGATTTTGACAAGTCAAGATTTATATGAACAAGTTCAAATCAACTTGGGGCCTAATGTTGGGGATATAACTACTGGGTATGAACCGCCCAGGAGGGGCCGGGTCATACCACTGGTGACTTTTGAATAAAGATGGCAGCTCATACAAGCCCATTGATGGCCCAAGACTCAGAGGCGACTTAAGGCCCAAGAGGATGAACCGCCATATGTATGACTTGTATTGTGAGGCAAGCTTAGTTAGTCACCGAGCCGGACACGTTGTGTATGAGCTGGCCGGGACTCTGTAGGTCGCCAGGCATCGACCTGTGTATATAAAGGGGTGACCCATCGACGACTTAAGGGCAAGAAACAAGAGATCGAGAACTAGGTCAAGCGTATTCGCTCCCTGGTAATCGAAACCCAAGCAATACCACCTCAAACTGGATTAGGCCTTTATCTTCACCACAAGGGGCCGAACCAGTATAAACTCGCTGTCCTTTGTCCCGATTAACCCCTTTAAGCTAACCAAGTTGCGATGGCTCCACGACTAAGTCCTTCCGCTAGGACATCTGCTGTGTCGATTCTACAACACATGTGCTATTGTTGCAAATCTTCTGATTCTCGCTATATATACTTCTTATGTTTTCTGAATAGGGTGCATATACATATTTTGTTGTTCAGGCCATACCTGGCCAAACGGGCCGGCACGACATGGCTCGGCCTGCGGTAAACGTGCCTCGCATGACACGTCCTGCGACGACACGACTAATACCGGGCTGTGTCGTGCCGGCCCATGGGCAGGAGGTCGTAGCCCAGGCACGGTCCAGCTAGTAATCAAGTTGGCCCACTAGCACGCCAGGCCCGCTAGTTCGTTTGCTATTTGACGCACTGGGCGTTTTTAGCCTATTTTTACATGTTGGGCCATATAGATATGTATCTAAAAAACGTAATCGGGTCGTGCAGTGCTGGCCCACGTGCTCAGGCTAGCATCCCAAGCAAGGCTCAGGGCATGCGCGTGCCGGTCCCAGCCCGTTTATCCCATGCCGCGCCTGGCCCATGGCGGGCCGTGCCGGCGTGCTCATGAGTGGGCCTGGTTAGCCCGACCCATTTGGCCAGCTATAGTTTAGGCATGGTCATCAATCTACTATGAGCATGTTTGGTTGCTTGTATCTTTTTTTCTCCTTGCATATGTGTCTCGCGTGGGACATTCAAATACTTGTGTTGATGTACTGCATGATATTTGGTTGCGTAAATTTGGCCAGGTCTGCTTACTTTGTATCCCATGTGATGATCTTATCATATATACCTTACATATGATCAGAATAATCACACAAGTAAAACAGTGTTACAATCATCTCACACGGCCCAAACTAAACAAGAGACTTGTCTGCTTCAACATTGCTTTTCTATTTGAGCACAAACTTGGAATAAGCATATTGTGCCTTCTATCTACTCTTAGACCCTTTGAATAAGTTGACTGTGTAACAAGGCACTTATTCTTGGTTGTTTGTCACGAACTGTAAACCCCTAGAACCTTCCCTCTCTACACCACATACCACTTCACCTAGCATTGAAAAAAGAGTAACAATCCAAGTAACAAGCAAAGGAATACACTACACATGGAACAAAAAAACTTATGCATGCACCATCAAATACCCAAAAGGCAAAACAACTTCATCCTAACTACTATTGTGTCATCTTACCACCACATCCAAAAAGAGGGTGTAACTATTGGAAATATGCCCTAGAGGCAACAATATTTGTATTATTATATTCCCATATTCACAATTAAGAGTTTATATTTCATGCTATAACTGCTATGATCCTAGAATATATGATTCAGTGGAAAACTCATATGCACGTGTGGAATGATAAATGGTTAAATAAAAGGATGCTAGTCTTGCCTCTGGGACTAACTCAAGTGTTGTGGGTGATCACGTTTTCCGGATCTTAGGATAGCATTAAGTGTAACTATAGTCCTAAAACAACATTGAGATTATTACGTTGAAAAAACGATAATATTGAATCGACCCAAACTAGTTTGTTTCTAATTGAATTAATATCGTCTGTATTCAATTGTAATAACACGGAGTGTGTGACGCCCGGATAATTAAGCTACAGTAACTCTCTACTAATGATGCCATGGCACCATGATCACTCTTGATAAGCTCGCGTTGATTCGAACCCCGTTCAAATTCAAATTTAAAAACAAGTCAAACTATAAAAGTTTTCAAATGTCAAAACTAAAGTGTTCACGGTGTGAAAAATAATCCCTCGATATTTACCATGTTGAAACCCATATTTTAAAAGGTTTTTAAATGACCTTAAATGTTCTAAACAGTAGCAAAAACAACTATTTAAATGCCTTTGGTATTTTATAAAATACTAAACTATTTTATGTCAGGATAAAACTTTTTATACTTGTGGATTGTTCTGAAACATTATTTTAGGGGTTATAGTCATATTTTACTAAACTAAAATTAGCGTGTAACTAAAATAAAATAGAAAAGAAATATAACAAAAAGTAAAACTAAAACAAAAAAACCAAACCCTCCCCGGGGACCAACCGGCCCAGCAGGCCACTGGGCTAGCAAGGCTGGCCCAGCCGGCTCACCCCAATCCCCCATATCCCCCCTGTCGGTGGAAAACCTAGATCGAACCCCCCCACTCACCCACTCCCTCCCCACGATTTCCTTCCTCTCACCTCTGCCTCTGCCCCCTATCTAGATCAGGGCGCGTCCCCGGCGCCACCATGCCATCGCCCCGGACCGCCATCGCCTCCTCGCCCTCCTCTCCCTCACGCGACACCCACCTGAAGCCGCGACCACGCCTCATCGCTGCCCCGACCCCATCGCCTCGCAGATGACGCCTGGAGCCCGTGCCGCCGCCCGAGGACCTCGCCGGCTGCCTCCTCCTCCTCGCCGGTCTGCCTCCTCCACGACGCGTCGTCTCCGTCGACCTCCTCAACCCCCATTGCCCCAAACCCTACACCCGCTGTGAGGCCCTCGGCCTCTTCTTCTCTCCCCACTCGTGGTCTCACTGTGTGCGCGACGCGCCCGCGCACCCATCGCCGTGTTCGCCTGGCCCAGTGCTCGCGCTCACCGCGACCTCGCCCCGCCCGGCGTGCCTATGCACGCGCACCAGGCAGCGCCCTACCCAGCTGCACCTGCGGGCTGCCCCTCGCTGCCCTCGATCCCGCCGTGCCGCCTGCGCCCATGGCGCCCGCTCGGCCTTGGCCTCCTGCGACCGCACGCCGACCGCGCCCAACCCTCATCGCTGGCCCCAGGCGCGCTCGCCCTCGCCTCTCATGGCGTCAGGTGCGAGCACCCGCGCCAGTAAGCCCATCGCCCGCTTTCCCCTCGCCCGTTCGGGCGCCGCCCGTTGGCCCGACCCGCTATGGCCTCTGGGCCACTACCAAACGGGGCCCGCGCCCTGGAACGTTTAAAAAAAGAGATTAAAATGAATAAATAAATAGTAATAAAAGTAAAATTTAGTTAATTAATTAATTTGTTAACTAAATTAATTAACTTAATTAATTGTGTTTAATTAACCTAATCAATTAACTAAACTAATTAAACATGTTTAGTTGGGCTTAGTCTATGACAGGTGGGTCCCACTGGACCCACATGCCAGGTTTGACTTTGGTCAGCTGGATTTGACCGGCTGATGTCATGGTGATGTCATGCTGACATCATCTTTCACTGTTCTGGGTAATGTTGAATTAAATTAATTAAATAAATTCTAAAAATGATTAAAATCTTTTAAAAATTAATATAAAATAAATCATAGCTCGGATGGAAAAACTTTGTACATGAAAGTTGCTCAGAACAACGAGACAAATCCGAATAAGCAGTCCGTTTGTCAGTCACATGTCCCTAGCATATCAAACCTGCAACTTTCCCCCTCCGGCCTGTCTAACAGAAAAAGCGAAACACCGGGAATACTTTCCCGGATGTTTGCCCCCCTTCACCAGTATCACTTACTACCGCGTTAGGTCACCTCTAGCATCGCGCATTGCCATGTTATACTTTGATTGCTCTGGTATTTATTGTGTTCCCCCTTTGTTACTTCTTTCCGGTAGACCCCGAGACTGCCGGCGACCCCCAGTTCGACTACGGTGTTGACGACACGTCCTCCTTGCCAGAGCAACCAGGCAAGCCCCCCTTGATCACCAGATATCGCCTATTCTTCTCTATACTGCTTGCATTAGAGTAGTGTAGCATGTTACTGTTTTCCGTTAATCCTATCCTGATGCATAGCCTGTCCTTGCTACTACTGTTGTTACCTTTACCTGCATTCCTACATCCTTAGTATAGGATGCTAGTATTCCATCTGTGGCCCTACATTCTTGTCCGTCTGCCTTGCTATACTATCGGGCCGTGATCACTCGGGAGGTGATCACGGGTATATACATTATACTTTACATGATAACTGTGGTGACTAAAGTCGGGTCGGCTCGTAGGAGTACCCGCGAGTGGATCTTGTGGCGGAGCCACAGGGCAGGTTGAGACCGCCTAGGTGAGAGGTGGGCCTGGCCCTGGTCGGTGTCCGCAGTTACATCATTAACACGCTTAACGAGATCTTGGTATTTGATCTGAGTCTGGCCATTTGGTCTATACGCACTAACCAACTACGTGGGAAAGATATGGGCACTCGGCGTCGTGGTATCACCCGAAGCCTTCGTGACGTCGTCGGCCGGTAGCGCCCGGATTGGACTGGAATGCCTGCTAGGCTAGGTCTGCTTTCGGCCGCGTACGCAACGTGCAGGTGTGCTACGGGCGATGGGCCCAGACCCCTATGCGCTTAGGTTTAGGCCGGCGTGCTGACCTCTCTGTTGGCCTAGGTGGGGCTGCGCGTTGGAAATATGCCCTAGAGGCAATAATAAAATGGTTATTATTATATTTCCATGTTCATGATAATTGTCTATTGTTCATGCTATAATTGTATTAACTGGAAACCGTAATACATGTGTGAATACATAGACCACAACATGTCCCTAGTGAGCCTCTAGTTGACTAGCTCGTTGATCAATAGATGGTTATGGTTTCCTAACCATGGACATTCGATGTCATTGATAACGGGATCACGTCATTAGGGGAATGATGTGATGGACAAGACCCAATCCTAAGCATAGCACAAGATCGTGTAGTTCGTTTGCTAAGAGTTTTTCGAATGTCAAGTATCATTTCCTTAGACCATGAGATTGTGAAACTCCCGGATACCGTAGGAATGCTTTGGGTGTACCAAAAGTCACAACGTAACTGGGTGGCTATAAAGGTGCACTACAGGTATCTCCGAAAGTGTCTGTTGGGTGGGCACGAATCGAGACTGGGATTTGTCACTCCAATGATGGAGAGGTATCTCTGGGCCCACTCGGTAATGCATCATCATAATGAGCTCAATGTGACTAAGTAGTTAGTCACGGGATCATGCATTACGGAACGAGTAAAGTGACTTGCGATAGCGAGATTGAACGAGGTATTGGGATACCGACGATCGAATCTCGGGCAAGTAACGTACCGATTGACAAAGGGAATTGTATACAGGATTGCTTGAATCCTTGACATCGTGGTTCATCCGATGAGATCATCGTGGAACATGTGGGCGCCAACATGGGTATCCAGATCCCGCTGTTGGTTATTGGCCAGAGAGCTGTCTCGGTCATGTCTGCATGATTCCGGAACCCGTAGGGTCTACACACTTAAGGTTCGGTGACGCTAGAGTTGTTATGGGAATTAGTGTGCAGTTACCGAATGTTGTTCGGAGTCCCGGATGAGATACCGTACGTCACGAGGAGTTCTGGAATGGTCCGGAGGTAAAGATTTATATATGGGAAGTCCTATTTTGGCCACCGGAAAATGTTCCGAATTTTTCGGTATTGTACCGGGAAGGTTCTAGAAGGTTCCGGAGTGGGGCCCACCTGCATGGGGGGACCCACATGAACGTGGGTAGTGGGGGCAAGGCCCAACACCCCTGGTCAAGGCGCACCGAGATCCCCCCTTAGAAGGAATAAGATCATATCCCGACGGGATAAGATCAAGATCCCTAAAAGGGGGATAACAATCGGTGGGGAAGGAAATGATGGGATTTCTTTCCTCCCACCTTTGCCAACGCCCCAATGGACTTGGAGGGCAAGAAACCAGCCCCCTCCACCCCTATATATAGTGGGGAGGCGCATGGGAGCTTCACGCTTCCCCTGGCGCAGCCCTCTCCCTCCCCAACACCTCCTCCTCCGTAGTAGTGCTTGGCGAAGCTCTGCCGGAGAACTGCAAGCTCCAACACCACGCCGTCGTGCTGCCGGAGCTCTCCCTCAACTTCTCCTCTCCCCTTGCCGGATCAAGAAGGAGGAGACGTCCCCGGGCTGTACGTGTGTTGAACGCGGAGGCACCGTTGTTCGGTGCTTAGATCGGATTCGGCCGCAATCTGAATGACTCCACCGACCTTCTTCTTGCAACGCTTCCGCATCGCGATCTTCAAGAGTATGAAGATGCACTCCCCTCTCTCTCGTTGCTAGTATCTCCATAGATTGATCTTGGTGATGCGTAGAAATTTTTGAATTTCTGCTACGTTCCCCAACAGTGGCATCATGAGCTAGGTCTATTGCGTAGATTCTATGCACGAGTAGAACACAAGTACTTGTGGGCATTGGTTTGTTCAATATGCTTACCGTTACTAGTCTTATCTTGATTTGGCGGCATCGTGGGATGAAGCGGCCCGGACCGACCTTACACGTACGCTTACGTGAGACAGGTTCCACCGACTTACATGCACTAGTTGCATAAACGTGGCTAGCGGGTGCCAGTCTCTCCCACTTTAGTCGGATCAGATTCGATGAAAAGGGTCCTTATGATGGGTAAATAGCAATTGGCATATCACGTTATGGTTTTGGCGTAGGTAAGAAACGTTCTTGCTAGAAACCTATAGTAGCCACGTAAAAACTTGCAACAACAATTAGAGGACGTCTAACTTGTTTTTGCAGCATTTGCCGTGTGATGTGATATGGCCAAAAAGGATGTGATGAATGAAATATATGTGATGTATGAGATTGATCATGTTCTTGTAATAGGAATCACGACTTGCATGTCGATGAGTATGACACCCGACAGATCATGGTGTCATGCCGGTGACGATGATGATCATGGCGCCACGAAGATGGAGATCATGGTGTCATGCCGGTGACGATGATGATCATGGCGCCCCGAAGATGGAGATCAAAAGGAGCAAAATGATATTGGCCATCTCATGTCACTATTTGATTGCATGTGATGTTTATCATGTTTTTGCATTTTATTTGCTTAGAACGACGGTAGTAAATAAGATGATCCCTCACTCAAATTTCAAGCAAGTGTTCCCCCTAACTGTGCACCGTTGCGAAGGTTCGTTGTTTCGAAGCACCACGTGATGATCGGGTGTGATAGATTCTAACGTTCGCATACAACGGGTGTACGCCAGATTTACACACGCGAAACATTTAGGTTGACTTGACGAGCCTAGCATGTACAGACATGGCCTCGGAACACAAGAGACCGAAAGGTCGAGCATGAGTCGTATAGTAGATACGATCAACATGAAGATGTTCACCGATGATGACTAGTCCGTCTCACGTGATGATCGGACACGGCCTAGTTGACTCGGATCATGTATCACTTAGATGACTAGAGGGATGTCTATCGAGTGGGAGTTCATCAAATAATTTGATTAGATGAACTTAATTATCCCTGAACATAGTCAAAAGGTCATTGCAAATTATGTCGTAGCTCGCGTTTTAGTTCTCTTGTTTTAGATATGTTCCTAGAGAAAATTTTGTTGAAAGTTGATAGTAGCAATTATGCGGACTGGGTCCGTAAACTGAGGATTGTCCTCATTGCTGCGCAGAAGGCTTATGTCCTTAATGCACCGCTCGGTGTGCTGAACCTCAAACGTTATTTGTGGATGTTGCGAACATCTGACATACACGTTTTGATGACTACGTGATAGTTCAGTAATGTTAAACGGTTTAGAATTGAGGCAATCAAGACGTTTTTGAAACGTCACAGAACATATGAGATGTTCCGAGGGCTGAAATTGGGATTTCAGGCTCGTGCCCACGTCAAGAGGTATAAGACCTCCGACGAGTTTCTTAGCCTACAAACTAAGGGAGAAAAGCTCAATCGTTGAGCTTGTACTCAGATTGTCTGGGTACAACAATCACTTGAATCGAGTGGGAATTAATCTTCCAGATGAGATAGTGATGTTTCTCCAAAGTCATTGCCACCAAGCTGCTAGAGCTTCGTGATGAACTATAACATATCAGGGATGGATATGATGATCCTTGAAATATTCGCGATGTTTGACGCCGCGAAAGTAGAAATCAAGAAGGAGCATCAATTGTTGATGGTTAGTGAAACCACTAGTTTCATGAAAGGGCAAGGGCAAGAAGGGATACTTCATGAAACGGCAAATCAGTTGCTGCTCTAGTGAAGAAACCCAGGGTTGAACCCAAACCCGAGACTAAGTGCTTCTGTAATGAGGGGAACGGTCACTGAAGCAGAACTACCCTAGATACTTGGTAGATAAGAAGGCTGGCAAGGTCGACAGAAGTATATTGGATATACATTATATTAATGTGTACTTTACTAGTACTCCTAGTAGCACCAGGGTATTAGATACCGGTTCGGTTGCTAAGTGTTAGTAACTCGAAATAAAAGCTGCGGAATAAACAGAGACTAGTTAAAGGTGAGATGACGATATGTGTTGGAAGTGTTTTCAAGGTTGATGTGATCAAGCATCGCATACTCCCTCTACCATCGAGATTGGTATTAAACCTAAATAATTGTTATTTACGTTGAGCATAGACATGATTGGATTATGTTTATTGCAATATGGTTATTCATTTAAGGAGAATAATGGTTACTCTGTTTATTTGAATAATACTTTCAACGGTCTTGCACCTAAAATGAATGGTTTATTGAATCTCGATCGTAGTGATACACATGTTCGTGCCAAAAGATATAAGATAGTAATGATAGTACCACATACTTGTGGCACCGCCATAAGTCATATTGGTATAAAAGCATGAAGAAGCTCCATATTGATGGATCTTTGGACTCACTCGTTTTTGAAAAGATTGAGACATGCGAACCACGTCTATTGGTATATACGCATGAAGAAACTCCATGCAGATGGATCGTTTGGACTCACTTGTTTTTGAATCACTTCAGACATGCAAATCATACCACATGGGTAAGATGACTGAAAGGCCTTGTTTTCAGTGAGATGGAACAAGAGAGCAACTTGTTGGAAGTAATACATTTGATGTGTGCAATCCAATGAGTCTTTGAGGCACGATGAATATCGTTATGCTCTTACTTCACGATGATTTGAGTAGATTCTTAGTATATTTACTTGATGAAACACAAATCTAAATTATTGAAAGGTTCAAGTAATTTCAGAGTGAAGTTGAAGATCGTCGTGACAAGAGGATAAAATGTCTATGATATGATCATAGAAATAAATATCTGAGTTACGAGTTTAGCACACAATTAAGACATTGTGGAAATTGTTTCACAACTAATACCGCCTGGAACACCATAGTGTGATGGTGTGTCCGAACATAAATCGCACCCTATTGGATATGGTGCATACCATGATGTCTCTTATCAAATTAACACTATCGTTTATAGGTTAGGCATTAGAGACAACCGCATTCACTTTAATAGGGCACCACACAATTCCATTGAGATGACACCGTATGAACTGTGGTTTAGAGAAACCTAAGCTGTCATTTCTTAAAAGGTTTGGGGCTGCGACGCTTATGTGAAAAAGGTATTAGCCTGATAAGCTCGAACCCAAAGCGGATAAATGCATCTTCATAGGACACCCAAAACAGTTGGGTATACCTCCTATTTTAGATCCGGAAGCAAAAGTGATTGTTTCTAAAAATGGGTCCTTTCTCGAGGAAAAGTTTCTCTCGAAAGAATTGAGTGGGAGGATGGTGGAGACTTTATGACGTTATTAAACCGTCACTTCAACTAGTGTGTAGCAGGGCACATGAAGTTGTTCCTGTAGCGCCTACACCAATTGAAGTGGAAGTTGATGATATTGATCATTAAACTTCGGATCAAGTCACTACTAAAACTCGTAGGTCGACAAGGATACGTACTACTCCTTAGTGGTACATAATCATGTCTTGGAGGTCATGTTGCTAGACAACAATGAACCTACGAGCTATGGAGAAGCGATGGTGGGCCCGGATTCCGACGAATGGTCGAGGCCATAAAATACGAGAGAGGATCCATGTATGAAAACAAAGTATAGACTTTGGAAGAACTACTTGATGGTCGTAAGGTTGTCCGGTACAGATGGATTTTAAAAGGAAGACGGACAATGATGGTAAGTATCACCATTAAGAAAGCTTGACTTGTTGTTAAGGTGTTTTCCAACAAGTTCAAGGAGTTAACTACGATGAGCTTTCTCATTCGTAGAGATGCTAAGAGTCTGTTGGAATTATATTAGCAGTTACTGCATTATTTATGAAATCTTGCAGATAGGATGTCAAAACATTGTTTCCTCGATGATTTTTTTGAGGAAAGGTTGTATGTGATACAACCAGAAGGTTTTGACAATCCTAAAAGATGGTAACAAGTATGCAAAGCTCCAGCAATCCTTCTAAGGACTGGAGTAAGCATCTCGGAGTTGGAATATATGCTTTGATGAGATGATCAAAGATTTTGGGTTTATACAAAGTTTATGAGAAACTTGTATTTCCAAAGAAGTGAGTGGGAGCACTATAGAATTTCTGATGAGTATATGTTGTTGACATATTGTTGATCGTAAATGATGTAGAGTTTCTAGAAAGCATATAGGGTTATTTGAAAAGTGTTTTTCAATGGAAAACCTGGATTAAGCTACTTGAACATTGAGCATCAAGATCTATAAGGATAGATCAAAATCGCTTAATAGTACTTTCAAACGAACACGTACTGTGACAAGATTTTGAAGGAGTTCAAAATAGATCAGCAAAGAAGGAGTTCTTGGCTGTGTTAGTATTGAGTAAGACTCAAGACCTGACCACGGTAGAAGAGAGAGAAAGGACGAAGGTCGTCCCCTATGCTTTAGATGTAGGCTCTAAAGTATGCTATGATGTGTACCGCACCTGAAGTGTGCCTTGCCATGAGTCAATTAAGGGGTACAAGTGTGATCCAGGAATGGATCACATGACAGTGGTCAAACTTATCCTTAGGAACTAGTTGACTAAGGAATTTTTTCGATTATGGAGGTGGTAAAAGAGTTCGTCGTAAAGGGTTACGTCGATGCAAGCTTTGACACAAATCCGGATAACTCTGAGTAGTAAACCGGATTCGTATAGTAGAGCAGTTGTTTGGAATAGCTCCAAGTAGCGCGTGGAAGCTACATCTACAAGATGACATAGAGATTTGTAAAGCACACACGGATCTGAAAGGTTCAGACCTGTTGACTAATAAACCTCTCTCACAAGCGAGATATGATCAAACACCATGGGTGTTGGATTCATTACAATCACATAATGATGTGAACTATATTATTGACTCTAGTGCAAGTGGGAGACTGTTGGAAATATGCCCTAGAGCAATAATAAAATGGTTATTATTATAGTTCCATGTTCATGATAATTGTCTATTGTTCATGCTGTAATTGTATTAACTGGAAACCGTAATACATGTGTGAATACATAGACCACAACATGTCCCTAGTGAGCCTCTAGTTGACTAGCTCGTTGATCAATAGATGGTTATGGTTTCCTAGCCATGGACATTCGATGTCATTGATAACGGGATCACATCATTAGGGGAATGATGTGATGGACAAGACCCAATCCTAAGCATAGCACAAGATCGTGTAGTTCGTTTGCTAAGAGTTTTTCGAATGTCAAGTATCATTTCCTTAGACCAAGAGATTGTGCAACTCCCGGATACCGTAGGAATGCTTTGGGTGTACCAAACGTCATAACGTAACTGGGTGGCTATAAAGGTGCACTGCAGGTATCTCCGAAAGTGTCTGTTGGGTTGGCACGAATCGAGACTGGGATTTGTCACTCCAATGAAGGAGAGGTATCTCTGGGCCCACTCGGTAATGCATCATCATAATGAGCTCAATGTGACTAAGTAGTTAGTCACGGGATCATGCATTACGGAACGAGTAAAGTGACTTGCCGGTAACGAGATTGAACGAGGTATTGGGATACCGACGATCGAATCTCGGGCAAGTAACGTACCGATTGACAAAGGGAATTGTATACAGGATTGCTTGAATCCTTGACATCGTGGTTCATCCGATGAGATCATCGTGGAACATGTGGGTGCCAACATGAGTATCCAGATCCCGCTGTTGGTTATTGGCCAGAGAGCTGTCTCGGTCATGTCTGCATGATTCCGGAACCCGTAGGGTCTACACACTTAAGGTTCGGTGACGCTAGAGTTGTTATGGGCCTTAGTGTGCAGTTACCGAATGTTGTTCGGAGTCCCGGATGAGATACCGGACGTCACGAGGAGTTCTGGAATGGTCCGGAGGTAAAGATTTATATATGGGAAGTCCTATTTTGGCCACCGGAAAATGTTTGGAATTTTTCGGTATTGTACCGGGAAGGTTCTAGAAGGTTCCGGAGTGGGGACCACCTGCATGGGGGGACCCACATGAACGTGGGTAGTGGGGGCAAGGCCCAACACCCCTGGTCAAGGCGCACCGAGATCCCCCCTTAGAAGGAATAAGATCATATCCCGACGGGATAAGATCAAGATCCCTAAAAAGGGGGGATAACAATCGGTGGGGAAGGAAATGATGGGATTTCTTTCCTCCCACCTTTGCCAACGCCCCAATGGACTTGGAGCGCAAGAAACCAGTCCCCTCCACCCCTACATATAGTGGGGAGGCGCATGGGAGCTTCACGCTTCCCCTGGCGCAGCCCTCTCCCTCCCCAACACCTCCTCCTCCGTAGTAGTGCTTGGCGAAGCTCTGCCGGAGAACTGCAAGCTCCAACACCACGCCGTCGTGCTGCTGGAGCTCTCCCTCAACTTCTCCTCTCCGTTTGCTGGATCAAGAAGGAGGAGACGTCCCCAGGCTGTACGTGTGTTGAACGTGGAGGCACCGTTGTTCGGTGCTTAGATCGGATTCGGCCGCGATCTGAATCGCTTAGTGAACGACTCCACCGACCGCGTTCTTGCAACGCTTCCGCATAGCGATCTTCAAGGGTATGAAGATGCACTCCCCTCTCTCTCGTTGCTAGTATCTCCATAGATTGATCTTGGTGATGCGTAGAAAATTTTGAATTTCTGCTACGTTCCCAACACTACGACGCGTTGATCTTCCGCGGCCGGGCATGACCCAGAAAAGTGTGTCCGGACAAATGGGATCGAGCGTGTTGGGTTATGTGGTGCACCCCTGCAAGGAATTTTATCTATTCGAATAGCCGTGATCTTCGGTAACAGGACGACTTGGAGTTGTACCTTGACCTTATGACAACTAGAACCGGATACTTAATAAAACACACCCTTCCAAGTGCCAGATACAACCTGGTGATCGCTCTCTAAAAGGGCAACGAGGGGGAGGATTGCAGGGTAGGATTATGCTATGTGATGCTACTTGGAGGACTTCACTCTACTCTCTTCTACATGCTGCAAGACGGAGGCTGCCAGAAGCGTAGTCTTCGACAGGATTAGCTATCACCCTCTTATTCTGGCATTCTGCGATTCGGTCCACCGATATGGCCCTTTACACATATACCCATGCATATGTAGTGTAGCTCCTTGCTTGCAGTACTTTGGATGAGTACTCACGATTGCTTTTCTCCCTCTTTCCCTTTCCCTTCTACCTGGTTGTCGCAACCAGATGCTAGAGTCCAGAGCCGACGCCACCGTCCGATAACGACTCAGACTACTGGAGGTGCCTACTACTACGCAGCAGCCCGGCGGCGACCAGAGTAGTTTAGGAGGATCCCGAGGCAGGAGGCTGCGTCTCTTCGATATGTATCCCGGTTTGTGCTAGCCTTCTTAAGGTAGACTTGTTTAACTTATGTCCGTACTCAGATATTGTTGCTTCCGGCCGACTTCGTTTATGATCGAGCACTTGTATTCGAGCCCTCGAGGCCCTGGCTTGTATTATGATGCTTGTATGACTTATTTATGTTTTTAGAGTTGTGTTGTGATATCTTCCCGTGAGTCCCTGATCTTGATCATACACGTTTGCGTGCATGATTAGTGTACGATTGAATCGGGAGTGTCACAGAGTGTTAACTTGTGATTTTGCTCCTTAGACCATGAGAGTATCATGGTCACTTATTACCATGCGGTGGGCTTTGGGGTTTCTCAAACGTCACATGTAACACGGTGATCATAACGACAACTTACAAGTTCATCGGAAAGTTTGACAAGTGGCCGGATTGCTCAAGAGTGGGATTTGCTCCTCCAACAATGGAGAGATATTCTTAGGGGCCTCTTGGTGTGACGGCATCCATCATCGTATGGCCAGACACATGTGACTAAGTCACGGGGACGCCGGAACACATTAACGAGAAAGAAGAACAAAACCGGTAACGGGGGCAACGGTATAATGAGCATGGTGATGACTCAGGAGGATACCGATGCAAAGCGGGGTTTGTAAATTATCGCGAAGCAAAGGGAACATCACATGATAACCTAAGGTTCACTCTAATATCATTTGTGTACTCATAGGGACTGATACAAACTTCCACGGTCCCACTGCCGGTCATTGAATGAACTGTTTCGTTCATGTCTATGAGTTACCGAACCTACGGGGTCATAAGTTTAAGGAAATCACGATATTTTGACTGTTAATAGGACAGGAATGATGAGAATATATTTGTGGAATTGTTTCATTAATTTTTAGAATAGTTCTGAGAGGATCCGAAAGCGTTTCGGGGTCACCCGAAGGGTTTCAGTGAATATTGGGTAATACCGTGTATTACCGATATATTATATATAGGTGGAAAATGTTTTAGGACATATTAATATATATATAATGGTCTATAAGTATTAAGGACATTTTTTATTTATTTTATATATCAACGGGCCTTAAAAGGCCAAGAGGTGCCCGTTTCCTTGTGTGTGTGTGTGTGGGGGGGGGGGATCCTACTAGGGAAGGAGTCCAAATCCTCCCCCCTTTGGGTGGCGCCCCAAGGAGGCGTTCCCTCCTTAGTGGCATCCCTCCTCCCCCCTCTAACCTATATATACTTGAGGTGTTGGCCACAATTGAATATACAAGTTTTGGAGCCTCCTCTAGTTCTTCTAGCTCATGTTCTAGTTGGTGCTAGTTGACTAATTAGAGTGTGGATAATCCTCTTGTCCTCATAATTAGAAGCCTAGTGTGGTTCTAATCTCCTCTCTCTAATTCTCTGGTGATGATTAGCTCTGGACGGTGAAGTGATGCCGGATCATGAAGGATGCACGCTTGCAACCAAGTAGAGAGGTCGTGCTTTCGATCTTCAGTTCGAGGGACAGTTCATGGGCAGTACGAGGGATCATTCATCTATGGTTCAAGGGACTCCAAGTACGACCTACACCGACACGTTCTTCCGCTGCAACTCGGTGATGGTAACGATCGTGATCCCAACCCACTATGCATCTTCATATTGATCACGGGTGATCGTAGGCATGATTTTTTTTCTACTATGTTTCCCAACAGTGGCATCATGAGCAGGATTATGAGTAGGTGCAAGTTGTGATCTAGATCACATGTGATTGTGAGGGTTGATGTTCTTGCTATGCTTCCCTCGAGTGTTACTTTGGTTCAATTCATCGACAACATGGTGTCGTTTTCTTACAAGGTTTTGACAGTCGACCGGCTTTGCTAACAGTTCCTTAGTTGTAATGCCCCGAGTCCATTGTGACAGATGTCTCCCGTTTATTCGCTGTCATGGTCATGTCATTCTCTTGCGTGTTGCACTTTGTCATGTCATCATATGCATTTCATCTGCATGTTTTTTTAAAACTTGCATCCGGTTCGTTGTCCGTTTCAGAATCTGACACTCTCACATGCACCTGCCGCACCTCCCAGATCTCATTTCATGAGAAGGAGAAAAACATTCTCGGAATGGGCCGAGATTTGTCGAGTGGCCTTGGCATTTCACTAGTAGGCCGCCTATCAAATTTCGTTCCATTTGGAGGTCGTTTGATGCCCCAACGGTTAAACGCGATAACCGCCGAAACCCCTCTCTCTTTGCAGCCCAGGACCCCTCCACAACAGCCCACTAGCCCATCTAAACCCCCTCCATGCTCTTCACAGTTGGATCACGATCGTGTGGGAGAAAACTGCACCTCAATAGCCCTCTCCTAGCGACCTCTACCTATAAATAAGCACCTCCCCCCCTTCATTTTCGGGCAAACCCTAGATCAAATCCCACTCCTCCGTGCCGGACACGTCCGTCGACGGCCCGACCCGTCTAGCCGCCGCCGCCAAGCCAATCCAGAGCCGCCATGTGTCGCGCCGCCGCCTCCACCACGCCCATCCGTGGCCCTCCCGGCCTGGTCGCCGCTTGCCTCCGCGCGCCCAGCCGAGCCGCCACCACCACCGATCCCACGCCGCCAGCGCCGCCCCAAGATCGTCCGCTGCCGCACGCCGCCTCCCGCCGCCGCCAAGCGCCGCCCGTGCCGCAGTGCGTCGCCCCGGACAGATCCAGCCTCCCCATCTTCGGCCCCGGCTCGGTCCTCCTCCGTACCTGTCGACCGCCATCGTCTGTCGCCCGTCGCCGACCAACTCCGGCAACCACCACCTCACCGGCGCCGACCTCGCCCAATCCGCGCCCGGACCCGACCCGATCCACCTCGTCGTTGACTTTCCGCTTGAGGTCGATTTCTTTCACTAAGTACTGGATTTTTCATCTCATGTGTGCCTCTTTGCCATGTCATAACTCCGTGCTAGTTGCTCCGACTTGCACATATGATATATCAAAATATTTGCCTCCGAATGCTCTAGAAGCTAGTGTAGTTTGCATGCATGTTACTGTTTATCTTGAAGACATAATCCTCATTGTAGAAGTGCTAAGTGATATAAACTACTGAAGATTGTTGTAACATGCCTATTTTTTTTCTATAGCATTTTGTGTGATTTTTCTTTTGAGCATCATGCCAACATGTTTTAGGAGCATAATCATGTCATATTTGCAGTGGTGCAATCCATTTATCTTGATATGCCATGTCTTGATTGGAACAAGCTTGCAAAGTGACCTACTTGCTGTTTCTGATTTCAGACACTTAGTATTTTTTGTTACATTATGATGCCATGTTTGCTTGATGCTATCATCATATCTATGCATAATATGGAGATGTGTAGGACCTTGAAGTATGTCTAGAGGGGGGTTGATTAGACAACTTGACCAATTAAAAACTTAACCTTTTCCCAATTTTAGACTTTGGCAGATTTTAGCTATTTTTTGGACAAGTCAAGCAATCTTCACACAATTCAAGCAAGCATGCAAAGAGTATATGAGCAGCGGAAATTAAAGCATGCAACTTGCAAGAATGTAAATGGAAGGGTTTGGAGGATTCAAACGCAATTGGAGACACGGATGTTTTTGTCGTGGTTCCGATAGGTGGTGCTATCGTACATCCACGTTGATGGAGACTTCAACCCACGAAGGGTAACGGCTGCTGGAGTCCACGGAGGGCTCCACCCATGAAGGGTCCACGAAGAAGCAACCTTGTCTATCCCACCATGGCCGTCGCCCACGAAGGACTTGCCTCACTAGCGGTAGATCTTCACGAAGTAGGCGATCTCCTTGCCCTTACAAACTCCTTGGTTCAACTCCACAATGTTGTCGGAGGCTCCCAAGTGACACCTAGCCAATCTAGGAGACACCACTCTCCAAGAAGTAACAAATGGTGTGTTGATGATGAACTCCTTGCTCTTGTGCTTCAAATGATAGTCTCCCCAACACTCAACTCTCTCTTGTGGGATTTGGATCTGGTGGAAAGAAGATTTGAGTGGAAAGCAACTTGGGAAGGCTAGAGATCAAGATTCATATGGTAGGAATGGAATATCTTGGCCTCAACACATGAGTAGGTGGTTCTCTCTCAGAACTGGTAAGTTGGAAGTGTAGGTTTGTTCTGATAGCTCTCTACCCAAATGAAGAGGAGGTGGAGGGGTATATATAGCCTCCACACAAAATCTAACCGTTACACACAATTTACCAAACTCGGTGGGACCGAATCAACAAACTCGATCGGACCGATTCAGTAAACCTAGTGACCGTTAGTGATTTCGATGGGACCGACATGCAACTCGGTAGGACCGATATGGTTAGGGTTAGGGCATAACGTAATCTCGGTGAGACCGATTACACAAACTCGGTGAGACCAATTTTGGTAACTAGCTAACCAGAGAGTTGGTCAGGTAAACTCGGTAGGACCGATTCGCTCTTTTCGGTGTGACTGAAATGTTACGAAAGGGAAACAGAGAGTTTACATTGCAATCTCGGTGGGACCGATCGCTCACTTCGGTTAGACCGAAACGTTACGAAGGGAAACAGAGAGATTACAATCCCATCTTGGTGAGACCGAGATCCCTATCGGTGAGACCGATTTGCCTAGGGTTTGTGGCAGTGGCTATGACATTTGAACTCGGTGGCGCCAGATAGAAAGAATCGGTAGGGCTGAGTTTGACTTTGGGTTTAGGTCATATGTGGATGTGAGAAAGTAGTTGAGGGTTTTTGGAGCATATCACTAAGCACATGAAGCAAGAGGCTCATTAAGCAACACCTTATCCCTCCTTGATAGTATTGGCTTTTCCTATAGACTCAATGTGATCTTGGATCACTAAAATGTAAAATGTAGTGTCTTGAGCTTTTGAGCTTGAGCCAATCCTTTGTCCTTGATATTTTGATGGATCCACTTTCATCATCCATGCCATGCCATTCATTGAGCTTTCCTGAAATATTTGTCTTGGAATAGCATTAGCTCAATGAGCTATATGTTGTTATGAATTACCAAAACCACCTAGGGATAGTTGCACTTTCAATCTCCCCTTTTTTGGTAATTGATGACAACATATAGAAGTACTCAGATGCCTCCTCTTGAGTTGGCATCTTGGCAGCCTTCTCTTTCTTTGCTTTCTCCTTCTTCTCTTGAGCTTGTACTGATGATGGTTCATTCTCATTCATCACAACTTGATTTTCCTCAAATTCTGGATAGAGAACAAAGTGTTCCTTATCCCACATATATTTTCCTGTGCCCATCTTTGAGTTAATCAACTCCTGAATTTGTGGGGCATATCCACAACTTCTCTTTTGGTATGCTGCTGTCCTCTTGATAGTCTCAACTATGAGGCTCGTGACCTTGAATTTATGTGGCACATCGAATATGTGTAGCAAATTAATTGCATGCCCTCTGATCATGTTGTGGTCACCTGACTTGGGCAAAAGAGTGTGCCTTAAGATCCAGTTGATCGTAGGTAGCCCCGACAAGAAAATGGGTGACCCAAACTTGAAGGTTTCAAGAGCTTCGTCTAGGATCTCCTTGTACAGTTGTGACATAGAATTGTGATCCATCTTTTTCTTGGCATAAACGTCCAAGTCATCTTCACTCTCCTTTGGGGCATTGATCAGATTGGCCCATTCCTCAATAGTTGATTGATATCTCGTACCTTCAGACATCCAAACAATTCTGCCATCTGAATAGAAATGTGATGTGGAGTAGAATTGCATAATGAGCTCATCATTCCAGTTTGTGAGCTTCTGCCCAACAAAATCTGCAACTCCACACGCACTGAAGCTGTCATATACTCCTGGATAATGTTCTTCATTCTCCTTCATGTAGGTCCAGTCGACCCACCTCATATCACACACTATTGGTTTCTTGTCCAACAAGATTGTCTCATAGAAATCCTGCTGTACCTTTGTGTGGAACCTGTAATCAACAACAGTCCTTCTCCTGGTGGCATATGGATCTGACACTCTCCATAGCCTCAACCCTGAATCTCTCCTGATCTTCATGTTCTCGGCCATAGGATGAGCATTGTTGTGGTCTGGAATCTTGGGTTTGAGCTTCCTCAGGACTTGTCCTTCATCATCTTCCTCAGCAACAACATCAGGCACTGGGGCCTTGTTCTTTTCAGCAGCTGGTATACTCCTGGTATTCCTCTTTGGTGCACTCTTGGGCTTGGAGGCAGCTTTGGGTGCATCTTTGGGCTTTGATGTTGCAGCCCCTGACCTTATAGCATCACCCATCAGCTTTTGTGCCTTGGGTGTGCAAGAACCTCTTCTTCCTCTTCTTCTTCCATCATGGAAGGCTTTCCAATCACTCTGGCCATGGTCTTCTTGACCCTTTCCTTCCTTTTCTTTCCTTCTTCAGCAGGCTCTTTGGGTTGGGATTCCAAAGATGCTTGAGTGGAGGCTCTGGCTTTAGACATGGGATGTCTTCCTGCTGGCCTTTTGATCTTCATCCCTGGCTTAACTGCAGCTAAGTTGTACTCCTTCTTGAGCACTTTCTTCTTTGAAATAGCCTCATCCTCTACTGCCACATAATCCTCATCCTCAGATTCTGAGTTTCTCTTCTTCCTTGTCCTGGTGGCAGCTTTGGGCAAATTGCTGGGAGTGCTTCTGCTTCCTTCATCTCAGCTGCTGGAGGGACTAGTGCCCTCACTCATGTGAATCTGCTCTTCTTCCCTGTTTTGACTATCACTTTGGTCTGACATGCTGCAAACACTGATTGCTGACCCTGTGAATAGTTATAGATGAGATAGAGTGGATGAGCATCACAAAATGCAGAGATTTTGCAAAAGAATGATTCAAAAACTTAGTTTTAGTTTTCCACAGAAAGAATTTCGAATCAACCGATTTTCAAACTCGGTGATACCGAAGCAGTTTTAGAACCTAAACTAGTGAACTCGGTCGCACCGAGTCACAGCTTTGCGGCACCGAGACTGCTAGGGTTTCACAAAGTTCTAAAATCGGTCACACCGATAGCAATTATCGGTCGCACGAGAGTTACTAGTGCAATGGCGTTAGCTGAATCGGTGGGACCGAGTTTTTCAACTCGGTGGGTCCGAGATGGTTTCGGCGGAAACCTAACCCTAAATTTTCAAATCGCATCTATTCCAAGGATTGTTTTGACTGGATAGAGGTGTTTCAATCATGGCAAGAATCATAATGAACACAATGTGCTGAGAATCAGACGAGGATAGCACTGTGATCGAGTTCATACCCTAGTTCGGCGATGAACTCACTACGGCGGCAACGGCGGAGATGAAATCTGTTGACGGCGGCGGAGACCAACGACAGGAGGCGGCTGGCGAAGAAGTCGACGATCCGGAGACCTAGAAGGCAGAGTGAGCTATGCGCGGGCAAAGAGGTTTGGAGAAAGTTTTCCAAAATTTTGCCCGTGTGAATATATAGCCCGACAGTGTCGGTGTGACCGAGTGGAACGACTCGATGGCACCGAGATGCATGACTGTTCACAATTACAGCAACTCGGTGTGACCGAAAAGTTCAAATCGGTTGCACCGAGATTGAAAACCTAGATCGACTTAGTGATCTCGGTATGACCGAAATGGAGGAATCGTTCAGACCGAAAAGCACAAAGAAGTTTTGGAAGTTTAAGTCTATGACGAATCAGGGACTCCGAGTAATCCTCACACAGAGTGGTTCGAATCTGACTTGATCAAATTTTGTGATGTAGCATGAATAGAGTTTGAGACGAGAAAAGCATAGATAGCTAGAGAAGGTTCTCGGGCATTCTTGTCAATCCACTTGGCCAAAGAAAAAGAAGCCAATCAATCAAAACAACAAGTGGATGTCCTCGAATGAGTAAACTATGCAACCAACATGCTCACACAATAAAATGGCAATTGAAATATGTGGCAAAGCATGCACAACCAATTCTAGCATCTATCAAACAATTGGCGATGACTAGGTCATCTATATATGAGTATATTGACTTAGGAGTCAAATGAGGACATTTGATCATAGGTCATACTCATCGTTTAAGCTCAAGTGGGGTTACCACTTTTACATAATGCATTGATGTGTTCACATCATTAGAGTTGCTTTGACTCAATTCTTAGAGTTAAGCCCCCCCTAGATGTGAGATCCCCCCTTAGAGGGATGAACTAACCTTGGGTTTTGTCTATGATGACTTCATGTAGATGTTGAAGATGTGGATGCTCAATGTTGATGTAGACCTTTTGGAGCAATCCTTTGGAGTGAGTTGCACTTTCAATACCTACATGGGTTTGTCCCACAAGGAACAAACAAGAATATCCATAGACATAGAGTGATGCACACACAAGATGATGTCCATGAAAACATTAGGTTACCTTGTCCCTTGCCTTACCAACATGAGGGTTTTGTGACTCCTTGAACTAGTGCAAGATATGGAAGTTGATTGCACTTGTCCTTGCCATAATGATATGAGTGAAGAATGTTGGCGGAGTCACCCTCAAGAACTCTCTAGTTCTTCTTCTTCGGGATCCACATCATCTTGATGGGAATCCTTGGGGTTGTAGTTGTACTTGATGAAGTGGAACTTGACGTAGTCTTGGGAACCCACTTGACCAAAGCCTTAGGTGCTTCTTCAAATGCATCAATCTCCTCTTGAAGCTTGTCCTTGCCTTTGTTCTTGTGGTCTTGTGGTGGAAGATCATCTTGTGCTTGTGTTCCCTTGAAGGAAGTAGGATCGTACTTCTCTTGTTGAGGAACAAACTTCGTCTTGGGGTATTGATCTTCTTCCCACTCAACTCCATTGGCATTGAACTTTCGTTCAAAACCAACACCTTGATTCTTCCGGTGCCTTCCTTGCTTGCGTACAATTTCCTCAAATTGCTTACTTTCGGCAAGGCTCTTGTAAACACCTTTCTCTATAATTCCCTTCACTAAGCTATTTGCTTGCTCAAGTGTAACTTGGCTAAGATAATCATTAGTGGAGTCAAGAGAACTACTAGAAGCAACAATATTGGATTTAGCATTATTATTGTTACTACTAGAGGAAGGATCTTTCTTGTTCTTGTTACTAGACTTGACTTGAGGCATGTAAGTAGATAAGAGTAAACGCTTGGCAATGTAAGAAGAACTTTTCTTATGGAGATCATCATTGATTGCCTTTAAGAACTCATGCTCTTGCTCAAGATTGAGCTTTTCAAAGGGTAACTTCTCATGAGCCCTTAAAAGTTCTCGATGATCTTCGAAGATAGTTTCATGAGCTAACTTTAGAGTGTTTAGTTCTTTAGTTAGACGCTCAATCTTCTCCTTATCATTTTCATTTGTTTTATCTTGATTAGCATGATTAATTGACGTTTCATCATAGTATTCATTACTAGAGTTGTCAATAAGTAAATCAACATCACCTAACAAGTCATCTTCATCACTATTGAAATCAACATACTCGGGGTGCGTTACCTTAGGACCTTTGGCCATGAAGCATCTTCCAATTCCTTCATTTGGTGAATCAAATATGTCGTAGGAGTTGGTTGACACAAGTGCTAGACCGACAACACCTTCATCTTGAGTATATTCGGAGTCGGAGTGATAGCTTCTCTCGAAGTGATTGTCGGAGTCGGAGCCGGATACCCATTCACCAACATGAGCTTGATGTCTTTGTTTTGTATAGCTCTTTGATGACTTGTCCTTCCTTTCCTAATCCTCGCTTCTCCGTGAGGGTCTTCGTTCATAACGATCATCTCTACTCCTTCTCTCTCTTGGTGGTGATTCTTCTCTTCTACTTCTTCTTTTTGGAGAATCTTCTCTTCTTTTGTAGGGTGCCGTACACTCATTGGAATAGTGTCCGGGTCTCCCACAATGGTAGCAATTGCGCTCTCGACTAGAAGATCTTTTGTCATTGTATGACCTTGACTTAGAGCTTCTTTCTTTGCTTCCACTCTTGTAGAATTTGTTGAAGTTCTTCACCATTAAGCTCAATTCTTCATTGAAGGTTTGTTTCTCACTTGATGGTGTGGGGGATTCACATGAGGCTCTGTAGGCACCACTAGACTTGTTGTGAAGTTCCTCCTTATCCTTGAGTGACATCTCATGAGAAAATATTCTTCCAATGACTTCCGTTGGCTTGAGATCCTTGTAACTTGGCATCATTTGGATTAATGTGCACACGGTATCATACTTTCCATCCAATGCTCTTAGGATCTTCTTGATAATGAATCTGTCGGTCATCTCTTCACTTCCTAAGCCAGCAATCTCATTTGTGATAAGAGCAAGCCTAGAGTACATTTCAATGACACCTTCACCATCCTTCATTTTGAACTTGTCAAGCTGACTTTGGAGCACATCCAACTTGGATTCCTTGACGGAGTCGATACCTTCATGCATATCAATCAAAGTATCCCAAATTTCCTTTGCATTCTCAAGGCGGCTGATTTTGTTGAATTCTTCAGGGCACAAGCCATTGAAGAGGATATCACAAGCTTGAGCGTTGTATTGCAGCATCTTCAATTCATCTGCACTAGCTTCACGGTTCGGCTCTCTCCCATCAAAGAATTCACCTTGCAAGCCAATACACACAATAGCCCAAATGGCGGGGTTATGTCCGAGAATATGCATTTTCAACTTATGCTTCCAACTAGCAAAATTAGTGCCATCAAAGTAAGGACCTCTACGGTGATAATTTCCCTTGCTATACGCCATACTCTCCTACGTTGTGAAACCAAGGCTATGACCACCAAAAGCTATGGAAATCAAAGCAAATGGAGACCAAAGCTCTGATACCACTTGTAGGACCTTGAAGTATGTCTAGAGGGGGGTGATTAGACTACTTGACCAATTAAAAACTTAACCTTTTCCCAATTTTAGACTTTGGCAGATTTTAGCTATCTTTGGACAAGTCAAGCAATCTTCACACAATTCAAGCAAGCATGCAAAGAGTATATGAGCAGTGGAAATTAAAGCATGCAACTTGCAAGAATGTAAAGGGAAGGGTTTGGAGGATTCAAACGCAATTGGAGACACGGATGTTTTTGTCGTGGTTCCGATAGGTGGTGCTATCGTACATCCACGTTGATGGAGACTTCAACCCACGAAGGGTAACAGTTGCCTTGAGTCCACGGAGGGCTCCACCCATGAAGGGTCCACGAAGAAGCAACCTTGTCTATCCCACCATGGCCACGCCCACGAAGGACTTGCCTCACTAGCGGTAGATCTTCACGAAGTAGGCGATCTCCTTGCCCTTACAAACTCCTTGGTTCAACTCCACAATGTTGTTTGAGGCTCCCAAGTGACACCTAGCCAATCTAGGAGACACCACTCTCCAAGAAGTAACAAATGGTGTGTTGATGATGAACTCCTTGCTCTTGTGCTTCAAATGATAGTCTCCCCAACACTCAACTCTCTCTTGTGGGATTTGGATCTGGTGGAAAGAAGATTTGAGTGGAAAGCAACTTGGGAAGGCTAGAGATCAAGATTCATATGGTAGGAATGGAATATCTTGGCCTCAACACATGAGTAGGTGGTTCTCTCTCAGAACTGGTAAGTTGGAAGTGTAGGTTTGTTCTGATAGCTCTCTACCCAAATGAAGAGGAGGTGGAGGGTATATATAGCCTCCACACAAAATCTAACTGCTACACACAATTTACCAAACTCGGTGGGACCGAATCAACAAACTCGATCGGACCGATTCAAGAAACCTAGTGACCGTTAGTGATTTCGATGGGACCGACATGCAACTCGGTAGGACCGATATGGTTAGGGTTAGGCATAACGTAATCTCGGTGAGACCGATTACACAAACTTCGGTGAGACCGATTTTGGTAACTAGCTAACCAGAGAGTTGGTCGTAAACTCGGTAGGACCGATTCGCTCTTTTTCGGTGTGGACTGAAATGTTACGAAAGGAAACAGAGAGTTTACATTGCAATCTCGGTGGGACCGATCGCTCACTTCGGTTAGACCAAAAGCGTTATTTAAGGGAAACAGAGAGATTACAATCCCATCTTGGTGAGACTGAGATCCCTATCGGTGAGACCGATTTGCCTAGGGTTTGTGGCGTTGGCTATGACATTTGAACTCGGTGGCGCGGATAGAAATAATCGGTAGGGCCGAGTTTGACTTTGGGTTTAGGTCATATGTGGATGTGAGAAAGTAGTTGAGGGTTTTGGAGCATATCACTAAGCACATGAAGCAAGAGGCTCATTAAGCAACACCTCATCCCTCCTTGATAGTATTGGCTTTTCCTATAGACTCAATGTGATATTGGATCACTAAAATGTAAAATGTAGAGTCTTGAGCTTTTGAGCTTGAGCCAATCCTTTGTCCTTGATATTTTGAGGGATCCACTTTCATCATCCATGCCATGCCATTCATTGAGCTTTCCTGAAATATTTGTCTTGGAATAGCATTAGCTCAATGAGCTATACGTTGTTATGAATTACCAAAACCACCTAGGGATAGTTGCACTTTCAAGATGCTCAGTAAGCATGGTTTGTAGTTCATATTATGGTCTATCCAGCCATGCCCTTGATTGCATTTATAGCCGACCGTAGCTTGTTGTTACCATGCTCTAAAATTGTTAAATAATGTTTCTATCAGCCTCTTAACAACAAGTTCATTTTTGCAATGTGAATAGTTAGTGTTTTATGCATCCTATGACCATGTTATTGACATGAGGAGCTGCACAAACATGTATTCTTGCTGTTGGGTGTATTGTCTTGCCATGGTATGATTTATGTTGAGTTTCATAATTAAGCTTGCAAACATGCCTACTTGTCGCTATTCCTGACATGTTTAGTTTATTCCACCAAGTCTGCGAATCTGTTATTGTTTGCCATCTTGCCATGATGTTTTGAGCATGTTATATTGGTTTCTAGCAGTAGCTCATTGGTCATGTTGTGTAGTGCTTGACATTTAAGTGCTTTCCATGTCCTTCGATGCCATGAAATGTTCCTGTAGCATATACTTTTGTTGTCTCAAAGTATGCATCATGAATCTGTTTTCGGCCATACTCCGTTTTTTCAGTCTAGGAATCTGTTATGACTTGCTTACTTGTCTTGATGAATTCCATTGATCTAGGGGTCATATGGAGATGCTTAGTAATCATGTTTTCCATGTTTAAACTTTACTTTAATGCCACGCTTTTGTTTGCCATGATATTGCACTGTAGAATCATCGTTTCATGCTTCCAACATGTCAACATATTATTCCTGCTCACATGTATGCCCTGTTTTTTAGTCATAATCTGTGTTATAAAGTTGTCTTTTGCTTTGACTATATTGGTTTAATCTTGATGCCTATGAACCTGAACCTTGATGATAATTGAAGCATGTAACCTGTACTTTAAGTGCATATCAAGGTTGTGCTCATATAGTTCCTGTAGCATGTTGTTTTGGTAATTGCAAAGTGCCTAGTTGTTGTTTTGGGCAGATTGTTGTTATATCTTGTTTTGAGTGTTTGTGTTGAACCGTTGCTCCGTTTTCATCATGTTCTATATGAAACTTGCTTGGTTTTGCATGTAGTTTCGTCATGTCATGTTGCATCCTTGATTTGAGCATGTGTGTTTGATATTTGAATGCATTTTGCATCAATGCCATGTTTAACTTGTTTTGCTCATATCGCCTAGGTCGTAGCTCCCTAGAAAGATGCGTAGATCATCATGGTGCACTTTAACTTGCTGTTTAACAACTTCAACATAAGGTGTTATTCAGATCTGGATCAATTTTTGAAATTTGCATATGGGGAGTTTCCGGAATTGTTGTATATCGTTTCCGGCCTCATTTAAACTTGCTTTGATGTGTTGTCTTGTGTGCATCATCTCTTGCCATGAGTAGCATCATGTAGCCTTTTCATGCATCATACTTGGTTGTGCATCATGTCATGTTCATGTGTTGTGTGTTTACCATGTTGTTTGCTTCTCTCGTTAGTTCCAATTCCGTTGTGATCATGAGGATTCGTTCGACTACGCTTGGGTCGTCTACGCCCGTTCGCCTTCTTCATGGACTCGTTCTTCTTCCTTGCGGGATCTCAGGCAAGATGAATGTCACCTTGTGTCGGGAAACGACACCTATGGGATCACAAAGAATCCCTTCTACGGTTGACAGGGCGCGGGGCTGTGGGAAGAGCCGGATTAGAAGATCAACGCGGGGGAGTTTATCCACGATCGGGCTGCAAGTGATGCGTAATTGAAGGAAATATGCCCTAGAGGCAATACTAAAGTTATTATTTATTTCCTTATATCATGATAAATGTTTATTATTTATGCTAGAATTGTATTAACCAGAAACTTAGTACATGTGTGAATACACATACAAACATAGTGTCACTAGTATGCCTCTACTTGACTAGCTCGTTAATCGAAGATGGTTGAGTTTCCTAGCCATGGACATGAGTTGTCATTTGATTAAGGGGATCACATCATTAGGAGAATGCTGTGATTGACTTGACCCATTCCGTTAGCTTAGCACACGATCGTTTAGTATTCTGCTATTGCTTTCTTCATGACTTATACATGTTCCTATGACTATGAGATTATGCAACTCCCGTTTACCGGAGGAACACTTTGTGTGCTACCAAATGTCACAACGTAAATGGGTGATTATAAAGGTGCTCTATAGGTGTCTCCGAAGGTACTTGTTGGGTTGGCGTATTTCGAGATTAGGATTTGTCACTCCGATTGTCGGAGAGGTATCTCTGGGCCCACTCGGTAATGCACATCACTATAAGCCTTTCAAGCATTACAACTAATGAGTTAGTTGCGGGCTGATGTATTACAGAACAAGTAAAGAGACTTGCCTGTAACGAGATTGAACTAGGTATTGAGATACCGACGATCGAATCTCAGGCAAGTAACATACGGATGACAATGGGAACAACGTATGTTGTTATGCGGTCTGACTGATAAAGATCTTCGTAGAATATGTGAGAGCTATTGGTTATTGACCGGAGACATGTCTCGGTCATGTCTACATAGTTCTCAAACCCATAGGGTCCGCACGCTTAAAGTTTGATGACGGTTATATTATGAGTTTATGTGTTTTGATGTACCAAATATAGTACGGAGTCCCGGATGTGATCACGAACATGAAGAGGAGTCTCGAAATGGTCGAGACATAAAGATTGATATATTGGAAGCCTGTATTTGGATATCGGAAGTGTTCCGGGTGAAATCGGGATTTTACCGAAGTACCGGGGGTTCCCCGGAACCCCCCCGGGGGTTTAATGGGTCTACATGGGCCTTAGTGGAGAAGAGGAGGGGCGGCCAGGGCAGGCCGCGCGCCCCCTCCCCCTCTAGTCCGAATTGGATAAGGAGGGGGGCGGCGCCCCCCTTTCCTTCCTCTCTCCCTCCTCCTTCCCCGTTCTCCTACTCCAACTAGGAAAGGAGGGAGTCCTACTCCCGGTGGGAGTAGGACTCCTCCTGGCACGCCTCCTCCTGGCCGGCCGCCTCTCCCTCCCTTGCTCCTTTATATACGGGGGCAGGGGGCACCCCATAGACACAACAATTGATCTCTTTGATCTCTTAGTCGTGTGCGGTGCCCCCCTCCACCATAATCCACCTCGATAATGTCGTAGCGGTGCTTAGGCAAAGCTCTGCGTCGGTAGAACATCATCATCGTCACCATGCCGTCATGCTGACGGAACTCTCCCTCAAAGCTTGGCTGGATTGGAGTTCGAGGGACGTCATCGAGCTGAACGTGTGTTGAACTCGGAGGTGCCGAACGTTCGGTACTTGATCGGTCGGATCGTGAAGACGTACGACTACATCAACCGCGTTGTGCTAACGCTTACGCTTTCAGTCTACGAGGGTACGTGGACACACTCTCCCCTCTCGTTGCTATGCATCACCATGATCTTGCGTGTGCGTAGGATTTTTTCAAATTACTACATTCCCCAATAGTGGCATCCAAGCCTGGTTTTATGCGTAGATGTTATATGCACGAGTAGAACACAAGTGAGTTGTAGGCGATACAAGTCATACTGCTTACCAGCATGTCATACTTTGGTTCGGCGGTATTGTTGGGTGAAGCGGCCCGGACCAACATTACGCGTACGCTTACGCGAGACTGGTTCTACCGACGTGCTTTGCACACAGGTGGCTGGCGAGTGTCAGTTTCTCCAACTTTAGTTGAACCGATTGTGGTTACGCCCGGTCCTTGAGAAGGTTAAAACAACACTAACTTGACGACCTATCGTTGTGGTTTTGATGCATAGGTAAGAACGGTTCTTGCTCAGCCCGTAGCAGCCACGTAAAACTTGCAACAACAAAGTAGAGAACGTCTAACTTGTTTTTGCAGGGCATGTTGTGATGTGATATGGTCAAGGCATGATGCTATATTTTATTGTATGAGATGATCATGTTTTGTAACCGAGTTATCGGCAACTGGCAGGAGCCATATGGTTGTCGCTTTATTGTATGCAATGCAATCGCCCTGTAATGCTTTACTTTATCACTAAGCGGTAGTGATAGTCGTAGAAGCATAAGTGATAACTCACAAGTATAGGGGATCAATTGTAGCCTATTTCGATAAGTAAGAGTGTCGAACCCAATGAGGAGCTAAAGGTAGAACAAATATTCCCTCAAGTTCTATCGACCATCGATACAACTCTACGCACACTCGACGTTCGCTTTACCGGAAACAAGTATGAAACTAGAAGTACTTTGTAGGTGTTGTTGGATAGGTTTGCAAGAAAGTAAAGAGCGAGTAAATAAAAGCTAGGGGCTGTTTAGATAAAGACACAACTAAATTAGTAAAGAACTTTTTGTTACGAGAAAGTTATTTGTCCCTAGGCAATCGATAACTAGACTGGTAATCATTATTGCAATTTTATTTGAGGGAGAGGCATAAGCTAACATACTTTCTCTACTTGGATCATATGCACTTATGATTGGAACTCTAGCAAGCATCCGCAACTACTAAAGATCATTAAGATAAAACCCAACCATAGCATTAAAGCATCAAGTCCCCTTTATCCCATACGCAAACAACCTACTTACTCGAGTCTGTGCTTCTGTCACTCACGCCACCCACCATAAGCAAATCATGAACATATTGCAAACCCTACAGCTGAATCCCTCACGCTTAGCCGACACGGAGAGCACCATAGGACAGCACCAATAATAAAACGTGCAACTCAAACCAATCACGATCATCAATTAACCCATAGGACAAAACAGATCTACTCAAACATCATAGGATAGCCATACATCATTGGGAAATAATATATAGAGTTGAGCAAAAGGTTTAAGTAGAGATTACAGCGGGTAAGAGAGAGGTTACACCGCTGCATAGAGGGGGGAAGAGTTGGTGATGATGGCGGTGAAGTTGTTGGTGACGATTTGTAACGCCCCGGATTCGATGCGCCAGGTGTCCGCCAGTTATTCGCCGCCGTTGCCATGTCATGTGCTTGCGTGTTGCACTTTGCCATGTCATCATTTGCATTTCATATCATGTCATCATGTGCATCGCATTGGCACACGTGTTCGTCTCATGCATCCGAACATTTTCCCCGTTGTCCGTTTTGCAATCCAGCACTCCTATGTCCCCCGGCGCCCCCTTTTGCCTCTTCTCGTGTGCGGGTGTTAAACTGTCTCGGAATGGACCAAGGTTTTCCAAGCGTCCTTGGTATAGCACCGGTAGACCGCCTGTCAAGTTTCGTTCCATTTGGAGGTCTTTTGATACTCCAACGGTTAACCGGGTAACCGTAAAAGCCCCTTTCTCTTTGCAGCCCAACACCCCTTCCAAAGTGGCCCAAAACCCAGCAAACTCCCTCCATGCTCTCGGTCGTTCGATCACGATCGTGTGGGCGAAAATCGCTCCGCATTTGGACACTCCTAGCTTCCTCTACCTATATATTTGTGCCCCTCCCGGATTTTTTCGCGCAGATGAAACCCTACCCCATTTCCCCACCGCGCCACCGGACATGTCCGCCGCCGTCCGGACGCGTCCGCCGCCCCGCAGCCACGTCGCCCGGACCAATCCGGGGCCGACATGTCATCGCGCCGCCACCCCGGACCAACCCCGTGCCGCCACATCTCCGCCTCCCACTGCCACGCGGCCATGGGAAACCGATCCGCCCACAGCCGAGCCGCCGCCGTCCGCCCACTGGCCCGCCGCCTCGCCCTGCTCCTCCGTGCGGCCGCCTCCGGTGCGCCCGCGCCGCCGCCCGCCGCCCGCCAGCTGCGCCGGCCGAGCGCCCGGCTCCCTGCCGCCTCTCCCGCGTCGCCTCTCCTTCGCCCCGGCAAGATCCGGCCGCGGGAGGGCCGGATCCAGCGACTCCCATCTCCGGCCGCCCTTCCCCTCTCCGGCAAGTCCTCCGGCGAACCCGGCACTGCTTCGACGTCCGTGCCCGGGTCAACTCAGATCCGGAGGTGATTTTCGACTAAGTCCCCGATTCTGCAATAATTTTCATGCCATGTTCGTCATCCTGTATCTCTGTATCCGTGGCTCCATTTTGGGCGTGTAGGATATCAGATTGTTCGCCCCGACGAGTAATTCATTTCATTCCATTGCGTAATTTTCATTTGAGCTCATCTTCATGCCTGAATCATCGTTGCAAGAGTGTTATATGATGTTAATCTGCTGAAACTATTATAACTTGCTCATTTGTCATTTTTGTTGCATTTGATGTGTGCATCTTATGAGCATGAGCTCTACATGAGTTTTGATCTATGTCATGCCTTCTTTACAGGAGTAATATCCATGTATTTTTGTGATTTCTGTAGTGAGTGCGTCAAGTTTGTTAAGTAGGGTACTTGCTGTTGCTGTTTTGCATGTCTAAATCTGCTATATCATGATGCTATGTTAACCTGCTTCTACAAGTCATTCTATGCATAATCTGGAGATGTTCACTAGGGATGTTTTGTTACACATGTCATGTTCTATTCATCCATGCCCTTTGTTGCAATTATAGTCTGCTGTAACTTGTTGTAATCTTGCCCTCAAAATTGCTAAATAATGTTGCTGTCAGCCTGTTAACATTAAGTTCAATGTTGCCATGATTGTTTTTAGTGATCCATGCACCCTAAGAACTTGTTCTTGCCATTCTTAGCTTCATAAACATGTCTTCTTACTGTGAGTTGCCTTTCCATGCCATGTATTGCTCTGTGCTGAGTGGTTCAAGCTCACCAACATGCCTACTTATTGTTGTTCCTGCCATGTATGAATATGTAATATAACTTGCTATGTTTACATGGGTGCCATCATATCTTTTGATCCTTTTTGGCTCATGGTCACTAAAGGACTTTTGTTCTATGCAATTAGTATATTCATGCCATGCCTTTGTTTGCCATGATAAGTTCTCGTAACATGTTGTTTGATAGCTCTAAACATTGCAACCTGATGTTATTTCTGCAAAGTCTGAAACTGTTAGTATTTGCAATCTTGCCATGTCATTTTTGAGCATGTTCTAGTGATTTCTGGAGATAGCTCAGTGTTCATGTTTTGTCATGCTTTACCTGTACATCATACCCATGCCTTTTGTTTTCACGTTGAGATGCTGTAGCATAGTGTTTTGATGCTTACAATATGCCTAATTGCTGTTTTGGACAGATTGTTGTCATGACTTGTATAGGGTGTATGTGTTGCACCGTTGCTTCGTTTTGGGTGTGCTCTATATGAAACTTGCTTAGAATTGCATGTAGTTTCATATTACCTTGTTGCATCCATATTTTGGTGTGTTTACTTGATGTTTGGATGCATTTTGTATCAATACCATGCTTATCTTGTTTTGCTGATATCTTCTAGGCCGTAGCTCCGAATTTAATGAACTATATATTTAACTTGGCTAGAATTTCGTGTAGATCATCTTGGTGCATTTTAACTTGCTGTTTAACAACTTGAACATAAGGTTTATCAAGATCTGGACCAATTTTGAAATTTGCATATGAGGACTTACCGGAATTGTTATATGTTGTTTCCGGCCTCATTTAAACTTGCCTTGATGTGTTATTCTTGTTTGCATCATCTCTTGCCATGAGTAGCTTCATGTAGTCTTGCCTTGCATCATACTTGGTTTAGCATCATGTCTTGTATATGTGTGGTGTGTTTACTATGTTGTGTGCTTCTTCTTGTTAGTTCCTGCTTTGCTATGATCGTGAGGATTCGCTCGCTCACGCTTGGTTTGTCTTCGTGGCATCATCTTCTTCATGGACTCGTTCTTCTTCCTAGCGGGATTTCGTGCAAGATGACTGTCACCTTGGATCTCATTACTATCATTGCTAGGCTAGTTGCTTCGCTCTATCGCTATGTCATGCGTTACCTATCTTTTGCTCATCAAGCCTCCCAGATTGCCATGAACCTCTAACCTTTGACACCCTTCCTAGCAAAACCACTGTTTGGCTATGTTACCGCTTTTGCTCAGCCCCTCTTATAGCGTTGCTAGTTGCAGTGAAGATGAAGTTTGCTCCATGTTGGATTATGTTTATGTTGGGATATCACAATATCTCTTATATTATTAATGCATCTATATACTTGGTAAAGGGTGGAAGGCTCGGCCTTATGCCTGGTGTTTTGTTCCACTCTTGCAGCCCTAGTTTCCGTCATATCGGTATTATGTTCCCGGATTTTGCGTCCCTAACGCGGTTGGGTGATTTATGTGACCTCCTTGACAGTTCGCTTTGAATAAGACTCCTCCAGCAAGGCCCAACCTTGGTTTTACCATTTGCCTCACCACCACCTATTTTCCCTTGGGAGTAATTAACCCAAGGGTCATCTTTATTCAGCCCCCCGGGCCAATGCCTGTCTAAGTGTTGGTCCAAACTAGAGCACCGTGCGGGACCATCCCTTGGCAACTTGGGTTACGTCGGTACATGTACGCTTAGCTTATCCGGTGTTGGCCTGAGAACGAGATATGTGCAGCTCCTATCGGGATTGTCGGTGCATCGGGCGGTCTTGCTGGTCTTGTTTTATTACTGTCGAAATGTCTTGTAGCCAGGATTCCGAGACTGATCGGGTCTTCCCGGGGAGAAGGAATATCCTTCGTTGATCGCGAGAGCTTATCATGGCTAAGTTGGGACACCCTGCAGGGTTTGAACTTTCGAAAGCCGTGCATGCGGTTATGTGGCGATGGGAATTTGTTAATATCCGGTTGTAGCAAACTTGAAGAAAACTCTTCTAAAATACACCAACCGTGTGCGTAACCGTGAGTGTCTCTTTTCGGGGTTGATCGAGAGGAGAACACGGTTTCTGGGTTATGTCTGACGTAAGTAGGATTTCAGGATCACTTCTTGATCATTACTAGTTGACAACCGTTCCTTTGTTTCTCTTCTCGCCCTCATTTGCGTAAGTTAGCCACCATACATGCTTAGTCGCTTTGCAACCTCACCACTTTACCCCTTCCTTTCCCATTAAGCTTTGCTAGTCTTGATACCCATGGTAATGGGATTGCTGGGTCCTCGTGGCTCACAGATTACTACAACAACAGTTGCGGTGTACAGGTTTCGCGATGATCATGACGCGAGAGCGATGTTTACTTATTTTGGAGTTCTTCTTCTGCTTCTTCGATCAGGGGATAGGTTCCTGGTCGGCAGCCTGGGCTAGCAGGGTGGATGTCGGTTGAGCTTTTGTGTGTGTTTCATCCGTAGTCGGATGTTGATCTTATGGATGATGTATTGTTGTATTCGTGTGACATTGTATGCCTTTTGTATGTATCCCCATCTATTACGTAATGTTGATGTAATGATATCCACCTTGCAAAAGCGTCTTCAAGATGCGCTTCTATCCTTGGTGGGACCTTCGAGTTCCTTTAGGATAGGGTCGCATCTTGGGCGTGACAAGTTGGTATCAGAGCCTCGACCGACCCTAGGAGCCCCTTGATTGATCGTGTAGTTTGGCCGATGCCGAGTCTAGAAGAAAAACTGTTTTCTGAGTTTAGTTATATCGGAGAGTAGGAATTCTTTTTACTCCTCAGTCCCCTTCGTCGCTCTGGTAAGGAATCTTGGAGTAGGTGTTTTGAATCACTTCTCTTCCCCTTCAAATTTTTCCTTAGGATCACGCAGTTGGTTTTTCCGATCGTTGGGTCTCAGCTCTTTTGATCCGGTGCATTTCTCGTCAAGTCGACTCGAGCCTCTTCATCTTTGAGTTCAATCCTCAGTTGTTTTCTTTTCCCACCCACCCACCCTTCTTCTTCTCGGAACCGGAGTCCGTAATCGAGTACCCATCCTACTCGTGCAAAGTTTTGCTCTCTCTCCTCAATGATTTCAACCGGTGTTTTTTCTCTTCAAGATATTCGTCGGTTTCCCCTTCCAAGTTGCGTTTGTTTTTCCCGCCCTCCCACCCTTTTTCTTCCCGGAGTTTGAGTCTGTTTCGACCATCAATTTCATTCGTACGGAGTCTCTTCAGTCTTCCCTCAATCATTTCAACCGGTGAATTCTCGTCTTGTTCGTCATTCTTCATCCCTTTCTTTTTCCGGTGCACTCAATTCAAGTTTTTCGGTTTTGATCATATTCTTTACTTGGATCAAGTGTTCTCCTTGCTCATTTGCCTCTCGCCATTCAATCATTCCGAGTTCAAGACATCTCGTGAGATTCGCTCGTGTTCCAATTAATTCGAGGTTGTCACCTCAGCCAAATATTTCAGTTCTTCCGGTGCATCATCTATCTGTTCAACATCCCTTTCCAACGGTGTTTTCTTTTAGTGGGCCCTAACCCACAGGTCTTTCCCAGGATCTTACCTGACTCTTTTAATTTCCCCGGAGCTATTCCCAATTCTTTTCAAGTGTGACGTAAGAATGGATTCCATCAGTCACATGCCTTTTCCAAGATCAATTTCAAATCATTTCATTGTTGGCTCAACCTCTCTGTTTTTCTTTCTTCCTGAGTATCTCATTAATTTTGGTGGTGTTTCTCCTCATCATTTGAAGATTGAAGAGAATTTTTCCTCTAAATCTTGCCCGTTCTCCCGAAGATTCGTGGTTCTAGCTTCATGCTATCCTCTCGAATTATTCCGTTTGTCAGATATTCTTTCTTAACCATCCGGAGTATGTCAGGAGTTGTTTTTCCATTTCTTTTCACCGGAGGCCATCCTTCCAGTTATCGTTCTCTATTTATCCCGGTGCTTCATTCAAGTGTTCTTTAATCAGCTCATGATCTCTTTGTTCTTTTGCATCTAAATCCCCTCTTGCTTATTTGTTCTTCTAATTCTTCCCGGTGATTCATTCTCTTTCATCAGTCATTTCCAAATTCTAACGGTGGTTCGTCCAAGATTCTTTTTCCTTGATTATCATTTTAATTTATTCGTTCTTTCCAATCCTACCGGTGGTTCATGAAGACCTTCTCAAGTTTGCGATATGTCACTTCTTAATCCTTTTTCAAGAAGAATAAGTAGTATGCCAAATCCATTGTTGGTCATCAATTTAATTTGATGAAGGATAAGCATACAATAAATCTTTTTCTTATTCCATCCAAGTGTTTAATCCCTTTCTTCGGAGTTTGTTCTTGTTGAATAAATTCTAGATCCAAGTGTTTTCATCTTTTCTTTTCCGGAGTTCAGAAATTTCCTCGGTCATTTCGTCAGAACCTCCATCTAAATCATCGCAAGCTTTAACCTTATTCTTTCATCCTTCATTCTATCTCACCATCCTTTTGTTACCGGAGTTCTTCACGGTGGTTCTTCATGATTTAATTCATTCTTCAAGAGTTCATCAAGTTTCATTCCATCTTCTTAAGCTCGTGTTCTATTCCTACATGTTACAGCCAGAGTGCTGCCTAAATCCTTTCAGCCTTATTCGTTTCGTATCTCGTGCTAACCGGAGTGGCTTCATAGCCTATCTGATTCTGTGAGCTTTCGATTCTCGTTATTCTCGTCATTCCTCTCTTCTTTTCGAGTGCTTTCGATTCTTGCTTCTTCTCTTGAGTTCTTGCTTCACCTCATCCTTTTTCCCTTCCGTCTCGGTCCTAAGATTTCGGGACAAGATCTCTTGTTAGTGGAGGAGTGTTGTAACGCCCCGGATTCGATGCGCACGCCAGTTATTCGCCGTCGTTGCCATGTCATGTGCTTGCGTGTTGCACTTTGCCATGTCATCATCTGCATTTCATATCATGTCATCATGTGCATCGCATTGGCATACGTGTTCGTCTCATGCATCCAAACATTTTCCCCGTTGTCCGTTTTGCAATCCGGCACTCCTATGTTCCCCGGCGCCCCCTTTTGCCTCTTTTCGTGTGCCGGTGTTAAACGGTCTCGAAATGGACCGAGGTTTTCCAAGCGGCCTTGGTATAGCACCGGTAGACCGCCTGTCAAGTTTCGTTCCATTTGGAGGTCGTTTGATACTCCAACGGTTAAATGGGTAACCGTAAAAGCCCCTTTCTCTTTGCAGCCCAACACCCCTTCCAAAGTGGCTCAAAACCCAGCAAACTCCCCTCCATGCTCTCGTCCATTCGATCACGATCGTGTCGGCGAAAACCGCTCCTCATTTGAACACTCCTAGCTTCCTCTACCTATATATTTGTGCCCCTCCCGGATTTTTTCGCGCAGATGAAACCCTACCCCATTTCCCTACCGCGCCACCGGACATGTCCGCCGCCGTCCGGACGCGTCCGCCGCCCCGCAGCCACGTCGCCCGGACCAATCTGGGGCCGACACGTCATCGCGCCGCCGCCCGGACCAACCCGTGCCGCCACTGCCTCCGCCTCCCACCACTGCCGGCCATGGGCTCAGATCCGGCCATGAGCCCGCCCGCCGCCATCCGCCCGCTGGCCGGCCGCCTCGCCCTGCTCCTCCGTGCGGCTCCGCCTCCGGTCGCCCTTCCGCCCGCCGCCCTTGCCCTGCCGGCCATTTGGGCCTTGCGCCCGGCCTCCCGCCTCTCCCGCGCCGCCTCTCGCTTCGGCCAGATCCGGCCATGGAGGGCAGATCCGGTGACTCCCATCTCCGGCCGCCCTTCCTCTCCGGCAAGTCCTCCGTGAACCCTGCACTGCTTCGACGTCCGTGCCCGGGTCAACTCAGATCCGGAGGTGATTTTCGACCAAGTCCCCGATTCTGCAATAATTTGCATGCCATGTTCGTCATGTTGTATCTCTGTATCCGTGGCTCCGTTTTGGGCATGTAGCATATCAAATTGTTCGACTCGACGAGTAATTCATTTCATTCCATTGTGTCATTTTCATTTGAGCTCATCTTCATGCCTGAATCATCATTGCAAGAGTGCTATATGATGTTAATCTGCTGAAACTGTTATAATTTGCTCATTTGTCAATTTTTTTGCATTTGATGTGTGCATCTTATGAGCATGAGCTCTACATAAGTTTTGATCTATGTCATGCCATCTTTACAGGGGTACTATCCATGCATTTTTGTGATTCCTGTAGTGAGTGCATCAAGCTTGTTAAGTAGGGTACTTGCTGTTGCTGTTTTGCATGTCTAAATCTGCTATATCATGATGCTATGTTAACCTGCTTCTACAAGTCATTCTATGCATAATCTGGAGATGTTCACTAAGGATGTTTTGTTACACATGTCATGTTCTATCCATCCATGCCCTTTGTTGCAATTATAGTCTGATGTAACTTGTTGTAATCTTGCCCTCAAGATTGCTAAATAATGTTGCTGTCAGCCTGTTAACATTAAGTTCAATGTTGCCATGATTGTTTTTAGTGATCCATGCACCCTAAGAACTTGTTCTTGCCATTCTAAGCTTCATAAACATGTCTTCTTACTGTGAGTTGCCTTTCCATGCCATGTATTGCTCTGTGGTGAGTGGTTCAAGCTCACCAACATGCCTGCTTATTGTTGTTTCTGCCATGTATGAATCTGTAATATAACTTGCTATGTTTACATAGGTGCCATCATATCTTCTGATCCTTTTTGGCTCATGGTCACTAAAGGACTTTTGTTCTATGCAATTAGTATATTCATGCCATGCATTTGTTTGCCATGATAAGTTCTTGTAACGTGTTGTTTGATAGCTCTAAACATTGCAATCTGATGTTATCTCTGCAAAGTCTGAAACTGTTAGTATTTGCAATCTTGCCATGTCATTTTGAGCATGTTCTAGTGATTTCTGGAGATAGCTCAGTGTTCATGTTTTGTCATGCTTTACCTGTACATCATAACCATGCCTTGTGTTTTCACGTTGAGATGCTGTAGCATAGTGTTTTGATGCTTGCAATATGCCTAGTTGCTGTTTTGGACAGATTGTTGTCATGACTTGTATAGGGTGTATGTGTTGCACCGTTGCTCCCTTTTGGGTGTGCTCTATATGAAACTTGCTTAGAATTGCATGTAGTTTCATATTACCTTGTTGCATCCATATTTTGGTGTGTTTACTTGATGTTTGGAGGCATTTTGTATCAATGCCTTGCTTATCTTGTTTTGCTGATATCTTCTAGGCCGTAGCTCCGAATTTAATGAACTATATATGTAACTTGACTAGAATTTCGTGTAGATCATCTTGGTGCATTTTAACTTGCTGTTTAACAACTTGAACATAAGGTTTATTTAGATCTGGACCAATTTCGAAATTTGCATATGAGGACTTACCGAAATTGTTATATGTTGTTTCCGGCCTCATTTAAACTTGCCTTGATGTGTTGTTCTTGTTTGCATCATCTCTTGCCATGAGTAGCTTCATGTAGTCTTGCCTTGCATCATACTTGTTTGAGCATCATGTCTTGTATATGTGTGGTGTGTTTACTATGTTGTGTGCTTCTTCTTGTTAGTTCCTGTTTCGTTGCGATCGTGAGGATTCGTTCGTCTATGCTTGGTTCGTCTTCGTGGCATAATCTTCTTCATGGACTCGTTCTTCTTCCTAGCGGGATTTCAGGCAAGATGACCGTCACCTTGGATCTCATTACTATCATTGCTATGCTAGTTGCTTCGTTCTATCACTATGTTGCGTTACCTATCTTTTGCTCATCAAGCCTCCCAGATTGCCATGAACCTCTAACCTTTGACACCCTTCCTAGCAAACCACTGTTTGGCTATGTTACCGCTTTTGCTCAGCCCCTCTTATAGCGTTGCTAGTTGCAGGTGAAGATGAAGTTTGCTCCATGTTGGATTATGTTTATGTTGGGATATCACAATATCCCTTATATTATTAATGCATCTATATACTTGGTAAAGGGTGGAAGGCTCGGCCTTATGCCTGGTGTTTTGTTCCACTCTTGCCGCCCTAGTTTCCGTCATATCGGTATTATGTTCCCGGATTTTGCGTCCCTAACGCGGTTGGGTGATTTATGGGACCCCTTGACAGTTCGCTTTGAATAAGACTCCTCCAAAGAAGGCCCAACCTTGGTTTTACCATTTGCCTCACCACCACCTATTTTCCCTTGGGAGTAATTAACCCAAGGGTCATCTTTATTCAGCCCCCGCCAATGCTTGTCTAAGTGTTGGTCCAAACTAGAGCACCGTCTTGGGACCATCCCTTGGCAACTTGGGTTACGCCGGTACCTGACGCTTAGCTTATCCGGTGTTGCCACGAGAACGAGATATGTGCAGCTCCTATCAGGATTTTCGGTAGCATCAGGCGGTCTTGCTGGTCTTGTTTTATTACTGTCGAAATGTCTTGTAGCCAGGATTCCGAGACTGATCGGGTCTTCCCAGGGAGAAGGAATATCCTTCGTTGATCGCGAGAGCTTATCATGGGCTAAGTTGGGACACCCCTGCAGGGTTTGAACTTTCAAAGCCGTGCCCGCGGTTATGTGGCGTATGGGAATTTGTTAATATCCGGTTGTAGCAAACTTGAAGCAAACTCTTCTAAAATACACCAACCATGTGCGTAACCGTGAGTGTCTCTTTTCGGGTTTGATCGAAAGGAGAACACGGTTTCTGGGTTATGTCTGACGTAAGTAGGATTTCAGGATCACTTCTTGATCATTACTAGTTGACGACCGTTCCTTTGTTTCTCTTCTCACCCTCATTTGCGTAAGTTAGCCACCATACATGCTTAGTCGCTGCTGCAACCTCACCACTTTACCCCTTCCTTTCCCATTAAGCTTTGCTAGTCTTGATACCCATGGTAATGGGATTACTGAGTCCTCGTGGCTCATGATTACTACAACAACGATTGCAGTGGTGTACAGGTTTCAAGCGATGATCATGACGCGAGAGCGATGTTTACTTATTTTGGAGTTCTTCTGCTTCTTCGATCAGGGGATAGGTTCCTGGTCGGCAGCCTGGGCTAGCAGGGTGGATGTCGGTTGAGCTTCTGTTTGTGTTTCATTCGTAGTCGGATGTTGATCTTATGGATGATGTATTGTTGTATTCGTATGAAATTGTATGCCTTTTGTATGTATCCCCATCTATTATGTAATGTTGATGTAATGATATCCACCTTGCAAAAGCGTCTTCAAGATGCGCTTCTATCCTTGGTGGGACCTTCGAGTTCCTTTAGGATAGGGTCGCATCTTGGGCGTGACAAGATTGCGGTGATGATGATGGCCACGACGGCATTCCGGCGCCACCGGAAGAGAAGGGGAGAGGCGGGGCCCTTCGTATACTCTTCCTTGACCTCCTCCCTAGATGGGAGAAGGGTTTCCCCTCTGGTCCTTGGCCTCGATGGCATGGGAGGGGCGAGAGCCCCTCCAAGATTGGATCTGTCTCTCTGTCTCTTTCTGTTTCTGCGTTCTCCTCTGCTGCCCTTTTACCGTTTCGTATATATATGGAGATCCGTAACTCCGATTGGACTGAAACCTTCGTTGTGATTTTTTTCCAAAAATTAGCTTTCTTGCGGCCGAAGAAGGGCATCAAACGCCTTACGGGTGGCCCACGAGGGTCGGGCCGGCGCGCCTGTAAGTGGACGCCCCCTGCCTCGTGGCCACCTCGGGCACCGTCTCGCATGGATTTTTATTCCGTAATTTCCCAAATATTCCAAAAATAAGCTCCGTCCATTTTTATCCCGTTTGGATTCCGTTTGATATGGATATTTTGTGAAACATAAATCATGCAACAAACAGGAACTGACACTGGGCACTGGATCAATATGTTAGTCCCAAAAATAGTATAAAAAGTTGCCAAAAAGTATATGAAAGTTGAATAATATTGGCATGGAACAATAAAAAAATTATAGATACGACGGAGACGTATCAGCATCCCCAAGCTTAATTCCTGCTCATCCTCGAGTAGGTAAATGATAAAAAGAAGATAATTTCTGATGTGGAATGCTTCCTAGCATAATCTTGATCATATGTCTAATCATGGCATGAATATTAAAACACGAGTGATTCAAAGCAATAGTCTATCCTTTGACATAAAAACAATAATACTTCAAGCATACCAACCAAGCAATTATGTCTTATTGAAATAACATAGCCAAAGAAAGCTCATCCCTACAAAATCATATAGTCTCGCTTATGCTCCATCTTCACCACACAAAATATTCACATCATGCACAACCCCGATGACAAGCCAAGCAATTGTTTCATACTTTTGACGTTTCTCAAACCTTTTCAACTTTCACGCAATACATGAGCATGAGCCATGGACATAGCACTATAGGTGGAATAGAATATAATGATGTGGGTTATGTGGAGAAGACAAAAAAGGAGAAAGTCTCACATCGACGCGGCTAATCAACGGGCTATGGAGATGCCCATCAATTGATGTCAATGTGAGGAGTAGAGATTGCCATGCAACAGATGCACTAGAGCTATAAGTGTATGAAAGCTCAAACTGAAATTAAGTGGGTGTGCATCCAACTTGCTTGCTCATGAAGACCTAGGGCATTTGAGGAAGCCCATCGTTGGAATATACAAGCCAAGTTCTATAATGAAAATTCCCACTAGAATATGAAAGTGATAACTCAAGAGACTCTCTATATGAAGAACATGGTGCTACTTTGAAGCACAAGTGTGGTAAAAGGATAGTAACATTGCCCCTTCTCTCTTTTTCTCTCATTTTTTGTTTTCTTTTTTTCTCTTTTTTTTGGGCCTTCTCTTTTTTTGGCCTTTCTCTCTTTCTTTCTTTTTTCGTCCGGAGTCTCATCCCGACTTGTGGGGGAATCATAGTCTCCATCATCCTTTCCTTACTGGGGCAATGCTATAATAATGATGATCATCACACTTTTATTTACTTACAACTGAATATTACAACTCGATATCTAGAACAAATATATGACTATATGAATGCCTCCGTGATGTAAGGATGTGCAATGATCTAGCGTAGCAATGACATCCAAAAGCCGGACAAGCCATGAAAACATCATGCTAGCTATCTTACGATCATGCAAAGCAATATGACGATAAATGCTCAAGTCATGTATATGATGATGATGGAAGTTGCATGGCAATATATCTCGGAATGGCTATGGAAATGCCATGATAGGTAGGTATGGTGGCTATTTTGAGGAAGACATAATGAGGCTGATGTGTGACAGAGCGTATCATATCACGGGGTTTGGATGCACCGGCAAAGTTTGCACCAACTCTCGAGGTGAGAAAGGGCAATGCACGGTACCGAAGAGGCTAGCAATGATGGGAGGGTGAGAGTGTGTATAATCCATGGAGTCAACATTAGTCATAAAGAACTCACATACTTATTGCAAAAATCTATTAGTCATCGAAAAAAAGTACTACGCGCATGCTCCTAGGGGATAGATTGGTAGGAAAATACCATCGCTCGTCCCCGACCGCCACTCATAAGGAAGACAATCAATAAACACCTCATGCTCCAACTTCGTTACATAACGGTTCACCATATGTGCATGCTACGGGACTTGCAAACCTCAACACAAGTATTTATCAATTTCACAATTACTAAACTAGCACGACTCTAATATCACCACCTTTATATCGCAAAACTATTGCAAGGAATCAAACATATCATATTCAGTGATCTACAAGTTTTATGTAGGGTTTTATGACTAACCGTGTGAATGACCAGTTTCTGTCATCTCTCTAAATAGATATAAGTGAAGCACGAGAGTTTAATTCTTTCTACAAAATATATGCCCACACTCTAACAAATATAAGTGAAGCAAAAGAGCATTCTACAAATGACGGTTGTCTATGTAAAGAGAAACAGGCAATCCAAGCTTCAAATGATATAAGTGAAGCACATGAAGCATTCTATAAAGCCATACTCAAAAGATATAAGTGAAGTGCAAAGAGCATTCTATAAATAAACCAAGGACTATCTCATACCAGCATGGTGCATAAAATAAAAATGAAAACTAAATGCAAAAGACGCTCCAAGATTTGCACATATCGCATGAACGAAACGAATTCGAAAACATACCGATACTTGTTGAAGAAAGAGGGGATGCCTTCCGGGGCATCCCCAAGCTTAGACGCTTGAGTCTCCTTGAATATTTACTTGGGGTGCCTCGGGAATCCCCAAGCTTGATCCCTTGCCTCTCTTCCTTCTTCTCACATCGAAACCTTCTCGGTCATCGAACACTTCATCCACACAAAACTTCAACAGAAAACTCGGTAAGATCCGTTAGTATAATAAAGCAAATTACTACTCTAAGTACTATTGAAAACCAATTCATATTTTGTTTTTACATTGTGTATACTGTAATATAACTTTTTCATGGCTTAATCCACTGATATAAATCGACAGTTTCATCAAAACAAGCAAACTATGCATCAAAAACAGAATCTGTCTAAAACAGAACAGTCTGTAATAATCTAAACATTCACCATACTTATGATACTTGCAAAATTCTGCCAAAATGAGGAAAAAAATTGTATAGAAAGACAGTGCAAAAAGAATCAGAGCCATTTGACGTTCCAGTAAGAAACTAAAAATCGCGCACTACAGCCAAAGTTTCACCCCGCACTGCATAAACCAACAAGTATTGTAAACATCCTATAGGCAAAACTTGGCACATTATTTTTTATAATACAATGGAATCGTACAAGGGGATATTATTTTTGTTGAAAGTTTCTGTAATCAAGATTCACAAAGTTTCCGTCAGCATGAACAAAGTTCAAGGAGCTCTCCCACTTCAACAATGCTTGTCTTTCTCACTTTCACTTTCCTTTTTGAAAAAGTCTTGGGTTCCCCTCTTTATTTTTGTTGTTTTTAAACTATCTGAAAGCACTCAACAGAAATAAATTACTCTCTAAAACTTCCGGGTTGTCTCCCTGGCAGCGCTTTCTTTAAAGCCATTAAGCTAGGCATATAGTGCTCAAGTAATGGATCCACCCGGATCCCAAGGTATATCAAAGCCAATTTTAATTAGCAATTATTTGGAATTTAGTAGTGAGCACAAAGTAACATATATCAAGCAATGACGAAGTCTAACTCTCTTCCTATGCATCGGCATGTCATAAAAGAACAATTCATGCACACATAGTAAAGGCCAATGCATAGTATAAGCAGGTTTCTTGCAATTTTATCATGTTGGAAACATAGAGAGGTGGAGATATAGTTCCTCTCTCATAATAATTGCAAGTAGGAGCAGCAAGCACATGCATATTATATCTATCAAAATCATCATGTGTAGAAGTAAGACGCAACCCATCAGTATAATCCTTAATAAGTGCAACCTTCTCCGATATAGTATAATCGGGAGAATTCAAAAAGATAATAGGACTATCATGCGTGGGTGCAATAGCAACAATTTCATTCATAACATAAGGAACTATAGCAAGTTCATCTCCATAAGCATAATTCATATTGGCATATTGGCCACAAGCATAGCAAGCATCATCAAAAACGGATATTTCAAAAGAATCAAAGGGATCATAGTAGTCATCATAGCAATCATCCTTCGATAAGCATGAAGGGACATTAAACAATGTATGAGTTGAAGAGTTACTCTCATTATAAGGTGGGCACGGGTAGCTAATCCGCTCTTCCTCCTTTTGTTCTTCGCTCTCCTCATCATCTTTTTCATCCAATGAGCTCATAGTTTCAGTAATTTCTTCTTCCATAGACTCATGCAAAATATTAGTCTCTTCTTGGACAGCGGAGACTTTCTCAATAAGTGCATTAATATCGGAATTGTATTCATAATTCTCATAGCAATATTTAAGGATAGCTAAATTTTCAGGTCTATAAACGGCATCATCAAAATCTTCAAACTCTTTAAACATAGATTCAATTTCATAAGCACCCATAAAAGCAACAAATTCTTCTATTTGTTCCACATCATAGTAATCATATATACCATTAGCATAAGAAGCTATGGTTTTATTATCATTAAATTTGCATGAAAAGGGAAGGTGTGGAGCCTTCATCCTAGAGAAACAAGTATAATCATATCTCAAGCATAGTTGCCTAGCATACCACTTCAATATATGATTTTGATCCCATAATAGTTTCCCTTTTTGTGTCAAGCGGTAATCCCTAAAGTATTCACGTTGATCCAACGTTACTCCCATTACATAATTGAATGGGGTTTTCTCAGGATTACTAAAGTAGCACGTAATATCTTTCACATAACTAGCATCAAGGGTTTTAGGAGGTTCCCCATCTCCATGAGCAGAAAGTACACCTAATTTTTTTGGTATTTCGTGTTCCATATCCATAACTAAAGATAAAGAACAACTAAGAACAGCAAATAAAAATTACTTAGTGATAAAGCAAACAAGTACACATGAGAATATTCACCCCACGCTATTGCTCCCCGGCAACAGCGCCAGAAAAAGGTCTTGATAATCCACAAGTATAGGGGATAAATTGTAGCCTCTTACGATAAGTAAGAGTGTCGAAGCCAACGAGGAGCTAAAGGTAGAACAAATATTCCCTCAAGTTCTATCGACCACCGATACAACTCTACGCACACTCGACGTTCGCTTTACCGGAAACAAGTATGAAACTAGAAGTACTTTGTAGGTGTTGTTGGATAGGTTTGCAAGAAAGTAAAGAGCGAGTAAATAAAAGCTATGGGCTGTTTAGATAAAGACACAACTAAATTATTAAAGAGCTTTTTGTTACGAGAAATTTATTTGTCCCTAGGCAATCGATAACTAGAGCGGTAATCATTATTGCAATTTTATTTGAGGGAGAGGCATAAGCTAACATACTTTCTCTACTTGGATCATATGCACTTATGATTGGAACTCTAGCAAGCATCCGCAACTACTAAAGATCATTAAGGTAAAACCCAACCATAGCATTAAAGCCTCAAGTCCCCTTTATCCCATACGCAAACAACCTACTTACTCGGGTATGTGCTTCTGTCACTCACGCCACCCACCATAAGCAAATCATGAACATATTGCAAACCCTACAGCGGGAATCCCTCACGCTTGCGCGACACGGAGAGCACCATAAGACAACACCAATAATAAAACATGCAACTCAAACCAATCACGATCATCAATTAACCCATAGGACAAAACAGATCTACTCAAACATCATAGGATAGCCATACATCATTGGGAAATAATATATAGAGTTGAGCACCATGTTTAAGTAGAGATTACAGCGGGTAAGAGAGAGGTTACACCGCTGCATAGAGGGGGGAAGAGTTGGTGATGATGGCGGTGAAGTTGTTGGTGAAGATTGCAGTGATGATGATGGCCACGACGGCGTTCCGGCGCCACCTGAAGAGAAGGGGAGAGGGGGCCCCTTCGTCTTCTTCTTCCTTGACCTCCTCCCTAGATGGGAGAAGGGTTTCCCCTCTCGTCCTTGGCCTCCATGGCGTGGGAGGGGCGAGAGCCCCTTCGAGATTAGATCTGTCTCTCTGCCTCTTTCTGTTTCTGCGTTCTCCTCTGCTACCCTTTCACCGTTTCGTATATATATGGAGATCCGTAACTCCGATTGGACTGAAACCTTCGCCGTGATTTTTTTCCAAAAATTAGCTTTCTTGCGGCCGAAGAAGGGCATCAACCACCTTACGGGTGGCCCACAAGGGTCAGCGGCGCGCCCATGGGAGGCAGGGGCGCCCCCTTCCTCGTGGCTACCTCGGGCACCGTCTCGCATGGATTTTTCTTCTGGAATTTTCCAAATATTCCAAAAATAAGCTCCGTCCGTTTTTATCCCGTTTGGATTCCGTCTGATATGGATATTCTGCGAAACATAAATCATGCAACAAACAGGAAATGGCACTGGGCACTGGATCAATATGTTAGTCCCAAAATAGTATAAAAAGTTGCCAAAAAGTATATGAAAGTTGAATAATATTGGCATGGAACAATAAAAAATTATAGATACGACGGAGACGTATCAATAAGTTGGCGAGACGACAACGATGCTACGATGGAGATCAAGGTGTCGCGCCGGTGACGATGGTGATCATGACGGTGCTTCAGAGTTGGAGATCACAAGCACAAGATGATGATGGCCATATCATATCACTTATATTGATTGCATGTGATGTTTATCTTTTATGCATCTTATCTTGCTTTGATTGATGGTAGCATTATAAGATGATCTCTCACTAAATTATCAAGGTATAAGTGTTCTCCCTGAGTATGCACCGTTGCGAAAGTTCTTCGTCTTTGAGACACCACGTGATGATCGGGTGTGATAGGCTCTACGTTCAAATACAACGGGTGCAAAATAGTTGCACACGCGGAATACTCGGGTTAAACTTGACGAACCTAGCATATGCAGATATGGCCTCAGAAAACTGAGACCAAAAGGTCGAGCGTGAATCATATAGTAGATATGATCAACATAGTGATGTTCACCATTGAAACTACTCCATCTCACGTGATGATCGGGCATGGTTTAGTTGATATGGATCACATAATCACTTAGATGATTAGAGGGATGTCTATCTAAGTGGGAGTTCTTAAGTAATATGATTAAATTAAACTTTAATTTATCATGAATTTAGTCCTGGTAGTATTAGCATGTCTATGTTGTAGATCAATAGCTTGCGTTTAGCTCCCCTGTTTTAGTTTTGATATGTTCCTAGAGAAAAATAAGTTGAAAGATGTTAGTAGTAAAGATGCGGACTAGCTCCGTGATCTGAGAATTATCCTCATTGCTGCACAGAAGTATTATGTCCTTGATGCACCGCTAGGTGACAGAACTATTGCAGGAGCAAATGCAGACGTTTTGAACGTTTTGACAAAAGTTCGGTATGATAACTACTTGATAGTTTAGTGCACCATGCTTAACGGCTTAGAATCGGGACTTCAAAGACATTTTGAACGTCATGGACCATATGAGATGTTCCAGGAGTTGAAGTTAATATTTCAAGCAAATACCCGAGTTGAGAGATATGAAGTATCTAACAAGTTCTATAGCTAAAAGATGGAGGAGAATAGCTCAAGCAGTGAGCATGTGCTCAGATTGTCTGGGTACTACAATTGCTTGAATGAAGTGGGAGTTAATCTTCCATATAAAATAGTTATTGATAGAATTCTCTAGTCACCATCACCAAGTTAGTAGAACTTCGTGATGAACTATAGTATGCAAGGGATGACGAAGAAAATTCCCGAATTTTTCATGATGATGAAATCGATGAAGGTAGAAATCAAGAAAGAGCATCAAGTGTTGATGGTTGACAAGACCACTAGTTTCAAGGAAAAGGTCAAAGGTAAGAAGGGGAACTTCAAGAAGAACGACAAGCAAGTTGTTGCTCAAGTGAAGAAGCCCAAGTCTGGACCTAAGCCTGAGACTAAGTGCTTCTACTGCAAAGGGGCTGGTCACTGGAAGCGGAACTGCCCCAAGTATTTGGCGGATAAGAAGGATGGCAAAGTGAACAAAGGTATATTTGATATACATGTTATTGATGTGTACCTTACTAGTGTTTATAGCAACCCCTCAGTATTTGATACTAGTTCAGTTGCTAAGATTAGTAACTCGAAATGGGAGTTGCAGAATGAACAAAAACTAGTTAAGGGCGAGGTGACAATGTGTGTTGGAAGTAGTTTCAAGATTGATATGATCATCATCGCACACTCCCTATACTTCCGGGATTAGTGTTGAACCTAAATAAGTGTTATTTAGTGTTTGCGTTGAGCATAAATATGATTTGATCATGTTTATTGCAATACGGTTATTCATTTAAGTTAGAGAGTAATTGTTGTTCTGTTTACATGAATAAAACCTTATATGGTTACACACCCAATGAAAATGGTTCGTTGGACACATATTCATAATATTGAAACCAAATGCAAAGTTAATAATGATAGTGCAACTTATTTGTGGCACTGTTGTTTAGGTCATATTGGTGTAAAGCGCATGAAGAAACTCCATGCTGATGGGCTTTTGGAATCACTTGATTATGAATCACTTGATGCTTGCAAACCATGCCTCTTGGGCAAGATGACTAAAATGCCGTTCTCCAGAACAATGGAGCGAGCAACAGATTTGTTGGAAATCATACATACTGTTGTATGTGGTATGATGAATATTGAGGCTCGTGGCGGGTATCGTTATTTTCTAACCTTCACAGATGATTTGAGCAGATATGGGTATATCTACTTGATGAAACATAAGTCTAAAACATTTGAGAAGTTCATATAATTTCAGAGTGAAGTGGAAAATCATCGCAACAAGAAAATAAAGTTTCTACGATCTGATCGTGGAGAAGAATATTTGAGTTACGAGTTTGGTCTTCATTTGAAACAATGCGGAATAGTTTCACAACTCACGCCACCTGGAACACCACAGCGTAATGGTGTGTCCGAACATCGTAACCATACTTTATTAGATATGGTGCAATCTATGATGTCTCTTACTAATTTACCACTACCGTTTTTGGGTTATGCATTAGAGACAGCTGCATTCACGTTAAATAGGGCACCTTCTAAATCCATTGAGACGACACCATATGAACTGTGGTTTGGCAACAAACCAAAGTTGTCGTTTCTTAAAGTTTGGGGTTGCGATGCTTACATGAAAAAGTTTCATCCTGATAAGCTCAAACCCAAATCGGAGAAATGTGTCTTCATAGGATACCCAAAGAAGACAATTGGGTACACCTTCTATCACAGATCCGAAGGCAAGACATTTGTTGTTAAATTTGGATCCTTTCTAGAGAAGGAGTTTCTCTCGAAAGAAGTGAGTGGGAGGAAAGTAGAACTTGATGAGGTAACTGTACCTGCTCCCTTATTGGAAAGTATTTCATCACAGAAATCTGTTCCTGTGACTACTACACCAACTAGTGAGGAAGCTAATGATGATGATCATGTAACTTCAGATCAAGTTACTACCGAACCTCGTAGGTAAACCAGAGTGAGATCTGCACCAGAGTGGTTCGGTAATCCTGTTCTGGAGGTCATGTTGCTTGACCATGAAAAATCTACGAACTATGAGGAAGCGATGATGAGCCCAGATTGCGCAAAATGGCTTGAGGCCATGAAATCTGAGATGGGATCCATGTATGAGAACAAAGTATGGACATTGGTTGACTTGCCCGATGATCGGCAAGCCATAGAAAATAAATGGATCTTCAAGAGGAAGACGGACGCTGATAGTAGTGTTACTATCTACAAAGCTAGACTTGTTGAAAAAGGTTTTGACAAAGTTCAAGGTGTTGACTACAATGAGATTTTCTCACTCGTAGCGATGCTTAAGTCTGTCCGAATCATGTTAGCAAATTGCCACATTTTATGAAATCTGGCAAATGGATATCAAAACTACATTCCTTAATGGATTTCTTAAAGAAGAGTTGTATATGATGCAACCAGAAGGTTTTGTCGATCCTAAAGGTGCTAACAAAATATGTAAGCTCCAGCGATCCATCTATGGACTGGTGCAAGCATCTTGGAGTAGGAATATACACTTTGATGAGTTGATCAAAGCATATAGTTTTATACAGACTTGCGGTGAAGCCTGTATTTACAAGAAAGTGAGTGGGAGCACTACAAAATTTCTGATAAGTATATGTGAATGACATATTGATGATCAGAAATAATGTAGAATTTTCTAGAAAGCATAAAGGAGTGTTTGAAAGAAGTTTTTTCAAAGAAAGACCTCGGTGAAGCTGTTTACATATTGAGCATCAAGATCTATAGAGATAGATCAAGACGCTTGATAAGTTTTTTCAATGAGTACATACCTTGACAAGTTTTTGAAGTAGTTCAAAATGGAACAGTCAAAGAATGAGTTCTTGCCTGTGTTGCAAGGTGTGAAGTTGAGTAAGACTCAAAGCCCGACCACGGCAGAAGATAGAAAAAGAATGAAAGTCATTCCCTATGCCTCAGCCATAGGTTCTATAAAGTATGCCATGCTGTGTACCAGATCTATTGTAAACCCTACACTGAGTTTGGCAAGGGAGTACAATAGTGATCTAGGAGTAGATCACTAGACAGCGGTCAAAATTATCCTTAGCGGAATAAGGATATGTTTCTCGATTATGGAGGTGACAAAAGGTTCGTCGTAAAGAGTTACGTTGATGCAAGCTTTGGCATCGATCTGGATGACTCTAAGTCTCGATCTAGATACATATTGAAAGTGGGAGCTATTAGCTATAGTAGCTCTATGCAGAGCATTGTAGACATAGAAATTTGCAAAATACTTGCGGATCTGAATGTGACAGACCCGTTGACTAAAATTAACTCACAAGCAAAACATGATCACACCTTAGTACTCTTTGGGTGTTAATCACATAGCGATGTGAACTAGATTGTTGACTCTAGTAAACCCTTTGGGTTTTGGTCACATGACGATGTGAACTATGGGTGTTAATCACATGGTGATGTGAACTATTGGTGTTAAATCACATGGTGATGTGAACTAGATTATTGACTCTAGTGCAAGTGGGAGACTGAAGGAAATATGCCCTAGAGGCAATAATAAAGTTATTATTTATTTCCTTATATCATGATAAATGTTTATTATTCATGCTAGAATTGTATTAACCGGAAACTTAGTACATGTGTGAATACACAGACAAACATAGTGTCACTAGTATGCCTCTACTTGACTAGCTCGTTAATCGAAGATGGTTGAGTTTCCTAGCCATGGACATGAGTTGTCATTTGATTAAGGGGATCATATCATTAGGAGAATGATTTGATCGACTTGACCCATTCCGTTAGCTTAGCACACGATCGTTTAGTATTCTGCTATTGCTTTCTTCATGACTTATACATGTTCCTATGACTATGAGATTATGCAACTCCCGTTTACCGGAGGAACACTTTGTGTGCTACCAAACGTCACGACGTAACTGGGTGATTATAAAGGAGCTCCACAGGTGTCTCCAAAGGTACATGTTGGGTTGGCGTATTTCGAGATTAGGATTTGTCACTCCGATTGTCGGAGAGGTATCTCTGGGCCCTCTCGGTAATGCACATCATTTAACCCTTGCAAGCATTGCAACTAATGAGTTAGTTGCGGGATGATGTATTACAGAATGAGTAAAGAGACTTGCCGCTTACAAGATTGAACTAGGTATTGAGATACCGACGATCAAATCTCGGGCAAGTAACATACGGATGACAAAGGGAACAACGTATGTTGTTATGCGGTCTGACCGATAAAGATCTTCGTAGAATATGTGGGAGCCAATATGAGCATCCAGGTTCCGCTATTGGTTATTGACCGGAGACATGTCTCAGTCATGTCTACATAGTTCTCGAACCCGTAGGGTCCGCACGCTTAAAGTTTGATGACGGTTATATTATGAGTTTATGAGTTTATGTGTTTTGATGTACCGAATATAGTTCGGAGTCCCGGATGTGATCACGAACATGACGAGGAGTCTCAAAATGGTCCAGACATAAAGATTGATATATTGGAAGCCTATATTTGGATATCAGAAGTGCTCCGAGTGAAATCGGGATTTTACCGGAGTACCGGGGGTTACCGGAACCCCCCCCCCCCCGGGGGTTTAATGGGCCTACATGGGCCTTAGTGGAGAAGAGGAGGGGCGGCCCGGGCCGGCCGCGCGCCCCCTCTAGTCCGAATTGACAAGGAGGGGGCGACGCCCCTTTCCTTCCTCTCTCCTCCTCCTTCCCCCTTCTCCTACTCCAACTAGGAAAGGAGGGAGTCCTACTCCCGATGGGAGTAGGACTCCTCCTGGCGCGCCTCCTCCTGGCCGGCCGCCTCTCCCTCCCTTGCTCCTTTATATACGGGGGCAGGGGGGCACCCCATAGACACAACTATTGATCTCTTAGCAGTGCTTAGGCGAAGCTCTGCGTTGGTAGAACATAATCATCGTCACCACGCCGTCATGCTGACGGAACTCTCCCTCAAAGCTCGGCTAGATCGGAGTTCGAGGGACGTCACCGAGCTGAATGTGTGCTGAACTCGGAGGTGCCATACGTTTGGTACTTGATCGGTCGGATCGTGAAGACGTACGACTACATCAACCGCGTTGTGCTAGTGCTTCCGCTTTCGGTCTACGAGGGTACGTGGACACACTATCCCCTCTTGTTGCTGCGCATCACCATGATCTTGCGTGTGCGTAGGATTTTTTTGAAATTACTACGTTCCCCAACAGTAATGCCCTACTCCTGCTGGTGAATGTTTATCTGGTGTTCTTGGACTTGCTATAGAGCATGCAGGGTCCAAAAAGTTCGAATCCTCTCTCAGTACGTCGTGGGCCTCCTTTTATAGTCAAAGGGGCTGCAACAGTGGCGCACATAAGGTGGAAAGTTGTACAGTAGTCGAGGTTATCCCTGGCACCGTAGGACAAAACGTATTTAATGCGCTGCCGACGTGCGCTTCTTGATTTATCTGGGATGGCCAGGAAGCTCGTTCCACTCGTCGCCGCCTCGCCTTGCTTCGACACGCGTCCAAGCTGAAGAGGCGTGTAGTGCCATGCTGGCTGGCTAGCTGCTGAGTTGGTGTGGTGGTGGAGTCTTCACGAAGATCTGCATGCCACCACGCAGGTGCTTGCTGAGTTGACCTGAGAGCTACATGCCGCCACGCAGGTGCCTGCCTAGTTGGCGGGCTAGCAGCTGTGTGGGAACGGCGGTGGAGCCTTGGCGTGGGCCTGGCTGCGACCTCGTAGATGTCTGTCGGATCTCGAGTTCCGGCAGACCCTCTAGGTTCAAACTCTGGGGTGCATGCGGAGATCTCACCTCCTACCTACCTACACCTCGTCGGCTCGCAAGGATCTAACTACACAAAGAGCAACACAAGGTACACAAGGTTTATACTGGTTCGGGCCACCATTGTGGTGTAATACCCTACTCCAGTGTGTGGTGTGGTGGATTGCCTCAGGGGCTTATGATGAACAGTACAAGGTAGAACAGCCTCGCGAGGGTCTGTTCTTGGCCGGTGCGACGAACTGCTAGGGGGAGTTCAGTCGCTTCTCTCTCTCTCTCTCTCTCTCTCTCTGGATTCAAGATGCTCTCTCTTTGTTCTCCTTGTCTTCTAGATTGCCTCTCGATCTCTCTACCCTGTGGGTGGCTAGTCCTATTTATAGGCAGAGGCCCTGGGCCTCTTCCCAAATATTGAGCGGGAAGGGCGCCAACAATTGGCCATTTTGAAGGGGAACATCTAGTACACTTATCCTGACTAAAGTTGGTCCTCACCGTCAAAGGCTCGACGGTGACGCCTTGCTTGGGCTCCACGATGACCTCCTTCCTGTCGTTGTGTTGGTCTTGGTCTTGTTGCAATCAAATGGTTGCCTTTGCTTGATACTCTCGCCTGCGCTTGCCTCCTTTGCACCAAAGAGGAAATGAGGACACTGAACGGGTTGGCGCCCACCTGGCGCCCTTGGTCGTCATGGCTTGCGTCATGGGCACCTCGTGAGGTACCCCGCCTTGATCTCTCCGCCTCATCGCGAGCCAGCCTGACGAGGCCGTGCCTAAGGAAGCTTCATGTCGTCCGCCCCGCGAGGCTTGGCCCCTCGCGAGGGTCTTGAGCTTGTGCTGATGAAGATGGGCCGCACTGGGCCACCCCTTGAGCCACGCCGCAGGCCGCAGGCAAGTCTGGTACCCCGTTTCCAAAACGCCGACAAGTAGCCCGGGCCCAAAGGCGCGCTCTGGACTTGGCTTAGCGAGAGAAGCGAAGGGCACGCGTCTGAGCGCCGCGGGCCCTAACAGCCTGCGGCCTTGGGCGCCGCGTGGCGGTTGATTGGACGGGGGCGTCCCTGCTTTCCCACGATGCCTCGGTGACTGCACGAATTGACAAGTCCCTGCAAGCAAAGCGGGTCATGATTACCTGTGAACGTGGAGGTCGACGGTTGGCCTTCCCTGGTTATAAGTACGGGACAGCGCATGCCCTCCCGGTCCATCTCTTCTTGCTTCTCCTTCTTCTCCATCTCTTGCTGCAAAATTTGCGGCAATGGCTCCGATCCGCCGAGAGGGTCCCGATCCGCTACCGCCGAAGAAACGGCTAGCCCTCTGCTACCGAGATGAGGGCGCCTGGGAAGAGGTGTCGAGGCCCTGGTACGAGCGGCCGCCGCCAGGGTTCCCGCTGCCCTTGTACGCCCGCATTGAGGGCCCTGAAGGAGTTGTCGCCGAGCGCCATGGACGACGCCGCCGTCGGCGCCGGCGGGTCACGGCGGTGCGCGTTGTTCCCCCCGGAGTCCATGTCGAGGGCTCCTCCCGAGAGTTTGTGCTCCACGCCGCCATGCCTCCTCGCCTTGATTCGCTTCCTCCCTCCTTCGCCTTCGTGATGCCGCAGGGGGGTCTCGAGCTCGTTGCGGACGCCGGCTGCAGCACCCTTGCGACCGAAGCGGAGGTTGCGGTCGTCGCTCCGGGAAAGGTCTTCATGACTAGAGGCTGGGGCGAGATCGCCCTGGTCTGCAGGACGAGGGGCGCCCTCGCGATCCACCTGGAGTACAACGGCGCTTCCCTGATGTTCTTCAAGGTCTTTGACGCGGAAGGACGATGGCTAGAGTGCTGCCTCGAGAGAGGTGGTAGGAGCCCTGCCGCGGCAAGGACTAGGCCAACCGCTCCCCGAGCAGCTCCTCAGGCGGCGGAGGCGTCGGAGGATCCAGCGACTCCGCCGAGCTCCTCGTGACTCCGGAGACGAGCGACGACAGCTACGAGCCCCCGAGCTTGCGTCGCTCTCGGAGCAGGGCGGGCTTGTCAGGCCGCCGCCGCCACTGATCTGGATGAGGTTGGCGCCGGTGTCTGACGGCCCACTGTTGATGATGGCGTTTTCTGCAGAGGCGCGTGTAGTTAGCATTCTTTAGGATCTGCTCCCTTTGTTCCCTGCGAGGAATCGAAAAACGCGCCCCGTGGGGGCTTGTAAGGCGCATGTGGTTCTGTTCGTTAATATGATCCTTGTCATGAAGTGATGCGAGATGCTCATCCCATCTTAGCTTAGTTCCTCCTTTCGAACCTCGCGAGGGCTTGATGCTCTGCGCCGACAGGTCCCGGTCCCAAGGCAAGCAGGCTTGACCGTCTGGTATGCCGTGTCGCGATGCCGTGGTCAAGGCCAGGAGGTGAGCGGCCTGGGGTCCAGTAAGAGCCCCTGAGTCGCGATGCTCAGGAGGTCCCCTTTAGCGCTCAAGCAGCCATCGTTCGGTGAGAAAGGAGCATGACGTTGCTAACATGGGATTGCCTTAGGCGCGAGGTCGATGCTGCGATAGCTAGTATTTCCGGAGGATGACTTATCTTGAGGGTCAGGAACCGCTTCTTGGTGTGGCGCTAGGCCCACGCATCGGCAGATGAGGAGTTGTCTGGCGAGGTCCCCACATGCCTCTTCCCTCTCGCCTTTACTCCCCTTTCTGCTCTACGTCCTCGGGTCCCGGCCCTCAAGCGGGCTCAGCCGTCGCTGGTATGCCAGGTCACGATGCCGTGGACAAGGCCAGAGGGTGAGGGCTGGAGAGCCAGTAAGAGCCCATGAGTCGTGATGCTCAGGTACCCCCCCTTTAACGTGCAAGCGGTTTGCGCGAGCGAGAGTGAAGGAGACGCCGTGAAGGCCTCGCCTGATGCTGCTCCTTGAAGAGATCCTGCAGGCTCATCACAAAAAGAACAAGAGTTCGCCATGACAATCAACAGTCAGCCGTTGGTTGCTCTGGAGGGGTGACGAGGCGCTGAAGGCTTGATGAGGTGGCGCTATGCGAGCTGCAGCCGCGCGAGCTCAGCCATTCAGTTTGTCGGCGTTCTGAGGACGGACCCATGCGCAAGCGTCGTGCCGTTAGGGAGCAGCTCCATCAGTTGGTGTCAATCGTGCGGGCGACTAGGTCAAACACGTTAATCACGAAGGAGCAAGTTCATTTAAATAGGTGCCGAGAAGGCGGACATCGCTGGGTCAGGCCCGAGCAACTTGGGGATGACGCAGCCCGAGAGGCGCCCCCAATAAAGTAAGCTAGGAACATGAAGCAAAAGGGATACACGCCGAAGGGACGGACCCACGCGGCATGGGAATGATGCAGCCCTGGGAGGCGCTCCCAGCTGAAAATGAAACTCGAAGGATGTCACCTGATAACGCTGAAGATGAAGGGATGTTGAAGTAGCGGACGTCGCGCGCTGCAGAAGCCGATCCTCACGAGCTCCCAGGCCCAGGAGCCTCGGGAGGCTCCCGAGGCGCTGGTGGCTCCTCGCAGACCATCTCCATCTCCGCTAGGACTGCGGAACGCCTGGCCACTTGAGCCTCCAGGATGCTCCTCATGAGGCGTCAAGGCGCAAGGCCCGCTGCTCGGCAAACCTTAAGGCATGCGAACGTAGCTGTGGGTGGACCTTCACAGGCGCCCACGCTGCGTGAGGGCCAGAGGCACTCCTGAGGGGCAGCTCGGTTGAGCCCTGGTATGTCGATGCAGACGCGCAGCCCACCATCCTCGCCTGGATGGGGAGCTACGGCGGGTAAGCGGCGGTTGCCACTCATGACTCTTGACTCCTGCAGCTCCTGAATGGTCTTGCTGATGAACTCCTGAGGGTTTGGCCCTCCTTGCCTTGCTCCTTCCCGAGGGAAACATGCTTTGAAACGTGGTGCCCAAGCGCCTCCCTCGTGACCTTAGCAAGGTCGGTGGCCCTCCAGGAGAGAGCCCCCGAGCCTTGCTCGAGGAGGGCGCCGCGCGCCTTCCTATGCGCGCGAAGGAGGTGCCCCCTGAACAGCGCGACCACGAGGGGCCTGCCTCCCGAGGGGTCGGGCCAGGCAATGTCTTCTTCTTCTTGGGAGCAGCCTCGGGGAGCCTTCCGCTCCTGCGATCTGGGTCTTCAAGTGACGCGGCTTGAAAAGCACGCTCCAGGGAGCACACCGCATCTCTCTCTTCACAAGGCACCGTGATGACTCCACCGCTCCCCGGCATCTTGAGGACGGTGTAGCCGTGATGAGTCACGGCCATGAACTTGGCCAGAGCTGGGTACCCGAGGATGGCATTGTATGGCGGGCGAATGTGAGCGACGTCGAAGTCAATGAGCTCAGTGCGGTAGTTGTCGCGCGCCCCGAAGGTGACAGGGAGGCGGACCTGCCCAATCGGAACTATGGAGCCATCGGTGACTCTAGAGAAAGGCTTGGTTGGCTGAAGCTGATTGTAAGGCACTTGGAGATTGTTGAATGTCTCGACGGACGTGACATTGAGCCCTGCTCCGCCATCGATGAGGGTCCCGTGACTTGCACGTTCTTGATGATTGGGGAACAAAGCATCGGGAGGACTCCGCTGTGGCCACGCACTTGAGCTGATCCGCCGAGCTGAACGTGATGGCGCACGCCGACCACCGAGAGGGCGCGTGGCTTCAAGCTTGGGAGGACTGCATTCACTTCAAGGGCGAACTACTTGAAGATGCGCCGAGAGGTCGGGGCTTGAGCCCCGCCCATGATGCAAGCGATCGCTGCTGCTCCCGGAAGCCCCCAACCCCTCGGCCCCGATGATGGTCTTCATTTCTCCTTGGCTGCGGTGGCAGAGGAGGGAGGCCTGCGTTGCCTTGCGGGCGATCCTCGCGAGGCTGATCCCTCCAGCCTCACTCGCGAGGCGGGTCCCTCCAACCTCCCTCGTGTGGCTGATCCTGCCAGCGGTCCTCGCGAGGTCGGTCACGCTACCCTTGGCGAGGGCCACGGTCTTCCCAGCATCCTGCGTTTCTTCCTCCTCCTCGGCCGTAGCCTCAATCACTGCGGTCGGGGCGTTGACTGATTCGCCCTTCTCGCACGGCTCTGAGCTCTTGACATTCGTTGGTGTTGTGGGTGTGGAGGTCGTGGTACACGCAGTACCGACTGCCCTTGGAAGACTCGGGCTGATCTCTGCCTTGCTTGGTGTCTGGTTCTGCCATGAGCACGGCAGCCCCCTTGCGCTTCATGTCCTTGACCTTGGGCTTCTTCTCTTCCGGGTGGCGGCGGCGATTCGAGGAGGGAAAGGCGTCCTTCCTCAGCCTGGCGCACTTGGTCGCCAAGTTGAACAGCTCCGGATGTGCACAGGTCTTCATGCATCGCCAGCTCCTCCTTCATCTTGACGCCACGCACACCGCCGGAGAAGGCTGAGATGATGGCCTCCTCGGTCACCTTGGGAATCTTGAGGCGCATGCGTTGTTGAAGCGTTGGATGTACTTATGTAGGGTCTCTCCGGCTGTTGCTTGATGCGGCGCGCATGTCGCCACGGCAGGAGGCCGGTCGCGAAGTGCCTTGGAAGTTGGCGATGAAGCGGCGCGCATCTCGTCCCCAGAGGAGATCGTGCTGTGAGCTAGGTTCAGGAGCCAGTGCGGGCTCCGTCCTTGAGCGCCATGGGAAACCTGTTCGCCATGACCTTCTCGTCCCGTTGGCGGCTTGATGCCCAGCTCGTAAGTCGAGGAACTCCAGGGTCGGCGGTGCCGTCATAGCGAGGCGAGGCAGTCGCTTGAACTTGCCGGGCCATGCGGCGTTCGCGTAACTCGGCGGTGAAAGCGCGGCAGCCTGCAGTGTACAGGAGGCCTTTGGTGACGGAGGGCTTGGTCTTGCCGATCCCGTGCACCGCCGGAGCAGCATGGGTCTTGGCGTCTTTGGAAGCGAGGCCTTGATCGTGGCCGGGCGGTGCGAGGAGCACTCGGGCAGCTTCTTGGGGCGAGGGACCTCTTGACAGCTCTGCTCTTGCTGCTTTGGTGCTTGACAGACAGCGGGTTCCGCCCAGGGCCACGCGCCTTGGGGCCAAAGGCGCCTTCTTGAGGGGAGGCGGCCGAGGGGGCCCCGAGCTTCATCGCGTGCAAAGGCGGGCGCGTGCAGGAGAAGGATGGCGCGGGGGAGCCCCCTGCTGCGGGGACGAGCTCGGCAACGCGGTCGAGCTACTCCTCGTAGACGTCGTCGACAGGGCGGTAGCGCAGGAGCTCGTTTGCCGCGATGAGCGCGCGAGACGAAGAACCAGCTGGGGCGAGCGAAGGAGTAGCGGTACGGCCGTCTCGCCTCACGGATGGATGCTGTGACGACGCTTGCTGCTCGTTCCCCGCCGGGCCGGTGGCGGCGTTGACGGCAGGCGACGGGGAACGGCAGGGGCGGCCGCCGACGGGGGCCTTCTGGGTGACGCGAGTAGCGAGAGCGCCTGGCCTTCAGCCGGCCCGACGAGTGTCGACATGGATGCGAGGGCGGCGAAGCGGCGGCGGAAGGCGGATTCCGGCGCACCCCTACCTGGCGCGCCAAATGTCGGATCTCGGGTTCCGGCAGACCCTCTAGGTTCGAACTCTGGGGTGCACGCAGAGATCTCACCTCCTACCTACCTACACCTCATCGCCTCGCAAGGATCTAACTACACAAAGAGCAACACAAGGGACACAAGGTTTATACTGGTTCGGGCCACCATTGTGGTGTAATACTCTACTCTAGTGTGTGGTGTGGTGGATTGCCTCAGGGGCTTATGATGAACAATACAAGGTAGAACAGCCTCGCGAGGGTCTGTTCTTGGCCGGTGTGACGAACTGCTAGGGGGAGTTCAGTCGCTTCTCTCTCTCTGGATTCAAGATGCTCTCTCTCTCTGTTCTCCTTGTCTTCTAGATTGCCTCTCGATCTCTCTACCCTGTGGGTGGCTAGTCCTATTTATAGGTAGAGGCCCTGGGCCTCTTCCCAAATATTGAGCGGGAAGGGCGCCAACAATTGGCCATTTTGAAGGGGAACATCTAGTACACTTATCCTGACTAAAGTAAGTCCTCGCTTTGTCAAAGGCTCTCGACGGTGGCCTTGGCTTGGGCTCCACGATGACCTCCTTCCTGCCGTTGTGTTGGTCTTGGTCTTGTTGCACCGAAATGGTTGCCTTTGCTTGATACTCTCGCTGCGCTTGCCTCCTTTGCACCAAAGAGGAAATGAGGACATCGCTGGGCTGGCGCCCGCCTGGCGCCCTTGGTCGTCATGGCTTGCAGCATGGGCACCTCGTGAGGTACCCCACCTTGATCTCTCCGCCTCCTCACGAGCCAGCCTGACGAGGCCGTGCCTGAGGAAGTTTCCTGTCGTCCGCCCCGCTAGGCTTGGCCCCTCGCGAGGGTCTTGAGCTTGTGCTGATGAAGATGGGCCGCACTGGGCCACCCCTTGAGCCACGCCGCAGGCCGCAGGCAGGCAAGTCTGGGTACCCCCGTTCCCAGAACGCCGACAATGTCCTCGGCAAGAGCCTTGCCGGGGCTTCCCACGAGACCCCTGGCAAGACCCTTGCCGGGGACGCCCGCGAGACCCGAGCAAGATCCTTGCCGAGGCCCCGGCAAGGATCTTGTCGGGGTCTCGCGGGCGTCCCCGGCAAGGGTCTTGCCGTGGGTCTTGTGGGCATCTCCGACAAGGATCTTATCGGAGGTCTTCGTCTTCTGGTTCTCATCTAGTCTTGTATGCTCTTGGACTTCACAAAGATCTGCATGCCACCATGGGGGCGCCTCCCGAGCCTTGGTTCCAATGTGTCGATGGTGTCGGAACTCTTAGGCTCAAGGGTGGTAGCCTTGTTGGTGTTGGGCAAGTTGCCCCGGCAAGGTTCTTGCCGAGGCCGTGGAGGCCGCCCCGGGAAGGGCCTTTCCGCGGGAGTTCACCTCGCCCTTCTACTCTTCATGCTTCTGGTCTTGAGCGCTACTCTGGTCGTCTTGCGTCTTTGCCTCTTCTGCCCCGCCAAGCGTGGTCGTAGGTGCGGCTGCAACTGCTCGCGCACAAGTAAATGGGTACCAAATGGACCCCTACTTTTGTACACCAACAGGAGCCCCCGGGCCTGGGCCACACATAAGCGCAGAGCATTGTTGGGCCAGGCCCAGAACAATGCACGGGCACGCGAGGCAGAGTTTTTACTGCAGTAACTCCCTTGCTCGTTGCGCTTCCCCACGACCAGCGTTGAATGTGTGACATGGGGGTCAGTCGTGGAATGATCGCAGCATGCTTGCTCATCCCGTGGTGAATAGTAAAGAGGCGGCTTGTGTATTCCCTAAAAAGAGGGAGAACTGCAGGGCCACTGCTCATTTACTCTCTCAGCCTTGGAACCGCCGCTCCACGTTTCCCATCGCGCCCACCCTCTTTGCCACGTATGCCGCATGCACGGTGCGGGGTAGGTGATGGATGCGCGGGATATGAGGAGACGCGCGATGGCCGATACTTATGCGCCTTTGATTGGGCGGGGAGGGCGGTCGATGGCCCTCCTCACTGCCAACTTAATGAGCCGGATTTGAACGGGCTCTTCAGAGGCGTAGAGCTAGTCTTTAGTCTTCCCCGCTTGGCTAGAAAAAGGGACTCGGGAGGAGGGGGATGCATCTTCTCGCGCCTTCCCTTTGCATCCATCTTCTATCCACTGCCATGGCGAGAGGGCGTGGTCGCGGCTGTTCTCCTGCGGAGGCGACTTAGTTCTAGCTCCCGCCAGAGAACCGCGACGGTTAAGGAAGACCCAGCCGTCCAAGGCGAAGGCCATGCTCGAGGTGGAGGTGCCTACGGGGCCACGGTCGGCGGGGCGGTCGAGGCAGAGGCGGTCGCGGAAGGGGAACACCTGCGTAATCGCCATATCCATCACCATCTCCGCCACCGTCTCCTCCTGCTTCGTCGAGTGGCCATGTTGGGGACACGGCGCTGGAGTTTATCCTGCAGCTGCGTGAGCCACCGCGTAGCCGCCTTCGCCTTCCCGAGGCATTCGCGAGGGTGCTGAAAATTGACCAGCGGCCGAGTATAAGGCTTCACATGAAGGGGTGTTGCAATGGCGATATGTGGGTGAACACAGGGTTCCCCGCCCCTCATGTGACGTTCCTTCGTCGGGGTTGGAAGACCTTCGCACGTGCCCACTGCTTGATGAAGGGGCACGTTCTCCTCTTCAAACTAGTGGAGAGCGACTTGCTCTCCGTCAATGTCTTCGGGCGCTCGGGACACAGGCGAGGGTGCTGTGCGGAGAGCTCGACCGACAACGAGAGCTCCTCCTCGAGCGGCGATGAGGAGGGGTCCAGCGGGGAGGATGACGAGGACGGGTCCGACTAGGCGTCGGACGCCCCATCCCTAGGAGGAGGCAGCAGCAGCACCATCTGCACCTAGCCCTCTCCCCGGCAAGAAGTTTGCCGGGGGGGAGGGGGGAGGCAGTTCTTGGTGGTGGCTCCTCGAGCCATCTCCTTGAACTTCTCGGGGCCGTCGCCCTGGCGGCTGGCGCTGGAGGGCTGGAGAGGACGAAGAAGGCGGGTGGCGGGCCGTCAAGTCGGAGTACAATGGCGTCGACGCCTTCGTCGCGTATTGCCGGCCCGCTGCCTCATCTTTCGGCCTCTTCCCCGACACCGTCATCACCAGCCTTCTTCTGGGCGGCCTCGGGGATATTCTCTCGGTGTCTTCTGCTACTCGTACCTCGTCTAGGCGCTCCTTTTGCCCCCTGCCATCCCAATCCGCTTGCTGAGGAGAGGGACAAGAAAAGGATCATAGGCATGTTATCCTTTTTTAGATCTTAAGCCTGCGGGCACTTGTTAAATTTTAGACTTTGTAACCCCATCGATCAACTTGTTGAATTTTACCTAGGGGAGCTGTCCCATCCATCAATCCCCATGCCGCCGCCACCTTCCTCGTTTTCCCCATCGATCCAATCCATCGATCCACTGCCGATTCCCCATCCAACCACCTGCCCGAGCTCCTCCCGTTTGCTCTCACTCCATGGCGCCGTCGCCACTGGCGCACCCAGCCACCTGGACCGCGCCCCGTCTTCCCCGTCGACCAGGACCGGCCTCGACCCTCTCTCTCTCTCCCTTCGTTCTCCTCCTCCCGTTGTTTCTCTCTCTCAATCTGAATCTCTGTCTTTTGAACAGAGGACGTGCGTCGCCTCCTTCAGCTCCGCCCGCGCGCCACCTCGCCGGAGAACGCCCCCACGCGCCCGGATCCGCTCGTATCGGCCGCCTCCCCAAGTTCCGTCGCTGCAGCGCCTTCGTTGTCCTGCTCCCTCGCCGCCGAGCACCCGAGCCCCTGTGTCATGTTCCTCCTCTGCCCGTGCGCCCGAGCTCGCCCGTTGTCGTGCGCCTCCAACCTCGACTCCGCCACCACGTCCTCGCCACCATGCCAGAGCAAGCCAGCAGGCAGGCCCCCGTCGCGCCCTCTCCGTCGTCCTTCCCTGTTGGAACTAATCTTGTTATTAGTCCTGATTAGATCATGCATGCATGTAGTTGAGATGTGACACTAAAAGCTGCGGCTGTGTACCAACGTAGAGACGTGATCACGTTTGCATGGAAAGCTAGTAGTGTTGGTTAGTGCATGCAGGATTAGCCAAGCCGTGGAGTTAGTTAGTGGCCTAGAGAAAAGGTGTTAGTGGTAGTTGAGTCCTGAGTGCATGGCCAGAATTTGTGGCCGTTGGAGGTTGCGCAAGTGCTGGTTGTGGGCATGCATGTAGCTAGGAATTAGTTAGTGGGCAGGTCATGATGTTGGTGGCCAGCGTCGTGCGCACATGAGTCTCTTTGTACTGCTATATAAGTCAAGAAAAGGAATGAGAAAAGAAGCCAAGAGGGCTGAGGTAAAATGTAGTCTCTTGTTTCACCAAGGAGGAGAGCCTCACGGCAAAGCTAGCTTGTTCTCTTCCTTGGTACATGCGTGTGTGTGTTTGGAGTTTCTTCCGTGTGTATGTGTTCTTGAGAGAAACAACCAGAGAATTGTGTGAGAGGAGGTAGAAGAAGAGCGGCGCTGCGAGGATGCGGCGCCAACATTCCCCTCCTTCCTGTCTCTCTAACTTCCCCTGCTCTCCCTGTCTTCTCTGTTGGACAGGAGCAACCAGGGCGTCCCGGAGCTCCAATCACCGCCAAGTCCAATCGCCGGCCAGATCCGTCGAGTCTCGGTCATCTCCGCCGTTCTCGGTCCTCCCCGCCACCCAAGTCCCTCGCCTTGCCGCCCCTTCGTCCCGCTCGCCGGAGCTCTGCTCCCAGCCGCCAGCGCCTGTGCTACGCCTTCCGCTCGAGAACGAGCGCGTTGACCGCGCCCCCTCCACCTCGTTCGATCCAGCCTGCCAGCAGCCAGATCCACCAAGCCCGGCTGCCAGCTCACCCACTTTGGCCTGCCTCCTCCCCACACCAACGGGCTCGGCCCATGGTGAGCAGTCCAGCCACGCCCAGCAGATGCAGCCCGTATATGTTTTTTTCCTGTGCGCTGCGATTTTCCTAATTGTTCAGAAAACTGCATATCTACAGTTTGTCCCCTGTAGTTCATGCATATAATAACTAATAAACCGTGCATTGGATTAAAATGAATTACTAATATAAAATGCTTAGAATTTCATCCAGTTTCATAATATGCTGCTTTCATCCATGTTAAAAATGTTTAAAATGTTGTTTGATTAAATTTGCTCAAATGCCATGCTAAAATGATTTATTCCATAACTAAATAACCGTAGCTCCATTTTAAATAAACTTTATATGTAAATGGGGTAGGAAAATGCATAGATTAACATGTGGCACTTTATTTTCCTGTTTAACAACAATAAAATATGGTTTTAGGCAGAACAGTACCAAATCTAAAATATGCACATGGGGATTTTTCCGGAATTGTTGTTTTTGTTCTGGCCTCATTTAAACTTACCTAAATAGTTAGTTTACTTATGCTGCACCCCTTTCCATGTTTAATAACATTTAATATTGTTGGATACATAACCTAGAGAGAACTAAATAATTGAAGTGGTGTCTCGTCAATATGCAACTCGTTGCATATTGAGCGCCACGTAATTTGTAGTGTTGTTTGTTGCACTTTGCCATGCCATGCATCTTTAAACCGGACATGCATCATCCTTGGTTGTGCATCATGCCATGTTTATGCTTGCATGTTTACCATGTTGTTTGCTTCTTTCCGGTTGTGCTTCTTCTTGGTAGTTCCGGTTACGTTGCGATTGTGAGGATTCGTTCGACTACGTCCAATTGTCTTCTTCGTGGACTCGTTCTTCTTCCTAGCGGGATCTCAGGCAAGATGACCATACCCTTGATATCACTTCTATCTTTGCTTTGCTAATTGTTCGCTCTATTGCTATGCTGCGCTACCTACCACTTGCTATATCATGCCTCCCATATTGCCATGTCAAGCCTCTAACCATCCTTTCCTAACAAACCGTTGTTTGGCTAAGTTACCGCTTTAATTAACAAGCCGTGATGGTCTCTTTTCGGCGAAGTTCGGGAAGTGAACACGGTTTGGGTTATGTATGAACGTAAGTAGTTTCAGGATCACTTCTTGATCACTTCTAGATTCACGACCGTTGCGTTGCTTCTCTTCTTGCTCTTATCTGCGTATGTAAGGCACCATATTTGCTTAGTGCTTGCAGCAACCCCACCTCATTACCCCTTTCCTACCCATAAGCTCAAATAGTCTTGATCTCGGGGGTGTGAGATTGCTGAGTCCTCGTGACTCACAGATACTTCCAAACAGTTGCAGGTGCCGATGATACCAGTGCAGATGACGCAACCGAGCTCAAGTCGGAGCTCGATGAAGATCGTGTTCGTTGTGTTGTTTCGTTTTCCTGTTGATCAGTAGTGGAGCCCAGTTGGGACGATCGGGGATCTAGCATTTGGGGTTATCTTCTTTCCTTTTGGATTTGACCGTAGTCGGTCTATGTGTGTATTTTGAATGATGTATGATTTATTTAAGTATTGTGTGAAGTGGCGATTGTAAGCCAACCCTCTTTATCACATTCTTGTTCATTACATGGGATTGTGTGAAGATGACCCTTCTTGCGACAGAACCTACAATATGGTTATGCCTCTAAGTCGTGCCTCGACATGTGAGAGATATAGATGCATCGTGGGCGTTACAGAGACTCAACCTAGCATGCATGCTAATTCTAGGGCGCCAGCGCTTCATTTATTTATCTGTTGCTTAGGGTCTGCGCCTGGCTTTGTACAAAGGGTTACATGCCTTGCCGGCAAGGCTTGTACAAAAAGTAGTCTGCCGGGGGGCCTGGCAACCGCGCCTTACGGGTAAGACTTGCGAAGATGTTCGATGTTCCAGGAGTTGCTCACTGGGATTCCATCTTCAGTCTCCAGGCGGACTGCGCCGGGCCTGGTGACTCATTTTACCCGATAAGGGCCTTCCCACTTTGGCGTCAACTTGTTGGAATTCTTGGCGGATTGAACTCGCTGAAGAACAAGGTCGCCTTCCTCAAGGCTTCGGGCATGAACCTTGCGGCTATGATAGCGGCGCAAGGCCTGCTGGTAGCGAGCGGCTCGCACAGCAGCCCGAAGATGATCTTCCTCAAGGAGCATCGCATCCTGTTGGTGCACCTGCTCTTGCTCAAGCTCATCATAAGCGAGCACTCGAGATGACCCGTATATGAGTTCCGTGGGGAGAACTGATTCTGCCCCGTAGACTAGGGCAAAGGGCGTCTGGCCAGTAGCTCGATTTGGCGTTGTTCTGATCGGCCCAAGAACTGTTGGCAAATCATCAATCCAGCGCCTTCCCCACTTGTTTAGCTTGTCGAAAGTTCTGGTTTTGAGTCCTCACAACACTTCTGCATTTGCCCTCTCAGCTTGGCCATTACTTCTGGGATGGGCAACAGAAGCAAAAAAGACCCTGCTGTCAAGGTCTTGGATGTACTGCATGAAGGTGCGGCTCGTGGACTGCGTGCCGTTGTCGCTGATGACTCTGTTTGGCACACCAAAATGGCAGACCGGTCCTTGAAGAACTTGACGGCCGATTTGTCTTTGTCACCTTTCTCACTGGTTCCACCTCCGGCCACTTTGTGAACTTGTCGATAGCAACGTACAAGTACTCAAAGTCCCCGACGGCACGGGGAATGGGACCCAATATGTCGAGCCCCTAGACCGAAAATGGCCAGGAAAGAGGGATTGTTTGAAGGGCTTGGCTGGTTGATGAAGCTTCTTTGAATGAAACTGGCATGCTTCACACTTGGTTACTAGTGCAGTCGCATCCTGGAGGGCGGTGGGCCAGAAGAAGCCTTGCCGGAATGCTTTGCCGGCAAGGGCTCTTGACCCTATATGGGAGCCACACATGCCCCCATGTGTCGGTGTACAAAAGTAGGGGTCCTATTTGTACCCCTTTACTTGTGTGCGGGCAGTTGCAGCCACGAGCCGATGGCCACGCTTGGCGGGGTAGTGGGAGCAAAGGCACAAGACGAACAGAGCAACGCCAAGGCAGAAACACTAAGAGTAGGAGGGCGAGGTGAACTCCCCCGGCAAGGCCCTTGCCGGGGTGGCCTCCACAGCCTCGGCAAGAACCTTGCTGGGGCAACTTGCCCAACACCAAGAGCTGCCACCCTTTAGCCTAAGAGTTCCGACGCCATCACCCACATTGGAACCAAGGCTCGGGAGGCGCCTCCATGGTGGCATGCAGATCTTTGTGAAGACCAAGAACATATAATACTAGATGAGAACCAGAAGACGGAGGCCCCTGGCAAAACCCTTGCCGGGGACGCCTACGAGACCCCAGCAAGGCCCTTGTCGGGGCCCCAACAAGACTCTTGCAGGGGACATCTGCGGGGCTGCAGTCTGACCCGCTCCTGCCAAGGCTTCGCCACCGTTCCCACACAACTGCCAGCCCACCAACTAGGCGAGCACCTGCGTGGCAACGTGCGGCTTCCAGGACAACTCAGCAAGCACATGCGTGGTGGCATGCAAATCTTCGTGAAGACTCTGCCACCGCCCCAACTCAGCAGCCAGCCAGCCAGCGTGGCACTACATGCCTCGTCAATTTGGACGTGCGTCGAAGCCAGGCGAGGCCGCGACGGCTGGGATGAGCTTCCTTGCCTTCCCCGATAAAGCAAGAAGGGCACGTCGACAGCGCATTAAATGCGTTTGTCCTACGGTGCCAGGAGATAGACTCGACTAATGTATAACTTTCCACCTCCTGTGTGCCACTATGGCGACCCCTTTGACTATAAAAGGAGGCCCGCGGCGTACTGAGAGAGGATTTGGACTTTTTGGAGCCTGCACGCTTTGTAGCTAGTCCAAGAACACCAGATAAGCATAAACCAGCAGGAGTAGGGTATTACGCATCGCTTGTGGGTCGAACCTGGATAATCCCCCTGCGTTGATCTTCAAATCCCGCTCTTTCCACAGCCCCGCGCCCGCCAACCGTAGCAAAAGGGATTCCTCGTGATCACGTATGTGTCGTTTCCCCCGACATCTTTGGTGCGCCGAGTAGGGGACGCAAGCCATGGAAATCTGGTTTTGGAGCCGATGCGTCGACTCTTTCGTGGGGATGGCTCGAAGGAAGAGGGCGACGTCGATCAGCCGCCCTCTGGTGTCGTCCGCAACTTCGACAACCATCCGCATGGCCTCTAAAAGCTAAGCCATGCAAAATTTTGGCTAATTTCATTTATATAAGTTTCTCTTCCTCGAAAGATTTGTATGGGAAACCTGCACGCAATGGGACCCTTCTACTATTGGCAACGCCCTTGTCTCTGTCTCGAGTCCGCTCGACAGTTCATGCGGCCGCACTGAGAACGGCAAGGTGGCCTACCCGCTATTAGCAACGCCCTTGTCCCTGTCTCGAGTCCGCTCGACAATTCAGGCGGCCGCACTGAGAACGGAAAGGTGGTTTGCCGGCAGCAAGCGCCCTCCCGGCAGGGTGCTAAGGATCCGTCCTCAAAGCACCACAGCATGGGTTTACACGCCGACAGCCTTATCTCACCAAGCGTAGGGTGCAAACATACAAAGAAAGATCTAACAGGAAGATAGCATGCTTGATATTAAAGTACTGAAAAGTTATATTACATCAAATAATCGCTGCAGTTCTAACTTAAGATAAAATTGTCTTGGTCTTGAACTCGCAGCGACGACGAGAAACGGGGTGCCTAGTCCCGGTGTTGGCCCTCCACCCTCTTGACTCCATTGACACAGTCGATGATGGGCTTGATACGCTCCTTGAGCACTGCGAGGTCCGCCTCCTCCGGCAAGCTCTCCAACGCGTTGGCAAAGTTGACGGTGGGGTTCCAGAACGCCACCTTGGTGAGCACCTTGGTCAGGGCACCCCGGCAAAGCCTCCGGGCCTCGTTGGCCAGTTACGCTGCCCGGTTGGAGCGGAGCTACTCCAGGGCTCCAAGAACGCCCTCGAAGAACAGGGTCAGTTTGGTATTGGGGCTCACGTTCGGCTTCGGGGAATACCTGACATTCGGCATCCCCATGGCAGCCAGCTTCGTGCTGATCCTGCCGGCGATGTTGGCGAGGCGGCTGACCCAACGGTTTATGCCCTCCGCGTACTCCTTGTGTTCGGCGGCATCATTCCTCCGCAGCTGCCTCTCCTCCTCCAGGTCCTTGTTCAGGGTCTCCTCGCGAGCCCCAGCCTCCAAAAGTTTCCCCTCCAAGCCCTCCAGCTTCAGCCTCAGGTCGTTAATGGAGTCGTTGGCCTTGGAGAGTAGCTCGGCCTTGCCGAGGACTGTGGCATGCGCCTCCGCCAAAGCGCCATTGGCCACGTCCTTCTCCCTCAGCTCCAGGATCTTTTTCTTCAGCCCATCCCGCTCCACCTCCAGCTCCTTCACCTTGCCGGCATGGACCAGGGCTTGAGCATTGAGTGCCTCTTTGTGCCTCTGCTCCAGCTCCTAGGTCCGCTACGCGATGAGCTTCTCGACCTCCTGATCCTTGCCGCGGAGTGTGGCGGCGAGCGCCTCCTAATGAGCGGCAAGGTCCTCCTCCTAGGAGTTCAGCTCAGCCTGGTGCTGGTGCCGAGCGGCCTCGTCCTTGGCGGCCTGTTCCTTCGCCACCTCCTGGGCTTTCTCGACATCGGCCTGCTTCAGGACAAGCTCCTGTTTGCGCTCGGCTAGCAGATCCCAGGCAACCTTCAGTTCTTCATGGGCCTTGCGGTACCAGGCCTGCATCTCGGCGACGCGCTCCTCAAGATCCGTCTCCGCCTTGTCGTCCGCCGCCATCCTGGATTTTGCCTTGTCCAGGCGGGCACGGTGGAGCACCTGGAGCTTCTAGAAGTTGGCGCTCATGGCCCGAAGAAGCTGCTCCTCTTGCGAACCGCCTTCGCCGGCGCTCGGTTCGTCAACAACCTGAAGCCCGGCGGAAGCGATCGCCTCGTCGTCAAACACCTCCTCCTCGGTTGGCGCCTTGGTGCTCGCCGTTCCTGGGAGGTGGACGAACAGGTCATCGCCCACCTTGAAGTATTTGCCCGAGCTAGAGGCAGCAGAGGAGGAAGGTTGGTCGTCAACCAACCCCTCCCAGGTAGGCCCCTTGCCGGCCTCCCCGGCAGGCCCCTTGCCGGCCTCTTCAGCGGCGGTCTTGGCGGCCTCTTCAGCGGCGGTCTTGGCGGCCTCCTCAGCGGCAATCTTGTCGGCCTCGGCCTCGGCATCCCTAGCGACCTCCTCGATGACGGTGTCAATGTCCTCTCGGTCCGCCGGGGAAGGGTCTGGATACCAACAAGGGGAGTGAGACGGAGTCAAGGTCAAGGATCAAAAAGAAGAAGAAAGAGCAGGGACGGGAAACAAACAACTTACCACACTGGGCTGGGAAGAAGTGGCGCCCTCCCTGCCAGCACTCTTTGCCGGGGCAGAACCCCTGGCACACAAGTTTGCCTCCTCCTCCTCCATATGCGTGGGCTCGGTGGTGGATGCCCTTGCCGGGGACGCACCTCGGGGCGGCGTAGTCGAGGGGGGCGCCATGTTGGGAGTGGTCCTCGAAGGCTCCTCCTGCTGCCGTTCTTCTCCTACAAATCTGGCAAGGTCAGCATCAAAGATTCACACCCCAATGTTCATCAGTGAAGGAGTGAGTGGTGAGCTCACGCTGGGGGCTGAAGCGGGGCCTACGCCGGGGGCTGCTGTCCGGGCTGCTATCCACCAACACCGGCGTGCGCGAAGTACCCGTCGGGGGGTCGTCGCCCGTCGAGGCCTTGGCCCTCTTCGCCACCCTCTGGGCCAGCGTCTCCGCGTCCCTGTCAAGACAACATCAAGTCAAATGAGGATAACGTAGGCATAAGGTCAGGAGGTGGTAGGGGGCGAAATACTTACTCGCTCTCCACCTCTTCCTCCACTGGATTCCTTTTCCTCTTGGGGCTAAAAGACCCGAGGTCGAATTCGGCCTCCAGGGTGCTGTCCGATGGAGAGGGAGAAGGGGATGGGGTCCAGCGCCGCTTGGACGAGGAGGAGGCAGTCGCCGTCCTCTTCACCATCGCGGTCTTCACCACCTTCTTTGCTGCCGCGGCCTTCATCGCCCTTGTCTCACGCACGAGCTGCCCCTGGGCCTGCTGCCACTGCATGGTCCTGCCGGGCCGGACCGGCTCGCTAGAGCTGGCCCGCCGTAGGACGCGTCGACTCTGCCCACTCGGCAAGCTCCTACTCCTCCGCGGCCGCGTTGGCCTTGTCCTCCACGACACCAACACTACCGGCCTCCCTGGCGAGCGTCGCCTCCACCGCCCTGGCGGCGATGTAGTCCAGCTCCGCCTTGGTGGTGTCTTGGATGAGCAGCGGCTCGTCACAGACATAGCTCTCCGACAAAGTGTCAAAGAACTCCTGCACCTTCTCCGCTGGCGGCCCGGCCCAGGCCGGGTCAAGGACATGCGCATTGAAGTCCGACATCATGGCGGTGATGGCGGATTGGCAAGAGTTGTTGCTCAGTGGGACCACTCCCACCGGCAACCCAAACTGGGGTGCCTTGACGGCCTTCGCAGCCCTGCCGGTCCTCTTAGCCCTGCCGTCACTGTCCACATCGAGCTGAAAGAGCCTTTGATAGAAGTGGGTGTGCCCCATCGCCGTGAAGTTGTGCTTCAGGCCAGGGCGGAGCCTCATGATGTCGGCCGCGTTCCTGAAATCCCAGGCCGGCTCCCCTTGTTGTGCAGCGGGGCGATTCGGCGCCGGATGAAGTCGGCCCCGACCATCTAGAGGGTGAGCCCGGCCATGGTGAGGCGGTGGATCCTGGTGGTGGCAACTGTGAGCTTCTCGTCGTTGGTGTCAAGGTCACTCCAGTACCTGCACGCGGGTCGGCGGGCTCTGACGAACCCGGCAGAACTCCTGCGGGTCCTCCTCCTCGATCCAGTACCACCGGCTCCGTCATTCCTCCCACCTTTCCTTCTGTGCACCCTCCGGATACATGCCCTTTTCCTGGGTCCTCGGGATCCAGGTGATGCAGCCGAAGATGGCGCCCCTTGGCTGGAGGCGAGGAGAGAAGTAGTGACGGAAGAGCGCCGTGCTAGGGAGCACCCCGGCAAAGCCCTCACAGAGATGGGCAAAGAGAGCCATGCACGCTCGGCACTGGTGTAAGATCCAGAAGATGGAAGCCGTAGGTGTGCATGACGTCATTGAAGAATTTAGAGAAGGGGGGGCAGAGCCCGCAAGAGAAGAAATTGACGAAGAAGGGGTACCGATTTGGGCCGGCCTTGGCGAAATCAGCGGGGACGACACGCGTGGCAGGGTGCCCCGTCGCCTTCCTCCCCCACAGGGGCAAGAAGTAGCTCCTGAGGTGGACCGCATACACCGTCGAAGGAAAGTAGGCGAGCTGTGTCCGCCGCACCGCCAACTCGCTCTCCAGCGCCTCCTTCTCCGCGGCATCCTTGGCCGCTCCCTTGCCCTTGCTGGTTTTGGGTGCCATGGCGGCTGGGAAAGGGCGAAGGATCAAGAGCGATGGGGGCGTAGCGGCAGCAAGCAGAGGCAAGAGCTTTGAATCTTTTCGCCTGAGGTAGAAGAGGGGAACGACGGTTCCGAGATTAGAAAAGACACAAAGGGTAAATGAGCAGTGAGCCTGCGGTTTTCCTTTTTTATGGGGAAGGTGCGAGCCGTCTCTTTACCACGATGTGACGCATGAGTGCAGCAACCGCCCCATGCATGACCCCCACGTCACGCATGGCTCCCACGTCGCGCATTCAACGTGGGTCGTGGGGAAGCGCAACTGGCGAGGGAGTTTCTGCGGTAAAACTCCACCGCCCACGCGCCCGCGCACCGTTCTGGGCCTGGCCCAATAGCGCTCCATGCTTATATGTGGCCCAGGCCCGGGGGCTCCTGTCGGTGTACAAAAGTAGGGGTCCTATTTGTACCCCTTTACTTGTGCGCGGGCAGTTGCAGCCACGAGCCGATGGCCACGCTTGGCGGGGCAGTGGGAGCAAAGGCACAAGACGAATAGAGCAACGCCAAGCCAGAAACACGAAGAGCAGGAGGGCGAGGTGAACTCCCCTAGCAAGGCCCTTGCCTGGGCGGCCTCCAAAACCCTGGCAAGAACCTTGCCAGGACAACTTGCCCAACACCAAGAGCTTCCACCCTTGAGCCTAAGAGTTCCGACGCCATCACCCACATTGGAACCAAGGCTCCGGAGGCGCCTCCATGGTGGCATGCAGATCTTTGTGAAGACCAAGAACATACAATACTAGATGAGAACCAGAAGACGGAGGTCCCCGGCAAAACCCTTGCCAGGGACGCCTATGATACCCCGGCAAGGCCCTTGCCGGGGCCCTGGAAAGACTCTTGCCGGGGACATCTGCGGGGCCGCAGTCCGACCCGCTCCTGCCAAGGCTCCGCCGCCGTTCCCACATAGCTGCCAGCCCACCAACTAGGCGAGCACATGCGTGGCGACGTGCAGCTTCCAGGCCAACTCAGCAAGCACCTGTGTGGTGCCATGCAAATGTTCGTGAAGACTCTGCCACCGCCCTAACTCAGCAGCCAGCCAGCCAGCGTGGCACTACACGCGCCTCATCAGTTCGAATGCACGTCGAAGCCAGGCGAGGTGGCGACAGCTGGGACGAGCTTCCTTCCCGTCCCCGATAAAGCAAGAAGGGCAGTCGGCAGCGCATTAAATGCGTTTGTCCTACGGTGCCAGGAGATAGACTCGACTATTGAATAATTTTCCACCTCATGTGTGCCACTATGGCGACCCCTTTGACTATAAAGGAGGCCCGCGGCATACTGAGAGAGGATTCAGACTTTTTGGAGCCTGCACGCTTTGTAGCTAGTCCAAGAACACCAGATAAACATAAACCAGCAGGAGTAGGGTATTACGCATCGCTTGCGGCCCGAACCTGGATAATTCCCCTGCGTTGATCTTCAAATCCCGCTCTTTCCACAGCCCCGCGCCCGCCAACCGTAGCAAAAGGGATTCCTCGTGATCCCGTAGGTGTCATTTCCCCCGACACCATGTATCTCTGCCAACAGATTTAGTCCGTCCTCCCGAGGAATGCACTTCAATTTCATGCCGTTCAGTCTCCTTCTGTATAGGGCATCATCCACAAACTGGTACATGCTAGACCGACGGGCTACTTTCTCTGCTTCTTCCTGTTCCTTAGGGAGTTCACCTGTTTTGAGGAAACGAACGGTGGGCTGTGCCCATGCCGGAGCATGGGGCTCAGCGGCAAGGACTAAAGGCTCATCTTCGGCCATAAGGGCAGTTGGCAGGGGTTGCTGCTCTTCGGCAAGCTTGGGGCACCCGGCAAAGTCCTTGCCGGCGGCTCCTGGGAGTTCAGCGGGAAAGTACTTGCTGGGGCCTGCCTTCCTTCGTTTGTTTTGGCCTGCTGATGGATCAACGGATGGCTGAGTTAATTGAAGCACAAAGGTACCTGGTTCCATAGGCAACTTGAGGGCAGCGCGTTTTGACAGGTAGTCGGCAATGCTGTTCTCTGCTTAGGGAACATGCTCTGCTTGCAGCTCGTCAAAACGCTCTTCCAACTTCCTCACTTCATCCACATAGGCTTCCATCAGCGGGCTCTGGTAATCCTTGTTAACTTGCTTGACGACGAGCTGTGAATCACCTCTGATGATGAGCTTCCTGATTCCGAGGTGTGCCCCGATCCTAAGAACCGGCAAGCAATCCCTCGTACTCCGTCGTGTTGTTCATTGATTTTTCCCAAGGAAAGTGCATCTGGACAACATACTGGAGGTGCTCTCCAGTGGGTGCAACGAGTAGTACGCCGGCTCCAGCACCTTGCAATGAGAAAGCTCCATCAAAGTAAATAATCCAATCGCGGCACGTTTCCTTGCTGGGGAGGGTGGTCTCTTGAACTTCTTCATTGGGCGTTGCAGTCCATTCTGCTATGAACTCTGCCAAGGCTCGACTCTTGATCGTTGAAGTACTTTCAAACTTGTGGCCAAAGCTCGACAGATCCAGTGCCCACTCCACAATCCTCCCAGTTGCATCTGGATTGTGCAAGATTCGTTGCAATGGGAGGCGGGCGACAACGGTGATCTCATGTGCTTGGAAATAGTGGCGCAGCTTTCTCGAGGCCATGAGGAGGCCGAAAATTAGCTTCTACATACTAGAATATCTTGACCTAGCCCCCTGCAAGAGGGAACTGACAAAATAAACTGGGTGCTGCACCATCTTCTTCTTCTGTTCAACTCCGCTCATTTGCGCAGATTCTGCCTTGCCGGGACCGAGCCTTGCCAGGGGATTCGCCTTGCCGATGTCAAGCCCTGCCGGGGAGGACTCCGGCACATCATCTGACGGCTCTGCTGCTACTGCTGCTTCTTCCTCGAGTTCCCTCTGCGCCACCAGTGCAGCACTGACCACTTGATTCGTTGCCGCTAAGTATAGCAGCAACGGCTCTTGTGGTTTAGGTGTGACTAGTATCGGCGTGGAGGAAAGGTACCTCTTCAAATCTTGCAGTGTTGCCTCTGCCTCCGGAGTCCATTTTACTGGACCCGCCTTTTTCAAAGTCGGGCACGCTCAGCAGATTTGGAGATGAACCTACTCAGGGCAGCAACGCAGCCAGCGAGCCTATGGACGTCTTTGACTCGTTTTGGCGCCTCAATCTGCTCAATGGCTTTGATCTTGTCAGGATTTGCTTCGGTTTCGCATTGAGACACAAAGTACCCGAGAAGCGTGCCGGACGGGACACCGAACACACACTTCTATGGGTTGAGCTTGAGGTTGATCTTGCGCAGGTTTGCAAATGTTTCTTCTAGATCTTGTACGAGCGTGGCCCTGTCCTTGGTCTTGACTACTATATCATCCATATAGGCTTCCATATTTCTATGCAATTGGGGCTCAAAACCAATTTGGACCGCCCGGGCAAACGTCGAACCAACGCTCTTCAACCCGAAAGGCATTCGTACAAAATAGTACATACCACATGGGGTGATGAACGCGGTCTTCTCTTCATCTTCCTTCATCATGAAGATCTGGTGGTATCCTGAATAGGCATCGAGGAATGACAATAGGTCACACCCGACAGTGGAGTCTACAATCTGGTCGATGCGTGGCAGAGGGAAAGGATCCTTTGGACATGCCTTATTGATATCTGTGCAGTCAATACACAGCCTCCACTTCCCATTCGCCTTACGCACCACCACCGGATTGGCCAACCACGTGGGGTGGAGTACCCCTCTAACCAAGCATGCCGCCTCCAACTTCCTGATCTCTTCAATGATGAACTCTTGTCGCTCCAAAGCTTGCTTCCTGACCTTCTGCTTGATAGGCCGTGCGTGAGGACAGACAACAAGATGTTGCTCAATCACCTCCCTGGGAATGCCGGGGATGTCTGATGCTTGCCATGCAAATACATCGACATTCGCCCGTATGAAGGCGACGAGCGTGCTTTCCTATTTGCTGTCGAGGGTGGAGCTTATGACAAAAGCCCCGCCCGTGCCATCCTCCTTGACGGACACCTTCTTGGTCTCTGGTGGTGCAGCCTTGGACTTCTTGCTCTTGTCGGTGGAGCTCTCTGGCACGTCCTCAACGGGAGCATAGCACTCCAAAGAGGTGCGCTTGCCGGAGTGGGTGCAAGAGGTCTTGCCAAAAAAGGTCTCGCCGCGAAGGGTCTTGCCGGCAGAGGTCTTGCCAGCCTTCTTCCCCCCCGGAGTTTCAGCGACAGGAGCAAGTGCCTTGGCGGCAGTTGCTGCAACTGCCTCTCGGTAGAGTTGGTCGGTGCAGCTGAGCGTGTCTTTCTTGTCGGAGGGGACGGTGATGATGGTCAGCGGCCCCGGCATCTTCAATGTGTTGTAGGCGTAGTGTGACGCCGCCATAAACTTAGCCAGCGCTGGGCGGCCAAGGATCCCATTGTATGGCAAGGGGATCTCGGCGACATCAAAGATGATCTTCTCCATCCTATAGTTCAGCTCACCCCCAAATGTAACGGGCAGCGTGATTTTACCTTTAGGCTGGCTCCTTCCCGGGTTGACCCCTTGAAATGTGCTCGTCTCTTCGAGACCTCCATCAGGAATCTGAAGCCTCTTGATCATAGCGGGCAAGACCAAATTCAGACGGCCCCACCATCGACCAGCACTTTCGTCACCTTGAGGTTGCGTATTGTTGGCGAAACCAACAATGGCAAACACCCGACCGCAGTTGTGCAATCAGAGTGGTCCTTGGTGTCGAAAATGATGGGTGTGCGAGACCACTTCAGTGGCTTCTGGGCATCGAGCAGCGGCTCGCCCGCGATGACCTCACGCGCTGCTTGCCGGTTGGCGGTGAGAGGTGTGCAACGAGGCACCACCGTCCACGCACATGGCCTCTGTAGCTTTCTGGAACTCGTGCTCGCTGGACTCGTCGTCTTCGTCATGATCATCGTCTTCCTCCTTCTTGTCGCAGCCCCGAGCGGGCCTCTCTTGATGGTTATCTTTGCCGCGGCGACCTCCTTGGCCGCCATGCTTCTTGCCGGACCCCTCAGCACCATCTTGACCTTTCTCCTTGTCCCGCCTCTCATATTCAGCTTTTTGCTTTTCTGCAAGCAGCTCAACTTGTCGGCAGTTCTGGAGGTCATGGCCCTTGGTGCGATGGATCTTGCAATATTGCTTGTCGGAGCCCCCTGGCTTGTCGGTGGTCGCCAAGGCCCGGCAGGCGGCGCATCCGGCAACCTCCTTGCCGGGGTCGTCGACCTTGGCCTTCTTGGCGGCGTCGGGGCCGCCGGATCCCTCAACGGCAAGCACAGTCTTGCCCTTACGCTTCCTGTTGCGGCGCCGACCCTTCTTGGTCAGGGTGGCGGTGTCTTCGTCAGTTGAGTCGGTTTTCCGCACCAGCATCTTCGCCCGGGTACTTCCTTCCTTCTTCAGCCCGAGCACATCTATCAGCTAGAACATAAAGTTCGGCCACATCCTTAACCTTGTTCATTGCCAGCTCTTCACGCATCTTGTGGTTGCGTACATTCTGATGGAACGCACTAACGACAGCGTCGGGGTGAACATCTGGGATGTTATACTGCACTCGGTTGAACCTCTGGATGTACTTGCCCAGGGTCTCGCCGTCCTTCTGGGGGATGACATGCAAGTCGCTCGCCTGGCCAGGAGCTTGGTGGCCTCCGGTAAAGGCGCGAACAAACTCGTGGCATAGATCCGACCAAGAAGAGATGAAATCGAACGGCGGGTGCATCAACCATGACATGACGTTGGGCTTAAGCGCCCACGGGAAGTAATTGGCGAGCACCTTGTTGTCGCGGGCCCCGGCAGCTTGCATAGCGATGGTGTAGATACCGAGGAACTCCGACGGATGAGTCTTGCCGTTGTACTTCTCCCCAACGGCAGGCTTGAACATGCGGTGGGAGGGCCACTGGAACTGCCGCAGCTAACGGTTAAAGGCTGGACAACCCACCTCGTAAGGCAGGTCACCGGAACCCCCAAGCACTAGGCGATCCATAGTGGGCCCCGCACGCCTATCCGACTGACAGCGTGCCTCCCGCTGCCGCTCGATAGTGGTCCGAGCGTCTTCCAGAGCTCGCTCTTGAAGGACTTGACGTTGGTCGCGGCGGGCTCGTGGGTCGGACGATGCCGTGGAGCGTTATCCTGAGCGTCGGCCGGCAAACCGGCCGTTCTTTATTCTTGACATGGGGAAGGGAGTGCACCGTGGTCGCAGCACCTCCGGTGTGCGCCGGCTCCACAGAGCACCAGCACGAGGGTCCCGCTAGTTGCGGTTCGTCTTTGTTGGCGAAGCTGATGAGGCTTCGAATGGTGGCTCTCCACTCATCGAGCTTCCCCGGAGTGGGAGGAAAGTCAAGGAGTAGTTGCACGCGCGCCAAGGCTTCTGCTGGCGTGGGCGGCGGTGACAGCTGCGTAGACCATGACGCGCTCCGACTTCTAATCACGTTAGAAGGGGCTCTATCACGGTCTCGCGGTCGCACGTCGCTTCCGCCAGCGTCTAGGTGCGCACGCCGGCCCGATGCGTCCTGAGGCTTACGCGAAGGGCTCTTCCCACGGCGGCGCCCTGGGGCGCCGTCGTCGCGGTATCATTCAGCATGCGCGTCCTGGAAATGGCACGGCGCGGGGGCCGGCGGTATCATCATAGAGGTTGTCGCGCTGCCCGTGGGCAGCACTGCCCCCGGACCCAGCAGCGTGTGGCCCATCGTCTTGGGGCCGTACGACGTTGCTCGCCCGGCTCCATGTGCCAGAGTGTCGTGGATGCTCACCGACGGTGCCTCCGGCGCCATCCGTGGCCACCCCATCACCCGCTCGCGCTAGTGCGGACGGGCCTGCTCCAGGCGACATGATGGCTGTCATCCCCTTCTTCTTGGGGGCCATCGTGATGATGAAGTCGAGGCGTCGGCTTCAAAACCAGATTTCTCACAGCTCGCGCCCCCTACCTGGCGCGCCAAAGATGTCGGGGAAACGACACCTATGGGATCACAAAGAATCCCTTCTACGGTTGACAGGGCGCGGGGCTGTGGGAAGAGCAAGATTAGAAGATCAACGCGGGGGAGTTTATCCAGGTTCGGGCCGCAAGTGATGCGTAATACCCTACTACTGCTGGTGTATGTTTATCTGGTGTTCTTGGACTTGCTACAGAGCGTGCAGGGTCCAAAAATTTCGAATCCTCTCTCAGTATGCCGCGGGCCTCGTTTTATAGTCAAAGGGGCTGCCACAGTGGCACACAGGAGGTGGAAAGTTGTATGGTAGTCGAGGTTATCCCTGGCACCGTAGGACAAAACGCATTTAATGCGTTCCTGATGTGCCCTTCTTTCTTTATCGGGGATGGCAAGGAAGCTCGTCCCACTCGTCTCCGCCTCGCCTTGCTTCGACACGCGTCCAAGCTGACGAGGCGTGTAGTGCCATGCTGGCTGCTGAGTTGGTGTGGTGGTAGAGTCTTCACGAAGATCTGCATGCCACCACGCAGCTGAGTTGACCTGGGAGCTGCATGCCGCCACGCAGGTGCGTGCCTAGTTGGCGGGCTGGCAGCTGTGTGGGAACGGCGGTGGAGCCTTGGCGTGGGCTTGGCTGCGGCCTCGTAGATGTCCTCAGCAAGAGCCTTGTCGGGGCCCCGGCAAGGATCTTGCCGGGGTCTTGCGGGCGTCCCCGACAAGGGTCTTGCCGAGGGTCTTGTGGGCGTCTCCGGCAAGGATCTTGCCGGAGGTCTACGTCTTCTGGTTCTCATCTAGTCTTGTATGCTCTTAGCCTTCACAAAGATCTGCATGCCACGATGGGTGCGCCTCCCGAGCCTTGGTTCCAATGTGTCGATGGTGTCGGAACTCTCGGGCTCAAGGGTGGCGGCCTCTTTGGTGTTGGGCAAGTTTCCCTGGCAAGGTTCTTGTCGGGGCCATGGAGGCCGCCCCGGCAAGGGCCTTGCTGGGGGAGTTCACCTCTCCCTTCTGCTCTTCATGCTTCTGGTCTTGAGCGCTGCTCTCGTAGTCTTGTGTCTTTGCCTCCTCTGCCCCTTCAAGCGTGGTCATAGGTGCGGCTGCAACAGCTCGTGCACAAGTAAAGGGGTACCAAAAGGACCCCTACTTTTGTACACCGACACCTTGGATCTCACTACTATCTTTTCTATGCTAGTTGTCTCGATGCTATCGCTATGTCGCGCTACCTTCCACTTGTTTATCAAGCCTTGCAATATGCCATGAAACAACCTCTAACCTTTTCCACCATCCTAGCAAACCGTTGTTTGGCTATGTTACCGCTTTGCTCAGCCCCTCTTATAGCGTTGCTAGTTGCAGGTGCAGTTGTAGGTTGTTCCATGTTGGGACATGTATATCAAGGATATCATTGGATACCACAATATCTCTTATTTAATTAATTCATCTATATACTTGGTAAAGGGTGGAAGGCTCGGCCTTTTGCCTAATGTTTTGTTCCACTCTTGCCGCCCTAGTTTTCGTCATACCGGTGTTATGTTCCTTGATTTTCTGTCCCTAACACGATGAGTGTTTATGGGCCCCTCTTGACAATTCGCTTTGAATAAAACTCTTCCAGCAAGGCCCAACATTGGTTTTCCATTTGCCTAATAACAACTAAAACTTTCATAGGGACCGGCTAGCACCCGAGGATAATTAATCAACCCCGGGCCAGTGCTCCTCTAAGTGTTGGTCCAAACCGAGCAGACTGCAGGGCCACCACAGGGAAACTCGCGGTCTGGTTTTACTCGTAGGATGTCTCATCTGGTGTGCCCTGAGAACGAGATACGCGCGGTTCCTATCGGTATTTGTCGGCACATTCGGGCGGTCTTGCTGGTTTTGTTTTACCATTGTCGAAATGTCTTGTGCACCGGGATTCCGAGTCTGATCGGAGGGTCCCGAGATGGAGGATTGTCTCTGCGGATCGTGAGCTTGTCATGGGCTAAGTTGGGACACCCCTGCAGGGTTTAAACTTTCGAGAGCCATGCCCACGGTTATGTGGCAGATGGGAACTTGTTAATATCCGGTTGTAGTGGACTTGAACTAAACTCAATTAAAATACACCAACCGCATTTGTAACCATTACTGTCTCTTTTCGGGTGCGTTCAGGAAGAGAACACGGTTGGGTTATGTTTGAACCTAAGTAGTTCAAGATCACTTCTTGATCATTACTAGTTTGCGACCATTTGCGTAGATTCTCATCTTACTCTTGTAATTGTAAGTTAGCCACCATACAATGCTTAGCCGCTTGCTGCAACCCCACCACTTATCCATTCCATACCCATTAAGTTTTGCTAGTCTTGATACCCATGGTAATGGGATTGCTGAGTCCTCATGGCTCACAGATTACTACAACCACAGTTGCAAGTACAAGTAATGCGATGTTCATGATGTGAGAGTGATGTAAACTTGTTTTGGAGTTCCTCTTCTTCTTCGTCGATCTTGGGATAGGTTCCTGGTCAGCAGCCTGGGCTAGCAGGGTGGATGTTGTTTTAGTTTCTATTTGTGTTTTCATCCGTAGTTGGATGTTGTTCTCATGTATGTTGTTTGATGTATTCTTGTTGCATTTATATTCCCTTTGTATGTATCCCCATCTATTATGCAATGGTACGATGTAATGATATCCACCTTGCAAAGCGTTTCAATATGCGGCACTATCCTTGGTGGGACCTTCGAGTTCCTCTCGGATAGGATCGCATATTGGGCATGACATTGGGCTTCACCATAGTTGAGAATAGTGAACTGTCGCATACACAAGAGGGTGCCGAAGATGGATGATCTTCTAGGGGGTCACACGTATTGACGAAGTTTAGTGTGGGGCTAGAGATATTTAATTAAGTCTCTTGTTTCACACACCCTGAAACATAATCTAGCATCAAGAATCATCGCCTGAATTGCAGACGTAGGTAGATAGTATTATTTGTTAAACTGGTCAACCGTGTAAGTAAAATTTTGCCAAAAGAGATTAGAGAACCTCTAGCTTGGTTTTGCTGGGTATGCACCATGATGTGGTATAGCCTTCTTCATGATAATGAGTTTATGCATGAGATGGTAATATGTTGTAATATTAAGTGGCCTGCGCGTCACGACATGATGGTAGGAGCCACGAGATTGCCACGTTAATGTAAAAATTGTAGAAATAGCCTACAGGTTACAAGTGATGATGGCAACCATACACGGAGGACCCCGACGAGGAGAATGTGTACTTGGCGAGGACCCCGACGAGGAGAATGTGTACTTGGCGCGGGACGAGAAGCTATAATTTCGCGCCATGGGGGAATTTCTGAATTTGGTGCCACAACAATGTTTTCTGAAACAGTCGCCACAACAACGTTCGATACGTCTTCGGCACATCTACTTTTCCAACGCTTTTGCTCTTGTTTTGGACTCTAATTTGCATGATTTGGATGAAACTAACCCGGGCTGACGCTATTTTCAGCAGAACTACCATGGTGCTGTTTTTGTGCAGAAATAAAAGTTCTCGGAATGGAATGCAAATTTTTGGAGAATTTTTGTGGAATAAAGAAAAATACTAGAGTCAAGACCACCGGAGGGGGGGGGGGCCTGGGTGAGCACAACCCACCAGGGCGCGCCCCCTCCTCCAGGTGCGCCCAGGTGGGCTGTGCCCACCAGGTGGCCCCGCAGACCCCGACTCCGACGCTATAAAATCCTATTTTTGGAGAAAAATTAGGGAGAAAGATTATCGCGTTTCACGATACCGAGCCACCACCACCTCCTGTTCTTCATCGGGAGACCAGATCTGGAGCCTGTTTGGGGCTCCGGAGAGGGGGATCTTCGGTCTTCGTCATCACCAACCCTTCTCCATCGCCAATTCCATGATGCTCCCCACCGGGAGTGAGTAATTCCTTCGTAGGCTCGCTGGTCGGTGAGGAGTTGGATGAGATTCATCATGTAACCGAGTTAGTTTTGTTAGGGCTTGATCCCTAGTATCCATTATGTCCTGAGATTGATGTTGTTATGACTTTTCCATGCTTAATGCTTGTCACTTGGGCCCAGGTGCCATGATTTCATATTTGAACCATTTATGTTATCACCATTATATCTATGTTCTAGATCCGATCTTGCAAGTCATATTCACCTATTACGTGTTATGATCCGTAAACCCCAGTGTGACAGTAATTGGGATACTTTTCGGTGGTGACCGTAGTTTGATGAGTTCATGTATTCACTATGTGTTAATGCTTTGTTCCGGTTCTCTATTAAAAGTAGGCCTTAATATCCCTTAGTTTTCTTATGGACCCCGCTGCCACCGGAGGGTAGGACAAAAGATGGCATGCAAGTTCTTTTCATAAGCATGTATGACTATTTACGGAATACATGCCTACATTATATTTATGAACTGGAGCTAGTTTTGTATCGCCCTAGGTTATGACTGCTATATCATGAATATCATTCAATGAATTCACCGATCCAATGCCTACGAATTTACCACATATTGTTCTTGCTAAGTTACTACTACTACTATTGCTACTGTTATACTTGCTAGAAATTCATTGCTATTACTGTTACTGTTACTGCTACTATCATCACTGCTATCGAAACTATCATATTACGGTGCTACTGATAACTTTGCTGCAGATAATTAATCTCCAGTGTGGTTGAATTGACAACTCAGCTGCTAATACTTACAAGTATTCTTTGGCTCCCTTTGTGTCGAATCTATAAATTTGGGTTGAATACTCTACCCTCGAAAATTGTTGCGATCACCTATACTTGTGGGTTATCAACGTTTTCTGAAATTGTCGGCACAACAACATTTTTCAAACGGTTGCCACGGCAAAAAAACATTGGTCATCACATCGCTCCAACTGGAGATTGAAGACGATCATGGAGAACTCCCGGCGCCCACAGCTATACCGTATCATGTTATTATGAATTTCCTGAGATGTTTATCCTTTTTTTGTTTGCACACTTTGATTTTGCAGTAGTCAATTATTAGGGTGATCTCTCACAGTAAATATCAAGTTAAAAGGTGTTCTTCCCAGTGTTAAAACTATCTATAACACGTAGCGTTCCAGAGTGCGTCATGTCCACATGAGTACAAATGGGACGTGAGGTGTAAGACGGGGATGGTTAGACCATGTATTTAGATAGCACCTGGTTGTATTGAAGTTCTAGCAGAATTGTCCTGAGCTCGGAGCATGAAGCATCGAAAGATGAACAAGAGTCATATGGAGATATGATCGGCAAAAGTTTGCCCACCGGTCAAAATTCTCGTCATCAATGATGTCCAGATCAATGGCCGAGTAATAGATTTGGATCTTGAATCACTTAAAATAAATTATGAGAGATATTGATTTGAGTGTGAGCACAATAATGTATTAATTGTTGGGGAACGTAGTAATTTCAAAAATTACCTACGCACACGCAAGATCATGGTGATGCATAGCAACGAGAGGGGAGAGTGTTGTCTACATACCCTTGTAGACCGTAAGCGGAAGCGTTAGCACAACGCGGTTGATGTAGTCGTACGTCTTCACGGCCCGACCTATCAAGCACCGAAACTACGGCACCTCCGAGTTGTAGCACACGTTCAGTTCGATGACGTCCCTCGAACTCCGATCCAGCCGAGTGTTGAGGGAGAGTTTCGTCAGCACGACGGCGTGGTGACGATCTTAATGTTCTACCGTCGTAGGGCCTCGCCTAAGCACCGCTACGATATTATCGAGGTGGACTATGGTGGAGGAGGGCACCGCACACGGCTAAGAGATCCAAGAGATCAATTATTGTTGTCCTAGAGGTGCCCCCCTGCCCCCGTATATAAAGGAGCCAGGGGGAGGGGGTCGGCCGGCCAGGAGGAGTCCTCCTCCCACCGGGAGTAGGACTCCCCCCTTCCTTGTTGGAGCAGGAGAGAAGGAAAGAGGGGGAGAGGAGGAAGGAAAAGGGGGCTGCACCCCTTGTCCAATTCGGACCAGAGGGGGGGGGAGCCTCCTTCCTTTTGGCCTCTCTCATTTATTCTTGTATGGCCCAATAAGGCCCATATACTCCCCGGCGAATTCCAGTAACTCTCCGGTACTCCGAAAAATACCCGAATCACTCGGAACCTTTTCGAAGTAAGAATATAGTCGTCCAATATATCGATCTTTATGTCTCGACCATTTCGAGACTCCTCGTCATGTCCCCGATCTCATCGGGGACTCCGAACTCCTTCGGTACATCAAAACTCATAAACTCATAATATAAGCATCGCCATCGAAACCTTAAGCGTGCGAACCCTACGGGTTCGAGAACAATGTAGACATGACCGAGACACGTCTCCGGTCAATAACCAATAGCGGAACCTGGATGCTCATATTGGCTCCCACATATTCTACGAAGATCTTTATCGGTCAAACCGCATAACAACATACGTTGTTCCCTTTGTCATCGGTATGTTACTTGCCGAGATTCGATCGTCGGTATCTCAATACCTAGTTCAATCTCGTTACCGGCAAGTCTCTTTACTCGTTCCGTAATACATCATCCTGCAACTAACTCATTAGTTGCAATGCTTGCAAGGCTTATAGTGATGTGCATTACCGAGTGGGCCCAGAGATAACTCTCCGACAATCGGAGTCACAAATCCTAATCTCGAAATACGCCAACCCAACAAGTACCTTCGGAGACACCTGTAGAGCACCTTTATAATCACCCAGTTACGTTGTGACGTTTGGTAGCACACAAAGTGTTCCTCCGATAAACGGGAGTTGCATAATCTCATAGTCATAGGAACATGTATAAGTCATGAAGAAAGCAATAGCAACATACTAAATGATCATGTCAATCACATCATTCGCCTAATGATGTGATCCCCTTAATCAAATAACAACTCTTTGTCCATGGTTAGGAAACATAACCATCTTTGATTAACGAGCTAGTCAAGTAGAGGCATAATAGTGACACTCTGTTTGTCTATGTATTCACAAATGTATTGTGTTTCCGGTTAATACAATTCTAGCATGAATAATAAACATTTATCATGATATAAGGAAATAAATAATAACTTTATTATTGCCTCTAGGGCATATTTACTTCATTAATTTAGTGTAATCACTAGTGCAAATTAATTATGAACAATGTGTATGTGTAGCTTGCGTTATAGTTGTAGAATTATGGCTCACTATTCCACCTTTGTTGTTGAAATTGATTAGCTGTTATTTATCTGGTTGAATCTTTATGATTGAGAGGGTCGTCCTCTCTAAAAGTGCCAAGAAGGATTTTTTTCCTACTATATGCTTACAATACTCTCTCTCTAATGTATGGATGACAAGACTCACGTTTGTCAATCCAAAAGTTTGAATTGCATTACAGTCTGCTTGCTTCCGAGAAACCCGAACTTCATAATGTTTGGGATAGTTACGTAATATTCTTGGAACTGAAAATTGTTTTCAGAAACAAACAAAGATTAAAAGATATGTGATATCTAAAGATGTGTTTTGTTTGCTAGGTCTAGTGAAGTGTTCAACTATGTTTGAGACTGAAATGCGTAAGACCGGGAAGAATGCCAGTCATGAGTTGAGGGCGAGAACTTAAAGACAAAGAACAAAAATCAGAGGATGTAATAAGACTTACATGCCTAGGAAGGTTGGGGGCTCACGTCACTCTTAAAAAATTAGATGACTCTTCTGTTGAGTGGGATAAATATTGAAAGTGAAACTATAAGAAGTTTAGAGGCGGAAAGAAAAGAAGACTGGAATGTCCAGCTCAGGTATGAATGTCATACAAGTTATAAGATGTAGAGAAAGTCGGTCAAGTAAAAGTGTGACTCTTGAGAATTGTGATTAAATTGTTAAACACTAAATTCTTCGAGAATTGTGGTTAAAAGTTGATCACAAGAATACCGACTCGATTGCATGTTGTTGTGAATCGATGCAAGAGTTACTACGGCCTAATGACCAACAAATTAATTAGGTTAAAATATGTGTTGAAATTTTTGTAATAGTTATGATACTTTTTCGTCAACATATTACATTTTAGAGATTCGTACACTCTAGCGCATTGCATAGAAGTTGCAAGGAGGTTGTTCATAGAAAACAATAGTTGTTCGATGTAATGAACAAAAGGTTCATACTGCTATCGTAAATAGGATTGAAGTTACGAATATTGATGACAGAATTGAGCACCCATAACACTGACGCTAAATGTTGCAAGACTAAAAATACTACATATGTGTGGCACTACATTTAGTCACATTGGAGAATCCCGCATGAAGAAATTCCATTGTGATGGATTTTCGAGTCATATGATTATGAATCATCTGACACTTGCAACTCTCATCCAAATAGTGAAGTAAACTAAAATACCGTTCATAGGCCATAAAGAACGAGCACTACTGTAGGATGGTCCAAACCCGACACTACAATCAGAGACCCTTCGACGAAATTGTGTGCGATGCATTAATCGCAAACTATGATGTAATAAAACCGTCAAAAAGATACAAAACGTTTGCGATGGCGGAGACATCAAACACGATTATGATAATAGTTGTGTGTGCGATGCGTGGCATACAGTTCACTCGAATGAACTATTTGCAATGAGCTTAACAACAGAAATGGGAAGCCAGATGAAGGTGTATGTGATATACGGCATACAGTTCACCTGGATGAACTATTTGTGATTAGGTAACACAATTGAAATGGTGATGCAGATCAAGGTGTGTGCGACAGACGGCATACAATTCACTCGGATGAACTATTTGCGATGAGTCGAGACAACATAAATGGTTCAACTTAATAAGATGTGTGTGATACGCGGCAACAGGCAACTCGGATGAACTATTTGCGATGATAAAAAAATAATACAAATGTTTACAAGTGACAATATGTGTGTGATACTAGGCAAATAGGTCTCTCGGGTGAACTGTTTGCGATGATAAAAATAACAGAGCGGAGAAGAAGGCGAGATTTGGGGGTTGCGAGAGGAAAGAGACAATAGAGAGTGAAGAGATGATATTTATGGTGTCCCCAACCCTTGCTGACAGTCGTTTCATGTGCGATTATGTGTGTAAAAAAATCTTCAAAAATGCAAACGAGTTGTTTGCGATGGCTAGGAGCATCGCACATGATGCGTGGTGCGAGTAATCGTGTGTGATGATTTGTAAGTTACACATACATGTCCTTATGTTAACGCGTGCGTGATAGCATGTTACACAGCATACAGTTGTGTGCTCCACTTAGTCTTCCTGCGCTCCAGAAAAACTTCCCGCTGAGCCGCAGGGGTAAATTGTAAAACCCTCAATCCCCTAGCCAGCTATTAGCTATAAATAACCACAACAATGGTCGGCGACATCGACTAACTACTGATCCCCTTGCTAGTTAGTTACCCACGCATACCGGCATACTCCAAATGGCCAACGACGGGATGTAGTTGGGCGACAGCAGAATCAAGGTTGAAGGCACGATGGTCAGCTTGGCAATCGACGACCATGCCGCCGCCTCTCCCGACAACGACCAGAGGAAGTAGGAAATGCGGTATGAGCAAGCCACCAGGTTAGTCAGGGTCATCCTAAAAGCGGGCAGGGATCGCCAGCGGGCGATACTGCTGGCTCGATGCAGAGTGTGGCGGATGGTGCGGGCGGTGGAGCAGGAACCGTGATAACGCAAGGACAACCGCGATAGTGGTGGCCGCCGCATGAGGCGCAGGCTTATGTCCTAGATGGAGGAGGGTGCAGCACCGGACATCGTCGGGGCAATGCCTGGGGGCCATCATGGCAGCCCTGGCGAGAGCCAACGTCGTCTCGTTGGAGATCATCGGGGCAGACCCAGCAGGCACGGTAGCCCTGGTGAGCGTTGCACCCGAGGCAGTACCGGCGATCCCCGATGTCGAGGCTGCCCCAGCCTCGATTGATCAAGGTGTGTAGGTCATCGACTTGGTGGCCTCCGCTCCCACTGAGCCGAGGATCGACACGCTGATGGACGATGGCAGTTGTGTGTGCTGGGTCGGCGTCAGGTGCACATTAGCTCTTCTGTGCATGCACGATTCGTTATATTCTTGTAAATTAGCGAGCCAATGGTTTGTAAATTACTCGTCGAACTAGGAACTAGACCAATATTTTGAGCATATATATATGCTCGATTGATTTGTTCATGCAAGTCAAATATGTCAATTGTATGGGTTGGCCTATATGTATATTATCTGAATTTGCAATATGGACAATTAATATGCAAATGCCTTCTGGACCTCGGCGTTGATCGCCATGTCGAAAACATGGACATCCTCTACTCTACCAGGCACACTCTTAAACTGAATGAACTGTGTACGATACTAATATTTTCCATGAAAAATTAAGAACTTGGCTAACAATGACATTTGGGTAACATATATATAGTGGTGACACTATTTGACAAAAGGAGGATCTTGGTAACACGGTACTTAGCAATTTCGAACTTAACAATTTGGACAACCATATGGTCCATATCAACACATTAACATAGTAACAACTAGCACATTTTAAGAGCTGAGGGCCAACAACCACAACTATCCGCTAGAAGCAGCTTGATCACGGTGACAGGACATCTCATCAATGAAAAGGAAGAATCCTCACGTGCTTTGATATAGCATGAGTAGAACGGTGTCTCCAATTTTCCAATGTGGATGCATTGCCACGACAAGCGAGAACTTGTTAATTTGAATGGTTCCATTTTTGCGGGAAATGTAGTACCTTGCAATCACTTTGGCATTACTAGCAGGCACAAGTGTAATTCGACCACGCCGGGAAATCGATTCAGAAACAGCTGCAGCGGGCCATTTCTGTTGCAATGTAGAATAAAAACCAATTGTAACATATCGTTGAAGCTATATATAGTTTATGAACATCAACATAAAAATAAGACTTTGTACCAGCATTTTGTTCACACAATTGGTCTTGTTCAATGTATGCACCAGAGGTAGAATTAATCCCATCCAAAATCCAACGTTCGTACGATGTGCTATCTCTGTTAGATTATCAACAAATTTTATGACATGCTTCAAGTCTTTCTAGTGAAATTTGGTACGTCGAGTAACATACAGAACGTTAACTATGCATCCAACATATCCTGCTTAAAAGGTGGAAAGGTATTATTTATTCAGAACATGGCAAAAGAATAGTGGGCATAAATTGGTAAATATAATTTGTTATTGCTTAGGCATAGAGTCAGAAAATGAAATCACAATTGGTTGGTTAAATAGTGATCAGTTAGTCAGACAAATACCCTCATTTTTCTATATAATATGCCATCATGGATAAAGTTAAAAGAACACTAACCTCGATTAGACTGTGATCGGCTGATGACGTTGGGGAAGTAAACATCCATGTTGATTAGACCAGGCTGTGGTGCACGCACTAGAATTTTATTGCCATTTTCCAGTTCATAAAACTTAGATATTTTTCTCCAAAGGTCCGCATCAAAATAGGTGTGACCATCTTTATCAAGTTTTATCCTAACTGCTATTGTAAATCCATGCTGCATTGTCAATATGACATCCATGGAGTCATCAACAAAGTAAAGCCCAAGATTTCCTTCTACTCATGTTCTTGCAAAGCAAGGGAGGTACTGCTTGAAATGAAAATTAAGATCGTTAATCATATATACTGAAACAACAGAGCAACATGCAAATACCGAAGTAATTGAGAGAACATAACAATATATAGCTGAAAGCAAAGTACAAAAATATATAATTAAAAATAGATTATGTAACAATGATTTGATACAAATATGAGAGTAACTGAATGAACAATACATCATTAATTTGCCAAATTTAGATAAAAATTGTCTTCGACGTCTAGGCTGCATGTGGCACTATACTTTTTATCCAAATGTAGCAATATATGATATATGTTCATAAATTTAGGCCATCCCGGCCATGGTAGGGTGAGATTGAACATAATGAGCGGTCCCTGAAGTCATCTGGAATGGTGAGATAGAACTTCATTTCCGACTGGCTGCGATCACACTTGCCCGATTTGTGCTCGCATTGTGGACACTTGGATGAAAAACCCTCGAATCAGCTAGAAGAAAAATGAATCCACGTCGATTTCCATCGGTTGATTAACAGTAACACACAGATTGCGATAAGAGATGAGTGAATATTTTGCTAAATGAATTACCTTCTCCATGAGAAAAATCCCCGGCCCAATCCCACAGAAAACCCCAATCGACCAGAGTCTAGATAGTCGGTGCAAGTCGGTGCATATAGGCGTCGGCAAGCGGTAGGGGTGAAATCCCGTGCCGTTTGGAGCGTGACCTCCGCCCGCCAACGATAGTCATCGATCTTAACGGTGGCCGCCGCGATAGAAGTTGATGAGGTGCAGAGTTACTAAGGAGTGCGTGGCGAGTGGGTGGGATGACGTGGGCAGGGGGTGAGGGTTTTGTTTTTTCCTTTTGGATGTGTGGGTGAACACACACGGTTCGTAGACGCGATGGAGATGAACCGTGTGCGATAGTTAATCACCGAGATTGAAGGGGGATCCAAATTTCCTTCCTCGTTTGTCATTTAGTTTTTTTCTACAATCAACATACCCCCTCCAATGCAATGTGTTCAATTTTGGAATTTTTTGGGCTCATTTACCATATTTAGGTGATTATGTGCCTTTTCTAGGCATTAATGCACATAATTCAAATTCAAACAATCGGTGCTTGAAAAAGTGCACAAAAACAGTCTGGAAAACCATGATCGTGGTATTTAGTAAATTCTCATGCGTTTTTACAAGGAATAGGCAGAGATCTCAAGGATATGTGTGGCAAGAGTCAACCACAAACGTGTTGTTTATTGGTTTTTTAACTATAGAAAAATGAAAGACATGTTTGAAAAACATGACGCCTGGCATGGTGCCATGGTATGGCCTCACCATGCCCTGGTAAAAATTTGAGAAGGTTTGGCTTATGTCGTCATGCACGCTCTTCATAAATCGAACAATCACTGAGGAAGTTTCATGGTTTCGAGAGGGAGATCACCAAGATTGAAGGGGAATCCAAGTTACCTTCGTCCTTTGCCCTTGAGTTTTTTTCTGCGATGAACATACACCCTGCATATCACCGTGTTTAAATTTGGCACTTTTCCGGTCTCATTTACCATATTTAGGCGATTATGTGCATTTTCTAGGCATTAATGCACATAATTCAAAATCAAACAATCTATGCATGAAAAAGTGGGCAAAAACAGCCTGGAAAACCATGCTCGTGGTATTTAGTAAATTCTCATGCCTTTTTACAAGGAATGGGCAGAGATCTCAAGGATATGTGTGGCAAGAGTTAACCACAAACATGTTGTTTATTTTTTTTCAACTATAGAAAAATGAAGGACATGCTTGAAAAATATGACGCCTGGCATGGTGCCATGGTATGGCCTCACCATGTCCTGGTAAAAATTTGAGAAGGTTTGGCTTATGTTGTCATGCATGCTCTTCAGAAATTGAACCATCACCGAGGAAGTTTCATGGTTTTGAATGGGAAATCACCAAGATTGAAGGGGAATCCATATTTCCTTCGTCCTTGAGTTTATTTTTTCTATGATGAACATACGCCCTACACATCACTCTGTTCAAATTTGGCACCTTTCCGGGTCTATTTATCATATTTAGGCGATCATGTGCATTTTCTAGGCATCAATGCACATAATTGAAATTCAAACAATTGGTTCATGAAAAAGTGCACAAAACACTCTATAAAACCATGCTCGTGGTATTTAGTAAATTCTCATGCCTTTTATAAGGAATGGGCAGAGATTTCAAGGATATGTGTCGCAAGAGTCAACCACAAACGTGTCGTTTATTGGTTTTTCAACTATAGAAAAATAAAATACATGCTTAAAAACATGACGCCTGGCATGGTGCCATGGTATGGACTCACCATGCCCTGGTAAATATTTGAGAAGATTTGGCTTATATCGTCATGCACGTTCTTCATAAATTGAACCATCATCAAGGAAGTTTCATGGTTCCGAGAGGGAAATCACCAAGATTGAAGGGGTATCTAAATTTCCTTCGTCCTTTCTGCTTGAGTTTTTTCCAACAATGAACATACACCATGCAAATCATCGTATTTAAATTTCGCACTTTTCCGGGCTCAATTACCATATTTAGGCGATTATGTGCATTTTCTAGGCATTAATGCACATAACTCAAATTCAAACAATCTGTGCATGAAAAGGTGCACAAAAACGGTCTGGAAAACCGTTCTCGTGGTATTTAGTAAATTCCCATGTCTTTTACGAGGAATGGGTAGAGAATTCAAGGATATGTGTGGCAACCACAAACGTGTCGTTTATTGGTTTTTCAACTATAGAAAAATAAAATACATGCTTGAAAAACATGACGCCTAGCATGGTGTCATGGTATGGCCTCACCATGCCCTGGTAAAATTTGAGAAGGTTTGGCTTATGTCTTCATGCACGCTCTTCATAAATCGAAACATCACCGAGGAAATTTCATGGTTTCGAGAGGGAAATCCCCAAGATTGAAGGGGAATCCAAATTTCCTTTGTCCTTTGTCCTTGAGTTTTTTTTTCTACGATGAACATACACCCTGCAAATCACCGTGTTCAAATTTGGCACTTTTCCGGGCTCATTTACCAAATTTAGGCGATTATGGGCATTTTCTAAACATTTAGCACGGATAAATCCGATCCAGCTACAGTTGCACGGGTGTGAAGAGAGGGACGTGAATTGCCGTTCGATCGCAGTGCATCCTACGATGCACATACGCGATCCGCATGACTGCGGTTCCAGCCAATCATAATGCACAATAGGGTGAGTGCACACTATTTCCGGAGGCGATAGAGATGAACCGTGTGCGATAATGAATGACCAAGATTGTAGGGGAAGCCAAATTTCCTTCGTCATTTGTCCTTGAGCTCTAAAAAAACACCGCATTGTACGGCTGTCCGGCCACTCCGCCTCAGAGCTCTCTCCAAGCATCATTCAATGAACCGCACCGCATAGTAACTGGTAAGGAAGCAATGACATCCCGGCGCACCGAGTTCCTCACCTCCCACGACTGCACACCTGGTAAGGAAAGCGATGGCATACCGCCGCGCCGAGTTCATCGCCGCCCACGGCCACACAACTACGTGGGCGTACATTGATAACCCACAAGTATAGGGGATCACAATAGTTTTCGAGGGTAGAGTATTCAACCCAAACTTATTGATTCGACACAAGGGGAGCCAAAGAATATTCTCAAGTATTAGCAACTGAGTTGTCAATTCAACCACACCTGGAAACTTAGTATCTGCAGCAAAGTGTTTAGTAGCAAAGGAATATGATAGTGGTGGTAACGGTAACAAAAGTAAAGACAACAAAAGTAATGTTTTTGGTATTTTTGTAGTGATTGTAACAGTAACTACGGAAAAGTAAATAAGCGAGAACCAGTATATCGAAATCTCGTAGGCACCGGATTAGTGATGGATAATTATATCGGATGCGGTTCGTCATGTAACAGTCATAACATAGGGTGACACAGAACTAGCTCCAATTCATCAATGTAATGTAGGCATGTATTCCGAATATAGTCATACGTGCTTATGGAAAAGAACTTGCATGACATCTTTTGTCCTACCCTCCCGTGGCAGCGGGGTCCTATTGAAAACTAAGGGATATTAAGGCCTCCTTTTAATAGAGAACCGAACAAAGCATTAGCACATAGTGAATACATGAACTCCTCAAACTATGGTCATCACCGGAGTGGTCCCGATTATTGTCACTTGAGGTTGCGGATCATAACACATAGTAGGTGACTATAGACTTGCAAGATAGGATCAAGAACTCACATATATTCATGAAAACATAATAGGTTCGGATCTGAAATCATGGCACTCGGGCCCTAGTGACAAGCATTAACCATAGCAAAGTCATAGCAACATCAATCTCGTAACATAGTGGATACTAGGGATCAAACCCTAACAAAACTAACTCGATTACATGATAAATCTCATCCAACCCATCACCATCCAGCAAGCCTACGATGGAATTACTCACGCACGGCGGTGAGCATCATGAAATTGGTGATGGAGGATGGTTGATGATGACGACGGCGAAGAATCCCCCTCTCCAGAGCCTCGAACGGACTCCAGATCAGCCCTCCCGGGAGAGATTAGGGCTTGGTGGTGGCTCCGTATTGTAAAACGCGATGATTTCTTCTCTCAGATTTTTTTCTCCCCGAAAGCCAATAAATAGAGTTGGAGTTGGCGTCGGAAGGTCTCCAGGGGGCCCACGAGGTAGGGGGCGCACCCAGAGGGGGCACCCTCATGGACAGGTGTGGGCCCCTGGTCTTCATCTTTAAGCGAGGATTTTTATTATTTATTCTAAGATATTCCGTGGAGTTTCGTGTCATTCCGAGAACTTTTGTTTTCTGCACATAAAACAACATCATGGCAATTCTCAACAAAAACAGCGTCGATCCGGGTTAGTTCCATTCAAATCATACAAGTTAGAGTCCAAAACAAGGGCAAAAGTGTTTGGAAAAGTAGATACGACGGAGACGTATCAACTCCCCAAGCTTAAACCCTTGCTTGTCCTCAAGCAATTCAGTTGACAAACCGAAAGAGAAAAGAAAAACTTTTACAAACTTTGTTTGCTCTTGTTGTTGTACCTATGTCAAGCCAAAGCATTCAGGTTTTCTGCAAAGATTATAACTAACCACATTTGCAATAATTCTCGTGTCTCATGTTTACTCATATCAATAACACAATCAGCTAGCAAGCCATAATAATAAATCTCGAGATGACAACACTTTCTCAAAATAATCATAATATGATATAACAAGATGGTATCTCGCTAGCCCTTTACGAGACCAAGAAACATAAATGCAGAGCACCTTCAAAGATCAAGGACTGACTAGACATTGTAATTCATGGTAAAAGAGATCCAATCATAGTCATACCCGATATAAATTAACAGTAATGAATGCAAATGACAGTTGTGCTCTCCAAATTAGTGCTTTAAATAAGAGGGTGATGACTCAACATAAAAGTAAATAGATAGGCCCTTCGCAGAGGGAAGCAGGGATTTGTAGAGGTGCCCGAGCTCGGTTTTGAAATAGAGATAAATTATATTTTGAGCGGCATGCTTTCATTGTCAACATAACAACTAAGAGATGACGATATCTTCCATGCTAAACAAATTATAGGCGGTTCCCAAACAGAATGGTAAATTTTATACTCCCCCTCCTCCACAAGCATCAATCCATGGCTTGCTCGAAACAATGAGTGCCTCCAACATTCAACGGGTCCCAGGGGGAGTTTTGTTTGCAATTATTTTGATTTAGTTTGCATAAAGCATGGGACTGGGCATCCCGGTGACCATCCATTTTCTGGTGAGTGAGGAGCGGAGTCCACTCCTCTTGAGAATAACCCACCTAACACGGAAGATAAGGGCAGCCCTAGTTCATATATGAGCTATTCGAGCATGCAAAATAGAATGTTTATTTGAAGGTTTAGAGTTTGGCACATACAAATTTACTTGGAACGGTAGGTAGATACCGCATATAGGAAGGTATGGTGGACTCATGTGGAATAACTTTGGGGTTTATGGGATTGGATGCACAAGTAGTATTCCCGCTTAGTACAAGTGAAGGCTAGCAAAAGACTGGGAAGCGACCAACTAGAGAGCGACAACAGTCATGAACATGCATTAAAATTAATAAACATTGAATGCAAGCATGAGTAGGATATAATCCACCATGAACATAAATATCGTGAAGGCTATGTTACTACATGCGTGAACATGTGCCAAGTCAAGTCACTTAAATCATTCAAAGGAGGATACCAACCCATCATACCACATCACAACCATTTTAATAGCATGTTGGCATGCAAGGTAAACCATTATAACTCATAGCTAATCAAGCATGGCACAAGCAACTATGATCTCTAGTTGTCATTGCAAACATGTTTATTCATAATAAGCTGAATCAAGAATGATGAACTCATCATATTTACAAAAACAAAAGAGGTCGAGTTCATACCAGCTTTTCCCATCTCAGTCAATCCATCATATATCATCATAATTGCCTTTCACTTGCACGACCAAACGATGTGAATAATAATAAGAGTGCACGTGCATTGGACTAAGCTAGAATCTGCAAGCATTCAATAAGCAGGAGAAGACAAGGCAATATGGGCTCTTGGTTAAATCAACAATGATGCATATAAGAGCCACTTCAACAATTTAATCATGGTCTTCTCCTACTGATCCCCAAAGAAAAGAAAAGAAATAAAAACTATTTACACGGGAAAGCTCCCAACAAGCAAAAGAAGAACGGGAAATATTTTTGGGTTTTCTTTTTAATTATTACTACTATAGCAGGAAAAATGAACTACTACTAATTTTTTGTTTTTTTCTTAAGGTTTAATAGACACACAAGAAGAAAGCAGGAAAAAGAAAATAAACTAGCATGGATATTACAGTGAAAGAGTATGAGCACCGACATCTAGCAAAGAGTGTGTGTGAACATAAATGTAATGTCGGTGAGAAATACGTACTCCCCCAAGCTTAGGCTTTTGGCCTAAGTTGGTCTATTTCTAGGGATAGACTGACGGATACCCGTAGGTGTAGCTGGGGCCGTATTGCGATGCAGCGGCTATCGCTTCCTGAGCTGCAGCGTGGCATCGAGCCGCCTCCGCTCTTCTCTCGTACTCATCTGCCTCCTCTCTGGTAATAATATATCTTCCTTTTGTCTGAGAATCAAAGAAGGCAGGAGCAGGAAGAGTAATATGGACAGCATGCCGTTTGGTAAAGATTAGTCGATACTGGAGAGGTGGTTCAGTCCTCTCAAAAAACTGGTGGGAAACCATAGAGTCAAAATCTAAATAAGTAGGGGGTAACTCCATATCACCCTCACGAATGTCTATATCAAGAAAATTAGCTAAGCGGGTTGCATAAATTCCTCCAAAGAAATCTCCGTTATGTCTATTATGATGCAACCTACGAGCTACAATGGCTCCCATATGATAAGATTGGTCTCCTAACACAGCACTTCTGAGAATGCTGAGATCAGGAGCACACATGTGACATGCTTCATCCTTAGAATTTATGCATCTACCTATGAAGAGAGCAAAATAATGTATAGCAGGAAAGTGAATGCTCCCTATAGTGGCTTGTGTTATATCTCTAGATTCCCCCACAGTTATTCTAGAAAGAAAGTCTCTAAATTCAGATTTAGGGGCATCCCTGACACTACCCCAAGATGGAAGTTTGCAAGCAAAAGTGAAATCCTCTAAGTCCATGGTATAAGATTTGTCATAAAGGTAAAACATGACTGAAGGAGAATTACGCGAAGATGAAAACTCAAACCTCCTCACAAATGAACTTGTGAGATCATGATACTGGGGGCATTTGTTAGCTTCAAAGTCCTCAAGACCGGCATTACGCAAATATGCGCTAAATTCTTCTTTGATTCCCGCTTGATCCATAAAATTTTCCGAAGGCCATTCACAGGGCCTCACAAGAGCGTCTCTTGGTGGTTCCTCGTCAGCATCGTTCATTGCAAGCCTGGGACCTGGCTTCCTTGAAGAACCACCTTGGAACATCTTCCTAAACATATTGTTTCCTCTGAAAAATTTCTGAAATTTTTAGTAACTTCAAACAAAAGTGAACCAACTTCAATGAAGTTGATAGCAACTACTCCTACAAGTGCCTAGAGCCTATATCAAGCATTAGAACTACTTGGAACCATATAAATTTGACATGCAAGCTCAAGAACATGGTCACCTATGCAGCACAAATTTGCAAGGAATAAAGCACTAGAACAAAAACTAATTGGACCAATGGAGGAGTCACATACCAAGGAACAATCTCCCCAAGCAGTTTTGAGAGAGGTGCTTTGAGCAAGGAGATCGAAAATCACAGCAAAAGTGGCTGGAACTCGTGCTTGAGTTGGTTTTTCGGGTTTGTGTGAGGCAGAGGAAGAAGATGGGTGCAGGGATAAGTGGAGGAGGGCCACCATGGGCCCACGAGGCAGGGGGCGCGCCCTCCACCCTCGTGGCCAGGTGGCAGCTCCCCCTGCGGTAATTTTTGCACTAAAAATCCTCAAATATTCCCGAAATAATCATATTAAATTGGCATGGCATTCTGAGGACTTTTATTTTCGGGATATTTTTATATTGCACGGATAAGTCAGAGACGTATGAAAAAATACTATTTTACTTTATTTCTACTAAATAACAAAAAATATAAAGAGGGTACGTAAGGTTGTGCTTCTAGTTTCATCCATCTCATGCTCATCAAAAGGAATCCACTAACAAGGTTGATCAGGTCTTGTTAACAAACTCATTCCGACTAACATGGAACCGGAGAAATTTCGAATAACACTAAGTTACCTCAACGGGGATATGGACATCCCCAATAATAAGTATATCATATTTCTTCTTGATAGTAGGGAGAGGAAATTCAAAACCACCAAATATAATCGATGGAATTTTTCCAATAGAGTTGATAATATAAACTTGAGGTTGTTTCCTCGGAAAGTGTACCGTATGCTCATTACCATTAACATGAAAAGTGACATTACCTTTGTTGCAATCAATAACAGCCCCTGCATTATTAAGGAAAGGTCTTCCAAGAATAATAGACATACTATCATCCTCGGGAATATCAAGAATAACAAAGTCCGTTAAAATAGTAACATTTGTAACCACAACAGGCACATCCTCACAAATCTTGGCAATTATAGCGGTTGATTTATCAGCCATTTGCAAAGATATTTCAGTAGGTGTCAACTTATTCAAATCAAGTCTACGATATAAGGAGAGAGGCATAACACTAACAGCAGCTCCAAGATCACATAAAGCAGTTTTAACATAATTTCTCTTAATGGAGCATGGTATAGTAGGTACTCCTGGATCTCCAAGTTTCTTTGGTATCCCACCCTTAAAAGTATAATTAGCAAGCATGGTGGAAATTTCAGCTTCCGGTATCTTTCTCTTATTGGTAATGATATCCTTCATATACTTAGCATAAGGATTTGTTTTGAGCACATCGCTTAATCGCATACGCAAAAAGATAGGTCCCATCATTTCAGCAAAGCGCTCAAAATCCTCATCATCCTTTTTTCTTGGATGGTTTGGGAGGAAAAGGCATGGGTTTCTGAACCCATGGTTCCCTTTCTTTACCATGTTTCCTAGCAACAAAGTCTCTCTTATCATAACGTTGATTCTTTGATTGTGGGTTATCAAGATCAACAGCAAGTTCAACTTCTACATCATTATCATTACTAGGTTGAGCATCATCATGAACATCATCATTAACATTTTCACTAGGTTCATGTTCATTATCAGATTGTGTTTCGCATCGACATAGAGATATCATTTGGATTCTCGTGTGGTTCAAAGAATAGGTTCACTAGAAGTTTGCAAAGTCCTATCATTTTTCCTTCTCTTATTTTTAGAAGAACTAGGCACATCAAGATATTTCTCCGAGAATCTTGCTCGATTCTCTTAGGGTGGCCTTCGTGATACAAAGGTTCCTGAGTCATTCTACCAGTTCTAGTAGCTACTCTACCAAAGCATAATCATTTTTCTTACTATTCATTTCATCAAGCGCTTCTTCTCGAGCTTTAAGTACTTGTTCTACTTGAGTGGTAACCGTAGAAGCATGTTTGCTAACAAGTTTAAGTTCACCTCTAATATTAGCCATATAATCACCCAAGCGTTTAATCATATAAGCATCTTGTTTTAATTGTCTACCAAAATAAGCATTGAAGTCGTCTTGCTTAAACATAAAGTTATCAAACTCATCCAAGCACTGACTAGCAATTTTAGTAGGAGGGACTTCAGCTTTATCATATCTATAGAGAGAATTTACCTTAACTACCTGTGTCGGGACATCAGGATCAGGAGGTTCTTTAGTGAATAAAGAATTGAGATCATATACTTCTTCAACAGACGGTAAATCAAGACCATGTATTTCTTCAATAGGAGGTAAATTCTTAATATCTTCAGCTTTAATACCTTTTTCTTTCATAGATTTCTTTGCCTCTTGCATATCTTCGGGACTGAGAAATAGAACACCTCTTCTTCTTGAGTTGGTTTAGGAATAGGCACAGAATTGGCTCAGAGCTGGCTCGGGAGTTGGCTCAGGAGGTGCCCAATTATTTTCATTTGTCGGCATATTATTCAATAAAATTTCAGCTTCGTCCTGTTCTTTCCCTAAAAGAGAACCAGCACAACTATCCGTAATCTCTGGAAGCATCGGTTAGTCCATTATAAAAGATATCAAGTATTTCGTGTTCCTTAAGAGGATGATCGTGCAAAGCATTAAGTAACTTGAGAAGCCTCCCCAAGCTTGTTGGAGACTCTCTTCTTTAATTTGCATCGAAGTTGTATATTTCCCTCAAAGCGCTTGCTTCTTATGAGCAGGGAAATATTTAGCGTAGAAGTATTTAGCGAGAAGTAATAAATCATATCCCTGGGACTACGCACACAACCAGGATCAAGAGAATTAAACCATATCTTAGCATCACCCTTTAATGAGAACGGAAATATTTTGAGTATATAAAGGTAGCGCGATCTCTCATCATTAGTAAACAGGCAGCTATATCATTTAACTTAGTAAGATGTGCCACAACAGCTTTTGATTCATAGCCATAAAAAGGATCAGATTCGACCAAAGTAATTATATCTGGATCAACAAAAATTCATAATCCTTATTGGGAACACGGATAGGTGAAGTAGCAAAAGCGAGTCAGGTTTCATTCTGTCTCTAAGAGATTCTTTGTTCCATTTAACTAGCAGCCTCTTAAGTTCGTATCTATCCTGGCAGGCAAAAATAGCTGCAGAAGATTCCATATCAAAAACATAACCCTCAGGAATAACAGGCATATTCTCATCATCACTTCCATCATCGTATTCAGATTCCATAATTTCTTTTTCTCCAACCCTAGCAATTTGTTTATCTAGAAATTCACCAAGGGGCACAATAGTATCAAGCATAGAAGTAGTTTCATCATAAGTATCATGCATAGCGTATGGCATCATCAATAACATGCGACATATCGGAATGAATAGCGTAAGCGAGGTTTAGGTGTCGCTAGCTTACTCATAACAGAAGGTGAATCAAGTGCAAAGCTAGATGGCAGTTCCTTACCTCCCCTCGTAGTTGAGGGATAAATTGTTGTCTTAGCGTCTTTCAAGTTCTTGATAATGTCTAGCAGATATAAATTCCAAGTGACTCAAAGAATAGAGTTATGCTCCCCGGCAACGGCGCCAGAAAAAGGTCTTGATAACCCACAAGTATAGGGGATCACAACAGTTTTCGAGGGTAGAGCATTCAACCCAAATTTATTGATTCGACACAAGGGGAGCCAAAGAATATTCTCAAGTATTAGCAGCTGAGTTGTCAATTCAACCACACCTGGAAACTTAGTATCTGCAGCAAAGTGTTTAGTAGCAAAGTAATATGATAGTGGTGGTAACGGTAACAAAAGTAAAGACATCAAAAGTAATGTTTTTGGTATTTTTGTAGTGATTGTAACAGTAACAACGGAAAAGTAAATAAGCGAGAACCAGTATATGGAAAGCTCGTAGGCACCGGATTAGTGATGGATAATTATACCAGATGCGGTTCGTCATGTAACAGTCATAACATAGGGTGACACAGAACTAGCTCCAATTCATCAATGTAATGTAGGCATGTATTCCGAATATAGTCATACATGCTTATGGAAAAGAACTTGCATGACATCTTTTGTCCTACCCTCCCGTGGCAGCGGGTCCTATTGGAAACTAAGGGATATTAAGGCCTCCTTTTAATAGAGAACCGTAACAAAGAATTAGCACATAGTGAATACATGAACTCCTCAAACTATGGTCATCACCGAGTGGTCCCGATTATTGTCACTTGGGGTTGCGGATCATAACACATAGTAGGTGACCATAGACTTGCAAGATAGGATCAAGAACTCACATATATTCATGAACACATAATAGGTTTAGATCTGAAATCATGGCACTCGGGCCCTAGTGACAAGCATTAAGCATAGGAAAGTCATAGCAACATCAATCTCAGAACATAGTGGATACTAGGGATCAAACCCTAACAAAACTAACTCGATTACATGATAAATCTCATCCAACCCATCACCGTCCAGCAAGCCTACGATGGAATTACTCATGCACGGCGGTGAGCATCATGAAATTGGTGATGGAGGATGGTTGATGATGACGACAGCGACGAATCCCCCTCTCCGGAGCCCCGAACGGACTTCAGATCAGCCCTCCCGAGAGAGATTAGGGCTTGGCGGCGGCTCCGTATCGTAAAACGCGATGATTTCTTCTCTCTGATTTTTTCTCCCCGTAAGCAAATAAATAGAGTTGGAGTTGGCGTCGGAAGGTCTCCAGGGGGCCCACGAGGTAGGGGGGCGCGCCCACGAGAGGGGGCGCCCCACCCTCGTGGATAGGGTGTGGGCCCCCTGGTCTTCATCTTTGGCGAGGATTTTTTATTATTTATTCTAAGATATTCCGTGGAGTTTCATGTCATTCCGAGAACTTTTGTTTTCTGCACATAAAACAACATCATGGCAATTCTGCTGAAAACAGCGTCAGTCCGGGTTAGTTCCATTCAAATCATACAAGTTAGAGTCCAAAACAAGGGCAAAAGTGTTTGGAAAAGTCGACGGAGACGTATCAGACATTGAAGCTAGCATAGCCGAATGGGCGGTGTATCAAGTATTTTCATTTCTCATAAAAGTATAGCTTGATGATGGTAACTTCAAGCAACAAGGCAAAATAAAATATTTTTGTGTTTTTAGTTTTTTAGAGAAGCGGAGGTAGATGAAAAAGAGAAGGCAAATAAAATAAAATAAAAGGTAGAACAACCAAATGATAATGTATATGAAGGAACCTAGAGTTGTTTGATGATATCTCCCCGGCAACGGCGCCAGAAATTCTTTCTGCTACTTGTGAGCCACGTTGGGATTTTTCTGGAAGAGGAAGGGTGAAGCAATATAGTAGCGAATAGTATTTCCCTAAGGAAAGAACCAAGGTTATCTAACCAATAGGAGAACCACGTAAACAACCATTGATAGTACCTCCACACACAAGAGAAAATACTCGCACCCAACACGGGCAAGAGGGTTGTCAATCCCCTTGTACTCATTAATTGCAAGGATCAAATACGGTAGTAGGTGATAGATAAATTGCAAAGTAAAATAAAAGTAAAGAAATTGCAGAAAGGTATTTTTGGTTTTAGCAATATGATTAAAGTAGACCCCCGGGGCATAGTTTCACTAGAGGCATCTATGTAATCACTACAAAAAAGACACATCCATGACATTTTGGGCCAAACGAAAAAAAACTCTGTCATGCTTATGACACTTCTATGACGATAATTATGAAAAAATCCGGTATCATCATAGATGTGGTGGTATCCTACTTCTACGACAAAAAATCATGACGTAAAATGGGCTTTTCGTCCTGGGCGGGCCGGAGACTGCATGACATTCTTTGGGACGTCCATGACGGAAAAAATTATGGTAGAAGCGAGGCCGAGGAAAATTTCGGGGAGTTCCCGGTTACGCTGGGTGGTCGGGGCCGAGCGATGCACAGAGGTTTGCACGTTTCTCTCGTACACGTACGCGCGTGTGTGCGAGGCATTGCGCTCTAACTGAACCGAGCGAGGCGTTGGGCTCTAACTGAACCCGAGCGATTGCATTAGCTATGTTACTGAACCCCGATCGATCCCTTGCTGTTAACTGAACCCGAGTGATTCCTTCGCTTCGGCTGCTAACTGAAGCCGATTGAAGCTGCCTCTTGATGAATAGTTCTCGGTGGGGGTTGGATGAACAGTTCTCGATGGGGTTGGATGAACAGGATCCCGTGGTAATAGAGGCTGTTGCTGCTGGATGAACTGGACCGCGATCGAGGAGGTGGGGTGGATGAACAGTAGCCAGTGGAGGGACCCCGTGGAGGGCTGGTTGAACAGGACCCCGTGGAGGGCTAGTTGAATAGGAGCCGGTGGAAGCTGGATGAACATGACCCCGTGGAGGGTTGGATGAACAATAGCCGGTGGAGGCTGGATGAACAGGACCCCGTGGATAAACAGTAGCTGGTGGAGGCTGGAGTAAGTCGATAGTGGATGAACAGTAGCAGGTGGAGGCTGGAGGAAGTTGACGGTGGATGAATAGTAGCTCGTGGAGTCCCGTTTTGAGATACGCCACACCCCTCCCGATGAACAGGACCTCGTTTCGACCGTATACGTAGGCACTCCAGCACAAGTCCGTTTCCTCCATTTTTCGGTACACCACACCCCTCCCGATCAACATGACCCTGTTTCGACTATACGTGGTCGAACATCGTCCGCTGCTCGGGAACGGGGTCCCCAGACTTGCTCGCTGCGGCCACAAATATAGCAAAGAGCTACACGCCCATCTCCATCAACAAGGCATCCAAGACCTTCGCGAGGGTCCAAGCCTCGCGAGGCGGACGGTGCAAGACCTCCTCTGGAGTGGCCTAGCCAGGCCGGCTCACGAGGAGCGGAGATATCAAGGCGGGGCAAAGCTCACGAGGCACTCGTGACGTGAGCCATGACGAACAGCGCTAGGCGGGTGCCAGGCAGGCGCCAGTGCGCAAAGCATCCCCATTTCCTCTTTGGTGCTAAGGAGGCAAGCGCAGACGAAGAGTACCGAGGCATGAGGCAAAGGTTGCCATATTGGTGCAGCAAGACAAATACCAGGAGGACGGCAAGGCGGAGGTCATCGTGGAGCCCCAGACGGCGTCATCCCAGGGCTTTTCGCAGGCGAAGACCGCTTTTGTCAGGATAGCTTGTACTAGCTGTCCCCCTTCAAATTTTCCCGCCGTTGTTGGCTCCCTTCCCGCTCAACATTTGGGAAGAGGACCAGGGCCTCTATAAATAGGTCTAGCCACCACAGTAGTAGAAAGAACTCGGAAAACTCGGACAACCTGGACAACTCGGACAGATCGAGAAGCCAACACTCCCACAAGAACACCTCAACCTCAGGAGGCTGTTCTTCCCTTGTACTGTTCATCATCAGCCCAAGAGGCAATCCACCACCACCACACTAGAGTAGGGTATTACACCACAACGGTGGCCCAAACCAGTATAAACCCCGTGTCTCTTTCTGTGTTGTGAGTTCGTCGAGTTCGTCCGCAAGATCTTTTGCATATCACATAAATCAACGAAGCTATTCACATGAGTAGCGGCATATTCACTAGGAAGGCCGACGAATTGATCTTTCATAAAAAGATTCAACAAAGCAGTATGGATTTCACAAGATTCAGTATTGACAAGAGGAGCAATCAGAGTGCTAAGGAAATCATTATTATTGGTATTGGTAAAGTCACACAATTTGGTAGTATCTTGAGCCATCGCGACACACGAGCAAACAAAAGGCAAGCAAAAAAAAGGCAAACGGGAAAAGAGGAGGAGGTTGGGAAAGAGAGGGCGAATAAAACGGCAAGGGTGAAGTGGGGGAGAGGAAAACGAGAGGCAAATGGCAAATAATGTAATGTGGGAGATAGGGATTGTGATGGTATTTGGTACGTAGACTTTAATGGTGCCAGAAGTGGCTTGTTGTTAGGAGTCCAAGTCTTGACTTGCTCTTGCGTAAGCCTCCCCGGCAACGGCACCAAAAATCCTCTTGCTACCTCTTGAGCACTGCGTTGGATTTCCCCGAAGAGGAGAGGATGATGCAGCAAAGTAGCGTAAGTATTTCCCTCAGTTTTTGAGAACCAAGGTATCAATCCAAAGAGGAGGCTACGCACAAGTCCCTCATACCTGCACAAGACAATAGCTCCTCGCAACCAACGCGATTAGGGGTTGTCAATCCCTTCACGGTCACTTACGAGAGTGAGATCTGATAGAGATGATAAATAATTTTTTTGGTAGGAGATTGATATGATGAGAATAGACCCGGGGGCCATAGGTTTCACTATTGGCTTCTCTCAAGAGCATAAGTATTCTACGGTGGGTGAACAAATTACTGTTGAGCAATTGACAGAATTGTGCATAAGTTAAAAACAGAGTAACGCCTTAAGCAAGATGACATGATGTAGAGGGATAAATTCATGCAATATGATAAAAACCCCATCTTGTTATCCTTGATGGCAACAATACAATACGTGCCTTGCTGCCCTTCCTCACATCGGGAAAGGACACCGCAAGATTGAACCCAAAGCTAAGCACTTCTCCCATTGCAAGAACTACCAATCTAGTTGGCCAAACCAAACGGATAATTCGAAGAGACTTGCAAAGATAACCAATCATACATAAAGGAATTCAGAGAAGATTCAAATATTAACACAAGATTACATCGAATAGATCTCCACGAGAGAGGGGGAGAACATTGTATTGAGATCCAAAAAGAGAGAAGAAGCCATCTAGCTACTAGCTATGGACCCGAAGGTCTCAAGTAAACTACTCACACTTCATCCGAGGGGCTATGGTGATGATGTAGAAGCCCTCCGTGGTGGATGCCCACTCCGTGAGCTCCTAACAGACCCAAGATGGGATCTCGTGGATACAGGAAGTTGCGGCGGTGGAATTAGGTTTTTGGCTCCCGGTCCGATCGTTTGGGGGTAATGAGGTATATATAGGAGGAAGGAGTACATCGGTGGAGCAACAGGGGCCCACGAGGCAGGGGGCGCCCCACCCTCGTGACCGCCTCACATTTTTCTTGGAGTAGGGTCCAAGTCTCCGGATCACGCTCGGTGAGAAAATCATGTTCCCAAGGTTTCATTCCGCTTTGGACTCCGTTTGATATTCCATTTCTTCAAACACGTAAATAGGCAAAAAACAGCAATTTGGGCCTCCGGTTAATAGGTTAGTCTCAAAAATAATATAAAAGTGGAAAATAAAGCCCAATATAGTCCAAAACAGTAGATAAAGTAGCATGGAGCAATAAAAATTATAGATAAGTTGGAGACGATCGTGCATCCCCAAGCTTAATTCCTTTCGCCGTCTAGTAGGTAAATGATAAAAATAGAATTTTTGATGCGGAGTGATACTTTGGCATAATTTCAATGTAAATCTTGTTAATTGTGGTATGAATATTCAGATCCGAAAGATTCAAGACAAATGTTCATAATGACATAAAAATAATAATACTTCAAGCATACTAACTAAGCAATTATGTCTTCTCAAAATAACATGGCCAAAGAAAGTTATCCCTACAAAATCATATAGTCTGGCTATGCTCCATCTTCCTCGCACAAAATATTTAAATCATGCACATCCCCGATGACAAGCCAAGCAATTGTTTCATACTTTAACATTTTCAAAACTTTTTCAATCTTCACGCAATACATGAGCGTGAGCCATGGATATAGCACTATATGTGGAATAGAATGGTGGTTGTGGAGAAGACAAAAAGGGAGAAGATAGTCTCACATCAACTAGGCGTATCAACGGGCTATGGAGATGCCCATCAATAAATATCAATGTGAGTGAGTAGGGATTGCCATGCAACGGATGCACTAGAGCTATAAGTATATGAAAGCTCAACAAAAGAAACTAAGTGGGTGTGCATCCAACTCGCTTGCTCACGAAGACCTAGGGCATTTGAGGAATCCCATGATTGGAATATACAAGCCAAGTTCTATAATGAAAAATTCCCGCTAGTATATGAAAGTGACAAAATGAGAGACTCTCTATCATGAAGATCTTGGTGCTACTTTGAAGCACAAATGTGGTAAAAGGATAGTAGCATTGTCCCTTCTCTATTTTTCTCTCATTTTTTTTATTTGGGCCTTTTCTCTTTTTTTATGGCCTCTTTTTTTTCTCTTTTTTTCGTCCGGAGTCTCATCCCGACTTGTGGGGGAATCATGGTCTCCATCATCCTTTCCTCACTTGGGACAATGCTCTAAAGAATGATGATCATCACACTTTTATTTTTCTTACAACTCAACAATTACAACTCGATTCTTAGAACATAGTATGACTCTATATTAATGCCTCCGGCGGTGTACCGGGATATGCAATGAAACAAGAGTTACATGTATGAAAGAATTATGAAAGGTGGCTTTGCCACAAATACAATGTCAACTACATGATCATGCTAGCAATATGACAATAATGGATCGTGTCATAATAAACGAAACGGTGGAAAGTTGCATGGCAATATATCTCGGAATGGCTATGGAAATTCCATAATAGGTAGGTATGGTGGCTGTTTTGAGGAAGATATATGGTGGGTGTATGATACCGGCGAAAAGTGCGCGGTATTAGAGAGGCTAGCGATGGTGGAAGGATGGGAAAAAGTGCGTATAATCCATGGACTCAACATTAGTCATAAAGAACTCATATACTTATTGCAAAAATCTAGAAGTTATCAAAGCAAAGTATTACGCGCATGCTCCTAGGGGGATAGATTGGTAGGAAAAGACCATCGCTCGTCCCGACCGCCACTCATAAGGAAGACAATCAATAAATAAATCATGCTCCGAAGTTCATCACATAACGGTTCACCATACGTGCATGCTACGGGAATCACAAACTTCAACACAAGTATTCTTTAAATTCACAACTACTCAACTAGCATGACTCTAATATCACCATCTTCATATCTCAAAACAATTATCAAGCATCAAACTTTTCTTAGTATTCAAATAAGACTCAAAAGAAAGTTTCACATATCTTGAATACCAAGTATATTAATATTTAAGAAAATTACCATGCTATTAACGACTCTCAAAATAATCTAAGTCTAGCATGAGAGATCAATAGTTTCTTTAAAACAAATCCACCACCGTGCTCTAAAAGATCTAAATGAAGCACTAGAACAAAAATTATCACGCTCAAAAGATATAAGTGAAGCACATAGAGTATTCTATCAAATTCCAATTTATGTATGGCACTCTCAAAAGGTGTGTACAGCAAGGATGATTGTGGTAAACTAACAAGCAAATACGCAAATAATACAAGACGCCTCAAGCAAAACACATATCATGTGGTGAATAAAAATATAGCTCCAAGTAAATTACCGATGGAAGTAGATTTAAAGAGGGATGCCTTCCGGCATCCCAAGCTTTGACTTTTGGTGTCCTTGGATTATCTTGGGGTTCCATGGGCATCCCCAAGCTTAGGCTCTAGCCACTCCTTGTCCCATAATCCATCAAAAGAATTTACCCAAAACTTGAAAACTTCACAACACAAAACTCAATAGAAATCTCGTGAGCTCCATTAGAGAAAGAAAAAAAGACTACTTTAAGTTACTGTAATCAACTCATTCTTTATTTTATTGGTGTTAAACCTACTTTATTCCAACTTCTCTATGGATTATAAACTATTTTACTAGCCATAGATTCATCAAAATAAGCAAACAACACACGAAAAACAAAATATGTCAAAAACATAACAGTCTGTAGTAATCTGTAACTAACGCAAACTTCTGGAACTCCAAAAATTCTACCAAAATAAGACGCCCTATACAATTTGTTTAACGATCAGAAGCAATTGGAATCAGTATTTTATCACATTCTGGCGATTTTTAACAATTGTTTTCGTGAACAGAAAGATTCTGGAAATTACAGCAAGATCAAATAACTATCATCCAAAAAGATCCTATAGGTCTAACTTGGCACAAACACTAATTAAAACATAACTAGTAAAGCGTGCACGTGCAACGCACATCTTCATAAGTGCATATGTGAGTACAAATAAAAAATGTGTAATAATACCAAAACAGTGGTTTGTCTATTACTCCCTCCGTTCCTAAATATTTGTATTTCTAGAGATTTCAAATGAATAACGATATTCGGATGTATATAGACATATTTTACAGTGTCGATTCACTCATTTTGCTCTTTATGTAGTCATTTGTTGAAATGTCTAGAAAGACAAATATTTAGGAACGGAGGGAGTAGTTTTTTTACCATCAAAATGACAAGGATATATATTAACAAAAAATAACAGAGTTAATGAGTTTGAATTCATGAACATGCTTATTTTGATTTTACATTATTGTACATTTTCATTATTTATTTTGTTTTGAAAAAGAAATGACATATGAACATGTACAAATATAGTGAGATTTAGCCTAGTACAACTCAGGAAAAAAAAGTTCGCATGTACCACGTTGGCCTAGCCAGGCCGATAACACCCACTGACCCACACCCATCTCTCATGTTCTTTCTTCACTTCCCTTTTCCTATGGCTCTCGCCCTCTCTCATATCGATGCCCATATCTTCCATGCTTAAATCCGATTGCCGCCTGACGCAATACTCATCGCCGCCTCCTCCATTACCACCTGCGCCACCCTCCAGTGCAATGCCTTCCTTTCGAGGCAGTATGCTATGGCCGAACTCTATCTCACCGGTCTCCAATTCTCGGCTCGAAGTTGTTGCTCACCCTTCAGTCATTTAGCACAGGCCCTATGTTTCCAGGCAGCTAATTTAGGTACAGCACATTCTGCGCTTAATGTTTCTATTATTTTGTCAGGCTTTGATATTTTCACCAACTTTGTTTCCTCACCAGCAGCCTACATTTGAAAATCCACGCATCAAGGAGCAAACAATCCACCACCGTCAGAAAGAAAAACGAAGGAAAAATATCATCTGTTGTGATCGTCCTTGGTGGCACCAATGCCGATTAATTGAACGACACCCAGGGAGTGCATTGCCTCCCGGTGGTGTCACCCACCGTCGCGGTCATCACCAGCATTGCTCCTGCCTCCCGGCTCCCCAAAAATACAATCGGATCTATTGACACAGCAAAAACAATAGAAAAATCAACCAGTTACATTCGTTTACCACAAAGGAAAGAAAGGGAACATGATTAATAATTGTGCCAATTGTTCTTACAATTTCCAAGAAGGTAGCATGCTTCGAGGTTGCTGATGTCTACGCATAATCTAACAAGATTTTGGCCCGGACGACGATGCGCAACAGTGATGGCCTCCAGAACGACCCTTCTTTGCCCAACTTCCTGAATTTCTTGCACCTGCACGCACAACCAAACAACTCCACATGAGAACTCCATCCCAGTGGCGAGCCAGAGGTAGCATGACAATGATGATGGCATGGTGGTAGATGCCGAGCAGGGTGAGCAAGCGAGCATTAGAGGATGAGCAACCTGCCACCAAGCTCGTAGATCTTGGAGAGGTAACGCACGTGCGCTAAGAAGAAGACCGGCCCCGGCCGCTGCCATCACCTAAGTAGCTGCCGGCGGCCCGGTGTACTCCCCAGAGCACAGGGTGGTGTCAGCTGGAGGCGATGTTGATGGTTCAAGATACCCGTTAGTTGATCTTGACAAGTCTCCAGGGACAAGAACTGCATCAAATAGTTTATTATCTATGTGAAATAAACTATATTCATAATAGCAATTTTGAGCTGATCCAAGTCAGGTGTGTTACCTAGAATTACTTCCCTAATCTCTTCCCCGCTGTAATGACTTTCTAAATTCAAGGATCCTTATTAAGTACCTAATCTTTGAATGTATATCAAGTGTAGTAAATTTTAGCCAGATTCTTTAAATAGATGCATCACATTACAGAAGCTGGACACAGACATATATATAATAAACAATCTCAGTACAGGTTAACACATAGATGAGCAGCAAATAAATTGAGAAAAATAACTGAACACTGGATGAGAAATTTTAATTTGCCAAATAGATTTTGCCGGACCGAAGATGATCCATATATTAATTTAAGCATCTAGTAAATGCACACAAGAAATGGGATAATCTGAAACTAACAGTAAAAATTAGTACATGAAAACTGTACGTCCTTCATCTAGGGAAAACAGTTCAAACAGCACATTCGGCTCTCAACGAAGAAGTACGTAATAGATAAATGTTTTTCTACCACATCAGTGAAATATTGATTAGGAAACAATAGTAAAAATAGAGTAACACCAAACCATCATTGAATCTTAACCAAACAAATCAAGCCCGGTTCAAACTGTTAATGTAGTGGCATGCGGAGTTGACACTTGACAGTAGGCTGCTGTGTGTCCCTGTACTGTAGCGACGTGTGTGTGCGCTGAGGATGTCTGAGCATGGCTACATGCCGTACATGTGTGTGTTTGTGTAACTGCACACAAAAGAGAGAGAGACGGCTATGTTGCTAGCCAGAGCAAAAGAGAGAAAGGCATTCGTTGCCTGAAGAGAAAACTGAACCTGTGTCTCATCTCTAGATTTTCTCTGGCCTGAGCGTAGTGAGATCCATCAAAACAGAGAGTGAACTGGAGTTCCTGCCAACACAAACCAAAGGCATGTCAAAACCTGCATATAGATATAGTAGCATCAAGAGACACAAGATGGGAAGCAAGAAGGATTGGTAGGGACAGAGAAGAAGAAAACGATATGGAGAATCTCATCTACGCATGTTTCAGTCCCCAGCAGCCGGAGTGATGTGCGGCGTGGTCGGCAAAGGAGGCACGACCGGCGAGGATCTGGTCGCGGGGCTCGCCGAGGAGCGCGGCGACATAGGTGCGTGTGGTGGCGGAGAAGACACGACCCTCGGGCTCCTTCCAGGAAGCCTCGCGCCGCTCCTCCTCGTGCTTGATCCAGATGTAGGACGCCCGGCCCATCTCGTTCGCCGTCGCCGCAGATACCATCTCTCCATTCTTCCGCCGCTTGCCGCTTCGGTTGCTTCGGGAGGTTGGTTCCTCGCGACGGGGGTAGCAGAGGAGAGGAGGAGCGGCGGGCGGCGGCGATGGGAACAGGGAGGAGTTCTGTGGCGGCTGGGGTAGGAGTCGGAGACGTGATGTTTCTTTTTTCAACTGAAACGTGATGTTGGTTTGGGGGTACGACATCGTGAGCGGATTAGTGGGCATGCGTGGGACCGTACGTTGGTGGCAGACTGGCAGAACATTTAATCGCATCCATTCGTTCCCGATGGCAGACCACCAAAGTAATACGGGTTCTTAGATATAATTAAGTGGGTTAGATCCAAGGGTGCTGGTTTTCTTGTGTACACTAAGTTTGGTAGGTTTAGACTAATTCATGTTTGCTCTTTTAATAGTAGTATAGATAAAACCACATCTAAATAGAGGCTAGATGGATTATTTATTCCTAAACAGAAGCAAAAGCAAAAAACTAAAAATAAAATTGGGTTGCCTCCCAACAAGCGCTATCGTTTAACGCTCCTAGCTAGACATAAAAGAAAGGATAGATCTAAGTATTGCCGTCTTTGGTAGGCAATCCATAGGTGGCTCTCATGATAGATTCATATGGTAATTTTATTTTCTTTCTAGGAAAGTGTTCCATGCCCTTCTTTAAGGAAAATTGGAATCTAATATTCCCTTCCTTCATATCAATAATTGCACCAATTGTTCTAAGGAAAAGTCTACCAAGAATAATAGGGCAAGAAGGATTGCAATCTATATCAAGAACGATAAAATCTACGGGCACATAATTCCTATTTGCAACAATAAGAACATCATTAATTCTTCCCATAGGCTTTTTAATGGTGGAATCCGCAAGATGCAAGTTTAGAGAGCAATCATCAAAGTCACGGAAATCTAGCAAATCACACAAAGTCTTGGGAATAGTGAAAACACTAGCACCCAAATCACACAAGGCATGAAACTCATAATTTTTAATTTTTAATTTTAATAGTAGGTTCCCACTCATCATAGAGATTTCTAGTGATATAGACCTTCAACTCAAGTTTTTCTTCATAAGATTGCATCAAGGCATCAACAATGTGTTCGGTAAAGGCCTTATTTTTTACTATAAGCATGAGGAGAATTTAGCACGAATTGCAACAAGGAAATACAATCAATTAAAGAGAAATTTTCATAATTAAATTTCTTGAGATCCAATATAGTGGGTTTAGCAACATCTAGGTTTTTATTTCTTTCAATCCCACATTTATCAATTTCATCATCAAGATCTAAAACTCCGAATTCTTAGAACGCCTTCTAGGTAAAGGAAGATCATATTCAGTTTCATCAAGATTCATATTGCAAAACAAAAGATTTAATGGGGGACACATCAATAACTTTTAGATCTTCATCTTGATTTTCATAGGAATTGGAAGAACACGCTTTAATAAAGGCATCTTTGGAAGCACGCATCCTAGCGGTTCTTTCTTTGCACTCATCAATGGAAATTCTCATAGCTTTGAGAGACTCATTAATATCATGCTTAGGAGGAATAGATCTAAGCTTTAAAGAATTAATTTCAAGAGAAATTCTATCAACGTTCCTAGCCAAATCATCAACTTTAAGCAATTTCTCTTCAAGCAAAGCATTAAAATTCTTTTGCGAACTCATAAATTCTTTAACACTAGTCTCAAATTCAGAGGGCATCTTATTAAAATTTCCATAAGAATTGTTGTAGGAATTTCCATAATTATTAGAGGAATTACTAGGATAAGGCCTAGGATTAAAATTCCTCTATAATGCTGCGTTGTTACCAAAATTATTCCTACCAACAAAATTCACATCCATAGATTCATTATTGTTCTCAATCAAAGTAGATAAAGGCATAATATTAGGATCAAGAAACACCCTTAGTAGCAAATAATTTCATAAGTTCATCCATCTTTCCACTCAAAACATTAATTTCTTCTATCGCATGCACTTTTTATTAGTAGATCTTTCGGTATGCCATTGAGAATAATTAACCATAATATTATCTAGAAGTTTAGTAGCATCTCCTAGAGTGATTTCCATAAAAGTGCCTCCCGCGGCCGAATCTAAAAGATTTCTAGAAGCAAATTCAATCCGGCATAAAAGTTTTGTATAATCATCCACAAATTCAAACCATAAGTAGGACAATTACATATCATTAATTTCATTCTCTCCCAAGCTTGTGCAACATGTTCATGATCAAGTTGCTTAAAATTCATAATATCGTTCCTAAGAGAGATAATCTTAGCGGAGGAAAATACTTAGAGATAAAAGCATCTTTGCACTTGTTCCAAGAATCAATACTATTTTTAGGCGTAGATGAAAACCACGCTTTAGCACGATCTCTAAGCGAAAAAGGAAATAGCTTCAATTTAACGACATCATTATCGACATATTTTTTCTTTTGCATATCACATAAATCAACGAAGCTATTCACATGAGTAGCGGCATCTTCACTAGGAAGGACGACGAATTGATCTTTCATAACAAGATTCAACAAAGCAGTATTGATTTCACAAGATTCAGTATTGGCAAGAGGAGCAATCGGAGTGCTAAGGAAATCATTATTATTGGTATTGGTAAATTCACACAATTTGGTAGTATCTTGAGCCATCGCGACACACGAGCAAACAAAAGGCAAGCGAAAAAAGGCAAACGGGAAAAAGAGGAGGAGGTTGGGAAAGAGAGGGTGAATAAAACGGCAAGGGTGAAGTGGGGGAGAGGAAAACGAGAGGCAAATGGCAAATAATGTAATGCAGGAGATAGGGATTGTGATGGGTATTTGGTACATAGACTTTAACGGTGCCAGAAGTGGCTTGTTGTTAGGAGTCCAAGTCTTGACTTGCTCTTGCGTAAGCCTCCCTGGCAACGGCACCAGAAATCCTCCTTGCTACCTCTTGAGCACTGCGTTGGATTTCCCCGAAGAGGAGAGGATGATGCAGCAAAGTAGCGTAAGTATTTCCCTCAGTTTTTGAGAACCAAGGTATCAATCCAAGAGGAGGCTACGCACAAGTCCCTCGTGACCAAGACAAAACAATAGCTCCTCGCAACCAACGCGATTAGGGGCTGTCAATCCCTTCACGGTCACTTACGAGAGTGAGATCTGATACGATGATAAATAATATTTTTGGTATTTTTGGTATAGAGATGCAAAGTGAAAAGTAAAAGGCAAAGTAAAAACAAAGCAAGTATTAAAGTAATGGAGATTGATATGATGAGAATAGACCCGGGGGCCATAGGTTTCACTAGTGGCTTCTCTCAAGAGTATAAGTATTCTACGGTGGGTGAACAAATTACTATTGAGCAATTGATGTAATTGAGCATAGTTATGAGAATATCTAGGTATGATCATATATATAGGCATCACGTCCGAGACAAGCGGACCGACTCTCGCCTGCATCTACTACTATTACTCCACTCATCGACCACTATCCAAAGATGCATCTAGAGTATTAAGTTAAAACAGAGTAACGCCTTAAGCAAGATGACATGATGTAGAGGGATAAATTCATGCAATATGATAAAACCCCATCTTGTTATCCTCGATGGCAACAACACAATATGTGCCTTGCTGCCCTGGCTCACATCGGGAAAGGACACCGCAAGATTGAACCCAAAGCTAAGCACTTCTCCCATTGCAAGAACTACCAATCTAGTTGGCCAAACCAAACGGATAATTCGAAGAGACTTGCAAAGATAACCAATCATACATAAAGGAATTCAGAGAAGATTCAAATATTGTTCATAGATAATCTTGATCATACACCCACAATTCATCGGTCTCAACAAACACACTGCAAAAAGAAGATTACATCGAATAGATCTCCACGAGAGGGGAGAACATTGTATTGAGATCCAAAAAGAGAGAAGAAGCCATCTAGCTACTAGCTATGGACCCGAAGGTCTGAAGTAAACTACTCACACTTCATCGGAGGGGCTATGGTGATGATGTAGAAGCCCTCAGTGGTGGATGCCCACTCTGGCGGAGCTCCGGAACAGGCCCCAAGATGGGATCTCGTGGATACAGGAAGTTGCGGTGGTGGAATTAGGTTTTTGGCTCCTGGTCTGATCGTTTGGGGGTACGTAGGTATATATAGGAGGAAGGAGTACGTCGGTGGAGCAACAGGGGGCCCACGAGGTAGGGGGGCGCCCCCACCCTCGTGACCGCCTCTGTTACTTCTTGGAGTAGGGTCCAAGTCTCCTGGATCACGTTCGGTGAGAAAATCATGTTCCCGAAGGTTTCATTCCGTTTGGACTCCGTTTGATATTCCTTTTCTTCGAAACACTGAAATAGGCAAAAAACAACAATTCTGGGTTGGGCCTTCGGTTAATAGGTTAGTCCCAATAATAATATTAAAGTGGAAAATAAAGCCCAATATAGTCCAAAATAGTAGATAAAGTAGCATGGAGCAATCAAAAATTATAGATGCGTTGGAGACGTATCAGCTGCCAAGAGCTCAGAGCCATACGAGAAGGACGCTACGGTCGACGCCCTGAGCGCAACGACCGGGGCTACGGCTGTGGAGGAGGACATGGAGGCGGACGCTGGGACGACCATGGCCCGCGCCAGGAGTGTCGCGACCGGCCTCGCGAGGACCGCTGGCAGGACCAACCTCGCAAGGGCGCCTGGAGGGACCCGCCTCGTGAGGCTCGCCCTCAGGGCAACGCTGGTCTTCCCCCTGCCGCCACCAAGAAGGAATGACGACCACCACCAGGACGAGGGGGCTGGGGGCTTCCAGGAGCCGCGCGCGATCGCTTGCATCTTGGGCGGTGCACAAGCCCCAGCCTCTCAGTGCATCTTCAAACAGTTCTCTCGCGAGGTGAACGCGGTTCTCCCCAAGCTCGAGGCCACGCACCCGCTCAGGTGGTCCCAATGCGCCATCACCATCAACTCGGCAGACCAGCTCAAGTGCGTGGCCACCGCAGGTGCACTCCCTATGTTGTGCTCCCCAGTCATCAGCAATGTGCAAGTCACCAAGACTCTCATCGACGGCGGCGCAGGGCTCAACGTCCTATCCGTCGACACGTTCGACAACCTTCAAGTGGCCTATGAGCAACTCCAGCCAACCAAGCCTTTCTCAGGAGTGACTGATGGTTCCACCACACCGATAGGGCAAGTCCGCTTCTGCCACCTTCGACAAGCGCCGACAACTACCGCGACTGAAGCTCATCGACTTCGACATCGCCAAGACATCCGCCTGCCGTACAACGCCATCCTCGGGTATCCAGCCCTGGCCAAGTTCATGGCTGTCATTCATCACGGCTACAATGTTCTCAAGATGCCAGGAAGTGGAGGAATCATCACGGTCCCGTGTGAAGAAAGGGATGCGGTGTGCTCTCTTGAGCGCGCCTTTCAAGCCACAAAGAATCGACGACCCCGACAATGAAGTGAAGGCCTCCCGAGACCGTCCCCAAGAAGAAGTTGCTGCTACCGCACAAGACCCCAAGGAGATGGCGCGCGTCAGAGCCTCGTCGGGATCGGCGCCCGTTCAGGCGCCTCCCTCCATGGCATAGGAAGGCGTGCTGGCGCCTCCTCGGGCAGGGCTCGGGGCTCTCTTCCGAGGGCCTCGAGACCTTGCCAACCTCACGAAGGAGGCGCCGGGCACCACTTGGAAGCGCAGCCAAAGATGCCTTCCTCAAAGTAGCACGGGCAGGTGGAGTGCCCATCACCCAGGAGTTCATCACCAAGACCACCCAAGAACTGCAAGAAGCAAGAGCCATGCGCGGCAACAGCCGCTCACAAGGCGCAGCTCCCCATCCAGGCGAGGATGCCGGGCTGCGTCTCTGCGTCGATGTCCCAGGGCTCAATGGAGCCGCATCTCAGGAGCGCTTCTGGCCATCACGCGCGGGCCACTGTGAGGGCCCACCACACAGCTACGTTCGCATGCCCTTCGGCTTGCCGAGCGTGGCGTCGGCCCATCAGCGCAACTTGCGGCAGGTCCTGGCGTCTCAGGAGGCCAGGATCCACGCCGTTCAGGAGGAGATGGGGATGCTCTCCAGGGAACCTCCTGAGCCCCCAGAGCCTCCCGAGGCTCAGGGTCCCGGTGGCTCATGAGGAGTCGTTCCTTCAATGCGCGGCTTCAGCTACATTGACTCTACCTCGTCTACAGAACCAGGTGACATCTTTCAAGTTCGTTTAAGCTGGGAGAGCCCCTCGGGCTGCAGTATTCCCAGGCCGCACGGGTCCGTCCCTGTGGCATGTATCCTGTTTGCTTAAGTCTTTATCTTACCTTGCTGGGGGCGCCCCTCCGGCTGCATCATCCCCAAACCGCTCGGGCCAGACCCAGTGGCGTGTATCCTCCTGCATTTATCCAAGTCGATCTGCTCTTTGTGCTTAACCTGCCAACGGCTATTGCCTGCTCGATTGCCGCCCGCCGCAGGCCTGTTCACCCTATGCAATCCGCTTGCATGTTAAAAGGGGGGCTCCTGAGCATCGCGACTCAGCAGCTCTTACTGGCTCTCCAGCCCTCACACCTGGCCTTGACCATGGCATCGAGACCTGGCATACCAGCGGCGGCTGAGCTCGCTCGAGGGCCGGGACCTGAGGACGTAGAGTGCTTGCATCTAACCGCTCTACAGGAACATACAGTCACCAAGACTCAAGACCAGGCGCAACCCGCCTTGAGGTAGGGCCTCGTGAGTCCCGCGCTGTCTCACGAGTGCCCAGATACACCTCACAGCCCTGTCGTGCAAGCCACGTGTCGTATGGGGCTGTACACGCCCCGGGGGCTCCTCCCGGAGGGGGGCCCCCATCCCACGCCCAAGTGAAAGCACCATGCTCCGCGCTGGCTGACGACACTGCCGAGGAGCGGCTATGCTCGTGCACAAGCGAAAGCACTATGCTCCGCGCTGGTGATAAACAACTAAGGGCGACCCCACGATCGTGCCAACCTCAGGGAGCCCAGAGCTCAACGCCCAGCCTTACCGCAACGCCTCCCCTTGGGAAAGCCGCGCATGGGGGCTGGGCACGGGGGTTGCACACTGGTCACGCCCAAGCGCACGCCACCCAACCAGGTCCCCCGGACTTGGGCATCACGCGCCCCTCCCGAGGCCTCGGCGAGGGCAGGTATGGAATTGTTTACGCGTCAAGGGGGAATCTTGAGCATCGCGACTCAGGAGCCAAACTGGTCACGTAACCCCTCACTCCTTGGTCTGTCCTGGTCTCCGGTCAGCCCAATGGCGGTTGAGGTATGCGCGGGGCCGGGCTCTGCCGATGTAGAACAATAATCTATCCCCGCGAAATCTCCCTATATGTTGTTTGCGCGTCAAGGGGGACTCCTGAGCATCGCGACTCAGGAGCCTAAATGGTCACATAGCCCCTCACTCCTTGGTCCGTCTTGGTCTCCGGTCGGCCCAATGGCGGTTGAGGTATGCGTGGGGCCGGGCTCTGCCGATGCAGAACGCAAAGCAAATAGGAAGGAAATCGCAAAATATCGAAGCAAATATTACAAGCATATTGTCCTCACAATACCAAATAAAAGTCTAAACGCCTCCACGAGGCCTGTCACATGTCGCAGGAACGGAACGGGAAGAATGGCCGCAGGTAACCTCTAGACGTCACCAAAGCCTGTGGAAGGCGGTCACTCATGATCGGCTTTGTCTTCACCACCAGCCGCAAGGTCGACGACACCGGACAGAGGAGCGGAGACAAAGCCGCGGAACCTCCGCAGCAAGGCCCCCACCTGATCCCAAGACACAAGGCAGATGCCTCAGATTGATCTTCACCATTGTGCTCTAGCAGCTCGTCAAGGCGAAGCTGGGGTTATGGAGGTGCAGATGGTCAAGACCCGAGTCACACCAAGACAGACGCGATCTTTGCCTCTCGCCATGGGAGCGAGGCCGTCGACGACCTCCTCAAGCGCCTTCACCACGATAGGAAGCAGCTGGGCGGGGCCGTCCTCGTCGGTGTCCAGAGGCTTCTCCAGGCCGCGCTCGTAGAGCGTCTTCAGCGCCTCGCGTGACCTCCTCTCGAGATCGGCAAAGGCCACGCGATCTTTCGCCAGGACTCGCGCCTTGGCGTCAAGATCGGCCTCCCTCTTCCTCATCTTCCGCTCCAGCTCCTCCAACCGGTTGCGCTCGGCAGCCTGCTTCTTCCACAACTCCACCAGTTCAGCATCTCGATTCTTGACGGCTTCCTCCTCGGCCTTCATCTCCTCCTCCTTCTCCTGGCGGTAGCGCCCCTCTCCAGCGTGCTTGTCGCGCAGGCTCTGCAACTCGCCCTCCAGCTCTTGGCAGCGGTCGCGGGCGGCCTTGGCATCCTGTAGCGCTGCCTCACGATCGGCTGCAGCACTGGCGGCACCTTGCTTCTCCTTGTCGAAAGCCGTAGGAGCTTGGCCCAGCGCCGCGTGAACTGCCAGGTCAGAGTGAAGCCAGCCAGAGGCTAGTTCCAGACGCCCGGCCACCAAGCACGGGTCCACACTCAGGAGATCCGCCCGCAGCTGGGTCATCTCCGAAATGGCACGCTCCAAGATGGCAGCAGGAGCAGAAGGACCAGGAAGTGGAGATGCAGCGGAAGGAGGAAGCGACATCGTTACCAGGGCTTGGGAGACCGCGGGTTCCGGAGCAGCTGGGACCTTGTCAGACGCGCCAAGTGCCGGCACCTCCAGAGCCAGGGGGGCCATGGGGGCTGACTCCACGCGGTGAGGCTCCTCTTGGCCTCGCGAGGACGACCGAGCTGGGGAGACACGGGCGCTGCTGCCTCCTTTCCTTGCGGAGGGAGGCACAGCCGCCGAATCCTCCTTCCTCTTCTTCGCCGAAGGTTTCGGCCTGATCAACCAGGAGCGAACATCAGGAAACAACGAGCACGAACAAGGACAAGGCGAAGCTTAAGAGACTCACCGGTCCACTGCAACGTATTCCACTGACCGCTTGAGAAGCTTGAGGCCCGACAGCTGCGGGACCTGAGGAGCGGGTGTTCGGACACCAACGGCACCGGGCGGGGCGGAAGAGGAACCGGATCCAGCCCCAGGAGGTATCGGGTCGGAGGCGGAACCACGGACCACTAGCGATGACTTGCTCCTCATAGGGACAGGAGGCTGCTCCCTACCCCCTTGGTGGGCATCGGCATCGGCATCATCAGGAAGGGCGCGGAGAATCTCGTCCTTGCTCAGAGGAGAAGTCTCCCCCACCTCTTCCAGGGTCTTCTCCGAGTCCTCCTCCTCTTCTCCCTCTCCATGGGACTCACCAGAAGACACCTCCACTGGGTTCTGCGCCATAGGGGCTTCTGGCGCCAAGTGGCACTAGCCCGCTACAAGATCAAAAGTTGGCACGAAGCGACGAACTCTTCCCAGTCCCTGCGCTTGAACAGGGGAAGGAAGGCACTAGCCCGGTACTCTTGGTTGTCCCTGACTATGAGGCGCAAAACGGCGTCCAACTCATCACCAGGTAGATCCCCCAGCCTCAAGCGGGTCTTGGTTTCCTTCTCGTCGAGCTCCCAGAGGGGGCGCGTGCGTGCCTGGAGCGGGGCAACCCGCAGCATCAAGAACTCCCTCAGGAGCATCGCCCCCGTTACCTTGGCCGTCCTCGCGTTGCCTGGCCTCAGATCAGTCATCATCTACCCCAGCACCAGCGAAGCCCGTTCGTCGACAAGCTCCACCTTGGGCCACCCCCTGTTGGGAGGAGGCACTGATGTGGGCAACTCCAGACGCGGGTCGGCGCGCTGAGCATCGATCATGACCCATTTGGATCGGATGTTGTTGGCCCTCTTCCCGGTGCTCGAGATCGAGTTAGCCTTGCCGCAGGCGACAAAATTAGCGCATCCGATGATATGCTCGCCAATGACACGGAGGAAGAAGAAATAGCGCAAGAGTGCCACGGACGGCATGACGCCTAGATACGCCTCGCAGTAGTAGGCGAAGATAGACAGGAGGAGGGCAGAGTTGGGATGGAGATGCAGCGCCTGCAGCCCGTAGTGGTCGAGGACTTCATAAAAGATATCAGAGAAAGGAGGAACCAACCCGACGGCGACGCTGCTCGAGAAGAAGGGGAAGAAGGTGCTTCCCTCAGACTCCGGCTCGTCGGAGGCAAGCCGAAGCTCCATCTTCCCCCACTCGTTGCCTTCGTCCGCTGTCAGTAGGCACACGGAGGCGAGGCTCTTCTCCGTGACGGTGGGCGCCTCGAGGGCTGTCTCGTACCAAGCCGGCGTTGAGGAAGACTTGACCTTGCGCGGCGCCATGGGCGGCAGAAGCAGAGCAAGGGTGGAACATGTCTGGAGGAAGCAGGCGGCGAAGGGCAAGAAAGGGGATCTGGAGCAAGGCAAGGAAGAAGCAATGAAGGAAAGAACTGCCCGCGCCAGCCTTTGTCAGGGCGAGCAGTTGCCGAGGCAGCATGGGGAAGCGGAGACGCCCACGTCCAATCAACCGCCACGCGTCGACCGAGGCCGCAGGCTTTTGGGGCCCGCGGTGCTCCGAACTTGACCCTTGGCTTCGCCGCGAAGCCAAGCCCGAGCGCACCTTGGGCCCGGGGGCTACTGTCGGTGTTCTGGGAATGGGGGTCCCCAGACTTGCCTGCCTGTGGCCCACAGCGTGGCTAAGCATCGGGCCGTATGGCCCATCTTCATCAACAAGGCATCCAAGACCTTCGCGAGGGTACAAGCCTCGCAAGGCGGACGGCGCAAGACCTCCTCTGGAGTGGCCTAGCCAGGCCGGCTCATGAGGAGCGGAGATATCAAGGCGGGGCAAACCTCACGAGGCACTCGTGACGTGAGCTATGATTTAAAGGCGCCAAAGTGCCAGGCGGGCGCCAGTGCGCACAGCGTCCCCATTTCCTCTGGTGCTAAGGAGGCAAGCGCAGACGAAGAGTACCGGGGCATCAGGCAAAGGTTGCCATATTGGTGCAGCGAGACCAAGACCAGGAGGACGACAAGGCGGAGGTCATCGTGGAGCCCCAGACGGCGTCATCCCAGGGCTTTTCACAGACGAAGACCGCTTTTGTCAGGATAGCTTGTACTAGCTGTCCCCCTTCAAATTTGCCCGCCGTTGTTGGCTCCCTTCCCGCTCAACATTTGGGAAGAGGACCATGGCCTCTATAAATAAGTCTAGCCACCACAGTAGTAGAAAGAACTCGGAAAACTCGGACAACCCTGACAACTCGGACAGATCGAGAAGCCAACACTCCCACAAGAACACCTCAACCTCAGGAGGCTATTCTTCCCTTGTACTGTTCATCATCAGCCCAAGAGGCAATCCACCACCACCACACTGGAGTAGGGTATTACACCACAACGATGGCCCGAACCAGTATAAACCCCCTGTCTCTTTTTGTGTTGTGAGTTCGTCGAGTTCGTCCGCAAGATCTTAGCGAGCTAGAGCGTAGATCGGTAGGAGGGAAAGACTTCGCGCGCACCCCAGTGTTCGAACCTTAAGGGTTTGCCGGAACCCCACATCCGACAAACACAAGTTCGTTTCCTCTATTTTGCGGTACGCCAGACCCTTCCCGATGAACATGACCCTGTTTCGACCATATGCGGCCGAACAAAAGGCCCGTTTCCTCCGTTTTGCGGTACGCCAGACCTCGGTTCAGCTGTTCCGTCGTAGCCAGTTGGCCCCTGATGAACATGACGTATACCGTTGCCTCTCGATGAACAGGACGCATTCCATTGCCTCCCCATGAACATGACGTAGTTCTCCATTCCGACCCAGCCGGTTGGCTTCTGATGAACAGGAATAGTCGCTGTACGCGTTAGAGACCCCACCCGTATGTACGTACGTAGCCGTATTTACTATCTTGCATCGTGGCCGTACGTATGTGTATGTGATATAGACAGGACTGCGTGACATGCTACGTCGGCGCCTCTACTTCAACATGTGCTGCTCCTTACTCGGCCACGGTATGTCGCTGTAGAGAGACCAATCGACCGCTATGTACATACACAATCGCGGACGGACAGATAACGCTACCTTCGCTTGAACCTGGTGGTTCCCATCTGTCAGGGGGTAAGAAAGCAGTTCCTTCCATGCGAAGATAAAGTCGATGGGTCCCAACTGTCAGGGGGAACATTTTTTTCGCGAAATACAGAGGCCCTTCTGGTAGGTCCGAGGTGTCAGGTGGAGGAATCATTATTTTGCGCGTAATAAGGAGGCACTTCCTCGCGTGCGGCCATGGACCCAGCTGTCAGCCTCTCCACTTACAGTCCTCTTCTGATGGCTGTCGTTTGTTGACCGCGTTGATGATGCCGTACCACCCAAGAGCACCAAGGTGGTGGACGACGGTGCGACCTAGGAAGGGAACGACCCGGAGCCGGGGAATACGCAACAGTGGATGCCCACGCGGAGGGGAGTACGAGGGTTGACTGCTTCAGCTGCGGTTTGAGGCTGCCGTCTCCAGAGAATAATAGGTGGTGTGAGTGAGTAGAGGGAAGGCCTGGCCAGCAGCGGGAGTAGCGTGGGGCGGTGAGGACTGCGTGGCAGCACAGCCGGCCACGGGAGGCAGAAGCAAGAGACACGACCGACGCTAGTTTGAGCGGCAGGAGCAAGAAGACCAGAGGTTGAAGAAGCACGACGACCGTTGGATGGACATTGTACGGTCACCGCAGCTAGAATCGTTTATATTGACTAAGTTGACAAAGCCCTGCGTCCGCGTCAACTTAGTAGGCCCACAAGTAATCCTCCACATGTGGTGGGACCGACCTAGTAGTGGGGCTATTCATTATTTTTTGTGTGTAATAGCTGGTGGATCTGAGCTATCAGCGGGGGGATATTTTCTTCACGAAATACAGAGGCCCTTATGGTGGGTCCCAGCTGTTGGGAGGAGGAATCATTGTTTTGCATGTAATAAGGAGGCACTTCCTACACGCAAAGAAAGGAGCCACTTCTGTCGGTGTTCTGGGAATGGGGGTCCCCAGACTTTCCTGCCTGCCGCCCATGGCGTGGCTCTACTAACGGGCCCGTACGGCCCATCTTACCAACAAGCTTTCAAGACCCTCGCGAGGGGCCAAGCCTCACAAGGCGGACGACACAAGACCTCCTCGGGAGCGGCCTCACCAGGCTGGCTCGCGAGGGGCGGTGAGATCAAGGCAAGGCAAACCTCGTGAGGTTCTCGTGACGTGAGCCATGACGACCAAGGCCAGGCGGGTGTCGGTGTCAAAACCGGCGGATCTCGGGTAGGGGGTCCCGATCTATGCGTCAAGGCTGATGGTAACAAGAAGTAAGGGACACAGGTGTTTACCCAGGTTCGGGCCCTCTCGATGGAGGTAAAACCCTACTTCCTGCTTGATTAATATTGATGATATGGGTAGTACAAGAGTATATCTACCACGAGATCATAGAGGCTAAACCCTAAGATCTAGCCTATGATGGTATGAATGTAATTGTGATCGGCCTTCTAAGGACCAACCTCTCTGGTTTATATAGGCACCGGAGAGGGCTAGGGTTTACATGGAGTCGGTTACAAGGAAGGAAACATAATATCCGAATCGCCAAGATTGCCTTCCACGCCAAGGAAAGTCCCATCCGGACATGGGCCGAAGTCTTGAGTATTGTATCTTCACGCTTCAATAGTACGGATGTTGTACACAGTCCGGCAGTCCGGATACCCCCTAATCCAGACTCCTCAAGAGCCTCGAACCAGGCTTCAATGACGATGAGTCCGCGCCAGTCTTGTCTTCGCATTGCGTAGCGGGTTCCTTCTCCGAATACTCCAAAGTGCTTGTTACGGCCGAATAGTGTCCGCCTCCAATCAATGTTGTGCTCCTCGGCTTCGGTGACTCAAGAATGACCATCTCCACGTGTCGAGTTTAATGCGAGGGAGTCGAGGCATTTTTGCATTTGCCACCCTTGATCCTCCGGGCGAACCGTCTATTTGAAGGGACGGGGATTCTCAAATCCAAACCTCACTCTTCCTCCCAGGGCCAGCATCCAACAGAGCGCTTCGCAAAAAGCCATTCCAACATGGCCGGCCGTCGCAGTTTTCTTACGCTTGCCCTTCTCGCTCCAAGTCGGGGATTGGGGAGAGTGTTCAGTTCCTCATAGCCGCTTGACAAAGTTACAAACCCAAGGGTTTCTCCCACGGCGCTCATGGTCTTCGTCCCCGAGCCGAATAGCCACTTATGACGGAGGAGACCGTGATGAGGGATCTCCTAACCCATCTCCGGAGGAGCGATATGTCTGATCCCTCATCCGCCGAGGCGTTGGATTCCCTATCCATCCGCTTTCTTTTCGGGCTCCTCGGAGTTCTACGGCCTCCGATAACGATCTTACCCCTGGCTCTATTCTCGCACATAGCGGGCACGCGTTGCCTGTGCGAAGCTTCTAGGCTGCAAACCACACTTCGGATTATGGCGGAAGCTGTTCTGCCTCGTCCCCCGCACCCAGGGGGAGTCCCTATGTCAAGTGGGCGGGGCCGAAGTATGGCGCATTGCCGAGACCAGATACCTATCCGACACTCCTAAGAAGGCACCAGAAAACGGGCCTTCAGAGTGGTTTTATATAAACGACGTCCCCCTTCCGGATCCAGTCCGGACAGGTCTCCGCGAGTTCAGCAATGCTCCGCCGAGGGCTCGCCTAAGCTGGCGCCCCCGGGGCCCTCAAGAAGAGGACACGAGGGAAATATTCCTCCTGATGGACAGGATAAAGTTACTGGCCAAATCCAGACTCACGATAGTTGAGGCTATGGCGATATGCATAAGACGGGGAGTGCAACCGCTCCAATATCGGGGGAAGCCCATGTGGCATTTCAACGGGGAAGACGACGCCTCCCGCTGCGGCCGTAAAGGTCCGGACTCTGCTGCCGCTCTGGCAAGGATATTGTCCGATCTGTACAAAGGGGAAGAGGAGGAATTCCTTCGCATAAAAACGCGGGAAGGATTCTCCATGTACAACCCCCAGTGGGTCATTGCCATTCTTTTTCCCCGCTTTGCTCTAAGCGCTTCCGCTAAGATTACTTGCATCAATGCTTCGGGCAGGATTAAGGAGGGCCGTAGAAGGGATCTTCACCTCCCCGCAACCATAGGACCCTGGAAGGGCCCTAGATCCGGGACTTAAAGTGGATCCGGATATCACTGTGGAGCTTGTCAACGGGGTATTTTATTAGGCGAGCTGGGATGGCGCCCTAGTGGCCATTACGGCTGACTACCCTGGACTTCTCCCCTCTCAATGTGTAAGCCGAACTAGAAAGCCCTATCCTTCAAAGAGGACTCCCCCCAGGTGCTATAATTTACCCTTGAGGCGTCGTTCTATTTGCAGAAACGACGGCCGGAGCGAGGGGCCGAGCCCCTAGGGACTCGTCAACCACGGGCGTCCAGATCGGGCAGGCTCAAGAGGAAGGCGGTGAGGGTTGACACACCGCTACAGAGGTAAAACAACAACCTGTCATGTAATTATAGAATTTAAAATATGACAGCGCCCTTCGTGTCTGGCAGGAAGAAGAATAGCCGGACCATATCCGGAGACCCTACCAATCACGCCTCCACCAGCCGGATTGCGGAACCGGCTTCAGGGGCGGAGGTGGACACGGGGCCAGCGCCGCATTGCTCTCCGACAGAGAGTGCGGACCTTCTCTCAGCCACGAATTCCGAAGTAGAGAGCGCCATGAGTCACAGGCGCCGATGGGTCGTACTTCGGAACAACATCTTTTCCAAAGAGGCGTTTAATGCCTTCAATTCGGCGGACACGTACGTCCAAGCTGCTCGGGGCAGGCTTTCCCAAGCGACAAACCAGTATACCAAAGACATACGGGTGAGGAATTTTGACAAGTATGTATAGCAGTAGCCTCTGAGACTTGAAATGGTTGAAACAACAGTTTTAAGGATCAATTCATGTCTGTGTCCTTGTAGAGAAGAACGAGCAATTGTTTCGGGAGCTGGAGGACTGCAAGGCCGAACCGAGGGCCGTAGCTGCCAAGTTAGAGGAACCCCAAAGGCCCTCATCCGTAATAATTATCACAATTGTTCAAGATGCACCCGGTTAGTAAATGGATAATATGACAAGTCTAACAAAAAATTCTGCAGACAATCCCGGGGTGAATCCGAAGGGCGTAGGAGAGGACGCGTCGCATCTCAAAAAGCAGCTAGAGGCTGGCGAGCGCATTCTTACGCGAGTTAGGCGGGAGAAGAACGATCTTCAAGATGCTAAAGTCCATCTGGACGTGGAGTTAAAAGATCTCCACGCTCAGCTGGCGGACTCCATGAAGGAGAACAAGAGGCTTCGACGCGGCATTTACAGTAAGTGCCTAGACGAACTGTTGTACAGTTCGGCGAGGAAGTATATTGAAAGAATTTTGCTTGCAGGAATGTTAACGGGTCGCCCCGCGGAGGATATCCCTCATCTGCAAATGATTTATCGCAAGATGTTTCGGGCCGCACGAGCGAGCCTCGCAAGTGATGCAGGTGTTGCTCGAGGCTTTGTGGCCATCAAGCCTCTTCGCCTAATGGCATGGGGAACTTATGGACCTGCTTCAAGGGCCCGCGGCACTTCCGTCTATGGAAGATATCAGCATGCCGGCAAGGAGCAGGAGAAGCTCGGGCAATGGTGAAGACACGCTACACCAAGTGGACCCGAACCATATGGCCGAAGTGGGACGGTGGGCCCGATGGGCAAAAATTCCCGTTAGTCCGGTGTATGACCGTGTAGCGTTAGTCGCTAAGTATTCTCAACAGGATTGTAAGCTAGATAGCCTGTTGGACGGTATAGAAGAGGAATGTAATCAGTCCAAATAACTGTGTAATTTAATGGGCGTGATTAGCCCTAAGCCGCTTAAAATCATTTGTCATGGCGGACCTTTTTCGCTTCAAACCCTGGATCCTATAGTCCGGGTGTGTCCGAATACCCGCCAGCTATACAAAACTGGGGTATGCATGGAAACAAGGCGTAGGGGTCATAAGTGCTTGAATAGACAAGTACCCAACTAGTTATGTTATATTACATGGATAGTAAGAAACATCTTCCAGAGAGAATAGTTCCGTTAGGGGTTCCTCTCCCTGGGTACGCATGGGCGATGCACATGTCCGGACTGCGAGCGATGGCGCAGGATACAAGACTTCTGGGAATTTATGTTATGATAAACGAATACATCTTTTGTTCACTGACCGAATATTCTCTTAAGGAAGCTAGCTTTCGGCTTCACCCAGTCTGAGGTACACATCCGGCTGAACCGGCAGTAACAATCCCAGAGGTGCTCCCCTTATGCCCTAGCCGAATTAACGGGAACGTGGGGCATAAACACAAGAGCCAGGAAACCCAGCTTGGCAACATCTTAAGTCACATCGATGCATGTAATGGTGAAGAAAAGGCACATATGGAAAAAGAATGCATATGCGACGGGCAAAAAGCCATGTGAGTAATCATTTTTAGCTTCCGTATAGGAAGCCCCCAGGTATTGCTTACACACTTAGTGCGGCCGGAGTGATCCGGAAATCCATACCGTATTAAATACTTTGTGTGAAGAGAGAAAAAGGTCGAGAAAGGAAAAGGGGATGGGGCATAATTAGAAGGGAGGGGTTAGGAGACGAACACTGTGTTCGACGCTAGGCGTCGAATCTCCGTAATCTTGCCGCGTTCCATGGGTTCGGCTCGAGCCTGTTGTCGGATGCATTACGTAAGCGGTACGCTCCTCCGGTGAGACCTTTGTCAATGACGAAGGGACCCTCCCACTTGGGTTTGAGTTTATCCATCTTCTTCTCCGGTAGTCGTAGAACGATCTCGCCAATATTGTAAGTTTTGGCCCGCACTTCTCTGCTTTGATATCGTCGAGCCTGCAGCTGATAGAATGCAGAACGGGCTTTTGCAACATCGCGCTCCTCCTCCAAGGCATCCAAATTGTCCTGCCGATCTAACTCGGCTTCCTTCTCTTCGTACATGCGTACGCGTGGCGAATCATGTATTATGTCGCAAGGTAATACTGCTTCCGCGCCGTACACCATAAAAAATGGTGTGTTTCCGGTGGTGCGATTTGGCGTGGTCCGCAGCCCCTAGAGTACAGAGTCGAGCTCCTCCACCCAATGCGTATCCGACTCTGTCAAGGATCGCACTAGCCTAAGTTTGATGCCGCTCATAATGAGGCCATTTGCCCACTCTACCTGGCCGTTAGTTTGTGGATGGTAGACGGAAGCGTAATCGAGCTTGATGCCCATTTTTGCGCACCAAGTTTTCACTTTGTCGGCTGTAAAATTTGAGCCATTATCAGTGATGATGCTGTGGGGATACCAGATCGATTATGCGACCCGGATATGAAGTCTATTACTGGTCCGGATTCAGCCGTTTTGACTAGTTTAGCTTCTATCCATTTGGTGAATTTGTCCACCATGACTAATAAGTATTTCTTCTTACGGCTTCCCCCTTTAAGAGGTCCGACCATATCCAGCCCCCAGACCGCAAAGGCCAAGTTATGGGGATTGTTTGGAGTGCTGTAGGGGGCATGTGACTCTGATTGGCAAAGAGCTGGCAACCGACGCAATGTTGGACAAGGTCTTGTGCGTCCGCTTGGGCCGTCGGCCAATAGAAGCCTGTACGGAAGGCCTTGCTAACTAATGCCCGAGCCGCGGCATGGTGCCCGCCCAGGCCGGCGTGGATTTCGGCCAAGAGCTGCCGCCCTTCCTCTTCGGAGATGTATCTTTGTAGTACTCCGGTAGCGCTTTTCTTGTAGAGTTCCCCTTCGTAGACCTTGTAAGCTTTAGAACGTCGAACGATGCAGCGCGCTTCATTTTGATCTTCGGAGAGCTCCTGCCTATTGAGGTAGGCCAAGAAGGGCTCGGTCCACGGGGCAATTACAGCCATGACTTTGTGGGCCGAGGACGTTATTTCGGGGGTAGAACCTCCAACTATGTCTGATGGTTCGGAATCTGGGGATGTATTCAGATATGTGCTAGTATTGCCGGATTCCCCTTCCCATACTACGGATGGCTTGAACAGCCGTTCCAAAAATATATTAGGTGGGAAAGGGTCGCGTTTAGCGCTGATGCGAGCGAGGACATCCGCCGCTCGATTGTTTTCTCGAGCCACATGGTGGAATTCGAGCCCCTCGAACCGAGCTGACATTTTGAGGACGACATTACGGTAGGCCGCCATTTTCGGGTCCTTGGCATCAAAATCTCCGTTTATCTGTGATATTGCGAGGTTTGAGTCCACGCGCACCTCTAGGCGTCCAATGCCCATAGAGACTACCATCCTAAGACCATGCAACAGAGCCTCGTATTCGGCTGCATTGTTGGAGTCTGTGTATAATATTTGGAGGACGTACTGGACCGTGTCGCTGGTGGGAGATGTCAGGACTACCCCTGCTCCCAGTCCTGCCAGCATTTTGGAGCCGTCGAAGTGCATGATCCAGTTTGAGTATGCGTCGTACTCTTTAGGGAGTTCGGCTTCAGTCCATTCGGCGATGAAGTCAGCCAACACTTGCGACTTGATGGCCCGCCGTGGTTTGTATGTTATGTCGAACGGCAGGAGCTCAATGGCCCACCTGGCAATCCGGCCCGTAGCATCGCGGTTATTTATTATGTCGTTGAGTGGTACTTCGGAGGCCACCGTAATCAAACACTCTTGAAAGTAGTGTCGTAGCTTCCGGGATGCCATGAACACCGCGTATGCTATTTTTTGATAGTGTGGGTATCGGGATTTGCATGGGGTTAGAACCGTGGACACGTAGTAGACCGGCCACTGGAGCGGGTATTTGTATCCGCCGACCTCTCGTTCAACGACGAGCACTGCGCTTACGACTTGATGCGTTGCAGCTATGTACAATAGCATAGGTTCGTCGATATTCGGCGCTGTTAATACTAGATTACTGGCCAATAGGGTCTTTATCTCATCCAGTCCGGCCGCGGCTGCATCCGTCCATACAAAGTGTTTGGTGCGCCGAAGAAGGCGATAAAGCGGTAGTGCCTTTTCTCCTAACCTGGAGATAAAGCGACTGAGAGCAGCCATGCATCCCGCTAGTTTTTGGATGTGCTTGAGGTCTGTTGGTATAGCCAACTGTGACAGAGCTCGAATCTTTGCCGGATTCGCTTCAATTCCTCTGTTGGAAATGATGAAGCCGAGAAGCTTCCCCGAGGGGACGCCAAAAACACATTTTTCCGGATTCAGCTTGATGTCGTATGTCCGGAGATTGTCAAATGTAAGCCTCACGTCTTCTATTAGGGTTTCGACGTGTCTTGTTTTTATGACCACGTCATCCACATATGCCTCCACTATTTTGCCGATTTGCTTTTCCAGGCATGTTTGAATCATGCGTTGGTAGGTTGCACCGGCGTTCTTGAGCCCGAAATGCATAGTGTTGAAGCAGAAAGGGCCATATGGCGTTATGAAAGCTGTTGCAGCTTGGTCAGACTCTGCCATCTTTATTTGACGGTATCCAGAGTATGCGTCGAGGAAACACAGCGAGTCGTGTCCAGCTGTGGCATCGATGATTTGATCGATGCGAGGGAGGGGAAAGGGATCCTTGGGGCAAGACTTGTTGAGGTCTTTGAAATCGACGCATAGGCGCCAGGATTTATCCTTCTTTGGCACCATCACCAAATTTGCCAGCCAATCCGGATGTTTGATATCTCTGATAAATCCGTCCTCGAGTAGCTTGGCTAACTCTTCCCCCATTGCCTGCTGTTTGGGCTCTGAGAACCGCCTTAAGGTCTGCTTGACTGGTTTATATCCTTTTAGGATATTAAGGCTGTGTTCGCCGGTTTCGTGGGATGCCCGCATGTCCGATGGGTGCCAGCGAAAATGTCCCAATTCTCGCAGAGGAAATCTCAAAGTGCAGCGTCAATCGCGGGCTCACCGTGTCCCGATGGAAGCTGTCTTCGTGGGGGTCCGCTGGTGGACCTGGAATTTGACTATCTCGTCCGCAGGCTTGCATGAGGTGGACTTGGGTCATTTGTCGAGTATTACGTCGTCCACATCCCACGGTGGCCCGTAGTGCTGTTAATTCTTCGGCAGCTAGGGCTTCGGATAATGCCTCCAAGGCTAGAGCTGCGGTTTTATTTTCGGTGCGAAGCGCAACGTCCCACTGGCTAGAGTGATGATTCCATTGGGTCCGGGCATTTTAAGCTTCATGTACCCATAATGGGGTACGGCTTGAAACTTGTGAACGCGTCCCGTCCTAGAAGGGCGTGGTATCCACTGTTAAAAGGAGCCACTTGGAATGTGATTTCTTCAGACATGTAATTCTCTGGGGTGCTGAATACCACATCGAGTGTGATTTTTCCCGCACACCGCGCTTCCCGAGTAGGGATAATTCCCCTGAAGGTCGTGCCGCTTTGCTCAATGCGGCTTTTATCAATCTCCATCTTGCTGAGCATTTCTTCATAAATCAGATTTAATCCGCTTCCTCCATCCATGAGTATTTTGGTGAGCCGAAAGCCATCTACAATCGGACTAAGGACTAGAGCGGCACGTGCCCGGACAGCCCGGGATCGAGGTTCGTCACTGGCATTAAAAGTTATAGCAGTGTCGTTCCAAGGGTTTATTTTTGCCACACGATAAATTTCAGCGGAGCTTCGGCGAGCTTGCTTGCACCTATTGTTTGAGGCGAAAGTCTCGAAGACTGTTAGTACCGTATTGTGTTCGTTGGCGGGATGTTGTTCCGCTTTATGGCCCACAAGAAGATCCTCGCCGCTTTTTGCCACCTGCCGGAGTATCCAACATGCCTTAAGGCTATGAGTAGGTGTTGTATCCGGAGTGCTATGGAGCTTACATGGCCCGTCGAGCCATTCTTCCAACACGGATCTCCGCCCTGGCGTGGGCTTTGGTTTCTTGGGGGTTGGGGCGGACGACTTACGAGAGTTTGTCCGTTTAGTTCGGACAAAGGTATTGGCGAGAGCAGTACTATCCCAAAATTCGGTTTGGGTCTTCCAAGCGCTCTCCATCGCACAGTACTTCCGTACTATGGTTGCCAAGTCCGCGAAGCATACTATGTCGCGGCGGCTTATATCATTTAGGAGTCCTTCGTCCGTGCAGTTTTTGTAGAAAAGTGAGACCATGTCCCCTTCGCGGCAGCTCCTGACCTTGTTAAGCGCAAGGAGGAATCTGGCCCAATAGCGATGTACGGTTTCCTGGGACTCTTGCCTGATGCGGGGGAGATAGTTTAGGTCCAGTTTAGGGTCCGGATTTTGATCCGATTTGACGCCCAAGGGCGCGGGCGGTCTCGAGCTAAACAGTTCAGGATCCGGGGTGCCCAATTCCTTCAGCCCGATGCCCGACTCTAAGTCTGGGACCTGGGTCAGGTTTTCCGTTGAGCAGGTCTTTGGCTCAAGGAGTTCGGTGATCCGAACACAACTTGTCCTCAAAGTTGAGGGGCAATCCGCGTGTGGTTCCTCCACTATCGCTATCTCATGGGTGGCCAAGTGGGACCTGATGTCCCTTTGGTCGGGTTTAAGCCCAATCCGGTCATAGTCTGTAGCGACTCCCAGAGCGGCGATGCGATCCAAGAGCTCGTTAAGGGAGGAGAGCTCCATTGGATCCATCTGTTGGAGAGTTCCGAACTGACGTGAAGGTTATGATTGATGACCCGAGAAGTCATCATCGGCGCCACCGCCGATGGGGTGGCCATGATAAAGTCGTCGAGCCGGAGCGTCTGGCCTACAGCCAGAGCCCCCTCCGAAGTAATGTCGTCCTTGACTACGAGACGAGCCATCGAGCCTGACAGCAACGACACAGAGGAACTCTCAATGAAAGCACCAATGTCGGTGTCAAAACCGGCGGATCTCGGGTAGGGGGTCCCGATCTGTGCGTCAAGGCTGATGGTAGCAAGAAGTAAGGGACACAGGTGTTTACCCAGGTTCGGGCCCTCCCGATGGAGGTAAAACCCTACTTCCTGCTTGATTAATATTGATGATATGGGTAGTACAAGAGTAGATCTACCACGAGATCGTAGAGGCTAAACCCTAAGAGCTAGCCTATGATGGTATGAATGTAATTGTGATCGGCCTTCTAAGGACCAACCTCTCCAGTTTATATAGGCACCGGAGAGGGCTAGTGTCGGTGTCAAAACCGGCGGATCTCGGGTAGGGGGTCCCGAACTGTGCGTCTAGGCGGATGGTAACAGGAGACAAGGGACACGATGTTTTACCTGTGTTCGGGCCCTCTCATTTGGAGGTAAAACCCTACTCCTGCTTGATTAATATTGATGATATGGGTAGTACAAGAGTGGATCTACCACGAGATCAGAGAGGCTAAACCCTAGAAGCTAGTCTATGGTATGATTGTTGTTCGTCCTATGGACTAAAACCCTCCGGTTTATATCGATACCGGATAGGGTTAGGGTTACACAGAGTCAGTTACAATGGTAGGAGATCTACATATCCGTATGGCCAAGCTTGCCTTCCACGCCAAGGGAAGTCCCATCCGGACACGGGACGAAGTCTTCAACCTTGTATCTTCATAGTCCAGGAGTCCGGCCAACGGTGATAGTTCGGCTATCCAGACACTCCTTAATCCAGGACTCCTTCAGTATCCCCTGAACCAGGCTTCAATGACGACGAATCCGGCGCGCACATTGTCTTCGGCATTGCAAGGCGGGTTCCTCCTCCGAATACCTCATAGAAGATTTTGAACACAAGGATAGTGTCCGGCTCTGCAAAACAAGTTCCACATACCATCGTAGAGAGAATAACCTTTGCACAGATCTGCTGACATATTCTCGCGTGACATCACACCACGGCCGGGCCTTTATATCTGAATCGTTTTACTGTTCCACCTCGGTAGCGTTTAGCGAGGCGGTTTCCTTGGCACGTCTTATCGAGCGGAGATCGCGCCCTTATTCCGGGATTCCCATCAATACGGACGTGGGTAACCCAACCGTGCCATTGAGTACGGGCGCTAGGGAGATAAGCGAGTTTTACCAGTGGCGGGGACGCATAGCTTCGTCTCATCCATATAAGGGATAAGGATCCACCTTTTCACCTACGCCTTCTTCCTCCTTTGCTCATCCATTTCCGTGCACTGGAGCTCCAGCGCCCAAGTCCGCACATCCCTCCTCAACCTCCTCCAGCCATGTCCGGAGCGGGAGGCAAGTGGATGGTCTCCTCCGTCACGGAGGGACAAGTCAAAAAGCTGCGGAAGGCCGGATACTTGTCCAGCGACATCGCGCACGGTTCCCGACGAGGGGCAGCTCATTCCACCCCTGTGCCCCATGAGAGGGTGGTGTTCTCACCCACTTCCTCCGCGGACTAGGTTTTCCACTTCACCAATTTGTCCGGGGGCTCATGTTCTACTACGGCCTGGACTTCCATGATCTGGCCCAGAATTTCATCCTCAACATCTCGGTGTTCATCGTCGTGTGCGAGGCCTTCCTTCGCATCCAGCCCCACTTGACTTATGGTCAAGACCTTCAATGTCAAGCCGAAAGTAGTGGGCGGCCGCCAAGCCGGAGTCTTGGAGGTGCCATGGTTGGCAAGATGGCCAAAGTCCTATGGCTCGAGGGCTCCTTTGTGGAGACCATAAAGGGGTGGCAATCGTGGTGGTTCTACATCACCGAGCCGCGCGACTCTCAATGGGTGGCGTCCCCCGAATTCCGATCCGGCTTCCGCACACGGCTCACATCATGGAAAGAGACGAGCCTTGTCGGTGTTCTAGGAACGGGGGTCCCCAGACTTGCCTGCCTGCGGCCTGCGGCGTGGCTCGGAGGAGGCCCAGGACGGCCCGTCTTCATCAACACAAGCTCAAGACCCTCGCGAGGGGCCGAGCCTCGCGGGGCGGACGACCAGGAGCGTCCTCCGCCCCGGCCGCGTCAGCCGGGCTCATGCGGAGGCGGAGAGTTCAACGCAGGGTACCTCGCGAGGTGCCCATGACGCAAGCCATGACGACCAAGGGCGCCAGTCGGGTGCCAGCCCGCGCAGTGTCCTCGTTTCCTCTTTGGTGCAAAGGGAGCAAGCGCAGGCGAGAGGATCAAGCAGAGGCATCCGTTTCGGTGCAACAAGACCAAGACCAGCCCAAAGGCTGGAAGGGAGTCATCATGGAGCCCAAGCGGGCGTCATCACCAGAGCCTTTGGCAGGCGAGGACCAACTTTAGTCAGGATAAGTGTACCCGCGGTTCCCCTTCAAAATGGCCAATTGTTGGCGCCCTTCCCGCTCAATATTTGGGAAGAGGCCCAGGACCTTCGCCTATAAATAGGAGTAGCCACCCACAGGGTAGAGGGAGGGGGAATCTAGAGAAAGACAGAGACCCGATCCTCAAGCTAGAGCGACTGAACACCACCTAGCAGTTCATCGCACCCGCCAAGAGGAGACCCTCGCGAGGCTGTTCTTCCTTGTATTGTTCCTCATCAGCCCAAGAGGCAATCCACCACACCACACACTGGAGTAGGGTATTACACCACAATGGTGGCCCGAACCAGTATAAATCTTGTGTCTCTTGTGCTGTTCCGTCAGTAGTTTAGGTCCCTGCGATTCGGTGAAGTGCGAGACGATGGAAGGTTGGATCTCCGCGCGCACCCCAGTGTTCGAACCTCAAGGGTCTGCCGGAACCCGAAATCCGACATTTGGCGCGCCAGGTAGAAGTGCGCGGAATCTGCTGCTTCGTCGCCTCGTTCTTCTCGACCACCGCAACCATGTCTCGATGCCCGTCGGGCCTTCGCTGAAGCGCCGAGCCGCTTCGCCTCCCATGTCACCCAGACAGCTCTGTCGGCGGGCGCCCTCGTCGTTCCCGTCACACCATTAACGCCGCCGCTTATCGGCCCGGGCGGGAACGAGCAACAAGCATCGTCCCAACACCGTGGCCCATGAGGCGGGGACGGCCGCACCGCCACGCCTTCGCTCACCCCCGCTGGTTCTTCGTCGCGCGCACCCCGCGCGGCCATGGAGGCCCGGGCAGCACTCATCGCGGCAAATGAGCTCCTGCGCTACCGCCCCATCGACGACATCTACGAAGAATGGCTCAACCGAGTCGTCGAGCTCGTCCGTGCTGCAGGATGCGCCCCCGCGCCGTCCGTCTCGCTGCACCGCACCCTGCCCCGCACGTGCGATAAAGCTCCCGGGGCGCCTCAGCCGCCTCCTCCTCAAGAAGGTGCCCTGGCCCCAAGGCGCGCGGCCCCTGGGCGGAACCCGCTCCGCTAGGCGCCGGCACGGCAAGAGCAGAGCTGTCAAGAAGTTCCTCGCCCACAAGAAGCTGCCCGAGCGCTCCCGCCCGACACGTCAAGACCTGCGCTGCCCTCGGCCAAGGGCGCAGGGAGGCCCGCAAGACCAAGCTCTCTGTCGTCGAGGCCCCCAGCTGCCACGCAGCGGGCTGCCGCGCCTTCACCTCCGAAGCTGCGCACACGTGGCCCGCCAAGTTCAAGCCGCACCGCCTCCTTGCTACGACGGCACAGTGACCCTCACGGAGTTCCTCCAAATTTCACGAAGCCGGGCATCGAGGCTGCCAACGGGACGAAAAAGGTCATGGCAAACTGGTTTCCCATGGCGCTCAAGGACGGGCCCGCACTGGCTCCTGGATCCGCCCGAGCACGGTCTCTTCTGGCCGAGATGCGCACCCGCTTCATCGCCAACTTCCGTGGTACTCGCGACCGGCCACCCGCCGTGGCGACATGCGCCGAATCAAGCGGCAGCCTGGGAAACCCCGCAAAAGTACATCCAGCTAGCTTCAACAATGCACGCCTCAAGATCCCTGTGGTAACGGAGGAGGCCATCATCTCTGCCTTCTCCGACGGCGCGGCGCGACGTCAAGATGAAGGAGGAGCTGGCGATGCATGAAGATCTGTGCACCTCCACGAGCTGTTCAACTTGGCGACCAAGTGCGCCCGGCTGAGGAGGGGCGCCCTCCTCGAGCTGCTGCCGCGGATCCCAAGAGAAGAAGTCCAAAGCCAAGGGCGTGAAGCGCAAGGGGCTGCTGCAACTCATGCCAGACCAGACACCAAGCGAGGCGAGATCAGCCCGAGTCCTCCAAGGGCAGCCGGTATGCTGCGTGTACCACGACCTCCACACCCACAACACCAATGAATGCCAAGAGCTCCGGCCGTCAGGCTGAAGGACGGGTCGGCAGACGCCCCGAGCGCAGCGACCGGGGCTATGGCCGAGGAGGAGGAAGGAATGCAGGACGCTGGGAAGACCGCGGCCCGCGCCAAGGGTGGTGCGACCAACCTCGCGAGGACCGCTGGCAAGACCCACCTCGCGAGGGAGGCTGGAGGGATCAGCCTCGCGAGGATCGCCCGCAGGGGAACGCAGGCCTCCCTCCGCCGCTGCCGCCAAGGAGAATTGAAGACCGTCATCAGGACGAGGGGGCTGGGGGCTTCTAGGAACCGCGTGCAATTGCCTGCATCCTGGGCGGAGCTCAAGCCCCAGCCTCTCAGCGCATCTTCAAGCAGTTTGCCCGCGAAGTGAATGCAGTCCTCCCCAAGCTTGAGGCCACGCGCCCTCTCAGGTGGTCGGCGTGCGCCATCACGTTCAGCTCAGCAGACCAGCTCAAGTGTGCAGCCACAGCCGGAGTTCTTCCGATGCTTTGTTCCCCAATCATCAGCAATGTGCTAGTCACCAAGACCCTCATCGATGGCGGAGCAGGGCTCAACGTCCTGTCCGTGGAGACATTCAACAATCTTCAAGTGCCTTACAGTCAGCTTCAGCCAACCAAGCCTTTCTCCGGAGTCACCGATGGCTCCACGGTCCCGATCAGGCAGGTCCGCCTCCCTGTCACCTTCGGGGCTCACGACAACTACCGCACCGAGCTCATCAACTTCGACGTCGCCCACATTCGCCTGCCGTACAATGCCATCCTCGGGTACCCAGCGTTGGCCAAATTCATGGCCGTAACCCACCATGGCTACAATGTCCTCAAGATGCCGGGAAGCGGCAGGGTCATCACGGTGCCCTGTGAAGAGAGATACCCAGTGTGCTCCCTTGAGCGAGCCTTTCAGGCCGCATCGCTAGAAGACCCAGACCACAGCAGCAGGAGGCCTCACGAGGCCGCACCCAAGAAGAAGAAGACATCGAATGGCCCGTCTCCTCAAGAGGCAGGCCCCTCAGGGCCCGCACCGGGCCAGGGGAGCCTCCTTCCGTCGCATAGGAAAGCGCGCCCGACGCCCTCCTCAGGCAGGGCTCGGGGGCTCTCCCCTGGAGGGCCGCCGACCTCGCCAAGGTCTCAAGGGAGGCGCTTGGGCACCACATGGAGGCATGCTTCGAAGCACGTTTCCCGCAAGTAGGAGCAAGGCAAGGAGGGCCGGACCCTCAGGAGTTCGTCAGCAAGGCCATTAAGGAGCTACAGGAGTCAAGGGTCATGAGGGGCAGCCGCCGCCGTGTGGCCCCCCATCCAGCGAGGATGGTGGGCTGCAGCGTCTGCATCGACATACCAGGGGCTTAACCGAGCCGTGTCTCAAGAGCGCCTCTGGCCCTCGCGAGTGGGGACGTTGCGAGTCCGCCCACGCCCACGCGTGCATGCCTTATGGCCTACCAAACGCGGCTGCTGCGCACCAGCGTCGGACCATCATGGAGGCTCAAGAGGTCAGGCACGCCGCAGCCCTGGCGGAGATGGAGATGGCCCGCGAGGAGCCGCCAGCGTCTTCGGATCCTCTCGAGGCCCCTGGGCCTGGGGGCTCGTGAGGGTCGGCTCCCGCAGCCCACCGAGTCTACTACACCAACTCCACCTCGTCCCCAACATCACCAAGTGACATCTTTAAGTTTTATTTCCAGCTGGGAGCGCCTTCAGGGACGCATTATTCCCAGGCCGCGTGGGTCCGTCCCTGCGGCATGTATCCCTTTTATTTCATGTCATTAGCCTATCCTGTTGGGGGTGCCCCTCGGGTTGCATCATCCCCAAGCCGCTCGGGCCAGTCCCAGCGGCATGTATCCTTCTTGCGCTTTCCTTAGGATTATGCTCTCGTTCCACCATGCTTGTTAGTTGGTACCTTTTCACTGGTAGACTAATCTTGCACGTTAAAGGGGGTGCACGAGCATCGTGACTCAGGGCTCCTACCGGCTCTCCGCCCCTCACCCTCTGGTCTTGTCCATGGCATCACGACCTGGCTTTCCAGCGACGGCTGAGACCAGCCCGAGAGCCGGGACCTGAGGACGTAGAGTTACGTCATCTAACCCAGCTTGCACGTTAAAGGGGGTGCCCGAGCATCGCGACTCAGGGCTCCTGGCTCTCCGCCCTCACCCTCTGGTCTTGCCCATGGCATCGTGACACAGCTTGCCAGCTGACGGCTGAGACCAACCCGAGGCCGGGACCCGAGGGCGAGGACGAGTTGCATCCGACCCAGCTTGGGCGTTAAGGGGGTGCACGAGCATCGCGACTCGGGGCTCCTACCGGCTCTCCGGCCCTCACCCTCTGGTCTTGTCCATGGCATCGCGACACAGCTTGCAGCGATGGTCGAGACCAGCCCGAGAGCCGGGACCGAGGGCGTAGAGTTTCGTCATCTAACCCAGCTTGCTGCGTTAAAGGGGTGCTCGAGCATCGCGACTCGGGGCTCCCTACCGGCTCTCCGGCCCTCACCCTCCGGGTCTTGTCCATGGCATCGCGACACGGCTTGCCGACGGCTGAGACCAGCCCGAGAGCCGGGACCAAGACGTGAAGCACCGGCATCTCGCCAAATTTGCAGGAACACACTCGAAGATAAGGCCCGAGCCAGCGCAACCCGCCTTGAGGTAGGGGCCCGTGAGTCCCGCTACCGCTCACGGGTGCCCAGACACACCTCGTCCAGCCCTACCGTACAGCCACGTGTCATGGTGGGGCTGGATACGCCCGAGGACTCCTCCCGGGGGAGCCCCTCCCACGTTCCATGGAAGCACCATGCTCCGCTACTGGCGATGACACCGCCGAGGAAGCGGCTATGCCCAGACGCATACGGAAGCGCTATGCTCCGCTGGTGATCAACAATCGAGGGTGGCCTCCGGGTCGCATCAACCTTAGGGAGCCCGAGCTCGATGTCCGCCTCGTCATAGCGCCTCCCTCGGGGCGCCCTTGAGGGCTGGGCAGGGGCTGCGCTGAGTCACGCCCAGACGCACTCCACCCAGCCAGGCCCCTCGGGCTTGGTTCGTCGCACGTCACTCCCCGAGCGGAGCCAAGGTACAAATGCCGTTTGAGCGTCAAGGGGGACTCCTGAGCATCACGACTCAGGAGCCTAACTGGTCATGTAGCCCCTCACACCTTGTTTCAAAAGGCTAACGGCATTTGAGGTATGCGCGGGGCCGGGCTCTGCAGACGTAGAACGGTAGATCCGCCCGCGTCTCACCTCCCTACTTGCTGTTCGTGCGCCAAGGGGGACTCCTGAGCATCGCGACTCAGGAGCCTAACTTTTCACGTAGCCCCTCACTCCTTGGTCCTGTCACGGTTTCGGTCGGGGCTAACGCAATGGTGAGGTATCTTGTGGGCAGACTCTGCGGCGTAGAACATAAGCAAGTAGGAAGCGCAAATTTCAAGGAATTCAAAAGAAAATATTACAGTCCACACTGTTATCGCAATACCAAATGCAAGTTTAAACGCCTCCCCGAGGCATGATACATGTGCAGGAATTAAAAGCAGGACAGGAGCCACAATGGAGTCACTTGTCGGCGGTGGAGCAGCGTGTGAGTGGGTTCGCCTCGTGGAGCAGCAGGGCCGGCAGCCTCTTCGCTTTGACTTGGTCAAGGCCGGAACTTCCCCAGAGCCTCCACATGCGACCCTTCACAGCCTCGGCAGCGGCAGCCTGCATGCTTCTTGGCTCGGGTTCTAGCAGGCTGTCCGGAGTCGACGCTGGGATCGCGAAGGTAGGCGTGGGTGAGGACCCGCGTCGATTGCTGAGAAGACAAGACACGCGCCTCGGCCTCAGCCATGGGGCCAAGACCAAGGAGACATCTTCAAGAGCGAACCAGGAAGGGAAGCAGCTTGGTGGGGCCGTCCTGCTGCCGCCGGCCGGGCTCTAGGCGCTATCATAAAGCTCCCTCAGCAAGGTGCGAGCCTTCACCTCCATATCTGTGAAGGCCACGCGATCTTCGGCAAGAACCCGCGCCTTGTCGTCCAGCTCGACTTTCCTCACCTCCAGTTCCTGCTCCAGCTCACCTAGGCGGTCACGGCGCTTCTTCAGCCTGGCCTCCCGGTCCTTGACGGCCGCCTCGCGAGCCTTCATGCTTTCCTCCTGCTCCTAGCGGAGTCGGGCCTCCTCGGCAAGCTGGTTCTGCAGGCCCTTCAGCTCGCTCTCCAGCGTCTCACAGCGACCTTGGATGCTGGCTGCCTCCCCAGAGGGACGCCAGCGGGCAATCTTTGCCTCACGGACAGCTCGCTTCTCCTCGTCGCAAGCCGTCGAGGCCTGGACCAGCGCCGCCCGAATCGAAGCATCGAAGTGAATCCAGCCAGAAGCCAGCTCCAAACGCCCAACCATCAGACGGGAGTCGGCGCCCAGAAGATCCTGCCGCGGGCGGTCCAGTCCGGCAATGGCGCGATCCAGAACAACATTAGGAGGAGCAGCAGTCGGGGGAGTAGGAGGAGAAGACGGTGAGTGACCATCGCAACTGGAGAAGTGGAACCAGCGCCACGACAACAAAGAGAGGCAGCGCCAAGCAAGGGCACCTCGAGAGTCGCTTTGGGCGAAGGGGCTGAGCCGCTTCAAAGAAGCTCAGCCGAGCCTCGCGAGGACGCCCGGCGAGGAGAGGCTGGGCGCCAGGATCACCTTCTTTTTCAGCGGAGGCACCGCCACGGATGGGGCCTCGGGAGCCCCCTTCAGCTTCTTCGCCGTGGGCGCCAGCCTGGCCGAAGGACATGGACATCAGATCTCGTCGACGGAGCAATAATCAAGACGGGAAGCAGGCACTTACAGGTCGTCGTTGGTGGACTCGAGCAACCTCCGGCCATACTTGTAGCCCGAGAGCCGGCTGCAGGGATCAGCGTCAAGGGGCCCGGGGCGGGGCGCGTCTGCCAGGTCGCCCGGGGCAGGCGGATCCGCTGGGGACCAGCTGAGTCCGGTCCTTCTTCCGGGATCGGGGCGAGCTTCACTGCCCGCTCATCCTCATCCTCGTCGTCGTCACTGGGGAGACAGAGAAGGCAGCGGGACTGCGCCCTTGAGGAGGAGCCGTTGACTCCGCCCGAATCAACCCCTCTCCTGGCTCTCTTTCCTCCACCTCTTTGCTGGAGTCGGAAGAGGACACGTCCACAGTGTCCTCCGGGCCTCCACGGGCACGGGCCCGTCCCCATTGAAGACAGGCATGGGCCCCACTACCTGCTCCCAATCCTTGCGAAGGAACAAGGGCGCGGGGGCGCCCTCCAGTCTCGCCACATCACCCCCAACCAAGGACTGGAGGACCGTCGCCAGATCTTCGCTGGCCAGAACCACGGGGCTCGGGTGAGGCCTCCACATTGGGCGAAGTAATCGAAGCGAGCTGGGCCAGTTGATGCTCCAGAACTCCCTCAACAATGACGGCCTTTGGTCAACCGCGCCACGCCCAGATTGGCCCGGCTTCAGATCTGCGTCCATCTTCTCCAGCACCAGCTTCGCGCGGGGATCTAGAAGCTCCACTCGGGACCAGTCGTTGGAGCTCTCGGGGCACTCCGTGGGCAGGATCAGCCGTGGGCGAATGCGCCCAGCATCCACCAAGACCCACTTGCTCCTGAAGCCCTCAATCCGCTTCCCAGGGTTTGAAATGGCGATGGCTCCAGAGATGCGATTTAAGTCAAGACGCGGAGGCGGAACCACGGGAGGTTCGGAGGGAGAAATAATGGCGCAAAGAAGGCCACCGAGGGCTTCACCCCAACATGGGCCTCACAATAGTAGGCGACGATTGCCAGAAGAAGGACGGAGTTGGGATGGAGGTGCAGAGCTTGAATGTTGTAGTGACAAAGGACGGAGAAGAAGAACTCAGAAAAGGGAGGCACCAGACCAGCAATGATGGCGCTCACGAAGAACGGGTAGAAGGTACTCCCCCGACCCTCAGGGGCGGAGGAGCCGACCTTGAACACCACCGTCCCATTGACGCCCTGCGCCTCCGCCAACCGGCGCATCAGGGCGAGGCTCGCCCCTGACACATTTGGCGGGTCCAAGGCAGGAGAGTACCAAGCTCCGGCCGGGGCTTGGCGAGGCGCCATGAATGGCTAGGGCACGCAGGCAGAGTGGATCTGAAGGTCTTGGAAGCAGAGGGGAGAGGCGCAAGAAAGGGGATCTGAGCAGCAACTGGAGAAAGTAAAGGAGGCAAGGAAGATGCCGCTTTATTATCAACCCACGCGGTTGCGGAGGCGCACGCGTCCAATCAACCGCCATGCGGCGCCCAAGGCCGCAGGCTGTTAGGGCCCGCAACGCTTCGCACTTGCCCTTTCGCCTCTCTGCTCGGCCAAGTTCGGGCGCGCCGTGGGCCCGGGGGCTACTGTCGGCGTTCTGGGAACGGGGGTCCCCAGACTTGCCTGACTGCGGCCTGCGGCGTGGCTCGGAGGAGGCCCAGGACGGCCCGTCTTCATCAACACAAGCTCAAGACCCTCGCGAGGGGCCGAGCCTCGCGGGGGCGGACGACAAGGAGCTTCCTCAGGCACGGCCTCGTCAGGCTGGCTCATGAGGAGGCGGAGAGTTCAAGGCAGGGTACCTCGCGAGGTGCCCATGACGCATAAGCCATGACGACCAAGGCGCCACCGGCGCCTGGGCCGGGCGCCAGCCCGCCAGAAGGTCCTCCTTTCCTCTTTGGTGCAAAGGGAGCAAGTGCAGGCGAGAGCATCAAGCAGAGGCATCCGTTTCGGTGCAACAAGACCAAGACCAGCCCAAAGGCTGGAAGGGAGTCATCGTGGAGCCCAAGCGGGCGTCATCACCAGAGCCTTTGGCAGGAGAGGACCAACTTTAGTCAGGATAAGTGTACCCGCTGTTCCCCTTCAAAATGGCCAATTGTTGGCGCCCTTCCCGCTCAATATTTGGGAAGAGGCCCATGGCCTTCGCCTATAAATAGGAGTAGCCACCCACAGGGTAGAGGGAGGGGGAATCCAGAGAAAGACAGAGACCCGATCCTCAAGCTAGAGAGACTGAACACCACCTAGCAGTTCATCGCACCCGCCAAAAGCAGACCCTCGCGAGGCTGTTCTTCCTTGTATTGTTCCTCATCAGCCCAAGAGGCAATCCACCACACCACACACTGGAGTAGGGTATTACACCACAATGGTGGCCCGAACTAGCATAAATCTTGTGTCTCTTGTGCTGTTCCGTCAGTAGTTTAGGTCCCTGCGATTCGGTGAAGTGCGAGACGGTGGAAGGTTGGATCTCCGCGCGCACCCTAGTGTTCGAACCTCAAGGGTCTGCCGGAACCCGAAATCCGACAGGCCTGACGTGGGGCGATCCGGAAGAGCTGTCCGGACTCCAAACCTGCGTCCGAACCCTGGTGGACAAGAATCTCAGGCTTGTCAATGTAGTCCAGGTTATGGTCATCCGCCGGATCCTCCCATGCCAACAACGGGCCTTCAAATTATGGGAGTTCGATCCCAAGACACAGACCAAACTTCTGAAAAGGCTCTTCGACACTACGCACGAAGATGCCCGGAAGGTGCCGCTCAAGGGTGCCGAGGCTCCCACATCCGCCATCAAGATCATGGATTCAGCTCGCAGCCGCCAAGCTACCGAGGTAAGCTATTTTTCCCTTTACGGGACTCTTGTTTTCCATAGTTTGACTCTATGTGGGATCTAAGCTCCTTACCTTTGGCCGGGACCCGGGCGTAACACGTCAGGCGGGAGTTAACTTATCCGCTCCCTTGCCGGAAGACCAGTGGGCCGCACCTTTTGGCACGGGGCTGCTGGCTGCGGCACCTCACGTGGTGCCGGAGAAGAAGGACAAGAAGAAGGCCACGGGGGACTCAAAGGAGCGCCCGACGCCAGGTGTTGTCGGACTCATCATCCGACGACTCTGAGGCGGAATCCTCCCCTGAGGACGGGGAGGAGGAAAAAGAAGCCTCTCCCCCAGCGGGGAGAGAGAAGAAAAGGAAGGCCGCCCCGACTGGGGAGGCCGGAGGGTCCAAGAAAGGAAGGATCCTTCCTCTGGACATCTCCACCAACACCGACAACGACGAGGAGGAGTGGCCACCAAGGGCCAAGCCCCTGGCGAGATCGTAAGTGTCCGGACTCCGGAATAGCTCATGACTTTTTATTTGTCGCATAGTGTCTTCTAACGTCAATATAACCATGTAGCCCGCCCAAGGGCGCAGCTCGCCGCTTCGTCGGCGGCTCCCTAGATTCGTCGGATGTGAATTGCACTTCACTTCCGACCGCCTCTCCTTGTGACGCAGAGCGACACCGGGCAGTTGGAGTCCCAAAAGGGGCCCAGCCAGGAGGAGGTGGTCTGGAGGCGCCTGCAAGGCGACCTCTCGGACTGGGCGCAAGGGGCGAGACCCCAGAGGGCTCTAAGTCCGCCCCGTGTCTTGGACTCCGTACCAGAACCTTCTGTGGTTCCGAAGTCCGGCAAGCGGCCCCTTCGTAAGAAGGGCAAGACTGCGACGCCGGTGACCTCCGTCCATCCAGAGGCACCGGATAGCTTGCTGGAGGCGCTTAACGGCGCCTCCATCGACGAGGAGCACCGCACTGTTATGAGCGTGGTGATCCAGAAGTTCAGCCCGCCAAGAGCGGGCCGATCAAGCCTGCACTCAGCCTTCTAATGTGCTTTGAGGTAAGTTTAGAATATGTAAAAATATTACCGCATAGACAAGTAGCCCTGATGCTTAGTTCGGTGTTCGGAAAGAAAACCGGACTGAGGATCTAAAAAGATATACGCAGGGAGTCTAACATAAGTATGTCAATATGGGAACCGAGGCTCTTGGCTGCGACCTGCCGCCTTGACCGCTGGAGGTCAATGCATTGAAGCAGAGCCTCGGCGGTCCGAGAACGAGCTCGGCCTTGCCAAGAAGCAGCTCGAGGACAAGGAAGGTAAGTAATACCTTCTTAAAGTAATACCTTATAGAAAGGATTTGGTTGCAAAAATGACAGGACTAACGTGGGTATTGTAGGGGCCACGAACGAGGTGGCGACCCAAAAGGAAGCGGTATCCATGGCCGAGAGCAAAGCGGCCGCGGAGCACACCGAGCGAGAGAAGCAGGAGGCGCGGGTGGCGGAGGTGCGGCAAGAGCTCCAGGCTCTCGTGGAAAAAAACGAGAGTTTGGAGCGTGACTCGAAGACTCGAGAGTCCGAGCTCGCCTCGACTCTTGAGAGTGCCAAAGCCGCTAAGGCCGAAGCCCAAAAAGCCCTCCAGGAAATTGAATCATTAAAGAAGATAGCGGCGGGTAAGGCATTCTTTATGCAAAGCAAGCATGTGAAAGTGAATTATCTATTACTTACCCGAATCCGGAGCTCTCCAGGAGCATTCGTAGATCTGCCCCGTAGTGTGTCTGATGCTGCCGCGTTCTACCGCGCCGAGGAGGGGAGCTCGACGGAAAAGGTGTTCTGGTCTCAGTATGCTGAGGCCGGACATCCGGTGCCCCTGAGCGACCAGCTGAAGCAGCTGGTCGAGCTCCACAAGGTCGCCGAACATGCCATGAAGGGCCTCATAATTCGGTTGTGGCCTAAGGAAGCCATGCCTGGGAGCTACTTTGGGCTAGTGCGGCGGCTGGTGGGCGCCTGTCCATGGATTGAAGTCATCAAGCGCTCCGTCTGCATTGAAGGTGCCCGTCGGGCCCTTGCCCGTGCTAAAGTGCACTGGGCAAGCTGGATGTCGAGAAGCTTGTGACGGACGAAGCCACCAAGGGCAAGGGGCATCGCAAGCCCGAAATGTACTATGAGGGCATCCTGAAGGGTGCCCGCCTTATAGCGGGTGAATGCTCCAAAGATGTAATTTTTGAATAGACTCGCATTTGTTATCCTGTATGCTGAAAACTTGTTCATATGCACTAAGAAACGCTTGTGAGTTTAAAATATTACCTTCAGGCGGCCGCTTATCAAATTTGAGAGATGGCAAGTCGTTGGCTTCACCCCATGCCACGAAAGTCTTTGGGGTGTTCGGGATAAACTTGAGCGCTCTTGTTCCCATTCTTGGGTCTTTCGAGGAGGCACTCAACGAACGAACAAGGCAACCGGACTATAGTGCTTGAACACTCTCACTTAGCCATAGAATTCTATAATTTTAAATTTCGGCGAAGCCCCTAGTATTCGGAAGACCGAGTTCGGGGCGCTATCCATGCCTTGGCCGGACAATGCTGACTCCTCGCTCTAAGCGGCATATGTCTTTAGGGACCCGGAAAAAACTCTTGAACAGCGACCGGCTCTCGCCCTATCATGACGGTCAGTTTTAGCTTTCTCCACTTAGGTGCTTAACCCAGCTCAACCGGGGCACAATCGCAGTGGTTCTCCCAGCGCTACCTTAGCCGATATAACGGAACGTAAGGTACCAAAACATGGGAGCCGGGCAAACCCAACTATTGACCCAAGACATGATTCGAGCCGATGCATATAATGCTATAAGTTCGGGTGCCGCACTTGTGAAAGTGTTCGACTTATCACACCATATTTTTGGGGTACTTAAGCCCTCGGTGTATTGGCCGTACCAAAGTGTAATGGGTGCAACGTGTCATGAATGAACATATATATATAGATAAAGAAAGGAGTGCAATAATAGGCAAAAGCTATGTATTGTTTATTCAAATAGGTACTGCAATGAAAGCAGAACGATACAAATAGTGCGATAAGCAAGGGATGGGACTATTTAACATGTCCCCCTCCAGGTAAGCTATGGATGGTATGTAAAACATGTATAATGCTCGTAGTAGAGACCACCGACACTCGACGTAGCTTTTTGCCTCCCTGGCTGTTGCATCGTGAGTTCGCAATTCTAGTGCAGACAGGCTTCTGGAAAACGGAGTCCTGAAAGTAAGAGAAAAGAAGAAAGAAAAAAGAATGACACAATCGGGAGCCCCTGGTGCGGTTGAGCCGCATTCTGGGCGTGCCGTGGTCGTGCCCCTCCCCTTATGCCCATGGTATGTCCAGAGCATAGTTATGTACGCGTAGTACTGGCTTCGCAATTTCGCGAGGGCTGGGGTTGGGGCCGGATTGCTAAGTGTGCTCAGATCGTGCCAGGCGGTCTTGTTGTAGGTTACTTCGGGCGCGCTTGACGGTGTCTGGACGTTTAATAGCCGGACTCGAGAATTGCTGTGAGAGGCTGCTTTGCACCTCCGCCTTGAGGGTCGCCGTGTGCTCCTCCGTTCGGAGAGAGCGTTCGGTGTTTCCATTGACCGTGATTACTCCTCGAGGGTCCGCATCTTGAGCTTGAGGTATGCCAGCGTAGTCGCGGCACCACATTGAACTTTGCAAATGTGGTTCGTCCAAGCGATGCGTGATAGTCGCCATGAACGGGACTGCGGTCGAAGATTAACTCTTCGCTTCAAAAGTTATCCAGGGATCCAAGACCACTTCGAGTGTAATCGAGCCTGCATAATTGGCCTCTACACCTGGTATGACGCCTTTAAAGTTCGTCTTTGTGGGTTTAATCCTTGAGGGTCTATGCCCATTTTGGCGACCTTGTATCCTCGATAGAGCAGGTTCAGGCTGCTACCGCCGTCCATCAGGACTCTAGTGAGGTGGAATCCGTCGATGATTGGGTCAAGAACCAATGCGGCAAATCCGCCGTGGCAGATGCTAGAGGGGTGGTCCCTTCGATCAAAGGTGATTGGGCAGGAGGACCATGGGTTGAACTTTGGGGCGACTGGCTCCATCGCATATACGTCCCTTAGTGCACGCTTCTGCTCCCTTTTGGGTATGTGGGTTGCGTATATCATGTTCACCGTCCGCACTTGTGGGGGAAGCCCTTCTGTCCTCTATTGTTCGGCGGCCGGGGCTCCTCCTCGTCATCGCTATGCAGCCCCTTGTCATTGAGTTCGGCATTTAACTTGCCTGCCTGTTTGAAGACCCAACAATCTCTGTTGGTGTGGTTGGCTGGTTTTTCGGGGGTGCCATGTATTTGGCACGAGCGATCGAGTATTCGGTCCAGATTGGACGGGCCCTGAGTATTTCTTTTGAACGGCTTTTTCCGCTGACCGGGTTTAGAGCCTCTGAATCCGGCATTGACTGCCGTATCTTCAACATTATCGCCGTTAATGCGGCGCTTGTGCTTGTTGCGACGCGACCTGCCATTGCTGTCCTTGTTATCCGAACTACCAGGGTTTTTGGTCAAGTTGTTACTACGAGCTAGCCAGATGTCCTCTCCCGCGCAAAAGCGGGTCATGAGCGTTGTGAGGGCTGCCATGGATTTCGGCTTTTCCTGTCCTAGGTGCCGGGCAAGCCACTCGTCGCGGATGTTATGTTTGAAGGCTGCAAGGGCCTCTTCATCCGGACATCCAACGATTTGATTTTTCTTGGTTAGGAACCGTGTCCAGAATTGTCTGGCCGATTCTTCCGCTGCTGAATTATGTGGCTGAGGTCATCGGCGCTACGGTGGTCGCACATATGTGCCCTAGAAGTTATCAAGGAATGCGGCTTCCAGGTCCTCCCAACAACCAATTGATTCTGCTGGCAAGCTGTTAAGCCAATGCCAAGCTGGTCCTTTAAGCTTGAGTGGGAGGTATTTGATGGCGTGTAGATCATCACTGCGGGCCATGTGGATATGGAGGAGGTAGTCCTCGATCCAAACCATAGGATCTGTTGTTCCATCGTATGATTCGATGTTTACGGGTTTGAAACCCTCGGGGATTTGATGATCCATCACTTCGTCTGTGAAGCATAGTGGGTGTGCGGCGCCTCTGTATTGAGCTATATCACGACGCAGCTCAAATGAGCTTGTCTACTGTGTTCGGCCCGACCGGAATTGCTGTATCCGGCGATGGTTATCATCACGTGTCGTGGGGTGCCCACGCGATCCGTAGATCGATCTTGTTTGCCTTGCCTTGTCCTCCAATATGTCTCGCAGCTCTGGCGCGTTTCTCCGTGCCTTGGTAATTTTCGAGCGACGCCGGGGTGTGGCTTGAATGGAGGGCCCAGAGGCCTCTCTGTCGCGGCCACGGGGTGGCCGGCCGGCCGCATCATGCGCTGGTGATGTAGGTTTGGGTGTTGCTTCCTCTAATTGGGGTAGCAGCCTGTGTTTTGGGTATCTCTTGGAGGGGCGTTCGAGTTCGTACTCTTCGCCTGCAAGGACTTCAGTCCATCTGTCAGCTAGCAAGTCTTGGTCAGCTCTAAGTCAGCTGCTTTTTCTTGAGGCTGCTTGCCGTGGCCATAAGCTTGCATTTGAAAGCGCTCTTGTTCGGCAGGATCCTCGTGCACGACAAATTAAATTGTCATCGAGGCTTGCCTCATCTTCGGAGGGAGGCATATAATTATCGCCCTCCACCTCCCCCTCGCCGCTCTATCATGAGGGCTGGCTTCTCCCTCCTCCCGTGTTGAATCCTTCGAGGGGGTTGTCTTCGCACAGTCCGAGTGTTATTATCTCCGTGCCGAATCACCGTTTTGCTATGGCGGGATTTAGAGCGGCGCCTTGACGCCGGGCGCTTGGGCTGTTTCTTGAGGGGTCATCCTCCCATTTGTTTCATCGCCGTTCCTATATTTTGGGATGTCCACCATGTATATGTCGTATGGATTTAGGTGGCCTTCCAGTGCCTGTAGGCGCTGGTTCTTGGTCGTCTCAAAGATCGGCGTCCATACCGTCGATGTCTTCGAGTCAAGTCGAGCATGTCGGTTAAATCATTGACAGTGGCTACAAAGTGGGTGGTGGGTGGGCGTTGAATTTCTTTGTCGTCCGCATCTCAACCTTCCCGACCGTAGTCCGCCGTGGCTCTCCTGATAAAGAGAAAGACTTTAGTGAATTCAGGATGTCGCCAAAGGGCGAGTGCTGAAACACGTCCGCGGCAGTGAACTCCATGACCGGCGCCCAATCGGATTCGATTGGCCGGGGCGCGGGAGGTTCGGAGTCCGGAGAGGAGTCCGGCACCTTGGAGTCCCGGGATTCGCAAAGGACAGGGATGGTATTCGGCTCAATCGCCGTAGAGATCGTAGCCCCGAGGCGGTGTCCAGCCACTCGTCCTCGATCGGTGAAGTCGGCTCCGAGCTAAGGGTCGGAGCGGACGCTGGTGCGGCCTCCAGGGCAATCGCTCGCGGCAGAGCTAGATCGTGCCCATCGGAGACAAAGTGCGGCACGCTATCGTGGCTCGAATCCGTCGAAGATCAAGTCTCCACGGATGTCGGCCGTAGTTCAAACTCCCAAATCTGACTCCGATGGCTGTGGGCGTAGCTTTCGATCTGCTCGGATGGCTAAGTGAATTGCCCGCAGCAAAGCCGCCGAATTAAGATCTGTCCGGGAGAAAAGTCTCACCACAGGCGAATCGTTGTTGATGATCGGAGGAGCCATCTGGCCTAAAGATGACGACACAGAGGAACTCTCAATGAAAGCACCAATTTCGGTGTCAAAACCGGCGGATCTCGGTAGGGGGTCCCGAACTGTGCGTCTAGGCGGATGGTAACAGGAGACAAGGGACACGATGTTTTTACCCAGGTTCGGGCCATCTCGATGGAGGTAAAACCCTACTCCTGCTTGATTAATATTGATGATATGGGTAGTACAAGAGTGGATCTACCACGAGATCAGAGAGGCTAAATCCTAGAAGCTAGCCTATGGTATTATTGTTGTTCGTCCTACGGACTAAAACCCTCCGGTTTATATAGACACCGGATAGGGTTAGGGTTACCTGCAGTCGGTTACAATGGTAGGAGATCTACATATCCATATCGCCAAGCTTGCCTTACACGCCAAGGAAAGTCCCATCCGGACACGGGACGAAGTCTTCAATCTTGTATCTTCATAGTCCAGGAGTCCGGCCAACGGTGATAGTTCGGCTATCCGGACACCCCTTAATCCAGGACTCCCTCAGCTAGGGTTTACATGGAGTCGGTTACAAGGAAGGAAACATAATATCTGGATCGCCAAGCTTGCCTTCCATGCCAAGGAAAGTCCCATCCGGATACGGGCCGAAGTCTTGAGTCTTGTATCTTCACGCTTCAATAGTCCGGATGTTGTACACAGTCCGGCTGTTCGGATACCCCCTAATCCAGGACTCCCTCAGCGGGCACCAGGCGGTCGCCAACACGCACAGTGTCCTTGTTTCCCCTTTGGTGCTAAGGGGGCAAGCGAGGCAAGGAGTACCGAGGCGTCAAGCAAAGGTTTCCCTATCGGTGCAACAAGACCAAGACCAGCAGGACAGCAAGACGAAGGTCACCGTGGACCCAAGACGACGTCACCACCAGAGCCTTTTTGTAGGCAAAGACTACTTTAGTCAGGATAAGCTACTAGCTATCCCCTTTCAAATTGGCCGTTGTGGGATCCCTTCCCGCTCGATATTTGGGAAGAGGACCAGGGCCTCTATAAATAGGACTAGCCACCACAGTAGGGGGGAGGACGGATCCCATCTAGAGCAATCCTCATACACCCTCAAGTTCACCAAGCACAAGAACACCTCTCCTCAGGAAGCTGTTCTTCCCCTTGTACTATTCATCCTCAGCCCATGAGGCAATCCACCACCACACACTGGATTAGGGTATTACACCACAACGATGGCCCGAACCAGTATAAATCTTGTGTCCCTTGTGTTGCGAGTTCGTCGTGCTAGCCTAGAGATCGCGAAGCGTGCGAGGGTGTGATCAGTGAGGGAGAGATCTTCGCGCGCACCCCAGAGTTCGAACCTCAAGGGTTTTGTTGGAACCCGAAATCCGACATTTGGCGCGCCAGGTAGGGGTGCACCAGAGCCTCTTCCCCGCCAGTTGATCCACCAACGCTCCGCGGTTCCGATGTCCGACGACCCAAGGACCGTGCCGACCGCTGGGCAGCCTGGCCAGCCCGGGCGGCGCCGCCTGCCTAAGAAAACCTCAACCCCGCGCTCTAGGCGGCACGAGCGCCACCTAACACTGCTGGGCACCGTCCACTCTTACTCCACGATAGGCGCGAGCTGCTGCAAGGCACCGTCCACTCTTACTCCACGATAGGCGCGAGCTGCTGCAAGGGCCGCAAGCCACGCCGCAGCAACATCGGCACACACCCGACGGGAGCAGGCGAACATGCGGGCTGCACTCACGGTGGCACGGGAGCTGCTGCAATGCCGACTGATGGAGAGCGGCCGGGATGCATTGCTGGAACGCGTTGCCGAGCTACTGGACGCAGCGGCCACAGGAGCGCCGCCCTTCTACTACCAGCTCATGCCTTAGGCAGCGGCCGGATCCCACGGCGGGCCTCGCCGCGCCCGCGTGCTCTCGTGTGTGCCTAGGGGCCTCGTCGGCATCAACACGATCCCCGGCGGAGGGCGCCCCGTCGCGCCCGCACCACCCCAGATGGGTGCGGGAACGAGCGTTACCGCACACGGCCCTATCGGAGCACCGCCCTACCATCCTCAGAACAGCGTGACGGGTCGGGCGACATGGAGCATGGGGCACTTCGGCGAGGTCTTCGGGGCAGCGACCTCGGAGGCCTACGTGCTCCGCATGATAGACCAGGAGTACACGTCAGAGGATGACTCAGGCTCGTTCTTCGGACCAGGTTGGGAGGAGGAGGCGTTAGGAGCTGAGACCTTTCAGGAGCCGCCAGAGAGCCCCACCAACCGCGCCATCGACAACAGATACAGGGTACCACTCATCTCTCAGGGGCAGGCTTACGCTAAACATGAGTCGCAAGTGAATTAGGTCACAGCACCAGGCGGCGGATCCGGCGCGGCAACATCCGCCTCACCAGGAGAGACCCACTGGGGGCTGCGCGGGGGGAGCCAGGAGCAAGGCCCCTCTCCGCGCCACTCTGAGCAAGGCGTCGCCCAAGGTAGGCCCTTTGCCAGGGAGGCGTCGGCGAGCCTTCCCCCGGCAGAGGACCCGTGGTCGCCGAGGGCGCTGCTGGCTTCCCCTCTGCCCCCTTTGGTGCCATCATGGTTTCCGGTCGTCCCAACGGTGGTAGAGGGTGGCGCAAGGTGGGGCCCTCATCTGGCAATATGAAGTAAGGCTCACGCCTGTGAAGGTCTCTGCTCGTGACACTCTCACGTAATAATGAGTGGGACTGTACACGCCCCGGGGCCTCAGGAGTGCCGCCCTCGGGCCTCGGGGGCTCCCTCCCATGTCCTAGTGGCAGCACTTAGCTCCGCGCTGGTGAGAAGACTCGAAGACCTGAAGACTAGACTAGGCGCCGGACGCGACCATTTGCTTTGGATCCCTTTTCTGTAGCCTAACCTTCTGGATTTGGATTTAAGTTGAAGTTTAATTTTCATTGATGCATGCGGGGGTGCCTTTTTCTCCATTTCTTGCTATCTAGTTCTTGCCTTAATTCGGAGTTCGCGTTTATTGCTTTTCCTGCGCGAGCCCCTCGCAAGCGGCGCTGGGCATGGGATGTGCACGCCACACGCATGCCCTATCACGACTGGCGCTTGCTCCTCGCGAAGCCCTCTCGGGCGGATCGACAGAAGCCTCAGGAGCTTCTCAGGAACTCACGACCTGATGAGTCAGTTCGGAACCTGCCCAGGTCAAGGTAAATTACAACAACAAACTCGCCACGGGACTCGTGAGCGTTCGAAGGCACGTGTTCAGCTTGGCTAAAAATAGGGATAGTAATCTGTTTACATGAGGGGCTCCCCCTCCCAAAATGCTCTTACAACCCCAAGGGCCGCGCCCGAGCTTTGTGTGCAGGATAAACAACAGGGGAACACGGGATCAGTCGGACAAATCGCTCTCCGCGTCCCCTAGGTCGCCCTCGGGCGCGGCGCTAGCGTCGCTGTCATCGTCGCTAGCCTCACCATCACCTTCACCAGCGCCACCGTCACCATCGTCAACCACATCGCCTTCATTCGCCGCGACCACCACTGCGTCGTCCTCGGAAGTGAAGGCCCTGACTAGCGCGTCCACATTGTCCTCCACCCACCGTGCCAGGTTGTCCCGGATGGCCCCCGGAACAGGGGCAATGGCAGCGTCAAAATCAAAGTTGGGGTAGGTGTTTTGGAGATGGCCGAAGACTCGGGAGAACGCGCGCCTCAGCAGACCACGGCTCCTCTCTTCAACAAGCTGGCGAGCCTTCCGGAATGATTCTCCAGGTGCGTCACCATGTCGATGAAGAAGCGGAGATGGCTGGCATAAATCAGTCGTGCGGGGATGAGGGGCGTTCTCATCGCAGATGTGGCCCAGCGCCGAGTTGGCCCTATTCCTGAGGCCCTCAAGCATGAGGGCGTGCACGTGCTCTAGTGTCCACTGCTCGAGCACTTCCTCCCTATTCTGTCACGCAATGGACTCAACGTCATCAACCCTCCGCTAAAGAGAGAGCAGCTCGGCGCGGGCGGAGGCCAGTTCCGCCTGCGCCGAGACCAGGGCAGCTACGGTGGCCTCCTCGCGCCGCTCCACCTCAGCTAACCTGGGCCTAAGGGTAGCAGTCCTACACACAGCCTCAGCTTCCGTGAGCTTCAACTTGAGGTCGTGCCTACTCTCAAGATCCACGCGAGCCTTGGCCACCTGGCGATCGACCTCCTCCTGAGCCCTGGCCTCGCACGCGCCAACGGCATCTTCCGCTTGAGAAACCGGACGTTCCCTCGTCTCTAGTCACTCGAGCTCGAGGCTACGCCCCACGGCCTCCAGTGCCAGCGCCTCCTCGTGCTTCTGGATCTCTTCTTCTTCTGCGGGCGTCCCCCTCAGCGACGCAAGGGCAGCCCTGCACTCCTCCACCTGCCGCTCCAAGGAGGCGCTCCAGGCTTGAAGCTCCCAGGCGCGCTTCTCCGCGGCCTCGCGATGGCGGTCAGCTTCTCGGGCCTCTTCTTGAGCTCGGAAGCAGGCCTCACGCGAGGCTATGAGAGAGGTCTCAGCCTTCGCATTATCGAGTTCACGCTGGTGGCGCCCGAGGTTGATAGCCACCTTCAGCTTATGCTGCTCCTCCGCCAGCCGAAGACCCTCGGCCACAATGCGCGCGTCCACCCCCACGAGCTCTTCACCAAGCCGGTTCATCGCGCCCATCGCCTCCAGAAAGAGCTCATGGCGAACGACTCTCTTCTCTTGCGCAGACTTGAGCATGCCGCTGACTCCGTCCTCCACCGCGGGGGACGCGGACGGGGCCCGAAGCAGCACACCCCTAGCAGCATGGGGCTGGGGGCTGGCGCCTGCCTGGCTGACGGCCCAGCTGCACGAGGGGCAACAGACGAGTGAAGGTCCGCCACCTGAAGAGGACCCCAGGATCGAAGCCAGCCAACCGTCATCCAAGACCAGGGGAGGGGCCCTTGGCACACTGGCCGCGTTCCAAGCAAGGCCGACGAGAGGAGGTGACGAAGGCATGAGCTCAAGGCACCCTGCTGGCGGGCTCACAACGCTCAAGTCTAGCGAGGGAGGCGGGGCGAGAGGAGGCCGCTTCTCAAGAGATTCAGCGGCCCTGGCGGAAGGGATCCTGAAGAGCCATCGTCAGGAAGAGAAGCAACACTCAAAGAATCACAAAGATAAAGTACTTACTCGTCAATGGCGATATACTTCCTCTGCTTCAACAGCCCGAAGGCGATGCTGCTGCAGCTCGGAGATTCCTTCCTCTTGCGGAGCTCTTCGAAGTCCACGCGGAGCCGGCAGAAGCGGTGAACATGGAGACCATCTCGGGGCGCAACTGGAGAAGCGCCCAAGAAGGCCTCAGGGGTGTCAAGCTGGGGGAAGATGTCGGGCTCCGCCTTGCAGCGAACTGCCGAGGCCTCAGGGGCTTCGACCTCGGGAGCAGCGGACTGCGTTGCCCCTTCGGCTGCCGCCCCAGTGTGGGGATCACGGCTTCCTGAGGATGACGCCTCGGGAGCCTCAGGCTGCGTCGACACATCTCAACCAGTGCCCCCGGCCTCCGACGATACTTTCCCCCCAGCATCCACTCTTGGGGCAGGAAGGGGACTGGTGGCAAGGAGAGGGATCACGATGATGGGGTTCTCGTGGGGCCCCACAAGGCCGACTGGATGCAGCCCCCATTCATCGAAGGAGGGCATGTGCTCCAAAAATTGCACCTTGTTCAAGCAGTTTTACAAAAGACAACTCTTCCCTGGCATGCCGTGAGGCAATGGGACGCCTGTCAGGACCTCGAGCACCGATCATTGTGCCTCAAGGGGAAGCCCGGACTCCTGAAGTCTCATGTGGTCGTTGCTGCTGAGCAAGGCCCATATCGGTCGAGAGTGCCGCTGAAGTGGAGCAACTCGGCGCCGGATGAACTCCTGCACCACTATAGGCGCAGTCACGCCGTGGTCCTTCAGCCTCTTCAACCTGAGCCAGACGGGGACAAGGCTAGGATCAGCGAGCCTCTGCTGGCACCAACCAGAGTTGAGAATGGTGGGTGCCGACGGAGAAGAGAGCAGGGGGCTGCGCACTCTGACATCCACTACAAAAAAATACACTTCCGTGATGATACGTGTTTGTCACAGTAGGTCGTGTTTTTTTTCATGCATGTACATCCATGACAAATTTATGACAGAATTAAGATAGTCATACCCGGTCTTTGTCATAAAAGTGTTCCATGACATTACCAAAATTATCATCACAGAAGTGTCCACTTCCATGACGATAAATCGCGCATCACAGAAGTGCTTTCATCAAGGGTGACCGACACGTGGCATCCACCGTAACGGAACGCTGTTAAGCTATCGGGTCGGGCTTTGGATCCGATAACCCATTAACAGCCCCGACCAGTGGGGATTTTCCCCGTGTAAAATCATCATTGGCTGGAGGAAACACGTGTCGGCTCACCGTTGGGATAGATGTCATCCACTCATTGGACCCAAAAAGCCTATGATACGTCGACCGTGCACGCCCAACAGAGGCCCATATAGGTTAAAAAGGCCGGCCCAGTCAAAGGCCCGTAGTACTTACTCAGGTACTAGTTGGCCAGCCCAATAACGACCTGCTTAATAAAGGCCCATTTACGGCCCGAAGCCAGATCTGGCCCGTTAATTGTTCGACAAATATTTGGGCCCATTTACGGCCCAAAGCCAGACCTGGCCCGTTAATTGTTCGCCGAATATTTGGGCCCAATTACAGCCTAGTGACTTTCGGCTTGTTAGAGGCCCGATGTAGACATGGGCCCATTTTAGCCCGGTGTGACTTTCGGCCTGGGAATGGCCCGTGCTGCCCATGGGCCATATATTGTCCGACGGGACATCGGGCCCACTAACGGCCCGTGATAAAGGTGGCAACAATTAAGCCCAACGTGACTTTGGGCTCATTAAAGGCCCGTCGCATAATTCGCCCGTTGATGTTCCAGTATTAAGCTTTCAGCCTCTTAAAGGCCCATGATATCAGTGGGCCAACTAAGGACCAAGATATGTTTCGGCCTGGTAACTGCCCGTGATATAACTGGGCCCAAAAAGGCCCGATTTACATTTCAGTCTGCTGAAGGCTCGTCGATGACTAGTGAAAATTGAGGCCCAAATATGCATTTCGGCCTGCTAAAGGCCCATGGTTTCATCTGGGCCGTAACAGGCCAGTACAATATTCAGCCTGTTAATGGCCCAACGCTACCTGGGCCAAACTAACTGCTGGGTCCACAAAAGGCCCAACTAAAATATAGGCTGGTGTAAGTTGTGGGCCTCGCACAAAGTGTGTAGGCCCCAATCATTCGGGCCCAAGAATGATGCAGGCCGGCCCAATTGTGGCCCGCTAAACACCAGGCCCGTTAGAGGCGAATGTTTCGGCCCGGTCGACTACATCTAATTTTTTTTCAGATAGCGAATGATGGCAGTAACTAGTAGGAATTAAGAACAAACCTACTCTATACAATAAAGAAATTAGGGCATAGTAACTAAGAATAAACCTACACTATACAACAAAGGATTTATGGTATATTACATCCACTGGGCATCGAAGTTCGCCACCAGGGATCATAAACCGCAACGAAGAAGCAGATTACCAAAACTGGGCACCATTGCAGCGTAACAAAATAATACTGAACCGAGACCACTTCCAAGACAGTTCAAGAAAGGTTAGCCTTAGGCGGGGACTGCTGAGCAAGGCAGTGAGACCGGCCTAGCATGTCAGTCATAGCTTCTAGGTGTAGCTGTTTAGCGATGAGGTTCTCATTGGTGTTCTCCGCAATCTTTCTTAGAGATAGGATTTCAAGTCGAAGTTGAGTTGTAGAATGCCTTTCTGCTAGAACTTGGGACTGAAGAAGTCGAACTGATTCAGACAACAAATTCTGTGAGCTTGTCTGACTGCTAGTCTCAAGTAACTTGAACACTGCATCAAGACAAGACTTTCGGGTTGTCTCGCTATCTTCAAGATGTTTTGCCTTCTTTGCTGCAATATATGTTGGGTTTGTCGCATAGCCTTCAGCAGACTTGTGCATGCCATCAAGCATATCACCCTGAAACAAAGCAGAGAGATGACAAGTTTTGCACGTGTATAAACAAAGATGATAACTGTGCTGTCAATTCCATCCAATTTCAAATTAGAAAATAAAGAGTAAGTTCAAAATATCAATAGCATAATTTGGCATTGTTCATAATGCGGGAGCTTCACCACACTCTTTGGATTACCATGTCAACATAACAAGCATAGATGAAGGGTAAAGAAAATCATTGTATCTATTTTGGTTAATGTGCATGGCATGTTGTTCATATCATCAGCCACATCAGTAAGATAAAATAGGAGATGTCAAGGTGCAAACGTGGACTACTTCACCACACACTGGATTATAGATCCACAAAACCAAGCATACATATAGGGAGTATTGAGTAATGTGCATGGTATGAATAAGGAATTTGGTTTTACAAGTAAAACTTAGAACTTACGATTCTTGCGAACATGCATTTTGGTAGAAACAACAAACTAAACAAAGAAGCGATAGGGAGTATGAGCAAATTAAACAGCAGTTGAGGATAAAGGCTTTAGAAGGACTGACTTACATTAACAGTTAACACCGGCTTTATAATGCCCTTCTCCATGTCAAGGGAAGGATAACTCAAGAATTTCAGCACGGAATCTTCTTCATAAGCATTGCTCAGACTCTACATTTTGTAGAGAGTAATTATAGATATGATAATACTTTGGAAGGGATAGAGGATAATGAAGATAAGATGCAGATTGATGCTACATAATCAACTACCAATCCCTGGAAGTACAAGCATTACAGGACAAAATGTAGTGACAAGAGCAATGGGCTACACTTCTGCACTGGCATTGTCTGTGTATTCTACTTTTTGGTAAGATTAAATATATATCTGATCTTTTTTTAAATGGTGGGCGAGGGAGATAAGATGCAGAATGCTACACAATGAACCAATCCCTCTTCCCATAATACAAGAGTGTTTTGAACACTGGTGTACTGTACAAAACGTTCTTATATTATGGGACGGAGGGAGTAGCTGTTAATGTAAGTACAGTCATAGACGACGGTCAATCCTGACAAGAGGACTGCAGAGCTAAACCTCTTAAAAAGCATTGGGTTGATTCTAAATTTATGTAAGAGTCCATACGGATCTTATAATGTCCACCAAATGGACGATAACGAGGCTAACATGTGTAGTGATGCTACATAATCAAACAGCTATGCAAGTAAGTATGGTCATACAGGGCAAGAGGTACTCACAAGAGCAATGAAGTGTGCAGTATAGTTGCGAGATTTTGTGGTCCCTTGAGAACGAATGTTCTCCTGCTAACAGTTTTCGTACAAGTGAGATGTTAAAGCAAATGCAGAAATGTAGTTCAAATTGTGATGTGATATCATAGATAGTACCTTACGCTGCAGCCGAGACCAATGTGTAACAAGATTATTCCAGTCACCGTCGGATAAATGTAGCACCGGAGACTTTACAGAAATTTCATTTAGAGGCTTGCCATCGAAGTGCGCTTGCCTCAGGTAGGAACGATACTTCATAACAGAGTGCTTGAAAAGCGCAACCAACCCTTGCTCGTCTTCACAATCCAGTTTGGTCCTCGCCTATTTAAAAGAATGAAATCTTGTGTCTTCTGTCAGCAGAAACATATGCAGTAATGACCATGAATAACATTAGTACATTACTTACGCGTAAGTTGCGTGGGAAGACCGGAAATTGTTCTGTGGTTCATGTATAATCTTTCCATGAAGGAAAGATGCGCACAAAGTTCCTGACAACAATATAAGCTTTGTCTTCTAAATTGGGAAGAAATGGAAGAGGGGTCCTATTTGCTGCAATTGGGGCTCTCTCTGGTGCGAAAAGGGATTTGGCAACTGGATTTGGTGTACTCTTTGTTGGAATGGGGGTTTTGTGTCGTAGAGTTGGTGCTATGTGTTGGGCCGCCTTCCCCCGGCCGGCTGTCATTCAGGCCGGCTGTCAGGAGGCGACCTGGCCCCAAGACCCATAGAAGAAAGCCACAAGATGGCCGGGCTTCAAGGAGCCGGCTACCGAGGGCCGACTCCAGAGTCGGCGACCACGAAGGCCGACCCAAGGAGCCGCCATTCCCACAAAGTGCCAAGGCCGCACTCCTCAGAATCTGCACCCACATAACGGCTGGCGATGAGACGGGCGGTCTACAGTAAAGCCTCGCCACCCCGCATCCGGAAAGCTGCGTACAAGATGTCGTATGCGACGGACAGCCATCACCCATTCAAGGCGCACTCAGAGCTATGTTGACTATGACGCTACCCATGACAGTCGCTCAGACTACTCCGTGAGCGGCGGGTCCCTCCGTCACCGAGATGCCCAAGGCGGCTCGACCTCCCCCGCCAAATTTAAGATATGGCCGGCTCCCCATAGCCGGCTTGTTCCCTCCCTCGAAGGAAGCGCCTCATTAAGGAGACAAGACGAAGTGAGGCTACAGTAATCGCCGCCAAGGCGGCAGCACTGTAACCATGCTTACCCCGACAAAGCCCTCGTCATCAGGATCAAGGCAACAGTAACCAACACCCGACATAGCCCTCAACCATGGAGCCAGCCTGTCGACCAGAAAGCCGGCAGCCGGCAGGGCCCACTAGTCGGCGGGCCCCAGCAGCCGGCGAAGAAGCCGGCGGATGAAGACACTGATGGCTAGGGCCCACACCTAGCTGGATTACCATTGTACCCCTGGGGGGTAGGCCTATATAAACCCCCCAGGGCACCCATGCAAAGGGTTGGACTCTGATAGTGTTAGACACCACGCAGAGGGAAGAGGAGAGCTAGCCGTGCCCTTCTTCTTCCTCACACCTTACAGCTCAAGGAGCTTCTTGTAGCAACTTGTTCATCTAGTGATCATGCGGAGACCCCGTAGAGCAGCAGTAGGGGTGTTATCTCCATGGAGAGCCCCAAGCTGGGTAAGATTCGCCGGCGTGCATGTCTTCGCCTTATCCCGTTTCCAGGCACCGGCGAAGTCTTATTGGCTCCCTCTATGATTAGCCACCCGTTGGCATATGTCGCGCCTACCACCCGACATTTGGCGCCCACCATGGGGCCAGGTGCACCGTCGTCCGGAGACCTGTTCTGGACGGGAACCCTCTTCCTCCCCCGCGAGCGTAGCCAGCCCGGCACGCCCGATGGCGCTTTCCCTGACGCGTTGCAAGGCGTCGCTGACTCCTGCGCGACGAGCTGCCTCGCCGACCTTCTTGGCGAGACTCGCATCTCCGACGAGCCCGCATCCGACGCGGGCACCGGCTGCCTCGAGAGCCACCTCGTCAGCCTCCTCGACCAACTCCATGTCTCCAGCGAACCCGCTGTGGACTTGGAGTCGGTTGACTCCACCGACCCGATGCTTGTCGACTCCGACACGGCATCGCTCGACGCCTTCCTCACCAATGTCTTCATCTTCGACGACCCGCTTCCCCAAGCCGACAGCTGCGGCAGCGCCATCACCGAGGTGCTGGTCATCGATCCTGGCGGCCCCTCGAGCGAGGCGCCCACGCCCCCATAGCGCGCCGCGATCTGTCCGTCCCTCTCCCGGCTGACGCCGACGCCGAGGCGCTGGAGGCACGCCGCCTCGCCCTCCACGCGGAGGGCCGGAGGATAGCCTCCCTGAGACGCCTCACCGAGGCCCACCAGCGCGAAGTCGACCGTGCCACCTTCGGCACGCCGCCTCCCGAAGGGCCGATCCGACTCGGCATTGTCAAGAAACGCGTCGCAGCCATCGCCAACATGCTGGGCGTGGACCGCCCCATCTATGCCATGCCCCTCGAGAACCTGCGCGCCGCCCAGGCGGCCGTAGAAGAGCTTAATGGGCTAGGGCCCGACGAGCTTCCCTACATGGCAAGACGCATCCAGCAACTAATCGGCGCGGCCGCAGAGCGGCAAGAAGATAGCGCCCGCGCCGAAAGCCTTCCCCTGCGCCGAGAGCACGCGGCGCCAGCGTCACCTGCGCCGACCGCAGTAACGCGCCAGCGCCGCGGCAAGAAAAGGAGCCGGCTGCCAGCCGCAGCCGGACCCGGATCTCCATCGAGCGCGATGCAGAAGGCCGCCCTCGAGCAGTGGAACGGCAAGGCAACCTGCCCCTCCTCCACCTCGCGGGGAAAGATATCCCACCCCACCGCCTGTCACACATCCGACTCTCAGCGGACGGCTAGGCCGCCGCGAAGGAGTCGGCGAAAATGACGCCCGCCACCGGATCGACCGCCTGGCGCGATCCCTGGCGTTGGAAGAAGAAGACGATGTCGGGCCACCTTGCTTCGGCCCCCGCATCCGTGACGAGCCCTTCCGCAAAGGGTTCTCGCTCCCGAGAGATACACCCAAGTATAACGGCTCCGTGAAGCCGGAGGATTGGCTGATCGACTACTCAACCGCCAAGATAGCGAAACGGACAACAGCGTAGCGTTGCGTGATATATGTGCCCCTCATGCTTCAGAGACGCAGCGAACTCGCTCCAACAGCCTCAAGCCGCATAACATCAACAAATGGCTAGACTTCACCGAGGCCTTCATCCGCAACTTCACGGCAAAGACTACAAGCAGGCTCCCAAGCCCAGCAACTCTCCTTGTGCGTACAAGGACCCACCGAGTCGACTCGCGACTACCTCATGCGTTGAGCTCCGCAACTCCCGCGAGGGGTGCACGAGGTTCAAGCGATAGAGTACTTCACCAGCCGGTGCCGAGAAGGCACCCTCCTCAAGCACAAGCTCCTCTGCGGCGTGCGGCTACCTCGACGAATTACGTCATAAGTGACAAGTACACCACCGCCGATTCCTCAATAAAGACCGAGCTCCGGGTAGACGCCGCCGGGAAGGTACTCAACCCGGCTCCCAAAACGCCGGCTGGCGACTCTAGCCAACGCCCGTACCAGCACGATAACAAGCGCAAGGGCCCAATGCCGCCTCCCGCCGCCAATGGTGGCCACCGTCGAGACGAGTAACTCAAGAGCGCCCCGCGCCCAAGAAGCCAAGGGCGGCAGGCCGACTTGGCAACCGTCTTTCTCCTACGAGAAAGCTCTTGACGCCCCTTGCAAGTTCCACGGCGGCGCGAATCCATCCAACCATACAACCCGGAAGTGCCACTGGCTCACCCGAATCACCAAAGGCGAAGGGCTGGTGCCGCCTCCGCCTGCTGGACCGCCGCCTCCGGCTCCCCAGCAGCCGGCCGCTTGACCAGCAGTCGGGACCATCCAAGATGAGTTCCCCAACGAGCACGCCGCCTACGTCATATTCACGAGCCAGCCCGAAGACCGGCGCAGCCGGCGCCGACAACACCAAGAAGTCAATGCAGTTGCTTCCAACAACCCCGAATACATGCAGCAGTCGAGAGGCCTATCAGCTGGAGCCGGGCCGACCACCCAGAGGTGATGCCGTCCCCGGGCTCCTATGCATTGGTTTTGGAGGCAACCCTAGCAACGGACAGGCTTGCTGCCTGATTCTCCCGCATACTGATAGACGGCGGGAGCAGCATCAACATCCTGTACCGGGATACCATGGAGAAGTTGAACATCAAGGCCAAACACCTCATGCCAAGCCGGACCGTGTTCCATGGCATTGTACCCGGCCTGTCCTGTTCACCCATCGGCAAGATCAAGATAGATGTTCTCTTCGGAGACAAGGACCACTTTCGCCGAGAGGCAATCTGGTTTGAAGTGGTGGACCTCGAGAGCCCTTACCATGCGCTGCTTGGCCGGCCTGCTCTGGCCAAGTTCATGGCCGTACCCGACTATGCCTACCTCAAGATGAAGATGCCGAGTACCAAGGGCATCATCACCATAGTCGGCGACTACAAGAAGTCCCCCGAGTGCGCTGCAGCCAGCAGCCGGCTGGCCGAGTCCCTCGTGGTTGCCGAAGAGTAGAAGATGTTGACCGAATGTGGGCCATGGCCGCAAGCAGCCTCTGCCCTCGGCCCCACTAATTCCCCAAAGAGTGTGATGCCCAAGGTTCCTTCCAGCCGGCTAAGGAAACAAAGAAGATACCCCTGGACCCAGAGCACCCTGAAAGGTTTGCCGCCTCGGGGCAAACCTGGACAGTAAATAGGAAGGCGAGCTCGACGATTTCCTCCGTGAGAATCGGGACATCTTCGCATGGTCCCCCAAGGACATGCCGGCTGTTCCGAAGGATTTCGCCGAGCACAAGCTACACATCCGAGCAGACGCCAAGCCAGTCAAGCAGCCCCTCCGCCGACTGTCAGAGGAAAAGAGAAGGATCATGGGAGAAGAGACAGCCCGGCTCTTGGCAGCCGGCTTCATCATGGAGGTTTTCTTCCCAGACTGGCTCGCCAACCCGGTCCTCGTGCTGAAGAAGAATAACAAGTGGCACATGTGTATAGATTACACGAGCCTCAACAAAGCCTGCCCCAAGGATCCCTTTGCCTTACCCAGGATTGATCAAGTAATAGACTCCACAGCCGGATGCGAGCTGTTGAGTTTCTTGGATGCCTACTCAGGCTACCACCAGATAAAGTTGGACCCGCCGACCGCACGAAGACCGGCTTCATCATGCCATTCGCAACTTTCTGCGCTGCAGACGATGACATTCGGCTTGAGAAATGCGGTGCCACCTTTCAAGATTGCATGCGAAATGCCTCCTCAAGCAACTTCGGCAGAAATGCCCACGCCTATGTAGACGATATATCGCAGTGAAGACGGAGAGGCGTAACACCTTGCTAGAAGACCTCAAGGAAACCTTTGAGAACTGCGCCGGTTTCAGATCAAGCTCAACCCCGAGAAATGCGTGTTCGAGTGCCACCCGGCCAGCTCCTAGGCTTCTGGTCTCTGAACACGGCATTGAATGCAACCTCGGAAGATCAAGGCCATTGAGAGAATGGAGATTCCCACCAAGCTGCGTGGACGTCCGAAGTTTACCGGGTGCCCGCCTCCTTGAACTGGCTTCATCACCGGCTGGGAGAAAAGGCACTCCCCCTCTACCGACTCATGAAGAAAAGCACTCACTTTGAGTGGAACGACCAAGCCGACCAAGCCTTTCACGAGCTGAAGAAGATGCTTGCCACGCCGCTTGTCTTGGCGGCGCCGACTGAGAAAGAGCCCATGCTCCTTTATATCGCCGACACCAGCCGGGTGGTCAGCACTGTCATCATGGTCCAACGCCCAGAAGAGGGCCGAGCTCAGCCGGTCCAGAGGCCGGTCTACTACTTAAGCGAAGTACTATCCGCCTGAAAGCAGAACTACCCGCATTACCAGAAGATGTGCTACGGCGTACTTCACCGCCAAGAAGCTGAAGCCCTACTTTCAAGAGCACTCCATCACGGTCGTATGCACCGCCCCGCTCGTCGAGATCATAGGCAGCCGGGACGCATCCGACCGGGTGGCAAAATGGGCCATTGAGCTGGCCCCCTACACGATCTTCTACCAGCCCCGCACCGCCATCAAGTCGCAAGCATTGGCCGACTTCCTCATCGACTGGGCCGAAACTCAGTACCTGCCGCCAGCTCCCGACTCCACTCATTGGCGGATGCACTTCGACGGGTCCAAGATGAGCACCGGCTTGGGAGCCGGCATCGTCCTCACCTCTCCCAAGGGCGACAAACTCAGATACACGTTGCAGATTCACTTTGCTGCCTCCAACAACGTGGCCGAGTACGAGGCGCTCATACACGGACTCCGGCTAGCCAAAGAGCTCGGCATCCGCCAGATCCTGTGCGATGGTGACTCGGATTTGGTGGTCCAGCAGTCATCTGGTGACTGGGATGCTAAGGACGCAAACATGGCGAGCTACCGCTTCCTCGTTCAGCAAATTAGCGGGTATTTCGAAGGATGTGAGTTCCTCCACGTGCCACGGGCCGACAACGAGCAAGCAGATGCCCTGGCGCGGATAGGCTCAACCCAACAAGCTATACCAACCGGTGTCTCTCTCCAACGCCTCCTCAAGCCGTCTATCAAGCCGCCTCGAATCCGACTCCATCTTCGTGCCGCTTAACTCGACGCAGCCGGATCCGGCTTGGGAGCCAAGCAGCGGCCCGGACTTCGATAGGGCGGCTCGGGACTGCTAAAGTCGCACCCGCCCGGACTTCGTAACTGCCCGAGGACTACGATGATCGGCCCGGGATCGCTTCAACGCCACGCGGTGGCCAGCTCCAGACTCTTCACCACCCAGCCCACCGCCCTGGTTGCGATGGCACGTGTTGGCTATAGAAGAAGTCATAGCTCCATCATGGGCTCGGCCCATCCTCAACTTCACGATAAACAGGAACTTCCGCCGACGAGATCGCGGCAAGACAAGTCCAACGCCGAGCCGGCGATATACAATTGCCAACAGAGAGCTCATCAGCGCAAAGTGTCACCGGAGTCTTCCATTGCGTCGAGCCGTAGAAGGGCATAGCAATCCTCAAAGACATTCACCAAGGCGAATCGCGCCACCACGCAGCCTCAAGATCCCTCGTCGCCAAAGCCTTCCGCCATGGATTCTTTTGGCGACTGCCTTGGACGATGCCAAGGAGTTGGTCAAACATCGCAAAGGCTGCCAAGTCTTCAGCTCAAGCAACACCGCCGCTTCAGAACTCAAGACCAGTCCCCTCACCTGGCCTTTTGCCGTCTGGGGATTGGACATGGTGGGCCCATTCAAGACGGTGCGCTGCGGCATGACACACTTACTTGTCACCGTGGATAAATTTACCAAATGGATCAAAGCGAAGCCGTCAAGAAGCTGAACGGGCCAACTGCCGTGACATTCATCGCAGACATCACAACTCGGTACGGCGTGCCGCACAGCATCATCACCGACAACGGTACGAATTTTGCCAAGGAGCAGCAGCACGCTTCTCGCGCCCACGCAGGGCATCCGACTGGACCTAGCGTCCGTTGCCCACCCGCAGTCAAACGGCCAAGTTGAGCGAGCCAATGGCCTCATCCTTTCTGGCATCAAGCCCCGGCTGGTCGTGCCGCTAGAGCGCTCGCCGACTGTTGGCTCGACGAGCTGCCGGCCGTCCTCTGGAGTCTGCGCACTACCCCAAACAAGTCGACCGGCTTCACCCCTTTCTTCCTTGTATATGGTGCCGAGGCTATCATCCCAACCGATATCGAGTTCGACTCGCCTCGGGTGACCATGTACACGGAAGCAGAGGCTAAAGAAGCACGAGAAGACAACGTCGACCTGCTGGAAGAAAGCCGGCTGTTAGCCCTTAGCCGGTCTGCCATCTACCAGCAGGGTTTGCGCCGCTACCATAGCCGGAAGGTCAAGCCAAGATCCTTTCAAGAGGGCGACCCGTGTGCTCCGGCCTGATCCAGCGAATGTACCGGCCAGCACAAGCTCTCGCCCTTGGGAAGGTCCTTCGTCGTCAAGCAGAGCACCGGGAAACGACTCCTACTACCTAATCGACGCACAAAAGTCAAGGCACGAAGAGAGATGATTCCGCAAGGAGTCGGAACAACCATGGAACGCCAACCTCCTCCAGAAGATTTTCTGATTAAAATGCAGTATGTATCACACTACCTTTTGTACTAAGTATGAGACAATGGGCCCCCCGAGGAGCACTCGGGGACTGCCACCTTTTATCTATGAATGACGAGTATCATGCCTATGATTTTGTCATTTCACCTTTTTTCGTTCGGCATCGGGTTCAACTAGTCGGCCCCGAGACTGGCCGCCTTGAGTTATATTTAAGTTCCACCTGCAGTCAGACAAGTAGTGTGCCGGCACCCAAGCCCTCTCTTGTCAAAAAGCCGCAGTCAAGAACCGATCGTCCGACCGGGCAAGAGTCAAAGGCAGGAAAGGATGCCCACACGAAAAACGGCTAAGGACTAATGAACTTATATAACAAAAGCCGGCTTCCTCCCATTGCCGCGACCGACTACAAGAGTAGACGGTCGGCCGGCTTCCCATTCAACCCTGCCACAATCCAACAAAGCTCAAGTACTTGCCTTCCCACAAATAGTTGTTCTCCCTAGCCACAGATCGCAGAAAGCAAATTGCTCGCCAGGGAAGGCGGCATTATTTCTATGGGATATGATTGAGGAATTCAGAGATCTTACTCTATTTGAAAATAATTGCAGGACCTTGTTCAAGGAGCATCTGTTAACTATGCTCAATGATCAGAAGATTTATTGGAAACAAAGAGGGAAAATTAAAGGAGTAAAGTTTGGAGATGAAAACACAAAATTCTTTCACACTAAAGCCTCTATTAATCATAGACACAATAAGATTGCTATGTTGCTGAATAAAGACCAAGTTGAAGTAACTGATCATGAAGGAAATGCTACAATTCTCTGGGAGGCTTTTAAAACTAGATTGGGGCAGTCAAATGGTCACTCAATGCATTTTGACCCTAATGATCTCTATGAAAACACAGTTGACCCCCAAATATTCATTGATCTTGAAAAGCCTTTTACCCAAGAGGAAGTTGAGGAAGTAGTCAAAAACCTACCTAATGATAAATCCTCAGGGCCAGATGGATTCAATAATGAGTTTATTAAGAATTGTTGGGATATTATCAAGAATGATGTCCTGGAGCTTATTTTGGCTTTTCATGCTTGAATGTAAATCTTGAAAGCATTAACTCCTCTTTCATCACTTTAGTGCCAAAAAAGAGGTGCCAATTTCTCCAAATGACTTCAGCCAATTTCTCGCTAAATGGTGTTCTCAAAATCATTACAAAGCTGTTGGCCAATAGATCGCAAAGAATTATTCTATAGTTGGTGCATATTAATCAATATGGCTTTCTCAAAGATAGAATAATCCAGACTGCCTTTGGTTGGGCATATGAATACATCCATCGGTTTCATAAATCTAAGGAGGAAATCATAGTAATAAAACTGGATTTTGAGAAGGCTTTTGATACAATTGAGCATGATGCCATCATTGATATTTTTAGAGCTAAAGGATTTGGAGAGAAGTGGATTTCCTGGATGGAAGCTTTGTTCACAACTGCATCCTCTTCTGTACTACTCAATGGAGTTCCTGGGAAAAGAATTTACATAAGGAGGGGAGTAAGACAATGGGACCCTTATTCTCCTTTAATTTTTGTGCTGGCTGCTGATTTGCTTCAATCCATCCTTAATAAAGCCATGAGATTAAATATGATCACTGCTCCTCTGCAAGTAAACTCCTGTCCTCACTTCCCAATTGTGCAATATGCAGATGACACCTTAGTGGTTATGCAAGCTGATTCTAGGCGCTTATTCTCGCTTAAAAGCACTTCTCGAATACTTTTGCCACAAAGAATCGGACTAAGAGTTAATTATGGGAAGTCCATCATGGTGCCCTTGAATATTGCTTTGAAGACAGAGTAGAAATCTATACAAACACCTCAAGTAGGTGCTAGAGGGCAATTCCCATTTACCTACCTTGGTATGCCCTTGGGAATTTACAGGCCAACGGTTGAGCAATGTCTACCTTTAGTTAACAGGATTGCAAAAAGAGTGGCTGGTATCTCTATCTTCATGACCCAAGCTAGAAAATTACTGTTGGTCAAATCAGTGATGACATCGCTATCAGTCTTCTACATGTGCTGTTTGGACATACCAATTACAGTAAAAAACAGATCATCAAATACCTGAGACACTGCCTTTGGAGAGGACCTGATATGGAGGACAAAAGGCCTGCTTTGGTATCATGGACCACAGTGTGCATACCAAAAGACCAGGGAGGCCTAGGTGTTTTAGATATCTTCACTCATAATAAGACCTCGCTCATGAAAAACCTTCACAAATTCTTCTTCAATGCATATGATATTCCCTGGGTAAACTTGATCTGGGAGACATATTACAATGATGGGAAATTACCAGGGGACAACATGATTGGATCATTCTGGTGGAAGTCCAACTTAGCCCTCATTGATCAGTATAAAGCAATTGCTAGATGTAATGTGGGGGATGGTGTTAGTGCTTTCTTTTGGGATGATCTGTGGAGCCAAGCAATTCTTAAACACCAATTTCCCCACCTGTTCTCTTTTGTCAAAAATCCCATTTGAATATTCAACAAGTTTTGCAGACTGAGTACCTGCAGGATTTATTCTTCCTCCCCTTGACAACTGAGGCCTATGAGGAATTCTTACAAATGGAAGACATTTGTTTAGCCATGAGACAATCTGAACATTTAAACTCTTTAGATACTTGGAGCTACATTTGGGGAACTGAGCACTACTCCTCCATCAAAGCATATAAAGTATTAATTGGTCACAAACAGACACCCCCTCATTTCAACTGGATCTGGCAGAGTTCCTGCCAACCAAAGCATAAAGTTTTCTTCTGGCAACTTCTACATGATCGGGTGAACACCAGAAACTTACTTAGAAGGAAGAAGTTCGTGTTGGAAGATTACAATTGTGCTGTTGGAGGCTGTCCTCTAGAAGAAACATTGCACCATCTCTTTTTGGGCTGTCCATTTGTTCAACAATGCTGGGACTTCATTTGTCCCACAAGAGCTCCAAATCTGTCTGTTTTAGAAGCATTCCAAGACCTCAAAGATAAGATAAGATACCCATTTACATGGAGATAATCATTCTTGGAGCTTGGGCCATTTGGATCACCAGAAACAATAAAATCTTTGAGAATATTGCACCTTCTTTCCAAGGGTGGAAGTTCATCTTTCTGGAGGAACTGAAGCTTCTCAAATATAGGATGAGGCAGAAGCATGAGAGGCAATTCCCAGTTTGGCTTGACGGCCTGTTGTAATTTTTTCTTCTTAGGCTTTTTAGCTGTTTAGCTTCTTTCTAGTCTTTTTTTAGATCTTTAGTTTTTTTGTTTTGTTTCTTGGGCTTATCTCAAGCCTTTCAGACTGCTTTGTTGTTCTACTTTATTTAAAAAAAATTGCAGTGGGGTTTTACCCTACTGTTTATAGTCAAAAAAAAGGAAGGCGGCAATCAAGGGAAGGCAGCAAAGGAAACGGCCTAAGGATAAAAACAAACTCGAATGGAAGCCAAGCACATGCATAATTATATTTACACAAAAGCCTTCGAAAGGCCGGCATTCAACATAGTCTGAATACACCCCCAGTGGGTGGAACTGCGCAAAGTTAATAAATTTTGTTCAAGGAAGCAACAGCAGAGAAGTGAGAGCGGCAAATCAAGCCAGCGGAGCAACATGCGAGTCGGGCAAGTCGGCGGAGGCGGCAGTGCTGGCTGGAGGAGTGGCCGGCTAGCGGGTCTCGGCCTGATCTTCACCCCTGGCAGGCGGCGCGCTCGCGCGTGCCTCATTGGTAGAGGCACAATCAGGTTGAAGCTAGCTGGTTGCTTCACCGTCTGGCGCGGCACCTTCGCCGCCCTCCTCCTCGTCGTCTTCGGCTTCGTCACTGGAAGCGATCTCCTCCGCCGAGTCCTCGCCTTCTGCCGGGTTCCGCCCGAACCATTCCTCCGGCTGGGTGACTCCGCTGCCGTTTAGTTCAGGAGCGAAGACGCAGGTGTCGGTGTACTCGGCGATAGCTGAGGCGCGCTGGATGATAGCCGGCCGCACCGCCACCAGCTCCTCGTCTGCCTCCTGCCTCCAAGTGCTCGGTGGCGCAGTTCAACCAGGATACCAGGCCCGGACGAACTCCGCTACCGCCCGCATCGGACCGAGCAGCGGAGGCCTTCCAGCCTCGGCGCCAAACGCAACCTCCAAATGCACGGTAGTCCGACTGGGGTGCGGGGATCACCTGCCGCCGTGAGAGCGGCCAACACTTGCGCACCGCAAGACGCCAAGCCGGAGCATGCGGTGAGCCGGCCGCAATGGCCTGGATCGCCAAGAGCTGCTCCTCGAGCGTCCGGCGTCTGGCGCATTGCAACCCCTCGCTTGCCGGGCGCGTCTCGCGGTGGGCCTCGATGGCTTATTGGCGGCGACGGAGTAGCCGGGGAAGTAGTCTGCGTAAAGAGCAAGAAAACGGCACAAAAATCAGAAGATGAACAAGAGGGCAAGGAGCAAGCAAAGAAGTGAGAAGAGGAAGGCGGCCTACCGTCAATCAGATCCTCCACCCGCCCATAACCCTCGCTCAGCGCTTGCCTTGCTTCAGCCTAGCCAGCCGCTTCGATCTCGAACTCGGCCTTAAGGGCGGCCTCGTTGTCCTGCGCCTTCTTCAGGGCCGCTTGGTGGATCTCCTCCTGGTCGGCCAACCTCTTGGCCAGGCGGTCGCGTTCCTGGGCCAAGGCGACGATCTCGGCTTCCTTGGCGCGAAGAGCGGTCTGGGCCTCGCCTAGCTGCCCCCTCAAGTCGGCGTTAGCTCCTGCAAGCATGGAGAGAAAGGAAAAAAGCAGTAAGGGAAAAGTCATCAAGGAAGATCCGACCCGGCTGCTCGTGACAGCCCGAATCTCGGGGACTACACCCAGTGGGTGCGCTAACGCGCCCCCACTTGAGATAGAAGAAACCAAGTTCTTACTCCGGCTATTCATCAGATCGGCGGCCTTCTAGCTCAGCTCCCGGGCCTAGGAGTTGAAGGCGGCCGCGCGAAGATTGTGATACTCCTGAAAATCAGATGGAGTGTGCATAAGAGCAAGATTACTATCAAGGCATGCTAAGAAGTTTCAATCCACCTACTCAACAGCCAACTCAAAACTCGGGGACTACACCTAGTGGGTGCGCTGACGCGCCCCCACGGAAGAAACCAAAAAATAAATGGATCAAAGCCAGAAGACTCACCCGGACGACCGCGCGCATAGCAAGGAACTCCTGGGTGTATCGTTCAAAGAAGTCGACGTGAGCCTGGTAAGCCGGACCTCCTGCGTCGCCTGCTCAAATTTTAGCCGTCCGCCGTTGGGCGTCCACGGACGTCTTTGGCGCAGCGCCGCCTCAAGTCCTGTCGGTTGCCGACTGGCGCTCGCAGCCCTTATGCTCAAAGCGCCGAGGACGCCTCTCCCACGCTACCGGGCGGGCAATCGATCGCACCACGAGATCCGCCGCCGCCGACCGCTTCGCCCGGCCGGCTTGCCCAGCGCCGCAGAAGTCGGGCCTTGCTCGCTCCGCTTGGCGCCCGATCGTGGCGCCTCCCAGGATCATCACGCCGTCCTCCATCCTCTCCATCACCGCTGGTCGCGGTCGGGTTCCTCCGGACGGAGCTACGGGGACATCGAGAGCCACGGCGCGAAGGGAATGACGAGCTGCGGAGGCTGATTGCCAAGCCTCCGCCTCCTCCCTCTCGCGGCGCGGCCTCCGCTGGGACTTGGCCAGCGTCGCTTGCGCCTCGGCCGACTTCTCCGCCGCCTCTGGGCGACCCTCCGCTCTGCCGCTTCCGCTCCTCCCGAGCTCTCCTGCGAAGTTCATTCGCTGCCTCCATGAGGTCGGCGCGGGGGTCCACTCGGCGGGAACTCGAAGAACCTCCCGTCGGTGCGACTATGGAGGCGGCGTCAACCCGCTCAAGGGAAAGCGGCGCCCTGTTCAACAAACCAAGAAGACGGCTAAGATGGGCCTCAACTAAAAAAGACAACAGAAATGCAAGACACACAACACTTACACCGAGACTGCTTGTGGCTGCTTCACCACCTTGCAGAAGCGGGCCGCTTTCGCAGCCGCCTCGTCTCGCTTGGTCGCCGCCGCAGAGCTCTTGGGTTTCTTCGGCCGGCTGCCGAAGAGACCGGGTGCGGCCGGACGCTTCTGGCGCCACCCAGGCAGTTAGGCGGCGGCGGAAGGCCCGCGCCATGGCGATCGGCCGGGCCCGGTGCGCCAGGATAACCCGGCCGTCATCCTCCCGGCCAGATCCTCGGCCGGCCAGTAAGGCTCGGGCGCCTGCCTCTCTGCCGGTTGTGACTACGGCGTCGTCCATGGCGGCCGTCCCCAGATCCGGGTCGTCGGGGTCGTCCACGGCGCGATCGCTGTAAACTAGCGCTCCGGCCCTGCGGCCCCGGGCGCCGGTCGAAGAAGAGGGCTCTGCTCAAAGGCCAAGCTGATTAGTCAAGAGTCGGCTATCGCGAACCCAGCAACAAAAGAAGAAGAGAATATGGAAAAACTCACCACAGGAGGCGGGTTGGCCCGAGAATATGGCGCCTTGCGATACTGCCACTCCACGGTGAGTTTGCAGTTGGAGATATAGTTCACCATGTAAGATACCTCGTCACGAGACATCTCTACGGTGCTTTCGGTAAGCCGCAATTAAAGCGGCCGCTCATTTGGCAGATCATGTGCGGCCGGCTTTGGAGTGGAAGCACCCGGCGCTCCACGAAGGAGGCCACCAAGTCGGCCCCCACCAAGCCCTCCAACTGGACCATCACCCGGAGCCGGGTGACGGCGGTGTTCCCGGCCAAGGTGAGCGACCGGGCTCAGAAAGACCAAGATGCCGGCGTTGCAGGCGGCGGGCCGGCTACGTAAGCCGGCAGATTGAGGTTGTCGCCTTGCGCGACGACGTTCTTCACGTAGAAGTACGACTGCTGCCAAATCTTCACCGACTGGATCAGCGGGATAGGCGGAAAAGGGTTTTTGTCAGTCGTCCTCCGCTTGGCGATGAAGGCGCCGCAGGGGGCGGGCACGCCCGCAGAGACAAAGCAAGCCAAGCTTGCACCGAAAGAACTCCCCTAGAGCTCGAGGGTGGGGAGGACGTTAAGAAAGCCTTCGCACGTAGTGACGAAGGACAGCAGCATCACCGTGTTGGGGGTGAGGTGATGCGGCTGAAGATGGTAGAAGTCGAGGAAGGAGTGGAAGAACCCGCTCGCCGGCAGGCCGAAGCCGCGCAGGCAGTGCGAGCGGAAGATGACCCGCTCGCCCTCCTCCGGCGCAGATTAATGCCGCTGTGTGGCGGGTCTTCACGAGGTCCTCGCTCGGCAACCGCCGCGTCCGGCGGAGCCAATCAATGTGATCTTCGTGGATGTTGGAGCCGTCCCACGAGCTCGACAACGCCATGGGAACGAGCGGAACGAAAGATCCGCGGCGGCAGAGAGCACGGCCATGCAACGAAGGAACCGCGGCGAGCCAAGATAACTCGCGGCGGAACGGCGCGGCGGCGAGTGCGCTGCGACGGTGGAAGAGTGAGGAAGAAGGTAGCGGAAGGAGAGGAGCGAGGGCGAGAGTGCGAGCCCCTGCCGCTCCCCCTCCTCCCCCTACTTATAGGCTCGGGCGGCGGAGCCGAGGAGGCGAGGCGTGGGGGAACGTGGGATTAACTGCGCCTCCTCCCACGCCCCGCGATTATGGCGCCCTAAAGGCGCATGCGGAAACCGCCACAGAAGACGAGCGGTCCACTTGGGCCGCAGAGAATCGCACGCTGGCCGAGGCGTGAGGCTTGGTAGGCCCTGCCCGCGGCGACGCCCCTGTCTGCCGCATGGGCTAGCGTGACTTTTTCGCCACGTGGCGCTGCAAGGTGACGCTGCGCAATAACGCGTAAGCCGCTCGCTGTCCTCCTTCTAAATCGCGGAGCTCCAGAAGATGGCGCACCCATTCGAGGCCGGCTCCTAGCTGCCGGCTTCCCAGGATAGGAAGCTGATCGAGCTTCTCGTCCTCCCTTCAACCTCGAAGCCCAATCAGCTTCAAGGACTACTGTCGGAGTAAATGACCACGGGTAGCCTAGCCGGCTCCCCCTGGGGCTTCTGAAAAAAATTACAAGCCAATCAAGCCATCCAACATCCAAGACGTTGGGCCGCCTTCCCCCGGCCGGCTGTCAGGAGGCGTCCTGGCCCCAAGACCCATAGAAGAAAGCCACAAGAGGGCTGGCTTCCAAGGAACTGCTACCAGAGGGCCGACTCGCATAGTCAAGCCCGCGACAAGGTCCGCCTCAAGGAGCCGCCATTTCAAGAAGCGCCAAGGCCGCACCCCTGACTGCACCCACATAACGGTGATGAGATCGGGCGTACAAGAAAGCATGCCACCCCGCATCCCGGAAGGCTGCGTGGCTACAGACGCGTCAGACGGACAGCCATCACCCGTCCGCGCGCATCAGAGCCATGTTGACTGTGACGTCACCCACGACAGGCTGTCTGTACTACCCGCAGGCGGCGGGTCCCTCCAGTCAGAGAGATGCCCGAAGGCGGCTCGGCCTCCCCCAGTCGGCCTGAGATATGGCCGGCTCCCCATAGCCGGCTTGTTCCCTCCCTCGAAGGAAGCGCCTCATTAAGGAGACAAGACGAAGTGAGGCTACAGTGTCGCTACCAGGCGGCGGCTTCAGAGCCATGCTTACCCCGACAAAGCCCTCGCCATCGGGATCGAGGCAACAAGTAATAGCCCCGACAAAGCCCTCAACGGTGGGGCCAAATACTGACTGTAAAGCCGGCAGTCAAGGGGCCCACTAGTCGGCGGGCCCCAGCGGCCGGCGGAGAACCGGCGGATGAAGACACTGACGGCTAGGGCCCACACCTAGTCGGATTACCATTGTACCCCTAGGGGTAAGGCCTATATAAACCCCCCAGGGCACACATGCAAAGGGTTGGACTCTGATAGTTTTAGACACCACGTAGAGAGAAGAGGAGAGCTAGCCGTGCCCTTCTTCTTCCTCACAACGAACAACTCAAGGAGCTTCTTGTACTAACTTGTTCATCTAGTGATCATGCGGAGACCCCGCAGAGCAGCAGTAGGGGTGTTATCTCCACGGAGAGCCCCAAAGCTGGGTAAGATTCGCCGGCGTGCATGTCTTCGCCTTATCCTGTTTCCAGGCACCGGCGACGTCTTATTGGCTCCCACTATGATTAGCCACCCGTTGGCATATGTCGCACCTACCACCCGACACTATGTCAACTGGCATAATCATAATGTTTGCTGCAGTTGGGGTCTGCTGAGTTGGGGCATCAGAAATGACCAGTGTAGTAGGGCTAGAGTCTGCTAGAGTTGGGGTGTTTTGTGGGTCAGGTGATATTGCAACTACACCTAATGGGCTATTTGATTTATCAAGTGCCACTACCTTTTCCAAATACTTTGCTTGCGCTCCTGCACGATCAACAATTGCCCTCTTCCTTTTGAACGTCTGATACACAAGAACATCATTTGAATGGATAAATATGGTATGATGACAGATGGAATATGTACTGAAAATGGATAGGTAGGCCGTATTCACATACACGATGTGTAAACTAAGCTAATGGCAGTTCAACAAAGTAGAAGCAATGCAAAGCATCGCTTGCAAGATATGTGCGACAAATATAACCTTGGAAAGTTAGAGCAAGCACCTTGATGGGTGAATAAGATAGGGCATCTTCCTCTGACTCCTCCACTAGGGAGCTACATTGACTTAGGTCTCCCTCTAGCTCAAAATCACTGTTAGGATCATATTCGGAGCATGAATTTGTAGGTGGAGAGCGTTTGCATTGCATTGCATCCAGACTTGATTTCAGTTCCTTAATGCCAAGTTTGACACCATGGCATTGTTCTCGCTTTTATTCTTTTCATGCACGCAAGCTCATAATCATTATGATGCTATTCGTAATCTGAGATTCATGAAAACACAAAAAGTAGTCAGATTATCTATGGAATGCATTATGATTCAACTCAAGAGTGTCTCCCTATAAACCCCTGCATATGCAAAGTTCACCCCCAACCGTGTGACTGCACTCACACATAGAAATACAAACCCCTTATGTTTCTATAACAGGCAGACACACATTTCAAAACTGAAGTAGGAACATTAGAATTATATGAAATTCGTATTTGAACAAATAAACTAAGGAATTATGAGTGGCATAATGTTTAGCTTCAAGGGTGGAGTGCTGGTAGTGCTACACAAAGCAAGTAGGCAGATTGTATTCCCTATAAAAGATCGAAGCCTATGTAAAAGCTGGAAATGACACTTTCTTTCTATACAATGCACTGTTCATTGCCCACACATGATGGAAGAGATCACATAGAGAAATACTATTCACTCATGTCTACGGTTGGACTATTTAGAAACAGGGTGGTCCACCCTAAAAGAATATTGACAACAAATATGACAAGGCAAGCATAGATGTAGTGAATCAATCATTTACTTGTGAGCTCACTAGGACAAGTATGCAGAATCAGAATCGCAAAGAAGAGACCGCCCAAAATCTAAATCAAGAAGTTTGTCTAGCACTTATTGTTTGCAACTAATCGACGCGTGAATAATTGGATATTATATCGAATGAGTAAGAAAGACAAGTAAAATTTTCAACAAACCTCGCTTGCAGAGTAATCCGGGTCAATGTCACTATGACCAACAATCCAAAATGACTAGTGTTCCGCTCCTTAGGGCCAGAATTTTGAAAACCCTGTGAACTTTACAGGTACTAAAGATTACCGAAATACCTGAACCATTAAGTGTAGGTAGCACTGAGCACACAACAAACCCTAATGACATTCCTGCCTAATGAGTAATGAATCAATTAGAAAATGGGTGATGAGGAGCGGCTGCTGAGTGTTGAGGACTTATCTCAGGATAAATCGGGTTGGCTTAGTGGGTGCTGCACGCCTGAGCCCTGAACGGACTGGGAAGGTAGGCACGGCGGCGCGCCCGGGCAGCGGTGACGCTGTTGGAGAGCGGCTCCTGACCTCTTGTTAGTCTGGCATCTCCTCCTAGAGTCATGCCATTCGGGGACGGCAAGTCGTCAAGTAGGCAAAGGGTGAGGCGAGTAGAGATCGGAAGCGCCAGAGCGTAACAGAGGGGAATCGGGCCTGGGGCGACCCAAAATCCTGTGGTGGGCCGCCCACCGTGGGCAACTCAGAGAGATACACACCTGAGCGGCGAACATTCATTTTCGAAACTAATTTAGGAACATTTAGCTGACCAATTAAACAAATCTGTTTTAATAATATCAGAGTCGTATTTGAACAACTAAGCTTGTTTAGCTTGATGGGTCGAGCAGTGCTATTATGACACGAAGCACGTATTCTGATCGTATAGTGATCATAAAAGGGGGAAACCGTAGAAATGATATTTAGCAGCCATTGTTTGCTTCGAACTAAGAACTAAATTCTAAGAGCTGAAAAAAAGTGGAGTAACCAAGTTATCTATTTTCTGGTTGAGATCAAAAAGTTGAGGAGATATGAAGTACCACCTCTCTTGCGGCGCCGTGTAGGCATCGGGGGTGCGATGGCTGTTGGTGGCGTTGAAGCAGATCTACGATGGTAGACGGGTGCATCGGGGGGCAAGTCCCGTTGCGGTGGAAGAGAAGGTCGCATGAGCGGCCCCGACAAAGAGGACGACATCATCGATGAAGCGAGAGGACGTGATGCACGGCTCTTGGTCTGTCGCCGTGGATGAGAAACATACATCTCTAGCAGTGGACGACGCGGTCTTGGTAGGCGCTCCGGCATGGTGGAGGACGGTGGCGATGGATGTGGTGGAGGACGGAGGCGATGGATGTGGTGGAGGACGGTGACGATGGATGGGGTGGCGGACGGAGGCTGGTGTGGGGATGGTGTTCTAGCGCGGACGGTGTATGAATGGGAAAAAGGAGGGAGAGGTACGGGGAACCATGTTTTTGGGACGCGCCTGTCTGAAATATGGGAAAGTTACGAACTTAGCCCCCGTTAAAAATTTGACGTCTCGTTGGTTGGGGATACGACGGTAATCTCGCATCTCGCCAATATTTGCTCAGAGCGCTTTCGGGCGAGGAGAGGGTGGTTGGCACCCATGGTTGGCGCCCACGGTGTATGAACGGGGCTGACAGGTAGGGCGGTTGTGTCACGTCTGAGTGAAGTTACAAACCTGCTGAGGGAGTCCTGGATTAGGGGGTGTCCGATAGCCGAACTATCACCGTTGGCCGGACTCCTGGACTATGAAGATACAAGATTGAAGACTTCGTCCCTTGTCCGGATAGGACTTTCCTTGGCGTGGAAGGCAAGCTTGGCGATACGGATATGTAGATCTCCTACTATTGTAACCGACTGCGGTAACCCCTAACCCTATCCGGTGTCTATATAAACCGGAGGGTTTTAGTCCGTAGGGACTTAACAGCAATCATACCATAGGCTAGCTTCTAGGGTTTAGCCTCTCCGATCTCGTGGTAGATCTACTCTTGTAATACCCATATCATCAATATTAATCAAGCGAGTAGGGTATTACCTCCATCGAGAGGGCCCGAACCTGGGTAAAAACATCGTGTCCCTTGTCTCCTGTTACCATCCGCCTAGACGCACAGTTCGGGACCCCCTACCCGAGATCCGCCGGTTTTGACACCGACATTGGTGCTTTCATTGAGAGTTCCTCTGTGTCATCATCTATAGGCCCGATGGCTCCTTCAATCATCGGCAACGACGCAGTCCAGGGTGAGACTTTTCTCCCCGGACAGATCTTCATATTCGGCGGCTTTCCACTGCGGGCCAATTCGCTAGGCCATCTGGAGCAGATCGAAAGCTACGCCCTTGGCCATCAGGTCAGATTTAGAAGCTTGAACTATACGGCCGATGTCCGCGGAGACTTGATCTTCGACGGATTCGAGCACAGCCGAGCATGCCGCACTGTCTCGATGGGTACGATCTAGCTCTGTCACCGAACAGCTACCGAGGTCAAGATGCACTCAGGCCCACCCTTAATCCGGAGCCGGTTTACCGATCGAGGACGGTTGGTTGGACACCGCCTCGGGGCTGAAATCTCTCTGGCGATTGAGCCGAACACCATCCCTCGTCCTTTGGCGAAGCTCGTGACTCCTGTGTGCCGGACTCCTTTCTGACTCGAACCTCCGCCCTCTACGGCCGAATCCGATGGGCGCCGATTATGGAGTTCACCGCCACGGACATCTTTCAAGACTTCGCCCTTTGGCGATATCCTGAACTCATTAAAGTCTCTCTCTTTGTCAGGGAAGCCCTGGCCAAACTATGGTCAGGAAGGTTGGGATTCGGACGACGAAGAAATTCAATGCCCACCCACCACCCACTTTGTAGCCACTGTCGATGATTTAACCGACATGCTCGACTTCGACCAAGACATCGACGGTATGGACGACGGTGCGGAGATTTATCAAGAGCCAGCACCCATGGGGCACTGGAAGGCCACCTCGTCATATGACATATACATGGTGGACATCCCAAAAGATGGGAATGGCGATGGAACGGCGGAGGATGACCCCTCCAAGAAACAACCCAAGCGCCGACGTCAGCGGCGCCGCTCTATATCACGCCACAGTAAAAACGGCGATTCCGGCACGGGAGACAATAATATCCCGGACAGTGCCGAAGACGACCCCTTCCAGCAGGATTCAGCGCAGGAGGAGGGAGAAGCAAGTCCGCCTGACGGTCTGGCGTAAAGAGAGGTAGAGGACGATAATTATGCCCCTCCAAGATGAGGCAAGCCTCGACGGCAGCCAATTCGTCGTGCCAGAGGACCCGTCGAACAAGAGCATTTTAAACGCAGGCTCATGGCCACGGCAAGCAGCCTCAAGAAAAAGCAGCAACAGCTTAGAGCTGACCAAGACCTGCTAGCTGACAGATGGACTGAAGTCCTTGCAGCCGAAGAGTATGAACTCGAACGCCCCTCCAAAAGCTACCCCAAACGCAGGCCGTTGCCTCGATCAAAGGAGGAAGCACCCACGTCACCAGCGCACGACATGGCAGACCGGCCACCCCGTGGCCGCGACAGAGAAGCCACTCGGCCCTCCGCTCAAGCCACGCCCTGACGCTGTTCAAAAAGTACCAAGGCACGGGAAAACGCGCCGGACTTGCGAGATATATTGGAGGATAAGGCAAAGCATACAAGATCGATCTACAGATCACGTGGGCGCCTAACAATTCGGGATGATTATTGTCACGCCGGATACAGCAAACCCGGCTGGGCCGAACATAGTAGACAAAGCTCATATGAGCTACGTCGTGATATAGCCAAATACAGAGGCGCCGCACACCCACTATGCTTCACAGATGAAGTAATGGATCATCAAATCCCTGAGGGCTTCAAACCCGTAAACATCGAATCATACGATGGTACCATAGATCCTGCGGTCTGGATCGAGGACTATCTCCTCCATATCCACATGGCCCGCGGTGATGATCTACATGCCATCAAATACCTCCCACTCAAGCTTAAAGGACCAGCTCGGCATTGGCTCAACAGCTTGCCAGCAGAGTCAATCGGTTGTTGGGAGGACCCGGAAGCCGCATTCCTTGATAACTTCCAGGGCACATATATGCGACCACGACGCCGATGACCTTAGCCATATAATTCAGCAGCTGTAAGAATCGGCCGACAATTACTCGACGCGGTTCCTAACAAAGAAAAATCAGATCGTCGACCGTCCGGATGCGAGGCGCTTAGCAGCCTTCAAACACAACATCCGCGACGAGTGGCTAGCCCGCACCTAGGACAGGAAAAGCCGAAATCCATTGCAGCCCTCACCACACTCATGACCCGCTTTTGCGTGGGAGAGGACAGCTGGCTAGCTCGAAGCAACAACTTGGCCAAACACCCTGGTAGTTCGGATACCAAGGACAGCAATGGCAGGTCGCGTCGCAACAAGCATAAACGCCGCAGTAACGGTGATAATGCTAAAGATACGACAGTAAATGCCAGATTCAAAGGCTCTAAACCCGGTCACCGGAAGAAGCCATTCAAAAGAAATACCCAGGGCCGGTCCAACTTGGACCGAATACTCGATCGCTTGTGCCAGATACATGGCACCCCCGAAAAACCAGCCAACCACACCTAACAGGTTTGTTGGGTGTTCAAGCAAGGTGCAAGCTAAGCGCCAAAAACAACGACAAGGGGCTGCATAGCGATGACGAGGAAGAGCCCGGCCACGGACAATAGAGGACAAAAGGGCTTTCCCACACAAGTGCGGACGGTGAACATGATATACGCAACCCACATACCCAAAAGGGAGCGGAAGCGTGCACTAAGGGACGTATATGCGATGGAGCCAGTCGCCCCAAAGTTCAAACCATGGTCCTCCTGCCCGATCACATTTGATCGAAGGGACCACCCCACTAGCATCCGTCACGGCGGATTCTCCGCATTGGTTCTTGACCCAATCATCGACGGATTTCACCTCACTAGAGTCCTGATGGACGGCGGTAGCAGCTTTAACCTGCTTTATCAGGATACAGTGTGCAAAATGGGCATAGACCCCTCAAGGATTAAACCCACAAAGACGACCTTTAAAGGCGTCATACCAGGTGTAGAGGCCAATTGTACAGGCTCGCCACACTCGAAGTGGTCTTCGCATCCCGGATAACTTCCGGCGAAGAGTTAATCTTTGACATAGTCCCGTTCAGCGGCTATCACGCGATCGCTTGGACGAACCGCATTTGCAAAGTTCAATGCGGTGCCGCACTACACATACCTCAAGCTCAAGATGCCAGGCCCTCGAGGAGTAATCACGGTCAATGGAAACACCAAACGCTCTCTCCAAATGGAGGAGCACACGGCGGCCCTCGCGACGGAGGTGCAAAGCAGCCTCTCACAGCAATTCACGGGTCCGGCCATTAAACATCCGGCCACCGTCAAGCGCGCCCGGAGTAACCTACAACAAGACCTCCTGGCACGATCCGAAAGCATCGCCAGAGCAATCCGGCCCCAACCCCAGCACTCGCAAACAACGAAGCCAGTACTACGCGTACATAACTACGCTCTGGAGATTCCTTGGGCCTAAAGGGAGGGGCACGACCACGCTGCACGCCTGCACGCGGCTCAACCGCACCAGGGCTCCCAGTTGTGTCATTCTTTTCCTTCTCCTTTTTCTTACTTTCAGACTCCGTTTTCAGAGGTCCCGTCCAAGCACTAGAATTGCCGAACTCATGATGCAACAGCCAGGAAACAGAAAGCTTACGCCGAGTGTCCGTGTGGTCTCTACTACGAGCATTATACCTGCTTTACATACCATCCCGCAGCTTACCCCTGGAGGGGGACATGTTAAATAGTCCCATCCCTTGCTTATCGCACTATTTGTATCATTCTGCTTCCATTGCAGTACCTTTTTGAATAAACAATACATAGCTTTTGCCTATTATTGCACTCCTTTCTTTATCTATATATATATGTTCATTTCATGACATGTTGCACCCGTACCCTTTGGTACGGCGAACACACCAGGGGCTTAAGTACCCCAAAAGACTGGTGTGATAAGTCCGAACACTTTCACAATCAAGGCACCCTTTAACTTATAGCATTATATGCATCGGCTCGAATCATGTCTTGGGTCAATAGTTGGGTTTGCCCGGCTCCCATGTTTTGGTACCTTACGTTCCGTCATATCGGCTAAGGTAGCGCCGGGAGAACCACTGCGATTGTGCTCCCGGTTGAGCTGGGTTGAGCACCTCAGGAGAAAGCTAAAACTGACTGGTCATGATAGGGCGAGAGCCGATCACTGTTCGAGAGGTTTTTACGGGTCCCTAAAGACTTATGCTGCTTAGAGCGAGGAGTCAGCATTGTCCGTCCAAGGCGTGGATATCGCCCCGAACTCGGTCTTCCGAATACTAGGGGCTTCGCCGAAATTTAACATTATAAAATTCGATGGCTAAGTGAGAGTGTTCAAGCACTATAAGTCCGGTTGCCTTGTTCGCTTGCGTTGAGCGCCTCCTCGACGGACCCAAGAATGGGAACAAGAGCGCTCAAGTTTATCCCGAACACCCCAAAGACTTCATGCATGGGGGCTGAAGCCAACGACTTGCCATCTCTCAAATTTGATAAACGGCCGCCTGAAGGTAATATTTTAAATTAACAAGCGTTGCTTAGCGCATATGAACAAGTTTTCAGCATACAGGATAACAAATGCGAGTCTATTCAAAAGTTACATCTTTGGAGCACTCATCCGCTATACGGCGGGCACCCTTCAGGACGCCCTCATAGTACATGTCGGGCTTGCCCCAGTGCACTTTAGCACGGGCAAGGGCCCGAGGGCACCTTCAATATAGACGGAGCGCTTGATGACTTCAATCCATGGACAGGCGTCCACCACCCGCTGCACTAGCCCGAAGTAGCTCCCAGGCATGGCTTCCAATGGCCACAGCCGAACTATGAGGCCCTTCATGGCCCGTTCGACGACCTTGTGGAGCTCGACCAGCTTCAGCTGGTCGCCAGGCACTGACGACGCTCGGCCTCGATATCGAGACCGTAACACCTTCTCCGTCGAGCTCCTCCTTGGCGCGGTAGAACGCGGCAGCATTAGACACACTACGGGCAGATCTCGCGAATGCTCTGGAGAGCTCGAATCCGGGTAAGTAATAGGTAATTCACTTTCACATGCTTGCTTTGCATAAAGAATGCCTTACCCGCCGCTATCTTATTTAATGATTCAATTTCTTGGAGGGCTTTTTGGGCTTCGGCCTTAGCGGCTTTGGCACTCTCAAGAGCCGAGGCGAGCTCGGACTCTCGAGTCTTCGAGTCACGCTCCAACCTCTCGTGTTTTTCCACGAGAGCCTGGAGCTCTTGCCGCACCTCCGCCACCCGCTCCTCCTGCTTGTCTCGCTCGGTGCGCTCATGGCCGCTTTGCTTCGGCGCGGACACCGCCTCCTTCGTGGTCGCCACCTCGCTCGTGGGCCCCTACAATACCCACGTTATTCCTGTCATTTTTTGCAACCGAATCCTTTCTATAAGGTATTTCTTTAATAAGGTATGGCTTACCTTCCCTGTCCTCGAGCTGCTTCTTGGCAAGGCCGAGCTCGTTCTCGGACCGCTCGAGGCTCTTCTTCAACGCATTGACCTCCGCAGTCAGTGCGGCAGAGGTCAGCAACGCAGCCTGCATTCGCATATTGACATACTTATGTTAGATTCCTGCGTATATCTTTTTAGATCCTTAGTCCGGCTTTTCTTTCTGAACACCGAACTAAGCATCAGGGGCTATTGTCTATGCGGTAATATTTTTACATATTCTAAACTTACCTCAAAGCCTGTTAGAAAGCTGGTACAGGCTTCGGTCAGCCCGCTCTTTTCGGACTGAACTTTCTGTATCACCACACTCATAACAGTGCGGTGCTCCTCGTCGATGGAGGCGCCGTTAAGCGCCTCCAGCAAGCTATCCGGTGCCTTCGGATGGATGGAGGTCACCGGCGTCGCAGTCTTGCCGTTCTTACGAAGGAGCCTCTTGTCGGACTTTGGAACCACTGAAGGTTCCGGTACGGAGTCCGGCACAGGGCCGGACTTAGAGCCCTCTGGGGTTTCGCCTTTTGCGCCGGAGCCGGAGGTCGCCTTGCGGCGCCTCCAGACCACCTCCTCTGGCTGGGCCCCTTTTGGGACTCCATCATGTGTCATCGGCGACACGAGGAGAGGAGGCGGTCGGAAGTGAAGTGCTATTCACATCTGACGAACCCAGGGAGCCGCTCGACAAAGCGACGAGCTCGTCCTCGGGCGGGCTGCATGGTCATATTCGGCGTTAGAAGACACTATGCGACAACTAAAAAGTCATGAACTATTCCGGAGTCCGGACACTTACGATCTCGCCAGGGGCTTGGCCCTTGTTGGCCACTCCTCCTCGTCGTTGTCGGCGTTGGTGGAGAAGTCCGGAGGAAGAGTCCTCCCTTTCTTGGACCCTCCGGCCTCCCCAGTTGGGACGGCCTTCCTTTTCTTCTCTCCCCCCGCTGGGGGAGAGGCTTCTTTTTCCTCCTCCTCTTCCTCAGAGGAGGATTCCGCCTCAGGGTTGTCGGGCGATGAGTCCGACAAGACTGGCGCCGGAGCTCCTTCGAGTTCCCGTGGCCTTCTTCTTGGCCTTCTTCTCCGGCACCACGTAAGGCGCCGGAGCTAGCAGCCCCGCCAAGCGGGCGTCTGCTGGGTCTTCTGGCAAAGGGGTCGGACAGTTAAATCTGTCTGGACGTCTTCAGCTAGTCCTGTCAAAGGTTAGGGAGTTTTAGATCCCACATAGAGTCAATCTATGAAAAACAAGAGTCCCATTAAGGGTAAAGTAACTTACCTCGCTGGCTTGACGCTGCGAGTTGAATCCGCGATCTTCGGTAGCGGATGTGGGAGCCTCGGCGCCCTTGAACAGCACCTTCCAGGCATCTTCGTCGTAGTGTCGAAGAGCCTTTTAAGAGTTGGGTCTTTGTCTTGATCGAACTCCCATAATTTGAAGGCCCGTTGTTGGCATGGGAGAATCCGGCGGATGAGCATCACCGGATTACATTGACAAGCTCGAGATTCTTGTCCACCAGGTTTCGGACGCAAGTTTGGAGTCCGGACAGCTCATCTGAATCCCCCCATGTCTGGCCTGTCTCTTTCCATGATGTGAGCCGTATGGGGAAGCCAGATCGGAATTCGGGGGCCGCCGCCCATTGAGAGTCGCGCGGCTCGGTGATGTAGAACCACCCCGATTGCACCCCTTTATGGTCTCCACAAAGGAGCCCTCGAGCCATAGGACTTTGGCCATCTTGCCAACCATGGAGCCTCCGCACTCGGCTTGGCGGCCGCCCACTACCTTCGGCTTGACATTGAAGGTCTTCAGCCATAAGCCGAAGTGGGGCTGGATGCAGAGGAAGGCCTCGCATTACCACGATAAACGCCGAGATGTTGAGGATAAAGTTCGGGGCCAGATCATGGAAATCCAGGCCGTAGTAGAACATGAGCCCCCGGACAAATGGGTGAAGTGGAAAACCTAGTCCGCGGAGGAAGTGGGTGAGGAACACCACCCTCTCATGGGGCCTGGGGGTGGGAATGAGCTGCCCCTCGTCGGGTAGCCGGTGTGCGATGTCGCTGGACAAGTATCCGACCTTCCGCAGCTTTTTGATGTGCCCTCCATGACGGAGGAGGCCATCCACTTGCCTCCCGCCTCCGGACATAGTTGGAGAAGGTTGAGGTGGGGTGTCTGCGGACTTGGGCGCTGGAGCTCGAAAAGTCTTGTGAAATGGATGAGCAAAGGAGGAAGAAGGCGTAGGTGAAAAGGTGGATCCTTATCCCCTTATATGGACGGACGAAGCTATGCGTCCCCCGCCAGCCTGGTAAAACTCGCTAATCTCCCAAGCGTCGTAATCAATGGCGCGGATGGGTTACCCACGTCCGTATTGATGGGAATCCCGGAATAAGGGGGCACGATCTCCGCTTTGATAAGACGTGCCAAGGAAACCGCCTCGCTAAACGCGCTTAGGTGGAACAAGAAAAATGATTCGTACAAAGGCACGGGCCGTGGTGTGATGTCACGCCGCCAAATACGTCGACAGATCTGTGCAAAGGTTATTCTCTCTACGGTGGTATGTGGAACTTGTTTTGCAGGTGAGCCGGACACTATCCTTGTGTTCAAAATCTTCTATGAAGTATTCGAAGAGGAACCCGCCTTGCAATGCCGAAGACAATATGCGCCACCGCAATTGTCGCCATTGAAGCCTGGTTCGAGGCCTCTTGAGGAGTCCTCGATTAGGGGTGTCCGGATAGGCGAACTATCACCGCTTGGCGGACTCTGGACTATGAAGATACAAGATTGAAGACTTCGTCCCTTGTCCGGATAGGACTTTCCTTGGCGTGGAAGGCAAGCTTGGCGATACGGATATGTAGATCTCCTACCATTGTAACCGACTCTGTGTAACCCTAACCCTATCCGGTGTCTATATAAACCAGAGGGTTTTAGTCCGTAGGACGAACAGCAATCATACCTTAGGCTAGCTTCTAGGTTTAGCCTCTCTGATCTCGTGGTAGATCTACTCTTGTACTACCCATATCATCAATATTAATCAAGCAGGAGTAGGGTATTACCTCCATCGAGAGGGCCCGAACCTGGGTAAAAACATCGTGTCCCTTGTCTCCTGTTACCATCCGCCTAGACGCACAGTTCGGGACCCCCTACCCCAGATCCGCCGGTTTTGACACCGACACCTGCCCCTATTGAAAATATTTTCCTATATCGATTTCGGCCGAGTCGAGTTTGTTTTGCCGCCCTCCGTGTATGAATGGGGAAATGGAGGGAGAAACAGAGGTCTTTCGGACGGGCTTGAATCAAATGTGTTTTGTCGCCCATGTTTGGCGCCCACCGTGTCGGAATGGGCTCACAGGCGGCCGTGTCACGTCTTATTGAAGTTACTATCCTACCCCTATTTAGAGCAGTGGAAATTGGGCCGATGGATTGTCCTTGTAATGGGTTGACAGTAATTTCCATCTCCCAAACACTTGGCTTCGGGCAGCCGTCGTGGGAGTGGACATTTTGCCGCTTCTTTCAAATTTTGGGACAATAAGCATCCACGTTTACCCTGGCAACTAAATTCGAATCCATTTTGTATTCCTATACAAATATTTATAAATCATTCTATGTGTTTTTATATATCTTCAAAAGGACGACAAAGATGTATTCCACTGTCATATATGAATATGGTTTACAAATGCCGATACTCAAATTCAGAAGCTAGAATCCAGTTTAAGGTGATTTCGAATATTTGGAACACTTCCTGTCCAAGTCAAATGTCACACGCAACATAATGTGTACTCCCATTTAGATATGTACACAAGCGATGTATCTAGATTCAAATACCGAGTGAATTAACCAAGAATGTACGTAACTAATGTATATATAAACACTTATAGAGTATATGGATCAATAATGTCAACTAACATACATAAGCCAGACCGTTGTACTTTTCTTTTGCTACAATGACATCCTTTTTAGCCAAGCTTACTACAGCATCTTGGCCCTTTCCGATGCGTGCCACTTATGGTCCATCTATACTACTATAATTGCTGAATGCACATTCGGCCCGATTGGCATATTTGTAGGTCTGGCACAGCAATCAAAATGAAATTTCTCCGAGTCTTATCAATTAATACAGACTTGTGCTCAAATAAAATTACAAACCAAAAAACAAAAAACAGAAAACAATTATTACATGATCTCTAAAACAAATGGTTTGATTGATTACATGAACAAACAACACAAAGGTTATTCAACGATGGAAAGAACATTTCACCTATGATTTACCAAGTGGGAATTTAATTTCCTTTTTTCCTTCGTGACCTTAACAGTGTAGTCATCTTAGCTTGCTTCGCTTTTGAAATCCACCAAATATTTAATGGTTGTCTTGAGTAATCGCTCTTGGTTGTGTTGTTTGCTTCCTCAACATGTCAACTTCATCTCTAAGTGCGTAAGCGTAATCTCTTTCTACCACTAGTTTAGCCTCTAGAGCATCAGTAGTTGGCAATTCATAATGCACGATTGGGCTGGTGCCACTACTGTGGGATGATACAACGTCCATGGGGACCTCGCTCTTTGATCTTGGGCTAACCTGTTTTGCCATTAAAGTTCCAATTGGATTCTGAAAAGTTGAAGTTAGCAAAACATCTCAAGCTGGAGTTATAACAGCAAACCAATTAAACAAACAAGGAACTAAAGAGTTTCAATTCGATGCTGAAAAGTAGTTATTAACATCATTGTAACCCGTTGTTGCAGCAGCAAAGCAGTTAAACAAACAAGTAGCTATTTAAGTTCAGGAAAACAGGTAATTCTTAACAGTAAGTATCAAACACATAGATAGGTGCAGTCTATAATAGGATTAACAGGATGTGGCATTATGTAATCGGTAGCAAACTAAATTAAGCCAAGCAACGTAATTGAACAATTTTGCAATAAGTGGCTAACTAAAATTCTGAGAAGCAGGTAACTGAACTTACGCTAGTTCTTTGTACAGGCACACGACAACTTCTTTTTCACTTACAAGGTTGTACGAAGGAGTCCATGGCATCAATTGCTTGGATACGCAGTCCTAATACTTATTTCTTTCCACTACTACATTGGTAAGTCGAATGGTTAATCTGTTAAGATGGTGCGTCCTTGATATGTTATATGAGGACGTGTAGTCAGACTAGTTGTAGCCACACACATCACACTGGCTTTTACTGTATATTTCATGCGATTACTTTTGGCATATCGAGATCCAAGCAATCTATAATAGGATGAAAAGACTGGCATCCTTCACATTATTGGCAAGCTCAATTGATAGAAACAAGCAATTGAACCATTATGTGGGTAAATCAAAAGCGCCATTGGAATATTTTTCACTACCCCTATCATACACGCAAAAAGGGGCGACGCCACCATAGGGGCTGGTATGGGCGGCCGCCTTGGGTGGCTCGAAAGTGTGCACCTAGTTTGAGTCATCCAAGTTGGCCCAGGCTAGTTTTGTTCGTCCCAACGCACGAGCAGGCAATGTAAGAAATGTAGAAAAATGTTTCAATTTGGATAGGCCAATAACATAAGTGCAAGGCAGGCCCTATAGCAGGCTCGCGGCCCAAAGCGGCGCCTCCCATATCAATCGACATCAGAAAAATCCCAATTCATCACTCGGCCTCCGATGCGGTTCGCTTCTAACCTAGCCTCCGCTGGACAGACCGACACAGCACTTCCTCGCGCCCTCGTTGGAGGGCGGTCGCCGGGCTTCAAGCGAACAGAAGGACAAGAAGATGAAGATCCAACCCTGGGTGTAGCCTGCGTGGGAGGCAGCGGAGGCAGCACGGGCATGGCATCGAGCTTGCGCAAACGGACAGTCGCAGCTTGTAAGAGTAGCATGCGCAACGAGCAGGTACATCACAGCCCTGATTATATCTAATTCAACTCTTCAATTTCTGGCCAATAGTTATACCTGACGGTGTTGTAAAACTGCTTGTATGTAGGGAATCTATGAGAAAATGAAACCAATTTCTACTTATTCTATAACTCCCCCAATCAATACTGAACTGACTGAATCGGATGTATCTAATCAAGTTACCGGTGCAAACATCCAAGCTCATGTTGTTCTCGAGCCTGAAGTGTCTAATGAACAGACTGCTATTGAAGGATTTGATGCAAAAAAATTTACATGCTCCTAGTGATGAACATATAGTGTCTAATGAGGCATGTAATGCAAGCATTTTGCAAGCTCCCATTGAAGGATTTAGTGTCTAATGATGATCTGCTATGTTGAGAGAGACATAGGGATTTGCAGGCATTGATGACAAGCAAATTATAGTGCATTTTCATGGCATGAGGAAACGTCGAGGCCATCTACCAGGAAGTCCCCGTATCATGACAACGTAGCATAAATACTATTCTAATCTGTTGTTTGAAACTATTGGCATAGTTGTGCAGGATAGATATATTGATATGTAGTTTGCGCACTGGTTATAGGTGCAATTACACTTCGATATTTTCAGCCAGAGAACGAATAATTCAAGCAGTGCATGACCATGTTTGTAGTCCTTCTACACCATGTTGCATTTTGTGTTTTTGGTGCTTGCATCATTTAGTATTTATAATCTGAACTACTTTGGATCATTAGCTGGTTTTCAAAGTGCATGTAGCTTCACATTTCTCAAGTTATGTTGATTTCCGGAGTGCAAGTTCCTTCGTATTTTTTAAGTTAAATGTTCGCCCATGGTAACTTGAATTCATGGATCCGCCACTGCACACAAATCATACACGAATGCCAGTACGAATTAAATGAAATGCATGGACTTACGCTAGCTCGTTGTACAGGCTCACTGCAGCTCTGCTTGCGCTTGGGATGTTCCATGTACAAGTCCATGTTACCACTTGTTTGGATGTGCAGGCCTTGTGCTCCTTGCATCCCCCTCTGCATTTTTGACATGGCGAATGGCTGATCAAATAAGAGGAATCGACCTTGCTGTTGTACCGGGGGACAAATACTTACAAGGTTATACGGGTGTGCAGGATGTGTACCAGATCCCGTAGCGTTTTCATGCTTCACAAAAAAATGGATTTGCTTGTTTCAGAAGATATCTCCAGAAGAAATAAGAGTTAAAGTCAGAGTTGGATAGGCGTGTAAGCTAAGAGACCGGTGAAAGGATATCCAAACATCGTCGGAACAGTGCAGGGAGTGATATGTGGATACCTAGTTCGGGCCAGCGTTTGGGCATGCTCGCCTAGCTAGAGTGCGGGTCACTTTAGAGCCGTTGAGGGTGATGCACTGGCGTTGGCTGGCCGCGCACGGATGTAGATCTTGAGTGGCAGCGGAGCTCTACGATGCGGTGGACGAGACCGTTGGTGAAGCCCGGCTGACCTCGAAGCGGAGGCGCCACGATGTGCTTTCGAAAATAGCCCCTGAGCTGGGAGAGGCGGCGTTGGTGAAGCGCACTTGATGCGGTGGAAGTCGGTGTCTGTGAGGCATGTCGGTTCTGGCTGACGGCGTTGTCGGTGGACCACCCGGTGCGGTGGGCGAGGCGTAGATGAGGTAGCTCCGGTGCGATGGTGAAGCATGATGACCGTCGTCTTAAATGCCGTCGTCCGGCACAGAGTTGGGGAAAGAGACGAGACAAGGGGCGATTCGAACTTTGCTTGGGTTGGCGGCGAATTAGGGATATGAGCAATCTGGGTGCGGAAGGGGAGGGTGGAGAAGGGAGATTTTGCAGGGCTGGAATTGGGGCCGCCACATATTTCAATCCGAAACGTGGAAGCGCAAACTTATTTTGTCGTCGTCCTTTTTTTGGGTGGGTGTTCGGGTTCTGGCGTCTGCGTCCAGAGCACGCGACCACCACGACACGACCCTGGTGCGCCTACAATTGAGAATGCAAACGAATCTTCTTTCATTTGCAAACGAATCTGTATGTATTACCATGCTTGTGTTTTCCTTGCAATAATTAGTCATTAGAAACGAGATACTATAAATTAATTAATGAGGAGTTATTTGAAAAAAATCGAAACGGTATCCACGCTAACGTGGATTAGAGTGTGTGTCACACAATTAGTTATTTGAATTAGAGTGTGTGTCACACAACGATCTCCAATTCTAACGTGGATTTCGCATTTCACTGTATCCACGCTACTTTTTTAATACAAATTCATATGTATATGATGAACACCATGGTAGTGAGAAAACTTTTGGATGGATTCAAACATATGACCTACAAAATAGCACAACAAATCGAGTCAATGTCAACTTTTCGAAACCTAGTATGGCACGAATTCGAAATAATTACCCATATGCATGGTCCTCAGTTCAAATCTTACAATGTAAACCGAATTGAAACATCGATATTAAGTCTCATGTTATATACATTCAAATGTTGTTTTTAGCCCTCCCCAGCGTGCACACGCTACATACTTCCTGTATCGGTCAATCTTCCTCTCCTAACCACCTTAGGAAGCTATCGGTTTCCAACACACATCCATTCTTTCTCTACATGTTTTGATCTCTAAGTCTCTCAACTACACAACCCCCCTTTTTCCACTATGTTACGAAATGTATTTACCTCACACACCCGCCATTGCACCCCATGCCGAGCTCTCTCTCTCCCCCTCTCCCTCTCACGCTCTCGCGCTAAATACATGCATTGCTTATCTAGCCCCCCAACCTCTCGTGCGCACGCACGCACGTTCTCCCTCGAGACTGTCTCAGTCTTTCTTCCGCACGGCGGGCCACACTTGCTCAATCTCTCTCTCTTTATCCGAGTCTCGTTTAACCTCGTTTTCTTTCACACACAAATGATATATCTCCCTGTTCGGGCCTCGATCGACACACTCTATACTCTCTCACACAGATTGTCTATCTAGGTCAGTCCGTCGAAGCCGCCCCACTCTTTCGACCTCATGGCGGGCCACGCTCTCTCTCTCTCTCTCCCTCCCTCCCTCTCTCTCTCTCTCTCTTTCTTTATATGTCTCGATTGACCTCGCTCTTTCTCGGACAAAAACGATATATCACCATGTTTGAGCCCAATTCGACTTATTCACATTGTATACTCTCCCACGCACATTGTCTATCTAGGTCACTCTCTCCAACCCGTCTCACTCTTTCGATCGCACGGAGACCCTATGTGATCGATCGACCTTGCTTCCTCCCATGCACAAAATATATCTACACGTCTGTGACTGGATCATCTCTCAAGCTCTATCTTACAGCCCACACCCTTGCCAAAATCTCAAACGGACAATATCTCTCCAGAGCATATATATTTGTTCCATGAATGTCGAACCACACTCACTTTGTCTCTCTATCTATATGTCTCTCGATTGACCTCGTTTTCTCACGCCATATCTTCCACACATTGAAGCTACCTCTCCATCCCTCGCAAAGACGGAGCTATTTACATTGCGAGGGGCACTCCAACCTTGGATTAATTCGTGTAGGCATTTATTCCGGTCGGTTTAGATTATATTTTCGTAGCATTCGGCCCACAACTACTCGAAACACCGTTGCAACCCCCCATAACTCCCTAGTTGATTTCCCTCTGGCTCGTTCATCTCTCTCTCGCACGTCCTTTCTCGACTTCAACGTCGCACCATGGTATTATTGCAAAAAACTCTGTTGTTCTCTTTAATTATTATAAATAAGCTACAAAACTACACACCGATAGTCCACTTGGAATGGAACAAATTTGGACCCACAAATTAAAGTGCTACAAACTACACATCGAGGGGACCACATGTCATGAAACAAATTTGGACCCATATACAAATTAAAAATTAAAGGACGAGGATCAAACATGCGACCAGGGCCTTCAAGCCGCACGTCAATAGGCAACATATGTAGAACATCAATGTTTGTTGTACCTCCCTTTGTTCACATAATGTTTTTATATTACCACAACCTATTTAATTGATAACATGTAATATTATTTTTAGTACTATTCTCCTTCACTTACTGGTGGGTTCCATGTGTGCTCTCTCTCTCCTCCCCTTCTGCGTTTAGACGCACGGGCATACACGAAGAACTCGGGGGCGATGTTGCCGTCGACCATATCTGGACGCATTCATAAGTTAATACACCAGTTTCACGTGCTAGCACCACTAGTCAGTGTGTACGTGCAATGCATGTTAATTTGGAAGTATATTAAGTGCATGCGGATATTAAGTTGGATATTATTTGTGTGTTATTATGTGATTAGCACTATTTTTGGCATGAAATTAACTGCACACTAAACGTGTTGAGCGCTCGACATTGAAGCAGTCTAGGTCGTTGGATGACAAGGAATACATGTGGCTTGATGACGTTTTATATTTAATTTGATACAGTCTAGCAGAACATTCAATCGATCAAACCATAGATTTCGTTCAGTTTGACTCCAATTTTAAATTATACGATGATCGATCTAAAATAAACGAAAATGATAAACGTTCAGATTTTAAGCATGGCAATCCGAACAATTTTCATGGAAAATTTAGATTACGCGGTGGTGGCGGGGGCGTCTTGCGGTGGGAAGCGGCTCCTCTGTCGTGCTCTATGTGTCATCGGGCCACTGACTGACGGTGACAGCGGCGTCTTGCGCCGTTGTTGGCGTACTCGTGGACATTGGCCCTAGCTTCAAGGAAGGCCACAATGTTCTGGACTTCGGTCTCCAGGAGCGAGTCAACTGGCGGGAGGAGGTGACAGGCATTGGTGCAAGGAAGCGGTCGACAGCGGCCATCCATGCCGCTGAGGGGGGCACGGGCACCCGCGCGGGGACAGGCGCTGTCAATGGCACGACGGAGACATTCGTGTGCACGGGCACCAGCACGGGCACCAGCACGGGCATGCACGCGTCGGTGCATCGCCAAGCGCATCTTGTTGGTAGGTGCACGTGCAGCCGCAGGCGTCTTGGCGTCGGTCTGCAGCGCAGCGCATGCGCCGCAGTGCACGGGCGCATGAAAGTCGGCGGGGACCTCGTGGAACCCCGTGGCATCAAGCTCAACGACAATGTGCGGCTCCCAGCCCATCAATGCCACGGGGATGGGTGTTGGCGCAGTCGGGGCGACGGGAGCTGGAATGGTAGCGAGGACAGTCCCGGCGCCTTCCTGCAAGGCCAGTTCAAGCTTGTCCCAAAGCGCCTTATGTTCTTGAGACTTCGACTGGGTGTCTTCCTCAGGAAACTGGAAGACTAAGGGCAGACCATCGTGATGCGGCATGGGGTACGTTTAGGTCAGGTTGGTTGGAGGTAGACGACAGGAGAATCGGAGAGGAAGAGAGAAGATTGTAGCGATACCGGGTAGTGCGGGGTTGATTTTAAACTGCGGCGCCAACGACATTAAAAGTGGGAGCAGTTGGGACGAAGGTGGGCGGCTGAGCCTGGTCAAAGGGCTCGCCTCCCAGTGAGCCTGCACAGCGATCTGCTTGCACGTCTCCCTGTCAGCCAGCGCAGCGGTCTGCTCACACGCCTCCTGTCGACTCACACGCTTGCTCGGACGGCACCTGCCGATGAGAAGCGGGACTCGTGGTGGCACGTAAACGCCCACAGTTTCAACAGTGAAAGCGTTCGCCTTAACGTCACAGGTCTTTGTTCCAAAATACCTTGGCTCTTCATTTGTGCAATTTGTCATAAGCAGCTTGTCTCAAATTGAAGAAAAAAATACAAAGTAATATTTGTGCCATATCATGTGACCATGCTCAGCTTCAAGAATTTATGGTCACTTTTGGATTTTCTGAAATTTCAGATCCATGATTCGAAACAATATCATAACCTGCATCATGCAATAAATTTTCAAGCTATACATCTGTCCTGTTGTATTTCTTAAGAAAGGATTTGGTCAAACATTTTGCTTAGTTAGACTTCAGACAAATTATATATGCAGAGCAAAAGGATAATCCCTCCGTACCAGTGCATTGCCTGATATATTAACTCAAGTACTAGGCACGAACAGACGGGCTCAATTTTGTGCTCATCCTGGTTTCCTAGTAGGACTACTAGGCAATGCAGTTGACGGGTGACCTTGGCGAGCGGCGACCGAGGGAATTGGACCATGCTCGGCATGGTAGGTAATGTTGTCTAGTTACTTTTATTTAACACAATGTTGTCTAGTTACTAAAGCATCCCTCCGTTGTTCATCGGTAGTCATTATGGACCGGGGACATGAGGGGAATTTTCTAGGGCTGGAATTCTGGCCGCCAGATATTTCGACTCGAAACGCGGAAGATCGACTGGTTGGGGTTGCCTAATGTGCGTACCACGCATGCTACCAGAAGGACACAAGCCCGGTTTTTTTATTTTTTTATTTTTTCAGGATCAACACGAGCCAAGGTCTGGCTGGTACGCCGTTGGGTCCTACCATTCGAGAATACGAAAGGAACCTTTTAAGTTGCCGAACGAATCTTTGTGTATTACAATGCCCGTATTTTCCTTGCAAATACTAATCTCAACGTGGTAATTGATTTATGACGAGTTGTTGAATTAAAGTGAGTTTGTGATATAGTGATCTCAATGTGGATTTCACATTTCATGGTATCCCTGCTAAGTTTTTCAATGCAAATGACACCCACACACGAACACAACAACAATCCAATAAGTATAGTGCATCTATTTTTCCAAACCATGCATGTATGACACGAATTCAAAAATACTCCTTCTGTTCCTAAATATTAATCTTTTAGAGATTTCAACAAGCGACTACACACGAAGCAAAATGAGTGAATCTACACTCTAAAATATGTCTATATATTGTATGTGCCAGTCCACTTGAAATCTCTAAAAAGACTAATATTTAGGAATGAAGTGAGTAAAATGTAAGACATGCATGGTCCTCAATTAAATATTTAAAACAAACATGAAACTGAAACATGAATATTAAGTCTAGTACTACAGTACATGCAAATGTTGTGTTTAATTAGGCGGAGCTATGATTGTCTGGGGTCACCCCCTCGACCTTAGATAAAATTGTGAAGCTCTGTTTAGGGTTGTTTAGATTATATTTGTCCCCACCCTCCCAACCACCGATTGGTTGTGCACCCCCGCCCCTCCTCCCGGGAGAATATCATGTGCCCCCATACCTTAGATGCTATATGTCGATACAAGTTGCTTGGAGCTTGTAGATCTGAGATATAGCAGCTCACATGATGTCTTAATATTTTTACAGGAAACCTTGATCAGTTTGAGAATTGCACACAATTTGTACAAAAACTACTCATATGCCCTTGGATCCCATATCCAACGACCTCGAAGCTAATATCACCGTAGCATCTAAGATGAAGGAGGACATCATATTCTCCTGTATGTAAGAATATCTTGTGCTACCACACCTTAGATGCTTTGGTGATACAAGCTCTTCGGAGCCATTGGATTTGTGACCTAATGCCTCCTCGGTGGTTCGAATGGTTTTTTTTGCAGAAAAACCCCCAAAGAGTTCGGCCACTGCTTACAAGCACAAAGACTGCTCAGATGCCATTGGATCTCAGATCAAACGACCTCGAAGCTCGTATCACCATTGTATCTAAGATGAAGGAGGACATCATATTCTCCTATATGTAAGAATTTCATGTGCTACCACACCTTAGATGCTTTGGTGATACAAGCTATTCGGAGCCGTTGGATTTGTGACCCAACGCCTCCTCGGTGGTTCGAATGGTTTTATGCAGAAAAGCCCCCAAAGAGTTTGGCCACTGCTTAGAAGCACAAAGACTGCTCAGATGCCATTGGATCTCATATCAAATGACCTCGAAGCTCGTATCACCGTAGCATCCAAGCTGCGAGAGCAGCTTATGTTTTCTCGCACGGGAGAATATGAGGTGGTCCCACATCGTAGATTCTATGGTGATACGAGTTCACGGAGATCTAACGGCCCACATTAGGAGGTTTGAATGTTTTTGCAATATACTGCTGAGAGAGTTTGGGAATTGCGCAGAAAGTACAAGTACGACGCATGTGCCATCTGATCACTGATCATACGACCTAGATGCTCATATCACCGTAGCGAGTAATTAAGCTACGGGGAGCACCTAATATGAGCAATGGGGAGCCATTGGATCCAAGATGCAGCGGCACACACGAGGCCTGAATGTTTTATTTGAAAAAAAAACCTTTGGAGAGTTTGGAAATTGCGCATAATTACAAAGACTACTCCCAAGCCATTGGATCTCACTTCCAACGGTGTAAAAACTCGTATCACCATAGCATCTAAACTGCGGGGTGGATGTGATATTCTATGCCGCTGTCATTTTTGTTCGTAAACTTGCAAAATACGTGTAACTTGTGCCGTTACTTGTCTAACCACGCAAGGTGTTTGTTAAAAAAACCATCCTACACTGAAATATCGGAACAACACACGGGGGTCCCACTTGTCATTAATCAAATTTGGACCTAAAACTAACAAATCTGAAAGATGAGATTTGAACTGGAAACCTGGACTACAAAGCGTAAGTCGATAGCCTGAAACAACAACGGTTGTTGGCTTTGTCCCATAACTTGATTTTATACAGTATTACGTTGAGTAGAGTAGAGGGAGTGCCTCGTTTACACGTGCATGAGCGTTGACTCACTTACTGGTGGGTCCCAGGTCTGTGATCTCTCACTTCTCTCCATCATCTAACCTTTGCACAGGCACACACGAAGAGCGGCGCTAGCTTGCCGTAGTGTTATTACAACTAAAAAAAGCTTGGAAAATAGAAGAATCGCCTAGAACAAGAGACGTTGTGGCTGGTCGAGACGGGGCTAACCACACCTATCCTCCGTGCCATGTTAGCATGATGAAGCCGTGTGGCTAGTGGGGTGTTTTCGACCCGATTGGCTGGGTCCCGAGGTCGAACCATAGGTACTACGTCGATACAATGAAATTTTTACACGCACATTTTTCCTCCGTGCGAGACATGGCACACCCTACCACGCTGGTTTCGGGTCCTCCGGTGGTGCACGATATATTCTTCCCGACGCGGGGACGCCCCTACATCGCTGCTTCGCCAAGAAAGTAAATAAACGAGTCATCAAATCACGAAAGACCACTTTTCCGGCCGAGTACATAAGTGAAGCATGGTGGCTAGCTAGTTGGGCTAGTTCGACTGATTAGCTAGGCCGTCGCCACATTTGTATTTTCACCCCTTTTTATCTACTTGCCGGCTGGTAAATTTAAACATCCACCGCGGCGTTGCTCTGGTGTTTGAGTGCGGCAGGATTTTTAATTTTTTGATTGATGGGCGCTGGCGCGGAAGGATTTTTAATTTTTTGATTGACGAGAGCAGGCGCGGCAGCAATTAGTCACGATGACTCCACCTGTAAAACCCACTGCTCCCTGATGTGAGAAGTCGTCGACTGGTGTCGGTGTCAAAACCGGCGGATCTCGAGTAGGTGGTCCCGAACTGTGCGTCTAAGGCGGATGGTAGAGGCGGGGGACACGATGTTTACCCAGGTTCGGGCCCTTTCGATGGAGGTAATACCCTACTTCCTGCTTGATTGATCTTGATATGAGTATTACAAGAGTTGATCTACCACGAGATCGTAGAGGCTAAACCCTAGAAGCTAGCCTAGGGTATGATTGTTGTTGTCCTACGGACTAAACCCTCCGGTTTATATAATCACCGGAGGGGGCTAGGGTTACACAGAGTCGGTTACATGGGAGGAGATCTACATATCCGTATTGCCAAGCTTGCCTTCCACACCAAGGAGAGTCCCATCCGGACACAGGACGTAGTCTTCAATCTTGTATCTTCATAGTCCAATAGTCCGGCCAGATGATATAGTCCGGCTGTCCGAGGACCCCCTAATCCAGGACTTCCTCAGTAGCCCCTGAACCAGGCTTCAATGACGACGAGTCCGGCGCGCAGATTGTCTTCGTCATTGCAAGGCGGGTTCCTCCTCCAAATACTCCATAGAAGATTTTGAACACAAGGATAGTGTCCGGCTCTGCAAAAAAAATTCCACATACCACCATAGAGAGAATAATATTTCCACAAATCTAATCTGCTGACACATTCTGCAGCATGACATCACACCGCAGCCCGGTTATTATTCGAACCGTTTTTCAGAACCACCCACTGCACATATCACGAGGTGGTTTTCTTGGCACGTCTAGTCGAGGCAGAGATCGTGTCCCCTTATCACGGGATTCTCATCAATACGGGTGTGGGTAACCCAACCGTGCCATCAATTACGGCGCTTGGGGAATAAGCGAGTTTACCAAGTAGGTGGGGAGGCGCATAGCTTCCTCCGCCCTTATAAAGGGACAAGGATTCCCCCTTTTGACCCACGCCTTCTTCCTCCTTGCTCATCCATTCTTGCGCACTCGAGCTGCAGCACCCAAGTTCGTGTTTTCTCCTCAAACCACTCCAAGCATGTCCGGAGTGGGAGGCAAGTGGATGGTGTCGGTGTCAAAACCGGCGGATCTCGGGTAGGGGGTCCCGAACTGTGCGTCTAGGCGGATGGTAACAGGAGACAAGGGACACGATGTTTTTACCCAAGTTCGGGCCCTCTCGATGGAGGTAATACCCTACTCCTGCTTGATTGATATTGATGATATGGGTAGTACAAGAGTAGATCTACCACGAGATCAGAGAGGCTAAACCCTAGAAGCTAGCCTATGGTATGATTGTTGTTCGTCCTACGGACTAAAACCCTTCGGTTTATATAGACACCTAATAGGGTTAGGGTTACACAGAGTCGGTTACAATGGTACGAAATCTACATATCCGTATCGCCAAGCTTGCCTTCCACGCCAAGGAAAGTCCTATCCGGACAAGGGACGAAGTCTTCAATCTTGTATCTTCATAGTCCAGGAGTCCGGCCAAAGATGATAGTTCGGCTATCCGGACACCTCCTAGTCCAGGACTCCCTCAGATGGTCTCCTCCGTTACAGAGGAGGACATCACAAAGCTGCGGGGAGCCGGATATCTGGCCGCGGATATCGCACACCGGCTGCCAGGTGCGGGGCAGATCATCCCAACTCCAGAACCCCATGAGAGGGTGGTTTTCTTTACCCACTTCGTCCGCGGACTGGGATTTCCTCTCCACCCGTTTGTCCGCGGGCTCATGTTCTACTACGGGCTGGACTTTCACGATCTGGCCCCCAATTTCATCCTCAACATCTCGGCGTTTATCGTAGTGTGCGAGGCCTTCCTCAGCATCAAGCCCCACTTCGGCCTGTGGCTGAAGACCTTCAACGTTAAACCAAAGGTGGTGGTCGGCCAACAAGCGGAGTGCGGAGGCGCCATGGTGGGCAAAATTCCCAACGTCACCTGGCTCGAAGGCTCCTATGTTAAGACCATAAACGGGTGGCAATCGGGGTGGTTCTACATCACCGAGCCGCGCGACACCAACTAGGTGGCGGCCCCCGAGTTTTGATCCGGAATCCCCATGCGGCTCACCTCCTGGAAAGAGAAGGGTCTGTCCTGGGGTTCCCCGGTAGAGCTGACCAGACGCCAGACATGCGTCAAAAACATGATGAGCAAGAAAATCAAGCTCGTCAACGTGGTCCAAGTCATGCTCTTCCGCCGGATCCTCCCGTGTCAAAGACGGGCATTCAACTTGTGGGAGTTCGACCCGGCCGAGCACCAGACACTGCGAGAGCTCTTCAACACGACGCACAAGGATGTCTAGAGGGTGTTGTTCAAGGGCGCCGAGGTACCTCCTCCCCTTACCGAGGACCGCGGACTCAGCGCGAAGCACCCTGCCAATCCGGTAAGTTTTTTATATCTCATAAGATGTTCATTTTCCCCAGTTTGACCATGCGCGGGATCTAAGCCTCCACGCCATTTAACAGGACTGGGTCGCGATGAGCAGATCGATTGTCCAGCCGCCCAGCTCGAAGATCCAGCAGATGCTCTCCTAATGAAGATGCTGGTTCCGGCGCCTTATGAGGTGCCGGAGAAGAAGGCCAAGAAGAAGGCCATGGGGACCAGGAAGGGTCTCCGGCGCCAGGTTATATCGGACTCATCGTTCGAAAACACCGAGGCGCACTCCTCCCACGAAAACGAGGAGGGGGAAGAGGAAAGTTCTCCCCCCCCCCCAGCCGGGGGAGATAAGAAAAGGAAGGCCGCCCCATCTGGGGAGGCCGAAGGGTCCAAGAAAGGAAGGACCCTCCTTCCAGAAAACTCCACAACCGCCGCCTACAGCGACGACGAGTAGCTGCCCAGGGATAAGCCCCTGGCGAAGTCGTAAGTAGCCGGATACCGTAGTAATTCTGGTATGTTTTGTTTTATTGCTTCTTATCATGTCGAACATGATCACACAGCCCCTCCAAAGTCCATATCGGCGTATCCTCTTCGGAGGAGTCCTTGGGCGAGTCGGAGATGAACAACGATTCGCTCCCGACCGCCTCCTCCCCCCGCCCTACGGACGACGCCGAGGTGTTATCTTAAAGGGAATAGAACCAAGGGGGGACAGTTCCGGAGGCGCCCCAAGGCGACATTCCAGGTGCTGGGCGTACGAGGGGCAAGACTCCCCTGGGCCCCAATGCCGGGGGCAGCAAGTCTAGCCCCAAGCCGAATACGGCACCGGAACCCCCAGTGGTTCCGGATTCTGTCAGGCAACCCCTCGTTAAGGGGGGGCAAGCCGTCTGTGCCGATGGCCTCTGTCCATCCAGAGGCATTGGACAACTTGCTGGAAGCGCTTCCCAGCGCTTCCATTGATGAAGAGCACCGCACTATCATGAGTGCGGCGGTCAAGAAAGTTCAGTCTGCCCAAAAGCGGATTGACTGAAGCCTGTGCCAGCCACCTAATAGGCTTTGAGGTAAGTAATCAAATTATAAGAGAATGTTACCGCATAGACAGTAGCCCCTGATGCTCTGTTTGGCGTTCGCGAAGAAAGGCCGAATAGAGGATCAAATAATAACTGCAGGAGTCTAATCAGAATATGTCTATGTGCATATGCAGGCTTCACTGCTAGCCGCTGCTGCACGTACTGCGGAGGTCGCACTAAAGCGGGACCTTGAGCGGTCCAAGGAAGAGCTCGGCCTTACCAAGAGGCAGCTCGAAGAGAACAAAGATAAGTGATACCCCGTGTGTATATTGAAAAAGAAATATTTGATTTTAGAATAATAGGATCGTCATGAATTTTGCTAGGGGCCACGACCAAAGTGACGGCCCTGCAGAAGGCGCTATCCGAGGCCGAAGACAAAGCGGCCAAGGAGCGCATCGGGAGGGAAAAACAAGAGGCCCGAGTAGGCGAGGTGCAGAAAGAGCTCCAGGCTCTCGTCAAGAAACACGAGTCCTTGGAGCTTGACTCTAAGACGCAAGGGTCCGAGCTTGCAAAGGCACTCGAAAGCGCACAACATGCCAAGGCCGAAGCCCAAAAGGCCCTCCAGGAGATTGAGGCGGTTAAGAAGATAGCAGCGGGTAAGGCATTCATTATGCAAAGCAAGCATGTGAAGGTAATTTTCTTTTTACTTACCCGAGTTCGGAGCTCTCCAGGAGCGTTCGCAGATCTACCCCGCAACGTGTCAGATGTCGCGGAGTTCTACCGGGCCGAGGAGGGGAGCTCGACGGAGAAGTTGTTCTAGTCTCAGTATACTGGGACCGAACACCCGATGCCCTTGAGCGACCAGCTGAAGCAACTGGTCGAGCTCCACAAGGCGGCCGAGCAGGCCATGAAGGGCCTTATAATCCATATGTAGCCTGGCGAGCCCCTGCCTGATAGCTACTTCGGTCTGGTGAGGCGGCTTGTGAATGCCTGCCCACTGCTTGAAGTCATAAAGCGGTCCATCTGCATCGAGGGTGCGCGCAGGGCTTTCGCCCAGGCGAAGGTGCACTGGGCGAAGCTGGACGCCAAAAAGTTGGTGAAGGAGGGGCCGCCGGAGGGCAAGGAGCATCGCCACCCTGAAAAGTATTATGAAAGTGTCTTGATGGGTGCTTGCCTTGTGGCGGAGGAATGTGCTAAGGATGTAATATTTGAGTAAATTTACTCATGTGATCCTGTAATATGAAACGAGTTCATTTGCGCTATGCAACGCTTGTGAATTTAAAATATTACCTTCTGTGCGACCGTTTATAAAATCTGAGAGTTGGCCAGTCGTCGGCTTCTGCCCCCATGTAACTAGTACTGAGGTGTTCGGGATAAACCTGAGCACTCTTTATCCCAATTTTGGGTCCTTCGAAGGAGGTGTTCAGCACAGCGAACCAGGCAATCGGACTATAAAGCTTTATCACTCTCACTTAGCCATAGAAGTCTACAATTTTAAATTTTGGCTAAGCCCCTAGTGTTCGGAAGGCCGAATTTGGGGCGCTATATAAGCCTAAGTCGGGCAAGGCCGACTCCTCGCCCGAAGCAGAAAAAGTCTTTAAGGACTTGAGACCTCTCGAACAGCGACCAGCTCTCGCCGCATCATGACAGTCAGTTTTCGGCTTTCTCTACTGAGGTGCTCGTCCGGAAGAACCGGGACACAATCACAGTAGTTCTCCCAGCGCTACCTTAGCCGATATAGCGGAACATAAGGTACCAAAACATGGGAGCCGGGCAAACCCAACTATTGACCCAAGACATGATTCGGAGCTGATGCATACAGTGCTATAAGTTTGGGGAGCCGCACTGTCGAAAGTGTTCGGACTTCTCACGCCATATTGATGGGGTATAGTGAAGCCCCCGGCGTACTGGTCGTACCAGAATGTGCGGGTGCAATTTGTCGTAAATAAACAGACAATAAAAAGGAAAGGATAATGCAATAATAGACTAATGCTATGCATTGTTATTTAAGTAATACGTCGAAGCGTACTGATACATGTAGTGCAATAAGCAAAAAATAGGACTATTTGACATGTCCTATTCAAGGGCAAGCTGCGTATGGGTATTTAAAACAGGTATTTTGATCGTTATTAGAGACCACCTGGGGATTCCCTTGTACGTCCTAGCTTCTTGCCTCCTTGGTATTTCCTTCCGTGTCCCGACAAAGAATCGATCAAACGGGCTTCCAGAGAGTAAGGTCCTGAAAGAGAGAAAATGATAGAGGTATACAGCCCCTGGGGCGGTTGAGCTGCATCATGGGACGTGTCCTAGCCGTGCCCCCGCCTATGCCCATGGTATTTTTAGTGCGTAATTATGAACGCGTGGCACAGATTTCGTCAAGTGACCGGGACTAGGATGGAGGCCGAATTGCTAGGCAAGCTCAGAACATGCCAGGCGATCCTGTTGCAGGTTACTTCGGACTCGCTTGAAGTTGTCCAGGGGCTTTGTCGCCTAATTGGCGGTTTGCCTTAAAAGGCTGCTTTGTGCCTCTATTGCGAGGGCCGCAGTGTGCTCCTCCGTGCGGAGCGAGCGTTCTGTGTTTCCATTGACTGTTATAACCCCATGAGGTTCTGGCATTTTGAGCTTGAGGTATGCATAATGCGGTACCGCATTGAATCTGGCAAATGCGGTTCGTCCGAGCAGTGCGTGATAGCCACTATGGAACGGGACGATGTCGAAGATTAACTCCTCGCTTAGGAAGTTGTCCGGAGATCCGAAGACCACTTCCAGTGTGATTGAACCCGTGCAGCGGGCCTTTACACCTGGGATGACACCTTTAAAGGTGGTTTTAGTGGGTTTGATCCTCGAGAGGTCTATACCCATTTTGCGCACTGTATCCTAGTAAAGCAGGTTCAGGCTGCTGCCGCCGTCCATGAGGACTTGAGTGAGGTGAAATCCGTCAATGATGGGATCAAGGACCAATGCGGCAAAACCGCCATGACGGATACTAGTAGGATGGTCCCTACGATCGAAAGTGATCGGACAGGAAGACCATGGGTTGAACTTTAGGGCGACTGGCTCCATCGCATAGACGTCCCTTAGAGCACGCTTCCGTTCCCTCTTGGCAATATGGGTGGCGTATATCATGTTCACCGTTTTCACTTGGGGAGGAAATTTCTTCTGTCCTCCTGTGTTCGGCGGCCGGGACTCCTCCTCATCGTCGCTGTGCAGCCCCTTTTCCTTGTTTTCGGTATTCACTTTGCCGGCCTGCTTGAACACCCAGCATTCTCTGTTGGTGTGATTGGCTGGCTTATCGAGGGTGCTGCGAATTTGACACGAGCGATCGAGTATGCGGTCCAGACTAGACGGGCCCGGGTTGCTTCTTTTGAACGGCTTCTTCCGCTGACCGAATTTAGAGCCATTGAATCTGGCGTTGACTGCCGTGTCATTGGTGTTGTCACCGTTGTTGCGGCGCTTGTGTCTGTTACGACGTGGTCTGGCGTTATTATCTTTGGCATCTGAATTGCCATGACTTCTTGATGTGTTGTTGCTGCGAGCCAGCCAGCTATCCTCGCCCGCGCAAAAGCAGGACATGAGTGTCGTTAGGGCTGCCATAGACTTTATCGGATTTCAGGTTCCGGCAGACCCTTGAGTTTCGAACACTGGGGTGCGTGCGGAGATCTTTCCCCCTACCAGCTCACGCGTTGATGGTTTGCAAAGGATCTAAACTACGAACGATGAACAACACAAGGGACGCAAGGTTTTATACTAGTTCGGGCCACCGTTGTGGTGTAATACCCTACTCTAGTTTGTGGTGTGGTGGATTGCTTCAGGGGCTGATGATAAACAATACAAAGGGAGAACAGCCTCGCGAGGGGTGTTCTTGAGCTGGTGCGATGAACTTCTTGGGTGAGTTCAGTCGCCTCTCTCTCTCTATGCGTGATCTCGATTGATCGATGGTGGCTAGTCCTATTTATAGAGGGAGGCCCTGGGCCTCTTCCTAAATAATGAGCGGGAAGGGCGCCAACAATTGGCCATTTTGAAGGGGAACATCTAGTACTCTTATCCTGACTAAAGTTGGTCTTCGGCTGCCAAAAGCTCTAGCAGTGACGCCGTCCTGGGCTCCACGATGACCTCCTTCCTGCTACTCTGTTGGTCTTGGTCTTGTTGCACCGAAGCGGTAACCTTTGCCTGATGCCTCGGCCTGTGCTTGCCCCCTTTGCACCAAAGGGGAAACAAGGACACTGCACGGGCTGGCGCCCGCCTGGTCTCGATCGTCATGGATTGCGTCACGGGGCACCCTCGTGAGGTACCCCGCCTTGATCTCTCCGCCTCCTCGCGAGCCTGCCTGACGAGGCTGCTCCTGAGGAAGGTTCCTGTCGCCCGCCCCGCGAGGCTTGGCCCCTCGCGAGGGGCTTGAGCTTGAGCTGATGAAGCTAGGCCGCGCTGGGCGCCCACTTGAGCCACGCCGCAGGCCGCAGGCAGGCAAGTCTGGGGACCCCCGTTCCCAGAATGCAGACAGTAGCCCCCGGGCCCAAGGCGCGCCCGGACTTGGCTTAGCAGAGAAGCGAAGGGGCAAGTGCGAAGCGCTGCGGGCCCCAACAGCCTGCCGCCTTGGGCGCCGGATGGAGATTGAGTGGTCGTGGGCGTCTCCGCTCCCCACGACGCCTCGGCAACCGCACGACTTGACTAGTCCCTGCATGCAGAAATGGGTCATGATTACCTGTGATCGTGGAGCCCGATGGTTGGCCTCCTCCGGCTATAAGTACGGAATGGCGCAAGACCTTCCAGTCCATCCCCTCTTGCTACTCCTTTCTTTCCATGGCTCCGTCGAAGAGGTTCTCGGCCGCGGAGAAGGGGAAGGCTCGCCAGGTTGGGCCTGACTCTTCCCCGGCCAAGCGCGGTCGAGGCCGCCCTCGCAAGCATCCTGTGGCTCCCGTAGCGGCTTCCCGTGGTCGTGGAGGCGATCCCCTGCGCGGCAATGGGCGCCAAGTTGTCGATGGGGGGCGTGTCGCGACTGCGCGGCCCCCCAGGCCGCGCTTCCACTCGGCGGAGGTGCTGCCGGAGTTTGTCGTTTGGTCGGTGGAGCCGACCAGCACCTGGCTCCAGCTTCCCCGCATCCTTCTGGGTGAACTTCCGGCCGGCGCTCCGCGCGGCCTCTGGCTTCAGGCGGACGGTTGCTGCAGCAAGGCCTCCTGGGCTTTGCTGGAGGTCACCGCCGCCGAGGAGGTGGCCCTGACCCGCGGCTGGCAAATGTTTGCCCGCGCGCGTGGCCTGAGCCGGCGGTGCACCCCGCACTTCAAGTTCGATGGCGACGCCACCCTCTATGTGAGGGTGTTCCGAGAATACGGTCGCCATGCCGGGTGCTACCCCGAAGACGATGACCGTAGCCGCGTACCCAGCCCCGACGATGATCGGGATGAAGATGACAGCGGGCGCGTGGTCGACGGCGCTCGGGGCTCGTCGAGCTTCCGCGGTTCCCCTTCGGACAGCAGCTCCTCCAGCGGTGGCCGCGACCAGCCCCCATGCCGTCGCGCCCGCCGCCGCGCCCCGGTGAAGCGTGAGGAGGAGTCTGGCTGACCTCCGGAGGTAGTGCGGGCCTTCGCCGCGAGTTGGTGCCGAGCAAGTCGTGCCTATTTTGTTTTTCTTCCTCCCCTGCGCAAAGAGAAAGTAGTGTAGGGCCCCGTGGGGGCGTGCTGAACTGTTGCTGTTAATTACCATGTCGTTTCCGCTATTTCTGTGCTGTACTTTTATGCTGCATGCCCGTGTGCAGGAATTACTTAGCTCGGGGGGCCTGTCATGGTCTTTGCTTCCCGAGGCCGAGGCCTCGTCGAATGCTTCATGTCCTGCAGGGATTAGTCAGGAGGGGTGAGGGAGTCCTGGATTAGGGGGTGTACGGATGGCTGGACTATGACCTTTGGCCGGACTCCTGGACTATGAAGATACAAGATTGAAGACTTCGTCCCGTGTCCGGATGGGACTTTCCTTGGCGTGGAAGGCAAGCTTGGCGTCTGGATATGTAGATCTCCTTCCATTGTAACCGACTCATGTAACCCTAACCCTCTCCGGTGTCTATATAAACCGGAGGGTTTTAGTCCGTGGGACGAACAACAATCATACAATAGGCTAGCTTCTAGGGTTTAGCCTCTCACGATCTCGTGGTAGATCTACTCTTGTACTACCCATATCATCAATATTAATCAAGCAGGAGTAGGGTTTTACCTCCATCAAGAGGGCCCGAACACAGGTAAAAACATCGTGTCCCTTGTCTCCTGTTACCATCCGCCTAGACGCACAGTTCGGGACCCCCTACCCGAGATCCGCCGGTTTTGACACCGACATTGGTGCTTTCATTGAGAGTTCCTCTGTGCCGTCACCTTTAGGCCCAATGGCTTCTCCGATCATCAACAATGATGCGGTCCAGGGTGAGACTTTTGTCCCCGGACAGATCTTCGTATTCGGCGGCTTTGCACTGCGGGCCAATTCATTTGGCCATATGGAGCAGATCGAAAGCTACGGCCCTGGCCGTCAGGTCAGGTTTGGAAGTTTGAACTACACGGCCGACGTCCGCGGAGACTTGATCTTCGACGGGTTCGGGCCACAGCCAAGCGTGCTGCACTGTCTCGATGGGCATGATCTAGCTCTATCGCCGAACAGTGCCCTGGAGGCCGCACCAGTGTCCCCTCCGACCCTTAGCTCGGAGCCGACTGCGCCAATCGAGGACGGGTGGCTGGACACCGCCTCGGGGGCTGGAATCTCTACGGTGATCGAGCCGAAGACCATACATGTCCTTTGCGAAGCTCGTGGCTCCAAGGTGCCGGACTCCTCTCCGGACTCCAAACCTTCCGCGCCCCTGCCAATCGAAACCGATTGGGCGCCGATCATGGAGTTCACCGCCGCGGACATCTTTTAGCACTCGCCCTTCGGCGACAATCTGAATTCACTAAAGTCTCTCGCTTTATCAAGAGAGCCCTGGCCGGACTATGGTCAGCAAGGTTGGGATGCAGACGACGAAGAAATTCAAAGCCCACCCACCACCCACTTTGTAGCCACTATCGATGATTTAACCGACATGCTCAACTTCGACTCCGAAGACATCGACGGTATGGACGATGATGTAGGAGACGAACAGGAACCAGCGCCTATAGGCCACTGGGGAACCACCCCATCTCACGATGTATACATGGTGGATACACCTAAAGGAAATGGCGACGAGGAACAAAGGGACGCAACGAGGGATCGTTCCCTCGAAAAGCAATCAAAGAGGCAGCGTAAGCGCCGCTCCAAACCCCACCTCGACAAAGAAAGAAGCCATACAGACCCAGCCATAGAGCAAGGCGAACCAGCGGACAACGAACATGCCATCGAGCAACCGTCCGAACAGGGCAACTTGGATAAACAACCCGTCCCCGGCGAAGACAACAGTCCGGACGACCTCACGCCGGACAAGTTGCTGGAGCAGAAGAACCTCCAAAAAAGGCTCGTCGCCACTACCCGTGGCCTGAAAAAGCAGAAGCGGAAGCTCAAAATAGCGGAAGATGCACTCAGAATTAGATGGAGCAAAGTACTCAACACCGTAGACAAACACGGCGACAGTCGCCACACAAAGAGCTATCCGAAGTGAAAATTACTGCCGGAATTTGAAGATGAGGCCTTAGAGCCTCCGCAACCAAAAAATAAGGAAGCCACCCGGTCGGACAAACGACCCCATGGCCAACACAGTGCGGCAAAGGACGCCGCACACAAGCCGGCACGCGATCCGCACAAGGATTCGCATCAAAAAGATGGCCCAGCCAGATCTATCTATGGGCCATGAAAGCAAGCTCTAGTAAGCAATGCAACACATCAAATATCCGAAAATCATGATGCGCCCAGATATAGGCGCGCACAACCCCTATGTTTCACCGATGAGGTGCTTTGGATCATGAATTTCAGCGGGATTCAAGCCCGTAAACATAGAGGCATACGACGGAACAACAGGACCACTCGAGTGCGGATCGAGGATTACATCCTCCACATACACATGGCTAGAGGAGATAATCTCCACGCCATAAAATACTTACCCCTCAAACTCAAAGGGCTAGCCCGGCATTGGCTTAAAAGCCTTCCCGAAAAAACCATTGGAAGTTGGGAAGAGCTCGAGGATGCTTTTCGGGCAAATTTTCAGGGGACCTATGTCCGACCTCCGGATGCAGATGATTTAAGTCATATAACTCAACAACCCGGAGAGTCAGCCCGTAAACTCTGGAACAGATTTCTTACTAAAAAGAACCAGATAGTCGACTGTCCGGACGCCGAAGCTTTAGCAGCTTTCAAACACAGCGTCCGAGACGAATGGCTTGCCAGACACCTCGGCCAAGAAAAGCCAAGAACAATGGTCGCATTAACAAGCCTCATGACCCACTTTTGCGTAGGAGAGGATAGCTGGTTGGCAAGATGCGCATCAGCGACCCAAGTACATCCGAAGTTAGGGATGGAAACGGGAAACCGCGACGCACCAAGGACCAGCGCCGGATCAAGGGAAACAGCCCGAAGAGCATGGCAGTCAACACCGGATTCAAAAGCTCTCGGCAGAATCAGAAAAAGCTGCCCCTCAAGGATAATAGAGACGAGCTATCTAACCTAATCAAAATCTTGGACAAGATATGTCAAATCCACAGTACTCCCAGGAAGCCTACAAACCATACCCACAGAGATTGTTGGGTCTTTAAGCAGTCCGGCAAACTCAACGCCGAACACAAGGGGCTCGACACACCAAGCGAGGACGATGACAAACCCGAAAAGCAGAGCACCAGAAAACAAAAGAACTTCCCACAAGAAGTCAAAATAGTAAATTCACTCCACGTGACGAAAGGGGAGAACAGAGTGGCGCCCATAGAGATATGCGCCATACGGCCTATCCCAGAGGAGTCCCGCCACTGGTTGTTAAAACCAATCACCTTTGACCATCAGGATTACTCTAGAAGTATCCGGAACGCAGGCTGGACTGCCTTGGTATTAGATCCGATAATTGACGGACTCCACTTTACACAAGTCCTAATGGACGGCGGCAGTGATTTAAACCTGCTATATCAGGACACAATCCGCAAAATGGGGATAGACCCAACAAAAATTCTCCATAGCAACACTTCCTTTCAAGGAGTAACGCCAGGCCCGGATGCCCATTGTACGGGCTCTCTCCTGCTAGAAGTTATGTTCGGCTCACCCGACAACTTCTGTCGTGAAAAGCTAACCTTCCACATCGCCCCATTTACAAGTAGCTATCAAGCACTAATGGGACGCAAAGCTTTCGCCCGCTTTAACGCAATACCGCATTATGCATCCCTTATACTTAAAATGCCAAGTCCACGAGGCATCATCTCATTAAAGGGACATATCGAGTGTTCCTCGAGCACAGAGGATTGTGTGGCTGCCTTGACAGCCACACATTAAACCGGCTTCACTAATCAAAGCACCTAAACAGGTCGTTCAGACCCCGGACATGGTTAGACGAGTCCGGCGTAAACATACAAGGACTTACTAGCTGCATACCCCCATTCAAGGGGCTCCGCGCATGTACAACAAGAGACAATAAAGCTCAATTTTATTCATTTTTTAAAACGTACTTTGTTTATTTAATATAACATACATTTTCGCACGATCTTTTTCAACTAAGTTCCTCTCTTTTACAGATGACCATCGTGCTACACCCGTCCAGGATACGGCACAACGGAGACACAGGCGCAGACGTGCAGCAGGGACCCGTTCCAAGGATTCTTTTCAGATTAAGACCCTGCGTAAACCTTTTTTACTGTCTCTTGTTGATACACATCCCCCGGTTTCTTGCTATAACCGAGGTGGAGGCTGGCGTCTTGGCATTGGCCACGTCAGGACTTTGCACGTACCTGGACACCAGGGGCATATTACTAAGGGCGTTGTTCAGCCCGTTTTCATAAAGACCGAATACCTTAGGGAGTGTTCGGCGTCACGAGTTTATCCTTATATGCATCAGCTCCGAATCATGTATTTGGTCAAATGTTGGGTTTGCCCGGCTCCTTTGTTTTGTTGCCTTACGTTCCGCTCTATCGGCTAAGGCGGCACCAGGAGAACTACTGCGATTGTGCCCCGATTCGATTGATGAGCACCTCGAGAGAAAGCCGAAAACTGACTGTCATGATGTAGCGTGAGACTGGTCAACCACTCGACGACCCACCAGAATCTTTAGGATTCCTCCGCATTAACGAAGGGCGTTTCCTGTCAGCACACACGCCGCCCAATTGGGCGGCGCGGTGCCCCTAGGGGCTATATAGTAGCCCCAGTGTCAAACTCCTATGGCTAAGTGAAAGTGATAAAGCATTATAGACCGGTTGCCTAGTTCGCTATCCTATCACCTCCTTTATAGGACCAAGACATTGGATCAAGTGTGAAAATGCCTTTGCGAACACCCCGCATTATATGCGTGAAATGAAGCCGAAGACTGCCATCTTTCAGGTTATATACACATATACATTAAACGGCCGCACATGAGGTATTTTAATTCTTGCAAGCACAAGCATAAAAAGCTTTTATATTCCATCGAAACATTGTTTTACAATTATACATGTTATTCGAACATGACGTCCTTCGAGCACTGCGTCTCTATTAAATGAGCGCCCTGCAGAACTTCCTGAAAATAGTGCTCGGTAGGTACTCGGCTCCCGTCCGAATCTTGGGATGCAACATCGGTGGCCTTCATCTCCGCCCAGTATGTCTTGACACGGGAAAGAGCCATCCGCGCACCCTCTATGCATGCTGACCTCTTCATCGCATTGATATGCGGCACCGCACCAAGGAACTGCTGCACCAAACCAAAATAACTCTTCGGCTCGGGCCTTTCCGGCCACAAATGACTCACGACATACTTCATGGCGTGTCCGGATAACCTATTCAGCTCCGCCCATTCGGCCAAACGCTCAGATAATGGAAGTGGGCGCTCTGGATTATGGAACTGCGACCAAAAAAGCTTTTCCACTTCGTGATCGTCTTGATCTCGGAAGTGTTCGGTCGCGTCCGCGGCACTTGCCGCCAAGTCTAGATAAGTATCCGCCGCACTCCACAGCTGGTCCAACTGAGCATACTGAGGATCCCAGAACTTCATCCGCAGCATAAAGGGCTTTCCAGCCGCGATATCTCCGGCTTGACGTAGCTCCTGCTTCATGGCTCTCATTGCAGAGCGAGCATCCTTGGCCTCGGTAGTGGCCTTTTCCAGGTCCTTTTGTTCCACCTGATCTTCTTTTTCAAGAAGCTTGCAGCGGTCGGCAGCATCCTTCAACTTCACAGCCATCTCGGCCATTTCCTTTCTGCTTCGGCAGTGAGCAGCCTGTTCGGCCTTCAGCTCTTCGGCCGCCTTTAAAGCAGCCACATCACTTTTTCTGGCCTGCTCCTTGGCTCGAGCAAGTTCCGCCCGAAGGTTCTCCATGGCAGCGGCACCATCTGTATCAAGCATACATGTTGTAAGGCACGGGCATCAAGCCCCCTTACCAGGTGTCCGCGGAGAAATTGCATACCTTGTGACTCGTCAAGCCGCTTGTTGACAAGCGCAATGTCGGCATCTGCCACGTCAAGTTGCCGCTTTAGCTCAGCAAATTCATCAGTCCGGCTAGCCACCGGACACTTCGCCACCTACATAGGAAGAGCGACATGTTATACCGGGGATTATGATCCTCGGCTACCGTCATTTTTGACAACGCACGTAGTCTCGAGGGCTACTATCTATACAGGGCGCATCTTTTATATGCGGCCTTTGTCCAAAAGGTACATCATTTCGCTGTACCTCAAAACATCGATAAACTCCTGACGGCCTCGTGCAACCCGCTTTCCGCGGATGAAATCCTTTCAATCACCGTGCCCATCAATGCACGGTGTTCTTCTGAGATAGACGCTCGCCCGAGCAGATCCTTCAGCTCCTCCGACCGTGCACCGGATGGTGCCGGACTCGTCCGATGGCCTTTTTCGAAGGCCGGACACGGAGGGCTTTGGGGAGCCATACGGCTGCTTTCCGGCCCTGCCGGATTCGGAGAAACCCTCCGTGACGACACCTCAGGGTCGCCCGCCTCGCAAGGCGGTACGGCCGGGGGAGGCGTTCCACTCTCCATCATCTCCGGTCGAAGATCCCCTGAAGATGAGCTCACGAGAAGGGCTGAGATCCGAACTACAAGGTAAAAATTCAGTTATCTTTCTCAGGAATAGAATAGGGATGTCTCTTATTTTAAAACTCCCCTCTCTACTTACGGCTCGCTAGAGGGCTGATCCCCTTGAGGGCACACAGGTGCCGAGGCACCTCCCGGCGCAGGACCCTCTGACGAAGATCTCTTCCCCCGCTTTGAGACCATGGTCTCCGGGTCTTCAGAGGCGGTCCTCTTCTTTCCCTAGATGGAGGGATTCTCGATCCCTCCTGTCCGGATAGCCTTCTTGAGGAGACGGTAGCTTCCTTGTTCCCCCTTCGCCTTCTTCCAAAGGCGCAACCTCCAGCATCCTGGTTAACACGGGATCCGGCGTGGTCTCGGGGAGGGGGGCCGGACACCTGATCAGCTTTGCTTTCGCTATACACTCCTGTTTAAAGGGACAACTCTTTTAAGGGCAATTTTATGATGAATATACGGATGGCATGTCAGGGTACAGGGCTACTTACTTGAGTATTCAGGCGATTGCAGCTTAGACATGCGTCCTCGGTCAAGTCCGGACACATTGCTTGTGATCCGAAGAACAATTTATACATCTCCTTGGGTGTCACGCCCGTAAAGTGTTGGAGAGCTCGTGGTCCCTCCGGATTAAACTCCCACAGGCGGAGGGGCGGTGTTTGCAGGGCAAAGTGCGGCGAATCAACATGACCTGCGCCACTACGGCCACGTTGATGTCTCTTTCCAGGAGATCTTGAATGCGGCCCTGCAACAAGGGCACGTCCTTGGACGGCCCCCAGTCAAGCCCTTTATTGACCCATGACGCTTGGTAGTGGGGAGGACCCGAGTGAAAGGCAGGAGGCGCCACCCGCTTGGTCCCCCTGGGAGCTGTGATATAAAACCACTCTCGTTGCCATATGCTGAACTCCTCTTGAAAAGAGCCCTCGGGCCATGGAGCGTCAGCATTCTTGCTTATAACAGCCCCTCCGCACTCCACTTGCTGCCCCTTGATCATCTTCGGCTCTACTTTGAAGGTCTTAAGCCACAACCCGAAGTGAGGGGTAATGCGGAGGAAGGCTTCGCACACGACAATGAACGATGAGATGTGGAGGATGGACTCCGGATCCAAGTCGTGAAATTCTAACCCATAATAAAACATGAGCCCCCTCACGAAGGGGTCCGTCGGGAAGCCTAACCCCTGAAGGAAGTGAGATGCGAACACCACGCTCTCACCAGGCTTGGGAGTGGGAATAACCTACCCTTGAGCAGGCAGCCTATGCGAAATTTCGCCGGTTAAATACCTGGCATCTCTCAGCTTTAGCACGTCTTCTTCCGTAACGGAGGAAGGCATTCACCGGCCTTGAAGGTCGGAGCCAGAAATCATCGAAGGTCCGAAGCGCCTGAATCTGGAGCTTTGGGTGTTGGAACTCGAGGCGAGGGGCGGATTTGATTGAGATTGAAAGAAAGGAGTAGAGCCTTGGTCTCCTTATAAAGAGGTTGAATACCAAGAGCCCTCCCCGTGGCCGTTTGGGACTCGCCTTCGATAGAGGAGACGTGCCAACGGGCACGATTGGGTTACCCACGCCCGTATTGATGAGAATCCCGGAATAAGGGGACACGATCTCTTCTTTGACAAAATGTGCCAAGGAAACCGCCCCGCTAAACGCGCTAAGGTGGGACAGTAAAAACGATTCAAATAAAGGCTTGGCCGTGGTGTGGTGTCACATTGCGGAATACGTTAGCAGATTGGGTTTGTGCAAATATTATTCTCTCTATGGTGGTATGTGGAAATTATTTTGCAGAGCCGGACACTATCCTTGTGTTCAAAATCTTCTATGAAGTATTCGGAGGAGGAACCCGCCTTGCAATGCCAAAGACAAATTGCGCTACCGGACTAAATGCGTCATTGGAGCCTGGTTCAGGGGCTCTTGAGGAGTCTGGATTAGGGGTGTCCGGATGGCGGACTATGACCTTTGGCGGACTCTGGACTATGAAGATACAAGATTGAAGACTTCGTCCGTGTCCGGATGGGACTTTCCTTGGCGTGGAAGGCAAGCTTGGCGTCTGGATATGTAGAGCTCCTTCCATTGTAACCGACTGTGTAACCCTAACCCTCTCCGGTGTCTATATAAACCAGAGGGTTTTAGTCCGTAGGGGCGAACAACAATCATACCATAGGCTAGCTTCTAGGGTTTAGCCTCTGATCTCGTGGTAGATCTACTCTTGTACTACCCATATCATCAATATTAATCAAGCAGGAGTAGGGTTTTACCTCCATCGAGAGGGCTCAAACCTGGGTAAAAACATCATGTCCCTTGTCTCCTGTTACCATCCGCCTAGACGCACAGTTCGGGACCCCCTACCCGAGATCCGCCGGTTTTGACACCGACAAGGGGTAACTTCCGGCCTCGGCTGTGGAGGCGACCGACCCAGGTCATGTGTTCGCGTCGCAATGCCCGTGGGGCACGGACTGGGATGGGTGCTCCCGTAGTGGACCAGGATAGGAAAGCTTCAACGACAAGGGCAGAAAACACTCGCGAGGGTGCTCGCGCTGCTCCCTCGCGAGACTTGCGCGAGAGAAAACGTGGCAAGCGAGAAAAAAAGACAAAGAGTCACAAGCCAAAGGCGGCAACAACTTCAATAAAACTTCAAATAGGAACGAACAAGTCAACTGCAGAAAGCAAATGAAAAAGCCGCGTCTAGCACCTAATCTAGTCTTCCACGTCTTCTCACCAGCGCGGAGCTAAGTGCTACCACTGGGCATGGGCGGGAGCCCCAGGGCCTGAGGCAGGCGCTCCTGAGACTCCGGGGTGTGTACAGCCCCAACTCATTATTACGTGAGAGTGTCACGGGCGGCGAGCTTCACAAGCATTGGCCTTCTTCATAGGCTCCGGGCCTTTCTCGGGAAAATGAGCTTCACAGGCGTTTTCTTTCTTCACAGGCTCCGGGCCTTTCTCGGGAAAATGAGCTTCACAGGCTCCGGGCCTTTCTCGGGAAAATGAGCTTCACAGGCGTTTGCCTTCTTCACAGGCTCCGGGCCTTTCTTCAAGGGTAGAACTTCCGGATATGCTGGATGTTCCACGCGTTTGGGATGGGCACCCCCTCCTGAGTACCCAAGCGTGCGGAGCCGGGCCTGGAAACATGAACAACCTTGAATGGGCCCTGCCACATGGGAGAAAGCTTATGCAACCCTTCCCTGGAGAGGACCCGTCTGAGCACGAGGTCCCCTACCTCAGGGGTCCTGGGCGGATGTTGCGGCAGTAGTACCGCCGCAACGCCTGTTGATACCTTGCCGCTTGCAGCGCGGCCTCTCGACGATGTTCCTCCCCCAGCACGAGATCCGTCCCCCGCATGGCGTCCTGCTGCGCCTCGTCGAACGCTAGGACCCGTGCGGAGCGGCCCCGACCTCGTGAGGGAGGACAGCTTCTTCTCCGTGACGAGGAAGAACGGGTCTCGCCAATGGCTTGGCAGCGCGTCGTGCGGATGGACCACATCACGCATCGGAGCTCGTCGTGCCCACCGCCGCAGCCTCCAGCTTCTTCTTGAAGGTCCTGGTTTTGAGGCCCTTAAGGACCTCCGCGTTGGCTCGCTCGGCCTGGCCATTGCTCTGGGGGTGCGCCACCGAAGCGTAGCATATCTGCGTTCCAAGGTTAGCACAATACGTTTTGAAGAGATTGCTGTTGAACTGCGAACCGTTGTCGGTGATGATGCGGTTAGGCACGCCAAACCGGCTCACGAGGCCCCTGATGAACTTGACCACGGAATCTGCCGGGATGGTGCGGATAGCTTCCACCTCAGCCCACTTGGTGAACTTGTCCACGGCGATGTAGAGGTAGCGATAGCCCCCTGGTGCCCGAGGGAACGGGCCTAGAATGTCCAGCCCCCAAACTGCGAATGGCCATGAGAGGGGTATAGTTTGCAGACCTCCCGTCGGCTGATGGATCTGCTTGGCATGAAATTGGCAGGCCTCGCAAGCTTTTGCCAGCTCAACCGCATCGCTGAGTGCTGTGGGCCAGTGGAACCCGCTGCAGAACGCCTTGCCAACGAGGGTTCGCGACGATGAGTGGTGCCCATAGTCTCCGCAGTGTATGTCTTCCAGCAATTCTTTCCCTTGCTCTCTGGGAATGCAGCGAAGGGACACGTCATTCGGCCGCCTCCGGTAAAGCTCTCCATCCACGATGCACGATGGCCGTGGCTTCCAGCGCCACACGCCTCCGCCTCCTCCTCCTTCTCCGGCAGGTCCCTCAGATCAAGTAGCTCTTGAGCTCAGCGATCCAAAGACCTCCCGAGGTTCCAACACCGGGATCGAGCGCCCGAGGCCGGGGCTCCCGAGGCAGCGGCCGGGGAGCTCCTCCCAGGTTGCGCCGTGCTTGATAGTGACAAGGCGGCCGAGGGCCTCAAGAGTCGCTCTTCAAAGACGCCAGGCTCTGAGGCGATCGCTGACGCCCTCTTGGCGATGTCATCCGCCTCTTGATTGGTGCCGCAGGCATGCCGCAGCTCCAGCCCCTTAATGCTTTCTCCATCCTGCGAACCTCCGCGAGGTAGGCTTCCATGTGCTCGTCCTTCGGCTCGTATATCCTGTTGGATAAGTTGACGAGGAGTTGTGAATCGCCCTTGATGATGAGGCGCTTTACCCCCAAAGTGACTGCGGCTCTTAGGCCGGCTATCAGGCCTTCATATTCTGCTATGTTATTGGAGACCTTTTCCCCGTGCTGGAAATAGAGTTGCACGGCGTAATAAAGCTTGTCCTGAGTAGGGGATACAAGCACTGCGCCGGCCCCCGCGCCATGTCGGGAGAATGCCCCGTCGAAGTACATGACCCAGCCGTCCGGTGACTCGCTCCCTGAGAAAGCGATCGGTCTTCGCTGCTTGAGGCCGGGCGCCTCCGTCCCATTCTCGCCATGAAATCTGCCAATGCGGCCCCCTTGATGACTTTGGTTGTGCTGAATTCTAGCTGAAACGCTTGCAGTTCGATGTTCCACTCGGCGACTCTTCCAGCTGAGTTGGGGCTCCTGAGCACCCTCTCCAGTGGGTAGGCTGAGACGACCTTGATGGAATGACCTTGAAAGTAGTGTCGCAGTTTGCGTGAGGCTACCAATAGCGCGAGGAGGAGTTTTTTGGGCATGGGGTACCGTGCCCTCGCATCGCGCAGCACTGTACTAACGAAGTATACCGGGTGCTCGACGAGAGTAGGGGTGCTGACAAGGCCCGTGCCCTCCGGAGGGTCTGACGCCCCCTGAGTCGACGGAGCCCCCAGCGCTTGGCTGCCTGGCGCGGCCTCTTCGGCCCTAGGGGCATCTTCCTGCTGAGGCTGGTTTCCGTCTGCCGAGGCCGTAACCTTCGCGAGGCCTTCTTGGTCTTGTGCCGCCGCGGCCGGGGCCGTGGCCGGGCGTGACGCAGCCTTGATCTCACGCACTTCGAACCGCCACTAGAGCTGCTGGGCGGAGTAGGGTGTGGCGGCGAGGTAGAGCACCAGGGGCTCGAGTGGGCGTGGCACGACCATCACAGGAGGGCTGGTAAGGTACCTCTTGAGCTCTTGGAATGCATTGTCGGCCTCTTCAGTCCATTCAAAGGGGCCCTTCTTCTTCATCGGCTTGAAGAATGGCAGTGCTTGTTCCCCTAGCTTGGAGATGAAACGTCCTAGCACGGTCATGCGCCCGGTGAGCTTCTGCATTTCTCTGAGGGTCTTTGGCGGGATAATGTCTTCGACTGCTTTGACCTTTTCGGGGTTGGCCTCGATGCCCCTATGGGACACGAGGAAACCCAGGAGCTTGCCCGAGGGGACTCCAAATACGCACTTCTCCAGGTTGAGCCGCAGATCCACTTTATCAAGGCTCGCGAAGGTTTCTTCCAAGTCCTGACGTGGTTTTCGCCTCCGAGACTTCACCACAATGTCATCGACGACGTCTCAGATTCCTCCCGAGCTGTTGGCCCGTAGCGATGTGCATCGGCCACCGAAAGGTCGCTACCAAGGCTGCACAACCCAAACGGCATGCGGTATAGCAGTACACTCCGCACGGGTCGAAAGCCGCTTTTTTCCACGTCTTCTACCGCCATCTTGATCTGGTGATAGCCTGAGAAGGCATCCAGGAAGCACAGCAGGTCACACTTAGCGGTGGAGTCGATGATCTGGTCAATGCGAGGAAGCGGAAATGGATCCTGTGGGCAGGCCTTGTTGAGGTTGGTGAAGTCGACACACATACGCTCCTTCCCCCCTTTCTTTGGCATGACAACTGGGTTGGCCAGCCAATCCGGGTAGCGGACCTCGCGAATAACCCCTGCCGCCTCTAGTTTGCGGGTCTCCTGGACGATAAACGCTTGTTTCTTGTGGACTGTCGTCTCGCCTTCTACTTCACGGGGCGCACGTTGGGGCGCACATTGAGGTGATGCTCAATCACGCCCCTCGGGACCCCGCCAACTGATCACGTCCCCATGCGAACACCTTCTTGTTTGCACGCAGGAACTTCACCAGGGCCTCCTCCTGCTCGGGTTCGAGGTTTGCACCTATGGTGAAGGTGGTGTCAGCGGACCCGTCCTCGCTGACTGGTACCTGCTTGGTTTCCGCCTTGTTTTGAGTGAACAGCTGCTTCTTCTTGGACGGCGCAGCCCCCTTGGGCTCGGGCGTCGGGCCACAGGGCTGGGCCGTGCCGCAGCCGCCTTCAAAACAAGCTCGAGCGCTTGCAGCGCATCTCCGGTGTTTCCTGACACGGTAAGGACGCCGCTGCTCTTGGGCATCTTCATGAGGTTGTACGCTGGGTGAGTTGCTGCCATGAACCGGGCCAAGGCCGGGTAGCCGAGGATGGCATTGTAGGGGAGGCCGATGGGGGCGATGTCGAAGTCGGTCAGCTCCGTGCGGTAGTTGTCGCGGGTGCCGAAGGTCACCGGGAGGCGGTGGAACCGGCTCCGACTCCCGAAAAAGGCCTGCTGGGCTGGAGCCGCTCCGACGGCACATGGAGGATGCTGAAGGCCTCCACAGAGAGCACGTTGAGGCCGGCTCCGCCGTCGATGAGGGTCCTGGTGACTGCCGCCGCAGATGGTGGGGGTGCACAGCATTGGAAGCGCACCCGACCCGGCGGGGTTGGAGGGGTGATCGTCCGAGTTGAAGAGCAGGTCGGCCTCGGGCGCCACCCAGCCCGGCGGGGCTCCCTGGCGCTTGGAGGCGGCGGCGATCTGGCGGGTGAATGGCTTGATGTGGTGGCTGAAGGTGGTGCCAGTGAGTCACCCAGGAGAGCTGTGACGACCGGGAGCGCCGGCCCGGCGCGATGGGCGGGGTAGAGACCGCGCAGCTCCCCCCAACAGGCCTGCTGCTCGTTCCCCGCCGGTCCGGTGGTGGCGTTAGCAGCAGGCGACGGGGAACGACGGAGGCGTCTGCCGACGGGAGCTGTCTGGGAGACTCGAGCGGCGCGAGCAGCCCGGCGCTCGGCGCGAGCTCGGCGAGCGTCAGGCATGGGCACGACGGAAGATCACATGCGACCAGGGGGAGAAAGATTCCGGCGCACCCCTACCTGGCGCGCTAAACGTAGGATTTCGGGTTCCGGCAGACCCTTGAGGTTCGAACACTGGGGTGCGCACAGAGATCTTTCCCCCTACCAGCTCACACGTTGATGGTTTGCAAAGGATCTAAACTACGAACGATGAACAACACAAGGGACGCAAGGTTTTATACTAGTTCGGGCCACCGTTGTGGTGTAATACCCTACTCTAGTTTGTGGTGTGGTGGATTGCCTCAGGGGCTGATGATGAACAATACAAAGGGAGAATAGCCTCGCGAGGGGTGTTCTTGAGCTGGTGCGATGAACTGCTTGGGTGAGTTCAGTCGCCTCTCTCTCTCTCTCTATGTGTGATCTCGATTGATCGAACGATCCCTTGTCCGTGTGGTGGCTAGTCCTATTTATAGAGGGAGGCCCTGGGCCTCTTCCCAAATAATGAGCGGGAAGGGCGCCAACAATTGGCCATTTTGAAGGGGAACATCTAGTACACTTATCCTGACTAAAGTTGGTCTTCGGCTGCCAAAAGCTCTGGCGGTGACGCCGTCCTGGGCTCCACGATGACCTCCTTCCTGCCGCTCTGTTGGTCTTAGTCTTGTTGCACCGAAGTGGTAACCTTTGCATGATGCCTCGGCCTGTGCTTGCCCCCTTTGCACCAAAGGGGAAACAAGGACACTGCGCGGGCTGGCGCCCGCCTAGTCTCGATCGTCATGGCTTGCGTCACGGGGCACCCTCGTGAGGTACCCCGCCTTGATCTCTCCGCCTCCTCGCGAGCCTGCCTGACGAGGCTGCTCCTGAGGAAGGTTCCTGTCGCCCGCCCCGCGAGGCTTGGCCCCTCACGAGGGTCTTGAGCTTGAGCTGATGAAGCTAGGCCGCGCTGGGCCCCCACTTGAGCCACGCTGCAGGCCGCGGGCAGGCAAGTCTGGGGACCCCCGTTCCCAGAACGCCGACAGACTTTGGCTTCTCCTGGCCGAGGTGTCGGGCGAGCCACTCGTCACGGATGTTATGCTTAAATGCCGCTAAGGCCTCTACATCCGGAGAATCGACAATTTGTTTTTTCTTAGTTAGGAACCTGGTCCAGAATTTCCTGGCCGAGTCCCCCTGGCTGCTGAATTATATGGCTCAAATCATCAGCATCCGGTGGTCGCACATAAGTGCCCTGGAAGTTGTCAAGGAATGCATCTTCCAAATCCTCCCAACTGCCGATGGAGTCTGCTGGCAAGCTATTTAGCCAATGCCGAGCTGGTCCTTTGAGTTTTAGTGGGAGGTATTTGATGGCATGTAGATCATCACCGCGAGCCATGTGGATGTGGAGGAGGAAATCCATGATCCATACCGCAGGATCTGTTGTACCATCATATGAATCAATGTTTATGGGTTTAAAACCATCTGGGAATTCGTGATCCATTACTTCATCAGTGAAGCATAGGGGGTGTCTTGGCGCCTGCGTGCGGGCTATATCACGACGCAGTTCATACGAGTCTTGTCCGCTGTATTCGCCCGGCGGATTTGCTTTAGTGTATCCGCGTGACGGTCATCGTCCGCTGCTAGCGCGCCCGTGATCCGTAGATCGATCTTGCATGTTTTGCTTTGTTTTCCAATATGTCTCGCAGGTCCCGCGTGTTGCCCCGGGCCTTGGTTTTTTTGTTTGAATGGCGGCGGGGTGCGGGCTGGACTTCAAGCTAATATGCCTCTCTCTCTCGGCGACGATGTGGCCGATCAGCCGCATCATACTGTCACGCCCAAGATGCGGCCCTATCCTAAAGGAACTCGAAGGTCCCACCAAGGATAGAAGCGCATCTTGAAGACGCTTTTGCAAGGTGGATATCATTACATCAACATTACATAGTAGTGGGGATACAACCAAGACATACAATGTCACTTGAATACAACAATACATCATACATAAGAGCAACATCCGACTACGGATGAAACATAAACAGAAACTCAAACAATATCCACCCTGCTAGCCTGTGCTGCCGACAGAATCTATCCCCGATCGAAGAAGAAGCGGAAGAAGAACTCCAAAACAAGTAACATCGCCTCGCGTCAAGATCATCGCATAACCTGTACCGCAATCGTTGTTGTAGTAATCTGTGAGCCACGAGGACTCAGCAATCCCATTACCATGGGTATCAAGACTAGGAAAGCTTAATGGGAAAGGAAGGGGTAAAGTGGTGAGGTTGCAACAGCGACTAAGGATGATATGGTGGCTAACATACGCAAGTGAGAGCGAGAAGAGAAGCAAACGGAACGGTCGTGAACTAGTAATGATCAAGAAGTGATCCTGAACTCCTACTTACGTCAACCATAACCCAGAAACCGTGTTCTCCTCTCGATCAACCCCGAAAAGAGACACTCACGGCTACGCACACGGTTGGTGTATTTTAGAAGAGTTTACTCCAAGTTTACTACTACCGGATATTAACAAATTCCCATCTGCCACATAACCGCGGGCACGGCTCTCGAAAGTTTATACCCTGCAGGGGTGTCCCAACTTAGCCCATGATAAGCTCTCGCGATCAACGAAGGATATTCCTTCTCCCGGGAAGACCCGATCAGTCTAGGAATCACGTTTACAAGACATTTCGGCAATGGTAAAACAAGACCAGCAAAGCCGCCCGATGTGTCGGCAATCCCGATAGGAGTCGCACGTATCTCGTTCTCAGGACACACCGGATAAGCGAAGCGTACAGGTACCGACGTAACCCAAGTTGCCAAGGGATGGTCCCGCACGGTGCTCTAGTTTGGACCAACACTTAGACAAGCATTGGCCCGGGGGGGCTAAAATAAAGATGACCCTCGAGAGAGCGACTCCCAAAGGAAAAGTAGGTGGTGGTGAGGAAAATGGTAAAACCAAGTTTGGGCCTTGCTGGAGGAGTTTTATTCAGAGCGAACTGTCAAGGGGGTCCCATAAATCACCCAACCGCGTTAGGGACGCAAAATCCGGGAACATAATACCGATATGACGGAAACTAGGGCGGCAAGAGTGGAACAAAACACTGTGCATAAGGCCGAGCCTTCCACCCTTTACCAAGTATATAGATGCATTAATTAAATAAGAGATATTGTGATATCCCAACATAAACATAATCCAACATGGAGCAATTTTCATCCTCACCTGCAACTAGCAATGCTATAAGAGGGGCTGAGCAAAAGCGGTAACATAGCCAAACAACGGTTTGCTTGGAAGGGTGAAAAGGTTAGAGGCTGACATGGCAATTTGGGAGGCTTGACAAGCAAGTGGTAGGTAGCGCAGCATAGCGGTAAAATGAAGCAACTAGCATAGCAATGATAGTAATGAGATCCAAGGTGACGGTTATCTTGCCTGAAATCCCGCTAGGAAGAAGAACGAGTCCATGAAGAAGACAAACGGACGTAGTCGAATGAATCCTCACAATCGCAAAATTACCGGAACTAAGAAGCAACACCGGAAAGAAACAAACAACATGGTAAACAACCATCACATAAACATGGCAAGATGCACAAACAAGTATGATGCATGTCCGGTTTAATGAGGCATGGCATGGCAAAGTGCAACAAACAATACTACAAATTAAGTGGAGCTCAATATGCAACGAGTTGCATATTGACGAAACACCACATGACATTATTTAGTTTGATCTCGTTTAAGCTACCAAACAATGTTAAATGTTGTTAAACATGGCAAGAGGTGAAGCATAATAAAACTACCTATCTAGGCAATATTAAATGAGGCCGGAACAACAAACAACAATTCCGGAAAATCCCCATATGCATATTTAGAATTTGGTACTGTTCTGCTCTAGTTCATATTTAATTGTTGTTAAACAGGAAAATAAAGTCCACCATGTTAAACTAGGCATTTTTCCACCCCATTTACATATAAAGTTTATATAAAACCGAGCTACGGTTATTTAGTTATGAAATAAATCATTTTAACATGGCATTTGAGCAAATTTAAACAAACAGCATTTTAAACATTTTAAACAAGGATGAAAGTGGCATATTATGAAACTAGAAAAAATTCTAAGCATTTTACATGTTAAAATCATTTTAATCCGATGCACCGTTTGTGAGTTATTACATGCATGAACATGGAGGGGTTTTCTGCAAATCTGTAATACTCTGGATAATTGGACAAATTCGCAGAACGAGAAAAAAAACATAACATGGCCGAATCTGGCTGGGCCAACAGAGAGGAGGGGCTGGGGGCTCGGGATCGAGCTCTCCTCGGTTTGGAGCGCGGAGGGAGCGGGAGACGCTCGGCTGCGGGCTCGGGAAGCTCGGGGGCGAGGGCAGCCGGATCCGTTCGGGAACGGGAAGGGGCGGCGACGGAGGAGCTCTGCTCCGGCGAGTTGGTTCTGGCCACGACGAATGGCGGGGACGAGGCGAGGTGGAGGAGCATGGGGATTTGGCCAGGTGGGATCTGGATCGATCCCGAGGAAGGAGGAGACTTGTACGAGCGCTCCGGTTGGGCTGGATCGATGGATTGGACAGCGCTGAAAACGAGGGAGATGGTCGGGTCGCGGCGCAAATCGAGGGAGGTGGTCTGAGGGCGAGAGAGGAACTGGATCGAGTGCGGGCTCTGGTTGGAGGATTTTTGGATCGGGAGCGATCCCAAGGAAGAGAGTAGCGGCGGCCGACTCGGGAGGGGAAGGATTTGATCGACGGGACAGCACCTAGGGTTTGACTATATATATACGAAAGGGGGATGATTTGGATCCTCCGATCGCGATCGGGTGGTCCGGAATAAATGGGTTAGGGAGTCCAAAAGAGAAAACGGAGATGTTTTATAGACGTTTGGGGATGATCTGGATCCATCGGTAACGACAGACCGGTTCGGGTTCGGGTAAGTTTTCGGACGCGCACGAGGGGGTTGCGAGCTGGCAAAAGAGGTTAGGTGGTCACGGTCAAGAGGGAAGCGAAAACCCGATTGGTCTCGAAACAGTCAACGAAAGCAAGGGGGACGCGGCAACTACGAACGGGTGCAAGCTTTATGAAAACATGCAGATGCAATGCGAATGATGCTATGAGATGAGATGCATGGCATGACCAAAATGCAAAACAAAAGACAAAAACCCAACCACGAAGGAAAAAAATATCGCATCTTTGGAAAAGGCAAGAGTTGGAGTTACGAATATGGAAAGTTGTATCCGGGGCGTTACAACACTCCACCACTACGAGAGGATCTCGTCCCGAGATCTAGGATGGCACCGGAGGGAAAAGAAAGAGGAAGATAAGAGGTAAAACTAAGTTGCTTCTTCGACAAACGAGTGAAACCATGAACCTTGAGATGTTGAGCAAAATGAAAGAAAGAAAACAACGAAGATGAGCAAAATTGAAAACACTCCGTTAGAAAAGAGGAACAAGGGATACGACGAGAACCAAGAGGTTAATTGATAAGATAGATATTGAAACCACTCCGGTTAAAATTAGATAAGGAATAATATTGATATAATTTGGGCAGCACTCCGACTGAAAGAAGAAGGAAAACTTGATAAGATGAAAAGAACTTGAAGAGATGACACAACACTCCGGTTAAATGGATAAGCATGAAAAGAACACGGTCCTCACAATTCGAGATGATGAGTGAAGAGAGCAACATCACCATGCCTCCGGAAGAAAGACTAGAAGATAGATCATTGAAATAAAAGAATGGAGAAGAACATGCCAACTTCTGCCACAAAGGAGCTTGGAAAGCACCCTTGCAAAGAAGAATTCAACGGAGTTGTTGCAAAATAAACAACAAAAAGCACAAGCTTGTTGTGGGCTTATGGCAAACATCTAAAAATGATGAGGTGACAACCGGCCACTAATGGAAACCATTGATTTGATAGAGAGCACGAAGAGGTGAAAAACTTCTTCACCGAGATGAGAAGGAGAAAATTGGATCATTGATAAGCACCACAGATAGCTACATTCCTTAGGGAAAGTTGTAGGTGAAATATAACCCAATATAACTCCAACAAAAAGATTGATTGGTTGAAAAGATCTCTTGAACGAAGAGAAAATGATGGATTTAAAATACCTCATTCTTGACAACATATGAATCATGAAACATGAAGGAAATTGTCAAGAGTGACATAACACCACCTCAAAAGATAAGGTAGGAAGAATTGCACTTCGGAATGCAAGATGAAGAATGCTTGAACTCCTCAAAATAAAACATGTGTTGAGCACCATGTTTATTTTGGAGTATAGCTTGGCGGATCATAACTTCGAGAGAAATCTTGAAGAACAATTGAAGAATGAAAAGAATCCTTGACGAACCACCCTGTAGAGCCTCCATGAAGAACTCCGGTAATAAAAGGATGATAAAAAGAAAGAGAAGTTGAAGACACAAGGTGAAGCCTTGCAATAATTTAGGTGGAGATTCATGATGAGATAATGCGGAAAACTTGGAACTCCAGAAAAGAAAAGATGAACAACTTAGAACCGAGAAATGATATCATGAACCACTCCGGAATAAGGAATTGAATTACCTCGAGGAAATAAGAATAAGATTTATTTTATGCTTATCCTTCATCAAATTAAATTGATGACAAGCAATGGATTTGGCATACTACTTATTCCTGTAGAAAGGATTAAGAGAGATATAGCGCCAACTTGAGAAGGTATTGATGGAAGCACCAGTGGAATTTGGAAACAACGAATGAATTAATATGATAACGAAGGAAGTGAAATCTTGAACGAACCACCATAAGAATTGAAAATGAACGTAGCAAAGGCACAATTCACCGGGAAGAATTGGAAAACGAATGAAGATGCTTGAGAGAATTTAGATACAAGAGAATGAAGAGATCATGAACTGATTAGAGGATATTTGAACGATTCACCGGTAAGATTTGGAGAACGGGAGCTGAAAGCTTGAATGAATAATTTTGAGATGATGGGCTCCGGAGACTCAAACTGAAAAGACTCCTGAAATACTCCAGATGGTTGAAAAAAATTCTCACAATCGAAAACAATTATGAGAGGATGGCATCAAACTTGAACTATGCCTCTTTGGAAGAACGGGCAAGGATTTAAGAGGAACTCTTCTTCGGTCTTCAAAATCCGAGAATGACGAGGAGAAACACGACCCAATTGTTGAGACACTCTGGAACAAAGAAGAATAGAAATGATGAACCAACGATGAAAATATTTTGAAAGCGATCTTGGAGAAGGAATATGACTGATGAAAATTCATTCTTACGTCAAACTTAGAAAGACTTTGGGAATCGCTCCGGATAAATTAGAAGAGTCGGGTAAGATCCTGGGAAAAGACCTGTGGGTTAGGGCCCACTGAAAAGAAACACCGTTAGAATGGATTGTCGAATGAGAACTGATGCACCGGAACGATTGAAAGATTTGGATGAGGTGACAACCTCGAAATAATTGAATGCACACACGAATCTTCTGAGATGTCTTCAGCACTCCGGAAGGATTAAATGGCGAGAGGCGAACGATCCGAGGGGAAAACACTTCGGTCAAGGAAAAGAATACGAACCACACCGAAAACTTGAAATGGATCCACCGGAAAAAGAAACAACAATGAAGGATGATGAACTTGAAACTGTTGAGCATCTTCATGGGAAATTACCGGATAAGAACATTGAAAGAAAAGAATGAAGAGACTTCCCACAAATAAAAGGATACATGATTAAGAAATCTGAGTCCTTGAAGAAAAAGGGTGGGAGGGCGGGAAAACAAAGGCAACTCGGGGACGGATGAAACGGATACCGTTGAGAAAAACTTAGAATTTATCTTGCGGATGTTGAAATGATCGGATCCACTTAAAGAGAAGCACGCCGGTCGGAAAAGAATTAACATGCCGACCTCGATGATCAAGAAGGATTAGTATTCACATAGCAATATGAGAACACCGCTTGAAAGGTATGGAATTCAACACTTGACATCGAAGCAACTCGAATACCACAAATAAAACAAAACAAAGGATTTGGCTTGCAGAATAAGCCGGAACAAATACATATGATAGAGATTTACCCAATCCCATATCATGCATCTATCGGAAAGATATTCTAGGAGCTACTTGAATTCCCACCTATAAACTCCCGAAACTTTCTGGTTATGCAATCAGGTGTTGGGGATACAGGGGACACAAAATATATCACCCAAACTAACAATACCGAGATCCAAATTGTATCCATCCGTCAACACATAACCAAGAAAACTCCGAAATCGTGTACCTCAACCTTCAAAAGCATCCGTTATACAAGCTATGGCAATACTCCCGAACTCCCCAGTACTGGGTGGCGTCGAGGTGATCTCACCAACAACTGCATAAAAGAGATTTTCGATGTCGGCAAAACTCAGGTATTCCAGAATTGCAACGATAAAATTGTGACGACAACACCTCGGAGCTCAACTCCCCGGGACATTGCCACAACCCCTAAATGTCAGGAGGCAACAAGAAGAATGTTCTCATCACAAGACTGTCAGAACGATCCCAAGATACCCGCGTGATCCTAATTTTTTTATTGTGAAATTTGTGGAGAGGAAAGACAAAACATCTACGTCAGGAGGCCTCACCAGAGCGACGAAGGGACTGAGGAGTAAAACGAATCCTACTCTCCGATATATATAAAATCCTAAGACTCAAAATAGTTTTCTTCTAGACTCAACAACGGCCAACAATCAAGGGGCTCCTATGGTCGGTCGAGGCTCTTATACCAACTTGTCACGCCCAAGATGCGGCCCTATCCTAAAGGAACTCGAAGGTCCCACCAAGGATAGAAGCGCATCTTGAAGACGCTTTTGCAAGGTGGATATCATTACATCAACATTACATAATAGTGGGGATACAGCCAAGACATACAATATCACGTGAATACAACAATACATCATACATAAGATCAACATCCGACTATGGATGAAACATAAACAGAAACTCAAACAATATCCACCCTGCTAGCCAGTATGCCGACCGAACCTATCCCCGGATCGAAGAAGAAGCGGAAGAAGAACTCCAAAACAAGTAACATAAGCCCTCGGCGTCAAGATCATCGTGATAACCTGTACCTGCAATCGTTGTTGTAGTAATCAGGAGCCACGAGGACTCAGAATCCCATTACCATGGGTATCAAGACAAGCAAAGCTTAATGGGAAAGGAAGGGGTAAAGTGGTGAGGTTGCAGCAGCGACTAAGCATGATATGGTGGCTAACATACGCAAGTGAGAGCGAGAAGAGAAGCAAACGGAACGGTCGTGAACTAGTAATGATCAAGAAGTGATCCTAAACTCCTACTTACGTCAACCGTAACCTAGAAACCGTGTTCTCCTCTCGATCAACCCCGAAAAGAGACACTCACTGCGCATTAACACGGTTGGTGTATTTCGTAAGAGTTTACTCCAAGTTTACTACTACCGGATATTAACAAATTCCCATCTGCCACATAACCGCGGGCATGGCTCTCGAAAGTTTATACCTCGCAGGGTGTCCCAACTTAGCCCATGATAAGCTCTCGTGATCAACGAAGGATATTCCTTCTCCCGGGAAGACCCGACCAGTCTCGGAATCCCGTTTACAAGACATTTCGGCAATGGTAAAACAAGACCAGCAAAGCCGCCCGATGTGTCGGCAATCCCGATAGGAGTCGCACGTATCTCGTTCTCAGGACACACCGGATAAGCGAAGCGTCTGGTACCGACGTAACCCAAGTTGCCAAGGGATGGTCCCAAGACGGTGCTCTAGTTTGGACCAACACTTAGACAAGCATTGGCCCGGGGGGGCTAAAATAAAGATGACCCTCGAGAGAGCGACTCCCAAGGGAAAAGTAGGTGGTGGTGAGGCAAATGGTAAAACCAAGGTTGGGCCTTGCTGGAGGAGTTTTATTCAGTGCGAACTATCAAGGGGGTCCCATAAATCACCCAACCGCGTTAGGGACGCAAAATCGGGAACATAATACCGATATGACAGAAACTAAGGCGACAAGAGTGGAACAAAACACCAGGCATAAGGTCGAGCCTTCCACCCTTTACCAAGTATATAGATGCATTAATTAAAAAAGAGATATTGTGATATCCCAACATAAACATAATCCAACATGGAGCAATCTTCATCCTCACCTGCAACTAGCAATGCTATAAGAGGGGCTGAGCAAAAGCGGTAACATAGCCAAACAACGGTTATCTAGGAAGGGTGAAAAGGTTAGAGGCTGACATGGCAATTTGGGAGGCTTGACAAGCAAGTGGTAGGTAGCACAGCATAGCGGTAGAACGAAGCAACTAGCATAGCAATGATAGTAATGAGATCCAAGGTGACGGTCATCTTGCCTGAAATCCCGCTAGGAAGAAGAACGAGTCCATGAAGAAGACAAATGGACGTAGTCGAACGAATCCTCACAATTGCAACATTACCGGAACTAAGAAGCAACACCGGAAAGAAACAAATAACATGGTAAACAACCATCACATAAACATGGCAAGATGCACAAACAAGTATGATGCATGTCCGGTTTAATGAGGCATGGAATGGCAAAGTGCAACAAACAATACTACAAATTAAGTGGAGCTCAATATGCAACGAGTTGCATATTAATGGCACACCACATGCAATTATTTAGTTTGATCTCGTTTAAGCTACCAAACAATGTTAAATGTTGTTAAACATGGCAAGAGGTGAAGCATAATAAAACTACCTATCTAGGCAATATTAAATGAGGCCGGAACAACAAACAACAATTCCGGAAAATCCCCATATGCATATTTAGAATTTGGTACTGTTCTGCTCTAGATCATATTTTAATGTTGTTAAACAGGAAAATAAAGTCCACCATGTTAAACTAGGCATTTTTCCACCCCATTTACATATAAAGTTTATTTAAAACCGAGCTACGGTTATTTAGTTATGAAATAAATCATTTTAACATGGCATTTGAGCAAATTTAAACAAACAACATTTTAAACATTTTAAACAAGGATGAAAGTGGCATATTATGAGACTAGACAAAATTCAAGCATTTTACATGTTAAAATCATTTTAATCCGATGCACCGTTTGTGAGTTATTACATGCATGAACATGGAGGGGTTTTCTGCAAATTCGTAATACTCTGGATAATTGGACAAATTCGTAGAACGAGAAAAAAAACATAACAGGGCCGAATCTGGCTGGGCCAACAGAGAGGAGGGGCTGGGGGCTCGGGATCGAGCTCTCCTTGATATGGAGCGCGGAGGGAGCGGGAGACGCTCGGCTGCGGGCTCGGGAAGCTCGGGGGCGAGGGCAGCCGGATCCGTTCGAGAACGGGAAGGGGCGGCGACGGAGGAGCTCTGCTCCAGCGAGCTGGTTCTGGTGACGACGAATGGCGGGGACGAGGCGAGGTGGAGGAGCACGGGGATTTGGCCAGGTGGGATCTGGATCGATCCCGTGGAAGGAGGAGACTTGTACGAGCGCTCCGGTTGGGCTGGATCGATGGATTGTACAGCGCTGAAAACGAGGGAGATGGTCGGGTCGCAGCGCAAATCGAGGGAGGTGGTCTGAGGGCGAGAGAGGAAATGGATCGAGTGCGGGCTCTGGTTGGAGGATTTTTAGATCAGGAGCGATCCCAAGGAAGAGAGTAGCGGCGGCCGACTCGGCAGGGGAAGGATTTGATCGATGGGACGGCACCTAGGGTTTGACTATATATATACGAAAGGGGGATGATTTGGATCCTCCGATCGCGATCGGGTGGTCCGGAATAAATGGGTTAGGGAGTCCAAAAGAGAAAACGGAGATGTTTTATAGACATTTGGGGATGATCCGGATCCATCGGTAACAACAGACCGGTTCGGGTTCGGGTAAGTTTTCGGACGCGCACGAGGGGGTTGCGAGCTGGCAAAAGAGGTTAGGTGGTCACGGTCAAGAGGGAAGCGAAAACCCGATTGGTCTCGGAACAGTCAACGAAAGCAAGGGGGACGCGGCAACTACGAACGGGTGCAAGCTTTATGAAAACATGCAGATGCAATGCGAATGATGCTATGAGATGAGATGCATGGCAAAAACCCAACCCCGAAGGATAAAAATATCGCATCTCCGGAAAAGGCAAGAGTTGGAGTTACGAATATGGAAAGTTGTATCCGGGGCGTTACACATACGCCGGTGATGTAGGTTTCAATGCTTCCTCCTTGAGTTCGAATTCCTCGGCCGCAAGGACTTCGGTCCATCTATCCGCTAGCAGGTCTTGATCAGCTCGAAGCTGTCGTTGCTTTTTCTTCAGGCTGTTTGCTATGGCTATAAGCCGGCGATTGAAGTGCTCCTGTTCGACGGAATACTCAGGCACGATAAATTCTTCGTTGTCGAGGCTCACCTCGTCTTCGGAGAGAGGCATATAATTATCATCCTCTGATTCTCCGTCTGCTGCCTGTTCCGGAGGGCTAGCTTGTTCATCCTCCTGCTCGAGGTCTGGCTGGAGGGGATTATCGTCGTCTTCGGCACTATCCGGAGCGTTATTGTCTCTTGTGCCGGTATCGCTACTTTTGCTATGGTGGGACTTAGAGCGGCGCCGCTGACGTTGGTGCTTGGATTGCTTCTTGGAGGGGTTATCCTCCATTGTCTTATCGCCATCCCCTTCTTTAGGGGTGTCCACCATGTATATGTCATATGATGAGGTGGCAGCCCAGCGCCCTGTGGGCGGTGGTTCTTGTTCGTCTCCTGCATCGTCGTCCATGCCGTCGATGTCTTCGGAGCCAAAGTCGAGCATGTCGGTTAAATCATCGACAGTGGCTACTAAGTGGGTGGTGGGGGGGGAGCGAATTTCTTTGTCGTCCGCATCCCATTCTAGCCGGACATAGTTCGGCCAAGAGTCTCCTGACAAGGAGAGAGACCTCAACGAGTTTAACATGTCGCCAAAGGGCGAGTGCTGAAAGATATCCGCGGAGGTAAACTCCATGATCGGTGCCCAATCGGATTCGACAGGCAGGGACGCGGGCAGCTCGGATCCCATGGCCGGGGACGAATCCAATGGTTCGGCAACTGGGGTCTCATGGGAGGTGAAGTCAGTATTCGGCTCTATCGCCACTGAGTGTGCGGCCTCTGTGGCGGGGTCCATCCACCCGTCCTCAGATGGCGCAATTTGTTCCGGATTGAGGGACGGAGTAGTCGCAGGTGTGATCTCCCGAACACTGTCCGACGGCAGAGCTAAGTCATGCTCGTCGTGATTGTGCGAGGCACACGACATGGGCCCGAATCCATCGAAGATCAAGTCTCCATGGATGTCGGTAGCATAGTTCAAGTTTCCAAACCTGACCTGATGGCCAGGGGCGTAGCTCTCGATCTGCTCCAGATGGCCAAGCGAATTGGCCCCGATGCGAAGCCGCCCGAATCTGAAGATCTGTCCGGGGAAGAAAACCTCACCTCGGATCGCATCGTTGCCGATGATCGAAGGGGCCATCTAGCCTTACGGTGACGGCACAGTGGAACTCTCAATGAAAGAACCAATGTCGGTGTCAAAACCGACGAATCTCGGGTAGGGGGTCCCGAACTGTGCGTCTAAGGCGGATGGTAACAGGAGGCGGGGGATGATACGTCTCCGTCGTATCTACTTTTCCAAACACTTTTGCCCTTGTTTTGGACTCTAACTTGTATGATTTGAATGGAACTAACCCGGACTGATGCTGTTTTCAGCAGAATTGCCATGATGTTGTTTTATGTGCAGAAACAAAAGTTCTTCGAATGACCTGAAACTCCACGGAATATCTTAGAATAAATAATAAAAAATCCTCGCCAAAGATGAAGACCAGGGGGCTCACACCCTGTCCACGAGGGTGGGGGGCGCGCCCCCCCTCCTGGGCGCGCCCCCCTACCTTGTGGGCTCCCTGGAGACCTTCCGACGCCAACTCAAACTCTATTTATTGGCTTTCGGGGAGAAAAAATCAGAGAGAAGAAATCATCGCGTTTTACGATACGGAGCCGCCGTCAAGCCCTAATCTCTCTCGGGAGGGCTAATCTGGAGTCCGTTCGGGGCTCCGGAGAGGGGGATTCGTCGCTGTCATCATCACCAACCATCCTCCATCACCAATTTCATGATGCTCACCGCCGTGCGTGAGTAATTCCATCGTAGGCTTGCTGGACGGTGATGGGTTGGATGAGATTTATCATGTAATCGAGTTAGCTTTGTTAGGGTTTGATCCCTAGTATCCACTATGTTATGAGATTGATGTTGCTATGACTTTGCTATGCTTAATGCTTGTCACTAGGGCCCGAGTGCCATGAATTCAGATCTGAACCTATTATGTTTTCATGAATATATGTGAGTTCTTGATCCTATCTTGCAAGTGTATGGTCACCTATTATGTGTTATGATCCGACAACCCCGAAGTGACAATAATCGGGATACTTCTCGGTGATGACCATAGTTTGAGGAGTTCATGTATTCACTATGTGCTAATGCTTTGTTCCGGTTCTCTATTAAAAGGAGGCCTTAATATCCCTTAGTTTCCATTAGGACCCGCTGCCACGGGAGGGTAGGACAAAAGATGTCATGCAAGTTCTTTTCCATAAGCACGTATGACTATATTCGAATACATGCCTACATTACATTGATGAATTGGAGCTAGTTCTGTGTCACCCTATGTTATGGTATTACATGACGAACCGCATCCCGCATAATTATCCATCACTAATCCGGTGCCTACGAGCTTTCCATATCTTTGGTTCTCGCTTATTTACTTTTACATTTGCTCTTTGTTACAATCACTACAAAAATACCAAAAACATTACTTTTGACGTCTTTACTTTTGTTACCGTTACCACCACTATCATATTACTTTGCTACTAAACACTTTGCTGCAGATACTAAGTTTCCAGGTGTGGTTGAATTCACAACTCAGCTGCTAATACTTGAGAATATTCTTTGGCTCCCCTTGTGTCGAATCAATAAATTTGGGTTGAATACTCTACCCTCGAAAACTGTTGCGATCCCCTATACTTGTGGGTTATCAAGACCTTTTTCCGGGCGCCGTTTCCGGGTAGCATAGCTCTATTCTTTGAGTCACTTGGGATTTATATCTGCTGGACACTATGAAGAACTTGAAAGACGCTAAGACAACAATTTATCCCTCAACTACGAGGGGAGGTAAGGAACTGCCATCTAGCTCTGCACTTGATTCACCTTCTGTTATGAGTAAGCTTGCGACACCTAAACCTGGTTCTGCTATTCGTTCTGATATGTCGCATGTTATTGATGATGCCACTTCTGCTATGCATGATACTTATGATGAAACTACTTCTATGATTGATACTACGGTGCCCCTCGGTGAATTTCTTGATGAACAAATTTCTAGGTCTAGAGAAAGAGAAATTATTGAAACTGATAATATTGATGAAAGTGATGATGAAGATATGCCTGCTATTCCTGAGGGTTATCTTTTTGATGTGGAATCTTCTGCAGGTATTTTTGCTGCCGGGATAGAATCTGAACTTAAGAGGCTGCTAGTTAAATGGAGTAAAGAATCTCTTAGAGACAGAATGAAACCTGATCCTGCTTTTGCTACTTCACCTATTTGTGTTCCTGATAAGGATTATGAATTCTCTGTTGATCCAGATATTATTACTTTGGTCGAATCTGATCCTTTTTATGGCTATGAATCTGAAACTGTTGTGGCACATCTTACTAAGTTAAATGATATAGCCGCCCTGTTTACTAATGATGAGAGATCGCGCTACTTTTATATACTCAAAATATTTCCGTTATCATTAAAGGGTGATGCTAAGATATGGTTTAATTCTCTTGATCCTGGTTGTCTGTGTAGCCCCCAGGATATGATTTATTACTTCTCTGCTAAATATTTCCCTGCTCATAAGAAACAAGCTGCTTTGAGGGAAATATACAACTTCGTGCAAATTAAAGAAGAGAGTCTCCCACAAGCTTGGGGGAGGCTTCTCAAGTTACTTAATGCTTTGCCTGATCATCCTCTTAAGAAACCTGAAATATATCTTTTATAATGGACTAACCGATGCTTCCAGAGATTACCTGGATAGTTGTGCTGGTTCTCTTTTCTGGGAAAGAACACCGGATGAAGCCGAAATTCTATTGAATAATATGTTGACAAATGAAAATAATTGGGCACCTCCTAAGCCCACTCCCGAGCCACCTCCTGAGCCAATTACTGAGCCTATTCCTAAACCAACTCCGAAGAAGAGAGGTGTTCTATTTCTTAGTCCTGAAGATATGCAAGAGGCAAAGAAATCTATGAAAGAAAAAGGTATTAAAGCTGAAGATGTTAAGAATTTACCTCCTATTGAAGAAATACATGGTCTTAATCTACCGCCTGTTGAAGAAACATATGATGTTGATCCATTACCTATTGAAGAACCTCCTAATCCCGATATCCCGACACAGGTAGTAAAGGTAAATTCTCTCTACAGATATGATAAAGCTGAAGTTCCTCCTACTAAATTTGCTAGTCAGTGCTTGGATGAGTTTGATAACTTTATGTTTAAGCAAGATGACTTTAATGCTTATTTTGGTAGACAATTAAAACAAAATACTTTTATGATTAAACACTTGGGTGATTATATGGCTAATATTAGAGGTGAACTTAAACTTGTTGGCAAACATGCTTCTATGGTTACCACTCAAAGTAGAACAAGTACTTAAAGCTCAGAAAGAAGTGCTTGATGAAATTAATAGTAAGAAAAATAATTATGCTGTTAGAGTGGCTACTAGAACTGGTAGAATGACTCAGGAACCTTTGTATCATGAAGGCCACCCTAAGAGAATCGAGCAAGATTCTCAGAGAAATAATATTGATGTACCTAGTTCTTCTAAAAGGAAGAAAAGAAAAATGATAGGACTTTGCAAACTTCTAGTGAACCTATTGCTGAACCACCTGAGAATCCAAATGATATCTCTATGTCTGATGCTGAAACACAATCTGGTAATGAACATGAACCTAGTGAAAATGTTAATGATGATGTTCATGATGATGCTCAACCTAGTAATGATAATGATGTAGAAGTTCAACCTGTTGTTGATCTCGATAACCCACAATCAAAGAATCAACGTTATGATAAAAGAGACTTCATTGCTAGGAAACATGGTAAAGAAAGGGAACCATGGGTTCAGAAACCCATGCCTTTTCCTCCGAAACCATCCAAGAAAAAGGATGATGAGGATTTTGAGCGCTTTGCTGAAATGATTAGACCCATCTTTTTGCGTATGCGATTGACTGATGTGCTCAAAACAAATCCTTATGCTAAGTATATGAAGGATATCATTACCAATAAGAGAAAGATACCGGAAGCTGAAATTTCCACCATGTTTTCTAATTATACTTTTAAGGGTGGAATACCAAAGAAACTTGGAGATCCAGGAGTACCGACTATACCATGCTCCGTTAAGAGAAATTATGTTAAAACTGCTTTATGTGATCTTGGAGCCGGTGTTAGTGTTATGCTTCTCTCTTTATATCGTAGACTTGACTTGAATAAGTTGACACCTACTGAAATATCTTTGCAAATGGCTGATAAATCAACTGCTATACCTGTCGGTATTTGTGAGGATGTGCCTGTTGTAGTTACAAACGTTACTATTTTAACGGACTTCGTTATTCTTGATATTCCCGAGGATGATAGTATGTCTATTATTCTTGGAATACCTTTCCTTAATACTGCAGGGGCTGTTATTGATTGCAACAAAGGCAATGTCACTTTTCATGTTAATGGTAATGAGAACACGGTACACTTTCCGTGGAAACAACCTCAAGTTTATAGTATCAACTCTATTGGAAAAATCCCATCGATTATATTTGGAGGTTTTGAATTTCCTCTCCCTACTGTCAAGAAGAAATATGATATACTTATTATTGGGGATGTCCATATCCCCGTTGAGGTAACATAGTGTTATTTGAAATTTCTCCGGTTCCATGTTAGTCGAAATGAGTTTGACCTGATCAACCTTGTTAGTGGATTCTTTTTGATGAGCATGAGACGGATGAAACTAGAAGCACAACCTTATGTACCCTCTTTATATTTTCTGTTATTTAGTAGAAATAAAGTAAAATAGTATTTTTCTGTCTGTCTCCCGACTTATCCTTGCAATATAAAAATATCCCAAAAATAAAAGTCCTTAGAATGCCATGCCAATTTAATATGATTTTTTAGGGAATATTTGAGGATTTTTAGTGCAAAAATTACTGCAGGGGGAGCTGCCACCTGGCCATGAGGGTGGAGGGCGCGCCGTATCCCCCTGGGCGCGCCCCCCTACCTCATGGGCCCACGGTGGCCCTCCTCCACTTATCCCTGCACCCATCTTCTTCCTCTGCCTCACACAAACCCGAAAAACCAACTCAAGCACGAGTTCCAGCCACTTTTGCTGTGATTTTCGATCTCCTTGCTCAAAGCACCTCTCGCAAAACTGCTTGGGGAGATTGTTCCTTGGTATGTGACTCCTCCATTGGTCCAATTACTTTCTGTTCTAGTGCTTTATTCTTTGAAAATTTGTGCTGCATAGGTGACCATGTTCTTGAGCTTGCATGTCAAATTTATATGGTTCCAAGTAGTTCTAATGCTTGATATAGGCTCTAGGCACTTGTAGGAGTAGTTGCTATCAATTTTATTGAAGTTGGTTCACTTTTGTTTGAAGTTACTAAAAAATTTCAGATTATTTCAGAAATAATGAAGAGACTTTTGAGGGGCTCGTCGAGCCAAAGCTCGAAGGAAAAACAAAAGGAGGAAGAGCAGAAGCCCAAATTTAATTTGCCTCGTACCGCGGAGGTCCGGCCGTGTGAATGGCCTTCCGATGACTTCTTGAAGAGAGCCGGGATTTATGAGGATTTCTATTTATTGATTGAGAATGTTGGCCTCACCGACTTCCCCCGCGACCAACGTCATCAGTATCTCTTACTCACAAATACTTTTGTGCAGAACTTCTACTTTTCCCCTAAGAAATCACCTCCAACAGTAGAGTTTCATTTATATGACGTTGTTAAGGAGATGCCATTAGCTGAATTTTTCGAGGTTTGCAAAATACCCTTTGAGGGTACCTTGGATGAACCACACCGTAACGAAGTAGAAGCTTTTATTAACACTATCACTTTGGGTGAAACCAGGAAGGTTTCTGATGCAAGAATTACTAGCATACATTTTCTTGTTTTACGCTACTTTGCCTTATTTGCTAGTCGTTGCACGATTGGTCATGAACCTGTGGAAACCTTAGTGTTCCTGATATTATCATTTTGTTCCATGGTTTATAGCGCAATAACTTTGTTAGTATGGGTGGAATTGTTGCTAGACGGTTAAGTCTGAACCGTACTAAGGGCCCCATCTTTGGGGGCATTTATGCTTCACGCCTAGCTGAATATTTTGAAATACCTATTAGGCATGAGGAGAAAGAAGAAACATCGTTGCCCCATGCTTATTTAGATTATAAGAGTATGCTAGCGCATGACTTTCTTGTTAAGGGCAAGGAAGGGGAGCTTAAATATAAATTGTACTTTGATAAACATCACCCTGAGACTATTACTTTGCCTGCTCCCTCTTTGTTTAACTTGTCTGCAGGTCCTCACATCGTTCCGTGGGCGGCCGTTCAAGCCTATCGGAATCCTGCACCAGCCCCGGAACCGGAGCCACAAGATGAGCCTCCACGACAGTTTGTTTATTCTCGGGATCCAGAGGTGGTTGCCAGCCAGTGGCAGTCAGAGTCCTCTTCATCGTAGTATGATCCCAACTATTCTTGTTCGCAGTATGACCCCAGCTACACTTACGGGTATCCGCCAGGCTATCCCTGGCAATAGACCAACTTAGGCCAAAATCCTAAGCTTGGGGGAGTACGTATTTCCCACCGACATTACATTCATGTTCACACACACTCATTGCTAGATGTCGGTGCTCATACTCTTTCACTGTAATATCCATGCTAGTTTATTTTCTTTTTCCTGCTTTCTTCTTGTTTGTTTAATAAACCTTAAGAAAAAACCAAAAAATAGTAGTAGTTTATTTTTCCTGTTGTAGTAGTAATTAAAAAGAAAACCCAAAAATATTTCCCGTTCTTCTTTAGCTTGTTGGGAGCTTTCCCGTGTAAATAGTTTTTATTTATTTTCTTTTCTTTGCGGGTCAGTAGGAGAAGACCATGATTAACTTGTTGAAGTGGCTCTGATATGCATCATTGCTGATTTAACCAAGAGCCCATATTGCCTTGTCTTCTCCTGTTTATTGAATGCTCGCAGATTCCAGCTTAGTCCAATGCACGTGCACTCTTATTATTATTCACATCGTTCGGTCATGCAAGTGAAAGGCAATTATGATGATATATGATGAACTGACTGAGATGGGAAAAGCTGGTATGAACTCGACCTCTTTTGTTTTTGTAAATATGATGAGTTCATCGTTCTTGATTTAGCTTATTATGAATAAACATGTTTGCAATGAAAATTAGAGATCATAGTTGCTTGTGCCATGCTTGATTAGCTACGAGTTATAATGGTGTACCTTGCATGCCAACATGCTATTAAAAGGATTGTGATGTGGTATGATGGGGTGGTATCCTCCTTTGAATGATTTAAGTGACTTGACTTGGCACATGTTCACGCATGTAGTTGAAACAAATCAACATAGCCTTCACGATATATATGTTCATGGTGGATTATATCCTACTCATGCTTGTATTCAATGTTTATTAATTTTAATGCATGTTCATGACTGTTGTCGCTCTCTAGTTGGTCGCTTCCCAGTCTTTTGCTAGCCTTCAGCCTTCACTTGTACTAAGCGGGAATACTGCTTGTGCATCCAATCCCATAAACACCAAAGTTATTCCATATGAGTCCACTATACCTTCCTATATGCGGTATCTACCTGCCGTTCCAAGTAAATTTGTATGTGCCAAACTCTAAACCTTCAAATAAACATTCTGTTTTGCATGCTCGAATAACTCATATATCAACTAGGGCTGCCCTTATCTTCCGTGTTAGGCGGGTTATTCTCAAGAGGAGTGGACTCCGCTCCTCACTCACGAGAAAATGGCTGGTCACCGGGATGCCCAGTCCCATGCTTTAATGCAAACTAAATCAAAATAATTGCAAACAAAACTCCCCCTGGGACCCGTTGAATGTTGGAGGCACTCATTGTTTCGAGCAAGCCATGGATTGATGCTTGTGGAGGAGGGGGAGTATAAACTTTACCATTCTGTTTGGGAACCGCCTATAATTTGTTTAGCATGGAAGATGTCGTCATCTCTTAGTTGTTATGTTGACAATGAATGTATGCGTCTCAAAATATAATTTATCTCTATTTCAAATTGAACTTTGGCACCTCTACAAATCCCTGCTTCCCTCTGCGAAGGGCCTATCTATTTACTTTTATGTTGAGTCATCACCCTCTTATTAAAAGCACTAGCTGGAGAGCACAGCTGTCATTTGCATTCATTAGTGTTAATGTATATCGGGTATGACTATGATTGGATCTCTTTTACCATGAATTACAATGTCTAGTCAGTCCTTGATCTTTGAAGGTGCTCTGCATTTATGTTTTCTTGGTCTCAGAAAGGGCTAGCGAGATACCATCTTGTTATATCATATTATGATTATTTTGAGAAAGTGTTGTCATCCGAGATTTATTATTATGGCTTGCTAGCTGATTATGTTATTGATATGAGTAAACATGAGACCTGAGAATTATTGCAAATGTGGTTAGTTATGATCTTAGTTGAAAACCTGAATGCTGGCTTGACATTGTTACAACAACAAGAGCAAAATGAGTTTGTAAAAGTTTTTCTTTTTCTCTTTCAGTTTGTCAACTGAATTGCATGAGGACAAGCAAGGGTTTAAGCTTGGGGGAGTTGATACGTCTCCGTAGTATCTACTTTTCCAAACACTTTTGCCCTCGTTTTGGACTCTAACTTGTATGATTTGAATGGAACTAACCCTGCATCGACGTTGTTTTCAGCAGAATTGCCATGATGTTGTTTTATGTGCAGAAAACAAAAGTTCACGGAATGACCTGAAACTCCACGGAATATCTTAGAATAAATAATAAAAAATCCTCGCCAAAGATGAAGACCAGGGGCCCCACACCCTGTCCACGTGGGTGGGGGGCGCCCCCCCCCCTCCTGGGCGCGCCCCTACCTCGTGGGCCCCCTGGAGACGTTCCAACGCCAACTCCAACTCTATTTATTGGCTTTCAGGGAGAAAAAATCAGAGAGAAGAAATCATCGCGTTTTACGATACGGAGCCGCCACCAAGCCCTAATCTCTCTCGGGAGGGCTGATCTGGAGTCCGTTCGGGGCTCCGGAGAGGGGGATTCGTCGCCATCATCATCACCAACCATCCTCCATCACCAATTTCATGATGCTCACCGCCGTGCGTGAGTAATTCCATCGTAGGCTTGTTGGACGGTGATGGGTTGGATGAGATTTATCATGTAATCGAGTTAGCTTTGTTAGGGTTTGATCCCTAGTATCCACTATGTTACGAGATTGATGTTGCTATGACTTTTCTATGCTTAATGCTTGTCACTAGGGCCCGAAAGTGCCATGAATTCAGATCTGAACCTATTATGTTTTCATGAATATATGTGAGTTCTTGATCCTATCTTGCAAGTCTATAGTCACCTATTATGTGTTATGATCCGACAACGCCGAAGTGACAATAATCGGGATACTTCTCGGTGATGACCATAGTTTAAGGAGTTCATGTATTCACTATGTGCTAATGCTTTGTTCGGTTCTCTATTAAAAGGAGGCCTTAATATCCCTTAGTTTCCATTAGGACCCGCTGCCACGGGAGGGTAGGACAAAAGATGTCATGCAAGTTCTTTTCCATAAGCACGTATGACTATATTCGGAATACATGCCTACATTACATTGATGAATTGGAGCTAGTTCTGTGTCACCCTATGTTATGACTGTTACATGACGAACCGCATCCGGCATAATTATCCATCACTAATCCAGTGCCTACGAGCTTTCCATATACTGGTTCTCGCTTATTTAGTTTTCTGTTGCTACTGTTATAATCACTACAAAAATACCAAAAACATTACTTTTGTTGTCTTTACTTTTGTTACCGTTACCACCACTATCATATTACTTTGCTACTAAACACTTTGCTGCAGATACTAAGTTTCCAAGTGTGGTTGAATTGACAACTCAGCTGCTAATACTTGAGAATATTCTTTGGCTCCCCTTGTGTCAAATCAATAAATTTGGGTTGAATACTCTACCCTCGAAAACTGTTGCGATCCCCTATACTTGTGGGTTATCAGGGGACATGATGTTTACCCAGGTTCGGGCCGTCTCGATGGTGGTAATACCCTACTTCCTGCTTGATTGATCTTGATGATATGAGTATTACAAGAGTTGATCTACCACGAGATCGTAGAGGCTAAACCCTAGAAGTTAGCCTATGGTATGATTGTTGTTGTCTCTGGACTAAACCCTCCGGTTTATATAGTCACCGAGGGGCTAGGGTTACACAGAGTCGGTTACAAGGGAGGAGATCTACATATCTGTATTGCCAAGCTTGCCTTCCACACCAAGGAGAGTCCCATCCGGACACGGGACGAAGTCTTCAATCTTGTATCTTCATAGTCCAATAGTCCGGCCAGAGGATGTAGTCTGGCTGTCCGAGGACCCCCTAATCCAGGACACCCTCAACTGGTGTTTTACCATGGTGAAAACCAAAAGATTCCCCGCTCCTCAGCTGGCTCCCTCCGCCTTCCCGTAGATTGCATTGGCTTTCAGCCGTTTCGCCCCCTGCATCACCAACGTCGTGCGCCTCGAGAAGCAGCGGGACTTCGGTGGTGTTTAGGCGCCCTCTACATGGGCATGTCCATGTCGCGGCGCAACATGACCGTTGGATCAAACTCAGACGGTGCAGTTCAGTCACTGTAGCACAAAGCATGTGGGTGTGTTTGGTTGCATTCTCATCTCAATATAGTGTGTAAGTCACCTTACGAAAACCAAATAATCCCAAAACACTTAGGCATGGTACGTTAACTCCCTCGCCGTTTCTTGTTTTGTGACATATCAACCAATAAGAGACATGGGTCGTGCATGCTTTCAATGACTTGAGACTAATAAACATGACATGCAATGGTTAGTTCATTGCATGCAATGCTATTAATTAGCAAAAAGACATTAAGTTTTCTCGTTTTCCTCTCCGCCTTGGTCGCAGTGCACATCGTAAGATGACGTACACACCTAGACGGAGTAGTTGTTTCCTCTTCGTGTATATGTGTTAACCTACTAGTGTGGACTCATGCACCCTTCAGGCACTCTTCCAAACACCCAAAAGTGGGTCGAGAAGGGAACTTTGGCTCCCACCCCATGCACCCTTCATACACCCTGCCTAACACTATTCGTGCTTCATATGGTTCATGTTCCGTGGAGTACTGTAGCACCGTACTCTCCGTCTTATTTGTAGACCTAGTTCTGTTAACATTGATCTCACCGTTCATTCTCGACCGGACAGTCGAGAAAGCGGTACTATGTTACTACATTACTGTTCATATAGTTGACATGCCTAGTAGTAGGAGCACTGTGTATGTTCAAGTTGCTGCCGTGTTTCACACTCCTCCATCGTAAGAGTAAAAACGCTTGTTGTAATCATTTTTTTTCTTCAGAAAAACAGTGGACACGCTCTACCGTGCGGATCCTCCTCCAGCCATGCACTAAATTACTCACTTTTGCCGACGTGTGGGGTAGCCAGCATCGGGGTCCACCAGCCATCCACTAAATTACTCCCTAGTAGAGTGACGGTAGACTACCCCGATCGAAGCACCGCAGTAATGCCCAATGAGCCGTCAAATCACAAAACCCCCTCCTTTCCAAAGATAAGTTGGGCCAGACGAAGCAACCATCATTTCACTCTTCTCTCTCAGCTTCCTCTCTACCCAACCCTCGCTTCTCCCTCATCTTGTTCCTCATTTCTTCAAGAAAACCCCGACACCTTCGCCATTGTTCTTCTCTCCCAAAGAAGGAAAGGTGAGTGCATCAATGGTGTTGATTCTGGCCAAGGCCCGGTCTTGCAACCCCGAGACTGATCCTATAACTCCCTCTCTTTTATTCTTTTGGGTTTGTGATTATGGTTTCTTTTCTTTTATTTCTATTTGACAGTTTCTTGATTGACGTTGGAGCACCAACCGAAGTGATGTCTATGGCTCTAGCCAAAACCGTCGAGGCTCATGGTACGGAGAAGCGCAAGCACCCCGCCGAGACTACCGCAGACAAGCTCAAAGCCATTGCCCTGTCCAAGCCCCCCTCTCTGGGATCCCTCATTAAGCAAATCGAGGTAATATCTCTTCTTGACGATCTTTTTCTCGATCTTGATCGTGTTTTTTCATCTAACACGCAGTACTAGTACTAGTAGTACAACTTTCTGGGTGATCTTGCATGTGATTTTTGTGTGCCAAATGACGGTTCTTCCTCTTTTGACCAAAACATGCGAGAGGTTGACATTGATTTCTTATAGATTACTTTCAACTACTCCCTCTGTCCCAAATTTCTTGTCTTAGATTTGTCTCGGTACAGATGTATCTAATACTAAAATGTGACTTGATACATCCGTATCTAGACAAATCTAAGACAAGAATTTTGGGATGGAGGGAGTACTTTGTGAACATCAATGCTACCTTTGAAGAGGGCATATTTGCCTCAAGAATTTGTGTTATGGATATTGCAAGTAATCCCTCCGCTCTCATGCCTTTGAAGACATGTTCTAGTGTCTTTGTTCACTCATTTCAAAGGTATATATGTAGTCATATATGGAGTATAATATCGAAAATCATCTTATATTTCTGAACGAAGGTAGTAATAAAATATGGTTTCTGTTTGAATTAGAACCAGGTCCGCGGTGGAGATGAAGTTCTCAAAGTCATGCCATGTTAACTGGAAGACCTGAGGATGAGTTCTACTGCTAAACTATCCATCTAATGTGTCCTTGTCGCCATGTGTCCTGAACTAGTGTTTTCCTGTAGCATTGTTGTCAGGCGTGTTCTCGAGTCTGTACTTGACCATAATAATTTCCTGGCTGTGCCTTCGATTACGAAGGGTGTGGTTCTTGTAAAGCTTCCCAACAAATCTGATGCGGCCTGTCTTCATGATCATGTTTATGAGTGGAAATACCACTCTGTTAGGTTCTCCAAGGTTGACAAGATGGCGATGGTGCATGTAGACATCTCTCACAAAGTCCATGGCCTAGTCAGTTATACGGGGTTCATCCCATAGGTCGGTGGCAAGAATAGTCTGCAGAGTTTAATTAGTGCAACTTTGCTTGTCTGTAGTAAGTACTATTGTTCAGTACTTGATTTGTGTTTGTGAACCCTTTATTGTTTATTAGTACTACCGCTTTTGGTGTGTGGCCAGCCCTGAGAATGGTCTATGTTAATGTCTGTCCACTCACTTCAGTCTGTATATTTTGAAGTATCCAGATCATCTTTTTTGTGAGGACGGTTTATCAATTATGGTTACTGAGGGAGTCCTGCATTAGGGGGTGTCCGGATGGTCGGACTATGACCTTTGGCCAGACTCCTGGACTATGAAGATACAAGATTGAAGACTTCGTCCCGTGTCCGGATGGGACTTTCCTTGGCGTGGAAGGCAAGCTTGGCGATACGGATATGCAGATCTCCTTCCATTGTAACCGACTCTATGTAACCCTAACCCTCTCTAGTGTCTATATAAACCGGAGGGTTTTAGTCCGTAGGACGAACAACAATCATACCATAGGCTAGCTTCTAGGGTTTAGCCTCTCTGATCTCGTGGTAGATCTACTCTTGTACTACCCATATCATCAATATTAATCAAGCAGGAGTAGGGTTTTACCTCCATCGAGAGGGCCTGAACACAGGTAAAACACCGTGTCCCTTGTCTCCTGTTACCATCCGCCTAGACGCACAGTTCGGGACCCCCTACCCGAGATCAGCCGGTTTTGACACCGACATTGGTGCTTTCATTGAGAGTTCCTCTGTGTCGTCACCTTTAGGCCCAATGGCTCCTCCGATCATCAACAATGATGCGGTCCAGGGTTAGACTTTTCTCCCTGGATAGATCTTCGTATTCGGCGGCTTTGCACTGCGGGCCAATTCACTTGGCCATCTGGAGCATATCGAAAGCTACGCCCCTGGCCGTCAGGTCAGGTTTGGAAGTTTGAACTACACGGCTGACGTCCGCGGAGACTTGATCTTCGACGGGTTGGAGCCACAGCCAAGCGCGCCGCACTGTTACGATGGGCATGATCTAGCTCTGCCACCGAGCGATTGCCACAGGCCGCACCAGTGTCCGCTCCGACCCTTAGCTCGGATCCGACTGCGCCAATCGAGGACGGGTGGCTGGACACCGCCTCGGGGGCTGCAATCTCCATGGCGATTGATCCGAACACCATACATGTCCTTTGCGAAGCTCGTGACTCCAAGGTGCCGAATGATGAAGTCATGTACCTGGGGTAGGGTCATAGACCTGCCCAAAGGTACCCTCCACAAGGACACTCGCAAGAGAAGCAGCCTTCCAGTCGACCTAGTAGGTTTCCACTCGACAGATTCAAAGACACTCGACCATGAAGACCCACTCAACCACCAGAGTCCAAGAGCCACTCGGTGCCCAAACGGTCTCAGAAGTTAAATAGTCTTTATGATCTTAATGGCACTTTATGTAAGGCGTTACCAAGAACGCCTAGCTTTAACGCACCTTAAACCCTCTACTACGTGGGCTGGCTGGGGTCTGGCGCACTCTATATAAGCCACCCCTCCACGGTAGAAGGGTTCTCACCCCTAACACATACGCATATAATCCAGTCGACCGCCTCCGGGCTCCAAGACGTAGGGCTATTACTTCCTCCGAGAAGGGCCTAAACTCGTAAATCCCTTGCGTATACAACTACTCCATAGCTAGGATCTTGTCTCTCCATACCTACCCCCCATTGTACTATCAGACTTAGAACCACGACAGTTGGCGCCCACCGTGGGGCAGGTGTTCTAGCGATTTGTTGGAGAAGTTGGGATTCTTTCGATCTCCTACATCATGGTTTCAGGTGGAGTTCTGGTCGACGGCCACGAGATCCGTCTCGGTGCACTCACGTTAAATCGCCGACGACTCCGCTTCAGGAGGCTCCACTCGGCGTGGGCGCGCTCCCCATCCGCTGAGGCGACGCACTTTCGCACGTGTGTCAATGGCGTCCTCCTGCGGCAACCATCGACCCAGTATGGGTCGGCTCCTGTGCCGTCTTCGCTCCCAGTCTCCCACCAGCGCAAGCGTTCCGGTCGGTCGAGGCTTCAACGGTGGGTGAGGCATGCGGTGGCCCACCAGTCGGCCACCCCCCTAGTCGCGGCGATCGAGCCCGACGAATCTCTCTACGGCCTGTTCGACCACAACCGCTCGCAGAGATCGTGTCCGAATGTGATAGCAGTGACCCGGCGGCAGAGGTTCTGATGGTCGATGGACCATGCATTCCCCCCGGATTCACCCGCACCAACGAAGGTGATGGTGGAGGCGATCCGGAGCAAGCCCACGAAGAGTACCTGCCCGAGCCCCTCACTTCGCTCCGGAGGGAGGAGCTTCGCCCGTCGGAACATGGATGCACTTCACACTCCTATCGTTGGAGAAACCCACGAGGCTCGTGCCTTGGAGGATGCGCGCTTAGCCAACTTTGGCTGGCGCTTTTCGTGAAGAATCTTGGCGAGTACTCGGCAGCGCCGCGACCAAGGGTTCCAGAATCCAACGGCGTCGGCTCTTTCAACCGCCAACTCAGGTATATCGAACTCCGATTCAGAATTTAGCATTGCCGCCCGTATAGCAGCGAGTCAATTCAGCCTTCCCGATCGGAGGCGGGTAGAGGTTTGACAAATCGTGGATCTGCTCGGGTGGCAGGAGATCAAAACTCAGCTGTATCGATCAGCGGAGCAGGGTTCACAGCCGATCCGTCGCTGCGAATTCAGTCCAGTCGGCCCATAGTCCGAGATCGCCCCCGAGGCGTGAGGAACGTGGGGGGCGGTGTGATGATCAATACAAGGGCCGCGAGCAGTATGAGCACCGATTCGATCGCAATGATCGACATTGAGTGCCCACTCATCCCCCAAGGGGTGGATCATATGCTCCTCGGCAGCAGGACGACGCCTTGACCACAGTCTTTGGGCGAAGAGTTCAGTCGACCCGAGGAACCAGGCTTTGATGTGAGATCTATTATCGTTCAAGGTTTGGTCGGCGAGAACAGAGCTCACCGAGACGGCCATGATAGAGATGTTCCTTCCAGCAGCAGAGTTCATGTCTCGGGACCGAGTGTTTCAGCGAGACATCGAGCAGCGGTGATTCCTCCCAACTTCAGGTTGGCGACTGGAGTCAGTAAGTTCACTGGTGAATCCAAGCTTGACACTTGGCTTGAAGATTACCGAGTGGCTGTTCAGATTGGCGGTGGCAACGATGAAGTAGCCACGAAGCATTTGCCTCTTATGTTGGAGGGTTCAGCGAGCGTGGCTGAATCGATTAAGCACCAGCAGATTTACACTTGGGAAGATCTTGCCCGAGTGTTTGTCGAGGACATTTGAAGGAACTTGCAAGCGACCGGCGGGATTGACAGAGTTGCGATCGTGTGCAAAATCCGAGTGTAACTTTCAGAGATTATATCCAGATGTGGATCACTTTGCACCACACGGTTGAGAATGTATGTCGACCACTGGCGATGCAGGCCTTCAAAGAAGGCGTCAAAAACAGAGAGTTGATTTTGAAATTTGGTCGAACCGGAGATATGACCCTGAGTCGGATGATGGAGATTGCCACCAAGTATGCAAATGGTGAAGAAGAGGATCGGCTCCGGAGTGGTAAATATAAATCGGCCGCCAATGAGGCCGGCGGAGGAAATTCGATCGGAAGCGAAGCGCAAAGCCGAGCCGGCCCGCTCCGGAGAGGCCTTGGCCATGACCCTGTGAAAGTTCAAGGGGAAACCCAAGGGTCCTTGGAACCCCAAGAAGGTAAAAGACCGGGATGGAAAGCGACGTGTTGGATTTGCCATGTCATATTCATACAAAGAAAGATGAAGAAGGTAAACTCATTTACCCGAAACATACCACTCGGCGATGTCGGCTCTTGATTCAGCGGTTCAAGGAAACAGCTCAAGGATAAGGTAAGGAAGCAGACAAAGTTGAGGACAGAGATAGCGGTGATGGCGGATATCCCCAGGTCAATTCCACCTGATGATTTTTTGGCGTCGAAAGCAAAAGTCGATCAAGGTTATCAATCGAAGTGAACTTGGTTGCTCCGCAACTCCCAATTATCTGAAATGGTCCCAGACCGCCATCACATTCAACGGTCGATCACCCGATGCACATTGCCACCACAGGAGGCAAGCATTGGTGGTCGACCCAGTTGTTGAGGGCACTCGACTGACCAAAGTCCTGATGGATGGTGGTAATGGCTTGAACATATTGTACGCGGAGACGTTGAAAGGGATGGGCATTCCAATGTCCAGACTCAGTACCAGTAACATGAGTTTCCACGGAGTCATTCCTGGAAAGAAGGCTGAATCACTCGGCCAAATTGCTCTTGATGTAGTTTTTGGTGATTCGAAGCATTTCCGGAAAGAAAAGTTGACCTTTGAGGTCGTGGATTTCCAGAGCGCTTATCACATTATTCTGGGAAGGCCAGCTTATGCACGTTTCATGGCCCGACCATGTTACGTGTATCTTAAATTGAAGATGCCTGGTCCCAAGGGCGTGATCACTGTCGCGGGCAATCGGAAGAAAGCAGAAGAGTGCTTCGAAGGCTCTAAGATCGCCGATGCTCGGTTGGCGATGGTAGAGCTACAAGAGTATCGAAACTGCAGATCCGAGTGTTTGTTGCGAGCTAAGAAGCACGCTACGGAGTCAGCATTTCGATCGTGGTGAGACGAAACAGGTTCACATTCACCCGACCGATCCCAATGCTGCTCTGACCAACATCTCAACAACACTCGACTCAAAATAGGAAGAAGCACTCATCCAGTTCCTCTGTGAGAACTGGGACATCTTTGCATGGAAGCCTGGCGACATGCCGGTGTTCCTGTGGGCTGGCGAGCATCGCCACGAGTCGACCCAAAATTCAAACCGGTTAAAGAATATCTTCGGCGGTCCGCCGTCCAGAAGAGAAAGGCCATTAGCGAGGAGGTGGCTCGGCTCTTAGCGGCAGAGTTCATCCGAGAGATCTACCACTCTGAGTGGCTCGCCAATGTCGTCATGGTCCCCAAGAAGGACAAGTCGTTGCGCATGTGCATCGATTTCAAGCATATCAATCGGGTCTACCCGAAAGATCATTCCTCTTCCTCGCATCGACCAAATAGTCGACTCAAGCTGCGGGATGTGAGAGGTTGTCTTTTTAGACGCCTATTCCGGGTACCATCAGATCCGTCTGTATGGACCCGATGAGATTAAAACAACGTTCATCACTCCATTCGGTGCTTCGTTATGTCACCATACCATTCGGTCTCAAGAATGCCGGAGCCACATTCATGAGGATGATTCGTAAGTGTTTGCTCACTCAAATCGGTCGGAATGTGGAAGCGTACATGGATGATATAGTGGTCAAGTCACGAAAGGGTTCCGACCTGTTGGTGACCTTGCTTTGAAACATTTGCCAATCTCGGGAGGTATGATATCAAGCTTAACCCATCAAAGTGTACATTTGGAGTTCACCGTGGAAAGTTGCTCGGTTTTCTCGTTTACGGCGAGGAATCGATGCTAACCGAAAAAGGTTGGCACCATACTCCAAATGAAGCGCCTTGCGTGTGCACGATGTCCGACTTTCTTGGATGCTTGGCCGCTTTAAGTCGATTCATCTCTCGCCTCGGTGAAAAAGCATTGCCTCTTTACCGACTGATGAAGAAGTCAGACAAGTTCGAGTGGACTCTAGAAGCTGATGCAGCGTTTGCAGAGCTCAAAGCTCTGCTCTCCACCAAGCCGGTGCTTGCCGCCCCAATCAGCAAAGAGCCTTTGCTGCTTTACATTGCAGCCTTTGGACAAGTCGTCGATGCCGTACTTACGGTCGGCGGGAAGAAGGAAAAGCCTTCAAAGTTCAACGCCCAGTTTATTATCTTTTCAAGTAATCTTCCCATCAAAGCAAAGATACCCTCACTATCGAGCTTGTTTATGGGATCTATATGACCACGAAGAAGGTTGCTCATTATTTCTCACGATCATTCCATTACGATCGTCGTGACGCCCTTTGTCGGAAATTCTTCATAACAGAGATGCAACTGGTCGAGTGGCAAAATGGGCGATTGAACTCCTTCCCCTTGATATCAAATTCGAGGCAAAGAAAGCCATCAAGTCCCAAGCAATAGCAGATTTCCTCGCCGAGTGGACTGAATAGCAGCTTCCGACTCAAGTTCACTCGAAACACTGGACTATGTTTTTCGACGGTTCCAAGATGCTGAATGGTTCTGGTGCAGGGGTTGTATTGGTTTCCCCCCGAGGAGATAGGCTCAAGTATGTTCTCCAGATTCACTTTGATTCTTCCAACAACGAAGCAGAATATGAAGCAGTCCTGTATGGGTTGCGCATGGCCATTTCACTCGGCGTCCGTCGCCTTATGGTCTACGGAGACTCGGATCTAGTTGTTAATCAAGTGATGAAGGAGTGGGATGTCAGAAGCCCAGCTATGACAGGTTATTGTAATGCAGTGAGAAAGCTGGAGAGGAAATTCGAGGGGTTAGAGCTTCATCATATACCCCGAAAAATCAAAGCTGCGGATGATTTGGCGAAGATAGGATCCAAAAGGGAAGCCATTCCCGATAATGTATTTTGGAGCACATTCATGCACCTTCAAAGGCAGGAGGATCCTTTCACGGAAGAAGCTCCGCAAAAAAGAGTGCCAATGATCCGATCAAGTTGAGGTCCCGGCCGTGGTCGACCTAATTATGGAAGTGGTGATCATCACTCCCGATCGACAAAGGCTGCATACATCGCATATATCCTAAGGAAAGAGCTCCCAGAGAATGAAGAAGAGGCTCGACAGATCGTCCGACGATCCAAGGCCTTTACAATGATCAAGGGACAGTTGTTCAGAGAAAGCGTGACTGGAGTCGGCCAGAAGTGCATCACGCCAGAAGAAGGTCAGATGATTCTTGAGGATATCCACTCGGAGACCTATGGCAATCATGCGTCCTCTCGGACCATTGTGGCTAAAGCATACCGAGCGGGATTTTCTTGGACAAAAGCAAATGAAATGGCAAAAGAAATAGTTGACAAGTGTGAAGGATGTCGGTTCTATTCCAACATGTCGCACAAGCCCGCCTCGACCTTGAAGACCATTCCACTCGTTTGGCCCTTCGCTGTTTGGGGATTGGACATGATTGGACCGTTGAGAATGGCGAAGCGGCTTCACTCATTTGCTAGTAGCGATCGACAAGTTCACCAAGTGGATCGAAGCCAAGCCCATCAAGAACCTCGATGCATGCAATCGCTATCGGTTTCATCGGAGAGTTGATATTCAGATATGGAGTTCCGCATAGCATCATCACCGACAATGGGTCAAACTTGATAATGACAAGTTCAAAGCCTTCTGCGCCTCTCAAGGCACGCTGGTCGACTATGCTTCAAATGGCTCATCCTCGCTTGAATGGACAAGCGGAAGCGAGCAAATGGCCTCATTCTCAAAGGGCTGAAACCACGGCCGATGCGTGATCTCAAGCACGTGGCAGAGCTTGGGTCGACGAACTTCCATCAGTTCTCTGGGGATTGAGGACCACTCCTAATCGGTCGACTGGGAGAACTCCATTCTTCCTGGTCTATGGAGCTGAAGCAGTTCTGCCGAGTGACCTGCTTCACAATGCGCCTCGAATCGAGCTATACTCTGAAGAAGAAGCGGAACAAGCCCGGCAAGATGCAGTCGACCTCTTGGAAGAGGAGAGAGAAATGGCCCTAATCCGCTCGACTATCTATCAGCAAGACTTGCGTCGGTTCCATGCCGAAATGTGAAGAGTCGAGCCTTCCAAGAGGGAGACTTAGTCCTCCGAGTGGATCAACAGAAACCACACAAGCTCGCCCCACTTGGGAAGGTCCTTCATCGTCACAAGAGTCCTCCACAATGGAGCATATCATCTCTACAACGTTGATCGCCAGATCGACGAGCCTCGAGCTTGGAACGTGGAGCTGCTCCGCCCCTTTTACACTTAAAACTCACTCGGTTGAGATGTAATAAAAGTACTTTTGTAGTTTGTTTACCTAAGACAAGAATGTTATAATTTTCCCAGTGATGGTTATTGCTTTTGTTGAAATTTCCCCAGTGGGTGGCTTAGTTGCGAATCCGATTAGCCTAAGTTTGTAAAAAATCCTTTCGAGTGCGAGCCAGGTCTCTCACTCGGGGGCTTAAGCTGCGAATCCGCTTAGCCTAAGTATTCAAAATCCTACCGAGTGGCGAGCCAGCCTCCCACTCGGAGGCTTAGCTGCAGTCCAAGTACTCGCCTAAGTATTCAAAATCCTCAGTGGTGGAGCAAACCTCCCACTGGGGCCTAACTGCAGCCAGTGCTCGCCTAAGTAATAGAAATCCTACCGAGTGGTGAGAAAACCTCCCACTCGGGGCTTAGCTGCAGCCCAGTGCTCGCCTAAGTAATAGAAATCCCTACCGAGTGGTGAGCAAACCTCCCACTCGGGGCTTAGTTGCAGCCCAGCTCGCCTAAGTAATAGAAATCCTACCGAGTGGAGAGCAAACCTCCCACTCGGAGGCTTAGCTGCAGCCCAATGCTCGCCTAAGTAATAAAAATCCTACCGAGTGGAGAGCAAACCTCCCACTCGGAGGCTTAGCTGTAGCCTAGTGCTCGCCTAAGTAGTAAAAATCTTACCGAGTGGAGAGCAAACCTCCCACTCGGAGGCTTAGTTGCAGCCCAGTGCTCGCCTAAGTAAGGAATTCATCCCAATCCGCAAGGACGACGAGGTGCAGGTCGACTGTTACCTTCTCCTTCGGAGCTTCGCCACAAGTACAACGTGCGGTCCATCCCAATCCATAAGGACGACGAGGTGTAGGCCGATTGCTACCTCCTCCTTCGAGCTTCGCCACAAGTACAACGTGCGGTTCATCCCAATCCATAAGGGCGACAAGGTCGATCGCGATCTGTGTTCCATCTCTACCTGCAGGATAGATGAAGCACAAGTCGACTGGAATTTCAACGGAATATCTTCCAAATGAAGAATAAAGTTCTCCCGAAGGCAAAAAAAAGCATGTTAAAGGATAAATCAAGTTCGGATAAACTTCCTACGGATCCAAAGGTGCTCAGCGTTAAGCACATTAAAGTTTATTGGTTACAAAACCACTACGGCATTCCGAGGCAAATTTAAAGTGGGACTTAGAAGTTTTTACTCCTCGTGGAGGACCGGAAGGTGCAACAAAGCGGGTCGAGGTCGATTCCGTCGGCAATACGGGTAGCAGCAGCGATGAAAGTCTCCATGAAAGATTTGAAGTCGTGCTTCCTGGTATTAGCAACCTTGAGAGACACGAGCTTGTCGTCTTGCGCTTCTTTGCAGTGGACACGAACCAGAGATAGAGCAACATCAGCACCACACCTGGCAGAAGACTTTTTCCATTCTTGCACTCGACTTGGAATCTCATTCAGTCGAGTCATCGAGATTCAAGGTCATTACGAATAGTCTGCTACGGCGAGAGTCGAGTCGATCCGCCGACCTTTGCAACTTTCAATCGAGCAAGATAATCCACCACGCTTAGCAACGCGAGACTCGATCGGAGCACATTCATAGCAGCTTCGTCCTTCACGGGAGAGTTGATGGGGTCCAAGCTGGTTTCCACTCATTGGTTTCTTCTTCAAAGTTTTGGCAGAATTCTGAAAACACAGCTCGGACTCAAAATAACGATCATGTGATGAGCGGTGAGAGCAAGACAATCGGGTAAAAGAGATTACCTTCAAGCATGAGAAACAGCTTCTTGGCGAGCCCTCCAAGATAAATCTCCAGGTCGTTTAAGCTTCCCGCCAGTTGGCGGCCTTGTCGACGAGAACTATCTTGTCGTTCTTGATCGACTAACTTCCTTGTTAGCAGCGTCAAGAGCGGCTTCGACTAGCATTTTCATCTTCAAGTTTGTCGACCGAGGCAAGCTTCTCTTGACAAGCTTTGTTTTCTCCAAAGCCGCCTTTCCGTGCCTCTGCAAGGTCAAGGTCTTTCTTCTTCAAAGTCTCTTCCAGTTTATCTCGCAAAGCAACAATAAGAACAGAGTTGAGGATGAGCAGGAAAAACAAAGGCGATCGTCAAAAATTCTCACCAGCCATACATTTTGCTTCATCCTTTGCCTTCTGCAAATTCTCCTGAGCAAGCTTCAAATCGAGGTTGAGCTGGATCTTCTTGTTCTCTAACTCAGTATAGCGAGCCACAAGCTCACAAGTTTCTACAAAGAGTCAACCAACGAAAGACATCAAAGACAGATCACTTCCGAGTGATTTAGGAAAAATAGTAGCATTTCTAAGACTACAGTCGAATCAAAACATTCGACAGTAGTCTCGGGGACCACCAGCGGGTGCACTCAGCGATGCCCCACTGGTTTACCAATTTGGTTCGACGATCGACCAAAAGAGGCAAAAAGGTTATGATTCTAAAACCATGGCTAATTGTCGTGGTCGGTGATCGAAGAAGCAGTTCTTTAGACTATAGTCGATTTGCCTTGATCGACCATAGTCTCGAGGACTACACCGGTGGGTGCACTTAGCGTGCCCCCACGGTTTCACAGTTCCATTCGACTTGGTCCATCCAGGTCGGTGAAGAAGTTCACAAGATAAAGACTATAGCCGATCGCACGCGATCGACCATAGTCTCGTGGACTACACCGATTGGGTGCACCTCAGCTGCCCCACAAAAGTTCAATCGACACACCCACCCGGTGGGTGTACAGATATGGAAATCTCCGAAGGAAGAAGTTTCGTAGCATATCCTAATAAAGCAAGCAACGATTGACTTACTTGGACATTGCTCACGGAGAGCTGAACTAGCATCATAGGACGCCTCGACTAGCCTCTCGGACCGCTTTCACTTGCTCCATCATGATCCTCACTGGCGTATGGCCTCCTTAGCAAAGCACTCACTTGGTCTTCGGGACGTGGTGTATAGCAAAGATAGATGGTGGATCAAGAGTTGACGAAGTGGGTCGGGCACTTGTCGTGATGCAATAAAAGACACGAAGCCAGTGGGGTTTCCTCCTCGAAATCGATGTCTCGTGAATCGCCATGATCGGAGCAGCCTTGCCAAAAGCACTTTCTTGTTCTTCCTCTTCCTCAATGGCGCTTCCTCGTCATCATCGGGAGATCAATGACGGAGGCGGAACTACAAGAAAGATTGAGTAAACATGGAAGTCCAATCGACTAAAAGCTCCAATCGACTAAAAGCGAAACCTCGGAGATCTTACCAAGGTTGGAGGTGGCAGCATCCTCCATTTCACGATCTTCGTGCTTGGCTGAAGTCTCGGAGGTAGCGGCGCTAGATTTCAAGAATCAGCCGATCACCATCAAGTCGACCAAAAGTTCACTCATGTTGAATAAGGAAATACAAGGTTACAGAGGTTACCCGGAGATGGTGGGGATGACCATTCGCATCTTGGGCAGGGCCTTCGCCCGGCTTTGACGACGCCGCTCGAGGTTGCTTCGGTGGTTTCTCACCGGTGCAGGGGAAGTTGTCCTAGGTCGCTTCATCGACTGCCCAGTGGGCACAACAGCTTTACCGCGCCCGGCCGCCGGGTCATGCGTCAACTTGGACCTTCCCTCCGAGCGAGGAGGATCGACGTCTTCCTCCTCGTCCTCCTCCTCCCCCTCTTCATCAGAGCTATCATCCTCCTCATCCTCCTCTCTGTTGGACTCCCATTCCTCCGGACTTTCACCTCCACTTCCTTCTTCTTCTTCGACTGTTTCCTGCGCCCCGTTGGGCATCGAGTACATCTCAGTGGTGACCTAGAAGACAACAAAACAAGGCGAAAGTCAGTTGACGAATTGGCATCAAAACAGAATGAATGCAGCAGAATCACAATCGGAGATAAGTAGTTATACCTTGTCTGGTTCGTAACTCTGGTCGAGTAGTGGAATTCTCCTAGCTCCGCGAGGGTTGTCTTTGTTTCCTGTGATGGAAGTCATCCACTTCTCCAGCATGGCGTCATCGACCTCCTCTGGATGGACCCGAGTGGTATCATCCGTACCAGAGTACATCCACATCGGATGACCTCGGTATTGGAGTGGCTGAATACGCCGTCGGAGGAAAACCTCTAGGAGATCCATGCCGGTCACCCCGTCGCAAATAAGCTGGACTACACGCTCCATCAGCAACTTTACTTGGGCCTTCTCCTCCGTAACACCTTCGTGGAAGATGGCTTGTTCACTCGACTCATGGAGAAAGGAGGGAGCCCACCGACCGCCTTGGCCGGGCTGGTCTTGGCAGAGAACCAGGTCGATCGCCACCCTCTAACCGAGTCAGGAGAGTCATAGCCGAAAGGCGCTCTCCCCCTCATCCGGACCCCGAGTCCCCACACATCTGGATTACTTGGGTCCTCTCGTCATTCTGGTTTGTTTTCTTCACCGCCCCGAGAGCGACAGTGAATATGTGCTTGAAAAAGACCTCAAAGGCGGTCGACAACCCAAGAAGTTCTCATAGAGAAATGAAAGCAGCAAGATAGACAATGGAGTTTGGAGGAAATGATGGAGTTGCGCCCAAAAAGTTCAAAACCCCTAGAAAAAGGATTTGGCGGCAGAGAAAACCCCCGATCTACGTGGAGTGGCCAGGAGGACACACTCACCCTCTTCAGTGCGGTTGCCACTCCGCATCGGAAGCCTTGCCGACCCATGGGGGATCAGTCCTTCATTGGCCAGATCAGCGAGATCCTTCTCGGTGATGGTCGAGCGGATCCAATCTCCTTGGATCCAGCCTTGCGGCAGCTTGGACCGCGAAGAGGATCCGCCCCGACTGGGTGCTCTCCCCTTGGCCTTCGCCGCCGCCTTCTTCACCCGTTCCAGGGCTGCGGTCTTCTCCTTCACCATGGTCGCCGACGAAGCAAGTACAGAGCTGCGGCGCTGGACAGGCGGAGAGCGCAGTGAGAAGGTTTGGAGGCGGAGGGAGGAGAAGATTGGGGTCGCACTGTTCAAAATGCCCTGTCCAACGCTTTATATAGAGCCGCTTCCGAGTGGCTGACCGGTAGGCCCAGGCAATCCCGTCACAATCCCAAGAATAGCGCCAAGACACGATACGTGGCGAAAAAGGCGGCTCAAGATCGAGGCCTCATCGCCTTATCCCATCCGAAAAGTGCCGCAGTTTTCTCGGCAAGCGCTTCCCAAAATTCGGATCCCGCGAAATCCGCTAACCGCAGAAAGCAACTCGTCGGATAGCAGATTTCCTCCGATCCGTCAGCCGAAATCCTCAAGTTCACGGAGTTCACTCGACAAACGTGAAGAATGGATTAAGGCGACTGAAAGAGAAGTTGATGCCATCACTAAAAGGTCGTTGATCCAGAGTAAGACACACTCGCAACACGAAGAACAGGTCGGAAAGATTATCAACTCCTTCCTCACTCAAACCTCGATCCATTCGGGGGCTAATGATGAAGTCATGTACCGGGTAGGGTCATAGACCTGCCCAAAGGTACCCTCCACAAGGACACTCGCAAGAGAAGCAGCCTTCCAAATGACTGGTAGGTTTCCACTCGATGATTCAAAGACACTTTCGACCATGAAGACCCACTCAACCACCAGAGTCCAAGAGCCACTCGGTGCCCAAACGGTCTGTAGTTAAATAGTCTTTATGATCTTAATGGCACTTTATGTAAGGCATGCTACAAGAACGCCTAGCTTTAACGCACCTTAAACCCTCTACTATGTGGGCTGGCTGGGGTCTGGCGCACTCTATATAAGCCACCCTCCACAGTAGAAGGGTTCGCACCCAGAACACATACGCATATAATCCATTCGACCGCCTCCGGGCTCCGAGACGTAGGGCTATTACTTCCTCCGAGAAGGGCCTGAACTCGTAAATCCCTTGCGTATACAACTACTCCATAGCTAGGATCTTGCCTCTCCATACCTACCCCCCATTCTATGGTCAGACTTAGAACCACGACACCCGACTCCTCTCCGGACTCCGAACCTTCCGCGCCCCTGCCAATCGAATCCGATTGGGCATCGATCATGGAGTTCACCGCCGCAGTCATCTTTCAGCGCTCGCCTTTTGGCGACATTCTGAATTCACTAAAGTCTCTCCTTTTATCAGGAGAGCCCTGGCCGGACTATGGTCAGCAAGGTTGGGATGCGGACGACGAAGAAATTCAAACCCCACCCACCAGCCACTTCGTAGCCACTGTCGATGATTTAACTGACATGCTCGACTTTGACTCTGAAGACATCGACGGTATGGACGACGATGCAGGAGACAAACAAGAACCAGCGAATACAGGGCACTGGAAGGCCACCTCGTCGTATGACATATACATGGTGGACACCCCAAAAGAAGGGAACGGCGATGAACCAACGGAGGATGACCCCTCCAAGAAACATCCTAAGCGCCGGCGTCAGCGGCGCCGCTCTAAATCCCACCACGGCAAAAACGGTGATTCCGGCACCGGAGACAATAACACCCCGGACAGTGCCGAAGAAAACCCCCTCCAGCAGGATTCAAAGACAGAGGATGGAGAAGCCAGCCCTCATGAGAGAGCGGCAGACAGAGAGGTAGATGACGATAATTACATGCCTCCCTCCAAAGACGAGGCAAGCCTCGACGAAGATGAATTTGTCGTGCCTGAGGATCCCGTCGAACAAGAGCGTTTCAAACGCAGGCTAATGGCCACGACGAGCAGCCTCAAGAACAAACAGCAATACCTTAGAGCTGACCAAGACTTGCTAGCCGACAGATGGACTGATGTCCTTGCGGCCGAACAGTACGAACTCGAACGACCCTCCAAGAGCTACCCAAAACGCAGGCTGCTACCGCGATTAGAGGAGGAAGCACCTAGACCTATATCACTAGCGCATGATGCGGCCGACCGGCCACCTCGTGGCCCCGACAGAGAGGCCTCTCGGCCCTCCACTCAAGCTGCACCCCAGCATCGCTCAAAGAATACCAAGGCACGGGGAAATGCGCCAGACCTGCGAGATATATTGGAGGACAGGGCAAGGCAAACAAGATCGATCTATGGATCGCGTGGGCGCCTACGACACGCGTGATTTATAACCGTCATGCCGGATATGGTAAATCCGCCGGCAGTAACACGCAGACAAAGCTCATTTGAGCTACGTCGTGATATAGCCCAATACAGATGCGCCAAGACACCCACTATGCTTCACGGATGAAGTAATGGATCATCAAATCCCGAGGGTTTCAAACCCGTAAACATCGAATCATACGATGGCACAACAGACCTGCGGTATGGATCGAGGACTATTTCCTTCATATCCACATGGCCCGCGGTGATGATCTACACGCCATCAAATACCTCCCACTAAAGCTTAAAGGACCAACTCGGCATTGGCTTAACAGCCTTGCCGCCAGAGTCAATTGGTGTTGGGAGGACCCGGAAGCCGCATTCCTCGACAATTTCCGGCACTTATGTGCGACCACCGACGCCGATGACCTAAGCCACATAATTCAGCAGCCAGAGGAATCGGCCGGACAATTCTGGACACGGTTCCCTAACGAAGAAAAGTCAAATAGTCGATCGTCCGGATGCAGAGGCCCTTGCAGCCTTCAAGCATAACATCCGTGACGAGTGGCTTGCCCGACACCTAGGACAGGAAAAGCCGAAATCCATGGCAGCCCTCACGACACTCATGACCCGCTTTTGCGCGGGAGAAGACAGCTGGCTAGCTCGTAGTAATAACATGACCAAGATCCCTGGTAATTCGGATACCAAGGACAACATTGGCGTCACGTCAAGAATAAGCAAAAAGCGCTGCATTAACAGCGACAATGCTGAGGATACGGCAGTTAATGCCGGATTCAGAGGCTCTAAACCTGGTCAGCGGAAAAAGCCATTCAAAAGAAATACTCCGGGCCCGTCCAATTTGGACCGAATACTCGATCGCTCGTGCCAGATACACGGCACCCCCGAAAAACCAGCCAACCACACCAACAGGGATTGTTGGGTGTTCAAACAGGCAGGCAAGTTAAACACCGAAAACAACGACAAGGTGCTGCATAGCGATGACGAGGAGGAGACCCGGCCGCCGAACAATAGGGGACAGAAGGGTTTCCCCCCAAAAGTGCGGACAGTGAACATGATATACGCAACCCACATCCCCAAAAGGGAACGGAAGCATGCACTCAGGGACGTATATGTGTTGGAGCCAGTCGCACCAAAGTTCAACCCATGGTCCTCCTGCCCGATCACTTTCGATCGAAGGGACCACCCCACTAGCATCCGCCATGGCGGATTCGCCGCATTGGTTCTAGACCCAATCATTGACGGATTTCACCTCACTAGAGTCCTTATGGATGGCGGCGGCAATGAACCTGCTTTATCGAGGATACAAAGCGAAAAATGGGCATAGATCCCTTAAGGATTAAACCCACAAAGACGACCTTTAAAGGCGCCATACTGTGTAGAGGCCAACAAGACAGGCTCAATTACACTTGAGGTGGTCTTCGGATCCCGGATAATTTCCGAGCGAGGAGTTAATTTTCGACATAGTCCCGTTCCGCAGCGCTATCACGCGACCGCTTCTGGACGAACCGCATTTGCAAAGTTCAATGCGGTGCCGCACTACGCATACCTCAAGCTCAAGATGCCAGGCCTTCGAGGAGTCATTACAGTCAATGGAAACACCGAACGCTCTCTCTGAACGGAGGAGCATACGGCGGCCCTCGCGGCGGAAGTACAAAGCAGCCTCTCAAGGCAATTCTCCAGTCCGGCCATTAAACGACCGAACACCGTCAAGCGCGCCCAGAGTAACTTACAACAAGACCGCCTGGCATGTTCCGAGCACGCGTAGCAATGCAGCCCCAACCCCAGCCCTCGCAAAACTGTGAAACCAGTACTACGCGTGCATAACTACGCTCTGGAAATACCATGGGCAAAGGGAGAGGGGCACGACCACGGCATGCCCAAAATGCGGCTCAACCACACCAGGGGCTCCCGATTTTGTCATTCTTTTTTTTCTTACTTTCAGGACTCCACTTTCCGGAAGGCCTGTCCGGTAGTACAACCGCCGAACACACGATGCAACAGCCAGGGAGGCCGAAAGCTACGTCGAGTGTCCAGGTGGTCTCTATGACGAGCAGTATACTTGTTTCACATATCATCCCGCAGCTCGCCCCTGGAGGGGGACATGTTAAATAGTCCCATCTCTTGCTTATCGCACTATTTGTATCGTTCTGCTTTTAATGCAGACTTTTCGAATAAACAATACATAGCTTTTGTCTATTATTGCATTCCTTTTTTTATATAAAAATATGTTCGCTATGACATTATGCAACCGTACACTTTGGTACGGCCAATACACCAAGGGCTTACGTACCCCGAATATGGTGTGAGAAGTCCGAACACTCTCATGAGTGCAGCACCGAACTTATAGCATTATATGCATCGGTTCGAATCATGTCTTGGGTCAATAGTTGGGTTTGCCCGGCTCCCATGTTTTGGTACCTTACGCCCGTTATATATCGGCTAAGGTAGCACTGGGAGAACCACTGCGATTGTGCCCCGGTTGAGCTGGGCTAAGCACCTCAGTGGAGAAAGCTAAAACTGACCGTCATGATAGGGCGAGAGCTGGTCGCTGTTCGAGAGGTTTTTCGAGTCCCTAAATACTTATGCCGCTTAAAGCGAGGAGTCGGCTTTGTCCGGCCTAGGCGTGGATAGCGCCCCGAACTCGGTCTTCTGAATACTAGGGCTTCACTAAATTTAAAATTATAGAATTCTATGGCTAAGTGAGAGTGTTCAAGCATTATAGTCTGATTGCCTTGTTCCTTGTGTTTAGCGCCTCCCTCTAAGGACCCAATAATGGGAAAAGAGCGCTCAAGTTTATCCCGAACACCCCAAAGACTCATGGCATGGGGGCGTGTTTACCACTCGCCATCTCTCCATTTTGATAAACGGCCACACCGAAGGTAATATTTTAAATTCAAAAGTGTTGCTTAGCGCATATGAACAAGTTTTCAGCGTACAGGATTACAAATGCGAGTTTACTCAAAAATTACATCTTTGGAGCACTCATCCGCAATACGGCGGGCACCCTTCAGGACGCCCTCATAATACATCTCGGGCTTGCGATGCTCCTTGCCCGGCGGTGGTCCGTCCGTCACAAGCTTCTCAGCGTCCATCTTGCCCCAATGCACTTTAGCACGGGCAAGGGCCCTACGGGCACCTTCGATGCATACGGAGCGCTTGATGACTTCAAGCCTTGGACAGGCATCCACCAGCCGCTTTACCAGCCCGAAGTAGCTCCCAGGCATGGCTTCCCCAGGCCACAGCCGGACTAAGAGACCCTTCATGGCCTGTTCGGCCACCTTACGGAGCTCGACCAACTGCTTCAGCTGGTCGCTCAAGGGCACTGGGTGTCCGGCCTCAGCATACTGAGACCAGAACACCTTCTCCGTCGAGCTCCCCTCTTCGACTCGGTAGAATGCGGCGGCGGACACACTCCGGGGAAGATCTGCGAATGCTCCTGGAGAGCTCCGGACTCGGGTAAGTAACAAGTAATTCACTTTCGCGTGCTTGCTTTGCATAAAGAATGCCTTACCCACCGCTATCTTCTTCATCGCCTCAATTTCCTGGAGGGCTTTTTGGGCTTCGGCCTTGGCAGATTTGGCACTCTCAAGCGCCGAGGCGAGCTCGGACTCTCGAGTCTTTGAGTCAAGCTCCAAACTCTCGTGTTTTTCCACAAGAGCCTGGAGCTCTTGCTGCACCGCCGCCACCCGCGCCTCCTGCTTCTCTCGCTCGGTGCGCTCCACGGCCGCATTGTTTTCGGCCTTGGACAGCGCTTCCTTCAGGGTTGCCACCTCGGTTGTGGCCCCTACAATACTCACGTTGGTCCTGTTATTTTTTGCAACCACATCTTTTTTATACACTTACATAAGGTATTACTTACCTTCCTTGTCCTCGAGCTGCTTCTTGGCAAGGCCGAGCTCGTTCTCGGACCGCTCGAGGCTCTGCTTCAATACATCGACCTCCGCAGTCGGTCTTGGCAGAGGTCAGCAGCACAGCCTGCATTCCCATATTGACACACTTATGTTAGACTCCTGGGTATATTTTTTTGATCCTCAGTTCGGCTTTTCTTTCTAAACACCAAACTGAGCATCAGGGGCTACTGTCTATGCGGTAATATTTTTACATATCTTAAATACGTAACTCAAAGCCTGTTAGAAGGCTGGCACAGGCTTCGGTCAGCCCGCTCTTGGCGGACTGAACCTTCTAGATCACCACACTCATAATAGTGCGGTGCTCCTCGTCGATGGAGGCGTCGTTAAGCACCTCCAGCAGATTATCCGGTGCCTCCGGTTGGACGGAGGTCACCGACGCCGTAAACTTGCCCTTCTTAGTAGGGGGCCGCACGGACGTTGGAACCGTTGAAGGTTCGGCGCGGTGTCGACTAGGGCGGACTTAGAGCCCGTGGGGTTTTATCCCCTTCGGCGCTGGAATCCGGGAGGTTGCCTTGCGGCGCCTCCAGACCACCTCCTCCTGGCTCGACCCTTCTGCACGCCACCTCGGCATCATCCGCAGCGCGAGGAGAGGAGGTGGTCGGAATTGAAGTGTTGTTCACATCCGACGAACCCAGGGAACCGCTCGACGAAGCGTCGAGCCCGGCCTTGGGCGGACTGCGTGATTATATTCGGCGTCAGAAGGTACTGTGCAATAAAGGAACGCCATGAGTTATTTCGGTATCCGGATACTTACGATTTTGCCAGGGGCTTGGCCCTGGACGACCACTCCTCTTCGCCGTCATCGGCGTTGGTGGAGTAGTCCGGAGGAAGGGTCCTTCCCTTCTTGGACCCTCCGCCCCCCCAGTTGGGGCGACCTTCCTTTTCGTTCCTCCCCCCGCTGGAGGGGGAGAGGCTTCTTCTTCCTCCTCCTCGTCTTCACGGGAGGAGTCCGCCTCAGAGTCATCAGATGATGAGTCTGACACCACCTGGTACCGGGAACTCCTTCGTGTTCCCGCGACCTTCTTCTTGGCCTTCTTCTCCAGCACCACGTAAGGTGCCGGAACCAGCAGCCCCGCCAAGCGGGCGTCCGCTGGGTCTTCTGGCAAGGGAGCCGGACAGTCAATCTGCCCGGACGTCCTCTGCCAATCCTATCAAAGGTAAGGGAGTTTAGATCCCACATAGAGTCAAACTATGAAAAACAAGTGTCCCGTAAAGGGCAAAAATAGCTTACCGCGTTGGCTTGAAGCTGCGCACTTAATCCGCGATCCTCGGTAGCGGATGCGGGAGCCTCGGCGCCCTTGAATGCACCTTCCGGGCATCTTCGTGCGTAGTGTCAAGAGCACGCTCGAGGTTTGGTGTTGTGCCGGATCAAACTCCCACAAGCTGAAAGCTCGTTGTTGGCACGGGAGGATCCGGCGGATGAGCATGACTGGACTACATTGACGAAGTTTGAGCTTCTTGCTCACCAGGTTTTGGACGAGGTTTGGAGTCCGGACAGCTCCTCCGAATTACCCCACGACAAGCCCGTCTCTTTCCGTGAGGTGATCCATGTAGGGAAGCCAGATCGGAATTGGGGCCGCTGCCCATTCGTGGTCACGCTGCTCGGTGATGTAGAACCACCGATTGCCACCCCTTTATGGTCTCCACGAAGGAGCCCTCGAGCCATGTAACATTGGGCATCTTGCCCACCATGGCGCCTCAAGACTCGCTTGGCGGCCGCCCACAACCTTCGGTTTGACATTGAAGGTCTTCAGCCATAAACCGAAGTGGGGCTGGATGCGAAGGAAGGTTTCGCATACCCACGATGAACGTCGAGATATTGAGGATGAAGTTCGGGGCCGATCGTGGAAATCCAGGCCGTAGTAGAACATGAGTCCCCGGACAAATGGGTGAAGTGGGAAACCTAGTCCACGGAGGAAGTGGGTGAGAAACACCACCCTCTCATGGGGCCTGGGGCTGGGGATGAGCTGCCCCTTGTCGAGAAGCCGGTGCGCGATGTCATTAGACAAGTATCCGACCTTCCTCAGCTTTTTGATGTGTCCCTCCGTGACGGAGGAGACCATCCACTTGCCTCCCGCTCCGGACATGGCTGGAGAAGGTTGAGGTGGGATGTGCGGACTTGGGCGCTGGAGCTCGAGTCTTGTGAAAATGGATAAGCAAAGGAGGAAGAAGGCGTAGATGGAAAAGGTGGATCCTTATCCCCTTATATGGGCGGACGTAACTATGTGCCCCCACCAGCCTGGTAAAACTCGCTTATCTCCCAAGTGCCGTAAATTGATGGCACGGTTGGGTTAGCCACGCCCGTATTGATGAGAATCCCGGAATAAGGGGACACGATCTCTGCTTCGACAAGACGTGCCAAGGAAACCGCCTCGCTAAGTACGCTGAGGTGGGACAAGAAAAACGATTCAATAAAGGCTTGGCCGTGGTGTGATGTCATCTTTGTGAAATACGTCGATGGAATTGGATTTGTGTAAATATTATTCTCGCTATGGTGGTATGTGGAAGTTATTTTGCAGAGCCGGACACTATCCTTGTGTTCAAAATCTTCTATGAAGTATTCGGAGGAGGAATCCGCCTTGCAATGCTGAAGAAAAACTGCGTGCCGGACTCGTCTCATTGAAGCCTAGTTCAGGGGCTACTGAGGGAGTCCTGGATTAGGGGGTGTCCGGATGGCCGGACTATGACCTTTGGCCGGACTCCTGGACTATGAAGATACAAGATTGAAGACTTCGTCCCGTGTCCGGATGGGACTTTCCTTGGCGTGGAAGGCAAGCTTGGCGATACGGATATGTAGATCTCCTTCCATTGTAATCGACTCTGTGTAATCCTAACCCTCTCCGGTGTCTATATAAACCGGAGGGTTTTAGTCTGTAGGACGAACAACAACATACCATAGGCTAGCTTCTAGGGTTTAGCCTCTCTGATCTCGTGGTAGATCAACTCTTGTACTACCCATATCATCAATATTAATCAAGCAGGAGTAGGGTTTTACCTCCATCGAGAGGGCCCAAACCTGGTAAAAACATCGTGTCCCTTGTCTCCTGTTACCATCTGCCTAGACGCAGTTCGGGACCCCCTACCCGAGATCCGCGGTTTGACACCGCGATTTACACTCCAATATCTGTATGCATTGCAGGGTTTATCGCACCCACCAGGATTTCCAGTCCCATGGATGTTCGGTCCATACGATTTGTCACGACCTTTGGACTGTCTTGCTTGTGGGAGTAGGCGGGGCCCCTGCATGCCACCCGTAGTTGGACGATCAATATTCTGTTTAGTACTTCAACATAGTGATTTCCTGGTAAGGATTCACTCGTTTCACATCAAGTAAATCTTATTGATTTACTGTCTAAATCTTATTGATTTACTATCTAAATCTTATTGATTTAGTGTCATGTTCTCTTTCTTTTACTGCAATTTTACAATGCAGGTTTTTCCATGTGACATTCATCACAGAATAAACCGTTTGGTTTGCTCTACGATGGCTATTTTTGTAGGTTTCACTTCTTATGTCGTGTCAGTAACGAAGGCACTGTCCATCACTTATATTACTGGAAAAAATTGGATCAGTCTGTTGTCTGAGTACAAGCTGAATCCCTATGATGAACTGCAGTTTGGTTTAAAGAAAACGCCTCAATTAGTCCTTCTCGCGTTTAAAAGAAATGAAGAAAAAAAATGGATCATGGTCACAAAGCCTAGTCAAGTTAGAAAGCTGATCATACCAGACCAGACATGATCGCCGCTCTCTCGCACATCGGTACCACCTTCAGCAACGGATCGAGCACCGGCAGTTGCTCTAGCACCGACAGCGGCAGCAGCTCAGTCCGATCCAGCTAAGGATTGGGCACCGACTGCTGCCGTGATCAGCCGATCTACCGGAGGATCGGGCATCGACATCGGCACCTGCTCCGACACCGGCACCAGCTCTACAAGGAGCACCATCTCCGGCAGAGCAGCGGCTTCGGCACCTGCACCAACACTTGCACTTGCATCTGCTCCTGCCCGCGCAGCGGCAACCGAATGAGCAGTTGCACCGGCGACAGACTGGGCTGCAGTTCACACTTCATATACCAAAGTCCTTACAAAAATCGACATGTCCACCTTCTTGGTAAGCATTGGCCGCCCAAGTGTTTCGTTCTTTTTTATTTCCATGTTGTTTCGCATGATTCACAGTGTTGATCTAACTATTTGGGTATGTCTTCTTGTTTGCAAACAGAGAATTCCTAGAGCAACGAGGGAGTCGTTCAACAATCCGGGCGATGACCAAGTTTCTCTTACATGCGCAGCCTTGGTGTGAATGAACCTGCTCAATATACCGTAAGTACAAAGGATGGTCGCATGATGATTGATGCTAAAGGATGGTCAAGTTTCAAATCTAAATCATATCTTGCGGTAGGGGATGATGTCAAAATCGAACTTTCTGGGCAAGGAGAGCTGGTCCGAATCAACTTTGAAATTCTTCAGTATTGCCGAACTGATCTATCTGCCGAGAGATTTTGATGTAGTACTCTGGCATGGTGAAACAAGTGTCCTGTGTGTATAAGTAGTACGACAATATCATTGATAGAATTGCAACTCTGATTGCTGGTTAGGAACTGTCGTTTGATTTCATTCCAGTAGTTGTTGTGCTTTATTTAATTTTGTGTATTCGCCTTGCGACAGCATCTAAAACCAGCGCCATACTGACCGCTTGCAATATGAAAAGCGCTGAGGCAGAACACATGGGCCCCCAAACATGCAGGCCCACCGGCCTATGGCCCAAAGTCCAGAACCGTGAGCCTGTCTGAGTATTTCTCAGCTGAACCCCCATAATGCGTGTGCATTGCACGTAACATCAAGATGAATTTCTATGAATATTTTATCTTGTGAGCGAAAAGGATGAACGAGGGAAGGCCTTATTTGCAAATGCGGAGAGGTGTATGGGTACCTTTTTGCAAAATTGCCATAGTTTCCTTCCTATCCGTCAGATATAAATCGGACGGCCTATATTGCAGGATGACAGGCACACCATCATCACCAACTCGTCTATACTGTGTTAAAAGACTCTATTTTTTATAATTATATATGTTATATATATTCCCCTTGATTTTTCTTATGTATAAAGTTGTGATATAAAAGATCTTTATATTTCTTTACAGAGGGAATATCTCTCTGTCAAAAATATTTATGTGTAATAACTAGTTACTCCTGTCTTTCTACTTCCTTGGGCTGATATGTGGGGCATCCGGCAACGGGGTCCACATGCCATATGGACCAAATTAGAGTGCACAACAGCACGACAGACACACCCCGGTCATGGCGCCGCATTAATGCCCAATGAGCCGTCAAATCACAAAAACCCCCCACCTTTCCAGCTTTAGCAGTAAGCTGGACGGACGAAGCGGCAACATTTCACTCGGCCTGAATCCCTTATCCCTTGTCTGCTTGTTCAGAGAAAACCCCCGCTCGGCAATTGCATAGGGTTTTCTCATGGAGAACCCGGTACGATTTCTTCATCCATCCCCGATAAATCCAAGTCCCTTGGTCGCGGGTACTCCTAGGATGGCAGCCGCCGCCGTTGATGGATTTTTCTTCCCATCTGAATCTAGTGTGTTTCATTTGCGGTGCCCAAAGTGCGAGGACCCTATAGGTTTCTACGCCCTCGGCGAGACGCCACACTTGTTCCTTCTCATCCTAACACAGGATTTTAAAACGCGCACAGTATGTTCCTAGAATCCTATCTTCTATTTGGGAGGGTGGGGTTTTTTGAACATGATGTCGACTAATTTGGAAATTTGGATTGCTATATTTGGATAAAAGGTACTAGTAGCATGCTCAACACTAACGTCAAGGAGGAAAGTATTTCTAGATTTGGATATAGGGAATACATTGTGTTCTCATATTATTTTTCCTACAGTGCATTCCTTGCTCTGCCAGAACACATGTACTCGAGATGCTCGGCCTTGCCATAACTGAATACACCAGTTTAATGGTAACAGTGAAGACAAGCCATGGATATAAGTTTCGAGTTGGGTTCATGAAGCAAGAAGATCACTGCTTTTTTTATGGCCGAACTTGGATAAATTTCTCAAGTGTTACGGACTGAAAGTGGGCGCACGAATGTTGATGGAAATAGCAGAACCTGGTCTCATCTTCACTGCGATCTTCCACCCCGACGTCGTTCCAATTGTTCATCCATTTTAGTTTTGTATCTGGTTCCTGCTTGTTGCCTCGATTACTTCTTAATCCACCTACTTTGTCTAACTGATCACAATTTAACTTTAGAAGTAGCAACGAATCTCTCACGAAGATGCTACTTCTAACTAATATTTTCTTATAATTGGTGGCACGTGTAGGTTTTTTCAGAGTTAAGCAGGCTGCTCGTTTGTTATTCTGTAACAACTCGGCTGTTACTGATGGCACTGAAGTTGACTGGGACGGAATCCACAAGTTCCTACACTTTATTGATCGTCTTGAGGTCCTTGTGGGGCGTTTCAATGTTGGAAGGCCACGTGGGATATGTGTGCCACTACTGCACTCGTTGAAAGGTCCAACTGTGTCGAGAAACTTATGGTACGAGCTATTTTCTATTATATATGTTGTTCATAAACTATTGCTTATACACGCTTTTAGCCAGTGATCTTCTTGAAAGCGAAACTGCCCGATTCTATTGTTCCTATCTGAGATGCACAGCCATGGTCGGGTCAGACTTGCGCTTGGTCACAACATGATGTTTATGTAGACCTACTCCATTCCCCTTGGAGGTGAAAAGATACTTATTCATGGGTGGTCTCAAATAATGAAGGCCCGTCCATCTTGGAGAATAGGACAGAAAATTATGTTCCTGCTTTTCCATGGATCTAAAGCGAATATCATGTTTATTGACCACATTGCGAGATGAAGCCGCTTTCAGAAGGCTGTGGATGCACGGGGTGGCGCATGGGCCTTGTCCTGGGGCTTAGCGGCCTCACCCTTGGTTAACTGTAGGCAAAGTAGCACTGTTCGAGGCGTGCTTTGTACGGTTGAACCTATATAAGTACTTATACTGCTTTCAGCTATGGTTGTTAAGTGCCCCTGCTGGTTTCAGCTAAGGTTGTTAAGTACTCCTGCTGCTTTACAGATCTGTCGTGTTTCTTCACCATGTCTTCCTCCACCGCCAAAACCAAACCCGGCTGGGCTGTTCGCCTTCCGCCTCCCACGGCTGGCTGCGCCTCAGCGCATGCATCGCTGCCCCACCGTCTCCTATATCGTTAACACCGACGTCCGAGGCCTCGCCGTCGTCCTCTGCGCGCTTTGGTGCGCTTGCCGCGGCGCCTCCCTCTCGCGTTGTCAACATGGTCAACAAACAACAGGAATTGGCAGAAGTACGTGGAGAGGATGACATTAGGGCCCACCATGTCAACAGATGGAAAAATAAAATGCTTCCTCCTAGTGTTTTCCTCGACATCTATGACCCACGACATTGTGAGCGATATAGTCAATAGACAAGAGAACATCACAAGATCGGCCGACACAGGAACGTAGCAGCTCAAGCGGTATTTTTTGTTATTGTTGAGACAGAGTGGTTTGAACTGGGTCAGGCCCGTCTAGCCCAGGCTTATATTTTATGTTCACCATGTGACCAGCCCAGCTATTTTTTCTTTGTGAAAATGAGCCCACTTTAGTTTTTCTTAAGAATACCCAATCCAGGCCTACTTATTTTTCTATGCCCTGATGGGCTGCAACTCTTTTAAGATGCCTGCAAATCTTGAAAGTAATATGAAATGGGTTGTAAATATAAAAACAGATGACAAACTGGCAATTACTTTATAATTTCTGAATTTTTTCACATTTTCAGATTCCTATTTCACTGGTCATTAACCTAATTTAAATATATCTTCAAAGTACTTTAAATCTGGCTCGACACTTCGGTAGTAAAAATAGTTTGGAACCAACAGAAATATGCGAAATTGGCCCTGGCCAACCGAAAAAAAGGATTGCAATAAATTGCATAAGAAGTCGGAATGAGCTATATATATATTATTAAAAAAAGAGGGAATGGTCTGACTTATGGGCCTATTAAGTTGACGCGTATGCAAGATTTTTTTAGTTATCATATATGTCAACAAACGATTCTAGCAGACGTAACCGTTGGATGTCAATCCAACGGCCGTCGTGTTTCTTCAATCTCTGATCTTCTTTCTCTGACCGCCAAATCCGGTAGCCGGTGGACCGCTGCTCCGCCTCCCGTAGGCCTCACCGCCCCTACTACTCCCACCGCTGGCGTGGCATCCCTCTACTCACCCACACCCCCTGTTATTCTGCGGCGACGGCAGCCTCACACCGCAACCGAACCAGTGAACCCTCGTACTCCTCTTCGCGTGGGCATCCACTGCCGCGTCTTCCCCGGCTCTGCGTCGCCCCCTTCCTAGGCCTCGTCGTCGTCCACCGCCCTGGTTCTCTCGGCGCGGCGTGGTCAACGTGGTCAAGGAACGACTTCCATTGGAAGAGTACTGTCGTGGTGAGGCTGACAGATGGGTCCACGGCAGTCGCAAGGAAGTGCCTCCTTATTACGCGGAAAATAATTATTCCTCCACCTGGCAGCAGGGACCCACCGGACGGTCAACTGTATTTCGCGAAAAAAACGTTTCCCCCTGACTGCTGGGACCTACCAGCTACATCTTCGCACGCAAGGAAGTGCGTCCGGGCAACGATTCGCCCCCCTGACTGCTGGGAGCCACCAGCTACATCTTCGCACGCAAGGAAGTGCCTGACAGTCGGGACCCACACGGCCGGAAGCGTGACGTGGCGTTGTCATTCTCGCGAACGTATGCGTACATACTTGTCGATGTAGAGGCGCCGCACGTGTCGTAGTAGAGGTGCGCGACGTAGCATGTACACGCACGCATAAACGCCACCGCAAGAAAGAATATACGGCCACGCATATACATACGGGCAGGGTCTCGAACGCCTACTGCGACATACGCACGGCGTGGCTCGTGTTCATGGCTGGATCGGAACATAGAAACATCGTCGTCGTCGTGTTCATGGGGAGCCAACCGGCTGGGTCGAAACGGAATGCGTCGTCGTGTTCATCGGGACGGCTTGGACGGAACAACCAATGGAAACGATGCCTGGCGTACCGCAGAATGGAGGAAACAGCCTTGTGTTCGACCGGCCACGTTCGAAACGGGATCCTGTTCATCGGGAGGAGTCTGGCGTACCGCAAAACGGAGGAAACTGACCTCCCACGGTCGAAACGGGGGTCCTGTTGATCGGGAGGGGTGTGGCGTACCGCAAAACGGAGGAAGCGGACTTGTGTTGGGCCGCCACGGTCAAACGGGATCCTGTTCATCGGGAGGTGTCGCGCATCGCAAAACGGACTCCATGGGATACCGTTTCATCTCCACCGTCGACCCCTCCAGCCTCCACAGACTACCGTTCATCCACCGTCGACCTCCTCCAGCCTCCACCGCGATCGCTCATCCGGCCTCCACCGCGCTTACTCCACCGGCCATCGCTCAACCAGCCCTCTCCACGGGCTCTGTTCAACCACCCTCCACGGGCTACCGCTCATCCCGCCTCCACCGTCTATTGTTTATCCCCGCTTCCACGGGTGGTCCTGTTCATCCCCGCCTCCACGGGTCCTGTTCATCCATCCCCAACCGGCTCGAACGATCGGGGTCCTGTTCATCCACCCCCACCGGGAACTGTTCATCCAAACCCCCCCAGCAATGCTCACTGTTCATCCAGAGGCAACACCACGGGGTCATGTTCATCCATCCCCACCGGTAACTATTCATCCAAACCGCCCCAGCAACGCTCACTGTTCATCCAAAGGCAGCATCGATCGGCTTGATTAGCGGCGATAGCGAAGAATCGCCGATCGGGTTCGATTAACGACCACCGATCGATCGCCCGGGTTCGATAACGCGTAACTGCGGTCTGTCGCTCCGGTTCGATTAGAGCCCAACGCCTCGCTTCGGGTTGATTAGAGCCCAACGCCTCACACACACGCCAAGATATGTATTTAGAGAAACGCCAGATCGCTTCGAATTTCGACCATGGTTTTTTCCATCATGGACGGCCCAAAGAATGTCATGCAGCTGCGTCTCCAGCCCACCCAGGACGAAAAGGCCATTTTCTGTCATGCTTTTTTGTCATAGAAGTAGGACCCCACCACATCTATGATGATACCGGGTTTTGTCACAATTATCGTCATAGAAGTGTCATAAGTATGACAGAAAAGATTTTTGTTCGGCCCAAAATGTCCGGATGTGTCTTTTTTTGTAGTGATCAACGAATATCCACCGCGTCCGGAACTCGCTCGTAGATGGCGGAAGCTCAAAGTCAATCCCCGCGCCGGCCGTCGCCGTCACGGCCTGGAAGCTCAGGCATCCCGAGGTCTGTCGGGAATCAGTCAAGTGCAACGAGAAGAAGTGGCGGAGGAGTGCCACAGAAGGAGCAATGCCCACCATGGCCTCGCAAACAAAGGCGAAGACGGCGAGAAGGGTCACGGATTGAGGATTGAGGTGCAGCATGTGGGTCTGGTAATGGGCGAGCACTGCGTTGAAGAAGGCAGAAAAGGGAGGAACCAGGACGGCCCAGAGGGCGTGGATGAAGAATGGGACCTCGGTGGCCGTCCTGTCGACACGAGCTCGAGATGCAGGCCAGGCCACCGTTTTCCCCCACTCATTGAAGCTGGAGGCGAGCATGGGGCGCACCTTGTCCATGGCTTCTTAGTTGAGCACCAGCGACGTGCCAACGGCGGGCTCAATGGCCGGATGAGGTTCGGTGGAGGACAGGGGCTCCTTCCCTTTCTCCGTATGATCTGGCGCCATGGCGATGGGAGAGATAGGCTCAGATCGGATTGGGAGAAGGAGGCGAGCTTCAAGAAAGCGGAAGGATTGGGGAGCGCGCTACAACGAAGGGAAGGAAACCGTGTAGACTGCGGTGGCCGCCTAGCTAGGCGGGTATCAAGGCAGTGTGGGGAAGCGGGGACACCACCGTCCAATCAACCGCCACGCGTCAACAAGGCCGCAGGCTTTTGGGGCCCACGGCGCTCCGCACTTGCCCTTTGGCTTCGCCTCGAAGCCAAGTCCGAGCGCGCCTTGGGCCCGGGGGCTACTGTCGGCGTTCTGGGAACAGGGGTCCCCAGACTTGCCTGCCTGCGGCCCACGGCATGGCTTTGCTAACGGGCCCGTATGACCCATCTTCACCAACAAGCTTTCAAGACCCTCGCGAGGGGCCAAGCCTCGCGAGGCGGACGACACAAGACCTCCTCGGGAGCAGCCTCACCAGGCTGGCTCGTGAGGGGCGGAGAGATCAAGGCAAGGCAAACCTCGCGAGGTTCTCATGACGTGAGCCATGACAACCAAGGCCAGGCGGGCACCAAGCGGGCGCCAGCGCGCACAGTGTCCTTGTTTCCCCTTTGGTGCTAAGGGGGCAAGCGCAGGCGAGGAGTACCGAGGCGTGAAGCAAAGGTTTCCCTATTGGTGCAACGAGACCAAGACCAGCAGGATGGCAAGACGGAGGTCACCGTGGAGCCCAATACGGCGTCACCACCAGAGCCTTTTTGCAGAGGAAGACTACTTTTGTCAGGATAAGCTGTACTAGATGTCCCCTTTCAAATTGGCCGTTGTGGGATACCTTCCCGCTCGATATTTGGGAAGAGGACCAGGGCCTCTAGAAATAGGACTAGCCACCACAGTAGGGGGGAGGACGGATACCATCTAGAGCAATCCTCACACACCCTCAAGTTCACCAAGCATAAGAACACCTCTCCTCAGGAGGCTGTTCTTCCCCTTGTACTGTTCATCCTCGGCCCAAGAGGCAATCCACCACCACACACTGGAGTAGGGTATTACACCACAACGGTGGCCCGAACCAGTATAAATCTTGTGTCCCTTGTGTTGCGAGTTCGTCGTGCTAGCCTAGAGATCACGAAGCGTGTGAGGGCGTGATCAGTGAGGGAGAGATCTTCGCGCGCACCCCAGAGTTCGAACCTCAAGGGTTTTGCCGGAACCCGAAATCTGACAACTTCCTTGCGTGCGGCCGTGGATCCAGCTGTCAGCCTCTCCACGTATAGTCCTCTTCCGATGGATGTCGTTCTTTGACCACGCTGTGCCGAGAGCACCAAGGCGGTGGACGACGGCAAGGCCAAGTAAGGAAGACTCGGCAATTGTTTCCCACGTGGAGTGGGTACGAGGGTTTACTTGTTCGGCCGCAGTGTGAGGCTGCCGTCGCCGGAGAATAACAGGAGGTGTGGGTCAGTAGAGGGATATCCAGGCCAGGGATGCGAGTATGGTGGGGCCATGAGGCTCGCCAGCAGACTGACCGCCACGGAGGCGGGAGCAGCGATTCCGTCGGTCTTTGGTTTGGGTGGCTGGAGCAGGAAGATCAAAGACTGAAGAAGCATGATTGCCGTTAGATTAACATCTAACGGTCTGACGCTGTTAGAGTCGATTGTTGACTAAGTTTCTCTTTTTAAAAACCTTGCATACGCATGAACTTAGTAGGCCCACAAGTCAGCCTCCAAATCTGTTGTAGACAACATAGAGCCCATTTGCTATTTTTTTAATAATTTACAGCCCATTTGCTAATTAAGGAATTTATTACAGCCCATTTTCTGCCCAGGACCATGGTCAAAAAGTTCAACCTTATTTTGCATATTTCGGTGGAGTCCGAACTGTTCTAATCCAGAAATGATAAACATTTATTTTTTAAGAACTTATTGATTTGCCAAAAAAATATCTTTTTGTTTTTGTAAGAAAATAAGATGTGGGACAATTGAGTTGGTTTAAGGGAAAACCAGTGGTAAAAAAATCAGCGCTGGGAGGGAAAACAACAACAACAAAATAAGGATGTAAATATGAAAAGGGAACTTTATGTATTTTCAATATAATAATATGTGTATATGAACTAGTAAAACTATAGGTAGAGATTAGAAAACGGAAGTAGGACATGGCGTTTCTGAGGAAAATAGAACTGGACTGTGTTTGATTCAAGAAAAACTGCCTCATGGATGTTCTAAGACAAAATATAACTAATCTTTGGCGAATTGAGGCCAATAGATACATGCTGGATCTTTGTGCCCCGTTGTCATCATGGGCTGGGCCTGTTAAAAACAAAACCAAGCCTGGGTAGTCTACTGTAACGCCCCGGATCCGATGCGCCAGGTGTCCTCCAGTTATTCGTCGTTGTTGCCATGTCATTTTCTTGCGTGTTGCACTTTGCCTTATCATCTTGTTTTGCTTTGTTCCTTTATTTGTTGCATATGCCATGCTCATTATTGTTATATTGCATTGCCTCTTGTCATTTTGCATGCTAGTCATATACCTTTTGGTAATCATCATGTTGTTCCATGTTCATCTTGTGCATTGCCCTTTATATATGTTCTGTGTTGCTCTAGTTGAGGTGTGTGCATCACCCCTTTGCTATCTCTCTCAAACCAAGCCATGCACCATCACCTTCTCCTTCCTCTTCTTTTACTCCTTTATGCAAGTGCCATTTCTCCCTTCTCCATTATTGTTCAATCTTTTCCAATAAATCATGAACCATGCCTTATACCTCTCTACCAAGTTTCATCCTTTTGGGAGTTGTTTTGGTTGGGCTAAAAAATGGAGCAAGTTTGAATTTAATTCAAACATGATTTATTTTTCTGCATCTAAAAATGCCCAACTCAATTTTATCAAATTCCACATATCACCAGGGTCCTGAGGATATTTTCATATCTCACACACCACTCTCCTATCCCTGTGCATTTTGTTTTCTCTATCTTTTGTTTGAAGAAAAGAAAGGAAAGAGAAGAATGCAATACAGGAGGAGGCCGCACGCAGCCAAGCAACAGCCGTCCCGCACAGCCACTTACCCCTTCGAATCCAGCCCAAGCCCACCTCTGCTCCTTCTTCTACCTAAGTCACCTATGTACGACAGAACAGTAGCCATCAGATCGCCATGGCACCGCTCGATGGGCTGCCGTACAACTCCCTAGCGCCCTATATACCACCCCCTCGACGTCTTTGCCCTACCCTAACTTCTCATCCTCCCTTCAACGCCGCCACAACCCCTCTCCTTCTCTGGTTGTTCTTACGTAAGAAAAGAGCACCCGAGAGAATAAACCCCGCCGGTGTTCTCGCAGCCGGAGGGCGCCAAGATCGTCTCCGGCATGTCCATCTTCTTCCTCTATGTCCACTACGCCCGTTCAGACGTCTTCCCCGAGTTGGATCGCCAAGTTCCACGCCGACGGCCTCCTCCCCTGCTTCCTCTGCTTCACGGACAGCAAGTCCACCGGAGATCTTCGCCTCCCCGCCGTCGATCTGTTGCGTCCCCGGCCACATCTTCTTGCCCTAGGTATACTAGGTATACCCAGACCCATCCCTGCTCTTTCTTGTTGCCGACTGATCCCTGTACGCGTCGCTAGTTTCGTGCCTTCGTCTAGCTGTCGGTGCTCCGGCGAAGTCTGCAACGTTTTTCTGTAGTTGTTGGTGTTGCTGTATCATGCTCGTCCAGCCCCGCTGTAGCTCCTGCCTCGCCATGCATCTCCGCCATGACCGCAAGCTCCTGCTCCCACACATGCCCGCTGGCTTCATTGCTCATGCTGCCCTTGCTGCACCTTCACTGCCACACCTCCACGCACACGCATCTGCATATGCGCACGCCTGCGCTCGATGGAGAGCCCGTGGCCCTTCTTCGTCTTGCCGCCACCATGACCAAGGCGACCTCGAGTCTTCCCGCGCACCTGATCCTTTTGCATGATATCTCCTCGCAGCGCACCAACGTCCCTTTTCCGCACGCCCGCCGGTGCTCTACAGCCTCTGTAGTCGCCGTCTTGATCGAGTTCGCCGCCGGCAAAGATTCCTGTGTGTTCATGGAAGGTCAGGGCTTGGCCTTGTCAACCATTCAAAGGGAGCAATGCTCCTTCTCTAGCAACATCACAGCACTATTCCAGCTGGTTAGCCACACGCGCTCGCATCCGGGAGGTCCTGGGTTCAAGCCCCAGGCCCCCCAATTTTTTCCCTGTTTCTTTTTCATCTTGTTTCTGTCAGGTTCGCAAGTCAGGCTCGCTCGAACTGTTGGTTCAGTTACAGTTTGCCTGCGAATTATCTCAGATGCACTCTTGGTACTACTTGTTAGACTAGCAGGTTTGCACACAGGCAACAAGGGATCAAATACCCGCGCCAGCAACTTTTGCCCCAGTTTTTGCCTCCCCAAGATCAAGCCCTTGTTCTTCTTCATCTAAAGCTGATCCCCTATGTCCACACAAAGTTACAGTCATCCCAGTGGTCGTCTCAGCGTGCACCCTTCCAGGGGATCTGGGGTTCGAGTCACAGGAGGGCCCCTGTTTCCTTTTATTTTTGCTCTGCTTCTGGCCCGCGTATGTTTTATTTACTGCTCTGGGATTTTAGCATTTTCCAGTGCATGCATATTTACAGGAAATGCCACTGTTTTGTATTGTTAATAACTAAATATGCATGCATCCAAATTAAACAAACTATACATGTAAAATGCTTAGAATTTCATCTAGTTTCATAATATGTTGTTTTCATCCATGTTTAAAATGTTTAACATGCTGTTTGATTTAATTCGCATAAATGACATGCTAAAATGGTTTAATTCATATCTAAATAACTGTAGCTCCGTTTTAAATAAACTTTATATGTAAATGGGGTAGAAAAATGCATAGATTAACATGTTGCACTTTATTTTGCTGTTTAACAACATTAAAATTGTGTATAGGGAAGAACAGTACCAAATTCGAAATATGCTTATGAGGATTTTCCGGAATTGTTGTTTGTTGTTTCCGGCCTCATTTAAACTTGCCTAGATAGGTAGCTTTATTATGCTTCACTCCTTACCATGCTTAACAACATTTAATATTGATGAGTAGCATAAACGAGAGTGAACTAAATTCATGAATGTGTTGTTTCGTCATATGCAACTCGTTGCATATTGAGCTCCACTTAACTTGTAGTATTGTTTGTGCAGTTTGGCATGCCATGCCTCATTAAACCGGACATGCATCATACTTGATTGTGCATCATGTCATGTTATGCTTGTTTGTTTACTATGTTGTTTGCTTCTTTCCGGTAGTGCTTCTTCTTGATAGTTCCAGTAACGTTGCGATTGTGAGGATCCGTTCGACTACGTTGATTCATCTTCTTCATGGACTCGTTCTTCTTCCTAGCGGGATTTCAGGCAAGATGACCGTCACCTTGGATCTCATTACTATTATTGCTATGCTAGTTGCTTTGTTCTATCACTATGCCACGTTACCTACCACTTGCTTATCAAGCCTCCCAAATTGCCATGAACCTCTAACCTTTGTCACCCTTCCTAGCAAACCGTTGTTTGGCTATGTTACCGCATTTGCTTAGCCCCTCTTATAGCGTTGCTAGTTGCAGGTGAAGATGAAGATTGCTCCATGTTGGATTATGTTTATGTTGGGATATCACAATATCTCTTATATTATTAATGCATCTATATACTTGGTAAAGGGTGGAAGGCTCGGCCTTATGCCTAGTGTTTTGTTCCACACTTGCCGCCCTAGTTTCCGTCATATCGGTATTATGTTCCCGAATTTTGCGTCCCTAACACGGTTGAGTGATTTATGGGACCCCCTTGACATTTCGCTTTGAATAAAACTCCTCCAGCAAGGCCCAACATTGGTTTTACCATTTGCCTATCACCTATACATTTTTCCGTTGGGAGTAATTAACCCTAGGGTCATCTTTATTTTAGCCCCCCCCCCCCCGGGCCAATGCTTGTCTAAATGTTGGTCCGAACTAGAGCCCCTTGCAGCGCCTCCTCGAGGAAATTCGAGGTCTGGTTTTAGTTGTACGGACTGCTCATCCGGTCATGGCCTGAATCAAGATACTCGCGGCTACTATCAGGGTGTCGGCACGCCGGGAGGTCTTGCTGGTCTTGTTTTACCATTGTCGAAATGTCTTGTAATCGGGATTAGGTGATCGGGTCTTCCCGGAGAAGGAATATCCTTCGTTGATCGTGAGAGCTTATATTGGCTAATTGGGACACCCTGCAGGTTTGAACTTTTGAAAGCCGTGCATGCGGTTATGTGGCGTATGGGAATTTTTAATATCCGTTGTAGTAAACTTGAAGTAACTCTTCTAAAATACACCAACCGTAATGCGTAATCGTGATTGTCTCTTTTTGGGGTGTTCGAGGAGAACACGGTTCTTGTGTTATGTTTGACGTAAGTAGGAGTTCAGGATCACTTCTTGATCATTACTAGTTGACGACCGCTTGCTAAGCTCCTCTTCTCGCTCTTGTTTCGTAAGTTAGCCACCATACATGCTTATTCGCTGCTGCAACCTCTCACCACTTACCCCTTCCTTACCCATTAAGCTTTGCTAGTCTTGATACCCATGGTAATCGGATTGCTGAGTCCTCGTGGCTCACAGATTACTACAACAACGATTCTTGAGTACAAAGGTTATGCGATGCTCATGACGCGAGAGCGATGTTCACTTGTTTTGGAGTTCTTTTTCTTCGCCGATCTTGGGTTAGGTTCTGGTCGTGACACAGGCTAGCGGTGGATGTCGTTTGAGTTTCTGTTTATGTTTCATCCGTAGTCGGATGTTGAACTTGTATATAATGTATTGTTGTATTCATGTGGCATTGTATGTCTTGGTTGTATCCCCACTATTATGTAATGTTGATGTAATGATATCCACCTTGCAAAAGCGTCTTCAAGATGCGCTTCTTTCCTTGGTGGGACCTTCGAGTTCCTTTAGGATAGGATCGCATCTTGGGCGTGACATCTACAACCCAGTTGAAACTTGCTCGACCTGAAAAAATAGTATACCTGCTGGATCCCAGTTATCAGTATGTACTTGCAGAATTCTATTGTTTATTGACTATGTTGAAGACTTCATGGGTTTCACTGTCTCAGACATCAGCATTATTTTTCCATCGTGATAATAAGTGCATGCGCTTGCTTACGTACGGCCATGGACCTGCTAGTTCCGTATGGTTAGGCTTTGTATGGACAGCCGTCTTGTGGTTCCACGGACGAATTTCATGCAAATTAGATGGTTTTCAGTGAAAGCGGACTAAATTCTTTGCATTTTACATATTTATTTTCATTATGGAATATTTCACATATTTCAACTAATAATAACGACTAGGCCTTTTTTTAGTCCATGGGAGGCGCTTCATGATCGAGGTCCCGACACTTAACTGTTCTGGAAGGCCCAAATCCATCGCTCCTCTCTTTTAACAATTTGCAGTTGGGCTTGGCATACCACAGCCCAGTTCCAACGTGCTGCGTCCAACTATCAGCCTGTGAAACCGGATGGATCCCCTGCATACTTCGAAGATGTAAAAAATTGGAAAACTGAGAATTCGAACGGCAGGTGCTTATGCTACCCATCAAATAAAAATCAGGTGCCTGAAAATTTGTTTCGAAACAAATGATTCAGCTTTATATCCACGTCAACCCTCGACATGATGGTTGGAAGCAAATCCCAAGTTCGTACCGAAAGATCATTAACGACAATACCAACTTGCAGACGACCAGGTAGTACAAGTACCAATACCAAACTAATTTATAATCTTTTTAGTCCTGGCCCTACTGTTCATATGGTAGAAAATCTTGTAGAGGACCAGCTCCCGCTCCTTCTCTTGCTCCAGGTCCCCGAGGTGGTACTGGTGCATCACCCAATTGGTCCTCTGCTGGTCGAAGTTCTTGTTGGTGTGCAGCACCAGAACCTTTTTGATGTCCGTCTGCTGGTCGTTGACCATCACCGGCAAGGTATTGACGGTCTTGTGCCACATCGCGTGCATGTCGCACTCCGACTGTATCTTGCGACACGTCCACGTGCCCCTTTTGAATGCCCTGGAGTTGCGCTGGGAGAAATGCTTGCTTAGGCCACTCAGTGTGATACCTGTAGTATTGTCGAATACAAGTTTTGGTGGACGTAGTTGGCATTTTCATAACATCTTTGGCATGTTGCAGTCACTTGTTTCAATTTTTATTAACTGTAAAATTGTAATTGCTTCACTAGGTCTGCGTCTAAAAAGAAAAATAGAGCTATAAACAAAGGAATATGTTTGTGCAAGTAGACGGCCGATCGGTGTCTCACCTGGAAGTTTCTCAGGATTGGTGTAGCATATGTCGTGCTTGCTGTCCATGGTTGGTATGAACAAATCGATGGGAGGGTGAGATCTCGCGCTGCCAGCACTCACTTTGGCCTCAAGGTGCTCGATCAACTCCTTATCAATGGGATCGGACTTGGCGCCAGCTGGCAGCACCGACCAATCCTTCTTGGACTTGCATCAGCTAATTCCAGTTATATGGTACTCAATGTATGATCAATCGACTACTTTAAGTGAATGATGAAAGATTTTGACAGGTAAGTGGTACTCCAAATCTGAAGTCCACAATACCCGAACACGCCGCCGAGACTCTTTTGTTAGCTCACACGCAGCGTGTTGTCACGTCAATTCAATGTGAGGACATGATGAATAATTTGACCGACATATACTAGTACTACTACTGTCCTACTTACTAGTCGTATTTAGTGTCACATTTTAACCATAGGTTTAACTAACAAAATGTCAATGCATGTCATCGAAAATTATACCATTGGAAACTATGATCAAATATGAATCAAACGATATAATTTTCTGTGACATGCATTAACATTTAGTTTGTTAAATTTATGGTCAAAATTTGACACAAATTACAAAGGGGACCAATGAACTAGGAGGGAGGTAGTAGTACAAGTAGCGCAATATATGGTATAGAGGACTAGTACAAATTTACAAATGGAGTAAGAAGTTACAAGCTGTGCGACAGACTTTGTAGGCTACATGAGTAATACAAAATATAATTACCATTGGACAACATTTTCACCAACAAGTACGCACTTGAAGCCTAATTGATATATATATATATATGTATATATATATATATATATATATATATATACATGGCTTCTGCACAACATCTGCGTCATCATTATCAGTACATCCTACGCAGGTGAGTTAGGATGCACTTGATCCCAGAAAGGTATCTATCCTTCAAACTAACAATAGTACATAATATCCAACAAAAGAGGGTCATGCTACAACAGCAGGATACATGGCTCAGTCTAGATATCAGTACGAATCAAGTTGTGCATATTTGCTGTTGGCATGAACCACATCGCCGCATGTCGGGTTTGCAAAAGCCATTCATTGCATGGAAGCTTGATGCCTTTCACACAGTGAAGATCATCTGGCAACAAGTTGTGTCGACGAATCTCTAGATATGGTGATTCATGAAACCCATGGTACGATGTGTAAACACAGTTCCCCCTGGAGAATGGAAGTTGCATAGCATGACAATCATCGGCAGTGATATGATCGATGATTGGTTGGATGATCGGATAATTGAGCCCGAGGAACATGGAGTGGTTGACGAGGTTGTAAACCCGCCTCCAGTTGAATACGCATGGCCCAATGGAGCTGGGATCTTTCTCGAACACGAAGCAGCCATAGCCATCACAGTCACGAACGCCCCAAGCATTGTACTACATGTGGTTTGATGAAATGGTTTGGTTGGTACGTGCGAATGAGCATCAAATGACCGCTGTCAGATGGAAGAGCGATAAACCACAACGCATTGACTGGTATGATTCCAAGTCCTGGAATCATGAAGGCTAGCGCATTTGTATCTGCTGCAACAAATCAAATTGGAGAGCAAAACGGCATAAATATACAATCATGTTCAGAGTATGCGTGGAATTAAGATTATTATAACAGTGACACATATCATAGACAGAGAATTGCAATGTCGTGGCCATAATCATACCCCAAGTTTAAGAAATAAGCCAATTACTTCCATATTCCAGCAATATGTCATGGTTCAAACATCATGTAACAATGAGAGGAAAACAGCTATGACAGGGCCTACTCATATTCTACCATAGCACTTACTACTGTTCTCATATCAACTCTAAGCAATAACATGCGTGGTTATAAAAATCTTGGAAATGAGAGTAACATATAGAAATCATGAGGTTATACTCATAATATCTATTCTAACAATCATTAAATGCCAATTGTTCTCATATCAACTCTAACAATAACATGTGTGGTCATAAAAATCTAGGAAATCAGAGGAACATATAGCAATGATGTGGTTATAGACATACTATCTATTATAAATTTGTAAAAATCAACAGGCAGTCGTATTCATAAGGTAAAGATGAGATGAGATAGAACAATTACACGACGATAGATTCCACCAGTATAGGCAGCTAATCTGTGCGTCGACCGCGTAAACGATGCCATCGTGCACTATAGCATCAGACAGAATTGGAGGCTCAATAGGATTGATGATGAGCCATAACCATGTATGGTGACCGGATTCCAGATAGACTAATTCCATGTTGAACAAGGCAATGAGCTTGTAATCCATGTAGTATTCTGATGGTGTGGGCACTTTGCAGATTACAACCTTCAGCAAATAGAGGTCGCACCAAAAGCTTGACGCGTCTCGTGCGTAGTAGGCAGTGTTGGGGAACGTAGTAATTTTAAAAATTTTCCTACGATCACGCAAGACCATGGTGATGGCATAGCAACGAGAGGGAAGAGTGTCCGTCCACGTACCCTCGTAGACCGAAAGCGGAAGCGTTATAACAACGCGGTTGATGATGTAGTCGTGCGTCTTCACGATCCGACCGATCCAAGCACCGAACGTCACGGCACCTCCGAGTTACGCACACGTTCAGCTCGATGACGATCCCGGACTCCGATCCAGCAAAGTGTCGGGATGAGTTCCGTCGACGACGCGCAGGCGTGGTGGCGATGTTGATGCTCCACCGACGCAGGGCTTCGCCTAAGCTCATGACGATATGACTTCTCCGGCAGGCTTCGCCTAAGCTCATGACGATATGACCGAAGTGGAATATGGTGGAAGGGGCACCGCACGGCTAAGGAAAGATCCGTAGGTCACCTTGTGTGTCATGGGGTGCCCCCTTGCCCCCGTATATAAAGGAGCCAAGGGGGAGGTGGCCGGCCCAAGTGAGGAGGCGCAACAAGGGTGTCCTACTCCCTCCGGTAGTAGGACTCCCCCTCCAATCCTAGTTGGATTAGGATTCCGGGAGGAAAGAGAGAGAGAGGGGGGGCGGCCCACCTTTCCTAGTCCTAATAGGACTAGGGGAAGGGGGGGCGCCACACCTAGGGCTGCCCTTCTCCTTTCCTCCAAGGCCCACTATGGGCCCATGTAGTTCCCGGGGGTTCGGTAACCTCCGGTACTCGATAAATTCCGATTTCACTCGGAACCTTTCCGATGTCCAAATGTAGGCTTCCAATATATCAATCTTTATGTCTCGACCATTTCGAGACTCCTCGTCATGTCCGTGACCACATCCGGACTCGAACAAACTTCGTGCATCAATACTTATAAACTCATAATGAACTGTCATCGAAGCGTTAAGCGTGCGGACCCTACGGGTTCGAGAACTATGTAGACATGACCTAGAACCATTCTCGGTCAATAACCAATAGCGGAACCTGGATGCCCATATTGGTTCCTACATATTCTACTGAAGATCTTTATCGGTCAAACCGCATAACGACATACGTTGTTCCCTTTGTCATCGGTATGTTACTTACCCGAGATTCGATCGTCGGTATCCAATACCTAGTTCAATCTCGTTGCAGTAAGTCTCTTTACTCGTTCGTAATACATCATCTCACAACTAACTCATTAGTTGTAATGCTTGCAAGGCTTAAGTGATGTGTATTACCGAGAAGGCCTAGAGATACCTCTCCGAGCAATCGGAGTGACAAAACCTAATCTCGAAATCGCCAACCCAACAAGTACCTTTGGAGACACCTGTAGTACTCCTTTATAATCACCCGATTACGTTGTGACGTTTGGTAGTACCCAAAGTGTTCCTCCGGTAAACGGAGTTGCATAATCTCATAGTTATAGGAACATGTATGGGTCATGAAGAAAGCATTAACATACTAAGCGATCAAGTGTTAAGCTAACGGAATGGGTCATGTCAATCAGATCATTCAACTAATGATGTGACCTTGTTAATCAAATAACAACTCCTTGTTTATGGTTAGGAAACATAACCATCTTTGATTAACAAGCTAGTCAAGTAGAGGCATACTAGTGACATATTGTTTGTCTATATATTCACACATGTATTATGTTTCCGGTTAATACAATTCTAGCATGAATAATAAACATTTATCATGATATAAGGAAATAAATAATAACTTTATTATTGCCTCTAGGGCATATTTCCTTCAGTCTCCCACTTGCACTAGAGTCAATAATCTAGATTACAAAGTAATGATCCTAACACCCATGGAGTCTTGGTGTTGATCATGTTTTGCTCGTGGAAGAGGCTTAGTCATCGGGTCTGCAACATTCAGATCCGTATGTATTTTGCAAATCTCTATGTCTCCCACTTGGACTTGGTCCCGAATGGAATTGAAGCGTCTCTTGATATGCTTGGTCCTCTTGTGAAATCTGGATTCCTTTGCCAAGGCAATTGCACCAAGATTGTCACGAGAAGATCTTCATAGGTCCCGATGCACTAGGTATGACACCTAGATCGGAAATGAACTCTTTCATCCAGACTCCTTCATTTGCTGCTTCCGAAGCAGCTATGTACTCCGCTTCACATGTAGATCCCGCCACGGCGCTTTGTTTAGAACTGCACCAACTGACAGCTCCACCGTTTAATAAAAACACGTATCCGGTTTGCGATTTAGAATCGTCCGGATCAGTGTCAAAGCTTACGTCGACGTAACCATTTACGACTAGCTCTTTGTCACCTCCATATACGAGAAACATATCCTTAGTCCTTTTCGTGTATTTCAGATGTTCTTGACCGCTGTCCGATGATCCATTCTGGATTACTTTGGTACCTTCCTGCCAAGCTTACATTAAGCATACGTCGTCGGTCTGGTACACATTGCATACATGATAGAGCCTATGGCTGAAGCATAGGGAACATCTTTCATTTTTTCTCTATCTTCTGGCGTGGTCGGGCATTGAGTCGACTCAATCTTATACCTTGCAACACAGTAAAAAACCTTTCTTTGCTTGATCCATTTTGAACCTTTTCAAAACTTTATCAAGGTACGTACTCTGTGAAAGTCCAATTAAGCGTCTTGATCTATCTCTATAGATCTTGATGCCCAATATGTAAGCAGCTTCACCGAGGTCTTTCATTGAAAAACTTTTATTCAAGTATCCTTTTATGCTATCCAGAAATTCTATATCATTTCCAATCAATAATATGTCGTCCACATATAATATCGTAAATGCTCTGAGCTCCCACTCACTTTCTTGTAAATACGGGCTTCTCGAAAAGTCCTGTACAAACCCATATGCTTTGATCACACTATCAAAGCGTTTATTCCAACTCCGAGAGGCTTGCACTGCACCATAAATTGATCGTTGGAGCTTGCACACTTTGTTAGCACCCTTTGGATCGACAAAACCTTCTGGTTGCATCATATACAACTCTTCTTCTAGAAATCCATTCAAGAATGCAGTTTTTACATCCATTTGCCAAATTTCATAATCATAAAATGCGGCAATTGCTAACATGATTCGGACAGACTTAAGCATCGCTACGGGTGAGAAAGTCTCATCGTAGTCAACCCCTTGAACTTGTCGAAAACCTTTCGCAACAAGTCGAGCTTTGTAGACAGTTATATTACCATCAGCGTCGGTCTTCTTCTTAAAGATCCATTTATTTTCAATGGCTTGCCGATCATCGGGCAAGTCAACCAAAGTCCATACTTTGTTCTCATACATGGATCCCATCTCAGATTTCATGGCTTCCAGCCATTTTGCGAATCTGGGCTCACCATCGCTTCTTCATAGTTTGTAGGTTCGCCATGGTCAAGTAACATGACTTCCGAATAGGATTACCGTACCACTCACAGTGCGTATTTTACTCTGGTTGACCCTACGAGGTTCAAGAGTAACTTGATCTCAAGTTTCATGATCATCATCATTAGTTTCCTCACTAATTGGTGTAGTTGTCACAGAACCATTTCTTGTGATGAACTACTTTCCAATAAGGGAGCAGATACGATTATCTCATCAAGTTCTACTTTCCTCCCACTCACTTCTTTCGAGAGAAACTCTTTCTCTAGAAAGGATCCGAATTTAGCAACGAAAATCTTGCCTTCAGATCTGTGATAGAAGGTGTACCCAACAGTTTCCTTTGGGTATCCTATGAAGACACATTTTTCCGATTTGGGTTCGAGCTTATCTGGTTGAAGTTTCTTTACATAAGCATCGCAGCCCCAAACTTTAAGAAAGCGACAACTTTGGTTTCTTGCCAAACCACAGTTCATAAGGCGTCGTCTCAACGGATTTTGACGGTGTTCTGCTCAACGTGAATGCGGCCGTCTCTAAAGCATAACACCAAAAAGATAGCTGTAAAACGGAAATAAACATCATAGATCGCACCATATATAGTAAAGTAAGATTACGACGTTCTGAAACACCATTTCTACGTGGTGTTCGGGTGGCGTGAGTTCTTGAAACTATTCCACATTGTTTCAAATGTAAACCAAACTCGTAACTCAAATATTCTCCTCCACGATCAGATCGTAGAAATTTTATTCTCTTGTTACGATGATTTTCCACTTCACTCTGAAATTCTTTGAACTTTTCAAATGTTTCAGATTTGTGTTTCATTAAGTAGATATACCCATATCTGCTCAAATCATCTGTGAAGGTGAGAAAATAACGATACCGCCGTGTGCCTCAACATTCATTGGTCCACAAACATCGGTATGTATGATTTCCAACAAATCGCTTGCTCGCTCCATAGTTCCGAGAACGGCGTTTTGGTCATCTTGCCCATGAGGCACGGTTCGCAAGTACCAAGTGATTCATAATCAAGTGATTCCGTAAGCCCATCAAGATGGAGTTTCTTCATGCGTTTTACACCGATATGACCTAAACGGCAGTGCCACAAATAAGTTGCACTATCATTATCAACTCTGCATCTTTTGGCTTCAACATTATGAATATGTGTATCACTACAGTCGAGATTCAACAAGAATAGACCATTCTTCAAGGGTGCATGACCATAAAAGATATTACTCATATAAATAGAACAACCATTATTCTCTCGATTTAAATGAATAACCGTCTCGCATTAAACAAGATCCAGATATAATGTTCATGCTCAACGCGGCACCAAATAACAATTATTTAGGTCTAAAACTAATCCCGAAGGTAGATGTAGAGGTAGCGTGCCATTGCGATCACATCGACTTTGGAACCATTTCCAACGCGCGATCGTCACCTCGTCCTTAGCCAATCTTCGCAATCCGTAGTTCCTGTTTCGAGTTGCAAATATTAGCAATGTAACCCGGTATCAAATACCGTGTACTCTGCGAGTATTAGTAAGGTACACATCAATAACATGTATATCACATATACCTTTGTTCACCTTGCCATCCTTTTATCCGCCAAATACTTGGGGCAGTTCCGCTTCCGATTAAAGGTCCGCTTGCGGTAAAAACACTCGATTTCAAGCTTAGGTCCAGACTTGGGTTTCTTCTCTTGATCAAGAACTTTCTTGCTGTTCTTTTGAAGTTTCCTTCTTCTTCCCTTTGCCCTTTTTCTTGAAACTAGTGGTCTTGTTGATCATCAACACTTGATGCTCTTTCTTGATTTCTACCTCCGCAGCTTTTAGCATCGCGAAGAGCTCAGGAATTGTCTTAGTCATCCCTTGCATATTATAGTTCATCACGAAGCTCTTGTAGCTTGGTGGCGATGATTGGAGAATTACATCAATGACACTATCATCCTAAGATTAACTCCCGGCTGAATTAAGTGATTGTTATACCCGGACATTTTGAGTATGTGCTCCTTGTGAACTATTCTCCTCCATCTTGCAGCTATAGAACTTATTGGAGACTTCATATCTCTCAATCCGCATTTGCTTGAAATATTAACTTCAACTCCTGGAACATCTCATATGCTCCATGACGTTCAAAACGTCGTTGAAGACCCGGTTCTAAGCCGTAAAGCATGGCACACCGAACTATAGAGTAGTCATCAGCTCTGCTTTGCGGGACGTTCACAACTTCTCGCTCAAGATCTCGCAGCAGTTCGCTACCCAAATGCTTCCAGACGTAATTTTTCGTGCAGCAATGAGGATAATCCTCAAGTTACGGACCCGATCCGTGTAATTGCTACCATCATCTTTCAACTTTGCTTTCTCAAGGAACGCATTAAAATTCAACGGAACAACAAAGACGAGCCATCTATCTACAAAGAAACATAGACAAGCAAAATACTATCAGTACTAAGTTCATGATAAATTTAAGTTCAATTAATCATATTAAAAAACTCCCACTTAGACGGACATCTCTCTAGTCATCTAAGTGATCACGTGATCCATATCAACTAAACCATGTCCGATCATCACGTGAGATGGAGTAGTTTCAATGGTGAACATCACTATGTTGATCATATCTACTATATGATTCACGCTCGACCTTTCGGTCTCCGTGTTCCGAGGCCATATCATTATATGCTAGGCTCGTCAAGTTTAACCCGAGTATTCAGCGTGCAACTGTTTTGCACCCGTTGTATTTGAACGTAGAGCCTATCACACCCGATCATCACGTGGTGTCTCAAAGACGAAGAACTTTCATAGCGGTGCATACTCGTGGAGAACACTTCTTGATAATTTTAGTGAGAGATCATCTTATAATGCTACCGTCAAACAAAGCAAGATAAGATGCATAAAGGATAAACATCACATGCAATCAATATAAGTGATATGATATGGTCATCATCATCTTGTGCTTGTGATCTCCATCGCCAAGCACCGTCATGATCACCATCGTCACCGGGCGCCGACACCTTGATCTCCATCGTAGCATCGTTGTCGTCTCGCCAACTATTGCTTCTACGACTATCGCTACTCCTTAGTGATAAAGTAAAGCAATTACATGGCGTTGCATTTCATACAATAAAGCGACAACCATATGGCTCGCCATTGCCGATAACTCGGTTACAAAACATGATCATCTCATACAATAAAATATAGCATCACGTTTGACCACATCACATCACAACATGCCCTGCAAAAACAAGTTAGACGTCCTCTACTTTGTTGTTGCAAGTTTTACGTGGCTGCTACGGGCTGAGCAAGAACCGTTCTTACCTACGCATCAAAACCACAACGATAGTTTGTCAAATAGACTCCGTTTTAACCTTCTCAAGGACCGGGCGTAGCCACTCGGTTCAACTAAAGTGAGAGAGACAGACACCGCCGGTCACCTTTAAGCAACGAAAGTGCTCGGGCGGTGAAACCAGTCTCGCGTAAGCGTCTGCGTAATGTCGGTCCGGGCCGCTTCATCTCACAATACCGCTGAACCAAAGTATGACATGCCGGTAGGCGTATGACTTGTATCGTCCACAACTCACTTGTGTTCTACTCGTGCATATGACATCAACGCATAAAACCAGGCTCGGATGCCACTGTTGGGGAACGTAGTAATTTTAAAAAATTTCCTACGATCACGCAAGACCATGGTGATGGCATAGCAACGAGAGGGAAGAGTGTCCGTCCACGTACCCTCGTAGACCGAAAGCGAAGCGTTATAACAACGCTGTTGATGTAGTCAGACGTCTTCACGATCCGACCGATCCAAGCACCGAACGTCGGCACCTCCGAGTTACGCACACGTTCAGCTCGATGGCGATCCCGGACTCGATCCAAAGCAAAGTGTCGGGGATGAGTTCCGTCAACGACGGCGTGGTGACGATGTTGATGCTCCACCGACGCAGGGCTTCGCCTAAGCTCCGCGACGATATGACTTCTCCGGCGAGGCTTCGCCTAAGCTCATGACGATATGACCAAGTGGAATATGGTGGAAGGGGCACCGCACACGGCTAAGGAAAGATCCGTGGGTCAACTTGTGTGTCATGGGGTGCCCCTTGCCCCGTGATATAAAGGAGCCAAGGGGAGGTGGCGGCCCAAGGGAGGCGCGCAAGGAGTCCTACTCCTCAGGAGTAGGACTCCCCTCCAATCCTAGTTGGATTAGGATTCCTGAGGGGAAAGAGAGAGAGGGGGGCGGCCCACCTTTCCTAGTCCTAATAGGACTAGGGGAAGGCGGCCACCTAGGGCTGCCCCTTCTCCTTTCCTCCAAGGCCCACTATGGGCCCATGTAGTTCCCGGGGTTCGGTAACCTCCCGGTACTCGGTAAATTCCGATTTCACTCGGAACCTTTCCGATGTCCAAATGTAGGCTTCCAATATATCAATCTTTATGTCTCGACCATTTCGAGACTCCTCGTCATGTCCGTGACCACATCCGGGACTCGAACAAACTTGGTGCATCAATACTTATAAACTCATAATGAACTGTCATCGAAGCGTTAAGCGTGCGGACCCTACGGGTTCGAGAACTATGTAGACATGACCTAGAACCATTCTCGGTCAATAACCAATAGCGGAACCTGGATGCCCATATTGGTTCCTACATATTCTCTGAAGATCTTTATCGGTCAAACCGCATAACGACATACGTTGTTCCCTTTGTCATCGGTATGTTACTTACCCGAGATTCGATCGTCGGTATCCAATACCTAGTTCAATCTCGTTACGGTAAGTCTCTTTACTCGTTCCGTAATACATCATCTCACAACTAACTCATTAGTTGTAATGCTTGCAAGGCTTAAGTGATGTGTATTACCGAGAAGGCCTAGAGATACCTCTCCGACAATCGGAGTGACAAAACCTAATCTCAAAATCGCCAACCCAACAAGTACCTTTGGAGACACCTGTGTAGTACTCCTTTATAATCACCCGATTCGTTGTGGCGTTTGGTAGTACCCAAAGTGTTCCTCCGGTGGCAGGAGTTGCATAATCTCATAGTTATAGGAACATGTATGGGTCATGAAGAAAGCATTAACATACTAAGCGATCAAGTGTTAAGCTAACGGAATGGGTCATGTCAATCAGATCATTCAACTAATGATGTGACCTTGTTAATCAAATAACAACTCCTTGTTTATGGTTAGGAAACATAACCATCTTTGATTAACAAGCTAGTCAAGTAGAGGCATACTAGTGACATCTTGTTTGTCTATATATTCACACATGTATTATGTTTCCGGTTAATACAATTCTAGCATGAATAATAAACATTTATCATGATATAAGGAAATAAATAATAACTTTATTATTGCCTCTAGGGCATATTTCCTTGATCTCCCACTTGCACTAGAGTCAATAATCTAGATTACAAAGTAATGATCCTAACACCCATGGAGTCTTGGTGCTGATCATGTTTTGCTCGTGGAAGAGGCTTAGTCAACGGGTCTGCAACATTCAGATCCGTATGTATTTTGCAAATCTCTATGTCTCCCACTTGGACTTGGTCCCGAATGGAATTGAAGCGTCTCTTGATATGCTTGGTCCTCTTGTGAAATCTGGATTCCTTTGCCAAGGCAATTGCACCAGTATTGTCACGGAAGATCTTCATAGGTCCCGATGCACTAGGTATGACACCTAGATCGAAATGAACTCTTTCATCCGGACTCCTTCATTTGCTGCTTCAAGCAGCTATGTACTCCGCTTCACATGTAGATCCCGCCACGGCGCTTTGTTTAGAACTGCACCAACCGACAGCTCCACCGTTTAATAAAAACACGTATCCGGTTTGCGATTTAGAATCGTGGGATCGATGTCAAAACTTACATCGGCGTAACCATTTACGACTAGCTCTTTGTCACCTCCATATCGAGAAACATATCCTTAGTCCTTTTCGTATTTCGGGATGTTCTTGACCGCTGTCCGATGATCCATTCCTGGATTACTTTGGTACCTTCCTGCCAAGCTTACAGCTAAGCATACGTCAGTCTGGTACACAAGATTGCATACATGATAGAGCCTATGGCTGAAGCATAGGAACATCTTTCATTTTTTCTCTATCTTCTGGGTGGTCGGGCATTGAGTCGACTCAATCTTATACCTTGCAACACGGGCAAAAAACCTTTCTTTGCACGATCCATTTTGAACTTTTTCAAAACTTTATCAAGGTATGTACTTTGTGAAAGTCCAATTAAGCGTCTTGATCTATCTCTATAGATCTTGATGCCCAATATGTAAGCAGCTTCACCGAGGTCTTTCATTGAAAAACTTTTATTCAAGTATCCTTTTATGCTATCCAGAAATTCTATATCATTTCCAATCAATAATATGTCGTCCACATATAATATCATAAATGCTACAGAGCTCCCACTCACTTTCTTGTAAATACAGGCTTCTCCAAAAGTCTGTACAAACCCATATGCTTTGATCACACTATCAAAGCGTTTATTCCAACTCCGAGAGGCTTGCACCGGACCATAAATTGATCGTTGGAGCTTGCACACTTTGTTAGCACCCTTTGGATCGACAAAACCTTCTGGTTGCATCATATACAACTCTTCTTCTAGAAATCCATTCAAGAATGCAGTTTTTACATCCATTTGCCAAATTTCATAATCATAAAATGCGGCAATTGCTAACATGATTCGGACAGACTTAAGCATCGCTACGGGTGAGAAAGTCTCATCGTAGTCAACCCCTTGAACTTGTCGAAAACCTTTCTCAACAAGTCGAGCTTTGTAGACAGTTATATTACCATCGGCGTCAGTCTTCTTCTTAAAGATCCATTTATTTTCAATGGCTTGCCGATCATCGGGCAAGTCAACCAAAGTCCATACTTTGTTCTCATACATGGATCCCATCTCAGATTTCATGGCTTCCGGCCATTTTGCGGAATCTGGGCTCACCATCGCTTCTTCATAGTTTGTAGGTTCGCCATGGTCAAGTAACATGACTTCGAATAGGATTACCGTACCACTCGGTGCGTATTTTACTCTGGTTGACCTACGAGGTTCAGTAGTAACTTGATCTGAAGCTTCATGATCATCATCATTAGTTTCCTCACTAATTGGTGTAGTTGTCACGGGAACCATTTCTTGTGATGAACTACTTTCCAATAAGGGAGCAGATACAGTTATCTCATCAAGTTCTACTTTCCTCCCACTCACTTCTTTCGAGAGAAACTCTTTCTCTAGAAAGGATCCGAATTTACCAACGAAAATCTTGCCTTCAGATCTGTGATAGAAGGTGTACCCAACAGTTTCCTTTGGGTATCCTATGAAGACACATTTTTCCGATTTGGGTTCGAGCTTATCTGGTTGAAGTTTCTTTACATAAGCATCGCAGCCCCAAACTTTAAGAAACGACAACTTTGGTTTCTTGCCAAACCACAGTTCATAAAGGCGTCGTCTCAACGGATTTTGACGGTGTTCTGTTCAACGTGAATGCGGCCGTCTCTAAAGCATAACCCCAAAACGATAGCGGTAAATCGGAAATAGACATCATAGATCGTACCATATCTAGTAAAGTAAGATTACGACGTTCGGACACACCATTTCTCTGTGGTGTTCCGGGTGGCGTGAGTTGCGAAACTATTCCACATTGTTTCAAATGTAAACCAAACTCGTAACTCAAATATTCTCCTCCACGATCAGATCGTAGAAATTTTATTCTCTTGTTACGATGATTTTCCACTTCACTCTGAAATTCTTTGAACTTTTCAAATGTTTCAGATTTGTGTTTCATTAAGTAGATATACCCATATCTGCTCAAATCATCTGTGAAGGTGAGAAAATAACGATACCATGGCGTGCCTCAACATTCATTGGTCCACAAACATCGGTATGTATGATTTCCAACAAATCAGTTGCTCGCTCCATAGTTCCGGAGAACGGCGTTTTGGTCATCTTGCCCATGAGGCACGGTTACGCAAGTACCAAGTGATTCATAATCAAGTGATTCCGAAGCCCATCGGTATGGAGTTTCTTCATGCGTTTTACACCGATATGACCTAAACGGCAAGTGCCACAAATAAGTTGCACTATCATTATCAACTCGTGCATCTTTTGGCTTCAACATTATGAATATGTGTATCACTACCGCCGAGATTCAACAAGAATAGACCATTCTTCAAGGGTGCATGACCATAAAAGATATTACTCATATAAATAGAACAACCATTATTCTCTGATTTAAATGAATAACCGTCTCGCATTAAACAAGATCCAGATATAATGTTCATGCTCAACGCGGCACCAAATAACAATTATTTAGGTCTAAAACTAATCCGAAGGTAGATGTAGAGGTAGTATGCCGATTGCGATCACATCGACTTTGGAACCATTTCCAACGCGCATCGTCACCTCGTCCTTAGCCAATCTTCGCTTAATCCGTAGTTCTGTTTGAGTTGCAAATATTAGCAATGTAACCCGATTATCAAATACCTGGTACTACTGCGAGTATTAGTAAGGTACACATCAATAACATGTATATCACATATACCTTTGTTCACCTTGCCATCCTTTTTATCCGCCAAATACTTGGGGCAGTTCCGCTTCCGGTGTCGATGCGCTTGCGGTAAAAACACTCGATTTCAGGCTTAGGTCCGGACTTGGGTTTCTTCTCTTGATCAAGAACTTTCTTGCTGTTCTTTTTGAAGTTTCCTTCTTCTTCCCTTTGCCCTTTTCTTGAAACTAGTGGTCTTGTTGATCATCAACACTTGATGCTCTTTCTTGATTTCTACCTCCGCAGCTTTTAGCATCGCGAAGAGCTCAGGAATTGTCTTAGTCATCCCTTGCATATTATAGTTCATCACGAAGCTCTTGTAGCTTGGTGGCGATGATTGGAGAATTACATCAATGACACTATCATCCGGAAGATTAACTCCCACTGAATTAAGTGATTGTTATACCTGCACATTTTGAGTATGTGCTCACCGATGTAACTATTCTCCTCCATCTTGCAGCTATAGAACTTATTGGAGACTTCATATCTCTCAATCCGGGCATTTGCTTGAAATATTAACTTCAACTCTGGAACATCTCATATGCTCCATGACGTTCAAAACGTCGTTGAAGACCCGGTTCTAAGCCGTAAAGCATGGCACACTGAACTATAGAGTAGTCATCAGCTCTGCTTTGCCAGACGTTCACAACTTCGCTCAAAGATCTGCAGCAGTTCGCTCACCAGCGGTGCTTCCAGGGCGTAATTTTTCGTGCAGCAATGAGGATAATCCTCAAGTTACGGACCCGATCCGTAATTGCTACCATCATCTTTCAACTTTGCTTTCTCAAGGAACGCATTAAAATTCAACGGAACAACAAAGACGAGCCATCTATCTACAAAGAAACATAGACAAGCAAAATACTATCGGTACTAAGTTCATGATAAATTTAAGTTCAATTAATCATATTAAAAACTCCCACTTAGATGTACATCTCTCTAGTCATCTAAGTGATCACGTGATCCATATCAACTAAACCATGTCCGATCATCACGTGAGATGGAGTAGTTTCAATGGTGAACATCACTATGTTGATCATATCTACTATATGATTCACGCTCGACCTTTCGGTCTCCGTGTTCCGAGGCCATATCTGTTATATGCTAGGCTCGTCAAGTTTAACTTTGAGTATTCCGCGTGCGCAACTGTTTTGCACCCGTTGTATTTGAACGTAGAGCCTATCACACCCGATCATCACGTGGTGTCTCAAAGACGAAGAACTTTCGCAACGGTGCATACTCAGGAGAACACTTCTTGATAATTTTAGTGAGAGATCATCTTATAATGCTACCGTCAAACAAAGCAAGATAAGATGCATAAAGGATAAACATCACATGCAATCAATATAAGTGATATGATATGGTCATCATCATCTTGTGCTTGTGATCTCCATCGCCAAGCACCGCCATGATCACCATCGCCACCGCGCCGACACCTTGATCTCCATCGTAGCATCGTTGTCGCCTCGCCAACTATTGCTTCTACGACTATCGCTACTCCTTAGTGATAAAGTAAAGCAATTACATGGCGTTGCATTTCATACAATAAAGCGACAACCATATGGCTCCTGCCAGTTGCCGATAACTCGGTTACAAAACATGATCATCTCATACATTAAAATATAGCATCACGTTTTGACCACATCACATCACAACATGCCCTGCAAAAACAAGTTAGACGTCCTCTACTTTGTTGTTGCAAGTTTTACGTGGCTGCTACGGGCTGAGCAAGAACCGTTCTTACCTACGCATCAAAACCACAACGATAGTTTGTCAAATAGACTCCGTTTAACCTTCTCAAGGACCGGGCGTAGCCACACTCAGTTCAACTAAAGTGAGAGAGACAGACACCCGCCGGTCACCTTTAAGCAACGAGTGCTCGGGCGGTGAAACCAGTCTCGCGTAAGCGTCTGGCGTAATGTCGGTCCGGCCGCTTCATCTCACAATACCGCTGAACCAAAGTATGACATCTTTGGTAGGCAGTATGACTTGTATCGTCCACAACTCACTTGTGTTCTACTCGTGCATATGACATCAACGCATAAAACCAGGCTCGGATGCCACTTTGTTGGGGAACGTAGTAATTTCAACAATTTTCCTACGATCACGCAAGACCATGGTGATGGCATAGCAACGAGAGGGAAGAGTGTCCGTCCACGCACTCGTGAGACCGAAAGCGAAGCGTTATAACAACGCGGTTGATGTAGTCGTGCGTCTTCACGATCCGACCGATCCAAGCACCGAACGTCACGGCACCTCCGAGTTCTGCACACGCTCAGCTCGATGACGATCCCCGGACTCCGATCCGGCAAAGTGTCGGGATGAGTTCCACAAGACGACGGCGTGGTGACGATGTTGATGCTCCACCGACGCAGGGCTTCGCCTAAGCTCATGACGATATGACTTCTCCGCACAGAGGCTTCGCCTAAGCTCCGCGACGATATGACCGAAGTGGAATATGGTGGAAGGGGCACCGCACACGGCTAAGGAAAGATCCGTAGATCAACTTGTGTGTCATGGGGTGCCCCTGCCCCGTATATAAAGGAGCCAAGGGGAGGTGGCGGCCCAAGGGAGGAGGCGCACCAAGGGAGTCCTACTCCTCGGGAGTAGGACTCCCTCCAATCCTAGTTGGATTAGGATTCTGAGGGGAAAGAGAGGGGGGGGGGGGCCGGCCCACCTTTCCTAGTCCTAATAGGACTAGGGGAAGGGGGGGGGGCGCGGCCACCTAGGGCTGCCCTTTCTCCTTTCCTCCAAGGCCCACTATGGCGGCGGGCCGCGAGGCTCGATGGCGGCGGTATCCAATGATGGAAGGGTGATCTCTCGCTGGGTGTAGAGATCCACGAGACGCCACGGACTACCGGATTGGTGGATGAGGACGATCTAGTTGGCCTTCATGCCCACCCAGTAGTGGTCGCACATGAAGGAAAGGTGGACGGGTAGTGGTAGAATGTCGAGGGGCACCACGGCAACCTCCTTAGGATCGTCAAGTCGGTGTCTAGGCCACCTACGAGGATCAGGCATCAGCAAGCAGGGTGTCTTGAAAAGGGTCGGCCGTGGATAAAAAGTACATTAAATAGTGCATTAAATCTCAATTCTACTAGTACTACTACTAGGATATACCGTCCTTCGGAGTGTAAATAGTTAAGCCGATGACATGTGGGTCTACCTCAAGAGGGCCCATATGTCAGTTAATGGAGGAGAGAGGTGCGTAGGCGTATTTGCGGAAGCGTGCTCCACTGGCAAACATGATGGCAGTACTGGGTAAGGCTGATTTAGTAACACCAACACGCTGGTTCAGCTTATTAATTAAGTGTCCCATCTGCTGCAGCGTGTATTGTCACTTCACCGTGAAGACTAGTTGAATAGTTCTCTCTGACCGAGATGGGGAATAATAGATCGCCAAGACTTCCTATCTACAGTATCCCTATGCCTCTACTCTCATCTTGTCCAACAAGATAAAACATTGGCCAAGGCACCCAACGCCAATAATGTAGGAATACTAGTAGTATTTTGTGTCAAACTTTGACCATCTACTTAACTAATAAAATGTTAATGCATTTCACCGAAAACCATATCACTGGATTCGTATTTGAACATAGTTTTTAATGGTATAGTTTTTTATGGCATGTGTTAACACTTTGTTAGTTAAATTTACGGTCAAAATTTTACACTAAGTATGAAGGGGAACATTAAACCAGGACGGAGGTTTATATACAGGTCAATAAAAAATCATCAACCAAGGTAGTAGTAAATGATGAGTGCCTGGAGATTTTTTTTGAAAGTACTCAATAATGGGCTCGTTTTCCTCAAAAAAATTGTGTTTACGAATGTATTAATTGGAATGCATGCGTGTGGAACGAATGACCAGAACTTTTACACGCATTGGTGAGTTATCTCTTAATTCTTGCATGCAACATTTTAATGAAGCTTGAAATATGAACATGTCAATGGGAGGGAGTAAAAGTCCAACATGCAACACTCACATGTACACATGCATGCACGCGATGCTCATGCATCCATGTGGCACACAGCACACGATGCAACACACACGCTCACGCTCAAGTGATCAACCTACTCCCTACGTCCGTGAAAGACTGTACATATAGAGATTTACACATTGACAAAGAGGAACCGTAACTTCATGGCATAATTAACGCCCAAAAGTAGCAGACTTATGTGTGCATGCGACCATTGAGAGAAGAAGATTAAATGAAGGTTGTTGCATGCTGTAATTAAGGATAGGCGTGTAGCATATAGCTAGAGCACAAGTTGGTGCATTAGTCAATCAATATCGATTAGATTAAAGGCTAAATGCATTGGAGGTGTAGATGTACACTCTTTGTTGGAAGACCGAGGGAGTACACGTGCATGCACTCACATACACAGCCAGGGTGGTTCGCGCGCAAGGGTTGGACTCCTGTCGCGCCTGCGTAGAGTTTTGTTTAACTAATGCTCTGCCAACTGACAGGTGGGACCCAGAAACCAGGTGTCAATTTAACCAGTCAACAAAGTGCCATGTCGACTATGTGGCCGGCCAGTAGGGTGTAATACGGTGCTCTACGATGAGATAGTGATCGTATAAGAGCATGGTTAATAGTATAGCCAACTGCTGGCTATAAGTCATTGTCATGTCATCTATAGCCCATCTTATAGCCAATATGTACAATAGTTGATTAGAAGAGTGTACTACTTTTTTATTATAATATGGCCCACCTTTCACTCTCACAAGTGTCTAGGAGCACGTGCTAGAGCTGGCTCTTCACCAAGAGCCCGCTTACCTTCTCTCTCCTCTTTTCTTTCCTCCAACTAAGAAAGAATATACTACTTTATTTCTTATAGCCAGCTCACTCAGCTCTATTGTACTTGCTCTAATCACCGCAAAACTATATAGTGATCGTAATGAGCGTATTGTTACATACGTTGACCGCCAGCGTATTTTTCTCGTTTCAAATTAAGCCATATTAACCGGAAAGGACGCATTATGGACTAGTACTGCTTTGATGTGTCCAGTCAACTCGCTGAACAAGGAGAAGCTTGCTTACTACGCCCTCTCCCTCGCCCACGCGTGGTGGCTCACAGGACGAGTAGAAGCTTGCTTACTACGTACAGCTACGCCCACTCCCTCGCCCACACGCGTGGTGACCCACCGAGGAGCAGACACGTGTTTCCTCCAGCCAATGATGATTTTACACGTGCAAAATCCCCATTGGTCCGAGCTGTTAACGGGTTATCGGATCCAAACCGGAACCCGATAGCTTAACCGCGACCCGTTACGGTGGATGCCACATGTCGGTCACCCTTGACGAAAGCACTTCTGTGACGCGTGATTTATCGTCATGGAAGTGGACACTTCCGTGATGATAATTTTGGTAATGTCATGGAACACTTCTACGACAGCACAGGTATGACTATCTTGATTCTGTCATAAAATCGTCATGGATGTACATGCATGACAAAAAAACATGACCTATTGTGACAAACACGTATCATCATGGAAGTGTGTTTTTTTTTGTAGTGACTCCCGCGACCACTAGTAGTACTCGTTGGAGTACAACGCAGCCTAGAATCGCCTTTTGTCGCTAGTACATTGTTACTTACAAGAAACCACTAATAATGCCAAGAAACTACTACCACTTGCATACGTGGCAGACTTAAGATAAGACTACCTTATCAACCATTGTACATGCCCTTACCAACCAGCCCTACCAAGAAACGACTACTCTACAAAGTGCCGTTATAGGCACGTTTCAAACCCATGTCGCCCCTTAAGTCAACGTCTTCTATTGAACCGACAAGTTAGGCGTTATGACTTGTGGGACCTACATATCAGTCTGGACAAAAATCCCCGAGTGACCTCCTACCTTCGGCCCGTCCACCTAGTCAACCTCGGCCATGGGACGCAGCTACCGCCGCCGACAGAAGGCGAGGTCAAAACCTCCGGCGATGCAAAGCCCATCTTGCGGCAACCCAGATGCCAGTTCCGTCCGGCGCTCGCGGCCTCTAGCTAGCCAAGATAGCACACACCCTGCTGGATGCATCCAGCTGCTTGTCTGCAAGCTTTGCTAGCTAGGTTGGCACGACGGTGTGGTGGCTTCCTCGCGCGCGCCGCGCTAAGGCCAGCCATCTGGCTCGAGCGAAGGCCAGCGCAGTGGCTTGCTCGTGCGTGAGTCACGCTCGGGCCAGCCAGCCAACCCGTGCGGAGGCCAGCGCGGCGTCCGGCCCGTCCGGCGGAGCGCCGGCCAACTAGCTCATCACTGGCGCCACCGACGAACACGCATCAGTGTTGTTTGAAGTAATGTTTAGGAAAAATAATGATTGGAGGAGGAAGAATAGGATAGAAGGTCAGATGTGGGTCCCTCGTGTCAACGGTAAAAAATGTGTTGGTTTAAGCTGCCTCGTCAGCACGGAAGTGTGGGCCAACCCTGTCATAAACGGGTTTAAACGAGCCTAATCGGCACTAGGTAGTAGTTTTTTGGCATGGATTAAGAAATTTTGGGTATGTTTTGCTATTTTTTGTACAATAATTTCTTCCTAGGGCTGGTTGAAAGTGGTAGTTTTTTTGCTAAATACTCTACATACTGTAAGTAGGAGTGAAAGTTAAGCTTTGGAAGCCAATAAGCACGGCTAGTTACATAGTGCCTATATGTACGTAATTCAAACTAAATATCAACCATGAGTGACTAATATCTTGATGGAAAACTCGAAACTATGGAAATACTAGCAATTTTTTGCATGGTTGGAAATACTAGCAATGTTCGCGTGCGTTGCAACGGATCATAATTAGAATAATACTTATTCACAAACTTGATAGAAAACACTCTAATTTCGATATACATATATCACTAGAGATATATTATGTTTCAATCAGAATATATTCCTTGGGCTGTTTTGGTGAGGTGAGGGAGGGATGTGGTTGGTTTTAAGATACTAATTAACGGTTTTTCTGCAAATTGGTAGAGAAGTGGGATGTTGTTGAGAAAAGGCAACAACTTACCTCACAGTCGTTATATGTAGATCTAATGGTCAGAAATGAGCATGTGGGGCCTTAGCACAATGACTTCTCGACTGTGTAAAACAAAGGTTTTCCGTCGCCGATAAGGAGGGGGTGACGGCGGCGCGCTTTCGGCTTGCTCTAGTCCTAGTAGTCATACTAGGTGGTCTACACACGCGTAGATTTATTCTTTTTCACGTCTCGTGTTCGCCGTACTACCACGACTGTTGATGAATAGACGGTAAGTTATTCACGGGAAAACCTTTGTTGAGCGTGTGTGCGAGAGAGAGATAGCGTGCGTGTGTGATATGTGTAGAGACTAAGGCAATGATAAGAGATTCTTTGTGTCTCTGTGTGTGGAGGATAGAGAGGGACATGTGCATGGGGCTTTGTGTTCTGTAACGTGGAGACACATAGACATAATCAGAGAGTGAGTGTGTTAGATACACATGCGGACATGGGGAGAGATGTGTGAGTTAGAGAGATGGAGAATTTTGGTGTGCATCTGAGCTAGAGAGAGGGGGGATATATACATACCTAGAGCTAGAGAGAATATGCAGGGGTGTGTCTTAAAGAAGGATCCAGATAGATGGGTGTTTGTGCGTGTGTGTGTGTTTAAAGTCTTGGCGTGTGTGTGTGAGAGGGAGTGTGTGTATGTGGAGAAGAGAGACCACTAATGATGTAAATCTAGTATAGGGAAGGGGGAATGGTGTGACATGTGTGTCAAAGAGAGACAAAGGCATGTGTAGTAGCGGGATAGCATGGGTGCGGGCGGGGAACAGACTATTTGGAAGAGACATCGAGTGTGTGTGGGAGAGGGGTGTGAGAGTGAGAGCGCTAGCGAGGGAGAGAGAGGAAGAGAGGGGGAGAGAGGGGTCGTTTGTGTGCAAAAGTGGCATATAGATAGGGAGTCAATGTTTATGTTGTTCAAAAGTGGCCTATGTCGGGAGACGCAAGGGAAGAGATTCATCGTGTGTGTGATAAGAACTTCATGAGAGATCTAGAATAGATGGTGTAGAGAACAACGTGCGAGATTGAGAATGATGATACATTAGGGAGCTATGGAAAGAGTCACGACATATATGTATAGATGGGGCGGGTCCGCATGTGGGAGAGATAGAAAGAGGAGAGTGGTGCACAAGGAGACAAAGTGTGCTTGTTTGCAGTGGGGGTGGTGTATGAGGTGAGTGTGCGAGAACCACATAACTAGGGAGATAGATGGTTGGGGCGAAGTTTTGTGTGTATGGGAAAGATACATTCTATACAGTGCGTATGCTTGGGAAAGAGAGATGTCGGGAGACCTAGAGAGTGGGGGAAGAGATGTGTGCATGCCCGAGAGACAAAGTGATAGAGACCTATATTGGGGTCCGGACTTTAGAAGAGAGGGGGGGTGTTAATGTGCTCGTGTGTTCGTGTCCGCCGGAGAGAACGACTTGTGTGTGTGTGTGGGGGGGGGGGGGGGATGGCTTCAGATAAAGAGTGAGGTGTCTACATTTGAGGGACTTTAGCGTAATTGAGATATATATGGTCAATAGTGTGTGCACTCATGGTTGATCAATTTGTTTCATAGTTTGGACTATGAGATAACGATACTTTTGAACATGCGTGATATACCTTGAAGTACCGGAATTGCAAACCTAAGATTGGAATTTTGGAATTCGACTCCATCATTAGCTTTTGTAATTCATTTAACCGGAGGTACATTTTTTAAGCCGGGATTTTATGATTTCAAATTCATATATCAAACCAAGAGATATACACATACGGGCACGTTCAAACTTTATAATCATCCACTTTATTCATACACATACACATTTTTTGCTTTTGTCATCATATTTAGGATAAACACATTTGGAATTTCATTTGAATTGGACCGTATGATGGTATTTGCTTGCACTAGCTCAATGATCCATATTTGAATTGAATGGACAATCTAAGTTTCGAGTTGGAGACATTGATTTTCGAAACTTGCACTTTTTTGCGTGCAAAACAAATAAATTCTCGACCATGATATCATAGTCGGCCGTACAAGAGCAGAACACTTAATTTCAGGCGCCAAAAGCTTTCAAACTTCCCGCTCACATCGAAATGTCTCGCGCCTGAAAGTTTAGCCCTGTGATATTCCTGTTTTACCCCTGCCACATCAACGGGAAAGGGCTGCTTTGGTAACTCCACGGTTTTCCCCTCTTTGCCCCCAACATTCTTCCCCAGAGCCCCTCCCCGACCCCAAACCATGCCAAGCCGCCGAATCTAGTCCTCCGCCGCAGCCGTGGACCTCACACCCCGTCGGATCAACCTTTCGCACCTTGGAACCCCCAGCTGCCAACTCACCACTTCACCGAAGCCCGCCGATCGGGCTTGTCCACCGCTCCAGATCTCCTTGACCGCCATCATGGTCCACCGCACCGGATCTGCTTCACCGGCACCCTCTCCACCACAGTGTAGGCCCTTCACTGACTCCCTCGTCCGCCCCATCGCTGGCCCTTCATACAAGCCCTCATCAGCCGCAACAGATCCGCCTCACCAAAAGCACTGTACACCACGCCGAATGTGCTTCGCCGACGCCTTCATCCACTACACCGGACCCGCTCCACGGACGCCATATTCAAGTCCACCGGCCTTGCTTTACTGATGCCGCAACCTCGTCAGGTTATTTTGATTTGTCCTCCTTCGGTTTTTCTCTTCTTTATCATGGAACTGTTCACTTACCACATATGAGCTTTCTTTTATGTCGACGGGCGCCGCAACCGAAGCAACGGAGCCGCTTCAGCAACGGCGACAACCGGCCCAAACTCAATCGCAACATGAGTACCATCGACGATCCTTAGCTATCAAGTATGACAACAATACCCATACGCCGCCGAGAATCAGGTACTATTATCCAACGGCCGGCGCCTACGTTCACTTTCTTAGCATAAGCACCGCACCTTTGAATTCCTTCAGGGCATCATTCAATTTTTCATGAGACGCGTTATTCTTCTTACACCTGTAGGGCCATACTTCTGGCAGTGGACATGTTACATGTGCTAAATTACAAACAAGTGCACATATAGACAATGCTTTAGTTTTGTCCTAAGTATTACTGTACTTCCTAGATATCACTGCCTACTATTTAACTTCTTGCGTGCTATATTTATGATAATGGTGTTGTTCTGATGCCACATGTTGGTTCCATCAGACTACTTCATGTTCTCTATGCTTAATTACACATCAGCAAACTAGCATGTGGTTCCGCTACTTTTTGTTCGCTTTACCCTACATTTTTTGATGCTGGCTATTACATCACTGCTCTGAGCCTCTGTTCATTACTTTTCTGTGTGTTCTTGATCTTCCCAAGTTGCATGACCAATTTGATGCTTCTATTAATTATGGAGCTGCCAATCCCATCAAGCAAAATATTTGTTCTTTTGGGGCCGGCACCTCAAACCAGCATAAAAATAGAGTGAAGCACACATATTGTCGTGTAAGCACACACCCTTCTTTCATTAGTTTATATGAACCATTGATGATCAATTCGAACTAGTGCGATTAAAATTAATTTTACCTAAATAGAGGGTGCAGAATAAACTACAACAACTAGATTTGCAACAATGGGATGCTGACGATATCTTCAAAGAACATTGCAACAGCAGCGAGGCTTCACAGCAACATATGGTAAGCCAGTGTGTTTTAGTACATGTGAAATGTAATGCATGTGGGCTGCTTTCTTGGCTTGCACCCTCAACCTGTAATCCTATAGAATTACAAATAGTCAGTTGTCTGCTTTGATGTATTGCTCGATTCGAATGCTTGTTTGTTACTTGTTAGGCTATACCTGAGTTAGGCAGTACTATCGTAAAGAAATGCATGCCTAGTTCATTTGAGTCCTTAACTTCTCCTATGAACTTCATCATAAGACTGTCTTCGTAGTTTATATGAGGCCACACTGCTAAGTGCTTTCTCAGATTATTTCAACTGCTTAGAAGCCTTGGCAACTTAAATATAGCAGTCGTACACTCCCTTTCAACTAGGGATGTCAACTGGGTTTTGTTTAATCCCGATTAAAGTCCACTAGTGGTATGATATTTCAAAATAGTTTTTTATGAGGAAAATTAACTAGGGAGCTAGCAAAAACTAACTAGATGGGACTGGTGGATGTCGTTTATTTGCCACTTACATCCCTAGTTTCATCTTACCATTTTAATTTCTTTTCGGCTGATGCCGCTTCGAACCATTTAAATATAGCTTGCCATGCTCGGCAATAATTCGTATGTCATTTACCATGTAAGCTTACTACCTGGATCATGCGATAACTATCTGTTACTTATGTCCAGCGAAAACCTTTCAGGATGTCGTTCACACTAGGACACAATGTACAACCCTAGAATCTATTTGTGGAAGCAGTGCGCCATCCATGTTACCAGATGGTAGCAGTTCAGAGGCAACGCCGCCAGAGAGCAGTCTGAGCACAGATATTATAGTTCTTGAGGCTCTACTAGAGGCAGAAAGAGATAGTGTGGCTGCCATGAATGAGGTAATCTTGATCTTGAGGCTGGAAATTATGCAATTAGCTGCACGCATTATGCAAGCAACCCAAGAATTGGAGGAAGTAAGAATGTTGCATTTGAAGACACAGGAGGTCCTGCTGCTTCTACTATCTGAAGCCCAGGGTAATCCCAGTTCTTCTTTAGATACCAGTTGAAATTGTCATTAGATTATTATACTTGCATGTTGTGTCATGTCTCTGAATGGATTATGTTGTAAGACCCCCTATGTTGTCCATGTGTTGTAATGATCCGAATTTTTTAGGCGAGGTAATCCTCAGTACTTGTATGATTGACATAAGGTGAACTGTTTTTCGTGTGAGCATATTGTATTGGATGAAATAACTGTTTGACTCAAAGTGTATCCAACCTACTGAATTCGAAGATCACGACATTTCTAAATCATAATCATATATAAAGGTGGAATAAATCTTTTTCGTGGTTTTGAAGAAATAAATAACAAAGCGTAGAATTATGTATGGATATTTGTAATTGAATACAAATTGAATTTGAATTTAGTTGCCAGGGCCCAGGGTAAACGTGAATGTTAATTCTCCCAAATTTTGAACGAAGCAGCTAAACACCCACTATCATTTGTGGGCTACCCGAAGCAAGTGTTTGCGAGATGGAAATTACTGTCTACCCCTGATACTTGACATCCTAATCGACGAGATTTACACAATTATCGATAGGGGTAGACTAGTAACTTCAATCAGACGTGACACGACCGCCTCTGAGCCCATTCAGACATGGTGGGCGCCAAACATGGGCGGAAAAACACATTTGATTCAAGCTCGTCCGAAAGACATGTGTCTCTCCCTTCATTTCCCCATTCATACACGGTGGGCGGCAAAACAAACTCTCCTCGTCCGAAATCGATGTAGGCAAATGTTTTAAATAGGGGCAGATGTGTAACTTCCCTCAGACGTGACACAACCGCCCTACCTGTCAGCCCCGCCCATACACCGTGGGCGCCAACCGTGGGCGGCAAAACACCCTCTCCTTGCCCGAAATTGCTACCGGTAAATATTGGGGAGATGCGAGATTACCGTCCTATCCCCAACCGACGTGATGTCCAAAATTTTAAATGGGGGATAAGTTCGTAACTTTCCCACATTTCAGACAAGCACGTCCCAAAGTTTGAGATACCCCCCTCCCCCTCCATTTCCCCATTCATACACCATCGGCGCCACAACAACCTCCCCACTGCGGCTAGCCTCCTCCGTCTGCCACCCCATCTTCAACCTTGCCGGAGCCGCTACGCTTACCCTGTCGTCCACTACAAGAGATGGATGTCTCTCATACACGATGCCGGACCAGGATCCTAACATCGCGTCCTCTCGCTTCATCGGCGCTGTCGTCCACCTTGACGTTGCCACTCCTACGACTGCCTCGTCCACACCAACATGACTTATCCCCAGACTCGGCCGTCTGCCATCTAAAGTCTTCTTCGGCGCTGCCGACAACCATCGCACCCGCATCACCCTCAATGTATCAGCAGGGGCCTACACGGCGTCACAAGAGAGGTGGTACTCTTTCATATGTGCTTAAGTTATTGATCTCACCCGGAAAATAGATCGTAAATTGTTTACTGTACTTTTCTTGTCTGTACCAAATTGTAGTGGCTAGTTGAAAGAAAAGATTGGTTGCGAAGTAGCTTTGTCCAGTTTGCACCTTCAGATCCGCCATGGCACGATTACTATACTCGTAAAGCTTACGGTTTCCCCCTTTATATTCAATACAATCATCGTAGGTGCTTCGTGTCGTGCTAGCACTGCTCCTCAAGACCTCAAACCATCAAGCGAAACAACATGCCACTCATAATTCCAAAGCTTAGTTGTTGAAATACGAATCTGATATGATGATCATATTACTAAAACATAGAACGTTTAATTGGTCACCTAACGTTCCTATATTCGTTTCGAAAAGCATGTGCGCCAACCACTGGTCCAACTAGTTCCACTTTCTTGATTTTACTCTTGATGCTTAGGGTTTTCCCCTTTTATCTACTCTACTATGATCTGCGTAGGTGCTTTCTGTCGTACTAGCATTACTCCACCCTTCAAGCTAAACAACACAACACTCAAAATTCCAAAGCTTAGTTGTTCAAATATGATTATGATATGATACTGATATTAGTTAACAAACACATTTAATTGGTTAGCTAAAGGTCCCACTTGAGTTTCCAAATGCATGCCGCGACATATAGAGAGACAGGAGAATTGCATTTCTTTGTCACTTGTTGATTGTACTTTCTTGTCCATACCAAATCTTAGTTGTTATTTCAAAGCAAACATTGGTTGCTAACGACCCTTTGCGCGGTTTGCAGCTTCAGATATGCCATCCCATTACCACGGTCAGCACTATACTCATCATGCTTACGGTTTCCCCATTTTATGATGACCACGATCAGCCTACGTGGTTCATGTCGTAATAGCACTGCTCCACCCATCGAGCTAAACAAGCTTAGTTGTACAAATTCAAATCTGATATTATGCTGGTATTAGTAAAACTGAGACATGTTTAATTGGTCAGCTAAATGTTCCTACTTTAGTCTCGAAATGCATGTGACCCACATATGGAGAGACCGGAAGGAATAGTATTACTCTGTGCGCTCTGGTTCATCATGGGTGGGCAACAGACATTGTATAGAAAGACTTGTAATATCTTCAATCTGCTTGCTCTTCTGCTCTTCTTTAACATGATCCTCTTCTCTTCTTTAATAAGTATGTTCCTTGTTGGGAAGAGTAGCGAGAGACATTTCTTGATCGGTCAGGTCGAGTTGTCCTCCTTAGTATATTTTGAATCACAGTCGGTCGACTTGTTCTTATTTACTATATGTCGAAGCTATCATCTGTGAAGTATCATCACTTCTGGAGCTCTCATATTTTGAGTAGTAGGCCACATTATATTAATGCACACAACAAATTACAGCATGCATGGCATCTCTCAAAAGAATTGCAGAGATAGCACAAAGGGGTTTACAGGGAGCTGATGACCCACAATTATATGGGATCAATTGCAGTCTTTTCGATAAGTAAGAGTGTCGAAACCAACGAGGAGCAGAAGGAAATGACAAGTTGTTTTCAGCAAGGTAATGTCTGCAAGTGCTGAAATTGTAAGTAACAGAGTAGTTTGATAGCAAGATAATTTGTAACGAGCAAGTAACGATAATAGTAACACAAGTGTAGCAAGGTAGCCCAATCCTTTTGAGGCAAAGGACAGGCCAAAACGGTCTCTTATAATCAGCAAAGCATTCTTGAGGGTACTCGGGAATTTCATCTAGTCACTTTCATCATGTTGGTTCGATTTGTGTTTGCTACTTTGATAATTTGATATGTGGGTGGACCGGTGCTTAGGTGTTGTTCTTACTTGAACAAACCTCCTTCTTATGATTAACCCCCTCGCAACCATAGCATTAAACTTTTGGATCCAATCGGTCCCTTAGGAAATAGCGCATAAACTAGGGTTTAAGCTTATGTCACTCTCGCAACCCATCATCTAATAACTACTCCACAATGCATTCCCTTAGGCCCAAATATGGTGAAGTGTCATGTAGTCGACGTTCACATGACACCACTAAGGGAATCACAACATACATACTATCAAAATATCGAACACATATCAAGTTCACATGATTACTTGCAACATGATTTCTCTCGTGACCTCAAGAACAAAAGTAACTACTCACAAGTGATTAACATGCTCAAGATCATAGGGGTATTAAATAGCATAATAGATCTGAACATATAATCTTCCACCAAATAAACCATATAGTAATCAACAGTACTAGTCACCCACAAGTACCAATCTGAGGTTCCGGTACAAAGATTGAACACAAGAGATGAACTACAGTTTGAGAGGAGATGGTGTTGTTGAAGCTGTTGATGGAGATTTCCATCCCCAAGATGGGAGAGTTGTTGGTGATGATGATGACGATGATTTCCCCCTCCGGGAGGAAAGTTCCCCCGGCGGAATTGCTCCGCCAGAGGGCAAAAGTGCTCCTACCCAAGTTACGCCTCGAGGCAGTGGCGCTCATCTGAAAGTCATCTCTTTATTTTTTCTAGGTCAAAATGACTTATATACGGAAGATGGGCACCGAAGGTGAGGTGGGCTGAGCACAACCCACCGAGTATGCGCTGAGGTCTGGCGGCGTCTGGTGTGTTGTGCTCACCAGGTGGCCCCCCTCCGGTAGTTATTTGCTCCAATATTTCTTATTTATTCCATAAAAGTTCCTCGTGAAGTTTCAGCTCATTTGGTGTTGTGCAGAATAGGTAGCCTGACGTAGCTTTTTTAGGTCCACATTTCCAACTGCCGGAATTCTCCTTCTTTGTGTGTACCTTGCATATTATGAGAGAAAAGGCATTAGAATTACTCCAAAAAGCATTATTATGGATAAAAACATTATAAATAACAGTAGGTAAACATGATGCAAAACGGACGTATCAGGAGGCAATATTGGATTAGAATCACTTCTGCATTACAAAGATAATCTCACTTGTTTTATATTTTCATGCATGTCAGGTATTGAACATGATCAAAATGAATATGAGAATGGGCGTACGAGAGGAATATTGCGGAACAATCCACTGGCTAACAAACTTGACATGGTGGAGGACGTCCTATCTTATTCAGCCATCAAGGTGCTTGCTCTAACTTGGCAAGGTTGTATTGGTCGCACATATTTTGCATATGACCTCTTGCATTACTTCTACTTTGTCACACTACCATCTGCTTAGTTTAAGCATCATATATGAGTATATGCCATACCTATCCATTTTATGTACCTATTTCATGTGTCATCATACTATGTTTTTCGAGTCAAATGTTGTTCTTTCGTAATAGATATCCAAAAGAAAGAGGGTGAGTGCAGATCCTCAAGGAGTACAAAGTAGGTATTTGGAAAAGGTAGTGATACCTGTTAAATCAGATAGATCAGCAGCCACAGAAAACACAGGCCCAACTATACCACACTTTACCCCTACTCCATTGGCCGAACCCCTATTAGAACTGCTGAGAGCCCACCGTCAGGTACTGTCTATGATATCAATTCAAAATTTGAACTCCTAAAATTTTGCATGTGCCTTACCTTCTCTCTTGTATGAGAACTAATTTCAGATGAATCTCCTTGCTCAAAGGATCATAGGATCTCACAACAATACTTGGCACTGCATTGCACTTGTCAGTACCTCTTGCCCTTTGTTAGCATACTTACAATCATTGCTGTTTGATTAGTAGCATCACTGTAAATGTTCGCTTCTTTGTCCTCCGTTTGCTCGAAATTATAAGATCTATATTTAATATTGGATAAATGTAGAATTAACATAATGGTTATGAAGTTTAGGATTGCTCATGTAAGTACATGTTGTCATGTACTCCCTCTGTATCGAATTAATTGTTGATCAATTGGATGTATTTAGAACTTAATAGTGCTAGATACATCCATTTGAGCGACAAGTAATAATGGACGGTGGCGGTATTATTATACTTGCATCGTGAGATAGTTGATTGTCTAGCATTACGCTGCATCTTATCTACCCTGCCCTCCACTTTCTGCAAATTATCAGATCTACATTTACTCTTACCAAAATGTTGAATAAAGCCAATGCCACTGCACACATTGATGTCTGCATTCCTCTTGTCAGTACCTTGCCTTGTAACGCTGTACTTAATTAATTGCTATTTGATTATGTATCATCAGTCTGCACCCGAGCATCATTATCCTCTGTGTCTTCCAATATTATTTGATATATATTTACTCTTTGCAAAATGTAGAATAATGGCAACACTTACAAAGAAGTTTCTTTGGAGAATTTATTGAATTATCCGTCCATCGACATGGAGAATGGCTTTGTCCAGCCCGTGTTAACATGCAATGTAAGTTCATCCTTCTCAAGCCTTCAAACTTTATTCTAGTATAGATTTGGATAGGCATAATTTCCTCCACTGTTGTTTACTTTGTTGTTTACATCTAATTGGATGTTTGCAACAACTACCAGTTTTAAATTATAGTTGTAAAAACATGTTCCTTATGCAGAACAGATCCATTTATTTCCTTATATTATTGTGAAACCTATTACATGTCTCCTTGTTTCTCTTTCAGAGCCGTATCTCTTATGCCAGGCAAAACTTTAGGGAATATAGTGAGACAAACCATCTTGAAGAGAGCGATATGACCCCAAGGTCCTATCTTGATGAAGACAGTGAGTTGAAGCTACTCACCAGCAGCTGTGAGACAACCTGTGTGCAGTCGCTCCCTCAATCAGTTCAACTTCTTCAGTCTCAACTTAAAGCGGAAAGGCTTGCTTCAGCTCAGCTCTGACTTGATGTTAATGATGCAATGAAGATCTCAGAGTACTATCTTGCGCACTATGGTGCTATAAAGCTAGGGATGGAGCATCTATCATTGACACAACTGAGGTCTCATCAGCTTGTTCAGCTGTTTGCGGTGCCCGTCCTGGCAAGGCCTAATGCCTTCTGAAGTGCTCTTAGTTTTGTATATTCTTTTGTCGGCGCGTTTATATGCACTGGTGGCGACCTTTTATGCCCAGTGTGTGTAATCCGCGGTCACGTTGCACTTTATTATCACCGGTGGCGAACTTTGATTCCCAATGGACGTAATATGTCGTAATTTCTTTATTGCATAGTGTAGGTTTATTCTTGGTCAGTATGTTGTAATTTAGGCTAGAAGGTTCAATGGATCTCAGTGTTGTCGGTCTTCAGGCCGGCCTGTTACTCATATGGGCCAAAACATGGGCCTATAATCATCTTGGGCCATTAGCAGGTCTAAACGTATAGTAGTTTTCCGCCTTTAAGCCGAGTAAAGTTCTAGCCAGCTGGGATAGAGAATACCATGGGCTTTTAACAGGCTAAAAACTAGATTGGGCTAGCGTTGAGCCGAAAAATTCACGGGCCAATACAGGCCGAAACTGCCTAAGGCCCATGTTTGATCCAAATAGGACAAGTCGTTAACAGGCCAAAATATATCTCGGGCCCTGTTTGGCCCAATAAAATTATGGGCTTTAAGCAGGCCGGTATACACGCGGGCCGTAGGCCCAAAAGTGTCACGGGCCATTATCAGATGGGTTGTAAGCAGGCCGGATTCAACGCGGGCTGTAATTAGGCCCAACTGTTACACGGGCCATTAACAGGCCGATAGGCCAGTTGGGCTGAAATTTATCCATGAAGACTACGGGCCGTTAAGAGGCCTCAAGTTACTTCGGACAAGAAATAGCCCAGTTTCTGCATGGGCCATTAAATGGCCTAAAGTTAAACCGGGCCGACAACGTCCCAGATGCACCACGGCCACTAACAGGCCGAAACTATTATCGGGTCTAACTGGTAAACGGGCATTTAACAGGCTGAAATACAAACCTAGCTTAGAATGGGCCCAAAAGAACAGTGGCCTGTTAACATTCCTGGTCCGATATGGGCCGTAATTTGGCCCAAAACACGGCAGGTTGTGAACGGGCCTGATCTGATATGGGCCTCAATTTGACCCAAAACATGGAAGGCTGTTAACAGGCCAGGCCACTAGTGTCTGAAAAAATATGGTGGGCCTTTAGTTGGGTTGGCCTTTTTACCTTAAATGGGCCACTGTTGGGCTATGCCATGTGTCGATATATCATAGGCGTCTTCCATCCATTGTAGGGATGACATCTGTCCCAACGATGAGCTAACACGTGCATTATCCGGTGAATGAAAATTTTACACGTGGAAAATCCCCATTGGTCGGGGCTATTAACGGGTTATCGGATCCAAACGAAACCCGATAGCTTAACGGCGACCCGTTACGGTGGATGCCACATGCCGGTCACCCTTGACAAAAGCACTTCTATGACGCGTGATTTATCGTCATGGAAGTGGACACTTCCGTGATGATGATTTTGGTAATGTCATGGAACACTTCTATGACAGCACAGGTATGACTATCTTGATTCTGTCATAAAATCGTCATGGATGTACATGCATGACAGAAAACGTGACCTACTATGACAAAAATGTATCATCACGGAAGTGTATTTTTTTGTAGTGAATAAAGATAGCATACGGTGTGTAGACAAATTACTGTTGAGCAATTGATAGAAAAGCGCATAGTTATGAGGTTATTCATGGCATGATCATGTACATAGGCTGACGGTGTCCTGGATAAGGGGGTACTAACCTAGTCGGTCCATGCTCCTCGGGCTGGGCCAATAGGCCCTCACTCATACTCAAGATGGACTCCGGAGGCCGTATGCAGGAGGCGTGATCAAGACTACCTCCACCGAAGACTTGATGTATACCCCAAGATCTCTCCTGCTGCCTTGCTCCTAGATACCGACCTTGTAACCCTAGATACCCTCCCTGGCGTGTATATAAGCCATAGGGTTTAGCCTGTAGAGGGGACATAAACGGAATATCATTCACCTAGCCCTAGAGTTAGACCACATATTACGATCTCGAGGTAGATCAGCTCTGTACTCAATACATCTTCATAGATATAACCAAAAGCAGGACATAGGGTTTTACCTACATAGAGAGGGCCCGAACCTGGGTAAACATCGTCTCCCTCGTTCCTGTTACCTTCGATCCGAGATCCACAGCTCGGGACCCCCTACCCCGAGGTCTGTCGGTTTTGACACCGACATTGGTGCTTTCATTGAGAGTTCCATTGTGCGATCACCAGAAGGATCAATGGCTCATCTGCAGATCAACTATGCCAACAGCCATGGGTGCGTCTACGCCCCCAGCCAGCTTTTTGTGTTCGGCGGCATGGTCTTTTGCGCCGACACGACGGGACATCTGGCCTCTGTCGAGAACTACGCCCTAGGTCAGATCGTGATCATCGATGGCCTCGATTACACCGCGGATTCTCGCAGTGAACTCGTCCTATCAGGATGGCCCCCCGGCCGAATTGAGAACTCGCCCGGCACCGGAGGCTCGACTCCGAAACCGATCTCCATCACGGGGTCACCGGAGACCCCCACGTAACCACTCCGGCCAGTCCCCTTGTGATCTCTAGTTCGGACGTAGATCTGGCTCCTACTTCTGAAATTACGTCAGGGTTAGAACTGACCTCGGCGCAGAATCTGGAATCACTCCGAGATCCCCTTCGCGTCAAAAACGCGTCAAGTTATACACCGGGCATACTTTGAGTCAGCCCCGCTTACAACCCCATGATGAATCCCGAAGAGTTGTCTCACCTCAATGAGGTGCTTGACTGTATCCAGAGCATGTCCATCTCAGACAGCAAGACTTTGGTTTATGATCAGACCAGACTTAAAAGTCGACGATCGGCAAATTTACATCCCATCCACCACCCAACTAGTCGTCACGATTGATGATTTAACCGATGTGCTAGAGTACAGCGAGGCCATGGGCATGGATGACGAAGTCGATGGCCCAACAGAAGACACCTCGCCTCTGGTAAACACCGGCAGGTGGACTACTACATCTATTTATGATGTTACATGGTGGACACACCAAATTTCCCTCCAAGACGTTGGCGTCGCCGCAGAAGAGGCAACGATGGGGAACCTAGCGGCCATAACGCAACCCGACAATGGTGAAGTAGTCGCCGGTGATGCCGACAGCCCCGAGGGGGACCATCAAGCTTCGCCAGTGCGGAATGACACACCTAAAGGACATCTTGAGGACTTAGATCCCAACGACCTCTTTGAAGGGGCCGACGACAACTACATGCCAGAATCCGAGGAAGGCAAGAGCCTCGATACCAAGGACTACTAAAAGAAGCTTTGATGAAGTTTCTAAAAAAGTAACACTTGACAATCTTGTCGATGATGATCCTAATGATAAAGAAGAAACCACTATTATGCATACGAAAAGGCTCCATATAGGCAGTGGTAATATTATTGGAAAAGGTATTATTCAAGATCTTTTTACTTGTGCGGGCTCGTTACCTATGATAGGGAGGTTAATTCTTGCTAGAACTACTAATCTTGCGGACGCCATATCTTTGCGTATAGTTGAACTTGAGAGACAATTTGTGCACATGCATCCTGCTATACAATGGGTACTTCTAGAATTTTCCAATATTCATGATCCTTCTTGTAAGTGTTTAGCCACGATATTTCTAGTTCATGAATTTAGCCACATTATGAAGGAGGCAAGGGGGATATTTACTTACTATAGAATAAATAGTGAGTGCCCTCCTATAGAACAAATCCTTTATGATCAAGAAGAGATAACGAAATTAAAATCTACAGACTACGTTGCTTGTAATGAGAATCTTAGAAAAAAGGTCCCCCCACCTAGATTGATACACTTTCCGAACATAATGATCAATTTGCTATAGGTAATAATGGGCTATGTCATGTGCTTAAAGAAAGACTACGAGAATATCTTTATAAGAATTTGTATAATGAAGAAATAGCTATCACCTACAAAGGGCCTAAGGAGGAACCTCCTCCTCCTAAATTTGATCTTACGTATTCAGATCCTACAAAATTTAGCCCTTTTAATTATTTTTGCCTTCCTATTAGAAAGATTGCTGCTGAGAGAAGCGAGTATGAGATGAACATGGATGATCTCCCTTATGGTCATGATAAAACTTGAAACTATTCATTATGCCTAGCTAGGGGCATAAACCAATAGCGCTTGTTGGGAGGCAACCCAATAGTTATCTTAAATTTTGCTTTTTATTTCTATTTCGGTGTGATGGCATGACTATTTCTACTGCAATGATTGTGTTTTAATCTTTTAATTAGTGTTTGTCCAAGTAAAGCCTTTCGGATGATTTAGATGATAGCTGACTTGATTCTGTGCAAAAACATAAACTTTTGCGCCCAATATAGGATTTTTTTACTGGGATGTGATCTTGGTCTGAATTTTTTACATATAATGGATTTACAAATTTTCTACATTGTCCTAATTTTTCAGAATTTTGTGGAGTTACAGAAGTATGGTTTTTGTTCAGATCATTACAGACTATTCTGTTTTAGACAAATTCTATTTTTTATTGCATTGTGTGCTTCTTTTAATGATGCTATGGATTATATCGGGGGTATAAGTGATGGAGAAGTTAGAATGCAGTAGGTATTATGCAAGAATAATTATGAATTAGTTTACCACAGTCGCCGGAGACTGCTAATGACTTCAGGCCCATCACATTACTTAATTGTTGTCTGAAGCTGATAACTAAGTTGTTGGCTAACCGCTTGCAGAAACTTGTGCTCAAGATCATTCATCGGAACCAGTACGGTTTCCTCAAAGGGAGATCGATCCAGGACTGCTTGGCCTGGGCGTTTGAGTACATTCACCAATGCCAAGCATCGGGGAGAGCCTGTTGTATCCTGAAGCTAGACTTCGCAAAGGCATTCGATACCATCCAGCGGTTGGGGTGGCATATGGGTTTTGACGAGAAGTGGTTGGGGTGGATCAAATGTATCTTTTCCTCCGGAAGCTCTTCGGTGTTGCTTAATGGAACCCCAGGGAAACAGTTTGACTGCCTTTGTGGGGTGCGACAGGGAGATCCACTGTCGACTTTGATCTTTGTTCTCGCAGCGGACCTTTTACAGACAGCGATCAATGATGCCAGTCAGGCAGGTTTGCTGCATTTACCCCTGCCCACTTCTGACAGTAACTATCCTGTAATTCAGTATGTTGACGACACGATCGTTGTGCTCCCTGCTTGAACCTCGCAAGCGCAAGTGTTGAAATCTATCCTGGTTGATTACGCGAAGTCGGTGGGCCTTAAGATCAACTTTCACAAGTCGACATTGGTTCCCATCAATACTGATCCGGTGCAGGCGGAGGAAATTGCAGCCATTTTTGGCTGCTCCATTGGCAACATGTCGTTTACATACCTGGGCCTGCCCATGGGCACCACACGCCTGAGCGTGACCGACCTGATGCCGCTGGTGACCTCGGTTCAGAGGAGGGTCCGAGCAGCAGCTTCGCTCCTGGATTACGGCTCCAAGCTAACACTGCTCAATTCGGTGGTCACCTCTCTGGCTATTTATGCCATGTGCTCCATCAAGATAAACCCAAAGATCATTGAACACCTTGATAAGCTGCGCAGGTCATGTCTATGGGTGGGAAAGTCGGACGATGGATATAGGGGCAGCTCACTGGTAGCATGTGGTATGGTGTGCAAACCCAAGAGCAAGGGCGGGCTGGGGATCATTGATCTTAAGACCCAAAACCAAGGGCCGCTGTTGAAGTAGCTTCACAAGTTCTATAACAAATATGATGTTCCTTGGGTAAGCTTAATTTGGGACACCTACTATGTGGGCAAAATACCGCATGCCTTTGATCCGTGTGGATCTTTCTGGTGGAGAGACCTCATGCAACTATCCGATATATATAGAGGGGTCACAAAATCGGAGGTATTGGCAGGGGACACGATCCTGTTTTGGAAAGATAAATGGAATACTGAGATTTTTCAAGACAAGTACCCGAGAGCCTTTTCCTTTGCCAAGGAGCCAGATAACTCAGTGAGGCATCTCTTGTCCTCTGACAGACTGGGTGATGTGTTCCACCTGCCTCTATCTTTGGAGGCTAGGAATGAGGTTGCTGGACTGCAGTCAGAGACCTTGGATACCTCATTGACTGATGACAAGGATGTGTGGTCTTGTGTTTGGGGGGGAGGGGTGAGTTTCGATCCTCAAAATACTATGCCAACTGTTTTAGCCAGATACAAGTTGATGAGGTTTTTGGCTGATCTAGAAAACCAAATGTACAATGCAATGGAAGGTGCTCTTGTGGTTGCTGTTGGCTGATAGGTTGAACACTAGAAATATGCTCCGGAGAAGACACTTCAGACTCCAAAATGATGACTACAACTGCCTACTCTGCCACCATCTGCCTGAGGAAGATATTGTTCACCTCTTCTTCACCTGCCCCTTTAGTCAGAGATGCTGGGATGCTTTGGGGATACAATGGCCAAATGACACTGACTGGTTCAGAATGCTGCATGAGGGCAAGGTCAGATGGGCAAGGCCAATGTTCTTAGAAGTTTTTGCAGTGGCAGCCTGGGGGATCTGGAAGGAGAGGAATGATAAACACTTCAGAGGAATTCAACCCTCATTTGAATCTTGGAGGAGCAGATTCAAGCAGGACTTTGCCATGCTGATTCATCAATCAAAGCAAGAGCAGGGCCCTTACATTCTATCAATAGTTAGCTTGCTTTGATTTCACCTTCTGTTTGTGTTAGTCTATTTGTCTAACCCCCCCCCCCATGTAACTTGTACAGTGCTGGACACTCTAACCCCCCCTAATTTTGTCTTATTAATATAAAAGGCAGTGAGAGAATCTCACTGTCATCAGTTCTCAAAAAAAAGTTTACCACAGTACCTAAGTTTATGGTTTACTGATTATACTAATGGATCTCAAGAGGTTTTGTTGTGTTATGTGTGTTGAAGTTTTCAAGTTTTGGGTGAGTTTGCAATGGACAACAGAATAAGGAGCAGCAAGACCCTAAGCTTGGGGATTCCCAAGCTACACTAAGGTAATATTCAAGGAATACCCAAGCGTCTAAGAAACCTGCATCTACTCATAGAACCACTCATGATGTCACTGTTGGGAAACATAGTAGAAAACAAAAAAAAATTCACCCTACGATCAACTAGGAACACTATGAAGATGCAAAAACATTTTAGATCAGATCGTTACCAACTCTGAGTTACAGGGAAGAAGATGAGCCGGTGTAGATCATACTTGAAGTCCCTCCATTCACGAACGATCCCTCGAATGGAAGACCGAAAACACGACCTCTCCATAGTTTGCAAGCGTACAGTCTTCATGACCCGGCAACGCTTCGCCGTCCAGAGCTAATCACCACCAGAGAATTAGAGGGGGAGGATTAAAAACACATTGGGCTTCTAATATGAGGAATATAGAGGATTAGATCAAACTCTAATTGGATCAACTAGAACTAGAACTAGAGAACTAGAGGAGGTTCCAAAACTTGTGTCTACAAGGTCCAAATCCTCAAGTATATATAGCTTGGACGAGAGAGGGGAGGGGCGCCATAAGGGGGGTGGTTTCCTCCTCTTTGCTCTGGCCATAGGAGGGGGAATTCCCCTTCAATTCGGCCTCCCTTAACTTCTTCAAAAGGGGGCGCCTCCACTATTGGGCCAAAGTGGCCCAATATCTTTTCCACCACTTGGCCTTTTATGGCATGTTGATATTTAACTAAATACAAATGCCTCCTGACTATTATTAGATCCTTTTATTATTAATTTAACATCTCCGGAAACATTTTCCACCTATATAATATTTATCAGTATTATCCGCTAAACCCCGAAACCCTTTTGGTGATCCAAAATGCTTCAGGCTCCTCTCAAAACTATTTCGAATATTAATGAAACTATTTCATAAATATTTCTCCATTACTCTAATAACACTTAGTAGATCATGATTACTTTAAGCTTGTGACCCTGCAGGTCCAGTAAAACATAGACATGAACGAAACTCCTTTCATTCAATGACCGATAGCGGAACCGTGGACGTCCATATTTATCCCTATGAGTACACGAATGGCATTCGAGTGAACCTTTGGTTATCATGTGCTATTCCCTTTGCTTCGCGATACTTTACAAAACCTGAGGTGAGATATATCGTCATCCTCTTGAGTCATACATATGCTCATTATACCGGTCTCCTCGTTACCGGTTTTGTTCTTCTTTCTCGTTGACATGTTCCGGCATCCCCATGACATAGTCAGCTGTGTGGCCAGACGATGATCGATGTCGTCACACTAAGAGGGCCTTAAGAATATCTCTCCATCATCAGAGGAGCAAATCCCACTCCTGAGCTATCTAGTCCCTTGTCAAACTTTTCGATCAACCTTTAAGTTGTCGTTATGATCACCGTGTTACAGATGACGTTTGAGCAACCCCAAAGTTCATCGCACGGTAAGAAGTGACTACGATACTCTCATGGTCTAAGGAACTAAATCACACATTTAACTCTCCGTGTTATAAAATTTGACTTCTGACGATTGTATCTCAAAGTATAACAAACAAGTTTGGGTCAATTCAATATGCCCGTTCCTCTAACGTCATATTCTCAAAGTTGTTTTAGGACTACCGTTTGTACTTAACGGTATCCTAAGATCCAAAAAACATGATCACTAACAACACTTGAGCTAGTCTTAGAGGCGAGACTAGGAATCATGTTTTATCGTTTATTATTCTACACGTGCATATGAGTTTTCCATTAAATCGCACATTTCAGGATCATGGCAGGAGAATATAGACTCTTAATTATAAACATGGAAATATAATAATACAATATTGTTGACTCTAGGGCATATTTCCAATAGCGCAGAGCACGCCAACAGCATGCCAGCAGCACGGTCACCGCGTGCACCGGCGCATGCGAGGTGACTCAGTCTGGCCGACATGTTGTTTTTTCATACTGGAGCTCCACTATGGTTTTGAATTGACCAAAGCTAGTCTGAGATGATCAGTGGCATCAACAACAGTTTCTGGATGGATACTTTGGGAGTTGAGTGGGATGAGTTGGCTTGGTGATTGAAGCTGAGACTTTGTCATTTGTAGATTTTGTAGGAGGGTCCACACACTGGAAAAGTTTCAAGGGGTTTAGAGAAAGTTTGAGTATAGTTCCTTCACAACTGTAAAGTTGGTACAAAAATTAGTTTGAATTCCTAGGAAAAATTGGATTGATAAATTTGGCTGAAATTTGGTGTAGGGAGGTGATTTAGGAGTATGGAGGCACAGGTAAAATTTCTTACCATTTTGGTAGTCCTAAATAGTACTTCCTTCAAAGTACTCCTCTCTGGACACAAACTTTGGAGAATTGTTGGGAGAGATTGGTTAGGCAAAAGAATGTTAATTTTGGCATGCTCAAGAGATATAGGAAGATTTAGGGCCTGAATTAATTGCAGGGATTATGGACACTTCTGGAATATAGTTTGTTCACAAACTCAAAGTGAGTCCAGAAACAAGAATTGGATGCTATGCTCACCCTGAGCATGAGATCTTGAATATTTTGCATATCCAAGGTTTATACAGTCCAAAGTGATAATTTTATGGGAATTTTTGGAAAGGCAGAAATATAGATTGCTTCACAACCTAGGGTAACAGGACTATTCCCTTTATAGGAAAAAGAATATTAGAATGAAATAGAATTTGTGGTTGGGCTAGGATGGAATGACATGGTCTTGGCAAAGTTTTGGATATTTTAAACCATTTGGGAGAAGGAGGAAAAATTATCTCCCCAAGTTTTAAGTCCATAGAGCCATTCAGAAGAAAATCCAATGTCAAATTCAAAAAAGCCAAATGAGTTTTTGAAAAGAGAAGGTGCCAAAAATCAGGGTATGAGACTCAAACGTGGGCACAAACATCAGCATGAAGCATAGACAACACCGTACATGCACCCCTCTCCCATCCACCCTCAGTCTGTTATGTGATGACATGGTAACGCATGACCTAAAACACCTAGGATGAATGACATGAGTAACCAAAGTGTAGGCCGAGGCAGTGAAAATATTATCCGATGACACGGAGCCGACATCAAATCACACCCAAAGCTTTCAGAGCTCCTTATTTCTAGGGAGCTTAAAGTTGAAGCTATTTCGAAATCAGGTACTCCTAGTTTCTTTTGGGTGCTTAACAATTTATTAGGTTATTGAGGTAATAGGAAAGGAACAACCAAGATAACTTCTAATGGTGAAGACAAGACACACTTAGATGATCCACGTAAGTCAGGGTGTGCAAAACCGAATCAAAAAAACCAAACTGAACTGAAAATTCAGGTTTTTTAGGTTTCGGTTTCAGTTTTGAAATCTAAAAACCATTTGCATTTCGGTTTTTTCAGTTAGAAACCAAAAACCATTTGGTTAAACCAAATTAACTGAAATTAAGATTTTTTTTGGTTCAAAAGCGTAATGAGCTGCTATAGTATAGTACTATCTAGCCCATTTAGTGCTTCAATTTACGTAATTAGCCCGACTGCTTATCCAACGTCCCTTCTTTATCCTTTTATAATTATTTCTTCCTCATTATGATATATATCATGCATTTAGACATGGAAAAGTTATGTGTTGGCTCAAAAATTCACGTCAACTTTGGTTAATTTGGTTATTACCGAAACCAAACCGAACGTAAATGGCTATTACCGAAACCGAATCGTATCTATGTATAAAACCGTATAAACCAAAGTATAAAAACCATATAAACCATAAACCGTATAAACTGAACAGTATCAAACCCAAAAAACTGAATGCACACCCTGACATGTAAGGGTTTCACACAGTGGAGGTTTTACCTAGGTTTGGGCCCTCCGTTCTAGGGAAACACCCTACTCCTGTTGGATGTTTCTCTCTTGTATGATGTGGTTACAATGTGTGATCTTGTCGATCTGCTTGGAGCTATTGAGCTGCTAAGAACTTGCTAAAACCTGTCTAGAATTTATCCTAGCTTCTTATATAGGGGTGACGAAGCATCATGATATGATGAGAAATATTAGCACAAAGAGAATGCTAACATAAACCAGCAAGCATATTCATGTGGTATTCAGATGCACTGCAGTCAGTTGCTTAAAATTGGGTGGGGGAGAGGGGGCTCCATGGACATCATTTATTCATTCAAAACAATCCCAGCCAAAGGGTAGAGTGTCATTTAAGAAATTTGACAACAAGAATCAAAGCGCATTGAAGAGTGCTTTTATGAAAAGATAAAAGCGTTCAAAGAAACAAAAAAGGAGCAGTTTTTTTATCAACAAATTTCCTTTCTTTTCCTTATATTATATATTATAAACATGACAAGAATTGCCAAAAACTCAACAATGCCTGATAGGCCAATAAAAAAAAGGTTAATGGCCTCACACACCAGCTGCTGAGATCACAACTCGCCACACTGACACAATCAATTGGACTTATTGTCACTCACTCCTGTACTTGAGAAAATCTCGCAACCCCTCATGACAAACACTGAAAGAAAGCCAAGAAAAAATACACAATCATTTTAGGAATCTCTACTTCGTACCAGAGTGTCTACCGTTTGATGAAAGCCTTCTGCTATCGCTACCACTTAAAGGTTGCCTTCCAGATCTGTTTTGTCCATTTGAGGCTTTTCTTGACGCTGATGGTATTTGGGAGTGACTTGGTGTCCTGATATAAAGAAAATGAAAGAAAAAAATTATTAGTCTTTAGGTAGAAAACTTCATAAGTCTTATGCAATGGTCTGCTATTCTGTCCCTGTATATCAATCCTTAATTTCACTATTATCAAATATATCACAAAATTGAGAGAAATTAAAAGAAAATATATGTTCAGGTAATTATTTTCTAAAGGCGTGTCCAATTAATTTTAGACAATTCATTCAGAAGATCCAACATTAAAATTCCTATTGCCTTCTAAGAGGTGAGAGGTTATTACTTATGTAACATTTACTACCATTCAAGGACAAGGAAGACTTTTCGTTACATATTGAATGAAGTACATCTGGGTATAATTAACTATCCTTCTAATGTACTCCCTCCGCCCCATAATATAAGAGCGTTTTTTACACTGTCAAAAACGCTCTTATATTATGGGACGGAGGGAGTAGATCTCAACAGAAAAAATTAATTGTGTCAAGGAGCTCCTACGTTTTTTTTAGAGATGCATCAATGAATTACTCCCTCTGTCCCATGGGACGGAGTGAGTACTAATTTTGCCATAAATGGTAACCTAATATTTCCATGTCAAATACAAGCATAAAATTGAGAAAGATAAGCATAGACGTCGTCGGAATCGTAAAAAGTATTTCAGATACTCCCTCTGTAAACTAATATAAGAGCGTTTAGATCACTACTACAAATCATACAAAAAAATTGGAGTTCAAATATCTTGAACTAAAACCACGACACTTATTATGGATCGGAGGGAGTACGAAGTAATAAAAAATTCTTTAGTTCGAAAGTAGATCTTTTTTGTAGTACTAATCTTACAATAGTATAAGAACATGTAGTTTGTACGTTATCAATGTACATTTACAGTCATAATCATATCCTACCAAAAACATTTTGAAATGAAATACACGAAAAATCTTAGCTTCTAATGGTAATCATATCATGCCAATAATATTATTTTGGTATTCATATGAATCAAGAAAATAGTTTGACATGATGGAAAGGAATAATTAGAGCATTAAAAATCTTCCTTCTCTACTCAGTAAATCACTAAAATGAAAATGCCCTTCAAAACAGTTTACTCTTGATCCATGGATGGCTAACATTAAGCTCTCCTCTTACTTCTTAGGTGGTAAGTGGGCCGTCCTAACAGAGACCTTAGATGAAACAATATGTACTTGCGGATATGCGGTCCAAGCTAATGAAATTCCAGAAGTCTAGAAGCTCTACGGTTAAACTTGGCAAACAACATTCTCGGAATTCGCTGTCATCCATGTTCATCAATGAAATTTTCCTCTTAAATAATGCACTGGCCAACCTGTATCGCCCAATCACTAATTTTACTAGGTGGCTGATTATGTGTTTTGTTTCCCATTCTAATAATCAAATTAATACACAACTTTGTTTGCTGTAATGTTAACTGCATTAACGCAAAATGCTTACCTTGTATCTGAGGCCTCTCTTATTTTCGTTTGTGGTTTCTTTATCTTTGACCCACTTTGAATAACTGAACTGTTTATGCTTGAAACATTGAACTGCCAAAGTGCATCTGATTCTGAGGAATCACTCGTTGCAACGTCAATATCATCAGAATCATCGGTATTCGTTGAGCAAAACCGAGGTCTTTGCTGCTCATCTCTCAAACCTGAATGGTATCTTTGGTAAAAGAAGTCAGGAAGAGCCGTGTTGTCTCCTTCCCAATCACCAAGAGAGTGATTGTTGTTCACCACAACCTTATCTACCCAGTCCCCACAAACTGTTTCCCTTTCTTCTCCCATCTGAAAATTCACCCTTGAATTGCTATCTGGCCACGAAGGAGAATCATTTGATGCTAATAAATCCTGAAGATCAAAGCTTGGTTTCTTTTGTCTCAGTTTAGGATTGGGTCTAACCTGTAGAAAAATCAAACCACACATGATTGTAGAAATACTGAATGCGTCAGCTGAAAGGACAGTGAAGTACAATCAGTGCACTAAGATTACATGCAGAACTTTTACTTCTATGTGGATCATTCAATTTATGTGCAAGATCTGATGCAGAAGTTAATGGCATTATTACCTCTATGTTTCCGACATCCTCCATTGGTTGCCTGAAGTTAGCTTGGCCAGGCAGCAAATCACAACTGCCCTGTCGCCTATTTGAAAAAACAGGAGAAGGCATCTTCGTGTTTAATGCTTCAGAGTGGCGAGTAATGTTTTGCTCCGATCCTGAATCTTTCATTTGTAGTGCTGTTTTCAGTCGAGAAATCTGAATAGTAATAGCGATTGTGAATGTCTTGAATAATAAAGGACAGTAAGAAAGGAACATATAGTATAGTAGCAGGAAAAAACCTGCTCCTTGAGCTCTTTAACTTCTCCGGATTCTTTATTAAGTCGAGCAGCACCAAGTTCAACCGTAGAAACACGCTCGGCAAACTTCAAGGTGCTTATGGTTTCTCCTACAGCATCACTTTCCGGGCTTATATGAACAAACATCAAGGTTTTGGCCTGACCTCCTGTTAATACATTGATGTAGGACAATGAAAAACAATGCAAATTGTACTCAATAGTCTGATGTACTAAGAATTGCAGGAGTCATCTTACCGAGAGAATCTTGGAGGAGTTGTGTTAATTTACTATTCCTGTAGGGCACGTGAGCATTCTTCTGGGCAAGTGAAGCAATTACATCCCCTAAGGCTGACAATGATTTGTTAATATGCTGTGCTTCTTTTAACCTTTCTCCGGTGACCTCTGACTTGTCAACCCGCTCGCTGCCTGCAAGATCAACTAAATGCATGCAGCCACGGATAATGTTCCCTGATGTCAAATCTTTTCCTTGGACATGAACAGTTAAACAACTGCAAGTTTACAAGAATATTTCATTATATTCCATAATTATGTTAAATATTACTTTGAAGTACTTCTGTTGCACAGAAAAGGTTGTGAAGTCACCTGTGGGAACGACTACTCCGGTCGTTTAACGCGGTGGCACCCACAGTGCGATTCCTGTGTCCAATGTTCATCAGTTCCATTACATCCATCGTCGATGCCACACGGACAAGGCTTGCATCCGGCACATTAATTCCATTTTGAGAATTATTCCGAATCTCTAATGTATATATTTGTTAAAGAAAATTATTGGCATGACAGTATAAGGATTTTCGTGAAAGCAATGTTTTAAAAAGAAACTAACACAATTTGACAGAAATATGATTTCACTAAGGATATCTTTTGTTGAGACCATCACTGATGAGGAGATCCCTGACTTGTTCATTGTAAATCTCGATCATTTGCACAGCAATATCATAGACAAAGGTTCCTTTTCTTTTTTCAGCAAGGTTAAATAGGTCCCCAAGTGCCCGATAGTTTACACCTTGGGTTTGCTCAGTCATATTCTTGGGTCCACTCTACATAAAACCAAAAGAGAAGATGTTAAGAATAAAGAAGGCCTCCGTGATAAATAGGTATTACATACAGAAATTGTTGGCATTGTGCTATTGTCCTCACTACTCACCATTGTGAACGTCTTGCCTGATCCAGTTTGGCCATATGCAAAGATACAAACGTTGTACCCATCAAGAACAGAGCGAATAAGGGGTTGAGTATCTAAGAATACCTCATCTGCATGACAGAATTTCCTGTGAATTTTCTTCCACATAAGATACTCAAAAAAAAAAATAAGGACATGATAAAATACCTTGAGTTGAAGATGGTCCGAAAACCTTGTTGAAGCTAAACGATTTCCGGCCATCCTTTCCAGATTTCGAAGGAGTAATAATAGTAATATTTCCATCATCAATGCAGCCCACAGTGGATGAACTTACTTGTCCAGGTAAAAAGGGTCGTATCCTACAATACACCCTGATACTACCTAGAGACATGACATACAGAAGAAATTTCATATTAGGCAATAATTTTTCTCAGTGTACCAAAATTTTCCTTAATTGGATCAGAAACTGGGTGTAAAAATTTATTCAAACAAGCTTACCTTTAAGATCTTGCACTTGATTGTACAGTTTTCTATTTTCTTCAAGAACTTTGTGGTAACCGGAGGCAGCAAGTGCAAGGCTAAACAGATGCCTTCCTGAAATTAATTTTGCAAATAGTGATGTGCAAGTGAAATTATATCAAAGTAGTAGTGAACCATCGAAAGTACACTCATATACGGAAGAGGATTTGTAGCACCGGGGTGCTCCACCCCCCTATATGAACATTAAGTTCAAAAAATACAGGGAAATTTGAAAAAATATATATGTGATTTTGGGATATCAAACTTCGGTGTCCAATCTACTTTCATGTGAAATTTCGTGAAAAAATACCAGGAAACCTATCCGAGGCAAAAAATGCAAAACAATCCTATGTACAGAAAAAGACTGTTTGGATGGATTTTAGTTCAGACTATTTCCTTCGCCACTGATACTTTTCCTGGTATTTTTTCACGAAACTTCACATGGGAGTGGATTGGGCACCCAGGTTTGGTATCCCCAAATTCCAGATTTTTTTTGGTATTTTTAATATTCAATATTCATATAGGGGTGTGGAGCACCCAGGAGCTCCTGTGTATTTCCCACATATACCTAATATGTTGAGGTCCTCAGCGTACTTCATTTGTATAAACTCCATACCCGCTCTTGTTGTTTGAAGATTAGCCTTAAGATCCTATAAACATGAACAGCACTGTAACCGCTGTCAAGAATTATGTAAGGAAATGAATACTAAAATACTACCTCAAGATACTTTGACTGCTGTTGGAGAATTGAATGTTGCTTCAGTGCCACCTTCCCTGATGCTTCTTTTTTTGTTTGTTTATGCTTGGAGTAAATCTCTGATGTATCCATCTACAGAGGATAATACAAAAGTTAACATTGGTTGAAAGCCAAAAAAATAGTAAATGGTAATCCTAACTATCACTGTTAGCAGCAGACGTACTTACTAGAGGAGTAAAACAAAAAAACATTGTTGAAGCATAAAGAAGAGTAATTTATAGCTTGCCTTTCTCTCACTAAAATTAGGAGTGGCCTCGACGAGAACCTTAGATTTGGAGAAGCATTTGGTGCTGTCTGTGCCATTTTTCAGAGCAGCTTTCACCTGTCCAAATGGATTGATTTTGGTTATCACATTGCCAATTGCAAGCACAACGTAGAAGGATACCAAAAACAAGACACAAATACAGAGAAAATGACACTGAACATACCAACTCATTTTGGCCCTTCAAGCGATTCTCGAATTCATCGACGAGTTTACCCAGCATCGACTCTAAGAGCTGCATGCAAACAACACAACCGATGAAAAGGGAATCCAATTGGCATATGTATATCTCCCATTGAATTTGTAATAAGCCATCAAAAGAAAATTGGGGAAGCAGATTGACCAACCTGTGGAACTTCATCTGGCCTCTTGTCGGACAAAACCGCGCTGACCAGCATTTTCAGCGGACGTGACCTCGACTGTTTCAAGACAATAATGCATCAAGCCACTAAGCATTTAAGCAGATTCCATCTAGTACCAAATTAAGACGAAAAACAAACGTGGCAGTGCATGGAGCTAACCATGTCACCGCAATCAAGATGGGCATCGCCATTGAATCCAGCATCCTCATAGGGCGCTTCCCCCTCGTTCATTGATTGGCACCTCCGGAAAGGCTCGGAGTTCTTCCTCACCAAGGACTTGCCGGAGGCCGAGGGTTTCAAGTTCCCCCCGTATTTCCACAGCCCGGTGCCCCCGCATTGCTTCCAGTCGCCGTACGACTTCAATGCCAGCACGCAGTTCACCACCCTGGCGTTCTTCCCTCCCTGCGCTCAGAAAGGCAAAAGAGCAAGGGAAAAAAGGCGCAATCAGGGTCACAGCACAACTCCACCTCCACGAGAGAGTGCGGTTAAAGCAAAGATGCCGTCATAAGCGCTTTGCTGGAGCTGCAAGCAAGGCCGCGTGGGGGCGACTACGCGGCACACGGACGGGGGCGGCCCGACAACGAACCTGCTCCAAATCGGAGGCCTCGAAGCACGGCAAGCCGATCTCCTGCGCCGCCACCAGGAAGTTGCGCACGTTCTCGAAGTACTGGAACGCCGACAGCGCCGCGCCGTCGACCGAGTCCGCCGTGACCACCTGCGCGTAGCGTCACTTGTTGTCAGCAGAGGCGAGCGGCGGGGGCGGGTCAAACTGACGAACACAACGAGCGCTTGCTTGCCTTCTGGACCGCGCCTGGGTGGACCCTGTTGAGCGCGCTGCAGAGGATCTGGCCGTTGCGGAGGCCGAGGCGGAACTCCTCCTCCGACGGCTCCTCCGGCAGGTCCCGCCCGGCGACGGCCCCCACCGTGCGGCGCAGCCACCCGGCCGCCTCGTTCCGCCTAGCCGCTGCACCAAGCGAGGCAAATTCCTTCAGCAACGCCCGAGCCAGCCGAAGCGGCACAGATAACTGAAAAAACAGGTGGCGACGCGAGAGCGGGCGGGAGGGGAGCGCTGACCGGCTTCCCCCGTCCTGCGCGAGGCGAGGTCGCGGTCGCTGAGCCGGCAGCCGTGCTCCCGCAGCACGTCCTCCACCACGGCGGCCGCGGAGAGCGAGAAGAGCGACGCCGCCTCCGCCATCCGAGGCGCCCGGTTTTCGGTTTGAAAAATGGACGGTGGAATTAGGCGGTCGCCGAGCCCATCAACGCTCTCCCTCTCTCTCTCTTTCTCTGCGTGGTGGTTTTGTGGGGATGGTTATAATGGAGGGAGCCGGAGAGGTGGGAGCTTTGTGGGTAGCGGCGATGCTGCTTGCCTGCCTTCCTTTCGGCTCCTTCGGGTTTAACAAACACAAACAATTGTGGTTAGTGGAGTGGTGGAATGGGGATTTATATATTTCTCCTCTTCCCTTTCGCCTCCTCCGCCTTTCCTTGTCTTCGCCGTTCTGGGGTTTTGTTGGAGTAAAGTGCACTCTGCTCTCCACAGCCATGTTGATTTGATTGCTCTGGCTCCGCAACTATTCACTGCTTTTATTTTTTTGACACTGCTAATCACTGTCATTCTTTTCAATCTGTTCAGCTAAAAGACAACCACCAACAATTAGCAGTTATTATGATTCTTTTCCAATATGATCCTTGCAGGTAGGAGCGCCAACAGATGATTTGACTCTTGATGAAACATACGGTGGATACTTTTAAAGATGGGGATCAAGTACTAAACCAATTCAATGATGTAGGACGTGGAGTTAATTTTAAAGAAAGCATGTTGGGGCAGTCTAGGGTGTGTACAATGGAGTATTCTAAAGTTAAAAAAAATTCTGAAAATTAATAGAAATGTACCTAGGATGTATAATACATTTCTGTAAGTTTTCATGTTGGAATGTGTTTTGGTGCAAACTACACATTAATGGGATGTTTGGTTTGTGACTAAGATTAGCTTAACTTGCCACACCTAACATTAGGCAAGTTCGATCAACTTAGAGCATCTCCAACAGCCACGCTAAGCGCCGCGTGCAAAAAAACCTGTTTGCCACGCTAGCTGGTTTAAGCGGTCGTCAAGATCGGCTCCAAAGAAATACAAGAGTAATGCAGTCACAAGCTTCCAAATACAAGAAAATACAATATACAACAAGACAAACCACATATACATTTCAAAGAAGAGGAGCAAAAATAATCACAATAAATAGTTCAATTTCGTTATCATTACAACACAAACAAATAGTTCAGTACAACAAATAATGCAATAAACACAACAAATAGTTCATGAACAATACAATGTCGAATGCAGAAATCATCATGCTCTTTGTCGTCCATGCCATGCCCACCACTCTTCAATCAGATCATTACGAAGTTCATTGTGCGTTGCGGGGCCGAATGGCATGATAGGAGGCAATAAAGCAGGCTACCCTTTCAGCCCTCCGTCGCTTTTCGCACGGATGTCCCAAGAGCTCATCTTGTGAGTAGTCTAAATCTTGGCCACGCTCATTCTCGATGATCATGTTGTGCATGATCACACAAGCGTGCATGATGTACCGAAGCATTTTTTGATCCCAAAATCTAGCCGGTCCTCTCACAATAGCAAATTGGGCTTGCAAAATCCGAAATGCTCTCTCCACATCTTTTCTAGCCGCCGCATGAGCATTGTGAAAATTAAGATTTTTCTTACCTTCCGGCTTTTTCAACGGCTTCACGAAGGTTTGCCACTTTGGATAGATGACATCCGCTAGATAATAGCCATAGTTGTACGTACGGCCATTTGCTACAAACTGCACCGGTGGCAACTCACCGTTTGCAATCTTATTCATCGGTGGTGACGGTTGACAACATTGATGTCATTCAAAGATCCGGGCATTCCAAAGAATGCATGCCAAATCAAGTCTCTGATCGGCCACCGCTTCAAGGATTATAGTGGAACCCTTTTTTTTGGCCGTGGAATTGCCCATGCCATGCCTTTGGACAATTCTTCCAACTCCAATGCATGCAATCTATTGAGCCAAGCATGCCAGGAAAGCCGCGAGCTTTGTTCATCGACAATAGCCTTGCGACGTCTTCACATTGGGAGATCTCAAATACTCCTCGCCAAACACTTGCACAATTCCCACCGCAAAGCGCTTGACACACATGATGGCTTGGCTCTCACCCATAGCCAAGTGATCATCAACAAGATCAGCCGGTATACCGTGTATGCCAACATACGTCAGCGGCTGTCACCTTCGAAAGGTGCTATGCCCGAGCTCTCGGCGGCATTCCTCCTTTGCTGAAAAAAGCGGTCATGGCTCGCTAGTTTCTCTGCAATGCGTCTGAACAACTCGGTGTTCATCCTAAACCGGCGACGAAAATACGACTCGGGGTATGTGGGATTCTCCGCAAAATAATGCCTAATCAATCTGTTGTGGGCATCGATCCTATCCCTCCAAATTTTCTGCCGACCCATAACCGAATCACCGTGCTTCAGTTTTTTTTATATGCATAGCTAGGATCATTGCAAGATCCTCCTCCTCTTCCATATCAAATTCTTCTTCGGAAGAATCATACGACGAACTCATCTACAATGTTCAATACTATACTATAAAAACTACAATTCAAAACATGCACCAAATTCATGAAGTTTGAGCAATACATACCTTGTAGGCGTTTTGTCGAACACCTTGCGGGCGCGCGCGACAATGGCGCTGGTATTGTTCCTCGGATAATGAGGCGCGAGCGCCTTGGCGGGACTAGGAGGATGGGGTGGAAGCCTTGCGCGGGGATAGGCCGGGGAAGCGCCTGAACGGTCGCCGGGGGGCGCGGGCAGCGGCGGCGGCGCGGCCGGATGGGGGTGGAAGTGGGAGAGGAAGTGCGAGAGCGAGCGCTCTAGAGTGCCGCGCGCTGTAGTGGATGCCCGAAATACACCGCGCGCGAGAGTGTTTTCGACCGCGCGCCCAACTCGTTATAGCGTGCGCGCCGTTTTTGCGCGCCCGCTGGAGCAACCCGCTGCGTTGCGCGCGCGCTAAAACGGACCAATTTGCGGCGCGGCGCTATTTTAGCGCGACTGTTGGAGATGCTCTTATGAGTGTGTTTGGTTCAAGCCTTACCTTATTCAAAATGCTTTTTGCCACACTAGGGCTTCTATCACACGCTCAAAAAATACGGCAAGATCTCCTTACGCTGTGGTTGGATGTCTGTATTGGAGGCACTTGTATTGAATTTTTTTTTGAATACGCACGAGTGTGCGTATCATATATTATAGAAGGAAAGGGTAAGAACCCTCCACGCATGCAAGTACAATGTTATTTACACGTAGCCCTCGGCTACCCCACCGGACTACTCAGAATAAGGACTACTCGCTACTCTCCCACGATGCAAGGCCCAGCATGAACGCCTCGACTTCCCCGCGTAGTAGCCCTGCCTGCTTCCATGCCTTGGCCTCCCTCTCAATGCTCTTTAGCACCGTGAGTGTGGATGGCACCGCTCCGTCAAAGACCACCGCATTCCGGTGGATCCACAGCTCCCATAGCACCAAGATAGAAATTGTTCTAGTTAGCCTTCGGTGTTGCCCAATTTCCTCCTGCCTGATGCACCACTCCGGAAGGGACTCTGTCGCCGTTGGTGCACGGTCTGGTTGTCCCAAGGCCAGACACACCTTGCTCCAAACTTCCCTAGCGAAGACACATCCGATCATGATGTGGGTGATGGTCTCCTCCTGTTGGCCGCAGAATGGGCACGAGCTTTGGTGAGGGAGTCCCCTTTTAGCAAGGCGGTCCGAGGTCCAGCACCTATTCTTCATGGCCAGCCACGCAAAGAACCTACGCTGCAATGGCGCCCTTGATTTCCACGTGAACTCCGCCGTTGGAGCAACCTCAAGACCCGCGAACTTGGCCGCGTATGCCGAACGCGCCGAGAACATGCCATCCTTCTCCCATGCCCAGAGTATCTTGTCCGGCTCGTCCTCACACAGGGCCACGCCCTCCACTCGATGCCATAGGTCCAAAAACTACTGGAGCATGTCAGCCGTAAGCTCAGGCCCGATGTCCACTGCCCAGGCATGATTTGTGAGTGCCTCGGCGACCGTTCATGAAGATCTCGTATGCCTGGCTACCTTCGAGTAAATCATGGGCGCAAAGTCCTGGACTCGGTAGCCGTCAATCCACTTGTCCTCCCAAAATCGTGTGTCATGTCCATGCCCCACCGTAGCTGTTGCGCCGCTCGAAAGAGCGCTCTTGACTCCGCGGGGATTGCAATTTGGAATTCCACCCAAGGCCTTGTGTGATCAGTACGCTGTAGCCACGGCCATCTTGCCATCATGGCGGTGTTTAACCACCTCAAGTTTGGAATGCCGAGACCTCCTGCCCACCTAGGACGGCACACCGAATCCCATGCCACGGTGCAATTGCCACCATGCGCATCCATCTTGCCACACCAGAGGAAGCCTCGGCAAATCTTCGCCAGGGCGGTGAGTGTCTTCGGGGGGATATTCATGACGAGCATTGCATGAACGGGGATTGCGCATAGTACAGAGAGAATGAGGATGAGTCTTCCACTTTTCGGTAGGGAAGCGGCCTTCCAGTTGGGCAGACGGTTAGCGAAACTCTCCACCAAGTACTGGAACTGCGCGGGTGTGGCCTTCCTGATTGAGAGCGGTAGGCCGAGGTACTTGCATGGGAATGATGAACTTGTGCAGGCCAAGGATGTGCAAACTGCTTCTAACTCCTCTTGTGAGCAACGAATGGGCAATGCCGCGCTCTTGGCCAGATTCACCACAAGGCCCGAGGCAGCCCCAAACATGGCCAGAATCTCTCTGCAAGCTCGGATCTCATGAGGCAAGGGCTTGAAAAATAGCATGACGTCGTCTGCAAACATGGACAGCCGCTGGTGAACTCCATTTGAAGCCAGAGGCGAAAATGCCTGATACGTGGCCTTCTTGAACAAGGCTTGTAGTGGTTCCATACAGAGGATGAATAGCATGGGGGAAATCGGGTCGCCTTGCCTTAGCCCACACGCATTATAGATCGTTTCCCCTGGCACTCCATCACTGCAACTTTCGTCGTCGAAGTGGCAAGCAGTCCACAAATCCACTCGATCCATCTCCGTCCAAAGCCAAGCCGTGTCATAACTTCCAGGAGAAAAGGCCACTTCACCATCCAAAGCCAAGCCGTGTCATAACTTCGTATTGAATTGGTTTCAATACCAATTCAACAAAGAAATTGTAATGGACATGAATAAGAATTCGATTGTTTCGATGATGTATTGGGTCGATTTCGGACTGTTGTTCCGGTTCGAATGCCAAACACCCGAATTGAAAGTTTGAGATTACGAAACCCAATTCAGGACTTCAATACGAACATCCAAATGCGGTGTTAGACTCGCCAATTTATGGCTCTCATTTTATTCAGCCAAACTTAGTTAGGCTTGGCGAAAACAAGTGTATACCGACAGTGGCATTGCAAGGCCTGGAACCAAACAACCCATAAAATACAAAATCATGTGTTTCTAGCACATGCACCATTCACTATAAAAGTTTATGGTCTTTTTGTCCAGCTCACACCAAAACGTATATCATGAAATTTTACAGATATGTAGTGTACATATATCTATATACATCTGTATTTTTTCTATTTTTTATAAATTCTAAAATGTAATTTTCAATTTTCAAAAAAAAGATACGATAATTCCACAAAAGGTTGTTCCTACATGTTCCAAAAAAAAAAATGCCACACAATTGCTTGCTTGCATTTTGCGAAAACGTTCATGTCTGTTTAGCACAGGGGAGTATATATACTAGTACCTGCCGCCTAGCCGTTGACAAGGTCGTGTCGGCGTTTTCCGATGACCCACGACATGACTTTACCCATTTCAATACTCAAACTCGGTATATTTGACATACTAGTAAGCCAAGTCACACGACTGATATGATTTTAATTCAGAAGAAAAGGATTGGTACTTCTCCCCACTCAAAATGCATGCGATTTTGCCAATTGGAATGCCAACCTGTTCTTCCACCCATGATTTCCGTCCAACCGTACGTGCCCAGGACACGGGGACTATATATAGGAATGAAGCGTCCAAAGAGCAAAGTTTTTGGCAAGTTTCACGTACCATGAGCGAAATATGACCAATGCAGGAAATGAATGGGAGATGGAGTGTTACACTCAGCCCTACCTACCGTGGCCACCACTAACAAACTTTGCAGTGTACGACTAATCATCATTTTCGTTGCTGCGTGGGGCAGCGTACGATTAATCTCGGGATCACCACCAACTCAGCATGTTTGACCTTGCCTTGCGTTAGGCTAGTCATAGTGGGAGTAACTTAGCTAGTAACATAGCGCCCTTCAATTTTTTTTTGCTTATGTGGCAAGTATTTAGTGAGAGGTGGTAACATAATATGTTACTGTAACATAGCGCTTTCCAAAACAAGATGAGTCTACAAGCTAATAAATGAAGCCATCTATGATACTACTATCATGTTACTTTGCATTATGAAGGTAGTAACTTAGACTAGTGTCATATGCATGACACTAGTCTAAGTTACTCCCCACTATGACCAGCCTTACGATCCACCCAACCCGTAGGGCACTGATCCGGATAAGAAGGGACGCCACAAGATTTTTTTTTTCCACCTACAGTAGTTCTTGAGAAAAGGGATTTCAGCACATCTTTTAGTTATTTGGCTTCTTTATTCCTTATTTTAACAAAAAAAATAGTTACGTTTGAAGTGCATGCTGTCATTAGTACTGCTATATGTAATAAACCAAGAATTAGGTATTCAGTTCGCATCTAGCTTATCTCCTCCATGACCGACTCCTACGTGTCTTCTCGCCTCCTTGCGCCGCGGCTTATTCATCTTGTCTTCGGTGGTTTTAGGGCCATGGAGGCAAGGTGGACCTCGGTCCTTGTCGATGAGAGGGCTCCTGCTTCAATTTTTAAGTTCTTTTAAGATTGATTAGAATTTGTGTCATGTTCAGAAAGACGAGACGGCGGCGGCTCTCTGTAGTTGGAATAAGGTCCTTCCCGCCTAGTCCCCATTCCGGCAGTACATATAGCATTGTTCGAAGGCATGTGGAAGTGTGTCTCCAGCGGATCTTGTGGGATTCGGTCGGTGTTGGTCTTCGGTGGATCTCCATGGATCCAGTCTTGGTGCGTCTACGTTCGTGTGTCTATAGGTTGGATTCTTTCGATCTACACTTCTCTTCATCGGCGGCGGGTGTTGTTCTGGTCCGTTGGTCCTGTGGGGCCTTGATACGTCTCCAACGTATCTATAATTTTTGATTGTTCGATGCTATTATATTATCTGTTTTAGATGTTTTATATGCATTAATATGTTATTTAATATTATTTTTGGGACTAACTTATTAACCCAGAGCCCAGTGTCAATTTCTGTTTTTTCCTTATTTTTGAGTTCTACAGAAAAGGAATATCAAATGGAGTCCAAACGGAATAGAACTTTCGCGATGATTTTTCTTGAACCAGAAGACACGCGTAGGAATTGGAGAGGAAGGCAGAAGAGTCCAGAGGGCTCCACAAGCCCTCAGGGCGTGCCCTAGGGGGGCATGCCCCTGGCTTGTGGGTCCCACGGGAGTCCTCCAACCCTAATCTTTAGCCTATAAATTCAGAAATATTCCCAAACAACGAGAAGCATCCACGAAAATACTTTTCCACCGTCGCAAGCCTCTATTCCCATGAGATCCCATCTTGGGGCCTTTTCCGGTGATCTGCCGGAGGGGGATTCGATCACGGAGGGCATCTACATCAACCCTATTGCCCTTCCGATGAAGCGTGAGTTGTTTACCACAGACCTACGGGTCCATAGCTAGTAGCTAGATGGCTTCTTCTCTCTCTTTGATCTTCAATACCATGTTCTCCTCGATGTTCTTGGAGTTCTATCCAATGTAATATTCTTTTGCGATGTGTTTGTCGAGATCCGATGAATTGGGGATTTATGATCAGATTATCTATGAATATTATTTGAATCTTCTCTGAATTTTTATATGCATGATTTGATATCTTAGTATTTCTCTTCAAATTGTCGATTTGGTTTGGCCAACTAGATTGGTATTTCTTGCAATGGGAGAGGTGCTTAGTTTTGGGTTCAATCTTGTGGTGTCCTCACCCAGTGACAAAGTAGGGGTAGCGAGGCACGTATTGTATTGTTGCCATCCAGGATAAAAAGATGGGGTTTTCATCATATTGCTTGAGTTTATCCCTCTACATCATGTCATCTTACTTAATGCGTTACTCTGTTCTCTTGAACTTAATACTCTAGATGCAGGCAGGAGTCGGTCGATGTGTGGAGTAATAGTAGTAGATGCAGAATCATTTCGGTCTACTTGACACGGACGTGATTCCTATATGCATAATCATTGTCTTGGATATCGTCATAACTTTGCAATTTTCTATCAATTGCTCGACAGTAATTTGTTCACCCACCGTATGCTTTCTTTCAAGAGAGAAGCCTCTAGTGAAACCTATGGCCCCCGGATCTATTTTCTATCATATATTTTAAGATCAGTAAACCAAAAAAACCAAAAATACTTCGCTGCAATTTATTTACTTTACTTTTATTTTAATTTTTAGTAATATTTTATATCTATCTCTATCACATCTCACTTTGCAAGTGACCGTGAAGGGATTGACAACCCCTTTATCGCGTTGGGTGCAAGTGTTTGATTGTTTGTGCAGGTGCATAGATTGGGGACTTGCTTGTATCGCCTACTGGATTGATACATTTGTTCTTAACTGAGGGAAATACTTATCTCTATTTTGCTGCATCACCCTTTCCTCTTCAAGGGAAAAACCAACGCAAGCTCAAGAAGTAGTAGGAAGAATTTCTGGGGCCGTTGTCGGGGAGGTTCTACATCAAGCCTACCAAGAATCAAAGAGTTCATGGATCCTCATCGACTTGCTAATCTTTTAAGAGATCCAATTATGATGAACCAATTGCTAGTGAGTTGTGTGCACTAGATTATCTTTATGAAGTTCTGCTTGAAATTCATGAATCTGAAAATTGTGATGAAGTGTTAAAAGAATAAATTTATGAGGTGATTTACAATAGCTCCTTGGATGAAATGCATGATTGCAATGGTTCTACTATAAATTCTATTAATGTCAGCTGTGCTAATGATATGCAAAACCCTAAGCTTGGGGATGCTAATTTTACTATGTCCACTACTTGTTGCAATGCTCATGATTGGGGTGATTTTTCTTATGATCTTGAAAATTTATTTAAGTCTCATGATGAATATGTTTGCAATAATATTGAAAGTGGGTTTGGAAGAGTGTCAACTCTGGGTAATAATGATCCCACTACTTTGAAGTATGGTCAATCTTATGAATTTTTTTATAAAAGTGGGTTTGGAAGAGTGTCAACTCTAGGTAATAATGATCCCACTATTTTGGAGGAGTGTTAGCTTTGCATGCATGTGGATCATGAAGAGAAAACTTTATGTGATAGCTATATTGTTGAATTTGATATTGATCCTAGATGTAATTATTATGAGAGAGGAAAATATGGTTGTAGAAATTTTCATGTCACTAAAATACCTCTTGTTATGTTGAGATTACTATTGTTTCTTTCTTCTTCCTTGCATATGCTAGTTTTTGCTTGTCTTGATAATTTGTTTGCTTATAAAATTCCAATGCATATGAAGTATGTTAGACTTAAACTTGTTTTTCACATGCTACATGATGCGCTCTTTGTGTTTCAATTGTTATCTTTCTTGTGAGCATCATTGAAATCTCAAAGCCTAGCTTAATGGCTTTAAAGAAAAGCGCTTGTTGGGAGACAACCCAATATTTTTCTTTTCTGTTTTTATGAGTTTACACATTATTACCTCTGTAGTGATTGTGTCTTTGTGTTTTTAATTAGTGTTTGAGCCAAGTAAAGCCTTTGGGATACTTTGGTATAACGTTGATTTGATCTTGCTGAAAAACAGAAATTTTTGCGCGTAGTAACAGAATTGTTTAAAATCACAGAAGCGTGATAAAATTCTTACCTTTTTACAAAAGATTGATATATGAATTGCCTCTGTTGTCCTAATTTTCAGAATTTTTTTAGTTACATAAGTATACGAAGTTTACAGGTTACTACAGAATGTTCTGTTTTTGACAGATTCTGTTTTGTATGTGTTGTTTGCTTATTTTGATGAATCTATAGGTAGTATCGGGGGGTATGAACCATGGAGAAGTTGGAATACAATAGATATTACACAGATATAAATAAAGAATGAGTTCACAACATTACCAAAAGTGGTGATTTATTTTCTTATACTAACGAATCTCATGAGTTTTCTGTTGAATTTTGTGTTGTGAAGTTTTCAAGTTTTGTGTAAAGATTTGATGGACTATGGAATAAGGAGTGGTAAGAGCCTCTTGGGATGCCCAAGGCACACCAAGGTAATATTCAAGGACAACCAAGCATCTCAGTTTAGGGATGCCCCATATGGCATCCCCTCTTTCGTCTTCAATCCATCGGTAAATTTACTTGAGGCTATATTTTTATTCACCACATGATATGTGTTTTGCTTGGAGCATCTTGTATGATATGAGTCTTTGATTTTTAGTTTGCCATGATCATCCTTATTGTACACATCTTTTGAGAGGGACACGCTTAAATCGTGAATTTATTAGAATACTCTGTGTGCTTCACTTATATCTTTTGAGCTAGTCAATTTGCTCTAGTGCTTCACTTAATATCTTTTTAGAGCACGGCGGTGGCTTTATTTTGTATAAAATTTTGAACTTTCATGCTTCACTTATATTATTTTGAGAGTCTCTAACCAGCATGGTAATTTGCTTTGGTTATGAATTTAGTCCTAATATGATGGGCATCCAAGAGGGATATGATAAAAACTTTCATGTAAAGTGCATTGAATACTATGAGAAGTTTGATTCCTTATGATTGTTTTGAGATATAAAAATGGTGATATTAGAGTCATGCTACTGATTAATTGTGGATTGGTAGAAATACTTGTGTTAAAGTTCATGATTCCCGTAGCATGCACGTATGGTGAACCGTTATGTGATGAAGTCGGAGCATGATTTATTTATTGATTGTCTTCCTTATGAGTGGCGGTCGGGGACGAGCAATGGTCTTTTTCCTACCAATCTATCCCCCTAGGAGCATGCGTCTAATACTTTATTTCGATAGCTAATAGACTTCTGCAATAAGTATGTGAGTTCTTTATGACTAATGTTGAGTCCATGGATTATACGCACTCGCACCCTTCCACCATTGCTAGCCTCTCTAGTACCGCGCAACTTTCGCCGGTGCATTAAACCCACCATATACTTCCCTCAAAACAGCCACCATACCTACCTATTATGGCCTTTCCATAGACATTCTGAGATATATTGTCATGCAACTTCCACCGTTCCGTTTTATTATGACACATACCATCATTGTCATATTGCTTTGCATGATCGTAAGATAGCTAGCATGATGTTTTCATGGCTTTTCCGTTTTTGATGTCATTTGCTACGCTAGATTATTGCACATCCCGGTACACCGCCAGAGGCATTCATATAGAGTCATAATTTGTTCTAAGTATCAAGTTGTAATTCTTGAGTTGTGAGTAAATAAAAGTGTGATGATCATCATTATTAGAGCATTGTACCATGTGAGGAAAGGATGATGGAAGTTATGATTCCCTCACAAGTTGGGATGAGTCTTCGGACTTTATGAAAAATAAAAGAGGCCAAAGGAGCCCACCAAAAAGGAGAAAAAATATATGAGAGAAAGAGAGAAGGGACAATGTTACCATCCTTTTTCCACACTTGTGCTTCAAAGTAGCACCATGATCTTCATGATAGAGAGTCTCCTATGTTGTCACTTTCATATACTAGTGGGAATTTTTCATTATAGAACTTGGCTTGTATATTCCAATGATGGGCTGTAACACCCCGGATTCGATGCGCCAGGTGTCCGTCAGTTATTCGTCGTTGTTGCCATGTCATTTGCTTGCGTGTTGCACTTTGCCATGTCATCATCTGCATTTCATATCATGTCGTCATGTGCATTTCATTTTGCATACGTGTTCGTCTCATGCATCCGAGCATTTTCCCCGTTGTCCGTTTTGCAATCCGGCACTCCTATGTCTCCCGGCGCCCCTTTTACCTCTTTTCATGTGCGGGTGTTAAACGTTCTCGGAATGGACCGAGGTTTGCCAAGCGGCCTTGGTATAGCACCGGTGAACCGCTGTCAAGTTCGGGTCATTTGGAGGTCGTTTGATACTCCAGCAGTTAACTGGTAACCGCATGAAGGCCTCTTTGTTTGCAGCCCAACACCCTCTTCAAAGTGGCCCAAAACCCACCAAACTCCCCTCCATGCTCTCGGTCGTTCGATCACGATCGTGTGGGCGAAAACCGCACCTCATTTGGACTCTCTTAGTTCCCTCTACCTATAAAACTAGACCTCCCCCGAAATTCGCGGTCTATTCCCCCCGAAACCCTAGCCCCGCTCCCTCTCCGCCGCCGGACACGTCCGGATCGGACCGGACATGTCCGTTCAAATCCGTCGCCGCCCTCGGCGAATCCCGCCGCCACGTCACCCGCCGCCGTCTCCACCACGCCCGGCCCTCCGTGAGATCGGGCCCGCTGAGCCCATCGGGGCGGACGAGCCCGTCACTTCCGCGCCAGCGCCCGCCGCCGTTCGCCGCCTTGCCACATCCTCGGCCAGCCGCCGCCTCCGCCTCCCCGCCGCCCGCTGCGCCCGCTCGGCCCGCCCGGCCCGGCGCCAGCGCCCTCGCGCGGCTCTCCGCCTCGCCGCGCCCGAGGCCGGCAACCCGCCGCCTCTCGCCCGGCCTCCGCGCCGGGCCGCCTCCTCCGCCTCCGAGCTCCTCGCCGGCCGCCCGGTCTCGGCGGATCCGATCGTGGGTCGGCCGGATCCGGCGCCCCTCACCGGCGCCGTCCTGTCGTCTCCGTGAGAATCCGGTCGTCCTCGTCGTCCGTGCGAAGGTTGACTTCCCCAAAAAATCCAGTCCCCGATTTCTGCAGTAATTTTCATGCATTTTCATCGCATCATAACTCTGTATTCGTAGCTCCGTTTCGTGCGTATAATATGTCGAATTGTTCGCCTCAACGAGTAGATCATTTCACCTCATTGCGTCATTTTCATTTGAGCTCATATTGATGCCCGAAATGCTGTTAGAAGAGGACTATGTGATGTTAGTTTCTGTTTCTTAACAGAACATGCACTTTTGTCATTTTTGCCATGATTGATGTGTGCACCCTATGAACTTGAGTCCTACATATGTTTTGTCATATGCCATGCCGTCTTTCCAGGGGTGCTTTCCATGTATTTTTGTGAGTTGTGTAGTGAGTGCATCAAGCTTGTTAAGTAGGGTACTTGCTGTTGCTGTTTTCCTGGCAGATTCTGTTATATTTTGTTGCCAAGTTAACTTGATGCTACCGAGAGATCCATGCATATTTGGAGATACTTCATTAAGGATGTTTTGAACATATGGTTATGCTCTATCCATCCATGCCCCTGTTGCAATTATGGAGTGCCATACCTTGAGTCAATCGAGCTCTACTTTTGCTATTAAATGTTTCCTGGCAGATTGTTTACATGTTATTCAATTTTGCCAAGGTTGTTGTAGTTGATCCATGTATGCTATGATGTTGTTATTGCCATTTATAGCTTATATGCCATGTTTTCTTACTGTTAGTTGCCTTACCATGCCATGTATTGCTCTGTGGTGAGTGGTTCAAGCTCACCAACATGCCTACTTATTGTTGTTCCTGCCATGTATGAATCTGTCATATAACTTGCCATGTTTACATGTGTGCCATCATATCTTCCGATCCTTTTTGGTTCATGGTCAGTAAGGGAATTTTGTTCTACGAATTTAGTATAATCATGCCATGCCTTTGTTTTCCATGTTAACTTCCTGTAGCATGTTGTTTGATAGCTCTAAATATTGCAACCTGATGTTATTTCTGCTAAAGTCTGAAACTGTTATTATTTGCAATCTTGCCATGTGTGTTTGAGCATATTCTAGTGATTTCTGGAGATAGCTCAGTGTTCATGTTTTGTCATGCTTTACCTGTACATCATGCCCATGCCTTTTGTTTTCTTGTTGAGGTCCTGTAGCATGTTGTTTTGATGCTTGCAATATGCCTAGTTCCTGTTTTGGACAGCTTGTCCTTTAAACTTGTATATGGTGTATGTGTTGCACCGTTGCTCCGTTTTGAGTGTGCTATATATGAAACTTGCTTGATTTTCCATGTAGTTTCATATTATCATGTTGCATCCTTGTTTTGAGGTGTTTTCTTGATGTTTATATGCATTTTACATCAATGTCATGCTTATCTTGTTTTGCTCATATCTTCTAGGCCGTAGCTCCGAATCTAATGAACTTCATATGCAACTTGACTATTTTTTCGTGTAGATCATCATGGTGCATCTTAACTTGCTGTTTAACAACTTGAACATAAGGTTTATTCAGATCTGGACCATTTTCGAAATTTGCATATGAGGACTTACCGGAATTGTTATATGTTGTTTAGGCCTCATTTAAACTTGCTTTGATGTGTTGCTCTTGTTTGCATCATCTCTTGCCATGAGTAGCTTCATGTGGTCTTGTCATGCATCATGCTTGTTTGTGCATCATGCCTTGTTCATGTGTAGTGTGTTTACTATGTTGTGTGCTTCTTCTTGTTAGTTCCCGTTTCGTTGCGATCGTGAGGATTCGTTCGTCTACGCTTGGTTCGGCTTCATCCGATCGTCTTCTTCATGGACTCGATCTTCTTCCTTGCGGGATTTCAGGCAAGATGACCGCTACCCTGGATCTCACTACTATCATTGCTATGCTAGTTGCTTTGTTCTATCGCTATCTTTGCGCTACCTATTACACTGTTTATCAAGCCTCCCAAATTGCCATGTCGACCTCTAACCTTTTGCACCCTTCCTAGCAAACCGTTGTTTGGCTATGTTACCGCTTTGCTCAGCCCCTCTTATAAGCGTTGTTAGTTGCGGTGAAGATGAAGTTTGTTCCTTGTTGAAACATGGAGATGTTGTTCCTTGTTGGAACATGTTTACTTGTTGGGATATCACAATATATCTTATATTATTAATGCATCTATATACTTGGTAAAGGGTGGAAGGCTCGGCCTTATGCCTGGTGTTTTGCCGCCCTAGTTTCCGTCATATCGGTATTATGTTCCCGGATTTTGCGTCCCTAACGCGGCGGGTGATTTATGGGACCCCCTTGACAGTTCGCTTTGAATAAGACTTTTCCAGCAAGGCCCAACATTGGTTTTACCATTTGCCTCACCTATGCCCTTTTATTTCCCTTGGGTTTCCGGAGCCCGAGGGTCATCTTTATTTTAGCCCCCGGGCCAGTTCTCCTTCGAGTGCTGGTCCAAACCGAGCGATGTCCGGCGCCCCCTGGGCAATCAGGGTCTATGCCAACCCGACGTCTGGCTCATCCGGTGTGCCACGAGAACGAGTCGTGCGACTCCTATCGGGATTTGTCGGCACATCCGGCGGCTTTCTTTGGTCTTGTTTTATTCTTTGTCGAAATTTCTTGTAGCCGGATTCGAGGTGATCGGGTCTTCCGGGAGAAGGAATATCCTTCGTTGATCGCGAGAGCTTATCATGGGCTAAGTTGGGACACCCTGCAGGTATAAACTTTCGAGAGCCGTGCCCGGTTATGTGACAGATGGGAATTTGTTAATATCCGGTTGTAGTAAACTTGAAGCAAACTCTTCTAAAATACACCAACCGCAGCGTAACTGCGTGAGTGTCTCTTTTAGGGGTTGAACGAGAGGAGAACACGGTTTCCGGGTTATGTTTGACGTAAGTAGGAGCTCAGGATCACTTCTTGATCATTACTAGTTGACGACCGTTCCTTTGCTTCTCTTCTCGCTCTCATTTGCGTATGTTAGCCACCATATATGCTTAGTCGCTGCTGCAACCTCACCACTTTACCCCTTTCTTTCCCTTTAAGCTTTGCTAGTCTTGATACCCATGGTAATGGGATTGCCGAGTCCTCGTGGCTCACAGATTACTACACCAACAGTTGCGGTACAGGTTGCGATGATCATGGCCTTGAGAGCGATGTTTGCTTGTGTTGGAGTTCTTCTTACGCTTCTTCTTCGATCGGGGATAGGTTCGGTCGGCAGCTGGGCTAGCGAAGTGGATGTCGTTTGAGCTTCATTTATGTTTCATCCGTAGTCGGATGTTGATCTTGTACATGATGTTGATGTATTCTTGTGGCATTCGTGCCTTATGTATGTATCCCTATGTATTATGTAATGTTGATGTAATGATATCCACCTTGCAAAAGCGTTTCAATATGCGGGTCTATCCTTGGTGGGACCGTCGAGTTCCTTTTGGATAGGGTCGCATATTGGGCGTGACATGGGCTTCCTCAAATTGCCCTAGGTCTGCATGAGCAAGCGAGTTGGATGCACACGCACTTAGTTTCTTCTTGAGCTTTCATAAACGTATAGCTCTAGTGCATCTATTGCATGGCAATCCCTACTCACTCACATGATATCTATTGATGGGCATCTCCATAGCCCGTTGATACGCCTAGTTTATGTGAGACTTTCTCCTTCTTTTTGTCTTCCACAACCACCATATTCTATTCCACCTATAGTGTTATATCCATGGCTCACACTCATGTATTGCATGAAAGTTGAAAAGGTTTGACAACATTAAAAAGAAACAATTGCTTGGCTTGTCATCGGGGTTGTGCATGATTTAATAATTTGTGTGATGAAGATGGAGCATAGCCAGACTATATGATTTTGTAGGGATAGCTTTCTTTGGCCATGTTATGTTCAGAAGACATAATTGCTTTATTACTATGCTCGAAGTATTACTGTTTTTATGTCAATACTAAACTTTTGTTTTGAATCTTATGGATCTGAATATTCATGCCACAATGAAGTATTACTTGGATAAATATGTTAGGTAGTATTCCACATCAAAAAATCTGTTTTTATCATTTACCTCCTCGAGGACGCGCAAGAATTAAGCTTGGAGATGCTTGATACGTCTCTAACGTATCTATAATTTTTGATTGTTCCATGCTATTATATTATCTATTTTGGATGTTTTATATGCATTAATATGCTATTTTATATTATTTTTGAGACTAAATTATTAACCCAGAGCCTAGTGCCAATTTTTGTATTTTCCTTGTTTTGAGTTTTACAGAAAAGGAATATCAAACGGAGTCCAAACGGAATAAAACTTTCGCGATGATTTTCTTGGACTAGAAGACACACGTATGACTTGGAGAGGAGGACATAAGAGTCCCGAGGGCTCCACAAGCCCTCAGGGCATGCCCTGGGGCGCGCGCCCTGATACGTCTCCAACATATCTATAATTTTTTATTGTTCCATGCTGTTATATTATCATTCTTGGATGTTTTAAAATCATTTTATAGCAACTTTGTATCATTTTTTGGGACTAACCTATTCACATAGTGCCTAGTGCCAATTGTTGTTTTTTGCTTGTTTTTTACTTCGCAGAAAATGAATACCAAACGGAGTCCAAACACAACGAAACTTTTTGGAGAATTTTTCTGGGCCAAAAGACACAAGATGGGCCAAAGAAGTACTAGAGGGGTGCCTCGAGGGGGGCACAACCCACCTGGGTGCGCCTAGGGGTCCAGGCGCGCCCTGGTGGGTTGTGCCCACTGAGGGAGTCCTGGATTAGGGGGTCTCCGGATAGCCGGACTATATCCTTTGGCCGGACTGTTGGACTATGAAGATACAAGATTGAAGACTTCGACCCGTGTCCGGATGGGATTCTCCTTGGCGTGGAAGGCAAGCTTGGCAATACGGATATGTAGATCTCCACCCTTGTAACCGACTCTGTGTAACCCTAGGCCCCTCCGGTGTCTATATAAACCGGAGGGTTTAGTCCGTAGGACAACAACAATCATACCATAGGCTAGCTTCTAGGGTTTAGCCTCTACGATCTCGTGGTAGATCAACTCTTGTAGTACTCATATCATCAAGATCAATCAAACAGAAGTAGGGTATTACCTCCATCGAGAGGGCACGAACACAGGTAAACATCGTGTCCCCCGCCTCCTGTTACCATCCGCCTTAGACGCACAGTTTGGGACCCCCTACCCGAGATCCGCCGGTTTTGACACCGACATTGGTGCTTCCATTGAGAGTTTCAATGTGCCGCCACCATAAGGCTTGATGGCTCCTTCGATCATCGGTAACGATGCGGTCCAGGGTGAGGTTTTACTCCCCGGACAGATCTTCGTATTCGGCAACCGCTGCTGAGCTAACTTCGCTTGGCCATCCGGTGCGGATCGAGAGCTACGCCCACAGCCACGTGTCGATTTGAAACTTGAACTACACTGCTGACATCCGCGGAGATTTGATCTTCGACGGATTCAAGCCCATGTCAGGTGCGCCACACGATCACGACGAGCATGATTTAGCTTTGCTGTCGGACAGTGTTCGGGAGATCACACCTGCAACTACTCCGGCCCTCAATTCGGAGCAAATTGCGCCATCCGAGGACGAGTGGATAGACCCCTCCATGGAGGCCACACTCTCAGTGGAGATAGAGCCGGATACTGACTTCACCCCTTACGAAAGCCGCGTTGCCGAACCACTGTCTCCGGCCACGGACTCCGAGCCGCCTGCGTCCGTGCCTATCAAATTCGATTGGGCGCCGATCATGGAGTTTACCTCCACGAATATATTTCAACACTCGTCTTTTGGCGATGTGCTAAATTCATTAAGGTCTCTCTCCTTGTCAGGAGAACCTTGGCCGAACTATGTCCTACTAGAATGGGATGCGGACGACGAAGAAATTTGCTTCCCACCCACCACCCACTTAGTAGCCACTGTCGATGATTTAACCGACATGCTCGACTTCGACTCCGAAGACATCGACGGTATGGTCGACGATGCAGGAGACGAACAGGAACCACCGCCCAGTACTGGACCACCACCTCATCATATGATATATATATGGTGGATACCCCAAAGAAGGCAATGGCGACAAGGCGGCGGAGGTTGACCCCTCAAGAAGCAACCCAAGCATCGGCGTCGTGGCGCCGCTCTAAGTCCCGCCATAGCAAAAGAAGTGATACCGGCACAAGAGACAATAGCACTCCGGATAGTGCCGAAGACGACAACAATCCCCTCCAGCACGATTTAGAGCGGGAGGGTGAACAAGCTAGCCCTCCAGAACAGGCAGTAGATGGAGAACGGAGGATGACAATTAAATGCCTCTCTCTGAAGACAAGGTGAGCCTCGGCGACGAAGAATTTATCGTGCCTGAGGATCCCATCGAGCAGGAGCGCTTCAAGCGCCGGCTTATAGCCACAACAAATAGCCTGAAGAAAAAGCAACAACAGCTTCGAGCTGATCAAGATTTGCTAGCAGACAGATGGACCGAAGTCCTTGCGGCCAAGGAATATGAACTCGAACGCCCCTCCAAGAATTACCCAAAGCGCAGGTCGCTACCCCGACTCAAGGAGGAAGCATTGAAACCTACATCACCAGCGTACGATGCGGCTGACCGGCCACCTCGTGGCTGATCTGAAGGCGTTTCAGCACGAAGTTCAGCCTGCACCCCGCCGCCACTCAAACAAAAATACCAAGGCCCGGGGCAACACGCGGGACCTGCGAGACATATTGGAAAGCAGGGTAAAACATGCAAGATCGATATACGGGTCACGGGGGCGCGCACCAATGCGGGACGATGACCGTCATGCCGGATACACTAAAAGTAAATTCGGCCGGGCTGAATACAACAGACAAGACTCATATGAACTGCGTCGTGATATAGCCCAACACAGAGACGCCGCACACCCCCTATGCTTCACTGATGAAGTCATGGATCACGAATTCCCGGAGGGTTTTAAACCCGTAAATATCGAATCGTATGATGGTACAACAGATCCCGCGGTATGGATTGAGGATTTCCTCCTCCACATCCACATGGCTCGCGGTGATGATCTACATGCCATCAAGTACCTCCCACTAAAACTCAAAGGACCAGCTCGGCATTGGCTGAATAGCTTGCCAGCAGACTCCGTTGGGAGTTGGGAGGATTTGGAAGATGCATTCCTTGACAACTTCCAGGGCACTTATGTGCGACCACCGGATGCTAATGACTTGAGCCATATAACTCAGCAGCCAGGGGAATCGGCTAGGCAATTTTGGACACGGTTCCTAACTAAGAAAAACCAAATTGTCGACTGTCCGGATGCGGAGGCCTTAGCGGCATTCAAGCATAACATCCGTGACGAGTGGCTCGCCCGGCACCTCGGCCAGGAGAAGCCGAAGTCTATGGCAGCCCTCACGACACTCATGACCCGCTTTTGCGGGCGAGGATAGCTGGCTGGCTCGCAGCAACAACACATCAAGGAATCCGGGCACTTCAGATACTAAAGATGCTAACCGCAGACCACGTCGTAACAGACACAAGCGCCGCAACAACGACGATAACGCCGAAGATACGACAGTCAATGCCGGATTCAGAGGCTCTAGATCCGGTCAGCAGAAAAAGCCATTCAAAAGAAGTACTCTGGGCTCGTCCAGTTTGGATCGCATACTTGATCGTTCATGTCAAATCCATGGCACCCCTGATAAGCCAGCCAATCACACCAACAAAGAATGCTGCGTGTTCAAGCAGGCCGGCAAGTTGAATGCCGAAAACAAGGACAAGTGGCTGCATAGTGATGACGAGGAGGAGCCCCGGCTGCCGAACACGGGAGGATAGAAGAGGTTCCTGTTGGAAATATGCCCTAGAGGCAATAATAAATTAGTTATTATTATATTTCCTTGTTCATGATAATCGTTTATTATCCATGCTATAATTGTATTGATAGGAAACTCAGATACATGTGTGGGTACATAAACAACACCATGTCCCTAGTAAGCCTCTAGTTGACTAGCTCGTTGATCAGCAGATGGTTACGGTTTCACGACCATGGACATTGGATGTCGTTGATAACGGGATCACATCATTAGGAGAATGATGTGATGGACAAGACCAATCCTAAGCCTAGCACAAAGATGCGTAGTTAAGTATGCTAAAGCTTTTCTAATGTCAAGTATCATTTCCTTAGACCATGAGATTGTGCAACTCCGGATACCGTAGGAATGCTTTGGGTGTACGAAGCGTCCTGGCGTAATCGGGTGGCTATAAAGGTGCACTACTGGTATCTCCGAAAGTGTACATTGGGTTGTACGAATCGAGGCAGGATTTGTCACTCCGTGTAAACGGAGAGGTATCTCTGGGCCCACTCGGTAGGACATCATCATAATGTGCACAATGTGACCAAGGGGTTGATCACGGGATGATGTGTTATGGAGCGAGTAAAGAGACTTGCCGAAACGAGATTGAACAAGGTATCGGGATACCGACGATCGAATCTCGGGCAAGTACAATACCGCTAGACAAAGGGAATTGTATACGAGGCGAATGAGTCCTTGACATCGTGGTTCATCCGATGAGATCATCGAGGAACATGTAGAGCCAACATGGGTATCCAGATCCCGCTGTTGGTTATTGACCGAGAACGTCTCGGTCATGTCTCGCATGGTTCCCGAACCCGTAGGGTCTACACACTTAAGGTTCGATGGCGCTAGGGTTATAAAGGAAGTTTGTATGTGGTTACCGAATGTTGTTGAGTCCCGGATGAGATCCCTGACGTCACGAGGAGTTCCTGAATGGTCCGGAGGTAAAGATTTATATATGGGAAGTCCTGTTTTGGTCACTGAAAAGTTTGGGTTTTATCGGTAGCGTCTGGGACCACAGGAGGGTCCGGGGTCCACCAAGTGGGGCCACCATCCCGGAGGGCAGCATGGGCCAAGTGTGGGAGGGACCAGCCCTAGGTGGGCTGGTGCGCCCCACAAGGGCCCAAAGCGCCTAGGGTTTGGGGAGGCGCCCACCCACCTTGGGGGCAAGTTTCCCTCTCCCCCTTGGCCCCCAGATGGGATGCAGGCTGGCCGCCGCCCCCTAGGAGGGAACCCTAGAGGCGCAGCCCCTCCCTCCCCTATATATACGTGAGGTCTAGGGGCTGCCCAACACATGAGTTTTCACCTCTCCATGGCGCAGCCTGCCTCTCCTCCTCCTCCTCTCCCGCGGTGCTTGGCGAAGCCTGCAGGATGCCACGCTCCTCCACCACCACCACGCCCGTTGTCTTTCTTGCTGGACGGAGTCTTCCTCAACCTCTCCCTCTCTCCTTGCTGGATCAAGGCGTGGGAGGCGTCACTGGCTGTCACGTGTGTTGAGCAGCGGAGGTGCCGTCCGTTCGACACTAGGATCTCCGGTGATTTGGATCCACGATGAGTCTGACTCCTTCAACCCCGTTCCTTGGGCCTTCGCTTAGCGATCTAAAAGGGTATGTAGATGCACTCTCCTTCCCCTCGTTGCTGGTTTCTCCATAGATAGATCTTGGTGACACGTAGGAAAATTTTGAATTTCTGCTACGTTCCCCAACAGTTCCCCCCACAAGTGAAGACGGTGAACATGATATACGCTACCCACATTCCCAAGAGGGAACGGAAGCATGCACTAAGGGACGTCTATGCGATGGAGCCTGTCGCCCCAAAGTTCAAGCCATGGTCCTCTTGTCCGATCACCTTCGATCACAGGGACCACCCCACTAGTATCCCTCATGGTGGATCCGCCGCATTGGTCCTAGACTCCATCATTGACGGATTTCACCTCACTCGAGTCCTTATGGATGGCGGCAGCAGCTTGAACCTGCTCTATCAGGATACAGTGCGCAAAATGGGTATAGATTCCTCGAGGATCAAACCCACCAAAACCTTTAAGGGCGTCAATCAGGTGTAGAGGCCCATTGCACGGGCTCAATCACACTGGAAGTGGTCTTCGGATCTCCGGACAACTTCCGAAGCGAGGAGTTAATCTTCGATATCATCCCGTTCCGCCAGTGGCTATCACGCACTGCTCGAGCGAACCGCATTTGCAAAATTCAATGCGGTACCGCATTACACATACCTCAAGCTCAAGATGCCAGGACCTAGGGGGGTCATAACAGTCAATGGAAACACAAAACACTTGCTCAAGACGGAGGAGCACATCGCGACCCTCGCAGCGAAGCACAAAGCAGCCTTTTAAGGCAAACCGCCAATCCGGCGATACAGCCCCGGACACCGTCAAGCGAGTCCGAGTAACACCTGTGAAGTCGCTGGCACGTTCAGAGCTCGCCTAGCAATTCGGCCCCCGTCCTAGTCCCAGTCAAGCGACGAAATCCGTGCCACGCGTACATAATTACGCACTAAAAATACCATGGGCATAGGCGGGGGCACGATGAGGGCACGTCCCGCAATGCGGCTCAACCGCCCTAGGGGCTGCATACCTTTATCATTTTTTCCTTTCAGGACCTTACTCTCTGGAAGCCCTTTCGGTAGTATGATTGCCGGACACATTACGGGAAGGAACAACCAAGGAGGCAAGAAGCTAAGTCGTACAAAGGGAACCCCCAGGTGGTCTCGACATATCCGTTTTTAATACCCGTACACAGCCTGCCCTTGGATAGGACATGTCAAATAGTCCTATTTTTTGCTTATTGCACTACTTGTATCAGTACACTTCGACGTATTATCTAAATAACAATGCATAGCATTAGTCTATTATTGCATTATCCATCCTTTTTTCTTATATGTTTATTTATGACAAGTTGCACCCGTACATTCGGGTACGACCATTACGCCTGGGGCTTTCGTATACCCCATAATACGGCGTGAGAAGTCCGAACACTTTTGACAGTGCGGCACCCCGAACTTATAGCATTATATGCATCAGCTCCGAATCATGTCTTGGGTCAATAGTTGGGTTTGCCCGGCTCCCATGTTTTGGTACCTTACGTTACGCTTATATCGGCTAAGGTAGCGCTGGGAGAACTACTGCGATTGTGTCCTGGTTCTTCCGGACGAGCACCTCAGTAGAGAAAGCCGAAAATTGACTGTCATGATAAGGCGAGAGCTGGTCGTTGTTCGAGAGGTCTCAAGTCCTTAAAGACTTCTTCCACTTCGGGCGAGGAATCGGCCTTTCCCGACTTAGGCGTATATAAGCGCCCCAAATTGACCTTCCGAATACTAGGGGCTTCGCCAAAATTTAAAATTGTAGACTTCTATGGCTAAGTGAGAGTGGTAAAGCCTTATAATCCGATTGCCTGGTTCGTTGTGCTGAACACCTCCCTCGAAGGACCCAAAATTGGGATAAAGAGTGCTTAGGTTTATCCCGAACACCTCAGTACTAGTTACGTGGGGGCAGAAGCCGATGACTGGCCAACTCTCAGATTTTATAAACGGCCGCACAGAAGGTAATATTTTAAATTCAAAAAGCGTTGCAGAGTGCAAATGAACTCGTTTCACACTACAGGATCACACGAGCACGTTCATTCAAAAATTACATCTTTAGAAAATTCCTCCGCCACAAGGCGGGAACCCTTCAGGACACTGTCATAATACATCTCGGGGTGGCGATGCTCCTTGCCCTCCGGCGGCCCCTCCTTCACCATCTTCACGGTGTCCAGCTTCGCCCAGTGCACCTTTGCCCGGGCAAAAGCCCTGCGTGCACCCTCGATGCAGACGGACCGCTTTATGACTTCAAGCCGTGGGCAGGCATCTACAAGCCGCCTCACCAGACCGAAGTAGCTGTCAGGCAGGGGATCGCCAGGCCACATTCGGACTATAAGACCCTTCATGGCCTGTTCGGCCGCCTTGTGAAGCTCGACCAGTTGCTTCAGCTGGTCTGTAACATCCCAAATTTTCAATTTGGAATGTTATACATAGGTCATCCATGCAGATCATATTTTATCGCATCTCTGTTCCGCAATCCTCGAAATCCCAAGAAACTCAAGGACCCTCGGAGAGAGTTGGGGATTTTCTGGTTTTCATATTTGATTTTTATCAAATACTGAGAACGAGGATTTTTTATTTTAATTATTTTTCTCTCCGAAAAATATTTCATAATAAAATAAATGAGGGGAGATAATATGACTTCTCCAAAACAGTTGAAATATCGGGGAAAAAATGTTAAAATCATTATTTGGATTTTATTTGATTTTATTTGGATTTTATTTGCGTTAGAAAAATTGAACATTTTAAAAATTGCATTTTAGGTCCAAGAAAATGTTCATCTCGTTCTAAATATTTCATTTAGACAGTAAAAATTTGTTTCGGCATTTTTAGATTTTTTTTAGGAGTTTTTACATCATGGAACATTTAAAAACTCCTCGCTTGCCTAGGGCCTACCAAGCGAGCAGCCCGGCCAGTAAATTCTGTCGCCGCCTCCTGCGTGCTCGAGGCGCCGCCGCCGCCGCCACTCGGACAGGAGTCCGAGTTGGACTCCGCCTCACCCGCCTTGCCCCCTCCTCCAAGCCGAGCCCCCTCTCTTAAATACCCCCCCGCCACCACCACCCACCACCACCACCGCCTTGAGCCGCCCAGTCGCCCGCCCGCCGCCGCCACTTGGTCGCCGCCGCCGCCTCCGTCGTCGCCGAGCCCGCCACCACCCGCCCACGAGCCCCACCTCGTCGGACCCGCCGGAGGTATCCGCCAGATCCGAGACCGCCGTTTTTTAAAAAAAAACGTTCGGTTTATTTTTTTCCGAAACCCTAGTTCTTGTTTTTTTAAATAGATCGGTTTTTCTCCGGTTTATTTATTTAGCGACCGTTTGCTCGTTCGTTCGTTTTATCGATCGCGTTCTTCGTTTAGGTTCAGATAACGAACATTCGTTCGTTAAGCTGTTCGTCATTTTTCTTTTTATCGGATTTATTCCGCGATTTTTTTGATCGCGATTTCTGATCCGATTTTCGTTCTAGTATAACTTTTCGCTCGTTCATCGGAATCAGGCGATTCAAGCGCCTAGAGTTTCGTCTCGAAACCCTCTTTCCGAATAACCAACTCAAAAAAGTTTTTGTCTCTTTAAAATTTGACCTTCATTCAGATTAGTAAACGGATCTTATTTCTTTTGCCGTTTGAGTTTTGTTGCTTTGTTGGGTTTGATTCTTTTTGCGAACCGGAGTTCTTAAGTTGAACTTTCTGGTCAACCTCTTTTATTTGAGTTTTACCTGTGCATCTTTGCTTGTTGCTTATGTATGTTATTGTTTGCTTGTCATAGAATTCCCGGAGTGCGAAGCGTGTTACTACGAGTCTCTAGGATTCACGGATCGTCAGCAAGGCAAGTAACACATTGATCATACTCTTTCCATACCCAGTTTTATCCATTAGTTTCAATCCTCAAACATTGCATGATTAGGATGTAATTAATGCTGTGGGTTGGGAAGTAGTAGTTGAGGTAGAACCTATTGCCCTGTTACTATCAAACCCTTGGGAGTTACTTCTACGTGTTGCTATTATTGCTATGCTATGCTCGTAGACGTGGTTTGGGTTTGAGTGTATCCATGACAGATGTGAGATTGATAATTAATGGTTTACTTTAAGGTGGCAACTTTAATACACATCTGGGTGGATTGAGGCACCTGGGGAACTCAGTGTTGTCTGTTTTATTTTTGGAAATCCCGGGGTACCCGTGTGATCTTCCTATGGACCGCCACCCAGGCTCAAAGGGAACTGAGATTATTCATGCTAGAAACTTCCGTGTGCAACCACAAGCTACTATGGGCTCTAGCATAGTTGAGTAAGTTACGTGAAGCTCTTGAAGAGGTAGATCAGCGGGTAGTGGGTTTTGTAGGTTTGGTATGGTCTACTCGGAGTAGAGAGTTAATGTTTCTGAAAGACTATGTCTCGGTCATCCGTTTCTCAAACACCATGTAGTGCAAGAAATCAACGGAGGCGATCGAGTCTTGTCTTGGAAAAGTCATAAACCTCTGCGAGTGTACAATCTAATCATGGTTAGCCGTGTCCCCGGTTATGGACAATTTTGAGTATCTAGTACTTGAGTATTCACATGTATCTCATCACTCTTAATTAATATTGTTGGGTTGTTAACTACTTTAATTGGGATTGAGTTGGGGTTATACCTTCTCAATGATGTTTCAACCACCATGATAGTTAAATTAAAATTTATTCATTTGTTGTAGGGAAAAATTTGCTTTCCAAGAAACTATAACCATAGAGCTTTCCACCAGCCAAATATGCATGTAGTGATAGCATTATTCTGTTCTTGCTCTACTGTGTTATATTGCCAGCATATTCCATGTGTTGACCCGTTATCGGGCTGCAACGTATTATGTTGCGGACTTTTCAGACGAGGAGTAAAGATCGTTAGGCCGTTGCCGTGCAGCTCAGCTATGCCGTTGGAGTTGATGGACTCACTTTATCTTCCAAGCCTTCCGTTGTTATCGCATTAGATGGCCTTAAGCCATATTATTGTAATAATTTCTCTTTTGAGACTTTTGATGTAATAAGTGTGTGATTGCTACTCTGTTATAAATCCTTCGAGTACTGTGTGTCGACATTATCGATCCGGGGATGACACCGAAACACGTAGACTTGACCATCTGAGGTCGGGTCGCTACAAGATGGTATCGAGCACACGCCGAGTGTAGGACATGACCACTAAGATAAATCATAGGTCACTCTTCTCTACTCATTTCGACTCCTCTCCATTTTTCCACTCTTTAGGATGACGGAGATGAAGAACAAGTTTGCACAACCGGATGAAGACACACCTTTTGGGCGCCACTTGAAGGAAGTCACTAGGTACTTGAACATTGGTATACCAAGCTTCACCGGACTTACAATGCCACCTTACGTAAGAGGAGCTGGATGATTCAAGTACAAGTTCCAGGAAGGACGTTCTTGCCAACTTCTAAACCCATAGAATTTTCTTTCGAAGCACCCACCTGGAGTCTAGGCAAAAGCATGGCAGCTCACATTACCATGGGACGTACTGGAGAAGTCTACAACAGGGAGCTTAAAGACACCATATATCAAATATGTGGGCACCGAGACGAGCAATGGGAAGTAATCAGCACCAAGAAGGATAGATCCATTGCAGCTTTTATCCAGGAGCTAAACCAGCACATCCGACGCCAGGAGAACCAGATGTCTTGCAGATATGATGGAATTGAAGAAGGCGAAGACCGGGATCATCGAATCGAGGAAGAACTCAAGTTTACACGCGACGGATATGAGGAGGAAATCAAGACGCTATTAGAGAAGAACGACGACCTAGTCAAGAAGATCGGAGTATTCATGGGAGGATCAACACCAGAAGAAGAGGAGGAAGATCCCACTTGCCCGGACAACTACATCATCATCGACGACACCGATTCCGATCCAAGTGATGATGACTACGAAGACGAAGCTGGAGCAGACATCATGGAGTCTTCCACCGATCAAAATTTCTAGATGACCACCATATATTAGTAGTATTTCCCCCATGTATTTATTAGCAGTTGAGCACTTATGCGATAGTTCTAGACCGTTTGTATGCCCTTGCTTGATTGATTGAGTGAAATGATTGTGTTTGCTTCATATGCATATGGGTAGTGTTTTCTCATTAGACCTCTTTCTATTCTAATCTCTTCCATCTAAACCCATCAGATGCCTCCAAGACGTGACACCGGTTTCGTTTTCCCACCGGAGCTCACCCAGCTTGATCCAAAGAATGTAATGATTTGATGCAATTGCTAGTTCGTAACTGTGGCAACAACAACAACAACAACCCGCCGCCAAAGGCAATTTAGCCCGTTTTACGAGGTTACAACCGCCGTGTTTTCCAAAGAGCACCGAGCCAATAGTTGTTGATGATTGGCTACGCCAGATTAAGGTGGAGTTAACCACCGCAGGATGCACGGATGCTGAGAGGGTGCGCTTTGCCGCACACCAATTGGATGGACCAGCAGCCGCATGGTGGGAGAATTACACGGCTACTTTTCCTATAGCCAATGTCACTTGGGACCAGTTTTAGCAAGCTTTTCGCATAGCACATGTCTCAACTTGATCCATGCAGATGAAGAAGCGCGAGTTTCGCAACTTACGCCAGGGGAACCGTACTGTAGCTCAGTACGTGGATGATTTTAGCAAGTTATCACGCTATGCCCCTGATGATGTGGCCACGGATGCCGCCAAGCGTGAGAAGTTCATGGAAGGGCTGAACGATGAGATGAGCATGCAGTTGATGGTGGCAACATTCAACAACTACCAGAGTTGGTAGACAAGGCCCTTATGATTGAAGGAAAGCGGCAGCAAATTGAGAGCCGTAAGAGGAAGTATGGACAAGGGAAGTATAATTCAGAGCTCAATGTAAGCCCCGAGTAACCCCAAACTCAGGAGGACTTGTTCATAACCATGGAGGTCACAACCACACTGGAGGAGGATCGCATAACCACAATGGTGCGAAGAATGGAAATGGGAATGGAGTTAACAACAATCAGAACCGCTCCGACCCATCTACACCCACCAAAAGGGACCTAAGTCAAGTTACTTGCTTTAAGTGCGGGAAGACAGGGCACTATGCCAATGATTGCCCTGAAGGATTGAATGGAAACGGAAATGGGAGCGCTGGGAAGAAGCCCAATCCATTCAACGAAGGACAAGTGAACCACGTTAACGTGGAGGAGGTTGAAGAACAGCCCGACGCGGTAATAGGTAAGTTTTTGGTTAAATCATTTTACCGCTGTTGTTCTTTTTGATACTAGTGCATCGCATTCATACTTATCAAGGGAATTTGTGGATAAGTTTAAGCTACCAACCCAAACCCTTAGGACCCCTCTTTTAGTAAGCTCGCCTGGAGCAGAATACATGGCTAGCCGATGGTGCACCCAGATACCCCTAACCATTGGCACGCATGTTTTTCTGGCTGACCTAATTATCTTGGAGTCACAAGGATTGGATGTGATATTAGGTATGGACTGGATGTCGAAGTATGGAGGAAGCATTGACTGCGTGAGCAAGTCAATTTACCTCACCACCCCGGAGGGAAAAAGGATTAAGTATGTATCTAGGCATGTGCCTAGGAGGAGCCAAGTGAATGCCCTCACGGGAGTTGTACAGGAGGAAGTGCACATGGTAAAGGATTTTCCGGATGTTTTCCCAGAGGAGTTACCAGGCATGCCACCGGATCGAGACATTGAGTTTTTGATAGAGCTATTGCCAGGTACAGGGCCAATATCCAAAAGACCCTATCGGATGCCCGCAAATGATCTGGAGGAAATTAAGAAACAGATCAAGGAGTTATTGGAGAAAGGTTATATTCGCAGGAGTTCATCACCTTGGGGAGCACCAATACTTCTGGTCGAGAAAAAGGACAAATCCCTAAGGATGGTTGTTGACTACCGAGCCTTGAATGAGGTAACAATTAAGAATAAGTACCCATTACCGATGATCAATGACCTGTTTGATCAGTTGCAAGGAGCTAAGGTGTTTTCGAAGATTGATCTACGGTCAGGATACCATCAGTTGAAGATCCGAGAGAAGGATATACCAAAGACAACATTTACCACGCGGTATGGATTATACGAGTATACGGTCATGTCGTTTGGACTGACTAACGCCCTTGCCTATTTCATGAGTATGATGAACAAGGTGTTCATGGAGTATTTGGACAAGTTTGTTGTGGTGTTTATTGATGATATTATGGTATACTCGAAGAACGAAGAGGAGCACAAGGAACATTTGCGTTTAGTTCTGGAGAAACTGAGGGAACACCAGTTATACGCCAAATTCAGCAAGTGTGAGTTTTGGTTGAAGGAAGACAAAGAGATTGCTGAGATAAAGGAGAAGATGAGCAAAGGAAAGGCCAAAGGTTTTCGCGAGGATGAGCACGATGCCTTATGGTTTGAGGACCGTGTTTATGTGCCCAATAACACTGAGATCAAGTTAATACTTCAGGAGGCCCATGACTCACCGTACTCGATACACCCCGGAAACACCAAGATGTATTTGGATTTGAAAGAGCGTTTCTGGTGGACTAGTATGAAGAAGGATATTGCCGAGTATGTAGCCGTCTGTGATGTATGTCAGAGAGTGAAGGCAGAGCATCAGAAGCCAGCAGGACTGTTACAGCCTATGCCGATACCCGAATGGAAGTGGGATAAACTTGGCATGGATTTTATCACCGGATTGCCCAGAACCAAAGCAGGATATGACTCAATATGGGTAGTAGTGGATCGCTTGACCAAAGTGGCTCACTTCATCCCAGTGAAAACCACGTATACAAGTGCAAAGTTAGCCAAGATATATATATATGTACAGGATCGTATGTTTGCATGGAGTTCCGAGGACCATCGTATCAGATAGAGGAACACAGTTTACTTCAAAGTTTTGGCATCAGCTACACCAAACTTTGGGAACAAGATTGGAGTTCAGTACAACATTTCACCCGCAGACAGATGGACAGACAGAGAGAGTCAACCAATTTTGGAGGACACGTTGAGAGCCTGTGCGCTAGACTATGGGTCTAGTTGGGATAACAATTTGCCTTACGCAGAGTTCTCATACAAAAATAGCTACCAGGCCAGTTTGAAGACGGCACCGTTCGAATCTCTGTATGGACGCAGATGTAGAACACCTCTGATGTGGGATGAGGTAGGAGACCGTCAGTTGTTTGGACCAGATTTGATCAAAGAGTCGGAGGAGAAGGTTAAACTAATCCGTGATGTATTGAAGATTGCTCACCAGCGTAAGAGTTATGCAGACGCAAAACGCAAGGAAGTAACCTATGAAATTGGAGATAGAGCCTATCTGCGAGTATCACCCTTGCGAGGAGTGAAACGTTTTGGAGTTAAAGGAAAATTAGCTCCGAGAATTGTAGGACCGTATCGTGTTTTGGAACGGATGAAGTTGCCTACAAGCTGGAGTTACCTGAAGGATTGTCAGGAGTTCACGATGTGTTCCACGTATCACAGTTGAAGAAGTGTCATGCTGAGATGGCAGATATACCGTTAAGAGATACAGTGCCCCTGGAGGCGATTCAGTTGGATAGTAATTTGACCTATGAGGAGAAGCCAGTAAAGCTTCTTGACTTTGACAGCCGAGTCACGTGCAGCAAGGTTATCAAGTTTTGCAAGGTTCAGTGGAGCCACCATACCGAGGAGGAAGCCACCTGGGAACGAGAAGAGGATATTCGCAAGGACCACCGCACCTATTTTCTAGCCAACCCGAATCTCGAGGACGAGATTCATCTTAAGGGGGGTAGGTTTGTAACATCCCAAATTTTCAATTTGGAATGTTATACATAGGTCATCCATGCATATCATATTTTATCGCATCTTCGTTCCGCAATCCTCGAAATCCTAAGCAACTCAAGGACCCTCGGAGAGAGTTGGGGATTTTCCGGTTTTCATATTTGATTTTTAACAAATACTGGGAACGAGGATTTTTGATTTTAATTATTTTTCTCTCTGAAAAATATTTCATAATAAAATAAATGAGGGGAGATAATGTGACTTCTCCAAAACAGTTGAAATATTGGGGGAAAAATTTTAAAATCATTATTTGGATTTTATTTGATTTTATTTGGATTTTTTTTTGCGTTAGAAAAATTGCATGTTTTAAAAATTGCATTTTTAGGGCCAAGAAAATGTTCATCTCGTTCTAAATATTTCATTTAGACGTTGAAAATTTGTTTTGGTATTTTTAGATTTTTTTAGGAGTTTTTCTGTCAGCGGAACATTTAAAAAAAACTCCTCGCGCCCGACCGGGCCTAGGGCCCAGCCGAGCCGCCGCCGCCTCCTGCGTCTTGTGGCCTTCCATGCCGCCTCCTGCGTCTTGTAGCCTTGTGCCGCCCGCCACTCGGACCAGAGTCCGAGTTGGACTCCGCCTCCGCCGTCTTGCCCCTCCTCCAAGCCGAGCCCCTTCTCTTAAATACCCCCCGCCACCACCACCACCACCACCACCACCGCCCCTCCGTCGCCGAGTCGCCCGTCGCCCGCCGCCAATCGCCGCCGCCGCCTCCCGCCGCCCGCCGCCTCCCGTCGTCGCCGGAGCCCGCCGCCTCGCGCCACCCGCCCACGAGCCCACCTCACCGACCACCCCCGGAGGTATCCGCCGGATCCGAGACCGCCGTTTTTTTTAAAAACCATTTGGTTTATTTTTTTCCGAAACCCTAGTTCTCGTTTTTTAAAATAGATCGGTTTTTCTTCGGTTTATTTATTTAGCGAGCGTTCGCTCGTTCATTCGTTTTATCGATCGCGTTCTTTGTTTAGGTTCAGATAACGAATGCTCGTTCGTTAAGCTGTTCGTCATTTTTCTTTTTATCGGATTTATTCCATGATTTTTCTGATCGCGATTTCTGATCCGATTTTCGTTCTAGTATAACTTTTCGCTCGTTCGTCGGAATCAGGCGATTCAAGTGCCTAGAGTTTCATCTCGAAACCCTCTTTCCGAATAACCAACTCAAAAAAGTTTTTGTCTCTTTAAAATTTGACCTTAGTTCATATTAGTAAACATATCTTATTTCTTTCGCCGTTTGAGTTTTGTTGCTTTGTTGGGTTTGATTCTTTTTGCGAATCGGAGTTCTTAAGTTGAACTTTCTGGTCAACCTCTTTTATTTGAGTTTTACCTGTGCATCTTTGCATGTTGCTTATGTATGTTATTGTTTGCTTGCGATACAATTCCCGGAGTGCGAAGCGTGTTACTACGAGTCTCTAGGATTCACGGATCGTCAGCAAGGCAAATAACACATTGATCATACTCTTTCCATACTCAGTTTTATGCATTAGTTTCAATCCTCAAACATTGCATGATTAGGATGTAATTAATATTGTGGGTTGGGAAGTAGTAGTTGAGGTAGAACCTATTGCCCTGTTACTATCAAACCCTTGGGAGTTACTTCTACGTGTTGCTATTATTGCTATGCTATGCTCGTAGACGTGGTTTGGGTTTGAGTGAATCCATGAAAGATGTGAGATTGATAATTAATGGTTTACTTTAAGGTGGCAACTTTAATACACATCTGGGTGGATTGAGGCACCTGGGGAACTCAGTGTTGTCTGTTTTATTTTTGGAAATCCCGGGGTACTCGTGTGATCTTCCTATGGACCGCCACCCAGGCTCAAAGGGAACTGAGATTATTCATGCTAGAAACTTCCGTGTGCAGCCACAAGCTACTATGGGCTCTAGCATAGTTGAGTAAGTTACGTGAAGCTCTTGAAGGGGTAGATCAGGAGGTAGTGGGTTTTGTAGGTTTGGTATGGTCTACCCGGAGTAGAGAGTTAATGTTTCTGAAAGACTATGTCTCGGTCATCCGTTTCTCAAACACCATGTAGTCACGAGAAATCAACGGAGGCGATCGAGTCTTGTGCGGAAAAGTGCAAACCTCTGCAGAGTGTACAATCTAATCATGGTTAGCCGTGTCCCCGGTTATGGACAATTTTGAGTATCTAGTACTTGAGTATTCACATGTATCTCATCACTCTTAATTAATATTGTTGGGTTGTTAACTACTTTAATTGGGATTGAGTTGGGGTTATACCTTCTCAATGATGTTTCAACCACCATGATAGTTAAATTAAAATTTATTCCTTTGTTGTAGGAAAAAATTGGCTTTCCGCAAAACTATAACCATAGAGCTTTCCCCCAGCCAAATATGCATGTAGTGATAGCATTATTATGTTCTTGCTCTACTGCGTTATATTGCTAGCATATTCCATGTGCTGACCCATTCTCGGGCTGTAACGTATTATGTTGCAGACTTTTCAGACGAGGAGTAAAGATCGTTAGGTCGTTGCCGTGCAGCTCAGCTATGCCGTTGGAGTTGATGGACTCACTTTATCTTCCAAGCCTTCCGCTGTTATCGCATTAGATGGCCTTAAGCCATATTATTGTAATAAGTTCTCTTTTGAGACTTTCGATGTAATAAGTGTGTGATTGATACTTTGTTATAAATCCTTCGAGTACTGTGTGTGTCAGCATTACTGATCCAGGGATGACACTGAAACACAGAGACTTGACCATCTGAGGTCGGGTCGCTACATGGTCGCTCACGGGCATTGGGTGTTCGGTCCCAGTACACTGAGACCAGAACAACTTTTCCATCGAGCTCCCCTCCTCAGCTCGGTAAAACTCCGCGGCATCCAACACACTGCGGGGAAGATCTGCGAACGCTCCTGGAGAGCTCCAAACTCGGGTAAGTAAAAGGAAAGTTTCCTTTACGTGCTTGCTTTGCATAATGAATGCCTTACCCGCTGCCACCTTCTTCACCGCATCAATCTCTTGGAGGGCCTTGTGGGCTTCAGCCTTGGCGTTTTGAGTGCTTTTGAGGGCGTTCGCAAGCTCGGACTCCCGCGTCTTAGAGTCCAGCTCCAAGGACTCGTGTTTTTTGGCGAGAGCCTGGAGCTCTTGCTGCACCTCGCCTACCCGAGCTTCTTGCTTTTTTCGCTCGATGCGCTCCTTGGTCGCTTTGTCTTTGGCCTCAGACAGCGCCTTCTTCAGGGTCGCCACTTCGGTCGTGGCCCCTGGCAAATTCATGATGATCCTATTATTTTACAACCAAATTTATTTTTAATATATAGACAAGGTATTGCTTACCTTTGCTCTCCTCGAGCTGCCTCTTGGCAAGGTTGAGCTCTTCCTCGGACCGCTCAAGGTCCTGCTTCAGTGCAGCGACCTCCACAGTACGTGCGGTGGTGGCCAGCAGTGAAGCCTGCATATGCACATAGACATATTCTGATTAGACTCCTGAGTCATTATTTGATCCTCTATTCGGCCTTTCTTCGCGAACGCCAAACAGAGCATCAGGGGCTACTGTCTATGCGGTAACATTTTCCTATATTTTGATTACTTACCCGAAAGCTTCGTTAGGAGGTGGCACAAGCTTCGCTTAGTCTGTTTTTGGCGGATCGAACCTTCTCGATCACCGCACTCATGATAGTGCGGTGCTCTTCATCGATGGAAGCACTGAAGCGCTTTCCAAAGCAAGTTGTCCGGTGCCTCAGATGGACAGAGGCCATCGCACGGGCGGCTTGCCCCTCTTAACGGGGTCGCTTTGCGGAGTCCGTAACCACCGGAGGTTCTGCGCGATGTTCGGGGGCGAACTTGGAGCCCATGGGAGTCTTGCTCCCTTTGCGCCAAGGGTCCGGAAGGTCGCTTCGAGGCGCCTTCAGGACTACCTCCCCTCGGCTCGGTGCCCTTTGAGACAACACCTCGACGTTGTCCGTAGGGCGAGGGGTGGAGGCGGTCGGAAGTGAATCGCTATTCATATTCGACGGGTCCAAAGAACCATCCGACGAAGATGCGTCGATATGGGCTCGGGACGGACTACATAATCATGTTCGGCGTAAAGAGAAGCAGTGCAATAAAACATACCATGAATTACTATGGTATCCGGATACTTACGACTTCGCCAGGGGCTTGTCCCTGGGTAACCACTCGTCGTCGCTGTAGGCGGCCGTCGTGGAGCAGTTCGGAAGGAGGGTCCTTCCCTTCTTGGACCCTTCGGCCTCCCCGGTTGGGGCGGCCTTCCTTTTCTTGTCTCCTCGGCTGGGGGGGGGAGAACTTTCCTCTTCCTCCTCCTTGTTTTCATGGGAGGAGTGCACCTCGGAGTTATCGGATGGTGAGTCCGATATAACCTTGCGCCGGAGACCCTTTCGGGTCCCCGTGGCCTTCTTCTTGGCATTCTACACCAGCACCTTGTAAGGCGCCGGAACCAGCATCTCCATTAGGAGAGCATCTGCAGGATCTTCAAGTAGGGGGGCTAGGCAATCGATCTGCTCCGCTGTCTCTACCCAGTCCTATTAATGGCATGGAAGCTTAGATCCCACACATGATTAAACTGAGGCAAATAAATGTCCTGTAAGATATAAGAACTTACCGGGTTGGCATGGCGCTTAGCGCTGAGTCCGCGGTCCTTGGTAACAAGAGGAGGTACCTCGGCGCCCTTGAACAACACCTTCCAGACGTCCTTGTGCGTCGTGTCGAAGAGCTCTCGCATCGTCTGGTGCTCGGCCGGGTCGAACTCCCACAAATTGAATGCCCGTCGTTGACACGGGAGGATCCGGCGGAAGAGCATGACCTGGACCACGTTGACAAGCTTGATTTTCTTGCTCATCATGTTTCTGATGCATTTCTGGAGTCCGGTCAGTTCCACCAGTGAACCACAGGACAGGCCCTTCTCTTTCCAGGAGGTGAGCCGTGTGGGGATTCCGGATCGGAATTCGGGGGCCGCCACCCAGTTGGTGTCGCGCGGCTAGGTGATGTAGAACCACCCCGATTGCCACCCCTTTATGGTCTCCACATAGGAGCCTTCGAGCCAGGTGACGTTAGGAATTTTGCCCGCCATGGCGCCTCCGCACTCCGCTTGCTGGCCGACCACCACCTCCGGTTTAACATTGAAGGTCTTCAGCCACAGGCCGAAGTGGGGTCTGATGCGGAGGAAGGCCTCGCACACGACGATAAACGCCGAGATGTTGAGGATAAAATTGGGGGCCAGATCGTGAAAATCCAGCCCGTAGTAGAACATGAGCCCGCGGACGAACGGGTGGAGGGGAAATCCCAGTCCGCGGACGAAGTGGGTAAGGAAAACCACCCTCTCATGGGGTTCGGGCGTGGGGATGATCTGCCCCGCATCTCGGCAAAGAAAAGGGCGATCCGCGCCAGATATCCGGATCCCCGTAGCTTTGTGACGTCCTCCTCCGTGACGGAGGAGACCATCCACTTGCCTCCCGCTCCGGACGTGCTTGGAGTGGTTTGAGGGGAAAAGCGCAGACTTGGGTGCTGGAGCTCCAGTGCGCAAGAATGGATGAGCAAGGAGGAAGAAGGCGTGGGTAAAAAGAGGAATCCTTGTCCCTTTATAGGGGCATACGCCTCCCCACCTGCCTTGTAAAACTCGCTTATTCCCCAAGCGCCGTAATTGATGGCACGGTTGGGTTACCCACACCCGTATTTATGAGAATCCCGTGATAAGGGGACACGATCTCTGCTTCGACAAGACGTGCCAAGAAAACCGCCTCACAATGTGTGTAGTAGCTGGTTGAGAAAAACGGTTCGAATAATGACCGGGCCGTGGTATGATGTCATGCTGTCAAACGTGTCAGCAGATTAGATGTGTGGAAATATTATTCTCTCTACAGTGGTATGTGGAACTTGTTTTGCGAGCGGACACTATCCTTGTGTTCAAAATCTTCTATGGAGTATTCGGAGGAGGAACCCACCTTGCAATGCCGAAGACAATCTGCGCGGACTCATCATCATTGAAGCCTGGTTCGAGGGCTCTTGAGGAGTCCTAGATTAGGGGGTCTCCGGACAGCCGGACTATATCCTTTGGCCGGACTGTTGGACTATGAAGATACAAGATTGAAGACTTCGTCCCGTGTCCGGATGGGACTCTCCTTGGCGTGGAAGGAAAGCTTGGAAATACGGATATGTAGATCTCCTCCCTTGTAACCGACTCTGTGTAACCCTAGCCCCCTCCGGTGTCTATATAAACCGGATGGTTTAGTACGTAGGACAACAACAATCATACCATAGGCTAGCTTCTAGGGTTTAGCCTCTACGATCTCGTGGCAGATCAACTCTTGTAATACTCATATCATCAAGATCAATCAATCAGGAAGTAAGGTATTACCTCCATCGAGAGGGCCCGAACCTGGGTAAACATCGTGTCCCCGGCCTCCTGTTACCATCCGCCTTAGACGCACAGTTCGGGACCCCCTACCCGAGATCCGCCGGTTTTGACACCGACGCCCACCTCGGTGGCCTCCCGCACTGCCACTTTGATCTATTAATACCCCAATATTCCAGAAACCCTAGGGGACTGGACAAAAATCAATTCCAGCTGCCACAAGTTCCAGAAACCACATATCCAATCTGACACCATCACAGAGGGGTTCATCATCCTCATTGGTGCCTCTTAGATGATGCGTGAGTAGTTCATTGTAGACCTATGGGTCTGTAGTTAGTATCTAGATGGCTTCCTCTATCTCTCTTTTGATTCTCAATATAATGCTCTCTTGGAGATCTATTTTATGTAACTCTTTTTGCGGTGTGTTTGTTGGGATCCGATGAACTTTGAGTTTATGATCAGATCTATGTTTTTATCCATGAAAGTTATTTGAGTCTTTTGATCTCTTATATGCATGATTACTTATAGCCTTGTTTTTCTTCTTCGAAGCTTGGGTTTAGTTAGGCCAACTAGATCGATTTTTCTTGCCATGGGAAGAAGTGCTTTGTGATGGGTTCGATCTTACGGTGCTTGATCCCAGTGACAGAAGGGGAACCGACACGTATGTATCGTTGCTATTAAGGATAACAAGATGGGGCCTATTTCTACATAAATAGATCTTGTCCACATCATGTCATTGTTCTTATTACATTACTCTGTTTCTCCATGAACTTAATACACTAGATGCATGCTGGATAGCGGTCGATGTGTGGAGTAATATTAGTAGGCAGGCAGGAGTCGGTCTACTAATCTTGGACATGATGCCTATATAATGATCATTGCCTGGATATCGTCATAATTATTTGAAGTTCTATCAATTGCCCAACAGTAATTTGTTTACCCACCGTAAGCTATTTTCTCGAGAGAAGCCACTAGTGAAATCTATGGCCCCCGGGTCTCTTCTTTATTATATTTGCCTTTGCGATCTATTTTTATTTGCTTTTATTTTCAGATCTATTAATCCAAAAACACAAGAATACCTTGCTGCAATTTTTATTTATTTATTTTATCTCGCGTTCCCGCGAGATCTATTTATCCAATCTACTACAATTTTACCTATCTTTTTACCCATGAGGGATTGACAACCCCTCTCTTTTGTCGGGTTGCAAGTATTTGTTCTCTGTGTGCAGGAGCTGTTTATGTGGTGTTGCGTGGTTCTCCTACAGGTTCGATAACCTTGGTTTCATCACTGAGGGAAATACCTACCATCATTGTCTTTGCATCATCCCTTCCTCTTTGGGGAAAAGCGTGAAGCTCTAGCCGCAATCAAAGGAATTTACAGGCGCCCGCTCTTTGGAGAGGCATCATCAACATCTACCAGGTTCCTGATTGCTCTCTAACTATAGCACCAGAAAAGCTCCTATCTGCTAGGACTATGTCGGTATTTCCCCACAAAGGAAGGTATGATGCAACACAGCGACGGTAGGTATTTCCCTTAGTGAAGAAACCAAGATTATCGAACCAGTAGGAGAACCAAGAAACACAACGTAAACAACACATGCACACAAATAACAACACCTTGCAACCCGACGTGTTAAAGGGGTTGTCAAGCCTTTTCGGGTAACGATGCCAGAAATTGTAATAGATTGAATCAATAGATCGCAAATAAAATAAAGTGCAGCAAAGTATTTTTGTATTTTTGGTTTAATAGATGTGAATAAAAATGCAAAGCAAAAGTAGATCACAAGCAAATATATGAGAAAGAAGACCCGGGGGCCATAGGTTTCACTAGTGGCTTCTCTCGAGAAAGATAGCAAACGGTGGGTAAACAAATTACTGTTGGGAAATTGTTAGAACTTCAAATAATTATGACGATATCCAGGCAATGATCATTACATAGGCATCACGTCAAAGATTAGTAGACCGACTCCTGCCTGCATCTACTACTATTACTCCACACATCGACCGCTATCCAGCATGCATCTAGTGTATTAAGTTCATGGAAAACGGAGTAATGCAATAAGAACGATGACATGATGTAGACAAGATCCATTTATCTATTGCGTAGATATAGATCCCGTCTCCTTAGTAGCAACGATACATACGTGTCGTTTCCCTTTCTGTCATTGGTATCGAGCACCGTAAGATCGAGCCCACCACCGGGCACCTCTTCCCATTGCAAGATGAATAGATCAAGTTGGCCAAACAAAACCCAAATATCAGAAAAGAAATACGAGGCTATAGGAGATCGTGCATATAAGTGATCAAAGAAACTCAAATAACTTTCATGGATATAAAAAGATATAACTGATCATAAACTCAAAGTTCATCAGATCCCAACAAACACACCGATAGTTACATCATATGGATCTCCAAGAGACCATTGTATTGAGAATTCAGGGAGAGAGAGGAAGCCGTCTAGCTACTAACTACGGACCCAATGGTCTACAAAGAACTACTCACGCATCATCGGAGAGGCACCAATGGAGGTGGTGAACCCCATCCGAGATGGTGTCTAGATTGGATCCGTGGTTCTCGGACTCATGACGGCTGGATGAATATTTCGTCGACTCCCCTTGGGTTCTGGTATTTTTGGGGTATTTATAGAGCAAAGAGGCGGTCCGGGGGGCACCCGAGGTGGGCACAACCCATCAGGGCGCACCTGGGCCTCTTGGCGCCCTGGTGGGTTGTCCCCTCCTCGAGACTCCCCCTAGGTGCAACCAGGGCCCAACTTCTTCCTTTTGGTCCATAAAAATTCATCATGAAGTTTCGTTGCATTTGGACTCCGTCTGATATTGATTTCCTGCGATGTAAAAACATGGAAAAAACAGCAACTGGCACTTGGCACTATGTCAATAGGTTAGTACCAAAAAATGATATAAAATGATTATAAAACATCCAAGATTGATAAGAAAACAGCATCGAACAATCAAAAATTATAGATGCGTTGGAGACGTATCAGTTCCTAATCACAAATCTCATATCCTTGCAATTTACATTATTTTACATTTTCCTCCCATTTTCCTCTCCCCCACTTTACAAAAAATTACCGTTTTATTCGCCCTCTTTTTCGTTCACCGTTTTCTCGTCATATCTGTTTTTGAGTGCAATCTTGTTGCATAGTCACGATGACTCAAGAGAACACCAAGTTGTGTGATTTCTCTAATACCAACAACAATGATTTTAATCGCACTCCGGTTGCTCCTCCCGCCACTAGTGTGGAGTTTTGTGATATTAATGCTACTTTGTTGAATCTTGTTATGAAAGATCAATTTTCCGGTACTCCTAGTGAGGATGCCGCGTCCCATCTTAACACACTCGTGGAATTATGCGATATGAAAAAGAAAAAAGATGTGGACAATGATATTGTGAAGTTGAAATTATTCTCGTTTTCTTTGTGAGATCGTGCAAAAATTTGGTTTTCTTCTTTGCCTCGCAATAGTATCGATTCTTGGGATAAGTGCAAAGATGCTTTTATTACTAAGTATTTTCCGCCCATGAAAATCATTTCCCTTAGGACGCAAATCATGAATTTTAAGAAACTAGAGCATGAACATGTTGTGCCATCTTGGGAAAGAATGAAATTGATGCTAAGAAATTTCCCTACTCATGGTTTAAATCTTTGCATGATCATACAAATTTTTATGCGGGATTGAATTTGTTTCTAGAAATCTTTTAGATTCCGCCGCGGGTGGTACTTTTATGGAAATTACTTTGGGTGAAGCTACTAAATTGCTTGATAATATTATGGAAAATTATTCACAATGGCATACCGAAAGAGCTCCTACTAGTAAAAAAGTCAATTCGATAGAAGAAATAAATTCTTTGAGTGAAAATGTTGATGCTCTTATGAAATTGGTTGCTAATAAAAGATATCCTATTGATTTAAATGATGTGCCTTTGTCTACCTCGATTGAGAAAAATAGTGATGCCGTAGATGTGAATTTTATCTCGCGAAACAATTTCAATAACAATGCTTATAGAGGTAATTTTAATCCTAGGCCTTTTCCTAGTATTTTCTCTAATAATTCTGGTAATTCCTATGATAATCCCTCTTATAATAATAATAGGAACACCTCTGATCTTGAGAATAATATTAAAGAATTTATCAATACTCAAAAAGTTTTCAATTCTACAATAGAAGAAAAGTTGAATAAGATTGATGATATGTCTAAAAGTATTGATAGAATTTCTCATGATGTAGAAAATCTCAAGATGAAAATTTTTGTGACTAAGGTTGAGGAATCAATTAAAGCTTTATATGTTTCTACGGATGAAAGTAAGAAAAGAACTTCTATGCTTAGAGCTAAAAGAGAACTTTTAGAAAAGGGGTTTTCTAGTGATTGCTTTCATAAAAGTGATGAAGATCTTAAAGTGATTCGTGTTTCTTCTATTGATTCCTTGTTTAGTAAAATTAAGATTGATAATAAAGGGACTGGAGAAGAGTCAACTTTAGCTAGAAGGCGTCCTGATAATTCAGAGGGTGAAAATCTTATTGAGAAAATTGATAATAGTGGGTTTGGAGAGGTCAAGACTTTAACTAGTGATGTGCTCACTCTTTTGGATTACAAAGAATTTAATTATGATAATTGCTCTTTGATTGATTGTATTTCTTTGTTGCAATCCATGATAAATTCACCCCATGCTTATGAACAAAATAAAGCTTTTAGTAAAAATATTGTTGATGCTATGATGAAAGCTTTGGAAGAAAAATTGGAACTGGAGATTTCAATTCCTAGGAAATTACATGATGAATGGGAACCTACTATCAAAGTCAAGATTAAAAATTATGAGTGTTTTCCTTTATGAGACTTGGGTGCTAGTGTTTCTACAATTCCGAAATCTTTATGTGATGTGCTTGGTCTTACCGATATTGAAGAATGTTCTCTTAATTTGCACGTGGTTGATTCCACTATTAAAAAGCCTATGAGAAGAATTAATGATGTTATTATTCTTGCAAATAGGAATTGTGTGCCCATAGATTTATTGTTCTTGATATTGATTGCAATCCATCTTGTCCAATTATTCCTGGTAGACCATTTTTATGCACTATTGGTGCCGTGATCGATATGAAAGAAGGAAGTATAAAATTTCAATTTCCACTAAGGAAGGGTATGAAACACTTCCCTAGAAAAAAATTAAGCCACCTTATGAATCAATCATGAGGGCATCTTATGGATCTAGAAACAAAGATGACAACACTTAGATCCTTTGCTTTATGCCTAGCTAAGGGCATAAAACGATAGCGCTTGTTGGGAGGCAACTCAATGAATAAAATTTATTTTTATCTTTTTCTTTCTCCTTTTGAGTATTTGCACAATTGTGCTGCTGTTATGATTGTGTTTGTCGGTGTACTAGAGTAGGGGTACCCTAGTATCCCGAACTTGTGCACGGGCAGTTGCAGCCCTCCGCGGCAAGGCTTACCGGGTGACCGCCAAGGTCCTCCGTGGTTCCTTTGGAGCCATTCAAGAACAAAGTATTCAAGCCAAGGAGACAAGGCCCGGCAAGAGGAGCTTGCCGGAAGGCCACCCAAGGCACCTAGGAGACAAGGCCCGGCAAGAGGAGCTTGCCGGAAGGCCCGATGAGCGACAAGCTTCCTGGACGCGACAAGACAACAATCATGGCAAGGCGCTTGCCGCGCAGACCACCACTGCACTGCGATCCAGCACATCCACTAACGTGTCGCCTCGACCTTTCCAGCGCTACAGCGTGGCAAGAGGTCAGGCGGCCATCGAGCACGGTGGCAAGCGGCGCCGACAAGATTGCCATCGTGGCAAGCGGTGGCGCCCGACGGTCCCTTTCAGACCTTTGTTAGGGCGACGTGACGGGCATTTAATGCCTTTGTCCCCTGTCGTCGGGGTTAGGTATGATACACTTCGCATGTAGCTGTACCAACCACTCCTTTTCCATTTTTACCCTTGTCTACGTTGCCACCTGCCGGAGACCCCTTTAGCATATAAAAGGAGGCCCATGCGCAACGTAGAGAGGGGTTCGTAGGTTGGACTCACGCCGGTCTCGTTAGCAGCTTGTGTGTACTGTAGCACTCAGCGCTCCTGAGCAAGAACTCAATACACTCAGACATGCAGCAGTAGGAGTAGTATCTCTCCGGAGAACTCCGAAGCTGGGTAACCTCTCGTGTGCTTCGCCTCGATCTGCTCTTCGTGCGACCTCCGCCCCCCGCCGAACCGAAAGGGGCTCGGTCCGCCGGTCCCATAGGTGTTCGTGGGTCAGATCAGCCTCCCCGACATCTTTGGCACGCCAGGTAGGGGGCGTCGAGATTGTGTGAACCTGATCCGACGCCCACACGAGCTAGATCTTCATCATCTTCATCGACATGCCACCGAAGAAGAAGGCTTCGGCGGAGATGTTTCGTCCGCATCGAACCCACCACCACCGGAGCAAACGGGTGGTGGGGTAGACGCCGGCGGAAGAATGGACGTCGATGGGGGAGCCCACGATGCTGCCAAGTCCAAGGACAAGGCTGCGCAGACCTCGGCGTCCGTACATGCACCGCGCCCGTCTCAAGAGGCGCGGGACCGACAGCGTCATGGCATTCACAACGCCATACGCTCGTTGGACCAAGATCGAGCTGGTGGATCTCGGGATGCTCAAGACCAGCATGCACGCCAACATGCTGGCGCGAGCGAGGCACGGTCGCCTGGACGGGATATTGCTCCTTCTAACATGGTTAGAAGTCCGATCATATCCCGCTCCTCGCGCCGTTCGCCATCGCCACCCACCACTCCAGAAGCTTTGGCGAGAGCTCAATCGCTCTGGATTACCCTCCAACAGCCGACAAGGTCGATGAATGGAGGGCCACCATTCGAGTCTCATCGGCCGCTTAACGGCGACGCCTCATGGCAGCCGAGTGCATCGCTGCCACGGCAGACTGCTAAACACGAGCCGGTGGCGAAACCGTGGGGTGCAACCACCATGCACTCTCCGCCTCGAAGGCCAAGATCGCCGACTCGCCGGATCCACCTCGGCAATGACTCCACCGCGTCGCCGGATCCACGAGCTCGTCGCGATCAGCGCCAAGTTCTTCACGAACGATAGCAAGAAGACGCCGAACTCGTGATCGAAGGCCAAGAGAAGCGCCGCGTCAATCCGACCAGCGCAATGGGCCCTCTGTCGACATGCATGCGCCCAGAGGAACCAGCGACTTGCCGTGACGCGGTAGGTTGCCCTGCGTTCACTCGTGAGCTGCGGCAAGTCCGATGGCCCAAGCAAGAAGAATTTCAAGCCGACGTATCGGAAGAAGTACGACGGCAAGACACATCCGTCGGAGTTCCTCAAGATCTACACCATCGCGGTGCAAGCTGCCGGGAGCGAGACGACAAGATCCTGACCAACTACTTCGGCGGTGCTCAAGCCCAATGTCGATCCTGGCTCATGCACTTGCCGGACAACTCCATATCCTCTTGGGCAGATCTATGCCATCGGTTTGTCGGCGCCTTTACAGCGACCACAAGCCCCATGGCCAAGAAAGCGACCTTCATCTCGCCGCCTAGAAGGAAGGAGAGCCCCTGTGCAAGTACATTCAAAGATTCAGCCGTGTACAAAGACAACATCCCGGATGTCCACCCCGCGGTAATCAGCTGCGTTCCATCGAACGTCTTGAAACCGCAGGATGCGGGAGGAGATGGCGATGTGCAAGATCGAGACGTCGATGAGCTATATGCCATGGCCGACAAGTGTGCGTCTTTGAGGAAGGAGGAGACTCCCGGAGAGAATACTAAAGCGGGAGGGTCTGATAGTGAGGAGACGGCCCCGCAAAGAAAAAACCAGCGGCGGAACAACATGAAGAAGAAAGGCAAAGATGTGCTAGTTGTTGAGCAGTCCGGCAACGGAGGTGGCGCCAAGAAAGCCAAAGCTGGTAGCTCCGGCAAGGAGGTTGCCGCTGGCACCAACTGCCAGGCTGTGGCGGTCGCCGACAAGCAGGACGGCTCCAACAAACAGTACTGCAAGATCCACCGCACCAAGGGCCATGACCTCCAGAGCTGCAAAAAGGTCGAGCAGCTTGTCGAGCAGCAGAAGGCTGAATACGAACGACGCGACAAGGAGAAGGCCCAGGAAGGTGCTGGAGGAGCTAGCAAGAAACGCCCCGGCCGGGGAGGACGCCGCGGCAAGGCCAAGCGGCAAGGAGACAGACCTCCCAGCGGCCGCGACAAGGATGAAGACGACGGCAGCGATGATGAGGACATGGATGATGACGAGACCAATGAGCAGGAGTTCCGTAAAGCCATAGAGGTCACAGGCGTTGACGGCGGTGCTTCTCTCAGCATACTTCACACCGCCAGCTCAAGCAGTGGATGCGGAAGTCAATGCGGCGAGAACCATCCGTCGAGTCACGCAAGCCTCTGAAATGGTCCAGACGCCTATCATCTTTGATATTGAGGACCACCCCGATCGCGTGTCTGCGGTCGGTGCTTGCCGATGTTGGTTTCACCAACTATCCGCAACCTCAAGGTCACTAAGATGCTACTTGGCCAGTGGGGCGGCTTGAATCTGATCTCCTCCGCGGTGCTCCGTAAACTCCAGATCCCCGATGGCGAGCTCGAAGAGACCGCACATTCCAAGGAATCAATCCGGGAAGGAGCAAGCGAAGGGAAAGATCACGTTGTCGGTGACATTTGGCGCTGAAGTTGAACTTCGTGGATCGAGAGGGTCACTTTTGACGTTGCTGACTTTCCATTGCCTTACAATGGGATACTTGGCCATCCAAAGACTCGCCAAATTCATGGCAGCCTCTCACTATGCGTACAACATCTGTCAAGATGCCAGCCCGATAAGTGTCATCTCCGTCCTGGCGACAAGAAGGATGCTCTTATCTGCGCCGACAAGATCTACCGGAAGCAGCGGCTGCGATGGATTGCAAGCCACTTGCCGCTGAAGCTCCCGGCGAAGAAGAAGACCAAGTCCGGCAAGAGCTCTGATGCCCGCTCCGGCAAGCGCACCTCTTCGGAGTGCTGCGCTACCATCGAGGACGCACCATCGAGCTCCACCGGCAAGTGTAAGAAGACGATGGCAGCTCTACCAGAGACCAAGAAGGTGTCCGCCAAGGAGGACGGCACTGGTGGTACCTTCACCATCAGTGCCACTCTCGACCCTAAATAGGAAGGCGCGCTCGTTGCTTTCCTGCGGGCGAACGCCGATTAGCGTGGCAACCGTCGACATCCCGGTGTTCCTGTGAAAGTAATTGAGCACCATCTTGCCGCTTGTCCTCATCGCGGCCCGTCAAGAAGAAAGTCGTGAAGCGAGCGTTGGGCGCCAAGAGTTCATCGTAGAAGAAATCAAGAAATTGGAAGCAGCAGGCCTTGTCAGAGGAGTGCTCCATCCTACGTGGTTGGCCAATCCTGTAGTTGTACGCAAGGCAAATGGGAAATGGAGGCTTTGTATCGACTTTATCGATGTCAATAAAGCTTGTCCCAAAGACCCATTTCCCTTGTCGCGCATCGACCAGATTGTTGACTCCACGGCCGAATGTGATTTGCTTTTATTTCTGGATGCATACTCAGGATATCATCATATCTTCATGGCAGAAGAGGATGAGGAGAAGACCGCATTCATCACCCCATGTGGCACATACTGTTTCGTACGGATGCCTTTCGGGTTAAAGAATGCTGGTTCTACATTTGCAAGAGTAGTCCATGACGCTTTTGAGCCGCAAATGCACAGAAATGTGGAAGCCTACATGGATGGCATAGTGGTCAAAAGCAAGGACAAGCGACTACGATTCAAGATTTAGACGAAACCTTTGCAAATCTGCGCAAGATCAACCTCAAGCTCAACCCCGAGAAGTGCGTGTTTGGAGTCCCCTCCGCAAGCTTCTCGGGTTCTTCGTGTCTCGGCGGGGAATTGAAGCCAATCCCGAGCAAGATCAAGGCCATTGAGCAGATTGAAGCACCAAAGCGCGTCAAGGATGTCACGAAGACTTGCGGTTGCGTAGCTGCTCTCGGCGAGTTTATCTCTAGGTTCTGCTGAGCGCCGCCCGCCATTTTCAAAATTTTGTAAAAGGCAGGTCCAATGAAATGGACTCCGGAAGCGGAAGCTGCGCTGCAGGACTTGAAGAGATACCTGTCCTCCACTCCAACACTTGTCGCACCTAAGCCACAAGAGAAGTTGCTGCTATATATAGCGGCGACCAATCAAGTGGTTAGTGCTGCGTTAGTAGCGGAGAGGAAGGCAGATGATGAGCTAGAAACCATGGCAGATGCATCCAGCGACAAGCAGGGGGCTTCACCGGCAAGCTCTGGTCCCGACAAGGATGGATCAACGCAGACGCATGAGAAGATGCAGAAAAGAATGGTGCAGCGCCCAGTTTACTTTCGGTTCCCTTCTGCAGGGGCTAGGTCAAGGTACTACGGTGTGCGAAATTGCTTTTCGGCCTCCTCATGGCCTCGAGAAAGCTGCGCCAATACTTCCGTGCACATGAGATCACGATCGTCACTGCTTTTCCGTCAAGAGGATCTTGCAAAATCCAGAGGCAACAGCAGAATTGTCGAGTGGGCACTTTGGAACTGTCAAGCTTTGGCCTCAAGTTTGAGAGCACTTCAACTATCCAAAGCGTAGCATTGGCGGAGTTCATAGCAGAATGGACGCCAACACAAGATGAAGAAATTCGTAAACGAGCATCCCGTCAAGGAAGCTAGCAAAGAGTGGTTGATGTACTTTGATGGTGCCTTCTCGCTGCAAGGCACCGGTCTTGAGGCGTGCTACTTGTTGCACCACGGAGAGCACCTCAAGTACGTGAGTCCGGATGCACTTTCCCAAGGAGCAAGCAACAAACAATACTGCAGAGTATGAAGGTTTGCTTGCCGGTCTCGAGATCGCAGAGACCTTGGGATCAAGAAGCACATTGTCGGGGTGACTCACAGCTTGTCATCCGCCAAGTGAACAAGAGTTATCGAGTCCGTTGATGGAAGCTTATGTTGATGAAGTGAGAAAGCTAGAAGAGCACTTTGACGGCCTCTGAGATGGAATATATTCCAAGAGCTCGAGCGACATTGCCGATGGCTTTGTCGAAGTGCGCCGCACTTAAGTTACCTGTGGAACCAGGGATCTTTGTGCTCAAGCTGACTCAACCGTCTGTAACACCATCAATCGGACAGAGCAAGAAGAGGAAGTTGATATCTGGTGACTATTTTCCGGCAGAGCTTCCGGAAGCCGCTGCCAAGAAGGTCCCCAAGATCAGCACCAACAGTGCGGAGGAGCAGTCTGCTCCGACAAGCCCTAGGGTTTGTTTCGTTGAAGCGGGCGCTCCCGACAAGTTTTGCTCGGCAAGCTTGCCGGGAACGCTGCTCAACTACCGAGCCGCAGGTTCTCGTCGTGGAAGCAGATGTTCCCGCAGCAGCAGATGTGCCTTTAGTCCTTGTTGTCGAGCCGCAAGCTCCAGCATGGGCACAGCAGATTGTCCTTTTCCTTCAGATAGGAGAACTTCCCGAAGAGCAAGAAGAAGCGGAAAGAGTAGCCCGGCTGTCAAGTATGTACCAGTTTATCGACAACACACTGTACAGAAGAAGACTCAACGGTGTGAAATTGAAGTGTATTCACCGGGAAGACGGACAAAAGCTGCTGGCAGAGATACATGGAGGCATATGTGGTCACCACATTGGCGCCAGAGCACTTGCCGGCAAAGCATTCCGGCAAGGTTTCTTTTGGCCGACGACCCTCCAGGATGCAACTGCACAAGTAACCAAGTGTGAAGCGTGCCAGTTCCATTCCAAGCAGATACACCAGCCAACTCAAGCTCTCCAGACGATCCCTTTATCCTGGCCATTTTTGGTCTGGGGGCTCGACATCCTCGGCCCCTTTCCTCGAGCAGTCGGGGGCTTTGAGTACTTTTACGTTGCAATCGACAAGTTCACAATGTGGCCGAAGTGGAAGCAGTGAGGAAGGTGACAGCACAGTCAGCAGTCAAGTTCTTTAGGTCGATTGTTTTCAGATTCTGAATCACTAACAGGATCATCACCGACAATGGCACACAATTCACGAGCCGCACCTTCATGCAAGACGTCCGGGATCTTGGCGCCAAGGTCTGCTTCGCTTCGCTGCTCATCCGAGAAGTAACGGTCAAGCGGAGAGGGCGAATTGAAGTCTTCTTGCGGGCTCAAGACCGTAACTATCGACGGGCTGCACAAGTGCGGAAAAAACTGGATTGAGGAGCTGCCGGTGGTTCTTTGGTCGATCAGACGACGCCAAATCGAGCCATCGCCGGACACCTTCGCTCTAGTCTATGGAGCAGAGGCGGTTCTCCCCACGGAACTCAGATACGGATCACCTCGAGTGCTCGCTTATGATGAGCTTGAGCAAGAGCAGTTGCGACAAGATGACGCTGCTCCTTGAGGGGATCGTCTTGAGTCTTTGTCAGACGAGCTGCTCGATACCGACAAGCTTTTGCGCCGCTACCATAGCCGCAGTTAATGCCGAAGTCTCGAGGAAGGCGACCTTGTTCTTGGCGCATTCAGTCCGCCAAGAATTCCAACAAGTTGACGCCAAGTGGGAAGGCCCTTACCGGGTGAAACGAGTCACTAGGCACAGTCTGTCGCCTTGAGACCGAAGATGGCATTCCGTGAGCAACTCCTGGAACATTGAGCATCTTCGTAAGTTTTACCCGTAGAAGCGCGGTTGCGGAACCTGCTCAAGAACCACCTTTTGTACAAGTCTTGCCGATGTTGCATGTAATCCTTTGTACAAAGTCGGGCGCAGATCCCGTGCATAAGTAAAGCTAATGTGCTTCTCACATCTTGTCAATTTCATGCTTTCTACTTCTATTTTGCATGCGTTATCTGACACTTTGTGCAGCACCTACCCCCGGTAAGCAATAACGAGCCATAAGGCTCCATATCTTTATTTTCTCTTCTTTCTCTTTCTCAAAGAAAGGAAGGTTCCCTCGCCCACAAGTTTGCCGGGGAAAGGAGAAGATAATGGTGTGGACCAAGCGTCGCTCAAGGAAGTCTAGCCTCTAGCCTTACCGAAGCAAGCAGCGGAAAAGCTAAGTTGCTAAAGTTTGAGCAATCAGTTTTAAAATTTTAAGTTATCTTCCTCGAACGACCGCATTTTGTATGGAAAACACATGCGGCGGAGGAACCAACTCAGTAGCTAGTCGCGCCCTTACTTTGTTTCGAGTCCGCTCAACAACTTAAGTGAGCTGCGACTAGTTGCGACAAGGTTATTTGTCGGAGCGGCACCGCCAGAAGTCTTGACGTCTCAAGACTCAGGCCATGACTCAGTGCTGACCGACAAGTTCCCTAAAAGCATAGGGCAAAACATACAAAGGAAGGAATCAAGTAAAGGAAATAACATAGCAATTGATACCAAATAGAGTTATATTACAAGATAGCTTGTCGCAGCTCTAATAGATGGTTCTCATAACATGACCAGCAAGTGGCAAGAAAAAGAGAAAGCGGGCGGCCTAATCTACGCGATCGCCCTCAACCCTCTTGATCCCGCTCACCCTGTCCACGATGGGTGCGACAAGGGTCTTGAGCGCTTCCACATCGGCATCCGGCGGCAAGGACTATGGTCAAGGGGGTGCTAGTAAGTGCTTAGATGTGCTTAGAGCAAGTACAATAGAGCTGAGTCAGCGGGCTATAAGGAATAAACTATAGTATATTTCTGCTTAGTTGGAGGAAAGAGAAGAGGAGAGAGAAGGTAAGCGGGCTCTTCGTGAAGAGCCAGCTCTAGCATGTGCTCCTAGGCACTTTGTGAGAATGAAAGGTGGGCCATGTAACAAAAAAGTAGTAGTACACTCTTTTGATCTACTATTGTACATGTTGACTATAAGATGGGCTGTAGATGACATGGCATCGCTTATAGCCAGCAGCTGGCTATACTATTAATGCTCTTTAGATGAGGTGCTAAGTGCATTAAATGGCTTAGTAACTCAAGTCTTCAATGCATAGGTGCTTAGTTTATTGGTTCCACATCATATTTTATGTCTACATGGTGGAGCACTGGAGAGGCCAAGGCTGGTCATAGTGGGGAGAAACTTGTACTATAACATATTACTATGTTACTCTAAACATCTCTATAAACCGGAAAGGAGGGAGTAGTAACATAGACTAGTGTCATATGCAGAGTATGGGAGCACATGATATTTCCCCGTCCGACCGATCCCAAGTTGGCTTCTCACCTTCTTGGCCCAACAAAACCCCTCCCCCTCCCAAGGCCTGCTTCACCTTGGCGCCACCGAGCCCGGCTCCACATTGATGGCAAGTCGTATGACGCAACCTCTCATCGCTTCCGCCATTGAAACGACGCCGACCGAGGGCACCGCCTCACCACGCCCGACATTTCAGACAACACAGTGGATAGTAACTTTTGGAGCAAGTACTACAATTAGATGACATAAGCAGGCTATAAGGATTTAAATATAGTATATGTGCTTAGTTGAAGGAGAGAGAAGATGAGAGAGAAGAGAAGCGAATTGTAAACGTGTAGTCGGTTGTACTCCAACATACTTAGTAGACAAAAGGTGGGGCCATTATTAATGATATTGTATTTATACTAAAGGGACTAACGGACGCCTTAATTACTCTGTTTTTTTAGACAAACCTTGGTGGGGCTATTATTGAATTTTTTTTGAGCTATTATTGACTTGGACGTGGGGTTTGGGGGCCAAAGGCCTACTATTATACTCGCACGACCGACCTGACATGCTCTACCCTAGCCGGTGCTGTATCATATGGTTTCGCACCATTCCAGATCTTAGCGCCGCCACACAATTCTTCTCCATCCCTCCTTCCGGCGTGCACCGCGAGAAGGGATAGCAGTCCTCCGAACCCCACCTTTCGTGATCCCAGACGGGAGAGGGCGATCAGGTTTTTGGGAGCACACTCCTGTGACTGCTGCCAGCGACGACTTCCTCAACGACGGCCTTCTTCCCCGACCTCGGTAACCTCTTCATCAATGACATGAGTGACAACATCGACCACATCGGTTCTGCTCCCGCTGTACAGTATGTGATTCTGTCCTCCTGGTTTAGTATGCATCATTACTTTGATGTTTGCAATTGTCGTCATGATCTATTTACTGCTGATTCGGATTAAATCTCATACTAAATTGCTGATGTATTCAACAATCCAATCCAAAAACCTGATCACAGGCAATTTACTCCGAGTGGTTTTGCTGCGCTTTTGAAGCCGCCTACTTTTAAGGGGGTGCAATATAAAAGGTGGCGCACAAGAGCAGTATATTGGTTTCAGATCATGTACTGCTATGATGCCACTAAGGTTAAGCCTGAGGGCGATCTTAATCCTACACAGCAGGAAGCTTTTCAGAACATGGATACCCTCTTCAAAGCCGCCCTGCTGACTGTTCTTGACGATTCCATTGCGGCAAAGACATGTGGGCTGCGCTCGAGGCCATGTTTGGGCCCTCGGGCGCTGGCAACGAGTTGTACGTCATGGAGAAATTCTGTGACTACAAGATGACTGATGAGCGCTCTGTTGTTCAGCAGACTCATGAGATACCGTCACTCTCTAAGGAACTTGAGTACTTTAAGTGTGTGTTGCTTGACAAATTTGTTCTTTGGGACCATCATTGCCAAGCTTCCACCTTCGTGGAACGATTTTGCTACTTCTTTGAAAAACAAGAGACATGAGTTTTCTGTTTTGGATCTCATTAGCACTCTTGATTTTGAGGAGAAGGTGAGAGCAAAAGACACACATGCTTGGGTCGCCGAGGGAGCTTCTAGTGCCCACATGGTACACGAGAAGAACTTTCCAGCCCAACCAGCCCCAAGACAACAAGAACAAATCTCAGGGGAAAGGCAAGTTTGATGCAAAGAACAAGCCGTCACATTCTACCAACTTCAAGAAGAATTCTCATAACGGGAAGGGATACAAACCTCAATTTTGGTAGCACCGCACAGAATTTATATGGCTGCATCTACTGGCCGTCATTAACCTCATGGTGCTCCAAATATTCCTACATTCGTAATTAGGTACAATGACCACCGCAAGATGAAATTAGCTTATTCAGACATTGACTTGCTCAATGCAAAGCGGAACGATCCTGTCATGTGTGGAGGAGCAAACAAGCAAAGGCATTTAAGGTGGAAATCAACCAAGGACTTATGAAATTATATGTAATCTTCCTTAGGCAGGTCAAGATCCCCTTCGTCCGCATGATCGTGTTTTGTCATGCCGAGCTATTGATATGTGCTACTGTTTTGCAACACCGCTTAAGTATAGCTACTGTTTTCCTATCTTTTCAGATTCGTGACAATGAATATGATATCGAGGAACCGCACAATATGGACCCATGTTGAGTCATCTCTATTGCCTCATGTGTTTGCTGCAAATGTGTCAAAGATCAATTGCAAGAGGAGGCAGCTAGCTAGCTGTGGAGTTGCCAACATGCTCAAAATGCTCGCAACATTGAGAAGAAACAAGCATGCCCAGGAAATTAATGCGTGCGCATGGAGGCCCTTTGCTCAGAGAAGCATCAACCGATTTTCTTTATTTCCACACCTTCTCATAGCTTTGTATATTGGTTATAGTATGGTGAATCATTGATATGCATAGACATGCTGAACTTTTGTTCTTCTGAATGTTAGTTTAATGTGAGTGTCTGCATCCATTACCGCATCCTCTAATTTGGTGGATGCACACAGAGAAAATAAATCTCCTTAATTTACTCCATAACCACCCTATTAAATAGGCCTAGTAACAAACCAGCGCATGCAAAGGTGGCGGGCACATGCATCCTGCATGCATGGCTGGCCAAATAAGCCCATGCGCCACCTCCAATGCAAAGAACAAGAAAAGAAGAGAGCCGTTCTTGGGAAAAAGCGAGTAGTTAGTGCAATGGGCCTTATAAACACGAACAACTCGCCTCTCCGCCTGCCTCCCCACCCAATTCCCCCCGCTCCCCAATCTTCCTCACTCGTCCAGAAAACCCCGCTCACCTTCTTCCTCACTCGTACAGAAAACACCTACTCCTCTTCCTCCACTCCTATAGAAATCCCCAGCCCTCCTTCTTCCCCACTCGCACTGCCACTAGGCTCGTCTCTGGCTACTCTGCTCAAACCCGTGAGCTCGGCGCGACGCCCACAAGGAAAATGGAGTCGGCTGGCCCCAGCACCAAGAAGATGAGGCTCCCGCCAGCGGCGACGCCGGTTGTAGATCCCGCACCCGGTAGCGCGGGGAGAAGCGGCGAGGCCCCCCCCCCACCCGGATCTGAGGAACCGGTAGAATCTCCGGTGGACCGTGATCAGCGATCTCCCAGGCGTCATCCTTGAGCAGATCATCTCGCTTCTCCCCGCCAAGGATTGCTGCCGCACACAAGTCCTCTCAACTCGGTGGTGCCCTCTATGGCGCACCGCGCCTCAATCTCGATCACATCGACATCTGTCCTTCCTGAAATAGATCTCATCAGAGCCATCGTCTCTTCTCACCAGCAGGGCCCTGTTCAATGCCTCTGCATCCGGACAAGCTACCTGTTGTCCATACCCGGCAAGGTGGACGCTTGGTTGACATCCCCTGAATTTGGAAAACTCCAATAGTTTGAGTTCTACCATTACCACGAAAGTTTCATACCACGAACATACCAAGAATTCGTGCCCACAGCACCGTTGTCCATCTCGTGGTTTTCTCCTCTCTCCACACCGCCACCTTCGCCCGGTGCCATCTACCAGACGATCTGGTACAAATGCTTCGACTCCCACTGCTAAAAAAACTTTCGCTTGTGGTGGTTTATCTGTCGGAGGCCTCATCAAGACAAGATCATCCACTCCAGTTGCCTGCCTCGAGCGCTTTGTCGATTGTTTTGGGAATAGAAATCGTATCGCTTTTCTCCAAATAAAGTCGCCTCACCTTAAAATCATTGGAATTTGTTTTAAAGGACAGCAGCTCATCATCGAAGATGCCCTTCACTTGAAAGGTTGCTCCTTCATAATTGTTATACACCTTCGTAAATAATCGCTGCCTCTGCGCCCAAACTGGAGACCTTGGGTGTAATTCGTAACCCGTTTAATAATCACAAGGAGTTGGTGTTTGGCTCCTAACTTTTTCAAGTACCGTATATTATCATCTACACATTTGTAATCATATGCTGCATTTTTCAATTGTGCGCATAAGTTTTATATCGTCTTGGAGTACACTTTGGGTACTAATATTATGTTATATGCTCAATGAATAGTTCGTCCATTGATAGCCTATCAATGCTGCTGGATTCTGTCAAGATCATATATATTAGTATGTATAGTTTTGATCTGGACATAATTATTGGCTTGCTACGATGCTTTCGATCTCTGGAGAATTTATACATAGAGGTGATGATTTGATGCACATTGAAAGCCCGTATATATTGTACTAGAATTAATTGTTCAACTGCTGCTCTTTCGACATACTCTTTTTCGCACCTTAACTGTTTTCAATCTCCATGTCTACTTAGGGAGAACCACATGGAGAAAAACATATAACCAATCGTTGGCGTAATAAGCACAAGGATTTTCTAAATTCTCATGACATTCGTTTGAGGACAATAACGATGGGACGATATGCATCCAACCAGGAAAACAGAAGCTTTGTCACATTCTTCCTGTTGAACGCGAGGTTACTATTGTCCATGAGGCTTAATTTTTACAGCAAGAGATTTCTCACGGACGAACATGTTGAACAGCAAAAAAATAAGTTTCAGGTGGACAAATGGGCTTCTAAACATGCTCGGCTTATATTTACAATAAGTTGTATACATCCTGAAATAAATTTTTTTGCATAGGATGTTGATTTTATGGATCAGACTGATCCATTTGTTTGTGACTGCAAAAAAGAGTGGTTGGGTTAGATGTTACTATCATGTTCAATATGGGTTTTGTCTAAAAATTTGATGAACAATTAATCCTTGGGCTTTTTGTACCATTTGTATGCTTGACTTGCATGTTGTTGCCCTTGTACTCCCCTCCACCTGCCACTACACTGCGCATCTTCCATGGCTGCTGTTCGTTCCCGTCCGAGGCCTTGCCATCGTTCTCCGCCTTCGTTAGCTCGTTGTGCCCGCTGCCGTCTAGCGTTGTCAACATGGTCAACAACCAAGAGGAATCATGAGATGACCGTACGTGGAGAGGCTGACAGTAGGGACCCACCAGGGTCATTGCATTTCGCAAGCAGGTGCCTCGTTATTACAAGCCAAAAAAATACTTCCTCCTAATTGTTTGACAACTAGGTTCCACGCCATTGTCAATGTAGTCAATAAACGAGAAAATTACACAACGAGCGGATAACACCAGGAACCCAAAGATCTCGCCCAGCTTGTTTTTTAGTTTCAGAGACGGAGCTCAATTGCCTTGTTGTCAGGGGGCTGTCTGTTTAGCCCACGCCGACGCTTTTATTAAGCACATGACGAGCCCAGTTGATATATTTTTTCTTTCTGAAATTGGCTAGCCCAGTTCTTTTTTTTGGAGAATACCAAAACCGAGGCCTACTTGCTTTTCTCAGCCCTGCTGGGCTGCAAATCTTTCAAGACGAGGAGGGATAAGAAATGGGCTTCCCCAGAAAACAGGCTATAAGTTGTAAGAAATGGGCTATAAATTTTTAAACCAAAGCCAACCGGCAATTGCATTAAAAATATCATTTTTCAGGATTTCTCTACTCTCTACTCTTATAAAAACCAAAGCGAACTGGCAATTACATTAAAATATCATCTCTTCTCCCACAAGATAAACTACTCATACAAATGCATCTTCATGTTCCGTGCAACGAACGGGCATCTTGCTAGTTAAGATTCTAAATTTCATTCATTTTTTATGGAGAATTGTTTTTGAATTTTATTTTGATATAATTTTTTGAAAACTATTTTTAACATGACTCGAAATTTCGTGATTAAAAGAGTTCGGACCCCACGAAATATGCAAAATTTCGTTGAATTTTTAGCAAAGGCCTGTAATATATGGTCTGTAATGCTAATAAAAAGAATATGGGCTTCAAATATCCTTAAGAATTAGCAAATGGGCTGTAAATTATTGAAAATAATGGCTAATGGGCTGTATGCTGTTTTCCACAGATTTGGAGGCTGACTTCTGGGCCTACTAGGTTGACGATGACGCTGTCCTAATTTTTTTTGACGCGTACGCAAGGCTTTGTCAACTTAGTCAACACACAGAACGGACTGTTGGATGTCCATCCAACGGCCGCCGTTTATTCAATCTCTCGATCTTCCTGCTCCACCGCCCAAACCAGCGCCAGTGGATCGCCGCTCCTCCTCCCCGTGGTGGGTCAGGCCTCCAGCCATCCCTCTAACCACCCACACATCCTGTTATTTTCCCGACGTGAGCCTCACCCCGCAACCCGACCAAGGCTCGTTCTCCCTCAGCGTGGGCATCCACTGCGGTGGCTTCGCCGCTCCGGTGGTTCTCTTCACTGGCCTCGCCCTCGTCCACCGCATTTGTGCTCTCGGCGCCAGCGAGGTCAACATGGTCAACAAACAACAAAGCCATCGGAAGAGGCCGACAAGAGGGGCCCCACACAGAAAATGCCTCCTTATTACGTGCAAAATAATGATTCCTCCACTGATAGTTGGGACCCATCGGAAGGGTCTCAGATTTCGCGAAAAACGCTTTCCTCATTGCCGCCTGACCCACCAAACGCCTCCTTGTTACGCACAAAAATGAATACTCCCCCTGCTAGCTGGGACTCACCTTGGTGGGAGGCTGACTTGTGGGCCTACTAAGTTTACGGGGACGGAGGGCTTTGTCAACTTAGTCAATATGAATGACTCTAGCTCCAGTGACCGTACAATGTCCATCCAACGACCGTAGTGCTTCTTCAACCTCTGGTCTTCGTGCTCCAGCCGCCCAAGCAGCGCCGGTCGTGCCGCGTGCTCCTGCCTCCCGTGGCCGGCTGTGATGCCGCAGAGGCCTCACCGCCCCTACTACTCCCACCGCTGGCGTGCCATCCTCTACTCACCCACACCCCTGTTATTCTCAAGCGACGACAGCCTCACCTCGTACTCCTCTTCACAGGCATCCGCTGCCACAGATTCCCGGCTCCGTCGTCCCCTTCCTAGGCCTCATTGCCGCCCACCGCCGTGGTGCTCTCGGCGCGACGTGGTCAATGTGGTCAACGACCGACTTCCATCGGAAGATTATCAGGCGTGGAGAGGCTGACAGCTGGGTCCACGGCGGCCGCAAGGAAGTGCCTCCTTATTACGCGCAAAATAATTATTCCTCCACCTGATAGCTGGGACCCACCGGATGGGCCACCGTATTTTGCAAAAAAAATGTTTCCCCCCCTTACTGCTAGGACCCACGAGCTACACCTTCAAGACGCAGGAAGTGCGTCCGGCAAAAATGATTCGCTTCGATCGCCGGTACCCACCAGCTACATCTTCGCACGCAAGGAAGTGCGTCCGCAAAAAGAACGATTCGCCCCCCTGACTGCTGGGACCCACCAGCTACATCTTTGCAGGCAAGGAAGTGCCTCACAGTCGGGACCCACCTGGTCGAAGCGTACGTAGCGTTGTCATTCTGGTCGCGAACGTGTACGTACATATATACTGGTCGATGTAGAGGCGCGCACGTGTCGTAGTAGAGGCGTGTACGTGTCGTAGTAGAGGCGCGCATGTAGCATGTACACGTACGTACAGCGGCCAGGGTGCAAGAAAGAAAATACGGCCATGTATGTGTACATACGGGCGGGGTCTCGAATGCCTATTCGCGCATGCGTACATGGCTGGGTCAGAACGGAGAAAAAGCGTCGTCGTCGTGTTCATGGGGAGCCAACCGGCTGGGTCGGATCGGAATGTGTGGTCGTGTTCATTGGGAGGGCTTGGACGGAACAGGCGATGGAACGAGGCTCAAGCGTATCGCAAAACGGAGGAAACGGACCTCCTACGCTCGAACAGGGTCCTGTTGATCGGGGGTAGCGCATCAAAAACAGAGGAAATGCACCTCCTACGGTCGAAACGGGGTCCTGTTGATCGGGAGGGGTGTGGCGTCGCAAAAGCGGAGGAAACGGACCTCCAACAGTCGAAACGGGGTCTTGTTGATCGGGAGGGGTGTGGCGTACCGCAAAACGGACGAAACGGACTTGTGTTGGAGCGCTACGATCGAAACGGGGGTCCTGTTCATCGGGAGGGGTGTGGCGTACCGCAAAACGGGACTCCACGGGATATTGTTCATCTCCACCGTCGACCTCCTCCAGCCTCCACGGGCTACCGTCGACCTCCTCCAGCCTCCACGGGCTCCTATTCATCCAGCCTCCACCACGCACTACTCCACCGCTCGCTCAACCACCCTCCACGGGCACCCCTCCACCATCTACCGCTCATCCAGCCCTCCACACCACGGGTCCTGTTCAACCACCCCTCCACGGCCACCCTCCACCGCCTACTTTTCATCCAGCCCTCCACACCACGGGTCCCTGTTCATCCAGAGGCAACGCCACCGCCATCGTACATCCAAACCCCCTCCCCGCAACGCCACTGTTCATCCAATCGATCGGCTTGATTAGCGCAGAAGCGGCGAATCACTCGATCGGGTTCGATTAACGACCATCGATCGATCGCTTCGGGTTCGTGAACGCTTAGCTCGCAGTAATCGCCGGGTTCGATTAGAGCCCAACGCCTCGCCGGGTTTAGTTAGAGCCAACGCCCGCACACACGCTGCGTGTACGAGAAACGCGCATCGCCGGCCCCGACCTGCCACCGTGAACCGCAACTCCCCGAAATTTTCCTCCCTCGCTTCTACCACGGTTTTTTCTGTCATGGACGGCCCAAAGAATGTCATGCAGCTGCGTCTCCGGCCCGCCCAGGACGAAAAGCCCATTTTCTATCATGATTTTTTGTCATAGAAGTAGGAGCCCACCACATCTATGATGATACCGGGTTTTGTCACAATTATCGTGATAGAAGTGTCATATGTATGACAGAAAAAAATTTCTTTCGGCCCAAAATGTCACGGATGTGTCTTTTTTTGTAGTGTTATCGCCCACAACTCTTTGTGTTCTACACGTGCATATAACATTTACGCATAGACCTGGCTCGGATGCCACTGTTGGGGAACGTAGTATTTCAAAAAAATTGCCTACGATCATGCAAGATCTATCTAGGAGAAGCATAGCAATGAGTGGGGAGACTGTGTCTATGTACCCTCGTAGATCGAAAGTGGAAGCATTTAGTAACGCGGTTGATGTAGTCGAACGTCTTCGCAATCCAACCGATCCAAGTACTGAACGTACGGCACCTCCGCGATCAGCACATGTTCAGCTCAGTGACGTCCCTCGAACTCTTGATCCAGTTGAGGCCGAGGGAGAGTTCACAAAGACGACGGCATGGGGGACAAGGATGATGAAGTTATCAAGCAGGTCTTCGCCTAAGCACTACGACGATATGACCGAGGTGTGTAACTATGGAGGGGGGCTCCACACATGGCTAAAAGATCAACTTGTGTGTTCTAGGGTTCCCCCCTCCCCATGTATATAAAGGAGGGAGGGGGAGGCCGGCCGGACCTAGGGGGTGCACCCAAGGAGGGGAGTCCTACTAGGACTCCAAGTCCTACTAGGACTCCAAGTCCTAGTAGGATTCCACCAAGAGGGAGAGAGGGGGGAGGAAGGAGAGGGAGTAGGAAAGGGGGGTGCCGCCCCCCTTCCCTTATCCAATTCGGACTCGAAGGGGGGGCTGCCCTGGCTGCCCTCCTCTCTCTCCAACAAGGCCCATGGTGGCCCATTAGTTCTCTGGGGTTCCGTAACCCTCCCAACTCCGGTTTTACCCGAAACTATCCAGAACACTTCCGGTGTCCGAATAACATGGTCCAATATATCAACCTTTATGTCTCGACCATTTCGAGACTTCTCGTCATGTCCGTGATCTCATCCAGGACTCAGAACAACCTTCGGTACATCAAATCACATAACTCATAATACAAATCGTCATCGAATGTTAAGCGCGTGGACCTCAAGGGTTCGAGAACTATGTAGACATGACCGAGACACATCTTCGGTCAATAACCAATAGCGGAACTGGATGCTCATATTGGCTCATACATATTCGACGAAGATCTTTATCACCAAACCGCATAACAACATACGTTGTTCCTTTGTCATCGGTATGTTACTTGCCCGAGATTCGATCGTCGGTATCATCATACCTAGTTCAATCTCGCTACGGCAAGTCTCTTTACTCGCTCAGAATGCATCATCCCGTGACTAAATCATTAGTCGATTGCTTGCAAGGCTTATAGTGATGTGCATTACCGAGAGGGCCCAGAGATACCTCTCCGATACACGGAGTGACAAATCCTTATCTCGATCTATGCCAACCCAACAAACACCATCGGAGACACCTATAGAGCATCTTTATAATCACCCAGTTACGTTGTGACGTTTGATAGCACACTAAGTTTTCCTCCGGTATTCGGGAGTTGCATAATCTCATAGTTAGAGGAACATGTATAAGTCATGAAGAAAGTAATAGCAATAAACTAAACGATCGTAGTGCTAAGCTAACGGATGGATCTTGTCCATCACATCATTCTCTAATGATGTGACCCCGTTCATCAAATGACAACACATGTCTACAGCTAGGAAACTTAACCATATTTTGTTAACGAGCTAGTCAAGTAGAGGCATAGTAGGGGCACTTCGTTTGTTTATGTATTCACATATGTACTAAGTTTCCGGTTAATACAATTCTAGCATGAATAATAAACATTTATCATGGTATAAGGAAATAAAATGATAAATTTATTATTGCCTCTAGGGCATATTTCCTTCATAGTTATGTTTTTCTCTCCTAAAGCATAATTGTATTCCTCGCATGAAAGCATAGCTCCATAAAGTGAAGTATGGTTAGTATTGTTTTGAAGCACATGTTTGTATAATTAGAAAGCACGGGTTAGTATACACACAACGGTGAAAACAATTTGTTATTTGGATGCATGATTCAATAAGTTCATTTTGAAATAACAAAATTAGAAGAAAAAAATACAAATAAAACCACTACGTGCCTCCCGTAAGTGGAAAGAAATTTCACCAAAACTCTTATATTACGACAAGTTTCACACACGCAATACACCACTTCTCACCACCAAAGGAGGTGAGAGTGGCATTTACAAGGGGGGCCCTTAAAGTGATTTCACTTATACTCGGCCTATTTGCCCAGATAGTTTGACACCTCTCAAACCCGGTCCATATGTGGGCTGAGTTTGAGTAGTGTCGGATAGTCCGAGCACGTCCTCCACGTTAGCCCAAATCACACCTAACCCACCTAGGCCTCATCTGCAACCACACTTTCCCCTTTTTCCCTCTCTCATCTCTCTCGTTTTCGTGGGCAGGACAAGGATGGAGCATGGTCAGTGGATCCACTGTGTCGAGGCCCTCGTTCTCGCCCCTCGAGCAAGCGACCACGGCTATAGCTCGCGCGCCTGCGACCGAGGTCCTCGTGCTCACAACCTGAGCTAGCACATCTGCGTCTGAGGCACTTACAAGCCATCGTGCCTGATTCTGCATTCGAGGACAGAGCCGGCTCGCCTACCGCACACCTACATGCTCACATGCCCGCACTACGCGCCCTCCTGGCTGTAGGGGCTGCTCCGACACGCACGCCGTCTGTGTGGTCGTTGTGGCCGTTGTGAGGCTGTTGGTATGACTGCTAGTATCACTTCAATTTTCCCTGGTAGTGGTGACAAACACTGCATTGGACATGAGCTAAATGAATGGTGCCAGGTGTTTACGGACTTATGCGATGTGTGGTGAGTTCCCCGCCATGTCATCAATAAGGCAGTCGCCAATGATGAGAGGTTTTTTATCAAAGCATGGTTCAAATCGATGCAGCAAAATGTGTGTACGGTGATACGTCTACAACGTATCTATAATTTCTGAAGTATTCATGCCATGTTTACAACAATTTTATATGATTTTGGTATGATTTGATTATAAATAACCCGGACTGATGCTGTTTTCAGCAGAACTACCATGGTGTCGTTTTTTGTGCAGAAATTAAAGTTCTCGGAACGAGCTGAAAATTTACGGAGAATATTTTTGGAAAATATAAAAAATACTGGAATGAAAAGATATCGGAGCCCCCTGCCTTGTCGTCGCCTCGTGGGCCCCCTTGACTTATCCCTGACGCCAACACCTCCTATAAATCCCAAAACCTCTATAAAGAAACCTAGATCGGGAGTTCCGCCACCGCAAGCCTCTATAGCCACGAAAAATCAATCGGGAGCCCGTTCTGGCACCATGCCGGAGGGGGAAACCATCACCGGTGGCCATCTTCATCATCCTGATGGTCTCTATGAGAAGGAGGGAGTAGTTCACCCTCGGGGCTGAGAGTATGTACAAGTAGCTATGAGTTTGATCTCTCTCTCTCTCTCTCTCGTGTTCTTGATTTGGCGCGATCTTGATGTACCGTGAGCTTTGTTATTATAGTTGGATATTATGGTGTTTCTCCCCCTCTACCTTCTTGTGATGAATTGAGTCTTGCTCTTTGAGGTTTCGTTATGTTGGATTGAGTATTGGATTTGAGAACACTTGATGTATGTCTTGATGGGATATCTGTGGTGACAATGGGATGTTCTATATTGATTCACTTGATGTATGTTTTGGCACTCAACACGCGGATTCCCGAGGTGACATTGGGGTAATATATGCATAAGAGTTGATGCACGTTTTTGTCCTACATTCTCCGATATAAACTTTGGAGTGATTCTTTGTTGCACGTTGAGGGATTGTTATATGATCTAATTATGTTATCATTGTTGAGATAACTTGCACTAGTGAAAGTATGAACCCTAGGCCTTGTTTCCAAGCATTGCAATACCGCTTACCACTTTTACCACTTGCTACCTTTCTGTTTTTATATTTTCAGATTACAAAAACCTATATCTACTATCCATATTGCACTTGTATCACCATCTCTTCGCCGAACTAGTGCACCTATACAATTTACTATTGTATTGGGTGTGTTGGGGACACAAGAGACTCTTTGTTATTTGGTTGCAGGGTTGTTTGAGAGATGCCATCTTCATCCTACGCCTCCCACCGATTGATAATCCTTAGGTCATCTGCTTGAGGGAAATTTGCTACTATCCTACAAAACTCTGCACTTGGAGGCCCAACAACGTCTAGAAGAAGAAAGCTTGTGTAGTAGACATCAAGCTCTTTTCTGGCGCACTTGCCGGGGAGGCTAGGTAAGCGGCACTCACATCCCGTCAACAAAGCTCTTTTCTCAAGGCGCTGTCGGGAGGTGAGTGCTTGAAGGTATATCTTTAGATCTTGCAATTTAATCTTTTACTTTCTTGTTTTATCACTAGTTTAGTCTATAAAATAAAACTACAAAAAATGGAATTGAGGTTGCCTCCTATGCTTCATATTTTTCATGTCTTTCGTGAAAATGATGGAAAGGAAAATTGTGCCAAAGTGTTAGAAGAGGAAGTTAATAAAATGTTTGGCACTAAATCTTTGGATGATGAGCATGATTGCAATGTTGTTAGTATAAATTATATAAACATCCAAAGTACTAATGATGATTGCACTACTCATGATAAAGAAGTTTCTTATAAGCACGTCAAGTTTTGTGGAGTGCAAAGAGTTTGCAATTACATACCAAAGAGGGAAGATAGATTTTGCAAGAGGCATAAGTATTTAGAAACTAAATGGTTGCAAGAGAGGCTAGATGTTTGTGCTGAAAGATTTAATTTTTCTCGCTATCCTTGTGAACTTTGCAATGAACATGGTCATTTAAATCCCCAATGCAAATTGTTTCATGATCGAATCGTGTCGAAAAATTGTGATGACTTGATTTCCCTTGCGCATCATAATGAACTTAGTTTGCTTCTGGGATTGAAGAAATGAAACGTATAACTAAGGATATTCCAGAATATAACCTTAAAAGATTTCTTGATTATTATCTAGAGGAAATTTATATGTTTTGTGCGGTAAATTGCATTAAGAATCCTTATATTGCCAATTACTTAAAGACAAGAAAACAAATAGAAGATGAAGAGAATACTAATGAAGGGAAGAGGTTTCCCAATATCCTCCTATTTTTTTTTATGATGACTCAGGTAACAAGGAGGAGCTTTTTATTCAGCCAATCTCATCAATAAGGAGCTCCAAAAAGTTGATTAAACCCACACATGTTGTGGAGAAGAAAAAGAAAAGACGAAGAAGCAAAGGTAAAAAAGGTATCCCTTCCAAATGACGTTGTTCCTATTATTGTTATGCCTCATGAGAATAAATCAAAAATAAATGTGGAAGATGGTATACTTGACGATGATATTGATTCTTTGTCTTATGGTACAATGTCCGAAGAAACTATTGAGGATGATTTTGTTATGCCTATTACTCATTGTGATGATTATGATTGGGAAGATAATGATACTTCTTATAATCTTGAAAAATCGTTTTGGCACCAACTTGGGAAATTGTGATGATAATAATTGCTATACTATAGGTGCTATTCATACTATTCATGATGAGAGTGATTATGCTTATGATATGTTGATACGTCTCCAACGTATCTATAATTTTTGATTGGTCCATGCTATTATGTTACCTGTTTTGGATGTTTATGGGCTTTATTTTACACTTTTATATTATTTTTGGACTAACTTATTAACCCAGAGCCTAGTGCCAGTTTCTATTTTTTCCCTTGTTTCAGTGTTTCGCAGAAAAGGGATATCAAACGGAGTCCAAATGGAATGAAACCTTCGGGAGAGTTATTTTTGGAACGGAAGCAATCCAGAAGACTTGGAGTATACGTAAGGGAAGCAACGAGGAAGGCACGAGGCAGGGGGCGCGCCCACCCCCTGGGCACGCCCTCCACCCTCGTGGGTCCCTCGTGGCTCCCCTTACCGACTTCTTTCGCCTATATATATCAATATACCCTAAAACCATCGGGGAACAGAATAGATCGGGAGTTCCGCCGCCGCAAGCCTCTCAGAGCCACCAAAACGAATCGGACCTCGTTCCAAGACCTCGCCAGAGGCGGATCCTCACCGGTGGCCATCTTCATCATCCCGACGCTCTCCATGACGAGGAGGGAGTAGTTCACCTTCGGGCTGAGGGTATGTACCAAGTAGCTATGTGTTTGATCTCTCTCTCGTGTTCTTGAGGTGGTACGATCTTGATGTATCGCGAGCTTTGCTATTGTAGTTGGATCTTATGATGTTTCTCCCCCTCTACTCTCTTGTAATGGATTGAGTTTTCCCTTTGAAGTTATCTTATCAGATAGAGTCTTTAAGGATTTGAGAACACTTAATGTATGTCTTGTCGTGCTTATCTGTGGTGATAATGGGATATCACGTAATCCACTTGATGTATGTTTTGGTGATCAACTTGCGGGTTCCGCCCATGAACCTATGCATAGGGGTTGGCACACGTTTTCGTCTTGACTCTTCGTTAGAAACTTTGGGGCACTCTTTGAAGTACTTTGTGTTGGTTGAATAGATGAATCTGAGATTGTGTGATGCATATCGTATAATCATACCCACGGATACTTGTGGTGACATTGGAGTATCTAGGTGACATTGGGGTTTTGGTTGATTTGTATCTTAAGGTGTTATTCTAGTACGAACTCTATGATAGATCGAACGGAAAGAATAGCTTCGTGTTATTTTACTACGGACTCTTGAATAGATCGATCAGAAAGAATAACTTTGAGGTGGTTTCATCCCTACCATAATCTCTTCGCTTGTTCTCCGCTATTAGTGACTTTGGAGTGACTCTTTGTTGCATGTTGAGGGATAGTTATATGATCCAATTATGTTATTATTGTTGAGAGAACTTGCAGTAGTGAAAGTATGAGCCCTAGGCCTTGTTTCCTAGCATTGCAATACTGTTTGTGCTCACTTTTGTCATTAGTTACCTTGCTGTTTTTATATTTTCAGATTACAAAAACCTATATCTACCATCCATATTGCACTTGTATCACCATCTCTTCGCTGAACTAGTGCACCTATACAATTTACCATTGTATTGGGTGTGTTGGGGACACAAGAGACTCTTTGTTATTTGGTTGCAGGGTTGTTTGAGAGAGACAATCTTCAACCTACGCCTCCCACGGATTGATAAACCTTAGGTCATCCACTTGAGGGAAATTTGCTACTGTCCTACAAACCTCTGCACTTGGAGGCCCAACAACATCTACAAGAAGAAGGTTGTGTAGTAGACATCATATGCAAAGGCACAAGCTTGGGGATGCTATGTTTGATGAGAATGAAATGTTTGAGAATTTATTTGCTGCAATTAATGTTTGTCCCAAGCTTGGGATGCTATGCTTGATGAAGATGATATTTTTAGTCCCCCAAGTTTTGATGTGCAAATTTATTATGATGATAGCATGCCTACTATTTATGATGATTGCAATATTTATGGAAGTGGGTTTGGAAGAGTGTCTAGTGATCCCAATATTTTGGGCAGTGTTGAATCTTATTATAATGATCAAAGAGGATTTGGAGAGGTCATGATTTTATTTAGTAATGATTCCACTATTTTGGAAGTGGTTTCAATTGACTATGATGAGAACAAAGTTGCTACCTATGATGATTATTGTGATGATAGTTATGTTATAAAAAGTTTTGATAATTATTGTCATAATTTTGAATATCCTTTTACTCAACATTACTTTTTTTAATGTGGAAACAATTTATAGTATTCAAGTTTCATATGATGCCCCCACTACTATTCATGAGAATAAATTTGTTTATGTGGAGAGTAATAAAATTTCTATGCTTGGAGATCATTAAAAAAATGATTTGTGTGATATTTATATTGTTGATGCTACTGAAAATTATTATGAGGGAGGAATATATGCTTGTAGGAATTGCAATAATATCAAGTTTCCTCTCTATGTGTTGAAAATCTTGAAGTTATGCTTGTTTTGCCTTCCTATGCTACTTGATTCTTGTTCCCATAAATTGTTTGCTAACAAAATCCCTATGCATAGGAAGTGGGTTAGGGTTAATGTGCTAGTCATATGCTTCATGATGCTCTCTTTGTGTTTCAATTCTTATCTTTTGTGTGAGGATCATTGAAATCATCATGCCTAGCTACAAAGGTATTAAAGAAAAATGCTTGTTGGGAGACAACACAATATTTACCCCTACTATTTTTGTGTGTTCACGTGATTATGCTACTATAGTAATCATGTTTTATAGCTTTTGTTTCAGTAAAGTACCAAGTAAAGCCTTTGGGATAGTGTGGATGATAGTTGACTTGATTCTGTGCAAAAACAGAAACATTTGCTTCCAGTCATAGAATTGTTTAAATTCACTGGAGGGCGATAAAATTATGAGTTTTTTACACATTATTTATATACAAATGGCCTACCTTTTCCTAATTTTCAGAATTTTTAGAGTAGCAGAAGTATGGTTGTTCTTCAGATCATTACAGACTGTTATGTTTTTTGACAGATTCTGTTTTCAATGCATAGTTTGCTTGTCTTAGTGTTTCCATAGCTTATATTAAGTGATATAAATTGTGTAAATGATAAGGTACAGTAGGAATTATTTGAGAACAATTATGAATCTTATCTTGACAGTACCAAAGTGAATGATTTGTCTTTATCATACTAACCCATCTCACGAAGTTCCGTTAAGTTTTGTGTGATTGAAGTTTTCAAGTTTTGGGTGAGATATCGATATGAGGAGAATAAGGAGTGGAAAGACCCTAAGATTGGGGATTCCCAAGGAACCCCAAGGTAATATTCAAGGAATACCCAAACAACTAAGCTTGGGGATGCCCCGGAAGGCATCCCCTCTTTCGTCTTCAACATTATCGGTAACCTCACTTGGAGGTATATTTTTATTCGTCACATGATATGAATTTTGCTTGGAGAGTCATTTTATTTTAGTTTGATTTGCTTGGTGATATTTAGAATAATTTTTTGCATCTTTTAGTTCAATAAAAAGGTCAACTATAGCAAGTCTATATGTTGCTGTTTTGAAAACAGAAAGTTTTCTATCATTATCTGAATTGTTAAAAAATGTCAGGACGTGATAAAATCTTGAAACTTTTACACAATGAGTAACAAAAAGTTTCCTAAAGTGTGGTAACTTTTTAGAATTTTTGGAGATATAGATGTATGAATTTTATTCCATTCTTTACAAACTATTCTGTTTAGATAGATTGCTGCATTGTTTGCATATGTTTGCTTGTTTAATGATTCTATTTGAAGATAGGAGTATTAAATATGCAAAGGCAGTTAGTATGAAATGTCAAATAATAATTTTAGTGATTTTCTACAGTAGAGAATGATAAGGTTTTGCGTTTATTTATACTAACTTATCTCACGAGTTCTTGTTGAGTTTTGTGTGGATGAAGTTTTTAAGATTCCGGGAAACTATGATATGAGAGGAATTAAGGAGACAGAAGAGCTCAAGCTTGGGGATGCCCAAGGCATCCCTAGCTAACATTGAAGAAGTCTCAAGCAGCTAAGCTTGGGGATGCCCCGGTTGGCATCCCATCTTTCTTCATCAACAATTATCGGTTAGCCTCGGTTGGGCCTAAGTTTTTGCTTCTTCACATGATATGTGCTATCCTTAGAATGCCATTTTATTTTGTTTTGCTTGATGTTTGAATGTAGTACTTAAGATCAAAACTTTCTTTATGAGAGAGAATCCTCACATAGCTAAATAATTATTTGACAACTCATTGATCTTCACTTATATCTTTTTGGAGTAGGTTGTCAATTACTCTCGTGCTTCACTTATATCCTATGAGTAAATGGTTGAATGAATTGAATATCATAAATCTGAATTTATATATGTTTCATCTGCTTATGCCATGGGGAGTAATGACTTCACATATAAGAAGTAGAGGTGGTCAATTTATTGAAAGTTAGCAAGCATAGTATTGGTCACTTGAACAATTCATGCAATAATATTGAAGGAAGAGAGATTTCACATATAAATATACTATCTTGGACATCTTCTATGATTGTGAGCCCCATTAATTATTTTCAAACTTGAGCAAATTAGTTGAAGTTGGACAAGGAAGACAAGATAATAAGTTATGCTTGGGTATATTTGTATAGAAGTTATATTGTTATGGATCCTCCAACATGTGGTGCTTGCTATATAGAATCTTTTGCTAGCCAAAATTTCTGTACTAAGCGGGAATACTTCTTGTGCATCCAAAATCCTTGAACCAAGTTTCTTCCATTAGTGTCCATGATACGTCCATCTTGCATCATGCTTCTATATTGATATTTATTGCATTATGGGCTATTATTACACATTATTTCACAATACTTATGCCTTTTCTCTCTTATTTTATAAGGTTTACATGAAGAGGGAGAATGCCGGCAGCTGTGATTCTGAACTGGAAAAGGAGCAAATATTAGAGACCTATTCAGCACAACTCCAAAAGTCCTGAAACTTCATGGCGAATATTTTTGGAATATATAAAAAATATTGGGCGAAGAAAGCACCAGAGGGGGGCCACCTGTCAGCCACACGGGTGGAGGGCGCACCCCCGTCCTTGTGGGCCCCCTGGCAGGCCCCCGATGCCCATCCTCTGCTATATGGTGTGTTTTGACCTGGAAAAAATCAGAAGGAAGCTTTCAGGACGAAGCGCCGCCGTCTCGAGGCGGAACCTAGGCTGAACCAATCTAGGGCTCCGACGGAGCTGTTCTATCGAGGAAACATCCCTCCGGGAGGGGGAATCATCGCCATCGTCATCACCAACGATCCTCTCATCGAGAGGGGGTCAATCTCCATCAACATCTTCACCAGCACCATCTCCTCTCAAACCCTAGTTCATCGCTTGTATCTGATCTTTGTCTCAAAACCTCAGATTGGTACCTCTAGGTTGCTAGTAGTGTTGATTACTCCTTGTAGTTGATGCTAGTTGGTTTATTCGGTGGAAGATCATATGTTCAGATCCTTAATGACAATTAATGCTCCTCTGATCTTGATCATGAATATGCTTTGTGAGTAGTTACGTTTGTTCCCGAGGACATGGGAGAAGTCTTGTTATAAGTAATCATGTGAATTTAGTATTCGTTCGATATTTTGATGAGATGCATGTTGTCTTTCCTCTAGTGGTGTTATGTGAACGTCGAATAGAAGACACTTCACCATGATTTGGGCCTAGGGGAAGGCATTGGGAAGTAATAAGTAGATGATGGGTTGCTAGAGTGACAGAAGCTTAAACCCTAGTTTATGCGTTGCTTCATAAGGGGCTGATTTGGATCCATATGTTTCATGCTATGGTTAGGTTTACCTTAATTCTTCTTTCATAGTTGCGGATTCTTGCGAGAGGGGTTAATCATAAGTGGGAGTCTTGTCCAAGGAAGGGCAGCACCCAAGCACAGGTCCACCCACATATCAAACTATCAAAGTAACGAACGTGAATCATATGAGCATGATGAAAACTAACTTGACAACAATTCCCATGTGCCCTCGGGAGCGCTTTGCTTTATTTAAGAGTTCATCCAGGCTTGTCCTTTTCTACAAAAAGGATTGGGCCACCTTGCTGCACCTTGTTTACTTTTGTTGCTTGTTACCCGTTACGAATAATCTTATCACACAACTATCTGTTACCAATAATTTCAGTGCTTGCAGAGAATACTTTGCTGAAACCGCTTGTCATTTCCTTCGGCTCCTTGTTGGGTTTGACACTCTTACTTATCGAAAGGACTACGATATATCCCCTATACTTGTGGGTCATCAAGACTCTTTTCTGGCGTCGTTGCCGGGGAGTGAAGCGCCTTTGGTAAGGAAACATTTATATAGTGTGCTAAAATTTACTGTCACTTGTTACTATGGAAAACCATCCTTTGAGGGGCTTGTTCTTGGTATCTTCACCTCGACCGGAAGAGCAAAGAGTTGCTCCTCAACCTAATGCACCTACTGAAAATATTTATTATGAAATTCCTTCGGGTATGATAGAGAAACTGCTAGCTAATCCTTATGCAGGAGATGGAACATTACATCATGATATGCACCTAATCTATGTGGATGAAGTTTGTGGATTATTTAAGCTTCTAGGTATGCCTGAGTGTGTTGTCAAGAAGAAGGTATTCCCTTTATCTTTGAAGGGAAAGGCATTGACATGGTATAGGCTATGTGATGATATGGGATCATGGAACTACAACCGATTGAAATTAGAATTTCATCAGAAGTTTTATCCTATGCATCTAGTTCATCGTGATTGGAATTATATATATATAATTTTTGGCCTCGTGAAGGAGAAAAGTATCGCTCAAGCTTGGGGGAGGCTTAAGTCAATGTTGTATTCATGCTCCAATCATGAGCTCTCAAGAGAAATTGTTATTCAAAATATTTATGCTTGGCTTTCTCATAATGATCGATCCATGCTCAATACTTCTTATACTGGTTCTTTTATGAAGAAGGATATTGAATTAAAATGGGATTTATTGGAAAAAATTAAACGCAACTCTGAAGATTGGGAACTCGGCGAAGGTAAGGTGTCAGGTATAAAGCTTAAGTTTGATTGTGTTAAATCTTTTATGGATACCGATGCTTTTCGTGATTTTAGCACTAAATATGGACTTGACTCTGAGATAGTAGCTTCTTTTCTCGTGAATCATTTGCTACTCATGTTGATCTCCCTAAGGAGAAGTGGTTTAAATATCATCCTCCCATTGAAGTCAAAGTAGTAGAACCTATTAAAGTTGAAGAAGAAAGTATTACTTATAATGTTGATCCTATTGTTCCTACTTCTTATATTGAGAAACCACCTTTTCCTGTTAGAATAAAGGATCATGCTAAAGCTTCAACTGTGGTTCGTAAGAGTTATACTAGAACACCTACACCCTCTAAGCAAATTAAAGTTGAACATAGTATTGCTATGGTTAAAGATATCTTGGTTAATAATATTGATGGGCATGTTATTTATTTGTGTCATGAAGCTGCCAGGATTACTAAACCAGATATGAAAGTTAAACATAGACATGTCGTTGGCATGCTTGTTGTTTCTGTTAAAATAGGATATCATTATTATCATGGCTTATGTGATGTGGGTTCTAGTGTGAGTGCAATTCCTTTTTCCTTATATAAAGAAATTATGAATGATATTGCACCTGCTGAGATAGAAGATACTGACGTTACTATTAAGCTTGCCAATAGAGATACTATTTCACCAGTTGGGATTGTTAGAGATGTTGAAGTCTTGTGTGGGAAGATAAAATATCCTGCTGATTTTCTTGTTCCTGCTTCCCCACAAGATGATTTTTGTCCCATTATATTTGGTAGACCTTTCTTGAATACTGTTAATGCTAAGATAGACTGTGATAAAGATATTTTTACTGTTGGTTTAGGGGATATGTCTCATGACTTTAATTTCTCTAAATTTCGTAGACAACCCCATGATAAAGAATTGCCTAGTAAGGATGAAATTATTGGTCTTGCTTTTATAGCCGTGCCTCCTACTGATCCTCTAGAACAATATTTGCTAGGCCATGAAAATGATATGTTTAAGAATGAAAGAAGGGAAATAGATGAAATATTCTTTAATCAAGGGCCTATTCTGAAACACAATTTGCCTATTGAAATCCTTGGGGATCCTCCTCCACCCAAGGGTGATCCCGTGCTTGAGCTTAAACAATTACCCGATACTCAAATATGCTTATCTTGATGAAAAGAAGATATATCCTATTATTATTAGTGCTAACCTTTCAGAGCATGAAGAAAAGAAATTATTGAAAACTCTGAAGAAGCACCGTGCTGCTATTGGATATACTCTTGATGATCTTAAGGGAATTAGTCCTACTCTATGTCAACACAAAATTAATTAGGAGCATGATGCTAAACCAGTTGTTGATCACCAACGACGGTTAAATCCTAAGTTGAAGGAAGTGATAAGAAATGAAATACTAAAGCTTCTGGAGGCAGGTATAATTTATCCTATTGCTGATAGTAGATGGGTAAGTCCCGTTCATTGTGTCCCTAAGAAGGGAGGTATTACTGTTGTTCCTAATGATAAAGATGAATTGACCCCACAAAGAATTGTTACATGTTATAGAATGGTAATTGATTTCCGCAAACTAAATAAAGCTACTAAAAAGGATCATTACCTTTACCTTTTAATGATCAAATGCTAGAAATATTATCCAAACATACACATTTTTGCTTTCTAGACGGTTATTCTGGTTTCTCTCAAATACATGTGTCAAAAGAGGATCAAGAAAAGACCACTTTTACTTGCCCTTTCGGTACCTTTTCTTATAGACATATGCCTTTTGGTTTATGTAATGCACCTGCTACCTTTCAAAGATGTATGACTGCTATATTCTCTGACTTTTGTGAAAAGATTGTTGAGGTTTTCATGGATGATTTCTCCGTGTATGGAACTTCCTTTGATGATTGCTTAAGCAACCTTGATCGAGTCTTGAAGATATGTGAAGAAACTAATCTTGTCTTGAATTGGGAGAAGTGCCACTTTATGGTAAATGAAGGTATTGTCTTGGGGCATAAAATTTCTGAAAGAGGTATTGAAGTCAATAAAGCTAAAGTTGATGCTATTGAAAAGATGTCGTGTCCTAAGGACATCAAGGGTATAAGAAGTTTCCTTGGTCATGCCGGCTTTTATAGGAGGTTCACTAAAGACTTCTCAAAAATTTCTAGGCCTCTGACTAATCTCTTACAAAAATATGTTCATTTTGTTTTTGATGATGATTGTGTAGAAGCATTTGAAATACTTAAGAAAGCCTTGATTTCTGCACCTATTGTTTAGCCACCTGATTGGAATTTACCCTTTGAAATTATGTGCGATGCTAGTGATTATGTTGTTGGTGTTGTTCTAGGACAAAGAGTTGATAAGAAATTGAATGTTATTCATTATGCTAGAAAAACTCTAGACAGTGCCCAGAGAAATTATGCTACTACTGAAAAAGAATTTTTAGCAGTTGTTTTTTTGCTTGTGATAGGTTCAGATCTTATATTGTTGATTCCAAAGTAACTGTTCACACTGATCATGCTGCTATTAAATATCTTATGGAAAATAAAGATGTTAAACCTAGACTTATTAGATGGGTTCTCTTGCTACAAGAATTTGATATGCATATTATTGATTGAAAGGGAGCTGAGAACCCCGTAGCAGACAACTTTCTGGGTTAGAGAATGTTCTTGATGACCCACTACCTATTGATGATAGTTTCCCTGATGAAAAATTGGCTGTCATAAAAGCTTCTCGTAATACTCCATGGTATGCTGATTATGCTAATTACATTGTTGCTAAATTTATACCACCTAGTTTCACATACCAGCAAAAGAAAAAGTTTTTCTATGATTTAAGGCATTACTTTTGGGATGACCCACACCTTTATAAAGAAGGAATAGATGGTGTTATTAGACGTTGTGTACCTAAGCATGAACAGGAACATATCCTACGCAAGTGCCACTCCGAGGCCTACGGAGGACACCATGCTGGAGTTAGAATTGCACATAAGGTATTGCAATCTGGTTTTTATTGGCCTACTCTCTTCAAGGATGCTCGTAAGTTTGTCTTGTCTGTCGGATTTCGGGTTCCAGCAGACCCTCGAGGTTCGAACACTGGGGTGCGCGCGGAGATCTTTCCCCTACCAGCTCACGCGTTGATGGTTTGCGAGGGATCTAACCTAGGAACGATGAACAACACAAGAGACACAAGGTTTATACTGGTTCGGGCCACCGTGGTGGTGTAATACCCTACTCCAGTGTGTGGTGTGGTGGATTGCCTCAGGGGCGGATGATGAATAGTACAAAGGGAGAACAGCCTCGCGAGGGGCTGTTCTTGAGCTAGTGCGATGAACTGCTTGGGTAAGTTCAATCGCCTCCCTCTCTCTCTCTGGTTGATTCGTCGACCTTCCAACCTTGCCTACCCTGTGGGTGGCTAGTCCTATTTATAGAGGGAGGCCCTGGGCCTCTTCCCAAAAAATGAGCGGGAAGGGCGCCAACACTTGGCCATTTTGAACGGGAACATCTAGTACACTTATCCTGACTAAAGTTGGTCTTCGACTGCCAAAGGCTCTGGCGGTGACGCCGTCCTGGGCTCCACGATGACCTCCATCCCGCCGTTCTGCTGGTCTTGGTCTTGTTGCACCGAAGCGGCAACCTTTGCCTGATGCCTTGGCCTGTGCTTGCCCCCTTGCACCGAAAGGGAAACAAGGACACTACGCAGGCCAGCGCCCACCCGGTCCTCGATCGTCATGGCTTGCGTCATGGGGCATCCTCGTGAGGTACCTTGCCTTGATCTCTCCGCCTCCTCGCGAGCCTGCCTGAGGAGGCTGCTCCTGAAGAGGCTCCATGTCGTCCGCCCCGCGAGGCTCGGCTCCTCGCGAGGGTCTTGAGCTTGAGCTGATGAAGCTGGGCCACACTAGGCCCCCACTTGAGCCACGCTGCAGGCCGCAGGTAGGCAAGTCTGGGGACCCCCATTCCCAGAATGCCGACAGTAGCCCCAGGGCCCAACGCGCGCTCGGATTTGGCTTAGCAGAGAAGCGAAGGGGCAAGTGCGAAGCGCCACGGGCCCCAACAGCCTGCAGCCTTGGGCGCCGCGTGGCGGTTGATTGGTCGTGGGCGTCTCTGCTTCCCACGATGCCTCGGCAACCGCACAACTTGACAAGTCCCTGCATGCAAAAACGGGTCATGATTACCTGCGATCATGGAGGCCGACGGTTGGCCTCCTCCGGCTATAAGTTCGGGACAACGCGGGCCATTCCCGTTCATCCTCCTCTGCTACTCCTCCTCTTCTTCATCTTCGCCATTGCTCCGTATCATGCTGATGGCACCCATCCGCCGGTTCTCTGCGAAAGAGAAGGGAAAGGCCCCCCGAGAGGGTCCCGACCCGCTTCCGTCGAAGAAGTGGCTAGTCCTCTGCCGCCGAGATGAGGGGGCGCGGCAGGAGATATCGAGGCCCTGGTACGAGCGGCCGCCGCCGGGGTTCCCGCTACCCTTGTACGCCCGCATCGAGGGCCCTGGGGGAGTAGACGCCGAGCGCTTCGGTCGACGCCGCCGTCGACGCCGGCGGGTCACGGCGGTCCGCGTCGTTCCTCCTGGAGTCCACGCTGAGGGCTCCTCCCGAGAGCTTGTGCTTCACGCCGCCATGCCTCCCCAATCTTGGATTCGCCTTCCTCCCTCCTTCGCCTTCGAGATCCCGCCGAGGGGCTCTCTTGAGCTCTGGCTGCAGCACGCTGGCTGCAGCACCCCTGCGACCGGAGCGGAGGTTGCGGTCGTCGCTCCGGGCAAGGTCTACATGACCCGAGGCTGGGGCGAGGTCGCCCAGGTTTGCCCGACAAGGGGCGCCCTCGTGATCCACTTAGAATACGACACCGCCTCCTTGATGTTCTTCAAGGTCTTCGACATGGACGGACGCCGGCTGGAATGCTGCCCCGAGAAAGGCGGTCGGGGCACCGTCGCGGCGAGGACTAGGCCCGCCGATCGCCCCCTCGGCAGCTCTTCGGGCAACAGTGAAGGGGTTGAAGGGTCCAGCTCCTCCGCCGAGCTTCTGGCGACTCGAGACGAAGCGGCGACAGCCTCTGAGCCCCGAGCTCGCGCCAAGGCCGGAGCCGCAAGGCGCGCCAGGCTACCGGCGTCGGTGATCTGGATGTGGTTGACGCCGGCGCCTGGCAGCCCACTGTTGACGATGGTGTCTCGTGCGGTGGCACGCGTAGTCGGCGTCCCTTAGGATCAGCATCTTTTATTTCCTGCAAAGAATCGAAGTAGCACCCCGCGGGGGTATGTAAGGCGCTGGCCGTGTTTTGTGAACATTATGTCCTTATGATGAATCAGTGCGAGATGCTTGTTCTGTCCCGGCTCAATTCCCCCTTTCTTTCCTCACGAGGGCTTGGTGCTCTGCACCAATAGGTCCCGGTCCCCAGGTTGGCTTCAACCATCGCTGGTATGCCAGGTCGCGATGCCGTGGTCAAGGCCAGGAGGTGAGCGGCCCGAGGTCCAGTAAGAGCCCCTGAGTCGCGATGCTCAGGAGGTCCCCTTTAGCGCTCAAGCAGCCTCCGCAGGGCAAGAAAGGTAGGCAGCTTTGCCATGGCATAGCAGCAGTAGGCGGGGGTTTTAGCGCTGAAGCGGATCAGTTGTTGCGGGACTTATCTTGCGGGTTTGGATCGGCGTTCGATGAGGTGTCGTGTCTGCGCTACGGTGATACGTCTCCGTCGTATCTACTTTTCCAAACACTTTTGCCCTTGCTTTGGACTCTAACTTGTATGATTTGAATGGAACTAACCCGGACTGACGCTGTTTTCAGCAGAATTGCCATGATGTTGTTTTATGTGCAGAAAACAAAAGTTCTCAGAATAACCTGAAACTCCACGGAATATCTTAGAATAAATAATAAAAAATCCTCGCCAAAGATGAAGACCAGGGGCCCACACCCTGCTCACGAGGGTGGGGGGCGCGCCCCCCTACCTTGTGGGCCCCCTGGAGACCCTCCGACGCCTACTCCAACTCCATATATTGGATTCCGGGGAGAAAAAAATCAGAGAGAAAGTTTCATCGCGTTTTACGATACGGAGCTGCCGCCAAGCCCTAATCTCTCGAGAGGGCTGATCTGGAGTCCGTTCGGGGCTCCGGAGAGGGGGATTCGTGGCCGTCGTCATCATCAACCATCCTCCATCACCAATTTCATGATGCTCACCGCCGTGCGTGAGTAATTCCATCGTAGGCTTGCTGGACGGTGATGGGTTGGATGAGATTTATCATGTAATCGAGTTAGTTTTGTTAGGGTTTGATCCTTAGTATCCATTATGTTTTGAGATTGATGTTGCTATGACTTTGCTATGCTTAATGCTTGTCACTATGGCCCGAGTGCCATGATTTCAGATCTGAACCTATTATGTTTTCATGAATATATGTGTGTTCTTGATCCTATCTTGCAAGTCTATAGTCACCTACTATGTGTTATGATCCGCAACCCGAAGTGACAATAATCGGGACCACTCCCGTTGATGACCATAATTTGAGGAGTTCATGTATTCACTATGTACTAATGCTTTGTTCCGGTTCTCTATTAAAAGGAGGCCTTAATATCCCTTAGTTTCCAATAGGACCCCGCTGCCACGGGAGGGTAGGACAAAAGATGTCATGCAAGTTCTTTTCCATAAGCACGTATGACTATATACGAATACATGCCTACATTATATTGATGAACTGGAGCTAGTTCTGTGTCACCCTATGTTATGATCATACATGAGGAACCACATCCGCATAATTATCCATCACTGATCCGGTGCCTCTGAAGTTTTCCATATACTGGTTCTCGCTTATTTACTTTTCCGTTGTTATCATACAATCACTACAAAATACCAAAAACATTACTTTTGCTGTTTTTACTTTTGTTACCGTTACCACCACTATCATATTACTTTGCTACTAAACACTTTGCTGCAGATACTAAGTTTCCCGGTGTGGTTGAATTGACAACTCAGCTGCTAATACTTGAGAATATTCTTTGGCTCCCCTTGTGTCGAATCAATAAATTTGGGTTGAATACTCTACCCTCGAAACTGATGCGATCCCCTATACTTGTGGGTTATCAAGACCTTTTTCTGGCGTCGTTGCCGGGGAGCATAGCTCTATTCTTTGAGTCACTTGGGATTTATATCTGCTTGACACTATGATGAACTTGAAAGACGATCGAACTACTATTTTGCCCTCAACTACGAGGGGAGGTAAGGGACTGCCATCTAGCCTTGCACTGGATTCTCCTTCTGTTATGAGTAAGTTTGCGACACCTAAACCTACTACTGCGAATTCTGATATGTCGCATGTTACTGATGATGCCACTTCTGCTATGCATGATACTTATGATGAAACTACTTCTATGCTTGATACTACGGTGCCCCTTGGTGAATTTCTTGATGAGCAAATTGCTAAGTCTAGAGAAAGAGAAATTATTGAACCTGAATACGGTGATGTTAGTGATGATGAAAATATGCCTGCTATTCCAGAGGGTTATCTTTTTGATGCGGAATCTTCTGCAGCTATTCTTGCTTGCCAGGATAGACTTGAACTTAAGAGGTTGCTAGTTAAATGGAGTAAAGAATCTTTTAGAGATAGGATGAAACCCGACCCTGCCTTTGCTACTTCACCCATCCGTGTTCTGATCGTGATTATTATGATTTTTCCGTTGATCCGGATATAATTACTTTGGTTGAATCTGATCCTTTTTGTGGCTATGAATCAAACTATTGTGGCACATCTTACTAAGTTAAATGATATAGCTGCCCTGTTTACTAATAATGAGAGATCGCGCTACCTTTATTTACTCAAAATATTTCCGTTCTCATTAAAGGGTGATGCTAAGATATGGTTTAATTCTCTTGATCCTGGTTGTGTGCAAAGTCCCCAGGATATGATTTATTACTTTTCTGCTAAATATTTCCCTGCTCATAAGAAACAAGCTGCTTTGAGGGAAATATATAACTTTGTGCAAATTGAAGAAGAGAGTCTCCCACAAGCTTGGGGGAGGTTTCTCAAGTTACTTAATGCTTTGCCTGATCATCCTCTTAAGAAACCTGAAATATTTGATATCTTTTATAATGGACTAACTGATGCTTCCAGAGATTACCTGGATAGTTGTGCTGGTTCTCTTTTCAGGGAAAGAACACCAGATGACGCTGGAATTCTATTGAATAATATGTTGGCAAATAAAAATAATTGGGCACCTCCTGAGCCAATTACTGAGCCTATTCCTAAACCAACTCCGAAGAAGAGAGGTGTTCTATTTCTCAATCCCGAAGATATGCAAGAAGCAAAGAAATCTATGAAAGAAAAGGTATTAAAGCTGAAGATGTTAAGAATTTACCTCCTATTGAAGAAATACATGGTCTTAATTTACCGCCTGTTGAAGAAGTATATGATCTCAATTACTTATTTCTTGAAGAACCTCCCGATATCCCGACACGTAGTAAAGGTAAATTCTCTCTATAGATATGATAAAGTGAAGTCCCTCCTACTAAAATTGCTAGTCAGTGCTTGGATGAGTTTGATAACTTTATGTTTAAGCAAGATGACTTTAATTCTTATTTTGGTAGACAACTAAAATAGAATACCTTTATGATTAAACGCTTGAGTGATTATATGGCCAATATTAGAGGTGAACTTAAACTTGTTAGCAAACATGCTTCTATGGTTACCACTCAAGTAGAACAAGTACTTAAAGCTCGTAAAGAAGTGCTTGATGAAATGAATAGTAAGAAAAATGATTATGCTGTTAGAGTGGCTACTAGAACTGGTAGAATGACTCAGAACCTTTGTATCCTCAAGGCCACCCTAAGAGAATCGAGCAAGATTCTCGGAGAAATAATATTGATGTACCTAGTTCTTCTAGAAGGAAGAAAAAGAAAAATGATAGAACTGTGCAAACTTCTAGTGAACTCAATTCTTTGAATCACCCGATAATCCAGATGATATCTCTATTTCTCGATGTCAAACACAACTGCGGTAATGAACATGAACCTAGTGAAAATGTTAATGATGATGTTCATGATGATGCTCAACCTAGTAATGATAATGATGTAGAAGTTGAACCTGTTGTTGATCTTGATAACCCACAATCAAAGAATCAACGTTATGATAAAAGAGACTTCGTTGCTAGGAAACATGGTAAAGAAAGAGAACCATGGGTTCAGAAACCCATTCCCTTTCCTCCCAAACCATCCAAGAAAAAGGATGATGAGGATTTTGAGCGCTTTCTTTGAAATGATTAGACCCATCTTTTTTGCGTATGCGATTGACCTGATATGCTCAAAATGAATCCTTATGCTAAATATATGAAAGATATTGTTACAAATAAAAGAAAGATACCGAAGCTGAAATTTCCACCATGCTTGCTAATTATACTTTTAAGGGTGGAATACCAAAGAAACTTGGAGATCCAGAGTACCTACTATACCATGCTCCATTAAGAGAAATTATGTTAAAACTGCTTTATGTGATCTTGGAGCCGGTGTTAGTGTTATGCCTCTCTCTTTATACCGTAGACTTGACTTGAATAAGTCGACACCTACTGAAATATGTTTGCAAATGGCTGATAAATCAACTGCTCTACCTGTCGGCATTTGTGAGGATGTGCCTGTTGTGGTTGCAAACGTTACTATTTTAACGGACTTTGTTATTCTTGATATTCCCGAGGATGATAGTATGTCTATTATTCTTGGAAGACCTTTCCTTAAGACTACAGGGGCTGTTATTGATTGCAACAAAGGCAATGTCACTTTTCATGTTAATGGTAATGAGCATACGGTACACTTTCCGAGGAAACAGCCTCAAGTTCATAGTATCAACTCTATTGGAAAAATTCCATCGATTATATTTGGAGGTTTTGAATTTCCTCTCCCTACCGTCAAGAAGAAATATGATATACTTATTATTGGGGATGTCCATATCCCCGTTGAGGTAACATAGTGTTATTCAAATTTCTCTGGTTCCATGATTATCGGAATGAGTTTGTTAACAAGACTTGATCAACCTTGTTAGTGGATTCTTTTTATGAGCATGAGATGGATGAAACTAGAAGCACAACCTTCGTACCCTCTTTATATTTTCTGTTACTTAGTAGAAATAAAGTAAAATAGTATTTTTCCGTCTGCTTCTGATTTATCCGTGCAATATAAAAATATCCCGAAAATAAAAGTCCTCGTAATGCCATGCCAATTTAATATGATTTTTTCGAATATTTGAGGATTTTAGTGCAAAAATTACCGCGGGGGGAGCTGCCACGAGGGTGGAGTGCGCGCCCTACCCCCCGGGGCTCACCCCCCAGCCTCGAGGGCCCACGAAGGCCCACCTCCACATATCCCTGCACCAATCATCTTCCAATTCCTCACACAAACCCGAAAAACCAACTCAAGCTCGTGTTCGGCCCGCTTTGCGGTGATTTTTGATCTCCTTGCTCAAAGCACCTCTCGCAAAACTGCTTGGGGAGATTGTTCCTTGGTATGTGACTCCTCCATTGGTCCAATTAGTTTTTGTTCTATTGCTTTATTCATTGCAAATTTGTGCTGCATAGGTGACCATGTTCTTGAGCTTGCATGTCAAATTTATATGGTGCCAAGTAGTTCTAATGCTTGATATATGCTCTAGGCATTTGTATGAGTAGTTTCTATCAGTTTTATTGAAGTTGGTTCACTTTTATTTGAAGTTACTAAAAATTTCAGATTGTTTCAGAAATAATGAAGAAATTTTTGAGGGGCTCGTCGAGCCGAAGCTCTAAGGAAAAACAAAAGGAAGAAGAGCAGAAGCCCAAATTTAATTTGCCTCGCACCACGGAGGTCCGACCGTGTGAATGGCATTCCGATGACTTCTTGAGGAGAGCCGGGATTTATGAGGATTTCTATCTATTCATTGAGAACGCCGGCCTCACCGACTTCCTCCACGACCAACGTCATCAGTATCTCTTACTCACAAATACTTTTGTGCAGAACTTCTACTTTTTCCCTAAGAAATCACCTCCAACAGTAGATTTCCATTTATATGATGTTGTTAAGGAGATGACATTAGCAGAATTTTGCGAGGTTTGCAAAATACCTTTTGAGGGCACCTTAGATGAACCACACCGTAATGAAGTGGAAGCTTTTATTAACACTATCACTGTGGGAGAAACCAGAAAGGTTTCTGATGCAAGAATTACTAGCATACATTTTCCTGTTTTACGCTACTTTGCCTTATTTGCTAGTCGTTGCTTGATTGGTCGCGCGAATCGTGGAAACCTTAGCATTCCTGATATTATCATTTTGTTCCATGGTTTATACCGCAATAACTCTGTTATCATGGGTTGAATTGTTGCTAGACTGTTAAGTCTGAACTGCATTTAAGGGCCCCGTCTTTGGAGGCATTTATGCTTCACGCCTAGCTGAATATTTTGAGATACTTATTAGGCATGAGGAGAAAGAAGAAACAGCGTTGCCCCGTGCTTATTTAGATTATAAGAGTATGCTAGCGCATGATTTTCTTGTTAAGAGTCGCGAAGGGGAGCTCAAATATAAATTGTACTTTGATAAACATCATCCTGAGACTATTACTTTGCCTGCTCCCTCTTTGTTTAACTTGTCTACATGTCCTTACATTGTTCCGTGGGCGGTTGTTCAAGCCTATCGGAATCTTGCACCAGCCCCGGAACCGGAGCCACAAGATGAGCCTCCACGACTATCTGTTTATTCTTGGGATCCATAGGAGGTTGCCAGCCAGTGGCAGTCAGAGTCCTCTTCATCACATTATGATCCCAACTATTCTTCATCGCAGTACGACCCCAACTACAACTATGGGTATCCGCCAGGCTATCCCTGGCAATAGACCAACTTAGGCAAAAAGCCTAAGCTTGGGGGAGTACGTATTTCCCACCGATATTACATTCATGTTCACACACACTCATTGCTAGATGTCGGTGCTCATACTCTTTCACTGTAATATCCATGCTAGTTTATTTTCCTTTTTCCTGCTTTCTTCTTGTGTGTTTAATAAACCTTCGAAAAAACCAAAAACAATTAGTAGTAGTTTATTTTTCCTGCTGTAGTAGTAATAATTAAAAAGAAAAGCCAAAAATATTTCTCGTTCTTATTTTGCTTGTTGGGAGCTTTCCCGTGAAAATAGTTTTATTCCTTTTCTTTTCTTTGGGGGTCAGTAGGAGAAGACCATAATTAAGTTGTTGAGATGGCTCTTTTATGCATCATTGTTTATTTAACCAAGAGCCCATATTGCCTTGTCTTCTCCTATTTATTGAATGCTCGCAGATTCCAGCTTAGTCCAATGCATGTGCACTCTTATTATTATACACACCATTCAGTCGTGCAAGTGAAAGGCAATAATGATGATATATGATGGACTTATTGGGATGAGAAAAGCTGGTATGAACTCGACCTCTCTTGTTTTTGTAAATATGATGATTCGTCGTTCCTGATTCAGCTATTATGAAGTAAACATATTTGCAATGACATTTAGAGATTATAGTTGCTTGTGCCATGCTTGATTAGCTATGAGTTATAATGGTTTACCTTATGCGTACAACATGCTATTAGAATGATTATGATATGGTATGATGGGATGGTATCCTCCTTTGAATGAATTGAGTGACTCGACTTGGCACATGTTCACGCATGTAGTTGAATCAAATCAACATAGCCTTCATGATATTCATGTTCATGGTGGATTATATCCTACTCATGCTTGCATTCAGTGTGAATTAATTTTAATGCATGTTTACTACTGTTGTCGCTCTCTCAGTTGGTCGCTTCCCAATCTTTTGCTAGCCTTCACCTGTACTAAGCGGGAATACTACTTGTGCATCCAAACTCCTTAAACCCCAAAGTTGTTCCATATGAGTCCACTATACCTTCCTATATGCGGTATTTACCTGCCGTTCCAAGTAAATTTGTATGTGTCAAACTCTAAATCTTCAAATAAACATTCTGTTTTGCATGCTCGAATAGCTCATATGTCAACTAGAGCTGCCCTTATCTTCCGTGTTAGGCGGGTTATTCTCAAGAGGAGTGGACTCCGCTCCCCATTCACGAGAAAATAGCTGGTATTTGGGATGCCCAGTCCCATGCTTTATGGAAACTAAATCAAAATAACTGCAAACAAAACTCCCCTTGGGACCCGTTGAATATTGGAGGCACTCGTTGTTTCGAGCAAGCCATGGATTGATGCTTGTGGAGGAAGGGGAGTATAAACTTTACCATTCTGTTTGGGAACCGCCTATAATCTGTTTAGCATGGGAGATATCGTCATCTTTTAGTTGTTATGTTGACAATGAGAGTATGCCGCTCAAAATATAATTAATCTCTATTTCAAAATCGAGCTCTGGCACCTCTACAAATCCCTGCTTCCCTCTGCGAAGGGCCTATCTTTTTTACTTTTATGTTGAATCATCACCCTTCTTATTAAAAAGCACCCGCTGGAGAGCACACTGTCATTTGCATTCATTATAATTTGTTTATATTGGGTATGACTTGACTGGATCTCTTTTACCATGAATTACAATGTTTAGTCAGTCCTTGATCTTTAAAGATGCTCTGCATTTATGTTTTGCGGTCTCAGAAAGGGCTAGCGAGATACCATTTCGTTATATCATGTTATGATTATTTTGAGGAAGTGTTGTCATCCAAGTTTTATTATTATGGCTCGCTAGCTGATTATGCTATTGATATGAGTAATTATGAGACCTACGTGTTATTGTGAGTATGGTTAGTTCATAATATTTGCTGAAACTTGAATGCTGGCTTTTCATGTTTACAACAACAAGAGCAAACAGAGTTTGTAAAAGTTTTTCTTTTTCTCTTTCAGTTTGTCAACTGAATTGCTTGAGGACAAGCAAGGGTTTAAGCTTTGGGGAGTTGATACGTCTCAAATCGTATCTACTTTTTCAAACACTTTTGCCTTTGTTTTCGACTCTAACTTGTATGATTTGAATGGAACTAACCCGGATCGACGCTGTTTTCAACAGAATTGCCATGATGTTATTTTATGTGCAGAAAACAAAAGTTCTCGGAATGACCTGAAACTCTACGGAATATCTTAGAATAAATAATAAAAAATCCTCGCCAAAGATGAAGACCAGGGGCCCACACCCTGCTCACGAGGGTGGGGGGGCGCGCCCCCCTGGGCGCGCCCCCTACCTCGTGGGCCCCCTGGAGACCCTCCGGCACCAACTCCAACTCCATATATTGGCTTTCGGGGAGAAAAAAATCAGAGAGAAAGTTTCATCGTGTTTTACGATATGGAACCGCCGCCAAGCCGTAATCTCTCTCGGGAGGGCTGATCTGGAGTCCGTTCGGGGCTACGGAGAGGGGGATTCGTGGCCGTCGTCATCATCAACCATCCTCCATCACCAATTTCATGATGCTCACCGCCGTGCGTGAGTAATTCCATCGTAGGCTTGCTGGATGGTGATGGGTTGGATGAGATCTATCATGTAATCGAGTTAGTTTTGTTAGGGTTTGATCCCTAGTATCCATTATGTTCGAGATTGATGTTGCTATGACTTTGCTATGCTTAATGCTTGTCACTAGGGCCCGAGTGCCATGATTTCAGATCTGAACCTATTATGTTTTCATGAATATATGTGTGTTCTTGATCCTATCTTGCAAGTCTATAGTCACCTACTATGTGTTATGATCCGCAACCCGAAGTGACAATAATCGGACCACTCTGGTGATGACCATAGTTTGAGGAGTTCATGTATTCACTATGTGCTAATGATTTGTTCCGGTTCTCTATTAAAAGGAGGCCTTAATATCCCTTAGTTTCCAATAGGACCCCGCTGCCACGGGAGGGTAGGACAAAAGATGTCATGCAAGTTCTTTTCCATAAGCACATATGACTATATACGGAATACATGCCTACATTATATTGATGAACTGGAGCTAGTTCTGTGTCACCCTATGTTATGACTGTTACATGAGGAACCACATCCGACATAATTATCCATCACTGATCCAGTGCCTACGAGTTTTCCATATACTGGTTCTCGCTTATTTACTTTTCCGCTACTCTTGTTACAATCACTACAAAATACCAAAAACATTACTTTTGCTGTCTTTACTTTTGTTACCATTACCACCACTATCATATTACTTTGCTACTAAACACTTTGCTGCAGATACTAAGTTTCCAGGTGTGGTTGAATTGACAACTCATCTGCTAATACTTGAGAATATTCTTTGGCTCCCTGTCGGTGTCAATACCGGCGGATCTCGGGTAGGGGGTCCCGAACTGTGCGTTTAGGCGGATGGTAACAGGAGACAAGGGACACGATGTTTTTACCCAGGTTCGGGCCCTCTCGATGGAGGTAATACCCTACTCCTGCTTGATTAATATTGATGATATGGGTAGTACAAGAGTAGATCTACCACGAGATCAAGGAGGCTAAACCCTAGAAGCTAGCCTATGGTATGATTGTTGTTCATCCCACGGACTAAAACCCTCCGGTTTATATAGACACCGGATAGGTTAGGGTTACACGTAGTCGGTTACAATGGTAGGAGATCTACATATCCGTATCGCCAAGCTTGCCTTCCACGCCAAGGAAAGTCCCATCCGGACACGGGATGAAGTCTTCAATCTTGTATCTTCATAGTCCAGAGTCCGCCAACGGTGATAGTTCGCTATCCGGACACCCCTAATCCGGGACTCCCTCAAGAGCCCCGAACCGAGCTTCAATGACGATGAGTCCGGCGCGTTGATTGTCCTCGGCATTGTGAGGCGGGTTCTTCTCCAGATTCCATATACTTGTCGAATAGTGTCCGGCTTCTGATAAATGCTGCGCTCCTTGGCTTCTACGCCCAATAATAGCCATCTTCCATGTGTTTGAACGAATGCGAAAAGCCAGGGTATTTTTACACTTACCCCCCTAGCTGCAAATGAGCTGCCTATGAAAGGGGCGAGGATCTAGATCTGAGTCACACCATCCCCTTCATGAAGCTTTCATCGGGCGCCTCGACCACATCCCATTCCATCATGGACAATGACGCGACTCCTCCACTCAAGGCTCCCAGCCCTCAAACCTAAAAATTGGGAGAGATGCTCACCCCAAGATAGCGAGCTAGTTATACTCCAAACCAAGGGATTTCTTCCCCCGGCCTTCATGGTTCCGGTTCGAGCCGCACTCGCCACCTACAAAGGCGGAAAGCAAGCGGAGAGTGTCCCCGATCCCTCTAAAGGAGAGCGGGTATGCTTCATCTCTTATCTAGTAAGAGGACTCGGATTTCGAATCCATCCGTTTCTCCGGGGGCTCTTGGAGTTCTACGGCCTCCAGTTGCACCACCTTACGCTGCCTCCATTTTGCACATCGGGCTTCGTGGCCCTTTGCAAACTGTTCTTGGGCGTCGAGGCTCATTTCGCTACCGTGGAAGAGATTATTCTGCCTAGTACCCCGTTCTCATGAGGGGTCAATATATCAAGTGGGCGGAGCCGAACTATGGCGCATCGCCGGACCGGATATCTATCCGAACCCGAAGAAGGCATCCAAGACCGGCCTTCGGAATGGTTTTACATGGAGGACGTCCATTGCCGGATCCTGTTCGGATCGGTCTCCGGAGTTTAGCAATGCTCCTCGAAGAAGCGCCTAATTTGGCGCCCTCGGAGCTCCTGTGAGGGAAAATGACCGGATGTCCTCTACTTGATGAGCCGAATAAGATTATCGGCTCATGCCGGATTGGCCATGATTCGAGTCATGGCAATCTGCATTATGAGGGAGTGCAGCCGCTCAATACAGGGCCACCCCATGTGGGACTTCAACGGGAGGACGATGCCACCCGCCATGGCCGCAAAGGGTCGGGATCGGTCACCGAACCGGTGAAGACCTTATGCCGCCATGTATAAAGGGAGGAGGAGGATTTCCTCTGCCAATCCATCAAGGAGTTTTCTTGAATAATCCTCGAAGCTGGGTAAGCAAACATCTTTGTGGCCTGTCCGATCCATGTTCCCGTGGTTAAATATCTCATTTCATGGTTTCTGCGAGGAACTGCGCCGGATCAGGAGAAGATACACAACCCGCCCCCACAACCCGAGGATCTAGAACGGTCCCTCGATCCGACCTCCGAAGAGGATCCGGATATAAAGGTGGAGTTGATCGACGGGGTGTTCCACCAACTTAGCATCGACAATGCCTTGGTTGCCATTACGGCCGATTACCCCGGAATACTCCCAGCCTCGCAAGTAACTGAGACCGAGGTCCCAATACTCTGATAATGACCCATCCGTGCTAGTTTCTTGATCACCGTATACCAATGGTGTTTCGCAGGGGGTACCTTTGAGGCAGGAAGCCGAGCTCACAAGCGGCTAGCCAACAAGGGGCAGACGGCCTCAGTGCTAAAAAGAAGTGCGGTCCAAATCGAAACTCCGCCGCAATGGTATGGCGTGTCACCATATTCCTGTGATTGATTCCTCGAAGGCGATTAATGCTTGTGCTCTTTTCAGGAAAAAGAGCGCCACGGACCGAGTCCGAGAGGTTATAATCGAGCCTCCGCCGGTCAGGCTCCAAAGCCGGGTCCGGAAGCGGAGGCGAGCACGAGGCGTGCGTCGGATGCTCCTCCGACAGAGGATGCCGACAAATTGTCCGCCACCAACTCCGAGGTGAAGAGCGCCATGAATCACAGCGCCACGACAGTTCTTCGTGACGCATGTTTTTCCCAAGAGGCCTTGAATGCCTTCAATTCGGAGATGCGCACCTTCGTGCCGCTCAAGATGGTCTAGCCAGAGCTACGGAGCAGTATGTAAAGGACATACAGTAAGGAAATTTGACAGCTTATATATGCCAAGAGTCTCCGAGACTTAAAATAGTTAGAATAACTGATTTAAGGATCATTTGTTATGCAGGATCTTACAAAAAGAATACCCGATCGTCCCTGTGAGCTTGAAGAATGCAAGGCCCAACTTGAGGCCGCACTAGCCGCCAGGGGGAGCCGCAGAGACCCCCTCTGGTAATATATGCTTCAAAAGATAAATAGTTTATGAAGTGCGGCGGGTGTGTAAATCTGACAAAAATATTGCAGATGGCGCCGGACTAGATCCGGACAGGCAATAGCTCTTGCGCCAGCTAAAGGCCGGCGAGAGCATGCTTACGAGGGTGCGGCAGGAGAAAAAATAACCTCCAAGATGCCAATACCAAACTGGGTGAGGAACTAAAAGATGTTCGTGCCCAGTTATCTAACTCCGTAAAGGAGAATCGACGGCTTCGTCGCGGCATTTTCGATAAGTGCTTGAGCGAACTTTGAAAGAGTTCGCGAGGAAGGCGACTAACATAAACATGTATGTAGGTTTGCTCATAGGTCGCCCCGAGGAGGAGATGCCCAGTTCTTGGTGATCTTCTTCCCGAATCACGCTACCGCATTTAACGAAGTTCGGCAGTGATGAAAGGCGCTGCCAGTGCCTTGTGGCCATCTATCTCCTCGCCTCAAGGTATTGGGGAGCTGGCAGAGCGGCTTCAAGGAGCACGGCGGCGCTTCCGATTATGGAAGATATCGGCCTGCCGTCAAGGCGCCAGGGAGGCCTGGGCCATGGTAAAGACGCGGTACACGAAGGCTGACCCATACCACATGGCCGAGGTCAGACCTGTGGGGCCTGATGGGACGGAGATCCCTGTAAGCTTAGTGTACAGCCAAGTAGAATTGGCCGCCAAGTATTCCCAGCAAGATTGTAAATTAGATAGCCTATTAGATGGCATTGAGGAGGAATACAATGAGTTGAGTTGACTATGTAAAAATATGACATGAAAAATGTCTTCTAGCCGGATTGTAGATCGTTTGTCATAGCGGACCTTTTCGCTTCGACCTCGGGACCCAATAGTCCGGAGTGTGTCCGAGTACCTTCGTGGTAATATAAGAACCGGGGTATGCATGGAGACAAGGCGTAGGGGTAATTATTGCTGTATCAGACAAGTGCCCAACTAGTTATGTTATATTACATGGATAGTAAGAAACATCTTCCAGGGAGAATAGTTCCGTTAAGGGTTCCTTTCGCTGGGATGCGTGCCCTAAAGTGCATGTCAAAGCTGCTATGAAAGGAAAAAATCATCTGGGGGCAGATGGGTAAATAGTTAAAAATCATCTTTCAGTTCACCGACCGAATATTCCCTTAAGAACGCTAGCTTTCGGCTTCACCCAGTCTGAGGTACACATCCGGCTGACCCGGCAAGAATAATCGCAGAGGTGCTCCCTTTACCACCTAGCCGAACAATCGGGAACGTAGGGGTAAGCATGTGAGTCGTGCAACCCAGCTTGGCCAAAACTTAAGTCATATCGATGCATATAATGGTGAATAAAAGGTACATGCGGAAGTTTGACGCATGTGTTGGGCATGAAGCCCAGATAAAATAAGCTTCGTAAAGAAGCCCCGGAGTATAATGAGCGCCAGACAAGGCGTCAAATATGTGCGAATAAAGCGCAAACGAGCCTCTAAAGGCTTCAGGAAGAAGGAGGGGGAAGGAGAGAAATAAAAGACAGCAAAAAATAGAAAATGTGGACGGAGGAAGGAAACAAACTTGAAGTCCGGCGCTTAGGCGTAGAATCTTCGTAGACGGGCTGCGTTCCATGGGTTCGGCTCGAGTCGGTGATCTGATGCGTTTCGCAGACGGTATGCTCCGCCGGTCAGGACCTGGTCGATGATGAAGGGACCTTCCCATTTGGGCTTGAGTTTGTCCTTTTTCTTGTCCGTGAGCGAGAACTAGTTCGCCAACGTTATAAGCTTTGGCCCGCATTTCCTCGCTTTGGTATCTTCGAGCCTGCTGTTGATAGAATGCGGAACGAGCTTTTGCCACGCCACGCTCCTCCTCCAATGCGTCCAAACTGTCCGCCGATCGAGCTCGGCTTCTCTTTCTTCATACATGCGCACGCCGAGGTGAGTCATGAGTTATGTCGCAGGCGGGACTTCCTTCGCACCATACACCATAAAAAATGGTGTGAATCCGTAGTACGATTCGGGCGTGGTCCGCAGCCCCCGAGTCTGAGTCGAGCTCCTCAACCCAAAGGTATGTTAGATTCCTTGAGGGACCGCACTAGTCCGGGTTTAATGCCGCCATGATTAGACCGTTTGCTCGTTCGACTTGGCCGTTGGTTTGAGAGTGATAGACTGAGGCGTAATCGAGCTTGATGCCCATGTTTTTGCACCATAATTTGACCTCATCGGTCGTGAAGTTGGTGCCGTTATCAGTGATGATACTGTGTGGGGACACTGTAACGGTGAACTACCCCTTATATGAAGTCTATCACCGGTCCGGATTCGGCCGTTTTAACAGGTTTGGCCTCTATCCATTTGGTCAATTTATCCACCATGACCAATAGGTATTTTTGCTTGTGGGTTCCCCCCTTAAGGGGTCCAACCATGTCAAGCCCCCAGAGCGCGAACGGCCAGGTGATGGGTATAGTTTTGAGGGCGGTGGGTGGCATGTGGCTTTGGTTAGCAAAAAGCTGGCAACCGGCGCATCGTTGGACTAAATCATGCGCATCTGCCCGGGCCGTTGGCCAATAAAATCCTATACGGAAGGCCTTGCCTACAAGGGCCCGGGCTGCGGCGTGGTGCCCACCCAATCCGGCATGAATTTCAGCCAGGAGGTTGCGCCCTTCCTCTTCAGAGATACACCTTTGAAGGACTCCTGTTGTGCTTTTCTTATAAAGCTCTCCCTCATGGACTTTATAGGCTTTACATCGCCGTACTATGCAGCGTAGCCTCATTTTGGTCTTGGGAGTTCCTGCCTAGTTAGGTAGGCTAGGAATGGCTCCGCCCACGGGGCGATAACCGCCATTATTTCGTAGGCGGAGGGTGTTATCTCGGTGGCGAGCTGCCGATTGTGTCGAAGTGTTCGGGCGTCGAGCGGTGCGGTTGGGTCCGGATTGTTATTTCCGGACTCCCCTTCCCATAGTACGGATGGCTTGAATAGCCGTTCCAGGAAGATGTTGGGCAGGACGGCATCGTGTTTTGCACTGATGCGTGCCAATATGTCCGCCGCCTGGCTGTTATCCCGGGCTATATGATGAAATTCGAGCCCTTCGAACCGTGCTGACATCTTTAGGACCGCATTGCGGTATGCTGCCATTTTTGGATCTTTGGCATCAAAGTCTCCGTTTATTTGAGATATCGCGAGGTTCTAATCCCCGTGCACCTCTAGGCGTTTAATGCCCATGGAGACTGCCATCCGGAGGCCGTGCAGAAGGGCCTCGTATTCGGCTGCGTTGTTGGAGTCCGTATACATTATCTGAAGGACATTTGGAGTCCGTATACATTATCTGAAGGACGTATTGGACTATATCCCCGGTTGGGGACGTCAGGACGACGCCAGCCCCCAGGCCGGCCAACATTTTGGAGCCGTCAAAGTGCATGATCCAATTGGAGTATGCGCCGTACTCTTTAGGGAGTTCGGCCGTCCATTCGGCCACGAAGTCGGCCAAAACCTGCGACTTGATAGCTCGTCGTGGCTTATAGGTTATATCGAATGGAAGGAGCTCTATGGCCCATTTAGCAATCTGGCGCGTCGCGTCGCGGTTGTTTATAATGTCGTTAAGAGGTACTTCGGAGGCTACCGTTATCGAACACTCTTGAAAGTAGTGTCGCAGCTTCCGGGATGCCATGACCACCGCTTATGCTATCTTTTGATAGTGTGGGTACCGGACTTGCATGGAGTTAGGACGGTGGACACATAGTAAACCGGTTTTTGAAGAGGGAACCGGTGTCCGTCCGCTTCTCGCTCGACAACGAGCAATCATACCGACAACTTGATGTGTTGCGGCGATATATAATAGCATTGGTTCGCCCGTTGAAGCGCGGCCAAGACCGGATTTGTTGCCAATATGGCTTTTATCTCTTCGAGTCCGGCCGTGGCGGCATCCGTCCACTCGAAGTGTTCGGTGCGGCGGAGGAGGCGGTAAAGGGGTAACAATGAAGCGGAGGAGTCCGCATGTGTCAGGTATTCTTTTCTCCCAAACGGGAAATAAAGCGGCTTAGAGCCGCTCTGCATCCCGTCAATTTTTGTATTTGTTTGAGGTCTTTTGGAATATCCAATTGTGACAGAGCTCGGATCTTGGCTGGGTTTGCTTCAATTCCTCTACCGGACACAATGAAGCCTAGAGCTTTCCTACCGAACGCCGAAGATGCATTTTTCTGGATTGAGCTTGATGTCATATTTTCGAAGATTGTCGAATGTGAGCCTCAAGTCATCTACTAGAGTTTCGACATGCTTGGTTTTGACGACCACGTCATCTACATATGCTTCCACTGTTTTGCCGATCTGGTTTGCGGACATATACGAATCATGCGCTGATATGTTGCGCCGGCGTAGTTGAGCCCAAAGGGCATTCTCTTGAAGCATAACGGGCCTGATGGAGAGATGAATGCTGTTGCAGCTTGGTCTGCTCCGCCATCTTGATTTGGTGGTAGCCGAGTACGCGTCGAGGAAGCACAATGAGTCGTGGTCTGCTGTGGCGTCGATAATTTGATCAATTCGAGGGAGGGGGAAGGGATCCTTTGGGCAAGCCTTATTAAGGTCTTTAAAATCAACACATAGGCGCCAGGATTTATCCTTCTTTGGTACCATCACCAGGTTTGCTAACCAGTCCGGGTGTTTTATATCTCTGATGAATCCGGCTTCCAAAATTTTGGCTAACTCCTCTCCCATGGCCTGTCTCTTGGGTTCGGAAAAGCGCTGAAGAGCCTGTTTGACTGGCTTGAATCCTTTGAGGATATTTAGGCTGTGCTCGGCCAGCCGACGTGGGATTCCTGGCATGTCTGAAGGGTGCCAGGCAAAGATGTCCAAGTTTTCTCGTAGAAATTCTCGTAGTGCGGCGTCTACATCAGGGTTTAATTGTGCCCCAATGGAGGCCGTCTTTGCGGGATCCGTTGGGTGGACTTGGAATTTGACTATTTCATCCGCTGGTTTAAAAGAGGTGGACTTGGATCTTTTATCAAGTATCACATCGTCCCTGTTCACCGTGGAGCGCATCGCAATGAGTTCCTCGGCCGCTAGGGTTTCGGATAGTGCCTCGAGGGCTAGTGCGGCTATCTTGTTTTCGGCGCGGAGTGATATGTTCGGATCACTAGCGAGAGTGATGATTCCGTTAGGTCTGGGCATTTTAAGCTTCATGTACCCATAATGGGGTATAGCTTGAAAAATTGTGAATGCCTCTCGCCCTAATAAAGCATGATATCCGCTGCTGAACGGGGCCACTTGAAATGTGACCTCCTCAGACCTGTAATTGTCTCGCGAGCCGAACACTACGTCCAGTGTGATTTTTTCTGTGCAGCATGCTTCCCGGCTAGGGATTACTCCTCTAAAGGTTGTGCTGCTTCGCTCAATGCGGTTCCAGTCTATTTCCATTTTTCGGAGGGTTTCCTCATAGATGAGGTTTAGTCCGCTACCGCCATCCATGAGTACCTTAGTAAGGCGAACGCCGTCCACTATCGGACCGAGGACCAATGCGGTGGTGCTCGGGCTGTTCGGGATTTAGGTTAAATCACTAGCATTAAAGGTAATAGCCGTGTCACTCCATGTATTTATTGTTGCTACTTGGTAGACTTCGGCAAGGTTGCGGAGTGTTCGTTTTCGCATGTTATTTGATGCAAAAGTCTCGAAGACTGTTAACACCGTACTGGTGTTGCTGGGCTGGGATTCTGAAGCTAGAAGCTCTTCGCCACTTTTGGCCACCTGGCGTAGTATCCAACATGCTCGAAGGCTGTGAGTTGGAGTGGCGCCCTCTATGCTATGAATTTTGCAGGGTCCGTTTAGCCACCCCTCCAGTACGGTTCCGTACCCTTTAGGGGGTTTTGGTTTTTTGGTGTTTAACCCAGGTGCTTGGTAATGATGCACCCTTTTATTTCGGACTAGGGATGTATTCAAATGGATTATCCCAAAATTTACTTTCGGTTTTCCAGGCGCTCTCCATCGCGCAGTACTTTTGTACTATGGTTACCAAGTCAGCAAAGCGTGTAATTTCGCGACGACTTATGGCGTTTAGGAGTCCCTTGTCCATGCAATTATTGCAGAAAATTGGGATTGCGTCCTCCTCTCGGCAGTCCTTTATCCTGTCCATAACCAGGAGGAATCGCCCAAGAATGATGTACTGTTTCAGCGGGCTCTTGCCGGATTCGTGATAGATCGCTAATGTTTGGGTGGGCGGGTGGAACTGGATCCGGAACCCCGTCCTATTTAAGACTCAGGGGCCGGGAAGTTTTCGAATTCGGAAGTTTGGATTTTTGAGTGCTACCCAACGAATCCATCCCGTCGCCTGACTTTAAGTTCAGGGCTTGATCGACATCCGTCCCTCTGCGGGAATCCGGCATAGAGGGATCGGGAATCCGGACGTAGCTAGTCCGTAAGATAGAAGAAGAATCGCCGCATTGCTCCTCTATCACAGCAATATGATGGGTAGCACGGGAGAGTTGATCTCTCTCGAGATCGGTTTTAGGCCCGATCCGGTCGTAGTCATGGCGACTCCTGTAGCGGCGATGTGATCCAAGAGCTCGTTTACGGAGGAGAGCTCGATCGGATCTAACTGCTCGCAAGTTCGAATTAACGTGGAGATTGGTTTCGATGACTCGAGAAGTCATCGTCGGCCGATAATGGCTGGCGGTCATGAGAAAACCACCTAGCCAAGAGTCGACCCGGTGGCCAAGGCTTCTTTGGCAATAGTATCGTCTTTAAAGACGAGATGAGGCATCCTTCCTGACGGCGACGGCACAGAGGAACTCTCAATGAAAGCACCAATGTCGGTGTCAAAACCGGTGGATCTTGGGTAGGGGGTCCCGACCCGAACTGTGCGTCTAGGCGGATGGTAACAGGAGACAAGGGACACGATGTTTTTACCCAGGTTCGGGCCCTCTTGATGGAGGTAATACCCTACTCCTGCTTGATTAATATTGATGATATGGGTAGTACAAGAGTAGATCTACCACGAGATCAAGGAGGCTAAACCCTATAAGCTAGCCTATGGTATGATTGTTGTTCGTCCTATGGACTAAAACCCTCCGGTTTATATAGACACCGGATAGGTTAGGGTTACACAGAGTCGGTTACAATGGTAGGAGATCTACATATCAGATCGCCAAGCTTGCCTTCCACGCCAAGGAAAGTCCCATCCGGACACGGGACGAAGTCTTCAATCTTGTATCTTCATAGTCCAGGAGTCCGGCCAACGGTGATAGTTCGGCTATCCGGACACCCCCTAATCCGGGATTCCCTCACTCCCCTTGTGTCGAATCAATAAATTTGGGTTGAATACTCTACCCTTGAAAACTGTTGCGATCCCCTATACTTGTGGGTTATCAGACGGCAACTGGGGTGTTGCTGGGTTGGGTCGTCACGAGCTCCTCCCTTCTTCCCCGTGCTTTCCTTAGTGCTCTACGTCCTCAGGTCCCGGCCCTCGAGGGAGCTCAGCCGCCGTTGGTATGACAGGTCGCGATGCCGTGGGTCAAGGCCAGGGGGTGAGGGCTGGAGAGCCAGTAAGAGTCCATGAGTCGCGATGCTCAGGTACCCCCCCTTTTAACGCGCGAGCGGATCGCACCGGAGAGGAGGAGAGAAGGCTCGTGATGCCGCCAGCGTTACTCCTGGGGCAGATCCTGCGTACCAATCACGAGGGGGAAACAAGATTCGTCGTTACGGTTGCCAGCCAACCATTGGTCGCTCCGAGGGAGTGAGCGGGGGCACTGAGGGCTTGGTGAGGTGGCGCCTTGCGGGGCTGCCGCGGCCAGAGCTCAGCCACTCAGATTTATCGACATTGCAGGGACGGACCCGTGCGCAAGTGCCGTGCCTGAGCGAGCGGCTCCAAAGGTAGGTGTCAATCGAGCAGGCGATTGGGTCAAGCATGTCATGTATGAATAAGCAAATCCATCTAGATAGGTGCGGAGAAAACTCACGCCACTGGGCCTGGCCCAAGCAGCTTGGGGATAATGCAGCCCGAGGGGCGCCCCCAGCAGGGTAAGTAAAGAACTTAAGCAGAACAGATACATGCCGCAGGGACGGACCCACGCGGCCTGGGAATGATGCAGCCCGAGGGGCGCTCCCAGCTGAAAACGGAACTTGGAAAGGTATCACCTGATATGGTTGGGGATGGCGGGATGTTGAGGTAGCGGGTGACGCGTGAAGAGGAAGCCGGCCCTCACGAGCCCTCCGGACCTGGAGCCTCGGGAGGCTCTGGGGGCTCGGGGGGTTCATCGAGAGCCACCTCCATCTCTGCCAGGACCGCGCGCTGCTTGACCTCCTGAAGCTTCAGTGGCACCCCTCAAGAAGCGCTGATGGGCGGCGACCGCACTCGACAGGCCGAAAGGCATGCGAACATAGCTGTGAGGAGGCCCCTCACAACGCCCCACGCGTGAGGGCCAGAAGAGCTCCTGAGACGTGGCCTGGTTGAGCCCCGGTATGTCGATGCAGATCCGTAGCCCAGCATCCTCGCCTGGATGTGGGGCCATAGCGGGCAGGCGGCGACAGCCGCGCATGACTCTTGACTCCTGCAACTCCTGGGTGTTCCTCATGATGAACTCCTGAGGGTTTGGCCCTCCTTGTCTCATACCTTCCTGAGGGAAATGTGCCTTGAAGCACGCCTCCAAGTGGTGCCCGAGCGCCTCCCTCGTAACCTCGGCTAGGTCGGTGACTCGCCATGAAAGAGCCCCCAAGCCCCGCCTGAGTAGGGCACCGGGCGCGCCTTCCTATGCGACGGAGGGTGGCGCCCCTTGAACGGGCGCGGGTCCTGATGCCACGCCTCCGGAGGTGCCTCCCTCGCGAGGGCCTGGACCAGGCGAAGCCTTTTTCTTCTTAGGGATCGCCTCGGGAAGCCTCCCGCTCCTGTGATCTGGGTCTTCGATTGCTGCGGCTTGGAAGGCGCGCTCAAGAGAGCACACCGCATCCCTTTCCTCACAAGGCACTGTGATAACTCCCCCGCTTCCTGGCATCTTAAGGACATTGTAGCCATGGTGAGTCACTGCCATGAACTTGGACAAGGTTGGGTACCCGAGGATGGCATTGTATGGCAGGCGAATGTGGGCGACGTCGAAGTCGATGAGCTTGTTGCGGTAGTTGTCGTGCCGTCCGAAGGTGACGGGAAGACGAACTTGCCCTATCGGAATAGTTGAACCATCAGTGACTCATGAGAAAGGCTTGGTTGGCTGAAGCTGATCGTATGGCACTTGGAGATCGTTGAATGTCTCGACAGACAGGACATTGAGCCCTGCTCCGCCATCGATGAGGGTCCTGGTGACTTGCACGTTGTCGATGACCGTGAGCAAAGCATGGGGAGGACTCCGGCCGTTGCCGCGCACTTGAGCTGATCCGCTGAGCTGAACGTGATGACGCACGACGACCACCTGAGAGGGCGTGTGGCCTCAGGCCTGGGGAGGACCGCATTCACCTCGCGAGCGAACTGCTTGAAGATGTGCTAAGAAGCTGGGGCCTGAGCGCCACCCAGGATGCAAGCGATCGCGCGCGGCTCCTGGAAGCCCCCAGCCCCCTCGTCCTGATGATTGTCTTCATACCTCCTTGGCGGCTGTGGTAAAGGTGGGAGCCCCGCGTTACCCTGAGGGCGATCCTCACAACACTGGTCCCTCCAACCTCCCTCGCGAGGCTGGTCCTGCCAGCGGTCCTCGCGAGGTCTGTCGCGCCATCCCTGGCGAGGGCCACGGTCTTCCCAGCATCCTGCGCCTCTTCCTCCTCCTCGGCCATAACCCCGATCGTTGCGCTCGGGGCGTCGGCCAATGTGCCCTTCTTGCACGGCCCTGAGCTCTTGGCATTCGTTGGTGTTGTGGGTGTGGAGGTCGTGGTACACGCAGTACCGGCTTCCCTTGGATGACTCGGGCTGATCTCTGCCTCGCTTGGTGTCTGGTTCCGCCGCCAGCACGACAGGCCCCTTGCGCTTCACATCCTTGTCCTTGGGATTCTTCTCTTCTGGATCGGCAGTCGGAAGCTCGAGGAGGGAGAGGCGCCCTTCCTCAACCCTGGTGCACTTGGTTGCCAAGTTGAACAGCTCCAGGGATGTGCACAGGTCTTCATGCATTGCTAGCTCCTCCTTCATCTTGACGTCACGCACGCCATCGGAGAAGGCTGAGATGATGGCTTCCTCAGTCACCTTGGGAATCTTGAGGCGGGCGTTGTTGAAGCGTTGGATGTACTTCTGCAGGGTCTCTCCTTGCTGTTGCTTGATGCAGCGCATGTCGCTCACGGACGGAGGCCAGTCGCGAGTGCCTTGGAAGTTGGCGATGAAGCGGGCCCGCATCTCGTCCCACGAGGAGATCGTGTCGGGAGCCAGGTTTAGGAGCCAGGTTCAGGCTCCATCCTTGAGCACCATGGGGAACCAATTTGCCATGACCTTTTCGTCCCCGTTGGCGGCTTCGATGCCCAGCTCGTAGAGCTGAAGGAACTCTGCGGGGTCGCAGTGCCGTCGTAGCGAGGAGGCAGGTCTGGCTTGAACATGTCGGGCCATGCGACGCTGCGTAGCTCGGCGGTGAAGGCGCGACTCGTGGCCACTGAATCCTCTGGGCGCAGAGCTTGTTCTTCGGATTCTCGCGCACCGCTGCTGGAGTAGCGCGGGTCTTGACGCGCGCGCTGGAGCGTGGTCGCGGCGCTCTGGTGCTGGGAGCATGCGAGCACCTTCTTGAGGACGAGGGATCTCCTGGCAGCTCCTTTCTTGCTGCGCGGCCGCCGAACGCGGAGGGTCTCGGCCCGGGGTCACGCGCCTTGGAGTCAGGGCGCCTTCTTGGGGAGGAGGTGGCGGGGGCACCTCCGGCTCCCTGCCTCCCGCATGGGGTGAATGGCGAGGTAGCGGGAGGGATGGCGCTGGGAGCCTTCCTGCGCGGACGAGCTCAGCGACACGGTCGAGCCACTCGTGAGACGCTGCCGACAGTGGCTGTAGCACAGCTCGTTCGCCGCGATGGCGAGCGCGCTCGAGCCTCCATGGGAGCGTGTCTGCGGGACGAAGAACCAGCAGGGGTCAGCGACGGGGTGGCGGTGCGGCCATCGCGCCGCACCGAAGGATGCAGGGACGAGGCCTGCTGCTCTTTCCCCGTCGGGCCGGTGGCGGCGTTGGCGGCAGGCGACGGGGAACGACGGGGGCGTCTGCCGGCCAGGCGCCCGTCTGGGCGGCTGGTGGCGAGAGCGGCCGGCGCTCAGCCTTGAGCTTCGGTGTAGGACCTTGAAGTATGTCTAGAGGGGGTGATTCGACTACTTGACCAATTAAAAACTTAGCCTTTTCCCAGTTTTAGAGTTAGCAGATTTTAGCTATCTTAGGACAAGTCAAGCAATCATCACACAATTCAAGCAAGCATGCAAAGAGTGTATGAGCAGCGGAAATTAAAGCATGCAACTTGCAAGAAAGTAAAGGGAAGGGTTTGGAGGATTCAAACGCAATTGGAGACACGGATGTTTTTGGCGTGGTTCCGATAGGTGGTGCTATCATACCTCCACGTTGATGGAGATGTCAACCCGCGAAGGGTAACAGTTGCACGAGTCCATGGAGGGCTCCACCCACGAAGGGTCCACGAAGTAGCAACCTTGTCTATCCCACCATGGCCGTCGCCCACGAAGGACTTGCCTCACTAGCGGTAAATCTTCACGAAGTAGGTGATCTCCTTGCCCTTACAAACTCCTTGGTTCAACTTCACAATCTTGTCGGAGGCTCCCAAGTGACACCTAGCCAATCTAGGAGACACCACTCTCCAAGAAGTAACAAATGGTGCGTTGATGATGAACTCCTTGCTCTTGTGCTTCAAATGATAGTCTCCCCAACACTCAACTCTCTCTCATAGGATTTGGATCTGGTGGAAAGAAGATTTGAGTGGAAAGCAACTTGGGGAAGGCTAGAGATCAAGATTCATATGGTAGGAATGGAATATCTTGGTCTCAACACATGAGTAGGTGGTTCTCTCTCAGAAATGGTAAGTTGGAAGTGTAGGTTTGTTCTGATGGCTCTCTCCACGAATGAAGAGGAGGTGGAGAGGTATATATAGCCTCCACACAAAATCTAACCGTTACACACAATTTACCAATCTCGGTGGGACCGAATCAACAAACTCGGTCGGACCGATTTTAGTAAACCTAGTGACCGTTAGGGTTTTCGGTGGGACTGACTTGCATCTCGATAGGACTGATATGGTTAGGGTTAGGGCATAATGTAATCTCGGTGAGACCGATTACACAAACTCGGTAAGACCGATTTTGGTAATTAGCTAACCAGAGAGTTGGTCAGGTAAACTCGGTGGGACCGATTCGCTCTTTCGGTGAAACCGAAAGCGTTACTGAAAAGGAAGCAGAAAGTTTACATTGCAATCTCGGTGGGACCGATCCGCTCTTCGGTGAGACCGAAAAGTTCTGAAAAGAAACAGAGAGATTACAATCCCATCTCGGTGAGAACGAGATCCCTATCGGTAGAACCGAGTTTCCGAGGGTGTGTGGCAGTGGCTATGACATGTGGAATCGGGGGCGCCGGATAGGAAGAGTCGGTGAGACCGATTTTGGCTTTAGGTTTAGGTCATATGTGGATGTGAGAATGTAGCTGAGGGTTTTGGAGCATATCACTAAGCACATGAAGCAAGAGGCTCATTAAGCAACACCTCATCCCTCTTTGATTGTATTGGCTTTTCCTATAGACTCAATGTGATCTTGAATCACTAAAATATAAAATGAAGAGTCTTGAGCTTTTGAGCTTGAGGCAATCCTTTGTCATTAGCATTTTGAGGGATCCACTTTCATCATCCATGCCATGCCATTCATTGAGCTTTCCTGAAATGTTCATCTTGGAATAGCATTAGCTCAATGAGCTATATGTTGTTATGAATTACCAAAACCACCTAGGGATAGTTGCACTTTCAATCTCCCCCTTTTTGGTAATTGATGACAACATATAGATCAAAGCTTCGACAAATGATAATAAGATTGAAAAACATCGTCGCTTTGAGAAGTATGTGATAAGCAAGAGCTCCCCCTAAATTTGTGCATAGTTTATGATTTGCTTTGGACTGCAAATGCACAAGGAATTAGGCTCATGGGTTACTCTTCCATGTCACATACATCTTGATGGAGCGCTCAACATACGGATTGAATACATGCACTCATCACCAAGCACAGTGAATGATCACATAGGATAGATAAGATAATATCATCAAACATGCATAAGTGTAGCTTATGATCAAACACATGATCATCAATGTCTCACAAACATAGTAACTCAAGCAATCAAAAGCAAACAAGTTTAAAACCACCAAATCAAGAGAGAACAAAAGCAACACTCTCTCTCCCGAAGCCTATGATCTATACATTTTTCTCCCCCTTTGGCAACAAGTTACCAAAAAGTTCATAGAAAATGCATAGTGCTAGATCGACTCTCAGGCTTGATCTTCAGGTGGTGGTGTCCGGATACCGCCGAGGACGAAGGCTTCAGTTGAAGTAGATGGAGCTGGATCTGGTGGCACTGAGGCTGTAGCTGGTGCAGATGAAGTGGCTCTGGTGTCAGGAACTTGCACAGCAGATGACCTCTGGGCTCTAGGCACTCTGGCAAATGCATCAGTTGTTGTTTTGCCCTTCCTTTCCTGCATGTCATCTTGTAGTTGCTCCACAATGATCAATCTCGATTACTTTCACATATAAGTCATAGAACTTTTGTTCCATGATTCTTTCCAAGCTCTCCTGATTTTGAGTGAGGGTGGCCAATCCCTTCTCAATCCTCAGTGTTGATGCTATTAAGTATCCAAGCTGCTCCTGCTTGTTCTTCAAGAAATACTCGAGATGCCTCCTCTTGAGTTGGCATCCCGCAGCCTTCTCCTTCCTTGCCTTCTCCTTCTTCTCTTGTGCTTGAACTGGCGATGGATCATTCTCATTCATGACAACCTCATTGTCCTCAAAGTCTGGATAAATTGGAAAATGTTCTTTATCCAATAGATATTTGCCTATGCCCATCTTTGAGTTAATCAACTCCTGGATCTGAGGGGCATATCCACAACTTCTCTTCTGGTCTGCTGCAGTCCTCTTAATGGTTTCAACTATAAGGCTCATGACTTTGAACTTCTATGGCACATCAAACAAATGCAACATGTTGATTGCATGCCCTCTAATCATGTTGTGGTCACCAGACTTAGGCAGTAGAGTATGCCTTAAGATGCGATTGATAGTTGGCAGCCAGCGGAAGGAAGTGGACTGATCCAAACTTATGTGTCTCAATGGTTGTTTCTGGGATCTCCTTGTACATGTGTGCCATGGAATTGTGGTCCATTTTCTTCTTGGCATATACATCCAGGTCATCTTCATTCTCCTTTGGGGCATTTACCAGCTTTGCCCACTCCTCAACAGTTGACTGGTACCTTGTACCTTCAGACATCCACACTATCCTGCCATCTGGATAAAAGTGTGTTGTGGAGTAGAACTGCATGATAAGTTAAATGCGTTCCAGTTGGTGAGCTTTTGCCCAACGAAGTCTGCAACTCCAACAGAACAAAACTGTCTTGCACTCCAGGATAGTGCTCTACATTTTCTTTCATGTAGGTCCAGTCGACCCACCTCATATCACACACTATGGGCTTCTTATCCAGCAGAATAGTCTCATAAAAGTCCTGTTGTTCCTTGGTGTGGAACCTGTAGTCCACATCAGTTCTTCTCCTTGTGGCATATGGATCTGTCATCCTCCATAGCCTCAACCCATTGTCTCTTCTCGATCTTCATGTCCTCGGCCACAGGATGGGCATCATTATGGTCTGCAGTATCTTAGGCTTGAGCTTCCTCGTAACTTGTCCTTCTTCATCTTCTTCATCGAAGCAACCTCGTGCACGGGGCCTTGTTCTTCTCAGCAATTTGGAATACTCCCGGTATTCCTCTTTGGTGCAGACTTGGCCTTGGGGCAGCTTTGGGTGCTTCCTTGGGCTTAGATGTGGCAGCCCCTGATCTTATAGCATCACCCATAAGCTTTGGTGCCTTGGGTGCTGGTGCAGCAATCTCTTCTTCCTCTTCCATCATGGAAGGCTTCCCAATAACTCTGGCGGTGGTCTTCTTGACACTTTCTTTCCTTTTCTTTCCTTCAACAACAGCTGGCTCTTTGGGATCAGGCTTTTCAGGAATTTGAGTTGATGCTCTGACCTTTGGCATATGTGTCCTCTTGGGAGGAACCTTCCTATTGAGTCCAGGCTTTGTGCTATGTGCTGAGCCATACTCCTTTTTGAGCGTTGCCTTCTTGGAGGTTGCCTCATCCTCTTCTGCCCTATAATCCTCATCTTCAGAATCTGAGGTTTTCTTCTTCCTTTGCCTGGTGGCAGCTTTAGGCAAATTTCTTGGGATGCTCCTGCTGCCTTTATCTGAAGAGCTGGAGGGACTAGTGCCCTCACTCATGTTCACCTGCTCCTCGACTGCTCGATCACACTGGTCTCGACATCTGCAAACACCGATCGCTGACCACTGTGAAGAGTTATAGATGAGGTAGAGTGGATGAGCATCACAAAATGCAGATATTTTTGCAAAAGAATGACTCAAAAATTCAGTTTTAGTTTTCCACAGAAAGCATTTCGGATCAACCGATTTTCAAACTCGGTGATACCGAAGCAGTTTTGGAACCTAAACTGATGATCTCGGTCAGACCGAGTCACAGTTCGGTGGCACCGAGACTGCTAGGGTTTCACAAAGTCCTAAAATCGGTCTCACCGATTAGCAATTCTCGGTCAGACCGAGTCTCACTAGTGCAATGGCATAAGCCAAATCGGTGGGACCGAGTTTTTCAACTCGGTGGGTCTGAGATGGTTTCGGCAGAAACTTAACCCTAAATTTTTCGAATCAAAACTATTCTAAGGATTGCATTGACTGGATAGGAGTGTTTCAATCGTGGCAAGAATCAATAAGAACACAATGTGTTGAGAACCGGACGAGGAAAGCACTGTGATCGATTCCATACCCTAGTTCGGTGGAGACTACTTCTGGCACGGCAGCGGGGTTGAATTCCGTTGACGGCGGCGGAGACCAGCGACAGGAGGCGGCTCGCGACGAGGAGACGACCCGGAGACCATGAAGGCAGAGCGAGCTATTGCGCAGGCGAAGAGGTTCGGAGAAATTTCCAAATTTTTGCCCGTGACTATATATAGCCCGACCCTGTCGGTGTGACCGAGTGGAACAACTTGGTGGCACCGAGATGCAAAACTGTGTACAGCTATTGCAACTCGGTGTGACCGAAGAGTTCAAATCGGTTGCACCGAGATTGAAAACCTAGATCGACTTAGTGATCTCGGTAAGACCGAAATGGAGGAATCGGTCAGACCGAGAATCACAAAGAAGTTTTGGAAGTTTAAGTCTATGACGAATCAGGGACTCCGAGTGCTCCTCACACAGAGTGGTTCGTATCTGACTTGATCAAATTTTGTGATGTAGAATGAATAGAGTTTGAGACGAGAAAAGCATAGATAGCTAGAGAAGGTTCTTAGGCATTCTTGTCCATCCACTTGGCCAAAGAAAAAAAAGGCCAATCAATCAAAACAACAAGTGGATGTCCTCAAATGAGTAAAGTATGCAACCAACATGCTCACACAATAAGATGGCAAATGAAATATGTGGCAAAGCATGCACAACCAATTCTAGGATCTATCAAACAAATTGCAATGACTAGGTCATCTATATATGAGTATATTGACTTAGGAGTCAAATGATAGACATTTGATCATAGGTCATACTCATCGTTTAAGCTCAAGTGGGGTTACCACTTTTACATAAAGCATTTATGTGTTCACATCATTAGAGTTGCTTTGACTCAATTCTTAGAGTTAATCTCCCCCTAGATGTGAGATCCCCCCTAAGAAGGATGAACTAACCTTGGGTTTTGTCGATGATGACTTCATGTAGGTGTTGAAGATGTGGATGCTCAATGTTGATGTAGATCTTTTTGGAGCAATCCCTTTGAGTGAGTTGCACTTACAATACCTACATGGGTTAGTCCCACAAGGAACAAACAAGTATATCCATATACATAGAGTGATGCACACACAAAATGATGTCCATGAAATCATTAGGTTACCTTGTCCCTTGCCTTACCAACATGAGGGTTTGTGACTCCTTGAACTAGTGCAAGATATGGAAGTTGATTGCACCTGTCCTTGCCATAATGATATGAGTGAAATATGTTGGCGGAGTCACCCTCAAGAACTCTCTAGTTCTTCTTCTTGGGATCCACATCATCTTGATGGGAATCCTTGGAGTTGTAGTTGTACTTGATGAGGTAGAACTTGACGTAGTCTTGGGAATCCACTTGACCGAGACCTTAGGTGCCTCTTCAAATGCATCAATCTCTTCTTGAAGCTTGTCCTTGCCTTTATTCTTGTGGTCTTGTGGTGGAAGATCATATTGTGCTTCTGTTCCCTTGAAGGAAGTAGGATCATACTTCTCTTGTTGAGGAACAAACTTCGTCTTGGGGTATTGATCTTCTTCCCACTCAACTCCATTGGCATTGAACTTTCGTTCAAAACCAACAACTTGATTCTTCCGGTGCCTTCCTTGCTTGCGTACAATTTCCTCTAATTGCTTACTTCCGGCAAGGCTCTTGTATACACCTTTCTCTATAATTCCCTTCAATAAGCTATTTTCTTGCTCAAGTGTAACTTGGCTAAGAGAATCATTAGTGGAATCAAGAGAACTACTAGAAGCAACAATATTGGATTTGACATTATTATTGTTACTACTAGAGGAAGAATCTTTCTTGATCTTGTTACTAGACTTGACTTGAGGCATGTAAGTAGATAAGAGTAAACGCTTGGTAATGTAAGAACTTTTCTTACGGAGATCATCATTGATTTCTTTTAAGAACTCATGCTCTTGCTCAATATTGAGCTTTTCAAGGCGTAACTTCTCATGAGCCCTTAAAATTTCTCGATGATCTTCGAAGATAGTTTCGTGAGCTAACTTAAGAGAGTTTAGTTCTTTAGTTAGATACTCAATATTCTCCTTATCATTGTCATTCGTTTTATCTTGATTAGCATGATTAATTGACGTTTCATCATAGTATTCATCACTAGAGTTGTCAACAAGTAAATCATCATCCACAAGCAAGTCATCTTCATCACTATTGAAATCAACATACTCAGGATGTGTTGCCTTTGGACCTTTGGCCATGAAGCATCTTCCAATTCCTTCATTTGGTGATTCAAATATGTCATAGGAGTTGGTTGACACAAGTGTTAGACCAGCAACACCTTCATCTTGAGTGTATTCGGAGTCGGAGTGATAGCTTCTCTCGGAGTGATGGTCGGAGTCGGAGCTGGATACCCATTCACCAACATGAGCTTGATGTCTTCGTTTTATGTAGCTCTTTGATGACTTGTCCTTCCTTTCCGAATCCTTGCTTCTCCGTGAGGGTCTTCGTTCATAACGATCGTCTCTACTCCTCCTCTCTCTTGGTGGTGATTCTTCTCTTCTACTTCTTCTTTTTGGAGAGTCTTCTCTTCTTTTGTAGGGTGTCGTACACTCATTGGAATAGTGTCCGGGTCTCCCACAATTGTAGCAATTTCGCTCTCGACTAGAAGATCTTTTGCCATTGTAAGACCTTGACTTGGAGCTTCTTTCTTTGCTTCTACTCTTGTAGAATTTGTTGAAGTTCTTCACCACTAAGCTCAATTCTTCATTGAAGGTGTGTTTCTCACTTGATGATGTGGGGGCTTCACTTGAGGCTTTGTAAGCACCACTTGACTTGTTGTGAAGTTCCTCCTTATCCTTAAGTGACATCTCATGAGCAACAATTCTTCCAATGACTTCCGTTGGCTTGAGATCTTTGTAGTTTGGCATCATTTGAATCAATGTGCACACGGTATCATACTTTCCATCCAATGCTCTTAGGATCTTCTTGATGATGAATCATGGGTCATCTCTTCACTCCCTAAGCCGGCAATCTCATTTGTGATAAGTGCAAGCCTAGAGTACATTTCAGGACACCTTCACCATCCTTCATTTTGAACTTGTCAAGCTGACTTTGGAGCACACCCAACTTGGATTCCTTGACGGGTTCGGTACCTTCATGCATATCAATCAAAGTATCCCAAATTTCCTTTGCATTCTCAAGACGGCTGATTTTGTTGAATTCTTCGGGGCACAATCCGTTGAAGATCATATCACAAGCTTGAGCGTTGTATTGCAGCATCTTCAATTCTTCCACATTAGCTTCACGGTTCGGCTCTCTCCCATCAAAGAATTCACCTTGCAAGCCAATACAAATAATTGCCCAAACAGCGGGGTTATGTCCGAGAATATGCATTTTCATCTTATGCTTCCAACTAGCAAAATTAGTACCATCAAAGTAAGGACCTCTACGGTGATAATTTCCCTCGCTAGACGCCATACTCTCCTAGGTTGTGAAACCAAGGCTATGACCACCAAAAGCTATGGAAATCAAAGCAAATGGAGACCAAGCTCTGATACCACTTGTAGGACCTTGAAATATGTCTAGAGGGGGGTGATTAGACTACTTGACCAATTAAAAACTTAGCCTTTTCCCAGTTTTAGAGTTTGGCAGATTTTAGCTATCTTAGGACAAGTCAAGCAATCATCACACAATTCAAGCAAGCATGCAAAGAGTGTATGAGCAGCGGAAATTAAAGCATGCAACTTGCAAGAAAGTAAAGGGAAGGGTTTGGAGGATTCAAATGCAATTGGAGACACGGATGTTTTTTGGCGTGGTTCCGATAGGTGGTGCTATCGTGCACTCCACGTTGATGGAGACTTCAACCCACAAAGGGTAACGGCTTGCCGAGTCCACGGAGGGCTCCACCCACGAAGGGTCCACGAAGTAGCAACCTTGTCTATCCCACCATGGCCGTGCCCACGAAGGACTTGCCTCACTAGCGGTAGATTTTCACGGTAGGCGATCTCCTTGCCCTTACAAACTCCTTGGTTCAACTCCACAATCTTGTCGGAGGCTCCCAAGTGACACCTAGCTAATCTAGGAGACACCACTCTCCAAGAAGTAACAAATGGTGCGTTGATGATGAACTCCTTGCTCTTGTGCTTCAAATGATAGTCTCCCCAACACTCAACTCTCTCTCATAGGATTTGGATCTGGTGGAAAGAAGATTTGAGTGGAAAGCAACTTGGGGAAGGCTAGAGATCAAGATTCATATGGTAAGAATGGAATATCTTGGTCTCAACACATGAGTAGGTGGTTCTCTCTCAGAAATGGTAAGTTGGAAGTGTAGGTTTGTTCTGATGGCTCTCTCCACGAATGAAGAGGAGGTGGAGGGGTATATATAGCCTCCACACAAAATCTAACTGTTACACACAATTTACCAATCTCGGTGGGATCGAATCAACAAACTCGGTCAGATCGATTTTAGTAAACCTAGTGACCGTTAGGGTTTTCGATGGGACTCACTTGCATCTCGGTAGGACCGATATGGTTAGGGTTAGGGCATAACGTAATCTCGGTGAGACCGATTACACAAACTCGGTAAGACTGATTTTGGTAATTAGCTAACCAGAGAGTTGGTCAGGTAAACTCGGTGGGACCGATTTTCTCTTTCGGTGAGACCGAAACGTTACGAGAGGGAAACAGAAAGTTTACATTGCAATCTCGGTGGGACCGATCCGCTCTTTCGGTGAGACCGAAAAGTTACGAAAAAGGAAACATAGAGATTACAATCCCATCTCGGTGAGACCGAGATCCCTATCGGTAGAACCGATTTGCCTAGGGTTTGTGGCAGTGGCTATGACATTTGGAATCGGTGGCGCCGGATAGGAAGAATCAGTGAGACCGATTTTGGCTTTAGGTTTAGGTCATATGTGGATGTGAGAAAGTAGCTGAGGGTTTTGGAGCATATCACTAAGCACATGAAGCAAGAGGCTCATTAAGCAACACCTCATCCCTCCTTGATAGTATTGGCTTTTCCTATAGACTCAATGTGATCTTGAATCACTAAAATATAAAATGAAGAGTCTTGAGCTTTTGAGCTTGAGCCAATCCTTTGTCATTAGCATTTTGAGGATCCACTTTCATCATCCATGCCATGCCATTCATTGAGCTTTCCTGAAATGTTCATCTTGGAATAGCATTAGCTCAATGAGCTATATGTTGTTATGAATTACCAAAACCACCTAGGGATAGTTGCACTTTCAATCGGCGAGCGTCAGCCATGGGCACGACGGAAGATCACATGCGACCAGCGGTAGATAAATTCCGGCGCACCCCTACCTGGCGCGCCAAATGTCGGATTTCGGGTTCCGGCAGACCCTCGAGGTTCGAACACTGGGCTGCGTGCGGAGATCTTTCCCCTACCAGCTCACGTGTTGATGGTTTGCGAGGGATCTAACCTAGGAACGATGAACAACACAAGAGACACAAGGTTTATACTGGTTCGGGCCACCGTGGTGGTGTAATACCGTACTCCAGTGTGTGGTGTAGTGGATTGCCTCAGGGGCGGATGATGAACAGTACAAAGGGAGAACAACCTCGCGAGGGGCTGTTCTTGAGCTGGTGCGATGAACTGCTTGGGTGAGTTCAGTCGCCTCTCTCTCTCTCTGGTTGATTCGTCGACCTTCCAACCTTGCATACCCTGTGGGTGGCTAGTCCTATTTATAGAGGGAGGCCCTGGGCCTCTTCCCAAAAAATTAGCGGGAAGGGCGCCAACACTTGGCCATTTTGAAAGGGAACATCTAGTACACTTATCCTGACTAAAGTTGGTCTTCGACTGCCAAAGGCTCTGGCGGTGACGCCGTCCTGGGCTCCACGATGACCTCTGAGGGAGTCCTGGATTAGGGGGTGTCCGGATAGCCGGACTATGACCTTTGGCCGGACTCCTGGACTATGAAGATACAAGATTGAAGACTTCGTCCCCTGTCCGGATGGGACTTTCCTTGGCGTGGAAGGCAAGCTTGGCGATACGGATATGTAGATCTCCTACCATTGTAACCGACTGTAACCCTAACCCTATTCGATGCCTATATAAACCGGAGGGTTTTAGTCCGTAGGACGAACAACAATCATACCATAGGCTAGCTTCTAGGGTTTAGCCTCTCTGATCTCGTGGTAGATCCACTCTTGTACTACCCATGTCATTAATATTAATCAAGCAGGAGTAGGGTTTTACCTCCATCGAGAGGGCCCGAACCTGGGTAAAAACATCGTGTCCCTTGTCTCCTCTTACCATCCACCTAGACGCACAGTTCGGGACCCCCTACCCGAGATCCGCCTGTTTTGACATCGACATTGGTGCTTTCATTGAAAGTTCCTCTGTGTCGTCATCTTTAGGCCCGATGGCTCCTCCGATCTTCAACAACGATCCGCTCCAGGGTGAGATGCTACGTCTCGAGCTTGCGTTGGATTTCCTCGAAGAGGAGAGGATGATGCATCACAGTAGCGTAAGTATTTCCCTCAGTTTTTGAGAACCAAGGTATCAATCCAGTAGGAGACCACGCGCAAGTCCCTCGTACCTGCACAAAACGATAGCTACTCTTAACCAACGCTTAGGGGTTGTCAATCCCTTCACAGTCACTTATGAGAGTGAGATCTGATAGAGATAATATTTTTGGTATTTTTGGTATAAAGATGCAAAGTAAAAAGTAAAAGCAAAGCAAGTAAATAAAGTGATGGAGGTTGATATGATGAGAATAGACATGGGGGCCATCGGTTTCATTAGTGGCTTCTCTCAAGAGCATAGATATTCTATGGTGGGTGAACAAATTAATGTTGAGAAATTGATAGAATTGAGCATAGTTATGAGGTTATCCTGGCAATGATCATGTATATAGGCATCACGTCTGTGACAAGTAGTCCGAAACGATTCTGCATCTACTACTATTACTCCACTCATCGACCGCTATCCAGCATGCATCTAGAGTATTAAGTTAAAAACAGAGTAACGCCTTAAGCAAGATGACATGATGTAGAGGAAGAAATCCATGCAATATGACAAATACCCCATCTTGTTATCCTCGATGGCAACAATACAATACAATACGTGCCTTGCAACCCTTTCTGTCACTGGGTAAGGTCACCGCAAGATTGAACCCAAAGCTAAGCACTTCTCCCATTGCAAGAACTACCAATCTAGTTGGCCAAACCAAACGGATAATTCGAAGATACTTGCAAAGATAACTTAATCATACATAAAAGAATTCAAAGAAGAATCAAATATTTTCCATAGATAAGCTGGATCATAAACCCACAATTCATCGGTCTCAACAAACACACCGCAAAAAGAAGATTACATCGAATAGATTTCGACAAGAGAGGGGGAGAGCATTGTATTGAGATCCAAAAAGGGAGAAGAAGCCATCTAGCTACTAACTATGGACCCGAAGGTCTGAAGTAAACTACTCACACTTCATCGGAGGGGCTATGGTGTTGATGTAGAAGCCCTCCGTGGTGGATGCCCCCCGTGAAGCTCCTAACAGGCCCCAAGATGGGATCTCGTGGATACAGGAAGGCACGACGGTGGAATTAGGTTTTGGCTCCGTCCCGATCTGTTGAAGTGCGTAGGTATATATAGGAGGAAGGAGTACGTCGGTGGAGCGTCGGGGGCCCACAAGGCGGGGGTGCGCCCGGGGGAGGCGCCCCCACCTCGTGACCGCCTCGCACTCCTTGGAGTAGGGTCCAAGTCTCCTGGATCACGTTCGGTGAGAAAATCACGTTCCCGAAGGTTTCATTCCGTTTGGACTCCGTTTGATATTCCGTTTCTTCAAAACACTGAAATAGGCAAAAACCAGCAATTCTGGGTTGGGCCTCCGGTTAATAGGTTAGTCTCAAAAATAATATAAAAGTGGAAAATAAAGCCCATTATAGTCCAAAACAATAGATAAAGTAGCATGGAGAAATCAAAAATTATAGATACGTTGGAGACGTATCATGAGACCTTTCTCCTCGGACAGATCTTCGTATTCAGCGGCTTTGCACTGCGGGCCAATTCGCTTGGCCATCTGGAGCAGATTGAAAGCTACGCCCCTGGCAGGTCAGATTTGGAAGTTTGAACTACACGGCTGACATCCGCGGAGACTTGATCTTCAACGGGTTCGAGCCACAGCCAAGCGCGTCGCCGTCACGAGGGCATGATCTATCTCGCCTCGACAAAGGTCTGGAGGCCGCACCAGAGTCCACTCTGACCTTTAGCTCGGAGCCGACCGCGCCGATCGAGGACGGGTGGCTGGACACCGCCTCGGGGGCTGCAATCTCTACGGTGATTGAGCCGTACACCTACCCCGTCCTTTGCGAAGCTCGTGACTCCAAGGTGCCGGACTCCTCTCCGGACTCCGAGCCTTCCGCGCCCCCGCCAATCGAATCCGATTGGGCGCCGATCATGGAATTCACCGCCGCGGACATCTTTCAGCACCCGCCCTTTGGCGACATCCTGAATTCAATAAAGTCTCTCTCTTTATCAGGAGAGCCCTGGCCGGATTATGGTCAGGAAGGTTGGGATGCGGACGACGAAGAAATTCAAAGCCCACCCACCACCCACTTCGTAGCCACTGTTGACGATTTAACCGACATGCTCGACTTCGACTCCGAAAACATCGACAGTATGGACGACGATGTAGAGTATGAGCATGAACAAGCGCCTATAGGGCACTGGGGAACCACCTCATCTCACGATGTATACATGGTGGACACACCTAAAGGAATCGACGACGAGGAACAACGGGACGCTACGAAGGATCGCTCCCTCGAAAAGCAGTCAAAACGGCGACGTAAGCGCCGCTCAAAGTCCCACCTCGACAAAGACAACAGCCATACAGACCCAGCTATAGAGCAGGGTGAACCGGTGGACGACGAACATGCTATCGAGTAGGTAAATGATAAAAAGAGAATTTTTGATGCGGAGTGATACTTTGGCATAATTCCAATGTAAATCTTCTTAATTGTGATATGAATATTCAGATCCGAAAGATTCAAGACAAAAGTTCATATTGACATAAAAATAATAATACTTCAAGCATACTAATCAAAATAATTATGTCATCTCAAAATAACATGGCCAAAGAAAGTTCATCCCTACAAAATCATATAGTTAGGCTATGCTTCATTTTCGTCACACAAAGATGTTCCCAACTTCTATACCCCCGATGACAAGCCAAGAAATTGTTTCATACTTAAATAATCTCAAACCTTTTGAGCCTTCACGCAATACATGAGCGTGAGCCATGGATATAGCACTATGGGTGGAATAGAATATGATGATGGGGATTGTGTGGAGAAGACAAAAAAGGAGAAAGTCTCACGTTGACGAGGATAATCAACGGGCTATGGAGATGCCCATCAATTGATGTCAACATGAGGAGTAGGGATTGCCATGCAACGGATGCACTAGAGCTATGAATGCTCAACAAAAGAAAACTAGTGGGTGTGCATCCAACTTGCTTGCTCATGAAGACCTAGGGCATTTGAGGAAGCCCATCGTAGGAATATACAAGCCAAGTTCTATAATGAAAAATTCCCACTAGTATAAAAAGGACAACTTATGAGACTCGCTATATGAAAAACATGGTGCTACTTTGAAGCACAATATATGAGACTCACTACATGAAGAACGAGGTGCTACTTTGAAGCACAAAATATGAGACTCATTACATGAAGAACATGGTGCTACTTTGAAGCACAAGTGTGGAAAAAGAGATAGTAGCATTGCCCTTTTCTTTTCTTTTTTGGGCCTTTTTTTGGCCTTTCTCTCTTTTTTTTATTTGGGCAATGCTCTAATAATGATGATCATCACACTTCTATTGATTACAACATGAGGATTACAACTCGAAACTAGAACAAGGTATGAATCTATATGAATGCCTCAGGCGGTGTACCGGGATGGTGCAATGAATCAAGAGTGACATGTATGAAAATAATGCATGGTGGCTTTGCCACAAATACGATGTCAACTCAACTACATGATCATGCAATGGCAATATGACAAAAGTAAAGTATGTCATGATGATGATGATGAAAGTTGCATGGCAATATATCTCGGAATGGCTATGGAAATGCCATAATAGGTAGGTATGGTGGCTGTTTTGAGGAAGATATAAGGAGGTTTACGTGTGATAGAGCATATCGTATCACGGGGTTTGGATGCACCGGCGGAGTTTGCGCCAACTCTCAATGTGAGAAAGGGCAATGCACTGCATCAAGAGGCTAGCAATGGCGGAAAGGTAAGAGTGCGTATAATCCATGGACTCAACATTAGTCAAAAGAACTCATATACTTATTGCAAAAATTTAGAAGTCATCAAAAATTCAAGTACTACGCGCATGCTCCTAGGGGGATAGATTGGTAGGAAAAGACCATCGCTCGTCCCCGACCGCCACTCATAAGGATGCACAAGCCAAGTACACTTCATGCTTCAAAATTGTTACACAACTTGAACCATACGTGCATGCTACGGGACTTACAAACTTCAACACAAGCATTTCTCAAATTCACAACTACTCACCAGCATGACTTTGATATTATTACCTCCATATCTCAAAACAATTATCAAGCATCAAACTTATCTTAGTATTCAACTCACTCAAAAGAAAGTTTCACATATCTTGAACACCAAGTATATTAACATTAAGCAAATTACCATGCTATTAACGACTCTCAAAATAATCTAAGTGAAGCATGAGAGATCAAGTTTCTTTAAAACAAATCCACCACCATGCTCTAAAAGATCTAAGTGAAGCACTAGAGCAAAAATTATCACGCTCAAAAAGATATAAGTGAAGCACTATGAGCAAACTATCAAGCTCAAAAGATATAAGTGAAGCACATAGAGTATTCTATCAAATTTCAATTCATATATGGCTATCTCAAAAGGTGTGTACAGCAAGGATGATTATGGTAAACTAGCAAGCAAAGACTCAAATAATACAAGACGCTCCAAGCAAAACACATATCATGTTGGTGAATAAAAATATAGCTCCAAGTAAATTACCGATGGAAGTGGATTTAAAGAGGGATGCCTTCCGGCATCCCCAAGCTTTGACTTTTTGGTGTCCTTAGATTTTCTTGGGGGTGCCATGGGCATCTCCAAGCTTAGGCTCTTGCCACTCCTTGTTCCATAATCCATCAAAAGAATTCACCCAAAACTTGAAAACTTCACAACACAAAACTCAATAGAAATCTCGTGAGCTCCGTTAGAGAAAGAAAACAAAAGACTACTTTAAAGTACTGTAATGAACTCATTATTTATTTATATTGGTGTTAAACCTACTGTATTCCAACTTCTCTATGGTTCATAAACTATTTTACTAGCCATAGATTCATCAAAATAAGTAAACAGCACACGCAAAACACAATCTGTCAAAAACAGAACAGTCTGTAGTAATCTGTAACTAACGCAAACTTCTGGAACCCAAAAAATTCTACAAAAATTAGACGACCTGGACAATTTTTTTATTGATCATCAGCAATTGGAATCATTATTTTATCACGTTCTGGTGATTTTTAACAATTCAGGCACTGAGCACAAATATTCTGGAAATTACAGCAAGATCAAATAACTATCATCCAAGAAGATCCAATAGGTCCAACTTGGCACAAACACTAATTAAAAGATAAAATCACATCTAAACATATTCTAGATGGATTATTTTATTCCTAAACATCAAGGAAAAATATTGGGTTGTCTCCCAACAAGCGCTTTTCTTTAAAGCCTTTTTAGCTAGGCATTGAGATTTCAATGATGCTCACATGAAAGACAAGAATTGAAGCACAAATAGAGCATCATATAGCATGTGACAAACACATCTAAGTCTAACATACTTACTATGCATAGGCATCTTATAGGCAAACAAATTTGCAAGGCAAGCAAAAACTAGCATATGCGAGGAAGAAGAAAGTGACGATAGCAATCTCAACATAACGAGAGGTAATTTAGTAACATGAAAATTTCGATAACCATATTTTCCTCTCTCATAATAATTACATGTAGGATCATAAGAAAATTCAACAATATAGCTATCACCTAACATATTCTCAACACGATCCACATGCATGCGAAGTTGACACTCTTCCAAAATAGTGGGATTATCATTAACTAAAGTCATGATTTCTCCAAGCCCACTTTCATCAAAAATTTCATAAGGTTGAATGTTATCCAAATATGTGGGATCTAAAGTTGACACTCTTCCAAACCCACTTTCAATATTATTGCAAACACTATTATCAATCTTATATTCATCATGGGGCTTAAATAAATTTTCAAGATCATAAGAAGAATCACCCCAATCATGATCATTGCAACAAGTAGTAGACATAGCAAAACTAGCATCCCCAAGCTTAGGGTTTTGCATCTTATTAGCACAATTGACATCAAAAGAATTTATGATAAAATCATTGCAATCATGTTTTTTATTCAAAGATCTATCGTGAGTCACTTTACAGATTTTAGGCAAAACCTTATAAAGATAATCTAGTGCACCCAAATCACTAGGAATTGGTTCATCATAAATGGATCTCTTAAAAAATTGGCAAGCGGATCGGGATTCATAGATATTGGCTTCTATGTTTAGGAATAAATAAGCATCTAATCCAACCAAACGAGCAAACAAAAGGCAATGGAAAGAGAGGAGGAGATTGGGAAAGAGAGGGCAAATAAAACGGCAAGGGTGAAGTGGGGGAGAGGAAAACGAGAGGCAAATGGCAAATAATGTAATGTGAGAGATAGGGATTGTGATGGGTACTTGGTATGTTGACTTTTGCGTAAGCCTCCCCGGCAACGGCGCCATAAATTCTTCTTGCTACGTCTCGAGCTTATGCTCGATTTCCCGAAGAGGAGAGGATGATGCAGCACAAGAGCGTAAGTATTTCCCTCAGTTGTTGAGAACCGGTATCAATCCAAGAGGAGACCACGCAAGTCCCTCGTACCTGCACAAAACGATAGCTACTCGCAACCAACGCTTAGGGGTTGTCAATCCCCTCACGGTCACTTACGAGAGTGAGATCTGATAGAGATAATATTTTTGGTATTTTTGGTATAAAGATGCAAAGTAAAAAGTAAAAGCAAAGCAAGTAAATAAAGTAATGGAGATTGATATGATGAGAATAGACCCGGGGGCCATAGGTTTCACTAGTGGCTTCTCTCAAGAGCATAGATATTCTACGGTGGGTGAACAAATTACTATTGAGCAATTGATAGAATTGAGCATAGTTATGAGGTTATCCAGGCAATGATCATGTATATAGGCATCACGTCCGTGACAAGTAGACCAAACGCTTTCGCATCTACTACTATTACTCCACTCATCGACCGCTATCCAGATGCATCTAGAGTATTAAGTTAAAAACATAGTAATGCCTTAAGCAAGATGACATGATGTAGAGGAATAAATTCATGCAATATGATAAATACCCCATCTTGTTATCCTCGATGGCAACAATACAATACGTGCCTTGCAACCCTTTACATCCTTTGGGTAAGGTCACCGCAAGATTGAACCTACAGCTAAGCACTTCTCCCATTGCAAGAACTACCAATCCAGTTGGCCAAACCAAACGGATAATTCGAAGAGACTTGCAAAGATAACTTAATCATACATAAAAGAATTCAGAGAAGAATCAAATATTTTCCATAGATAAGCTGGATCATAAACCCACAATTCATCGGTCTCAACAAACACACCGCAAAAAGAAGATTACATCGAATAGATCTCCACGAGAGAGGGGAGAACATTGTATTGAGATCCAAAAGAGAGAAGAATCCATCTAGCTACTAACTATGGACCCAAGGTCTGAAGTAAACGACTCACACTTCATCGGAGGGGCTATGGTGTTGATGTAGAAGCCCTCCGTGGTGGATGCCCCCTCCGACGGAGCTCCGGAACAGGCCCCAAGATGGGATCTCGTGGATACAGGAAGGTACGGCGGTGGAATTAGGTTTTTGGCTCCGTCCCCGATCTGTTGGGGGTACGTAGGTATATATAGGAGGAAGGAGTATGTCGGTGGAGCGTCAGGGGGCCCACGAGGCAGGGGGCGCGCCCAGGGGGGAGGGCGCGCCCCCCACCCTCGTGACCGCCTCTGGCACTCCTTGGAGTAGGGTCCAAGTCTCCTGGATCACGTTCGGTGAGAAAATCACGTTCCCGAAGGTTTCATTCCGTTTGGACTCCGTTTGATATTCCGTTTCTTCAAAACACCGAAATAGGCAAAAACCAGCAATTACAGGCTGGGCCTCCGGTTAATAGGTTAGTCCCAAAAATAATATAAAAGTGGAAAATAAAGCCCATTATAGTCCAAAACAATAGATAAAGTAGCATGGAGCAACCAAAAATTATAGATACGTTGGAGACGTATCATGAGACCTTTCTCCCCGGACAGATCTTCGTATTCAGCGGCTATGCACTGCGGGCCAATTCGCTTGGCCATCTGGAGCAGTTTGAAAGCTACGCTCCTGGCCATCAGGTCAGATTTGGAAGTTTGAACTACACGGCTGACATCCGCGGAGACTTGATCTTCGACGGGTTCAAGCCACGGCCAAGCGCGCCGCACTGTCACGAGGGGCATGATCTATCTCTGCCCCCGGACAGTGTACTGGAGGCCGCACCAGAGTCCGCTCCGACCTTTAGCTCGGAGCTGACCGCGCCGATCGAAGATGGGTGGCTGGACACCGCCTCGGGGGCTGCGATCTCTACGGCGATTGAGCCATACACCTACCCCGTCCTTTGCGAAGCTCGTGATTCCAAGGTGCCGGACTCCTTTCCGGACTCCGAGCCTTCCGCGCCCCCGCTAATCGAATCCGATTGGGCGCCGATCATGGAATTCACCGCCGCAGACATCTTTCAGCACCCGCCCTTTGGCGACATCCTGAGTTCAATAAAGTCTCTCTCTTTATCAGGAGAGCCCTGGCCGGATTATGGTCAAGAAGGTTGGGATGCGGACGACGAAGAAATTCAAAGCCCACCCAGCACCCACTTCGTAGCCACTGTCAACGATTTAACCGACATGCTCGACTTCGACTCCGAAGACATCGACGGTATGGACGACGATGTAGAGGATGAGCATGAACAAGCTCCTATAGGGCACTGGAGAACCATCTCATCTCACGATGTATACATGGTGGACACACCTGAAGGAAGCGACGACGAGGAACAACGGGACGCTACGAAGGATCGCTCCCTCGAAAAGCAGTCAAACCGGCGACGTAAGCGCCGCTCAAAGTCCCACCTCGACAAAGACAACAGCCATACAGACCAAGCTATAGAGCAGGGTTAACCGTGACGCATTTAACATGCTATCGAGCAACCGTCCGAACAGGACAATCTGATAAACAACCCGTCCGGCGAAGATAATAACGAACGATCTCACGCCGGACAAGTTGCGGAGCAGTAAGAACCTCCACAAAAGGCTCGTCCCACAAAGACGCTATGCGTGAAAAAGCAAAAGCAGAAGCTCAAAACAGCGGAAGAGGCACTAAGAATCAGATGGAGCAAAGTACTCAACACCGCAGACAAATACGGCGGTAGTCGCCGAACAAAGAGCTACGCAAAGCGAAAACTACTGCCCGAATTTGATGAGGAGGCCGTAGAGCCCCCACAATCAAAAAACAAGGAGACCACCCGGTCGGATGGACGACCCCATGGCAAACAGAGAGCGGCAAACGGCGCCGCACACAAGCTGGCACGCGATCCGCACAAGGATTCGCATCAAAAAGATGGCCCAGTTAGATCTATCTACGGGCCAAGAAAGCAAGCTCTAGTAAGCAAGGCAACACATCAAGTATCCGAACATCATGGTACACCTAAATATAGGGGTGCCGCACACCCCCTATGTTTCACCGATGAGGTGCTGGATCATGAATTTCTAGCGGGATTCAAGCTCGTAAACATAGAGGCATACGACAGAACAACAGACCCTGGAGTCTGGATTGAGGATTACATCCTCCATATACACATGGCTAGAGGAGATGATCTCCACGCCATAAAATACTTACCCCTCAAGCTCAAAGGGCCAGCCCAACATTGGCTTAAAAGCCTTCCCGAAAACACCATTGGAAGTTGGGAGGAGCTCGAGGATGCTTTTCGGGAAAATTTTCAAGGGACCTATGTTCGACCTCCGGATGCCGACGATTTAAGTCACATAGCTCAACAACCCGGAGAGTCAGCCCGGAAATTTTGGAACAGATTCCTTACTAAAAGAACCAAATAGTCGATTGTCCGACATCAAGCCTTAGCAGCTTTCAAACACAACGTCCGAGACGAATGGCTCGCCAGACACCTCGCCAAGAAAAGCCAAGAACAATGGCCGCATTAACAAGCCTCATGACCCGCTTTTGCTGGAGAGGATAGCTGGCTAGCAAGATGCAGCACCAGCGACCCAAGTACATCCGAAGTCAGGGATGGAGACGGGAAACCACGACGCAACAAGGACCAGCGTCGGACCAAGGGAAACAACCCGAAGAGCACGGCAGTCAACGCCGGATTCAAAAGCTCTCGGCAGAATCATAAAAAGCTGCCCCTCAACGATAACAGGGACGAGCTATCTAACTTAAACAAAATCTTGGACAAGATATGCCAAATCCACAGTACTCCCGAGAAGCCTGCAAACCACACCCACAGAGATTGTTGGGTCTTCAAGCAGTCCGGCAAAATCAACGCCGAACACAAGGGGCTCGACACACCAAGCGAGGACGATGACGAACCCCAAAAGCAGAGCACCGGAAAACAAAAGAATTTCCCACAAGAAATCAAAACAGTGAACTCACTTCACGTGACAAAAGGGAAAAATAGAGCGGCGCCCATAGAGGTACGCGCCATATGGCCTATCCCGGAAGAGTCCCGCCACTGGTTGTCAAAACCAATCACCTTTGACCATCGGGATTACTCTAGAAGTATACGGAACGCAGGTTGGACTGCCTTGATATTAGATCCGATAATTGGCGGACTCCAATTTTCACAAGTCTTAATGGACGGCGGCAGTGATCTAAACCTGCTATACCAGGACACAATCCGCAAAATGGGGATAGACCCAACCAAATTTCGCCATAGCAATACTTCCTTTCAAGGGGTAATGCCAGGCCCATATGCCCACTGTACGGGCTCTCTACTGCTAGAAGTTGTGTTCGGCTCACCCGACAACTTCCGCCGTGAAAAGTTAACCTTCCACCTCGCCCCATTTACAAGTAGCTATCAAGCACTATTGGGAAGCGAAGCTTTCGCCCGCTTTAACGCAATACCGCATTATCCATCTCTTACACTTAAAATGCTCGGTCCACGCAGCATCATCTCATTAAAGGGAAACATCAAGGGTCCCTCGAGTCCGGAAAATTGTGCGGATGCCTTGACAGCCCCACAATAAACCGGCTTCAACAATACAAGCACTTATACAGGTCGTCCAGACCCCGGACACGGCTGGACCAGTCCGGCGTAAACATACAAGGGGCTCCGCGCATCCACAACAAGAGACAATAAAGCTCAATTTTGCTCATTCTTTGAATTGTACTTTGTTTATATAATATAACGTACATTTTCACAAGATCTTTTTCAACTAAGTTCCTCTCTTTTACAGATGAACACCGTGCTACACCCGTCCAGGATACGGCACAACGGATACACAAAGCGCAGACGCAAGTGAGGGACCCGTTGCAAGGATTCTTTTCAGATTAAGACCCTGCGTAAACCTTTTTTACTGTCTCTTGTTGATACACATCCCCGGTTTCTTGCTATCACCAAGGAGGAGGTGGCGTTTTGGCATAGGCCACGCTGTAATTTCGCGTGCACTGGACACCAGGGGCTTTTTACCAAGGGCGATTGTTCGACCCGTTTTTCATAAAGACCGAATACCTTAGGGAGTGTTCGGCGTCTCGAGTTAGGCCTTATATGCATCAGCTCCGAATCATGTCTTTGGTCAAATGTTGGGTTTGCCCGGCTCCTGTGTTTTGCTGCCTTACATTCCGCTCTATCGGCTAATGCGGCACCAGGAGAACTATCGCGATTGTGCCCCGGTTCGCCAGGGAGCACCTCGATGAGAAAGCCGAAACCGACTATCATGATATAGCGTGAGACTGGTCAACCACTCGATGACCCACTGGAATCTTTAGAATTCCTCCGCATTGACGAAGGGTCGTTTCGGCCAGCACACATACGCGCCCCGAATTCGGGTGAGCGCGGTGCCCCTAGGGGCTATATAGTAGCCCCACTGTCGAACTTATATGGCTATGTGAAAGTGATAAAGCATTATAGTCCGGTTGCCTAGTTTGCTGCGCTATCACCTCCTTTGTAGGACCAAGACGTTGGATCAAGTGTGAAAATGCATTTTCTGCAAACACCCCCATTATATGCGTGGGGGCTGAATCCAAAGACTGCCATCTTTCAGGTTATATACACATATACATTAATGGCCGCACATGAGGTATTTTTAATTCTTGAAAGCACAAGTATAAAAAGCTTTTATTTTCCATCGAAACATTGTTTCACAGTACTACATGTTATTCGAACATAATATCCTTCGAGCACTGCGTCTCTATTAAACGAGCGCCCTGAAGAACTTCCTGAAAATAGTGCTCGGCGGTATTCGCTTCCGTCCGAATCTGGGGATGCAACATCGGTGGCCTTCATCTCCGCCCAATATGTCTTGACACGGGCAAGAGCCATCCGCGCACCCTCTATGCATGCTGACCGCCTCATTGCTTTGATATGCGGCACCGCACCAAGGAACTGCTGCACCAAGCCAAAATAACTCTTCGGCTCGGGCCTTTTCGGCCACAAATGAGTCACGACATTCTTCATGGCAAGTCCGGACAACCTATTCAGCTCCGCCCATTCGGCCAAACGATCGGTTAATGGAAGTGGACGCTCTGGACTACGGAACTGCGACCAAAAAAGCTCTTCCATCTCGTGATCTTTTTGATCTCCGAAGTGTTCGGCTGCGTCCACGGCACTCGCCGCCAAGTCCAGATAAGCATCCGCACTACTCCACAGCCGGTCCAACTGAGCATATTTAGGATCCATGAACTTCCTACGCAGCAGAAAGGGCTTTCCAGCCGCGATATCTCCGGCCTGACGTAGCTCCTCCTTCATAGCTCTCATCGCAGAGCGAGCATCCTTGGCCTTGGTGGTGGCCTTCTTCAGGTCCTCTTGCTCCGCTCGACCTTCTTTTTCAAGAAGCTCGCAGCGGTCGGTAGCATTCTTCAACTTCACGGCCATCTCGGCCATTTCCTTCTTGCTTCGGCAGTGAGCAGCCTGTTCGGCTTTTAACTCTTCGCCGCCTTTTAAGGCAGCTGCATCACTTTTCCTGGCCTGCTCCTTGGCTCGGGCAAGCTCACCAAGATTCTCCATGGCAGCGGCACCATCTCCATCAAGCATACATGTCGTAAGGCATGGGCATCAAGCTCCCTTACTAGGTGTCCGCGGAGAAACTGCATACCTTGTGACTCGTCCAGCCGCTTGTTGACAAGCGCGATGTCGGCATCCGCCATGTCAAGTTGCCTCTTTAGTTCGGCAAATTCATCAGTTCGGCTAGCCATCGGACGCCCCGCCACCTACATAGGAAGGGCGACATATTATATCTGGGATTATGATCCTCGGCACGCTGTCATTTTTGACAATGCACCGAGTCTCAGGGGCTACTATCTACACGGGGCGCATCTTATATATGCGGAACCGTCAAAAGGTACATCATTGCACGTAACTCAAAACCCATCAGTAAACTCCTGGCGGCCTCGTACAACCCGCTTTCCGCGGACGAAATCTTTTCAATCACCGTACCCATCAATGCACGGTGATCCTCTGACATAGACACTCGCCCGAGCAGACCCTTCAACTCCTCCGACCGTGCACCAGGAGGTGTCGGACTCGTCTGATGGCCTTTTTCGAAGGCCGGACACTGAGGGCTCTGGGGGGGTACTACGACCGCCCTCCACCCCTGCCGGATTCGGGGAAACCCTCCGCGACGACACCTCAGGATCGTCCGCCTCGCTATGCGGTACGGCAGGGGGAGGCGTTCCGCTCTCCATCATCTCCGGACGAAGATCCCCTGAAGACGAGCTCCGCTGAGAAGGGCTGAGATCCAAACTACAAGGTAAAATTTCGGTCATCTTCAGAGATAAAACAGGGATGTCTCTTATTTTAGGAAAAACTCGGCGGTCCTCTTCTCCCCTTGGATGGAGGGATTCTCGATCCCTCCTTGCTTGATAACCTCCTTCGCGGAGACAGTAGCTTCCTTGTCCCCCTTCGCCTTCTTCTAAAGGCACAACCTCCAGCATCTTGGTTAACACGGGATCCGGCGTGGTCTCATGGAGGGGGGCCGGACACCTGATCAGTTTTGCTTTTGCTATCCACTCCTGTGTAAGGGACATCTCTTTTAAGGGCAAGTTTATGATAAATATACGGATAGCGTGTCCTGCACGGGACTACTTACTTGAGCATCCGGCGATTGCAGCTCAGACCTGCGTCCTCGGTCAAGTCCGGACACATTGCTTGTGATCCAAGAACAGTTTGTACATCTCACCGGCGTTATGCCCATAAAATGTTGAAGAGCTCGTGGTCCCTCCGGATTGAACTCCCACAAAGGCGGGGGCGACGTTCTTGCGCGAGATGTGACGAATCAGCATGACCTGTGCTACTACAACCAGATTGATCTCTCTCTCCAGGAGGTCTCGAATACGGCCCTGCAACAGGGGCATGTCTTTGGACGGCCCCCAGTCAAGCCCTTTATTGACCCATGACGCCAGCCGCGGTGGAGGACCCGACCGAAAGGCAGGTGGCGCCACCCATTTTGTGCCCCTAGGAGCTATGATATAAAACCACTCTTGTTGCCATAGGCTGAGCTCCTCTTGAAAACAGCCATTGGGCCATGGAGCGTCAGCATTCTTGCTTATAACAGCCCCTCCGCACTCTGCCTGTTGCCCCTTGATCATCTTCGGCTCCACCTTGAAGGTCTTGAGCCATAATCCGAAGTGAGGGGTAATGCGGAGGAAGGCTTCACACACGACGATGAACGATGAGATGTGGAGGATGGACTCCGGATCCAAGTCGTGAAATTCCAGCCCGTAATAAAACATGAGCCCCCTCACGAAGGGGTCCATCGGGAAACATAGTCCCCGAAGGAAGTGAGACGTGAACCACGCTTTCACCGGGCTTGGGAGTGGGAATAACCTGCCCTTGAGAAGGAAGCCTATGCGAGATTTCGCCGGTTAGATACCTGGCATCTCTTAGCTTTAGGACGTCTTCTTCCGTGACGGAGGAAGGCATCCACCGGCCTTGGAGGTCAGAGCTGGACATCATCGAAGGTCCAAAGCGCCTGAATCTGGAGCTTTGGGTGTTGGAACTCGGAGCGAGGGGCGGATTCGATGGAGATTGAGAAAAAGGAGCGGGGCCTTGGTCTCTTTATAAAGAGGTTGAATACCAGGAGCCCTCCCCGTGACCGTTCGGGACTTGCCTTCAATAGAGGAGGCGTGCCAACAGGCACGATTGGGTTACCCACGCCCGTATTGATGAGAATCTCGGAATAAGGGGACACGATCTCTGCTTTGACAAGACGTGCCAAGGAAACCGCCTCGCTAAACGCGCTAAGGTGGGACAGTGAAAACGATTCGAATAAAGGCTTGACCGTGGTGTGATATCACGCTGCAGAATACGTCAGCAGATTGAACTTGTGTAAATGTTATTCTCTCTACGGTGGTATGTGGAACTTATTTTGCAGAGCCGGACACTATCCTCGTGTTCAAAATCTTCTATGAAGTATTTGGAGGAGGAACCCGCCTTGCAATGCCGAAGACAATATGCGCGTCGGACCCGTCGTCATTGAAGCCTGGTTCAGAGACTCTTGAGGAGTCCTGGATTAGGGGGTGTCCGGATAGCCGGACTATGACCTTTGGCCGGACTCCTGGACTATGAAGATACAAGATTTAAGACTTCGTCCCGTGTCCATATGGGACTTTCCTTGGCGTGGAAGGCAAGCTTGGCGATACGGATATGTAGATCTCCTACCATTGTATCCGACTCTGTGTAACCCTAACCCTATTCGGTGCCTATATAAACCGGAGGGTTTTAGTCCGTAGGACGAACAACAATCATACCATAGGCTAGCTTCTAGGGTTTAGCCTCTCTGATCTCGTGGTAGATCCACTCTTGTACTACCCATGTCATCAATATTAATCAAGCAGGAGTAGGGTTTTACCTCCATCGAGAGGGCCTGAACCTGGGTAAAAACATCATGTCCCTTGTCTCCTGTTACCATCCGCCTAGATGCATAGTTCGGGACCCCCTACCCGAGATCCGCCGGTTTTGACACCGACAACCTCCATCCCGCCGTTCTGTTGGTCTTGGTCTTATTGCACCGAAGCGGCAACCTTTGCATGATGCCTTGGCCTGTGCTTGCCCCCTTGCACCGAAAGGGAAACAAGGACACCGCGCAGGCCGGCGCCCGCCTGGCGCCCACCCGGTCCTCGATCGTCATGGCTTGCATCATGGAGCACCCTCGTGAGGAACCCTGCCTTGATCTCTCCGCCTCCTCGCGAGCCTGCCTGAGGAGGCTGATCCTGAAGAGGCTCCCTGTCGTCCGCCCCACGAGGCTCGGCTCCTTGCAAGGGTCTTGAGCTTGATCTGATGAAGCTGGGCCACACTGGGCCCCCACTTGAGCCACGCTGCAGGCCGCAGGCAGGCAAGTCTGGGGACCCCCGTTCCCAGAACGCCAACATTGTCTTGTGATGAATGCCAGAGAATTGACAATATTAGTAGATCAGGAAATGCCTATGAATTATTCACTTGTTATTGAACCATTCAATGTTTGGGGCTTTGATTATTAGGGACCTTTTCCTTCCTCTAATGGGTATACACATATTTTAGTTGCTGTTGATTACGTTACTAAGTGGGTAGAAGCTATTCCAACTAGTAGTGCTGATCATAACACTTCTATTAAGATGCTTAAAGAAGTTATTTTTCTGAGTTTTGGAGTCCCTAGATATTTAATGACTGATGGTGGTTCACATTTTATTCGTGGTTCTTTCCATAAAATGCTTGCTAAATATGATGTTAATCGTCATAGAATTGCATCTCCATATCATCCTCAGTCTAGTGGTCAAGTAAAATTGAGTAATAGAGAGAGACTAAATTGATTTGCAAAAGACTGTTAATAGATCTAGAAAGAATTGGTCTAAGAAACTTGATGATTCATTATGGGCTTATAGAACTGCTTATAAGAACCATATGGGTATGTCTCCGTATAAAATGGTTTATGGAAAAGGCATGTCACTTACCTCTCGAACTAGAACATAAGGCATATTGGGCTATTAAAGATCTCAACTATGATTTCAAACTTGCTGGTGAGAAGATGTTATTTCACATTAGCTCACTCGATGAATGGAGAACCAAGCCTATGAGAATGCCAAGTTGTTTAAAGAAAAGGTTAAAAGATGGCATGACAAAAGGATAAAAAAGCGTGAGTTTAACATAGGTGATCATGTCCTCTCGTTTAAGTTTTTTTGCAGGAAAACTTCTCTCTAAATGGGAAGGTCCTTACATTATCGAGGAGGTCTATCGTTCTGGTGCCATCAAAATCAACAACGCCGAAGGCACAAATCTAAAGGTGGTAAATGGTCAAAGAATCAAACATTATATCTCAGCTACTCCCATAAATGTTGAGACCAATATAATTGATACCATAACACCGGAGAAGTACATAAGGGACACTTTCCAGAACGTTTCAGACTCCGAAAAGGAATAGGTATGTGGTAAGTAAACTGACTCCAAAACGTTTCCAATAGCAATTTTTCTCCATTTTGGAATATTTAAAAAAATAGGAACATTAAAAGTAGTCCGAAAGAGACACGAGGCCACCACAAGGGTGGAGGGCGCACCCTACCCCCCTGGGAACGCCCCCGACCTTGTGGCCACCTCGTGTGCCCTCCGGACTCCGTTTTCTTGCACGATACTTCTTATGGTCGGTAAAAATTCATTATATATTCTCCCGAAGGTTTTGACCACCGTACCACGACAATATCTCATGTTTTTATTTCGAGTTGTTTTCTACCAGAGTTTTCAAGGCCAGGCATCATGTCGTCCCCCTCCTCCAACAACGCGGGCGACGATGCTTGGCTAATGAAGATAGAGATGAAGAGAGAATAACTTGGGGGGATCAACGAGGGTGATAAGATCAGGAAGGTCGCGGAAGATCAAGTTCCGGCAGCAGAAGAAGAAGACATCCTTCAACCATACTACAATTGTCTCACCCCTATTGAAATTGAAGCTTTCAAGATCATTGAAATAGTTTGTGTGCAAAATAAATATCTCACTCGTGAAAATATCCTGTTGCAAGAGCATATCACCGCACTCAAGGGCATTATTCGAAAATTGGAGCATCTCCTATGATCGATGTGTGGCACTGCTTCATCAACAACTCCATCGTCACCACCTCCGACAAAACAGACATAAACACATGGGTATGGGCACTCCCCTTGGCAACTGCCAAGCTTGGGGGAGGTTTCCCGGTATCGTGTCACCATCACATCTTTATATTTATCATTTTTCTTAGTTCGATCCTTTTGGTTATATCTTGATCTAGTAGAATAAAGTTTTTAGTATGATCTAGCTTTGAGTTCTGTTTTGATCTCTTTATATGTAATCGAGTCCGTGAGTTATATATAAAAAAGGGTAGTTTTGATTTGAGGGCTTTGCTATTTTGCTATGATTTTGAGGAAATTAAATAAAAGAAAGAATAAAAACAACTAAAAACATCATATATTGATCTTATGGAGAGTAATGACTTCACACATAAAGAGTATGATGAATAAAAGTTGTTGAGAGTTGACAAACATAGTTTTGATCATTGTTGTAATTAATAGGAAGTAATATAGAAAGAGAGGCTTCACATATAAATATACTATCTTGGACATATTTTGTAATTGTGAGCACTCATTAAAATATGACATGCTAAAAAGTTGATGTTGGACAATGAAGACAACATAATGAGTTATGTTTTCTTATATCCAAATAGAAGTTATATTGTCATGGATCATCCAACACATTGAGCTTGCCTTTCTCTCTCATGCTAGCTGTAGGATCGAAAGTATGTCTAGAGGGGGGGGGGGTGATTAGACTACTTGACCAAATGAAAATCTATCCTTTTCCCAATTTTAAGTCTTGGCAGATTTTAGCAACTTAGCACAAATCAAGCAATCAACCTACACATGCAAGTCTTAGAGTATAGCAGCGGAATGTAAAACATTTGCATATGAAGGTAAAGGGAGGAGTTTGGAGGGAGCAAACGTAATGTAGACACGGAAATTTTTGGCGTGGTTCCGATGGGTGGTGCTATCGTACATCCACGGTGATGGAGACTTCACCCATGAAGGGTAACGGTTGCGCGACTCCACGGGGGCTCCACCCACGAAGGGTCCACGAAGAAGCAACCTTGTCTATCCCACCATGGTCATCGCCCACGAAGTACTTGCCTCACTAGGGTAGATTATCACGAAGTAGGCGATCTCCTTGCCCATACAAACTCCTTGGTTCAACTCCACAATCTTGATGGAGGCTCCCAAGTGACACCTAACCAATCTAGGAGACACCACTCTCCAAAAGGTAATTGATGGTGTGCTTCAAATGATAGTCTCCCCAACACTCAACATTCTCTCACGAATTTGGATTTGGTGGAAAGAAGATTTGAGTGGAAAGCAACTTGGAGAAGGCTAGAGATCAAGATTCATGTGGTTGGAATGGAATATCTTGGTCTCAACACAGAAAATGTATGCTGGAAGTGTAGGCACGTTCTGATGGCTCTCTCCACAAATGAAGAGTGGGTGGAGGGGTATTTATAGACTCCACACAAAATCTAACCATTACACAAAATTTACCAAACTCGGTGGGACCGAATCATAAAACTGGGCCAAACCGATTTAGTTCAAAATGTGAACGTTAGGATTTCGGTGGGACTGACATGTCAAATCAGTGGGACCGATTACATTATGGTTAGGGCATAACGTAATCTCAGTGAGACCAATCACACAAACTCGGTAGGACCAATTTTTGTAATGGGCAAACAGAGAGTTGGTTAGGCAAACTCGGTGGGACCGAATCGCTCATTTCGGTGAGACCGAAACGTTATGAAAGGGAAACAGAGAGTTTGCATTGCGAACTCAGTGGGACCGATCGCTCATCTTGGTTAGACTGAAACGTTACAAAGGGAAATAGAGAGTTTGCAATCCCATCTCGGTGAGATCGAGATCCCTATCGGTGAGACGAACTGACTAGGGTTTCTGGCAGTGACTATGTCAGATGAACTCGGTGGCACCGGAATCGGTGGGGCCAAGTTTGACATTTTGTTTGGGACATGTGTGGATATGAGAAAGTAGTTGAGGGCTTTTGGAGCATATCACTAAGAATTTTGAGCAAGCAAGCCATTAAGCAAGACCTCATCCCCTTTTAATAGTATTGGCTTTTCCTATGGACTCAATGTGATCTTGGATCACTAAAATGAAAATGTAGAGTCTTGATCTTGAGCCAATATGTGTCCTTAGCATTTTGAGGGGTCCACATTCCTAGTCCATGCCATGCCAATCATTGAACTTTCTGAAGTAATCATCTTGAAGTAGCATTAGTTCAATGAGCTATATGTTGTTACGAATTACCAAAACCACCCAGGGATAGTTGCACTTTCAGTCCCCCCCTTTTTGGTAATCGAGAAAGCTAACGTCCAGTCGACTGGACGTTAGCAACATATCCGAACGACTCAGTGGCCGCTCGATCCAGATCGTGCACACGCCCCGCGGCCTAATATTTTTCTCCTTATCTGTTTCTCCCACACAGATCCTCCACCCATGTCCATCCATTTCTCATAGCAGCCGCCGCCCCGTGGTACTCGCTCCCGAGCGCCTCCACGTCGCTCCCTACAAATCCAGCGCCCGTGCCGCCAGTGAAGCTCGACCTCGAGCTGCGCGTCCCCCTCTGAACCGCTCCTTGGTCACCGGAGCCCACCGGTGAGTAGCTCCTCCTGCGCCAGTCCCTCTACTTTCTCCTCCCATATCCTCCATCTCTCATCTCTCGTATTCTTTCTCGTAGCCATGGAAGCCCGAGGAAGCTCTAGTTCAGCCGCCATCTACGGTGGAGCCAAGCTCGACCTGTACGCCGCCACCCTGCCAGAGCTCCCGCCACCGGATCTGCGTCGCCTCCTCGGATCTGTCCATCCGCGCTGCTAGGAGCCCCGTCTGCCATCGCTGCCCTTCACATGCCTCCTGCACCACCGCGGAGGAGCAGCGCCTCGTCGATTAAATGCATTATCAAGACTTTGGGGTGATGTATGCATCAGTGCAATTTGTTTTTTGTACTGCTAGAATAGTGTGGGTGGTAGTTGTTCCCAGAATGCACTAACATACCGGGCACTATGCATCTACTATACCATGTAGATTGATTCACTGTAAGTGTGGGATTTACAACCTTCACTGATTATAATTAACAAGAACAAACACCAATTATAGTTCTATTCCCTGATGTAGTACTATAGTTTGTTTTGCGTTATTGGAAATTTGTGGTACGAATGTGAGGTTGGGGAAAATGAGTGGCAAGAATATCAGGTTTCTTTTTCTGGGCCAGGTGTATTGTTCCTTGTTTCCTTATTTTGTGGCAATGTTTAGCCTGGTAACTTATATGATGTTTAGCCTTGCAGATTCTAGTGTGTCAGCATGATATGTGTTCAACTTCGCATCACTTTTTGCTTAGCAAAATCTGTATGATTTTGTTTGTAATGTGTTAGCCTGTTTGGCTCTTTTTTCAGCATGGTATCTAAATTGTTTATCTTGACAATTCATATATTTTAACTCGAATTTGTTTCCACTCAGCTTGAGCCCGATAACTTATACGATGTTAGTCTAGTAGCTTTCTACTATATCAGCATAATAACACTCACTTTGATAGCATGTTTTAATTCATTTTATTTTTCAGCATGGTAATTCAATTGTTTCTACCTGATAATTCATACGTTTTTGGCCTGATAATTATACTATGTGTGGTAGTTTAACTTGATCTGCTTTGAACACTTTAACTTTACGTTCAACCTGATAACTTATGCAAATTGATGCTGATAAATTATAATATGTCAGCATGATAGGTCGTGATGTGTCAGAATGGTTAACTCGGGCTGCTTTTTTCAACAATCATATTTTTACTTCATCTTGATGACTTATGCAGCTTGAGCCTGATAACTTATAATATACTCTGTATCACCCTGATAAGTTCAAGTATGTGGGCATGATAACAACCAATTTTGTTAGCTTGGTTAATTCATTTTTTTCAGAATGGTACCCTAAACAATTTCTACCTGATAATTCGTACTTTTTAGCCTGATAATTCATACCTTTTTGGCCCGATAATTATAATGATTGTGTAGCAATTTAACTTGTTCCGCTTTCAACACTTAATTTTTTACTTTCAACCTGATAACTTATGTAACTTGAGGCTGATAAGTTATAATATGTCAGCCTGATAAGTTGTGATGTGTCCGAATGATTAACTTGAACTACTTTTCAACACTCATGTATTTACTTTCAGTTGATTACTCCTAGGGTGTCATGATAACACTCACTTTTATTTCCCTATTTAACTCATGTTGTTTTTTAGTGTGGCAACTTCAATTTTGTTTCCACCTGATAATTCATATCGATTTAGCTTGATAAATTACATTGTGTCAGCATGTACAGCTCTAACCGCTTTCCACACTTATAATTTTACCTCAACCAAATAACTTATGTAACTTGAGCCTGATAAATACAAAATGTCGGCGTGATAACTTGTGATGTGTTACAAGGTTTAACTCGGACTGCTTTCAACACTCATCTTTTACTTCATCTTGATGACATAGGCAGCTAGAGCCTGATAACTTCAAGTATTTCAGCATGATAACAACCATTTTTTGTTAGCTTGGTTAATTGAATCTAGTTTTTCGGCAGCTAGAGTCGGTTACAAGGAAGGAAATCTATATATCCGTATCGCCAAGCTTGCCTCCCACGCCAAGGAGAGTCCCATCCGGACATGGGATCAAGTCTTCAATCTGTTATCTTCATAGACCAACAGTCCGGCCAAAGGGTATACTCCGGCTGTACGGAGACCCCCTAATCCAGGACTCCCTTAGTAGCCCCTGAAGCAGGCTTCAATGACGATGAGTCCGGCGCGCAGATTGTCTTCGGCATTGCAAGGAGGGTTCTTCCCCCGAATACTCCATAGAAGATTTTGAACACAAAGATAGTGTCCGGCTCTGCAAAACAAATTCCGCATGCCACCGTAGAGAGAATAATATTTCCACAAATCTAATCTGCTGACACATTCAGTAGCATGACATCACACCACGGCCCGATCATTATTCTAACAGTTTTTCTCAACCAGCCTCGGCGCATATTGCGAGGCGGTTTCCTTGGCACGTCTTGTCGAAGCAGAGATCGTGTCCCCTTATCACGGGATTCTCTTCAATACGGGTATGGGTAACCCAACCGCGCCATCAATTACGGCGGTTGGGGAATAAACGATTTTATCAGGTGAGTGGGGAGGCGCATCGCCTCTTCCGCCCTTATAAAGGGACAAGGATTCACCCTTTTCACCTACGCCTTCTTCCTCCTAGCTCGTCCGTTCTTGCGCACTCGAGCTCCAGCGCCCAAGTTCGCGTTTTTTCTCCTCAAACCACTCCAAGCATGTCCGGAGCGGGAGGTAAGTGGATGAAATCCTCCATCACAGAGGAGGACATCACAAAGCTACGGGGAGACGGATAATTGGCCGCGAATATTGCGCACCGGCTGCCCAACGCGGGGCAGATCGTCCCTACTCCAGAATCTCATGAGAGGGTAGTTTTCCTCACCCACTTCGTCCGCGGACTGGGATTTCCCCTCCACCCGTTTGTCCGCGGCCTCATGTTCTACTACGGGCTGGACTTCCATGATCTGGCCCCTAACTTCATCCTCAACATCTCGGCATTTATCGTCGTGTGCGAGGCTTCCCTCCGCATCCGGCCCTACTTCGGGCCTGTGGCTGAAGACCTTCAATGTTAAACCGTAGGTGGTGGGCGGCCAGCAAGCAGAGTGCGGAGGCGCCATGGTGGGCAAAATGCCCAACGTCACATGGCTCGAGGGCTCCTATGTGGAGACCATAAAGGGGCGGCAATCGGGGTGGTTCTACATAACCGAGCCGCGACACCAACTCGGGTGGCGGCCCCGAATTCGATCCGGAATCCCCACGCAGCTCACCTCTTTGGAAAGAGAAGGGCCTGTCCTGGGGTCCATCGGTGGAGCTGACCGGACACCAGAAATGCATCAGGAACATGATAAGCAAGAAAATCAAGCTTGTCAACATGGTCCAGGTCATGCTCTTCCGTTGGATCCTTCCGTGTCAACGACGGGCATTCAATTTATGGGAGTTCGACCCGGCCGAGCACCAGACGCTGCGAGAGCTCTTTGACACGACACACAAGGACGTCTGGAGGGTGCTGTTCAAGGGCGCTGAGGTACCTCCTCCCCTTACCAAGGACCGCGGACTTAGCGCAAGGCGCCCTGCAAATCCGGTAAGTCTTTTATATCGTGTAAGATGTTCATTTTCCCCAGTTTGACCGTGTGCGGGATCTAAGCCCCACGCCATTTTCCAGGACTGTGTCGAGACCGCGGAGCAGATTGATTGTCTAGCCCCCCTACCCGAAGATCCAGCAGATGCTCTCCTAATGGAGATGCTGGCTCCGGCACCTTATGAGGTGCCAGAGAAGAAGGCCAAGAAGAAGGCCACGGGGACCCGAAAGGGTCTCCGGCGCAGGGTTATATCGTACTCATCGTCCGATAACTCCGAGGCGCACTCCTCCCACGAAGGCGAGGAGGAGGAAGAGGAAAGTTCTCCCCCCAGCCGGGGGAGACAAGAAAAGGAAGGCCGCCCCGACTGAGGAGGCCGAGGGATCCAAGAAGGGAAGGACCCTCCTTCCGGACTGCTCCACGAAGGCCGCCCACAGCGAAGACGAGTGGTTGCCCAGGGACAAGCCCCTGGCATAGTCGTAAGTATCCAGATTCCATTGTAATTCATAGTATGTTTTATTTCACTGCTTCTCGTCATACCGAACATGATTATGAAGTCCGTCCCGAGCCCGCATCGACGTATCTTCGTCGGATGGCTCTTTGGACCCGTCGGATATGAATAGCGATGCACTTCCGACCGCCTCCACCCCTCGCCCTATGGACAATGTCGAGGTGTTGTCTCAAAGGACGCCGAGCCGAGGGGAGGTAGTCCTAGAGGCGTCTCGAGGCGACCTTCCGGACCCTGGGCGCAAAGGGAGCAAGACTCCCATGGGCTCCAAGTTCGGCCTCCAACCGAACACTGCGCCGGAACCTCCATCGGTTCCGGACTCCGGCCGACGACCCCCCTTTAAGAGGGGCAAGTCACCCATGCCGGTGGCCTCTGTCCATCCAGAGGAACCAGACAGCTTGCTGGAAGCGCTTCGCGGCGCTTCCATCGACGAAGAGCACCGCACTATCATGAGTGCGGTGATCGAGAAGGTTCAGTCCGCCAAAAGCGGACTAACTGAAGCTTGCACCAGCCTTCTAATAGGCTTTCAGGTAAGTAACCGAAATATAAGAAAATATTACCGCATGGACAGTAGCCCCTGATGCTCTGTTTGGCGTTTGCGAAGAAAGGCCGAATAGAGGATCAAATAATGACTCAGGGGTCTAATCTGAATATGTCTATATGCGTATGCAAGCTTCATCATTGCCGCCAAGACGTGCTTGGAGGTCGATGCCTCAAGCGGGACCTTGCGGTCCGAGGAAGAGCTCGGCCTTGCCAAGAGGCAGCTCGAGGATAGCAAAGGTAAGCAATACCTTGTCTATATATTTAAAAGAAATTTGGTTGCAAAATAATAGGATCATCATGAATGTGCCAGGGGCCACGACCGAAGTGGCGACCCTGTAGAAGGCGCTGTCTGAGGCCGAAAACAAAGCGGCCAAGGAGCGCGACGAGCGAGAAAAACAGGAGGCCCGAGTAGGCGAGGTGCAGAAAGAGCTCCGGGCTCTCGTCAAAAAACACGAGTCCTTGGAGCTTGACTCTAAGACGCGAGAGTCCGAGCTTGCAAAGGTTCTCGAAAGCGCAAAACATGCGAAGGCTGAAGCCCAAAAGGCCCTCTAGGAAATTGAGGCGGTTAAGAAGATAGCGGCGGGTAAGGCAGTCATTACGCAAAGCAAGCATGTGAAAGAAAATTTCCTTTTACTTACCCGAGTTCGGAGCTCTCCAGGAGCGTTCGCAGATCTGCCTCGTAGTGTGTCAGATGCCGCGGAGTTCTACCGGGCCGAGGAGAGGAGCTCGACGGAGAAGTTGTTCTGGTCTCAGTATACTGGGACTGAACACACCATGCCTTTGAGAGACCAGCTGTAGCAACTGGTCGAGCTTCACAAGGCTGCCGAACAGGCCATGAAGGATCTCATAGTCCGGATGTGGCATGGCGAGCCCCTTCCTGGCAGCTACTTCGGCCTGGTGAGGCGACTTGTGAATGCCTGCCGCCGGTTTGAAGTCATCAAGCGGTCCGTCTGCATCGAAGGTGCACGCAGGGCCTTTGCCCGTCTTGAAAGTGCATCGGGCGAAGATGGACACCGAGAAGTCGGTGAAGGAGGGGCCGCTGCAGGGCAAGGAGCATCGCCACCCCGAAATGTATTATGACGGTGTCCTGAAGGGTGCCCGCCTTGTGGCGGAGGAATGTTCTAAAGATGTAATATTTGAATGAACGTGCTCATGTGATCTTGTAATGTGAAACTAGTTCATTTGCGCTATGCAACACTTTTTGAATTTAAAATATTACCTTCTGTGCGGCCGTTTATAAAATCTGAGAGTTGGCCATCGTTAAACCATCCCGTGTAACTAGTACTCGGGTGTTCAGGATAAATCTGAGCACTCTTTTTACCATTTTTTGGTCCTCCGAGGAAGGTGCTCAGCACAACGAACCAGACAATCGGACTATAATGCTTTATCACTCTCACTTAGCCATAGATAGAAGTCTACAATTTTAAATTTTGGCGAAGCCCCTAGTATTCGGAAGGCCGAATTTGGGGCGTATATACGCCTAAGTTGGACAAGGCCGACTCCTCACCCGAAGCGGAAAAAGTCTTTAAGGACTTGAGACCTCTCGAACAGCGACCAGCTCTCACCTTATCATGACAGTGAGTTTTGGCTTTCTCTACTGAGGTGCTCGTCTGGAAGAACCGGGACACAAGCGCAGTAGTTCTCCTAGTGCTACCTTAGCCGATATTGCGGAACGTAAGGTACCAAAACATGGGAGCCGGGCAAACCCAAGTATTGACCCAAGACATGATTCGGAGCTGATGCATATAATGCTATAAGTTCGGGTGCCTTATCACAAAAGTGTTCGGACTTCTCACACCGTATTATGGGGTATATGAAAGCCCCTGGCGTACTGGCCGTACCAAAATGTACGGGTGCGGATTGTCATAAACATATAAGAAAAAAGCATGGATAATGCAATAATAGAATAATGCTATGCATTGTTATTTAAATAATACGTTGAAGCGTACTGGTACAGGTAGTGCAATAAGTAAAAAATAGGACTATTTGACATGTCCTATCCAAGGGCAAGCTGCGTACGGGTAATTAAAACAGGTATTTCGATCGTTATGAGAGACCACCTGGGGGTTCCATTGTACGACTTAGCTTCTTGCCTCCTTGGTTGTTCCTTCCCGTAATGTGTCCAGCAATCGTACTGCCGGAAAGGGCTTCCAGAGAATAAGGTCCTGAAAGAGAAAAATGATAAAGGTATGCAGCCCCTGGGGCGGTTGAGCCGCATTGCGGGGCGTGTCCTGATCGTGCCCCCGCCTATGCCCATGGTATTTTCAGTACGTAGTTATGTATGCGCGGCACGGATTTCATCGCTTGACTGGGACTAGGACGGGGGCCGAATTGCTAGGCGAGCTCTGAACGTGCCAGGCGATCCTGCTGCAGGTTACTCCGGACTCGCTTCACGGTGTCCGGGGGCTGTATCGCGAATTGGCGGTTTGCCTTAAAAGGCTGTTTTGTGCTTCTGCTGCGAGGGCTGCAGTCTGCTCCTCCGTGCGGAGCGAGCGCTCTGTGTTTCCATTGACTGTTATGACCCCCCTAGGTCCTGGCATCTTGAGCTTGAGGTATGCGTAATGCGGTACCGCATTGAATTTTGCAAATGTGGTTCGCCCGAGCAGTGCGTGATAGCCACTGCAGAACGGGACGGTATCAAAGATTAACTCCTCACTTCGGAAGTTGTCCGGAGACCCGAAGACCACTTCCAGTGTGATTGAGCCCGTGCAATGGGCCTCTACACCTGGGATGACACCCTTAAAGGTGGTTTTGGTGGGTTTGATCCTCGAGGGATCTATGCCCATTTTGTGCACTATATCCTGATAGAGCAGGTTCAGGCTGCTGCCGCCGTCCATGAGGACTCGAGTGAGGTGAAATCCGTCAATGATGGGGTTTAGGACCAATGCGGCGGATCCGCCATGGCGGATACTAGTGGGGTGGTCCCTGCGATCAAAGGTCATCGGACAAGAGGACCTCGGGTTGTACTTTGGGGCGACAGGCTCCATCGCATAGACGTCCCTTAGTGCACGCTTCCGTTCCCTCTTGGGAATGTGGGTTGCGTATATCATATTCACCGTCTTCACTTGTGGGGGGAATCTCTTCTGTCCTCCCGTGTTTGGCGGCCGGGGCTCCTCCTCGTCATCACTATGCAGCCCCTTGTCCTTGTTTTCGGCATTCAACTTGCCGGCCTGCTTGAACACCCAGCATTCTCTGTTGGTGTGATTGGCTGGCTTGTCGGGGGTGCCATGAATTTGACATGAGCGATCGAGTATGCGGTCCAAACTGGACGGGCCCGGAGTACTTCTTTTGAATGGCTTTTTCCGCTGACCAGATCTAGAGCCTCTGAATTCGGCATTGACTGCCTTATCTTCAGCGTTATCGCCATTGTTGCGGCGCTTGTGTCTATTGCGACTTGGTCTGCCGTTAGCATCTTTATTATCTAAAGTGCCTGGATTCCTTGATGTGTTGTTGCTGCGAGCCAGCCAGCTATCCTCGCCCACGCAAAAGCGGGTCATGAGTGTCGTGAGGGCTGCCATAGATTTCGGCTTCTCCTGGCCGAGGTGCCGGGCAAGCCACTCGTTATGGATGTTATGCTTGAATGCCGCTAAGGCCTCGGCATCCGGACAATCGACAATTTGGGTTTTCTTAGTTAGGAACCGCGTCCAGAATTGCCTGGCCGATTCCCCTGGCTGCTGAGTTATATGGATCAAGTCGTCAGCATCCGGTGGTCGCACATAAGTGCCCTCGAAGTTGTCAAGGAATGCATCTTCCAAATCCTCCCAACTGCCGACGGAGTTTGCTGGCAAGCTATTCAGCCAATGCCGAGCTGGTCCTTTGAGTTTTAGTGGGAGGTACTTGATGGCATGTAGATCATCACCGCGAGCCATGTGGATATGGAGGAGGAAATCCTCAAACCATACTGCGGGATCTGTTGTACCATCGTACGATTCGATATTTACGGGTTTAGAACCCTTCAGGAATTCGTGATCCATAACTTCATCAGTGAAGCATAGGGGGTGAGCGGCGCCTCTGTGCCGGGCTATATCACGACGTAGTTCATATGAGTCTTGTCTGCTGTATTCGGCCCGACCGGATTTACTTTTAGTTTATCCGGCGTGATGGTCATCGTCCCGCGTTGGTGCGCGCCCCCGTGACCCGTATATCGATCTTGCATGTTTTGCCCTGCTTTCCAATTCATCTCGCAGATCCCGCGTGTTGCCCCAGGCCTTGGTATTTTTTTTTAGTGGCGGCGGGGTGCAGGCTCAACTTCAGGCTGAAACGCCTCTCTATCTCGGCCACGCGGTGGCCGGTCAGCCGTGATCGCACGCTGGTGAAGTAGGTTTCACCGCTTCCTCCTCGAGTAGCGACCTGCGTCTTGGGTAACTCTTGGAGGGGCGCTCGAGTTCAGATTCCTCGCCGCAAGGACTTCGTCCATCCGTCTCGCTAGCAAATCTTGATCAGCTCGAAGTTGTTGTTGCTTTTTTCTTCAAAGTTGTTTGCTGTGGCTATAAGCCGGCGCTTGAAGCGCTCCTGCTCGATGGGATCCTCAGGCACGATAAATTCTTCGTCGCCGAGGCTCACCTCGTCTTCGGAGAGAGGCATGTAATCATCATCCTTCGTTTCTCCATTTACTGCATGTTGTACAGGGCTAGCTTGTTCATCCTCCTGCTCTAAATCTGGCTGGAGGGGGTTGTCATCGTCTTCGGAACTATCCGGAGTGTTACTGTCTCTTGTGCTGGTATCACTACTTTTGCTGTGGCGGGACTTAGAGCGGCGCCGCTGACGTCGGCGCTTGGGTTGCTTCTTGGAGGGGTCATCCTCCGCTGTCTTGTCGCCATTGCCTTCTTTGGGGGAATCCACCATATATATATATCGTATATGAGGTGGCGGTCCAGCGCCCTATAGGCGGTGGTTCCTGTTCGTCTCCTGCATCGTCCTCCATACCGTCGATGTCTTCGGAGCCGAAGTCGAGCATGTCGGTTAAATCATCGATAGTGGCTACTAAGTGGGTGGTGGGTGGGCCGCGAATTTTTTCGTCGTCCACATCCCATTCTAGCCGGACATAGTTCGGCCAAGGTTCTCCTGACAAGGAGAGAGACCTTAACGAATTTAGCACGTCACCGAAGGGCGAGTGCTGAAAGATATCCGTGGAGGTGAACTCCATGATCGGCGCCCAATCGGATTCGATAGGCACGGGCAAAGTGCTCGAGTCTGGTCACCGGAGATGAATCCAAAGGGTTCGGCAACACGGCTCTCGTAAGGGGTAAGGTCAGTATCCGTCTCTATCGCCACTGAGAGTGCGACCTCCATGGCGGGGTCTATCCACCCATCCTCGGATGGCGCAATTTGCTCCGTATTGAAGGCCGGAGTTGTTGCCGGTGTGATCTCCCGAACACTGTCCGACGGCAGAGCTAAATCATGCTCGTCGTGATCGTGCGACGCACCTGGCATGGGCTCGAATCCGTCGAAGATCAAGTCCCCGTGGATGACGGCAGTGTAGTTCAAATTTCCGAACCTGACCTGATGGCCAGGGGCGTAGCTTTCGATCTGCTCCAGATGGCTAAGCGAGTTAGCCCGCAGCGCGAAGCCGCCGAATACGAAGATCTGTCCGGGGAGGAAGACCTCACCCTGGACCGCATCATTACCGATGATCGAAGGAGCCATCAAGCCTTATGGTGACGGCAAAGGAACTCTCAATGAAAGCACCAATGTCGGTGTCAAAACCGGCGGATCTCGGTAGGGGTCCCGAATCAAGCGTCTAAGGCGAATGGTAACAGGAGGCGGGGACACGATGTTTACCTGTGTTGGGCTCTCTCGATGGAGGTAATACCCTACTTCCTCGCTTGATTGATCTTGATGATATGAGTATTACAAGAGTTGATCTACCACGAGATCGGAGAGGCTAAACCCTAGAGGCTAGCCTATGGTATGATTGTTGTTCTACGGACTAAACCCTCCGGTTTATATAGACACCAGAGGGGGCTAGGGTTACACAGAGTAGGTTACAAGGAAGGAAATCTACATATATGTATCACCAAGCTTGCCTCCCACGCCAAGGAGAGTCCCATCCGTACACGGGACGAAGTCTTCAATCTTGTATCTTCATAGTCCAACAGTCCGGTCAAAGGGTATAGTCCGGCTGTTCGGAGACCCCCTAATCCAGGACTCCCTTAGATATGATCAAACACATGATCATACAAGTATCTCACACACAAACATAAAGAGTATTAAACAAGCACACACAAAAGTTTCAACCAAATAGAAAGATACCAAAGAAACAAAAAACACTCTCTCTCAAAGCCTATGATCTATACATTTCTCCCCCTTTGGCAACAAGTTACCAAAAAGTTTGAAGATGCATAGTGCTATGTGTCCCTCTAGGCTTGGTCTTCGGGAGGTGGTGTTGAGAGGACTCCAAGGACGAAGTCATCTGTAGATGTTGTTGGAGTTGGTGGAGTGGCAACTGGAGGTGGCACTGAAGATGTAGCTGCTGGTGCTGATGTAGTTGCTCTAGTGTCATCCATGGGCACTGCAGCTGACCTCTGACCTCTAGGCACTCTCTGAAAGGAATCTATGGTAGCATGCCCTTTCTTCTCCTCTGCTTCCTCCTGGAGCTGCACAACAGCTGTCTGCATCTCAGTCACTTTCAGATCAAGATCATAGAATTTTGTCTCAATTATCCTCTCCAAGCTCTCCTGATTTTGAGTCAGGGTGGCCAAGCCCTTCTCAATCCTCAAAGTTGCTTGAATCATCTATGCGAGCTGATCTTGTTTGCTCTTTAGAAATACCTGAGATGCCTCTTCAACACTTGGCATCTTTGCAGCTTTCTCTGCCTTTTCCTTTTCTCTCTTCTCTTGTGCTTGCACAGATGTGGGATCTTCTTCATTCATCACAACAGTATTGTCCTCAAATTCTGGTCTTAGGGGTAAATGCTCCTTATCCAACAAAGAGGTGCATGTGCCCATCTTGGAGTTGATTAGCACCTGAATATGTGGACATACCCACAAGATCTCTTCTGGTCTGCAGCAGTCCTCTTGATTGTTTCAACAATCAGGCTCATAACTTTGAATTTCTGAGGCACATCAAATATCTGCAGCAAGTTGATTGAATGGCCTCTGATCATCTTGTGATCTCCAGATTTGGGCAACAAAGTATGCCTCAATATAGTGTTGACTGTAGCTAGACCAGACAAGAAGTAATGAACAGATCCAAATCTATGTGTATCCAAAGCCTTGTCTGGGATCTCTTTGTACATGTTGGCCATAGATTTGTGGTCTTTCTTCTTCTTGGCATAGATATCCAAGTCATTTTCATGCTCTTCAGGAGCATTTATCAACTTATCCCACTCATAAACAGTTGACTGGTACCTTGTACCCTCACACATCCATACAATTCTGCCATCTGGATAAAAAATGAGCTTTAGAGTAGAATTGCATGATGAGTTCATCATTCCATTTTGTCAGCTTATGACCCACAAACTTGTCAACACCACAAGCTCTGAAGCTCTCATGCATACCTGGAAAATGATCTTCATTCTCACCAATGTACTTCTAGTCTGCCCACTTCATGTCATAAACTATGGGCTTCTTGTCAAGCAGAATAGTTTCATAGAAATCTTGCTGCTCTTTGGTGTAGAACCTATAGTCCACTGCAGTCTTCCTCCTCACAGCATAGGGATCACTCTGTTCAGACATACTGGCAAGGCAGACAGACAGCAAACCCTGTGAATAGATATAGATGAGATAGATTGGGTGAGCATCACAAAGTGCAGAGTTTTTGCAAAACAGATGAGTCAAAAACTTAGTTTTAGTTTTCCACAGAAAGCATTTCGGAGCTACCGATTTGTTAAACTCGGTGACACCGAAGCAACTGTTGGAGTCTAAACTAGTGAACTCGGTCAGACCGAGTCACAGTTCAGTGACTGCGAGATTGTTAGGGTTTCACAGAGAGTCAAACTCGGCCACACTGATTTGCAGCTTTTGGTCAGACCGAAAAGTGCAAGTTCTATGGCCTAAGCCAAATCGGTGAGACTGATTTCTACAACTCGGTCGGTCCGAGATGAGTTTGGCGGAAACCTAACCCTAAATTTTTGAATCAAACCTAATCTAATGGAGGTTTTCTCTGGATAGATTGATCTCATACATGGTAAAGAACATGGCATTGCATTGTGCTAAGAATCAGAGTGGGGAATTAGCACAAAAAGTCGAACTCATACCCTTGTTCGGCAGTGAGTTCACTACGGCGGCAACGGTGGGGTTGAAATTTGTTGACAGCGATGGAAACCAGCGGCGGGAGGTCGCTGGTGACGAGAAGACGATCCAGAGACCCGAGGCGGCAGAGCAAGACACGCGCGGGATGGAGGGTTTTGAAGAAATTTCCAAAATCTCACCTGTCGGTATATATATCTTTTCCCTGTCGGTGTGAATGAAAGGAACAACTCGGTGGCACCGAGATGCAGAATCGTAAGCGGTTACTGCAACTCAGTGTGACCAAAAGGTTCTAATCGGTTGCACCGAGATTAAAAACCTGTATCAACTCAGTGAACTCGGTATGACCGAAATGGATGAATCGGTCAGACCGAAATGCACAGAGAGGTTTTGGAAGTTTAAGTCTATGACGAATCGGGGAATCCGAGTGCTCCTCACACGGAGTGGTTCGAATCTGACTTGATCAAACTTTGTGATGTAGCATGAATAGAGTTTGAGACGAGAAAAGCATAGATAGCTAGAGGAAGTTCTTAGGAATTCTTGTCCATCCATTTGGCAAAAGAGAAAAAGCCAAATGTCAGTGGGAAACGACACCTATGGGATCACAAGAATCCCTACTACGGTTGCCGGGGTGCGGGATTGTGAGAAGAGCAAGATTAGCAGTCAACACAAGCATCGTTTACCCAGGTTCGGGCCGCGAGGATGCGTAAGACCCTAGTCCTGCTTTGGTGCGTATTTGAGGGAGTTCTTGAGCTCTCGAACTAGCTATGGTAGCTGCGTAGTTCAAAAGAGCCGAATCCCTCCCAGTATGCCTTGGGCCTCCTTTTATAGTCGAAAGGGGCTGCCACAGTGGTACACAGGAGGTGGAAAGGCCTATAGTGCCACAAGCTTATCGTTCGTGTTACAGGACAAGACGCATTTAATGCGTAGCTTAGGTGTCCCTTAGCTTTATCGGGGACGGGACCGAGGCCCATCACGGTCGTTGCCGCCTCTCCTTGCTTCGACACACGCCCAGGCCAGCGATGCATGCGGCGCCATGTAGACAGGCAGTTAGCTGAGGTGGCACGGTGGTAGGGTCTTCACGAAGATCTGCATGCCACCACGCAGGTTCTTGCTGAGTTGGCGCAGAGGCCACCCGTCGCCATGCAGGTGCTTGCCCAGCTAGTTGAGCTAGCAGTTGCTTGGGGACGGTGGTGGAGTCTTGGTCGACGCGGGCCTAGCTGTGGCCCTGCTGACGCCCTCGGCAAGGGTCTTGCCGTGGCGTTGCAGTCGTCCCCGACAAGGCACTTGCCGGAGGTCTTGTGGATCTCCTCGGCAAGGATCGCGCCGAGGGTCGCTGTCTTCTGGTTCTCATCTGATCTCACATCTCTATGGTCTTGACAAAGATCTGTGTGCTACCACGGAGGTGCCTCCTGAGCCCTAATTCCAATGTAGTTGGTTGAGTTGGAACCCGTGGGCTCAAGTGTGCCTTGCTCTGTTGGCGTCGGGCGTGCTGCCCCGGCAAGGCCCTTGCCGGGGCTGCCGAGGCTGCCCCGGCAAGGGTCTTGCCGGGGGAGCCTGCTTCGCCCTTCTTTTCTTTGTGTTCTTGGTCTTGGCGTTGCCTTGGGCTTCAGCTTCTCTCTGGCTCCCCTCCTCTGCCCTGCCTAGTGTGGCCGTGGCGCGCGGCTCCGATGGCCCGTGCACAAGTAAAGGGGTGCAAAGGTGTGCCCCTACTTTTGTACACGGACAGGAGCCCCCGGGCCTGAGCCACACATAAGCGTGACATGTTGTTGGGCCAGCCCAGGCAGTCTTGTGCGCAGGTGGTGGGCGGACGACAGGCTGAAGGGCCAGCCTCAAGCTGTCCCAGAAAAGGACACGCTCAGCAGGCGCCAGACGGAGGCGCAGGCGCGCCGTCCGAGGGCCAGGGAGCTCTCCAAAGCCAACAACTACATCAAAGACCTCAAGCTGAAGCTGGAGGGCCTCGAGGAGATGCTCTCAGAGGCCAAGGCTCGGGAGGAGACCCTGGCCAAGGATTTTGTGGAGGGCGAGAATCGCTGGATCAGCCGCCTCGAGGACGTCACCGGCAACCACGCAGCTGGCTACCATGGGGATGCCAAATGTGAGGTACGCCCTAGAGCGCAGCGGGACTACCAACGCCAAGCTGACCCTGTTCTTCGAGGGTGTTCTCGAGGCCCTGGAGCAGTTCCACTCCAACCGGGCGGCTTTACTGGCCGACGAGAACCGAAGGATCTGCCGGGGCGCCATGACCAAGGTCCTCACCAAGGTGGCGTACTGGAACCCCATCCTTGACTTCAACACCGCGCTAGAGAACTTGTCGGAGCGCACTGGCCTCGCGCCGCTCAAGGAGCGTATCTATCCCATCATCAGCCTCATCGACGGAATTCAAAGGGTGGAGGGCCAGCGCCGGGATTAGGCACCCCATTTCTTGTCGCCGCTACAGGTTCATGACCAAGACAATTTCTATCTTTAGTTAGAACCGCATCAACAATTTGATGTAATATAACTCTGCAGTACTTTTGATACAATGCATGCTATTTTCCTATTCGATTTTCCTTTGTATGTCCACCCTACGTTAACTGGGTAGGCTTGCTGGCGCGGAGTCTTGAGGACGGATCCCCATTGGCCTGTCGGGTGTGCTTGCTGCTGGGCAAACCACCTTACCGCCCTTAACGCGGCCGCTCGAACTGTCGAGATTGACTCGAGTCAGAATCGAGAGCGTTCCCAAGTGCGGAAGGCAACTGTAGCGACCCGACCCGAATGGATCAAGTCTCTGTGCTTAAGTGTCATCCCTGGATCGGTATCTTTGACACACAAGATTTCGAGGATTTATAACAGAGGTAAATCACATGTATAAATAACGTAAATACTATTACCTCAATCCAAATATAGCGGAAGCAACAAGGTTGTGGATTCCCATCAACACCAACGGCAAAGTTGATCAGAGAAATCGTGAACCCTAACGTATCACTTACTGTCGTTCAAAAGTCTCGCAACATGAAACGCGTTGCAGCCCGAAACGGGTCAAAGACATGGAATATGCTGGCAATGTAACACATAGAGAGTAATGAAAGAATAAGCCTATACTATATGCATATATGGCTGGTGGAAAGCTCTATGGTTACAGTTTTGTTTAAAGCCAATTTTTTTCCTACTGCAAAGGAATAAATTTATTTAACTATCATGGTGGTTGTTAAACATTGAGGATGGTTGACAGCATCCTCAATCCCCCTTAAAAGTACTCATTAAACCCAAACAAATTATATTAAGTAACGTGATGAGATCAACAGGATAATCCAAGAACTAGATACTCAAGATGTCCATAACCGTGGACACGGCTAATCATGATTAGT